>CM053788.1:413836648-416609148 GCA_028749045.1 Cupressus sempervirens | reverse complement strand
CCAACGTGCTTGAATTGCCAAGTTTTCACCATTGGATGCTTATTTTTTCTTTACTATTTTTTTTATTGCTTTTCATTTCCATTGTCCCATTTTTGAGGGAGAAGGATACATAGAGTATTTTTAGGCATAGAATTTCTTAAGGTGAATGATGTTGGTGGGATCCTTTAGGAATTCACCTTCAAGTGTGGATAACTAATATGCCCCTAAATCAAAATAGGCTATGATCACATAAGGACCAAGCCTTGTGGGCTCAAATTTTCCCTACTTTTCTTGGTATGTTTAAACTTTCATTTTTTCTTTGAGCACCATGTCTTCCTCTTGAAATTGGCACAAATGGACCTTCCTACTAAAGTTGTGTTTGAGGTGATTCTAGTAGATGATGAGGTGGTCATAGGCCTATTACATTTTCTCATCAAGTAAATATAACTAGGTGAGTCTAGCCACTCGATAATCCTCATCTGATATTTGACCCTACAAAGAAATGCACAAGAATGGGAGTTTGACCTCAATAGGTATTACTACTTCAGCACCATTGAAAAGGGAGTATGGGATTGTTCTTGTGGGTGTAAAAAATGAGATGTGGTATGCCCATAGGATAGGGTTGATTTGCAAATTCCAATCATGGCCAAAATCATTGACAAATTTCTTTAGGATTTTGAGTAGGGTTTTATTAGTTGCCTTTTTCTGACTGTAACCTTGTGGGAAGTATAGGCTAGAAAAATGGTGCTAGATATGAAGGGAAGTGCATAATTTCTCCATATTGAGATTTTCAAAATTACCTCTATGGTCAGTAAAAATGGTAGCTAGGATGCCGAAGTCACATATGATATGATAGAGGATAAATTTAGATACTTGAACTCCTATGGTAGTAACAAGAGGGACTACCTCTACCCACTTACTTAAATAATCAGTGGTAGTGGTTATCCACTTGTGCCCTTTTGAAGAAAGAGGTGCTATAACACCAACAAGGTGAAACCTCCGACATGCAAATGGCCATGGCAGTGAAATAGGTTGAAGATCTTGAGCTAGGGCTTGGATTATATTAGCATGTTGTTGACATGGTAGATGCATTTTTACAAAGTCACATGCATCATGTTCTAGAGTAGGCCAACAATATCCAGCTCAAAGTATTTTCTTAGCTAGTACTATTTCACTTGTGTGAGCACCATAAAGTCTATCCTGTACCTCTTTGAGAGCCATTGTAGTCTCATTTTGGTCTAAACATCGAGAGAGAGTATCATGATAGCCATGATGATATAGGGTTTGAGCTATGATAGTATAATGGGATGATCTACAAATAAGGTTATGGCATTGTGTTCATGTTAGATGGGGAGATATGATACCATTTTGTTGGTAAGCATGAATTTTGTGGTACCATGGGGATTGGGGACCAACCAAGATGCATACGTATGTTGATTCATCATTCTCATATGTAGGATTGTGTAGGTGCTCTACTAAGAATTCATACTAGTGTGTAGCCTCTCGAGGGATCTCTAGAAGTGAGCATATAGTGACCATGGTATCCGCAACTTTATTTTACAATCTAGGTATCTATATGAATTGAATCTAAGTAAAATGTTCTTTCAGCTAAGCTACCAACTCCTTGTAAGGTTGCAGCTTGTCATCTTTGATCTAGTACTCATCTAGGACCTATTTGACGATAAGCTATGAATCTTTGAAGACTTGTAGCTATGTGATGTTCCACTCAACTATTATTTTGAGCCCTACCATAAGAGCCTCATACTTTGAGATGTTTTTGGTACACTAGAACTATAGTTTAAAATGTTTAGGAATGTAATCTCCCTAAGGTGTGACCAAGACTATGTTAGCTTTCAAGCTATGGGATCTGTAAGATCCATCATTTGTTCTTCTATTAAGCAGAGGTGTTCATCTAGAAATTGCATAATGAGAGGGTGATCCACAACCAAAGGTGTATCTACCAAGTGATCTACTATTACTTGACCTTTGATAGCCTTTTGATCAACATATTGAATGCCAAATTCACTGAGAAGAATGGCCCATTTAGCCAGGTGCCCTGTGAGCATTGTGCATGATAACATATACTTTAATGGATCAATTTTAGATATTAGATGCACAGTGTGGCTTAATATGTAATGAAACAACTTCTGCATGAAAAATACCATAGCTAAGAAATCTTTTTTCATTGGTGTATAGTTGAGCTCATATCCAACTACAACATGACTAATGTAGTAAATAACCCTTCCTTTGCCTATATCATCAAGTTCTGTTAGAAGAGCTTCTAGTGTTGTTGGAGTAGCTATGATGTATGAGATGAGAAAATGACCTATAATTAGAGGATCCAATATAGGTGAATTAGCCAAGTACTACTTGATTAGGTCAAACTTGCATTGGCAAATGGGATCGCACTTGAAATTTTGATCCTTTTTGAGTAAATGCATGAATAGTTGGCACTTGTCAATGAGCTAGTAGATGAATCGTCTGACTGATTGTAGTTTCTCCTAAAGGGAGCAAAGCTACTTGAGTGTCTTATGAGGAGTCATATCCATGATGGTCATGAGCTTTTTAGGATTGATCCCAATACCACACCATGATACAATGAATCCTAGGAGCTTTATCTAGGTCACCCTGAAGACACAGTTCTTAGGGTTGAGCATGAGACGATATTTAGCCAATCAATCAAACATTTCCTTGAGATGATATAAGTGATCAAGGGCATTAAGATATTTGACTAAAATATCATCAACGTAATCCTCAAGAGTTCCATGGATGAGGCCATCGAAGATGACTATCATGTCATGTTAATATGTTGCCCCAGTATTCTTTAACATAAATGGAATCATGTTGTAATAGAATGTCCCTCAAGGGGTGGTAAATGTTGTCTTATGCTAGTCTGCCTCTACAATCTGAATCTAATTATATCTAAAGAAACCATCCATGAGTGATAAGAACTTATGGCCTGTGGTGAGATCAACAATCATGTCTATGTTTGGTAATGGGAAATCATCTTTCAAGAAAGCCTTGTTAAGATCCCTAAAGTCTTTGTAAATCCTAATATGACTTGAAGGCTTTATGATAGGTACCATATTGGGGATCCATTATACATAGTCAATCCAACAAATGATCTTTGCCTCTAGTAGTTTTTCTAATTCCACTATAACTAGTAAAGCAACTTTGGGGTGCATCTTACGAAGCTTTTGCTTAATAGGTTTAGCCTATGGATCCATGACCAAATGGTGTACCATGAGTTTGGGGTCCAACCCCAACATGTCTTGATAGGACCATGCAAAGAAACCAGCATTTTCACAAAGGACCTCAATGAGGAGTTCTACCTATTCAAGTGGTATAGATGTTTCAATGTATGTGATCTTTGGTATGTCAATTAGATTGATATTGATAGGTCTAGTTTCTTATGCTAAGACTGACAAAATGGTAGGCGTGTGATTCTGTGGGGGAAGCATGAAATCTTCATCTTTGAGAATCTCGAAGAGATTTTAATTGTCAGATGCATCCGTTATTTTCTTTTCATTTTTTGGCTCATCTAATGGTGCTTCAAGGGAGTTTTCACCAGAATATGGCTTTTCTTTGCTTTTTTTTCTTTTTTATTTAATTTTTTAGTTCAACATTGTGACTAGAGATTTATTTCTCTCCAAAGTAACTTTCTAGATCCAATTTGTAGACATATGTTGAGGTAAATGGTGGTCATTTGTGTGGTGTTCCTACCCCCATGAATTGAAGGAGTGTGTGCTCTATAGAGAATTCATCAACATTGATAACACTTTCTTGGTCTCAATCAATGAGTTCAGGGTGAGCAAGTGGTAGGTCTATGAAATTTAAGGATAATTAGCAAAGCATAGAAGGTCCTAGGATAATTTTTTCAAGGAAGATATTATCATAGGATTTCTTTTCTAACTCCTTAGGGATGTCTTTGACCTCAATGGGACTGTTTTGGATGTTTGTGAAGGCATAACCTTCTTTTGTAGTGCCCCCAGTTATGGGGAGTCTGTAGACTAAGCCTTTCTTTTACTTTTCTTGGTATGCTTCTATATGCTTCCTAATGCTTGACTCCAAAGGCCTAGACCACCTCCTTGATAATCCCATTACTCAATGGCAAGGGGATGTGACCAATGATATTTTTGTTTAAAGTGATGAAGAAGTTCTTCACTTTCTGGAGGTGGCTCTTTGTATAGCCATGTACTAATTTTTGGAGTATTTTCCTCTCCATTAAGGATACCCTTGGTAATAAATGTGGCAGGGTCTAGTTGTCTAAGTTGAGAGGTGGTATTTGGCCTTGGCCCTTGATGTGTTGGACACCCCTAAGTATCTGGATCAAGTGGTAAAGTACTAACAGTGAAAGCATCTATAAGACTATATTTTCTGCAACCTCGGTAATTGATCTTAACCATGGAAAGGGTAGAAGCTAAAATGGTATCTGGATCATGGAAGGTGCCAGAGGAACTAGCCATAGTGTGGCCAATTTTGATTATAGGACAATGGTTGGTGTATGAAGCTTTGACCACATTGCAATGAGCAAAGGGTTTAGGATCTACATGGATGGTTACCTCAGTGCCATTATGCAAAAACTTGACACACTAATGATGTAGATAGAACAAATTTCATGGCATGAATCCATGGTTGGCTAAGGAGAATGTTGTACAAAAGGTTAAGATCAACTATGTAACAAATTGTTTCTTGAGTGGCTAGGCTAACTTGGAGAGGTAGCAAGATGGTTCCTTCAATAGTGCACTCCAAGTTGTCATATGCTTTGATGGTAATTACCTTGTTAAGGATATCTACCTTAGTTTATCCTACTTGTTTGATGAATTTTATAGTACATAGATTTAAAGCTGATCCATTCTCTATCATAACCCTTTTGAATACAAAGTTAAAAGCCATGATAGCTATATGAAGTGGAAGTATATGATCAGGTTCAACTACTTGGATGTTGAAGGTTTTGAAGGATAGAGCACATGGTGTAGAGAGGTAGCCAACCAAGTTGTGAAGCTCAGTGGCATTTATGTTAGTGGGGACATGTGACTCATGGAGAGTACTATCAAGGATCTCTTGATAAAGTGGGCTTGTTCATAAGAGATCTAGAATGGAAATTTGAGTTGACATGTTTCCAAGGTGTTCCAAGATATTATAGTATGGTCCTAATGTGGGTAATCTTGATGAGAGCACTCTTGATGGAGGTGGCCTTGATGGTGTTGATACAAATGGGCCAACTATATTAAGTCAAGCTCATTGAGTACGTAATCACACGTTGGATATCTAGGCCTTTGATGTTTATAACATTGATAGATGGCTCAACTTGTGATATGCAATCAATAAGGTTTTCATAGTCTACATATGTTGAGGTATAGTTTTGACACTTATCTTGGTTATCACCTTGTTTTTTTTTAGCATTATTGAAGTTGTTTCTAGGAGTGTTTGTAGGTGCTTTTCCTGTGTTTTTGTTAAAGGGATAGAAAGAATTTTGGTATATTAGTAATGCTGCATTAGGTGAGGCTTGTGCTCACATTGTGATCTCTTTCTAATCGATAAGGTCTTGGACATAGTCCTTGAGTTGTATACATTTGAGGGTGGTATGCCCTTTGACATGATGGATTTTGCAAAACTCATTATCCTTATACTAGGATGCCCTAAACTAATTGGGTTCCAAGGGTTGTATTTTCTGATTTTTAATAAGATTATCCTTGGCTAGTTTCTCAAAGATTGCATCAAGAGGCTCCCCCAATGGGATCTATACATGGGGTTATCTTTGAACACATGGTTTAGGTCTGGCCAAAAGTGTGATAGCATTAGTCTAATTTTGATGGCTAGGTATTTGGACATTGTGTTGATTTCTCTATATAGGTGGCTATGTATAGATTGGTGGTTGTTGGTGGTAAGGTTGTTGAAAAAACATGGTAGGAGTGTTAGTTGTTGCCTTGACAACATGAACATGTTGAGTGCCAGTGATGCCATCAATAACTATGTTCTTTTTTTTATTCCAATAATGTGGTTTGTCATTGATTGGACTTCAATCCTAGGTGTTTTCTTTGTAAATCTTGATGGAACCATTCTTGATGAGACCTTGATCGAGTCTCATCCCTTTTTCCTTGATATCTTTATAAGTTTTTAAATAGTTCATAACCACATGGTGGACAAGACTAGGATGTGCATTGGTAATGAACATTTTCACAAGGTGACATTCAGGAATAGTGCATGAGATCCTAGTGGTGAGGGTTTCCAATGTTGTAAGTATTTGGTAGGGCTTTCTCCTCCCTTTTTCTTGGTATGAACTAGGTCAACTATAGATAGTTTAGTCTCGACTAGATGAGCACATTGAGTGACAAAGACTTCAGAAAGATCAGCAAAGGTCTCAATGGTACCTTGGGGTATATAGAAAAACTATTCAAGGGTAGGGCCCCCTAGGCTTTTTGGGAAAAAGCACATGAAGAACACGTCATTATAGGTCACTTCTTGTTAGTACATATAGAATTCCTTAAAATGTATTACTGGGTCACTTTTCCCTCTAAATTTATCAAACTTGGGTATCTCAAAATGTTTAGGAAAAGGTGTCATAATGGTAGTTTTGTCATATAGATATGGGAAATTATTTTCAAATTTGAAAGATTTTGAGTCTATCCCATCCTTGAGGGCTTTAAGAGCATTTTTCATCTCTTCCTATTTAGAGTTTATAGGTGGGGTAATGGGTGCCCTTGGTCCAAGCGCTCCTAGCATAGAATATCTAGCAGATGTTGAAGGTTGATATGAGAAACCTTGACTTTCATATGGTGGTGTTTGGAAAAGAGGTTGTGCTACTATTGGGATGGATGTTATGGGTTGTTAGAATGTAGTTTGGGCATATTGCTGCATCTACTGAGTAGATTTTTTTTGAGGAACATAAGTATGAGTTATTTCCCTACTAGATAATTTTGTGAGGATGCCTAGGCATATTGCTAGTGTGATGATTGTGGTTGAAAAGATGGTAGTGTAGGTAAGACCTAGGCCATGCTTTGGGAGTGTATACCTTGCCCAATATATGTTGGTTGTGCTCCTACTTGAGAAAGTAATTAATTATTAATAGGGACTAAGTTTTTGATGTGAGGAAGAGTGTTTATAGTTGGGTATTATGAGGGAGGGGTGGTATAGAAAAATGGTTGGTAATGGGTGGTAATGACTTGAGGAGGAAGGGATGAATGTGACTAAGATATGGGCATGGATGTGGGATTGAAGGGAATACTAATGGTAGGCCCTCATGTCATACCAAAACTCTAACGTTCTAAAGGAAATAAGGCCAAAGTACTTTAGCTAGCAACAAATGGATTGATAGTGATGTTGGGTGGGATGGAAGATGATGTATTTGACCCTAATGGAGGCATTCCTATAGTGTACTAGGATGTAGGTTGGATGTTTGTGGTACTAGTAAATGGATTGGATATTTTTTGAGATGGAAGGGAAAATGTCACATTACCAAGTGAAAAAGGAGTGTATTGCAAAAATAGGGGTATGGGTGGTGGAAGTAGATGTAGATGTAGATGATACACCTGTGGTTGATTGGGATGTGGTGTGAACTAGGGTTGAATGAGGATGAGTTGAGTGTTGTGTGGAATGGGAGCAATGATATGGGTAGAGGGGATATTTAGATATGTTGGTTTTTCTTGTGTTGGTTGATACCAAATATTTGGTGAAAAGAAAGGATCATGAGGAGTAGATGACCCTGTGGATGGTGGTTTCCATCCAAAAAGAGGATGTGTAGGATTTGTAATGTTGGGAGGAAATGGTCATCCAAAATCAAAGGTGCCAAAATTTTCTCTTAACAAGTTTTCCATGATGGTCTCCCTATTTTTATCTATGGTGGCATTAACAATGGTGGCATGTCCAAGTTGGTTCATAAAAGCATCAATATCTATTGAAGAACCTATTTCTTTTGGAATTTGTGGTAGTGGATGCAATGGTATCATGGAAACTATGGGGTATGGCTAAGCCCTATCTATGTTACTTCTAAGACTAGGATCCATTTCCTTCTCTTTCCATTTATTCTTATCAAAACATGTGGTAGGTGGAATTAAAAGTTGACTTTCCTAAGGATGGAATGCAAATATGATGATGATAAGTGTATGCAAAGAGATGATTCCATCTAGATGTGACTAGCATGGAGAGATTTCCTAAGATGTAGAGGATGTCCAAAAATGTTTTTAGTGATATCTAGGAAGCCTAAATGATATGGTATTAAGTGAAGTAGATTATTTTTCCCTTAAGTGTGAGCTTGAGAATGTGGTGATGATATCAAATCCTAAGTTAGCCTTATGACCTTTTGGAATACAAATGGGATCAACTGTGTAGCCCAACCTTTTTATCAAGGTGATGTGGGACACAAGTGATAGGTAATCCTAAACAATGCTTAGTTTAAGGACAACTATGATCGTGGGATGGATGGAGACTTGATTAGGAAAAAAAATCCTACTGAGGTAATGCTAAAATATTTCTAAGTGTAGAGTAAATAATAGAGGATACTAGGGTTTAATGATGCTTACTTTGGAGGATTCCTAAAAACCTAGGTTTGATGACAAAAGGAGAAGGAGATGATTCTATCAAATGCTTAAATGGGATGGTGGATTTATGTGAAAGATTAAGCCTATGAGGAGATAAGTGCACAAGTGTGTGTGGAGAAAGAAGGACCTAGTCAGAGTAAGTAACACTAGAGTTATTGATAAGGCTATGGTTGACACCTTGTTGGAGATTTAGGTTTTGAATTTTGTAGTCTCACTTAGTTCATAATGCATTATTCACATTGTCTACCTTAATTTGGTCTAGTTTAGTGATCCTTAGGTTGAGGGTATACTTCTTGTGTTTTGCTTCTCTTTCCTTGTAAACTAGTATTTTTGGAATTTTGGCTTTTTTGAACTTGGTCTTGGTTTGGCCTAACATGAGATAACTCTAGGAGATTTGTTCACAACTCTGGGATTTTATAGGCAGTGACTATGCTAAGTATACCTTTTAACTTTGGGTTAGGACCATAAAATAGTTGAGGAGCAACTAGGTTTCAAGAGAATAGTGTGTTTATGTAAAATGGGTTGGGTGTTTTCATTAGGATGTAAGTAGTAAAGTGAGGCAAACTCAGCTGAGGATTATTGCAAATAGACTTGCTAACAATCCTTTTGGACAAAGGTAAAGAGGACCTATTTTGAAGACCAATGTGTTATCTTTTTGTCAAAGAGGATAGATAACAAGGACATTTTGAAGGAGACAAATTTGGACCAAGGAGAAAAAATTTTGTTTGTAACTAGATTTTGCTAATAGTTGTTTTTGAGATAACAAGGATAGTTTTGAAAAAGGTAAACTTGAACCAATGAGACAAAAGTTGTTATGAATGGACTTGCTAATGACTATTTTTGAAATAACAAGGGTGGGATCTTTTTGACATGATGAATTATGAGAAAAAAGTTTCTCAAAGGACAAACCAACCTTGAGAAAGACAAACAAGTGATCTCTTTAGGGGTTAGTGCAAGAAGTTGGGTCTCACTTTTGGCCAAGAAGTGGAAGTGTTTTTCTTGTTTTTGAAATTTTTTGTCAATTGATGTCAAAATTTGAGGTATTTAGAGATTGAATATAAAAAAACTCAAAAAAAAAAAATTTAGTGTTTGGAATCTAGTTTTTGAATATGTAATTTATTTGTGTACCCATATGATAGATTATGTTTTTGGTATGGATCTTTAAAAAGCACTTTTTCAAAATGCCTATTTCAAGACCATACCACGCTCGTGTACAGACACCATAATTTGACACAAATAAATAAATTTTTGCAAATCCTTTCAAAGAGAGTTAACTAATACACCTAAGATTGATGAAAATATTTTTTCTTAATTTTTTATTGAATAATTTTTTTATTATTAATTATTAATTGGCTATAAAGGTAAATTTTAAAACCTCCAGTGTACGGACCACATAATTTGATCAAAATCTCACTTTTTTCAATTTTTTTTTTTAACATCAAAAGAATTGTATGTAGATTGATGAGATATAAATTAATTTAAGAAAAATTATAAAATAAAAAAGTTATTCAAGTTTTAGTGAATGTCACTTTTCAATGTTTTAGGAGATAGTTTTGATTAATAAACATTTTTGAAATCAGAATAGTAAGACCTATAATGGGTTTTTGTCTCATCAAAAAATTCAATGGGAACAACTATAAAAAAATTATGACAATACTAGAAATTGTTGATTAAATGCCTTAGAAAAAAAAAAAGATCATAAAGGCATGGCTTGGTGGGACCAAGCCTATGCCATGCCTTTCCCCAAGGCAAAACCCCATGCAAAAGTCAAGAGCCATACCAAATTCTCGCTCATGTCTCAAGAACTGGGCATCCGATTTGTCATTCAAAAATTGGGTGTCCAATTGCTTTCAACTGTTGTACCCGATTGCTTACAAATCGAGCACCTGATTCTTTTTAAAATTGGGTACTTGATTTATAAACAGGTACCCAATTTTTAAAGAATTGGGTGCCTGATTTGTAAGCAATCAGTTACTTGTTTCTAATGTACCCGTTGGGCCCCAAAAGCTACCCCACAGACCGAGTTTCAATGATTGAAATGATTGAATAATAGTTTTGATCTACAACAATGAATTGTGTCATGCTTATTCTATTTTCTTGTCCTCTTATAAAATTTTCAAGGAGATTGCAGCAAATAAAGAGAATGAAGCATGATGTCAACAAGAGAGAAGACAAAGAATTAGAGACTTGAATAATGTTTCAAAGGAGAAAGACATTGACGATACCACGATGGATGAAGAGGTCAAAGAAGAAAACCCAATACAAAAAAATTCAGGTGCACATTCTGATCATGCATTCAATACAAGTGTGTCTCCAAACCCTCAAATTTTCTCTCATGATGAAATTGCTGATTTTTTAGAAGAAGGTTATGATTTAAATGATTTAGATTTTCTTCATGAGAAGCAATTGTCAAACGATCATGCACAAAACACTCCAATTGAAATGCCTGCCCTAAAAGAAATATCAAGAAAATTTGAAAATGATATTCAAATCCCAAATACCAGTGAAAATAGTAAAGTTTTTGAAAATAAAAATTGCATGAATGTAGACATAGAAACACCAACTACTAAACAAACATGTTAGAATGGTAGTAAAGTGTCTAAACATAATTTTCATATTCCTAATTATGTGTTAGATAATCTTGAGGGATTGGTTTCATGGAGACAAATTAGGACACATGCTAATAGATTGTATAGGCATTTTTTTTATAATAAGAAATTTGGGTTTCAATGTCAGCTAATATTGCAACTAATTAAAATGTCTAAATTGCAAAAATTAATGAGAAGGTTGGGAATGTATGAAAAATTGAAGAATAAAAATGAATCTTTAAAAAAAGTTGTATCCACTATTTCTAGTGCCTTTGATGTTATCGAAAAGAGAAGTCAATCTAAAGATAAGAATGCAACATGATGAGTAATAACAACAGCTTTAGTTAACAAATCAACATCTGAAAAAAGATTGATTAGCAACATAAGTGGATATCTTAATGTGAATTGTAAGACTTTAGAAAGAGTTTTAAAGAGAAGGGTTAATTTTGAATGTGATCTAGCAAATATTTTATGGACTTCTAGTGGTAGACTCCTGAGATGTGATATGAAACTTACTAGTGAAGTCAAAAGTTTGATTGAAATTTTTTGGCATGATAATACAAGAGTATCACCTAATTCAAGAGATGTTCTTAAATTAAGAATTGGGTCAAAAATACATGATCCACATCCTAAACACCTTTTGGACATGACTCAAACTAAATTGTTTTAAAAATTTGTAGATGGTGAGGTATTAAATATTACCATTAGTCAAAGATCTTTTGAAAAGTGTAAACCATGGTATGTAAAGATTAACAACGAAAGAATCACATGTTATTGTAAAACTCATATTCAATTTCATTACCATTATGATGTATTTTTATCTATATGTGGTACCATGCATAGTAAAGAAATGTTGCAAGAATGTGGTATAAAAATACCACCTCAAACTGTAAAAGATTTCATATCAATTTTGTTGTGTAAGCCACCTAATGATCAAACTTTCTTTTCAATGCATGTCTTTCTAGTACATGTGATATGTGCAGCAATCTTTCTTTGTTAGATGAATGTTTGCATGAAAATGCTTTGACTACTTTTGGACAACAATTAGTTGAGGTAAAAAGATTCAAAACTATTGAATATCCATTAAAGGATGGGAAGATTGGAAGAAGGTGTGATCTAGTTACAGATAAAGTTAGTTGTCATGCATTTATGGATGAGTTTAAGAGTATGATCATACCAATATATGTTAAACACTCTCAATATTCTAGATGTATTGATGGACAATTTGAGAATACTTTTCCAATTGGTACTATACTTTCAATTGTTGACTTTACAGAGAACTGCATGCTTGCATCGCAAGAAGATGTACAACCACAATATTACAATTCAATGCAAGTAATAATTTATGTTCATATAGTTTATAGGCATGCATTTGATAGTATAGAGGAGGATCAAAAAATATTAAGAGAGTACCATTTTAATTTAAGTGATAATAAACTCCATTCATCTGAGTTTGTCCAATATTGTTTCAAGGTCTTTTATGATAATTTAAAAGAGAGACAAATTCAAATGACACAACATTGGATATGGTTAGATAATTGTACAGGACAATTCAAGAATGCTAGAATGTTATATTGGTTGAGTGGGACACATAGGAAAACTAACATCCAACATGTGTGGAGTTTTTTTGAGGTTGGACATGGTAAAGTAGAACATGATGGTGTTGGTGCATGCATGAAGAGAGCCCTTAGTAGAGAGCAATTAAAATTTGAGAAAAAAGCTAAATTCAAAAATGCACATGAGATTGTCGAATGGTGTAACAAATATTTATACATGGGATCAAGTTAGAACTCTACAATCAAATGTTTCTTCTACCTAGTTGAAGAAAATAATATCCCTTCAAGATATGATTGTGATCCAATTAGTGGGTCAGCTAAATAGCAGTCATTTAGGAGTTCAAATTCTAACACTTGGACTATATGGACTAGGGAGCTTGCTTGTTTTTGTCAATTTTTTCTTGTAGGTGAATGGGAAGAATGTGAAAATACAGAATGGGTTGAAGATTGGCAACAAAGATCATTAGCACCTACTGACATGCATTTTGAAGATGATATAGTAAATGAAGGCCAAAATATTACTTTTGCATCAAAAGACTATGATCGTATTTCAAACCTCATAGAACCTAGTATGCACAATTTAATTAGATTTTTTTGTGATCTCATGCTTCAATTTATATAATTTTCATATGTACACTCATGTGATTAAAGTGTTTCTATACTTTATCTTATCTTGTAGGACATGTTTATGTTGTTATTGCACCTAGTGATAATGATGAATAGATTGAGTATTGGCTAGCTAGATTTGTGGAACCTAAGAAAAAATTGACATGTCATCAAGTAGACGATGATGGTTTTGAGTATCCAATTGGGTCTGTCATTGTAGCTGGCACCTAGCTACGTAGATACCTAACAAGAAGAAATGGTTTGCCATCATTTGAAGACTACCAAACTGAAAAGAAGATTTTACACTATTCTCATTTGGTTGTGGCAACAAATATCAAATTAGAAAGATACAAAGGGAGACCCACCAATAAGGTATTATGGAAAATTTCAATGGATGAGCACAAGACAATCATAGATGCATTGCAAAAGAGAGAGGATGCAGATGGTACAGTAGGATGACTACATTTAAATCAAACACATGTATGTTTTTTCATTATTGTATTATTTTTATATATATTTACTTATATAATTTAATTACATGTATGGTTGTGTTGTCAATACCAATTTAGAGAACTTATATACCTCTTATTCAAGTCTCAATTACAATTTATGCAAATTTAAATGTTAAAGTGGATCGAACATCAACATCTTGTACAATTTCACATAGTAAGTACATACAAATTACACATGTATATTTACATAGTTCAAATACCTTGAATATTAATTTATGTGTTTATTAACATGTATGTTTTTGTTTTACATTTTTATTTTACAGGACCTCATTTGAAGAGATGTGTTGTACCAATTTTATGTTTTGAGTTCACTGAACTATAAATATATCATTGACATTGTCTTACATATATTGTGAAATATGTTGTACAAAATAATTTAAAAATGAGAGTTTACTTCTATTTGAAAGTTAAACATAGGCACTTGATAAATTATAAATTAATTGTCAATTTAAGTAATGACCTCCTATTTTGTTCCATTACTTTTGCATTCAAGCATATTTAAATTAATTTTTGTTTCAAGTTTCAAATTACTATTGATTATAATATTAAAAACAAGTCACTTACACATGATAATTTAAAGATCATTACTCATTGTATTGATTATATGTTAGATCATTACTCATTGTATTCATTGTATTGATTATATCTTACATTACCAAAAAACACATTAAGATCACTTATGATACATTGTTAGGTATGTTATCCATACATGTGTGTCTTAAGGGGACATGGGAGTCCTAATAGGTCATAATAATTACTATACATTTTAATAAGTCTTAATATGTTTACTAGCACATAATAGGTATTATTAGGTGATAATGATTCTTACATTACCAAACAACACATTAAGATCACTTATGATACATTGTTAGGTACGTTATCCATACATGTGTGTCTTAAGGGGACATAAGAGCCCTAATGGGTCATTATGTCTATTATAGGTTATGATAGATATTACATGATGAATACTCACTTAGGATATAAAGGTTTAGGAATCCAATGGAAAGACAAGTTATTCACTTCTTTAGATATATGCTTAGGCATCCAAGGGTGTAGTCTGGGCTCCTACTTGCACTAATGTGGACACGTCCACCTCTTGATGGTGAGGGAGGATTACTTAATTAGATGCCTGATTCATTCAAGTCTCTTTTAATTTTTTTATGATGTATCATTTTGAGACCTTGATATCAATGTTTAATTAGTTTTAGGATTAGGGTTTAATTTGGTTTGTATTGTTTGATTAGGTTTACATTCTTAGGTTTCAATTAGGACAAGAGTTAATAAATTGAATTAATTTTTAAAGTGCTAAATTTGGTTTTAGATATAGAATTATAGTTAGAGCTTTTAGATTAAAAACCAACATTAATTCAAAAAGGTTAGGTTCGAATTATGTTTTAAAGTGTTGAATATATTATTGAGTTCTAGTTTAGGGTGATTTGGTTTAGTCTTAAGGTCAATGTTTAACTTGGTTCAATCTTAGGGTAACGGTTCAATTTGGTTAGTGGTTGGGGAAAGGATTTAAGGTTAAATTCAAGGTTTCTACTATTAAGTTGCGATATATAATTAGGTTTATGATCATGGTTTAATTCAATTTGGTTTATAAGTATAATATTAATTAGTTGAGGGCTAGGGTTACCTTTCAATATAGTTTGATATATTCAATTTGGTTTAGGGTTAACCCAGGGGTTAGTTTATTTTAGTGTTAAATATTAAGATATAATGCTTTGATATCACTCATTTTTTGATTTTTTGATTATATCACCCCTATACATGTTGATAACTTATATGTGATGAATCTTACAAATATTATTTGATCTCATTACTTGTGTCATGGTAATTTTTTTTAGTTTATGTACATGAGATGCTCCTATATATGGTGTTTTTGTTTTCTTATAATATATAGTGTTAAATATATATAAATTTACCTAAGTACCCTTCTTGATTATCTATGATGGACATGTCATAAATGACATATTTCTATATGATTCTTTTGATATGATATGCATGGATAATATATATGTAATGAAATTTTTAAATCCTTCCTATGCAATAAATGATGTAATTAGATATGTACAAATGTTTTTAGATTCACATGTACATGACATGTAGATGTAGATATGATGCTCCTCTAGGATAATTTAGTTTAAATCATAAATAAGGTTACAATTTTAGGTTTGACATTTATAAAATTAGTACTCAAGATAAGATAGGAAAGTTATTTAATTATTTATATATTACCTAGTGTAGGTTTTAGCAAATTAAGATTAAGGTTAAGATGATAGTAAGGGTTATGATTAGAGTTAAATTCAATACAAATTGACATTATAGTTAATCCTAAATGATGCCCAACCAAGGGATCCAAAGAACTAATCAAAAGTTTTACTAAGCAAGCAATAACATACAATAATTTACATTCATAAAAAACATAAGAGATTGCATTCCTTAATGAGCACATTTACATTTCATTTTTAAATAATTATAAGTACTAAAACTAAAATAAATAACACATCCACATGAAAGAATATTAACTTCTTCAGTTCAATCCATTTAAATAATTTATATAAATTTTTTCCAAATGCCACTTGGCAAATTAATTCGGAATGCATAATCATCCACTGTACATGTCACAAGGTATGAAAGGATGAAAAAATATACATTTATAAAATATTTTACATCATCCATTTTTGATCCATGAAACAAAGTACAATACAATTTAAGTAAAATCATTTTAAATACTAGAAGTTTTTTGTTTGGATCCCTTGGCGGGTTGTTATGCGATTAAGTACTTAGTTATATATGTTTACAATTTTATTGTACATAACTATATGGTTAGGTCAAGATTATAGTTTAAACAATGAATTTAGGTTGAGGTTATAGTTAAAACAAGGTCGAGATTATATGGTTCTAGGTTGAGGTTATATTTATTTGTAAAATTACATGTTTAAACAATGAATTTACATCTAATCTAATCATTCAACATTGTAATAAATACATAAATTAAATACATTTAAAACATCTAAAATAATTTTTTTTAAATAAACATTTATGAAACTATATTTTAATTAACAAATACAAACATTTAAACATCTACTCATTAACAATGTAAATATACAATTTTACGTATATTAAAAATGAAAAAATAAATAAATTAGCATACAAATTAAATTGAAAATTGAAAAAAAAAGTAAAATAGTACAAAACATATTAAAATACCTAGTATATCGAAAACTAGCAGTAAGGGGGTGGTCGATAGGGCTGAAAATTGAGCTCCCGTATGCATCTCTAATCGAGCTCCCATTTTTGAGGTCATGAAAATGACTTCAAAAATGCCAAAAAATGGGGTTAAATAAAGTCTTGCAAATCGGCTACTCGATTTTAAAAAGTAATCAAGTGCCCAATATTTGAGCGCCTTAGGCACCCAATTCACTTTTAAATATCAGGTACCCAATTTTTGAAATTAGGCTTGGGTGCTCAAAGCTTAATTTTAGAAATGGGTACCTGATTTTTTTAAAATCGGGTACCCATTTCTGAGAAGTACAATTTCGCAGATCTGTCTTCCACAGAATTATGACCCAATTTCTTGTGATCACCCTTAGCAAAAGGATTTGATAGTAACCATAGAAAATGTTTATGTTTTTAAAAATGTTTTTATGAGTTTTGGGCACAACTAAGACAATTCAAACACACTCTCTATCCCTCACATCAAATTTTGGTTGCAATATGTTATTCAATGACCCACAAATTAATGTGTCCTAATTCTAGTGCAATATGTCACTCTAATCAAAGAGATGAGTTAATACATGAGTCAATTGACAAATGATACACGTTAAAGAATCTTCAAGGAATGAAAAATATAAGTTTCTCTTTTGCATGAACAATGACCCTTGGAAATGAAACCCAATTAGCCTTATGCCTCTACCAAGGGAGCATAATGGTGAGTAATCTTGGGGGATGTTGTTTCACTTCCACTAAAAATAACATACCAAGGATAAAAGGTTAGCTACTAAGTTGGTTTGTAACTAGGTCTGTGGAGTCTCACCAAATGGTTGTTATGTATGTGATCCACTTAAGGATTTATTTTGAACATGCTGAAATCATGGGAAAGTTTTCCCACCTCAAGCTAAATCTAGAAACACAATGCCCAAACTTGGGTGGTAGAGTGAGAAATTTTACCTTTCTCCTCATTTATATAATGACTAAATTATTTACCAATTTGAGCTTCTCACCAAAGGGGAAGTGCTTCCTATAAGTGGATGAACTCATTAGAAGCACTCATAGGTTGTTGTGGATGATCTTGCTAACAACTTTTGGTACATGCATCACATATTTAAATGGTTCTACTTTACAAGAAATAGAGAAGTCAAAGATGTACTAAAAGCCACAATCTCAAAACATGCAAGGCACTTGGTTTATTTCTATTTTGAATGTTTTAGTGTATTATAACATACTAGTTTTTGAAGACACACATGATCTTAACATTTGATTTGTTCATTTCCAACTTCATACTGATGGTCAACAAAATAAATCATGCCAAAAAAAGGAAATTGACTGAAAAAGCTTTTAAAAAGAGAGAATAATAATGAGTTTAGCCTTTGACATTCAAGATTTGATGGATTTATTTCAAGCCCCAAAATGGAAGTGTTTTCACATAATGTTCTTTTTGCCCCTTAAATGAAGTGTTTATTGCATTGATTTAGTTGTTAATACTTGGCATTCAAGAGTGGATTTTTTAATTAAACTATCCTAAAATTTCAATCAAAAAATATTCTAAGACTTAGACATGCATTCCATGAAAAAGTAAGAATGGTTCATTTTTAAGCATTTAAGCATGGGTTTTCTAGCAATCATTGTAAGAAAACCTACAAAAACCTATTAGTGTTTTGCTCCCACAAATACTTGCAACAAAAAAAAAAGAGGTTTTCCACTAGTTGGTAAATATAGTGAACTCAGGGGTTTAAAGCACAATCCTGCAGCACAGGCTCAAAGCTAAAAGGTGGTAGGATTGAATTGGTGAAAACTAGTGAAACTATAGAAAAATAGGCCACGAGTAGAAAGTAATAGGGAGATCCCACAAAATGGCAACCCCATGGGTCTATGGGGACACATTCCCACCAATAGAATAAATCTACAAGTTCAACAAAAGAGGAAAAAATTAGGGTACAATGGTTGACTAAATAGCTCATGCATTTCCATAGGTTTTTATAGCAAGAAAACTAGTGTTCCCATGGGAAGTTTTTAATGGAATGTGGTGGTGGGGCCTATGGTAGAGAGTGATCCTACCATCATGGGGTTGCATTCCCATGGGTCGATGATTGTGATCCTACAGTTGTAGGTTTATGATTTCATGGTTGCGAGATTGCATACCTGGGGTGCTAAAATGTTTGTGAAACTAGAATTTGATTTTATGGCCAGGAGTGTGATTCTTTGAAAGGGACTTTGGTTCCTACAAAAAATTTCAAAAGACTACTTGCATGCATAAATAAATAGAATATGATAGTTTGGTAAGTTCAAACATTAACAAGCAAAAACATGATTAGAATGACCCAAATGTAGGGTCCCACCAGGTGTGCCAAAATGTATCACCTAATCTAGTAGTGTAATAAAGGAATACTAACTAATAAAAGCATTCACAAAACTAAATAAGCTAACACTTACGATAGGATTGAGGTTATCACCAAGAAGGAAGGGAAACCAAGAATGGTAGGCTCCTTATGGTATAACCTAAGATGGCATAGATATGTCCTTGGTGGATGGGGATGTATGCTTATGATGTGCTCAAGCTTCCAATAGGTTAGATTTTTTACCAAGTGTGTATATGGGTGAGGGTTTTAATAATGGAGGTATGGATGGATTTGAGAATCACGATGGTATTTTGGTAGTTTTTAGGCTCTCAAAATCACATTATAAATTTGCATAAAAGTGGATTGATGGATTATAAGAGGGAAGGACTTTATTTATAGGCTGAGGGGTAGAGAAATGGAGGGTTAGGATGCAAGGATGGAATAATGGTGAGGGAGGGCTAAGATGGTTTGAAAGAAGAGCACATGGATTGTGCTTGTTTGGAGCCAATAGGGGAGTGACACTTGTCACAAGAAGGATGAGTGTGAGGGGATGGGATAAGGGTTGGTCAAGGGGAGTAATGAGGAAGTATGATTGTGTAAGAGGGATGTAAGAGACATAAAGAGGGATATAAGAGGAATTAATGGTATTTAAGAGCCATTAATGCTCTTAGATAGGGATGGAAGAGGATAAGGGAGACTTGTTGATTTTGGCTTGGGTTAGCAAGTCCTAACCCTTGCTTAAAGTTGTGCACATGTTTAGGAGTGGGATTAGACTTAGCTTAGGAAGGGGGTTAGTGGGCAAGTGGCTTAGCTTTGATGGGATGGGTTAGTTAGGTGGCTAAGTGAGGTTAGTATGGGTGAATGGGTTGGATTATGGGTTAGGATAGGGTTTAGGGATGATTTAGGAGTTTGGATAATTTATTAAATTATTTATTTAATAAAATTGGGGATGTGAGATTAAATTAAATAGGTTTGAGGTTCTATTTAATTTAATAGAGGAATAGGGATTTAATTGATAAATTGATTTTGGGTTATCATTTGATTTTATCAATTGGACTATAGTTAATTTAATTAATTAATTAATTAGGGGGATATAAGCTTTTCTTCAATTTTCACACTAAGTTCTCCTTACCTTTGACCTCAAATCCCTGTGGCTGAGCCATATATATCTCTTCATCTAAATTACCATAAATGAAGGTTATTTTAACATCAAGCTTCTCCAAATGCAAATCTTTAGTAGACACAATAGTTAAAGTAGTGTATATAGAAGTCATTTTAACAACAAGACAGAATATCTCATCAAAATTGATGCCTTTTTTTCATGCAAATCCTTTTATAACTAACCTGGCTTGAAATATTTTCTTACCTCCGTCCTCTTCTTTTAGCCTGTAAACACACTTATTATGTAAAGCTATTTTACTTGCAAGCAACTTGCATAAATTCCATGTCTTATTTTTCAACAAAGAGTCCATTTCTTCTTTCATTGTAGACTCCCACTAAATCTTTGTATCCACCTGCACAACTTTATCATAACATTCAAGTTCATCATCATCAATAAGTAAAATAGAATACAAAGAAGTAGAAAATCTTTCTAGAGGTCTACTCATCCTTGTTGACTATCTAACATTCATAGGGGTTGTGGTAGTTATTTTTGTGGTTGTTGCACATCATGAGGAATTGATGGAACATCAGCTTTTGGAGTAACATCTACCAATACATAATCATTTTCTTTCTTCTCATATTGTTGAAATAGATCTTTGTACAATAGTTTCTTACTAAATATGACATCCTTGCTTCTTACAATTTTACAATTTAAAAAACCCCAAAGTCTATAACCAAATTCATTAATGTCATATCCAACAAATACACATTTCTTTGACTTAGCTTCTAGCTTGGTTCTATTTTCAAAATCTATATAAGTAAATGCTTCACAACCAAAGGTTCTAAGAAAAGAATAAGTCACCTTCTTACCAGTCCATGCTTCCTTTGGAATAATAGAGCCCAAAGGAGTAGAGCGACCTCTATTAATCAAATATGAAACAATATTAACAGCCTCCACCCACATGTTTACGGGAAACCCTACATGCAATCACATACTTCTTGCACACTCCATTATAGTATTGTTAATGCGTTCAACCACTCCATTTTCCTATGGAGTCCCTAGAATAGTTTTTTGTCTATGAATACCATTAGTGGAGCAATAATCTTCAAATTCATGACTACAATACTCACCATCATTATCAGATCTGAGATATTTTAATTTCTTTGTAGTCTAATTTTCAACCAAGCATTTTCATTTCTTAAAAGTTTAAAATACATTAGATTTTTGTCTAAGGAAATAAACTCATACTTTTCTAGTTGTATCATCAATAAATACAATATAATAATGAGAGCCACCAAAGGAAGATACCTAAGCTAGTCCCCATACATCTCTATTCACAAGCTCTAATTTCTCACTTTTATTTTCCTTCCCAGTCTTCTCAAAACTCACTCTTTTTTGTTTTCCATACACACAACTTTCATAGAAATCCATATTGGCACATTTTAGAACTGATAAAACTTTCTTTGAATGAAGTACTTTTATACCTTTCTCATTCATGTACCCAAGTCTATTACGCCACAACTTTGTATTAGAATCTACAATAGCTATTTGTTCTCCCTACTCAACTACAACAACTATTTCTCAACGTGCATTTTTCTCTGAAACAATCAAAGTAGAAGGAAGAATATGACTTTCACAAAGATATAAGGTGTTTTATTTCAAACCTTTTCTACTACAAGGGAACCTTTTGAAACCTTCCAATTTTTATCATTGAAAGTAAATACACAACCCTCATCACCAAGTTCCTCTACTAAAATCAAATTCCTACTCAACCTTAGAACATGTCTTACCTCATGTAGTAACCAATGATTTCCATTATGTAACTTAATCTTAACATTTCCCTTTCCAAGAATCTGATAGGGTTCATTATCCCCCAAATAAACAAGCCCAAAATCCTCTTGGACATAATCAATGAAATAACCTCTATAAAGTATAGCATAAAATGAAGCACTAGAATCTAAAACCCATGAATAATCAACACTTTCTAAAGATAGATGCAAAGTATCCTCTTTAGATTTGTTACTCACCACATTTGCCTCCTTTTTCCCTTCTAGTTTATCTCCTTCATTATTCTTTTGAGTCCAAATTTTTTTCTTCTTATGCCCTAATTTCCTAGAGTACCAACAATCTCTCAATTCTTTGCATTGAGACCTCTTCTCCTTTGACTTTCCTCTTGATTTTCCATTATTTCTAGAATTATTTCCTCTCTCAGTTGTTCTACCTCTGCTTTGTGCTTTCAAAGAACTTCTTCATGTAGATCCACTTGAGGTTTTCCTATGATTTTCCTCACTCAAAATAACACTGATCAGATCATCATATTTTAGGGTACTATATCTAGAGACAAAATTATCCATAGCCATTACCAAGCCATTCCAACTTTGAAGCAAAGAACACAAAATCAAGAGAGCCTTAATTTCTTCATCAAAATTGATACCCATAGAACATAACTAACTAGTAATAGTATTAAACTCATTTAAATGATTTGCAATAGATCCACCTTTTGTCATTATCATATTAAATGAATGTTTCATGAGAAATACCTTGTTTGAAGCAGAGGGCTTTTCATATAGTTTCGCTAGGGTTTGCATCAACTCTTCTGCTATCTTCACTTTTGTACTATTAAATGTCAATGATGATGTTAGACATAATTGAATTATTCCAAGTGCCTTTCTATCTAAAATATCCCAGTTGTCATTTGCAATAAATCCTTGATTCTTGGTTTTTCCTTCTACCAACTTCCATAAATCCTTCTAATAAAGATAGACCTCCATTTGCATTTTCCATAATTGAAAGTTCTACCCATTAAACTTAACCCTCCACTTACCCTCATCTACCATACCTTCCACTCAATCATGAGACCTTCCTATAGAGGATTGCTAAAAAAAATGGTGATGGTCTAGTTAAAAAGAAAATGATGATTGTCTGGCTCTAAAACCACTTGTTAGGATTAACCTTAGACAAAAATAATAGGTATATGCAAATATAACCAATACCAAAAAAATAGTAGATCATATAAAAGAGAACACAAGATACTAAGATTTATTATTATTCACCCAATCCCTAAGTTATGTCCACCAACAACAAGTCCAATATTATTATTATCCAGTGATTACAACCTAATTACAATTCGTAACCACTTACAGCTCAATACCATCGCAACAAGCTACAATATAACCATTATGTTATGAAATACCTAACCCTAAGCCTCTTTATATAAACTTTTGTTGCTTACAAAATTAGGGCTAGAATAATAGAAAAATAGTAGTTAACACCTTTTGCAATGTATAGCCATTTTTGGCTTTGGGGGTGATGCCCCTAAAAACCCCCATGGGGACATTGCCCCTCGACCCCACCCTATACTATGACAAAGAGTGTACCTAGGGCACTACCCCAAGACCCCATAGGGTTTTTTACCCTTTACCCCATCTTGGGGGTGCTACCTCCAAACCTCCATAGAAATAATCTCAAGGGAAACCATGTTTAATAAACCTCTAAGTTTAATTAGGGTCCACATCATAAAACTACTCTCTCAGGTTTCTTGGCATGACACTGTTCATGGTCCTAAATCATCCATTCGTATATTAGTCAGACCATTATTGCAATTTTATGTTGCACTGGCATGCATGTTGCATTTGTTCTCCTAAGCTTGTTTTTGTTTGAGTGATATTTTACTTATGTTCTCATCCCATCCTTGTGTAATGATCTTCATGATGGTTGTGCACCACACACAAGTACATATGTGCACATTTTTCGAGTGACTTGCAAGGTCCGATCTTCTATGGACTTATCATAAGTTATGATCATTTTGGGTTAGGTTAGGAATATGCATGCCTATGGGCACTCATCATTGGATAAAATGGGTAGCTTAGGGTAGCATATGAAGGGGGCTTCTATCTTACAGCCTGGTGACCATTGCCTAGTGGGTTGGTAGAGGAAGTTTTAAATAAGTGATAACTAAATAAAACATTGAGTGGTAATAAAATTTAAGATAATAAAATGTTTAGTGTAAGAGCCTTCCATTTGGGAGTTGAGTTACATGATCTGAGCATGGGGCCTATGATGCCAAGTGACTCTCCATGATGTTAGCCCCTACATAGTAGCCCATTGAGTGTTTGACCAAGAACTTTAGTTTATGCATTATCTCTATTCTTGGTTTCAATCATCACACTATCTTATGTGTTATCCATGGACTTTTTCTTATGTGTGTTAGTGGTTCAATCATTATCTCCATCAACATGGTGGGAGTGGACCTATGGGTGTCACATGGTTGGGAGGCATAGCTACCTTCACCACTACTAGAGACCAATGTATGGAGATGGTCTATTATCCCATTGCAATCATTGTTGGATGTTTTCACTTAGTACTTTGAGTTCTGGAGTATGCTTTCTTGTGATTTATGATTTCATTGGAATGCTTGTATATCATGTTTAAATGACGTTAGTATTGCTATATTTCCTTACTATGATGTCTAGCATATGATGCTATGATGTTATCTACTTAGTTGGAGTATCTATTACTTTTGGTTTAGCATGTTAGATTTCCTATTCTTATGATATTATTAGACTTTAGTAGTGATGTCCTTATAAGACAGCTTTGACTATCTAGTTGGCAGTTTAGGATGTTACTTGCAATGGATGGCTAGGACCTTCAAGGTTTCATGATGTTATTATGGGTGGAAGAAACCACACAAATAACTTGTTATTTTAGTACATTGTGATGTTTCATTCATTTATTTCCCTTCATTGTTATGTTAGATGGTTAGAAGTAGTTTTTCTCTTGTAGTTAGTTGTTTGAGTGTCTATGCCTCGACTATGGATCCAGTACTTCGTGATGTGGAGGTTCTGACTTCTTTTTTTATTCCCTTGTTTGCTTGGAGTATTTCTTTCTTTTCCTAGGTGACCATGCATCATAATTGGGTGATACTTTAAAGGGTCACACACCCATAGAAGATGAATCATGTGATACTGGAAAATATTGCACACCCTTAAAACCTCTATTGTGTGATACTTTGCGGTATCATGCACCTATGGAGAAAGGTTATATGATAATAATGATGCATTGCATGCCTTTAGGAGAAGCATCATCCAAGCCCCAAAAGTATCACACTCCTTCATTAGAAAGGTTGTACTATATTGGAAAGTATTACATTGTGCTAAATTAAAGTATCACCTAGGTTTTGGAAAAACCTATCTTGGTGGACAATAGGCAATTTTTAATTTGAGAAAAATTTTCTAGAAGGTGTTTTGGATACCCTTTACGATGTTCTTGAATACATTAGATTTTTATTTTGGATTCAAAATGTTTTCAGATTTGAAATCATTTGTGTTCTTTTGTGGTTAGTCATTTTGGTTAGTAGTGGCATTTGGAGATCCTTTGGTGTTTGGATAGGTGTTTAGTCTTTTGTTGTGATCTTTATGATCCTCATATGTTGAATGTCATGTGCATCCATTCTTGTTTTTTAAAAAATTATCTTGGCTTGTATTGTATCCTTGTTCCAAGGATCTCTAGGTGAGGCATTACATATCACCTTAAGTGTTGGAAATTTGGCTAAGGAAATTTGGTATGGTTTTCATTTTTCAAAAAATATATCTTGTATTTAGAGGGAAAATGTATATTATAAAGGTTTGTAAACTAAGACTTGAAATATTCTAAGTATTATGAAGGGAAACAATGAACACTCGAGGATTTTATTCTGGTGAACGTAATTTGAGACACTTGAGCATGTGTATTCTTAGATGGAGATAGTATAGATAGCATAGAGAACATGGGTAATAATACTAAAGTTTTGGATGTGTACAAACATGGCTATATGCATGTTAATAGTTATAGGATGCAATAGATAGCACAAAGGTAAAAGAATGTAGTGGTATTTTGGTTAAGGGATTAATTGAGATTTTTTAAAAATGACTTGCCAATATTGGGATGACATCCTATATTTTAAGCCACATGTGGGAAATGATGATTCAAAATATGTAGCAAAGTATTAAGCAATAAGTTTGACATGATGAAAGATTTTTGTATCAAGAAATAACACTTTTTGTTTGGGAAAGTATGACATTTTATTGTAATGATATATAATGTTTGAATGCACACTTATTATGACTAGTATTAATGCAAATTTTATGCTAATATAGAATATTACAATTGTATGATAATTTTTAAAGACAAAACTACAAGGACATATAAGGTATTCAAGATACTGACATTGTGTAAAGGTTTTTGTATCTATCTCTTTTGATATTATTATATAGATATAATTTCTTATTTGAGTAGTAAACTCTCTTAGCATATTTTTGTATTGTAATACCAAATCCCAATAGGGTTGAGGCTTGTAACAAGGCCTAGTTCTCTAACAAGGAAGAATAGACTATATGGATATACTAGAGTCCTGATAAGGTCAATATCTTTTACAAGATACTTTTGATTAGTGGGTCATTTTTTGAGTACTAGCCCCACCAGAATTTTTTCTTAGCCAAGGTCTCTCTGATTAACAAATAATTATAGTTAGGGAAAGTTTGTGGAAAAGTCAGCCCCTCCCATGTCTTAGTATTCCCTATTTCTAATAATTGGTGTCAAACAATAGTAACTTAGAGGAGGTCTAGTAGCTTGATTAAGATTTCTATGGATACAAATCAACTAAAATTAAACTTTTGATATACTATAACTCATTTAGAAATTGAAAGAGTGAATTAAATCATCTAGATTTAAGAAGAAAGGGTCACATAAATAGATCAATTATAATGAATCAGTTTCAAAGATTAAGAAGGAGAATGAAATTTTAAAATGTGAGCTTGAGAATACAAGCTTAAAGATGAGCATGATCGAAGATGAAAAGAAAAGTCAATTAGATTTGATATATGAGAATGCATATCTTAAATTAAAAGTTACTAAGGTGACATCTAAACAAGAGAGTACAAAGTTAGAGTATATATAAATTGAGAAGTAGAACACAATTATTAAAGGATAGCTTACAGAAAAAAATAAACATATTGAAAAGTTATATTCAAGAATTGATAAGCTTGATGAGAATATTATGATAAAAAATTCTATTAGAGTTAAAAGAGGAACTAGATATGTTGAAGGAGAATCATCTAAAGGATATGAAATTGTTTAGGAACGTGATCTTATTAATAAATAGTTTGATTAGGAAGAATATTGGAAGAAAGATGTACCTAATGAAACTAGACAAGTAGAAGAAGTAAGGAAATAATTTAATGGAAGATGATTTTCATGTAATGATCTTGGAGACATGAAGATGAATTATATGGGTAAGTCTACTAAACCCCTTTGTACTTATTTTTATAATCTCTTTTCTTATGGACATAAATCTAATAAACATAGGAAACCTAGAAATAATATGAATGATAGAATGTATGGAAGTGCTAAGCTAAGATATTAGACCATTGGGAGAAACAAATTTCATAAGAAATAAAAGTATTTATTGTAAGTGCAACAACTTTAGACATATTACTATGGATTGTAGGTTGTAGACTAATGAATTTGGAGCTAGATATGGTAACAATGTTATAGCATGTCATATTTGCAATAATTTGAGACATCCAACAAGGTTTTGTCAAATGAAGAACATGAAAATACATAATATGAGATCACATAAAATGAACATTACAAATAAAGTGAACAACAATGTAAGGAGGAATGAGGATGTGAAAGAAAAAAAAATTTGAAAGTCTTGATAAAGCATTTTTTAAAGAAGGAACACTTGTAAGAACTTATGTATGAGAAAAGAAGAAAAAAAAAACACATTAAAGGAAAATGTGAACTTAGGAATTGTAGATGAAAACCCCTTATCAATTTGAGAAATCTTCTTTCAGAGGAAAACAAGGGATAATATACTAGATATTCACTAGACCCTAAATGTTAACATAAAATTTTGTGTACTTGGGAGAAGCATGCAAATAGTGTTTAGAAACTACAAATAAGAGTGCATAAAGAGATTTGATTTCATGTAACCATGAGAAAGAACCCTAACCTACAAAATATATTATCATATTTTTGAGTTCTATGTACATGAATAGTTAATGGGATGATATTTGATAAGGATTTAAGGGCTAAAATCATATTAATTGATCATCATTTGGAGCTTTAAAAGACCTTGTTAGAGTGATTTGAAGGTGATTTAGATAAATTTCAAAGAAAATTCAAATAGATTTCCAACAAGCCCCAATTTAACGATATCAAGATATTTAATTGATGGTTGAGGTTAATTTGTAGAGTCAATTTGAGATTAATAATGGATCCTTCAATATCACATTATCTTATTGAAAAATGAAGGTATAAATTCAAAAGGAACCTTATTGCACCTTTAGAAAATGACCCTATCAAGTAATTTTCATGGATTCTAGGAAAAGTATTATTTTTGGAAGACTATAGAGCACACATACACTAAAATTTTGAACCATAGAAGACTATGAAATCATGGGTGTATTTGATAAAGTGTATAAACAAGTGTCATTAAAGGAAGGTTTTGAGAACCTAGGGCAACTTAAGGTTGTGCAATTTATATTTCAGCATGAATTTGATAATGAGAAATAGATAAGGATTATTCTAAGCCATGTACATGACAAAAAAATGTAGATTGAGAGTGAATCTATTAATATTTCAAGTGGCCTAATTTATGAAGTGACAAGTTTGAGTAGAAAAGGCATAATACCATTTAATGAGGATAATGTGAAAAAGATTTTTGACAAGAATTATGTAAAATCATAGATCTGTGTCACCTTTTAGGATATCAAAACCTATTTGGGTCAAATCTCATTTCTCTATCAAAAACTAAAAACACCCTTTTATAGATCTCATATTCAATATCATCATTATATATATTTTAGAGTGTTTTGATTAGTCATAATATGCTATAATTTTAAAATATTATAAGTTGATATTTCAACAATTTAGAAGATGCTCCCTCAAGAAAAGAAACAAAAAAGGAAATCATATCAAAGAAATTAAAAATTATATTTATCTCTAAAGAAAGGAGTCCTCTTCTAGAATATGTAATTTTTTTACAAAAAGGTGTAGATTTGATAGGGAAGTTTTGATGAGAGGGAAAAATTATTGGACTCTAACAAGGTTGACCTTGAGTACTTATACCAAAGAAAATATATATCAAAATAAAATATTTATTTTTTTATTCCCTATCCATACATGTTGTCTAAAGATATTTTGAAATCTGAACAAAAAAAGAAGATTTGTGTATACTTGTTTGACGAAAATTGCACCCTCTATTTTTTACAGTTAGAAAAGGGACTTTAGAATTTAAAAAAATGAATAAATTCTTTAAAAAATTAAAAAAATTATAGGGATAAAATTCATCCAATTGTACACATTTCATCAGTTTACATCATCTTCAATTTTTAAACACAAATATCATTTTTTATGTCATTAAAGTTTAATAATCACATTCTAAGATTCTTTTTTCTTTATAAAAGGTGACACGAGTTTGTGCTTTTATATACAAAGATTGAGTGGAATGGAAGAGGAGTGATGTTAAGAAATATTAAACAAAGTGACATAAGGATTATCACCAAATTTTGGAAAATAAGATGAATTCTAGTTCCATAGATGATGAAGTGTTAATAGGATTCATCAGTGCATCTTATAAGATGTGTGTGGAGAGAAAATAAGTAAATTTATTTGTGATATTTTGAGACAAAGGCTAGTAGAAAACTTAGAAATGATAAAAAGGAACAAGTACGCTACTTTCATATTTGAATCACTTTTCACCTATCTATTCTTTAATATTTTCTAAAGATTTCCCAACATGACCTAATTAGAATGGAAATATAATAAGTGTACAATGGAGCTAATGATCTATTAATACTAAAAAATGTTAGAATATTATATGATGAAGAATATAACTAGCATGTTGAGAATAATTCAGTCATAAATTAAGTAGAGAGTGGGGCTACTTAAGATCCTATTACAAAAATATAAAGAAGACACATTTTTCACAATGGAGATAGAAAGAATGTACATGGAAGATATTGAGCTAAGATTAATGTATATAGAACCCTTGGGTTATGAAGTTAAAGAAGATATGATAGATGGATAAACAAAATAAATTTTAGAATATGATATGGATGATAATAGTCACAAATGGGGAAAAACAAAATCAACAATAGTAGAAGCATTTGAGATAAATATTTCTTTATAATCATAGACTAAATTGTACTTTTACCTATTTTTTATTATCAAATTAAGTCTTTGACTTCTCAACTTTTTTTTCTCAATCTTTTTCTCATGTAGTTGTACTTTGAAGGGTAAGGTGTTTTCTAGCTTTGTCCATAGTCTATAAAAGTACAAATAAAAGTATGAACTTGTATCTAATTGTATCTGACTATTCAAGTACATTGAATTGTATCTAAGAATTAATTTGGAAGAGGCATTAAAGATAAAACTACAAATAGAACATGATACAATTCTATCTAATACAATTTGCAACATTATCAAAGGTGATATGGTAGTTTTAGATACTTGCATTAAAGAAATGAAAAGATATAGTGAAGAAGGGATGAAATTGAATATTGATTGTGCTCTTGCACACAAACACACACCAATAATCAAGGCAATTCAAAATAAAGAAAATGAGATTAATAAAATGGTTGATAAATTCATCGAAAAAGATATGCAACTCATTGAGTGCAATCATGAATTCACTAAGAAATATGGTGATCTTAAATTGTCAGACCATGACAAGAAAAAGACACTAAAAAGATTCACATTGCTTCAAGATCATCTTACACCAAAATTGAATGTGATTTAGAAGAAATTGGATGCACTTTTATAGCTAGATACATCTTTTATATATATATATATATATATATATATATATATATATATATATATATATATATATATATATATATATATTTGAATGTAGCATAATTAAAAGTTAATGGATCGTGTGGAATATTTAGCATAACAGATGGAATGAAGACTTCATTGGATGCAAACTTCCTATTTTCTAATCACATGAAGCTTTTGAGAAATTAGACAACATGAAGAAGACAAGTGGAACCAAAATTTTGACATGCACATAATTTTTGGCTCACCTTTTCCATTGATATCAACTAGGGAGTGTTAAATCTAACTTCTTTTTTTAGAACAATATATAGATGATCAACAAATTTCAAATTTTCTCAAGCCCACAAATTTAGAAGATTTTTGATACTTAGCAAATTTGTATCATGTGTTATCATCAATACCAAATAGATGGCTATTTTACAATTAGGCTAAGGAGAGTTTTTATGGTTATCATTTATGGAAACATATAGCTTGTGTTAAGAGGGAAAGATATAATCTAGTGTTCTATAAAATAAGATAGAAATTTGTCAAAGTATTATCAAGTGAAATAATGAACTATTATAGAAATTATTTTGCTGTACTTCACTTGAGGCACTTCAATATGTGTACTCTTCAATGGAGATAGTATAGATAGTATAGAAAATGTGATTAATTGATGTAGGAGCATCTTGGGTGTAAGGGAAATCTTGCATCACCCAAAAATATTTTATTTTCAGTCTTTTCTATTTCAATAAGGACTAGTAGGTAGGGTGGTTACTATTTATGTGAACTTGCTATTTTTAGTTAGTTTTTCATATGAGCTTAGAATGTTCTCATTTTCTAGAGGAAGGTTCATTATAGAGATATAATCCTACAATAAAAATCTCATTGCTCAGGCTTAAGTATCGAAGAAGCTATTGCAGATTTTTGATGGAAAATTTTGTAGAAAAATCTTCAAGCTCACTGTTGGAGGCCTTAGAGTGCTTGGATGAGGTCCAAAAAATCAATGGAAGGGCACTAGCATGGTTTCCAACCTATAGATCAAGAATTGTCAGTTTTGAAAAGTTGTTATAATAGCCAAATCAAAGCAACAATTTGTGAGTTATGCCCTTCTGAAGTTGGGCTACCTGAAATTTCTAAAATAATTGTCAAAGATGTATTTGGCCAACAATATATGTTTTTTTAGGGACTATTGGGCCTAGGTATTAAGTTTGAGCATCTAGAACCTTCCCAAGCTGCATAAAACTACCTATTTAAGAAAGGCCCGAACATTGTCTAGGATAGCTCTGTGTGATAGTTCACAGATTGTCTTGCAAAATTATACTAAAGGAGCCCATGTAGGTTAGCATATTGTACTTATGAATTCTATAGTTCCACATTTGTAGTGCAAATAAGATGACCATATTTTTTTTTTGCATTTTTTGTTGTTTCTTTGTTTCTATTATGAGTTTATGGTATTAAGGGGAGCACCCTACATCAAGTGGTATTAGAGCTAGAGTTCTTGAGTGTGTGGATAGATCACCAATTGTGAGGCAATTTGCACTAGGACCATGGTTTGGTTTGACTATGTAGATAGATTGCTAGTTGTAAGGCAGTTTCCACTAGGGTTTCAACAGAAGTGCAAAAATGCCTCTACAAAGAGAACATGGCAGAAGAGTTGTAGGTGTTACACCTAAGGGTCTTTGAGCCCTCCAAAGGTAAATGCAAGCATTGGAAGAAAAAATACAAAGAGGAATAAGTCTTCCTATAAGAGATGAAAGTGAGGATGAGGAAAAAGTAGAAGAAAATGTCGAAGTAGATGTAGTTCAAAATCAAGAGGAAGAGAGGCTTTTTAGGGCCATCTCCAAGATTAAAAATAGACCTAAGTTTGAGGTTCCCACATATTCAAGAAATCTTAACCTAGAGGAGCTGATCGATTGGATCAACAAATTGGAGGAGTATTTTGAGTATGAAGATATTGATGATCTTGATATGTCAAGTTTGCAAAGGCAAAACTGAAGGGACATGTGAAGAGCTGGTGGTAGGAGGTTTAGTTGGAGTGAAATAGAAATGGAAAGGAAAAATTCACCAGATGGGATCAGATGAAAGATAAATTGAAGTGATAGTTCATTCTCATAGATTATGAGCTTGATCTATTGAAGAAGATGCAAGGGTTGAAGCAAGCAGGTAAATTTATTCAAGAGTATACTAAAGAGTTCTATCAAGTCCTCATTAGAAACAACCATGCAGAAGATGATGAGGATAAAGTTTCCCATTATCTTAATGGGTTAAGGCCCAGCATTGGGGATGAGCTGATTTTGGTTTGAATGAACATTATTGAGGAGGTATACCAGTTTATCTTAAGAGTTGAGGAGAAACTAAGCAAGAAGTTTGATAATAAGAATAGTGGAAGAGGTCATGGTGGAAGATCTAGTGGATGATCTTATGGTGCTCATAATGATGATCAAAGGAATAAGGATGAAGCTGGAAGTAGTAGTTAGAATCAAAGGGGAAACAATTTCAATCATTTCCATGATTATAACAATAGAGATCAAAGAGGAAGAGGAAGACAACAAGGATCTAGAAGAGGAGGCTTTCATGGGAAATATTTCCACTATAGAGAAGAAGGGCATAGAGCATTTGAATGTACCTAATGCCAAGGAAGGATAGATTGAAGAAAATAAAGCTAGGCTAGAGTTGTACATGTTGATGAAGATACCAGATCCTCACATTTAAAAGATGTTGAAAGAGGAAAAGTCCTAGTTAACTGAAGAGTCTTACTGAGTGGTGAGAATGAACCTAAGAAAAGAAGGAGCTTGTCTCACACAAGGTTCAAATGTGAAGATAAGTGTTGTGATGTGAGCATTGATGGTGGAAGTATTGACAATTCAGTGTTAGAAATGATGGTCACCAAGTTGAAGCTAAGGAGGTAGAAACACCCACATCCATACCATATTTCTTGGGTGCAAGATGACCACAAGGTCATGGTCAATAAGTAGTTCTTAGTGAAGTTCTATATTGGAAGTTTCTAGAATGAGGTACTATGTGATATCATACCTATGGACATATATCATATGCTATTGGGTAGGTCATGGTAGTTTGATAGGCATGTTGTACATGATGGGCCAGAAAATACCTACACTCTAACTAAGGATGGAGTGAAACATAAGTTGAAGCCATTGAAGGATAAAGAAGAAAAGTTATGTAGTGTTGCTAGAATTTTGTTTTTTGATAGAAAATAGTTTCTTAAAGGAATGGAGCATAAGCATATGTTTTTTTCTATAATTCCTAAACTTAGTAAAGGAAAAGTAGAGGAGGTACTTGGAGAAGTTGTAGATATGTTGGGAGTGTTTTCTAATATTGTATCGGATAATGTACATAAAATATTTCCCCCATTGAGGAAGATCAGTCACTAGATGGATTTGGTTCTAGGAGCTAGTTTTCCAAACAAGGTAGCACATAGAATGACACTAACAAAAAGTGAAGAGTTGAATGGGAAATTTCATGAGTTGTTGTAAAAGGGGTTGATTTAAGAGACTTTGACTCCATGTGCTATACCAGCAATGTTAACACCAAAGAAGAATGAAGAATAGAGGGTGTGCATAGATTCTTGTGCTATCAACAAGATCACCATAAAGTATAGGTTTCCTTTTCCAAGGATGGATAATATTATGGATTGTTTGAGCAGAGTTAAGTATTTCACAAAGATAGATCTGAAGAGTGTGTACCATCAAATTTGTATTAGAGAATGATATGAGTGGAAGATTTCTATCAAGATAAGGAAAAGACTTTATGAGTGGTTAGTCATGCCTTTTGGGCTAACCAATACACCAAGCACTTTCATGAGGCTCATGAATGAGGTCCTGAAGGAGTTTCTAGGTAAGTTTTTCATTGTTTACCTAGATGATATTTTGATCTTTAGCAAGACATTGGAGGAGCATTTGATTCATATTCACAAGGTGTTTGATAAGTTGAGGGAAGAAAAGTTGTTGATAAACCTATAGAACTACATTTTTGTAAAGGAGTTAGTGTACCTAGGATTTGTAATTTTTTGAAAATTTATTGTAAAAATTATCACTTACTCCTATTGTAAAAAGTATCCAATTATTGTCAGTTACATTTGATATAAACTTGGGAGAAGATACTAAGGGTTTTTTTATTTCTATTAGCCATTGGAGAGCATCAATTCTTCAATGTTGCAACCATTTGAGGTGGTGAAATATCTACTAAATTTAGCATTCAAGAGAGCTTCATTCTAGAGTTCTATTTGTGCTTAAATTAGAGAATATATGTAATGTTGGCTACTATAGTACACATGAACAATGTCTCGCTATAGTATCTATGCTTGATTCTGATTTCAACTTTCATCTCCATCCTTGGGCATCACTATTACAAGTTCCTCTTGCAACTATTATTAGTTAACATTGTAATTTTAGGCATATAAGTTTTTTATTGTAAGTGATAATTTAAAATCAGATTTGGTATTTATGTAGTCATTATTGTAAGCCCATTTGTCTTGGCAGACTCAAAGCAACATTGGACATGGGAATGAATTCAATAAAGGAGATATATGTTGCATACCATTTGTTTGACACAATATCCATCTAATAGAATATATGATCAACATAATAGTTGTATGCCAATTGTTTGCAAAAATATTAGTTGGTTGTAGGTATACATTCTATATCTAGTTTCTATGTATATGCATTAAAGAATACCCAAAAGAAATAAACTTGTATATTAGTTCACTATAAAAGGCATTGAAATATCATTTACAAAACTATATCAAACAATCTAAAACATAAAAAAAAATAGAAAAGAGAAAGGCAAGTGTTTGACAATATTCCTTGAGCTAAAACCAGTTAGTTTGGGCAAGGGATATTACATTGGTATTAGAGAAAAATTCTACCATCTTGAGGGTTTAGCAATCACATCTAGCCACCTGGGGTTGTCTCTCATAGATTTTACATTTATAGGTGAGCTTTTTTGATAGGGAATAAGATTTTGACAGGCAACCAAACACCATGAGTGACAAGAAAGAGTGTAGTTCATGAAGAGACGGTATGAATATGGATTAAGAAACAAGGGAATTTTTTAGAGAAATGGTTATAGGACAAGAGTGGATGGCTTAGGATTTGTAGGCACTCACCACCATGGTTAAGAACTTGAACCCACAAGATAGATAGAATAGGAATAAGGGTATAACAGGAGTGCAATGGGATAGGCCCACACATCCTACCTTGTTAGAGATGAACCAATATTGGAGCTAGCAAAGGAAGCTAAGGATGGGCCTTTTTAAGATATCCTTATGGTTGCTAATGACGAATGGAAATTATTAGCAACATAGGTATGGGAGAGAATGACTTTTGAGAGGTTTGTGAACCAAAGAAGAGAACAATACCATGTAGTTAGAACAAATAGGAGACCTCATGGAAAGGATAATGAATTAAAGCAGGATACAAGGAAGATTTCCTTGACTACATGTGATGGGAGTAGTATAATGATAGTGGAAACTTGGACTCACAAGCTTGATACCTTCTTAGCACTAAGACCTATGATAGAAGTAGAGGAAATAAAATATTCCATGCTACATTTAGAGGAGTTGCACATGATTATTGGTACCATGGGATGGTTACCCTTCACCAAGTGAATTCAAATTAGGACTTCATGGATAGGATGATAGAGAGGTTTGATAAGAAGGATCCAGAAGTCTACTTGAGGGAGTTGGCACAACTAAAATAGATAGGCAAATTGGAGTATTTCATTAGTGACTTTCAGAGGCTATCCATTATGGTGCTAGATATACCATATAGGAGATTGGTTATTTTCTTCACAGAAGGATTATCCAAACCACTAAAGGGTTGGGTAAAAGCCTTTGATCCATTCAATTTACAATAAGTCATTAAGAAGGCTACAAGTATGGAACAATCAACCCCAGTAAATAAATTTCAGTCAAAGGGTGCATCATCTACTGAAGACAAACCATTCATCAAGAAACCTAAGATGAATAAAACAAAGGCTGAAAATAAAGATAAATCATTTTCTCCTCTGGATAGAGAGACATTGAATGATTTAAGGAAGAAAAAAAATTTGTTTTTATTGTAAAAAACCCTATGACATGAACCATGATTGTCCTTTGAGGAAAAAGGGGGAAATAAACAAGGTTATGTGGGCTTATTATGAGAATTTTGATTCTAAAAATTTAGATCAGCAATTTGAAAATTAGGAATCAATTGAAGAAAGGAAGGAACAAATGATATATGTGATGAGAACACTAGAGGTAGACTTAAGGAGGCCCATCTCACAAGTGTACAACAAGAGGGATCATTCATGATGAGAGGGATATTGGCTAGTCAGTATGTTATTGCTTTGCTTAATATAGGTGTTACTCACAACTTTATTGATTCTAGATTGATTGAGAGGCATGGTATATAGATAGAGGAATTTGAGGGTCTGAGAGTGAGGGTAGTTGATGGCTACATTCTCAAATGTAATAGGAAAATTATAGGTCTGCCCCCGAAGATCAACGATTTTGATATCAAAGCAGATTTTATGTTGTTAACATGGGTGATATAGATTTGGCCTTGGGTATGACTTGGTTACATGACATAGGGGAGTTCACTCTTAATTTGAGAGATATCAAGATGAAGTTTTAGTTAGAGGGGAGGACCCATATACTTAAGGCCATTCATGATAGTGGGTTTAGAATGATGTCTTGCAAACATATGGAGAGCTTGTTGAGACATGACTAAGATGAGTTTGCAGCCTATTGTACTTTAATGCCATCATAGAGGCAACAAAAATAAGAATATCATTGAATTATATAGGAGCTAAGAATCAAGCAATACAAGGTTTTTAGTGAAATACCATCAGGTAGACTTCCAAATAGAGCTATTGAGTATATATTATTGAGTTAGAGGAGCGTGCTAAATCCATCATGATCACACCCTACATGTATCCAAAGAGATTGAAGGATGAGATCAAGAAAACCATCAAAGAACTACTGGCTATGGGGCACATTAGACCAAGTAAGTTGCCTTTCACTTCTTTTGTGATTTTGGTGAAGAAGAAGGATAGAATGTGCATAGACTATAGGGTCTTGAACAAGAAGACAATAAAAAATAGGTAACACATCCCATGGATTGATTAGTTATTAGATGAGCTACATGGAACATGTTTCTTTTCCAAAATTGATTTGAGATTAGGCTATCATCAAATCTAAGTCAAAGAGTATGATATAGAGAAGACAAAATTTAGATGTCATTGTGGCCATTTTGAGTTTTTAGTAATGCCATTTGGGCTAACTACTTGTCTATCGACAATGAATAGGGTTTTTCAACATTAGTTGAGGAAATTTGTGTTAGTCTTCTTTGATGATGTCTTGGTGTATAGTAGGATATGGCATGAGCATGTATGGCACTTAAACACTATGTTGAAAATTCTTAATAGGGAGTCCTTGTATGCACAGGTGTCTAAATGTGATTTAGGATTATCAAAGTTTTTACATTAGCAATGCTCAGGTAGTACACATGGATCCTAAAAAGATTTGTACTATTATTGAGTGGTCTACTCCAGGGAACTTGGCATAGTTGAGAGGATTTTTGGGTTGTGTGGTTTCTATAGGTGGTAGTTAGTGGATATTCTAGGCATGTAGCACCCTTGATGGACTTGATGAGAAAGGGGGCTTTCTTATGGACTCTTGAGGCACATGAGTGTTTTGATAAATTTAAGGAGTTGATGACTTCTTGTGTAGTGCTAGCATTACTAGATTTTAGCAAACCTTTTGAGTTGCATTGTAATACATCTGGTGAAGGTGGAGCAATGCTTATATAGGACAAGCACCTAAGTTCGTATGGGAGTAGGAAGCATAGGGGGCATAAGTGGAGCTTCAAAATTTATGATAAGGAAATGTTGGCCATAATGCATGCTTTGGCCAAATTCAAGAAGTATTTAGAGGGTAGCAAATTCAACATAAAAACTTATCATAATAGCTTAAAACATTTCCTCAGGTAGCAAGATCTTAATGATGGACAATAAAAAGAGGTAAGTAAATTATAGGCATATGATTTTGATATTACCTATTTCAAGGGGACACAAAATGTAGTAGTAGGTGCCTTGTCATGAAGACTCCACTTGAGCTTGATGAATGATATATTAGAGGATTGGAGACATTTGAGTCTTGCAAAGTATGCAAAGGATGCACGAGCATCAGGATTCATAGATGGGTTGATCTAGAATAGTGATTTCACCCTTGTAAATGAGATTTTCATTTACAAAGAGTGCATTTCTTTGGTCCTAGGGTCAAAGGTGAAGAGGATGGTGTTGAGAGTTTATCATGACTCACCTATGGCAGGACATCTAGGTTTTCACAAAACCTACCAATAGATTTGTGAGCATTTTTATTAGAAAGGGCTCAAAGATGAGGTGTTGTAATAAGTTAGAGAGTATCCTACTTGCCAATAGAATAAATATGAGCACTCTTATCTAGATGGCTTACGTAAAACACTTTCGATTCCTGACAGGAAGTGGGAGTGTTTATCTATGGACTTCATCATAGAACTATCAAGAGCATAGGGTAGAGACTATATATATGTTATTTTTTATTGGATTACAAAGTTTTTCCACTTCTTCCCAATCAACACTACATACACTGCTACATAGGTGGTAGATTTATTCTTTAGATAGGTATTTAGGTTGTATGGTTTAGCTTAGAGCATTGTTAGCATCAGGCATAGTAGGTTTATGAATCACTTTTGGCATGATTTGTTCAAATTCTGTAGGATGAAGCTCACTCCGAGTACTAGCTACCACCCCTACATAGATGGTCAGACAAAGATAGTGGACAAATGGGTGGAGGAATACTATAGGAATTAAATAGCAAGGCAACAAAAGGCTTGGGTTAAGTGGATATAAATATGTGAATATTGTTATAATTCAACTTATCACATGTCTATTTATATGTCACCATTCATGGAATTATATGGATATAGGGCACCCAATTTTATGGATTTGTTGCTATCAGATAATAGAGTGATCAGTGTTGGAGACTTATTATAGGAGAGTTAGGAAATTTTGAAGGCTTTTAAGAATAATATCATTAAGGCACATAATCAAGAGAAGTAGTATTCTTATCAGAAGAGGACTGCACAAACTTTTGAGATAGGTGATATGGTAATTTGTTGTTCTAGCCTTATCATTAGTCCACTCTCATGAAGAGTGGTGCCAAAGAACTTAAGCCACATTATTATGGGGCCTTTAGGGTGATCACGAGAGTTGGAGATGTCACTTACAAGTTGGATTTTCTAGTAGAGAGCAAAGTCCATAATATTTTTCATGTGTCACATCTCAAAAAAACATTAGGACACCAAATTGTTCCTTCTAGAGTGCTTCCACCCTTGGATAATGAGGGGAAATTAATTTTAGTACCAAAGGCTATCATTGAGTTTAGGGAGAAGAATTTGTGGAGATGTACTATTAGGGAGTACTTGGTGAAGTGGAAGGACTTGCTAGTAGAGGATGCCACTTGGGAGAGTGAAGAAATTTTGCAGCATCCAAAGTTGAGATTGCTTGGGGACAAGCAATTTCAATAGGGGCAAACTCTAATGTCCCCATCTTTTTAGCATCTCAGTGGATTTCTTAGCCTTACACTCTCCTAATGCTAAGTGGATAAATAAGGAGAAACTGATTAAATTAATTTTTTATAAAGTTATTAAACAAATTTAAATTAAAACATAATTTTAAATTTAATTAATTTAATTTTTTAAAAGCACAACTTATTATTGTATTGGAAAGGGGGCAGCTTGTAGAGAGTACATTTTCTAGAAGTACAACTAATTATTTCCTTAGAAAAGGGGAAGCTTCTAGTGAGTGCAATTAAATAATATTTTATTTCCTTCTAGAAGGGTGAAGGAAAAGAATAAATCGAGGCAAGAGCTTCATTATTAAACATCCAATTATTGTCAATTGCATTTGATATAAACTTGGGAGAGGAAACTAAGGGTTTCTAATTTCAATTAGCCATTGGAGATCATAAATTCTTTTGTGTTGCAACCATTTGAGGTGGTCAAATATCCACTAAATTTGGCATTAAGAAGAGCTTCATTCTAGAGTTCTATTTGTGCTTAAATTGGAGAATACATTTATTGTTGGCTACTTCAGTACATGTGAACATTGTCATGCTAGAGTATTTACACTTGATTTTGATTACAACTTTTTATCTCCACACTTGGGCATCACTATTATTGGGTTCCTCTTGCAACTATTAGTAATTAGAATTGTAATTTTAGGCATATAATTTTGTTGTTGTAAGTGATAATTTAGAATTAGATTTAGCATTTTTTTAGGCTAAGGTAAAAATAGGTTTTGAAGAGGACTTGAAACTCTTAACAAAAAAGCAAAAGATAAACCATGAAGCACCACCAAGTTTTACAAGGCCCTGAAACCTGCAGTTAAAAGTTAAGAAATCAAGTTTTACAGGGACCTAAAACCACAAAAAAAAGACCATAAAATGAAACAAGGTTTTATGAGGACCTAGAACCTAGATTTTTTTACAACGAACAAAAACCAGTTAAAGAAAAAACCAAAACCGGCAACCAGTTACTAGGACTACAACTAAAATAGAGACCAAATACTAGAGACATTATTAGCTACTACTATAGCTCTTTGATCATTTTCACCACCTCTTTTCCTACCTCTTTAGTGCTTTGGATGGTATCAAAAACATATCCCCCAGTTACCTCAGCTACCTTTTTCCTTGAGCTCTATCTGGTTCTTTTATTTGGTCCACCAAGAGACATGATTTCTTCATTGGTTCTCTTCCCTAAGCTTGCAACTATTGCACAAATGCTAGAAGTAACCTGCTCCATCTTATTGCCATGCTCTTTGATCAATAAATGAAGTTTGTGTTCATATTCCTTTAGTTTATTAGGTATATTACCAACCTGAACTTCCATCTAAGTGATCTTTGCACCGTCAATTTCCTAGTCCTACTACATCTTTCCCACTTTTCTTTTCAAATTCATTAATTCATTATACATCTAGGAGTTGTCTTGAAGAGAGGTATCATCATTAAGCTTTGTAGTATGTATGAAAGAAAGCATAGCATCCCTACCAATAGACTCATTCTGCTCCTTCCCCATTTCCTCCTTACCGGTAGACTCCTCCTTCTCTTTCCTTACATCTTCCTTTACATTCATAGCATCCTTGTTAGTTAGGTCCTCCTTTTCCTCACCATTACTTATTTTTCATCCATCACTCCCTAGGTGTGCTCACTCTGATTAATTTCCTCTTCACCAACATTACCTGACCTTGTATTTTTGTCATTTCTTTCATCTGCCTAATTCTTACTAGTCTCACCCTTACTACTAGGGTAACCTTCCAAATTAGAACTAAAATCTCCCACATTTTTGTTCTCCTCCTCCATATTTTTTTCATCATTATTATCTAAGTTATTAGACTCAATAATCTCTTCCACATTTTTCTAAAGGGTTACTTGCTTTAGACTCCTCCTTTTCCCACTAACCCCTTCCTCACCCTTGCTCTTCCTAGAGTAGGTATCACTAATAGAGCCCTTATTTTTCTTTAAGGGAGGGGAAGATACAATAGCTACAATGTACACATGAATGAATTCAATAAAGGTGATATATGTTCCATACTATTTGTTTGACGAAATGTCCATTTAATAGCATATATGTTTAGCATAATATTTGTATGCCAATTGTTTGTAAAAATGTCAGTTGTCTATAGGTATACATTCCATATTGAGTTTCCATGTATATGCATTTATAAATACTCAAAAAGAAATGCACTTGCATATTAGTTCATTGTAAGAGGCATTGTAATATCATTTGCAAACATTCTAAATTTCTCAGCATCATTCAAACTATATCAAACAATCTAAAACACAAAAAAATTAGAAAAGAGAAAGGCAAGATACAAGTGTTTGACAATATTCTTTGAGCTAAAATCAGTCATTTTGGGCAAGGGATATTACATTATTGTACATCCATTTATAATCTATTACATTATCAAAATAATGAATGCTATAGGGGTAGATCATGTTTCCTCATTTTATAATCTTCAAAAGAAACTTCCTAGATTAATGTATTCTAAATATCTCTAAAATGGCTAGTGCATATAGATTTACAATAATATTTCACTCTATATTACTTATCATTCTATCTCTCTAATCATAATATTTTCCAAATTCCATAATCAAAGCCTAATGCTGAGAAGACAAAGAGAAACCAACTACAGCTATAATCCTACTATTTACAATTGTAAAGCCATGTGTGTTAGGAGATGAGCTTTGCATGTCAAAGCCTCTAAGGTACTTTCTAATTTTTTCAAGCTGAAACAATTTTGAATTCTAGATAGAATTTTATTTTCTCATTCTTTATAAGCTAACTTCTATTTGTGCTCTCTTATCTCTCTTCCCTAAAAAAATAGAAAATAAATTCACAAAAGATGTAAGTGCACAAGATGGGGGGCCAAAAAAGGTGGTTTAAGTTTAAACTTAGATAAAAAATTGAAGATTGTTCAACCTAACCTTTGAATATAGGTTAGAAATAAGTAGTATCCCTCTAAATCTAGTTTATAAACTATGAGCATTTTTTAAAATTGTGAAGGTTAATGACCTAAAAAAGGAGGAGCATAGAGAGTGCTTCTATTTTTTGAATAAATTTATATCATATTGTCAATTGTGCTCAGCTTAAAAATTTTATTTTTTATTTTTTAATCTCTTTAGTAAGAATTAATCTAATAGTTTGGAGTCTATGATGCAATATTTTTGTCATCTTTTACTCTATATTTGATTTATTATGCATTTTTTAAGTGGAGTCATCTTGAAAAACTAAAATTTTATTGTGGAATCTCAAGAAATTAATCAAGAATAATATAAAATAGTTCATATTTTTCAAATCTATGTATAATAGAGCCTAGTTTTTAGAAAAGTAGTGTGTTTCATTAAATGATGAAATAGCAAAAATCTATCCTCAAAATGCTACACATTAGTTTTTGGTAAAAAAAGGACATACATTGCAAGAAAATTGTAGATGAAATCATTAATTTAATAAAAAATTAACAAAAATATATATGGTTAGATAGCTAAAAAAAAGATTTATAATCTTGTCTAACTTGATTCTCTTGTATATAACCATGAGTAAACCTGATGGATGCAACACAATCGAATATATAGTTTTGTTTGTAAACTTGCTAGAATATATGTCTTAGAGCTATTTGAGAGGTCAAATAATTTGGGTAAGATATCCAAGGAAAATTAAAACCTTAAGCATGATGACCTTCAATGGATTCAATAGGGCATACACACTATTTGAAAGATTAGAAAAATATTAAATAGGTATTGTTGGGTAGTCATTTTGCACGAGGTCAATGGCAGGAATCCATTGCACAATTCCTCTCTTGAAAAGCTAATCTTTTGGGGATCAACTCCAAGGTTCAGTATTTGTCTTGTGACATACCAAAATCTTCTCAGTTGAACATAAATGTGATTGTTCATGAGGAGGCCTTTGCTGGTTCTATTATGATCTCAAAATGAAGTAAATTTGTTTGTTGTCTCAAAATAATACACAAAAGAACAATATTTTTGTACTTTCTAGTTTTTCAATGAATGCAAGTCTAATAGTGCAACTAAAATGAGTTCTTATTCTAAAAAGGGGTTACCAAATAAAATAATGAAACTGAAAGAAAATAACATGAAATTGAAATAACTTGAAATTTAAATCCTAAATAGACATAAGCTACAAAATAAAACACACTGCGAGTTAAACATTCGAAAAAATTGTTAGGAAACTAATGAAAATATGAGTAGCACTCCCTAGAATTCACTGATACAATCATCAGTGAGAAACTTTAACAATCATATGATATTTCACCTTTCATCAAATTGCAAGGACATGGAAAGGGTGCTCATGTGAGACAAAAGGCTATGCAGACACAATTTGATGATCTCTTTTCAAGCTCGTTACATTAGTGGAAATTCATAAATTTTTAGCAAACACCAGAACTAAAAGATCATACAACTAGAAACAACACAATAAACCTTTGACCCAATCACAATCTCATGAATAAAATCCACAAAACAATGACACATTCAAGAAAGAATCACTACACTCCAAATGCAAGCACCAAAAGCATAATTTTATTGCATAATAACAACAACCTTTGTTACATATTACAATGGGGTATTTATAAGAAATCATCTCCTCAATTTGTGTTGAGAGTGAGAGATATTCTTCATGCAATAAAATGCTTTTAACTAATAAAAAAATCTAAATATATACAGACTAACAATTAATCTAGTGCTTAGAGGGACTCCATCCATATTTTATTCATTTATAGGATGCATGAGCCCTTTACATGTCAAAAAAAAAGAAAATATGAGAGAAGAAATAGGAGGAAGCCTTTAGTCGAAGTAGGAGTGTCTAGAAGTGCCAAAATTAGAAGTTGGTCCTTCACTAGGCATGTGTCAAAGTTAAACTATCGTTAGAATGAATTCTTGATGCATGGAAAACACTATTTTTGAAACAAGCAGTTAACTGTCGATGCACCTTTGAATTGTGGAGCTGTAGACCTATGCACTTATAGACTTGCACACCTGTGAACCTCCAAAATGTGCACTTGCAGACCTACAGACCTGCGCACCTCAAAAGCTCAAATTGCCAAAAAATCAAAGTTCTCAATTTTGAAAATGGTTTCTAGGTTTTTCTCAAATGGGGCTTTAGATCACACTTTTTGTACATTCTTTGCCCCTTTTTGATGATTTATACCCTCTTTATAGCCAATCACTTTCATTAACTTGAACTCCTACTTCTTCAATCTAAAATCCCAAGGCACCTACATTGAATCTTGTCATTAATAGCTACATAAGATGGGGAACCTATTCTACTTCATGTGTTTAATGTCTATATCTTTGACACTTGTCTTCTCTCCAAATCCCCTATCCTTCTTGGTGAGAAACCAAGTGAACTAGATTATCCAAAATGATCAAATGTTTGAAACTTTTTCATATTTTTTTACAAGTTTTTCTAGGCATTTTTAAATGGCTTTTTCAAAGGTCTTCTATTCAAAATTTCAAGTCAAAACCTTCATTGGTCCCTAAAACTTGGCAGTTGAAGGCTAACTATTTTAGGGACTAAAATTAGATCTTTAGTTCGTCTTTCCAACGGTGTAAATGGTTCTGCATTTTGAGCTTTAGGTCAAAAATTATGACCCTGACAAGTTGAGGATGCCCTTTTTACCTAGACAAAGAAGAAAATATTAGTATATAGAGTTGAAAATTACTTAATTAAGACACACCCTAATGACAGTAGAACAAAAACCCTAAAAACTAGCTACATGATACACGGGAGGTGAATGGGAGGTGTGGTGCACACGTGGAGTGATGGCGCCCAACATAGAGCAGACGCACATGAAATAGAGGTACACACACAACATAGAGTGGATGAATGCATAGAGAAGAAAATTTTATGGAAGTGCGCATGACATGAAAGCACATGCAGGATGTGCGATGTGCACAGGTGGGTGTCTAGTACAGTACACGATGCAACGTGCATGATGCTTTGGCACACATGTACGTAGTGCTTGTGGCATGTGCATGGTGTGTTATGGTGACCACAACACTCATAGCATGCATGTGGGTGCTCTATGGTGCATGCGTGGTGATGCAAGTGTGCGCACGACATGTCATTTTTTTTTTTTTTTAAATAATTTTTTGTGTTTTTTAACTTTTTGACACTTAACATCTTTTCCCTCAACTCTCAAACTGTGATTTCATGAGTCAGAAAAAGTAGGGGGTCCCCATTCCTAGTGAGAAATGAGGCGTGTGCTATGAGACCACAACAAATAGCCTCAAAAAAAAGGAAGAAATGACTAAGGTATTTCTTCATTAGCAAAAATTATTTGAATGTGTGTCAAACACCAACTAAACTCTAAACATCTCAAGCATCTTTCAGATGACTTTACAATAAAAAATCTTAGAATTCGAAACCTTCAAGCTTAGTTTGTGATATGTGTATTTGTTTCCTTTGAAATCTCAAGATGCAGTCTATCAAAGTTTTCTAACAACTCATAAACAATCTTCTACTCCTCCTGGATCATTCATTCAAAATTTCCATGAAGGCTATTCATTAATCATTAGCTTGACCAGATAAGAGAATCAATTCAAGGGCTCTTGGTGGGCTATCACGTTCTTTTTTAATTTTCTAGCAATTTTTGAATAATCACTCCATGTAGTTTTGTTGAAGAAATGATTTTGATACAAGATACTTTGCTTTGAAAACATATCCTTTTTCCATTTTAGATCTTTTAGAATCCTTCAATCTTAACATCATTTTTTCTTTATTTTCCTTTCTTCTCTTTTTTCTGTATCCTGACTATGCTTAGACTATGTAGTTAGGAAATTAGTTTCATTTCTTGGATTTGATCTCTTGTGAACATCCCTTCTATTCCTCTTTTAGAAATTTTTAGAAACTCTCACACCAAATAATGATCTTGGCAACCTTTCGAGGAGATCCCTCCTGTTTGAGCCAGTTGAAGTTTGGATTGTTCCTCATCATCTTTGACTCTGATTCAACAACACCTAAAATAATCAAATTCTTAAATTTGAAAGTTTTGAGAACTTTTCAGTCTAGGATTCCAATTTTTATACTGAAAGTCCCTTATTTCCACAAGAAATGTTCATTTCTTGGTTGGTATAAGACAAACAATCATCCAAATGTTTTGACAAAGAAATACCTCTTCCTAAAATTGAAACCAAAAAGTGGTTAGTCAAATCTTTAGAAAAATCCCAAGTACACTTCACCCCTAGATTGACATGACTAAAAAAGAAGAAGAAGAAGCAAATAGAAATAAAGCCCAAACAAAGAGAGTGGACTCAAAGCAAACTAACACCTAACTTTAAAAAAAAAACTAAACTAAAAAAAGACTAAGAAAAACAAAAACAAAAACTTATATACAAAAAACCTTGAATAAAAACAATATGGGGTGGTTGTTAGTAGATTTCTCATTATGTGCAATAGTAATGAACCACCCCATATAGTTCTGAAAAATATTGACTTGTCTTTGTACTCAAAAAAATAAATTTTGGACCATCTTGCTTCAAATTCTAGGCACAAATCACACAAAATTAGAAGTTGTAGTAACTCTTCATGACCATGATTAATCCACAAGCACATTCTCTTCCCTTTAGAATCATATTCAAATTGAAAATTGTTAAATTGAGAGGGATAATGGGAAAATATCACCTGATCTAGCAAGTCCCCCACCATAAGGGTATACTCACACATTGTAATTTCTCTTTTTGATGGTCATATCTCATGGTACACAACTTCACGCACACATGGAAACACTTTAGGCTCTACTTTAGGTTCCTTTGGACTAGAAAACTCAATCATCAGCATTCCTTTGGAATATAGGATTCATTACTATCATTTATCAAGATGTTTCCTGCCTCATATCCCATAGAAGCATATCCAAAATCATACTTTCCCTCCATTGTGATCTCCCAAGCTAACAAGAAATTAGGACAACTTTCTTCCAAATGGAACCCAAATGGATAGATTCTACATGACTTAGGTATTACATGGTTTGATATATGTGTTAAAAACCAACAAATAGACATTTCCTTAGTCAAGCTTGAGACCAAATTGAACACTCTATCCATATCTTCTAATGACATATCTTTCTTTGAAGGAGGCAGCTTATCATTATCCAATGGGGAATCAATATCACAACATGAAGAATTGGTGTCTTCTTCTTGATGACTTTGTGACTCAAAAATCTCACCAACATCAAGATCCTCTACATTTTCATCACCTTTTGCAACTTCATGGAGTTTTGGAACTTCAAAATTTTTTGCACCCTCAAAATTTCTTGGCATACACACACTTATTGAGACATCAACACTTGGAAGAATTTCTTCATTGAATGGGAACAAAAACTTCTCTTGACCATCTTCAACATTTAGTCCTCCTGTAGATTTATCATATGATTCAAACATCATTGCACTAAACTAAAAAGGTTGTTTCTTCATGATTTGGGGAGGCTGATTTGAAAGATCATTGTACCCATATCCATTTTCACTTAGTCTCATACCTCTAATAAAATTATTGTCATTGTTGATATAACTACAAAGGCCAAATTTTTTGCTCTAATTTTGAGAATAATTGTTCTAGGTAGAAAGTTGTCTTGGATGATTGCCTTGGTTTCTTGAGGAATTCAACTTTATTCTCACATTTTCACTAGATAAAAGAGACATCGTCTCCTTCATGGCCTTAAACTCTCTAGCCATATTTCTTTCTACTTCAGTGATACAGATGCCTTCTGCTAAAAAATAGTAGTCTTTTGAGACTCATATCTTGAATACGTAATTGTTGGCATTGGAGTAGCAGTAACCTAATTCATGAATGTAATATCCTCTTTGAAGACCTTTTCAATGTTAACAATGTCTCTAGGTGGGAGCCTTCTTAGAAAAATAGAAGTTAATGAATCCATTGTTCCAAAATAGACCTAGATGGCAACCTCTTGTGGTATAATGTAAGGAAATTCCATTCTTTGATACATCCTATAGAAGAAATGATTAAACTATGCAATAGTCTCATGAGGATCCCTCTTAATCAAGATGAACTGATGATATAAGATAGCTAGATCAATATAGATTTTGAATTGTTCCAGAAACTTGCTCTCAAAAGAGTTCCAATCCCTTATTGATGTTGGTGGTAGATTGAGGTACCAATTGAATGCCATTTCTCCTAAAGTGTAAGGAAAAAGTTGGCATACTACATCCATATGTTGAATTTGGTTTTTATTACAAATCTCCTTGAATATTTTAATATGATCTTTTTCATTTCATGATTCTCCACAGATGAACCATAGGCAAAAATTTTCAAAATTTTTGGGCAAGTCATGCAATGGGCTAGTTAGATTCAAAGGTGAACTTTGGGCATTGAGGAAAGACATGCTACATAGTAAAGGGAATGTGTGAAGTATAATGTAAAGTGAATAATGATGATGGAATGTGTAATGTGAATGAGTGGAGTTCTTGGTATTCCTTTCTAGGAGTCTAAATGGGCCCTCCTTCTACCACCATTTTTTTTGGGTGGTTGTTTTGCATGAGGTCAACAACAGGAATCCATTGCACAATTCCTCTCTTGAAAAGCTAATCTTTTGGGGATCAACTCCAAGGTTTAGTATTTGTCTTGTGATGTACCAAAATTTTCTTAATTGAAGATAAATGTGATTTTTCATGAGGAGGCCTTTGCTGGTTCTATTATGATCTTAGAATAAAGAAAATCTATTCACTATCTCAAAATAATACACAAAAGAACAATATTTTTGTATTTTCTAGTTTTTCAATGAATGCAATTCTAATAGTGCAACTAAAATGAGTTCCTATTCTAACAAGGCGTTAGCAAAGAAAATAATGAAACTGAAAGCAAATAACATGAAATTGAAATAACTTGAAATTGAAATCCTAAACAGACATAAGCTCTAGAAAACAATATGTTGTGAGTTAAACTTTCAAAGAAATTGGTAAGAAACCAATGAAAATAGGAGCAACACTTTCTAGAATCCACTGATGCAATCATTAGTGAGAAACTTTAACAATCATATGATATTTCACCTTTCATCAAATTGCAAGGCCACAAAAAGTGCACTCATGCAAGACAAAAGGCTATTCAAACAAAATTTGATGATCTCTTTTCAAGCTCATTACGTCAAAAAAATTTGTAAATCTATAGCAAACACTAGAACTAAAAGATTGCACAACCAGAAACAACACAATAAACTTTTGGCTCAATCACAATCTCATGAATAAAATCCACAAGATAATAACACATTTAGGCAAGAATTGCTACACTCCAAATATGAGTCCCAAAAGCATAATTTTATTGCATAATAATAGTAGCCTTTGTTACATATTACAACGGGGTATTTATAAGAAATCATCTACTCAATTTGTGTTAAGAGTGAGAGATATTCTTCATGCAATAAAATGCTTTTAACTAATAAAACAAACTAAATATATATAGACTAACAATTAATCTGGTGCTTAGAGGGACTCCATCCATATTTTATTCATTTATTGGATGCATGAGCCCTTTACACATCAAAATCAAAGAAAATATGAGAGAAGAAATAGGAGGAAGCCTTCAGTTGAAGTAGGAGTGTCTGGAGGTGCCAAAATTAGAAGTTGGTCCTTTACTAGGCATGTGTCAAAGTTAAAATGCCATCAAAATGCATTTTGATGCATGGAGAGTGCTATTTTTGGAACAAGTAATTAACTGTCAATGCACCTCTAAATTACAAAGCTGCAAACATGCATACATATGGACCTATGCACCTGTGCACCTCATAAGCTCAAATCGCCAAAAAATCAAAGTTCTCAATTTTGAAAATAGTTTTTGGGTTTTGCTCAAATGGGGTTTTAGATCACTTTTTATGCATATTATTTTCCCCTTTTTGATGATTTATACCATCTTTATAGCCAATCACTTTCATAAACTTGTGAATCTTGTCATTAATAGCTACATAAGATGAGAAACCTATTTTGCTTCATGTGTCCAACATCTATATCTTCAACCTTTGTCTTCTCTCCAAATGCTCTATCCTTCCCAGCCAAAAACCAAGTGATCCAGATTATCCAAAATGATCAAATGTTTGAAACTTTTTCATATTTTTTTACAAGTTTTTCTAGGAATTTTTAAATGGCTTTTTGAGAGGTCTTCTGCTCAAAATTTGAAGTCAAAACCTTCATCAATCCCTAAAATTAGGTAGCTGAAGGCTCACTATTTTAGGGATTGAAATTAGATCTTAAGTTCTTCTTTCTAGCAGTGTAAATGGTTTTGCATTCCAATCTCTAGGTCAAAATTTATGACCTTGACAAGTTGAGTAAGCCCTTTTTACCTACATGAAGAAGAAAATATTAGTCCATAGAGTTGAAAAATATTTAATTAAGACACACCCTAATGACACCAGAACAAAAACCCTAAAAACTAGTTATGCAAAGTGCAGGAGGTGAATGGGAGGTGCACGCACAGAGTGATGGCTTGTGGCGCATGCAAAATATAGGTTCATGCATGGAGTGATGGCATGTGGTGTAGAGTAGGCTTATTCAAAATAGAGGTATGTGTGTAGTTTGGAGTGGATGAGTGCATAGAGAAGTAGAGTTTTCGGAATTGCATGCAAAAGTGTGTATCAGATGCACAGTGCACATAGCTGGGCATTTGGCGCGATGGGCACACAGTGCACATGGTGCTTTGGCATGCACATGACATGTTATGGCACCTGCGTAGTGCTCTATTTCACACACAATGCTCATGGTGCATGTGCAAGCACTCTATGGCACGTGCGCGACAATGTGGCATGTGCTAGCACTCGATGGCATGTGTGAGCACTCTATGGCATGCATGTAGTGATGGAAGTGTGTGTGCACGATGCTTGTGGCATGTGTGTGGCATGTTATGGTCATTGCAGCACTCATGGCACATGCATAGGTGCTCTATGGTGTGTGTAGGGTACTATGGAGCACTTAGATGCTCTATGACACACATGTGGTGATAGAACTGTGTGTGCGGCATGTCATTTTTTTTTCAATTTTTTAATTTTTTGTATTTTTTAACTTTTTGACTCTTGACATCTTTTCCCTCAACTCTCGAAGTGTGATTTCAGGAGTTAAAAAAATTAGGAGGTCCCCATTCCTAGTGAGGAATGGGGTGTGTGTTGTGAGACCACAACAGGTATCTCTTTTTGGCATTTTAAATAATGTGTACACCAAATAGTGCAAATGGGCTACAATTTTCATTATGCCAACCTGAGGCTTGGGAAATACAAGCCATAGGTCATATTCCTTATAGGCAATTCACCCTATTGAAAAAGATGGAAAAAAACAAAAAAGTGAAATTTTTTTGATTACCCATCTCTATGGACTTAGCCAAAGAGAATGCAACGAAGAAGAAAACTATAGAAACTATTTCCCCAAAAGGAGAAAATTTTGGGATTTTGCAACAATTGACCCACCTTTCTCATGAACGCATTTTCTCTCTTTTTCAAAATATTTGTATTTTTCATCATTTTTTTAACTTATAAAAGTTTCCCTTCCCCAATTTTTTTGTAATCTCTCTTGAAGGAATTTTGTAGTTTGCAAGAAACTATTTTTCTCTTTCCTCTAGAATTCCTCCAAAATTCTTATGTTCTTAAATATAATCTTCACACTCTTTTAGAAGCAATATTGATTTTCTTCTTTCTCTCAACTTTTAATTTCAACTTTATGCAATTATGTTTAGAGAGGGTTTCCTATATAGATTGTTCCCATGAAAAACATCTTTAAAGTTATAAGCTACAACTAGGAAGTTATTTTAACTGAGTTCCAAAATTTCCTAAAAATGCTTTCTAATATTTTCAAATTGTGCTGCTTAAATATCATGGAGAAATTTTTATATTTGAATTTAATTAGTTGTTCCAATTTTTTAAAATTATTTACTATTTTTCAATTAGAGGGTAAATAAAAGGATTTAGGTGGAACTGAAACACCATATAGTTTATACAAATGATAATACATTATTGTCTATAAAACAATCTATGATATTCAATCTTGCAATCCCCAACAAAGAAAAATAAGGGTATGATCATGGTCAAGCAAACTATGCCATTAAGTGGCAATAAATTTTTAGCAAATTAGGGTTATGTCAACTTGATGTCCAATTTTTAACTTTTTATGAAATTTCAATCAAAAATTTGTGATAAAAGAATATGTAGGAAATTGAATTTAGTTTCTGAACTACTAGGCATAGTACAAAAATTTCAAGACAAAAATAGGAATTAGGCATGTGCCTGACCACCTTAATCAATATTAAATTATAATATTTTTCTTTAAAATATTATCAATTCAAGAAGAAGACTCATGCCCAGATGTCACTACAAAATTTGGGGTCAAATTGCAAGGGAAATTTGTGATGGCTTTTTAATTTGTATTTATTTTCATGTTTTTTTTTTAAATTTTCCCCAATGCCATTGCAATACCCATGTCATTTTCATAATTGTGACACCTTGTGAGCATTCAAAAAAATAGACATGACAATCATTTTCCATCTATTTTGATTTTGGAGAGAGTTGTACGTGAAAGAGGTGGAGAGCTATGAACATTTTTGTGACCCTTATGATCCATGCATTTGGTTTTTCTTCTCTCGTGATCTCTGCATTTTGTTTTGATTAAGTAAAAGCAAGTTTTAAAGGACCCAAAACCTTTTTAAAATTAACAAGAAGTTAAAAATAATAGAACAAAAGAAGTCTTAAATGAAATACAAAAATTATAACAACAAATATCATCAACTAATAGGCCTCATACATAATAGATACATAAAAAAAGAGGCCAACCATAAAAAAAAGCTTAAAACAATAGCAAAAGGACAACAGAAAACTAGCACCCAGATAGCTACGTAGTCTTTAGTAGGTCAGCAACTTGATCCATGAGAATATGCATGTTCTCTATGATAGCCTTCATTTTCTCCATCATATTTGCATCCCAAACCTTCTTGGAATGAGCCCTAGTGTGCTTACTTGGCCCCTAGTTCTCTATCATAGTAGGTGAGTCATGCCCTTTATCCTGCTGAACCTTTATCAAAAGAAGACTACTAACATTATCTACTAATTTGTTTAAAATGTTACTATTATGATCAGCCATTTTATTAATCATTTTCTTGATATTACCTATTTTGGCCTCTAGACTCTCCATCCTCTTTTGAAAATCATCATTAACTTTCTCCAAGACCCTATTTTTTTCTTCAACCATTGGAACCTTTTTCATTAGATTTTTCACCTCCTTAGCATTACCAATTACTTCTGATAGTCAACCGATATGTTGACCCAAAGTGCATTCCCCTCTAGCCATCTTCCTAATCTACTCTATATCCTTAAAAATAGTCTACATTTTTTTCTTTAGGTTCTCAATTTCCTTCAAAATGGACCCAAGATTACCCAAAAGCCCTGTTGTAACACCCATCTCCCCCTCATCCATGTTATGATAAGGGGATTGATCCTTTCCACCATAATACTTGTTTTCTAGTGCCATATTCTTAGAGATATTCTCAAACCCCCTTCTCTTGATCCATCATGATTTTTCTTTTCCTTTCCATTATATGAATAAGAAATTCATCATCTAAAGGGACCAAAACCCTATCCTCATTCTAGCCCCTATTCGCCAAACCCTTTCCTCTACTTCCTTTCTTTTGAGAATCCCTCCTCTGTCCCTCATCAAAATCACTATCTTGGTCAAAATCACTTCCCTTAGCTTTCTTATTCTTCTTCTAAGAACTACATCCACTACCCCCTTTAACACTCAAATTACCCTCCTTCACTTCATCTTTAGTATCCATATCATAGCATTTCTCTGAGACACTACCCTCTGTATCATATTCAACTACCTTCAAACTATGCCTGGGTTTTTTTCCCCTCTTTGATTTCAAAAAATTCATTATGAGTACCATTAAACCCTCATGGCACACATGTTCATGATCTAGGTCAATTTGAATTACCCAACAACTGTCTAAGATAGAAGGGAAAATTAATCCTTATACTATGTATGAAATGGTTAGCTAACATAAAATGATAACCATAAAGCTTCCTAAAATGACCATCTAAAGTAAGGTATTCAATGATCATAAATGGAATGAATCTCAAAAGCCATGAGATAAAGGTAGGATTATAGTAAGAATTACTGATTTTCACTAGCTGATTATGTTCTTTAGCAAAGTCCACAAATTCATCAATCGCCCTATTTGAGAGCTTCTTGTCACAATAGAAATTGATGCCCTCCATATCCAGCCCCATGGCTTCCACAATAATCTCTTCTAACACCTCCATTCTTTGATTTCCAACAAGGATAAACCCATCCGTCCAAGTCTTGATAAATTGTTGAATGATAGTAGGGTTATTCCCTTTAAGCTTTTCCATAAAGTTGATGAAATTCCCACGCTTCAAAATTTCCCACACCTCCTATTTCTTCTTCCACTCCTTATAGTTGGCTGGTTCAACTCTCTTCCCTTTCACTCCCATATTCTTCTCTCCAATGTTAATAAAAAGATCTCTTAGAAACACCCTATGTAGAAGAACACCCAAGTTGATATCACAGTCAAGAGGCAATTTAGTAACTGAAACCCAAAATCCATGTGGCATAAAGAATTCCATTCTAGAAATCATAATCTGTCACTTCCCACATATGGTCAAAGCATAAATGATAGTTTCTGACATGATCATCATTATTTTGACATCTTTGCCTACTCCCTATTTTATCATAATTGATAAATAGGTGTCCTTCAATAGGTAAAAGATCATTATTGTTCCATATGATCTTTTGTTCACTCATACAAGCCACATTAGCTGCCAAGTCAAAAGCTTGATTTTTTTCTCTAAAGTTATAGGTAAATAAACATATTTCAAAAGAATTAATTATGTTAATGGCCTGAAACATAATATTACTAATAGTCTATGAAGGTTTAGTAGTTTTATTAAGGCAATTTATGATATTGAGAGAATCTCCTTCCAGTACCTAAACCTTCCTCAAATTTAAACTCTTAGCAAGAATGAGACCATGTAAGGTGGCATTAGCTTCAGCAACATGATTGGTTTGGCTACCAATAGGGATAGGCAAACAATCAACTTTCTCTCCATAAGCATCCCTAATAACAACCCCACAACTAGCAGTTTTTGGATTACCTTTAGAGGCCCCGTCAAAGTTTATCTTATACCAATCCACTAGTAGGCTATCCCATCTAGCATTATCCCTTGGATTAGGACCCTTCTGGTTCATACTCAAGTGGCTAAGGTTCCAATTTTGAATTAGATTCTCTTTCCAATCATTGTGATGTTATTGTCTCGATCCATTAGTTTTGATATTCTTTGTCATTAGAGCCTTAATCTTACAAAACACTTGATTAGAATTAGATTCAATGCCTCTAAATACCTTTCCATTTCACTCCTTCCAAATACCCCAAAAAAGATATGGGAGAATAAAATCCCACAATCTTAAAATCAAAGAATTATTAGAGGGAGGCTTCCAACTAATGAAGAACATTTAGATAGTGGCCAGGAAAACCCAATCAACATTTTTTAGACCACACAGCCTTTCCCTTTCCTAGATCTTTGCATTTTGTTTTCATTCCCTTGCTCTACAATTTCATTATCATGTCATACTCTTGCTCTGTGATTTCATTATCATGGCGTGCCCTTGCTTGCTCTATGGTTTCATTCTTGTGTCGTACCATTGTAATCAAGGATAACTTTAAGAAACCCTCCTTTGGAAAAATGTATAAAATCATGGTGAATACAACATTATTTTAGGGGAAAAAAATAAATTTGAATTGGAAATTTTTTTCAAAATAGAAAAATATTTAATTTTACTTGTGATATTTTCCTATCGTATGATAATTTTGTAAAACCATGGAAAATATCTAATTAATTTTCAAAATTGTGACCAAAATTAAAATATATAGAAACCATAAATTTGTATTATCCAAGATACAATAACCCTACTTAATGATTGTTAGATGACCCTAAAAGAATGGTCTAAATCCAATTCCAGGCTAAGAAGTTAAAGTACAACATGTTTCAAAGGAAGTTTTCAAAATAATGACACTTGTCCACACTATAATCTATTTTAGGCCAAAGATTAGAAGGACTAAAATTTCCTAAGAAAGTCTCAAAAATAAAGACACTTTTCAAATATATATACTTTACCTATAAACTAACTTAAAGTTTTGCCATAGATTGGTGAATGTGACCATCAATTAAGATATGCCTTGAAAACTATGGGCAAAAAAATTTAATGTACCATGTGGAAAGATCAGATCCCTTTGACAAAGTCATCATCAAAATAAAATTGATTATATATCATTATTGGTGATTGGTTTGAGCATGCAACCCAATTTTTGTAAATTGCGGGCAATGTCGCCACCCAAAAAATGCCAAAAAAATTGCCAAATTTAGGGTCCGCGATGAGTGAGATTAACCATTTGGTGAATATTCACCATGAAAGTAAACCCTTCTTGTGATCTACATTGCCTATCTCTACAATTTTCTTCAAGGGTTAGAAGGGGTACGTATGTAAATATTTTTTTCTTTTCCTTGTAAACATGTATGTCTTTATATTTCCTTCTAAACATGTATCTCTTTATATATTCAAAGAGATTTTGTCAAGGTACTTATTATATATATGATCTAGCTGCATACATATTCTAGAATCCAAATAATAGAACAATAAAACTCACTCAACCCATGCTAAGTGACTTACCTCAAGATCCCGTACAAAAGCAATGTAGACCACAAAAAATAGGTTGATTTCACAAGAAATTTCAAAAAAACATATCATAGAAGATATTTTTAGAAAGAAATAAACCATAACAAGTTAAATAGGTCTAGTTGTTGATTAGCTAGGTTGATATATATGTATATTTAACTAGGTTATAGCTTTTGCAAGGGAATGTGCCTTGTGATTATGCATATGTGTTCGGTGCATTTCTTTCCTATGTTATATCTCTTCATTTCATTGTTGTGCCATTTCTTTGTGATTTGGTTTCCATTCTCTTGTGATCTTTTTTTTTATTGTCATGCCCTTTCTCTATGATTTCATTGTTGTGTTGTGCACTTGCTTTGTGATTTTGTTTCCATGCCCTAACTTTGCAATTTTCTTCAAGGCTATGTAAATGTTGGTTTATTTTCCTTCTAAATAGGTATCTATGAATGCATATATTTAATTGGTTTATGGCTTCCACAAGGGAATAAGCCTCATGATTATGCATATGTCTTTTGTGCATTTATTTCCTATGTTATATCTTAGTATTTCATTATTGTGGCCTTGCTCTGCAATTTTAGTGTCGCACCCTTGCTCTACAATTTTGTTTCCATGACATGCCCTTGCTCTGTGATTTCATTTTCATGTTGTACCCTTGCTCTATGATTTTGTTTACATGCCCTAGCTTTGCAATTTTTTTCAAGCGTATGTAAATATTGGTTTATTTTCCTTCTAAATAGGTATCTCTTTATATCTCCTTCTGAACATGTATATTTAGATATCTTTTTAAGGTGCTTATTAGATCTTAGCTATAAAATAGAAAAATTTATCTAGTTCAATATATATTCTAGAATCCAAATAATAAATAAATAAACCCATGCTAAGTGACTTACTTCAAGATCCTCCACAAAAATAATGTAGACAAATAAAATGGGGTAGAGTTGGCAAGAAATTTTATAAAAACATATCATAGAAGATAGTTTTAGAAAGAAACTAACCATAACCAGTTAAATGGATCTAGTTTCTAATTAGCTGATGTAGTGCCTGCCCCTGGTTCACATTTTGTTATTTTTGCTGAACTCTTTTAGAGCTAATTTTATGTTGTTGGTTAGCAGCATTCTTTTGAGATTATCAGATATTGTGCTATGGATTCAGTTTATTATGTGGTGAGATTATTTAAATTTTTCATTTCATGTATGCATGATGATTATTTTCAGTGTTTGCAGTTATTAATGATGATTAGTAAGATGATTTATTATCATATGTGTTTTCTTATGGATACTTACCCCATACTTGCATGTGTATGGTGTGTGTGTGTTTGTTTGCTTTACGTGTTTGCTTTTGTATGGTGTGTCTGATGTCATTAAGGAAGGTAGTCGTAGTCACTTGCTAGTTGAGATCTACACGATGCACCACTTCCTGCCATTGCCTGTTTAGCTTAGTATATATATTGTGCTTGTACATGCATAGTTTTTATGCAGGTTGTAGGTACCAGGTATCGACTTCCTTGAATTGCCAAGATGAGCGTACCCTATCACATTATCTCAATGATAAGAGAGGGGAGATAAATTCTCAAGTCCAAATCCCAACCCTTTAAGCCATTTGTTCTAATTGAAAAATTAGGACAAGTATCTGAGTTGAGTACCTTTCGAATATGTCGGATGACATAATTCATGATATAAACCCTTGGTTTGATTTTGTATGTATTTTAGCTATGATGGGTTTTCATATTTTTACCTTTGTGAGTCTTTAGTGTATTTTCTATTAATTAAGCCTAATTAAAAAAGATTTAATTAATGGTTTGATTAAATGAAAAATTAATATGGTATTTTAATATTTATTTTATTTAATTAACTAAAAAATTAATTAAACAAAATAATTAAATTTAAAAATAAAAGTTTAAAGTTTAAATTTGGAATGTGACAATATTTATTTTCATAATAATATATTTGGAGTTCATTTTTAAAAAAATGACTAAATAATAATATTATTAAAGCTAATAAATATTTGAGCAATTTAAATTTTGAAAAATGAAATTTAAAAGTGAAAAATATATTAAAATCATTAAAAGATTCTAGATTTCATGTGACTAAAATATAAATATATTAAGATTGAAAAGTAGAATTATTAAAGTTAGTGCATGAGATTCGATAAATTAATTAATTAAATTGGAAAGAGTAAAGTAAATATTATATTAATTATTGTGCATTATTTTAATATTTTCTCAATAGGAGTTGGCAAATTTTCGAAAGTTGTCATGTAGATAACACAGGAGTTTGCACTCTAAGAATGCACAAGTTGTCTACACTTAGAAGTTAACATTTTATTTGAGCACATGGTGTCAACAACTTTAAGACTCATCTAGAAGGTTGGAGAAGACTCATGTTTGGTTTTCATGCTTATCTTCTAGTTGTTTCTAGAGACACTCTAGATGCATCTTAGAGGCCTTTAAATAGAGGCTCTCCTAGTGTGTTTGGACAAGCTAAAAATGGAAAACTTAATGGAAGCTACAAGCTACAAGCTTAATGGAAGTTACAAGCTTCAAACTAAAATGGAAGCTTCAAAGCTTACATTCATTGAGAAGCTCATATGCTTCTACATGCTCATATATTTTCTACATACTTCTATGCTTCTTCTAGCTCTTCTTATCACTTGGAGGATTCGGTTGACTTAGATCTTGGAAGAATTGCGAATAATGGAGAAGGAAGGGATTTTCTATGGACTTCTGAGGCATGAGGGATTAGTATCAGTGTCTAGGTGCACTCGTGATATTCACATATTCTCTTTGCACTACTTCTCTTCCTGTCATCATCATGTTTGTTATATGTGTCTAAATACTCTTTGTGATTGAAGCTACAATTAAATTGGAATCTAGATATGTATGGTTGCAAAGAAATAATAGAAAAATCCTAGATTCAATTAAGGAAGAAATTAGATCTAAATGGGTTTGGGTTCGAATTAGAATCAAATTGAAATAGATTTGAAAATAGTTTCAAGATTTATGGCCAAATCTATTAGTGAAATTATTGGATAAATTTAGAGAACAATTACCTTTATAAGAGAAAATTTTTAATTCATCACAAATTGTACTATCGTTGCCCCTTGGATAGACCAGAACTCAGACATTCATAACTTTTTATCGTGATCTAATTTATTCGATTGCTTCAGTCAAAATTGGCACAACTTGGCCCTTTCCAACATATTTCAAATTCAGCATGATCCAATGGTTCATTAGGGAGATATGGTTGTTGTACTGAGACTATTTTATTCAAGGATAGATATTTTCTTCATTTCCCATAACCAAGAGTTCTTTATGCTTAAACTTCACAAAAATAATATATCAAAGCATGAAATGAATTAAAGATATTATTGTAATACTTCGTTATTACAATCTTATTAATATGCATTAGTTTTATATGGTTTATTATCTAATCTAATTAAATCAAATTTAATTAAGATTAGTTAATAGTAGAAGAAGTGTAATTAAAGTAAATGGATTTTTAAATGAGAAAAAATTAAAAGAAAAGATATTTTAATATAGTTTATATAGTGGACTTTTTTTTAATGTATATTAAATAATTTAGAGATGGTAATTTTATAGTACGAGATGATTTTAAATTAAGTGACTCAAATTTTATTAACAATGGACAATGGGTCATTGTTACATTTTGACCTTGTTATAACATAGCTACGATTTGAATTATTATATTGATTATAAATTATTGATATGCCTTAAGGGATAGTTAAGTATTAACTAAGGGGATTTATGGAAATATAGTTTGATGAGTTTATTATTTATTAATGTTTGTTGGGTCTAGCAAACTATTAATAAATAATGGTTTAAATAGTTATCAACAAATTTGATTAGAGATAATCTAGCGGAGATTATTTATTAATTGAATTTTGTAAAAGATAATAATTTTTAGATTTGGATCATAATTGATTCTAATCAATTAATGTTTATTGAGTTGACAATATGATTATATGCGATAGAGTTTTAACTTGAAACGATTATCATGATGAATGTGATCTATTAATAAGATTCCCAATATAACTTGTTATTAAATATTAACAAGTTATTATTATTGAACTATGAATATGAATATTTGTGTACTAGATTATAGTTGACTTTTAACTTATAGAATTCTAGTCAACCGATGTTAATTGAAATGTTGCTATGGTTATGCAGTTATTAATTAAATCAATTACTGAGAGTTAATTAGATTTAATTAATAATTAAGTTATGTAATAGAAATTTAATGAAGATAATTCTTTTAACGAGATTGTAGATAATCTATATCGAAGTTGATAAGTCTTATTACTTGAATAATGACTTTAAATATTATATGATTGTCAATGATGATAACGATTGAATTAAGAGGCTTAAATTTTAATAATATTTAATTAAATCTTAATTAAAAATTATTAGAATGATAATAGGTCATGGATGGTGTACCTATTGATTTAATTGATCATTTTAATAAAGTTATAATCTTCTTACTCGAAGATTGATAATTGGCTTTCTTATAATTTAGACGAATAATGATCCTTGATTTATGTTAAAAGTTGAAGTAACATTAAAGAAGAGTTAATCAATTAGAATATGGATCATGGTTAAATATAGATGAAAATTTAATTAAAAGTCAATGATGATCAGTTTAGTGAATATTTATCCTTAACTTATTCTTAGAATGTAATTCTTAATAATGGAAGGATAATGCTATCGAGGAACAATTAGGTTGACTTGTAGGTCAAATGATGAAACTTAAACATTTGAAGTATAATTGAAAATGGAAACTGAAACCCCTACACTTGAAAATGGAAAATGAAACTCTACACATTATTCATCTATGTAAGATAGCAAAACCAAAACATGTGTTTGCATCGTGTATTCTATATGCTTCTTGTTTTGGGTTTTAGGTTGACTAGTGTTGACCAGTCCTAGGTTGTTACCAGAGGCTCGAGGGTTATGAGATGCGATGGCATGTTGATCTTACTTGTTCTCGATCTTTATAAGCCCAACCATGGTTATGTGATTGTATGCTCTATGAAATTTTTGTATTTGTTCATCAGTCTTCATGTATGAAGCTGAGATGTATGTGTATGAGACACTTGAGCTAATAATTTTTGAGTCATTGATCAGTTATCCTTGGATTATTTTTTTAGTTGCCATGATGGAACTGAAATGTGGATTTATTTCTTGATGATGTCATGTTGTGACATATTTTGACTCAACCATTTTGGAGTCTTCGATCAGTATGATTTTTGAGATATTCTTAGTAGCTTATTGAGAACCAATGGATATTTATGATTACCAGTGATGCCTTCAGTTGCCAATAGAGAACTGTTGTGGTCATAATTTTTTATGGATATTTTTTAAAATGCTCATGGAGATTTGATGATTCTTATCTTGGAGATTTGATAATTCTTATTATAGATAATTGATGCTTTTATGCATATTTGATGATTTTATTATGGATTATCTTTTTTGATTTTGAAATTTATGATTCTATGAGCTTAGGGTAGGTAATCTACTTGTAGTGTCGAAAAGTGGCTTGCAATGGGGGCCGGGGCCCTAAGTGGCTGCCAAGGTAACTCATTGTAAGTTTGGTTAATAAGTGATAACATTTACACACTAAATGGGAATTAAATGAACCTAAAAAGATAATTGTTTTGATGTTCTCGCCCATGCCTTGAGCACTTGTACAGGCTAGGATGGGAGTAGTGAGAACACATGGTTGCGACCGTGCATTTTGTAGTATACCTCATCAGTATGAGAGGATACTAGTGGCTGCATGAGATCAGTATGGACCCATGGAGTTTAGCTAACTATTAGGGTAACTTGTACATGATAAATGCGATGACACTTTCCCACTTGCATAGTAGGTTTCCTACATGTCTTTGTGTGCCTCTGGGAATTAGATGTCAGTTTTGTGTGATGAAACCTTTGAGTTAGTATACTTTTAAGATTCCTAGACTATAGAGATTTATGCTTTGTGGTTTTGATAGCCTATTTGGGACTTGAGATTATCTCCTCAGCATGGTGGGAGTGGACCACTTAGGTTTCACGCGATCGGGTGGTAGTGTATTTTTCACTCTTATCATTTGAGATCCATCTGAGACACCGTGGCTGGAGTATTCTTGGTTGATATTTATCTTCATTATGATCTTGAAGCATTATGATAGATGATATACCTTAGATGGATGTATTTACTGGTATGTTTCTTATATTGATGATTTGCATGTTAGTAGGATTTTTTAAAAGTGACATTCCTACTATGTTAATACCGATGATCTCTTCGATGCTTTGGAATGTTACGCACGGAGGGATGGCTAGGATCCACGATGGTCTAATGATGCTATTTATGGTTGGGAGGAACCGTGCACTTAGTTTATTATGTTTGTGATATATGGTTATCTCTTATGATGGATGTTTATATCTTATGTGATGATAGTTCACGTATGAAATGTGGTTTCATTTACTTTTATTGCATTATGGATTAGTATTGGATGATGATGTTCTTTATTTACATAGATGCTTTATTTTTTTGAGCTTTTTCATACCTTGTAACATGTACAGTGGATGATTGAGCAATCTAAAATGTAATTACAAAAAGAAACTTGTATATTGTTTAGGAACATCAGATGTATCTTTGTTATTTCATAAGGATGTGATGTTAGATGAATGGCTAATTTAGATGTGATTCAACGTTAAGGGATCTTTAAAGAATGTAATATGTTATTTTATATTATGTTTATTTTTAGTTGGATGTTACTATTGCTTCTGCGAATGTTATAAATGGTTTATCTTTCATGTTTAAAATTTTTTTTTTTGAGTAAACTTAGTAAAATTCTTTGGATCTCTTGGTAGGGCATTACGTTTGGTATCAGAGCCCGAGTTTCAACATTGCAAGCTCTGGGTATATTAGAATGCCACTAGTTGTTAACTAGTTGAACAAAATGAAAACTTTGAACTATCATGTGTATCTCTTTCAAACTGAAAACTTGAAACTAGGTGAACTGAAATGGAACTTAAACTGTTACTTGCATATTTTTCATACTTCAACACTTAGCTTTCAAAACTAAAAATTCTACTAAAAATTTAAACGAAGGCAAAACTGAAAAGTACTCATTCTAGTTGCAGAACATGTATCATTCTATCTATCTTTTAAGGTAGTATGCCTTTGATTATTTTTGTGAAAATTAAGTTGTTGTTGTTTAGAATGTATTAAGGGATCTATTTTAGTAGTTGTTAAAAGAACGAATGTTGGATCGATATGGTTTTCAGTTTACTATTAAACCAGAATCATATTGCTCTAAGTGTGTTGTAATATTCCCAGTGGAATCATATCCCCCTGTAGGGAGGAAAAGGGATCAATGGGACCGACATAGTGAGTATCTTAGTTTCTCATTCTTGTAGGCTTCCAGGAGTAAGCCTAATCCCAGGGGAGGTGGATGTAGTGCCTGCCCCTAGTTCACATTTTGTTATCATTGCTGAACTCTTTTAGAGCTAATTTTATGTTGTTGGTTAGCGGCATTCTTTTGAGATTATCAGATATTGTGCTATGGATTCAGTTTATTATGTGATGAGATTATTTAGATTTTGCATTTCATGTATGCATGATGATTATTTATAGTGTTTGCAGTTATTAATGATGATTACTAAAATGATTTATTATCATATGTGTTTTCTTATGGATACTTACCCCATACTTGCATGTGTATGGTGTGTGTGTTTGCTTTGCCTATTTGCTTTTGTATGGCGTGTCTGATGTGGTTAAGGAAGGGAGTCGTAGTCACCTGCTAGTTGGGATCTACACGATGCACCACTTCCTACCATTGCCTGCTTAGCTTAATATATATATTGTGCTTGTACATGCATGATTTTTATGTAGGTTGCAGGTACCGGGTATCGACTTCCCTGAATTACAGGATGAGCGTACCCTATCACATTATCTCAATGATAAGAGAGGGGAGATAAATTCTCAAGTCCAAATCCCAACCCTTTAAGCTATTTGTTCTAATTGAAAAATTAGGACAAGTATCTGAGTTGAGTATCTTTCGAATATGTCAAATGACATAATTCGTGATATAAACTCTTGGTTTGATTTTGTATGTATTTTGGCTATGATGGGTTTTCATATTTTTACCTTTGTGAGTCTTTAGTGTATTTTCTATTAATTAAGCCTAATTAAAAAAGATTTAAATAATGATTTAATTAAATAAAAAATTAATATGGTATTTTAATATTTATTATATTTAATTAATTAAATAAAATAATTAAATTTGAAAATAAAAGTTAAAAGTTTAAATTTGGAATGTGACAATATTTATTTTAATAATAATATATTTGGAGTTCATTTTTAAATAAATGACTAAATAATATTATTATTAAAGCTAATAAATATTTTAGCAATTTAAGTTTTGGAAAATGAAATTTAAAAGTGAAAAATATATTAAAATTATTAAAAGATTTTAGATTTCATGTGACTAAAATATAAATATATTAAGATTGAAAAGTAGAATTATTAAAGTTAATGCATGACATTTAATAAATAAATAAATTAAATTGAAAGAGTAAAATAAATATTATATTAATTATTGTGCATTATTCTAATATTTTCTCAATAGGAGTTGGCAAATTCTCGAAAGTTGTCATGTAGACAACACAGGAGTTTGCACTCTAAGAATGCACAAGTTGTCTACATTTAGAGGTTAGCATTTTATTTGAGCACATGGTGTCTACAACTTTAAGACTCATCTAGAAGGTTGGAGAAGACTCATGTTTGGTTGTCATGCTTATTTTCTAGTTGTTTCTAGAGACACTCTAGATGCATCTTAGAGGCCTTTAAATAGAGGCTCTCCTAGTGTGTTTGGACAAGCTAAAAATGGAAAGCTTAATGGAAGCTACAAGCTACAAGCTTAATGGAAGCTACAAGCTTCAAACTAAAATGGAAGCTTCAAAGCTTACATTCATTGAGAAGCTCATATGCTTCTACATGCTCATATATTTTCTACATGCTTTTATGCTTCTTCTAGCTCTTCTTATCACTTGGAGGATTCGGTTGGCTTGGATCTTGGAAGAATTGCGAATAATGGAGAAGGAAGGGATTTTCTATGGACTTCTAAGGCATGACGGATTAGCATCAATGTCCAAGTGCACTCGTGATATTCGCATATTCTCTTTGCACTACTTCTCTTCCTGTCATCATCATGTTTGTTATATGTGTCTAAATACTCTTTGTGATTGAATCTACAATTAAATTGGAATCTAGATATGTATGGTTGCAAAGAAAACAATAAAAAAACTCTAGATTCAATTAAGGAAGAAATTATATTTAAATGGGTTTGGGTTCGAATTAGAATCAAATTGAAATAGATTTGAAAATGGTTTCAAGATTTATGGCCAAATACATTAGTGAAATTATTGGATAAATTTAGAGAACAATTACCTTTTTAAGAGAAAATTTTTAATTCATCACAAATTGTCCTGTCGCTGCCCTTTGGATAGACCCAAACTCAGTCATTCATAACTTTTTATCGTGATCGAATTTATTCGATCGCTCTAGTCAGAATTGGCGCAATTTGGCCTTTTCCAACATATTTCAATTTCAGCCCGATCCAACAGTTCATTAGGGAGATATGGCCGTCGTACTGAGACTATTTTATTTAAGGACAAATATTTTCTCCATTTCCCATAACCAAGAGTTCTTTATGCTTAAACTTCACAAAAATAATATATCAAAGCATGGAATGAATTAAAGATATAATTGTAATCTTTCCTTATTAGAATCTTATTAATATGCATTAGTTTTATATGGTTTATTATCTAATCTAATTAAATAAAATTTAATTAAGATTAGTTAATAGTAGAAGAAGTGTAATTAAAGTAAATGAATTTTTAAATGAGAAAAAATTAAAAGAAAGGATATTTTAATATAGTTTATATAGTGAACTTTTTTTAATGTATATTAAATACTATTTAATGTATATTAAATAATTTAGAGATGGTAATTTTATAGTACGAGATGATTTTAAATTAAGTGACTCAAATTTTATTGACAATGGACAATGGGTCATTGTTACATTTTGACCTTGTTTTTGATAAGGTAAACAGGTTTTAAGGGGTCCTGAAACCCATAAGTTTAACAACAAGAAAGGTTGAAAATAAGCAAAAAAACGCCCAGCCAAAACATAAGCCTTACGGCTGAAAATAAGCCCAAAGGCCCAGCCCGAAACAACTGCCCACTAAAAAGGCCAGAGAACCAACCAGAAAAATAGAGACCAAACAAAAAGCCAAAGCCAGGAGAAACAAAAACCAAAGGACAGAGACCCAACCTAGTAGACTACTTCTCCATCTCGAGCATGGTCTGGGCAGCTTCGGCGCACTCTTGTTGCTCTTCTGCCTTATGATCCTGGGCGTTCGTCAAATCCTGCTCCATAGTGCTGTCCTTGGCTTTATCCACATCCAGCCTATCTTTGTCTCTATTCTGTTTATCATCTTCCTCCATCTGGTTCCTGTCTTTGAGATTTTCCAAGAGAGAGAGGATGTTGTCGTTGATCGAAACGAGGAGGGAGATCATTTGACTTGCCAGGTTGTGATTGTAGTTCTCAATATTTTTTACTCTCCTCTCCATCAGAGTCTCCCAGCTGTTTTGGTCGCCTTGGCTTTCTGCACCTGTCTTGCTCTTGATTTTTTCCATTTTATCCATAATTGCATTGGATTTGAGCCGTCCTTCCCAAGATTTTATCTTGGTCGATAAGCAACTTTGCCTCCGCCGGAAAATCTTTTCCAACATGCCAGGTCAGATTATTGGTGGCGTTAACCCCTTTATTAGCAAACCAATCAGCGACTGGGTTTGCCTCTTTGTAAACATGAGTGACGTGGACCTTATCAAACTTTGTGAGAGTGGCGCAAGTCTCAGCAATTATGTTCGCAATCGTCCACGAGGGAGGGGAAATACCATTAATGGTATTAATAATGTTTTTGGAGTCCCCCTCAAGCCAGAGTTTAGTAATCCCGGCTTCAAAAGCCAACTTGACCACCTTGCTCGCAGCTCTTGCTTTAGCCAGATGAATAGTCTGGATTCCCAGCAGGGAAGCAAAGGCAGCTATTCCCTCCCCATAACTATTTCTTATGATTCCACTGCAACCTAAAGGGCCTAGGTTACCCTTAGAAGCCCCATCAAAGTTGGCTTTTGACCAACCATCTGGGGGGAGAAGCCAGCTAGCATCCTGCCTTTTGAGGTTCCTGTCTTTTTCTTTAGCTATCTTTCTGTCCCCTTCTTCTTCTTCTTCCTCCTTCAGCACTTGGAGATTTTCCTTTATATTCTTTGAGACCTTCCTGCCAAGGATTATAGCCGGCTCCTCTCTATCTCTAAATATTCTATTATTCCTTTCCTTCCAAATTCCCCAGCAAAAATGGGGTAAAATCCAGTCCGAGTGATCCTGCCGACCAGCAATCTTACAAAGACCTTTCCACTGATGGAAAAAATTCATGAGATTATCCGGTTTGCACCAAAGGGTTTCATTATCATGTGTGATGACATTCCACACCTCCCTGGCATAGTCACATAAGATGAAAATGTGATTTCCGGTCTCAACCTGATTCTTACACAAGGGACATCTACTGGGCATAACATGTCCTCGCTTCATGAGATTGTCATGAGTAAGGATTTTGTTCTGAAGAGCCAGCCAGTAAAAAATGTTGATCTTTGGAGTGAGACCCAAAATCCAAGCCTCCGCCCAAGGGGCCTTCTCTTTTAAGCTCCAAAGGGAATTATAGCCTGAGGCAACAGATATCTTCCATTGGGATTATCCCTCCAGACCAGCTCATCCCCCAAATTGATAGGAATCATGGAATTGAGCATAAGCATTATAGGAGTCAAGTCCTCAGAGATGAGGGATAGGTCACTCCATTCCTGTCCATTCCAATAATCACAAAATTTGGACCCAATTTGATCAGTACAAGCTTGCATCCATCTCTCAAAAACAGGGTTATTGATAAGTGGATCTTGGGAAAGCCATCTATCCAACCAGAACTGGATGTCCTTCCCATTTCCCAATTTCCATGATATCCTGGCCTTAGCCAGGTCCCTGGCTTTCATGATCCCATTCCAAATGTTTGATCCTTTTGGGATATCTTCATTAAAAAGGGTGAAAAGAAGAGTGGGTCTTCTAAGGTACTTGTTTACCAGGGTGTCCCTCCATTCATCGGTGCTACTGAAGATCTGCCATATTTGTTTAGCTAGGAGAGCCTTATTGAGGTGGGTGATCTTTCTAATGCCCAGACCTCCGTACCTCTTAGGGAGGAAAACCTTCTCCCAAGCAACAAGAGGGTATCTTTTCTTCCCTTCATTACCATTCCAAAGGAAGTCTCTCTGGATTTTCTCCATTCTTTTAGCTATTTTCCTCGGAATTCCAAAGAGGCTCAAGGCATAGATCGGCAGATTTTGAAGAGAAGATTTGACTAAGAGGCATTTCCCCGCTTGACTAAGAGAGACCCCTTTCCAATCAGCCATCTTCTTGTTGAATCTGTCCAAAATACCATTCCAAAAAGACTCCGGGGGTGAGGATCCCAAAGGGAGACCAAGATAGGTAGAGGGGAAAGAGCCTACCCCACAACCCAGAATCCTGGCGATTTTTCTTTGTCTAAACTCAGAGGTGTTGATGAAAAAGAGCGAGCTTTTGTTCCAATTAATCAGCTGACCCATCCCACTGGAGTAAGTATCAAGAATCTTCTTCAGGGCTCTGGCCTCTTTGACAGAAGCTTCCCCCCCCCAAGATAGTATCGTCAACAAATTGCTGATGAGTGAAGGGAACACATTTAGAGGAGGGAAGGATCCCTTTGATACAAGCCTCACGCTTTCTACAGTCTATAATCCTTCCTAAGCATTCAGCTAAAATGATGAACAAAATGGGCGAAAGGGGGTCTCCTTGTCTGAGGCCTCTGGAAGGTTTGACCTTGTTATAACATAACTACTATTTGAATTATTATATTGATTATAAATTATTGATATGCCTTAAGGGATAGTTAAATATTAACTAAGGGGATTTATGGAAATATAGTTTGATGAGTTTATTATTGATTAATGTTTGTTGGGTCTAGGAAACTATTAATAAATAATGATTTAAATAGTTATCAACAAATTTGATTAGAGATAATCTAGTGGAGATTATTTATTAATTGAATTTTGTAAAAGATAATAATTTTTGGATTTGGATCATAATTGATTCTAATCAATTAATGTTCATTGAGTTGACAATATGATTATATGCGATAGAGTTTTAACTTGAAACGATTATCATGATAAATGTGATCTATTAATAAGATTCTCAATATAGCTTGTTATTAAATATTAACAAGTTATTATTATTGAACTATGAATATGAATAGTTGTGTACTAGATTATAGTTGACTTTTAACTTATAGAATTCTAGTCAACTGATGTTAATTGAAATGTTGCTATGGTTATGCAATTATTAATTAAATCAATTAATGAGAGTTAATTAGCTTTAATTAATAATTAAATTATGTAATAGAGATTTAATGGATATAATTCTTTTAACAAGATTGTAGATAATCTATATCGAAGTTGATAAGTCTTATTACTTGAATAATGACTTTAGATATTATATGATTGTCAATGATGATAACGATTGAATTAAGAGGCTTAAATTTTAATAATATTTAATTAAGTCTTAATTAAAAATTATTAGAATGATAATAGGTCATGGATGGTGTACCTATTGATTTAATTGATCATTTTAATAAAGTTATAATCTTCTTACTCAAAGATTGATAATTGGCTTTCTTATAATTTAGACGAATAATGATCCTTGATTTATGTTAAAAGTTAAAGTAACATTAAAGAAGAGTTAATCAAAGTAACATTAAAGAAGAGTTAATCAATTAGAATATGGATCATGGTTAAATATAGAGGACAATTTAATTAAAGGTCAATGATGATTAGTTTAGTGAATATTTATCCTTAAGTTACTCTTAGAATGTAATTCTTAATAATGGAAGGATAATGCTATCAGAGAACAATTGGGTTGACTTGTAGGTCAAATGATGAAACTTAAACATTTGAAGTATACTTGAAAATGGAAACTGAAACCCCTACACTTGAAAATGGAAAATGAAACTCTACACATTATTCATCTATGTAAGATAGCAAAACCAAAACATGTGTTTGCATCGTGTATTCTATATGCTTCTTGTTTTGGGTTTTGGGTTGACTAGTGTTGACCAGTCCTAGGTTGTTACCAGAGGCTCGAGGGTTATGAGATGTGATGACATGTTGATCTTATTTGGTCTCGATCTTTATAAGCCCAACCATGGTTATGTGATCGTATGCTTTATGAAATGTTTGTATTTGTTCATCAGTCTTCATGTGTGAAGCTGAGATGTATGTGTATGAGACACTTGAGCTAATCATTTTTGAGTCATCGATCAGTTATCCTTAGATTATTTTTTTAGTCACCATGATGGGACTGAAATGTGGATTTATTTCTTGATGATGTCATGTTGTGACATGTTTTGACTCAACCATTTTGGAGTCTTCGATCAGTATGATTTTTGAGATATTCTTTGTTGCTTATTGAGAACCAATGGATATTTATGATTATCAGTGATGCCTTCAATTGCCAATAGAGAACTGCTGTGGTCATGATTTTTTATGGATGTTTTTTCAGATGCTCATGGAGATTTGATGATTCTTATCTTGGAGATTTGATGATTCTTATTATGGATATTTGATGCTTTTATGCATATTTGATGATTTTATTATGGATTATCTTTTGTGATTTTGAAATTTATGATTCCATGAGCTTAGGGTAGGTAATTTACTTGTAGTGTTGGAAAGTGGCTTGCAATGGGGGCCGGGGCCCTAAGCGGCTGCCAGGGTAACTCATTGTAAGTTTGGTTAATAAGTGATAACATTTACACACTAAATGGGAATTAAATGAACCTAAAAAGATAATTGTTTTGATGTTCTCACCCATGCCTTGAGCACTTGTACAGGCTAGGATGGGAGTAGTGAGAATGCATGGTTGCGATCGTGCATTTCATAGTATGCCTTGTCAGTATGAGAGGATACTAGTGGTCGCATGAGATCAGTATGGACCCGTGGAGTTTAGCTAATTGCCAAGGTAACTTGTACGTGATAAATGCGATGACACTTTCTCGCTTGCATAGTAGGTTTCCTACATGTCTTTGTGTGCCTCTGAGAATTAGATGTCAGTTTTGTGTGATAAAACCTTTGATTTAGTATACTTTTAAGATTTCTAGACTATAGAGATTTATGCTTTGTGGTTTTGATAGCCTATTTGGGACTTGAGATTATCTCCTCAACACGGTGGGAGTAGACCACTTAGGTTTCAGGCGGTCGGGTGGTAGTGTATTTTTTACTCTTATCATTTAAGATCCGTCTGAGACACCGTGGCTGGAGTATTCTTGGTTGATATTTATCTTCATTATGATCTTGAAGCATTATGATAGATGATATACCTTATGATGGATGTATTTACTGGTATGTTTCTTATATTGATGATTTGCATGTTAGTAGGATGTTTTAAGAGTGACATTCCTACTATGTTAATACCGATGATCTCTTCGGTGCTTTGGAATGTTATGCACGGAGGGATGGCTAGGATCCACGATGGTCTAATGATGCTATTTACGGTTGGGAGGAACCGTGCACTTAGTTTATTATGTTTTTGATATATGGTTATCTCTTATGATGGATGTTTATATCTTATGTGATGATAATTCATGTATGAAATGTGGTTTCATTTACTTTTATTGCATCATGGATTAGTATTGGATGAAGATGTTCTTTATTTACATGGATGCTTTATTTTTTTGAGCTTTTTCATACCTTGTAACATGTACAGTGGATGATTGAGCAATCTGAAATGTAATTACAAAAAGAAACTTTTATATTGTTTAGTAACATCAGATGTATCTTTGTTATTTCATAAGGATGTGATGTTAGATGAATGGCTAATTTAGATGTGATTCAATGTTAAGGGATCTTTAAACAATGTAATATGTTATGTTATATTATGTTTATTTTCAGTTGGATGTTACTATTGCTTCCGTGAATGTTATGAATGGTTTATCTTTCATGTTTTAAAAAAAAATTGTTGGGTAAACTTAGTGAAATTTTTTGAATCTCTTGGCGGGGCATTACAGCTAGGTTGATTATGAATTCTTTTAGAACTTTCATAAGATTAGGTACAATAAAATTAACAATTAGTTGATCCTAGCTAGCATGATCAAATATAGTTTTTCAAGGTGATAAAATTGCATATACATGTAATTGAAGAATAAATTCAGTGAAAATTTGAGTGTAAGGAGTTGACAAAACATGTTTTGTTTTTATGTAAAAGTCATAGTCATAAGGCTCATTCCCTTGTAGAAGCCTGTGCCATAATGAAATTACCTCTAAACCATGCAAAGGATGTCATAGTGGTTCCCAACTTTGAAACACTATTATAAGCATTTGATATTTGGACTATAAATTTATAAAGACACTTGCAAGTGATTCCAATGTCATAGTACATACCATAAAACTTTCCTACATTCTATCTAGTGGCTCCCATAATATCATCTATGTTGTCTAGGTGTTGTTTCTATCATCCAATGTCTTTCTAAATTCGCCCCTTTGTGTTATCTTTCTAAAGCCACTCCTCTTTTTCTCTCATGCCTTAAATTTTGACTATCAAACTTATGAATATCTTCCTCTATCTTATCTAAAATCAACTTTATAATGTGATGTAACGCTAGCATAGGTGTTTGATCATTGATAGCTTTCATTTCAGAATTCAAGTTTTCAAGATTGGTCAACACCCTCACTCGTGGACCTCACATGTCAAGCACTTCTTTATTGTTTCAACACCATGTTCTTGCTTCTGAGCTAATAGTTTTTTAGATGCATTTTCTTGTAAAATATTAATTTTGTTGAAAATTGTAAACTCTTAGAAATTGCATTGTTGTTTTTATGTATGTATGTATATATGTACATATATATGTATCTATGCATGTATGTATGTATGTATTTATATATATGTATGTATGTATGTATGTATGTATGTATGTATGTATGTATGTATACAAAGAGATCTTGTGGATTTTGGATTATGGATTATAAACAAAAAAGAAAAGAAAATGTGCCATTAACTATTTCCCATTTTTTTTGATTGGTTGTAGAGAGTTGTGCATGAAAGAGGGTGGAAAGATGTGAATGTTGGTGGAGATCAATAGAGATCTAGGATTTTATTATCATTCCCATGTGATCTTTGTACCATTTCTCTACAATTTTCTTCAAGGAGAGAAGAGGTACCTCTGTAAATTTTATTTTATTTTCTTTCTAAACATGTATCTTTTGTTCATATATGATAGCTTTGGTTAGATTCAAGGATAATTGATTATGATGATTGTATGCATATGTGCATGTACGTATATAAATTAGTTCAGTTTTTAAACTGCTTTACATGCATACATATACACTTGCATATTACTTGCACTAACTTAAATTAATCATTCATTTCTTGAAATTACACAAGCAATTATCTTTGCATTCAATAAAATTTATTCATAGCAAGCTAAGTATGCAGAAATCTATACTTACGCATTATATTATCTCTTGGTGATTGAGTAAAGATCTTGTGCATAATATCATCTAGGTTATGATTGGATGAATTCACATTAAGTCATAATAGGATTGAGTAGATGATCCATTTATGTTACTTCATAGTTGTTTTATTGAACCTTTTTTTTAACATAATCAATAATACTAGAACTATACAACTACAACTAGTACTCTTGTTTATTTTATTTAATAAAATACATTTAAGACTATTAATTTTCTTAAAATTAGACTATATATATGTTATCACTAAAACACAAATATGGATCTCTGATAGTTATTCTTTTTAATTTCAAGACCTTCATATTCAACATGAAGAGTTTCCACTATTGGGCATTGGAATAGCCACATTGTGGAGCCACATAGCTCATGGATTTTTCCACCAAATTATATTTTTATTATATTTTTGTCCTTCAAAAATATTATAGGTGAATTTTCTTCTTATTTTCCATATATTTAATTAAAAAAATTTGTAGTTTGAGGTAATTTTCTATTATGAGATAGAGACATCCATCATAAGGATGGACAGGCCAATTTTGATCATCTTTCTTTCAAAGTTGATTCCCTTATCTAATGAATAAAAATACATGTAACTAACACCCTAATTTTCTGTAACTTGCCCAATTTGGTATTCATAGAAAGAAATCATCCCATATCCATAAAAAACATCTAATCCTTTTTAAGTCTCTCTCCTCTAAAGACCCAATATGTGGAGTCATTATCATCATGAGTAGACTCACTCTCCTTAGACAAATTCAATCAAAACTATTCATACCAAACTAACTATGTAGGAATTTGTACTTACAAATTATATTATCTCTTGGTGGTTAAGTAAATATCAAATCTAGTTTTCCAAGGTGATGAAATTGCATATGTAAATGTATGTATGTATGTATGTATGCATGTATGCATCTTGTTGTTGTGCTTTTGTGATCACTGTATATGTAAGTTTGTATATATCTAAAAACATATATACATACATATACACATATGTGTGTATATGTATGTATATACACATACATATACATAAAGAGAAGCTTCTCTAATAACTTACTAGGGGGAGTATAAAGAGATTCATTATTAGAAGGAAAAGAAAAGAACATTTACACATGTACCTCTTCTCCTTTTGAAGAAAATAGCAGAGCAAACACTATTACATTTGAGCCCAAACACCATAAATTACACTGCAATCACAAATTGTCATTGTAATTTGACCCCAAATGTTGTAGTGTCACAAAGGACATAGACATCACAAGGGCACAACATGGTAAAAAAATTGTAGAGTAAGGGAATAGAGATCACAAGGGCATGATAATGAAATGCAGAGATCAAAAGGGTACAACAACAAAATCCTAGATCTCCAGTGATCTCCACCTAGGTTATGACAAAGAAATGTAGTGATCATAAGGGCAAGACAAAGAAATGCAGAGATCATAAGGGCACAACAATAAAATCTCCACCAATGTTCAGAGCTCTCCACCCTCTTTCACACACAACTATCCACAATCAAAATAAATGGGAAATGATTTATGTCATGTTTTATTTTTTCTTTGTTTATATCTAAAATCAGCTTAACATTGTGTTGTAACTCTACCATGTAGGTGCTTGATCCTCAATAGCTTTCATTTCAGCATTCAAGTTTTCAAGTTTTTTCTTCATTATATAGTCCTTTCCACCCTAAAAACCACTTTGTTACTTCATTAAAATTAGGGCTTGAAAAAAACCAATGATAAAACAATTCCCATATTCCATAATCCAAATAATAAAATAATAAAATTCACTCAAGCCATGCTAACTAACTTAGCTCAAGATCTTGCACAAAAATAATGCAGACTAAGAATAATGTGCAAGAAACTTTAGAGAAACATATCATAGTAGATATTTATAGAAAGAAACAAGACATAACCCAGTTAAATTGGTCTAGTTGTTGATTAGTTGGGCTGATTAAAAATTCATGTAGAACTATCATTATATTAGGTACAATAAAATGAATAATCCATTGTTCCCAGCTAGTAGGATCAAGTATAGTTTTCCAAGGTGATAAAATTGCATATGCAGATGTATGTATGTATGTATGTATGTATATATGTATGTATGTATGTATATGTATATATGGAGAGAGAGAGAGAGAGAGAGAGAGAGAGAGAGATCTTGTAGATTGTGGAGTTCAGTGAAGATCTAGGATTTCATTGCCATACCCTTGTAATTGCTATATTTTGTTATTGTGACCTTGTGATCTATGTATCTCATTGTTGTACCCTTATGATCTCTCTATATGTATGCATGCATGCATGTATGTATGTATGTATATATATACATATATATAAATATGTATATGTATATATATATATATGTGTGTGTGTGTGTGTGTGTATGTGTATGTGTTTATGTATGTATCTATGTATGAATGTATGTATATAAATAGAGAGATCTTGGCACAATAGAAAAATAATAAAACTCACTAAATAGGTATCATGGCCATGGGTATTGTCACAAGATTTTAAACATAACTATATAAGGAGTGAGTTAGGATGTATTTAGGTTAACCTTACATTAACTATAAACTACAACACGATGGTTGCACCAGGGTATTATAGTTTTTTAATTATAGAAAACTACTTGATTCACCCGAGTGGATATATGATGGTGAAGAGTTGTATTAGGTGAGTAAAGCTCACCAATGGTTATAGTAATATAGATACACCAAAATAAATAAAAATTAGAACTATATATTTGTTAGAGTGAGTAGTTCAAGGGTCTTGATCCCATGGATACAAGTATGTAGGTAGCCTGGTAAGTGGAGTATGCCTCTAGTGTGCAAACACCTTAGACATAGTTAGGTAGTACTTAACCATGTATGTATGTATGTCTATTCTATAATTAACAATTTCATCCACATGTGGGGGAAGGGGGTAGTTGAGATTGCACCTTTGGCAATAATAAAAGGTATATAGCTTTATCACTTGTAACTCTAATTTTCAAATAGTACAAACCACAATAGTTTCTTATAATTCTATTGTTCTCTTTGTAAGTTTATAAAATTGAAGTTTTAAAATTAATTTCATTTATGTACATCTTTTTCAAAACTTGATATTTCTCGTTTTCCTAAGTCATAGTCTAAGAATAATTTTTCAAAACACATTTTAACCAGTTGGAGATTGAGCCAAAAAATTGTAAGAAAAATTGTGCCAAAAGAGCTAAAAAAATGATTGTGCACAATATTCATCTTTTTATGTTCTTTTTGGCATAATTTTTTTTACATTTTATGATTTTTGGTGAGAAAAAAATTCCAAACTAATCAAGTAGGTGATAAGAGTTGTGTCTTGTTATAAGACCTATTTCTTTATTTAATAGTAATTATATAAAAATCTAGATTATAATTATATATTGATTTTTTAATTATCAAATGCAAGTATACCACATAGACAATTCTTGCATGTAATCTTTCTTGACCCAAGCACATTATGAAATCTTCTAGAAGTGTTTGATATTGTGACCAAAGAGATTCCTGAATTGACATGTCTTACCCCTGAGATGTCGTGACTCAGAGATTAATCGGCATACTTCATTATGAATGTGCATTGCAAATTAACAACAAGCATCAAATATTTGAATGAGAAAAGATTATACAAATTAAGATTATAAGAGCTCATATACAAAGAAGAACATAAAGATAAACAAAGAAACTTTAGATTTTTTCATCTCATACAATGTCAATCAATGTGGATTAAGCAAAATAGGTGGTCAATATTTTATCCACATTCTACTTATTGATGCACATTTAATTTATTAGCATTAAAAACCACTTTCCTAGCCAAAAATAGGAACTCCATTCATTCCCTTCTTTTTTCTACTAATTTTAAGCACAGTATAAATCTTTCAACAATATTTCTTTGAATGCTTTGTTAAGATGCATCTAATATTCCCCCAAAGAAGAAACCCCATTAGATAATTTGTTTCCTAATAAGTGAAGACAAAGTTTCGACAATGTAGGAACAAATGATATTTTCAATGGCATGAAAAAGTTGATTTGATTTTTATTTGGATTTGGCTAATCCATATTTTATTTCAAATCTATATTTTTTTCCAAATGCCATAATTTCTAACAAGAAAATCTAGCTGAAATATCATATAGAAATCCTAGAATATATCTAATTTTGTTAAGGGAAAATTTGTTCAACTAAAGAGTATCTATATTTAATGATTGATTTCTTTTGCAATGGGGTTTGAAATATGTTTACTTATCTACACCTCTTAACTATAACTATCTTTTCAATGTGCTCAAGTAATACAAGTTTTTAAAATTCCAATTTGACTTTAATTAGATTCAGGAAAATTAGCTAAGACATGGTACTAATGATGTAGGAACATGTTGGGAAATTGAGTGGACTATGTTATTATTTGTTCTATGTTTGCTAGTAAATTTAACTAGAATGTCTAGATCTAGCAGACTTGGTACTGTATGCCCATCTTATTAAAGGTTTAAAAAAAAATTGTAACTAAATAACTTGATTTAAATTCTATGGGTTTTGAATTGGATTTCCATGCTCTCCCTACAAGGATCCCAAGTATCTACTACTACTATTAATTTGGTATAGTTTTTGATTAGCTAGGCTGATTAAAAATTCTTGTAGAATTGTCATCACATTAGATACAATAAAATGAACAATTAATTACTCCTAGCTAGTAGGATGAAATATAGTTTTGCAAGGTGATAAAATTGCATATACAGATGCATCACTTGATTGCTAGGCATGAAGCACATTACCTAATTTATAATGAATGGTTGGATATGAAGGCTCCGTATACTAACCAATAATGGAAGCCAAGGATGTAACCATGCATGTATTGGCATGCTCTCCCTGTGAGGATACCAAGTATCTAATGTTTTTGTTAATCTATGCATCACTATATGATATAGAATTTAATGAAGTACTAAAGCTAGTAGTAACTTCTCCCATGTCTCTAGAAAATTTAGCATAGGTTCAAGGTCCCTTAGCTCCCAAGATTTTGTAGCATCTATTTTCACTGCTAGAAGAATAACTTTAGTTAAGAGTTGAGTGTAAGAAGTTGTAGAAGAAAGTTCTCCTTCTATGTAAACACCATAAGCATGAGGCTCATTCCCTTAAAAAAGCCATAACCCAGCTAAATATATGTATATACACAAGGCATAACCCAGGTAAATGTGTATAGTTGTTTATTACTTAGGTTGATTACAAGTTCTTGTAGAATTGTAATGCCCTGCCAAGGGATCCAAAGAATTTTACTAAGTTTGCCAAACAATTTTTTTTTTAAACAGGAAAGATAAAACCATTCATAACATTTGCGGAAGCAATAGCAACAATTCAAATGAAAATAAACATAACATATATACATAACATGTTACATTCTTTAAAGATCCTTTAACGTTGTATCACATCTAAATTAACTATTCATCTAACTTCCCATCCTTATGAAATAACAATAATACATCCAATGTACTTAAACAATATACAAGTGTCCTTTTGTAATTATATTTTAGTTTAGCTCAATCATCCACTGTACATATCATAGGGTATGAAAAGCTTAAAAGAATAAACATCCAAGTAAATAAAGTACATCATCATCATCTAATATTAATCCATGATGCAATAACATAAATGAAACCACATATCATACATGATACATCATCACATAAGATATAAACATCCATCACAAAAGATAACCATATATCACAAACATAAATAACTAAGTGCACGGTTCCTCCCAACCGTTAATAGCATCATTAGACCATTGTGAGTCCTAGCCATCCCTCCATGCGTAACATTCCAAAGCACCGAAGAGATCATCAGTATTAACATAGTAGGAATGTCACTCCTAAAAACATCCTACTAACATGCATAAAGTAATCTAACATGCTACAACATGTACATATGAAATCTAATCATGTAAAGCAAAGCATAAGATATCCTCATCTAACATATGCAAACCATCAACGTAAGAAACATACCAGTAAATACATCCATCATAAGGTATATCATCTATCATAATGATCCAAGAACATAATGAAGATAAATACCAACCAAGAATGCTCCAGCCATGGTGTCTCAGACGGATCTCAAATGATAAGAGTGAAAATACACTACCACCCGACCACGTAGAACCTAAGTGGTCCACTCCCACCATGCTGAGGAGATAATCTCAAGTCCCAAATAGGATATCAATTCACGAAGCACAAATCTCTATAAGTCTAGGAATCCTAAAAGTATACTAACTCAAAGGTTCCAACACACACAAAATCGACATCTAATTCCCAGAGGCACACAAAGACATGTAGGAAACCTACTCTGCAAGCAATTCTTTGGATCCCTTGGCAGGGCATTACAAGAATTGTCATCAAATTAAGTATAATAAAAAGAGTAATTAACATTATTTTTGTGTTTCCAAGTCACTTAGCATGAGTTGAGTGAGTTTTATTGTTTATTTATTTTGATTCTAGAATATGTATGCAAGAAGATCAATATTTTTGTTGTGCTAAGATGTAATAATCACCTTAAAAAATATCTCTATGTACACATAGATACATACATGTATATGTATGTATGCATTTATGTATGTATGTATGTATGTATGTATATGTATGCATATATGTATGTATGTATGCATGTATGTATATATCATGTGGATATCTAAGATTTTATTGTTGTCCCCTTGTGATTGCTACATTTCATTGTCATACTCATGTGATCTCTACATCTCATTATCATGCCCTTCTGATCTCTACATCTCATTTTTTTTAGTGTACCTAATATGATGATAGTTCTATAGGAATTTGTAGATGTTCCCTTGTGATCTCTACATCCCAAGTATCTACTATTACTATTAATTTGGGCATCACTATATGATCCAAAATGTTATGAAGTACTAAAGTTCATAGTAATTTTACCCATGTCTCTAGAAAATCTAGCATAGGTTTAGGGTCCCTTGGCTCCTAGGAATTTGTAGCAGCTATTCTCATTACTAGAAGAATAACTTCAGTGAAGATTTGAGTGTAAGGAGTTGAAGAAAAAAGTTTTTCTTCTGTATAAATGCCATAATCATGAGGCTCACTCCCTTGCAAAAGCCATAACCTAGTTAAATATATGTATACATCAATCCAACTAATCAACACCTAGACCCATTTAACTAGGTCATGGCTTGTTTCTTTCTAATAATATCTATTATGATATGTTTTTGTACTAAAATTTCTTGCAAATTTTGCCCATTTTTCCTAGTCTGCATTATTTGTGTGGAGGATCTTGTGGTAAGTCACTTAGCACCTTAAAGAAGATCTCTCTATACATACATACATACATGTATGTCTGTCTATATGTATATAATTATATATGTGTGTATGTGCATGCATGCATGTGTATGTGTGTTTGCCCTTGTGATCACTTCATTTCATTGTTGTGCCCTTGTGATCTCTATATATATGTATGTATGCATGTACATATATATATATACATATTTATATATGTATATGTGTATATGTATGTATGTATGTATTTATACAAACAGAGAGATCTTGGCACAATAGAAAAATAATAAAACTCACTCAATAGGAAGCATGGCAACAAATGCAATGCCAACATCTATTGGTAAGTAAATTCTCTTTCTCTCTCTCATTTTTCATGTCTTTATTTCACTCGAACTATTATTTCTTAGGGGGTATTTTCTAATATTGGATTCATTTTATGCATGAAGTGATGAGGACATTCCTACATGTACCTATGTGATGAATTTCCCATAAGCAATGTGAAATTTCCCTTTACTTATTTTATATGATATTTCACACCTCTAATCAGATTTTCAAAATCAAACAACTAATATCACAAAAGATCCACCAAATTTCTCAAGAAACCCCAAATCGGGTATGCTGAAAATAGTGCCAAAAGCTTCACAGCTTCACCTATTATTAATAAATCTGAAAGTGAAAATTTTTACAGAAATTTGAGCAGCATAACAGCCTATAAAATGAAATTTCCAGATCTGTATAACATGCACACAATAGCTCCAAACGGAGGACAAAAACAATGCTCATCGGGCTCCTGAAAATAACATAGAATAGCTCGAAAACACCACAAAAACACTAATAATCTATCACAGAAGTATAATAATATCCAAATACATATTTTCAGCTCTATTTTAACATTTAAAAGTCTGATATAAAGCAGCAACCAAAACTGATATGAAATACTCAACCGGAAACACCAAACTCTTACAAAAATTACACCCGAAAACTCACAAATCTGCACTGTTCAGCACAAAGGCAAACTCTGCATGAGCATGCACATGGAATGGCTTCAAACTCCCATAATTAGCCTTCTTAGAAACCTAAAAACTCCCATTCTTGGGTCTCCTTGGAAACTTGCAAACTCCCATTCTTGGGTCTCCTTCTCCACAGGTTTGGCAGCCTCTGAAGAATAACAAAGAAATGAGCAAAAATCAAGTTCTGAAATGAGCCCAGAATGCCTCCAAAGCCCTTAAAAGAGGGCATAAACCAAACTCACGTCTAAGAGGGGTTAATAAAACATATTTTAATAATAATTTTTATTTATTAGTCCATTCGCTTCCAAAGATTATCCCCTTTTGCTGAAACTTCGCCTTTTTGGACCTGCTTGTCTTAGAAAATATTATTATTTTTTTAATTATTTGAAAAGGGGATATGACACAATGAAGATGGACTTCTTCTGAGAGTAGCAAGAGGTGATGAGGACATTCTAGGTACTATAAAGATTGGTTTTTTAATTAAAATTTTTAGATGTTATGGTGGGGGGGGGCACAAATGAGCTTCCACCTTCACATGGTTGGCCCTAATTAGTAGAGAATATTAAACTATTCTTGAAACCAAGTGAAGCTCAATAATAACCTATAATTGTATGAAAAATAATTGTGTGAATCTCTTGGTTTTAGGCAATGCAAAAGGATGCTATAGTTCAATATGTAATGCCAATTAATATATATATGACATTAAGTGGAGCTAAAAATGCAACACATTTTTATTTTTGTTAGAGGTCTTTAATTAGGTATTTAAAGTTGTAGATCATCATGGAAATTGTTCATGATGATTTTCTATAATTTTAAAAACTTAATAGACCTATTAAATAAATGTTATCATGTTGAGTTTTTTTAGCTCTGCCAATTTTCCATGCATATAGAATGCAGTTGCATGTGCATTCTCGATTCGAAGTGGTAGAATCTTATTTTGGATGCGATGAAAAAATAACATGCACTAGAAGATGGAAAAATGATGTCACTTTTGTAAATTTGGAACCTTTTTTTGTACTTTATACATTGATCATTTCTTAAAGATTTTAGATGTTAATAGGGAATTTAGATGTTGGGAGGATGGGACCAAATGAGCTTCCACCTTCACATGGTTTGCCCTGATTAGTATATAATATTAAAATATTCTTGAAACCATGTGAAGCTCAATATTAACCTATGATTGCATCATAGTTATTCAATGTTTGCCACCATTTTTTTTTATCAATACAACATGACATCACAATTGCAACAACTGACCATTGATCCCACATCATTCCCATCAAATGCCTGTGCTAATTGCATTGAAGGTTTCTAATGGCTTCCCATGGGACCCATACCATTTCTATCACACATATGTCACAATTACGATGATGTCTTTTATATATTTGTGTCACAATTCTTATGGTGAAAATGAATGATTTGCCTAAATGGTAGCTCAATTTATGAGACCTGTATTTGTCACAATTGTGATGGTAACCCTTTTCATCACAACTTGTGATAGAAGAAGTCCAAAGCTTGTATGATGGGAGCCAATTTTGAATGATGTTAGTTCAGCGATGGATTATTGTTGTAATTGTGATGGTCTGCCTTCACAATTCACGCCCAAATGTAGTAGTGTGTGACACATATAATTGGGTATTTTATTCCAAATAAATAATTAATTATAAATTTTCTACTATAGTATTTTTTGAATGAAAAAAATCCCATTTATGACCACCTTAAATAATTCAAAAATTTACAAAATTTAATTTTTCTTTTATTTTCCTTATAGTAGAATAAGTATATAATGTGAAGCATCTTTTGGATTTCAAAAATGTTATACTATTGAAAAGTTATATTTATTTTTCAATCAGTGTGTCAATCGATACTTTATGTAGAACTCCATTAGAAAATAAATAATAATTACTTACTAAACTAGTAATTTGATAGACATTACGTTTCTGCAAAGATAAGAACATTCTTAAGAAACCATTTTCATTTCATCAAATTTGGGTGAAAAAAAAAGTCATCAAACACATGTTTGAAGTAAATAAAACACAAGAATAGGCCAAAAACATGTTTTTGAGACATTTTTGAGTTGACAATGTAGGGTTGGTATCCAAATCAATACTAGGCCTTTTAAATGTATTATAATTTTGGTTTCAAGATGGGTGGAAAAGGAGTTAGAATAAATTTTGAAATGCTTTGAGGCATTTTAGAACTACATATTTTTGTCATGCCTGACCTTACTCTTTCCTGTTTCTCTCTGTTTGCCTCAAATGTTGATGTGATTCAAGTTCATTGCTTTGATATTATCAAACTCTGTTTGTTAATTTGTTAAAATTGGTTCGTGTTGATACAGTTATAGTGATCATCACCTGGTTATGTCATTTTAGTTGTGATAAGAATTCAGCTGTTTCGACTGACTGATAATGTTGATTCTTAATCCATGTTTGAACTCAAAACATATATTAATTTTGAGTTGGATGGTACTGAATTTAATTAAATAATAGAATGCATGACTTAAGCGTTGAAGTAATATGTTAGGCATTTTATTTCTAAATTGATTTATGTTAAGAATTAACTATATTCTTTTAAGATAAACATGGATGTTTTTCGGAATTTTAAAAAATTAAACACATTGTTATGAATATGGCAAATTCATTTTGGTGTTACTCAAATTTTAAAAAAAAAACTCTTATGCGTATTGATGTTTTCTCACCCATATGTATCTATGTATTTTACTGGTGAAATCTATAAATTCTAGAGTAAATGTTAGTTCATGTAAATGCTTATATATAATAAGTTTACATTTAAAAAAAAAAATTCACACAAATTTAAAAGTGTGAAGTCATTATATAAAAGCTGCTAAGTTTGATCACCGCAGCTATAACATAGAAGTTATTGTTTCACCCCTTTTGTTATATTGGATATAGGGATTTTATTGTTATAAAACCCTAAGGGGGTTTCTAATATTTTGAAAGGGTCATATGATTTTGTTTTTCGAAAGCCAAATATGTGGTGGTGAATAGAGGTTGTCATCATACCTAGTCTTGCAGTTGAATTAATGCATGAAGGTGGGAAGTAATGGCACTTAGGAATGAGTCGATCATTCCATCTTGGTGTTGAAGTTTGCAGGGTTTTGGCCAGGATTTGGGCCACTTGCTTGGTGAAGTAAACCACCTATGTGGTGTTGTTGTTGAATAGGAAACATGGTTGGAATGGAGCTCTGTTTTATGAGACTCATTTTGTTGTATTGCTCTCAGCTACAATTATTTCTTTTGAAGTTTCTCTTAAGGCTATCAATTCAATTTTTAGGGCTTCAGACGTGAGCTGAATCTCAGAGCCATGGGTTGAGCATTTGTTCACCTTCTCAGATTTTGGAGGTAGGGGGCTTTTCTTGTAACCCTATACTCTATTATGATGTGTGTTATATATTTCTTTTGAAGATGCAAAAAAATGTCGTTTAAAACAAATGGTTACATTTTCATATATATATCGACACCCATGGTTGGGTGTATGCAGGGTTTGAAGTTATGGAACTCTGTGTACATCCAAAAATGCATGTGGGTATAGCATGACCACTAAGAAAACTTTGCATGCTATATTAGCAAATTTTGGATATAATATTAAATATCATGAAGGCTATTGAGCAACCGATACTTTGTGTTAATAGGCATTATATTTCAATTTCAAACTAGAAATTTTTGTGCTATCTAGTTTTAGTTATCTTGTTTTTATGAGATTTTAAAATGGGTCGGTGTTATTATGGTAATAGCAAAGGCATTTCATCATACAGTTCACAAGAAGTTAAGGAATATGTTTAATTTGGAATGTTCTTCTTTTTTTTTGTTTTCACTATTCTTTGTTAGCATTATGAGAATAAGAGTGAACATTTCTCTGTTTACATGGTTTGATTGGGATTTTAAATCCAAGCCTGTCCTATGAATTACATAAATACATACGGGTAATAAACTCAATCCGACCCACAGCGATTGTAATTGAACGTTAGTATTTTAAAGTCTTTTATGATATGCAAGTTGTAAAAAGAAACAAGAAAAACTAAAACATAGAAAAACCTTCGAGAATTTTCATTAACTGTGGAAGGGCATTTGGTCTTATGGTTAACTCAAAATTTATAAAAGTGCTATAGTAACATTTGTTAGCATATTATTTTTGTGTGTTGTTGGTAGTTGATGCCGTGGAGAATTGTTGTGTTGACTTACTTATCATCGACAATAGGTGCCTTATGATAATTAGGAACTTGGTAAGATTGTTTTTATCAATACCAGTCAAGATATCTTGTTGAAATAGAAAAAAAAAGAAAATAGGAAAATAGGCCGATATATATATATATATATATATATATATATCACAATGATATCATAATTGCTCAGTAAAGAAGGAATGTAGAAAGATATCAAGTTAAAGTAATTGTTGCTTATTGAATTGTGCATTTAATTTGATTTAGAATCACAGTTTCATATGTTATTAAGATTCTGGTTATGGGCAGTGACATATTGTTAATTAGTTGGTGCAATGCAAAAATTGGAGTTAGCTTATGAATTGACCATAAATAGAATTAGCATTTGGATATTGGAGTTTATGTGGAATACATGGTATCGTTATTGATGTTTATTTATATATATATATATATATATATATATATATATATATATATATATATATATATATATATATATATATATATATATATATATATATATATATATATATATATATATATATATATATCACATTACTTGAAGAAGTCTGCTAGGCATGATTAAATTAGTTTGAATATGTTTTGAAGCATTCTGATGAACATTTATATGATTTTTAGAAAATTAAATTCTATGAATTAGTAATCTTTTTATTATAAAGAGGAGTTTCAGTTCATTAGTGTAATGAAGATGTTTCAAGCATGAGACAGATTATGATTTGTGTTGATGAAATGTCTTTTAAAAAAAGAGTATCATAGACATTTTAATCTGTATCTTGATCAATTTGAAGATAAATGTAGATGGTTTGGTTAGCTGGAAATTGATGTATACTATGAAGATTCTATGAGTATTGTTGAGCTGAGGCTAGTTCAATTGTATTTCCATGATCTTGATATTATGGGTTATATTTCTAATGAATGAACTTTCTATATTTAACTTTGAACTTGGTAGAATATGATGTGTTACAAATAGGTTAAAGAATGTAGTATCATTTTGTATATTGATTTTATATCTGATGCATGTGCATTATTTGTATATTTGTTTGAGGTGTATTTTAAGAATAGCAGTGATGAATGTATATCGAGGTGGCTGAATTTGGTTTATCCTATTCAGTTAATTAATTCAGTGATAATTTTAAAATAAATTTGGTGGGTTAATTACATATAAAAGATAATTGGCCTTACCTATAACTTAAACCTATATGGTTAAGTACAGAGAACAAGGCTTATCACTATTTTGTCACTGACAAGTATAATAGAGAATTCCGTTATGTGTTGACTATGGGTATACCATACATGGATGCAGAATCTTAGTGCCATAACGATGACACCTCAGTATATATATGATTCATTTACGATTTATTCTTAGTGTGAGTTTAATTTTACAATGATGAGTAAATGTTTACTTCTTGCATATTATTTATGAAACTACGATGTGTTGAAGTAATAAGATATCTACATTTTATTTATGTATGTGTTTATACTAACATGCATGTAGACGGATTATGTCTTTTTATATCAGTGTATACTGAGCCCCCTTGCTGTGTTGTGTTGCGTTATTGTATTTTTTCCAGGAGCTTCAAGTCTACAAGTAGCTAAAGATGCTTATTGAAGTTCTTCTGGAATCATTATTTATTTTCTTATAGGGTCCATATTTTGGACATGGGCATTTAAGGATGAGATTGTACTTCATTATTCTACTGAACTCATTATGTATTAGAATATTTATGGAATCATATTTGGATGATATTTACTTGTTATTTGAGATTTTCAGATTGATAGTGTTTCAATCTGTGTATTTGTTCTTGTATTTAATGATTTGATAAAAAAAAATATGGTGTCCTTTGTGCTTGTTTTGGGTTTCATATTTATTTGTTTTTTCTTGTGGTAGTGTTACAATTTTTTAGACCATGACATTTTGGCACACCATGATCTTGCACATACCCATAAGAAGCAAGAAAAAATCCAACTAAAGCCAACCAACAAAACCCTAAAACATAGCAAGAAATAAAAACCTAAACAAAAAAGAACAACTAGTTAAACTAGCTCCTTTGAAGAAGTAGCTACTTCTTCCATAAGATAAGACATCTTTTGCACTACCTAATTTAAGTAATCTAAAGCTAAAGTAGATTGAAAAATATATTTATTTGAAACTCGATTTCATGCACATCATGTTTCTAGACATTTGACTAAGGTACGTGCAGGATCACAATGGGCCAAAAGGTGGTGATGAATTTGATGAAATGAAAAAGGGTTTATCAAGGACATTATTAGCTTTCCATCAATGTAATTAGGATCAAATTATGAGTTTAGTAAGTAATTGCTACTTTTTTTCTAGTGGAGTTACCTAAAAAGTGTTGATTTACATACTAATTAGAAAAAAATTATAACTTTAAAATGGTGCAAACTTTTCAACATTTGAAAGATGCATCACATTTTATATTTTTCCTACTATGATGGAAATTAGTTTTTCTAAAGCTTTTATAGTTTTGAATGAGTTAAGGTGGTCAGAAATGAGAATAAAATTACAAAAAAATATGCATCACATTTGGGTATGAGTTTACTTCTTATATCTAGAATCTTTGAAAAAATTATCATTTCACTATTATTAAGGTGGCCAGAAATAAACCTACTTATTTTTTCCTTATTTTTTTGTAATTTTGCCTTCAAAATTTAAGTTTTGACCAATTTAATTATATTTTTATTAGAAAAGGGATAGTATTTTAGAAACTAAATTCAATTTAGTACACACTATTTTGCTATAAATTTTTCAAATAAGTTCCATAACTAGTTCAAGATTTCACATCAAGTTGACCAATACTGATTTCCTAATTTTTCTTTGCCACTTAAGGGCATAGTTTGTCCCACCATGATCCCACACATACCCATTACTAGATTCACTAAGCTCAAGATCCATAACTATCTTAGCCCCAACATCACATCCAATTTTTTACACATTCCTATTCAAATAATACATAGAAGTAGAAATAATATTCTTGAAAATATTTAAAATTTATTTAAAATAGGCTTCCATATTGTCAACCATCCCCTATAGTTCCTCCATCTTTTTGTTTAAGTTTTCCATATGCCCAACATCACCATTATTTATAGCATCCCATGCATTCCCTTGAATCTCATCTAATTTGGGAGAAAGTGATCTATAATCAACATTAATTATCTTAATATAATTGAATTTCCACTTCTTATATGAAAGGAGTGTACGAAAATGACTTTTGGCTATCTAGAGTACCAAAAAATCTAGGTTTTTCCTTCTTATCATTCAAGTCATCCTTCAACAATTTAACATTCACTTCCTCAAGTTAAATGGTCCTTAAAAGGAGATGCCTTTTTCATTATTTTATTTCCATAACTCCTCCAAGAAGCGTAGAAAATCTCTTTGGTTTATAACGTTCAACTACTTCTCTATCTTATGTTGGAAGAATTGGGAATGTTAGGAAGTGCATATTTTATATATTTGACAAGCATAAGGGATTCTTTATCCTCCTTTTTAACTATTATAGAATGAATTTTAGCATTTTTCCTCATTGAGGGAGCATTCTTCTCCTAGAAAGAATGGGGAAATGGAGAGTTTGGCAAAGATGGTTTAGGGAATAACATTTTCTCCAAGATCCATAGGAATTTGCACTTTCTCCCTGATCCTCTATATCCACACTATTCTGCACTTGAGTAGTTAGAGCTTCATGCATTACATTATTATAACTTTTATGCTCTAACATAGTCTCCATTTCATTTTCATCTAGTTTAGGCTAATCCTTCTTAACAGAGTAAGACAAATCAATATCCAATTCCCCCATAATTATTGTCCCCTTAAGTTTGCAACTACTATGCCATGTAGATGAGACATTCTTCTCACAAAGCCCATGTTTAATAGGATCAATTAGATGCTTTTTCATATATCTATATTTAATAAAAAAATTACCCCTAATGCAAAATGGTCTTTCTTTTTTTTTCTTCCAAAACTCATTAATTTACTTAGAGCAATGAATACCATATGTGGAAGGGGAGATAAACTATCCTCTTATGCTTAAAGCAATTAATCTACACAAATTATAGGAATGGTCCGTATTAAAGTGGTCATTAAATATAATATATTCCATAATAGTAATTAAAACCTTCATCCAAATTTTATTTCAATGATTGAGAACATTAACCACCTCCCTACCCCCCCACCCCCAAAGAATCCTTGACAATTTTGTCCTTTTCCTTCCTATTTTTAGAGAAAGATTTAATTGTAATGTTTGAAATATCCTAGTCATAGATGAAATGCATAATGTTTGGGATAAGCCCAAGGATTTTCATGATATCTTCAACATAAATCTATAGTTGTCTCCCCACCAAAGTTGTATATTTCTATCCTTCAAGCCCTTAATAAGTTCCTGTATAATTTGAAGCTTAGACCTCTTCAACCTCTCAATGTAAAGGATGAGGTTACTCTTGAATAATTTATCCTAGACCTTATTAAATCACTTTTCCATTTCTTGAAATGCTAGGTTTATGTCTCTTCAATTATATCTACATTTTATTATAAATAGAGTGACAAGAAAATAAAATTACAATAACATATAAGAAAGTGACAAATAAAAGGGAAATAACTTAGAAAACATGTTGTCCTTTCTAAATCCTAGCAAAATCACCCTCTTTAGTACCATTATAATTAATTTTTCCTCTTCAAATCATGTTTACAATTATAGAATGATATGGTATCTTCACAATAGTACTTTGTGTCTTGTCAAAGGAAGAGGAACTATTGAGAATAAAAGTCATACATGTAGTACAAACAAGTTAGATGATAATATAGATGAACTTGTCATAGTAAACCAAAGACTATGAGAATTTTAAGATGGAAGCCTCAATCCACCTCATCCTAGGTTTTGGATAACTCCAATTTAAGAAGGAAAAACTGATTATTAGAATTCTAGACTGAATGAATTACTTCATACACTTTGATAATGGAATCCAAGATCTCTATCTCCTAAGTAAGTTCATTCTACTAGGGAGAGATAATTTTGGGAAGAATAGCCAACAATATCAAGGTATGAATTTTAAAAAGTATTTTATGAATGGAGTTACATAAACTAATTTTTAGAAAGCATCCACCATGTGAGCACCTAATTTTATTTTGGTAGAATGGAAATAAAATTAATATTAAGAAAATTTCTATAAATTGATATCCAATAATTTAAAAATTGACATTTTGATTTGAATTTTTATAACTTTGGTCATTTTCTAGATAAATTAATAAAATATCAATTGATAAAGCTAATATGAATGGAAATTTATCACTTGCTCGATTTAATTAAATATTGAAATTTAACATTGAGATAGTCATGATTCCCAATTTACCGAAATAACTAATTTTCAAATATGTCATTTTTTTAATTTTAACATATAAGATTGAATATTTAATTAATGTCCTGATTTAATTCAAAAATATTTACTTCCCTAATGTTGTTAGGATCTCATTTTCTAAAACTCATGATACACCCAACTAAAATGCATTTCTCTCCATTTGAAATATTTCTCCTAATTGTTAGCATTCATCTCCTCTCCTTATTAGTGGATGTTTGCACTCTTGGGAAATTCAAGCCCAATGGTCATTTGATTATTCATATTTACCTATCTCTTTCTATATTATTGTATATGCTTCTGTAGACACCAAAAATTGTCCCGAATGACTATATTTATCTAATTAATACTAGTCACATTCCTCTACTTATTTAATTAAATTATTTTAATTAAATAGGTTCATTTTTTCCTAAGTATTTAAATTTAATTTAAATACTCCTAGCTCTAATGTGTTAATTTAAATTAACACATGATTCTCCACATATTTTTTTTCTTTTTTTTTTAAATAAATTTTATTTATTTAAAATCCTCCATATTCCCATTAATTCTTCTAGACCTTGATTAAATTAAATTTAATTTAATTTAATCTTTATTCAAACCGCCTAGAAGTATGTGCATTCATATGAGTTGTCATCACATCTTTTAAGCACATGTTGTCTACACCATAGGAATCTTCTACACACACATGTCATCTCATCAGTCTTATCCATCTATCTAGAATGTGAGATAAGGTGCTTAGTTGTCAATTCTTATCCTTATTTCCTATGCTTAGTTGTCAATTCTTATCCTTATCTCCTAGTGGTTTCTAAGCACATTCTAGATGCTTCCTCCATCCACTTTAAATAGATGTCCTGTCTCAAGCTTTGGACAAGGGCCTGATACTGGCAGGGGTTAGGAGTTATTCGAAGTCCATTAGAATTTCTTATCATTGCATCATCGTTCTGTCATTTTGATTTCTCATATCATCTAGCCTAGGTACATTTTCCATTTTGCATTCACACATCTAAGAGATTCATCCATTGTTGTGTTCCTAAGAGCATACCGAACATACTCTCCATTGTTATGTTCATAGTTTGAGGTTTGCATAATCTTGGTTACAATTTTATGCAATACAGATTCAATAAATAGGTATGCAATCCATGTAGTGGATGTGTTTAATAATTTTATAATAGAAGTGACTCCTTATTGGAGTGTGTACGTAGCCATAGTTATGGTGAACCATGATAAATATTTGTTTTGTTTATTTATTTATTCAACATTTTAACCAATTTCTTCTCTCATATTAAATTAATAATTGGTGTCAGATCCAAGGTGAGGCTAGAGTAGAGATGGAAGATGGTATTTGTCCATCTTATCATCAAAACATTTCATGAAAATTTGAGTTTGGTAGAGAATGAGGTTGTTCCTTCTAAGAGTAGAAGAATCTACCATGTGCACTGGTGGGATGGCTAAGAAAATAAACTTGAAGCTATACTAGAAGATTTTAAAGCTCTTAAATATTATCTTAATACAATTTTTCTATGACCAGACATGCATATTAAATTATTAATGGAATCATTGTAGAATGGACAAGTGAAGATAAGACAAGTGAGTTTGTAAAATTCATGGTGTTGGCATATTATCAAATAACTTGTCTTATTTTTGGCTCCAGCCTCAATGACACAAATAATTTTGCATCTATAGTTCATAGGATGTTGGTACTACAATACTTTGAAGAGCATGCAAAGTTTCTAATAGAAGAAGATAAAAGGAAAATGGGAAGTTTTTTGTAGAATAAGATGAAGGAGAAAATAAGAAATTCTTTGTAAAAGAAGAGAAAAGGGTAGACGATAATTTTTAAATTGAGAATAAGATCATGGGATGAGGAGTAGAGTCTCTTATAAGTGTAAGTGATATTCTTACAAAAGTGGAAGTTGACAAGGATGAAGATATGGGTAGAACCAATAAAAATTTTGTATTGGTTGTGAATGTTGAAATTAGTGGGTTTTTGTTGTATGAAATTCTAAGGTTCAATCATTATATCATTACAAGACATATGCTACAAACCATCATATTGTCATGCCCTAAATTTAACAAGGTGAAACACAACCATTTTTTTTTTTGAAAGTTCAACTAAAGCAATATGATTAGATCTTTACTTGTTATGAGCATTCTATCGATTAGTGAGGTATCTGGATAATCAATTCACATTTCCTTGAGGAGGTTAGAAAATTACTAGCTCGATCATTGATCTTGCAGGTAATAAGGCTAGTTGGTGCAAAGGGATTTATTACATTTGAAAAACTAGCCTTCAAGTTTTCCATAAGAGACCAACTAGGTATTTTATTATTGGATGCAATTCCAAATCATAATGACCGAGTTAGAAGATGTTATTGTTTTCAAATTTTCACCTTCTATACTCCAATTAAGAACTTTGTATATAAAAATTTCATATTAATGTAGTTGTAATGATCAAAGGCTTGCAAATATAGAGATGTTTTATAGTTATTCTAATGTTCCAAATACTAGTCACCCCACCACATCCAAATATATGTAACCTTATTACGTGCCTTGTCCATTTAAATTCATGTATATATCCCCTTTAATGAACTTCTTACATCTTATCCCTTTTCCATATTTGATCAAATTGATACATACTAATTAGGTATTTTAAATTATTTATTTGATTATAATTTAAGATTAATTATTAATTATTTATTTGATTTTGGTTTAAGATTAATTATTGATTATTCATTTAATTTTATTTCAAATAATTAATTATTCAATAATACCAATATCCCAAAATGAAAAGAATAAAAAAATATAATTAATTAACTTTTAATTATCACAACATGACACAAAAAGGCATAAAAACTTAAGTCCATCATTGCTAACCTTCATAATTTATTTATCCATTTAATTAAAATCACATTCCCCACCAACCTACCTTATTAATCTTACTAACAACTATCCCACCAAAACTTGGTAAATATAAATATAATTATTAATCCATGTATAAATGAAAAGACACTAAATATCCCATAACAAGCTTAATTAACCTATATTACATAATCACCAATCTAACTCCCTTAACCCACTTGCTAATTACCACTAACATATGCCTCATGCAATAATCTAATTCTAACATTAACTCTTAAACATAATCTCCCCACTTTATCTAGGCATCCAACTTTCCATGACAAGACAAATTCCCTCCCTTTTTGTCCCCTAATGCCCACCCCTAGGAGATCACACTATGACAGGCACTAGGATCAAGTTGGCACCTTTTCCCCTTTTTCAAGGGTGGAAATGACTAAGGAGGGTGTCTTTTGACTTATGTTAGTATGTACCCCATGTTTCATGTGTATGAAAGTCATTCTCAAGTCCTTAGGTACCTAGGTGGGGACCATTACTTTTTCGAGTCTTTTTTGAACAAAAACTTTTCATCAACCTTGGTTAAAGGCACCTAAGCTTTGGTAGATTTTTTTTTGGATTTTGTTTGTTTTGATTTCTTTAATAAATGATGTCATTATTATTTTGTTGGGATTTTCATAGGGTACCTCCTAGTTTTAGAATTGAGTGTCTAGGTTTTTTTTTTTAAATTTGTCATCACCTTATTTTACATATATATTTTTATGTTGTTTTCTAAGATGATGACCCAAGGGTCACGAGATTTATATGTGTCTTTTCTTACAAGAAATTTAGGGGCTAAGACATTATTGTTATTTGAGTCTTACTATTAGTATATGTATTATTCTATTAACACTCCAACCCCAAGATCCTTAGTAAATTCTCTTTGATTAAAATATTGGTCTGTAATCTAGGGAGGGAATTATTTTTCTTTTCCCATACATTTTCTAGAGGCTTCATATGCACCTACAGGCTTGTCTCCTTATCTTTTTTGTTTTTTTACTATGTATTCATTTTCAAGCTAGTTTTCCTCTAATACTACCATGGTATTTTAGTGAATATGTCTGAGGATGTGATGGTGTTACCCAACCTTGGAATTAGTTTGAACTTAGAAACCAAATGATCTAATTTTTCATACACATAAAATGAACTATCAAGGTAGGATAACTTTCTTCCATTACATAACATGTAAAAGGCCAAATCAATCACCTATATTTTTAAATTAAATCAACTATATCCATAATAATCTTGTACACAACAACTATGCAATGTTTCTAACAATTGTTTATAGACCATCAAAGAAAGAGGGTTTCATTTCATAATTTTCCCCCTATTACATCCAATCAAAAAATGTGGAAAACTTACAATGAACATTTCCATACAAGTAACTCTATACAATTCCTCAACCTTTCCTTGCACATTTTCAGCAATACACAATGATAAACAAATCTCTTTTACATAAAAATGAAATAACAATGAAGTCTTGATATCACAACACATTTGAGATGACATGGAACATTGGTCTCTCTCTACACACTTGACTTTTCAACATTGTCAAGGGAGAAACCCTAATATCTTCGAGGAGTTTGTCATCACAAAACATACAAACAAACACAAACTAGGAACCATGGAGGCTCACCTCCCATTCTAGACTTTTATGAAGCCACCCACCAAGCAGGGGAACTAAGATCCAAATGGGATACACACACAACACATTTGATAATTCATGAGAATCACACAAGACAACACATAACACTCCCTTCTAAGGTTTACAGATTGATTCACCATTGGAATCATTATCACATTGGGTGAAGGTGGGCTCTTTAAAGAGGAGATGCCATAACCAAACATAAACATCATATTGCAATTTCATTTTACCTCTCAAGGGCATCATAAAAATCTCCTCCTTCTTACACAAAATCCCCTTGTATCTCCCAAACAAAAAAAGTATATGGCTTCAATGGAGCCCACACTCCATGAAAGAAAGATCAACTCCTCATCATGATGTAAATCTTCTCAACTACAATACTGAGCCCAACTAATTCCTTCACCCAAGGCTTCTCTTCTCTCCCAAGGGTGAGTGAAGCCATCACACCCATGATCACATTCAACATTCAAATCAAAGAAAGAAAATAAGAAGAAAATCGAGAAAGTTACAAGAACACAATACCAAAATCTCCAATACAAAGATTCACCACACAATGCTTGATTCCATGACTCATACTCCAAACTTGTATATTTAATTATGCAATACTAAAAAGAACTAAAATGACATAGTTTGAATCAACAACCTTGGTCCAAGCTAAAGGCAATGATAGTTTTTGTAGAGCTCCCTTAATCTCCCTCCAAAACCTAATTGTCTCTAAACTTAGAGAGTGAGTGAAAAACCCACTAATTTGACCAAGACTCTCTAATAAGGCCTACTCACTAACTATTTTAGCAAAGACACCTAGCCACTTCCTAACTTGTCTCCTCTAAATTTGCTATATTTGACTTAGTGGGAACATGGGAGAAAGCACATGTGACAACTCCAATTTCCAATTGATGCAAGAATGCATGGGTAAAGGGGCCTCCAAGGCTGCCTAGGCACTTACATGGTCAAAATTAGGTCCCTAACTTGATATACTATCATATGGGTAACTTTTTTTTCACCTAAAAGACACTTTGGGACCACTTAATGACCCCTCAAAACCCTAGCTAAGTCTAAATTCGAATTTCCTTTGTTTGTGACCCATCCTACCCCTTGTCAAGTGGGTTTACTTACTCATTAACAAGGTAATTAGTTTTAGGCTAAATTTCTACCATGATGAAAACCCTAATGACATGTCAATTACACACAAAGTCCACAAGTGTTAGGTGACACATAAAAACACATTCCACATCACCATGACATGCCCCTAATGCATCTTTATGATTAAACATTTCCACATGCAAGCAACCCACCCCCTAATGCATCTTTATGATTAAACATTTCCACATGCAAGCAACCCACATTTATGAAGAAAAATACTTTCACAACGAGGCTTTTGAATCTTCCAAAGAGTTGCCTTGGTTAAACTATGTTCACAAAGGTTTAGACTTGTTTTCCCCAAAAATTTCCATGGTTCCACTTCCTGTACATTAATCTCAAGCATCAGTAGTCCAAGGAGATCATATAAAATGTATATTATAAATGCATAGTTTCAAATTTTACAAAATCCATATTAACATAATTCAAATTGAGTTCTCTTTCCTAATCATTTTAACTAAATCATTCAAGATGTTACAATCTCAAATATGCATATCATAAACCATCACAATAAATTTAATATTTATTTGCATATCATAAATGTACCACATTGTTGAAATATCAAAATCAATAGATAAAACAATCCACTATCCATCTAAGTCTCAAATAACTATCAAAATATCAAAGTCTTGAACATCAAAATGTAAGTAAAAATATCTATGTTATGACAGGTTGAGGTGAGGCCTCGCACATATTGTGCCCAACAAAGTACATACCTTTCTTAGATAGAGAAAGTGATTTCACATCAGTCTCATGGTAATTATGGTGTTAAAAAAAGTTGTTAATTATTATTTTAAAATGGCTTGTTAATCAATGTGGATGGAGGGGAGATTTCCTATTCTTTTGTGTGTGGTCCTACATATGTTCCTTTGATTATAGAATTCCTATTCAAAGTATGTCATTGTATGGTAGTGTTCACCACACACAATTTTTTTAATAAAGGCAACAATTATTAGAGTCATACATTGATGTGGACTATAGATGCTTAAGCCAAGATGGTCAAGTATATAGTGATATGAGTTGCAGCATGAAAATGGATATCATAGATTATTCACTATAGGTTTGGTTGATACAACATAGTCATTCCTACATTACCAACTTTTTGTCTACCACAATCCTTTCAAGGTGATGAAAGAAGACTTATAGACTTCTCAGTGGTCTCAATTTGTAATTATCTCAATAGCTCTAACATTTGTAACAGAGAAGGAAACTTGAAAGCTATGGTGTTGGAGTAGAAATAAAATCAAGAGATTCAATAAAGGAGAATGGGGTAGTTCATGAAGTCCATTATTTATCCACTATTTCCAAGAGAGAATAAATGCTAGTGGATGGAAAAAAGGTATATAATGAATAGGTAAAAAGTAGTGTTTCTGAATTATGGCCTAATGGGAAAGTTTGTGGATTAGTTTATGAGAAGATGTTTTTTATTCTAATTTAACATGGAGAAGACTTATTCAGAGTTGGCTAGAATAAATTCTAGAAATGTTGAGATCTTCTAATGTCCCTATTGCTCTTTGAGATTCAAATTGAAAGGTAAGGAATATCAATTCTTAACCAAGTTGGTTGGCCTTTAGGAAAGATATTGTTGGGAAAGTGAAGTCCAACATTAATGTGAATATTCATATTCACTTTCCTCTTCCTTTAGTATTGTATATGACCTTCTATAAATATGTGTGATCGATGTACTTGATGTTTCCAAACATTTGAATAATACAAGTGATTCCCTATTAGAGTGTGGATGTAGCTACTATTATGGTAAGCCACAATAAATGTGTTCTCTTTTTATTTTTTCTTATGTGTTTTTTTTTTAAATATATGTTTCTAATAATATTAAATTCACATACATCTAAGCAAAACTTTCTTATTTTTTTGCTAAGCGCATAATGTGGGCTCCACAATTTCCATTCATTTGCAAATTTTATGACAACATTAAAATTACTATCACACATGGATTAGGGGATATTAAATATTTTCATTTTTGAGTAACTCTATTTTTGGGTTTAGAATGCACAATAAGATGTGGCCAACAAAGTTTTAGAGGTAGTGATGAAAATTTGATTTTGCAGTTTCCCTTTGGCAACCAAAAGACTATTTGAATGAAATTTTAGAGACCAATTTTCTTGAAAAACTATTGGTATATTCAGTAGCCAAGGTATGTCATGGACCACCCACTTATTATTATATGTGACTATCATCTAAATATGGTAGGAGTGTATGCTTTCAGCCCACTTCATGTTGTTTGGGGTCCATCATGAAGTGTTTTTTGTTCTATTTTCCCAAATTTTTATCAAACATTCCTTGAAGGTTAGGAATTTATTCTAATGAGTACGTGCTTGAGATATGTTATGATGGCTTATCAACATATAGTGGTAGCAATGTAACTTTTAAATAAACCAACCTAATGAATTTCTAAAGTGTTGTGACCAAGTATCCAATTAATGATGGATGTGAAGGTGATCTTCTAAGATCAATTTATGGGCAGTGACTTTGATTCCAATTTCTTTTGTTTCGATTATAGTGCACTCACAACTATCTATCAACTCCCTACTTGGGGTAGGGTTGAAGTATTCTTAAAAGCTTTTCTAATTGGTAAAAAATTTAGAAATTAAATTAGGACTAGATAAAGAAAATTGGGTATGCAAAATTTTAACACAGATTTCAACACATGTACAAATTAGTCTACTATAGGAGAAAATTAAATAGATAATTTTATCTATTGATTTTTCTCTCTTTAGCTTTTTACTAAGTAGAACAAAAAAATTATGTGCTAAAATATGTGTTAAATTATGATGTTCTTGATTTTTCTTTGTCACCATTTTAGTTTGTACATATGGCATTAGAGATGGAGTTTGGAGGCATCATCATGACAAACAATTTACAACTCCTAGAATTGGGTGGAGCTGATTACCAATACTGGTGAATCAAGATGAAGACTTTTTGAAATGGTAGCAATTTTTAGAAGATTGTTGAATCTAGGTATAAAAAGGGTGAGAATTTAGATGATCTCATATGTAATGAAAGGATATTGAAAAATGAAGCTAGAAAGAAAAATGAAATGTATATGTTTCACATTCAAATAGCTAATGCAAAGAGTTTGTTTCCTAGAATTTTTGATGTATAAATAGAAAATAAGGCCTAGAAGAAGCTAAAAGATGCTTACGATGGCAATGATCATAATTAAGGTTGCTAAGCTATAGACATTGAAAAGAGAATATGTGAATTTGACAATGAAGGAAATTGAGAATGTGGGAGGTTTTTTTTAAGAGTCAAGGATTTGGTTCATAAAATGGCCACTCTAGGCTAAGGTAGTGGTCAAAGTCACATTTTTTAAATAGAAACTAGAGGAAGAGGAAGTTCTTAAGCATGAAGAGGTAGAAGCAGAGGCAGATTTAGTAAAAGGAATATTCAATGTTACCATTGCAATAGCTACAGACACTTTGAGAAAGAGTGTAGACTAAAATAAAGTAATAATAATGTTAATTAGGCTCAACAACATGAAGCTCTTTCTTGAAATAATTTATTTTTGTGTTTTGGTTGTTGTTTCTCATTGATTTCTACAAAAATCTAATGTGGGTTGTATATTCATCTTGTGGAGTTCGCCTATAATTTTAATGCCCAACCTAGAGATCCTTGGAAAAAGGATAAAAAGAAGCCACTTGATAAATTGATTTTGAACAAGTATAAATGCAAAAGGCATACAATATATGAGAATCACAAATATCACAATGGAAGACTGACCAAACATCCCAAAACCAACAGATCTCCAAATGCCACTACTAAACAAAATGACTAACAACAAAAGATGCAAAACTAAATTCAAATTAGAACATTTTGAATTCAAAATGTGACATCAAAGGATTGAATGACACCTAAGAGTGTACCCAACAAACTTCTTGAAAATTTTGGGTATAACCAAAAAGTGCCCATTGTCTGCCCAAATAGGTTTTTACAACTACCAAATGATACTTTAAATTAGTACTAGATGATACTTTTAAGTATCGCGTGACACTTCTTGAGAATGGATGTGATACTTTTAGGGTTTGGGTGACACTTCTCTCAAGGTCGTGTGATACTTCTCAAGTATTCTTCAACACTTCTTCAAAGAAGGTGTGATACTGGAAAGTATCACACAATATTTCTTCATAAGAGATGTGATACTTTCTAGTATCACACAATAGAACTCTAATGGTCATGCGACACTTTATTGTATCACCCCATTCTAACACATGGTCACCCAAGAAACGCAAGAAAAACTCCAAAGGACAAACTAAAAGGATAAATAGAGTTTAGAACTTCCACACCAGGGAGTACTAGATCTACATATTGAGGCATAAACACTCAAACATAATACTAAAAGATAGAAACAAAATCTAACCATCTAAAAATTAGTAAAAGGAAATAGTGCAGTGTACTAAAACAACATCACAATAAATAGAAATAACATCACAATGAATAGTACAACCAAACTAAGTATTCAGTTCCTCCTAACCATAATAACATCATAAGACCATCATAGGCTCTAGCCATCTCTCGTGCATCACATCCCAAGCTATTGATAAAATCATTGGTACTATCATATAAGGATGTCACTACTAAAAAATGCTACAATCATAAGCATAAGGAAATCTAACATACTAGAAGAAAAGCATGAGATAATCCTACAAATATGAATAGCATCATCTATCATATGCTAATCATCATAATAAGGAAATGTGTCCATAAATGACATCATCTAACAATAATATACAAGCATCCCAATGAAATCTTAAATCACAAGAAGGCATACTTTGAAACTCAAAGCACCAAGTGAAAATATCTAGCAATAGTCATACTAGGGAAAAAGACTGTCTATGTACATCAATCCCTAGCATTGGTATAGGTAGTTATGCCTCCCAATCAGGTGGAAACTACAGGCCTACTCCTACCATGGTGATGGAGATAATGATCCAACCACAAATACACACAAGAAAACATCCAAGGCTAATACACACACTAGGCAACATGATGACTGAAACCAAGATAGAGATAATGCATAAACTATAGGTCCTAATCAGGTACTCAATGGACTACTAAGTAAGGGTTGACATCATGAAGAGCCACTTGGCATCAACAAGCCCAAGCTCAGATCATGCATTTCAGCTCATTAATGGAGGGCCCTGCATATACATTTTATTATCTTAAGTTTTATTACCATCTAGTGTTTTCTTTAGTTACTGCTTAATTAAAACTTTTGCATGTCAAGCCTCAAGAAATAGGCATTGGGTTGTAGAAAAGAAGCCCCCTCCATATGCTACCCTACCCTACCCATGCTCATCCAATGATGAGTGCCCATAGGCATGCAAATTCCCAACCTAACCCCAATGATCATAGCTTTTGAAAGTACCATAGAATATTGGGACTCACAAGTCACTCGAAAAATGTATGTACACATACTCATATGTGGTGCACCACCATCATGAAGACCATAATAGAAGGACTAGATGAGAACACAAGTAGAAAGTTACTCATACAAAATAGGCATAGGAGGATGAAGTAACATGAATCCTAATACAACATAAAAGTGCAATAAAGGTCCAACTAACATCCAAATGGATAATCTAGGTCCATGACCCAACTCATGCCAAGAAAACTAGAGAAAATAGGGTGGTATGCAAAAGAGGTAAAAACCCCAAAACTAGAAAATTTTGAAATTAAAACCCATTTGACCTTTGGGTACAAAAACCCTAAAAATCCAATAATAATTGAGTTTGGAAACTATATGAAAAAGCGGCTAGCATAATGATGCAAAACCCCAAACCCCCATCCCAAAAATAGGAAAAATGTTCATACTTGACCAACCAAGCAGAACCAACAAATAGAAACTAAGGGGAACACTAGTTTTCAACCTCTTAACAAACTACTATAAGAAATAGAAGTTGAAATGAAGTAGAAACAAGAAAACTAGAAAGCCCTACCTGATAGCAAAAGGGGTAGAAACTAAAATTATGCTAATAAAATAAATAATCTGCTGAAATTGCTGAATGTGATGAAAAAGAAAGGTCTCCCCAAGCCGGATCCAACAAGACTAATATCACAAAAATCCCATGCTCACAACTCAAAAAAAAAAAAAAATCAAATCCTTTAGAAGAGGATTTTAGAAAAGTTCTCAGAATTTCTGAAATCCAAAATAGAAAAAGTGAGGAATTAAATTCCTCTTTCCAAACCTATTCACTTTTCAAGTGAATAGTTAATAAGGGAAAATATTGAGTTGAACTAGCTAGACTTTGAATTGACCCAATGAAAGTAGGATATTCCTTGTAATGGGAATTCACCTTAGGAAAAAATGCTAGAAACTAAATTCAAGAAGATTCAAAGCTTGAAAATCCAAAATCATAGAAAAAACTTAACAACTTTCATGACAATACGAACCTCTAAATGCACAAACATGCTCACTGGTATTATCACATAATGCAAATGAGTTCAGATTTAATAATCACCAAAAGGTTTAATTTAAACAATCAAATAAGGATATGCTGACCATATAGCGATGACATTGGTAAAATGAATAGTTATATCACTAACTCCATGTGCCACTACCATAGATATAAATTCTACACACTAAAACACATGATCAAGTGCAATTACATATAATATAATATCATAGCCAAAGAAAAATGAATAAAATACCTAATTAATCCATTTACATCACTCACATTCACATAAAGCATAAAGAGACAAGAATGATGTAAATCACAATAGCATATAATCCATCACATAACATAATCAGAAAGTATGTCCAAATACTAGATAATCAGATATCATCATAGATCTACTATCATCTCAAATGGCATCAAGATGAAAATATGATAAAATAAATAGCATAGCAGTATAACATCTATGATATTGAATCAAGATATAACATTCAACCCTTATGTCATCTCAAAGTACATATAATAAGAGTATCAAGTATCTCTTGAATCAAAATAGATAAGGTACAAAATGCAAACACAAGAGACACTACATCCTCCCCCACTATCATAGACTTACTCTTAGAAGCTGACAAAAAGATTGAGGTAAAATCCCTTGAATAATGTAGCATTCTCCCAAGTCATAGAGGTCTCATTGCTTAGGTCTCATTGGACCCTTACCTCCTTGATGTTCCAACCTCACAAGGCTAGCCTCCAATGATGTAGGATAAAAATGGGCTCTAAAGTAAGTTTTTTGTCTACTACCTACTCAACATCTAAATCAAGAACATGGGTCACATCCAAAATATACTAACTCGAAACATAAACATAAAAAACATCATGGATATGTGATAGGTTAGGTGATAATTCTATTTGATAAGAAATAAGACCAATCCTCTTGAGGATCTCAAAGGGTCCAAAAAAATTTGGCACCAATTTAGAGCCTTTCCCATAATAGATGGGGCTCTTCCTCGAATGCACTTGCAAAAATACCCTATCACCAACAAAAAAGTGACGATCCAAACTATGGGCATTTGCATACTTCTTATGCCTAGCCTAAGTAGTAACCAAATGCTCCCTAATGCAAACAACATACTGCTCCATATCTTGGAGCATATTTGGACCCAAAAGAATTCAGTCCTCTAAGTGATCCCAACTCAAAGGGGTATGACGTGGTCTATTGTACAAGGTTTGAAAAGGTGACATGCTAAGAGAAATATGCTACTTGTTATATGCAAACTCAACAAGGTACAAATAGTCCTCACACTTCACCTGTCTTTCCATAACATACATGTGAAGTATATCCTCCAAAACCTAATTCACTCTCTCAGTCTTAGCATTGGTCTCTGGGTGATAAGTCAAAGTGAAATTGAGTTGCACACTAAAAGCATGCTGGAGAGACATCCATAATGCAAAAGTAAACACTGGATCTCTATCTAAAATTATCCAACAATGGATCCCATGCAATTGAACAATATCCTCCAAGAAAACATGCGCAACAAAAGAAGTTGTGTAGGATGCTCTCATGGGTGAAAAATGTGCTACCTTGGATAGCTTGTCCACTATCACAGTGATACAATCATGCCTCTATGATGACATAGGAAACCTTGTGATAAAATCAAAAGATATCATATCCCACTTCCACTCTAGAATGGTAGGTGGCTACAGAAGACACACTGGATGATGATGCTCTATCTTCACTCTCTAGAACTCTAGACATCTAGCAACAAAATTGTAATAACACACCTCATCCCTACCCAGAAGTATAATCATTTGAGATTAGTTTGCATCTTCTTCACACCAAGATGTGCAAAATACAGTGCACAATGCACTTTTGACAACATTAGGGTATGAAGATTACCCAAGATAGGTACATATATATACCCCAAGTATCACATTAGTCCATTGAATTCAAGCATATATAACCTAAAAATTTCCCTTCAAGGGTATGCCTAGACTCAATCTTCACCCTCACCTCTTGATACCAAGTGTCATTAGGAAAAGCCTAGAAGATATGACCCTACAAATCCACTCCCAATGAGATCACTGATACCTCATGTGACCTCCTACTCAAGGAATCCATGACAACATTCTCCTTCCCTTTAATCTAATGAACATTAAAGTCATATTCGCTCAAGAACTCCATCCAACGACACTATTGTGCATTCAGGTTTGGCTTAGTAAAGATATATTGCAAGCCCCTATGATCAGTATGCAACTCAAACTTGTGTCCTAAAAGAAAAATCCTATAATGGATGAGGGCATGCACCATGGTTGTGTGTTCCAAATCATGAGTGGGGTAGTTAAGCTCATGGTCCTTGAGTTTCCTTGACTCATATATAATCACTTGACCATCTTGCATCAATAGCACACCCATGCCTTCTAACAAAGCATCTGTGCAAACTATGAAATCATGTACATGATTAGGCACTACAAGTACTAGTGCACTAGTCAAACACTCCTTAAGAGTATTAAATGTTTCCTTGCACTAATCTAACCAAACAAAATTCTTCCCTTTCCACTGAAGAGAAGTGATGGGATGAGCTATTTGTGAGAAATCCTTAGCAAAGTGATGGTTATAACCCACCAATCCCATAAAACTATGAACTTCTAAGACATTAGTGGGTATCGACCAATCTATGATAGCAAAAATCTTCTATAGATCAACTACAATTCCATCCCTAATGATGATATATCCCAAATACTTCACCTCTAACTAGAAGAATCTACATTTACTCAAGTTGTCATACAATTGATGATCTCTCAAGCATTGCAATACCTAATATAAATGGACTTCATGCTCCTCCAAAATCTTTGAATAAATCAATGTGTCATCTAGAACTACAATGACACAATGGTTGAGGTAAGTGTGAAATACTCCATTCATCAAACTCATAAACACTGATGGCACATTAGTTAACCCAAAGGGTACAACCATGAACTCATAATGCCCATATCTTGTATGAAAAGTTGTTTGATGAATATCAGACTCTTGGATACAAAGCCAATTGTATCTCAATGTTAGATCAATTTTTGAGAACACTCCTACTCCCTTCATCTAATCAAATAAGTCATCTATCCTTGATAAAGGATAATGGTTCTTCACCATCACCTTATCCAATTATCAGTAGTCAATGCACAAATACAATGAACCATCCTTCTTCTTCACAAATATGACTGATGCACCCCACAGGGACACACTAGGATGAATATGGACCTTGGACAACAATTCCTCCAATTGCAATTTGAGCTCACTCAACTCCTAAGTAGTCATGTGGTAAGGAGCTCATGAAATTGGCTCTGCTCTTAGTACAAGATCAATCCAAAAATCAATGTCATGCTGTGGTGGCATACCTAGAATCTCATCGGGAAACACATCAGCATACTTGCAAAGGAGTAGATGATCATCAAGTGTTATCGTATGGCTCTCAGCTTCCTTGAGGTCACTGACAAAAATAAGAAACAACTAACAACTCTTCTACAAACTCTACTTCAACTAATTAGCTAAGTTCATTCAAAGTGAGACTAGTCTTGGGACTCCCAAAAGTTCCACCTACCCACTTGTGTCATCAAAACACTATACTATCTTATAATTACAATTGATATTCCCCTAATAGGTGGATAACCAATCCATTCCCAACACAATATCATACAATCCCAAAGGTAGAATGCGTAGATCCATTGTAGTGGTGAAGGTACCCAAATTCAAAATACAACCTTTGACAAACAAGTCTATAGCCACCTTAGAACTCATGGCTAACTCAACCTACCATCCATGAATTTAACATACTACCACTAGCCCACATCATTGAATAAGAGATGGTGTTATGAAAGAATTTGAAGCACTAGAGTCAAATAAAACTGAAGTTGAAATACCATGCAATGTACCTATAGCCTCGACTACTATGCCTTGATGATTTTATTAATGATTATCAACCACTCCAAAGACTCTATGATTCCTACTAGCATCTCCTATAATATGATCATATCTAGATGCATCCTTACTAGGTCTTGAAGATGGTTTGATGGAGCACTCAAAATATTTATGGCTAGGCTGGCCACAAGAATAAAAATTTCCTCCAAAGTTGGAACCTATTCCATGACCACTCTGGGTAGCACTAAGATAAGGTGTACTAACCGTACTAGAATTCTACTGAGAACTCTAAGGAGGATGATCCTAGTGAGGTTTTTGTCCTTGCTTCTAGTTATCTCCTTTCCTTCCTAAGGTACTTGAAGACTATCCACCCTTGGGCCAAAACCCCTTCTATTGATTATGAGGAGAACCAACCTGAGAGTGTGTTGATTGGGTCTAGCCCTTCCCTAAGGATTGAGTGTACTATGCATCTTATCCTAAAATCCTTGCACTTTGGTTTTGAGAACTAGATCTGTTATTGAAACCTCTAGCTAGAATTTCCTCTACAAGATGTGCCTTCTCTAGGTGAGAACAAGATTCCTAGACTGATGCATGTAGACTTCTCCAATTAGGGAATCCTTAAGGCCTTGAATGAAATGGTGAGCCAGGAGTAAATCATCATGATTGTAGCAAGAATACTACCTAAGCTCCAAGAGTTAGATGTTGTACTGATCCAGTATCATGTTTCCTTGTCAAATTGTGTGGAACTCATCAGCACAAACCTCTCCAAATTGAGGAGACATGAATCTCTCATTGAATCTCTCCTCAAAGATCTCTTAGGTGAGATTTATAACACTGATCTAGAACTTTTGATGCTCAATATTCCACCAAATTGATGGGTGTTTCCTCATCTACGTAACAAAACAACATGCCTTCAAATTGGTTCCATATGGGTACATGGTGAAGAAACACTCCATGTCCAATAACCAAGTTTCTACCTTGAGGCCACCTCCCTTGCCATTGTACAATGGTGGTTTGGATTAACAAAGAGGCTTCATGATATTCAACTTGATGGAATCTTCATTTTTGTGGTCCTTACCACCTTGATGGTGCCCTCTACCACCTAGTGGATTGTGAGAACCTTCACGTTCATGTTCCTCCTCTCTTCACTCTAAATGATGGGAATCTCCATGATGAGATTCCTCTTCTTGATAAGAATTTCCTAAAGCACTGGCATCAATGCCCCCATGCCATTCTAATTAGCATTATTACCCTATCTCCCTCTCCTTCCCGATGTCCCTCTTCATGGTGTTCTTCTTCTGGTTACCACTATGGGTACCACCTCTACCACCAATTCTATGTGTAGGAGGCATCACTATGTAAACAAAAAGATAATGTTAGAACACTCAGATCACAAGCATAAGATTCAAAACCATGAACTAACAAGATATCAAAATAGTAACCATAATATAAAAATACACAATGGAAAATAAAACCATAGTGGAAACATAACATAGAGATCCCAATGTTGCAACATGGGATCTAATATCAAATATAATACCCTTCCCAGAGATCCTTGGAACAAGGATAAATATAATACAAGATAATTTTCTTTTGAACAAGATTGAATGCACACAACATACAATATTCGAGGATTACAAAGATCACAATAGAAGACTAACCAAACATCCTAACACCAACAGATATCCAAATGCCACTACTAACCAAAATAACTAACAATAGAAGATGTAGAACTAAATTCAAATTAGAATATTTCAAATTCAAAATGTGACAACAAAGGATTGAAGAACACCTAAGAGGGTACCCAAAAAACTTCCCAAAAAGTTTGGGTCTTTCTGAAAACTACCCACTATATGCTCAAATAGGTTTTAGCAAACACCAGGTGATACTTTAAATCAGCACTGGGTGATACATGTTAGTATCGTGCAAAACTTCTCAAGAAGGTATGCAACACTTTCAAGGTTTGGGTGAAACTTCTCTCAAGGTTGTGCAATACTTGTCAAGTATTGTAAGAGACTTCTTTAAAGGGGGTGTGATATTGGAAAGTATCACATTACATTTCTTCCTGAGAGGTGTGATATTTTCTAGTATCACATGATAGAACTCTAATGAGAATGCAACACTTTATTGTATTGCCCCATGCTAACACATGGTCATCAAGGAAATACAAGAAAAACTCCTAAGGACAAACTAAAAAGATAAATAGAGTTCAGAACCTCCACATTAGGGAGTATCAGATTCACATATCAAGGCATAAACACTCAAACACAATACTAAAAGATAGAAATAAAATCTAACCATCTAACAAGCAGTAAAGGGAAAGTACAAAAGGAGACATTGTAGTATACTTAAACAACATCACAATAAAGAGAAATAACATTGCAATGAATAGTACAATCAAACTAAGTACATGGTTCATCCCAACCATAATAGCATCATAAGACCATCATGGGCCCTAGCCCTCCCCCATGCATCACATCCCAAGCTATTGATTAGTTCACTAGTACTATCACATAAGGATGTCACTACTAAAACATGCTACAATCATAAGCATGAGAAAATCTAACATGTTAGAAGTAAAGCATAAGATAATCCTATGAATACAGATAACATCATCTATCATATGCTAATCATCATAATAAGGAAATACATCCATAAATAACATCATCTAAAAATGATATACAAGCATCCCAACGAAAGCATATATCATGAGAAGGCATACTTTGAAACCCAAAGCACCAAGTGAAAACATGTAGCAACGGTTGCACTAGGGGAAAAAACCATCTCTATACACTAGTTCCTAGTAGTGGTATAGGTGGCTATGCCTCCCAATCATGTGGAACCCACTGGCCCACTCCTGTCATGTTGATGGAAATAATGATCCAACCAAAAACACGCACAAGTAAACAACCAAGGTTAACACACATGCTAGGCAGCATGATGACTGAAAACAAGACATAGACAATGGAATGAAATAACTTGCACAATAGAAGAAATAAGATGAAATATTATATAAATACTTGATAATAACTAAGAGTAATAGGCCACTTCGAGGGGGCAACAAATATCTCCAATGAGAACACACTTCACAATATGATGTCGAAATAAGACTTAAAATCTATAGATACGTAATTATGCTCAGGTTGAATAGACACAACCCTACATAATACCTACCTACGTAAACAATAATATCATAATGATAACATGACTTAATTAAGGATTAAGATAGTCACAAGTTGACTATTCATAACTCTATATACACCAATATTGAGGGCATAGCATGCCCCCTCTCTTGAAACAAGCATTGTCCTCAATGCTAACCAAGTGTGGATTCTTTTGAATGAACTCCTCATCCTCCCATGTTGCCTCTTCAACTAGTAAGTTCTTTCATTGGATGAGACACTGAGTCAAGGTTTATTCCCTAGCTTCTTCGTGCATGTTTGAAGAATGCACTTTGGATCCAAAATTATTCTTCCTTCTTCATCAAGTTCTGGTAGCACTACTTGAGTAGGAATATTCTACCTAATTACCTTCTTCAAACTAGAAACATGAAAAACTAGATGTATCTTTGTTGTTGGTGGAAAGTCAAGCTTGTAGGCAACACTACCAATCTTTTGCATGATTTGGTATGGTCTATAATATCTTGGAGACAACTTATTATTATTTTTTTGTTGATTCATTGAGATTTTTTTATAAGGATACAATCTCAAGAAGACCTAGTCCCTAACTTCAAAATTTCTTTCACTACAATGTTGGTTTGCTTGTTGTTTCATTCGATTTTGTGCCATAGCTAACTTCTCCTTGAGTCCTAAAAGTACCTATTATTGATCAAGCAAGTGGGCCTCCACTACCTGAACACTTGGTGACACCTTTAATGATGATGTGATGGAAGAAGGATGATATCCATAAAGTGCCAAAAATGGAGACACTTTTGATGAGCTATGAAAAGAAGTATTGTACCACCATTCTACTAAAGGTAGCCAATCTACCCATTGAGATTGTTTTTCTGAAGTGAAACAACGTAGATATCCTTCCTAACATTTATTAACAACCTCAATTTTCCCATTTGATTGAGGATGGTATGAAGAACTATGAGCCAATTAAGTACCTGAACATGAAAATAAATCTTTCCAAAAGTGACCAGTAAAGATAAGATCATGATCACTAATAGTAACCTTAGGTGTACCATGTAGCTTTTGGATATTCTCGAAGAAAATTTTACCCTCTATGCTTGTTTTAAAAATATGTGATAATGCATGAAATCTACATATTTAGTGAGGCAATCAACTATTGCCATGATGACATTATGACCTTTAGATTTGTGAAGCCCTATGATAAAGTCCATGGATACCTCTTCCCAATATTGGCTAGTAATAAAAAAAGGCTATAAGAGACCTGGTGTATTAATTGTTTTCCCCTTATTTCTTTGACAAACCAAACATTCGACCACAAATTTTTAAACATCACTTTTTAGCCCTTCCCAAAAAGAATCTTGGTTGATCCAATGATATGTCTTCAAAAATCCTAAATGACGACCAATTGGGGACTCATGTAGTTTTTTGAGATTCTTGTATTTAATAGTGGAATTCTCATAGAGATACAAGTACTCTTTATACCAAAGAATATACTCCTTTAAACAAAACTTATTTGAACTACTAGGGTCATTTTTTATTTGCTGGATTAGATTACTTGTTGCAACATCATTTATCCACTCTTCTTTGGCTTCTACCACCCAATGTTATTCTAATATTGAAAGGAAACACAATAAGGCTTCATCATTTTCATCCTTTCTTGAAAGTGCATCAGCCACAATATTTTCCTTTCTTTTCTTATATACAATTTCAAATTCATATCCCAACATCTTAGTGACCCATTTTTGTTTCTCTTCTAATGATAGTCTTTGTTCCAAAAAATATTTTAGGTTATCATGATTTTTCTTAACCTTGAAATGTCAACCCATTAAATAAGGCCTTCATTATTTAACTGCATGAAGGATTGCTAGCATTTCCTTCTCATAAATAGGTTTGAGTTGAACTTTACCTTTTAATTGATGACTCTCAAAATAAATTGGTCAACCTTCTTACATGACTCCTATCCCATTTCTAGAACCATAACATTCCACTATGAATTCCTTGGTGAAGTTTGGAGTGGTGACCACTAGAGTTGTATACATAGCCTTCTTCAATTGTTTAGATGATACATTAGAAGATTCATTCCAATGATAAGAATCCTTCTTCAATAAAGTGGTAAGGGGTGCTACTATACAAACATAATTCTTCACAAATATTCTATAGTATCTAGTTAATCCCAAGAAACCCTTCAACTTCTTAATAGTTTTTGGAATAGGCCATTCTATGATAGCCTTAATTTTTTTAGGGTCCACCTTTACTCCTTCATGTAAAACTATGTGTCCCAAATATTCCACCTCCTTAAGACCAAAAGCACACTTGGATGGCTTAGCATAGATTTTAAGATCTTCAAGTAATTGTAATGTTTGATCTACATGTAAACGTTCTTCCCAAGTCTTGCTATAAATTAATATATCATCAAAAAACACTAACACTAACTTTCTCAAGAACTTCTTAAAAATGGAATTCATCAAACTTTAGAATGTAGATGGTGCATTGGTAAGACCAAATGGCATCACCAAAAATTCATAATGACCCTCATGAGTTTGAAATGTTGTTTACAAATATCTTCCTCCTTAATCTAGATTTGGTCATAACCCAATCTAAGATCTAACTTGGTAGATACATAGCTCCATTTAATACATCTAGAAGATCATCAATGGCTAGAATAGAAAACTTATCTTTGATTGTGTACTTATTGAGCACTCTATAATCTAGACACATGTGCCAAGTTTCATACTTCCTATGCACCATCACAATAGGTGATGAGTAAGCACTTTGGCTATGCCTAATAATTCCTACCTCTAGCATTTCATCAACATTTTTTTCTATTTCACTTTTTTGTGTGGGTGGGTACCTACAAGGCCTGATGTTTGGTTTCTACCTCCCTAGAACTATTTGTATGGCATGGTCATGATCCCTCTTAGGAGGAAGTCCTTTAGGCATATCTCCAAGAATCACTAAGTGACAATCAATTATTGCTTATAAATTTGGATGAGTAAGACAATTAGATTGAGAGACTCCTAATGAACATAGTTGGGCCACAAATCCATCCACACCTTTCTTAAGAAGCTTTTAAATTTGATGAAAGCTTACCATCTATGGGATTTTTCTTTCAATCCCCTTAGCCTCACTACCTTTCCTTTTGATTGAAATTGCATGAATAGTTCTTAGAAGTTCATCTCAATTATTCCCAATGTAGTAAGCCATTGTACTCCCAAAATAATATCCACTACACCCATGGATATCACATACATTGGGGTATCAAGTTGATAATCTCCAATGGATAATTTGATGCTATGATACTCTCCTGAACAACTAACTATGCCCCCATCTACAATCAAAACTTGAAACTGTGGGGCTAGATATATAAAACAATTTAGAAGAGTTGCCAACTTTTTATTAATGAAATTATGAGTACTATCTGAGTCAATCAACACTATTACTTTTTGCTTCTTTAAGAATCCCACTACCTTGAGATTTTGTGGTGCACTGAAACCTAAAAGTACATGACAAGAAATGATTGGTTGAGAATCATGTGGTTCCTCACTAGACTCCCCATTCTCCTTTGATATGGGTTCATCCTCTTCTTCCTCACTTGGACCTTCAATATAGAACAATTTATTATCACTACATTTATGTCCTTGACTATATTTGCTATCATAATTGAAATAGAACTCTTCTACTCTTTTCTCCTCAGTTTCTTGTGGAGTCAACCTAATAGGTTGAGGAAGAGAAGGTGTTGAATATCCTTTTTCTCTTGTCACATTAGCCCCTTTCTTTCTAGGAATCAAGAACTTCCCCTATACCCTACGTGCCAATATAAAATACTCATTTATTGAGCTGGAACAAGACGTGCATACCTCATATTGAATTTGATCATTGAGACCACCCAAGAATAAATCATTCAAATTCTCCTTTGTAATTGTATCCACTATTAAGGATAGATTTTGGAATTTTGGAATATAATCCTTAACTAATCCTATTTGTTGAAGCTTAGCAAGTTGGCTAAAGAAGTTTTTTGTCACACTATTGCTATATTGTGCTTGGACTTCTTTCGTAAAAATTGACCATGATTCAATGAGTCCCTTTTTCCTCCTTTGAGTACAAAGCCAATGATACCAAATGAATTGATTTAGTTCTAAATATAAAGAAGCCATCATGACCTTTTTTCCATATGGAATTTGAAGTAGTTCAAAAAAATTCTCCATTTGATTAATCCATGTTAGAGGATCCTTGCCATCGAATTTGCGTATATCCACCTTTGGAAAACAATTCCTAGATCTCGTAGGATTAATAAAATTTTTGTCATTATTAGTCAACTTGAAGGTTTCACCTTGATTTCTTGAGAGCTCCTTCCTTATTTCATTCATATAGGTGCTTAACATGCTTCAGATATCTGATATATCTCCTCGGTCACACATATTCCTCTTAACCTCTACCTTGAACTTACTAAGCTCCTCATTGGGATTACTACCTTTTGTTCCTTCCCAATCTTGATCAAAGGATTTCCTCTTTGTGATAGCATTCTTTTTGCCTCTTGTTGAAGGCCTCGTCATGATAGAAACCAATGTTTTTGATATAAATCACACAAATAAAATGTAAATTCTCTAATTTATTTATTAATTTTTCATTATAGCTTACTAGGGCTAAGATACCCTTACTCAAAAAAAAGCAAATTTTCTGCCTTAAGAGAGAATTTTCCTAATTTTGCAATATTTTTTTTTTTTTTTTTTCCAATTTCTCCAAGCTTTGAATTTAGGCTCCTCTACTATGTATTCAAAAACCCAACACAAGCTATACTCCAATTCAACAGGATGTGAGAGATACAAAGATCTCAATAAATTGTGTAGAAATAGTGATTCTGCAATAATTTTCTCAAATTTGCTCCAATTCCTCTAAATTTTGGACTATATCTTCTTTAATATGGTCTCCAAAAACCCTTTCAAAATATTTGAACTTTTTTCTAAAATTTGAAAATTATGCTCTTCCTAAAATTGCCCCAAAGTTGAGAAAAAATCTTGCCTCTATGGTGCCAAGATCATGCTCTAATACCACTTGGAATGCAATAAATTGCACAATAGAAGAAATAATATGAAATATTATATAAGTACTTGACAATAATTGAGAATAATAGGCCACTTTGAGGGGGAAACCTCCAAATATCTCTAATAAGAACACACTTCACAATATGATGTTGAAATAAGACTCACAACCTCCTATATATACCTAATTATGCTTAGGTTGAATAGACACAACCCTACATAACATATAGGCTAACCTTCCTACCTAAATAATAATATCACAACAATAACATGACTTAATTAAGGATTAAGATAGTCACAAGTTGACTATTCATAACTCTATATACACCAATATTAAGGGTGTAGTAGACAATGTATAAACTATAGATCCTAATCAGACACTCAATGGGCTACTAAGTAGGAGTTGACATTATGGAGAGTCACTTGGCATCAACAAGCCCAAGTTTAGATTGTGTGTTTCAACTCCTCAATAGGGGGCCCCACACACAGACATTTTATTATCTTAAGTTTTATTACCACCCAATGTTTTGTTTAATTATCACTTTGTTAAAATTTCTACACACCAACCCTCAAAAAATAGGCACTCAATAGTGGAAAAGAAGCACCCCTCCATATGCTACCCTACTCTACCCATTCTCATACAATGATGAGTGCCCATAGTCATGCAAATTCCCAACCCAACTCCAATGATCATAACTTCTGGAAGTACCACAAAAGATTAGGAATCACAAGTCACTCAACAAGTGTACACACATGTACTTGTGTGTGGTACACCACCATTGCGAAGATAATAACACAAGGACTAGATGAGAACACAAGCAGGAAGTCAGTCAACCAAAAATAGACTCAAGAGGATGGATGTAACACACATCCCAATGCCACATAAAAGTGTAATAAAGGTCTAACTGACATCCAAATGGATAATCCAAGTCCAAGACCCAACTCATGCTAAGAAAACTTGAGAAAATATGGTGGCATGCAAGATGAGGTAAAAACCCAAAAAATATGAAAATTTTGAAATTAAAACCCATTTGACCTCTGGGTACAAAAACCCTAAAAATGTAATAATATTTGAGTTCAGAAATTGTATGCAAAAATGGCCAGCATAATAGTGCAAAACCCCAAACCCTCATTCCCAAAATAGGGAAAATGTTCATACTTGACCAACCGGGCAGAACTAGTAAAGAAAAACAAAAGGGAACACTAGTTCTAAACCTCCTAATAATTTCTACAAGAAACAAAAGTTGAAACAAAGAAGAAACAAGAAAACTAGAAAACCCTACCTGATAGCAAAAGGGGTAAAAACTAAAATTAGGCTAATAAAATAAATAATCTGTTGAAACTATCGAAAGTGATGACAAAGCAATGTTTCCTTGAGCTAGATCCAATGAGATTGATCTTGCAAAAATCCCATGCTCACAGCTCCCAAAATGAACAAAAATTAAATCCTTCAGAAGAGGATTTTAGAAAAGCTCTCCAAATTTCTAAAATCCAAAATAGAAAGAGTGAAGAATTAAATTCCTCTTTCTAAACTTATTAACTTTTCAAGTGGATAGTTAGTTAGGGAAAATACCTAGTTGGACTAGCTAGACTCCGAAGCAACCCAAATGAAAATAGGTTACTCCTCATAATAGAGATTCACCTAAGGGCAAACTACCTAAAATTAAATTTGACAAGATTTAAAGCCAAAAAACCCAAAATCACAAAAAAACACTTAACAACTTTCACGACAATCCGAACCTCTAAATGCACATACATGCTCACTGGTCTAATCACATAATGCAAATGAGTTCATATTTAATAATCACCAAAAGTTTTAATTTAAACAATTAAGGATACATTGACCATACAGGGACGACATTGGTAAAGTGAATAGTTGAATCACTAACTCCATGTGCCACTGCCAGAGATATAAATCATGCACACTAAAACACACAATCAAGTGCAATTGCATATAATATAATATCATAGCCAAAGAAAAATGTATTAAATACTTAATTAATCTATTTACATCACTCACATTCGCATAAAACATAAAGAGACAAGAATGATATAAATCACCATAGCATAAGATCTCTCACATAACATAATCAAAAAGTATGTCCAAATACCAAAATAGTCAGATATCATCATATATCAACTATCACCTCAAAATGGCATCAACATAAAAATATGATAAACTAAAAAACATAGCATCTATGATACTGAATCAAAATATAACATTCAACCCTTAGGTCATCTCAAAGTACATATAATAAGAGTATCAAGTATCTCTCAAATCAAAATAGACAAGGTATAGAATGCAAATACGAGAGGCACTACAATAACAATGGGCATCATTCTTCCATTGGTATGCCACCTTTTTAGGCCCTTTCTGGTAGAGCTTTCTAGACTTCATTTATTTGGGATAGGATTGAGGACAATGTGTCTATTAGATCACACTTGGTCAGAGATTTGGAGAAGTAGGTAGATTTGATTAAAGAATGTCTTAGAGAGGCTCATGATAGGTAGAAGAAGTATGTAGATGTGAAGAGGGTTGAGAGGGAGTACATGGTTTGAAAAAGATTTCTCTTTAGAGGGTGTATATGCAAGAGTCTAATCGACTTTGAAAATGGTTATAAGTTAGTGCCTTGATTTGTTGGATGATTCAAGATATTAGAGAGAATAGGATGAGTTGTCTACCATTTAGCCTTCCCACCTAGCTTGTCACAAATCCACCATGTTTTTCATGTTTTAGTATTGAGAAATTATATTTATGGTGTCTCACATTATAGATTGGAATACTGTGTAGGTGGAGTCAGAAGGGCAACTGCCATTGGAGTCCATTCATATTTTTGGCTGACAAACTCTAGCACTTCAAGGTCAAGAACTAGACTAGATTAGAATCGAGTGGGACTATTATTATGAGGTTATGGGTTTGTGGGATGGTGTAGCATAGATGAGATCATAGTACCCCGTACCTTTTTAATGAACTCCAAGAGGATGTTCATGCCAAGGGGGGAGGATGTGGGGCCTCACTCGAGCCCATCATAGCATAGCATAGATGTTTATTTAAATTTTAGATGCTTTAAATTTTGGAGACCTTGTTATACTTTAGAATTATTTGGAAGATTTATTAAGACTATTGGATACCACATGAGGATTACTATATGATGCTTATTAATGATAATTAAGATTTATCATGATGTGTGATGATTAAATTATATTCATGCTTCTATTTTCTTATTCTATTGAAAGATATGTAATCATGTTTTACTATAAATATTAGATGGAATATATCATATTTTAGTTGAAGATACACATTGGTTTATAAATGGAAAATTTTACTGGAGATTGTTGAAAAAATGTTGTGTTAATTCAATTATGGATGTAGAATTGATTTAGGATGTATATATGTATGTGATTAGCTATCTTTGACTATTGATATGTGTTTTGAGTGTGCAAGAAATAAACATGGTAAAACAAAGAACCAAGACTATACCTTTGTATTAACTAAAAATGACAAGATTAGATCTAATGAAGAAAAATTAACCTTATTGTTAAGTATTTTACCTTGTGAATGTAATGTGAATGATTTTTTTAGACTAGATTCTTTTTTTGAAAATTGACTTTTCACTCATAATGTAAATTGTATATTTTATAGTGTCACTTGACACTTGTGATATTATGTGTATAAGTGGCAAGTCAAATTGAGATACTGGTAAAAGATAACCAACCTTAATATTAACCAATTAGAAATTTTTAAGTTATATTCTATTGCATAATTTGATCATGTTAAGACTTCATTTATTTGGAATAAAAATTTGAAGCTAAGGAAAATTTTAGAGGGTTTTAATAGAGTGCTATCTCATTCTTTTAGAGAAATTAAGTTACCTACATGTTAGTACTATAAGTAAGGGCTCTAATTTTGACCTTATTAGTGTAAAGATGACTTTTATTACCCTTTTAAAATTCATTTTACCAATTGTTGTGAAAATTGAAGTTATCTCCACCAACTTCCCACCTCTTTCACACTTAGTTAGAGTCTCATTCAAGAAGGATTCATGAGTAGAATAAATGTAGGAGTTTAGATGCCTATTAGAGTAAAATTTGAAATCAAAATGGTTCTTCACACACTCTCTAGTTTTAGAGATCTTGTTGAATTCGAAGATTGGGAAGCAAGGAAAAGGGATAGCTTTTCTTAAATTGTTCAATTTTCATAGCTTTGGATCATGGTTGGTGGATTTTTGCATTGAAGGAATCTCATGTGTATGGTTATTTCATTATGTGATTATAGCAAGAAATCTATGTGAATGCATATGTGTATTGCAAATATGTTCATATTTTGTTGTATTGGGTATGTTTGATTTGATTTTCTTCTTTTCTAAATTTTAATTTTTGCAAGCATGATGTTTGATGGGGATAAAAGCACAAACATGTGTCACTCTTTTGTAAAGGAAAAGGCTAAGAAAAGTATAGTTGTTCAACTTCAATGAAATAAAACTGGTGTTATTAAATTTAGAATTTGAAAATGAACAAAACTAATGAAATGTGTAGAAATGGAATAGCTTTAGGATTATAATTTTGAATAATTATTTGGAATAAGAATTGATGCATTTTCCTAATTTTTATAGATACTTTTGTAGTTGTTGAAAAATGTTGACAATTAGGGGTCTAGTTCCCATCACAAAACTATATGGAAATAAACTTATTTCACTTTGATCTCAAACTATGCTATATGTAACATATATAACTAGAACAATAAAAAACAAAAATTGGCTTTAGACCTATATTTTCTCTGTTATAATGATTCAAAATTCATCTCACCTGAAATCGATAGTTTTCACCTCCCACCACATTTTTCAAAAACAAATCTATTCTAACCAGAAGAAAATTATACACTCTAGAAGATGATTCTCTCCTCTAAAACATATTATAATTTTTAAATTTTTTTATATGATTTAATATTTTTTCTTTTTCAAAATTGACATCTTTTCAAATGTTAAAATATGTACCTATAGAAAATTTTAATTACAATATACTATATCTAATTAAACACTACAAAATTTGTATTAGAAATTCTTGACTTTGAGTTCTATAAAATACTATTTATATATTATTACAAAAATATCATAAACAATAGTAAGAGTTATTGAAATGCCATTTTTCTGAAATAATTTTATTTCTTTAGTAATTGGATACAAACTAGTATAAAACATGCATTTAATAGACATTTCTAATTGGAAAAGTGTGAGACCATATATATAACTTAGGGGTATGTGCAGGATCATGGTGTACCAAAAAGTGGCAATTTGAAAAATATGTAGTTTTGGAATGCCTCAAATCATTTCAATGTTCCAACTTTTTTCCCACCCATCCTGATTCTAAATGAAAAAAATGAATACCTTTATAAGCCCTACTATATCTTTTGATACCAACCCTATATGGTCAACTTTAAAAACCTCTCAAAAATGTATTTTTGGCCTATTCTTGTGTGTTTTTTACTTCAAGCATGTAACTGACAACTGTTTTCACCAAAATTTGATGAAATGAAAAGGGTTTTAAAAAAAAAATTCTTAGCTTCCCATTAATGTAAGATTTTTTTCAAATTATGAGTTTAGTAAGTAATTATTACTTATTATCTAATGGAGTTATGTATAAATTATTGATTGACACAATGCTTGAAAAACAACTATAACTTTCAAATGGTACAACATTTTTGAAAACCAAAAGATGCATCACATTCTATGCTTCTTCTACTATAAGGGGAAAAAAATAGAAAAATAAATTTTGCAGATTTTTGAATTAGCTAAGGTGGTGAATCATGAGACTTTTTATTCCAAATATACTAAAGTAGAAAATTAATAATTAATTATTTGTTTAGAATAAAAAATACCCAAAAGTATTTGTCACATCCAGGCATAAGTCTACTTCTTCTATCTAGACTATTATTAAAAAATGTTATCATCTAATTTTGACTAAGGTGGTCAGACATAAGTCTACTTATTTTTGTCCTAAAATTTTTGTACTATTGCATTAAAATTCAAAATTTTGACCAATCATTTTTTTTTACATAAGACCTAGTAGTTCAAAAACTAATTTCAATTTCCTAGATATTCTTTTCTCTCAACTTTTTGAAATAAAGTTTGTAACAAGTAGAAAATTGCATGTCAAGTTGGCATAACCCTAATTTGCTAAATTTTTAATGCCACTTAAGAGCATAGTTTGGTTGAGTATGATCCTACACATACCCTTAGCTAGAACAAATTTGTCTAGATCATATGTTTGAACAAAATTTATTTTTAGATACAAATGCTCAAATTCAATAAGTCAACCTGAAAGGTGACATAGCTTTGTACTTTTAAGATTTGTACTTTTACCTATGGGTGTGGATGAACCTCAGTCACCCTAGGAAAGGAAGAAGTGGCCTTCAGGTGAAGGGTTTAGTTGAGCTTTCACTAATTGTAGAGTCTCTTCCCTGGAAGGAAAAGGGACAAGCATGAAAGTGTGAACTTTATGTGTCAATACAATGTTTTTACACTTTGGAGGAGATAATGGGAGAATTTTTGTGAGATATTATATTTATTTTGTATGCCTTGTGAAGGAATATTTGATTTGTGTATTTGGGTTCTCCTCATGATTTAGGCAGATCTTCAACCATCTTATTGGTTGCTATGGTAACTCGTTATGCAAGCTCAAAATAGGAGTTAAACATTGTATCATGTAATTATTGTATTGTGTTTTTGTGCTTCATTTAGACCCTATTTGTCTTGGTTCTCCAAGCTTAGTGGGCAGTCTCATAGACACCTAGGTTGGGAGGTGGGCTCTCCATGGTTCTTTCTCATTTCTATAGGTTTCAAGATGGATTTGTGTTGAAGGAAGAGCTTGGAAGATTGCATACTATGTTGATGTTTTTACTAATGAAATAAGAGTCCTTGTAAAGATATTGTATTGCAAAAGATAATATGTTTATCCTCATTCTTACAATTTGGATTTGATGAGATGTTTTTAAAAATAAATTTTAATATTAGAAGTAAAATTCAATCTTGTATATGCATATTTCCTTTGAATGATAAATTGAAAAGCTCAAAAGTATTAAGTTTCTCTCTTTGTATTCAAATGATAAATTAAAATGTGTCAAATATGCATTTGCACGATCGAGCAATAATATAAAAATGAATTTGAATGAATTCTTTAAATGTTTAAGAAAATATAAAAGTATGTATTGGGTGTGTGCATCTAGTTAAAATCTCTAGGCATTACATTCTCAAGGAGCAATAGGTAGATGCATATTTAATAAAAGGAACACTCAATATTATCATTGCAATAGGTATGTACAATTTAAGAAAGACTATCTATTGAAATTAGGTAATAATAATTTTAATTATTCTCAACTAGATGAAAATCCTTTTATTGATCTCCAAATCATGTTTCCCATTAGTGTCGAAAACTTAGTCATTTCCTAGGTAGATTTGGTCAATCATCATTGTGGTCAAGCCAACAAATGAAGGTTGAATGATGTATTTGGACTTGTTCATATTTTAGTCTAAGACGAACCAATTTTTAGTTTTCGAGCACATCAATATGTATTGATTGAAATTTTATACTGAGTAAGTTGGATGTCACGATATGTTGAGATAAACAAAGTTAGTTCATGTTAAGTTACACACTTAGTGTCGAGCATTTAGAAGTTGAGCGACAAAATGAGTCTTAGTCATGACCAAGTGTCAGAGCATTTTTGCAGTTTTAGTATATGTGTTTGGAATGACACAAACACTTATGAATTTTGGTTGATTTCTATACACAATTTAATGATTATTGAGATAGCTAAGGAGTTTTTTACACTTTTTGTTAGAGATCATTAATCCATATGAAGGCAGTGTAACCAATCAGAAAAATGGAAGGATTAAACAACAAAAGGGAGAAATTTGAATCATTGATCATGATCTAGAATGTTAGATCCAGTTGGTTATTTAAGGAGAGTCTAAATCCTAAATCAAAGAGATTGGTAAAAGGACAATGAGAGAAGTGTAAGTACAACAGAGGTTATGTTTAGTGGTTAGAAGCATAAACTAGGTAGAGAAACCTTGTATTGAAGGACAAAACAAGGTTTATCAAATCATATTAATTTATAGATAGGGTATAAATTTTACACATCAAGCCCACCACTTTGGATTGTCCATCTAGAACAAGTTGAGTTCCTTAGAGAAATACATACATACTAGAATAAATTTTTTTAAAGATTTGGACTAGGTTGAATCAACACAGTAATCTACTCAAAATTCCCTGTTAATCAAAATAATTTTTTTAAAGTTTATTAAAGAGTCATATGACAATACATTTGTAAAATATTCTATTAGATAAGATTTGACTAATGAATCATTTCTCAGGTTCCACTATTTTAAGTGTGATAATATACATTTGATTCTCAATATATTGCTACATATTGCTTTTTTAATCTAAGGATCCATATAACAAGGATGTTTTCTATATCTAAATCTCTATAGGATCACAACTAATGCCATCAATTATCTCCCACAAGATGTCATTCAACATAGACTAGTTAGAGACTTTTTCCTTTCTAATATACTTATCGTACTAAACTCCCATTATTGATCATAGTTTTTTTTCTTACAAAACTCAACTAAAGATTTATTTAATGCCCTTGATATATTATATTTATATATTATGTTATTTCAAGATAACAACTATTAATGAGAAAAATGGACCATTTTATTATTTCCCTAGTTTTCTATTAATGTGAGTTTCCTCAAAACAAAAATTGATTGTGTGTGGCTCTACCACTAGATATCAAGGCCTTTGATCCTAGAACATCCTTAAAAGTATGAAAATGATATCTTAAGAAATTAAAAAATGTGGAAATGATATTATAAAAAAATTGAAAAACAAACTGTGATCATGATCAAACATATTTCTTCTAATTATAAATAAAATAAAATTTTGTAACATAACTCTCTTTACTAGCCATTGTTTTAGCTAGCCAAGAGAAAGTATCACAATTATATGGCAAAAACCAATGGCAAAGTCATTTTAAAAAAAAAAAAAAACTCTTGTATTCTTCACATTTGAAAAGATGTAGAATTTTTAAATATCAATGATGTTTTAGTCCAAATGGCTCCTCTTTCTTCAATTCTAAACGTGGATCATGTTTACTGGTCGATCCTTAAAAATAAAAAGGTTTCAAAATGTTTTTACACTCAATTCATCATTATTAATAAGATTTTAATCTTGAAAGATTGGTTCTCTTCCCAATTTTCTCATGACTTAGTCTACCTTGAATATGGACTTGGAATGCAACTCCAAAGAGATTTTGTACATTCTAGAAACTTGGAAAATACTACCATTAGTAGTTTTAAATCTCTCCAACTATAATATTTTTATATTCTTTTTAAATTTTTGATTTCTAAACATTAAAATGGTTAACACATTATAAAAGTTGGTTATTCTATTTTATCCAAATTTGAAATTTTTCATGAGAAGATAGGTGGTTTGGGGATATCAAAGGCAGGTCCTCTGCTTTATCTTTAAAGACTAAGTCATCCTCTCGAAGAATCATGTACATGCAAATGAAATCATGCGAGGATAGGTGGTTTGGGAAAAAGCAGGCCCTCTACTTTATCTTTAATAAAGAAATAAGTTGTCCTCTCCAAGAATCATGTGGATGCAAATCAAATCACGCCATCGTATATATGTATTGGTCGGTGGCGTGGGTCTTGGGATAGAATTTAGTGTTGGAATGGAAAGACTCGCTGGCAGCAAAATAAATTGGAGTTTATGCTGTTTGAAGTCCAGTGAAAATGATTGAAAGGGAAATGGGGTTGCAGATATTCGATTACCGACGCTAACTTACACCTGTCTTCTATCCGGATGGAATAATATCTCTATCTACATTATATTATTTATCTAATTCGTCAGACTGGGCCCCAAATGTCCTTCACTAAAGCACACCAACAACATTTCAAAGACAATACGAGTTTCCCGTTGAGAGAGATGATGAAAAGTTGTTTCATTGCTCTCAACAAACTTGTGGGAAATGGAAAGAAAAAGTTATACATTTAATTTTAGATAAGGTTAAGTTCAAAATGACAAATTTAAATAGACAAACAAGAAATTTCATTATTATTAACCAACAATAGGAATTACAAGGTGAAGGCGGTTCATGGTTTTTAAGATTTTGATCATCAGAACTTATTAAGCTTAGCTTCTTCATTTTAATCATTGGAGGACATTTACTATCATTAATTAATAATTAGACAATTAGATAAACATATTCAAAACAAGAGTTCTGGTCGAGCTAGAGTCCCTACCTTTTGTCTAAAATGTAAGATAGATTTGTTCAATGGTCAAAGCATAGTGGTAACAAAAATTATGAAATTATTTAATGTAAGTGTTATAAATTGACAATAACAGAGCAATTGAAGGCAATATAGCTAATGATGGTATGAACATGCATAATGTAACATTGTTGTTTATGATTTCAATTCTATCATAATTACAATTACATATGTTGATGTTTTCATTGCTTTGTTGTTATCTCAATTCTATGGAGCTTACTAGCCTAGAGTTTGAGTTTGAGGTGAAAAGTGCAATCATTATGATGTGTGACCAAAGGAAGATGACTAGAGACAAGATGAAGCAATAGCCTATGGTGATGTGCTTTAGAAAGTAATTTTGAATAAGGAAGACATTTATGAGTGGCAATTTCATATCAACTTGGCTTAAACAGGGGGAAAGGTTTCAATAGAAGAGCGAAGAACGCTTGGCCAATTCTAAAATCAAATTTCATGGAGATATTTGCATTAGACTACAGAAATTGCTTTCAAATAGTTGCCAAAGAAATCTTGAAGAAAAAAAACAAAAACAATGAAATTACTTGATAATTTATTGTTGTTGTAATGATTGCTACTTGGCCAATTCTAAAATCAAATTTGATAGAGACATTTGCATTGGACTATAGAAATTGCCTTTCAAATAGTTGGCAAAGAAATCTTGAAGGAAAAAACAAAAGCAATGAAATTACTTGATTATTTTTTGTTGTTGTAATGATTGCTCCAAATATTGTTCACATTTTCTTCATAGTATGTTTTTACAAATTTATATTTCAAATATTTAAAATTTGAATTTAATTTTTAAGAGGTTCAAGTCAAGATTAATTATTATTATGTGTTCTAATTAATTATTAGTATTATTTAGTAAACTTAAGTAGAATTGCATGACCTCCCAAAAAAGAGGCTAATAATTTACTGTTGTATTGCTTGCCTATGTTTCTCATTTATTAATTTATATATTTCATTTTTTTTAAGTTTATGAGATCTTATTATTGTTGAAAATAAATTTGGTAATTAAATTTTTTAATCTTGTTATAATAATTTTGAATTTAAAGATAATTGTGATTTGATTTAAAAAGTTATTTTTGATTTTTTACTATTTTAGGTGGAGTTCAATATTAGAGTGCAAATTTAAATAACAATTTTCAAGATTTAATTAAATTATTATAAAGAAATATAAAATTAATATTTGAGAATTTACAAATTAATATAGAAAAGTAGAATTAAAGATTAGTAATTTAGATTTTAAAGTCTTAATGTTAATACTTTTGATTTAAAATCAACAATAATAATGTAAATTGTATAGTTTTTTCTAATATTCTACTTTTTAATAATAATAATAATATTCATATTCAATTATAAATCATATTTATTTATAAATTAAATATTAAAAATAGTTTTAAATTTGTAATATGAGAAAGTGCACTTCTATATTTTTATTGTGTTTGTTTGAATTTGTATTATTCTTCAAATTTTTAATGTCTAATTCAATTAAGTGTGCTACATTCTTCATGATAATTTTATCTCTTTACTAATTTTTACATATTACTTTTAAGAAAATATAAGTCTTATATGCTATTATACCATTAAAATTTCATTTTGACTGTCATTAAAATAACTATAATGACCAAAATATCAATGATTTTTCATCAATTTTTTTTATAGAAATTTTTATTTCAATAAATAACCTTCCTAAAACTTCTCTTAGTTTCTAGGCTTGCCCCATCTAATTGGAATCCATACAAACATGATTGGAGTGCTAGAGAAAACTTTGGCATTACTTGCCAGTGAGAGCTATAGAAGCTAAGCTCGATTCACATATGACCTGCTACCATTGTTTTCAGTCAGATATGTCGTAGATAGGAGAATAAGCATTTGAATGATGCAAAATGATTGACACTTAGTAGCATTAGAGATGTCCCTTTAATTTTATTATCATAGATTTCATTCCTTCCCAGTTGTTTGTATTCTATCCAGTTGGTTCTAGATTATCACAACTCCTATACCTCACACCATATTTTTACAATAAACTTCATTGACAAGAATCTTTGGCCACTGACTACCACTACAAACATAAATGCTTTCAACTTTTGCCTATATGTTAACCATCCTTCTAGTAAGTGCATTTAATTCCTGGCTATCCTTCACTCCACTTGTTAAATGTAAAACACTTCACTTACAATTGTCATTCAATTACATTTTTTCTAATTTCAATTTAATCTATAAATAATCCAAACCTCAGGAAAATAACTAGCAGCCAATCACAAAATTTAAAAATTTGGATGAAAAATAATTATTAAATAACTGCAACAAAAACATTAGCATCTGAGATTTATTCGATTCCCAAATTAATGCTAATGGGAATTGGGGAACTTAAGTTTCCTAGCTTATATAGGGTAGGGACTAATAAGGAAGACATTTTCTTAAAATTATATTCAATAATAGTGTAGTGGATACCTTTTAGTTTTTGGTTTCTATTTGAAGAGGTTTACCATTAAGGTTGTTAGTAGCTAACACTATTTCATGGAGGACCTCCATAAAATTTTTTAAAATATATATATATATATATATATTCAATTTGTTAAGGACACATTGATTATAGGAATGAAAAGAGATTGAAAGTAGTTATGAGATTTGAGACCAATTGCACATAGATTGAATCTTAGATCTTTTTAATGGGGGTTTCAATTGTATACTTAATAATTATGTCTATAATGAACATTTTGAGTAAACTCTTGTTGACAATTACTTTGAGATTTATAAATTAATAATAACTAAAAATTATCATGCAAAAATATTCTTGAATAATTTTCAAATTGATACGATCATAATATCACAAATAATTTTCTAACATGCTTTCTTTTGTATCATCCTTTAGACCTTTCTTGTTTGCATATATTTTCTATTCACAATATTATACATGATGATGCACACCCAACCCTCTAGATTGGAAACACATCATATGATTTATGGAGGTAATCTAATAGCCATACATTTTTATTTCACATGCTTCAAATTTTTAAAGATACATCAAAGTTTTGAAAAATAATTAACATTTATCTATGTTTAAGATAATGAAGCTATTCTTTGGGATGATTCCTTACATGCACAATAGTCATTTAGAAGTGGTGATTAGTACTGATAACAACTTGGTCCTAATAATTATGTATTATGCCCACCATTTTAAAAGTAAATCTTCTATTCGTCTTACCAAATTACACATATTTTTGTTCATTCTAGAAGATCTGTAAAACATATTTCAAATTTTAGTCTTTAAAACTTATAGGCATGTTGTTGTTTCCTTGTAATTCTTATGAATAAATATGTAGAAAAAATATGTACACTATAACTTTAAAAAATTTGTGATCATGTAACAACATTTGGTGCATCTCTATTGGTATTCTTTTGTATTTTTCAATAAATAAATAAAATTCTATATTTTATTGAATTTGGATCTTGTGTTATTATCAAATAAAAGTACATCAAAAATATCGTTCTTTCACTCACTAACTATACAACCAAACCATAAACCTAATTTTACATGTAGATTACCAACTAAAATTAAAACATACACACTTGCAATGCCCTTCTTGCTTACCTCAAAGTGACAATAGAACATAGACCCCAAAATTAGGAGAGTTTCAAGTGTATTCATTCTCATAATTGCAATTCTAAGAGAAATAAGTGATACATGGCACAATTACGCCATATATTATTTATTTAAAACATATTCAATTGTCTACAAAATGACAAATTATTTGTTTCTCAAGATTGTAGTTCTAATTATCTTGATCCTTGACTATAGGGAATACAATCATAAAACTAATATAAGAGGAGTGGTGGTAGAAGGTGTTAAAAAGTAAAGTCCACCAAGATAACTAAGAGTGGGAGGAGGGGTGAATCAATTATCCAACTATTAAAATATTTATCAACCTTACTATTCCTTAACCATGTGAACAATATAACCAACAACCATAAGAAGATACACATATACAATAACATAGTATATGTTAACTAGGGAAACCCTTGATCAAAGAGAAAAGCTCAATGGGGATGGAACCCACAAAATGATGTACTAATATAGAGTTCCTTCTAAGAGGATGGAATCTGTTAGGATTTCGCAAAATGCATTTAGTACATATCATTCCCTATTATGAGACTTTGAATTCTTGTTAGGAGATTTCAACCCTGCTAGGATTTGTGCCAACATTGTTAGGAGGTGTAGAAGGTAGAATGACCCACTATCCAAACAACTTCATGACAAGACCACCGAACTCAATGTCTAACTAATCTCTATATTATTCCATGTAGAATAATACAAATGAAATAACTCAAACCCCTCTATCCTATTGACTGGACTAAACCTCTTTTAGGTCTCAAAACTAGATCTCCAACTTCACATCTAATAATCCCTTAGATCACTTATACAAATTTACAAACTTTGAATATCACTTTCTCACGTACAATCAAATTCACGCTTCTTCAATTTGCACATATTATAACAAGGAAAATAACCTTCCTTTAAACTATATCCTCAAAATAATTTCTTGAGTTGGCATTGAGGCTTTCCCAATTAATTATAATAGGACCTCATTAAGAGATTACAATTCTTTACATCTTTTTGCAATTACAAAACATTGTCAGCTCACAATCTTTAAAATCTTCTCACACATGTGACCTTTGACCTTGCACACTTGGTGACATCATCATCAAGCTATCTATTGTCACTACTTAGCTTCACTCATCATGATTCTATACTTGTTAAGGTACATATAATCAAAACATTAGAAAACACTTATTAGGTACTTTGTTTGTACACTTTCTTATGTATTGCTTGAATAACTCTCGCATGTTTTTGACTTTTTGTATGCACACTTTTCCACTTCATTAAGATGTAGTATAGAACATATCCTCAACTATGCTTGACCTCATCATTAATAAATAGTCCGTATGACCTTTTTCTCTATCTACTACTCTACTAGTCTTTATAGAAACAATACTATGTTGACATCAATGACAAACACAATCATAAATGCAACATGTCAATCATGCTAGTAATCTATCCAATGCTTAGGAATGGATTGTTTATTATTGTGATATTTGTGGATGACTAAGAATATATCCATTAAGTATCATATTTTGAGAGAGAAACTTGCAACTTGAAATAAATTAGACTTGAGTATGTGAATACAAAAGAGAAAATTACATATATTTTTATGAAGCCTTTTCCTAAGGATACATTTGAGTATGTGAGATATGATTTTATTTCCTTCTTAGGCAAGAAACCAATATTTCTCCACGGAAAAATACTCCACCACTTGTACTCTTCCTATCTTCCATACTCCCTACCCAATCCACGTCAATATATGCACACAAAGTAAAGTCATTTGATCTATCATACCACAAGAAAAAATCAAACATACGCTTCAAATATTTGAATATTCTCTTTACAACTGCATAATGTGCTTCTCTAGGATCTGCTTGAGATCTTGTCACTATACCAACTACATTTGGTGTATCTAGTATAGTGTGAGTTAGATATTTCAAACCTCCAATCAATGATCTATACTTCTTTTTCTCAACTATAGGTGTCTCATCTTTGTCAGATAACTTGTGACCAATTACCATAGGTGTACCAATAGGCTTACAATTTTCCAAGCTAAATCTTCTCAACAAGTCTTTAAAATACTTAGTATGTCATAGGAAGATGCCATCACTATTCTGCACAATATGTAGATGTACAAGAAATATTTCATCTCATGAATTATACTCATCTCAAATTTATTCTTCATTTTATTATAAAATTTGTCACTTGCTTCATCATTACCTCCAAATATTATGTCATCCACAAATATCTCAATAATCAACAATCCATTCTCAATTTCTTTCAAGTGTAAATTACTATCTTCCATACCTGTAGGAAATCCCAACTTTGCCAAATACTTGTCTAATCTCACATACCAGGTTCTAGGTGCTTGCTTTAGACCATATAATACTTTCTTCAATCTACATACCATATCCTTTTCTTTTGTCAAAGGAAATTGTTTAGGCTTCTGAATATACACTTCTTCAAGTTCTCAATATAGAAATGTCAACTTTAAATTCATCTGATACACTTTGAACTTCTTACTTGTTGCATAAGCCAAGAGCATTAGACTACTTCAATTTTGGAAAAAGGGGAAAATGTTTCTTCATAATCTATACCTTATTGCTATGAATATCCTTTACATACCAATCATTCTTTGTTTCTTATAACCTTGCCTTATTCATTCATCTTGTTTTCGAAAACTCATTTAGTTCCTTTAACATTCTTGTATTTAGGTCTATGAACCAATTCCCATGTCTCATTCTTTAAAATTTGATCTAATTCTTCCCCAATTGCTTGAATCCAATGATCATCCTTGCATGCCTCATCTACACTCTTTGGTTCAACCTAAGAAATAAATAAAAATTGTTCATGTACTTTTTCTTCTTGTCATAACTAATTTTTCTTTTCTTCCAATAATCTGATTTTTAGGGTGATACTTTGTCAAGTTCCTATTAGGTGTAGGCATTGCTGTCTCAACTCTTACCTCTTCTCTAGGTTCAAATCTTGGTTCTTCTCTTTATTCAACAACTTGATCATCATTTTTCAAATCATTGTTATTCTCAAAGAAAACTTCAACATTCTCTGTAATAGGTTTAGGATCAGGATATCAGCTTTTTCTTCTTCTTCTTCATTAGGATTATAATCAAGCATTCTTTCTTTGACTCTAAACTTTTCATACAATTTTACATTTGTGCACTCAACAATAGTCTCAATTCTTTGATTAAAGTATATATAAATTTTTCTTTTCAATGAGTAACCAAGGAACATACATTCATCACTTCTTGCATCAAACTTACCAATATCATCATCTCTCTTTATGTAACACTTACTTCCAAAAATTATGAAATACTACACCAAGGGTGCATGTTCAAACCATAATTCATAGGGAGTCTTGTTTGTACCTTTTCTAATATGCACATTGTTCATTGTGTGTACTATTGTATTGATTACTTCTTCCCAAAATGTCTTGGATGTATCATTCTCATTAGGATTCTTGTTACTTTTGTTACAAACCTATTTATTCTTTTATCATTCTCCAATATTCTAATTAGAATCTCTTTGGTAATGATGTTTATCTAAATGGTGGTGTCAATATTCTCAATATCTTCCATAGAATCTCATCTTCATCTTTAGATCCTTTGAAAGACTTAATTATTGCAACAATTTTTGATATTTTGCCAATATAGCTTCTTACAGATTCATATTCAATCATCTTAGTATCTTGAAATAAACATATCCAATTTTGTAATATGATTCTCTTAGCTTTCACATCACCTTCAAAAGTAGATTCTTGAGCTTTCCAAATTGCATGAGATTTTTCTAAGGATTTTACATGATTGTATTCATTTTCAAGAAGAGATGACAATAATGCTTCTCTAGAAAGCATATTGCATGTAAATAAATCTCTTTCAACTTCACTAGATTCCTCAAGTTTTCTTTCTTCCACAATCTTCTTTCCATTCTTTGTCATCAACCAATATTCTAGACTCATACACAACAAATGCCTCACTATCTTCTCTATTCAAATTTCATTACTAACTCCATCAAATTTAGGACTATCTTTTCTAAAATGACCTACCATTGATTTGTTTAAACATTAAGCTTTCCTTCAAGGAATTGATGCTTTGATACCAATTATTATAAATTAGAGTCCACCAAGATAACTAATAGGGGGTGGGGGGTGGAGGGCTAGTGAATTAGTTATCATACTATTAAAATTTTTATCAACCTTATGGAACCTTAACCATGTGAACAATATTAAAAAAAAAACATAAGAAGATAGACATACACAATAACATGAGATATGCTAACTAAGAAAACCCTTGATTAGAGGGAAATTCCCCAATGGGGATGGTACCCACAAAATGATGTACTAATATTAAAGTTCCTTATAAAAGGATGAACTCTGTTAGGAGTCTATAAAATACATTTAATACTTATCAATTCCTTTTACGAGACTTTGAATCCTTATTAAGAGATTCCAACCCTATTAAGAGTTGTGTCAACCCTATTAGGAGTTTTGTCAACCCTGTTAAGAGTTGTAGAAGGAAGAAGGACCCACTGTCCAAACAACTTTAGGGCAAGATCACCAAACTCACTATCCAATAGATTTTTTTATTATGTTGGAATTATGGTTAGATAGATGTCTTAATGTTTTTCATTTATGGAAACATACATTCAACATTTCATTTATGCATTTAGAGTTAGAAAATGGTCTAAGTGTTAGACAGTTTTCCACAACACAGTGAACAAATATTAAGTTTACAAATGACTTGTCAAGATTTAGCTCATGCACAGTTGAGGGAAGTTTCATGATAGTATCATGATGATGTGTAGTAGTGCACAAATGTGTATGGATAGTACAATGTAACTTATGATTAAAAAACTAATGCAGGTATTTAACAGTGTAGAACTGACCATAGAAGAGAATTAGATTGTACGACCCTGAGAATTATTTTGGTTACAAAATAATTACTAAGTTATGATAAACTAAATATGTGGATATTAATCCATAAGTTATTTTATTATGTCAAGTGTGTGAACACATGAAGGCCGACAATGCAGCATTTTGTAAATATGCAAGTCATAAGTAATGATCTTATCTTGTGGAGATAAGCATGTTATCTATGGTAGATGAGAAAGTGTTATGTGATGCGAACTATGTATAAAGAGCTTGAAATATTTGCAATCTTTATGTGATGCAAATTCTAATGGGTAATCAAAACAAGTGTGAGGTACATCAAAAAAAAGGTATTGCGTGTATATCTATTCTTGTGAAGAACTAAATCATATAATTGCATGTTAGGGTAGTCAACTCTTCTTGCATAAATTGTATTTGTTCTACCAAATCCTAATAGGGTTTTGGCTTCTAACAAGGCCTAGCCTCCTAACAAGGACTTGAGAAACTATATGTACTTCATAGACTACTAATAGAGTCAATATCCTTAATGAGATCCTATTGTGTAGTGAATCATCTAGTGGGTAACATCCCCACTAGGTTTTCCCTTGGCCAGGGTTTTGCTAGTTAACAAATAATGGTGTTATGAGTTATCTATGTGCAAATTTATATTTATTGTTAAACTTTGTTGGTTTAATTTCATATGAAAGTTATAAAGTAATTAACAATATTAAGTTGTGGATAAATGTTTGTATAATACTAATTCACACGCCCGCTCCTCTCAATATTATCTATTTCTAAAAATTAGTATCAAAGTAGAATTACTTTGAATAAGTTTAACATCTTAAGTAAGATCCCTAAAGATATGAAATAGTTGAAGAAAAACCTTGAAGAAGCTCTTGAGGAGATTGACCTTCTTACTAAAGAAAGAGATAACCTAAAAGATAGATATGAAGGTGTGAAAATTTTCATTAGAAAGTTAAAAGAAAAGATTGATGATTTAGTAGGATACCTTCAGAACAAAAATGAGGTCTTGAAACATGAACTAAAAATCATTGAACTTAAGTTAAGTCTTAAGAAAATTTGTGGCAATAATGAACCAGAACTAAAAACTGAGAATGTGGATCTTAGATCCCATTTAAGTTGGGTTATATCTAGAATAGATACTATCAAGATTGAACATGCTAAGTTAGAGAAGTACAAAATTATTGTGAAAGGAGAATTTACACAAGCTAAGGAGCAATTAGAGAAACTTTATTCCACTAGTGAAAAGATAGATCAATAGATATTTCATTAGATAACTTCTTATGACGAGATAGGACTTAGATATCTAATTGGAGAGAAATTAGCCAAGATGGTTGAAACTAGAGGAGAACTAGATCTAATTATTAAATCCCCTAAGGAATCTAATATGAGCAAGGTAGAATCAAGCACATCTACTAAAGTATCAAAGGAAGTTGAGTTAATCAATTTTTTAGCTAAACCTAACGAACATAAGAAAATAGAGCAAGTTGATAAACCTAAGCTAGATGAATCACATAAGGAAGTCAAATTTGAGTTCAGAGGTAGATGCTTCATATGTAATGAAGTTGAACACATGAAAAGAGATTTCATAGATAAGCCTTTTAAACCCATTACTAATTTCTATTATTATAATTATCATGGTTATAGACATAAGGAAGTAGAGTGTAAGAAACCTAAGTTTAATGGTAATAATGAAAATAGTAGAATCCCTAGGAATACTAACCCTATAGGCAATGGAAGAGGAAGATCACAAAATAGATCCAATGATGGAGAGAAATCTAATGGAGAGAAGAACTAGTTTGTGTGTTACAAGTACAAAAATCTTGGACACATTGCAAGGAATTGCAAAGCACCTAAGAATCAGAATGAAACTAATCAAAGGAGAAATGCACCTATATGTTAGTTGTGTAATAACTTCAGATACATAACAAGATTTTGCAAAATGGATAGAAGGGACATTAATAGAAATTTGAATAATAGAAGGAACAACTATAGAAATGATAGAAGGAATGCTAATGGAAATGAAAATAATCAAAAGGAAACAATTAAGGAACATGTTGATGAATTCAAAGAAGAATTTGTGACAACTAAAGATTTATAAATCTCTTATATACTTTTGGAGGAACAACTTTTTGATGCACCTAATAAGACATTGAAGTCATAGATTGTTTGTGACTCATCCTACCTTGATTAAGTAGTTTTAGATGTGGAAGGTTTCAGTTGGCCAGACTTGATGTTAGAGAGAGAGAGAGTTGGAAGTTTCACAATTAATAGGAGATTGAGGGCATAGAGAGAAGGCTATGGTCAAGTGTGAAAGTATTTATATTATTTCAATGAGTAGGAGTTGAGAAATCAAGCTTACTCGTATACAGAGACAATATTTGAATCTATGGTAGTTACACAATTAATGCGTAGTATGATTTGAAATGATTTAAGAATTGCAAAAAAGAGTGTATGTGCCATTTGTTCATGAAAAGTGTCTTGAGTGAATTGAAGATCAATTTGACAACAAATTGAAGTATGAAGAAAGAAGTGGAAAGTTGTAGAAGCCCTAAATTGTGATTTTAAGGTATTTTGTGAAGCTTGAATCTGATTTTTTTTTCAGTATTTTCAGTTATAGTTCAAATGGCAATTCATAATGTGTATGATGTAAGTGAAAGACCATGATATTATTTTAGGAAACATCTATTTGTTTCATTATTGGATGATCCATTGGGTGCATTTGCACAAGTTTTGAAAAATGTGTTTCATGTTGAGGATATATAAGAAGTTATATTCACTATAAGATTGAGAGAATAGGTGATGAAGAGATTCATGAAGATTAAAGAAAGATATGTAATAGTGACTTATCATCAAATTTTGAGTATGCACACCTAGATAATTCAAATCTAGTGAGGTATATGTTTTATACAGAGTTTGACAATCATGATTAAACCACAATAATTTTGAGTAGGGTACATGATGATTGTTTGGTTAGGAGATGAGAAGATTGTTATTGATAATGACCTAATTCACAAGGTCACAAGATTGAGTAATGAAGGCTACAATCCTATTAATGAGAAAAATTTCAAGAAGATGGTTGAGACAAACTTGAATATGAAATTTAATAGAAGACACATGAAGGTTGACTCCATTTAGGACAAAGAAATGAAATTACTAAGCAAGATTTTAGGGTACAAGTTGAACCATGGATCAAGGGTTAACTTGGTACTAGTTGGATTTCTACATGCAACTTATGTAATGGAAATGCAAGCAAGAAAGGTTAATTTATGTGAGATTATTAGATTGCAACTGTTGGAAAACATTGCAAAGATTAAGAAGACAAAGAATGCAATTTTCAGATTTGAACTCCCTACTAACTCATATATTCTTTTATGCTACAAGGAATTTTTCTAGATTGATAAATTGTGATAGTAGGTAGTGCACAATGAAGATGGTGACTCAATGCTAAAGATCTAAATTAGAAAATGTCAAAGATGGTGACATCGAAAAAATCATGAAATGTTTCTAGTCGAAGATGAAATAAAGGTATAGAATACCTCCCTCTATGGTAGATAAGTACAAGGAAGAAATATGCTTCATGGTGGAAACTAACAACACTTGCATGGAAGTAGTAATTCATAGAGTTAAATTTATAAAACCTATGGGATATGAGATGAGCATTGAGCTCATAGAAGGGTATACATAGATCATACTCTAGTCAGAGAAGGATACAAAATTCCCTAGATGAGGTACATATGAAGAAAATATGAGAATAGCTCATTCAAAACACTACAACAAGGAAAGAAAAAAAAGGGTTGAGAAAGAGATAGATTCCATCCTCAAGGAATCAAGCATGACTAGGAAAGAGTTCAATGAAATAAAAGGTATCACATTGGAGATGAAGGCTAGTGAACAAATTGACATGTTGGAAGAAACTTCCACTATAGTTCTAGGACCTTCAGAGGGTGTGACAATAGCACAACCATGTGCACAAGCCCCATTTGCACCATATGTAGCAGTTGCACTAGTGCAACTAGTCAGGACTAAGGGTTATCAACCTAGGAGATAGCTAAAGGTTGAATCATCTATTATGCAAAAGAAATTAGAGAGATTGGTGAAGGTGAGGCATGAACCTGCACTAGAAACTAAGAACAGGGTAAAATAAACCACTAGGGGAATTGGAAAGAGAATAAAAATAATGCAAGTTAGTGATTCTAAGGAATTGGAGGATGAAACAAAAGATAGAAAAGTAGTCCATAATGACAAGAAGGAAGCACACCAATTGGAAAGAAAACATGGAAGCCAAAGGTAAAAAACCTTCACATGCAAATTATTAATGATGACAATTTTGTGCAGTTGAATAAATATTATGATTTGTATAGTAATATGGATAGAAGGTAGTTAGAAAATGTCATTATAAGGAACATGATTTTGAGGAACAAAAGGTTTGAGAATATATAGAATAATATACTAGAAGATCTATATAATATGCTTGTAAATAGGAAAAGGAGAATATTGGAGGAAGATATGAATATGAGGATCACAATGATAAATAAACTATGTGATGTTGATTCTAAAAAGGAATTAGACAAAATTTTGAAGGGGATTGAGCCCTTGCCAAGAAAAATAAGAAGAACAATTCTTCTAATGGGAGGCAATTATGAAGATGTAAGGAAAGAAATAGAGGAGGAAATTGTTAAATATATGAGTACAATGACTAAGGTAAGTGCTTAGTCTAAGCCTGATAGACCAACATATGTACAAGTAGGTACACCTTTCGATCATGAGGAAGAAGTGGAGGAGATACAATAGGCACTCTCACCACCACATATTGTTATGGGTACTAAATCCATGCAACTAGATAGTATGCACATAACTGTAGATACAAAAGGAAATTCTTTTGTAGCAATTGGCCAAACTATTATTGGCAATATCATAGAATACACCAATTTTGATGAAGAAGAAGAAGAAAAGAAGAAAGAAGAAGAGAAAAAGAAGGAGATAGTAGAGGAGGAAAAGAAAAGGAAAGAGGAAGAGATAAGGAAGAAGTCAAATGAAGAATCTAAACTCAAGTAGTTATGGAAGATTGTGATGTAGGAATTAGCATTCTTGCCCAATCTAAAACATGTGGAGTTAGAAATGGGAAAAGTGGTGTTCCAACATGAGGTTGACATACCTTATGTAGCTCTAGCAACTATATTTGCAACAACATCAACAACTAGTCTTTCAATGGTGATAGTAGTGACATCAAATGATGAAGACTAGAAAGGCTTGATGAGCACATTAAGTAAGTTATTTGAGAAGAATAAAATAGTAAAGTATTTGGAGAAGACATTAACTGAAGTCTTAGATAGAATGTAGAATATAATTACTACAAATATAGGTATTATATAATTGTAAACAAAGGCCATGGAGTTGGTGAAATCCTTTGATACGAAATTCACAACTTTAGCAGAAGTAACTTTAGCACAAGCTTAGGTAAGACATGATGCATCACTATTTAACATAATGTGCACCAATGTGTGCAATGATCTAAAAGAACTTGATGGAAAAATTAATGGATTGAGAAAGAATATTGATGTAGGCAAAAGATTGTATGGAAAATTTATGTAGTCAAACAAGTACCTTGCAGGCTGTGAGAGTCAGATAAAAGGTAAGTTAAGTGAACTTGAAACACTCTTTTTCAAGTTACAACTCCTAGAATCCAGTATTGAAGACTATGGAGAAGAAGTGGAGAAGACACATGATATGATCAGAAATTGGAATCTAATAAAGAGAAAGAAGCAAGGAGATTCTGTAGTCTTAGAGAAATTTTATTTTCAAAAGTTAGAATTTGTAGAGGCAACTTGAGGAATGTCTCACAACTAAGGCTTCTTATGACAAGTTTTCTTACACTGACTTGAGTGCAGTTGAAGTGACATCCTATGCACTTTGTGTACTAATAAATATCTTATAGATAGAAAAGGAGAACTAGAAGAAAGAGATATAAAGAATAAATCTTGTTTATGCATATTATTTTTCCAAATTAATAGGTTGATCAGCAATAGAACACACAAATTTTTGTATATAGATTTTGACACCTTTCCTATTAATATCAAAGGGGGAGTATTATGTAGAAGGAAAATAATATAGATGTAAATGTATATGTAAGGGACTCTTATATATCTATAAAGGAATGATAAGGAATGTATTGATCCATCAAAACATGAATAAAATTGTTATGTTTTGAAGGCAATTGTGTGTAGTTGCCTTTATTTTGTTTTTGTTATGTATGACATCATTTTGGGACTTAGCCAATTTTCTCAAATGTTTCCATTAATGAAAAAAGGGGATATTGTTGGAAAGATGGTTAGATAGATGTCCTAATGGTTTTCATTTATGAAAACATATATTAAACATTTCATTTATGCATTTAGAGTTAGAAAAATATTTAAGTGTTGGATAGATTACAACAACACAATGAAAAGATGTTAAGTGTATGGAAGACTCATTGATAGTTATCACATGCACATTTGAGGGAAGCTTCATGATAGTATCATGATGATGTGTGTCAGTGCAAAGATGTGGATGGAAAGTATGACACAACTTATGATTAAAATACTAATGTGAGTATTTAACAGTGCAAAATAGAGCATAGCAAAGAACTAGATCATATGGCCTTAGGAATTATTTTGGTTACAAAATAATTACTAAGTAATGATGAGCCAATTATGTGGATATTAATCCATAAGTTATTTTATTGTGTCAAGCATGTGAACACATGAAGGCTGACAAAGTAGAGTTTTGTAAATAAATGAGGTATAAGTAAAGATCTTAATTTGTGAAGATAGGTGTGCTATCTATGATAGATGAGAAATTTTTATGTGATAAAAAATATTGTATAAAGATCTTGAAAGATTTGAGAGCCTTATGTGATGCAAATTCAGATGTGTAATTAGGAAAAGTGCAAAATATAGTAGACAACAAACTTATTGTATGTATATCTATTATTGTGAAGAACTCAACCATATAATTGCATGTTAGGGCATAGGGCTCTTCTTGTATACATTTTATTTGTTCTATCAACTCCTAATAGGGTTGGAGAAAGTCCTAGCAGGGTTGAGGCTTTTAACAATGTCTAGCCTCCTAATAGGGACTCAAGACACTATTTTTACTTCATAGACTCCTAGTAGGGTCAATATCCTTAACAAAATCATATTGTTTAGTGAATCATCTAGTGGGTATCATCCCCACTAGTGTTTTCCCTTGGCCAAGGTTTCCCTAGTTAACAAATAATGGTGTTATGAGTTATCTATGTGCATGGTTATATTTATTGTTCAACATTGTTGGTTTTCTTTGATATGCAAGTTATAAATTAATTAACAATATTTAGTTGAGGGAAAAAGTTTATAGAATACTGATTCACCCCCTTCCCCCCTCCCCCCTCTTAGTATTATCTATTTCTAACATATTATTCCTTGGAAAATAATAGAAATGAAATAACTCAAACTCATCTATCTTCTTGACCAAACCAAACCTCTTTCAGATGTCATAACCAGATCTCCAACTTTACATCCAATAATCCCTAGGATCACTTACACACATTTACCAAATTCACATAGCACTTTCTCACATACAATATAATCAACACTTCTTCCATTCACACATTTCACCACAAGAAAAATAACCTTAATTTATACCATATCCTCAAAATAATTCCTTGATTTGGCCTTGAGGATTTCCTGATTAATTATAATAGAACCTCATTAAGATATTATAATTCTTTCTATAATTGCAAAACATGGTTGGCTCAAAATCTTCACAATCTTCTCACATGTGCAACCTTTGACTTCATGCACTTATTAATGCTATCATTAGATTTTCTACTATCACTATCTAAATTTTATCACCATGATTCTATCCCTGTTAAGGGATACAATCAAAACATTGAAAACCACTTATCAAGTACTTTGTCTACACACTATCTTCTATAATTATTAAATGACCCTTAAATATATTTGAATTTTTGTATGTACACTTGTGCACTTCATTAAGAAATAATGTAGAACATATCCTTAACTGTGCTTGACCTCATCATTAATACATATTTTGTATGCCCTTGTTCTCTGTCTACTACTCTACCAGTCTTTATAGAAACACTACTATGTTGGCATCAATGAAAACCATAGTCATGAATGCAACATTTCAATCATGCTAGTAATCTCTCCAATGCTTCAAATACTCCCCCAAATAAATACCATTAACATTTATGCTAACAAAAAGTAGATATTTTGATTAACAATTACTAAAAACCTTCACTTTCAAGAAGATATGGACTAAGGACTTCTATGAAGAGATAAATTTAATAATGTATATTTTTATATTAACCCTTTCATATCAATATTTTTATTAGAATTTTAATATATATTTTACTTCTTTTTTAGGTGAATAATATGAATTTTCTCTTTTTTATTTTATTTACAATTGTCTCAGGGGTTGTTTTTTATAATATTTTTCCATTATTTAAAATTATTACCAAATCAATGTAGTAATTTAACAAAAATAATTCTTATACATCAAAATATTAGGGAGGTTGGCCTTGCTTAGCATATTGTATACACTTTCTAGTTTGATTAAGCTACTTTAGTCATTTGTAGAATTTAATTGGTCATTTGAAGTTCTAAAGACTAGTCTTTAGATATTACATAAATATACTTTTTGAATAAGATCTCAGGTCCCAATTTGCAACTGCATTTTGTGGAATGATGTACCTTATGTGTCATATCCCTAGGAACAATCTAATTAGGACACCCTCTCCCCAATGATCAAAACCATATTAAAATTCCTTAATGGTTTCAATTTTTTAACAAGCCTTTTAGACTTTTATTGGCAATCATCAAGTTTTACACCCCAAAATGTATAGGAAAGGTATAAAAGGGAGATACCCTCACCTATTTGTATGTATCTATTAGAAGTCTTAATTGGACACCAAGATACTAGGGAGAGTGAATCATGATTTGTAATACTTTAACCTTTTCAATAATTCTAAAATGAATTCACCACATTTAACATCTCATATCCAATTTTCTTATACATGCATAACTTATAATAAAAATATAATAGTATATAGATCTAATCTATTAATCACATGCATGAAAATTAATCACATGACAATGATTTTGGTTATCTAGAAACACTTCAAAATCAAGGTAAAACTAGGGGCGAGATGACACCCACAAACCTTCACTACTATAGTAGTAAAGTTAACCTATTAGGGTTACAATGTTTGACCATATCCAATTATCTATCTTGTGAGGGATATTCCTTGTTAAAATATTTTGAGAGTGTTAGATTTCACTTTGTTAGAGGATTTTACACTTATAATAAAGTAAGGACTCTATTAAGAGATTTAAAAAGATCTATTATGACCATTTTGTTAAGAGATCTACCCTGTCTCAATTTGTTAGAATTAATTTAGTACTTAATCATCAATTTTATCTAATAAGTTGATATTGGATCTCCTCTTTCTAATTTGATCCAATCCTCTCTTTGATATGATAAAGCTTTTATGTCCTTCATTGCTTGACTAGGTCACATGTTATGTTCTCTGTTCTCTCCTTCATATCACCATACCATACTCTTCCCATCTATATCAAAAGAAGCTAAGTTCTACCCTATTTAAAGATCCTATAAAGAGTTTTCTAGATGCTTCCATGTTTTTCCTCTTCATCTGATTTGTTCATTATAAAACATAGGGGTCTTTGGTCCACATCATAAAATGAATAATTTTTTTTAAAACAAATTCTACAGGTATTAAATATCATGTTCATGTTAGCTTGAAATAGTTTAACTCAAATTTTGAATCATTTTTTACTCAAATGTAAATTTGACATTTCTTGACACATATTTTTTGTGATACTCAACACTCACTATTTACGTTGGTGTCACTCAGTCTCTACTATGCTCTATACCTTCTGTATAACTTGGCTTCAACATACTTTTATTGATCAATTAATATTATAGTTAGCTTACATTGAAAATAATTGAGGATCACATTCATGCTCAACTCCTATAGAGCTTGGTATATACAAGTTTATATACATGACTTGGCTTATATGGAGTAGCTCGATCACAGTGATCACCATTTTACTCTGCCTAGTAAATGACTATGTGTTTGATGCTACCAGACAACAATAGTTAAAGAGATCAATAATCTCTCCCTTGACATTAGTGAAAAAAATATTTTTTCATGATTACATCCTTACAATGCTAAGATGAGTACTCCTCCTATGCCTATGACTTAGTTCAAAAATAGAACTTCAAAATTTTAACTTATGACAAATAAACAAATAATGAACAATTAGATATGACTCTAAGTAGTCTGATTGCTTTAGCATCATATCCTAATTGTTTTTTGCATTTTTATTTCCTTTTAAACTCTAAACTCTAATTATATTCCCCTTGCTATGTTCATCTCTTTGTTTCATCTTTTCCCCATTCAAGATATGTAATCATCATTACATTCCCCATTTTTTTTGTTAATTATAACTCCTACTAGGGTTTAATGGTGGAGCAAAACCATATTTTTCAATAAAAGGTTTGTGAATTTGGGTGACCATAGCAAGCACATGATCCCAAATGGTTCCTTCTTATTCTAGAGTGTGATTTTGTAACTAGAGCCTAGGTGTCAAATCGATTAAACTATTAGTGGTGCAGGAGCATCCAGAGGTATAAGGGCAATCCTATGTCACCCAAAAAAATGTACTTAGACTTAGTTTTTGTTTCATGTGTTTTCATTTTTGGACACCCATTTGGGTCAAATAAAGGTTCCAACTCTCACAGTTCAACTATCAATGTGCTAGAAAATCCTAAAAAAATAGGAGCATGCAATTTGGCCATCATTTTGGTGACCTAGAAGGTGTGAATTGGCCAGATGAATGTAATTGTGATTTAGAGCATTCCAAAAAAAGAATCAGGTCAAAATGCCCCATGGTTTGAAAGTTATTGCAATTTTTTGGGTTTTGGAGACCTCCTAAGAATGCTTCAAAGTCATGTTAGGGGCATTAAATGACCTTGAAAAGGGTCAAAAAATGTGGGAAAAGAAAAGATCCTCTATAGGTCTATAGAGAACTTTGAGAGCTTTTCAAAAATGTAAACGGTTCGTCAATCGAAGCTACGGTTCAAAAGTTATGCCTCTCGGAAGTTCGGTTACCATTTCTGGATTCTTCTAGATTTGCACTGACTTCTAAGGCAGCTTATGGAACCTTCTATTTGGTCAGTGGATGCCTACTAGCACTTTTTAGAATTTACTCCTAGTCCTTAACCCTCCGGGGTCTATTTAAGGAGATTTCTGGCATTGTAAAAGGTAGTTCAGAGTGGAGTTTGAGAGGAGGTACTGAAAGGAGAAATTATCTCCAGATTTATGCTATTGTAAGCCTTAGGGCATGTTTTGAAGTTTATTTTCTCTGTACTATTTGTACTAGCTTATTTTCTCAGTTAATACAATTTCCCTTTTCTGTTGTGTCCATTCTATTCTTGGGTTGTGTCCCCATTAATTAGCCACTAAAAGTTTATGATCTTCATTGATAAGATCTTAAGTTGATTTTATTTCCCTTTGCATGACCTCCATATGAGGTATCATTTTTTTATGAATAGAGATCAACTATGATCTCATGCTATTGTCAGCTACCTGGAGCTCGACCAATTTTCCTCAAGCATCCAATAGCTTATTGTAGGTATGGGTGTTAGATTTAGCTAGCTGCAAAATATTACTTCTTATTGTGTTAATGCTAGCCTAAATCTACTAGATGTTTTCATGAAAATCACTTGTGTATCTTGTCACGTCACACAAAACATTGTACAAATGTTGTACTCTTTGAATTAGTTTAGTTGTATACTGTACACATTCCTATAGTTGCACTTTCTACTCAGTAATTATTTTAGAAACTTTATCTACAACATTACTCTCAAATTTCTTTGTAGACCAATCCATTAATTTTTCAATGGATTCTATATCACTACAAGTTATTTGTTCAAAAATAATTACAAGATGGGAAATTATTGGAGCTTTCCCATCAAAATTTTGAGTATCAAGAGTCACAAGAAAAAAACATTTTTAAGATCATGTAGGATTTTTCTTTGTTGATGCTCATGCCTTAGTTATTCCTATCTTTTATTCTTTGCCAAAACTTCTTGTAGGAAAACTATTTTCTCAAGAGTGAGACCTGTCAAATCCAATTGTGGCATCTTGATAAATTAATCCAGACTAAATTTAATATCTAGAGAGAGGTCCTTAATTTATTTCTTTGTTCAACAGGTTGAAGTGATGTTTCATAGCACTACTTTGGGAAATGGTGATGGGTAATCACCACTCTATCATTTCTATATAGAAGTGCTCGAGACAACAACAATAGCCCTCAACTCTATTTTATTTTATTCCATATTTACCTCAATATGAGGTTCTAACATTTTTGGTCCTTCTTTGTTAGGATAAAACCACAGACAAAAATAAAAACTACATGCAAATATAACCAATAACATAAAATAATAGATCACATAGAAATGAATACAAGGCACCAAGATTTAACATGGTTCACCCAATCCCTAGGCTATGTTCACCAAACAACAAGTCTAATCTTATTACAATCCAGTGATTATAGCCTAATTACAATCTGTAATCCCTTATAGCTCAATACTGCCACAAGAACCAATTTTGCATCACACTATGAAATAATCCCTAACCCTAAGCCCTTTTATACAAGTATTAAACCACTTTAGGGTTATAACATCTCGGCCTAAATCTACGAATGGTGAATCTATGAATCTTGATAAAATACGACCCAAAAAATTATGGAGTATGTACAGTACTTTCCTGATCAGTCACCATAATCTAACAATCTAACACTTGGGGACTGATCAGGATCCATACTAAACAACAATCTCCTACTTGGAGACTGATCTTGTAGCAATACCACTACCACATGGGGCTCCCACTAGATCAAACCACTCTGGACTCCACTATTCTTTTATTTATGGTCAGTCTAGAAGACCAACTGAAGCTAAAAAGGAGTTTAGCTTCTCCCTTGTTACAACCTTTGTCAACATATCTGCTGGATTATCATTTGTATGTATCTTCTCTAGCTTTAACTGTCCATCTCCAAAATTGACCGAATGAAATGGTACCACAATTATATGTGTTTGGTCTTAGAATGCAGAGCTGAATTCCTTGTAAGATGAATGGTACTTTGACTATCTGTGAACAAATAATTATCCTTTTGAGGATGTCCAATTCTTCCAAGAAGAACTAAAGCCATATCATCTCCTTGGTTGCCTCTGTAGCAGCAACACACTCTACCTTTTTAGTGGATAGAGCATTAATCTTTTGTAACCTAGAAACCTAGCTCACAGCTGCCCCACCAATAGTAAAGACATAACCTGTAGTACTCTGCCTAGTATCAATATCCCCTACCAAATTTGAGTCAACATAGCCCTGTAAATCAGTAGTAGAGCCCCCAAAGTGTAAACACTTATTGGATGTTCTTCTCAAATATCTGAGAATCCACTTGACAGCATTCTAATGCTCAAATCTTGGATGACTCATATACCTACTAATGACTCCCACTGCATGGGCAATATCTGGCCTAGTGCATACCATAACATACATCAAGCTTCCTACAGCTGAAGCATAGGGTACCTTGGACATCTTATCCTCCTCTTCTTGTGTCTTAGGACACATCTCCTTAGTCAATTTCAAATGACCAGGTAAAGGTGTGCTGATAGCTTTAGCCTGCTCCATAGAGAAATGTTGCAACACCTTCTCAACATAATCAGCTTGAGATAGCATCAATGTTTTGTTCTTCCTATCTCTACAAATCTTCATACTAAGGATTTTTTTTGCTGCTCCCAAATCCTTCTTAGAAAATGCATGTGCTAACTGGCATTTTAGCCCCTTAATATGATCCATGTTAGACCCAGATACAAGCATATCACAACATATAAACATAAAATAATGTAGCTGTCATCATCCAGCCTCTTAAAATAAACACAATAATCTAAATGACACCTATTATAGCCATGCTCATGCATAATCTAAATGACACCTATTATAGCCATGCTCATGAGGAATGGTTGGAACATCAGCTTTTGGAGTATCCTCCAGCACTACATAATCATCTTCTTTCTTCTCATGTTGCTACAACAGATCTTTGTACAACACTTTCTCATTGAATATGACATCGTGACTTCTTACAATTTTATGATTTTCAAAATACCAAAGCCTATAACCAAATTCATTAATTCCATATCCAACAGAGACACATTTCTTTCATTTAGCTTCTAGCTTGGTTCTATTTTCAGAGTCTATATGAGTAAAAGCTTGACAACCAAAGGTTTTGAGAAAAAAATAACTCACCTTCTTACCAGTCCATGCCTCCTCTAGAATAGCACAACCCAAAGGAGTAGAGGGACCTCTATTAATCAAATATACAGTAGTATTGAAAGCCTCTACCCACATGTGTAAGGGAAACCCAACATGTAACCTCATGCTCTTTGCACACTCCATTATAGTCATGTTCATGCATTCATCCACTCCATTTTCTTGTGGAGTCCTGGGAACTATTGTCTAGTCTATGAATACCATTAGTGGAGAATAATCTTCAAATTTATGACTACAATACTCACCACCATTATCAGATCTAAGACATTTTAATTTCTTACCAGTCTCATTTTCAACCAAGCATTTCCATTTCTAAAAAAGTTTGAAATACATCAATCTTTTGTCTAAGGAAATAAACCCATACTTTTCTAGTTGCATTATCAATAAATGTAACATAATAATGAGAGCCACCAAGGGAAGATACTTGAGCTGGTCCCCATACATCTGTATGCACAAGCTCTAATTTCTCCTTTTTGTTTTCCTTCCCAGTCTTTACAAAACTCACTCTCTTTTGTTTTCCATACACACAACTTTCACAGAAATCCATATTAACACATTTCAGACCTGGTAAAACTTTCTTTGAATGAAGTACTTTCATAACTTTCTCACTCATGTGCCCAAGTCTGTTGTGCCACAACGCTATATCAGAATCTACTGCAGCTATTTGTTCTCCCTACTCAACTGCAGCAATTGTTCTTGAACATTCATTTTTCTCTAAAACAATCAAAGTAGAAGGAACACTATGACCTGTACAAAGATATAAGGTTCCTACTTTCACACCTTTTTCTACTACAAGGAAACCTTTTGAAACCTTCCAATTTTTATCATTAAAAGTAACTACACAACCCTCATCACCGAGTTCTTCAACTGAAATTAAATTCTTACTCAGTCTTGGAACATGTCTTACCTAATGTAGTAGCCAATGATTCCCATTCTGCAACTTAATCTTAATTTTTCCCTTTCCAACAATCTGACAAGATTCATTATCCCCCAAATAAACAAGCCCAAAATCTCCTTGTACATAATCAATGAAATAACCTCTATGAGGTGTAGCATGAAATGAAGCACCAGAATCTAAAACCCATGAATCATCAACACTTTCTAAAGACAAAAGCAAAGCATCCTCTTCGGATTTGTTACTTACCACATTTGCCTCCTTGTCTCCTTCATTTTTCTTTTGATTCTAGAAATCTTTCTTTTTATGACCTAGTTTTCTATAGTACCAGCAATCATTCAGTCCTCTTGATTGAGACCTTTTCCCCTTTGACTTTCCTCTTGATTTCCCACGATTTCTAGAGTTACTTCCACCCTTAGTCATTCTACCACTGCTTTGTGCATTCAAAGTACTTCTTGATGTAGATCTACCTAAGGATTTCCTATGAGTTTCATCACTCAAAACAACACCAATCACATCTTCACATTTTAGGGTACTAGATCCAGGAATAGAATTACTCCCATCCATTACCAAGCCATTCCAGCTTTCAGGCAAAGAACACAAAATCAAGAGAGCCCTAATTTTTTCATCAAAATTGATACCCACAGAAGATAATTGACTAGTAATAGTATTAAACTCATTTAAATGATCTGCAATAGATCCATCTTTTGCCATTTTCATATTAAATAAACACTTCATGAGAAATACCTTGTTTGAAGCAGAGGGCTTTTCATATAGTGTCACTAGGGTTTTCATCAACTCTTTTGTCATCTTTGCTTTTGTAATATTAAATGCCACCAATGCTACTAGGCATAACTGAATGCTTCCAAGTGCCTTTCTATCCAAAAGATCCCATTCAACATCTGACATAGATCCCTAATTCTTGGCTTTGCCTTCCAACAGCTTCCATAAATCCTTCTGATAAAGATAATCTTCCATTTGCATCTTCCATAACTGGAAGTTTTGTCCATTAAACCTGTCAATCCTCAGCTTACCCTCATCTACCATCACTCCCACTCAACCGTGAGACTCCCACTTAATCATGAGACTTTCCTATAGAGGATAACTGAAAGACAACCTCGCTCTGATACCACTTGTTAGGATAAAACCATAGATAGAAATAAAAACTACATGCAAATATAACCAATAACATAAAATAATAGATCACATAGAAATGAACACAAGGCACCAAGATTTAACGTGGTTCACCCAATCCTTGAGCTATGTCCACCAAACAAAAAGTTTGATCTTATTACAATCTAGTGATTACAACCTGATTACAATCCATAATCCCTTACATCTCAATACCGCCACAAGAACCAATTTTGCATCACACTATGAAACAATCCCTAACCCTAAGCCCTTTTTATACAAGTATTAAACCACTTTAGGGTTATAACATGTCAACCTAAATCTATGAATGGAAAATCTATGAATCTCGATAAAATAGGGCCCACTAATTATGGAGTATGTACAGTACTTTCCTAATCAGTCACCATAATCTAACATTCTTGACCTTTGGTAGAAATATCTACAATAGTATCGTTATCGAGTTCTTCTGGCTCTAGCTCCTCCTTGTCTTCATCTAAGATCATTTATGGACTGTTTGGGGTGTCAACATGAATTGATGATATGCTTCCTTCAGACTTAGCATACTTGAAATCATCTCATTGCTTTCATTATCTCGAATAGTGACTATCTCAATATCTTTTTATTTGTTGTGAGACCAAATATACTCTTCTAGAGTAACTCATTTTGCTGAATTACAACATCAATTTTATTTTGCAATATCATGAAAATTCTATACATAGGAAAAAATTTGTTCCTATATTTTTCAAAAAATGGTTCCACCTAATCTTGAAATAGATCAAGCATAACTTTGACTAAAGTGTTAGTTCTTATCTATTTTTCTTCTACTTCTGACTATTGCCATCTTCTCTCAAGTCTATCATACATGTCTATGGGTATCTTCTTTTCTACTTCATTTGGAGCTAACTTATGATTTGTAATAATATCTACCATATCCTCCTCAAATTTTGTTTTATCAGTGTTATCCATTGTGTCATATTTTACAAATCTATAGTTGGACAATCCTAGAGATTTTCTAAGGTTGACACATACATCATGAATAAATTTTTTTTCACCCTCTGGGTGGTCCTTTGACCAATCTCCTTATCTTTGGTTTAGATCCACTAGGCTTAATAGTCTCTACTAATCTTTGTTTTGCAGTCTACTCAATAGTAGCTTCTACCTTGATCCTTGATTTGGTAAGTGGTGGATGAGAGAGGGGTATCACCATTGGCTTCTTTGTAGTTCTTTTTTCCTTATTTCTAGGTGGTGTGACAACTAGTAGGACCTTACCCTTAATTCTTTCTTCCTATTCCTCATCACCAATACCCTCTTCATCTTCTCCATGACCTTATGTTATTTGAAGAGGTTCCTTGCTATTTTCTTGGGTGCCTAGCTTTGCCTCTAGGTCTTCAATCATTTTGTTCCTTTTCTTTTCTTTGGAAGCTATTTTTATGTTTGTAGTGTAATCACCCAAAAATAGTCTACTAAGATATGATACCCATTTTTATCTTTTGAAAATATTCTAATGCTAGACCATAAATAATTTAACCTAATCAAATCTATTTATTTGATTATCATCTATGGTTTGACCACTTTATCCTAAGTCTCTTATTTAATTAAAAGAACTTGATCCCTTTTAATTAATTAAAAGTCCCACTTCCTACTTATCATAAGTGTGCACACATAAATCATTATTCCTATTTTAAAAATAAAATAAAAATTATTTTTGTCAGCACAAAATGCACAACTTTCTTTTTTGGAGGAATCTTTTATTTTTTAAATAACTTTAATTCTCCTCCACACATTTATTTCCCCCTAAAAAGTGAACTATTGATTGTAATTGGTGGAGATGCTTATGCACATGGATCATCCAAGATTCATTCTCCTCCCTTTATTGTCTCTTTTTCCTCCTAATCTCAACTATCAATTTTTCTTTAAAAAGGAGGGTTTGTACCCATTCTTGCATAAGGTGAGGAATTGAAGCTATTCTATGGCTGTCAGTTTGAAGCCTTGCTACCTAGGATTCCCATTGCATTCTTGGTTTCCTACAATACTTGCAATTTCTTGGAATACTTGGAGCTTACCCTCATCTTGCATCTTGGACCTTGTTCATCATGGCTGGGCTAGCATCTATCCACCTTGCATTTCAATTTCTAGATTATCTTGTTATGCTCATTGAATTACATTACATTGCACTTTTACTTTCACCATATCTAGGTCTTGCACCTCATTTATCTTATATCTTGCATTTCATTCTAATCTTTTGTTCTATGGTGGAGCTTGCAAGGGTTTCTTAAGTGGGTCCATTTTAGAGCCATTATCATATTTTTATTTTCTTGCTTCATCCTTGCATGTTAGAGATAGGAATTTATAAGCCACCTCTTAGGATGCTCTTCATCATGGGAATTCTCAAGTATAATGTTTTATAGAAGTGTGTTCACATTTTCCACACAAATTTTTTACACCTGTCTTAGGGCTAGAACCAAATTTTTAGCTTCATTTTCTTTCTTTCATTTTAGTTTCTTTCTCACTTTTGGCTTTTACATCAATTTATTAGATCTAATCAAGTGCTTTTGTAGGTTTTAACTTTGGTTTTAAGGCTAACCCTTGGGTAGATTTGTTTGAAGGCAAAATCCCTAGTGTTTTAAAGAATTGATCATATCTCTTAAACCTCTTGGATTTTGGATCTAGAATTGTTTTCTTAGATTGGGGATGTATCTGATAGGTCTTATTCCAATTTTCAAAACATTTGAAGCTTATTTGCATTAGTTATAATTTTTTCTTTAGTTTTCGTAAAAACTCAATTTTGGTTGCAAATAAGTGGATTTTTCAAAAAAATTTATATTTTTAGAAAGGCCATCAAATTTTATAGGGGATTATTTATTTTTTATAAAAAAATTGGAAATCATATTAGGGCTAAATAACTTGATTTGAAAAAACATGTCTATTTTGGCAAAATGTGTCCCTAGGAAACAAATGAAGAGATATGGTTGAATTTCTTACATTTTTAGAAAGCTCTATACTTTTTAGCATGGGTTTCTTATTTACATTTTTAATTTAGGGCCACTAGCATACAAACCCAATATTTTTGACTAGGTCAAAAAAGAAGAAGGCATTTTAGTGGTTAGCTTGCACTTTATTTGCAAAAAGTTCAATGCATGAAACAAGTTCTCACTTGATACGGAATAGATTTGTTGATTTTTTTTAAAATTTTAATTTTCCTATTTCTTCATGATTTCATGCACTTGATTGAAGTTTGTGAAAGTAACTTGGAAGCCTAAGGAGCAAAAGATGGAAAAATTTGAGAAGCATGAAATCAAGGTGCACACATTCCAAACCCTCTCATTTGAATTATAAAAAGTGATCATTTTCTTCTTTTTCATTTTAGAATAAATTCCCTCTTTTGTCAAATTGTTTGGTGTATCTTCCCAAAACTGAAAAAAGGGCTTAAAATAAATTATTCACATTTGTATTTGGGTTTAAATTGAACCCCTTTTTCTTTTAATCCTTAAGGTTTTCTTATTGATGTTTTCTTCTTGCATCCTTGTTAAGAAGTTTGAGGGGAACATAAATAAGAGATCTTGAATTTATTAGGGGGCCTACTTAGAGAAGTGATCACTCTAGGGATGACCTCAATTCTCATCTTTTGGTAGAGTATAAATAGTGTGGCTTGAATCTAAAGACATGCCTGTTGGAAGTAGCAATATTGTCATTCTTGGCTAAACCCCAAAGAACTTTATAGCTTTTAGAAGTGAAGGTGGAGATTGGGTTAGCGTTTCCTCCAATCTATTTATTAGTATTCTCTTTTATCTAAAGATTTGGGACTAACATACCTTGTGTATATTTAGGACATCCCCTAGTTGAGCTTGTGCATCCTTATACAAACATGAATTGGTTGTTGGTGTGTTTGATGTGTTTGACTATTTAAAACCTACCCCACTTGGATCAAAATGTGACATATCCATCAAACTAAGCCTTAAGATTCTTTCCATTTGGCATGATTTCATTGTGAGTTTTTATTAAACTCTCCCCCCCACCACCCACCAAAAAAAAAAACACAGAAGAAGAAGAAAAAACTTCAAAAAATTAAAAAACTCAAGCTTTTTTCTCCAAGTCTAAACATTTTTCTTGTGTTTCTTTCTAGGGTGAGTATTTTCATTTTACTTTTCTTTACCATGTCTCAAGTTCTTGAACTTTTTTATAATATCTCTTTGGTCTTAGCACTCTTAGTCTTTCTATCTTCATGGTCTATGTTAGCTTATTGGGATCCTCTTTTTCTGAAATTGCTACCTTTATCTCTTGGCTATACTCTTTGATTAGGAAATATTTTCACTTGCCACCCCACTTTCTCTCTCTATTTGGATATTCATCTTCTTGTCTAGATCTTGACTTGAGTTATTGGTGTCATAAATTACTTGGACACTTATCTTGACAAGTCACTCTTTCATTTCTACCTCTCTTTGATAAGTGAACACTCTAGCTCTCTTGTTTGGATATCAAGTTCTCTTATGTTACTTGATTATCTTCTTCTAGTCTAATTCATGCTTGACTCTCTATCTACCACTATGGATTTTGAGTTTTTTTCTTTTAAAACTCAACCAAATCTAGTTGATCATGTTCTTCTACATGTCACTAAAGAGTTTCTAGATCTATATGGTTAGTATAAAGAGGTAGAAGAGACAAATTATCCTACTTACCTTTATCTCACTAAGTGCATAATGGGAATGCACTCTAAATTTTAAAAAATGGTAGAGGAGAAGATAAAATCATTGCATGAATCTTTATTAAAGCCTTTACATTCATGTGAGTCCACTTCTTTAAGGTCATCCTCTTCTTCTAGGTCTACATCTTCCACTCCAAGAAATCAATTATCTTCATCTTCTAGATCCAAAGGCCTCTTGAGAGATAAAGTGAGTAATACCTTCATCAAACAAAGATCCTAATTCTTTCCACACTAACTATGCATATCCTCAAGGGCTACCTCTAAAATAAACTAAAGTTGATCTATGTTTGGTTGCAAATCTATGTCATGCTACTAGGACCAAAGATTCTCAACTTTCATGTGATGTTATTCCTACTATACCCATTTGCACAACCTCATATTCTCCCTTTTCCTTAGAAGTGGCTCCATGTCAAGAGGGATCTCAAAAATAAAAATCTATAAATGTCAAGAAATATCAAGATCAACATTTAGCACCCTTTCATCTCCTTCAAGTTATCACCCCTTTGTATACTATGTCTTATCCACCTCCAAAGTATGATGAAGACATTACTTCCACTATCTCCCTTGAGCTTATTGAAAATTTTGAGAAAGCCTCTATTCATATGGTATACAAAGATACTTGTCAAGATCAAAGTCTCTCTTCTAGTTCTACATCTCCATATTCACTACAAAACTATGTTCAAGCTTCAAATGCTCCTATCGAAGCTATTCATGAGTCTATTGATGGCCTTGGTCATGTTTATTTCTCTAAAGATGCTAATATCCCTATTCATTATCCCTTGGCATCTCCCAAATATATCCTTGGTCCTTATTCATCTAAGCTAAAGCCTTCAAAACTTCCATCCATATTGGCACTTTATGTTCCTTCATCTCCTATACTTTCCACTTCTAGCTCTCCTATTATACCTCAAGATCAATGAATCCATTCATCCTTGAAAAATATCCATTCACTTAACCATATAAACTAGTCATATCAACCTTATCCATGCATAAGTCCCAAGTCTTAAGGAATAAAATTAGATGAACAATTTAAGAGAAAACATAAGAATCCATTGAAAAATGAAGATCACTATGTCCCATCTAATCAACATGTGAATACAAATAAAGGACAAACATTCAAAAGACCACAAAGGTCCACTATCCAAAGAGATAAATCAAAGAAAATATGGGTTCCTAAATCTTTCATTGAAGAAATGTGTTCTAAAGCATCCAAAGGAAAAGGAAAATCTAAAGCTATATGGATTCTTGAGTCTCTTTTGAAATACTTGAATATTGATAATAAATCTAATTTAATATTGAAATTGTCCTTCCTTCTTACTATTAAGCTTAAAGTAGAGGCATCCCTTCAATTTTATTCTTAGCTTTACAATGAAATCATGGTGCTCAAGAAAAAAGTTGAGGTTATTCAGAAAGAGCTGGACCATGGACGAGCAATGAGAGCACAATTGAGAAGACAACTTGGTAACATTCTTGATAAACTCAAGGAGTATGATCTAGAACTCTATTAATTAATCAAGGAAAGTGGGAAATGAATGAAATAGGTAAATTCTAGTTTGTGTGTAGTGGTAGTCAGTCAAGGTAAGAAGAGAAATGATGAGATTATGTCTCCAAAATATGTTGGAGTGGGAGACCAGGAGAACCAATTAAGAGAACTAGGCAAAGCATGAGGAAAAAGGTCATTAAGGCTCTAGAGGCTCCTAATTTAGCAATGGTGGATATTATCTAGAGTACTGCAAAGGTAGGTAAAGATGTGGTGAATATCATTAAAGAGCTATTATAAGTGTTGGTCATGGGTGTTGGTGTGCTGGTTGTTGGTCAATGTGCTTTTTCTAGTTTTTCCTTTTATTTTCTAGCTTTGTTCAAACTTTAGGTTCCAGGTCCTTGTAAAAATTGGATGCTTTTATGTTTTGTTTAAACTTGTGGTTTTATGTCCCTATGAAACCTATTTTTTTGTGTTTTTTGCTATAACTTTAGGTTTCAAGTCCTTGTAAAACTTGGCGGTGCTTGATGCTTATTTCTTTCTTTTGTTAAAGGGTTTCAGGTTCCTCAAAACGTGTTTTTACCCTAATCTAAAACATTCAAGCTTCTAAAGGCTTTCACTTTATCTTCTTCCAAACATATTTATAAAAAGCTTCCAAATCCTTCCATTTCATCTTCCTCTAAGATTACTCTACTACCTCATACATCTAGACCTCAAGCTATTTCCTCCATGATTTTTCCATCATTTCACAACCCTTCAAGGTGTGTCTTGATGTTGATCTTATCGACTTGGTCACCTACCCTTATGCAATCCTTCCAAGATTACATTTATATTCTATCTATACTCTTTCTGGCTTTCCAAGGCATTGAATCTTATCCTCCCTATACTTGTGCTATTATCATCTCCTTTCCATTACCTTATTAGCATCTTTGAGCATAAATTTCTATGGTCTTGTCTTATTACCACTTATCCTTCCTATAGGATCACTATCCAAATTTAAAAAACTTGAGCTCTTTCTAAAAATTCAAAAATCTAAATAGAAAAAATTTAAAAATAGAAAAAGAAAAAAAGAAAAAATGTGCCTTGGTGAAAACTACTTCTTTTGGTTACTTGGTAGCAAAAGTAAAGAGAAATAAATTTGTCCTATGGTGAAATCCACTTCTTATGGTGCCTTGGATAAGTACCATGATTAAAACCTAGCAAATAGGGATCATGCATAATTCTTCCATAATTCATCTACTCCAACTTTCTTCTTTGATCTTGAAAATGTTGAGCTATCCTTGTATATTGGCTATTTTATCGATTAGCTTTCCTATCATACTTGCTCATTCATTCATAGCCTTCATATGTATCTTCAATCTCATTAGTCTATCCTATTGTTATCCTATTCATTTGACCCCTTGGTATTCATCACATAAAGAAAAACATGGTTCACATCTAGTCTCTTGACATGTCTAATCTTTTCGACTACATACTTTCATGCTATCTCTTTTATTGGCTTTAGTTGCTTATCATCCATGTTGTCACCTTTCATGGTATTCTTGGCTTGTCCAACACATTCTTCATATGGATATCTTTCCCTAGCTTGGGTACTCTTGAGGAGTCAATCCTTAAGGATCACCTTTCACTTACTTATGCATTCTTTCTTTCTTATCTATCTCTTCTTATCCACTAGCTCGTTGCTCCATCATGTCCTATACCTTGCTAAACATTGGAACAAATTGATGTGATATTACTTGAGAACTATTAATATCTAAATAATTCTAAAATATATTAAAAAATTGATATATATTCCTAAAAATATCCTATAAAGAATATAATGCCCTAATAAAATGACCATCTTAGTGAAACCTAACAATAGATGCTTTGATGTATCACCAAAAAAATCAAAAAATCATGCCAATTGGTGAAAACCTGGAAACAAGCACTACTTGAGACCCTTATAATGTTGGAAATATGGAGATGTAGATAAGTGAGTGTTGTCATTTATGACAACATATATATTTTGGTATTTCATTGTGAAATGAGAGACAAAACATTGTCTAAGTATTAAATAGTTTGCAGCAGCATGGAGATAGATTTGGTATGTATAGATGAAAGATTCTAAGTTATCACATGTATAGTTGAGAAATGATAGTATACAATGTGATCATGACATATGTTAATGCATAGATCTTTATAGATAGTATGACGATAGTTATAGAATAATTACTAGTACAGGTAATTGATAGAGCTGAACAGAGAACGATAGTAAAATGAATTGTATGACTTAATGAATAATTTTGTTAACAAAATAATTACTCAACTATGATGAGACAACATTCTAGATGTTTATCCAAAGTTACTTTTATAATTATTCAAGCATTTGGAAACTTCAAAGTCGACTGATCAAGAGTTTTCATAATTTGCAAGGTATAAGTAATGATCATATTCTGCACAACTAAGCATAAGTGAATATGGTTAGAATGGTATTGTCATTGTAAAAAATTAATAATATTTCAATGCCCAATACAACCACTCAAGTTATATTAAAAATGAGGTGGTTAAGCCCTTATCACAAATCCCGAGGAGAGTGCTAAGATTTTTTCCAACAATCTCCCAATTAGTGTTACCTGAGGGTCTAAGGATTCAAACCTATGACCAAGCTTTGATACCACTTGTTAGAATAGGGTATTCATTGCACCAAAAGACCAATCTTTCAATTCCTAATACAAGAACTCAATATATAGTATATAGGACGTGGTTAAGCCCTTGTCACAAATCCTGAGGGGAGCACTGAACAAATTTCAAAAAATTATGTGATGCAAACTATTGTGAAGGAAGTATATGTGATATTGAAGCTTTATGTCATGTGAAATGTGATGTATAATTAGAGAGTGTGAAGTAAAATAGTGAGATAATATTTTATGTATATCCATCCTTGTGAAGAAACTTATTCATACATTTCATGTTAAGGTAGTGGGCTCTTCTTGCATATATTGTAGTTGCTCTACCAACTCCTAATAGGTTTGAGGATTTTAACAGGGCCTAGTCCTCTAATAATGGCTCAAGACACTATATGTATTTGATAGACTCCTAATAGGGTCAATATCCTTAACAAGATTATTTTTTTAGTGGATCATTTTATGGCTACCATCACCACTGGGGTTTTCCCTTGGCCAAGGTTTCCCTAGTTTACAAATATTGGTGTTATGAGTTCTCTTTGTGCATGGTTTTATTTACTATTCAAAATTGTTGTTTTACTTTTATATGCATGTTGCAATGTAATTAATAATATCCAATTATGGGAAAAAGTTTATTGACTACTGATTTACACCCCCCCCACCACCCCCCCCCTCTTAGTATTATCTATTTCTAATAATTGGTATCCGAGCATAGTTACTTAGAAGAGTCTTAACATCTTGAGTAAGATCCATGTGGATATGGAATAATTATAGAGAAATATTGAAAAATCTCTTGAGAAAATTGATCTTCTTATAGAAGATAGAGATAACCTAAAGGATATATATGAGGATGCAAAAGTTTACATTGGAAAATTGAAAGATAAGAATGATTATTTGAAATCTAGGAAGGAATCAAAATAGAAGTCTAGTGACAATGATGATGTAGGAGCTCTCAAGAAACAAAATTGGATCTTGAAACATGACTTAAAAATTGTTGAACAGAAGTTGAGTCTAGAAGGATGTCAGTAAGAGTGAACTAGATCTAAAATTTGAGAATGTAGACCTAAGATCCTAGTTGTCTCAAGTAACATCCAGATTAGATTCTATTAAGATAAAGCATATAGAATTAGAAAAGTACAATACTATTGTGAAAGGAGAATTAGCACAAACTAAGTGGTAGTTAGAGATGCTTTATATTCTAGTAGTGAGAAAATTGATGAACAACTATTTTACCAAGGATATTCTTATGATAAGACATGACTTGGATATCTTATTGGAGAAAAGTCAGCTAAGAAAACTAAAGTTAGGAAAGAACTAGATCTAGTTGTTGAAACCTCTAAGCCTGAAGAAACTGATCAGAGTAGGATAGAGTTAATAATATCTATAGAAGTATCTAAAGAAATTGATCAAGTTGATTTGTCTAAGAAACATCACAAACCAAAGGAAGTAGAGAAAATTATTACATCTGAGAAACATGATGAACCAAAGAAAATAGAATAGTCACCTAAGGAAGTTAGACATGAATTTAGAGGTAGATGTTTTATATGTAATGAATTTGGTCATATAAAGAGAAACTGCACAGGTAAGTCTTTTAAACTTGTCACTAATTTCTATTGTTATAATTGTCATGATTATGGTCATAAAATAATAGATTACAAGAAGCCTATGTTTGATAGTAGTAATGGGAATAGTAGAATGTTTAGGAATACTAACCCTATAGGTAATGAAAAAGGGAGATCAAAAAGTAGATCCAATGATGGAGAAAGACCTAATGAAGAAAGGAACCCAATTGTATGTTACAAATGTAAAAACCTTGGAAATAATTGCAAGTAATTGTAGAGCACCTGATAGTCAGAATGGAACCAATCAAAGGTGCCTGCATGCTAGTTATGCAATAACTTTGGACACATATCAAGATTTTGTAGAATGGATGGAAGGAATTTCAATATGAATCTTAATTACAAAAGGAACACTAATAGAAATGATAGAAGAAATGGCAATGAAAGTGATAACTATTAAAAGGAAACACTCAAAGAGCATGTTGATGAATGAAGTATTTGTGAAAGCTAGTAATATAGAAAGTTCTCTTTCAACTTTAGAAGAGAAGTATTTTGATGCACCTAATGGAATATTGAAGTCAACAATTTTTTATGACTCATCCTATTTAAATGAAGCATTTCCAATAGAAACAAAGTGTCAGTTGATTAGACTTGACATTAGAGAGAAAATTAAACCATGCACACTCAGCGTGAGGTGGATGACATAGAAAGGAAGATATGGCCAAGTGTTCATGGACTTTTGTGATCACAGTAAGTTGTATGAAAGAAAAAAATATTACAAGTAATTGGGAACAACTTTTGTAGATGAAGTAGATATGAATTTAATGTAAAGTTAAATTTGAAATAAATTAAGTTCAACAAACAAGATTTTTAGTACCATTCATTTGTGTAAAGAGTTTAGAGAATATATAAGTGATTTGATAATGGATTAAGAGAAAATTAAAGTGTCTAAAGTTTAAAGTTGAAGAAGCCCTAATATGTGATAAAAAAAAGGTATTTTACAAAGATATCAGTTTGAATTTTTAGCATATTTAGTTAGCATAATGACAAGATAGTATGTATGTGATGTTAGTGAGAGACCAAGGTCAAAATTTAAGAAATGCCCATTTTTTTCTCTAATTGATGATCCTTTGGGAGTGTATTCTCAAATTCCACCTAATGTACTTCACGTAGAAGATGTTAGAAATTATATTCACTACAATTTTGGGAGTACTAGAGATAAAGACTTTCATAATTATTTAGGTATAATGTGAAAAGGAAACCTAACCTTGAATCCTGAGTTTGTATACTTGACTAAGTTGAACCTAGTCAAATATATATTTTATACAAAATTCAATAATAATGAATGGAGTAGGATTATTTTCAGCAGAGTATGTGAAGAAATGTTTTGGGTAGGAGATATAACTATAATGATTGAAAATGACCTAATCCATAAGCTCATAGGACTAAGAAATGAAGGTTGTAATCCAATAAATGAAAAAAATGTTAGGAATATTGTTGAAACAAATCTAAAGACCAAATTTGATGGTAGAAATATGAGAGTTTAGCTAATTGAGGATACTAGAGTTAGAGTTTTGAGCAAGATTATTAGATACAAGCTTAATTATAGTTCAAGGGTAAATTATGTAACAACAAGATTTCTCCATGCAACATATGTGATGGTTGCTGAAAAGAAAAAGGTGAACATGTGTGAGACTATCAGAGTGTCATCATTGGATAACATTGCAAAGCTGAAGAAATCTAAGAATGTAGTTTTTAGATTTGAATCTTTACTAACCTATTTGTTTTTCCATACAACCAAGAAATTCCTTAGAATGACAAGTTGGGATAGTAATGAGTGGACCATTAAGATAATCACTTAGTGTTATAGAGTTATACTTGAAGATGTCAGGATAAAGACATAGAAAAAATGATGAAGATTTTTTAGTTGGAAATGAAAAAGAGATACACAATTCCTCCTACAATGGTAGAAGACTACAAGGATGAAATGTGTTTTATGGTAGTAACCTACACAACTTGTATAGAGGTAGGGGAACCAAGAGTTAAATTCATAGAACCTATGGGTTATGAAATGAGTGAAAAAGTCATTGAAGGTTATCCAAAGATTATACTTCAATTAGAAAGAGACATTGAATATTCTAGATGGGGAACATATGAAGAAAAGATAAAGGAAGTTAACTCTGAGCTTCATAGCAAGGAAATCAAGAATAATGTTGAGAAAATGATAGAATCCAATCTCAAGGAATTAGGTATGGTAAGGAAGGAATTTAATGAGATCAAAGGTATAGCCTTGGAAATGAAGGCCAACAAATAAAAAGAGGTATGATTGTTGACATATTAGTCAAGATTTTTATTAATGAAACACACTTATTTAGATTCTATACAACTACCAAGCTCATTGAATAGTTTATAGTGTTTTTCATGTAATTTAGTAGCCGTTGAGCTTCTACAGTTCCTACCAAGTCCTTTGGACTAATTCTAGTGGTTACCAAGAAAATTTAGTTAGTGTGAAGTTTAGCAATTCAAACCAAGGAGTTTAGTGTACACCAAGCTTATTAGTGGTTATTGAGTTTGTAGTCCATGTGATGCGAAGCCTATGTTTGCTAAGCATTGCAGTATCTACTGAGCACTCAATTCATGCAATGTGAAGGTAGTGTTAACCAAGCTACTCCATAGTAACCAAGTGATTTAGTGTTTTCCAAGTTGCACAATATCTACTAAGTAACTAGTGAAAACTAAGTTCAAGACTACTTGAAAGTGATTAGTATGGACTGAGCTTCTATGTCTACCAAGAGCATGATGATGCCAAGTAGTGATAGTGGATGCCGAATATCAGAACCTCACTGAGTCAATCTTCAGAACTTGAGTATCTTCATGTGGGCCAACTTTGTAATATTTGTGTTAACTTACAGTAATGGCTGACTTTGTAATTTTGTAAATTGGATTGGTATACATATGTGATGTACTGTATCATATCCAATGTAAAATGAATGTGTAATGAAAAATGCAAGAATGCAAATTAGAAATTTAGTGCTTCATCCTAATAGGTGAACCAATCAAAATCCTCTAACAAGTTAGACCTAACATTCTTTTCTAAATCTCTTTACTAAGTGCATACTTCATTATATCTTTGTAAATCCTCTCACAAGATGGACCTAGCAGTCCTATTTTCTCCTAATAGGGCAGATCATTAGAAGTGATCAATGTAAGCCTTAACCACCCAACTTTATGCTAAAGTACTAAAGTTTGTGGGTATCATCCCACTCAAGTTTTACTTTCTATTTGGAAGGTTTCTAGGTCACCAAAGCATTATGTTCAAGTGTTTTGGATGTTTTCATGTTTTTGGTTTCTCATGCATGCAATTATATTAGATGCAATAAATCAAATGCTAATTAGTTTACTAGATTAATTGTTAAAGTTTTAGAAGTTACTGATTCACCTCTCCCCTCTTAGTAACTTAGGATAGTTTTGAATATTTCCAAAAATTGGTATTAGAGCTTTGTGGTTCTCAAGAGAAAGTTTAAAAACTTGAGCAAAGATCAAGGATATGGAGATTTTCAAATTTGACAAAGCTATTGAGAATGAAAATTTGGATTTGGAAATGGCCATTGCCCAACTCAAGAAAGCTAAGGAGCAACTTTCCCAATCCTTGAAAAGAAAAAAAGAACTTGCAAATCAAATGAATGATCATATCTACATTGAAGAAAGAATTGAAGACTTTCACCCTTCAAGTAGTCCAAATGAAGTAGATGATGCAATCAAAGAACTCCTAGAGAAAAATAGTTCCTTGGAAGAAGTAAGAGAGTTAAAAAGAGAACAAGAAATTTAGTCAGTAAGGTTATGTGAAATCTTGGAACAAAGAAACAAGATAAGAGAAGAGATGGATGGAAGAAACAATGAGATCCAAAACCAATCCCTTTAGCATGCAGACCTTATTGATCAGCTCTCCAATGCAAATGAGGAAATCATGAGCCAAATACAAATCAATGAAAGAATAAGGAATGATCTAAATTTTGAAAGACAAATCAACAAAAGAATAAGAAATGAATTGAGATCTTTAAAAAAATTAGTGAAAGATTAAGAAATGACCTAAACACTAAGAAGAAAATCAGTGAAGAATTGTGTAGTGCCTGCCCCTAGTTCGCATTTCTGTTATCATTGTCAAATTCCTTAGGCTGATTTTATGCATTGATTAGTTTTAGAGATACTGGATTTACAATATTATGATATTATTTCATGTCTTGAATTACAAATATATCGGTTATAATTGTTTAGTTGATTTCATTTCACATGACATTAATGATGTTTTGATGATTCCTAGTTAGTAAATGTGGCTTCTTTCATAAAAATGTTAACATGATGTCTTTAATGATGATTATGTTGTATTGATAGAGATGCATTATTATATGTACGCATTTAATGTTAGACTTGTGATTTTTACGATACTTACCCCATACTTGCATGTGTATGGCGTGCATGTTTATTTTATCTTTCTGTTTGACATGTTTGATGTGGTTAAGGGAGGGAGTCATAGTCACCTGCTAGTCGGGATCTACACGATGAACCACTCCCTGCGATTGTCTTTTTAGTTTAAATATAATTATATACATGTACATGCTCATCTTTTATGCAGGATGTAGGTACCGAGCATTGACTTCCTTGAATTGCAAGGATGAGCATGCCCTATTACAAATACTCAAATGGTGAGAATGGGAAGATAATGATAAGGTCCAATCCTAGCCATAGCCTATAATACTTGTCCTACAAGGAGGACTTGTAACAAACTGTCTACCCTTTTTAAAACCCGTGAGTATTTTGTGCGTATGTTGTTTTGTGAGTCTTTGTTGAATTTTCTATTAATTAAGTCTAATTAAAAGATTAAATTAATGATTTAATTTTTAATGTAAATTATTATAAAATTTTAATATTTAATTATATTTAATTAATTGAGAAATTAATTAAATAAAAAGAATTGAATTAGAAGATATAAGTTATAAGAATAAATTTAGAACATGATAATATTTATTTAATTTAATAATAGTATATTTAGAGTTCATTTTTAAATAAATGCTAAATATTATTGTTATTTAAGTTAATAAATATTTATCAAATTAAACATTCAAAAATAAAATAAAAAGTGAAAAGATATTAATTTATGAAAAATATCTAAGTTCGCATGAATGAGTTTAAAATATAGAAAATTAATTAAAAGATAAATATGTGAACTTAATAAATATATTTTTAAATGTGCAGGAGATTTAAAAGTTAATAAATTAAATAAAGTAATTTAATAATTCACTTAAGATGCATGAAGGGAAAAATAAAATAACATTTTAATTTAAAAGCAAGTTAATCGTGCGTTAAAGAATTAATTAAATAAAATAATTATAATTTTAGAGTTGTGGAGACAGAAACTCTAAAAGCTAATTAGATTCTATATTAGGGGTTTTCGGGTCATTATTGCACACACAGGTTTATGGAGAGCAACTCGATGGGTTTGGAAAGTGCAATATCCTCCCCTGATTTTAACTTTGACTTGTAGAAATTTAACTTAAGGAATATTGTCAAACACTTTGTATGCAAACTCATAAAGCTGATTTCCTCAATAAATTGCTTTCCAATGAGTAGATTTACGAAAAACTATGAAGTGACATTAAAATGCATAATACACATCATAACATTTTCACAAACACTTGGCACACATTCAACAATATATGAAAAATCTAGAAACTCTTTCAATTTGCTGATAAAGGGTGATTTTTAAATGTAGATGTGCACTTACAACTGCCTTAAAGGCTGCAACAACTATTCAGACTTGTATTCAACAATTATTATGCAAAGTATCAAAATTTGATAGAAGAAACCTGGAATTAGTTGCCGTAGTATTTTGCAGATGTAGTCGACAACCTTGTAGTCGGCAACCTTCCAAACTTCTAATCAGACGAAAAAAAAAGTAAACTTGATACCAACACTGTTCACACCGTACTGTAGCAAAATATTGTTCATGCTGACTATAGCAAAATAGTGTTCATGCGACACTATAGCAATAACTAACTTCAGATCTGCACCTCAAACCCTTGTAAATTTCTTTATGTGAATGCCCCAAATGAAACCTAGTGTGTTTCCTAAAGTGAAAACACCATTGATCCTCCTAACTGTGTCTTCCAACAGTGAAGAGAATGCTAGAAAAGAGGGATTCCATCCTCCAAGCCCAATAATCAGATATCCAACAACATAACATTAATCTTCATCCAAGCATACAAAAAAAAAGCTCTTCCATTTCTTTTATAGTGTTCTCACAAGAGCTCAATCCTTCGTTTTCTAATGTGGGATAAAACATAACTCCCTTTATGTACCTTATGTCTCCAATGTGTTATAACAATAAAGGGAACTCTTTTAATTTAAATATTTCCCACAAACTATAGTCTATGCATTAATAAAGTTAAATATTTAAATTTAACTTTATAAAATGGCTTTATCAATGCATAACAAATCTTATCAATGATAAATAAGTTTTCCTGTCGATTTTAAACAATTACCATTGACATACCACTGTGACTGAATGTTCGGCCATGTCCAAGATGACTTACTATAAATAGTAAGTATGCCCAAAGTTGCCTCAAAACCCCTCAGAAAGACCTGCAACTAAAACTGTCTAGGCCAAATGGCCTCTAAGCCCCTTTAATGTCCTAGTTAGCCTACGGGACTGTGGGGAAATAGGCTAACGACAACATCATGCTATGAATGCTAGAAAGGGGACATTACAGAAAGAAAACAATTTTACGTGGCTTGAAAGATTTTGCTTGCAGTAGGAATTTACATCTAGTTGTCAGAGGTTAGCATCAGATCCAGGTAGGATCTCGTGGCTTGACTGTATATTGGTTTTCACTCTTCAAGTTTCTATTTGCTCCGTGTCTTTTGCATGTGTTGTTTTTCTAGTATGCAATATTGTTCTTGTTTGAGAAATACCTGTATATGGCTTGGATGGATACTTCGTTGAGTATATTTTAGAGAATTGCATTTTAATGTTAATAAGATTGAATAAGAAATCAAACAAATGCGAGAATCTATTGGATATTGAAAGTGGGCTTGAGATTTAAAAGATAAATGTTGTCCTTTTTCAATAAATTTTAGGTACGGAAATTAATCTGGAAATGGACTTGAAAGAGAAGAAAATTCTAGGTTAGAAATTTGCTTGATTAGCAATATCTTTTCTATGGAAATTATCTCCTACTTATCAAAATCTTTCTATTGGATTATATTTATAAAAGTGTATTATATATATATATATATATATATATATTAAAAAAAAAAAAATTTAGAAAGGAGAGTTTTATTAGTTTTATTAAACTTTATATAAATTAAAATTTATAAAACATAATTATAAGATTTTAGAAAGGCTATTTAATAAATTAGTTTCTTTTTAAAAAATAAAAAAATAAAAAAAATAAATTAATTTGTATGGGGTTTGCCGCTCCCCCCCCCCCCAACCTTCTTCTCTGCCTGCATCACAACAAGTACTGTCGTGGCAGCAGTACCTTGTTGCGGTAGATAGTAGTCTGCAGGCCAGCAAGCCTAAAAACGCTTTGATTAATGCATTTTTTTTCTTTCAAAAAAAAAATTGTTTATAAAATTTAATTAATATTTAAGTATGATTTTTAAATTAATAATTTATTAAAAATAGATTATAGATTAATAAAATTTGTTAAATGTTATAGCTTTTAAATTATAATTAATTTTAATAATTGAATATTAATGTTATTAAAGTTAATTGATAATGAATTTAAGTTATTAATTATTAATATTGTTAATAAATTCTATTAATATATATTAACAATTATTTAAATATTATTGATGTAGTTTAATATTTAATAATTAACTTAATTAAAATTAGTTTAATTAAAGTTAAATGATAATGGATATTATTTGATAAGATTATAACTATTAATTAACTTAATTAATTGTAATTATTAATTAATTTAATTAATTGTAAATCAATTAAGTTTAATGGATAATCAAAGTTACTCAATAGGAATTTTAACTATCAATATGTACCATTTAATAAGTTAACTAGATAAATTATCTTAGAGTATTTTGGAAAAATTGATTAAAAACCCAATATAGGGGTGAGTGAGTAATTATTTAAATGAAAGAATAGGTTAATGGAAGGAGTAAATGATGGATTGTATCTACTTGAAAACATACATTGAACGCAAAACTAAAACTTTTGTCTTTTAAAATCAAACCCAAACTATGAAACTATATTGCTTGCTTATATTGTCTATGCTTTGGGATTTTGGAGTCGGTTAGATGTTGACCAGTCTAGGATGTACACCAGAGGCTTTGTGAGATTTCTTTGATACTATTTTATGTGGCTGGATGTTATGATGTGTTTTGTGATTCATATTGGAGATTATATTTATGAGGTTTATCTTGTGGAGCATTTATGTGTACTTGGATGGGAGAACCATCTTATTATCAGGTTGTGTGTTAAGGAACCAAGTTTGATCTTTATGGGTGTTGTGGTATGGGACACAACTGTGGATTTATGTGCTTAGGAGAGGTTGTCTAGGTACATGACTTGGGAGTGGCTTGCAATAGGGGTCTGGGACCCAAAGTGGTCAGTACCAGGGTAACCTAATGCAAGTTATGTAATAAGTGATAATCTAGTAATTAAAACTTTTGGGGGGAAAACACTCTAAAAAGATAAGTTAGAGATATTTGACCCACCTATGCCTTGAGTGCTTTTATAGATTGAGGATGGGAATGGGATGAGTGCGTCATCTTCTTGAGAGGACTTTTTGGTTTCCACATGTGTGATGTTGAGGGTCCGGGGTTCAGAGTAACCAGTCTAGGGTAACTCAACACTTGAGGGTCCGAGGTCTATTAGAGATCAGTCCAGAGTAACTCAAGAAGCCATGTGATGACACTCCTTAGTATGTAGCCTAAGTCTCCTCTGTAGATTTTGTGTACCTTTGGTGGTGTACTTATTGTTGGATGTGGTGTACTTATTTTTGGATGTGTTTATTGTGGTTATTACTTTCATTGATGATGATTGGTGATTGATGGATGATGTACTTTTGACATGTAGTTATTGACTTGAGGTGGTTATCTTTCGTTGACTTTATCTTATGATCTTGGTATTTGGTTTATACTTGGTTCGTGTATGATGTTGGTTATGTGGAGTCGGTATTGGATTGAGTGTTCTTTCCTTTTGGATTATCTTATCTTCTTTAGTAGCATGTGTTACCTTTGAGATAGTTTTGGCTAGTAGGTATTTCATGCCTAGAAATGTTTTATGTTTGATAGCCATATGTGGATCATTCATTATCTTCCCTGCACGGTGGGAGTGGAAGCCTAACTAGGTAACCACGTGGTCAGGAGATAGTGTCTTCTTACCATTTGGGTTTCCCTTCACATTGATAGTTGTTGGATTTTCATTGCAAAAGATGTACCTTTATCATTCTTATTTCTTATCTCAGAGACTTCTTTTTAGATGATGTATATATGTTATCATGTATTATGATGTATAGTATCTATTTTCACATACCCTCCGACATGTGCAGTGGATGTTATTTAGTGGATGTACCTTCAATTTATTAGATATACTTATGCTTTGCTTATGTGATTATGTATCTGTTATTCCTTTATGATCTTGAGACATTGTACTTGGAACTTAAACTAATTAATTTTAAATTATTAAATGTGACTCAACATAAAGGAACCCTTGAGGAATTGAAACTATATCTATAATTGCTAGTGTGTATTTGATGTGTATGTTCATGTTGCTTCCGCATTAATGTTATCTTGATGTTTTTTAAACTTTAAAAAAAAAATAGTTCAGTAAACATTGTAACATGTTAGGTTTTTTTCTCTTGGGTTCCCAAGCGGGGCATTACAGATTGAGAAATGACCTAAACACTAAAAAGAAAATCAATGAAAGAATGATGAAATCTCAAGTAGACATGGGTCTCTTGAATGAGAAAAACCTCTATAGGAAAAAAGGAAAATTAGGAATTGAATACAAAGAAGAAGGTGAATCCTCCAAAAAAGGTGCTCAAAGGAATCAAAGAACTACTTGCAATCACTATGGTAAGATAGGTCATACATCAAACAAATGTTGGAGTAATGGAAAAGAAAAATTCAATGGAAAATAATACAATTGCAATCAGCATGGTCACAAGGCTAATGAATTAAAAGACAAACTAAAATTTGAAGGAAACTATCATAAATGCAAGAAACATGGACACAAGGCATCATAATGAAAAAAAATGAGATTGAATCCTGTAGAGAAAATTGTGAAAGAAATATTTGATTGGGATTACAATACCTGGTGTAGATGTCATTCCAATGGAGAATATGGACACATTGGTATGAATTGTGTTAAAAATCATTTGAGGAAAAGAGATACCACTATAAGATGTTTCATTTGTACAAAACTTGGTCATTTTTCCAAGAATTATATGAGTACTAGCAAAATTGAAGATTGGAAGAAGGCAAAGGCTGATAACATTCAAAATAAAATGAGATAGCAATGGACTCCTAAGTCTACCAAGGATACTAGCCCAAGTAATGATGGTCAAGTCACTCGAGAATTGGGTGACTCTACCACTTCTAATTAAGTTCTTAAGGAAGAACTAGAACCAGGCTATCAAAGAAGACATCAAAATCAGTTCTAGTTGGAAAGGTGACAAAAATCCAAATCCATATGCAAGATACAAAGGGATCACTGAGAAAGATCTATATTAGTCATTATTGAGTTACCTTTTCTATTGAGTGAGGTTGGGTCATAGACTCTACTGAGCAAGGTCAAGAGTAATGAAGGTACCTATGGTTACCAAGTCACTAAGACTTTGTCAAGTGATTAATATAGAGTAGTCGATGACACTCTATCAAGCATTGCATTAACTCATCTAGCTCCATACCGAGATTTAATGGATAAAATTTTATCAAAAGACATGCAAGAGAATTCATTTTTCATCGTAAATTTTTGAGTGATATTGCAAAGTGCTATTTTTTGTGTGATCAAGTGACTTGAGTGAATTGCCTACAAACATTTTGAAATTTCTCTCAAGATACTAAGTGAAAATGGCATCTAGTAGCAGCAGTAAGTCAAAGAAAGGTTTCGATATGTTGGTTTGTGGTGTTGAATGGAAGGCACTAGACTTCAAGCTCATGCATGTAGTTGTAGAAACCCTACACCCCAATAGAGGTCAATTACAAATCCCTCCCAAGGTACTTCTTGTTAATGAAATTCAAACTCATTTTAAATGTGCAATTCAAGAAATTGGTACTCTTGAGATAGATGATGCCCTAGCTTAGTTGTGTGTTAAAGTTTTAGAAGTTACTGATTCACCCCTTACCTCTCAGTAACTTAGCATAGTCTTGAATATTTCCAACAATTGGTAGCTACTCCTATTGTCATTGTAGCACATTTAGAGGGAGTGATAGTAGAAGGATCTATTTTATAGATACCTACTACACCCTATGTTGGAGTTGCACAACTACAACCTATCAGAGAGAAATCTAGAGAGAACAAGAAACCTAAAAAGATTTGGTAATCCTAGCATCTGCACAGAGGAAATTCGAAAGGTTGCTAAAGGTAAAGAAAGAATTTGCACCATCCCCAAGAGAGAGGACCGAAAGAACCACTAGTGGTCTAGGGTATGTGCAGGATCATGGTCAACCAAACTATGCTCTTAAGTGGCAATAAAAAATTAGAAAATTAAGGTTATGTCAACTTGACGTGCAATTTTCTACTTGTTATTAACTTTATATCCAAAAGTTGAGAGAAAAGAATTTCTAGCAAATAGAATCTAGTTTCTAAACTACTAGGACTTATCTCAAAAAAATAAAAATTTATTGGTCAAAGTTTTGAATTTTAATGCAATATTACAAAAATTTTAGAACAAAAATTAGAAGTAGACGTATGTCTAACCACATTAGTCAAAATCAAATAACAATATTTTTAAATAATATTCTAGATATAAGTATTAGACTCATGCTTGGATGTGACACATATTTTTGGGTATTTTTATTCTAAATAAATAATTAAAAATTAATTTTTGACTTTAGTATTTTTGGAATAAAAAAACTCTCATGTTTGATCACCTTAACTAAATCAAAACTGTGCAAATTTCAATTTTTCATTTTTTTCTCTTATAGTAGAAGAGACATAGAATGTGATTCATCTTTTGGATTTAAAAAATGTTGTACCATTTGAAAGTTATAGTTGATTTTCAAGTAGTGTTTCAGTCAACACTTTATATGAAACTCTATTAGAAAATAAGTAATAATTACTTACTAAACTCATAATTTGACAAACCTTGCATTTATGGAAAGATAAGAACATTCTTAAGAAACCCTTTTCATTTCATCAAATTTTGGTGAAAAAAAAGTCGTCACCTACATGCTTGAAGTAAAAATCACATAAAAATAGGCTAAAAGCACATTTTAAGGATTTTTTTAAATTTGACCATATAGGTTTGATATCAAAAGATATAGTAGACCTTATAAAGATATTAATTTATTTTCATTTAGTATCAGGGTGGGTGGGAAAAAAGTTGGAATAAATTTTGAAATGGTTTGAGATATTTTAGTACTATATATTTTTCAGATTGCCACTTTTTGGCACACCATGATCTTGCACATACCCTCTAGAAAAGAGGAGGAAAATATTGTAGACTAGTGAATCTAATGAGTCAGAGGAAGAGACTCAAGAAAAGGTCATGGAACAAGTAGTTGGTGAAGGAAGACCATTAACTAGTAAAAAAACCTGGAAATCTAAGGTTGAAAATTTAAATATATAGATAATTGAAAATAATAGTTTTGTCTAGTTAAATAAATATTACATTTTGTATAGTAACATGGATTGAAAGTAGTTAGAGAATACTATAGTAAGGAATATGATTCTAAGGAATAAAAGATTGAATAGTATTTTGGATAAGATCTCTAAAGATTTGTATAAAAGGCTACTTAGTAGGAAGAGAAGAGTTGTTAAAGAGGATATGAAATTGAGAACAAATCTGATTAAGAAATTATATGAAGTAAGCACTAAAGATGATGTAGAAAGTATGTTGAAATTTATTAAGCCTTAGTTGAGAAATAAGAGAAGATCAGTTCTTCTTATGGGAGAAAATTATCAAGAGCTAAATAAGGAAATTGAAGAAGTTATAGTTAGCTATATGACTTCTATGCTAAAATCCACTAAGGATAGTGTGTAGCTAAAAAGAGCAAGCCCTAAGTTTGTTGAAGAAACTCTAAAAATTAACTCACCTCCACATATAGTTATTGGGAGAAAATTCATGAAAGTTGATAGTACTTATATAACAGTAGATGATAAAGAAAATCCTTTTGAAAAGTATGGGAGCAACATTGTTGGCAATATTGCTTCCCACTCTAGCTTAGATGAAGAGAATGATGAGGAAGAGGAGAAGAGAAATGTGAAGAGAAGAATATTGAAGAAGATAAAAAAGAAAAGGAAAAAAATGTAAAGAGGATTGAAGATGAGAAGAGAAAAACAAAAGAAGAAAGAAAAGAAGAGGAAAGAAAGAAAGAAAATAAGATAAAGAAGAAAGAATGAAAGAAGAAAAGAAGGAGAAAGAAAGAAAAGAAGAAGAGAAGAAAATTATTAAAACAAAAGTAGTTACACCTATTGCAAAAAATAACCCAAAAATAGCATTTCATGTAGTGTCTGATGAGGATGATGATTAAAAGAGTGATAATTTCTTCAAGAAAATTATTGGAGAAGAATAAGTCTATTAAGACATTAGAGAGAACTTTGGGAGAAGTTTTGGAAAGAATGCAATTGATAGTACAAAATATTTTTTCATAGCTTGACATTCAAAATAAGGTGAAGGAAATGATAAGATCATTTTATGTAGAATTCATCACTTTATTTGAAATTGCTTCAATACAAGCTTAGACTAAGCATGCTGCATCACTATTTGACATAGTATATAAAAATGTTAGAAATGACTTACAAACTCTAAATGTTTGTCTAAAGAGATGAGGAAAAGCATAGATGAAGGAAATAAATTGTATGGACAATGTTAAGTTCCATACAATTACTTATTAGAGTTTGATAACCTGATCAAAGGAAGAATGAGTGAGCTTCAAACAATCGCTCTTAGATTACAACAACTAGATGCAACCATTGAGGACATCGGAGGAGAAATGGAGTTAGTTCACAATGCTATCAAGATATTGTTTATCCTTAGAGAATATTTATCCCCTAAATTTAGCATTTTGTAGAGGCAATTGGAGGAGTGTCTTGCAACAAAAGAATCCTATAAAAAATTGTATAAGAATGTATATATATGTAAGGGGGAGCTTGGCTATATATATAGGAAATCGTTGTAAGATGAGAGATAAGGAATGAAATGATCCATCAAGACATGAATAAAATTTTCAAGCTTTGAAGACCAATTTTTGAGTAGTATCTTTTTGTATTTATTGTTGTTTTTTATGACATCATTTTGGGACTTAGCTAATTTTCCAAAATGTTTCCATTAATTTCAAAGGGGGAGATTATTGGAAATATGGAAAGGTAGATAAGTGAGTGTTTTCATTTATATAAAAATATATATATTGGTATTTCATTATAAAATCATAGACAAAAAATTGTCGAAGTATTGGATAGTTTGCAATAGCATAGAGATAGATTTGGTATGTAAAAATGACAAAGTTTGAGTTAGCACATGTGTAGCTGAGGAATGATAGAATCAATTTCATGATGATGTATGACAATGCATAGATCTATATGAATAATACAACAATAGATACAAAGGAATTAACAATATAGGTAACTGACAGAGCATAATAGAGAACAATAGTAAAATGAATTGTATGGCTTAAGGAATTATTTTGGTAACAAAATAATTACTTAGCAATGATGGGATTACATCCAAGCTATTTACCATGAGTTATTTTTATAATTATCCAAGCATGTGGAAGCTTCTAGGCCAATTGATCAAGAGTTTTAATAATTTTCAAGTAATAAGTAAAGATAATATTTTGTGCAATTTAGTAGAAGTAAATATGTGATGCAAACTATTTTGAAGGAAGTATATGTGATATTAGAGATTTGTGTGATGTAAAATTTAATGTATGATTAGAGATAGTATGAAGTATAATATTGAGATAGTATTATATGTATATTTGTACATGTGAAGAAACTTATTTGTATATTGAATGTTAGGGTAGTGTGTTCTTCTTGCATACATTGTAATTTCTCTACCAACTCCTAACATGGTTAAAGAAAATCCTAATAGGGTTGAGGTTTTTAATAGGGTCCAATCCTCTAACAAGGATCTCAAGACAATATATGTATTTGATAGACTCTTAATAGGGTCAATATCCTTAATAGGATTCTTGTGTTGAGTCGATCATTCTATGGGTACCATCCCCATTGGGGTTTTCCCTTGGCTAGGATTTCCCTAGGCTAAAAATAATGATGTTATGAGTTCTCTTTTTGTATGGTTTTATTTATTGTTTAACATTATTGGTTTACTTTCATATGCATGTTGCAAAGTAATTAATAATATCTAGTTGTGGGCAAAAAATTGTAGAATACTAATTCACCCACTCCTCTCAGTATTACCTTTTTCTAACATATACTTATATCTATCCACATATTTCTTTGCACTTTAAGCTTAATCCATCTCACTTCATTTGTCCTTTTGGTATTCCTTGTTTTGGGGTTGATCCCAATCTAAGTCTAGGGGAAATAGGTGTTCTTTTTCTTTATCTAGAGTCTCTTTGTTGTATTATCATTTCTTTGGAAACTCTTGGAAACAATATCTTTCAACACTCCCTTGAAATAAAGTGTTTCTCAACACTTATTGGATACCTTTTCTATAGTCTAGAATGTTGTGATGCTTCTCACCAATAGATTTGATGTCTTAGGAAAATGTCTTTGTGACACTCTCTCACACAAAATTAAACTAAACATTGGTTGAGACTTGCTTGAGCTTATTTTCTTTGTATCCTATAAATCATGATTTCTTTGTTGAGTATTCCCTCCCTGATAATCTCTCATGGATGTCATGAACTAGAGGACTAGAGGCATGGGGCATGCTTTCCTTTGATTTTCTATCTATTGGTGTTCTCTTTGATTTTATCTTAGGTGTCTTAAGAATTTTTCTTGGTCCCATGAACACTTAAGATCAATTAAAAGGCCTCATCCTTTCCTATATTGTGAGTGCATACTTATAAGATCAATTAACACTAGGGAATATAGTTGCAAAGTCATTTTGACCTATATGTCTTTGATTCATAAGTTGGGTTCCCACATTTCAATTTGATATAGATCATATTGATATCTTCATAGGTCATCCTAGTGATGGATGTATGATATTTTGATATCCCTAATAAGGCTTGATGTTAAGAAAAATCCAATAAAATAGACCTACTTTTTAAACCCTTTCATCATGTAGCTTGTATGTTAGGGTTCATTCTTAGGAGTAGTGCTCTTGCATTTTGAGTGTCTAGATAATGTCCTTCATCATTTATGGACTTATAGTTGATTGTGCTCATCTTCACTTTCTTCTTGATCATATCTTTTCATTTTATTGATCTTTCATGTCACCTCTTTGCTATCTTGTCATCACAAAGGGTTAATCTTATCATCACATTCATCTACCCTTTTGAAGCTCTTATTTTATTCTAATGTTATGGATCCATTTTTTGGGCTTGAAATTGAAATCCAAGTTCATCTTTCTTATCAAATTGGTTGTTTAAAATTTTCTCTTCCTCTGTGTAGTTGAATATTTTTGAGGCATTATCTCATCTTTCTCTATGTGTGTGACCTAATTTTAATGCTCTATCATTCTTGGTAAACTTAATTACACTAGGGCATATTCTATCATTCTAGTGGTCACTTGTATGAATTAGTGAATCTATTATCTTAGACTTAATTCTTTATCAATTTGATCAAATATATCTATTTGAGTTTTTGCATCTCCTTTATTGTCAATTTGATTTTGATCCTGAGGGTCCAGACATATCTATTTCTTGATCCTTGTTCTCATTCTATGGTAGGATCTTTTCTCAGTTTTCTTAGCTTTCTCAATTCCTAATTGGTCTTGCTCAGTCTTTGATCTTTTGTCAGTCCTTTCTCAGTCTACTCAGTTCATGTGTAGTTTTCTCATTCATTGATTTATCTTTTCTTAGACCCATTTTCCTACCCACTTATTCTAATCCAAGAGAAGATCTTTCTCTTTTTCTTTGACATCATCATTCTTTAATGTAATGTATTCTAAGATTGATCACACATTATTCAAAGAGGGGAGAATGTAATCACCCAAAAATCGTCTAGTAAATCATAAGACCCCTTTTTCTCTTTTAAAATTATTCTAATGCTAGACCATAAATCATTTATGCTGATGAAATCTATTTATTAAATTATAACCTAAGGTTTGACAACACTATCCTAAGTCTCTTATTTAATTAAAAGAACTTGCTCCCTTTTAATTAAATAAAAATCCTACTTCCTACTTATCCTAAGTGTGCACACATAAATCATTATTCCTATTTTTAAAATAGAATAAATGACATTTTTTTCAACACATGAATACACAACTTTCTATGTGGGAGTAATCTTTTATTTTTTAAATACCTTTATTTCTCCTCCACACATTTCTTTGCCTCTCAAAAGTTAACTATTGATTTTTATTGGTGGAGATGTTTATGCACATGGATCACTCAAGATGTAGTCTTATCTCTTGATTATTCTTCTTTTTCCTCTTAATATTGACCATCCATTTAAAAAAAGAAGGGTCTCTCCCCATTCTTGCATAAGGTGAAGTTGGAGCTATTCTCATGCTGTTAGTTTGAAGTCTTGGTACCTTGGAGTTTCATTTCATTCTTGGTGTCTTGGAACACTTGGATCTTGCCCTCATATTTCATCTTGGACCTTGTTCATCATGGAAAGGCTAACATCTATCCATCTTACATTTCAATTTCTATATTATCATGTTATCTTCATTACATTGCATTGCACGTTTACTTTCACCATAGCTAGATCTTGCACCTCATTTATCTTAGATCTTGCATTTTATTTGAATCTTCCATTCTGTGGTGCACCCTATAAGGGCTTCTTAAGTAGGTTAATTTGAGATCCATTATCATATTGTTATTTTCTTGCACTAGCCTTACACATCATAGATAGGAAGCTATGAGCTACCTCTTGGGATGTTCTTCATCAATGATTTTCTCAAGTATAATGAAATATAGAAGTGTGTCCACATTTTTCACACACATGTAGTAATTATTTCTTTAGCTTCTTTATACTTACCAAGTGCTTTAGCTTTATCATAATTTCTTCTTTAATTAATGCAACAATGTTTGCATTCACAGTCTCACTATCAATCTCATAATCAAATATTCTTAGCCATGCCTTTCTTAGCTTAACTACCTACATGTATGTAATATCTATGTCTACCAAGAAATATACATCATCATAATGTTTCATCACCAATTCCTCTAGTATCCTCATCCTTAATCTCATTTTCTATTTGAATTCTTCAAAATATTTATCCATGAGATTCTCAAAATTCTCTCCTAACCAAGTCATATACTTATTAATTTTTCTTGTGACAGGTTTCCCTTGTTCCTGGACAATGTTTCCAATACTAGGAAATTTTTTTAATATAAAATACAATACATATAATAAGTGAACCAAACTTACACATTGAATTCTTTGCCTTCTTGATAGTTGTTAGGTCTTCTGCTAGTTGTAGCTTCTAGAACTCAGCAACACCATACTCATGATCTTTGATGACTATCTTCCATGCTTGATCCACTGCCATACATTGTACATTATTCAATCTACTAGATTGATAAAATCTATGAAAAATAATTATCACTAAAATTCAATCAATGGATTAGAAATGTTTGTGATGGACAACCCTTGTCTGTTCCACTTGACACTTGTGTTTTCTTCAACCTCCTCATGGATCAAACTATGAATGGTCTTATTCTTATCTAGTGTGGGATAACTAATTACTTTGTGAATCATCTTCTTAGGTATTTCAACTATTTCATTATGAAGCCAAAAATTCATATCATGAATCCTTCTCAACACAGTCTTGATCCATTCAATCTTGAGATTCCTCAGCAACTATAGGGAATGAATTAACCCTTTCTTCTCAAATATTTTGAATTCATCCTTCAAAACTCCTTCTTCACACAATTTCTCATATGCTTCTTGAATTTTATAATATCCTAATTATCCAATCTTACATATGTAGCAAATCGACACATCATGTATCATGATTACCTTGGGTGGTATCAGAGATAACAACACCATTAAGTCAAGTCACCTCTCATTGCAATTTTAGGAATAACACAAAATTTGGGTGGAGGAAAAGTGTCACTCTTCACTAATTGAATCTTACTAGCCAATATTCCTTGACTCATTCATATGGATGATGAAGCTACCATTTTCTCTTTATTATGGTTTGAAATTTTTACTTTCATCTAAATTACTTAGCATAACTTAGATCCTCACTCAATTAGTCTTCTTGTCTTTGATTTTCTCTTGAATCACCTTAAGATCTCTTTTAGCTTAAATTACTCTGTGCTCTTGAATTATGTATGCGAGGTATAAAATTATAATACCTTCAAATTTTGATATATACTTTCTTTTTCTCAATTTAGGGTCTCCATTAATGTTGTGTATCCAGATAGGTGGAAGCCAACTATCTTGGTCTACATTGGTTCCCTTGAGCTAGGTCTTCACTATGTAGCTTAGACTCTTGCATCTAGCTTGTGCTTTACACTATTTTAGCTTTTGAAGTACTCGATCCATATTGCAATGCTCAGTCAATATAGATAATAACTGATGTTTGGCACTTTTTGTATACATGATTATTTTTTCACTAATCCTTTCATAATTTTTTTCTTGTGCATTCTTTCTTATGTAAATATGAACTTTAGCACATTTTATCTTAGAAACTGATGTAAGATGTATTAGTAGATGTACAATTCTAAACATACCATTCTCACTTAGTTTGAAATGATGTGACCACCTTCTCCATTTGATTAAGGAGGGGGGGTGTGGTTGGGGGGGTGTGAAACAAGGTCTATAATACATTAACCTTTTCAAAAATTCTAAAATGTATTCACCATATGTACCATCTCATATCCAATTTTCTCATGGATTCATAACTTATAATCAAACTATAATAACCTATACATCTAATCTATCAATAACATGCATGAAAATTAATCACATGACAAAATGATTTTAGTTACCTAGAAATACTTGAGAATGAAGGTAAATTGGGGTGGGGATGACATCAATAAATCTTCACTAATACATTAATAAAGTTAACCTATTAGGGTTACAATGTTTGACCATATCCAATGATCTACCCCATAAGGATCTTCCCTATTAAAAGCTTTTGAGACTATTAGATCTCACCTTCTTAGAGAATTTCACACTTACAATAAAGTAAGACTTTGTTAGGAGATTTATAAAGATCTGTTAAGACCACTTTGTTAAGATATTTACCCTATCTCAATATATTAGAATTTATTAAATGCTTGATCCTAAATTTTCTTTGATAAGCTGATATTGGATCTCCTCTTTCCAATCTAATCTAACCCTCTCACTGATCTAATACATCTTTAATGTCCTTCTCTTCTTGACTATATTTCATGCTCTATTCTCTATCCATTCCTTTGTATCACCATACCATACTCTTCCCATATATATAAAAATAGGTTAAGTTCTGCCCTATTTAACAAGTCTATAAAGAGTTTTCTAAACACTTCCTTGTTTTGCCTCTTCATTTGATTTTTTCATCATAGAACATAGAGATCTTTGATTGACATCATGAAATGTGTAAAAATATTTGTAAAAAACTCTATAGTTATTAAATATCATATTCATGTCAGCTTGAAATGGTTTACCTCAAAGTTTGCATCATTTCTTACTTCAATGTAATTTTGACATTGCTTAGCACATACAGTTTCTGATAGTCAACACTTACTGTTTATGTTGTTGTCACTTGATATCTACTATGCTTGGTACCTTTGTTAACTTGGCTTCAACATACATGAACTATTTGGTTATCATTACACTCCTCTCATATTAAAAATAATTAGAGACCACATACTTTCTTGTCTCCTAGAGATCTCATTATATACATGTTTATATATATGACTTAGCCTATATAGAGTAGCTTGGTTATAGTGATTATCATCTAACTCTACCTAGTAAATGACTAAATTTTTGACACTAATTTACAACAATAGTTAAAGAGATCAACAATATTGAAGGCAATTGGATTTTTGATCTATGATTTTGCATATAGTCATTCAAGGATAAATCTTACAAAACTCAATGCATTTTATCTCACTATATTCTTCATTATGGTAGGTTTCAACCACCTTCATGTAAGCATGTATTTTGTAATCTCTTTTTCATTTTTTTGTGGAGTTGTGTTATGTCAATCCCTATAGGTACTCAAAGCAAGGGTGAATAAGTATCGACTCTAAAACCAATTAATCCCTTAGTCACTCTGAACAAATAGAGTACAAACCACTTAATAGCTAAACCAAGATAAATGATGTACAATAGAAGCAAGTAAATTGACACACAGAAGAATTCATCAAGTTCATAGATACATTTATATGTGGAAACCCTCAATTAGAGGATGAAAACCATGGAGGGGATAATACACCCACTAGCCCTTATAATTCATGTAAAAGGTTTCCCTATTAAGAGCTATAACTATCTCTTCTAGTAACACATCATGTTAGGAATATTCATAACCTATTAGGGTTATACAAGCTTGTAAAAGATAATTTGCTAGAGAATTTTACAATAATATTACTAATGAAACTTTCCCTATTAAGAGATATAACTAGATGCAATGTTAAGAAAGAAATCTAATTTATAGGGTCTAAAACTTGATAGTAGATTTCCTTGTAGATCTCCATTGGATATCCTTAAAGATGTATTGATCTCCTTATTAATTTAGTGTTCTATTCAATCTCATCTCTACCCTTGGTTGTTTCAAAAATCCTATCATTGTATCCTCTCTCTTTGGAATTACTTCTCTTGCTATTTTACACTTTGATTATTTCTATACATTGATTAATGCACTTTTATATCTCTCCATATCTCCTTTTCATAAGCCCTTCATACTCTAGTAGAAACCATAACTTTTTTTTCTATTTTGAGAACTTATATCTAGTCTATGATGTTAAAGCATAGTTAACCATTACAAAATTATCCCTATCAATTTCAAATTAAAAATTGGATTCCATGTTTGGTCTACTTATATGTGCTAATTGTGGTAAGAAACACTCTTTAACATGGTCATTCTACGATGGATTAATCACTAAATAAACATTAAATTTTTCATCTCAAAAGGTCCAGTCATGGTGACCTATTTCCTTCTATCTATCTCAGAATAAAGAGCTCAGTGACTAGAGACTGAACTAGAAAAAAGGATTTAATATTATGAATAAAAGATTAATCTAGATTTTTAGGATTTTCCTATGCAAAATAGATTGGATTTAAGATAGATGAAATTCATATTAATTTAAGAATACTAAAGAAAGATTTAAATTAAAATGTATGCATATTAATGTAGAATGAAAGTATTAAACTACTATAATGAGAATAAGCACTAGTAATAAAATAACTCATATGTACAAATAACAAGTACTCAAACTAACAAAGTTTTGTTACTCAGAAACTAAATCTCCCTTAATGAAAGATAAAAGTTCACAATTCATAGAAATCCAAAACATATCAATGGTATAGATCAAATTAAATGAATGGTGGTGATTGACTTTGAGTTTAGTTTGAAATGGAAGTTTATATTTGAGAGAGAAGCTTTTGAGATTTTTTAGGAAATAATCTATTCATTTGAGAGTTACTTGAATGATTTATTTCCCTTTCTTTTCAAGTTAACTCAAAAAAATTCATTTTTTGAACTTAAGAGGATATTTGGGAATATATTTGAGAATTTAATTAAATATTACCTCATATTTAGTAATTTTCTCAATTAATGAATAGTTAAATCCAATCATTAAAATGAGGAGTTTTATTTAATTAAATTTATTTAATTCCTTTTCTATGTTTTATTCTAGCTTAAAGGGTGATTTAATTTAATTTAATGCTCTAAGAATTTTAATTAAATTAATTAAATTAGAAGGTTTTATTAGCTAAATCAAGTCAATGTTTAGGAAATAAATAAGAGTATAGGAATATTGCAAACTTAGAGTAATTTGCAATTGATACTTAGAACAAGTAAAAAAAATAGGACCTAGAAATGCCTAATGATTTAGGACTTTATTGATTAATAGATTGATGTTTTGAGACTGATGAGAAAAATTCATTTAGAATGCCAATTTTGAGGTATTATATTTACCCCTCTCTGAATTGATGTGTGACCAAAATATTGATTCAAAAAATATTCAAATTCTAAAGTGTAGAATGAGAACTAAGATTAGTTCTTTAGTTGATGATTTGAATACCAATTGATGGGCAATAATTCATTTGAATGAACGTCAATATTTATGAGTTTAGTTGTCATAGATTAGAAACTAAATATCTCTCCTTTCAAAAGGGTTTAGCATTATTTATAGAATGAAGCTTAACCCTAAAGAGTCTAGATAGGGCATCTTGATATCTATCCATGCAGAGTTTAGGATCATCTCTAGAATAAAGTTTGATCCTTAGGAGTCAAAATAGAACATCTAGATACCATTTCATAAAAGTAGAGCCATCCCAAGAACTTTTAGCATGAATTCTGATGTTATTCCTTTAGGGGAGTATCCTAAGCATTGGATAGCATGTTAAATGATTGACATGTTGCATTCATGAATGTTTTTGTCACTAATGCCAACATGGTATAGTTTGTGTGAACATTGATAGAGTAGAAGATAAAGGTCATGGTTCTATGGACAAAGGTTTGATGTTAAGGTAAAATTTAGTTAAGGACATGTTTTGTACTACATCCTAATGATGAGGTTAAGTGTGTGTGATGTAAGCCAAAAATGTATAGAAGATATGTTTAATTTATAGAGAGAATTCAATAGATAGAGTACCTGAAGAGTAGTTTTTGATGATTGGATTGTATCCCCTAACATAGATAGAATCAAGATATGCAAAGTTATATAGAGATAGGGAACGATTTGATGATGATGTCAATGAGTATGCAAGGTTTGGATTCCCATATGTGAGAGGTTTTTAGGATTGTGAGCTAATAGTATTATGTGATTACAAAATATTTAATTATCTTATTGTGGTCCTATTACAATTATTTGGGAAAGCCTCAAGGCCAAATCCAAGAATTTTTTTAAGGACTTAGTGTAAAGGAAAGTATTTTCCTTCATTGAGAAGTGTGAATTATGTGTTAAAGGAGTGTAAACTATGTGAACAAGAGAAGAGTGTTTGATAAATGTGACTAAGTCATCCAAGGGATGATTGGATGTGAAGTTGGTGATTTGATATCAAGATCATAAGGAGAAGAAGTCTTGTTGATAGGAGAGAGGAAGAGGAAGAACAAGTATAGTTCATTTCTATTATTCTACAAGTAATAATGCATAGATCATTTGGATAGTGGGTTTATTGGTCTTGCCCCTGAAGCTATTTGGAAAGTGGCTCTATCTACCTTCTACAACTCATAATAGGGTTGGAATGACTCCTAGAAAGGTTTTAATATCCTATTAGGGATTCAAAGTCTCCTAACAGGGATAGATATGTACTAAATGTTTTCATATAATATTAAGAGGGTCCATCCTCTAACAAGGAATATTTATAATAATACATCATTTTGTGGCTACCATCACCAATGGGGTTTTCCCTAGTTAACATATCTAGTGTTATTATGTATGAGTATCTTGTTATGGTTGCTGATTATATTGTTCATATGGTTAAGGTTTAATAAAGTTGATAATTGTGATAATAGTTAGACAATTGATTTAGCACCCACCTCTCAATAATATTGGTGGACTATATAAATTAATGATTGGTATCAGAACCTTAGGTCCTTGAAGAGAAATCTTAATAGCTTTGGAGATTAATGGAAAGTCACTTCAGAAAAGATAGTACTAAGTTTGATGGGATTAATTATGATTGTTGGAAAAAAAAATGAAGACTCATTTACTATGTATGTTAATGGGTCCAAGATATTGGCTTTTGACAAAATATAACATGAAGATTATGGAATAAAGAAAGATTAAGGAATGCAACAAAGTAGAGAGAGATTTGTTTATGTGTAATATGAGAGTCAAAGAAGCCTTACTAAAAAATCTTCTAGAAAATGAATATAGTTAGGTAAAGTCACTAGAACCATCTCATAAAATTTGAAAAGATTTAGAATCTAATTTTGAAGGAGATAATCATACAAAAATAGTAAATTACAAAATTGAATATGTTTTTTTTGAGATGCTAAGATGTTGGTAGAACATTTGAGATTGTTGTAGGAATAAAATCATGCGGTGAATCCAAGGAAGAAGACGATATTGTATGGAAGATTGTGAAAAATTTGACACCACCATTCAATAAATTAGCATAAATGATTGAGCTTTTGATAACTTGGCCTAAGAAGTTCACCAGGGAAAATTTTCTTGGAAGATTGGAAGCAATAGAAGATAGTTTGAGACAGTTTGGAGAATTAACAAGAGTGGAGACACTTCTCAGTCCCTTAAGTATTTGTCCATTCTTATCTAGAAGTGTAAGCACCCATGGAGGGTTTGTTAGCAACAATAGAACCAAATATGAAGAAGACAAAAAGATTGAAGAAGGTATAGCCTTGCTTTTAAGAAGAGAACGAGATAGTAAGAGAATCTTTAAATGTTAGACTTGTAATAAATTTTCTCATTATGTATCTAAGTGTCCTAAGAGAGAGAAAAACTATACAAGAAATTTTAAGCCTAAAAGAGCTAAAAATTATTTGTATGCAAATAAAGATGAGGAAGCTAAAGAAAGAGTTCAAAGTGAAAGTGATAGTAAGCTAGGATTTGTAGCCATAAAAGAAGATGAGCTTCATAAAGAAATTAGAGAAGAAAAGGCTCTAATTTCCCAAGTGGAAAAGAAATATGATTGGATAATAGATAGTGGATGTTCACATCATATGAATCTTGATATGAACAAGTTTGTTAAATTCAAGAATCATGATCGAGGTATTGTTTGACTCATTAACAATGTGGCTTGTCACATTACATGGATAGGATCTATTGTTCTTGATAGAAAGACTAACACTAATGATGTTTACTTTGTTGATTTTTTAAAGAATAACTTGTTGAGTGTGGGATAGTTGGTAGATAAAGGTTACCAGTTGAAATTCATAGAGAAGACTTGTATTATCAAAGATAAGGATGGTAAGCTGTTTTGAAGTAATGTATTTTAGTTGAATCCTACTGAGATGACATGTTTGGGCACAAAGGTGGATAAAAATTGGTTATGGCATAGAAGATTTTGTCATATACATTTTGATAACATTGTGAAAGCTTGTGGTACATTTGCAGTTATAGATTTGCCTAAGATAATGAAGCCTAATAATGTTGTTTGCAAATAGTGTATCATGGATAAACAGATGAAGGTATCATTTCCTAGAAAGAAGATCACTACTATAGAGAGGCTGGACATTTTCATACATATTTAAGTGGCCCTACCTTTACAAGATGATTCTATGGAGAAAGGTATTTTATGATATTTCTTGATAATTTTACTAGAATGATGTGGGTAGTATTTCTTAAAGAGAAATCTAAAGCATTTGATAAGTTTAAGTTATTGAAGAATAGAGTTGAGAAGGAGTCTAGTATAAAGATTAAATGTTTGATATTAGATAGAGGTGGAGGATTTACTTATAGAGAGTTTAACATGTTTCTTGAAGAGAATGGGATTAAGAGACAATTATCATGACCTAAGACCTCTAAGTTGAATGGGATAGAAGAAAGGAGAAACATATTAGTATCAGAGGAAACAAGAGAAATGATTTTTGAGAATGATCTATCCAAGACATTTTGGAGAGAAGAAGTCAATACAACTGTATACACCATGAACAAAGTATAGATTAGAAAAGGTACAAATAAGACTCAATACAAATTATGGTTTGGTCATACACCTTTAATAAAGTAGTTCACAATTTTTGGAAGCAAGTGTTACATTAATAAAGATGATGATATTGGTAAGTTTCATCCAATAAATGATGAAGGTATGTTTCTTTGTTATTCATTGAAAAGAAAATATTGCAAATGTTTTAACCATAGAAGCAAGAAAATTTTTGAGTGTGAAAATGTAAAAGTTGATGAAAAGTTTGGAATTAAGGAAAATATGATGGATTATAATTCTAATGACATAGAAGAGAACCCTAGAATTGTTAGAGAAAATGTAGAAGTTTTATTTGAGACTAAAAATGACCTATAGAATGATGTACAAATTATTGAGAAAAAAGGAGATCAGATATTTGAACTAAAAGAAGAGATAAGAGTTGAGATAGAAACTCCTACTCCTAACAAGAACCTTGTCAGTGTTTCAAACTAGTGAACAACAAAATGTTCAATACCAGAATGATAACACTCATATAACCTAAGGATCAACTAATTCCTATTATTAGCTATGTGAGTAAACCATTTGGACCCAACTTCAACAAAACCATTGGTGGTTTCCTACTCTTTAGGCTCTACAGAACCAAGGTGGGTATACCTAGGGATGATTATAATGCAAATTGTTATGTAAAGATTCTTTTAGTTTCATTCAGATTCTCACCTATTACCCACTCTCACATGAGCAATTTACTTCACTTCTTTTAATGTTCTTAAACTTGTATGCATCCCTTATTAGTAGATCTGGTCATCTTTCTCCTTGAATTTACAAATATTCTTGGGAATATCAGCTACCTAAGACTCAAAGAATAGATATAAATGAGTATTGACCAGAATTTATAACTTTAAACATAATTGAATGAAAAATTATTTTGATTTTATAATTGGTTTGATATTTAGTAGTAGAATTTATCCTTGTTCACTTCTGACTTATATGACCAGTGCCTTATCCATTGGACAGAAAATTGACTATTGGTGGGAGATCTAATTCAAATAACTTGTAAATGAATTAATCAGTTGTAATCACCCATTTCCATTCTTATGAAATATCCTTTCTATAAACTCATAAACCCTATTGACTCATTAAAGCATTTATATAATTCCTTGAATTAAAAGCAACTGTGATATCAACATACAACCCATCTAGATTGCATTAAGCCAAATTAAACCTTATTTAAAATGACTTCGAAGTAGACAAACCAATAAAAAGGAGATAGAAATTGATGACATAAATATACTATAAATGCCCCTTTGTATTATACTTTCAGATGACTAATACAATGACCAATAGAAACCAATTGAAAACCTAGAATAGATTGCCTTTTCTGTCATTTTAGTATGTTATCAGAGAGTACAATTGGAGGAAAATTCAAAACACTTGCATACTATTAGACCAACTCAATGTACTTTTCTTGAGAAAAAAATTTTTTTTACAAGTTTTGGACCCTCACAATGCCTTGAAAACTCATTTATATAGCATGAGTTGCAACAAGCAAAGGGCAATTGTGATTTGACAAGTGTCCAAGAAAAAAAACATCATACAAAAGACAAAAATGGTCACAATAGAATGATAGGTGCATCAAATGTTCTTTAGGTAGGCCCATTCCTATTACTGTTGTAAATCATCAATTTTTGATTTGTCTCTCACTATTTCAGATCTTGAGAATACGTGGCTACCAAACTAACCAATGAAGGGTTATCTTGTGATGCCTCCAAATTGGTGTTTTCCTACGAGTTTTCATTGCTTTCACCCTAAGCAGGCACTATTACTTTTTCACCATATTCTTTCTTTAGTTCTAGTGATAATGTGTCAATGACCTACACCTCACCTTCTTGTTCCTTATCATCATCTGAACTACCTTCTTCTAACTACTTGTCCGAAGGAATATCTTCCATCTAGGTGTTAAACTGTATATCATCCAGCTAGCTGAACTGCAAGATATCATCTTGTTTCCTTAATATATAATCAGCCTCCTTTTCAAAACCAACAAATTCTTGCTTCAAAGAATCAAAAAAAACTGGAATTTAACCAATTCCTCTTTCGTGGTGGCTCACCAGGCATACCCCTTTTCATTGACAACTTTATTTATCCTTATGCAGAAAAAGTCATTCAGTTCTTTACTCCATTCATCCTTATTTTTCAATTTATTCTTTCTATCCAAGGTACAAGGAAACATATCAAATTTTTGAGTCTTATACTTATTTAAATAAGAAACATTTTTTAGTTGTAGAGCAACTCTCCTGTTATCAAAATCTGATAGGTCATTAGCAATATCATACAATTTTTCAATATGGTCATTGGAAGACCTTATAACTGAATAACATAAAAGAGTGATTTCTTTTTCCCTTTTTCCCCACTCACTAACAATAGGCTTGAGGGTTTCATCATGGGTTTTTAGTTCCTCCCATATACTTATTACTCTTTCCAACTGATTAAAGAATAAGGGCCATTCAATTTTATCCACTAAATACATTAGAGCCTTTCTAAGCTTAACCTCATACTGCATATTTAACTCTACATGTAAGGCCCATAGTTTGCTTTTCTCTTCTTCAAAATCCTTAGTTGTGTAATATTCTGGCCTTTGAGGTGTGTCTGGTATTTCTTCAAGGGGGCTAGATTTAAAAGGTTCCACTAGAGGATGGGGGTATGTTAGTCTTGGCCTTGTATACTTCCCCATTAGCTTGTTTTCAAGCTCAATTCTCCCTTTTACCTCCTTATTATAGGCCTCAAGGATTGTTTCATATCTATTCTGTAACTCAAACATAACCTATTCCTCCTTCTTAGCAGTGGCCAAAAGAAACTTGGAAGAATCCACATTCCAATATGCTACCTACACATGTGAGGTATCAACAACCCTTCTTACAAGTATATTTTCCATCAACCCAGACTCATCTGGTTGCAATGATGTGGCTCTAGATCCTTTTCTTAATGACCAACTGACTAATGCAACTTGATCTTCAATGAGTGCAGTGCCTTGGAAGTCTCTTTTATTTGGGTCTTTCAATTCCAATTTATTAGAAATAGAATTGAAAATCAATGCATCTGCAATATCCCAACTGGGCAATAATAAAATGTTAGATGCCTTTATCATTTTCCTTCCCTCCTCAAGGCTTATATTTTGCAATTCTTTCATCATTTTTTCTTTAGTTTGGTTCTGCATGGAAGTTTCATCCATTTTTGGATGCTCTATTTTCATCCTTTTACATTTCTTCTAAAAAATGTTCATGTTTGCCCTCCATGCACACTGCTGAAAAGCCCTATATTTCACAAAACTATCATCAACCAAAAATTGATGACTTGCCTATTCTAATATAGGGTCCAATTCCATGCCTCTATAATCAGCTATTGTTATATCCAAACTTGGGAGGGGAGGTTCTAGAGGGTTACCCTCATCTAATTCTCCTTGAGTAATAAAAATGCCTCCCTATGATCCCATCTATTCAATCTGCTCACTAGTGAGCTATTCTTCTCCAATCCTCAAAGGGGATTGAGTGGGTGAATATTCCTCAACTTGAGGCCTTTCTTCTGTTATTACCTTCTACTTCTTGGGACTAGGCTCATTAGGTCTCTCCTCTTGGGCTATACTAGTGGATCCTATTATTTGCTTGCCCTTGTCTACAGGAGCCCTTTTATTCTAAATTATAGTATACCCAGGCTTCTTTTTTACAATTATTTGACCAGCTCCTATATTTGGAGTGAAAGCCAACCTCCTCATGAATTCTCTAGCCTTATCAAGATAGGAATCAATAAAAAATTGTTTCTTCTCATTCATAACTTTCATTATTTCAGGGAATTTATTCATGAGCTTACTTATTTTTTTAGCCTCTATATTAGCATTATCTAAAGGATTATATTTTAGATCAAAACAATGAATGAATTCTAGGACCTGGAAGCAAACTCTCCATTTTTCCTTTTTAGTTTCCTTCTCCTACAATGAGAATTCATTCCTTATAATGTCCTCTAGATAATAAGAATCATGCTTGACCTATCCCAGCTTAATTCTATGCCTCAATGTCTGATTGAAAAATCCCTCAAAATCACAAAAATGGGGATGAGAGATAGCCATCATATACTAATCCAAAATTTTATGCAAAAAAATCAAACCTTAGTGCACCTCCCCTAATTACATCCTTCTTTGCTTTGTATTCATTCTCTAATTTTGGCAGATTGATTTGCACATGGTAATCTGACAATGGTTCTAGGTGAAAAACCTCTCTAATTTCTTCAAGACTAATTGAGATCAGAGGCACACCATCCTTTCTTCTTACAACCCTAATGGCTTGGTCATAATTTTGTGCAATGGCTTCAAGCAAATCATAATCCATGAAAACACTCAAAACTACTAACTTTCCCAAATCAAAATTCCAAACATTAGCATGTGGGGCAAACAACTTCCTTTTTGAAAACCACTTTTTAAACAAGATAAGACCAGTTTGAGTAGTTGTTGCATCCCTAACCCAGTTCCCTTGTCATATAGGCCATCAAAAATTTTAAGCCTAGGGTTTAAGGAAATTAACCTTTTAACTTGTGCAGGCTCTGTAGTGGATTCTAGGAGTAATTCTAATAAATCATCATGGACATTCCTATCCATATAATTAATTTGCCTAGAAAATGCTTTCTTAGGAGGCATCTTGATAGTATTGAAAAAACTAGAATTCCATAGAGGTTTTAATATAGGTACTTACTTGATTTTCTAAACTTGTTCTTCTCTGAAGTTCTATAATTGATCTCAAACAATGGAGGAATAGCTTCACGTCTTTACCAGGCATAACACCATACAATCAACAGGCTCTTGTGCTCAAAAAATTGCAATCTTTTTTTGCATGGGACTGGAATTAATGAAAATCTCCTGTGTTATACTCTGTTTCTCCCACATGCAAAGATTTCATTCATCATAAATGTGCAGAATAGAAAAATAGAGTAACATCGCACTTTCTTTTAAATTTGCACCATTGACCCTTGAAAAATCCTATGATCTAGGAATGAAAACTAGGCTGACTCAATGTTCTTCTTAGCATGCTGGCAGTCAAACCAATAAAATGCCTCCATCTGTACCTTTCCTTCAAGGTTGGCATTTCAAATTGGGCCCACGGATGACCAAGGACATGTGTCATCAACTCGCTAACTCACTATACATAACTCTTGAGCACCTTTTCATAGTGAGCTAGCGATAACCACTAATTTTGCTTTGATTGTGTGGCAAATATTTGAAATGACTTTTAAGAAAACAATGGTGGGTCCCTCACTTGCTAACTCACTATACATAATCTTCACACATCTTTTGATAGTGAGCATCCTTGATCCATACTTGATCTTGTGGATAACACATTACTGCAACAGTGGTGGACCCAAACTCACTAACTCGCTATTCATAACTTTCAAGCACTTTTCCATAGGTAGCTAGCAATGTCTGTTGATCTTGGTTTGATCTAATGATCAGAATTATTCGTAGGTTTTATACATGGGGCATGGGTCTAGGATACTACTATCGCTGAGCTAGCTCAACACACTAGCACACATATATATTTTCTAATCTCTTAATGACATCACATATTTTGGCCTTTCCACGTTCGTGACTTTTAGGTGGGTCACTACATCGCTACTGGAAAAAATACCAACAATTTGGTTAGCAATATGGAAAGTTTCTACAAATCAAATTTTTTTGGCTCAAAGATGCTCTGTAGGATTCCACCATGTAATTTGATCGGCACAACTCAGCTTTATCATGTCACTCATTTGAGGCCCACCTTTGAGAACTTTTTGTTACATCACCACTTTTCGACCAGTCATTACATTGCTATCGACAAAAATACCAATAATCTAGCTAGCGATATGGTGAGTTTTGGTAACCATTAAAAATGACACTGCAAAAAAAGAACTACGAATGACATAACCTGTAGAGAAATAAAATTGAAGCCTGCACCATATCTTCCTTAGGATCCTCAAAATCACTTCTTACTTCAAATGAATGTCATCTTTTGCAAAATATAGGCATTCACTATATCGCCACTGGCAAGTCACATGGATTTTTTGGTAGCGACTTGGTGAATTGCAAGATTTATTTGTACTCCAGTGACACCACTTGCAAGTTTTTTCCATGTGCATTTCTTCTTGAAGCTAATAGGCCCAGGACATAGCACGTGGTCATAATGTCTTCACATTAACACATTTCATGGCATCGGATTTCACTTTTCAGTATCAAACATAATTCTCTGATGATCGCTACCTTGCTATGCGTAACATGTGAGCATCTTGCCATAGCGAATATGTGACAACCATAGATTCAAATTAGATCTAATGGTAGGATTAAAACTGCTTTTCAAAAAGACTCAACAACAATGTCCAAGCAGGTAGGAAAAGAATATTCGCTCCTCATTTTTAAAAAAAAAAATTCGCACCAGGATAAAACTTAAAAAGACAAACCTAGGGTTTTTCTAAGATTTTTAAAGGTATCAAAATATACTAAAGAAAAACCTAAAACCCTATGACTTAACAGAAAAAATCTCATCTGATTATTTTACCATGATTCTAAGAAAATTTGATATGTAAAAAATCAGACCAACAAACCTAACAAAGAGTCAACTTTTAGAGTAGATAATTAGAAGAAAAAGCAAAGGAATAATGACAAGAAATAGAAAGAATGAGAATTTTTTTTTGATTTCTCAAGTTGAATGTTAGAGTGCAGACGAGGAATGAAAATATGATCATTGGATTCAAGAAATAAAGGAAGAACTAGATTAGATTATAAAGAATAACACATGGGAATATGTTCCTAGACCTAAAGACAAGAATATTATAGGAACTAAATGGGTATTCATAAACAAGATGAAAAGGTGAAGTCATGAGAAGCAAAGCCAGACTAGTATGCAAAGGTTACTCATAGAAAGATGGAATAGATTATGAGGAAACATATGCCCCTATAGCCTAAATGGAAGCTATGTGAATTTTTTGGCCTATGCAACAAATAATAAATTGAAAGTGTATCAGATGGATGTCAAATCAACCTTTCTTAATGAAGAGCTTGAAGAAGAGGTTTATGTTGGGCATCCTAAAGGTTTTCCTTTGATATAAGACAAAGATATGGTATGTAGATTAAAGAAATCTCTATATGGTTTAAAGCAAGCACCTAGAACCTAGTATGCAAGGTTGGACATGTATTTGGAAAAGCTTGGATTTGTTAAAGGTATGAAAAGTAGTAACATGTATTTGAAAGAAATTGAAAATAGTTTGCTGATAGTAGTAATATTTGTCGATGATATAATCTTTGTAGGAAATGATGAAGCAAGTGATAATTTGTTGAAGAAATGAAGAATGAATTTGAGATGAACATGATTTGAGAAATGAATCTTTTCCTAGGCTTACAAATTGTGCAAAATAGTGATGGTATTTTCATTTCACAAGCTAAGTATTTGAAAGACTTGTTAAAAAGACTTGGCTTAGAAAATTGTAATCTTGTTGGTACACCAGTGATAACTGGTCACAAGTTATCTAGCAATGATAAGACACCTGTAGTTGAGTAGATGAAGCACATATTCATAATTAGAGGTTTTTAATATCTAACTCACACCATACTAGATATAGAAAATGTTGTTGAGATTATAGCTAGATTTCAAGCTGCTCCTAAGAAATAGCATGATACATTAGGAAAGAGGATATTTAGATACTTGAAGAGAACATCTAATTATGGGATATGGTATGCCATATCAAATTATTTCAATTTATGTGCTTATATTGATGTGAATTAGGTAACCAATATGGATGATAGAAAAATAATGAGTGGTGGAGCATTTGTTCTTGGAGAAAGATTGGTTTCTTCACTAAGCAAGTTCTAAACAAGATTGTATTCAATCGACTACAACTAAAGTAGAGTATATCATAGCAGTGAAAAATTGTAATAAAGTCATGTAGATGAAGTAGATATTAAAGGATAATAGAATATAATTTTTAGAACCTATTATCATATATTGTGATAACACAAGTACAATGAGTATGTCTAAGAATAATGTATTTTATTATAATACTAAGAATGTATCTATTAAGTATCATGTTTTGAGAGAGAAAGTTGGAGAAAAAGAAATCAGATTATAGATATCATTACAAAGCCTTTGCTTAAGGATACATTTGAGTACTTGTGAGGTATGCTAGGAGTTATGTCCCTTCTTTCTTTTGAGTAGTTGATGTAGAGATTGCATCAATCCAGTGGTACAAAACACTATTATTTGACTAGACTAAATGTCGATGCTTCCTATATGAGGGAGTATCTATGATCAAAAGAGTTACTAAGGGCTCTTGGTAATTATTTTTAATAAGTGTCTTTGGATACTTAATCTGTTTGAAGAATTGGAGCATATGATTTACATAATGAATAATTTTCCATTGATGTCAATGGGAGAGATAATACATAAAAAGAAACTCTAATATATGGGAAGAGAAGTGTGGAAAATCTTAAGTATGAATAGGGATGAATGTTTATCCTCCAATTGAACGGGGGAGAGAAAATTTAATGGGGAAAGAATAACACATCTCTACTAAGGAGATTTATATCTCTTAAATATGGGGAGAGAAGTGAGTAAATCTCCCAAATATGGAGAAATAAGTGTGACAACTCCTAAGTATGAATGGGGAGATATGTGTATCCTCTAGTTGAATGGGGGAGATATAGTTGAATGAGGAAAGATGATAACATCTCTACTAGGGAGGTTTAGAAAAATTCATGTAAATAAAAAAAATGATATCTCTATGAGGGAGATACTTAGCATGAAGAAGGAGAATTAGTAGTGTTGATATCAATGGGGAGTAGCATTGTATGGGGGAGAATCTACGAGTTATTTAGCATGTGAACAACTGATACTATCCTAAGAGTTAAAGAACATAGTAGTGTTCGAAAGGATTTTAGATTTGATTGATGAAGAGGATTTGAAAAGATGACAACAACAACAATTATAGTAAAGTACTATTTGGTATTCTAAGTGCTTAGATGTTTTCATCTATCTTGCCATCAATGTCAAAGGGGGAAATTATTAGCATAGATGTTGATGGTATTCCTTTAGGGGAGTATCCTAAGAATTGGAGAGCATGTAGCATAATTGACATGTTGCATTCATGACTATGTTTGTCACTGATGACAACATGTTATAGTTTGTATAAAGACTGGCAAAGTAGTAGACACAAATCATGGTCATATGGATAGAGGTTTGATGTTTAGGTAAAGTATTGTTAAGGACATGTTCTACACTATGTGTTGATGACTAGGTTAAGTGACCATGATATAATTCAAAAATGTACAAAAGATATGTTTGATTTACAGATATAGAGAACTTGATGAGTAGTTTTTAATGATTGGATTATATCTCCTAACAAAGATAGAATCAAGATATGCAAAAATATATAGAGACATAGGAAAACCTAATGATGATGTCAACAAGTGGACAAGGTTTAGATTCATACATGTGAGAATTTGTTAAGACTATGAACCGATAGTGTTATGTGATTCAAAAATATTTAATTATCTTATTGTGGTCTTATTATAATTAATTGGAAAAGCCTCAAGGCTGAATCAAGGAATTTTTTTGAGGACTTGGTATAAAGGAAATTATTATCCTTGATCGAGTAGTGTGAATTATGTGTTAAAGGAGTGAAAATTGTGCTAACAAGATAAGAGTGTTTGATAAATGTGATTGAGCAATCGAAGGGATTATTAGATGTGAAGTTGGTGATCTAGTATTAAGACTAAAAGGAGTAGAAGTCTGGTTGACAATACATAGAAAGAGGAAGTACAAGTAGAGTTCATTTCTACTATGCTACAAGAAATAAAATAGATATCATTTGGATAGTATGTTCATTGGTCTTTCCCTTGAAGCTATTTGGATAGTGGGTCCATGTACCTTCTACAACTCCTAATAGGGTTAGCACAACTTCTAACAAGGTTGGATTCTCTTAAGAGGGATTCAAAGTCTCCTATTAGGGATTGATTTATACTAAATGCTTTGGTAGACTCCTAATAGGGTCCATCCTCTAACAAGAAATATTTATATTAATACATCATTTTTTAGGTACCATCCTCATTGGGGTTTTCTATTTGATGAAGAGTTTCCCTAGTTAACATATCTGGTGTTACTATGTATGAGTATCTTGTTATGGTTTTTGATTATGCTCATATGGTTAATGTTTAATAAAGTTGATAATTATGATAATAGTTAGATAACTTATTGAACACCCCCATGCCAACCCCACCCCCCCCGCCCCCCAACCCTCTTATTTATATTGGTGCAACATATATTCTAACAAGAATGAGGTTAATTCTCAAGAGTCTAGATAGAACACCTAGATATCTATCTGTAAAAAAGTTGACAAGAACTATCATGAGTCATAGGATCATCTCTAGAATGAGGCTTAATGCTTGTGAGTCTAGATAGGACACTTAGATACCTATCTATTAAAAGATCAAAAGAGTTGTGAGCTAACCAAAATAATTGATAAAAGATCAATCACCTAGTCAATAGATACGACAACAGTGGATTGATGCAAAATTCAAGGAATTGAGATGCCCCTAGAGATATGACATATCCATAGTGATGTGATGCTCCTAGAGATGATTACTTTAAATTGTGATCAGATTGATTTGAAGCAATATTTAATTAATGTAAGAAATGTATCTATCCTGCCCCCTTAGGAGAAAAATCAAAGATAACATAGAAGAATGATGATGTAGAAAAGTTGATTGAAGCTAAAGAGGTGATTGGTGATGCAGAAGAATGTAGAAGAGATTGGACTAGATTGAGGGTAGTTGTAGAAGATTCAAAGTCTATTTGGCAAGATTTGGAGGTCTGTTTGACCAAGTTTGACCTTGATTGACCAAAGTTGAATCTTGTCAAAAAAAGTTGAAGTTTTTATTATAAAATGTTGATTTGATGAGATTCAAGGATGATTATTACATTAGAAAGATGAACTGCACAAGCATTCCATCACATTGGTCCCAAAATTTTAAATTATATTTTTGAGCTATTTATAAGTGTTAGATTTCAATTTTGATTCCAAAAATGGGTCCAGGTACATCAAATTAGGTAGTGGTGTTAATTTCAAGAGAATTGGAGCACTTTGGAAAACTAGGTTAAAACCTATATAACAACTCAAAAGGTCATTTTTCAAATCATTTTATTATTTGTCTTTTATGATTGGAACTTTGATTCATCATTGTTGTCCTTGTGAATTTACATCAATTTAGTCTTTCTAGACATCATAGCTAGCTAGAAGACTACATGTCTCTAGTAAGTGCTCAAATACCTACTCATTGATTCAAATTTTATGCATTTATGTTAATTTTTTTGTAGTTTTTGCATGTGTTTAGAGTAGGGTTTTTCATTTTCTCACATCACAAATTATTTACTCACACCACACAAAGAGAAAACTTGCACAAGACCTTAAAAACAACACTAAGTTTTGCATCAACATCCCCTAATTCTCATTTTGGGCATACCCATGTGTCACTTGAGAAACCCTAGACCAATTATTTACTCCTACCACATAGTGAAAAGGCTCACACACTAGTGTTTACTTGCATAAAATCTACTAAATTCTCATTGGAGTTATAATGTCCTTTTTCATGGTTGTTTACTTGCATGAAAATAGAGAGACATTTTCTTGGTTTTAAAAGATTTTTTTTTAAATTTTCATGTTCAAGTTAGATTTGTAGACTCTTCTAGGATTGATGTGTATTGTAGTTTCATAATTTTTATTGATTTGACCAACCATTCGGTGATTGATTACTAATTATTTTCCAAATAGGAATGTCCACAACCACTACAATGTGAGAGAATATTATACAACCTTATAATTATACCGAAGAAAATATAATACTATCCAAATAAACATTGCAATATTACATGCATAAATTCCTTAATTACCTCTGGTAAGTGATAGCTCATAGTGTTAAAAGATAAAGCAATTTTCTTAAATTTAATGCAAGAAAGTATGACAAAGATTGACAAATGAAATCCATAAAGAAGTTATTGATTCAACATTTTATTATGTGAAAAAGTTGCCAATTTATAAGACAAAAAATAGAGGAAAATGGCTGCAAATAAATGGCATAATTTTCTCTCAAAAATCCACAATATTAATTATGATGCCAGAATATAGGTGCTAGTATGCACCCTTTTTTTTATGGAGGTCATCCACAAACAAGTTTCAGGTATCCAATATAGGCCCATGCATGCCTAGAACATTTCAAATACATTTTTGTTTCGTTTCAAATCATTCAACAATTTCAATGAAAAAAAACACCAAATTGATAGAAGCAGCTGCCATAAAGTAAATTAAAATAAAGATGACTATTACAAATGCATGATGTATCTAGAAATCTCTTGAAATTAAATAAAAAAAGGAATTCAAAAATCTAAATATGAAGATCCAATTAGACACATCAGTTAATGAATCACAATACCTAGTGCATGACAATTATGTAGAGTTAAGAAATAGTAGAGCACACACCTAGAATGCACAAGGAAAATTACATCATGAAATGAAAGAAAAGAGTTTGAAGAGAAATGAAACTCCAATTTTAGTTAGCATAAAAAATTAATAAAGATCCATTTCTTTTTAAATTTTAGCTTGATTAGAGTCGCACTCCAAGGTGTAATGAAGAAAATGACCATAGATCATGACAAGTAGAAGTTGTTACAAAATAAAGGACCTTCCAAGAACACTAAGAGAAGAAAATGGCATGGAAAATAAAAAAATGGCATTACCTGCAAAGGACATCCAACATAGAGAACAACCAAAAAAGCCTGTTTGAAAAATCAACCTCAACTAAGTTCTAGCTTGAATACTCAAACCCTCATTTCAAATTATAGTGACAAGTACAAAGATTAGAAAAGATGTTAAAATATATAGATATAAAGCTCAAATCAACAAATAATTCTTTGATAATAAGACACAAAGTTCTAAAAAAAATCCATCATTTTTTGAGAATCCCTTAATTGCAAAATTTAAAATATTTAGGGAAAGACTTTTCTTGAATATTATCAACAAAAGAATGCATAATAATGTTAGAATTGCTTTAGAATAACTGTGAGGGGGGAGGCAGGGGGGTCGTGTGGGTGAATCAGTTATTCAAGGTCTAGATGTCCTATTCAAACTTTTCACTAAGTGTAGTGAACCCACTTAACCATTCATTCATCCAAGATTTAACTTATCTAATCATCAAGTTACTATATATCAACATGCAAGTATAACACATAAGAGATCAACACATGACATAGTGATTTACGTGAAAACCCAATTTGTGAAAAAACCACTAGTAACATGCTACTCAATTTTCACCCTTCTAAAAGTGATGCCCTATGAAAGGCTTGCCCTGTTAAAGGCTTACAACACACTATTAAATGTGATCTTGTTAGAGGATTTATCCACCCTATTAGAAGTGGGCCTGGTTAGAGGACTTTAGAACATTCACTTAGAATGCCACCCTGTTAAAGGATTTACAAATGGTTGTTAGGCCAACCTAAGTCTATAGGATTTTTAGATCTAATACAATTGATAGAGAGTATTAGAAAATCTTGATCTGACTACAACATACAACTTATCTTGCAAATCTTAGATCACTCCTCACCTCATACTCTGGCATAGCCTTCAACCTCTACAACTCCTAACAGCTTGCCCTCCTTTCAATCTTTATCTCCTTGAGTTTCCACATTCAATGTACCAGTGCAATAATCTCTTCATGACCACTCATAGAAGCAAAGCCTCTATGCTCTTCCTTCTCCTAGATGTCTCCTCCTTGACACCCTTCTAACTACTTTGTAGATTTGGCTCTTTAGCAACAATGGTATCAACAACTCTTTGCTTCTTGGTTTATGAATTCTTAAATAGAAGTCTTGGAGTACCTTTTCCCACTAGATTCTTTCATTTTTAAATTTTAATTCACATGGATTAGGTAGGATTCATTACATCTAACCCATATTTTATTTCCTCTAAAAGCTTCTTGAATAATCCTTTAGAATTCGACCAAAAATGGCTTACATAGGATTCTATGACAACAATTCATTATCCTTATCTTCCAACTCATTCACAAAATTCAATTTAATCACTATGTTCACTTGGTTTTTGGAATCTTCATCATTTTTAATAATGTAGTAGCTCAGCACTATTGAATTACTAGTGCTCGGCACATACTGTGTTACTCGGCATAAATTGTGTTTTTCCTAATGCTCGACACCTGAAGATCACTCGACAACAACTAAATTTTTTCTAATGCTCAGTACCTGATCTTTACTCAGCACATGAAGATCAATAAGAACACAATAGAAATGTTTGTTACTCAATTTCTACTAAGAATTTTCTCAGCTTCAACTAACTTGCTCGACACCCACTAATGATCTTAGTTTAAGCTTTGCAGTCAACCTTGTTACAACTTATTCCTCCAGTAATTCTAATTGTGACCAACCTCTATATCTTTGAGTATGTCATAAATACATCACTTAACCATTGTCTTAACTGATCCTTGCACTTCATTACAACATCATAACTCAACCTTTCCCTTAGGTGCTCTTGTTACATCTTGTTGATCAAATCCTCTTCATCAATCAACTAAGTGATCATACTTGGATCTTATAAGCAAATATCATCCCTACAAATAGCAGGTTTGATATCAATGAAAAAAACATTATTGAAAAAATTCTTTTACAACAATCTCCCTCTTTGATCTTCAACATCAATGAGCTTTTCAATCAGATATCCATCAATCTCCCTCTTTGGCATTGATGGAAAACCAAACTGATCAACCATCAGACTAAACTATTCAACCAAAAGCTTACTAGGTTAGAACAGTAAGTCAAATGCAAAAAAGTAAATTGTAACATCACATCTCCTTCTACCTTTTTATTGCTTCATTTTAGCTTCTCCCTCTTTGTTGTTGTATCTTTGTTCTTTGTCTTTCTCCCTCTGTATTGTTCATCTTTTTTTGTTCTGATCAACCTCTAAAATATCCCTCTATCTTTATCTTCAATAGTTGTTGATCATTTTTTTACTTCTCCCTCTTTGAAAACAATGACAAAGACATATTAGCATGTTAATATGCAAATGTAGCTCTTACAGGTTCATTCAATTTCTCCCTCTATCACCTTGCTTGTGACTGATTTGGAATTTCAGCACTTCTACTACTTTAGGCATGAATCTCAAAGTAAACATCCTCTGCATCAATGTATAAAATCTTCAATATTCAACTTATTTGATGCAGGGCATACTTACTTTTTGGTTCAAGTAGCCTTAGCTAGGGGTATCACCCCTATCTTACCTCTAAGATACTCAAAAGCATCTTTAGGTAGTACTTTTGTGAAGATATCAGCAATCTATTCCTTTGAGCTAACATATTCCATCTTCACTTCTTTGTCTTCCACTAGCTCTCTTACATAGTGATACTTGATTGCAATATGCTTAGTTTTGGCATGCATTATTGGATTCTTTGATATGCTAATAGCACTTGTATGATCATAGTAAAGTATCATAGACTTAGTTACCTCTTCCTTCATACCTTGCAGAAAATGTTTGATCCATACAATATTGGTGTAGTCTATAGTAGCTGCTACATATTTAGCTTCAACAGTAGACTGTGAGGTGTACCTTTAATTTTTGCTAGTCCATGTAATCAAACTCTTCCCTAAGAAAAGTGCTCCTCCACTGGTGCTTTTTCTATCATCAATGTTACCTCCCCAATCTACATCAGTGTAGACTTTTAGTTCAAAATTCCTTTTTTTCTTGTAGTGCAAACCAAAGTCATCAATTCTTTTCAAGTATCTCAATATTCTTTTCACTGCCATTAAGTGATTTTCTCTTGGATTTGTAGAAAATCTTGCTACTATTCCAAAAACTAATGCAATGTCTAGTCTACTATGTACAACATATTGTAGCTTTCCAATCATTGATCTATACAATGTCTAATTTACTTTAGTAGAATCATCATTCTTGGATAGCTTATGGCCTGTTGCCATTAGTGTGTTGACTAGTTTTGAGTCTTCTAGCCCAAATGTTTTGAGTACTTCCTTGATGTATTTGGATTGGGTTACAAATATTCCATGCTTCAACTGATGTACTTGTAATCCAACAAATAATTTTATTTCTCCGAACATTGACATTTCAAATTCATGCTTCATTTGATTAGAAAAATCTTTGCATAAAACATCTTTTCCTCCAAATATTATATCATCTACAAAGATTTTTGATATCAAAATGTCTTTTCCTTCTTCAGCTTTGATATACAAGTTGTTGTTGCCATATGTTCTCTCAAATTCTATCTTCACAAGATATTTGTGCAACCTTTCATACCATGCTCTAGGTGCTTGCTTCAATCCATAAAGTGCTTTGTGTAGCTTGTAGACCATGTCCTTGTTCTTCTCATCAACAAATCCCTCTGATTGTTCTATGTAGACTTCCTCTTCTAGTATACTATTCAAAAGAGAAGACTTCAAATCCATCTAGGAGACATTGAAACCTTTGTATGCATCATATGCAAGCAATGTTATTACTCCTTCCATTCTTGCAACAAAGGAAAATATCTCTCCATACTCCAATCCTTCTTCTTGTGCATACACTTTGAAAACTAGTCTAGCTTTGTTTCTTGTTATCTCACCATTCTCATCAAGTTTGTTTCTAAACACCCATTTTGTACCAATCACATTTTTATCAACTGATCTGGGAACTAGAGAGCATGTTTTTTTCTTCTCAATCTGACCTATCTCTTCTTTCATGGCTTTATACCAATCATCATCTTGTAGTGCATCTTTCACTATTTTAGGTTCAACTTTGCTCAGCAAACATGATTCACTTTTGAGCCTATTCCTTGTCATTGGTCTTGCATCCTTGTCACCAATGATTTGATCTGCAAGGTGATGTCTTCTCACATACTTGGATAATTTGGGTTTAGTCCTTCTTTCTATGTTTGATTCTTTAGCTTCAAAATCATTTCATTCTTCTTCATCTGGCATTTCATCATTCCTTTCTTGCATACTATTTTCAAAATTAAAATGTGCATTTTTTTCATTTTGTAGCTTGGCTTCTGAATGTAGCTTGGCATTCACTAGTTGAGACTTGGTAGACACTGAAATTTGTTGTTGATCCCTAACTTGATTTGCAGCATTATCTTCAATTGTCATTCCTTCATAGAAGTATACAAAGGATCTATAATTCTCTATTTGCTTTGACTCATCAACCTAAACTTCTACATGCTCATCAAAATTTACATTTGCATTCTCCACAACTTTGTTAGTGTTAACATTTAAACACTTATGTGCCTTACTTCTAGTGGAGTATCCAAGAAATATTCCTTTATCACTTTTTGCATCAAACTTACCATTTTTAGTATCTTTTGGAATATAGCATTTACAACCAAATACTTTGAAATATTTAACATTAGGTGAATGACCATACCATAATTCAAAAGGTGTTGCATTTGTACCTTTCTTGACTTGAACTCTATTCAGTGTATAAACTATAGTACTCACAACTTCTCTCCAGTACTTTAGTGCAACATTTTTCTCTATCATCAAGATTCTAGCATTGTTAATCATTGACCTATTCCTCCTTTCAGAAGTACCATTATGAGGTGGAGTTCTTGGGGCTGATGTTTTTCTTTTAATACCTTTGTCATTGTAGAATATTTCAAAATCTCTTGATGTGAACTCACCTCCTCTATCTGACCTTAGGCATTTTAGGTTCCTTCTTGTTTCCTTCTCAACTCTAGCCAAATACCACTTGAACCTTTGGAATGCATTAGATTTTTTTTGTAGAAACATAGTAGTCATCATCCTAGAAAAATCATCTACAAATAGCATTATGTATCTATCTCCTAAGTAGCTTTGCACTTCTATTGGGCCACATAAGTCTGTATGGACTAACTCTAGTACTTCCTTGGAAGTGTATGTTTTTCTTTTAAAACTAGATTTAGTCATCTTTCCTAGTTGACATTGTTTTCACATTGTGTTTTCAAGTTTCTTCAACTTGGGCAATCCTCTAACTTTCTTTTTATTGCTGATGCTAATCAGATTATAAAAGTTAACATGACATAGCCTTTTATGCCACAACCACACATCATCAAATCTGACAACAAGACATTTTGCATCTTCCATATCTAGATAAAATAGATTACTCCTAGTTTGTTCACCCTTTCCTATCAAATTTCCATCAATGTCATAGATCTTGGCAATTTTGTTTCCAAATTCAACTTTTCAACGTACATTGCCTAACTATGACACACTCAACAAGTTGTAGTTCAATCTTTCAACATAATATGCATTATTACTTGAAATTTTCTCTCTAAGTTTGATAGAGCCTTTTCATTTAATTTAACATGGGGCATCATTACCAAATTTAACACTATTTCCATCATATTGAGTAAAGGTAATGAACTTACTTTTATCTCTTGTCATGTGATGTGAGCATCCACTATCTATAATCCACTTGTCATTCTTGTTTAGATAGGTAACCAATGTTGTTGCTTCATCTTCATCTTTATCTGATTAATCCTTCATGGCTACATAGACTACTTCATCATCATTCTCATTAGAGTCTTTTTCAACAATGTAACATCTCTTGCCTTTCTCCTTGTAATCTTTGTTGTCATCTTCTCTTTTGTTCCTATACTTGTTTCCTTCTTTGTAGTTCTTCTTCTGTGGACAGCTTGCAGCTATATGACCTACTTCATTGGAATTGAAACATATGATAGGGAGCTTATCTTTCAATTTTCCTTTACCTCTATGGAATCTCCTAGCGAGTAGTGCTAACTATTTCACATCTTCCTCATTTGTACTGCTATCACTGGATGCATGTTTTCCTTTTCTTATTTTCTTTCTTGATGTGTCCTCCTCAATATCTTTTATTGTCATCTTGGCCTTGAAAGAAGATTCAAGGTTTTTAGGTTTGTAGTTGTCGAAATTTGATAGCTCAAATTTATTAAGTCTTCCCACTATTCCTTCAAAGGTTAGTGTATTCCCTTGTACACACCTCAACTCTTGAATGGCTGAAACTCTTATAGCATAGATAGGGAGTAGAATTCTTAAGTATTTGTTGATAGTTATTTCTTCTTTCAATTGTCAACCTAGACTTCTTATTACACTCACCACTTCTTTCATTCTTCCAGCATACTAAGCAACATTTTCACCTTCCTCCATCTTCATGTCATCAAACTTTCCTCTTAGACTTTCTCTCTTTTCTCTCTAGACATTCTAATCTCCTCCATAGATTTTTGATAAGGTTTTCCACATCTTGAATGCAGTGTCACAATCTTTGATATCATCATATTCTACATAGTTAAGTGTAGAAGAAATCTCCAACATTGCTTGATTGTGCTCCTTTTTTTTGTTCAAATCATCTGCAGTAAGAGGTCCTGCTAGAGTTACATGTTCTATTCCAATTGAGGTCTATGCATTGTCACCTATTGATTCAAGGTGTAATTTTATCAGAATCTACCATGAAGCAAAGTTGTCTTTGTTGAGCTTGGGAACTTCTCTCTTAGACATTTTGATCTTCCTACTTCTAGTAACTTGAAACTAAATCAACAAATGGCTCTGATACCAATTGTTAGAATTATTTTAGAATAACTAAGAGGTGGGGGGGGGGGGGGGGAGGGTTAATCAGTTATTCAAGGTCCAAATGTCCTATTAAAAATTTTCACTAAGTGTAGCAAACCCATTCAACAATTCATTCATCTAAGCTTCAACTTATCTAATCAACAAGTTACTATAAATCAACATGCAAGTATAACACATAAGAGATCAACACATGACATAGTGATTTACATGGAAACCCAATTTGGGAAGAACCACTAGTAACATGCTACTCAATTTTCACCATTTTTAAGTGATGCCATATAAAAGGCTTGCCCTGTTAAAGGCTTAAAAAACACGATTAAATGTGACCTTGTTAGAGGATTTATCCACCCTATTAGAAGTGGGCTTGGTTAGAGGAATTTAGAACATTCACTTAGAATGCCACCTTGTTAAAGGATTTACAAATGGTTGTTAGGCCAACCTAATTCCATAGGATTTTTAGATCTCATACAATTTCCAGAGAGTATTAAAAAATCTTGACCTAACTACAACATACAACTTATCTTGCAGATCTCATATCACTCCTCAGCTCACACCCTTGCCTGGCCTTCAATCTCTACAACTCTTAATAGCTTGCCCTCCTTTCAAGCTTTGTCTCCTTGAGTTTCCACACTCAATGTACTAGTGCAATCATCTCTTCATGACCACTCATTGAAGTAGAGCATCTATGCTCTTCCTTCTCCTAGATGTCTCCTCCTTGACAACCTTCTAACTACTTTGTAGATTTGGCTCTTTAATAGCAATAGTATCAGGAAATCTTTGCTTCTTGGTCTATGACTTCTTAAATAGAAGTCTTGGAGTATGTTTTTTCACTCAATTCTTTCATTTTTCAATTTTAATTCGTATGGATTAGGTAGGATTCATTCCATATAACCCATATTCTATTTCCTCTAGAAACTTCTTGAATAATCCTTTAGAATTTGACCAAAAATTTCTTACATAGGATTTTGTGCCAACAACTCATTATCCTTATCTTATAACTTGTTCAAAAAATTCAATGTAACCACTATGTCAGCTTGGTTTTGGAAAATCTTCATCATTTGTAATAATGCAGCAACTCGACTCTATTGAAATACTAGTGCTCAACACATATTGTGTTACTCGGCATCAACTTTATTTTTCCTGATGCTCAACACCTGAAGATCACTCAGCACCAACTAAAAATTTTCTAATGATCAACACCTCATCTTCACTTGGTACATGATGATCACTTAGCACACACTAGAAATGTCTGTTACTCGGCTTCTATTGAAAATTTTCTCGACTTCAACTAACTTGCTCAACACCCACTAATGATCTTAGTTTAAGCTTTGCAATCAACCTTGTTACAACTTCCTCCTCTAGTAATTCTAAGTGTGACCAATCTCTATATATTTGAGTATGTCATCAATACATTACTTAACCATTTTCTTAACTAATCCTTGCACTTTATTACAATATCATAACTCAACCTTTCCCTTAGGTGCTCTTGTTACATCTTGTTGATCAAATCCTCTTCATCAATCAACTAAGTGATAGTACTTGGATCTTATAAAAAAATATCATCCCTACAAATCGTAGGTTTGACATCAAGGACAAAACAATGATTGAAAACATTCTTTTAGAACAATCTCCCTGTTTGATCTTCAACATCAATGAGCTTTTCAATCAGATTTCCAATAGATAATGGATTAGATTTAAATCCCTAAGTTATTTCATGGAACTAAAATACAATTACATTGACTCAAATTTCAATAGTCAGTCAATTCAATAATTTGAGGTCTAATTTTTTATCACTCTCATTAATATAAATATTTTTTATTTTATAACACTCATACTCATGCATTTGTAATTTATATTTAAATGATAACTCATTTATCCTTTAAATTAAAATTATAAATAAAACCAAAAATGCATGGATATAGTTAATGAAATTTATTTAATATTAAAATATTAAATAAATATCACTAGCTTATATATATATATATATATATATATAAAACTTTCTTGAGGCACCTATTTTCATAATCTCATAATTTTCATCATTGCATATTTATGTGAGTCTAAGAGGTGTGACGAAATGATTTAAGACTCTTGATCTACTTCATTTTTACTTCCATTTCCTCTCTATAAGTTTCACAATTTTAATTATAATTATATTTAGTCTATTTCTATTTTGTTTTTCTAACATGTAAATGAATGTCAATTTTTTTTCAAAATGAAAAATGTTTACATTGAAGATTGTTGCCACTATAGAAAGCCTCTCAACTTAATTAATTGTATATTTAATATTTTATATCAAGTAAATTTAATTTATGAAATATTTAAAGTATTAAATTTAAAATAGTGTTATAAATAATGCTTTTCATATTAGTATTTAGTGTTAAAAGAGATTGTTTCTAGTTTACCCAAAGTTCTATTTTTAGACTAGGAGGCTATTTTTCTTTTCACGTGCATGTACATATGACTTGGAGGAGGATTTTAATTTTCTTCTAGATAAAATGACATATTAGAGGTATTTTTCTATTTGGAGTAGTTTTTGATAGTTTGAGAGCTTGTTTGAGTTCATTTTGTATTGTTGTTAGGGCCTTTTCATTAGTTTGTTTTCAATTCATGACACTTGAGTACCTAATCTTGAGGGGTTTCTTCTTGTATACGAGTTTATTAATTTTTGCATTAATTTTTACATCTTGGAGGTAGTTATAGCAAGATCTACATGTTTTCAAAGTGCTATTTTGGTTTTAGTTGGGTCTAGAGGAGTTTTGAGGTGGCCAACTACATGTTTCAGGCAGTTTGACCACTCTTATATCTTGTTTTCATCTTCTATCCAACCCTAGGTTTTTTCATGCCTATTTATTGATTTATTTGCCTCATTATTGAGGGATACAAACATTTAGTCATGATTTTAGCACCTTGTAAATCATTCTTTATTATTTGGGCATGTAGATTGTAGTAGATTTCCTAATTAGCCATATATAGAGATTGATTCCTTCTCCATGGTTTTTCTTTGTTCATTATTTATTTGTGAAGTTTGGATTAAGTATTGTTTTCTAAACCTTTATTTATTCAATTTCCTTAGAAGATTTTCATGCATATTTGATATTTCATAGAACAAATTTGTGATATATGTTCAATATTTTGATTCTAAATCCATGAGATAATGAGTGTTTTCCTCTTCAAATGTCAAGATACTAAATATTTTCATAGAGTTACTTTTGTAGGGTTGTATTATTGATTTGTGAATTTGTAATATTTTTTAATGAGTAATATAGAATTTTTTTTACAAATTTGTCAAATTCATTGGTGTATCACCATATTAGTTTATGTTTTAGTTTTACAGGCATATATTTCAATCCCTTTTCCTATCCATATTTAGATTTAGATGATTCATTAGGGAAAACTATCCCTTCACCTAGAGATTCATTCTCATCAAAGTTTCACCCCTATCCTAAGAATGTTTTCATGTTGCAATATGATAGCATTACACCATATCACACTATAGGCGCAATCCTTATTGACAATAGGTATCTCTTGGAGAAATAAAGGGAATTGTGAACACATTGTATTATTTCAAAAGATGAATGAATTTTTGATGATGCCAAGACATTGTATATTTCTTTATACTTAGATGAATGTATGATGAATAAAATAACCTTTTACCTTTGTAATGTTATCAAATAAACAATCCATGATTTGGTATACATTTGTAGTTAATGCTTTAAATATATTCCATGTATCTTGATTGCATGGTAAGTAGATACTATATGAAAGATGGCTAGGTAGATATATTGATGTTGTCATTTATGGAAACATATACTTTTGATATTTCATGATATTTTCAGATTTAGAAAATTGTCTGTGTCAGATAGTTTACAATAGTATAGAGGCAGATGCAATATTTGCAGATGGTAGACTTTGAGTTAACTCATGAAAAATTGAGTATCGATAGTTGATAGGGTCATGCTGATACATGTCAGTGTGTAGACCTGTATAGATTGTGTGGCACAAGTTATAATTATATTACTAGTTTAGGTTATTAGAAGAATAGAACCGAGCACAAAAGTTAATTGAAGTGTACAACTTAAGGAATTATTTTGGTAAAAAAAATTTACTTAACCTTGATGGGCCAACATCCTAGATGTTTAGCTCAATTTATTTTATATTTGGTCAAACATGTGGAAGCATCAAGGCTGACTAAGCAAAGTCTTGGTAATTTATGAGATATAAGTAAAGATCATATTTTGTGCAGATAATGAGAAGCAAGTATGTGATGTAATTTTTTTTGAAGAAATCTTGAGTAATTTGTAGGCCTTATGTGATGCAAAATATGATGTATGATTAGAGAGAGTGTGAGATACAACAAAAATATAGTATTTTATGTAGGCCTACATTTAAAATTTGAATTTTTTGCAGGGGCAAAAATGAGTAACATTTTTGCCAACTCAGAGGGGATACAAGCTAGCTATGCATGTGACTAATGTCCTTATGTATCCATTGGGCTATAGAGTCACAAAATATTTGGATCAGTGCAATGCAACACCCTAACCCTACCTCTGCAGGAGAAAGCACTAAAAAACTCTGTCTCTGCAACTCTACAACCTTCAAAACTCCAAAAACTGGCTATCTCACAAGGAGAAACTTGTGATCATGCACTTCTTGGAAAGATCAAAAATAAAAGAAGGAAAAATATGCTACATATTTACATGGAACCTCAAGCCCTCTAAGAAACATGGTTTGAGATAAATCCCATTGACAAGGATAGGAAAAATTTCACCATCAGGCTTGCTTAGTTGAAAAGCATTGGTCTGCTTGCAACTGACAATCAGATAGGGACAACTCCATAGTGCATAAAATTTTGAGTGTCTCCTTGGTTTTGGCCTATCTGAATCCCATTTCAAAACTAAATCACCCTCTCTAAAGGTTTTCACCCTAGGCTTCTTGTCAAAGCTCCTTTTCACCCACTGCTGATGTGTTTCTAGTGTTTGCATGGCCTAACTTCTTTTCTCTTCTGACTCCATCAGCTCTGCCATTCTTAGTGTCATGGTATCATCTATGATTAGCTCCAGCTGGTGATCTAGTTCTAGGGATAGGAATTCTAATGAAATTAAAAGCCTGGCTTCTCTACCATATACCAACATAAATGGTGAATTTCTTATTGACCTCTTAGGTGTTATTCTATCAGCCCATAGTACCATCCTTAACTTTTGATGCCAACACCTCTGGTTATCCTCTGAAGTTCTTTTCATGATCCTAATTAGGTCTTTTTTGGATGACTCAGCCAAACCATTACCCTGAGGATAGTAGTTTGAGGATGTGCTTAAGTAGATATTATGATCAACTGCCCATGCACAAATCTGAGCTCCAACAAAAGATTTTGCATTATCTAAAACAATACTTGAAGGGAGACCAAACCTAGTCACAATTCCATCAAGGAGCTCAACAACTAAAGATTCTATTGCATCCTTCAATGCAAGTGCCTCTATCCATCTAGTGAAGTAATTTGTAGCAACTAAAATCCACTTGTGACCAAAACTAGAAGGAGGATTGATAGGGCCTATGAAATCCAAACCCCATTGAGCAAAAGGATGGTCCACCTGAATGGGATGAACATGAAGAGCTACAAGCCTTTGCTTGCAAGAGAAGAAGGCACATTTTTCACACTTCCTCACATACTTATGACAATCATGGAACAAGGATGACTAATAGTAACCAACTCTCATGATCTTCATTATAGTTGCCCTTGCTAAGAAGTGACCACCATTAGGGCCATCATGAAGTTTTTGTTAACTTCATAATGGTTTTTGACACTTGAGTGCTAATACACTTAACTAATTTCTATATTAAAGCTGAGTACACCATGTATGCTGAGCCACAACAAATGCCAAGTCAAGAAAGACTTCAAGTGCCGAGTGATCTTCATGTGCCAAGTAGTTTTTTGATGCTGAGTGAAGATTAGGTGCCGAGTGAAGAATAGATGCTGAGTGACTTTAAGTACTGAGTAGAATAAAGGTGCCGAGTGATATTCAAGTGCCGAGTCATAGATGATGCCGAGTATTACAAAAATGAAACAAGTGCCAAGTTATCCAAGAAACATCATGTGTTGAGCGTCAGCAATGCTTCAAGAGCCGAGTAACTTAGAATATCAGCATAAGAGTTTGTAATTGCACAAACTATGATGCAAATAGTTTTTGTAGCTGACATAAGGTAAATCATGAAGGATTAAATGATAAGATCAAATCTTTTATCTTTTCTATGCAATCTACATGCAGCCAATAAGAAAAATGATGAAGGCATGCAACCAATGGAAGAAGTGCAAAATAATAAGCGGAAAATAGAGATTGAATATGGATTGTAGATCCATACCTAACCCTAAATCCTCAAATGTCTTTATAAGGAAGCTAAAATTTTATTGTACAATATACGAGTGGATATACAAGGGTGTATGAGGAAATCTACTTTCAGAACAAGGGTTATCAGATCACAAAGGATCAAGATCAGGAAAGCAGAACAAGTACCTGCATTCATCAATCAAGGATTTTAATCTATCAGGTTCATTGTACCTAATACTTTCTAGCAATTGTATTATAATGAAAATCCTATGGTGATAGGTTGGCTTAATACTATTTCATAGATCCTTTAAGGTGATTAAATCCTTTAACAAGGTGACACTTCATGTAAAGTGTTTACAAATCCTCTAACCAGGTCACTATTAATACAATGTAAAGCCTTTAACAGGGCAGACCATCAGAAGTGGTTGAACAATATTGCTGCAGTAATTTTTGTGGGTATCATCCCCACCCCAGTTTTACCTTCTTATTCTTGGAGGGTTTTTGGTTTACCAAATTCCAGTGTTATGTGTTGTTGATACCTGTCTTAATTTCATGTTTACCTAATGTATTTACATGCATGCAATTTACTTTCAGTTAAAAGTTTTATTGGTTAAAGTGTGATACTTTTGATTCACCCCCCCTCTCATAAGTATTATTCCTATTTGAATATTCCAACAATAGTTATCAAAGCTTGCAAGTTCTCACAAGGAAAAGTTTGACAGCTTCGAGAAAAAGATCTAAAGATGGAAGTTTTCAAACTTGGAAAGATCATTGAAAACCAGGTGATTGATGTGCATCTTGCTCTACAAAAAGTAGAGGAAGCAAGAGTGGAATTAAGAAAATCCTTAAAGAGAAGAAAGGAGATAGCCATAGCTGAAAATGATATAAACTACAAAGAGGTTGATACCACACAAGTGTTGGCCAATGGAGATACTAAAGAATTTGATGCAACAATAGTAGAACTGATGGAGAAAAAAAAAGTTCAAGCAGAGGAGATAAGATCTCTCAAGATGGAACATGAATCACAGGCCATAATATTATGTGAAATCACTAAACAAAAGAAAAGAGCAGTTGAGGATAAAGTCATGATGGAAAATGACAAAAGAAATCTTGCAAATAGACTTGAAGAAAAATGTACTGAATTGACAAGGATCTCAAACATGCAGATGGATACACTTGCCCAAATGATGAACCTTCATCATGAACTCAATGTGAAAGATATTGAGATCTCTACTTTGAAGATGTAGAATGAACAAATGTAGAATGAATTAAACAGAGAAAAAGAGGTAGTAGAGAATCTCAACAAGTCAAGTGAAGCCATCAAGTATTTTGAACAATTGATGAAAATCCCAAGATCCACCCATGATACATCAGGACTTGGATACAACAGCACTAAAGTTGGAGAATCATCAAAGAGTGCTGAACAAAGAAGTGACAAAGGTAAGAATTCAAAATCCACTTGTCATTACTATAATAAGAAGGGGCATACTGCTAATGTTTGTAGGAGTAGAAGATTCATTCAATCAAACAAACCCAAGAGTAAGAGTTTCTATCACAAGTGCAACATGCAAGGACATATGACACAAGATTACAGATCCAATGTCTCAAGGACTCAAAGATTTGATGGACATTGATACAATTGCAAAAAGTATGGACATAGAGCATTTGAATGTAGATCAAAGCCTATATGGACATCAAATCAACCAAAAAAATTAAAAGGGAATGAAAGTCATTATCATTGGGATTACCACACCAGGCATAGATGTCACTGTTGTCAAGAATATGGACATATACCCCAAAACTGCATAAGAACACATTTCAAAGGGAACTACAAGAGATGGTTGAACCAAACCACATGTTTCAGTTGTCTGAAAACTGGTCATACCAGTAGAAACTGTCCTACAAGGTCAAAGGCGCCCAAGACTAAAGAAAATAAGGGCAAAGAAAAGATTGATGTCAAAAAGATAAGAGGGCAAATGAATAAAACTTGGAAAAAGAAAGATCAGTGCAACACATCAAGTGGAGGGATCACTTCACCCAATGGGTCAAGTGATCACACTTCATCAAATTAAGCATGAGAAGTATACAAGACTGATATACAAAGTTATATCACACATCAATCCCAAGACAAAGAAGCTATGCAAAGTGTAAATCTACATAAAACAAGATGTCAAGACAAAATATGAATGATATTGCCAAGCGACCGAGCTGATAACTAATGCCGAGTTTGTCAACTCCAATGGAAGTCGAGTAAAATGGAGATGTAGTGCAAGCTGAGTTAGGTTAAAAATTTTCAAAAATTGAGTTGGCAATTGAGCATTTAATGCGATGAAAATAGGGTATATTATCGCGATTTCAATCAGTTTTCCTCATTACGATTAAAGAGAAAAGAAGAGGAAAAAGAGCAGAGTGACTTCGTAGCAAGAATTCAACACTTCAAGCAGATTGTAACCTCACTCAACATGTTTTTCATCGATCTTGAGGTATTTTCATTTGTGCCGAGCTACGTAGTTTTATATTTCATAAAATGAAAACCCTAGTTTGCATAAATCGTGTCAATTTCCAAGAAAATTGAGGAAAAAGAGTCATTTGAAGTTCAGTTAGTGTCAAATGAGGTCAAGCAACCCGACTTTCATCCTATACCTGAAGTTTCCTACAAAAATGACCTAGCCGGAGCTCTCTCCGAAATTCCCCCAAAAGTTGTAATGGTTCAAGATGTGAGGAAATGCTACAATTGTAAGATGGGTGCCCTAGGAGATATGGAAATAAGGTAAACCTATGAGAAATTGTGCGTGGATGGAGTCTTGAAAGATGAATTCAAAATTGTAGAAAGAAAGGGTTTGACCGAAGTTTTGAGCTTTCCCACTGTATTCAAGACAGAATGGGTTAGACTTGTGCTGAGCAAAATTCATGGTGTTAATCTGTGGTTAGAAGATATTCCCATCAAACTAACCAAAGAAATCATACATAGAGTAACAGGGTACCCAACCCTAGCTTGGTTCAAAACCTTGAGAAGTGAATTGAAGGAGGTTATTGAAAAGAACACTGGTGCCCAACAGAACAAAAGAGGAATGAAAATTCACACCATATAGGATCCTCTTGTTGAATTTGCTGTTAAAGTCATCGCCCATAAGTTCTATCAATCTAGTAGACTCAACAGTGTACCATACATTGCAGTAGATGTAGGCTACAAATTGGTGAAAAAGGATCATACTTATGATCTTGCAGAACTGCAACTACAACAGATTGATGAAAACTTAGCTTTCATAAGAAGGACAAAGGGTATTCAATGCAAATTTGGAGCAATTCTAGTTTGTGTATTATTTTATGTTCAGAATGAGTTTCCCTCTTTTGGCAAGTTGACATGGAGGAATGATAGAACAATCATTTCCCAAATCAATGAATATATAGAAAAAATGGGAGAAAATTTTGATACCCTAATGACAAGCTATTTCGAAGATTTTAAGAAATCCATGAAACAAAGGGTGAGAATACCAGTTTCTTTGGTAGAAGAACATGTTAATGATATATGTTTCTTGGTTGATATTGACTTCACATACATCCAAGCAACAATTCCAAGAGTGAGATGGCTAAGGCCATTTGGATATGAAATTAATGTTGATGAGGCATTTGCAGCAATAATTGCATTATTGGCAAAAGAAACAGATAAAAGTGCTCCACATTTTGGCACTTATGATGTAGTAAGGTCTAAAATAAACATGGAATTAAAGATTGCTTCCACATTAAAGAAGAAAGACAAATTGTTAAAGAAGATTAAGAAGAAATTTGGCAAAGAAATTAAGGCTGAAGCAGAAGAAGAAGAAGATGACAATGATGATGAAGATGAGCAAGAACAAGGCCCAATGGAATTAACTCAAGGCCTAGGTGAAGACAAGGGAGAAGGTGCAGAAGATAAAGAAGCCAAGGAAGCATCAACTGAAGTTGAGTCAAAGAAAAGAAATGCAACAGAATAGCCTCTAGCTCAACAGAAACCAAAGAAATCTACCATGCCATCACCTCAAAAGCCTACAACATGAGCTGCAACAAGGGCCTCCACTCGAAAGGCTAAAGAGGAAGTTACAAAGAAGAAACAAATCAAGGAAACATAGGAAGAGCCAAGGAAAAGAAGAAGATATGTGGCTCAACCTGATACTGATGAAGAAGATCAATCTAAAAAGGTAAGCCATTCTTCAGTTGATATTTTATGTAAAAAGATTGGAAATGGTGATTTAAGCAACTTAAATAAAGTTGATTTTAATAAGTTTACCAAAGAAGAATAGAATAGGATAGAAGAAATAGTTTATGGAATGATGGCATAGTTCAAGTACACTCCACTTGAACTAGATGGAAAATTGCCAAAAGAACTATCTAAAATTGTAGAAGAGAGATGGCATTTTTGTTTGAAAATGGAAAAGGAGATGAGGGAATCAACCCTAGCAAGCGTATTGTTGGATTTGACTAGGCAACAAGTAAAGAATGTAGTCAAAAGGCATAATAATAAGTTTACACCTAAATACATGGAATTCTTCATACTCCAAAATAGGATGGAATAAATTGTTCAAAGAAGATTGAAGATTTTCTTGAAGAAGAATAGAAGGAAGAAGCTATTGCTCCACCAGAAGAGAGGAGAAAAAGGAGAGAAGAGAAGATAGTAGTAGAGAAGGGAGAAGAAGAAAAGAAGGTAGAAGAAGAAAACAAGGTAGAAGAAGAGAAGAAGGAAAAAGGAAATAAAGATGGAGAGGAGGAAGAGACACAAAAACAAGATATAATGGCAATAGCTAAGCAAGAGCAGCAACTAGATCAGAGTGTGCAAGACACACAAATACCACCCTCTAACCCTCCTCATGTATCCATCACACCTGCAGAGATTGTAACTATTATTGATGTTCCTGACACTTCTAGTCAGAATATCAATCCATTAACTGCAGAAGATCTCAAAAGAATCCTCAACCAATCTACACAACAAGCAATATTATGTGCAGATCCAGTATTGGTTAGTATGGATGCATTGCAAAAACTAGTAGAAAGCACAGTTAGAGATAAGGTGAATCCACAAGAACCACCTTCCATCATCTCTATAGCTACTAGTGGTCAACTTCAGATGCCAATAGTTATTTCAATAGGCATAGTTGATACTACAATACAAAAGTCAAGTGCAACTATAGAAAAACAAGCAAAACAAATAGGACAGACTATTACATCTGATCCTACAGCACAAACACAAGGTGCATTTCCTAAGATTACCATAATTGATCAAGATAGAAGATAGCAGGAGGAGGAAATAGTGGAAACCCCTAAAGAGTAGGAGGCAATACAAACATTAATAAATTTTCCTACCTCAAGAACTCCTTCACACCAGCCATTGCAAATATCTGTACCAACATCTAGTACCTCAAAAACCCTGAATTAGATGAGGAGATAGTCATACCAAGTTATCACTCAAAAACTACAACCATTGATAAAATAAATGAGGTACATGAAGCACTGAATAGGGGAAAGAGACAAGAGATACTTAGGAAGGAGTATAAAAAAAAGCAAACACTACATGAGAGTAAGGACATCTTTATGGATGCCTTCAGTGTGCAATCACCAGATGAGTCAAAGCATATCACGAAGCAATTGATAGATATTATTGACCAGGTGACAAATGAAGACCAAGAGACAAATGTAAAACTTATGGAATGGTCTGAAAGAAAATTCCAAGGAAAAGTAAACGAGAAAATATCAAGTCAAATTGCCCTTTCCCAGGTTGAATTGGCAAAGCTAATTGACAAAGTGAAAAAGGTACTTGAGAATATATTCTCATTGTACAAAAACTTGTGTGACTTTTCATACTTCACACAGGAGACAAGCCAAAAGATAATGAGCTTGGAAAGAAATTTAAATATTTCTAGCATGCAGCTACCTAAAGATCTAGCTCAAAGTGAGAAGCATTTTACCCAGACGGTTCACACTCAAAAGGAAATAATGGTGTTAACAATAGAAGAAGCCAATATCAAGGAAAAATTAATATAGCTCCAGTCCTCCATTATCCCACATTTAGAAATACTCCATAAAGAGCAAGTCTATGCTGAAATTTTTCTCAAGAAAGACCCTAATCTTTCTACATCAGATGGACTTATTCATCTTGCTACAGAGACTGCCATCTAGCATAAGTCACTAGAAATTTCCTTAAACAATTGGGATGCAGCTCTCAAGATGATTATGGTGTCAAAAAACACATTTTTGGCTAAATATGGTCTTAACCCTTAAACATTCTTTGACATAAGTGTCAAAAAAAGGGGGAGAAGAAAAGAGACATAATAGGGGGAGATACAGATATTATGAGATGAATTAATGGGGGAGAAAAGATAAAAGAGTGGAGCATATACAGATAATGGCACATAATGGCACAATCAACTCAGGGGGAGTTACAAATTTTTTTTTGAGGTATATATTCTAAGTTACAAATTTTGATCAAGTTTTCTTTAAACTCTGTATATACCAAATAGATTAGTAAATGTACTCATAAGGTCAATTAAGTGTTTTTGTCACTCATGTCAAAGGGGGAGATTGTTAACTTCATAATGGTTTTTGACACTTGAGTGCCAATACACTTAACTACTTTCTATATTGAAGCCAAGTACACCATGTATGTCGAGCCACAACAAATGCCAAGTCAGGAAAGACTTCAGGTGCCGAGTGATCTTCATGTGTCGAGTAGTTTTTTGATGCTGAGTGAAGATTAGGTTCTGAGTGAAGAACAGATGCTAAGTGACTTTAAGTATCGAGCAGAATAAAGGTGCCAAGTGATATTCAAGTGCCGAGTCATAGATGATGTCGAGTATTATAGAAATGAAACAAGTGTCGAGTAAGCTAGTTTTGTTTAGATGCCAAGTTATCCAGGAAACAACATGTGCTGGGCATAAGCAATGCTTTAGGAGTCGAGTAACTCAGAATATTAGCATAAGAGTTTGTAATTGTACAAACTATGATGCAAACAGTTTTTGTAGCTGACATAAGGTAAATCACGAAGGATTAAATGATAAGATCAAATCTTTTATCTTTCCTATGCAATCTACATGCAACCAATAAGAAAAATGATGAAGGCATGCAACCAATGGAAGAAGTGAAAAACAATAAGCGAAAAATAGAGATTGAATATGGATCGTAGATCCATACCTAACTCTAAATCCTCAAATGAATTTATAAGGAAGATGAAATTTTATTGTAAAATATACGAGTGGATATACAACGGTGTATGAGGAAATCTACTTTTAGAAAAAGGGTTATCAGATCACAAAGGATCAAGATCAAAGAAAGAAAAACAAGTACCTACATTCATCAATCAAGGATTGTAATCTATCGAGTTCATTGTACCTAATACTTTCTAGCAATTGTATTAGAATGAAAATCCTATGGTGATAGGTTGGCTTAACAACTATTTCGTAGATCCTTTAAATAGGTGATTAAATCCTTTAACAGGGTGACACTTCATGTAAAGTGTTTGCAAATCCTCTAACCAGGTCACTATTAATACAGTATAAAGCCTTTAACAACGCAAACCATCAGAAGTGGTTGAACAATATTGCTACAGTAATTTTTGTGGGTATCATCCCCACCCCAGTTTTACCTTCTTCTTCCTGGAGGGTTTCTGGGTTACCAAATTCTAGTGTTATGTGTTGTTGATACATGTCTTAATTTCATGTTTACCTGATGTATTTACATGCATGCAATTTAATTAAAAGTTTTATTGGTTAAAGTGTGATACTTCTGATTCACCCTCCGCTCTCATAAGTATTATTCCTATTTGAATATTCCAACAATTTTCCGATTATTCTTTCAGCCTGGTCCTTGCCAATGCACCTTAATAGGGCACCATTAAAATCTTTCCTAAAAAGGATGCCATCAACTATGACATAAGGAATTGACTATAATTTGTATCATCTCCTTTTAGTTCTATCTAATCCTTGACGGTATCCATTGCCTAATAAGAAATTCATCATATCGTCCATCCAGCTCCTTGGGTCATCATCTCTCTCTTCTTGTTTCTCTATTAGTATCATGACAACTTCCTCATCAGATTCCTAAGATGATATCATTTGTTTACATGATCCTTTCCCTCTTACCAGCTTGGTGATCTGGATGTCAACATCATATTCCATTACTTTAGTAATCTAGCTAGCTCTTTTCTCACTAATATCTTTGCTTAAAAGGAAATCCTTCACACTGGCATGGGGTACTAATAGATGAATTTTATTATGAAATAGGAGGTGTCTAAATTAATTTAAACCTCTAATGACTACAATGGATTTCTTTTCTACATAGTTTTATTTGTCTTCATACTCTTTAAGCCCTTCACTAAAGAAGGCTATGGGCTGCTCTTCATCTTTATCATTTGTTTGAGTCAAGATTGCAGAAATAGTTGACTCACCACCTAGGGTATAAAGGATGAAATACTTTTCAAAATTTAGATTAGTGGGAGTAGGGGCTGAGGCTATGGCTGCCTTGATCTCTTATAAACATTCCTTCCCTTCGTTGGCCCATGCAAATACAATACTTTTCTTGAGCATAGTCATAAGGGGTTTTACCTTGGTGGCAAGATTAGGGATAAATCTTCTCACAAAATTTATCCTACAAAGGAAACTTTGCAACACTTTCTTATGTTTAGGAAGAGGGAGAGAAAGTATTTCTTTTGTTCTTTCTAGATCAATGGTTAAACCATCCTCGGATACAATGTGTCCTAATAATTTTCCTTGATTGGTAGCAAAGACACACTTGCTCGGGTTAAGGGATACCAAAAACTCTCTACACCTTAAGAATACCTATCTTAAATGATCAAAATAATCTTCCACATTCTTTGAATACACTTTGATATCATCAAGATAAACTAATACAAACTTTTCAATTATTTTTTTGATGGCCATCTCCATTGCCTTCTAAAATGTAGCACCTGCATTGGTTAGCCCAAATGGCATTTTACAATAAGTGTAGGTACCCCATTTGGTAATGAATAAAGTCTTGTACGTAGCAGACTCTTTGAGTAGTACTTGATTGAAGCCAAAAAATCCATCAAGAAATGAAAACCTCTTATAACCACTGACTTTGGACAAAATTTGCTCCATGGAAGGGAGAGGATGGTTATCTTTAAGGGAAACTTGGTTAAGGTCCCTAAAGTCCACACACGGTCTAATTTCTCCATTCTTCTTCCTAACATGGACAAGGTTTTCTACCCATGATGAGTGCTTGATGGGGAAAATTATATTGGCCTCAATCAATTTGGATAGCTCTTTTCTCATTAAGGGCTCAATCTTGGGATTCACTGGCCTTTGTTTTTGTCTCACTGGTTTGACATTATCAAATAAATCTATGGTATGCTGAAACAACCTTGCATCAAAATCTTTTAAATCATCATATGTCCAGGCAAATACATCATTAAATTCTTGATATAGATGAATAAAACTTTTCTGCTCAGTCTCAAAACATACCTTCCCCATGTTTAAGGATTTTCCATCAGCAATAATGACTGGAGTGTGATCATCTTGGTCAGAAGCTAAGTTCATGACTCTACCTCTTGCTTGGTCATTAGGATTGAAAAAAATCTCTAAGGTAATGAGGCCCTTAGGAAATCTTTTGGAACTTAGGTTAATGATTTGATCACCATACTAATCTTGCAATCTTCACTAGTTTTTGTTTGAAAATTCTGCTTCATTTTGCAAGAAGCTTACAATTTGTTCATCAGATTGAAACACTTGCCAATGGACATTTTTGTCAAGGATGGCAGGAATTACTACCATCCTAATTTTTTGCTTCTTCTTTTCCTCAAGATCCCCTAGCACATCATAAGATGCACCTATTGCTACAAGTCTATCAGCATGTCTATTTTCTCTTCTTGGGATGCTTTGAATATTAAATGCATTAAAGCCTTCAAGCAGATCCCATACCCTATGTTTATAAGACTTGAGAAAACCGTTCTCAATGATATTCTAATTTCTCACTTGGTTAACCACCAACTCACTATCTCCATATACACTTAAAGCTTGAATTCCCCTTTTTTGAGCAAGTAGGAGACCTTGAATCAAAGACTCATACTCGGCCACATTATTAGTGCAACTGTATTGGAGCCTAAAGGATAAGTAGTATCTTACTTGTGCAAGAGAAATCAACATCACGCCAGCCCCTGATCTATTCTTATTCCTTGAACCATCAAAGTACATGATCCATACCCAGCTTATATCTTATTTAGTCTCCACAAGATTGGGAACTAGAGCACCTTTCTCTAATATACAATATATACTGAGACCTGTTTCAAGGGTTTTTGGCATGGGATCGAATTGATATGCATTAGCCCATTCATGTAAGAGAAAATTAGGTATCTCTACTAGGGAAGTGGTAGGCTCATTCATTATGTCATTCTCATCCATTTCTAGGATAGTGCAGTTCATGTTGATGAGATTAGGGTTGTAGGGCTCAATATGATGGAGGGCTAGAGGCTCTACTTCAATTGAAGCTTTGGTTCCATATCTTGTTCTAAAAAACATATATGACCAATCAGAAGATATGTAACTACCTATTTGGGCAGTGAAGTCTCTTGACAAGTAAATGGCAAAATGTGGCTTGACTTCAGCAACAAATATATCTTGAGTTACAGTACAACTAGGGCATGCATGTAGGGCCATTTCTACATTCTTAAGGATCCCTATAGTCATGACTATAGTACAATCCAACTGTAACACATCTCTAACAATGGGCTCATATTTCATTCCCAAAGTATTAGCAACATACCTAGGCATGCTGAACTACTAACCCCTAAATCAATCATGCAATTGTGGACTAGTTTATCCCCTATAATTAGAGAAATAGAAAAAGGAGGGGGTTTAATATTTTTTATTTTTTTCTTCCTCCCTTGATGGCTGTACTAGGCTGGTGGCACTTTCCATGTTGGCTGGCTGATCCTTTGGTTCAATACTTTCCAATTCTTGCTACAGCAACCTCTTTTGCATGGGTATAGTAGCAACAACATCCCACATGGAAAGATTCACATTTGTCTTCTTCATTTGTTCTAACACACTAAATGGCATATTAGGTGCTTTGGGAGAAGCCTTAGGAGCTGCATTTGTAGGAGGTTGAGATGGAACAACCCAAGGATCATTTACATTCCTTCTACCATTATCTTGCCTCTGCTACTGAAAGGTGCTTGTTTGATCATTTGCTGATTGATCATGAGGTATTGCATTTGAAGTTGAGGCCTGATTGGGAGGAGGAGGAGTAGCATCTTATATAGTTCTTCTTTTTCTCCTACTATTGTGAGCAATGGAATCCTAATTTACATTACAATGTTCCTCTACCTGATGATTCATGAAGAAGCAATCACCCTGTCCTTGCATATATGAGGCCTCCTTAAGTTGGTCCTCCTTGTATGATTTTCCTACTGTAGGCTCTTGAATGGTCAAAGCCAAATAAGATTCAACATTCTAATACATGTAATGAGCATAGGAGTAGTTATAGGAGGGACAAAAATCCTAATCTTGGGCCATGTTGTTTTGAGGAATTATGATCATACTTTGATTTACATTTGAGGTTAAAGCATGGCTATTCTGCGTATTCTGATCAAAAAAATTGTTCCCATAATTTTGATTTGGAGGCCTACCACTGTTCATAGTTTGATGTTGCAATTGATGAGCTTTGCTACCTTGAGTTTGTTGTCTCTCAAAAGTCACCACCTTATTGCCCATTTTTTGCATCACAAAGAAGCTATCCTCTAGCTTCTTCTCTTCATCTTGCAATCTTGTATCTATGTTCAACATCATAGATTGCATCATCTCCTTGATTTCATCTATTCCATTTGAAGATGTGGAAGCTTGAGGGACTAGAGCAAGGGATTGTGATGTGGAAGTTGTGGGAAGAGGAGCCATTGCTAGTTGGTGGTTTGGAACATCGTGAAAGAAAGGCATGACAGGCCTTGGGTCTAGCTTTCCTCCCTTTATTAGGATGTTTTATAACTTTATCACTATATCATAAGAATTAGGCAAGGTATCTCCTCCCATAGTTTAGATTGTAGTGGCAATGTCACTATTAAGAGCTCTGAGGTAATGCAAGAAGGCATTACTAGGGGTAGGTTTTACTAAAGTAGGTATTCTATCCCATGTCTTTTGAAATCTATAGTTGAAATCATTCATACATTCATGGGGGGCTCTTTTTATAGTACTTAGTAGTTCTAAAAGTGACAACTGGTCACTTTTTTCCTCAAAGTGTTTACATAGTCTTGCTCCTAATCCATCCCAATCTATTATAGAACCATGAGCCAAACCTCTATACCATTGTAGTGCTTTTCCTTTCAAGGATGAGGCTAGAAGACTAACTGCAACATTATCCTCTGTAATACCATGGATATTATAGATATTTGCAAACTTTTGAATGTGTTCTGAGGGAGAGATAGAAATTTCACCAATAAATTATGGTATACTCTTGAGTGTAGCTATTGGCATGTCATTTCTTTGAGCCAATAAAATAGGACTCCCACCATTAAAGGTGGCAAAAGTATAAGCTCTAGGTTGTGCCATATAGACAAGTGATCTATTTATATGTGTTGATGGCAATCTAGGCTGAGATCTAATAGTAGGAGGAGTAGAAATAGATCTTGTAGGTGTATTTTTAATTGTTGCACTCCTAACTAGTGATAAAGATACTCTAGTCTTCCTTTTTCTAGGATTTGAAAATGAAAGCTCTTGGTACTGAAATTTAACTCTAGAAGATGCCCTTGTTTCAGCTTTAGGCATGACTTACTGCAACTTTGGTCAGTAACTAGATGTATTTGAAGCTTAGAGTAGCCAAGTACTTGAAGAATGAGCCTCTTAAAGGCTTGAACACCAAATCCATTACTATCTGCTCAGTATTAATCTTTAGATCTTCCTTTTGACACCAATAGACTTGAAATTTTCTAAATAGAGTCCCATCGGGCATGCCAAAAATCATTGTCATAGAGGTTTGCACCCTTGTCCAAAATTTTTAGCTAAGGAAAACCTTGTGAAACATGGAAACAACCTCCAAGCTATGGGACTTCAACTATGAGGTTGAGTCTTCGGAGAAGGCTGGCTTCCTTTACTATTAGGGTGCACCTAACTACTCTTGGAGAGGAAAAGGGAGAAGAAATGCATGAAAAGAAAATCTACCTATTCTAACCTAAGGGGTTGATGTGCCAAAATAGAGTGTTCAACCAATCCCTGCCCATATATGCACCATTGAACCATCATGACACCAAAGGATATACACATTCAGACTTGTTTTAACCTAGCAACCACATGCAGATGAAAAAATTCAGATGAATGACCTAAGGAAGAGAAGATTCACTTATATATCATTCACAAGCCAAAAGAGATACAGTCATGTAGATCACATATCTCTCCAAAACACCAATGAGAGGCAAATATTTCTTGCACTTTCACATTAATGGCTAAAAGAGATAAGGGAAAATGTCATATAGTTCAGAGGCAAAAGCAATTTATAGTGAAATTGCAGAGCAATAACAAAGAAGTTAGAGAAGAGCTGACCTGAACAAAATCTACAAAATTTTCCTTTATAGCTCAGGCATAACTGAGATGTCCTCTAACTGAAGTTACTCTACCACCACTACCATTAAGTCTTATAGAGAATAATCATGTAGATCTAGGGTAAATCCAACCTTGACGCAAACCTAAGAAATCTAATCTTTGATGGAATAGGGTCTTGAAAAGACAAAAATGGTGCCATTAAATAGTTCTAAGTAGGTAGATGGATAGCATCAGAGGTAGTGGAGTGTTCTCCTTCATTTACCAAGAACAACATTCATTTAGAAGTGGTTGAAATCAATCATGAAGATCGGATCATGTGAGTAAACCCGATATACTTTATTTTTGGCTCATGAATAAGTAAGGTCAAATAGTCAACATGATTCTGGCACTAGTATGAGTCATGTGGACCAATGATTTCATTCTGTTCTACCACTCCATGGAGTCTTAATGCATTTGACTATATCTTGTTTACCAATTGCACCACCTCCCAATCCCAACCTAACTATGACTACCTCAGGAAACCAAGACCTTAACTGCCAACCTTTCTATTAATACCTTGGCCGAGCCCACCGAGACACATGTCATTGAATTGCTATCTCACTCTACATAACTTTCAAGCTCCTTTTCATAGTGAGATAGCAATGGCTATTAATTTTTCTTTGATCCTTTCCTTCACTATTGGCATTTTGAACTGGACCCCACAGAATTCTAAGGACACATGGTACTGAGTCGCTATCTTGCTATACATATCCTCTGAGCAACTCTTCATGGAGAGATAGTGACAACTATCAATAAGAGATGAAATAAAAGATGAGAAACTACAAAGAGCACCCTGAAGAAGTGGTCGGTCCCATATTTACTATGTTGCTATAGTTAAAGGTTGATCATTTCCTCATAGCGACATAATGAGAAATGTTGATCTGCCAGCATCTCATGGCCCTAAAGGTACACCCAATCTGTCAGTGCATTGACCAATAGGAACATGGCCCACCTTGGCATCACTCGATGACTTATGGAACAAGCCTGGCCCCACAAGAACACATGTTTTTGAGTCAGTATCTCGCTATGCATAACCTTCAAGAAACTCCCCATAACGAGATAGCGATGATCATAGATTAAGATTGATCTAATGATCAGAAATCCTCATGTGTTTATGGAAGGGGTTGGGTCTGAGGTACTGATGATATAAAAAAATTTTGCACAACTGGTGGAACAAAACCCTATTTCAATCATAGTCATCTTTCCACATCACCTGTGGCCCCACCATGTTCACTTCATGGTGCCTCGGTATGTCGCTAATAGTAGGATGCCTCAATTTTTTGATAGTGAGATAGTGAGTGTCGAGGACTTATCAAAACTCGACACTAGAGAATGAACAAGATAAATCATCATCACCATATTGACTAATTTCAAATGGGTCCCATTTCGCTATGTCTTCGTGAGTAACTCCTGTGAAACTTGCCATAGCGAGATATAGACAAACATAGATCTTAGAAAGATCCAACAGTGCAGAAAGAATGCAGGCTAGCAGAAACAAACTTAGAAATTAAGGAAATACAATAAAGATTAAATAATTAAATTTTTTTTTTTGTATTTCCTAGGGGCATTAAAATAATGTAGAAGATGGGAAGTAGCCATTGTGGTAGGCCTGCATTTAAACTTTAAATTTTTGGTGCGGGTCAAATATGAGTAACATTTTTGGCAACTCAGAATGGATTCAAGCTAGCTATATATGTGACCAGTGTCCTTATGTATCCATTGGGCTATACAGTTGCAAAAGATTTGGATCGGTGCACTGCAAAACCCTAACCCTTCCTCTATGGGAGAAAACACTGAAAAACTTTGTCTCTAGAACTTAGCATCCTTCAAAACTCAAAAAATTGGCTATCTCACAAAGAGAAACTTGTGCTCATGCACTTCTTCAAAAGCTAGAAAACAATAGAAAGAAAACTATGCTACATATGTACATGAAACCTCAAGACCTGTCAGAAACATGGTTTGATATAAATCCCATTGACTAGGATAGGAAAAATTTCACCATCAGGCTTGCTTAGCTGAAAAGCATTGGCCTGCTTGCAACTGACAATCAGATAGTGACCACTCAACAGTGCATCAAATTTTGAGTGTCTCCCTAGTTTTGCCCTATTTTCATCCCATTTCAAAACTAAATCACCCTCTCTGAAGGTTTTGACCCTAGCCTTCTTGTCAAAGCTCCTTTTCATGCATTGCTGATGTGTTTCTAGGGTTTGTATGGCCTAACTTCTTTTCTCTTCAAACTCCATCAGTTCTTCCATTCTTACTTTCATGGTATCATCTTCGATTAGCTCCAGCTAATGACCTAGTTCTAGGGATGGAAATTCTAATGAAATTGAAAGCCTTGCTTCTCTACCATATACCAACATAAATGCTAAATTTCCTATTGACCTCTTAGGTATTATTTTGTCAGCCCACAATGTAGTCCTTAACTTTTGATGCCAACACCTCTGGTTATCCTCTATAGTTCTTTTCATGATCCTAATTAGGTATTTTTTGGACGACTCAGCCAAACCATTACCCCAAGGATAGTAGTTTGAGGATGTGCTTAAGTAGATATTAAGATCAACTACACATGCACAAATTTGAGCTCCAAAAAAAGATTTTGCATTATTTGAAATAATAGTTGAAGGGGCACCAAACCTAGTCACAATTCCATCAAGGAACTCAACGGCTAAAGATTCTATGAAATCCTTCAATGCAACTGCCTCTATCCATCTGCTGAAGTAATCTATAGTAGCTAAAATCAACTTGTGACAAGAACTAGAAGGAGGATTGATAGGGTCTAGAAAATCCAATCCCCTTGAGAAAAATGCTTCTCCACCTGAATGGGATGAAGAGGAAGAGCTGCAATCCTTTACTTGCCAGAGAAGAAGGCACATTTTTCACAGTTCCTCACATACTTATGACAATCATGGAATAGGAATGGCCAGTAGTAACCAGCTCTCATGATCTTCATTATAGTTGTCCTTGTTCAGAAGTGACCACCATCAGGGCCATCATGAAGTTCTCTAATCATTCTTTCAGCCCGGTCCTTGAAAATGCACCTTAATAGGGCTCCATTAAAATATTTCTTAAAAAGGATGCCATCAACTATGACATAAGGAATTGACTATGATCTCTACTATCTCCTTTTGGTTCTATCTAATCCTTGAGGGTATCCATTTCCTAATAAGAAATTCATCATATCATCCATCCAGTTCCTTGGGTCATCATCTCTCTCTTCTTGTTGCTCTGTTAGTATCATGGTAACTTCCTCATTGGATTCCTATGATGATATCATTTGTTTACACAATCCTTTCCCTCTTACCAGCTTGGTGATCTAAATGTCAACATCATATTCCATTACTTTAGTAATCTAGCTACCTCTTTTCTCACTAATATCTTTTCTTAAAAGGAAATCATTCACACTGGCATGGGGTACTAACAAATTAATTTTATTATGAGATAGGAGGTGTCTAAATTTCTTTAAAGCTCTGATGACTGCAAGGGCTTTCTTTTCTACATAGTCGTATTTGTCTTCATACTCTTTAAGACCTTCACTAAAGAAGGCTATGGGCTGCTCTTCATCTTTATCATTTGTTTGAGTCAATACCATAAAAATAGTTGAGTCACCACCTAGGGTACAAAGGATGAAATCCTTTTCAAAATTTGAATTAGTGAGAGTAGGGGTTGAGGCTATGGCTGCCTTGATCTCTTGAAAACTTTCCTTCCCTTGCTTGGTCCATGAAAATACCATACTTTTCTTGAGCATAGCCATAAGGGGTTTTACCATGGTGGCAAGATTAGGGATAAATATTCTCACAAAATTTATCCTACCAAGGAAACTTTGCAACGCTTTCTTATCTTTAGGAAGTGGGAGAGAAAGTATTTCTTTTGTTCTTTCTAGATCAATGGTTAATCCATCCTCAGATACAATGTGTCCTAATAATTTTCCTTGATTGGTAGCAAAGACAAACTTGCTTGAGTTAAGGGATACCCCAAACTCTCTATACCTTAAGAATACATGTCTTAAATGATCAAAATGATCTTCCACATTCTTTGAATACACTATGATATCATAAAGCTAAACTAATAAAAACTTTTCAATCATTTTTTTGAAGGCCATCTCCATTGCCTTCTGAAATGTAGAACCTAAATTGGTTAGCCCAAATGGCATTTTATAATAAATGTAGGTACCCCATTTGGTAGTGAATTTAGTCTTGTACCTATCAAACTCTTTGACTAGTACTTGATTTTAGCCAAAAAATCCACCAAGAAATGAAAACCTCTTTGAACCACTAAATTTGGACAAAATCTACTCGATGGAAGGGAGAGGATGGTGATCTTTAAGGGAAGCTTCGTTAAGGTCCATAAAGTCCACTCATAGTCTAATTTCTCCATTCTTCTTCCTAACATGGACAAGGTTTACTAACCATGATGAGTGCTTGATGGGGAAAATTATATTGGCCTCAATCAATCTGGATAGCTCTTTTGTCATTAACTACTCAATCTTGGGATTCACTAGCCTCTATTTTTGTCTCACTAGTTTGACATTATCAATTGAATCTATGGTATGCTAAAACAACCTTGGGTTAAAGAATTTTAAATTATCATATGTTGAGGCAAATATATAATTAAATTTTTGACATAGATGAATAAAACTTTTCTGCTCAGTCTTAGAACATACCTTCTCCATGTTTAAGGATTTTGCATTAGCAATCATGATTAGAGTGTGCTCATCTTGGTCAGTAGCTAAGTTCATGATTCTACCTCTTGCTTGGTCATTAGGATTGAAAACACTCTCTAAGGTAATGAAGCCTTTAGGTAATTTTTTGGAACTTATGTTAATGATTTGATCACCATACTGATCCTGCAGTCTTGACTGGTTTTTGTCTAAAAATTTTGCTTCATTCTGCAAGAAGCTTACAATTTGTTCATCAGATTGAAACACTTGCCAATGGACATTGTTTTCAGGGATGGCAGGCCTTACTACCATCCTAATTTTTTGCTTCTTCTTTTCCTCAAGATCCCCTGGCACATCATAAGATGCACCTATTGCTACAAGTCTATTAGCATGTCTATTTTCTCTTCTTGGGATGCTTTGAATATTAAATGCATTGAAACCTTCAAGTAGATCCCATACCCTATGTTTATAGGACTTGAGAAAACTATTCTTAGTGATATTCTAATTTCTCACTTGGTTAACCACCAACTCACTATCTCCATATACACTTAAAGCTTGAATTCCCCTTTTCTGAGCAAGTAGGAGACCTTGAATCAAAGATTCATACTCAGCCACATTATTAGTGCAATTGAATTGGAGCCTAAAGGAGAAGTAGTATTTACTTGTGTAGGAGGAATCAACATCACACTAGCCCTTGATCCATTCTTATTCCTTGAACCATCAAAGTACATGCCGCATACCCCAATTATATCTCCTTTAGTCTCCACAAGATTGGGAACTAGAGCACCTTTCTCTAATATACAATATGTACTGAGACCTATTTCAAGGGTTTCTGGCATATGATCAAATTGATATGGATTAGACTATTCATCTAAGAAAAAATTCAAGTATCTCTGCTAGGGAAGTGGTAGGCTCATTCATTATATCATTCTCGTCCATTTCTAGGATAGTGCATTTCATGTTGATGAGATTAGGGGTGTAGGGCTCAATATGATGGAGGGCTAGAGGCTCTGCTCTGATTGTAGCTTTGATTCCATATCTTGTTCTAAAAAATATATATGACCAATTAGAAGATACGTAACCACCTATTTGGGCAATGAAGTCTCTTTACAAGAAAATGGCAAAATGTTGCTTGACTTCAGCAACAGATATATCTTGAGTTACTATACAACCAAGGCATGTATGTAGGGCCATTTCTACATTCCAAAGGACCCCTATAGTCTTGACTATAATACCATTCAACTGTAATAAATCTCTAACAATGGACTCATATTTCATTCCCAAAATATCAGCAACACACCTAGGCATCACTGAACTACTAGCCCCTGAATCAATCATGCAATTGTGGACTAGTTTATCCCCTATAATTAGAGAAACATAAAATGGAGGGGGTTTAACCTTTTTATTTTATTCTTCCTCCCTTGATGGCTATACTAGGCTAGTGGCACTTTCCATGCTGGGTTCCTGATCCTTTGGTTCAATACTTTCCAATTCTTGTTGCGGAAACCTCTTTTGAATGGCATATTAGGTGCTTTGGTAGAAGCCTTAGGAGTTGCATTTGTAGGAGGTTGAGATGGAATAACCTGAGGATCATTTACATTCCTTCTACCATTATATTTCCTCTACTGCTAAAAGGTGTTTGATTGATCATTTGCTGATTATTCATGAGGTATTACATTTGAAGTTGAGGTTTGATTGGGAGGAGGAGGGGTAGCATCTTCAATATCTCTTCTTTTTCTCCTAGTTTTGTGAGCAATGGCATCCTAGTTTACATTACAATGTTCCTCTACCTAATGATTCATGAAGGAGCAATCACCCTGTCCTTGTGTATATGAGGCCTCCTTAAATTGGTCCTCCTTGTATTATTGTCCTACTACAAGCTCTTGGATGGTCAAAGCCAAATAAGATTCAACATTTTGACACATGTAACAAGCATAGGAGTAGTTATAGGAGGGACAAAAATCCTAATCTTGGGCCATGTTGTTTTGAGGAATTATGGTTGTACTTTGATTTACATTTGAGAATGAAGCATGGCTATTCTGCCTATTCTGATCAAAAGAATTGTTCCCATAATTTTTATTTGGAAGCCTACCACTATTCATATTTTGATGCTACAATTGATGAGCTTTACTACCTTGAGCTTGCTGTGTCTCCAAAGTCACCACCTTATTGCTCATTTTCTGCATCACAAAGAAGCTATCCTCTAGCTTCTTCTCTTGACCATGCAATCTTTTATCTATGTTCAACATCATAGATTGCATCATCTCCTTGGTTTCATCTATTCCATTTGAAGATGTGGAAGCTTGAGGGACTAGAGCAAGGGATTGTGATGTGAAAGTTGTGGGAAGAGGAGCCATTGTTGGTTGGTGGTTTGGAACATCAAGAAAGAAAGCCATGAGAGGCCTTTAGGCTAGGTTGCCTCCCTATATTAGGATGTTTTATGACTTTATCACTATATCATAAGCATTAGGAAAGGTATCTCCTCCCATAGTTTGGATTGTAGTGGCAATGTCACTGTTAAGAGCTCTAAGGTAATGCAAGAAGGCTTTACCAGGGGTAGGTTTTACTAAAGTAGGTATTCTATCCCATGTCTTTTGAAATCTATAGTTGGAATCAGTCATACACCTATGGGGGGCTCTTTTTATAGTAGTAAGTTGTTCTAAAAGTGGTAAAAGGTCACTTTTATCCTCAAAGTGTTTACATAGTACTGCTCCTAATCCATCCCAATTTGTTATAGAACCATGAGCCAAACCTCTGTACCATTGTAGTGCTTTTCCTTTCAAGGATGAGGTTAGAAGCCTAACTGCAACATCATCCTTTTTAATACCATGGATATTATAGACATTTGCAACCTCTTGAATGTGTTTTGAGGGAGAGATAAAAGTTTCACTAGTAAATTTTGGTATACTCTTGAGTGCAGCTATTGGTATGTCATGTCTTTGAGCCAATAAAAGAGGACTCCCACCATTAAAGGTGGCAAAAGTATAAGCTCTAGGATGTGCCATATAGACAAGTGATCTATTTAAATGCGTTGATGGCAATCTAGGTTGAGATCTAATAGTAGGAGGAGTAGAAATAGATCTTTTAGGTGTATTTGTTATTGTTGTACTCCTAACTAGTGATAAAGATACTCTAGTCTTTATTTTTCTAGGATCTGAAAATGAAATCTCTTGGTACTAAAATTTACCTCTAGAAGAGGCCCTTGTTTCAAGTTTGGGAATGGATTATAGTAACTTTGGTCTAGAACCAAATGTATTTGAAGCTCATAGTCACCAAGTACTTGAAGAATGAGCCTCTTAAAGGCTTGAACACTGAAGCCAGTACTATCTCCTTAGCATTAATCTTGAGATCTTCCTTTTGACACCAGTAGACTTGAATTTTTTTGAATAGAGTCCCACCGGGTATGTCAAAAATTGTTGTCATAGAGGTTTGCAACCTTGTCCAAAGTTTTTACCTAAGGACAACCTTGTGAAACATGAAAACAACCTCCAAGCTATGAGACTTGAACTGTGAGGTTGAGTCTCCGGAGAAGGTTGACTTCCTTTACTATCATGGTGCACCAAACTACTCTTGGAGAGGAAAAGGAAGAAAAAATGCATGAAAAGCGAATCTACCTATTCTAACCTAAGGGGGTGATGCACCAAAATAGAGTGTTCAACCAATCCCTACCCATATATGCGCTATTGAACCATCATGATACCAAAGGATTTACACATTTAGACTTGTTTTAACCTAGCAACCACATGCATATCAAAAAATTTAGATGAATAACACAAGGAAGAGAAGATTCACTTATATATCATTCACAAGCCAAAAGAGATATAATCATGCAGATCAAAGATCTCTTCAAAATGCCAATGAGAGGCAAATAGTTCTTGCACTTTCACATTAATGGCTAAAAGAGATAAGGCAAAATTTCATACAGAATTTCATACAGTTCAGAGGCAAAGGGAATTTACTGTGAAATTGCAGAGCAATAACAGAGAAGTTAGATAAGAGTCGACCTGAACAAAATCTACAAAAATTGCCTTTATAGCTCATGCATAACTGAGATGTCCTCTAACTGAGATTGCTCTACCACCACTGCCATTAAGTCTTATAGAGAATAATCATGCAATCTAGGGAAAATCCAACCTTGGTGCAAACCTAAGAAATCTGATCTTTGATGGAACAAGGTCTTGAAAAGATAGAAATAGTGCCATTAAATAGTTCTAACCAAGTAGATGGATAGGATCAGAGGTGTTGGAGTGTTCTCCTTCATTTACCAAGCACAACATTCACTTAGAAGTGGTTGAAATCAATCATGAAGATCAGATCGTGTGAGTAAAATTCATATCCTCTATTTTTGGCTCATGAATCAGCAATGTCAAATAGTCAACTAGATTTTTGCATCAGGATGAGCCACATGGACCAATGATTTAATTTCTTTTTTCCACCCCATGGAGTCTTCATGCATTTGACTATATCTTCTTTACTAACTGTGCCACCTCCCAACCTAATCGTGATTGTCTCAGGAAATTACGACCTTAACTAACAACCTTTCTATTAATACCTTGGCCAAGCCCACTAAGACACATGTCACTGAATCGCTATCTCACTATACATAACTTTCAAGATCCTTTCCATAGCGAGATAGTGATGGCCATTGATTTTGCTTTGATCCTTTCCTTCAGTGTTGGCATTTTGAACTGGACCCCATAGAATTTTGAGGACATGTGGCACTGAGTCACTATCTCGATATACATATCCTCCGAGCAACTCTTCATGGCAAGATAGTGACGGACGTTGATGTGAGACCAAATCAAAGATGAGAAATTGCACAAAGCACCTTGAAGAAGTGGGGGGTCCCATATTCACTATGTAACTATAGTTAAAGGTCGATCATTTCCTCATAGTGACATAATGAGAAATGTCAATTTACCACCATCTAATGGCCTGAAAGGTACACCCAATCTGTCATTGCACCGACCAATAGGAACATGGCCCATGTTGGCATTACTTAGTGGCTTATGGAACAAGCTTGGCCTCACAAGAACATGTGTTGTTGAGTCACTATCTCACTATGCATAAGCTTTGAGTAACTCCCCATAGCGAGATGGTGATGATCATAGATCAAGACTAATCTAACGATCAGAAATTCTCGTGTGTTTATTAAAGAGGCTTGGGTTTGAGGTACCGATAACATCAAAAGATCTGCACAACTAGTGAAATAAAACCCTATTTCAGTCACAGTCATCCTTGCACATCGCTTGTGGTCCCACCATGTTCACTTCAAGGTACCTCACTATGTCACTAATGGCAAGATGCTTGAGTTTTCCAATAGAAAGATAGTGAGTGCTGGGGACTTATCAGAACTCGATGCCAAAGAAAGAACAAGATAAACTACCATCGCCATATTGACTGCTTTCAATTGGGTCCCATGTCATTATTTTTACATGAGTAACCCCCGTGCAACGTGCCATAGAGAGATAGCGACAAACATAGATTTTAGCAAGATCCAACGGTGCAAAAAGAATGCAGGCTAGCGGAAACAAACTTAGAAATTAAGGAAATAAAATAAAGATTAAATCATTCATTTATTTTTTTTGTATTTCTTAGGGGCATTTAAATAACATAGAAGATGGGAAGTAGCCATTGGGGTAGGCCTAAATTTAAACTTTGAACTTTTGGTGGGGGGAAAAAATGAGTAACAGGTATCATCCCTACTAAGGTTTTTTATTGGCTAGTGTTTCCTTAGTTAAAAAATAATGGTGTTATGAGTTCTTTGTGTATGGTTATAGATATTGTTTGACATTTTTGCTTTACTTTCATATACAAGTTATAAAGTAACTAACAGTATTTAGTTGTGGGGAAAGTTTGTAGAATACTCAATCACCCACCCTCCCCTCTAAGTATTATCTATTTCTAACAATTGGTATCAAAGTCTTGTTACTGAGAAGAGGACTAATAGTTTAAGTAAGATCACTATGGATATGGAATAGTTAAAGAGGAATCTTGAAGAATCTCTTAAGTAGATTGAATTCTTATAGAAGAAAGAGATATTCTAAAAGATAGGTGTAAAGATGCAAAAGTTTACATTGGAAAAATAGAAGACTAGATTGGTAATCTAAAATCTAATAAGGAATCAAATGTCAATATTAATAACAATAATGAAGTAGGAGTCCTCAAGAGAGAAAATGAGATATTGAAACATGTGTTGAAAATTATTGAACTTAAGTCTTAAGAAAGATGACACTAAGAATGAACCAAACCTAAAAATTGAGAACATAGACCTTAGATCCTAGTTGAGTCAAGTGACATCTAAATTAGACTCTATTAAGATAGAACATGTTAAGTTAGAAAAGTACAACATTATTGTGAAAGGAGAGTTGAAAAAAGCTTAACAATAGTTAGAGAAGATTTATTACAGTAGTGAGAAAATTGATGAGTAGATATTTTATCAGAGACCCTCTTATGATAAGATAGGTCTTAGATATCTTTTTGAGAAATCAATCAACAAAACTGAAGTCAGAAAAGAACTAGATCTAGTTGTTGAGATCCCTAAGCTTAAAGAAACTAATCAAAGTATGATCAAATCAAACATATCTAAAGAAGTTGAACTAATTGATTTTTTTGAGAAATTTGGTGAACCAAAGAAAATAAAGAAAGTTGATGAACCTAAGCAAGTTAAATCACCTAAGGAAGTTAGACATGAATTTAGAGGTATATGTTTCATATGCAATGAAGTTGGTCATAGAAAGAGAGACTACACAAGTAAGTTCTTTGAACCTATTACAATTTTTTATTGTTATAATTGGCATGGTTATGGACATAAAGCAATAGGGTATGTGCAGGATCATGGTGTGCCAAAAAGTGGGGATCTAAAAAATCTATAGTTATGAAATATCTCAAACCATTTAAAAATCTATATTAACTTTCTTCCCACCCACCTGATACTAAATGAAAACAATTAATATCTTTATAAGGTCTACTATATCTTTTGATACCAAACCTATATGATAAACTTTGAAAAATCCAAAAAATGTGCTTTTGGACTATTTTTATGTGATTTTTACATCAAACGTGTAGTTGATGACTTTTTCTTCACTAAAATTTGATGAAATGAAAAGGGTTTCTTAAGAATGTTCTTATCTTTCCATAAATGTAAGGTTTGTCAAATTATGAGTTTAGTAAGTAATTATTACTTATTTTCTAATGGAGTTATGTATAAAGTGCTGATTGACACACTACTTGAACAACAACTATAACTTTCAAATGGTACAACATTTTTAAAATCCAAAATATGCATCACATTCTATGTTTCTTCTACTATAAGGAAAAAAAATGAAAAATTGAATTTTGCAGAGTTTTGAATTAGTTAAGGTGGTTAGACATGCGAATTTTTTATTCCAAAAATACTAAAGTCAAAATTTAATTATTTATTATTTATTTAGAATAAAAATACCCAAAAATATGTGTCACATCTAGGCATGAGTCTACTACTTATATCTAGAATATTATTAAAAAATATTATCATTTGATTTTGATTAAGGTGGTTAGACATACGTTTATTTCTTATTTTTGTTCTGAAATTTGTGTAATATTGCATTAAAATTAAAAATTTTGACCAATCAAATTTTTATTTTTTGAGATAAGTCCTAGTAGTTTAGAAACTAGAATCAATTTTCTACTTGACATAACCTTGAGTTTTTTATTTTTTATTACCACTTAAGAGCATAGTTTAGTTGACCATGATCTTGCACATACCCAATAGATTGTAAGAAAGCTAAGTTTGATATTAATAATGAGAATAGTAGAATATTTAAGAATACTAACCCTACAAGTAATGAAAGAGGAAGATCCTAGAGTAGATCCAATGATGGTAAAAGATCTAATGGTGAAAGGATATATATTGTATATTAAAAACATAACAATCCTAAACACATTGCAAGGAATTATAGAGCACTTGAAAGTCAGAATGGAACCAATTAGAGAAGGAATACACCTATATGTCAGTTATGCAATAACTTTGGAAACATAGCAAGATTTTTCAAAATAGATAGAAGGAACTTCAATAGTAATCCTAATTACAAAAGGAACAATAATAGAAATAATAGAAGAAATGGTAATGGTAGCAACAATGGTTAGATGGAAGCAATCAAAGAAAATGTTGATGAATTTAAAGAAGCATTTGTGAAAGAAAATAATCTGGAGCATTCCTATACATTTTTGGAAGAACAGTATTTTAATGCACCCAATGGAAAGTTAGAAATTACTCGTGACTCATCCTAATTGAATTAAGAATTTCCAATAGAAGAAAAACATCAATTAATTAGAACTAATGATATATTGAGAATTATAAGTTGTAGAATCAGTAGATAGTAGACAACATAGAGAGGAAGCTATGGTTGAGTGCACAAGCATTTATTTGATAGGAGTAAGCTGTATGGAAGAAAACAAGTTTATTGGTAATCATTGATAGGTTTTGAAGAAGAAAATTTGCACTTAATGTGGAGGTAAATTTGCAAAGATTTAAGTAATACAAGTAAGATATCAGTACCATTTGATCATGTGAAGAGCTTGAAGAAATTTGTGAGCAATTTGATAGTATGTTCAAGTACAAAGTAAAGCACTTGAAGTGAAAAGTTATAGAAGCCTTAATATGCAATATTAAAGGTATTTTATGAAGTTTTGTTAAAATATTTCAATATTAGTAGTTTGTAGTATGAAAAGCTAGTCTATTTGTGATATAAGTGAAAGACCTAGGTATAAATTCAAGAAGCATCCATTTGTTTCTCTCATTTATGATCTGTTAGGAGCATTTTTTTTAATCTCACCAAATATACTTCACATAGAAGACATTAGAAGATACACTCATTGTAGATTTTAGAGTGTTTGAGATGAAGATATATATAATGATTTAGGAGTTATGTGTAATGGAGACCTAACCCTAAAATTTTAGTATGGATGTTTGGATGAATTGAACCTGATTAAGTATATGTTTGTCATGGAACTTGATAATCATGAGTGGATTATGATTATCCTAATTCAAGTTCATGAAGAAATGTTTTGGGTAGGTGATGTGCCTATAATAATTGAAAATGACCTACTATATAAGGTTGTAGGCTTAAGCAATGAAGGTTATAATTGAGTGAATGACATGAATGTAAGAAAGACAATTGAGACAAACTTGAAAACTAAGTTTGATCGAAGGAACATGAGAGTTCACCTGATCGAAGACAATGGAGTTAGAGTGTTGAGAAATATTGTAAGCTATAAGTCAAATCATAGTTCTAGAATGGACTTTGTACTAGTAGGATTTTTCCATGTAGCCTATGTTATGGAAAATGAGAAGAAGAAAGTAAAAATGTGTGTTGGACAATATTGTGATACCGAAGAAGTCTAAGAATGTAGTTTTTAGATTCGATTATCTATTGACACACTTATTTTTCTATGCAACCAAGCAATTTCCTGGCATGAAACATTGGGAAAGTAATTAATGTTCAATAAAGATAGTCACATAGTGTTATAGGGCTACACTAGAGAATGTCAAAGGTAGAGACATTGATAGAATGATGAAGAGCTTCCAATCTGAGATAAAGAAAATATATAGAATCCCTCCCTCTATAGTGGAGAAATGTAAAGATGAAATATGTTTTGTTGCTCTAAATTTTTGCATAATAAATTTCTGTTGTCTAGGTAAAAATTTTTAGATTGAGATCCATTAATGGTGAATAGGTTTTCTAGATGAGTCATATTTTGTTAGCCTTTGAAATTTTTTTGTTACAACCCTATATTCTATTCCATTTAAATTTTTCCCTAACGTGAAAATTTTGAAAAAATAGGAGGATAAGAAAATGTTCTTTTCTTTCCCATGTTGAGTTCATTGTTCAATCCTTGTGAAAGGAGTTTTACCCTACCATTAGGTCCTTTTAAATCTATGGTCATTGTTAACTTGCTATGTAAAGATGCTCGATTGTTACGTATAGCGAGTTAATGAGCTTGATGACACGTGTCTGTGATACTTAAAATAGGAATCAGGTGTCAAGAATTTTGTTAACATGAGGTAAATTTTGGCACGTGATGTGTCCCAAGCTTGTCATTTTCGAGAATAAATGCATGTGAAGAAAACTCTGAATAGTTTCACCAGCGTCCAAGCTTTTCTAGTATTCGCTAAGTTGCTATTAAAAAAATCCATGCAACTCGCTGGTGGAAACATAGCGAATGCCCAGATTTTGTCAAAAGAGCAGTATTCTCCTAAAAGACTGATATGACCATGAAAGTTCCCACGCAGCATTATAAATATGCACGGCCACCTCCTCTGACACTAGCATTAATTGAAAGGGTTTTCAATCAGTAGGTGTTTTGTTTTTTGTCGCCAAAATTTAGAATCCATCAAAGGTCGCTATATTGCTAGCCAAAATGGAACACCACTTTCCTAGTAGCAACATAGTGAGGGCCCAATCAATTGCAAAACATGACATTTCTATTATAACTACAAATTCTCTTGAGGATCCCGAAGAAAATCTTGTGCAGATTTTGCTTTTACTTCTACACAAGTGGAGCTTTATTTCTCAATGTCTGTCTACCGAGAGGTTGCTAGCTGAATATTTAGTTTTTTTTTCAGTAGCAATGTGGCAACCCACCTTACAGTCACAAATGTGGCAAGGCGAAGAAAATGTGATGTCATTAAAAGGTAAAAGGGAGTACACATGTGTGGCAACATGTTCAGCCATCTCAGGGATAGAAGTATATGGACCCACTCCCTATGTACGAAGCACACAAAGAATTTTGATCGTTAGATAAAACTAGGATCAAAGGCCATTGTTAATTTGCTATGGAAAATTGTTTGAAAGTTAGGCATAGTGAGTTAGCAAATGATGGCCCACCACTTTTGGAGTAAGTTGTTCTCCACAAGATCAAGTATGGATCGACAATGCTCGTTAACTCACTATGAAGAGATGTGTGAAAGTTAACTATAGCAAGTTAACAAGCGACGGACCCACCATTGTGTTCTTAAAAGTCACTTCGAGTATCTACCATATGATCAAAGCAAGATTAGTGGTTAACATTAGCTCGCTATGGAAAGGTGCTAGAAAGATAACTATAGCGAGTTAACGAGTCAATGAAATGTGTCCTTGTCATCCGTGGGCCCAGTTTGAAATGATACTTTGAAAGAAAGATACTGATGGAGGTAGTTTATTGGTTTGACTGCCAACATGCTAAAAGGAATATTAAGTCAGCCTAGTTTCCATTCCTTAATCATATGATTTCAAAGGATCGACGACACAGGTTTAAATGCTGAAGGAGGTGGCACTCTACACATTAATAAGATGTGAAAAGTTTCGCATGTGAAGTTAATAAAAGAGTATAACAAGCAAGATTTTCCCAGTTTAACCTTGCACGAATAAAGATTTTGAGATCTTTTCTGAATGAAGATAATTACTGCAAGGATTGAGATAAATCTGGCACAAGTGTGAAGTGATTGGTTCAAAGATAAATTGTAGAGTTACGAAGAGAAAAAAAACTCCAAGTAAGTTCTCATGCCATAGTTTTTGAAAAAAAATTTAGTCTTGTATGGATTAATCAAAGGATGGTTCTAAGAAGTTCATTAGATCCTGGGTTGTGGATAGTAGAGGGATTACTAGGTAAAAATACTTGGGCCTGGGATTGTAATATCCCACATACTAGTTCAAACTGGTTTGCAAAAAATAAGTGTTTTGTCCTATGTAGAAGTATATGGATTTTTTATAGAGAAAAACTAGTAATCCTGAGTGTTTTCTTAAAGTTTCATCTCTTTGAAACTATGGTAGGATGTTGTAGTCAAGTAACCAAAGTTTTAAGAAGGATAATGAATGAACTTGGTAAGATAAAAACCCTCTCAGCAGTAACATCATCCTTTAAACAAATTTTCAAGATATCATAGCCTGATGCCAGGGTAACAGAAATGTGTGGGACCCTGTGCATAGTTTTTGAGGAAGGTAAAGAAGATTTCATACTCATGGGTATGGTCATTGTTGCTTTTTGTTAGCATGCACATTTTTTGTGTCAGTGGATGGAAAATTTTGGTCAAAAGGTGGTTAAGAAAGCAGATGTGGTTGGGAATTAGAAGTTACCCATTTTGTTATATTTGATAGCCACATTGTCTCCCTACTCAAGGGTTGCAAACTAAGTATTTTTTCCATTATTTATGAAGCCTGGCATGATCAGTGAAGAGTGGGAAGTAAAGATAAATTTCACAAAGTAGTTATCTTGACAAAACCCATAGGTCGAGGATAGAATGCAATCATCAGAATAGATTTTTTCATAGACAAGCTTAGCAATTACATATATGACAGAATCATTGTTGGAGAAAAATCAGAAAAAGGAGGTGATAGACAGAAGCTTGCAAGAGAATGTGTGATTGGCATAACTTCCTGTTAGTCATTTTCTTTTTGACAGATGTATGCATTTTCCTCTTATAAGAACATCTGTCAGTCACGTTTTCCCTTTGCTTGTTGCAACTCACACCTATATAAGTGAGTTTTCAAGGAAATGTGAGGGTCCAAATTCTATTTTTCTAAGTGATATGCTTAGTCTATTTTTGGTCCATTGTATTGAGTAAAAATTGGTGGTGTATTTTCTCTATTAGATCTTGAGAATACATGAATATAGAATGATATGTGTTTCTTTCTAAAGGTCATTCTGAGTTCACTGTAAATTGTATACAATTTTCAAGGAGAATGAATACAAATTATGAACTGCCCCCATATCTTTTCTTTCTAAACTTTGTCTCCTTTCGATTATTTGGTTATCTTGATGTTGTATAAGTAAAGGCTTCTACAATTGAATGCAATCTAGTTAGGTTGTATATCTGTTTATCACTGCTATTAATTCAATGGATTAAGTAAAAGTTTTGATGAATATGATAAGATTTCTATAGTAGGGGAAATGATTTTGAATGATGAGTTTTGATAAGAATTGCTGATGAAATTAGTTTTAAGGCAAAAAATTAGATCTAGAAATTTGAAGTAGACTCTAAGCCCCAATGGATTAGGCACTGATCAAATTTCATATAGCTGAAAGAGAAATATGTCACAAATGGTTGTCAAAAATGTAGAATTAAATCAATTTTATGTTTATTTCCTATAGATCTTAAAATTTGGCCAGTACTTGTCTATATGAAATATTTTAGCTTCAGTTAGCCACTTTTGCTGAGAACACCTATAGATCTGTAGAAGAATTTTTGGCCATATCTGTTAAATGGGATGGGTTTATCAAGTTATCAAGAATTGTGTATATATTTGAGGATTTGAGATGAGAATCAGAATGAAACTAAAAATATTCCTCATAGAGTTTTCCCAGTCTTGAATCATCCCTAGGTATACCCACCCTAGTTTTGCAAAGCCAGAAGAGTAGAAAACCACCCTTGGTTTTGTTGAAGCTGGGCCCAAATGCTTTGCACATGCAATTGTTAATAAGAATTGGCTAGTCTTTAGATTGTGTGAGTAATGTCATCTTGGTATTAAGAATTTTGTTGCTTAGTAGTTTTAAAACACCAACAAAATGGAAATTTTTCTATGGAGTTGTCTAACATATCAGTACTTAAACATATCAGTGAAAAGTACTACAACTTCTTTGGTCCTACTATGTATTTGTGTGTCAGGTTATCTAAGTTGTGCCCGTGGTTATAAGGGAATATTTTAGTGAAAAACCTTGAGAATTTAAAGAGGGTATAACCCAAGTACCATAGCTACACACTGGTTTATCTAGCCTATCTAGGTGTCTTATCTAACAAGCAAGAGTTGCAGTCTTGTGATCTCAGTGACTGGTCTATCCGTGTCAAAAATTTCTATTTCTATTTGTTTGTTGTTTTCTTTGAGTTATAAATAAGTGTCATTATGTATTTTCCTAAGAATAGGGTGGTGACTCAGTCAAGGTTTTGAAGCTAATGTTTATTTTAACAAAAGGTGAATATGGCTGACAAGAGAAAGAACACAAGAGCTTACATGAGAGCCAATCCTAATATACCAATGTATACTAATTTACCCCAAGGTGGTAGGAAGAACCAAAATAAGAAAAGGATAGATTCAAATCCCACTTGGAAACCTAGAGGTAATGCATCCATCAATTTCCAGTATTAGCCAATGTTAGGGAGAGAGTCTTCTTCACTTAGTTCTGAATCTGAAACTACAAGATTCTTAGGAGGCATTTTCAGTGCCCCATTACCAGATGAGAGAGTTTTTCAAGACAAACATGTGTCCACAATAGGAATTTCTTCATCAAGGCTAGATCCCATAGCAGATATGAATTATAGGCTAGGATTTAGGAGATCATTTGATGATCCTTTTAATCTTAGAGCAGCCCCATATGTGGAGCCCAATCTTATAGACCTGGATGATCCTACTGATTCAGAGACTACTTCTGCAGATTCTAAAGAAGTGCATTCTGAGATAGGAGTCCTAAAGAAATGGATTGCTTTGGAAGAAGCTAAATGTGTTCATCTTGAAAAAGAAAAGGAGAAAGCCACCTTGGATGCCATAATAGAAAGATGGCTACCTTGAAGGAACAGAATAAAAAGTTAGAAGAAAATACCACAACTCTCCATACTGATGTATTTGGAGATGTAGAAAATCTGAGAGCTAAAGTTCAAGAACAAGAAAAATGCCTAAATCAAAGGCAAGAACAAGTTATTGCTCAAGTCCAAGCCTATAAACCTATTCAAGTGGACCCTGTAGAGCCCACTGCAAAAGTTCTAGATAAAGGGAAAGGAAAAGTTATAGGAATCCAAATAAATGAACCTCAAGCTCTACCAAGCAAACCCATACAACCCTCCATGTCAAAATTAGATCTAGATCTAGAGAAGGCTAGAAAAAAGAAGGAACATCTTGCAAAATAACTTGAGCAGGTTGAGAATGAAGCTCAAGCTGCAAAAACTAGGAGAAAAATCCAATTCATAAAATCTAATTCTGCATTGGCTTCATGGTCCAATTTGTCTAACGCACCTACAACTTTTGCACCAGTTAGTGGTCCAATAATCTCAACTCAAGGAATATCCAAATCTACTCCTACCTCATCATCCACTATTAGCACCCAAGTCCCATTTGTCCCACCTCAACAATCCCAAGCTGCTCCTCTAAACCAAGCTAACATAGCTAGTACCTCAAAAAAATTTGGTTTCCAGAAGAAACCTGTATACCTAGAAAATTATAGACAAATATCATTTACTAGTATTCTTGGTGCTCCACATTCCATGTTGTTTGATTTAAGAGACAAAGTGGTTAAGTTTTCTGGGAATAATGTTGCTACTAGTGAAGAACATTTGAGAATTTTTATTGATATGTTAAATGATTATGAAGTTGAGCACAAAGATATGGTAATGAGATTATTTGTGCATTCACTAACTAAGGATGCAAGAGATTGGTTTAGGAGGTTTCCTGATGATAGTATCACCTCGTGGAGTGATTTGGATAAATTATTTAAGGAGCAATATGGAGACAACGCTAATGCAGAATTCATGTTGAATGAGTTCAATAACACCAAGAAAAACCCAAATGAATCCACATTTGACTTTAATGTAAGGTTCCAAAAGGGTATGTATAGACTATTTCAAGTCATGAGGTTGAATGAAGATGTCTATCTTACAACATACATCAATGCTTTTGATAACAAAATGACTTATTAATTGAGGGATAAGGATCCCAAGACTTTAAGGGATGCCTATAAAATAGCAGTAAATATAGAGAATAATAGGAAGGCATCTAGTAAACTGGGTAGGAGGGAAGATCCAAAGCTTTTCAATCCTAAGAACAATAATAAGAGGGAGGCTGATCAAAATCCTATAGGAAAGAAGCCAGAAGAACCCACTATAGGCCAGGTTTTGAAATTTCTCAAGAAGACGAATCCCACTAATTTCAATAAGCCAAATCTTACTGAGAGAACCCCTATGAATAACAACAATTTCAATAGGCAACCTAGAATGAAAAATTACCCTTACACCACCCAGTGGAAGAATGGTAAGCCAATCCCCAACTAGACACAAAATGTGAAAGACAAGGGTACCCCAGATCCCCTACAAAGGAATATTGTAAATATGAATGATGATGTACCATGGTGCATTGTATGTCAATCATCTCATTCTGTTGATTATTGTGCTATTGCTCAGTCATTTTCCCAAGATCAAGGTCTATAGCCTGAAGAAGGAAGTGAAGAGAAAAGTTGTGATGATATAAGTTGCAATATGGTGAGCATGTGTGATGACTCTGTAGATTCTAATTTTGAGGAACCTAAAAATGATATTATGAGTTAGAGAATTGCTTATCATTTACATCATTAAAAAGTGCTTTCAGATGATGAAGGATATGATATAGATAAGGTATGTGTTACATCCTCTGATGTAGGTCACACAAGCTTAAGAATGCCTTCCAAAGAAGAGATCAATAGAATCATAGTAGAAATGATTTCTCAGGTCCATAGTAACTACAATTTGAGAAATAGAACAGTAAATAATAATGCTGGAAAGCCATCCAGTGTATTCATCAAAGATATCACCCATAAGATGAATGATCAAAATAAAAAATTCAATGTTGATGTGCCTAAGGTCAATGAAAATAAGGGAAAGAAGTGGGAACCAAAAAAGAAGGTTCAGTTTCAAATAAATGAAATGGAAAAAGCAGTTGTGCAACCAAAGAAGTTAGAACCTGATACTATCAAGCAAATAGTGGTGCCTACTATTCAAAGGACTTCAACTCCAGGTACTCTTGTAAAACCCACTATTGTTGAACCTGTTGATATGATATCTATGTTGTCCCAAATAACTGTAAAACTACCTTTGTCCAAACTTCTTAGAATTGAAGAACATAAGAGCAAGGCTTTATCATGGTTGGGAGGGATAGGAAACAATAATACTATTGTAGGACAAACTGTTGCTCAACAAACCCCACTAGTAATAGAGGAAAGTGGTATCATATCCTAGATTCCCCAGAGTTTTTTAGATGATTCCTTAGTGCATTTATAGAAGATATTGACCATTTTTTCCTCAGTCTGATCATAAAAGGGAAGACCATAAAAAACTGTATGATAGACTTAGGAGCTTCCAACACCATAATGCTTTTCAAACTAATGGAAGCCTTAGGATTGAAAGTGGATACCAAGAAAGGTAGATGCAGAGGAATGGATGCTAGGGAAGTACCATAAATGCTTTACCATTCAAATTAGCCGCATATTCTAAAGTAGAGTTAACCATGTCTATCCTTGTAGTGGATATACCTCCACACTATGGAATGTTGCCCTCTTGTAAATGTAGTGCTGCCATGGGGGGAAGCCTACAGTGTGACTTAACCTATGCTACTTTTCACATTGGGTATAAAGTTGTCAGGGTAAATAGCGAACCAAGGGTTAATCACATTTTAGGGGAAGAAATTGACAAAGATGCCACTTGTTTCTTAGATACTGGGGTCAATGCTTTCAGAGCTGAATTGATTATTCAAGAAGTTGAAAATTTACCTACTATTATTGAACATGAAGTTGAGTGTTGCACTAACTCACTAGTGTTATGGACAATGTTTTTTGATGGGGCAAGTTCAAAAGAGGGTGCAGGGTAGGTGTAGTTTTTGTTTCCCCTGAGAAAAATACTTTTAGATATTCATTCACTTTGAATTTTTCTTGCACAAATAATATTGTAGAATATGAGGCATTGTTGCTAGGATTGAAAGTTGCCACACATCATGGGATTAAGAAGTTACATGTCATAGGGGATTTTGAATTAATCATCTCCCAGGTAAAAGAAACTTATGCATCTAAGAATATGAGATTAAAATAGTATAGAAATGCAATTTGGGATTAGATAGAATCTTTTGATGCATTTGGTATCTCATGGAGAGATAGGACTCAAAATAAGATGGCCAATTTGTTAGCAAATGTAGCAATCAAGCCTAAGGAGATAGCATTTGTAGGAATATCTCAAATTGAGGTACAAAATAGGCCTTCCATACCTAATAACATTGAAAATTGGCAAGTCTTTGAAGATGACAAAGACATTACAATTTTTTGTTAAATGAAGATAAGTACCATGGTCAGGAAATGGATTGCAGTGAACTAATTGAAACCATAGATGGTAAGGAAACCATTTTTGGCTAGGAGATTATGAAATTGAAAACCAATAAGGTGCCTAAGGGGTTAGTGGTCTTGGAAAATATTTTTGATAACCAGGATAGAGTAAAACCAAGAGTTAAGGACCCTAAGCCTCAGGAATTAGATGAGATAAACCTAGGTACTGATGAAACTCCCAAAAAGGTTTATATTGGCCAAAATCTGCATGCTAAAATCAGAAAAACATTGATTGACTTGCTTAGAAAGTATAGACATGTTTTTGCATGGTCATATGATGACCTTAAGGCTTATAGGGAAGATTTTTTCCAAGATGTCATACCATTAAAAGATAATGTAAAAGCTTTCAGACAGAAACAAAGACTAGTAAACCCTACCCTAGCTCCAAAAATGCAAGAAGAGCTGATGAAACTAAGGGATGGGGGGATAATCAAACCAATTAGGCATTCCACCTGGGTTTCAAATTTGGTACCTATTAGATAAAATAAATGGAGATATAAGATTATGAATGGATTTTAGAAATCTGAACATTGCATCTTTGAAGGACAATTATGGATCGCCCAATATGGAAGCCATGTTGTAGCAAGTGACTGTTTATGAGCTAATGTCAATGATGGATGGTTTCTCTAGATATAATCAAGTTTTGGTAAAGGAAAGTTAACAATTCAAGACAACCTTCACAACCCCATGGGGAACATATGTATATGTAAGGATGCCATTTGGCCTAATTAATGTAGGAGCTACTTTCCAAAGAGCCATGGATGTAACATTTCATGATTATATTGAAAAATTTATGGTTGTATACCAGGATGACCTTACAACATATTCTAAGAAGGCTAAGGATCACTGTAGGCATTTGGAAAAAATCTTTATCAAAGCTCTAGAGTATGGAGTATCCTTGAACCCAAAGAAATGCACATTTTCAGTGATAGAAGGAAAATTACTAGGACATATAGTGTCCAAGGATGGGGTGAGAATAGACCCTGAGAGAGTAACAACTATTGATAAAGTCCCCAAGCCAAAGAATTTAAAAGGAATTCAATCCTTCTTTAGCCAAGTTAATTTTCTTAGAAGATTTGTTACCAATTTTTCTGAAATCAGTAGACCTATCTCAAAGATGCTCAAGAAGGGAGCTTCTATAGATTGGAATGGTGAGCCTTCACAAGCATTCCAAGATATTAAAACTGTAATAAAAAATGCTCCAGTACTGAGAACTCTAGATTATTCAAAGCCTATGCATATTTTTTCTTTTGCATCCTTTCACACTGTAGCTACAGTATTGTTGCAGAAAAATGAAGAAGGATATGAACAACCTATTGCCTTTTTTAGTAAGTCACTTCAGCCTACTAAATTGAAATATGAGATAAATGAAAAATAGGCATATTCTTTAGTGAAGGTTGTAAAGGCTTTTAGGTGCTACTGTCATTGCCTTTGTACCTAGTGTTGCAGTGAAAGATATATTTGCTCAATAAGAAGTATCAGGCAGAAGGTGTAGATGGATCAACAGGATCCAAGAATTCAATATTGAAATATAGGTAACTAAGTTGGTAAGAGGTCAAGGTTTGGCTAAACTCATGGCTGAATCTAATTTATATTCCAATCAGATAAATATGGTAAGTGATGACCTCAGACCTAACTTATGTGACATGGATCATTGTGATTGGTACACCAATGTTATATATTACCTACAACACATGGAAGCTCCTCCTCGTTTGCCTAAAAATGAAAAGAGGAGTACTAAATTGCAAGCCATCAAATACATAATTGTCCAAGGTAGTTTATGGTGGAGAAATTTTGAGGGAGTGTTGTTGAAGTGTATCGATCAAGAAAAGGCAAAAGAAGTCTTGAATGAAATGCATGTTGGAGTGTGTGTAGGAAACTATATAGCCAAGACCACTGCACATAAAGTGATGAGGGCTAGATTTTGGTGGCCTTCCCTTTTCAGGGATGCCCAAATTATGATTAGGAAATGTGACCCTTGTCAGAGGTTTGCTAGAAAACTGAAGTTCTCAAGCAATACTCCATTGAATCTAGTGGAGGTTCAAGCACCATTTCAACAGTAGGGTATGGATTTCATAGGAGAGATTTCCCCCAAGTCTAGCATTGGCTATTCTTGGATCCTAGTGGCTATTGACTACTTTACAAAGTGGGTAGAGGCTATTCCCACAAGAAATACAACAAGTAAAGTTGTCAATAATTTCCTACTGAATAATATTATTTCCAAATTTGGTTGTCCTCAAAAAATTTTAACAGACAATGCAATGTACTTTAGGTCTGAGAAATTCATTAAATTTTGTGATAAATATGGAATAACAAGGTTATCATCTTCTCCTATCATCCATGAGGGAATGGACAAGCTGAATCCACAAATAAGAGCCTGTTGAAGGTTATTTAAAGAACCTTGGATGATAACAAAAAGACATGGGATTCCCAGTTACAATTAGCAGTATGGGCTGACAGGGTAACTGTGAAGAAAGCCATTGGTGTAGCTCCATTTGATATGGTGTATGGAATTCAAGCACGAATGCCTCTAAACAACTTGGTAGGACTCTACAATTACATTTAGTTGTATGATGAAGATACTACAGATGAAATACAAGAAAGGATGGATGAACTGGTGGGACTGACAGAAACCAGAAGAGAAGCATCTCTTAAGAACCAAAAATTGCAACTGCAAGTTAAGACACTCTATGGTAGAAGAACAATAAGCAGAAAGTTTGAAGATGGAGATCTAGTCTTAATGTGGAATGCCAAAATTGAGGATAAAGGAAAACATGGAAAATTTGATCCTATCTGGTTAGGCCCTTATTTGATTGAAACTACTTGGGGTGAGGATTCTTATGTACTTAAAGATCTATTGGACAATATTCTTAAACTACTAGTTCATGGATAGTTCTTGAAGAGGTATTTTTCTTGAAAAAATACTTGTTTTTCCATGAACAGTAGTTTAGGATTTTCTTGTACATATCTAGAAATCTTTTCATCTGTGTATAGTTTCCTATGCATAGTTTTCCTATGTGTGTTGTTCTCTTAGTAAGTGGTTGTTTTCTTGGAAGCCTGTATGTGGTCTACTTATCCCAAAAAATTTGAGCCCTCACTTGAATATAGAGAATTCAATGTCCCCAGATAGAGCCACTGTTGATATGAATTTTTGCATAATAAATTTCCATTGTCCAAGTAAAATTTTTTAGATTGAGATCCATTAATGGTGAATAGGTTAAAACCTTGTATCCTATTCCATTAAAATTTTTCCCTTGTGCAAATTTTTTTTTAAAATATGAGGATAAGTGAATGTTCTTTTCTGGCCCATGTTGAGTTCATTGTTCAATCCTTGTGAAAGGAGTTTTACCCCACCGTCGGATCCTTTTGAATCTATGGTCATTGTTAACTCGCTATGGAAAGATGCTCGATTGCTACATATAGTGAGTTAACGAGCTTAATGACATGTGTTCATGATACTGAAAAGAGGAATCAAGCACTGAGAATTTTGTTAACATGAGGTAAATTTTGGCATGTGATGTGTCCCAGGCTTATCAATTTCAAGAATAAATGCATGTGAAGAAAACTGTGAATGGTGTCACCGACATCCAAGTTTTTTCAACATTCGCTAAGTCGCTATCAAAAAATTCCATGCAACTCGCCAGTGGTGACATAGCGAATGCTCAAATTTTGGAAAAAGGGAAATGTTCTCCTAAAAGGCTGATATGACCCTGAAAGTTCCCATGCAACATTATAAATGTGCACAACCACCTCCTCTAACACTAGCATTAATTGAAAGGGTTTTCAATCAGTAGCTGTTTCATTTTTTGTCGCCAGAATTTAGAATCCATCAAAGGTCGCTATATCACTAGCTAAATTGGAACACCACTTTTTTGATAGCGACATAGCGAGGGCTCGATCAATTGCAAAACATGGCATTTCTGTTATAACTACAAATTTTCTTGAGGATCCCGAAGAAAATCTTGTGCAAATTTTGCTTTTACTTCTGTGTAAGTGGAGCTTTATTTCTCGACATCTGTCTACTAGGAGGTTTCTAGTTAGATATTTAGTGTTTTTTCCAATAGCGATGTGGTGACCCACCTGAAAGTCACAAAGAAGGCCAAGAACATGTGATGTCATTAACAGATAAAAAGGAGTACACATGTGTGCCAGTGTGTTCAGCCATCTCAGTGATAGAAGTATATGGACCCACTCCCTGTGTATAAAGCACACAAAGAATTCTGATCGTTAGATCACACCAGGATCAAAGGCCATTATTAATTCATTATGGAAAATTGTTTGAAAGTTAGGCATAGTGAATTAGCGAATGATGACCCACCACTATTGTAGTAAGTTGCTATCCACAAGATCAAGTATGGATCAACGGTGCTTGCTAACTCGCTATGAAGAGATGTGCAAAATTTAAGTATAGTGAGTTAACAAGTAAGGGACCCACCATTGTTCTCTTAAAAGTCACTTCGAGTATCTGTCATATGATCAAAGCAAGATCGGTGGTTAACATTAGCTGACTATGGAAAGGTGCTCAAAAGATAAGTATAGTGAGTTAACGAGTCGATGACACATGTCCTTGTCATCCATGTGGCCCAGTTTGAAACACCAGCTTTGAAAGAAAGATACAGTTGGAGGAAATTTATTGGTTTGACTACTAGCATGCTAAAAGGAATATTAAGTCAGCCTAGTTTTCATTCCTTAATCATATGATTTCAAAGGATCAACATTGCAGGTTTAAATGCTAAAGGTGGTGGCACTCTGCACATTAATAAGATGTGAAAAGTTTTGCATGTGAAGTTAATAACAGAGTATAATAGGAAAGATTTTCCCAGTTTCACCTTGCATGAATAAATATTTTAAAATCTTTTCTGAATGAAGATAATTACTGCAAGGATTGAGATAAATCTAGCATGAGTGTGAAGCGATTGGTTCAAAGATAAATTGCAGAGTTACGAAGAGCAAAAAAATCCAAGTAAGTTCTCATGACATATTTCCGAAAAAAAATTCAGTCTTGTATGGTTTAATCAAAGGATGGTTCTAAAGAGTTCATTAGATCTTGGGTTGTGGATAGTAGAGGGATTACTAGGTAAAAATACTTGGGCCTGGGATTGTAATATCTCGCATACTAGTTCAAACTGGTTTGCAGAAAAGAAGTGCTTTGTCCCATATAGAAGTATATGGATTTTTGATAGAGGAAAACTAGTAATCTTGAGTGTTTTCTTAAAGTTTCATCTCTTTGAAACTATGGTAAGATGTCATAGTCAAGTAACCAAGGTTTTGAGAAGGATAATGAATGAACTTGGTAAGATAACAACCCTCTAAGTGGTAACATCATCCTTTAAAAAAATTTTCAAGATATCATAGCCTGATGCCAGGGTAACAAAAATGTGTGGGACCTTGTGCATAGTTTTTGAGGAAGGTGAAGAAGATTTCATACTCATGGGTATGGTCATTCTTACCTTTTGTTAGCATGCACCTTTTTTGTGTCAGTGGATGGCCAATTTTGGTCAAAAGGTGGTTAAGAAAGAAGATGTGGTTGTGAATCAGAAGTTACCCATTTTGTTATATTTGACAGCCACATTGTCTTCCTACTCAAGGGTTGCACACTAAGTATTTTTTCCATTATTTTTGAATCCTGGCATGATCAATGAAGAGTGGGAAGTAAAGATGAATTTCACAAAGAATTTATCTTGACAAAACCCACAGGTTGAGGATAGAATGCAATCATCAAAATAGATTTTGTCAGGGACAAGCTTAGCAGTTACATATATGACAAAATCACTATTGGAGCAAAATCAATCGAAGGAGGTGATAGAAAGAAGCAAGCAAGAGAATGTGATTTGCATAACTTCTTGTTAGTCATTTTATTTTTGACAAATTTATGCATTTTCCTCTTGTAAGGACATCTGTCAGTCACATTTTGCCTTTGCTTGTTGCAACTCACACCTATATAAGTGGGTTTTCAAAGCAATGTGAGGTTTTGAATTCTATTTTTCTAAGTGATATGCTTAGTCTATTTTGGGTCCATTTTATTGAGTAAAAATTGGTGGTGTATTTTCTCTATCAGATCTTAAGAATACATGAATATAGAATGATATGTGTTTCTTTCTAAAGGTCATTCTGAGTTTACTATAAATTGTATACAATTTTCAAGGAAAATGAATACAAATTATGAATTGTCCCCATAGCTTTTCTTTTTGAACTTTGTCTCCTTTCGATTATTTGGTTATCTTGATGTTGTATACATAAAGTCTTTTGCAATTGAATGCAATCCAGTTAGGTTGTATATCTATTTATCACTGCTGTTAATTCAATAGATTAAGTAAAAGCTCTGATGAATATGATAAGATTGCTATAGTAGGGGAAAGGATTTTCAATGATGAGTTCTGGTAAGAATTGCTGATGAAATTTGTTGTAAGGCAACAAATTAGATCTAGAAATTTGTAGTAGACTCTAAGCCCCAATGGATTAGGCACTAATCAAATTCGATCTAGCTGAAAGAGAAATATGTCACAAATGGTTGTCAAAAATGCAGAATTAAATCAATTTTACTTTTATTTCCTATAGATCTTAAAAGTTGGCTAGTACTTGTCTGTATTGAATATTTTAGCTTCAGTTAGCCACTTTTGCTGAGAACACCTACAGATCTATAGAAGAGGTTTTGGCCATATCTATTATATGGGATGTGTTTATCAAGTTATCAAGAATTGTTTATGTATTTGAAGATTTGAGATGAGAATCAGAATGAAACTAAAAATAATCCTCATATAGTTTTCCTAGTCTTGGATCATCCCTGGGTATACCCACCCTGGTTTTGCAGAGCCAGAAGAGTAGAAAACCACACTTGGTTTTGTTTAAGTTGGACCCAAATGCTTTGCACATGCAATTGTTAATAAGAATTAGCTAGTCTTTAGATTGTGTGAGTACTGTTATCTTGGTATTAAGCATTTTGTTGTTTAGTAGTTTTAAAACACCAACATGTTTCATGGTAGAGACTGACACTACTTGTATGTAGGTAGTAGATCCTAGGTTGAAGTTTATTGAACCCATGGAATATGAAATGAGTGAAGAACTCATTGAAGGATATGCGTAGATTATTTTACAGTCATAGAGGGACACTAAATGTCCAAGATAGTGTACCTTTGAAGAGAAAAAGAGGAAAGTTCATTCTAAGACACATAGTAAAGAGATCAAAAAGAATGTATTGATTCTATTCTATAGGAATCTATCATGAAAATAAAAGAATTCAATGAGATCAAAGGTATAGCATTAGAAATGAAAGCCAATGGGAAAAATGAGGTATTAGCATCCACACCTATTTCCATTACAACACCGTCTATGGATGTAACAGTAGTAAGGCCTACTTCACAAATACCTATTACACCTTATGTAGTAGTTTTATAAGTTCAACCAATTAGAGTACAATGTGATCAACATAAGAGGAAATCTAAGGATGATGTATCTATTGTGCAGAGAAAATTAGAGAGATTGGTGAAGGTTAACCAAGAACCAACACCATCATCCAAGAAAAAGGTCAAGAAGACCACTAGTGGACCTAAAAAGAGAAGAAATAACCTATAAATTAGTGATTCTAAGGAATATAATGAAGAGCTTGAAGAAAAGCCAATTAAACAGGAAATTGGAGAAGGAAGGACACCAACTAGTAAGAAATCCTAGAAGCCTAAAGTTGAAAAAATACATACATAGATTATAAATAATGACTACTTTGTTCAATGGAATAAATATTATAGTTTGTATAGTGACATGGATGGGAGATAGAAAGAAAAATCTATAGTGAGAAATATAATTTTGAGGAATAAAAGGTTTGATAGCATTCAAAATAAGATTCCAAAAGATTTGTACAATAGATTGCTAAACATGAAGAGAAGAGTAGTAGAGGAAGTTACTAAAGTAAGAGAAAATATGATTCATAAATTATGTGAAGTTAACATAAAGGAAGACACAAAAAGAATTTTGAAAGGTGTTGAACATTTGCTAAGGAATAAGAGAAGAGCGATATGTGAGGCAAATATGAAGTGGTAAAGAAGGAAACCAAAGAAGCCATAGTAAAATATATGACTTCCATGCCTAATGTCACCAAGGAGTATGTGTAACTTGAATCAGAAAGTCCAATTTATGTGAAGGCTAGTACTCCTACTAATGGAGAAGAAGAAGTTGAAGAGGAATAGAAAACTTATTCACATCCTCATATAGTTATTGATATTGAATCCATGCAACTGGGTACTATGCACATAACTATAGATGCTAAGGAAAATCCTTTTGAAGAATATGGGACCAATATTAATGGAAATATTACTTCTTATTCCATCTTGAATAAAGAGGATGATAAAGAGGAGAATAAAAATGTGGAGAATAAGAAGTTAGAGGAAGAGGAAAGAAAGAGAGAAGCAAAGACAAAAGAAGAAGAAATAAAAGAGAAAGAATTAAAAAGAATAAAAGACGAGAAGCTAAAAGAAGAAGAAGAGATAAAGAGAGAAGAAAATAATAAGGAGGAAGAAAGAAGAAAAGAAGAAGAGAGAAGGAAAGAAACAAAGAAGGATAAAGCAGGAATAGAAGAAGAAAGAAATAAAGTAGAAGAAAATTTTGAATTGAAGTAGAAATGGAAGATTGTGATGAAAAAGTTAGCATTCTTGCCCAACCTAAAACATGTGGGAAAAAATTTAGGGAAGGTAGAGTTTTAATATGAAGCTATCATACGTTATGTTGAACTAGCACTTATACCTATTTTAGCATCAGCAACTACCCCAACATCAACAGTTAAACTATTGCCAGTGTTATTTGGTGATTAGAAAGGACTAATGAGATCTTTGAGTAAATGGTGCAAGAGCACCCACAATGAATGATGAATTTCCAAGGTTCTAAGAACATCTATATTAGGGTAGAATAATCAAATAGGCATCTAGACCAAATTGTAGGACCTAGTTCCAAGATTGGCAATGTTATAAGCCCATGTTCAACTATGGTCAAACATGGTCAAAGGGCCTATAATCTTAGGATTTTGTTTTAATTCTTTTTTTTCCATGTATTGGACCTATTTTGGTCATTTGGAATAAGTTTGAATAGTTTTAGGTGCAAGTTTGTAAAAATTGCAAAAATTGCTAAAAAGTTGTCAAGAAAATTTAGCAACCTTTTGAAAAATAAAGAAATAAACTTACCCAATGGACATAAAAAGTTTGAAATTATATTATGACCTTTGGAAGGCCTATAATAATCCCTTTAGGTGGGTGATAGGTAGAGAGAGAATGTACCTTTTAACTTTCAATCAATAAAATAACTTGTTTTATTGTAATTTTATTTTTTGTCCATAATTGTATGGAGTTGTATGGATTTTTTTCCTATTCAAAATTACATCTTTGCATAGGTAGATGAAGTATCTTTGCAATTCATCTAGTTTCAAGAGTCCATCTATCTCATAACTCAAGTTATTATTATTTGTGCACAAGTAGATCCATATTTCTTGCTAACCTAGGGTTTTGAAGGACTTTCAAGCATAGAGAATGATTTGACCATGCATATCTAACAACCATTGATGAAATCCTAGAATTTTCCATGTACTATGAGATGCAAGTGGTTTTAACAATGTACTTGTAGGGACCCATTAGAAATTTGATGCCCCAAGACCTATATGCATGCTAGGAAAAGGATGCAACATCTCCCACAACTCGAACAAGTCTTGGCACCAAGGCTTGGAATCAAGTTTGTAATTTTTATAGGGTTTCCTTCACATTTTCCCATAATTGGTTTACAGGATGAAGTCCTAGAACATGTACTCCTTTTGTAAATGAAGGCCTAATTGTCCTAGTTGGCTGAGCAAGAAAGTGAACAAAAGCCCATTTTTTGTGTCATCAAACCTTCGTACCTTAGTATATTTTGTAAGTCCCAAAAGGTTGTCCAAAACAATATTTTTTTCCCTAGGTTGTAGGAGATATTTCCTTCTAAGTTTAATTTTCATCAAAAAGAGCTACTAGTCTTTTAAGTGATTTAACAAAGCAACCATATGCCAACAGTTGCATAGTTGGATTTTAACCATTGGATCATTCTATTATTAACTGAAATAAACCATTTCCATGAGTAAGGATTTCCCTTAGTCATTTCATGAATTTTAGGGTTGTTTTACCAAATTGTTTCAATTTGTGCATTGTGGGAAACTTGTGATAAGTTGTCTTGTTTATAGGGTTCTCTAGTGATTAGGGTTTTCCTAGGTTAGATGTAGGGTTGTGATATCCTAATACCATCCTTGAAGCACTCATGATTGGTTCTTGCACATTGTGGATCATCTTACCGAGAGATTTGGTCGAAGGGCTTCAATGAAGAGGGGTTTTTAACTAGTTGATCATCCTTTGATCAATCACACTAGGCTACATTGAATCAAGTGGTATTAGATCTGTGGATCTTATTGAAGAAGATGAAGAAACAAGGGTAAAAAATATTGAACTAGAAAAATTTATGAGAGAACAAAGAGAAACCAATGCTGCCCTTGCAAAGAGGTTGAGAGAACTTGAAGGTAGAGTGGATAAACAAAAGGGGCATAATTTAATGAAGAGGACTAGAATAGTGAGGCTAAAGACCTTAAGGAAGATGATCAAGTGCCTTCTGAATGGAGACCTCTCTTGAATGCTCTCAAATCCATGGAGAAACAAATCATGGAGGGGAAGTTGGAATTGCCAACTTTCAATGGAAAAATGAATTTTGATGTAGCATTGGATTGGGTAGAAGCCCTAGCTAGTTTCTTTGAGTGTGGAGATATTCTAGAGAAGTAGAGGGTAAAGATGGTGTAATGCTCTACCCAAAGATCCTTGTAACAAGGATTCAATACAATCCAAGGTACTTTTTTAACCAAATATGGATGTACATTGCACTCAACATATGAGAATCATGAAGATCACAATGGAATACTTAACTACAATCCTGAAAACCAATGAATCTCCAAACACCACTACCAAACTAAAACACACAAATAGAGAAATTAAAACTAAATAATACCATAGAAAAAATAATCTAAGACCTATTCCAGCATGGAAAATTAAGTGAACCCAAAGGGTACTCAAAACACCAAATTGCATTATCCAAAAAGTAATAGAGATGCCCCCTATTTTTTGCATGATGAAAAAAAAGTGATAGATTTTCATGTGAGGATGCATAGCAAGCCACACAAGGATCTACCTAATTTCACAAGGAATTTTTTGGGCTAGCAACCACAACACCTCAAAATAGTGTTGGGTTTTGCACAAGGATGCACTATAATCCATACAAGAGAACTCAACACACCACACAAGCTTTCATATTCTCTCATGATAAAGTATAATTTTACATGAGGATATAAAATAGCTAGCTATAATACATAAAGATAAAAAGATAAGAAATAAATTTCCTCCACACTAGGGAGTATTAGATCCATCATTGAGGTATAGACACTCGAATCAAGAAATACACAACACCATGCAACAAAGAGTAGAATAAAACTATCCATCTAATCCATAACAACATATGAAGGAACATGTAGAAAGAAATATCACAATGTACATACATGGTTCATAAACCAAACATCATATGAAGGAAATCATAAAAAATAAAGCACCAACACAACCAAAACTCATACATAGTTCCTCCCAACCAAAATAGTATCATAAGACCTCAAAGGCCCTAGTCATCCCTTACATGTAACATCCCAAACTACTGAATAGATCATTAGATCTTTCTTATGAGGACATCACTACTAAAATGTAATACAACATAAGAATAAGGAAATCTAACATGTTGAAAAGTAAAGCATTAGATATTCCAACTAATAAAACTTGTCATCTAATCATATGCTAAACATCATAATAAGTGAATGTGTCAAATAAAGTAACATCATCTAAACATGTTATCTAATTATTCCAATGATAAATTACAATAAATCATACTATGAACCCTAAAGTACCAAGTGAAAACATCCAACAATGGTCTCACTAGGACAATAGACTATCTCTGTACACCAGTCCTTAGTTGTGGTGAAGGTAGCTACACCCCCCAACCACATCAAACCCATAAGTCCACTCTCACCATGCTAATGGAGATAATGATCCAATCAAAATACACATAAAGCAAACACCCATGGCTAACACTCATGCTAGACAATATAATGACTAAAACCAAGATCAGAGACAATACATAAACTACAAGCCCTAGTCAGACACTTAGTGGGTTACTATTTAGGGTATGACATCATGGAGAGTAACTTGGTATCAAAATGCCCATTCTTAGATCATGTTATTCAATTCCTCAATGGAAGGATCTCACACATATATTTTATTATCTTAAGTTTTATTACCACCTAGTGTTTTATTTAGTTATCACTTGATTAAAAACTTCCTTCGTCAACCCTCTGGGCACAATGATCACCAAACTATGAGATAGAAGCCCCCTACATATGCTACCCTACCCTACTTGTGCTTATCCAACAATGAGTGCCCATAGGTATGCATATTCCCAACCTAACTCCAAATGATCATAACTTCTAGAAAATTCATGGAAGATCGGGCCTCACAAGTCACTTGACAAATATACATGTATGTACTTGTGTGTAGTGCACCACCATCACGAAGATCATTACACAAGGATTCGATGCGAAAACAAGAAAAATATCACAGAACCAAAAAAAGCTCACAAGGATGGATTCTACATGAATTCTAAGAACAACAAAACCATACACCATGAACTCACTCAACTAGCCTCAATCTGGGAGTATGGATTCTACATGAATCCTAATGATGCAATAAGACCAAACATCATGAAATCACTCAACCATCCTTAATCTGAGGGTATAAATTTTGCATGAATCCTAGTGTCCATGAAATAATAACAATGTCTAAAAGAACAATAATACCAAGTAAAAATATCACTCAACCAAACATAAAGTTAGGAGAACATATGCGACATGCATCCTAGTGTAATATAAAAGTATGGAAATGATCTAACTAGCATCCCAAGAGTTGATCCAAGTCCATGAAAAACATCATGCCAAGAAAACCTGAGAAAATAGGGTAGCATGCAAAATGAGGTAAAAACCACAAAACTCAGAAACTTCAAAAATAAAACCCAATTAGTCTTAGGGTAAAAAAGCCACGATAATCCAATAAAATCTAGGTTTGGATTTTTTTACGAAAAAATGACCTACATAACAATGAAAAACCCTAAACCCTCATCCTAAAAAATAAGAAAATTCTCATACTTCCCTAACCGGGGAGAGCTATCATACAGAAATGGAGGGGAACACTAATTATCAGCCTCCTAACAGATGGCTACCAAAAATAGAAGTAGAAATAGAACCAAAAAGATAAAATGGGAGAACTCTACCTCATAGCCAAAAGCAAAAAATGAGAACCTAAACCATAAAATAAAAATCTCATTGAAGTAGCCAAAAATTGTGGCAATCCAAGGTCTCCCCAAGTTGGATCCAATAAGACTAACCTTGTGATGATCCCACTCTCGTAGGTCCCACAAAAAAACAAAAAAAAAAGTCTCATGAAGAGGATTTTTGGTTTTACTCCCAAACTTTCTAATTCAAAAGTGAGAAGTGAAGAATTAAATTCCTTTGTAGATACTTATTCACTTTTTGAGTGAATAATTGATTAGGGCAAATAATCAGGGGAGCTAGTTAAATCCTAAATCAACCCAAATGAAAATAGACTATTCCAAGTAATTGGAATTTATCTATGGAAAAGCAACCAAAAATTAAAATTAATTAAAATAAATCTCGAAAAGACCCTTAAACCAAAAATCACAAAATTTCCTTAACAACCTTCACCACAATGCAAACCTCTAAATGCATAGACATGTTCAAAGGTCTAGTAACATAATGAAGATGAGTCCAAATTTATCAAATCACTAGAAGGTTCAATTTAAATTTAAATAAGATGAATCGACCATATAGGGATGACATTGGTAAATATGAACAACTAAATCACTAACTCCATGTGGTACTACTAGGGATATAAATCATGCACACTAAAATAAATAATCAATTGCAATTGCATATAATAACTTAGTAAAAGCAATAAATGCATTAATTCACCTAGCTTACTCATTTATTCACTTATACTAAAATAATCTATTTATGTTACTCATGTTCGCACATAACATAATGAAGTAAGAATGAAGTAAATAACCATAGTGCTAAATTCATTACATAACATAATCAGAGATTCGTCCAAATACTAGATAACTAGATATCATTATACAATATACTATCATCTAAACATGACATCATCATGCAAATATGGTCAATTGAACAACATAGTAGTCTAACATCTATGATACTAAAATCAACGTATAACATCTCACCCTCAGATCATCTCAAATGTAAAATGTAACAAGAGTAACAAATATATCTCATATCAAGATATCACAAGGTAAATATCTACAACACATAACCAATGAATCTAACTTGGACAATCCATTTCAAATTATTTAGGCATTTAATAATGGTTGTTCAAACAACATGAAAAGGCACTTAAAATACATAAGTAAACTGTTGTCACCTAGATTGTTCCTTTATGTTGAAGATTAAATTCCAACAAACTAATGAAACATGGGATGATCCTTGGGCTATGGGTATGCCATGTTAAGGATCAACTTCTAGTACAAAGGGTTGGTTTTGTTAGAAATAATAGTCCACCAAGATAACTAAGAGGGTGAAGGGTTGAATCAGTTATCCAACAATTAAAACACTTATCTTCTTCAAAAAAACTTAACCATTCAACCAAAGTTAATAGAAACCATACAAACATGCACATAAACAATTACACTAGATATGTTGACTAGGAAAACCTGTGATCAAAGGGAAAACACTGGTAGGAATGATGCCCATAAGATGATGTACTAATATAAATATTCCTTGTTAGAGGATGGACTCTATTAGGAGTCTATTACAACATTTAGTACAATGAGTCCTTATTAGGAGACTTTGAATCCCTAATAGGAGATTCCAACCCTATTAGGAGTTGTAGTACAACATATGCAAGAAGAGACCACTATCCAAACATGCAATTTCATTTATAAGAAGAGCTCATTGCTTGAAAAAATAATTTATTGTTATTTTCTTCTTTTCTTGTTCTTTCCTCTATCTTATCAACTAGACCAATCACTATCAAACCTTGTAGACTAGGTCACAAACCTTGAATCCAAACACCAAATCTCATATCACTCTATAAAACCTTGGCAATAAAGTTTTCTTCACTTTTACATTGCTCTACTCAACTTTGCATTCTACATTGTCTACTACTTTTTGAATATTCACAATTCACATATATCCATACGATGATAAAGGAAAATATCCTTCCTTTATACCAAGTCCATTAAAAATTTTCTTGATTTGACTATTAGTCCTTCTCAATTAATTATTATAGGACCACAATAAGAACATGTTACACTTAGTGATAACACAAATCTTTCAGCTTGCAACTTGAATAACTTTACATAGACACAATATTATGGAAAGCAAGCTTAGCCACTTCATACTCAACATATCTTCTTCATGTCCTCAACCTCGATCCTCAAGATATCAATTTTTCTAAGAGATATAACAATTTTACTAGAACATGCCTCTATAAACTCTACCTCAAAATAGATATCACCAAACTTACCATAGAAGACATCAAACATGCTATGTCAACATCAATGAAAAACTCATTCATGAATGTAACATGTCATCATCAAACCAATCTTCCAAAAATATCCGAATCTTCCAACAATCTCCCCCTTTGGCATTGATGCAACATAGATGAAAAACATCTAGTTCCAAGAATAATAATAAAAGAATGTCCATCTTTAAATCCTTTTCATTAATCATACTCCCCCATGCATATACCTCAATGTGCTCTATACCAAACTATTATTCCACATATTGTGCTTATGGTAAACATCGTCCTCATCATACTACCAAACTTTTCTTCTTATCATAGTACTTTTCCCCATTTAGCATAATGTTTTTCATGCCAAACTTCTCCCCCATTGACATCAATATCAAAGGTTCCTACAACCAATAACTCTAAATCAAACTCTATAATCAACTAATACTTATTTAGCTTGAGTTTTAAAAGACACTATTTAAAACAATATCAATCAAGAGTCCTAGATGACTCTATCCATCACAAACACTCCCCCATACAGGAAGCATTAGCATCTAGTCTAGACAAACAATGGTGCTCTATTATCCTAGACTGATACATTCTTGCATCTTCTTCTCTGATGTAGGAAGGGGCATATCTCCAAGCTTACCTAAAAATTAATCAAAAGTCTCTTTAGGAAGAGGCTTATTGAATATATCTATAATCTTCTCTTTTGTGCTTACATGCTCCAATCTGATTTCTTTTTCTAGAAATTTTTCTCTCAACATGTGATACTTAATATAAATGTGCTTAGTCTTTGAATGAAACACTGGATTCTTAGACGTATTTACTGTGCTTGTGTTGTCACAATGTATAACAACAGGTTCACTGATTTCTATCCTTATATCCTTCAACATCTACTTCATCCAAATAACTTGATTGCAATTATTTTATGTTGCAACATACTCTAATTTTGGTGTGTTTTGAGATGTACAATCCTACTTCTTGTTTAACTAAGAAACCAATCTTCCTCCAAGAAAGAAATTCCCTTCATTGGTTCTCTTTCTATCATCCATATTGCCTACCCAATCTACATTACTAAAAGAACCTAGAGTAAAATCATTAGGTGTGTCATACCATAATCCAAATTTTGAAGTTCCTTTCAGATATCTAAATATCCTTTTTATTATTGCATAATGTGCTTCTCTGGGATCAGCCTAGAATCTTGCAACAATTCCAACTACATTTGCTATATTTGGCCTTGTGTGAGTCAGATATTTCAATTCTTTGATCATAGGTTTGTACTTCTTTAGCTCAATAGTAGGTGTTTCATACTTTGAAGATAACTTGTGTCTAGTTACCATAGGTGTTCCAATGGGTTTACATATTTCCAAACTAAACCTCTTCAAGTACTTAGTCTAAGAAATATAGATTCCTTCTTTATTCTGTACAATCTATAATCCTAGGAAATATTTCATCTCTCCTATCATACTCATTTCAAATTCTTTCTTTAACTCTTCTAAAAACTTCTTTCTTTCTTCATCATTTCCTCCAATATAATGTCATCAACAAACATTACCAAAATCATCAAACCATCATCAGTTTCTTTCCAATATAGATTACTATCTTCCATACTTTTCTATATCCAAGCTTTATCAAATGCTTATCCAACCTCACATATTAGGTTTTGGGTGCTTGTTTAAATCCATACAATTCTTTCCTTAGTTTCCAAATTATGTCCTTGTAATCTATTAAAGGACATCTTTTAGGCTGCTCAATGTATACCTCTTCTTCAAGTTCTCCATTTAGAAATTATGACTTGGCATCCATCTGATATACTTTGAATTTCTTCTATGCTTCATAGGCTAAGAATAGTCTTATGACTTCTAATCTAGCCACTAGAGCACAAGTCTCCTCATAATCTATTCCTTCTTCCTATGAGTAACCTTTGCATACTCATCTTGTTTTATTTCTTACAACTTCTCCTTGTTCATTCATCTTGTTCTTGAATAACCATTTGGTTCCTATAAAATTCTTATTTGCTAGTCTAGGGACCAATTCCTATGTCACATTCTTTACTATCTAATCCAACTCCTCTTTCATAGCTTGGTTCTAATAGTTATCTTTACATGCTTTATCTATATTATTTGGCTCAACTTGAGATATCAACCATATGTCTTCATTCACTTTGCTCCTTGTATTTACACCTTTTTCTTTGCTTTAGATGATTTTTTTGGGTGGGTGATTCTTTATCATGTTCTTTCATGAAGTAGGAGTTTTTATCTCAATTCTTAGCTCTATTGAAGGTTCCAAGATTTGTTCCTATCTTGGATCTCCTTCATTATACAAATCATTGTTAGCATCAAGAAATACCTCATCATTCATTGGCTTAGTAACAACATCATCATTTGAATTGTAATCAACTATTCTTTCCTAAATTTTAAACTTTTCATCAATTCTCACATTTGCACTTTCTATAATAGCCTTAGTTGTTTGATTATAACATCTATAAGCCTTTCGTTTCAATGAATAAAAAAGAAACATACCTTCATCACTTCTAGCATCGAACTTACCAGTTTCATGATCTCTCTTTATGTAACTCTTACCTCCAAATATTCTAAAATATTTATGTGTAGGTAAGTTACCAAACCATAATTCATAAGGTGTCTTGTTTGTGTCCTTCCTAACTTGCACTCTGTTTATAGTGTAGATTTTTGTATTTATAGCTTCTCTCCAAAATATCTCATATACATCATTCTCTACTAACATATCTCTTGTAGCTTTTGTAACAGACTTGTTCCTTCTCTCTAAAACTCCATTCTATTCAATAGTCTTCAACTTAACTCTTTCTTCTACTCTAGGATTAGATCTCTATTCTTCAATCTAATTCTCATTTTGCAAATTGTTGTTCATGATAACTTCCACATTTTAATGGTTACCCTTTGGATCAACAATAGTTACCACAGCTACAAATTCCTTTTCCTTAACCAATTTAGGCTCATTATCACAGTCACTCAAGAATATTTCCATACTTGGTTTAAATTCTTCATCTTCATTAGAATTCAAACTCTTTCTAGATTTCCTTATTCTCTTAGGGCATGTAGAAGAAAAATGACCAAATTCTTTACATGTCCAACAAGAAAAAAATTCATACCTTTTAGTTCTCTCTTTGTAAAGAGATCAATACCTTCCTTTATATTTATGTTTTCTTCTAATTTGGGTCTATCCTTGCTTGTGCTACTATTCATTTGTACAGAACAAAAGGATTTAGGATCTATAAACTCAATACTTTGCTCTTTATGCAAATTTGATAACTCACCAAGAATTTCCATCACTCGGGTGTCAAAATTCCTTCTATTAGATGTAGTACTATCTTCTCTAAATGTGTTCACTAGGGATCTCCCAAAGTTGTTAAACCTTATCTTCAAGGACTTGACGCTCTAATACCAATTGTTAGAAACAATAGTCCACCGAGATAATTGAGAGGGTTGGGGGGTTAAATGAATTATCCAACAATTAAAAAACTTATCTTCTTCAAACAAACCTACCCATTCAACCAAAGTAAATAGAAACCATACAAAGATGCACATAAATAATTACACCAGATATGTTTCCTAGGGAAACCCTTGATTAGATGAAAAATTGTGGTAGGATTAATGATGCCCACAAGATGATGTACTAATATAAATATTTCTTGTTTAAAAATGGACCCTATTAGGAGTCTATTACAATATTTAGTACAATGTGTCCCTAATAGGAGACTTTGAATCCATGTTAGAAGATTCCAAACTTGTTAGGAGTTGTTCCAACCCTGTTAGGAGTTGTGGTACAATATGTGCAAGAAGAGCCCACTACCCAAATATGCAATTTCAACTACAAGAAGAGCTCACTACTCAAACAAAGAGTTTACTATTATTTTCTTCTTTCTTTGTTCTTTCCTCTATCCTATCAACTAGACCAATCACTATCAAACCTTGTTGACTAGATCATGAACCTTGGATCCAAATACCAAACCTCATATCACTTAGCAAAACCTTGGTAATAAAGTTTCTTTCACTTTCACATTGCTCAGCTCAACTTCATATTCTGCACTCTCTACTACTTTCTGAATATTCATAATTCACATATATCCATACCATGATAAAGGAAAATATCTATCATTTATACCAAGTCCAATAAATAATTCCTTGAGTTTATTGTTAGTCCTTCTCAATTAGTTATTACAGGACCACATTAAGAACATGTTACACTTAGTGATAACACAAATCTTTTTCCTTGCAACTTGAATAAATTTCTATACATGCAATATTATGATGAGTGAGCTTAGCCACGTCAAACTCAACATGTCTTCTCCATGTCCTCGACCTCAATCCTAAAGACATCAATTCTACTAAGAGATATAACAAGTTTACTACAACATGCCTATATAAACTCTATCTCACAGATATCACCAAGACTTAACTTTTTCTAGATTTATCCTTTCTACTTCTTAAATTAACTACATATGCTAGATACTCAGATGTATCTCCTACAACCTTGAGTGGTTATCATACTCAACTAGCCATCTATATCAAATAGACCTTTTTGTTATTCTTCTTTCAAATACCACAGAAGACATCAAGCATGCTATATTGACATCAATGAAAAACTCAATCATGAATGTAATGTATATCATCATCAAACCAATCTTCCAACAATCTCTCCAATCTTCCAATAGGATTCTCTCGGATCACCTCACAAAACTTCAACTAAAATTGATTGAAAATAGATAGAGATAATACATTTAACATAACTTGAACTTAAACTAAGGTGATTTATCAATGCTATGAAGGTAATGCAGTTTTGAAGTGAAAAACTCACAACTGAAATGAATGTAACAACTTGATCACAAAAATACCTTGCTAACATTAAGTTCATGGAATGTAAAAAGGTGTGGCATTTAAAAGAAGGAAACTTTCTCACAACTTTTAAACCAATATTACACACAAATTACACTTATTTTCTAAAACTATCTCTCACATGACTCATAACACTTAACTTTTAAGCCAAGGATTTGTAAAAAACTACACTAACTTAAAGCTGACAAGACTTACAAGAAAAATGAAAAATCATATATAAGATCAAAGAGGATCATTACTACATATTTATTTAGAAGAAACCAAAATGCTAAAAATTGCATTACAAAAGGACTTAAGCTACAAACACTATCTCTGTAGAATGAAACATCTCACAAGGAGGTATAATGTAAAAGTTAGCTGAAATAATGGTCAAGAATGGGGGATAAATAGATTTGAAACATGAAAATGCATCATCTCCTCAAAATGGAAGCATATCCATGACTTCCCTCAAATCAGCTAGTAGGTGTAATTTGTCATGTCCATGAATCATGCTGAAATCTGAAAGTTGAAATCTTCTTCAAATTAGTTGGTAGGTAAATACAACAAAGGAAACTAATCACAAGCTTCCATGAATTGTGCATAATCAAATAAAATTACTCTCTCAATTTTTGCATTTCAAAAATACATTTAAATGAAATAATTTATAAGAATATCATTCATTTAAATGTTTACATTAAATGCAAATGCAAAAAAAAAAAATGCTCACCTTCTAGACTTGCATATTTTATCTTGCCAACTTCCTCAAATTGCATTTGAAGATAATATTTAAATTAAATTATTTATAAAAAAATCATTTCATTTAATTTTTTATAATAATAATCAATTTATTAAAACCTCTTGAGATTTGGGCTTTTACAATTGAGTTACCTAGTCATTTAAAAACATGCTTCAACATTCTTTTTAAGAGGACACATTTTAGAAAATGTATTAGATGACCCCCTAAATGTCTATAAAAGTTTTTCTAGAAAAAAAAACATTTGTTCCTATTATCAATATTTAATTTCTCACCAATTTATAGAGTCATATGAATCAATATCTAGCCTTACCAAATTTTTCATTCTTGACAGTAGGCTTAGAATTTTTTTTGGGCAAGGTATTATCACTAAAAAAAGTATAACTCTTTCATTTATTCATGAAAATATCCCAAACTTAATTTAAATGAAAGAAAAATCAGATACATTTCATTTGAGCATGATTTTATCATAATTAAGTATCCATATATGTTTATACCATTTGTGTAAAGTGTTACAACAATCAAAATCAATAGCTAGCAATTGATAACTTTATATTTCTTCATTCCTCAAGTTTTAGATTTATCACAACATGTATTTTTCTTGATTATCAATTTTTACTTCACATGATTCACTTCTATTTTGAATTGAATATAACCTATTGTAGAATTCATCCTGATTGAGCCTACAAGGTGAAAATTAGATAACATTTTGGCAACCCCTGATGGATGTCTAGCTACTAGAAATGTGACTAGTTGCCTTAGCTATCCATTGGGCATAGAGTGTCCTTCAAGAAAAAATATTAGAAACAAAACAAAATTAAAATTAAAATTGTGCTCTTAGCACTTATGGAAAATAAAAATTGAAATACTCTGCCCTATCCTAAGCTAATCAATCATCAAAATTCCTCAAATACATCCCTTGACTAATTTTTTGAAATAGTTTTCTTTTCTCACCAAAACAGGGTAGATTTCATGCCTCAATGCAACTAAAATGATATACATATGACTAAAATAGTCAATTTCACTTGAAATATGACATGAAAATAATAGATCAGCTTGCATAGCTCTTGCATTTGGTCAAAACCATTATAAGGATGGGCTCATATAGAGGTAAAATTTATTCTTCAATGTGTGAATCTTCCTCCCTGATATCCATCCTTGCTAAATGCTTAATTGGGAAGCCCCTCATATGGAAGAATTTTGTCATTTTAACTCTATCAATTTTCTTGTCAACCATCACATCAAGCTAATTTAGAATATTAGCCTTAAAAGAGTCAAGAGGTGTGGAAAAAATTTCATGTTCCTCATTTTGTTGATCAAAGCTTGACAAATCTATTAGTCTTCTTATACTCTCATCATTATAAATAATATAATTTTCAAGCATTGAATTCTCTTGAACTTGAAATTTCATATAGTCTCATTAACAACTTCTTGAATTTGATTTATCTCCTTTCATGACATTTGAGGGGTGTCTAATTCCATTATAAATGTTTCCAAATCATCCCAAAAGTTAAATTAATCATCATCATTTTTAGCCTTGATAGACATAGGAGTCTTACATACCTCTTGAGGATTATCTTGAATAACCAAAGTAACCAAATCATCACCCACTTCCTACTGTCCTAAATTCAACATGAGCAGATCTTGGTTTTCCTCTTTTTCAGCATGGACCTTATTTTCTTCATTACTAAAAAAAATAGGAAGTTCATAAAAAAAATCAAATGAGCTTTGAATAATGTCACATTTTTCAATATGAGAGTCTTCTTGTATAGATTCATATTTCTCAACTTCAACTTGTTTAGGAAGAAAATCTTTAAAATTTGAAAAATCAAAATTACAAACCTTCTTCTCATGCTACATTGGAATATCTAGAGATGATTGATCTTCTAGAATGAGCTTTGCATACGAAAGTATATGTTGAAGTACAAGCTCATTTTCTTCATGGATGAACATATGTCTCTGGATTGGATTCTCATTTGGGATTGTAACTTAGAAAACTGGGAATATAGGCTTAGAAACTCCATGCGTTATAGGTTGATTTGAAATATCATTATCCACTTGAATTTCTTTTAGTTTTTTATATGCAATAGCCAGTCATCTCATAATAATTTTTTGATCATCTAGCTCTTTGTCACGAAATTCCTCACAAGCTCTTAACTCCCTTCAAAAATCTTCATTATACTTCTACTTTTGCATCTCATAATGTTGCTCTCTTTTAGCAAGAAGTTCCTCATATTGTTGTTTCTAAACCTTATACTATTGTTTCATTTTAACAAAAATCCCCTCATTTTGTCCTCTTTGTGTTGCTAACTACTACTAATGAATGCCATCCTGATAAGAAAGCTCCTTTTGCCACATATTATACTCAACCTCCCTATTTACATCACTCATTTGTTCTTGAAAATTTGTTGATAACTAGGGATTAACTAGCTATTAGAAGGTTCTTGAAAATATTATCTTTTAATAATATCTAGCTCACTGACCAAGGCTTGGAGTTTTTTTGAATGTTTAGGTTTTCTTCCTTAATTTTCTTCAACTCTTGGGACTGATCTAAAACTAGGCTAGCTATGCTAGTAGCTTGAGCAGAGTTGGAAAATTGTTGAACAAATGAAACTTGTTGATGAGGTTGGTATGGGGGCTAAAAGATATGATTTTCATGAAATTGGGAATGGGAGGACATGGTATCATGCATAGGAATAAACCCAATCAATGCTTAGATAAACCATATGGACATGAGAGAAAAAGACTTCACTTTTATAACAAAAACCAAATCTTCTTGAAATAGTGAATATTCATTTTAGAGTCATCAGATGTGGGTCTTTCTTGCCTTTAAAGGCTACAAAACTAATTTCCACACCAAAAACCAAAATTTCTATGAAAAAATTTGGACTACAATAGTCCAAATTCTTCCACTAGGTGTGCCAAAAACTATTGTCACCTAGGTTGTGCCTTTATGTTGAAGATTAACTTTTAGCAATCTAATGAAACATGGGATGATCCTTGGCTTGTGGGTATGCCATGTTAAGGATCAACCTCTAGTAAAAAGGGCCAAATTACCTTGAATCACCTCTCAAAACTTGAACTAAATTTGATGGGAAAAGAGATAGAGAGAATGCATTTAACATAACTTAAACTTAAACTAAGGTGATTCACCAATGTTACGAAGCTAATGTAGTTTTGAAGCAAAAAACTCAAAACTAAAATGAAAGTAACAACTTGATCACAAAAAGACCCTGCTACTATTAAGTGCATGAAATGTTAAAAGGTGTGGGATTTAAAAGAAGGAAGCTTGTTCACAAATTTTAAACCAAGATTACACACAAATTACACTTTTTTCTAAAACTATCTCTCACATGCCTCATAAACACTTAAATTTTAAGCCAATGATTTGTAAAAATACCACACTAACTTAAAGCTAACATACTTAGAAGATAAATGAAAATTTACATGTAAGAACAAAGAGGATCAGTGTTGCTTATTTATTTGGAAGAAGCCAAAATACTCAAAATTGCATTACAAAAGAACTTGAGCTACAAAATAGTACCTCTCCATGGAGGTAGAATGCAAGAGCTAGCTAAAATAATGCTCAAGAATGGGGCATAAATAGGTTTGAAACCCATAATCATCTACTCAAAATGAAAGCATATCCATGATTTCCCTCAAATCAGCTGGTGGGTGTAATTTTTCATGTCCATGAATCATTTTAAAATCTAAAATTTGAAATCTCCCTCAAATCAGCTAGTAGATGAATACAACAAAGGAAACTAATCATCAATCTTCCATGACTTGTGCATAATCAAAAAAAATTACTCCCTCAATTTTTTCATTTCAAAATACATTTAAATGGAATGATTTATAAGAATACCATCCATTTAAATGTTTACATTAAATGCAGTGCAAAAATAAAATGGCCACTTTCTACACTTCCATATTTTATCTTGCCAACTTCCTCAAATTTCATTTGAAGATAACATTTAAATACAATGATTTATAAAACATCATTTTATTTAATGTTTTATAATAATAATCAATTTATTTTAACCTCTTGAGATTTGGGCTTTTACAATTCAATTACCCAGTCATTTAAAAACATGCTTCAATAGTCTTTTTAAGAGGATATATTTTAGAAAATGGATTAGATGTGTTGGATACAATTAAGTAATTGTGTATTGTCTTTGATGTTACACAAATGTCACATCAGTTATCAGACAGAGTCTACCGAGTTCTATCAACCAGGAAAACAGTTTACAGAGTCTACCGAGCTCAGTTGGTCAGTAAAAGCCTTTTGCAGTGTATACCGAGCATTCCGGTATGTCACACGGTGAGTTAGTGTTAACCAAGTTCACTCGGTAAGCTAAGGAAATTTTAGTTCTTACCGAGATCACTTGGGTATCAAAGGATTTTGTAGCAAACGGTTAGTGTTAACCGAGTTCACACGGTAAGCTAAGAAAAGCTGAGTTTTCACCGAGCTCACTCGGTAGTCGAAGACAGCTTTTACCGAGTCCAGTCGGTTTCCAAAGGAAGTGGCAGGATTATCGAGTTTCCTGGTAATTTTAGTTCTTACCGAGTTCTGCCGGTTAACACAGGAAGGAAGTTTTTGTTCTGTATTGACCGAGTAGCGTCGGCAAGTGAAAGTTTTTTTGTTCAAGCCGACTTTAGAATATGCTTAGTCAAGTTGGTTGGGCAAGCCAACTTTGGAATTGTATTAACAAGTTGGTTGGGCCGACCTGGTATTATGAATAATATATAAAGAGGTGCTCAAGATAAAAAAAATAGAAGAGGAGAGAATGAATATACGAAAAGTGCAAGGAAGTGCAAGGAAGAGACTTGCGTGTGCCTAAGCAGAATTGAGTAGAGGGAAATCTTGGAGCTGCAGAGATATATATTTGATTAGTAAGGATCTCGTGGAGCTAAACTGAGATCTGTATTCAGCAAGATAAGTTGCATGTATTTTCAGATCATTCATTGTTGCTTTCTAACCATTGTAACAGTGATTCCAAAATCTCCTAACAGAGTTGGTTTAACAGCCATTTCATAAATCCTTTAACAGGGTGGCAATTCAGTTGAATTGTTCAAAAGACCTCTTACAAGGCCACTCCTAATAGGGTGATTAAATCCTCTAACAGGGTCACACCTAACAGTGTGTTTTGTAACCTTTAACAGGGTTGGCTCCTAACAGAGCTCACTTCAGAAGAGTGAAAATTGGTGACTAGTTGCTGGTGGTTTTTCCCATATTGGGTTTCCACGTAATTCTGGTGTCTACTGTGTTAATGATTACTTTCTTTTGCATAGTCGCTTATTTCAGTAAATGCTTCATAAATTAACTAAACACCTATCAAGTTTTAAGCAGTGAATTTTGTAGCAGCAGCAACTAAGTTTAAGGCATCTTTGGGACTTTTGAAAATGTTTTTGTGGTAACTGATTCACCCCTCCCCTCTTAGTTACCCCATCTTCATTTTCCAACAATTGGTATCAGAGCTTTTGGTGCTTGCAGGAGAAGATTTCAAAGATCTAAGCCAAAGATCAAGATGTCTTATAAGAGGGAAATCCCAAGGCTTAACCGAAACAACTTCTCAGCATGGCAGGGATTAATGAGACTTCATCTAGCTTCCATTGGTGACACTGGTCTGAAATATCTTGATGAGAAATATGTAGAACCATCAGGTACATTATCAGTCAATGACATTGCTATAAAGAAGACTCATAACATTATGATGATTGATATTGCATCTGCTTTGAGTTATGAAGAGTTTGATGATGTCAAGGACTGCACTACTGCCTATGAAATGTGGGAAAGACTAAAAGAGATCTATGGTGGAGATGACAATGTCAGAAGAGCCAAAGCTAAAAGTCTGAGAGGACAGTTCGATCAGATGAAAATGAAAGAAGATGAAAATATTGCCAAATATGTTGAAAGAATTAAAGCATGTGTCAGTGCTATCAAAGCTTCCGGAGGAAGTATCAGTGAAGAGACAGTCATAAGTAAAGTTCTTAGAACTCTACTTCCAGTTTATGCCATCAGGGTATCAGCCATTCAAGAAAGAAGGTGTGAGGCCAATCACAAGATAAACCTAGAGGCCATAGTTGGAAGATTGACAGCATTTGAATTAGATAATTTTGATAATTATGTTTCAGCTGCAAAGAACATTGAGTCTGCATTTGAAGCCAAGCTTTCACTCAAGGACAAAGGCAAAAAGAAGAAGGAATCTCAGTCAGAGAGTGAAGATCAATCAGATCAGAGCTCTGACAGCGACCTTGAAGTAATTGAAGCCCTACTTGCAAAGAAATATTCAAGAGGAAGAGGTAAATACAGAGTTAAAGTACCCCTAATCTGCTTTTCATGTGAAGAAGTCAGTCATATTGCTGCAAGGTGTCCAAACAAGAAAGATAAAGATGAAAAGAAAGATAATAAATGGAACAGTAAGAAAGATTTCAAATCATTTAAGGATAAAAGTAAGAAATCATGTTTTATGGCTAAAGATTCTAATGATTCTAATGATGAAGAAGAGGATGAGATTGTTTACATTGCTGTAAAAGATGAATCTGACAATGAAGAAATGACACTCATCTCTCACATAAGTAAGAATGATACATGGATCATTGATAGTGGCTGCTCACATCATATGACTGGAGATAAAACAAAATTTGATCAATTTGAAGAGTATGATGGTGGCAGTGTAAGATTTGGAAACAATGAACCTTGTTGCATCAAAGGAAAAGGAAGAATCACTCTAACCCAGGAACTTGTATGTGATAATGCTTATTGGGTAGAAGGACTAAAGCACAATTTATTGAGTGTGGCACAGTTACTCAACAATGGACTCAAAGTAGAATTCATCCAAGGCAAAGCAAGACTGCTGAATGGTAAAGGAAAGCTGATTGGATCTGGTATTCAAACTAAAGGTAACTTGTTCTATCTTGAACTTGATGAACATTCATGTTTTATTGTTCAAATAGAAGAGAGTTGGTTATGGCATAAAAGATTATGTCATGTGAATTTTGACAATCTGGTAAAGATAAGCAAATTCAAGAAAGTGAGAGGCATTCCTGATTTAAAGAAACCAGAGGTCGATTTATGCAAGAATTGTCAAATTGGAAAGATGGGTAAGTCTAGTTTCAAAAGAAAAAATTATCAGTCTGAAGATTTATTAGAAATTGTGCATACTGACTTATGTGGACCTATTGAAACTGAAAGCTATACTGGTGAAAAATATTTTATTCTTTTTGTTGATGATTATTCAAGAATGATGACCATCATGTACCTAAGGAATAAATCAGAAGCATTTGAAAAGTTCAAATGGTATTTGGCAAGAGTAGAAAAAAAAATAGGGAAAAGATTGAAATGCCTAAGGTCAGACAGAGGTGGTGAATTTATTTAACATGAATTTAATAACTTTTGTATTGAAAGAGGAATCAAAAGACAGGTTTTAGCACCAGGTACACCTGAACAAAATGGCATAGCTGAAAGAAGGAACAGATCCATCATGGATTATGCAAGAACCTTGATGATAGAAAAGAATGTTGCTATCAAATACTGGAAGGAGGCTATCAGTACAGCAATTCATACCTTAAACCGAGTACAGTTAAAAAAGGACTCATTCAAAACTCCCTACGAAATATGGTATGGCTATAAACCCAATGTAAGTTATCTGAAAGTATTTGGAAGCAAATGTTATATCTTGAAAGAATCTAGAAAAGGAAAATTTGATGTAAAAGGTGATGAAGGTATATTTCTTGGATACTCATGCAAGAGTAAAGCATATAGATGCTTGAACTTATCTACTCACAAAGTCATAGAAAGTATACATGTGAAAGTTGATGAATTTGCAGAAAAGACTGAAGAAGAAAGCAGAAAAGAACCAGAAGATTACAAAAGATTTGTCTTCAGTGATTCGGATATAATATCAACTGCATCTGAGAATCAGAAATCTTCTTCTATCGAGTCATCACTAACCGAGTTGCAGGAAACATCTACCGAGCCAACATCTACTGAGCCAACGTCTACCGAATCAGAAAATACCGAGTTAGAGATTACCGAGCCTGAGGTAACCGAGCAGGTACATATCGTGCCAGTTGATACCGAGCCAGACCAAACCGAGCAAAGAGGAGAAATGCAAGAAGATAACGACAAAAATCATCCAAAAGAAAAAGAACCTGTTCTAGCCAAATATGTCAGGAGACATCATTCAGCAGATCAGATCATTGGAAATAAATCTGATGGAACCATCACAAGAAGTAAGTTGAAGGGTACTTGTTTACTTGATGATTTTGAACCTAGAACTATCAAATATGCATTAGAAAATGATAATTGGATTGAAGCAATGAATGAAGAAATAGAGCAGATAGAGAAAAACAAAACATGGACTCTTATACCCAAGCCTAAAGACAAAAATGTAATCGATACAAAGTGGGTTTTCAGAAATAAGTTGGATGAAAATGGTAAAGTATCAAGAAACAAAGCTAGATTAGTGTGCAAAGGATATTCTCAAGAAGAAGGCATAGATTATGGAGAAACTTTTGCTCCTATTGCTAGATTGGAAGGTGTTAGAACCTTATTAGCATATGCTGCCTACAAAGGATTTAAAGTTTATCAGATGGATGTCAAGTCAGCATTTCTAAATGGTATACTGGATGAAGAGGTCTACATTGAACAACCTGAAGGTTTTATTGATCCAGATAAAAAGAACATCGTTTGCAAATTGCACAAGGAATTGTATGGTCTGAAACAAGCCCCTAGAGCATGGTATGAAAGATTGCATAGCTATCTTATTCAAATTGGATTTCAAAGAAATAATGATAACAGTAGTTTGTATATCAAGGAAGGACTAGAAAATAAGATTGTCCTGGCAGAAATATTTGTAGATGATACTATTTTTATAGGGAATGATGATCTTTGCAAAGAATTTTCAGAACAAATGAGCAAAGAATTTGAAATGTCAATGTTCAGTGAAATCAAATTCTTTGTGGGACTTCAAATTCAGCAGAACAAGAATGGCATCTACATCACTTAAGCAAAATATATCAAAGAGATATTGAAAAACTTTGGTATGGAAGACTGTAAACCAGTTGGAACTCCCATGTGTACTGGACTAAAACTTACCAAAGAAGATGATTCAAAGGAAATAGATCAGACATTGTACAGATCTATGATTGGAAAGTTGCAATATGTAGTTCATACTAGGCCAGATATTGCTCTTGCAGTTGGAATTGTGGCAAGATTTTCAGCCAAACCAAGAGAAAATCACATGATGGAAATCAAGAGAATAATGAGATATCTGAAAGGAACTGAAGATTATGGATTATGGTATAAACTTGGAGGAAACCTAGACTTAAAAGTATTTACTGATGCTGATTGGGCAAGAAACCTTGACGACAGAAAAAGCACAAGTGGAGGTGCATTCTTTCTTGGAAAGAGGTTGGTTTCTTGGATAAACAAAAAGCAAAATTGTACAGCTCAATCAACAGCAGAGGCAGAGTATGTTGCTGCAGTAGTAAACTGTTCTAATATTGTTTGGTTCAAGCAATTGCTACAAGGCATGAAGATGGAAATCAAGGAACTAGTCGTCATGTTTTGTGATAACACAAGTGCAATTAATATATCTAAAAATCTTGTAATGCATTCTAAGACTAAGCACATTGCAATCAAGTATCACTTTGTCAGAGAATTGGTGCAGGACAAAGAAATCAGATTGAAATATGTACATACAAAGGAACAAATTGCTGACATATTCACAAAGCCTTTACCTAAGGATGCATTTTTTTATCTCAGAGGTAAGTTAGGGGTTATTCCCCTATCTGAAGTTCACTAAAATAAGTTTTAGTGATGCATCAGCTCTTACAAAATTGAACAATCATCAGTTGATGTAGCAAATCAAGGAAATATTGCATATGAATCAGTACTAAAGGTACAATGAAATTCATTTGAAATTAGATGGTCTTTGGCATGTGTTGTCAAAGAGGGAGAGTTTTACTGTCATATCTTTTCTGAAATCCGAAATTTGATTAAGTAATTTCTTCACAGAGGGAGATTACTGTAAGAGGGAGAGTTCTCTATCTTAGAGGGAGAATTGTTAATTGTGTTGTGTTGCAATAGACTTGCTTTCAAATTTCATTTCTGCTATGACATGTTGTGTTGCCATCAATGCCAAAGAGGGAGATTGTTGGATACAATTAAGTAATTGTGTATTGTCTTTGATGTTACACAAATGTCATATCAGTTATCAGACAGAGTCTACCGAGTTCTATCAACTAGGAAAACAGTTTACAGAGTCTACCGAGCTCAGTTGGTCAGTAAAAGCCTTTTGCAGTGTATACCGAGCATTCTGGTATGTCACACGGTGAGTTAGTGTTAACCGAGTTCACTCGGTAAGCTAAGGAAAGTTTAGTTCTTACCGAGATCACTCGGGTATCAAAGGATTTTGTAGCGAACAGTTAGTGTTAACCGAGTTCGCACGGTAAGCTAAGGAAAGCTGAGTTTTCACCGAGCTCACTCGATAGTCGAAGACAGCTTTTACCGAGTCCAGTCGGTTTCCAAAGGAAGTGGTAGGATTATCGAGTTTCCTGATAATTGTAGTTCTTACCGAGTTCTGCCGGTTAACACAGGAAGGAAGTTTTTGTTCTGTATTGACCGAGCAGCGTCGGCCAGTGAAAGTTTTTTTGTTCAAGCCGACTTTAGAATATGTTTAGTCAAGTTGGTTGGACAAGCTGACTTTGGAATTGTATTAACAAGTTGGTTGGGCCGACTTGGTATTATGAATAATATATAAAGAGGTGCTCAAGATGAAAAAAATAGAAGAGGAGAGAATGAATATATGAAAAGTGCAAGGAAGTGCAAGGAAGAGACTTGCGTGTGCCTAAGCAGAATTGAGTAGAGGGAAATCTTGGAGCTGCAGAGATATATATTTGATCAGTAAGGATCTCGTGGAGCTAAACTGAGATCTGTATTCGGCAAGATAAGTTGCATGTATTTTTAGATCATTCATTGTTGCTTTCTAACCATTGTAACAGTGATTCCAAAATCTCCTAACAGAGTTGGTTTAACAGCTATTTCATAAATCCTTTAACAGGGTGGCAATTCAGTTGAATTGTTCAAAAGACCTCTTACAAGGCCACTCCTAACAAGGTGATTAAATCCTCTAACAGGGTCACACCTAACAGTGTGTTTTGTAACCTTTAACAGGGTTGGCTCCTAACAGGGCTCACTTCAGAAGAGTGAAAATTGATGACTAGTTGCTGGTGGTTTTTCCCATATTGGGTTTCCACGTAATTCTGGTGTCTACTGTGTTAATGATTACTTTCTTTTGCATAGTCACTTATTTCAGTAAATGCTTCATAAATTAACTAAACACCTATCAAGTTTTAAGCAGTGATTTTTGTAGCAGCAGCAACTAAGTTTAAGGCATCTTTGGGACTTTTGAAAATGTTTTTGTGGTAACTGATTCACCCCTCCCCTCTCAGTTAACCCATCTTCATTTTCCAACATAGATGATCCCATAAATGTCCATAAATTTTTTTATGTAAATAAGATTTTTTTTCCTAAAATCAATATCTACATCCTCACCAATTTATAGGGTTATATGAATCCATATGTGGTCATACCAAATTTTTCATTCTTGACTACAAGCTCAGAATTTTTTTTTAGGCAAGGTATTGTCACTAAAAAGAGCACAACTCTTCATTTCTTCATGAAAATGCCTCAAACTTGATTTAAATGAAAGAAAAATAAGATACTTTTCATTTGAGCATGATTTTTTATAATCAAATATCCATATATGTCTGTACCATTTGTGTAAAGTCTTGCAACAGTCAAAATTAGTAGCTATTAAAACTTGTACACTTCCTATAGCAACTAATAACTTCATATTTATTCATTCTTCAAGTTGTAGATTCATCTCAACATTTATTTTTCTTGATTATAAATATTTACTTCATATGATTCACATCTATTTCACATTGAATATAACCTATTGTAGCATTCATCCTAATTGAGCCTGCAAGGTAAAAATTAGATAACATGAACACAATCATATACATGGCTAACCACTACTACAGGAATCTAGTCTAGTGTAGCAAGATAATAGTACACAATGCATTATTTACAAACATCTATAGGTAATCATGGAACAACACATGATACCACATTAGTCCTCGTAACCACTAGCACAAACCTCAATGAACCATATAGCACATCATAATCTCATCAGTCAACCATAAGCACAATCAAAGTAACTAATATAGTGACATAAATCCAACCAGCTCAATGATTTAGACCACTCATGGTCCTAATTATGATCTCTTCACAATGAAAGATCAACAAGGTTTCATCCATTGGGATGACTTACAAAAATCAAATGGGAGAGGCATTATAGATGGAAAAGTCTAAGTTGAAGGAAGTAGCCCTAATCTGCTGTAACCTCATCCAAATAGATAGGGTGAAGAAAGGAAGAAGTATGATTTCTTCTTGGGATAGAATGGTGACACTAGTCAGGGAGACATATGCGCCTGAATACTATGGGGTACAACTCCATAGAAGAAAACAAAGTTTAAAGAAAAAGGATCTAGATGTTAGTCCCTATACAGAGGAGTTCTTAAAGTTGTGTATGAAGACCAACATAGTAGAGGATGAGGATGAGAAACTATCAAGATACATGAATGGCCTTAAGTTGCCCATCCAATAAGAACTCAGCCTTCACTAGGGTGTTTATTAGTGGTGAATATTTATAATTTTGTGAATTTATAATTTTTTTGCTAGTAATTTCAGATTTAATGCAACCTAAATCACTACATTTTTATTAAATTTAGTTTTAAAATATTTAAAATCACTCAATAATTTATTTTTTGAAAAAATTTAAACTGAAAGATTCACTACAATATTCCATACATGATTTGATTTGATATTATATACTATCAAAGAAATTAAAATTAATTCACCAATAATTATCATAATTATTAGTTACTTTAGGGATATATTACCAATATTTGGTTTTCACTATTGATTTTAAATATAATGCAATTATCCTCATAATTTCCATGAGCTAAAACATGTTCAATTTTGATTTGTAATATTCTATAACAATTAGCAAACTTTCTATTATTATTGAGATTCACTAATATTTTCTACTAAAAAATTATGATTCCAAAATAATCACCAGGGTAAGTGCACAAAGTTGTGGTGCCAGAAGGGGGGTATAAGTGGACACCTTTTTCCTGAAATCAGCAAATTCTGGACTTCAACAAGAATTTGAAGATAGTTACGCTCAAAATTTTAAGATATGACAAAAATAAAAGTCGTAGTCCTTTGAATCTAGTTTCTAAACTACTAATTTTTTTTCAAAATGGTTTAGTTTTAGGTCCTAAAAAAAGGGGGCCATAGAAAGTGGTACTGCTTATTCCAAAACAACATAACATAGTACAAAGTGTGCCCCCCCTAAAATTTTAACTTTTTTTTTGAAATTCTTTAATCACTCTGGTCAAAAGTTACCTAACGCTATGTAGTTTATCCCAGATTTTTTGGGTAATTTTATAGTGTGTGTTTTTTTTTTATGAATTTTTTAATTAGACCCATCCCAAAAACATGAAATATTTGTGTGCCCCCCCTAGAAATGATTTAAAACTAATCTAAAATCAAAACTTCTTTTTTCCAAAGTGTGTAGAATGGAGTCTAGTTTCTAAAAAACTAAGTTGTTACAAAATTCAATGAATGAGCTAAAATCTACAACCCAATTAGTACATGGTGTTTTTTGACAAAAAATGAACATACATTCAACAGAAATTATAGATGAAAGAATTAAAATAGTTCAAATTAAAAATAAATTATATGGTTAGATAGCTAACACAAAGACCTATAATGTTATGTAACCTGATCTTATCGATACCCAACTATGAGGAATCTTGAAGGGGAGCACACAAGAAAAATCAATCATTTTTTGTATGTTTGCTGGAAAACACATCTCAGACCTATTTATAAACTCCAAACCTTTGGGTTGGATCTCCAAGGCAAAACCAAGCCTTAGGCTTGGTTTTAATGCAAAGCTTTGAATAGCGCGTGCACCCTATAGTGCGCACGCGCTATTAAAATGCTATTGAATTCGAGGTAGTGTGCACACGCTATAGTGCGCACGCACTATTGAGACCTAAATTGCAAACCAAAACCAAGAGAGAGCTAGGGGGGTGGGGTGATGGAATGGTTATTTGTGTGTGTGAGAGAGATAGAGAGAAAGTAGGGGATGGGAGAGGGGAGAGAGGAAGTGAGAAAGAGTAGGGGTGGAAGAGAGAGTATAGGATGGGAGATAGAGGAAATGTGAGAGTAGGGGTGGCAAAGAGAGTACAAGATGCAAGAGAGAGGAAGTGTGAGAGAGAGAGTAGAGGTGGCAAAGAGAGAGTATGGGATGGGGGAGAGAGATTGAAAGTAGGGGATGGGAGAGAGAGGAAGTGTGAGAGAGAGTACAAGTTGGGAGAGAGAGATTGAGAGTAGGGGATGGGGGAGAGAGAGAGTAGGTGGTGGGAGATGGAGTGGGAGAGGAAGAGTGAGAGAGAGGAGGATGGGAGTGCATGTGTGTGAAAGAGAGAGAGTAGGGAATGGGAGAGGGGGAAGATAGAGTAGCTTGAGAGAGTAGGGGATGGAAGAGAGAGTAGGCAATGGGAGAGGTAGTGGGAGAGGGGTGATGGAAATGTGTGTAAGAGAGAAAGAGCGAGAGTGTGAAAATGTGAGAGAGGGTAGGGGGTAGCAGAGAGAGAGTAGAGAGAGAGAGTGAGAGTGAGAGAGAGAGAGAGAGAGTGAGAGAGTGAGAGTAGGCAGTGGGAGAGGGAGAGCGAGTGAGAGAAAAAGTAGAGGATGAGAGAGAAGAGAGGGGGGATGGGTGTGTGTGAAAGAGAGAGAGTAGGGAATGAGAGAGGGGAGAGAGAGATAGAGAAAGTAGGGGATGGGATAGAAAGAGAGTAGGCAATGGCAGAGGGAGTGGGAGAGGGAGAGAGAGGGTGGATGGAAGAGAAAGAGATTAGGCAATGGCAGAGGGGGGATGGAAGTGTGTGTAAGAGAGAAAGTAGGGGATGGGAGAGAGTGTGAGAGTGAGAGAGAGAGTAGGGGTGGAAAAGAGAGAGAGTGAGAGTAGGGGATGGGAGAGAGAGGGAGAGAGTGAGAGAGAGAGAGATAGTAGGTGATGGGAGAGGGAGTGGGAGGGAGAGAGAGGGGGGGAATGGAAGTGTGTAAGAGAGATAGAGTTGGGGATGGGAGAGAGTAGGCAATGGGAGAGGGAGTGAGAGAGAGAGAGAGGGGGAGAATGGGAATGTGTATAAGAGAGATAGAGTAGGGGATGGGAGAGAGTGTGAGAGTTTGAGAGAGAGTAGGGGGTGGTAGAGAGAGATTTTACAAGATGGGGGTGAGAGAGAGAGAGAGTAGGAGATGGGAGAGAGTGTGAGAGAGAGTAGGGGATGGAAGAGAGAGAGTGAGAGTAGGGGATGGGAGAGAGAAAGTAAAGAGGGAAAGAGAGTACTTGAGAGAGAGAGAGATAGTAGGTGGTGCAAGAGGGAGTGGGAGAGGGAGAGAGAGGGGGGATGGGAGTGTGTGTGACAAATATAGAGAGTAGGGGATGGGAGAGGAGAGAGAGGGGGGGATGGGAATGTGTGTCTATGAAAGAGAGAGAGTAAGGGATGGGGGAGAGAAAGTAGGCAGTGGGAGAGGGAGTGGGAGAGGGAGAGAGAGAGGGGGAATGGGAATGTGTGTAAGAGAGATAGAGTAGGGGATGGGAGAGAGTGTGAGAGTCTGAGAGAGAGTAGGTGGTGGCGGAGAGAGCTCGTACGGGATGGGAGAGAGAGAGTGAGATTAGGGGATGGGAGTGTGAGAGAGAGTAGGGGATGGGAGAGAGAGAGAGAGAGTGAGAGTAACGGATGGGATGGGAGAGAGAGAGAGAGAGTAGAGAGGGAGAGAGAGAACTAGAGAGAGAGAGATCTAGTAGGCAGTAGGAGAGGGAGAGGGAGAGAGATAGGGGGGATGGGAGTGTGCGTGACAGATGTAGAGAGTAGGGGATGGGAGAGAAGAGAGTGGGGGGATAAGAGTGTGTGTGTCTATGAAAGAGAGAGAGTAGGGGATGAGAGAGAGTGTGAGAGAGAGTAAGGGGTAGAAAAGAGAGAGTATGAGATGGGAGAGATAGAGTGAAAGGATGGGAGAGAGTGAGAGAGAGAGTAGGGGGCGACAGAGAGAGAGAGAGAGTGCGGGATGGGAGAGATAGAGTGAAAGGATGGGAGAGATTGTGAGAGAGAGTAGGGGATGGGAGAGAGTGTGAGAGAGAGTTGGGAATGGGAGAGAGAGAGTAAGAGTAGGGGATGGGAGAGAGAGAGTAGAGAGGGAGAGAGAGATAGTAGGTGACTTGGGAGAGGGAGTGGGAGAGGAGGATAGAGAGGGATGGGAGTGCATGTGACAAATCTAGAGAGTAGGGGATGGGAGAGAAGAGAGAGAGGGGATGGGAGTGTGAGTGTGTGTGTGAAAGAGAGAGAGTAGGGGATAGGAGAGAGTGTGAGAGTGTGAGAGAGAGTAGGGGGTGGCAAAGAGAAAGTACGAGATGGGAGAGACAGAGTGAAAGGATGGGAAAGAGTGTGAGAGAGAGTAGGAGGTGGCAAAGAGAGAGAGAGAGTATGACATGAGAGAGACAGAGTGAAAGGATGAGAGAGAGTGTCAGAGAGAGTAGAGAATGGGAGAGAGTGTCAGAGAGAGTTGGGGATTGGAGAGAGAGAGAGAGAGATTAAGAGTAGGGGATGGGAGAGAGAGAGAGTAGAGAGGGAGAGAGAGAACTTGAGAGAGAGAGAGATAGTAGGTGGTGGGAGAGGGAGTGGGAGAGGAGGAGAGAGAGGGATGGGAGTGCGTGTGAGAGATCTAGAGAGTAAGGGATGGAAGAGGGGAGAGAGAGAGGGGGATGGGAGTGTGTATCTGCAATAGAGAGAGTTTAGGGGATGGGAGAGGGGAGAGAGAGAGTAGACCGAGAGAGAGAGAGAGAGAGAGAGAGAGAGAGAGAGAGTAGCGAATGGGAGAGAGGGGCAGATAGGAGTGTGTGTAAGAGAGAGTAGGGGATGTGAGAGAGTGTGAGAGAGAGTAGGAGGTGTCAGAGAGAGAGAATGGGATGGGGGAGAGAGAGAGTGAGAGTAGGGGATGGGAGAGAGTGAGAGAGAGAGAGTAGGGTATGGGAGAGAGTGTGAAAGATTAGGGAGAGGGAGATAGAGAGAGGGGGATAGGAGTGCATGTGACAAATCTAGAGAGTAGGGGATGTGAGAGAAGAGAGAGGGGGGATGGGAGTGTGTGTGTATGTGTGTGTGTGTGTGTGTGTGTGTGTGTGTGTGTGTCTATGAAAGAGAGAGAGTAGGGGATGGGAGAGAGTGTGAGAGTGAGAGAGAGAGTAGGGGGTGGCAAAGAGAGAGTACGAGATGGGAGAGACAGAGTGAAAGGATGGGAAAGAGTGTGAGAGAGAGTAGGAGGTGGTAGAGAGAGAGAGTACGACATGAGAGAGATAGAGTGAAAGGATGAGAGAGAGTGTGAGAGAGAGTTGTGGATTGGAGAGAGAGAGTAAGAGTAGGGGATGGGAGAGAGAGAGTAGAGAGGGAGAGAGAGAGATAGTAGGTGGTGGGAGAGGGGAGAGAGAGAGAGAGAGAGCAGCCCAAGAGAGAGAGAGTAGAGGATGGGAGAGAGTGTGAGAGAGAGTTGGGGATTGGAGAGAGAGAGAGAGAGTAAGAGTAGGGGATGGGAGAGAGAGAGAGTAGAGAGGGAGAGAGAGAGATAGTAGGTGGTGGGAGAGGGAGTGGGAGAGGAGGAGAGAGAGGGATGGGAGTGTGTGTGAGAAATCTAGAGAGTAAGGGATGGAAGAGGGGAGAGAGAGGGGGATGGGAGTGTGTATCTGCAATAGAGAGAGTTTAGGGGATGGGAGAGGGGAGAGAGAGAGTAGACCAAGAGAGAGAGAGAGTAGAGAATGGGAGAGAGGGGCAAATAGGAGTGTGTGTAAGAGAGAGTAGGGGATGGGAGAGAGTGTGAGAGAGAGTAGGAGGTGGCAGAGAGAGAATGGGATGGGGGAGAGAGAGAGAGTGAGAGTAGGGGATGGGAGAGAGTGTGAGAGAAAGAGTAGGGGATGGGAGAGAGTGTGAGAGAGTAGGGAGAGGGAGATAGAGAGAGGGGGATAGGAGTTCATGTGACAAATCTAGAGAGTAGGGGATGTGAGAGAAGAGAGAGGGGGGATGGGAGTGTGTGTGTGTGTGTGTGTGTGTGTGTGTGTGTATGTGTCTATGAAAGAGAGAGAGTAGGGGATGGGAGAGAGTGTGAGAGTGAGAGAGAGAGTAGGGGGTGGCAAAGAGAGAGTATGAGATGGGAGAAACAGAGTGAAAGGATGGGAAAGAGTGTGAGAGAGAGAGTAGGAGGTGGTAGAGAGAGAGTATGACATGAGAGAGATAGAGTGAAAGGATGAGAGAGAGTGTGAGAGAGAGTTGGGGATGGGAGAGAGTGTGAGAGAGAGTTGGGGATTGGAGAGAGAAAGAGTAGGGGATGGGAGAGAGAGTAGAGAGGGAGAGAGATAGATAGTAGGTGGTGGGAGAGGGGAGAGAGAGAGAGAGCAGCCCAAGAGAGAGAGAGTAGTGGATGGGAGAGAGTGTGAGAGAGTTGGGGATTGGAGAGAGAGAGAGAGAGAGAGTAAGAGTAGGGGATGGGAGAGAGAGAGAGAGTAGAGAGGGAGAGAGAACTTGAGAGAGAGAGAGATAGTAGGTGGTGGGAGAGGGAGTGGGAGAGAAGGAGAGAGAGGGATGAGAGTGCGTGTGAGCGATCTAGAGAGTAAGGGATGGAAGAGGGGAGAGAGAGAGGGGATGGGAGTGTGTATTTGCAATTAAAAGAGATAAAATGAAATTACTACATGAGCAAAGAAAATTGCAAATAAATAATGAAGAATTGACTTTTGAAGAGGATTAAGAACCACCGGTACCAAGAAACAAAGAGGAAGAATTGGAAAGACAAAGAGAATGAATGAGACTGTTACGCTCAAGAAGACAATTGAATTGTGAAGCTACACCATCTTCTAATGTTGGAGTCATATTGTCCGCTACACCATCTTCCAATGTTGAAGTCATATAGTCCTCTCATGTTGAAGAGACACCAATTTGTAGATCCAACGATATACACACTCCATCATGTCATGTTGAAGGTAGAACATCAACACATCAAGTAGGTGATATTCCTTTTTTTGCATCTTATTGCCAAGGCACATCATCTTTGGTTCAAGGTATGAAATACACTCAACCTTATGTTGATGTTCAAAATATTGAGAGAATTGAAGAGATTATAACACCTTCTAGAATTCATTTTAGAAGACCAAAATATTTGATTGATATTGATAGTAACATTTTCAAATCAATGCCTGACAAGATTAGCAAGTGTACTTGTCAAAGAAAAGTTAATCATATGTGGAGATTATTTTTTGATGAATTAAATATTACAGGTCAATGCCAATTATTTGTTGAAATGATGAGGAATTTAAAATTTAGGCCTATCATGAAGATTCTTGGGCTAAGAACGATGGATGATTCAAATGAAAAAAACATTGTAAAGAATATAATGAATGCTTATGACAAAGTGGGTTCTAAATCATGCACCAAAGATAGTAATATCGCAAGACGAGTACTTTCATCGACAATAGTAAGTAGCCAAATGAAGAAAGCTTGAGTCATGAGAAAGACAAGCAAAACATTAAAAATTGGTAGAGGTACTCTAAGGAGAGCCATGCTAAGGCGTGAAGCCTTGAAATCATTGATCAAAGATTTTTGGAGAAATAACACACGTGTTTCCCCTAATCAAAGAGATGTTGTAAGAAGGAGGATTGGTAGCCAAAATCGCGAGCCACATGCGAAACATTTTTTGGACACAATTCAGACACAATTTTTTGCAAAATTTATTGGTATGTATCCTCAAATTCGAATAAGTCAAAGATTTTTTGAGATGGGTAAACCTTTTTATGTGTAGATAAATCACACACACACAACTTGTTGTTGTAGGATACATATTGAATTTTCTAACCATTTTGATGTTTTTAGGCATATATGCGTAATTTTGCATTCTCAGTTTGTTTTGCAGGATTGTGACATAAATGAGCCACCAAGATCTTCAAGGGAATTCATATCTAACATTTTATGTGAAATAAGGGACGGCCAACAATTTTACAAGACATCATGCTTGGATGGTATGTGCTTATTTTGTGGTTCTTTGCAATATTTATCAACTTTTCAACATATGGATAGTACACATGCAATTGGAAATGAAATAGTAGATTACAGAAAATTTAAGACAGTGACATATGCTCTAAAAGATGAGAAACATGGTAAAAGATGTGATTTAGTCATTGAAAATATTCCAATGTATGAGTTCATGAAGATTTTTCGTGAAAATATTATTTACGAGTATGCAAGGCATACCCATAGAGCTCGATGGTTGGATTTGCAATTCAAGTTGTGCAAGGATACGTTTCTACTAGATACCATTGTTTCGGTTGTAGATTTTGTAGAGAACTACACACTACAACCACAAAATGAGGTGCAAGCAAAGTATTATACTTCTCAATAGATTTCCATATTTGTTTACATAACATTCATGCATTCACCTACAAGTATAGAGGATAACAGGAAGATTTTGAGGGAGTACCATTTTTACATCAGCGATGATCGATCACATTCTACAGAGTTTGTACATGGTTTTTTTCTACTATTTTATAGAGATTTGGCTAACAGTGGCATCACATATCGTTAGCACATTATTTGGTCAGACAATTGTGCTTCTCAATTCAAGAATGCATGGATGTTCTATTGGTTGAGCAGGATGCACAAGTTGTGTAGAATTCAATACATGTGAAATTTCACAGAGGCTGGTCATGGAAAGGGAGAGCACAATGGTGCAGGCGCATGCATCAAAAGAGCCTAGCTCGTGAAGAACTAAAGTACAAAGATGGAGCAATATTGACAGATGCAAAATCTATCGTCCAATGGTGTAACACTACAATGGGTCTAGGTAAGGAAGGTTAGTCTATGATTCGTAGATTTTTTTGGTTGATAGATAATACTAACATTGCACCATATCGGGATTGTTGCACACTAACAGGATCTAGTGAGTTGCACTCTTTTAAAAGATCTGATGCAGGTTCATGGAGTATCCACACACAAAAAATGGCATGCTATTGTCCATCATGTGCAGAGGAAAATTGGGATGACTGTGAGTCGACTGAATGGGTGGACAAATGGGATATACGAGTTTTGGATCCAATTGACACCTATCATCCCCCACAAGCACTAAAAATGGTACAGATGGAATCATCTATTGACTTTGACTGCTTGTCTAATCTAGTGCAACCTGGTAATATATATATTTATATATCTTTGTAATTTCAATATGTAACTTTATAACTTTTACGCAAGTATTTTCTGAATTAATGACCGCATTTTGTACATTTGTCACTACATGCCATGTTTTTGCTATTATTGCACCTGAAGACAATGAAGAAGGGACAGATTATTATTTGTGTCATTGTGTTCAAGCCAAACAAAAATTGGATCACTCGGTTATAGATGGTGAAGGTTTAGAGTACCATGTCGGTGCAGTGGTTGTAACCGGCACATGGCTTAGATGATATTCTATGAAGAACCCTAACTTGTGGTTATTCAAGGATTGGCAAACAGAGAGGAAGATTCTTCATTATTCAAATCTTTTTGTCGCATTGAATGTCCACTTGATAAAATATGGTGGAAAACCACATAATAAGAATCTTTGGAAAGTTCGCGAGTCAGACCACGAGGCAATACTTGAGACATTAAAATGTCGAGTAGATCTAGTTAGCTCATTAGATTGAATATAGAGAGAGGGAGAGAGAGAAAGAGTGATCAACTGGATCCAAATACATTGTTGCAACCTCTTCCCCAAGACTGTCCACATGACTAAGGTGGACCATATTGTTATGATGCGTAAGTGATGAGATTTAGTTTAAATCATAGATTTTATGTTTTGATTTGTTTAGAATCTAGATTTTATGTTTTGATGTCTCCAATTTTTTTAAAGCTAGAAAAATATTTTTCATATTTTCTTATTGTGACGATATTTTTCTTTCATTGCATGTTCTCTTGGATGATAGGAGGGAGAGAAGAAAATAAAGTAGATTTCCAAATAGCTAGCCACCCTTCATGTAATTTATTCATTTAAGGTAAAAGTCCCATTTCCTTTGTTTGGCTTTGGTATTTGGTTATTTAAAGTCATTATTCTAGTTGGACCTTTGTATGTTTGAATTTGGGATTGTTTAGTGTCTATTTTTTATGATTATACTAAATTATTAATTCTATGAGATGTATCCACTACTAGGAGATGTGTGTAATGTAGGATTCAGCTCCATTAACTTAGTCATTGTTTTCACTAGTTGATTGGGACTCTCACCATTTGTTGCCAACTATGGTGACAATGCTTAGGGTTACACTTATTAAGTAAGAATATTTCCTAATCTAGGGATTAGAGCATTGAACATATCAAAATGTGATTTATACTATGGGAGAAGAGGTATGTTGGGCATTAGCCTCAAATATTTCTTCATGTTAAGGTATATCATAATATTTCCTTCATGTAAAGTGCATTAGCCTCAAATAACTTCTTAGTCTCTCTTGTTCCTTAGAATTTTGTATCCTTTTCTTTGGTAGCTATAGGAATCTACTGGGTAAACCACTATGTTGTTTTCTATCTAGTGGCATCTAACATATAAAATCAACATCTCCATCATAGCCATTTTGGGCCTGGGTATCAAAAAATTGTTAACTATTTATTTCATCATGGTTGCCACCATTTGCAAAGAATTAGATGACGTCCTTGGGGTCAACATGTGGTGGGGATGGAATTAAAAGGGAAACATTTTCATCCCCACAAGTATTTGGTTACCCAAGGTTTGTGACAACCTCCTACAACCAATCTGGTTGTGAATCTTGCATTAGCAAGCTTAATCTAATATCAATGTTTGTTGTATGCTCAAGGTTTTATCTCCTATAATAGTCCACTGGCTGGTTCAGGTTTTCTGTTTGGGTATTTTTAGGTGCAATTGTACCTAGTCCCTTCATATTTTGTCCATAACTCCTCAACAAAGTGTTAATTGGTTCATCTAATAAGCCATTGATTTTTAGGAAGGATTCAATAGTGATTTCCTCCCCCTCGCTTTACAACTCATCAATATTTGCATCATCTACAGTAGTTGTTTCTTCTGATCCACTACTTGTGGGTTGTGGTTTAGATCCCTATTTTCCATCCTCATCAACAATAAAGAACTTTCTTGGGCCTATATCATTCACTAAAACCTCCCTATTCAAAGACCATATCCCTATCTAATGGAAACCACTCATTATATTATCGGGTGTAAGTGCCAAATTGGAGGCTTTGCTGGATAACATTCCTAACTCCTCTTGACCAATATTGATTTGAGGGTTCCTAGCCAACCACACATTCCAAATATGTTTTAAGTAAGATTTTAATGGTGAGAAAAAACTAACATCCAATGATTGACACCTATAGATGGTATACGCTACAAGTGACACACAATCTATGCCCAACTTCTTTGCTTTATCAATTATTTTCCATGTCATATGGATTCCATCATCATCAAATACTAGAAGACACCTTTTTGAGAGAAACACCCCACATGGAATTGTTCTTACAAAGTGGTCTAGCCAATTCAAGAATAATTATTTCATCATCCATCCATGTACTTGGACTACCATGCATGCCTTGAGATCATAATTGAAAATGTAGTTTTTTATATGTCTCTTAGCCTTGAACAAATAAAAATTGGAATTCTTTAACCAACAGTAATGTAAGGAGACCCACCCTGCTAGTTTAGGCCACTATGCCCAAACTAACCAATGACTTCTTTTGATCCTATAGGGTTTCTTCCTGACCCTATTCCCAAGAGGATATCTCCCAACTATCCCCTTCCCTAGGATCTATGCACACCAATTGACTATGTCAACTTCAATCACCCCAATATTCAAATGAAGGCATTTTCTCTCTACTAGGAAAAATTGGGCACAAACCCCAATGCAATATCTAGGGTTATTATATGGTCCTCAACTTGATATTTCCAAACTCTCCTAATCATCACAAGACTCCACTCACCAACCCAAATCATAGATGTCCTTTTCTTTCTTACTTGACCTACTAGGTCTAGAGCCCCAATTAGGCCAAAATTTTCAAACTCACTAGGTGCTCTTGCACCATTCTCCCGATGTGACAAAGAACTCATGGTGGATAAATCTGAAGGAATTTTGTAGGAATACCTTTCTTTCCAAAATCACTCTCATCTATCCATGTTACTTCAGATTTTGGTTGATCCTTCCATTTGATAAGATGCTCCATATAGGTGCCATGACAAGTCTTCTTCTTGATTCTTGAATCCATAACCTTTTCAACTTTTGGCTGAGATTATAATGGGATAGTGACTTCTTCAACCTTTGATTTTTTTTGTCCTTCTATGAATGTAGGCCCTTTATATTGAACTTAGTCCTTGACATTAAAGATAAGGTAAATTTCCATGTTTGGTGGGAGTTCTATTTTGTCGGCATTAGAACCATAATTTGCAAGTACCTTACAAGGTCCTATCCTATGCATTTGTAGCTTGGTTGGAACACCCTATGCAAGTACCAAAACTCATCCTTGGCATCATATAATGGCCTCAACACCTTGGATCATCTCAAAACATCTCATCTAACATGTTCCAACTCCTTGCACACTCTCAGCAACTCATCTCTTACACTTTCTCAATTTTGCCTCTTCTAGGCTTGTTCCAACTAGCCCTTGCCAGTCACTAATTGTTTTTTTTCTCCAAAATTTTCCACAAAAATTCCTAAAATATTGGGTGATTAAAATACCATTTTCCTCACTCTAAAATATACTCCAAAACCAACTACACTTGTTTTGTAAAATATCACTCAAAACTGGCTATTTCAGTCTGCCAACTAGGCCTAGTTTGAGGCCATTTACAAAGAAACTCATAATCCCTTGACCTTTGGAACTCCCATGACCCAAAAAATTCTTAAGACACAACTCAAATGCAAGGATTCTTCTATTTTTTTGGTCTCATGATCAACTTTACAATGGTTTTTACAAAACCCTCCTTTCTAGCCCCTTTACCCTAGGGCTTTCTAGAGCTCTTACTTTGCAACATCTCGAGAACCCCAAAATGGTTCAAACACCTTCACTTTGGTTATATTAGATGAATTCAAACATAAAATGCAACTCTTTTTTGGAGAAAACACTAAATCCACCTTGGGAGCAATCACATACCCCTTTTTATGTACTCAAATTTTAGGGAAAACTATTCCAATACTTCTTAAATGGTTTCAACAATCAACTTTTCAGATGGAAATAGTTATTATAGACTCAAACAACAAGAAAAATCCCAAACTTGAGGTTTCTCAACACTCAACAAACAAATTTCAAAACTGTTACCAACACTTACTACTAGGACAATTTCTAGTTTTAACGCTCAAACTCCCAAACCATACAAAGAACCCCACACTATTTTTGCATTTTTAAACACTCTTTTTGGAGACCTACAATAACCTCTCTCACTTTTTGGAGATCACACTCCGTTTTCATTTTACGATGCCATCTCGGGTGATGCTGAAACTTGCAATGTCGGCTAGTACAAAGTTGCCAACTGCCAAATCTCTCTCACCTTTCCTCATGGGATCGAACTGTCTATTCTATTAGCTCTGCGTGGTCAGGTAAACCCTATCCCCAACCTTATCCTATCCCCTTCAGTGCTCGAACGTTCTCAGGCATGCCAATCCAGAATGTCCCCAAGGGTCAGTAAATGCCATAGGGCTATGATCTTTGACAGGGCATATCTCGGAGCTCGTGCAAGGTATGGATACAATTCTAGTTCCTAAAAGACCATGTTGCAGAGACCTACAATAACCTCTCTCACTTTTTGGAGATCACACTCCATTTTTGTTTTACAACGCCATCTCAGGTGATGCTGAAACTTGCAGTGTGGGCTAGTACAAAGTTGCCAACTGCCAAATCTCTCTCACCTTTCATCGTGGGATCAAACTGTCTACTCCATTAGCTTCAGTTGGCTGGGTAAACCCTATCCCTAACCTTTTCCTATCCCCTTTGCTGCTCAAACGTTCTCAGGCACGCTAATCCAAAATGTCCCCAAGGTCACTAAATGCCATAGGGCTGCGATCTTTGACGGGGCATATCTCAGAGCTCGTGCGAGGTATGGCTGTGATTCTAGTTCCTATAGGACCGTGTTGTGGAGACCTACAATAAACTCTCTTTCTTTTTGGAGATCACAATCTGTTTTCATTTTACAATGCCATCTCGGGTGATGTTGAAACTTGTAGTGTTGGCCAATACAAAGTTACCAACTACCAAATCTCTCTCATCTTTCGTCATAGGATCAAACTATCTACTCCATTAGCTCTGAGTGGCTGGGTAAACCCTATCCCCAACCTTGTCTTGTCCCCTTCAATGCTTGAACGTTCTTAGGCATGCTGAACCTAAATGTCCCTAAGGGTCACTAAATGCCACAGGGCTGCGATCTTTGATGAGGCATATCTCGGAGCTCGTGCGAGATATGGATGAGATTCCAATTCCTATAGGACCATGTTGCAGAGACCTATAATAACCTCTCTTGCTTTTTGGAGATCACATTCCGTTTTCATTCTACAATGCCATCTCAAGTGATGCTGAAACTTGTAGTGTTGGCCAGTACAAAGTTGCCAACTGCCAAATCTCTCTCATCTTTTGTCATGGGATCAAACTGTATGCTCCATTAGCTCCAAGTGGCTGAGTAAACCCTATCCCCAACCTCTTCCTATCCCCTTCAGTGCTCAAACATTCTCAGGCATGCTGAACCAGAATGTCCCTAAGGGTCACTAAATGCCATAGGGCTGCAATATTTGATGGGGCATATCTCGGAGCTCGTATGAGGTATGGATGCAATTCTAGTTCCTACAAGATCGTGTTACAGAGACCTACAATATACTCTCTCACTTTTTGGAGATCACATTCCATTTTTATTTTACAACACCATCTTGTGTGATGCTGAAACTTGTAGTGTGGGCTAGTACAAAGTTGCCAACTACCAAATCTCTCTCACCTTTCATCATGGGATCAAACTATCTACTCCATTAGCTCCGGGTGGCTGGGTAAACCCTATCCCTAACCCTTTCCTATCCCCTTCGGTGCTCGAACATTCTCAGGCATGCTAATCCAGAATGTTCCCAAGGTCACTAAATGCCATAGGGCTGCGATCTTTGACGGGGCATATCTCAGAGCTCGTGAGAGGTATGGATGTGATTCTAGTTCCTATAGGACCGTGTTGCGGAGACCTACAATAATCTCTCTTTCTTTTTGGAGATCACATTCTATTTTCATTTTACAATGCCATCTTGGGTGATGCTGAAACTTGTAGTGTTGGCCACTACAAAGTTACCAACTACCAAATCTCTCTCATCTTTCATTGTGGGATCAAACTATCTGCTCCATTAGCTCCGGGTGGCCGGGTAAACCCTATCCCCAACCTTGTCTTGTCCCCTTCAATGCTTGAACATTCTCAGGCACGCTGAACCTAAATGTCCCTAAGGGTCACTAAATGCCACAGGGCTGTGATCTTTAACGGTGCATATCTCGGAGGTCGTGCGAGATATGGATGAGATTCCAATTCCTATAGGACCGTGTTGTAGAGACCTACAATAACCTCTCTTTCTTTTTGGAGATCACATTCCATTTTCATTCTACAATGCCATCTCATGTGATGCTGAAACTTGTACTGTTGACCAGTACAAAGTTGCCAACTGCCAAATCTCTCTCATCTTTTGTCGTGGGATCAAACTGTCTGCTCCATTAGCTCCAAGTGGCTGAGTAAACCCTATCCCCAATCTCTTCTTGTCCCCTTTAGTGCTCAAACATTCTTAGGCACGCTGAACCAGAATGTCCCTAAGGGTCACTAAATGCCATAGGGCTGCAATCTTTGATGGGGCATATCTCGGAGCTCATGCGAGGTATGGATGCAATTCTAGTTCCTACAAGATCATGTTGTAGAGACCTACAATATACTATCTCACTTTTTGGAGATCACATTCCATTTTCATTTTACAATGCCATCTTGAGTGATGTTGAAACTTGTAGTGTTGGCCAGTACAAAGTTGCCAACTGCCAAATCTCTCTCATCTTTCGTCATGGGATCAAATTGTCTGCTCCATTAGCTCCATGTGGCCAGGAAAACCCTATCCCCAACTTTTCTTATCCCCTTCAGTGCTCAAATGTTCTTAGGAACGCCGAACCAGAATGTCCCTAAGGGTCACTAAATGCCACAGGGCTGCGATCTTTGATGGGGCATATCTCAGAGCTCGTGCGAGATATGGATGAGATTCCAATTCCTACAAGACTATGTTGCAGAGACCTACAATAACCTCTCTCACTTTTTGGAGATCACATTCCATTTTCATTCTACAATGCCATCTCGGGTGATGCTAAAACTTGTTGTGTTGGTCAGTACAAAGTTGCCAACTGCCAAATCTCTCTCATCTTTTGTCGTGGGATCAAACTGTCTACTCCATTAGCTTCGGGTGGCTGGGTAAACCCTATCACCAACCTCTTCCTATCCACTTTAGTGCTCGAACATTCTTAGGCACGCTAAACTAGAATATCCCTAAGGGTCACTAAATGCCACAGGGCTACGATCTTTGATGGGGCATATCTATGGGCTGTCAATACTTCGACTATACTTTAAGTCAACGATTATCAATATGTGAAAAAATGGAACTCGTTGTATTTTGAAGTATTGAGAAGATGGCCTTGCCCTTCCCCAGGAGTTTTAGAAATGGGAGACATTAGGTAAGAGAGTGAAAATGTTACTATCACTTCAATGCACATGACGTAATTGGAAATGAAAATTTTGATGGTAATCATTTTGTGATAAGGGAGAGACTAGGGATGATCATTGTTACTATCTCTTTAGTAGTGGAATTTTGTTTTCTCTTGAATTTGGTGGTGGGGGATTAGTGGTAAGTCTCATTGGATATTCCTTCTTATGTTGTTACTGACAAGTGTTGCTCTTTGAAAACACTTGTATAATATTTTTTAAATTATTAGATAAAAATAGAGAATTGTAAGTATTAAACATGATTAGCCTTTAGTTCCTAGAAGATATTTATTTCCCCATCAATGCATTTAGAAAGTTAAGTTTTAAGAAGATCATAAATAGAAAAAATTAGAGAAGTGATTTAAACATTTATATTGATTGGAAACACGTGAGTCTTGAGTTTCCTCTACCTTTTAAAGAACGTTCCTTAGCTAGCAGACCCGATTCCACATTCCATAAGACTGTCATTGTGCTAAAGATTTAGGAAACCAATTGCTCTAAGATAAAGCTTCCCGATCAATAATAATCTAGCCTATTGAGGAACATAATACTTCTCAATTAAACTTGTGTTAATTCAGTATTAATTTTGTAATTAACTACAATTTCAGTATCTGTGTACAGGGGGTGACTGAGAAAACTATTTGAGGCCCAATTTGAAAATATATTTGTAAGGATCTCGACCAAGGTTCACAACTTCGATGATTAATAAATTCATTCAGGCCAGAACCTCACTACAAAAAAAATATATATAAAAAAGGTAGTGAATAACGTCATGTCTAGACCCAAATCAACCAATGAAAGTCAAATTAGCATAATGTGGAACAACAATATATGCATTGAGTAGGTTGTCATAAAAAAGCTTCATAATAAAATTCATGTCTAGAATTAAAAGACCTTAAAGAACATTTATGCTTGTAACACAAATGGCCATTCAAAACTGAATATGATTACAATATGTGAAATAGCATTACAAGAACTTGTAATGCTCTTGTGAACATCATGTTAATTCTTGTAAGAATCCCTAAGATGCTTGTTATACTTAAAATTTTTTTGAAATTGAATTAATTTTTATCCTGTCAGTTAATTGGCTTAGGGTGATATATGCTTCTTGGATGGAATAATGAGTTTGTGATTAACTCTGTATTAAGATTCATAGCATCTTCTAGTTATTTGCAAAGGAAATTTATAAATTACTTGCTAATATCATATGGCTTGCTTGAGAAAGATGTCTGTGTTCTTATTGATGGGTACTAATGACTATCCACATTTAGTTCTTCAATATCCTATTTGACAAGCTTTCCATAGACATTTCTTTGCCATACTAAGTATTTTTGAAAACATATTTGAGTAGAAGGACTACAATAGATACTACATGATGTTTTAACAAATAAAGTAATGGGTTAAAGAATATTATTTCCAAGGTATTATGTCATAGTATTATGTCAGTGGCTGTGAGCTAGCCACAGCTGCGGCCACTCCACTATCAACAGACTGTTGCAGATAAGGAGGTGTGTCCGACATCATGAGCTGCATGTCATACAATACACATTATATCTAACATGAAACATGGAATAAATATAATCAAATGAATTAAATTAACATGAAACAACTATACGTGTGTGAAGCTCGTATGATGTCTCTGCTCTGTGTCTGTGGTAAAGGTTGAGGGTCCTATGGAGAACTGGTGCACATGCATATTTTTTTTGGTCAATCCTTAATATGATTAGGTAATAAATATATGTATTAATTAAAATGATTAAATTGATACATACGTCAAGACTCGTCGAAGGGACAAAAAATGTGCCTGGAGGATCACTGCTAGGCCCAGGAATACTTTGACCCTAAATTTTGAACAATGTCAATAAATCCTAATTAATTAATCATTCACTATACGTATGAAATGTGATAAAATTAGTAATTTACCTATGTGTCAATGCCAAATGTTTCGTTCAGGAACTGATCGGTGACAAGCCCATCATCTGCACCATCTCTGACATGAGTGCCAAATGTGCATAGGGATCCGCATGAAGTGCACATGTGACCACGACGTATAGAAGGCTCCCCCTCAACTAATGGGCTCATGGAATGGATGAGGGTTTGCATCAAACCATTAATGGTCCCTAGAGTGCTGGCCTCTACATGTTCCTTTACAACTGAAGGAATAATCACATGCTCGTGTTGTGGATGGACCACGGCTGCCCTAACTACATTAGGGTCATGATGTGCTCCTGGCCTCTCAAATGATGACCCCCCACCTCTACCCTGGGAGTCTAACATATCAAAATAATTGGGGATCTCCCCAAGGACAAACTCACAATATAATTTCTTCAAAAAATACATGGGGACCTCGTGATTGTTGCAAGGAGGGGCATCAAAAACCATCCACCATCTATCCCAAAAATTATTTCTAATAGCATCATGTATGCACCAATGGATGGGGAATCATTTAGTACCCTCTCTAATAGTATTTTGCTCACCGAGTTTTTTAAATAATGCACATATACTACCTTTTGGTATTTCCTTTTTTCTAACATCTTCATATGACAATTTATTTGCATAAAATCTTTTTTGTTCATCCCTTTTAGCCCACAAAATATCTAACTAACCACTAACTGAGGCTATTTGAGTGTTAATGGATTTGAGGGATGATGCAAATTGAGCCCTCATTGGATTGGTTTGTCTAGATTCTTTCAACCGAGCAATGATTCCTTATAATTCAGTTTTGGCTCTCTCTATTTCATTTCTTATATTTTCTTGTGTGCCTGGTGGAGGTCTTGCAATTGGTTCGGGTTGTGGAATTTGTTCTTCTTCTTGAGGAGGTTTTTGGTTTTGGGGTTCTTGAGGGTTTTGATATTCTTGTGGATTTTCTGGTTGATTATGAACATTTCTTGATAAAAAATCAATTGAAATTCAAATAAATAAACAAATCTAAATGAAATTTGTAAAAACCCTACAAAAGAATATAAAAAACTTACAAAACAATATGAAAAATATATCAAACAATGCAAAGTTAGGTTTATATCACTTACGGCGTCGTCATGGGTGCACTTGTGGTCTTGGATTTCATCGACGAGGAGGCATTTTGGCAAATGGTGGTGCAAATGTTGAGTCTTCAAATCACATACGTGCTGCTTGCTGTAGGAGTAGAAGAAAATGCTAATGAAAATGATGGGCTATGGGTTTGCAGCCCATCATATATACTTTTTATTTTTTAAAAGCATGTACGCGCTTTTTAAAATAGGAAAAAAAAAATTCCTTGTCACCTTTTTGGCACCACAACTCGGTGCATATGCCCACCAATGTAAATAATATTGAAAATAAAGAATTGAGAGATTCGCCAATAAAAATAATTTAGTTTTTCAAAATAATGAATGATTCACAAATAATTTATATCTTTTACTAGAGGGAGGTTTCTTAAAGTTTACCCTAGCCTTTACATCCCCATTTTGGTGAACAAGTGCTACCAATTAGAACCTAAGGTGGAAGAAAAATAGAAGAGGAGGTAGGATTAAAAAAAAGGAAAGGATTACAATAAAAACTTCAAACCCATGAACAATTCTTGGAACAAGGGGCAGAATAGTTGAAAGAAAACTATTTATCAAAATAAGGATAAGAGAGGACAAAGTTCTAAGGGGAACTATAGAGGAGGAAAGTCTTTAAGAGGTAGAGGAAGAGGAAATTTCCCAATCACATGCTATAATTGCAACCAAGTAGGAGACCATGTAGGAAAATTCCCTAAAAAGAGGAATAAGAATCAAGGGGAAAGAAGAGCACAAATTGTGGCGGAAGAGCAACTTGACTATAGAGATATTGAACCTAAGGAAGGAGCATGTCTGATGAGATGGTAAGCATTTTTATAGATCCCTCACACCCAAGAGCCACCCCAAAGGAATAATCTCTTCAGTACAAGAATCAAATGCCAAGGCAAGGTATGTAGTTTGTTAATTGACTTAGGCTCAACTAAAAATCTTGTTTCCTATAAAATGATAGAGAAACTAAAATTACCTAAGAAACCCTACCCCTTTACATATCATGTTTCTTGGTTAACAAAGTGTCAACAAACTTTAGTGACAGAGAAAGAATGGGTAGAATTTTTTTTAGCAAATTTCAAGGATAAAGTGATTTGTGAAATTTTAGAAATGAATGCATCTCAAATACTTCTAAGAAAGCCTTGGAAATATGATGTTGATGCCATCGACCATTGTAAAAATATTACAATCTCTATAACAATGAATGGTGTAACTTTCACCATAAAGCCCATGCTTGATCCGAAAGAAGAGACTACTGTGGTAACAATAGGGAAGAAAGAAATGATCAAAGACTTGAAGCAACCTAATGCCTAAGGTTTTATATTAGTCTCTAAGCCAAAGGAAAACATAACTTTCTAAGACAAAGACCCTGTTCCCAAAGAAATACAAGATTTTTTGCATAAGTATAATCATGTTACTACTACCACTTGCCTAGAAGCCTCCCTCCCTTTAGAGATATCAATCATCAAATTGATTTCATACAATGCTCTTACCTACCTAAAAAGGCACCCTATAAAATGACCCCAACTCAACATGTTGAAATTTCCAAGAAAGTGAATGATTTATTGGAAAAAGACCTAATATAGAGGAGTTTAAGCCCTTGTGTTGTTTCATTTTTCCTTACTTCCAAAAAGGATGGAAAAAAGGAGATTTCTGTACTAATAGCAGGGCTATTAAATGGATTACCATAAGGTATAGATTCCCCATGCCCAGAATTGAGGATCTATTGGATCAATTGGGAGGAGCTTGTTGTTTCACTAAGATAGACTTGAAGTGTGGATACCATCAAACCGGAATAAAACTAGGTGATGAATGGAAGACAACATTCAAAACTACTGAAGGTTTTTTTGAATGGTTAGTGATGCCGTTTGGTTTAAGAAATGCCTATAGTACTTTTATGAGGCTTGTGAATGAACTTTTCATATATTTTATTGGAAAATTTGTTTTTATTTACCTTGATGACATACTAATATTCAGTCATAGCAAGGAGGAGCATCTTGATCATGTGGAATAGGTATTAAGAAGGTTCCATAGGCACATGTTGGTGATCAACTTGGAAAACTACATATTTATGAAAAAGAGACTTGTGTTCTTAGGTTTTGTGATCTCACAAGGTACACTCAAGATGGACCCTGAGAAGGTTGAGCCAATCATCAATTGCCCTCCAACAAAGAACCAAGGTGATGTAAGAAGCTTTCATGATCTTACCACCTTCTATAGAGAGTTTATCAAAAACTTCAATCATGTGTGTGCACCCATGCTTGACACTATTAAAGGAGGAAGGAAGACTATATTCTCTTGGACAAAGGAAGCCAATGATACATTTTAGTACTATTGAGCTATCATTTTACACGATACTTAATAGTAGGAATCCTTTCAAACTCGTATCTTGAAAAGTTAATCTAGGATCAACTCCAAGGTTCTAGGTGATCTTGTGACCTACTAGAATCTGCTTAGTTTAAGATAAACATGAGTGTTTACAAGGAGGCCTTTTCTAGTTCGTTAAAGAATTTTGATAAGATTTTGAATCTACTTACTACTTCAAAAGAAAAAAACACACAAAAATAAATATATTTTTCTATTTTTCTATTTTATAATGAATGAAATCTAACAATGCAACTATATCAATTCCTAATTTAACTAAGGGGTTAGTAAAGCACATAACAAAGGTAGGGTAACAAGACGTTTAAGAAAATAACACAAAAAGTAAAATCCTAATGGACATAAAATATGGAAACAATGCATTTGCAAGTTAAGCCTTTGAAAAGATCAGTGGGTAACCAATGAAAATAGGATAACAACTTTCTTAATTCCATTGATGCAACCATCAATGAGAATTCAATAACTGTAAGATGTTTCACTTTTCATCAAATTGCAAGGCCACAAAAAGTGTGCTCATGTGAGACAAAAAGCTATGCAAGAAAAATATGATGATCTCTTCTCAAACTAAGTATGTCAATAAAATTTGTAGACCTGAAGTGAATGCCATAAGTAAATGATTGCACAACTAGAACAATGACATAAAACTATTGGCTTAATTATAATTCATGAACATACATTCACAAAATATAACACAATTAGGAAAGAATCACTATGCTATAAATCCAAGCACCAATAGCATATATTATTGCATCAACATAATGGTGGCTTGAAATACATATTAAATTATTGAATTTATAAGAAATCTTCTTGTCAATTTGTGTTGAGAGTGAGAGATATCTTTATGCAAACATATGCTTCTAAACTAATAAAAAAAATCTATTTATGTATAAATTGACTATCTAACTAGTGCTAAGTAGGACTCCATCCATATCCACATCATTTAATGGATGCATGAGCCTTTACATGTCTTAAGAAGAAAGAAAGCATGCAAAAATAAGAAGAAGAAAGCCATTAGATGATGTAGGAGTGTCAAGATGTGCCAAAAATAGAAGCTCCATCTTCACTAGGCATCTGTAGGAATTAAACTACCATCAAAATGTGTTTTTACTGCATGAAATGCTCTAATTTAGAACTAGTAGTTAATTGTCAGTGCACCTTTGAATTCTTCAAAAAAAATTAGAATACCACTAAAAAAGTGCTATTAGTCTCAAAATTATTTTGACATATAAGTGTCAACACACTTAACCATTTTCTACATTGGAGCCGAGCCACAACATGAGCTGAGTTAGGAAATCCAATAGGTGTCGAGTGATCTTCAAGTGCCGAGCAGCCTTCAGATGCCGAGTGAAGAACAAGTGCCGAATGAATTTAGGTTTTGAGCATGATACAAGTACTAAATGACTTTAGGTGTTGAGTGATATTTGAGTGCCGAGTCACAAACAATGGTGAGTAATATAGAAATGCAACAGGAGCTGAGTAAGCCAGTTTGTTACATGTGCCGAGCATCTGGAATTAGTAAGTGTCAAGCAACACAAAATGCACATATGAGTTTGTAACTTCACTAATTTAGTAGTGAACCATTTTCATGGCCGACATATGAAGAATCTCGAAGGATTAAATAATTAGATTGAATCTTTTGTATTTCCTATGCAATCTACATGCAGCCAATAAGAAAAATGGAGAAGGAATGCAACAATAATAAAAGTGCAAGGAATGAGAAGGAAATAGAGATTCAATGTGGATCGTAGATCCACATCTAACTCTAAGTCTTCGAATGTCTTTATAAGGAAGACTAAAACTTATTGTATATGAGACTGGACAAAAATGTGTAAGGGAAACTATTTTCAGAGTGAAGAATATCATATCTTAGAGGATCAAGATTAGAGAAAGTAGATGAAGTGCCTATATTCATCAATCAAAGGATTGTAAGCTATTAGGTCTATTACACCTAATACTCTCTAGCAATTGTATTAGAAAGGGAACCCTATGGTGATAGGTTAGCTTAACAACTATTTTGTAGATCCTTTAAATAGGTGATTAAATCCTTTAATAGGGTAACACTTCATGTAAAGTGTTTGTAAATCCTTTAACCAGGTCACTATTGATATAGTATAAAACCTTTAACAAGGTAGATCATCAGAAGTGGTCAAACATTATTGCTGCAGTAATTTTGTGGGTATCATCCCCACCCTCGTTTTACCTTCTTATTCCTAGAGGGTTTCTAGGTTACCAAAATTTCAAGTATTATGTGGTGATGCACATGTGCTTTTCATAATTTCTTAATGTTGATATGCATGCATGTACATTTTAATTTTATGCTATTAAGGATTTGTAAAAAATATATTAGAAGCTAGTACTTCTGATTCACCCCCCCTCTCAGAAGCATTCTTTTCATTAAGATATTTCAACAATTTGTATCCTAGTTGCAAGGTTCTCACAAGAAGAAGTCTAACAGCTTGGAGAAAAAGGTCTGAATATGGAAGTCTTCAAACTTGGAAAGATTATTGACAATCAAGTGATTGATGTGCAACTGGCTCTACACAAAGTAGAGGAAGCAAGGGAGGAACTAAGAAAAACCTTGAAAAGAAGAAAGGATATAGCCATAGCTGAAAATGATACAAACTAAAAGGAGATAGGTACCACAAAAATGTTTGTCAATAGAGACACTAAAGAGTTTGATGCAGCAATAGAAGAACTAATGGAGAAAAAAATAGTTCAAGTAGATGAGATAAGATCTCTCAAAATGGAACATGAATCTTAGGCCATAATGTTATCTGAAATCACTGAACTAAAGAAAAGAGCAATTGAGGATAGAGTCATGATGGAAGATGACAAAAGAAATCTTGCAAACAGACTTGAAGAAAAATGTACTAAACTAACAAGGATCTCAAACATGCAGATGGATACACTTTCCCAAATGATGAACCTTCATCATGAACTCAATATGAAATATATTGAGATCTCTACTTTGAAGATGTAGAATGAACAATTGTAGAATGAATTGAATAGAGAAAAAGAGGTAGCAGAGAATCTCAACAAGTTAAGTGAAGCCATCAAGTACTTTGAATAGTTGATGAAATTCCCAAGATCAGCCCATGATACATCAGGACTTGGATACAATAGCACAAAAGTAGGAGAATCATCAAAGAGAGTTCAGAAAAAAGGTGACAAAGGCAAGGATTCTAAACCCATTTGTCATTACTATAATAAAAAGGGGCATACTGCTAATATTTGCAGGAGTCAAAGATTCAATCAGCAAAACACACCCAAGAGCAAGAGTTACTGTCACAAGTGAAACATGTAAGGACATATGACACAAGATTGAAAATCCAAAGTCACAAGGACAAAAAGATTCTATGGACATTGTCATAATTGTAAGAAGTATGGACATAGAGCATTTGAATGCAGATCAAAGCCTATGTGTGCATCAAATCAACCAGCAAAAACAAAAGGAAATGAAAGTCAGTACCATTGGGATTACAACACCAAGTATAGCTATCATTATTGTCAGGAATATGGACATATACCTCAGAACTACATAAGAACACATTTCAAAGGGAACTATAAAAGATGGTTGACCCAAACCACATGTTTTAGTTGCTTGAAAACTGGTCATATTAGTAGAAACTGTCCTACAAGGTCCAAAGCACCAAAAATTTAATCCAACAAAGAAAATAAGGGCAAAGAAAAGATTGATGTCAAGAAAATAAGAAGACAAATGAATAAGACTTGGAAGAAGAAAGATGAGTGCGACACATCAAGTGGAGGGATCACTTCATCTAATGGGTCAAGTGATCACACTTTATCAAACTAAGCATAAGAGAAGTGTATGGAACTAATATACAAAGTTACATCATTCATTAGTCCCAAGATAAAGAACTACTAAAGAGTAGAAATAAGCATGAAACAAGATGCCAAGAAAAAATCTTAAATGACAATGCTGAACTATCTTTGGATGCCAAGTAAAACTCCAATACATGTTGAGTTCCTAACAGCGATCGAGTTAATAGCTAATGTCAAGTTGAGTAACTCCTATGGAAGCGGAGTGAACTGGAAATGTAGTGCAAGTCGAGTAATGTCAAAAATCCTTTAGAGGTCAAGTTTGTAGTTGAGCATTTAATGAAATGGAAATAGGGTATATTATCATGATTTTAATCATTCTTCCTCACCACGATCAAGAAGCAAAGAAGAGAAAGAGAGAAGAGCGACTTCATAAAAGTGAATCCAGCATTCCAAGCAGACTGCAACCTCTTACAACATGTTTTCACTAATCTTGAGGTATTTTCATTTGTGTTGAGCTACACAATTTCATATTTCTATGAAAAGGAAACCCTAGTTTGCATAAATGGCTTCGAGTTCTAAGACAACCCAGGACAAAGAATCGTTTGAAGTCCAACTAGTATCTAATGAAGTTAGGGAACCTAATTTTTTCCCTATCCTTGAAGTTGCATAAAAAAATGATCTCGCCAGAGCCCTTTCTTACATACCCCCAAATGTTGTTATGGTTCAAGATGTAAGGAGATGTTATAATTGCAAGATAGGAGCCATAGGAGACATGGAAATAAGAGAAGCCTATGCGAAGCTATGTGTCGATGGAGTCTTGAAAGGTGAATACAAAATTGCTGAAAAAGAAGGGTTTAACACGAGTTTTGATTTTTCCTATCATATTTAAAATAGAATGGATCAGACTTGTATTGAGCAGAATTCATGATGGTAGTCTATGGTTAGAAGATGTCACTGTCAAAATCACAAAAAGAATCATTCATAGGGTAATTGGATATCCTACCCTAGATCGGTTCAAGACCTTGAGAAGTGAATCCAAGGAGGTTATTGAAAAGAACACAGGTCCTCAGTGGAGCAAAAGAGGAATGACAATTCACACCATTTAGGATCCTCTAGTTGAGTTTGTTGTTAGAGTTATTGCCCGCAAATTCTACCAATCCAGTAGACTCAACAGTGTGCCATGTATTACAATAGATGTAGGCTACAAACTGGTGAAAAAAGATCATACTTATGATCTTGCAAAACTACAACTACAATAAATTAATGAAAACCTAGCAGCCATAAGAAGGACAAAGGATGCTCAATGTAAATTTGGAGCAATTTTGGTTTGCATATTCTTTTATGTTTAGAATGAATTTCCCTCTTTTGGAAAAGTTACATGGAGAAGTGATAGAACTATCATATCTCAAATTAATGAATATATAGAAAAAATGGGAGACAATTTTGATACTTTGATGACAAGCTATTTTGAGGATTTTAAGAAATCCACGAAGCAAAGGGTGAGAATACTAGTTTCCTTAGTGGAAAAACATATTAATGATACATGCTACTTAGTTGATATTGACTTCACCTATATCCAAGCAGAAATTCCAAGGGTGAGATGGCTAAGGCCATTTAGTTATGAGATTAACATAGATGAAGCATCTGCAGCAATAACTGCATTGTTGGTAGAAGAGATAGATAAGAGTGCTCCACACTTTGGCACTTATGATGTGGTAAGGTCAAAGATAAATATAGAATTAAAAACCACCTCCACATTGAAAAAGAAAGATAAATTGATGAAAAAAATTAAGAAGAAATTTGGTGAAGGAATAGAGGTTGAAGCTGAAGAAGAAGATGATGATGAAAATAATGATGATGAGGATGAACAAGAACAAGGCCCAACAGAATTAACTCAAGGCCTATGTAAAGACAAGGAGGAAGGTGCTGAGGAAGAATAAGCCAAGGAAGCACCAACCCAAGTTGAGCCAAAGAATAGAAAGGCAATAGAACAGCCTCCAACTCAGCCCAAACCAAAGAAAACTACTATGCCATCACTACAAAAGCCAACAACTAGAGCTGTAATGAGGGCCTCCACACAAAAAGTTAAAGAGGAAGTCACAAAGAAGAAAATAATCAAGAAGACATAGGAAGAGCCAAGGAAAAGAAGAAAATATGTGGTTCAACCTGATACTGATGAAGAAAATCAATCTGAAAAGGTAAGCCATTTTTTAGTTGATACATCATGTAAAAAGATTGGAAATGGAGACTTAAGCAACATAAATAAAGTTGATTTCAATAAGTTCACTAAAGATGAACAAAATAAAATAGAAGAATCAGTTTATGGAATGATGGCATAGTTCAAGTATACTCCTCTTAAACTAGATGGACAATTGCCAATTGAACTATCTAAAATTGTAGAAGACAGATGGCATTTTTGTTTGAAAATGGAGAAGGAGATGAGAGAATCAACCCTAGCAAGAATACTACCTGATTTGACTAAGGAGCGAATAGAGAAAGTATTCAAAAGGAATAATACTAGGTTTACACCTAAGTACAGGGCATTCTTCATTCTCCAAAACAAAATGGAAGAAATTGTACAAAGAACAAAAAAATCATGGAAGAAATTGTACAAAAAGATTGAAGATTTTCTTGAAGAAGAATACAAGGAAGAAGCTACAGCTCCACCAAAAGAAAGAAGAAAAAGAAGAGAAGACAAGACAAGAGTAGAGCAAGGTAGAGAAGAAAAGAAGAAAGAAGAAAAGAAACAAGAAGAAGAGAACAAGGAAGAAGAAAAGAAAGAAACAGAGGAGGAGACACAAAAGCAAGATGAAATGGCAATAGCTGAGCAAGAACAACAACATGACCAGAGTGTGCAAGACACACAATTTCCATCTTCTAGCCCTCCTCATGTACCCATCACACCTATAGAAACTGTAACAGTACAAGATGTTCCTAACACTTCTACTTAGAACATCAATCCATTAACTGCAGAAGATCTCAAAAGAATCCTTGACCAATCCATGCAACAAGTAAGATTATGTGCAGATCCAGTATTGGTCAGTATGGATGAATTACAAAAACTAGTAGAAAACATAGTTAGAGATAAGGTGAATCCACAAGAACCACCTTCCTTCATCTCTATAGCTACTAGTGGTCAACTTCAAATGCCAATATTTGTTTCATCGGGCATAGTTGACACAACAATACAAAAGCCAAGGGCAGCAAGAGAAAAAGAAAAAAAACAAACAAGACAGACTATTACATCTAATCCTACAACACAAACACAAGGTGCACTTCCTAATATTACAATAATTGATCAAGGTAGATAGGAGGAGGAGAAAATAGAGGAAACCCCTAAAGAGCAAGAGGCAATACAAACATTGATAAATTTTTCTACCTCAGGGACTCCTTCACAAAAACCACTACAAATATTAGCACCAGGATCAAGATCTACAAAAGTTGCAAGGGTACTTCACTATGGAGACCTTGAACTAGATGAGGAGATAGTCATACCAAGTTATTACTAAAAAACAATAAACATTGATCAAATCAATGAAGTGCAAGAAGCATTAAATAGAAGAAAGAGGCAAGAGATACTCAGGAAGGAGTATCAACAAAAACAAACTTTATATGAAATTAAAAACATATTTATAGATGCTTTTAGTATTTAGTCACTAGATGAGTCCAAGCATATAATGGAAAAATTGACAGATATTATTGACCAGGTGACAAATGCAGACCAAGAGACATGCAAAACTTATGGAATGGTCTGAAAGAAAATTTCAAGGGAAAGTTAATTAGAAAATATCTAGTTAAATAGCACTTTCACAGATTGAATTGGCAAAGGTTATAGACAAAGTGAAAAAGGTACTTGAGAATATATTCTCATTGTACAAAAAGTTGTGTGACTTTTCATACTTCACACAAGAGACAAGCCAAAAGATAATGAACATGGAGAGGAATTTGAACATTTTAAGCATGTAGCTACCCAAAGATCCAGCCCAAAGTGAGAAGCATTTTGCTCAAATGGTTCACACTCAGAAAGAAATAGCTGTATTAACAGCAGAAGAGGCCACCATCAAGGCAAAATTGATATAGCTCCAATCCTCCATTACCCCACATTTAGAAGTACTCTATAAAGAATAGGTCTATGCTGAAGTTGTTCTCAAGAAAGACCCTAATATTTCTACTTTAGAAGGACTTATTCACCTTTCTATAGAGACTGCCATCTAGCACAAGTCATTGGAAATTGCTTTGCATAATTGGGATGCAGCTCCTAGGATGATTATGGAGGTAAACAACACATTTTTGGTGAAATATGGTCTTAACCCTTAAAACCCTTTGACATAAGTGTCATAAAGGGGGAGACAAGATGAAAAGGGGGAGACAAGATTAGATGGGGAAAACAAGATAAAAGGGGAAGTTAATAGGGGGACACAAGATAAAAGGGGAGCATGATATACAACATAAAATTTTGGTTACCAAGATAGCACAGATAATGGCACAATCAACTCAAGGGGAGTTACAATACAAAATTTTGATCAAGGTTTTAAAACTTGAATGTACTCATAAGGTCAGTTAAGTGTTTTTGTCACTCATGTCAAAGGGGGAGATTGTTTGTCTCAAAATGGTTTTGACATCTGAGTGCCAACACACTTAACCATTTTCTACATTGAAGCTGAGCCACAACATAAGCTAAGTCAAGAAATCCAATAGGTGCCGAGTGATCTTCAGGTGCTGAGTAGCCTTTAGGTGCCAAGTGAAGATCAGGTGCCAAGTGAAGAACAAGTGCCAAATGACTTTAGGTGCCGAACATCATACAAGTGCCAAATGACTTTAGGTGCTAAGCATGATACAAGTGTCGAGTGATATTTGAGTGCTGAGTCACGAACAATGCCGAGCAATAAACAAATGCAATAGGAGCTGAGTAAGCCAGTTTGTTACATGTGTCGAGCATCTAGAATTAGTAAGTTTCAAGCAACATAGAATGTACATATGAGTTTGTAACCTCACTAATTCAGTAGTGAACCATTTTCATGGCCAACATATGACAAATCTTGAAGGATTAAATAATTAGATCGAATCTTTTGTATTTCCTATGCAATCTACATGCAGCCAATAAGAAAAATGGAGAAGGCATGCAACCAATATTAAAAGTGCAAGGAATGAGTGGGAAACAGAGATTCAATGTGGATCATAGATCCACATGTAACCCTAAGTCTTTGAATGTCTTTATAAGGAAGACTAAAACTCATTGTATATGAGAATGGATGAAGGTGTGTAAGGGAAACTATTTTTAGAGTGAAGAATATCAGATCTCAGAGGATCAAGATCAGAGAAAGCAGATCAAGTGCCTATATTCAACAATCAATGGATTGTAAGCTATCAGGTTTATTACACCTAATACTCTCTAGCAATTGTATTAGAAAGGAAACCCTATGGTGATAGGCTAGCTTAACAACTATTTTGTAGATCCTTCAAATAGGTGATTAAATAATTTAACAGGGAAACATTTCATGTAAAGTGTTTGTAAATTATTTAACCAGGTCACTATTGATACAGTGTAAAGCTTTTAATAGGGCAGGCCTTTAACATGGCAGATCATCAAAAGTGGTCAAACATTATTACTATAGTATTTTTGTGGGTATCATCCCCACCCCAATTTTACCTTCTTATTCTTGGAGGGTTTCTAGGTTACCAAAATTTCAAGTGTTATGTTGTGATGCACATGTGTTTTTCATTATTGCTTAATGTTGATATGCATGCATGTACATTTTAATATTATGTTATTAAGAATTTGTGAAAAATAGGTTAGAAGCTAGTACTTCTAATTCACCCGCCTCCCCCCCCCCCCTCAAAAGCATTCTTTCCATTAAGATATTTCAACAATTGCATCTGGGCACCTGGCACACCTACACACCTTGGAAGTAGGTTCAAAAAATGTAGAATTTCACTAAGTGTCAAAATTGAAATTCTAACTTTTGGGTTTTGTTCCCCTTTATACTAGAGCTATGTCTGGGTATTTGCCCTTGAATTTCTCAATGATCTCAATAACTTGAGCTACATCTAGAAAATCTAGGGCCTCATACTTTTCCTTGACTTTCTGCCTATAGTTTCCCACATCAATGTGAGTCTCCACAAAATCTTTGAGTTTCACATCCAACTCTAACAATGATTCTTGTGTTTTAAATGCTTATCTGATGTCATCATCATTAAAACATTCTTCAATTTTTTTTTGAAACTACTCAACTACTACCTATATAGATATTAATTTATCCCTAGAATCATCTTCAAACATGTCTAATCACACATCACTATAATATTTCTCTATCTCCAAAAGTTTCTCTTGGGTTTGATCCTTGAGCTTGTGAATCTCCATGTGTAATGTTTCCATTACCTTATTGCCATTCACAATATTTTCTATCCAATCATCAATCTTATCTAACTCTTCCACTATATGTACCTCCATTAACATTCAATGTCTTTATTGTTTGGTTGAGTGTAGTGCTTACAAGTCTTTTCCCCATGTACTTCATTCATCAAACCAAAATCTTGATTCAAAATGGCCACTAGCCTACCCCATTATCCTACATATGGTGTAGGAACTTGATATTTCCCTATATGATTTGTGCACCTTTCCCCTCAAAACTTTCTTACTATTACTGACAAGCTTTCAAAAATGGATCTAACTAGCCTGCACCCTTGTCCCTTCTCTCTAGTGTTGTGTTCAAGGTTTCCTTAGGATTTGCAAGATGTAAGGGACCAAAAACTTTGCTTAGATACCCTTTTAGGATCTCATTTTTCCTCTTAAGTGTTATTAATTCTTGATCAAAACACAACCCAAGAAGATGTAGAGGATCTTGGCAAAAGCAAAAATGGTAAAATATTGAAATTTAGTTTTTGGGTTTTTTTATGTTGTAGTATTTTACATTTTTGAAGGTCCTCATGGAATTTATATGCTTTTATAGGTAGCATTAGTCTTAGGAATTTGAACAATAAATTTAGATCTCTTAAATATCTTTCCAAAAAAGTTGATGGTTAGTGATTTTGAGCTATGAGTAGAAATTTATGACTTCTACAAGTAGACATAAATTTCAATATATGATTTTGATAGTTTTATAGTTGTTAGAGTTTATTTTGTAATTAATTAGTTGTGGAATTTTCATTTTCATTTCCAAGGGATAATGGTGACCCTTGAGATCCATGAAACTTGTATAAATTCTATTTTTTGAAATGAATGGATCACTTTGGCTTGTAGAACATCTGCTATTGCATTTTAATTGTTTTCAATTTTAGTCACAATACCATAAGTTCTACACTAGGTATTGTAACTTGAATTCATAATTCAAATCAGTTATACTAGAGCTTGTTCACTCCTATATGCTCCATCATATGCAGCTAGCTTATTAATGGTTGGGATTGGCCATGAGAGATCACTTGGATTATCTTCCTTTGAGACACACACAGTCACAGATGACAAAACAATCATTAGAAGGGATGGATGAATCCATCAAAACACTAGTATAAGAGGCATTAAATAAACAATGTGAAGAAATGATGCAACAATTTTCATGAATGCTTGAAAAATAAGAGTTACATGCTAGTCCAAGAAATTCAAATTTTGGTAGGCAAACCCCATTCAAGGTGCATGTAAATTTTGACATTCCAACATTTCAAGGAAATATTAATGTAGATGTTGTTGATGATTTGTGTCCAAATTGGAGAGGTAATTTTGTGTTAATAATTTCTCAAATATTGAAAAGATAACCTTCACCCTCCTCAAAGTTGAGAATCGTGTGAAGTTGGCATGCGAGCTACACTTAGCAACTGAAAAACCCAATAATCTTAGGATGGACATGAGTTCTCTATGTTATTTTATGGAAAACCCAAATGGGAATAATTTGTAGAGCATATAAACAAGAATATTACCCCAAGGATACCTATGAACAAAAATATATTCAATGGCAATTAATCTAATAGAAGAAAGACCAATCAATTTAGGAGTACACCAACATCTTTCATGCTCTCTCTACAAAGCTTGGCATGAAAGACTTAGAAAAACATTGAGTTCTAAAGTTTAAGAGTGGTCTTCATAGATACATTCAAGCTAACATGGATTTCTTGAATATAGAAACATTGCCTAGTGCTTTCAAATATGCATAAAAATTTGAGAAGTTCAAATAAAGAGGGAGGGAAAATCCAATGAACAAAAAATGGAAAGGTGAGGGTAAAAAGCCAATGGGAAAACAAATAGCCAAGGAGTCATCTCCAAATTCACTAGCAAAGAAGACATGGGCGGTAAAAAAAATAGGGCAAGAATTAGGTATGTGGTATGAAGTCCATAAAAGCCCCTCTCATAACATTAAAGATTGTAGAACTATAAAGAATTTAATGATAGAAACCCATAAAGAAGCTATTAAACTTGAGATGATAGAAGTTAGAAAATAAGAGGATGAACAAATCATTGAGCCTGACCTATATTCCACTATGGCTGCTGCAAAGGTATTTTCTCATGATGATGAAGAGAGATTATTCCATTCACACATGTGGGAAGGAGGAAAACTTTACATTTTATTGTTGATAGTGGTAGTCAAAAGAATTTGAATTCTTCTAGGACTATAAAGAGATTGAATCTAAGGACAACAACACACCCAAAACCATATTATATGGGGTGGGTGAGCCAAGGATGAGACATTCAAGTAAACAAGCAATGTCATTTTTCATATTCCATGAAACCATTCAAAGATGATGTGATCTATGATGTAGCTCCTCTTGATGTGTGTGATATTTTTTTTGGGCAGCCATACATGTATCAACATCATGGAGTGTATGAGTCAAGGCCATAAAACATGACAATCAAATTAGGTGGACAAACGTACTGGATTCTAGAGGTAAGTCTAGCACACTGTGCATCTTTGACTAGTGCAAAACAATGTAAAAGGTTAATAGCCCAAACTGGTACATTTGTGTTATTAGTGATCTGTCCAAATGACCAAAAGAAAAATGTGTGTACTTCCCATTCCATAGCATCCATTACAAAAAAACAACAAATATCAATGGATTAGATTTTAACAAAATATCAGTATGTGTTTGAGTTACCAATAGAGATACCCTCACATTACCAAGTTAGACACTCTATTGATTTGATACTAGGAACCCCATTGCCCAATGAGCCAGTATATAGGAGATCAATTCTAGAGATGATGAGATAAAAATGAAAATACAAGAATTAATTTAGAAAGGACATATCCACCCAAGTGCATCTCCCTTTGGTAGCCCAATTGTTCTTGTAAAGAAAAGGATTGTGCATGGAGGCTTTGTATTGATTATAGATCATTGGATAATATCACTATAATAAATAGATATCCAATTTCTTGGATAGATGATCTCTTATACCAACTTAGAGTGTTAATATTCTTTGCTAAAATTGATTTAAAATATGGGTACCATCAAGTACCAATCGATCCAATAGATGTATGGAAGACTACCTTTAAATCTTAAGAAGGACTATTTAAGTGGTTGGTGATACCTTTTTCTCTCACAAATTCCATAGCCACATTTATGAGGATGATGAATGATGTTCTTAGGCCATTCATTGACTCATCTATAGTTTTTTATCTAGATGATATTCTAATTATTAGTAAAACTTGGGAAGAACATTTGCAACATATGGAACAAATACTTTCTACATTAAAAAACTATGGACTCTATGAAAATAAAGAAAAATGTTATTTTGGTTTGCAAACTATCAAGTACTTGGGATATGTTATTGTTGATGTAAATATGTATTTACTATTTACACTTACTTAAGTTTACTTAGGTTAACTCATTATTTTATTATTTTATTTTATGAGACACTTAGGAGTTTGCACACATTTTTGAGTTGTCTTGTTGACAACATAGAAATACACAACTCTATTTTAGCACATGGTGCCTACAACACTGGAGTTTGTAACATTCACTAAGTTTTCATGTAGACAACACAATTATTTGCACTCCCTTTTTAGCACATGTTGTCTAAAAAAATTATTTTCATATTACACCCTTGTAGGCTTATCCTCTCATCATCACACTTACTTTTGTGCTTAATGGAGGATAACTTATATTTGGTGGACATGTGCCTAGTTGTATGACTTATCATGTGGCTAATTCCAAGGCATTCTAGATGTATCTCAGAGGCCTTTATATATAGGAACTCCTAGTGTACTCTTAAGGCATATTGAATCAATATATCATCATTCTAATCATACTCTCTTTTTTTGGTCTATAATTGTTCTTGTGTTTGAGTTCTTAGTTCTTAGGTGAATTTTTCCCTAAGGTAAATTCTTACATGGTATCATAGCTTGGAGATTTTTTCATCACATAGTCATTTGAGACCATTTTTCCTTTAATACCTTGGCCCAAATCCAAAGTACTGCAAAAATTGGGAGCATCTAGACCTAGATCTGAACTCATCATTGCATTTGGAACACTGATTTGGTGAAGATCAACTATAAACTTGACTACCCTAGCTCAAAGTCGATTGTGAGGAATTTTTTTTTTGCAAATCGGCACTTGGAGGCCCTGATTTGTAGTTTGGGTATGGTCATTTGTAGATCTAATTAATTCATTTTCTGATTTGTAATTTATTTTTTCTCTACATTTTTTCAAAAAAAATTCAAATATTTTTTACGCTAGGTGACCTTGTAGATAATTTTTTTTGGTATAGGAACTAGGCTATCAAATCTTGGCCCTACACCCTGCACAAAGTATATTTGTTTGCAAAGGAATTTATTTAACATGTAGGTTGTTATCCAATTTTTGGCATTGCACTAAATAATTTGGTGGTTGTACCAGTCAATTTTCCACAACACATAACCAACTACCCACACTCAACTCCAGCTAAGCTCACAAACTAGTGGCCTTGCGAGTCTATTTAACACTTGTAGGATCCTTATTTTATATCACTTAGAGGAACACTAGATAGGTGACGTGGGATTTTAATCCCAACACTGTTGACCTTTAACATTTCTCTAGCTGTGCATTTTTTAGCATCTAGTGCCCTTTTTACAACTTTTTGACACATTCAGTTATTCTGGTCCTGCATAGATTTGATAGCTCTGCTCACCATCTTTTTTATCAGCATGATAGAATCTACCTCCCACATTTTTACAACTTTGACTACTCTTTAATTATCTAGTACCCACATTGTTGTGTTTTAGCTCATTGTTTTACATTTTATGGTCATAGAAGTTAATCTAGCCTCTATTCTATTATATCTCTAGTGATATGTACCCCCTCTAGCCTATGCCATGCAACTTGCCTTTAGACTAACATGTAGACCCTACAGGAAGACCATGTGACATCCAACTCAATAGTGCCACATAAGCGCATACGTAGTCAAAGACACATGGTTTTTTCACATGATTGACATGGAGGATAGCCAATAGAGCCCACATCACCAGTACAGTGAGGAGCCATGTCATCCACCACATCCATGAGTTATACAAAATTGTTAGAAATTCTATACACTATACAACTGCTACCACATGTATAGTCTATACTGTATGGATGTCCAATCAACTACCATGTCATCCTGGACCGCTAATGTTTTCACTGACATCAGAAAAGTATGAGATTAAAATTGATGGCCTTCTAACCATCAAAACTAGGCCATTTATAACCTCTGTGATGGCCATTTGACCATCAAATTTAAGTACATAGTTTTCCTTCTAGACCCCTCTCTAGATTTTTTTTTTGATTTGGCAGCCTAACTTTGTGAGCCCATAACTTGGTCATTTAGACTCCAATTTAAGTTTTATTTTTTTTGAAATTGGGTAGAATTTTCTAAACTTTCTAGTGGTGGTGTTATTTTCTAGTTTTGGTGCAAGGAGTTTTCAGAAATTGCATTTTTTGGTGACTATACCTACTTAATCCTACATTTTACAACTTCAAATGCTCTGTACAAGTTCATTTGGTCATCTTTTTAGGTTCCATTTTTTTTGAAAGTGTAAACTTTTTCATCTAATTTTGAAATCTATAGTTAGATTATAGGGTTGTGTGGACAAAAATATCATTTTTGAGAATTATAGAATTTTTGCATTGTGAATCTTTGATTACTTTTCAAAATTGTTATATATCTCAGCTACAATGCTTAGTGATAGATTTGTGCCTCAAGTGGTAGTTGCAAAAGAAAAATTAGAAAGTCCACTTTGTTCATTTTGATAAGTGGCCCATTGGACATGCACTACTTATAAAGTGCCAAAAACATCTTTTTTGGGGGGGGTCTTTTGATTGAGTGAAAAGGGGGGAGTGTACTATGTTCTTGTGTCTCTCTTTTGTGCTCTTTTCATTTTTTGCATCATGGGTTCATTTAAATGTCCACCTCTAACTTCATGCAATTATTCTACATGGAAAGATATTGCATGGAGTAGATTAATGGAAAAAGGAAATAGTATTTATGTTGATGGTATAATTACCAAACCTACTAATGCTAAACAACTCATTGAATGGAAAAAAAAAGACCAACAGGCTTTCAGAATTATCAGGAGTTGTGTTCATAGAGATCTATTCTTTCACATTTTTAGTTGTATAGAATACAAACGAGCATGGAATAAACTTGAATCATTGTATGGTAAGGTGGATGAAGAAAAATTTATTTTAGATTTAGGATGATCTACTTCTCTTGGATCCAAATAACTTTAACACAAATTAAGATTACATAAATAAAGCCAATGAGTATAGGGCACTACTTAAAGATTGTGGAAATCCCATGAAGGATGACAAGTTGATTCATCACATCCTAAAGAGGCTACCTTTAGAGTATGCTTCCTTTGTTTTGAGTTTCAATACTCACAAGTTGACCATGGGAACTACTTACCAAAAGCCTACATTCGATGCATTTATAGAAATGTTGATTGTTGAGAAATCTCACTTGATGAATTTAGGACTTCTCAAGTCATTAAAGATGAAAGGCTTGGTGGCCAATGATGAAAATCAATCAAGTCAAGGAGGGAAAAGTTCTAGCAACAACAAGAAGAAGTGGTGGAAGAGGAAATCACAATCTAAGACACAACAATCCTCCTCACAACAAGGAAATTCTTCTTCCAACAAGAAGGAAAGTAATGAAAAGAAGGACAAACTTTTTTGTGCATATTGTAAAAAGTTGAATCATGAAAAGCATCATTGCAAGACAAATAATTGATGAGTTGGAAAACCTACTCAAGAAGAACAAGATTCAAGTGCCAGGTACTTCCAAGGATTCAACTTCAAACTCTTCAAAGGGAAAAGGGAAAGAACTTATGGAAAACACAAGTTCTTCTTCGAAATGGATACTTGACTTAGGTGCCTCATATCATATGGGTTCTTCAAAGGGAGACTTTACTTCATTGAAGTAGTCAAAGTTACCACACATATTCATGAGAGATGATACTAAAATGGAAGTTGAAGGAAAAGAATACGTGGAAATGGAAAATGGAGAATTCAAAGATGTTCTCTATGCTCCAAACCTTAGCTCTAATCTCCTATCATTTTACTAAGATGGTCACAAAGTTGAGTTCCTTCCAGATTTAGTAATGATGCAAAGTCTTAGAGATGATTCATTGGTTGTAGTGGGAAAAGTCAATGATGAAAAGAGGCTTTATTCCTTCTCCCACTTTATGCCTAAGTATCCTTCTCATGCCTTGTTGACTCACTCTATTTCAAAAACCACATTATGGCATGAGTAGTTTGGTCACCTTGCCTTCTACCATCTTCAGCAACTTTGCTCTAAACACATGGTCAAAAGTCTACCTAACATCAACTTTTCTAAGATGGAGTGTTCATCATGTTTAGTGGGTATGCATCTCGAGGATAATTATGATAAAGGAAATTCTTCAAGAGCTCTAGTCATTCTCTAGTGGGTTCACATTGTTTTAATAGGTCCCTTTGCAGTGACATCAGTTAGCCAAGACTGCTACATCCTTACTTTTGTTGATGACTTTTCATGATTCACATGGGTCTACTTCATTCATCATAAGAATGAAGTGGTTCCTAAGCTTCAAGATTTTAAGACTGATGTTGAACAAAAATCTAAGAAATTTATCAAGGTTCTATGGATGGACAATGAGAACAAATATGTAGATAGAAGACTTAGAGACTTTTGCAAACATGAGGGGATTGGTCTTCAAAATCCACTCGCATTTAGTCCACATAAGATAGATGTTGCAGCACTAGGGATAAAATCCAAGTCTCTCAATCCTAAAATAGAAGTTGAAGACATAAGTAGTGCTACTCACATACTTAACAGGTCTCCTCATAATGCCTTAGACATGAAGACTCCTTTTGAGGCATGGTGTGGCAGCAAACTAGTTGTGAGTCACTTCAAAGTCTTCGGTTGTCTAGCATGGGCAAATCTACCTTCCAGGGGATGCAAGGTACCATCACCTAGGCCTTGTACTTTCATTGGGTATGAAGATAGTTCTAAGGATTATAGACTTATGGATCCAAAGACTCATGAGATCTTTGTGGAGAGGGATGTTCACTTTGAGGAAAGTTTACCCAACTTATCCTCTAATCCTCTCTACACTTCATATACTATGGAAACTAATAGTGACACCAACAATAGTGTTTCAATAGATTTATACGTGTGGGGTTTTATCAATAGTTGTAGTAAGAGGTCACATCATTTATATATAGTCCATATGCTTATATTGCCATAGTGAAAGGTCCAACATAGTGGGGTACATATTGTGTTCTAGCTCCTTCTTCAATAGATGACTACATGGCAGACATTGTAGGATTTTTCATTGAGTCAAACACCATAGATTTGGGTGATAGCCTTGATGATTTACATCTTCTCATTGATGATGATGATCCTTCTATAGTTGTTGTGAGGGCTCACTCTGACCCTCATCTCCATTCTCTACGTGATCAATCTTCACAGGTTGGCGTGATTGTGGATCCTTATGAATAGTAGCTGCCAAAGGTCTATTTATTAGTTGTGGAGATATATGGTTCATTGGAATAGGTTCAATAGGCATCCTTGCCAGATTTTTATTCATTCTTTTTAGCATAGTTGGAAGGGTTGAACATTAGAAACAACACAGGGATACTTGAGTAGGTTTTAGGACAACCATACATTTTTAGGATTGTACTTTTTTCTTTGTTTCTTTCAAAGGGGAGGAACACCATTCTACACTCATGGACCAACTTCTTCCTTGGAGAAGAAATCACTATTTGGCATTCTCCATTTAGGTGGGGGGGCAATACCTTGTCTCTATTCCTCCTCTTTCTTATGGGAGGAACTTTTTCCTTTGATGAGGTCTTGTTCTTCTCATTCTCCACTATTGTATATATTGGATGTATGTTGTAATGGTAGAGTCTTGATTACTCCATCCATCCATGCATCCCTATTCATCTCTCTTTTTGGGATTGGGTTTTTCCCATGAGGTTTTCCCTCTTTCTTCACTTTATGAGAGATTGTATTTCATTATGGATATGGGTACCTAACATGGCCTAGTAGCTAGGACCCATCTTTTACTTCATCCTAGTTTTTGTAAGCTTAAGGGCATTCCCCTAAGTTGCACTTAAGGGGGGATGTTGGTGTAAATACATATTTACTATTTACACTTACTTAAGTTTACTTAGGTTAATGCATTATTTTATTATTTTATTTTATGAGACACTTAGGAATTTTTGCACCTTTTTGAGTTGTTGTGTAGACAACACAATTATTCACACTCCCTTTTTAGCACATGTTGTATACAACATTGATTTACGTGTTACACCCTTGTAGGCTTACCCTCTCATCATCGCACTTACTTTCATTCTTAATGGAGGATAACCCATATCTAGTGGACATGTGCCTAGTTGTATGACTTATCATGTGGTTGATTCCAAGAAATTCTAGATGTATCTCATAGGCCTTTATATATAGGCACTCCTAGTGTACTCTTAAGGAATATTGAATGAATATATCATTATTTTGATCATACTCTCTTTTTTTGGTCTGCAGTTGTGCTTATGTTTGAGTTCTTAATTCCTGGGTGAATTTTTCCCTAAGGAAAATTCTTACAATTATTAATAGTGAGTGTGTTCATGTTGATCATGAAAAGATCAACATAATTAAAGATTGGCTTTCTCCAAGGAATCTCATAGAGGTGTGTAGCTTCTTGGGGTTAGCTAACTTTTATCACAGATTTGTGTTTGGATTTTCACATTTGTCTTGGCCTTTGAATAATTCATTAAGAGGAGGTAGGAAGTGAAATTCAAGTGGATAGGTGCTCAAAAAAAAGCATTTGAGGAGTTAAAAGAAAGGTTATGTTTTGCACCAATTTTATCTCTTCCTAATTTATAATGGTCTTTTGAAATAAAAATTGACACATTAGAATATGCATTAGGAGTAGTCTTCATGCAACATAGACATCAAGTTTCCTACCATAGTAAAACTTTTTCTGATATAGTGCATAGATATCCCACCTATGACAAAGAACTATATGCTATTGTGCAAGCTTGAAAGTAATAAAAAACATTACATATTGGGAAAGAAGACTATCATCCACATAGATCAAAAACCCCTTCAATTTTTGCAAACACAAGGTAAATTATAGAATGATAGGCATCAAAGATGATCAGCTTATCTTCAACAATTTCATCTCAACATTCATCATAAGAAAGGAAGCACCAATAAGGTAATAGATTATTTGAGTAGGTCTCTATTTGCAAGATTAAGTATGATATTAGAATCATGTGGTCACTAAATAAAAAATTGAGCACACAAATATGGACATGATAATGAATTTTTTGATGTTTATACTCAGCTAGTGGAAGATAACCATGTGAATGATTTTTACTTATGAGGTGGAATTCTCTATCACTTTGGCTAAATATGTGTTCTTGAGGAAGAATGTAAGAAGTCAATATGGGAAGCCCACTATAGTAAGGTTGCTGGTCATTTTGGAATAGGTAAGACTACTGCTACACTACAAAGATATTTTTACTAGCCAAAAATGAAAAATTATGTGATGAAATACATCCAAGCATGTACAACATGTGTGATTGCAAAGCCTACAAATTGTAAGCTAAGTTTATGTTTAACACTTCCTATTCTAGATAAACCTTGGCATTCAATTTCAATGGACTTAATGCTAGCTTTCCTACCACAAAACATGGGCATCATTGTGTATATGTTATAGTTGATAAATTTCCAAAAATGGTAATCTTGGTGGCTTGTAGAAAAGAAATCTTTGCCAAATAAACTAAAAAACTCTTTTTTGAGCATGTTTGGGTTCATTTTGGGCTACCAAAAAGCATTATTTTAGACAGCCTAGATAGTCACTTTCTCAGTAAATTTTGGTCTTCATTATGGGCAATGATGGACACAAAACTAACAAATTTTATTGCTTTCCACCCTCGAATAGATGGTCAAATAGAGTTTGTTAATCAAATGATTCAAATATTGCATATGTATCACTCCAAACATCCTCATACATGGGATGCAAACCTTCCCTATGTGCAACATAGGTACAATAGGGTAATTCATAGTTCAAGTGGCCATAGCCCATTTTAAGTTTGTCTTGGATATCAACCCTTAGCACCAATAAATTTTTCTATTCCTATTATGAAACTTGACTTGGTACCATGCTTGGATAAGGAGAAGTAAAAAGAAATGAAGTTCATTGATAGAATTCATCATTTGTAGTAGCAAGTTCATGAAATTCTTGAGTAGACCATTAAGAAGTATAAATAGAGGCATTATGAGCATCGAACTCCTCATAATTTTTAGGTTGGGGACAAGGTATGGTTGCATTTTTAGAAGAAACAACTACAAGGCCCTGATATGAATCTTTTTCCTCTTCTCTATGGTCCTTATAAGATTATAAATAAAGTTGGTGACAATGCATTTGAACTCAACTTGCCTCCATTTTTGGGTATTTGCCTAGTCTTCCATGTAGAATTATTGAAGCCATATTTCCATCCTTTACTAGATATTGCAAATGATTTTGAGGAAATCAATCATATATATTTGAATCCAAAAGTTGTAAATCCACTTCAAAGTGATCAAATTGTGGAAGTTTTCATGAAGAGTTCGAGGAACCCAAAAATTTATTTGTACCATGTGGTACAAGCAAGACAATTTGTTCAATAGGGAAAATGGCTTACATGTGAACAAATCCAACTTTATTTTCCACATCTAATGTAAAGTGTAGATGAAATGGGGCCTATTTCCTCTCAAGGAGGAAGGAATGATCAAAATACAGTCCAGGAAGATGAAGAGGATGTTGGCACAAGAAAAAATGAGAAAATATTAAAATCCATTTTTTTGGTATTTTCTATGTTCTAGTTTTTTGCATTTTTTCTGGGCATTTCTAGGCTTTGGTAGGTAGTGCTATTCTTAAGACTTTAGAAAATAAATTTAGATCTCTAGAATATCTTTCCATAAATTTTGATGGTTTTCAATTTTGTGCTATGAGTAGAAATTTATGACTTCTACAAGTAGACATAAATTTTAATATAGTTTTTTTTATAGTTTTTATAGTTGTTAGAGTTTATTTTGTAATTAATTAGTTGTAGACTTTTCATTTTCGTTTCCAAGGGATAATGGTGACTCCTGGGATCCATGAAACTTGTATGAACTCTATTTTTTGAAATAAATGAATCACTTTTTGGCTTAGAGATCATTTACTATTGTATTTTAATTATTTTCAATTTTAGTCACAATACTGCATGTTCTACACTAAGTATTGTAACTTGAATTCATAATTCAGGTTAATTCTATCCCATCCTATTCCAAGTGCCTAAACACTTCTTTAATTCCTATAATCACCATCAACTTAGTAGTGTCCAATGTATGTTTTCTAAGCATGACCTCCCTAATTTGATAATCTCTTGGAATCAATTCTCCAACATCTATATGTAGAAGAGGGATAGCCATATGAGAAAATAAGTCTTGGTTCTAATCACTCATGATTATAGGTAATGCCCATGCATCCTTTGGTGGTGACTTAGTTTTCCTTAGAACTTCAATTAATTCCATCCTATCCTCTTCATCAATGGTGAATTATTGCCTTTTATTTCTAATGACCTCTTTCCTCAACCATCTTGGCACATGTTCTATCACGAATTTACCTTTTGAGGATGAAGGAGTTTTCTTAGCTATGTTCTTTCCCTTATCTCCCCTTCTAGAGTCCTCTCCTTTTGTAAGAGATTTTCACTAGGAGTCTTTATGTCCATTGAGTCCATAGTCCTTACCTATGTGTCTTAGGAAGCCTACAAAGGGTACTCACTTATTTTTCCTTCCTTTAACACTTCATCAATGGATTCTTGTTGTGACTCTTCCCCTTGTTCTACTTGAAATTGTTCTTCTTCATTATTTTGAGGAAGAGGGGTACCTAATCCCTTGTCTACAAAAAATGTAACATGAATGGGTGATAGTGGAGCTTCTTCAAATTCTTGTGGCTTGGACGGAAATTGACTCCAATCCTACTATTGAGGTTCATTATTCAAAGTATCCCTTATTTTATCTTCAAAAAACTCAGTGTCGACAAGCATGGAATCAAAATCTATCATTTGAAAGACATCAGTGCCCTAATCCTCTTGTTCATCAATTCATTATTGTAGCTCATCTTTTGATGTAGTAGGTTCAATAAGTTGCTAAAGAATGGATGCTGGTGTAACTATGAAGCTCCTTAGTTGCTCTAACTCTATGGCTCTTTCAAGACAAGTACTCTAGTTCAAAGGCAGGTTATCCTTTTCATCCTCATCATCCTCTTCTTCCTCTACTTTGAGGATATCTTCAAGGACTAATGGGAAAGGAATCACTATCCTAATGACCTTTTTCCTCCTCTTGACTAGATTCTTAATCTTTCTTCTCTTAGGAGTGGAAGGGGAGGCTTGTACCTCTTGTTGAGGTGAGGACACCTCTTGTACTTTTGTTTCATCTTCTCCTTAACCTTGTTTAGTTGGTAGCATGTGAGGATTGTCTTCGGCTTGTGTGGATTCCACATTCTCTAACCCTTGTACATTTTCTACTCCTAGTTGTAGAGGTTCTTGAGTTGTTTCCTCTTCTGACTCAGCTTATTGAGGAGAAGTCCTCTTCCTCTTACCTTTACCCTTTTGAGCCCTATAATATCCAACTTGTTTGTCAAGTTGGTGCATTATTTTTTTCCTCACTAGGGACTAAACTATAAATGTAGGTACTGTGACCTTAGCTCCTTGACCTTTTCCACCATTTAAAGAATTGGATCCAACTTAAAAGGGCTTTTTATCCAATTCTTCATTAATTTGATAACATGTCTAGCCCTATGATTAATGTCCTAGTTTTCTTCTATTCCAATCTCAACATTCATGATAGGTCAGCCATCAATCTTATCCTTATTGAATAATGGATTTAAAAGATCCTTCATATCCTATTGCACCACCTTCAAAGGAATATTTATCATCAAAGTACTACCTACCAGATAGAGAGTCATCCTATAATAATCCCTTATATAGACATTGTAGCCATCTATTATGTTCATCCAATGATCCTCGATTACATCTTCATGCTGAAATGTCTTTCTAGCCAAATATTGTACACTTCCAATGTTTTCAAAATAGGGCAAAGGAGAATTATATTCTTCTCAGGGATACTAATCCCACTTAGGCTCAAAAGATGGAATGTCTTTTCTTCAGACTGTATTGAAAGGTCCTATAGTAATAGGCCATACCTGACATATTTTATGTTTCTTCCAACATCTATTGTATGTAGATAAGATTTGTCAACTAATCTCTAGTAGAATGAGTCTGTCACTGGTATACCTATAGAGCTTCTTGGGGTTGATAGTTGTACCTGCTACCCTCAAATATGTGAATGTTTGTAACTAGATGTAGTAGGCTCCAACCTCTGATATCATAGCTGCTACCTCCTCTAACAACCTCTTCACATAATAACCTTTAATGAACTAGATTATTGTGAATATAAATGCATCATTCAGTATTTAGTATTCCTTTCTATGCTTTGGAAGCTTATTTTTCACTAGCTGAAGGATAAACTATATAGGGCCATGCATTTTCATCTTGCATGCTACACTTTTTGTAGAGCCCAAGGTAATCTATCACCCTTGTAGCTAATAGGTATACCAAATATGATTTCATTTAGAACTTACAATTATTCTTAATCACCACTAGCTACTCACCCAAGTTCTCACTAAGAGTGGAAGCCCAATCAATAGGCATTTTTGCTATCTTGATAGTCTCAATAAAATGCGCCATCCATATGTTTAAGTTCCTAGATGCTGGCAACCCCATGAATCTACTCAAGAGTATAATAAAATATCCAATATCCTCTTTCATGTATCCTCTCGTCATGTCAACTTTGTCTGCTTTATGCCCTAGAGGAGTTTTCTCAATAAGGTACAAGGACTAAATGATTTTGGAAGCTTCCTCAACATGTTCCCTATACCATCTTTCTACTTGGTGATAGGTTAATCTAATGAATTGATCTACCCTTAGAAGATGGAACACCTTCTCTATGTTATTGGGTTAGAGATCTAGGATTATCACTCTAGTTATGCTCTTCACAACCCTTTCTTCAGGGATATAGTTTTTTGCAAGTGTCATAATCAATTGTGAGGATTTCATTGATACTAGATGTGATGCTACATTAATGAGTCCTAATTGGATCAAAGAATATATCATTGGAGACCTTTCTATTGGTTTGTTTCACAATGCTAGGAATGTGCTCAAATCAATAGGACCCAATTCAATGTCCTGAATCTTTGAATAATCATCCTAGAAATGTGACTTTGCTGAAACACCTTGAAACTTGAACACCATGAGCTTTGGGACCATCTTTGTAGCAAGGGAGGATGATGAAGAAGCCATTAAATTTTCATAAAAATAATGTCCATTAGTCTGAAGTTGAGAAGAATCAATTAATTAAAACCTTAATAACAACTCAAAAAATCTAGAAAACCCTAACTATAAAAAAAACAAAAAACCCTAATTTGCAACCCTAATGCAAAAAAAGAGGGTGTACCTGGCACACCTCTAAGGTGTGCTACCTACACCTAATTTTATGTTTTTCTTTCAAAACATGGGATGCATAGTATCACACCTCAAGGGGTGCACTAATGCACACCCTTTCCTTTCTCATGGATATAAGGTGTGTAGTAGAGCACCTAAGTAGGTGTGCTACTATGCACCTTGTATAGGTGTTATTTTAATTAAGTTTTAGATTAAAAAAAGGTGCATGATTGTGCACATAGATAGGTGTATAGTTGTGCACATTTTAGGTGTTTTGACATTTGAACTTATTGTGTTAGTGTAGGAGAGGGGAGGCATAGCACCACACCCTGACAGATGCGTAGGTGTGGACAAAGAACTCAGAGCAAAAAAATTGAAGAAAATTAGGTATGGAGTGAAGGGGGGTCCTAATTTTTATAGACTCAAGGACCTAGCAAACCCCTTGGTGCTAGGCTACTATGCATCACCAAGAGTGATGCTTTCTCTTTGTACTTGGCACACTGGTGCACCTTTGGAGGTGCAACAGTGTGCCATTTTTCTTTGTAAAGAAAAACTTAGCCTCTTAGATGATTTTTAGGATTTGACTTTCAAATAGGGACCTAGATTGGGTCAAAAAACACTAGAGAAAGCCCTAAAATGAACCCAAACCATAGACTAGGGATCCAAAAAGCTAAAAAATAAAGTAGAAGGTCCCCATTTGTAGGCAAAATGGGGTGTGTATTGTGAAAACCACAACAAATAGCCCTAAAAAAAAAAAATTTAAAAATGACAAATGCATTTCTTCATTAGTAAACATCCCTTTGACATTTGTCCAACAACAAGTGAATCCTAGATACTGTAAGTGTATTTTGAATCACTTTAAAGTCAAAACTTTAGAATCTTGAATATCCAAGTTTAGTGTGTGTTCAATGTATCCATTCTCTTTTAAATCTTAGAATGTACTCTATTAAAAAATTTTGACAACTTGAAAACAATATTCCACATCATTAGATCCATTCTTTGGGAATCTTCATGAAAGTTGTTTACCAATCCTTTGTCAGCCGAAATGAGAGAATTAGTTTTTAGGGTTCTTGGCAAGTTATCACTTTTTCATTTAAAGTCTTGGGTAATCTTTTGAATACTTTCTTCACGTAGCTCATAATGTCGCCATTTGATTCTTCGATGAAGCAATGGTTTTGATACCAGATAGCTTATTTAGAGTGCATATCCCTTTAGCCAAATTACCTTTCTCATACTTTGTAGAATCCTTCATTCTTAACACCTTTCTTTCTTCTTTTTTATTTTCTTTCTATACCCTGACCATGCTTAGACTACGTGGTCAAGATAGTGGTGTCATTTCTTAGATTCATTCCTTTGTGAACATCCCTTGCATTCCTCTTTTAAGCAACTTTTAGAAACTCTCACGACAAATAATGATCTTAGCAATTCCTTCAAGAAGACCCTTTTGTTTGAACCAATGGAGTTTGGACTATCCCTTGTTGCCTTCAACCTTGGTTTGAAAAAACCTTAAGATAATCGATCTTTAAATTTTCAATGTGTTGAGAACTTGTCAGTCTACGATTCTAAATTCAAGATTAAATTCCCTTATTACTACAAGTAACATCCATTCCTCAGTTGGTATAAGAAGCAAAGTCATAAAAAAAATTTAACAAAGAAATAATTCTCCCCAAAAATTGGAACCAAAATAATGGTTAGTAAGATATGTCAAGATAAAATCTTGAGTGCACCTACCCCCTAGACTAAGGCAAGTTTGAAAATAAACACACAATAGAAAGAAAACACACAACCAAAAAGAAACACACTTGTAGAAATAAACATACCTTTAGAAATTTCCCATTGACTAGCAATGGAACCAATTCCCCCTATAAGGAACTCAGCCTAAAAGTGTTTTCTCCTAGAATTTCTGTGATCTAATAAGGAGCAATCCACAAGAATTGAAACTTAGTGTGGTTGCTCGAATTTTCTTTTTCCTTGTCCCAAAGTAGAACAAGGTTGGACATTTTGAAAGACTTTATCATAGCCCTCTTCTTGAACCACCTCTTGATCATAGCTTGCTGTTTCACCATATGGTTCAAAGTAGGTGTCTATTTTTCATCCATCTCTAAAAGATTCATCAATTTGATTTGTACTCTGTCAACATCTTCAACATACCCACTCATGAATTTTAAAACAAGAATTCTAAGGTTAAGTGGGAATACTAGCTCTTTTCTATAGTCAAGTAGATATGGAGATGTCCCAAAAGCATTCTGGACACTAACTTGGTCTATCCATAGAGAATATTTGAGTTGTGTATGCAAATCTTTAGGATTTTCCTTTAACAAATGTCTTATTACTATGATCAAGTTCTTGTTTATAGATTCAACCACACCATTTCCTTGTGGATAATAATTTGAAGAGAACTTGATAATAACCTTATTTTCCATGGCCCATTTATTTAGGAACACTAATGAAAAAGCTGATATGTTATCACATACTAGGGAGAATGGCATCCCAAATCTAGTAACAATGTGTTCTTCCAAGAAATTTGTAACCACCATAGTCATGCAATTTTTGAATGTCTGTACTTCTATACAAAATGTACAGTAATCAATAGCTATGAGAATAAAAGCATGCCCAATTGAGGATGGTGGGTTCACTAGACCAATAAAATCCAGCCCCTACTTTGTGAAAGGGCGTATCTTGAACACTGGTTGTAATGTCATTGCATGATGTCTTTCTTTGTTAGCACTAGTAGGAAAAATATGGTAAGTATGCACATGTTCAAATGTATCTTTGAATATTGTGGGCCAAAAATAACTTGGTCTTAAAGTCATATGATGAGTTTCTTCTATTGAACCATGCCCTATTCCATACTTATCATGAAATTGTTTCAAAACTTCTTTTACTTCCTCACATCCCAAACATTTTAGGTAAATCCCTTCATATTTCATTTTGTATAATTTTCTATCATGAAAAATGTAGGATTTGCACTTCATTTTGAGTTCCCTGTGCTATGAACTATTCATCCAACTAGGATACTAATTTTGTAAAAGATAATAAACAATATCCTGATACCAAACATTCATTATTACACCCCGATCAATATCAAATTGAGATACTACAATTTTCTACTGATCTTCCACATCTATTTTACCATCAAACCAAAATTTCTTTTCATCTTCTATTTGGTTGTCCACTATCATTTTTCATAATCCTTGACCTCTTACTAACTTCATGGGTTGAATTTATAAAACAAATTCTTGAAGGATTGCCATCCATTTCCCTCATCTTTCACTGAGTTCATTTTGCATCAACAATGTCTTAACCACTTGATCAGGAACAATCACATATAACTTACTCTTTATTATATAATGTTGGAATTTCTTTACTACTTTGATTAGAGAAAAAGACTATTTATGAATTTTAGAATAATTTAACTCGACATGTTTTAGAGGGCAGCTCATAAATCCAATGTGCCTTTCATCTTCCTTCTCTTTCTTCTATGTAAGAATCCCAACACATGAATATTTTGAAGCAAGAGAGTACATTTTGAAAGATAATCCATAATCTAGACTCACTAGTAGTGAGGCCTTGGAGATGGCAATTTTGATATCCTCAAATGATTTCTTTATCTCTAGAACCCATTCTATTTTAGCTCCCTTTTTGAGTAAATCATTAAGGGGATGAACTATCTCTACAAATTTGCTTATGAATTTTTGGACAAAATTTACCTTCCCAAAGAAAGACTTAAGTTCTTTTTGACTTTGAGTAGGTGATAACTTTAAAATAGCTTCAATTCTATCAAAATAAATGGAGATTCCATCTTCAAAAATGATATAGCATAGGATCTTTCCTTTAGTAATCCCAAATGAACATTTCTTGGGATTGAGGGATATGCCATATTTGCAACATCTATTGAATACCTTTCTCAGATAAAAAATATGAGCTCTTTGATCCTTTGAAGAGATAGTTAAATCATCCATGTAGATGACAATACACTTGTTTATTAATCCCTTAAAAGCTTTGTCCATGGCTCATTGAAATGTAGCCCCTGCATTAATCAACCCAAAAGGAATTCTTTTGTAAGAAAAAGTTCCTCGTTTAGTCATGAAGGCCACCATTAGCCTATCTTCCTCATCAACCATTACTTGATTATACCTCAAGCATCCATCCAAGAAAGACATCATCTTTGAACCATTTACACTTTGCAAAACTTCATCTAGTGAAGGAAAAGGGTAGTTGTCCTCTTGAGAAGTGAGGTTCAAGTTATGAATATCCATGTAAAGATAAATCTCCCCATTTTTTTTTTTTGCATAGGAACCAAATTAGCCACCCACATAGAATGTCAAATTGGAAAGATGATCTTGGCATCAAGCATTCTCTTAACTTCCTTCATTATCAAATGTTCAATAATGGGATTAATAGGCCTTTGCCTATGATAGAAAGGCTTTGCATCTAATTTAAACAAAATGTCATGTGTAATAATCTTAGGATCATATCTTTTTAGCTTTTCATATCTCCAAGCAAATGAAATCCTTATATTCTACAAGTAATTTGAGCATGTCTTCACTTTCTTGTGCATTGCACATGTTTCCAATCCTTACCATTCTAGAATCTTCATCAATACCCAAATTGTACGATTGCATTCTTTGATCCCTTTTCCTTGTACCATTCTTCTATTAAGGGCTGATTCATCACAATAAAAAATACATTCCATTCAACCATTCCCTTGGGAATAGTGTTGGTTTTTAAGTTCAAGATCCCATCTTCATCTTCAAGTTCATCATCCTCAAGTTTCTCATATGGAGTCTCATCAATCTCTTGCCCTTTAAAGTGGCCATTGGGAATGATAAATTTGATTATGTGTTGATCATCCTAAAAGACTTGAAAGTTTTTAATTTTGTCTAGGATAGATGGGGCTACAACCAATTCAACTAAAAATCTTTTTAGTTTTTTTCTTTCAACTGGTTGTAATGCACTAGCTGAAATTGTGAGAGCATTTACTACCATGTTTCTTCTCCTCAAAATTGACTTTATATTCAAATCTTTAAAATCATCCATTAGATCTTATACTCTTTTCCTATAAGCATGCAACCTCTTATCATTGCAAGAGTATATTGATTTCACTTGCCTTATAACCAACTAAGAATCTCCCTCGACTATGAGAGCTATTATTCCTTTCTCCAATGTGAAAGGAAGTCCTTAGATCAATGCTTTGTACTCTACAACATTATTAGTACATCTAAACCATAATTGATATGCTATGTAGAAAGACTTACCTTTTGGGTTGATCAACTCAATACCTACACCAACTCCTAATTTGCATTTGGATCCATCAAAGAAAAGTGTCCAAATCAGATCTTCTTTGAGTTTTCTAACCTTATTCTTATTCATCCTTAGCTTTTCTTTCACTTGGGCCTAAATGGACTATTTCTTGGGAATCCATTGTAGTCTTTTGTGAGGTGGACTTGATGGTTTTCCATTATTAATCTTTGACACTAGAATTTTATGTCTCTCTTGTTTGTCCTAAATTTCCCCTATTAGTTGTATAATTTCATCCACTTTTGTCTTAGGATAGATGATTACTGAAGTCCATCCTTGACCTTTTACATAATGTCTTCTTCTTTGAACTTTGATCATTCCTGGTGGAGAAAAAGACAAACCTCCACCATCTAAAGAGGTATAACTATATGATGTATTTATATCTTCAATTCCCTCTTCAACCTTTTCCAAAGATTTAGATTTGTTTATAGGACTTTGATTTCCTCTGGGTTCATATTTTGGAATGCTATCACTCTTCACTTCCATCATCTATGTTAATACCTTAGCAACTTCTTCTTGGCACAATGAACATTCAAACTCTGAATGGTTAATTTTATGTAATCAAAAAAATCCTAGGAGAAGTAGGACACTAGGGTCAACTTCTTTTCCTAAACATTGTAAATTAGCCACCATGTTGTTTATGAACTATGTTATGATCTTGTCCTTTGGGATTGAAATATTGGACTTTTAATTTTGATCATCTAATATTTTGGTCAAAGTTGTATCAAAAGCCATCACTTTGTAAGATCCCAAATCTAATGTAAGAATGCTACTTCATTTGGAGCATTATATTTTGTAATCATTATTTTTAACTTTGGCTTTGCATTTGTTCAACCCTTTCCATGATAATCATAATTGAATGAAATCTATAGAAGATCGTCCTCTTAGGTATTTTTTTCATTCTATGCTAAGTAGTGGTCCATATGTTTCAAGAATATCAACCACATGTATATCAATAATATCTTCAATTTGGGGGTCAATTATCAACTGTATCTGAACATCTTTCAACACACTAGTGACTTTCACCTCTGTTTTATCCAACTATATCACTATATGATTAGAAGGCTGATGAGTGACTCCCAACCTTTGTGCTATTGATAGTGGCATAACATTAAAAGAGGTCCCTAAATCAATTAGGCAATTATGAAGATTCTTCCCATATATCTTGATGCTAAGTAGAAATGGGGGCACCTCAACCTTGTCTTTAAACATAGTTGGCATTGCCTCTAAAGCATTGACTTGTTGAGATACTATATTTTAAGGAATAATATTCATATTATGGTATTCCTTTGTATGATCAAGCCATAGATGCCTCTCATTGATGAGGACAGTTTTGTAGCATGTCAAACATGGACATGTTGGCCTTTGTTCATTTCAAATCTTCCACTATGCTATACTTTTTAGTAGACCAAGCATGATTCTTCAAGATTATGGGCACATTTCCTTGATTCTAATTTTTTTGTCCCCAATATGGGGACCTAATTGATATTAGATTATTTCTCACTATTATATTAGGAGGAGTTGGTTGTAATGTAGAAGGAATCCCATTTGTCATAGCTTCTTTTCTACTTCACTGATTGTAAGTATTTCAATTATTATTGTGAAAGGAAAGTATCTCTTCAGGCTAAATCTATAGTTCCTAACAAAATAGAAAAGATAATTCTTCATTGGCTAATTTTTCTACCTATGTGTTATATGCAGAATCATAAGATTATAGTAGCATAGGTTTAGCTATATATGAGGGACATTGTCATTCACTTGTTAATTTTGAGTCATGTATTGATTTCCATTGTAGTATGAAGCATCAAACATTAGATGTGTTTTGACCATTGTCATACTAAGCATTATTGTTATTGTTATCTAGAGAAATGCTTTCATTATTTGGATGAGTGTTCCATTTTTGATTTTGTCTTTTAAAGCCATTGTTACGATCAAGAGGATTGAAATTGTTTCCTCCATTATTGTTTCCTACATTAATATTTACATTAAAATTCCTATTTTAGTTTTGGCCATAGTTGTTTTTGTTGTGAGGACAAGCATTGTTTCTTTGAAAGTTATTATTATGTCCTTGTGACAACCTTAAGTGAGTCAGCTCATTGTTCATTTGTGTCATGGTCTTCTTCATTTGATCAAACTCAGAGGTAAATCTATTGTCTATCTCAGTGGAAGTTGCTACCTTTTTCTCAAAGAAAGAAACTTTTATAGGTTCACATCCTAGATATATTAAAGGGGGGTTTTCTAGAGTGGGTGCCTATTGTAGTGGAAATGGATTTAAAGGTATGAACTGACTAGGCATCATAGGTGCTCTGATAGGATATGTTGGCATCATTGTAATAGCTTGAGCTAGAAGCATCAATCCTCCTCCATTAGGACTGGCTTTCTTAGTGAAGGAAATCACTTTTGAGAATACTTTGTGCAATGTATCAATATTTGCTATAGAAAGTCTTCTTAGAAAGATAGTATTAAGATGGTCCATAGCATTCAGATAAATTTGAATAGCTGCTTCAATTGGTATAGTGTATGGCATTTCCAACTTGTGATATGCCATATGAAAGTAATGGTTGAAGTGTGAAACCATCTTAGCTAGGTTACTTTTGATTGATATCAACTATTGATGTATCATAGCTGGGTTGATGAAGGTTTTGAATTGTTCCAAGAATAATTTTTTGAAAGTATCCTAGTCTCCAATACATCTCAGTGGAAAATTAATGTACCAATTAAAGGCAGCTTCCCTCAAAGAATAAGGAAATAAGAAAAGAACCACATTCTTATTAGCAATTTTCTGTTGATTGCAAATTTCCTTGAATACCTTGATGTGATCTTTAGTAGTTCATGTCTCTCCATATATGAACCTTGGGTAAAACTTCTCAAGATTCTTAGGAAGATCATTGAGTACACCTATCAAGTTGATTGGTGAGTCTACAACATATGCAAAAAATTACATCGAAGGATTTGGTGGACTAACAGGTGGCTATTGTGGAGGTCGAACTATCAGAGTATTTGGTGAACTAGGTGGTTGTTATGGAGGTGGAACTAAAGAAGATGATGAAATATTGAATGGGAGTTCTAGAATTCAAGGTAATCCTTTATCACTGTAGAGTTACAGAAGTGGGTAAGTTTTAAGAACTCATGTACACTTGTTGAAAATCTTAAAGCTCACTAAAATGGGGATTCTAGATTAGGATCTTCTAGTTTGCATTAGTTTTACAAAAAGTGCACCTCTGTAGAAGTACACTTCCTCACAAAATAAGGCACCCCTTGGAAGATAGTGCACCTATGCACCTGGTGCACCTTGGAAGCTTAGAAGCTCAAAAAAAAAATTGACCTTGTAAAAAATTGTAGAATTTTGAAGTTTGAAATTTTTTTCTTCTATTATGAATGTTAAGGGCCCCTCCTTCTAGTGCCACTTTTATTGAGCTATTGTTTTGCATGATGCTTAATGACAAGAATCCTTTCAAAATCCTCTCTTGAGAAGTTAATCTGGGATCAACTTGAGGTTCCAGGTGATCTTGTAACCTACTAGAATCTACTCAGTTGAAGATAAATGTGAGTTTTCATGAGGAGGCCTTTGTTGGTTTGTTAAACAATTCAAATAAGATTTTGAATCTACTTCCTACTTCAAAAGAAAAAAAACACAAAAACAAATATATTTTTCTATTTTTCCATTTTATGATGAATGAAATCTAACAATGGAACTATATGAATTCCTAATTTAACCAAGGGCTTAGTAAAGAAAATTAAAAAGGTACGGTAACAAAAAGTTTAAGAAAATAATATGAAAAGTAAAATCCTAATGGAGATAAACTACGAAAATAAGGTGTCTACAAGTTAAGCCTTTGAAAATATCAGTGGATAACAATGAAAATAGGAGTAGCACTTAATTCCATCGATGCAATTGCCAATAAGAATTTGGTAACTATAAAATGTTTCACTTTTCATTGAATGGAAAGGGCACAAAAAGTCTGCTCATGTGAGATGAAAAGTTATGCAGGAAACATATGATGATCCCTTCTCAAACTAAGAATGTCAGAAAAAATTGTAGACCCATAGCAAAAACTAGAATTAAAAGATTGCACTATTAGAATGACACAATAAAACTATTGGCTTAATTACACTTCATGGACATACATTTACAAAATATAATACACTTAGGCAAGAATCACTACACTATAAATGTGAGCACCAATAGCATATATTATTGCATGAAAAAAATGGCAGCCTAGAATACATATTACATTCATAAATTTATAATAGATCTTCTCCTCAATTTTTGTTGAGAGTGAGATATATCTTTATGCAAACATATGCTTCTAAACTAATAAAAGAAATATATTTATGTACAAACTAACTATCTAACTGGTACTAATTAGGACTCCATTTATATTCATATCATTTAGTGGATATGTGAGTCTTTACATATCTTAAAACAACGAAATCATGAGAAAATAAGAAGAAGAGAACCATTAGATAATGTAGGAGTGTCTAGATGTGCCAAAAATAGAAGCTTCATCTTCACTAGGCATCTGTAGGAGTTAAACTACCATAAAAATGCATTTGTGATGCATGGAAAGCTCTAAATTTAGAATTGGTAGTTAACTATTAGTGAACCTCTAAATTCTTACCTAAATTCTGGAATACCACTAAAAAAGTGCACCTACACATCTGGCATACCTGGCATACCTACACACCTAACACACTTGCACACCTCATAAGTAGGTTCAAAAAATGCAGAATGTCGATAAGTGTCAAAATTGAAATTCTAGCTTCTAGGTTTTGTTCCCCTTTATACTACAGCTATTTCTATGTATTTTCCCTTGAATTTCTCAATGATCTTAGTAACTTGACCTGCATCTGAAAAATCTAAGGCCCCATACTTGTCCTTGACTTTTTTCCTATAGTTTCCCACCTCGATGCAAGTCTCCATCAAATCTTTGAGTTTCACATCCAACTCTAACAATGCTTCTTGTGTTCTAAATGCTTGTCTATTGTCATCAAAATTGGAAGCTTCTTCAAAAGTTTTCTAAAATTTCTCAACTGCTACCTCTATAGCTATTAACTTATCCCTAGAATCATCTTCAAAAATGTCCAAACATGCATCACTATAATATTTCTCTACCTCCAAAATTTTCTCTTGGGTTTGATCCTTGAGCTTTTGAATCTTCGCATGTAATGTTTCCATTACTTTATTGCCATCCATAATCTTTTCTATCCAATCATCAATCTTATCTAACTCTTCTTCCATATACACCTCCATTAACAATTAATACATTTTCCTTTTGATCAACTATAGTGCTTGCAAGTCTTTGTCCTAGGTATGTACTTCACACATCAAACAAAAATCTTGATTCAAAATGGCCACTACCCTATCCGCATTATCCTACATATGGTGTAGAAACTTGAGCTTTCCCTATATAATTTGTACACCTTTCTCCTCAAAACTTCCTCACCATTATTGACAAGCTTTCAAAAATGGATTTAACTAGCCTATACCCTTGTCCCTTCTCTCTAGTATTGCATTCAAGGTTTTCTTAGGATTTTCAAGATCTAATGGACTAACAAATTCTCTTGGATACCCTTTTAGGATCTCATTTTTTCTTGAATGTGTTATCAATTGTACCCCATCCTATTTGAAGTTCCTAAACGATTCTTTAATTTGTATTGTGATTATCATTTTATTAGTGTCCAATGTAGGTTTCCCAAGCATCATCTCCCTGATCTAATAATCTCTTGGAGTAAATTTTCCAACATCTGTATGCAGAGGAGAGATATCCATGTGATCAAGTAACCCCTAGTTCTAATCACTCATGATGAAGGCTAATGCCCATGCATCCTTTGGTGGTGACTCAAGTTTCCTTAGAAATTCAATTAATTCTATCCTATCCTCTTCCTTAGTGGTGAATTTCTTCCTTTTATTTCTAATGACCTCTTTCCTCAACCATCTTAGTGCATGATATATCAAGGGTTTTCCTTTTGAGGATGAAGGATTTTTCTCAACTATACTCTTTTTATCATCTTCCCTTTCTGGAGTCCGCTCTTTTTGTAAGAAATTTGCACCATGAGTCTCTATGTATGTAGATTCCAAAATCCTTACCTATGTTTCTATGAAATCCTATGAAGGATACTCACTTATTTTTCCTTCCTTTGACACTTCATTGGTGGATGCTTATTATGGCTCTTCCCATTGTTATCCTTGAACTTGTTCTTCTTCAATATTTAGAGGAAGAGGGCTAGCTGATCCCTTGTCTACACAAAATGTAACATGAATAAATAATGGTGGAGTTTCTATGAGTCCTTGTGGCTCAAATGGTAACTAACTCCAATCCTCCTATTGAGGTTGATTAGTTGGAGTATCGCTTATTTTATCTCTGACCAACTTAGTTCTAATGGGAATGAAACCAAAATCTGAGATTTGAAAGACATCAATTCCCTCACCTTCCTTCTCATTGATCCATTGTTATAGCTCATCTTCTAGTGTAGTAGATTGATTAGGTTGCTTAGGAATGAATGATAGTGTAACTATGGAGCTTCTTATTTTCTCCAACATTGTGGCTCTTACAAGATTATTCCTCTAGTTCAAAGGTAGGTTATCCTCTTCATCCTCATCATCCTCTTCTTCCTCTTCTTCTAGGATAGCTTATGAGACTGATGGGAAAGAAATCACTCTCCTAATGACCTTTTGCCTCCACTTCACCAGAGTCTTAATCTTTCTTCTCTTAGGAGTGGAAGGGGAGGCTTGCACCTCTTGTTGAGGTAGGGACACCTCTTTTACTTCTATTTCAACTTCTCCTTAGCCTTGTTCAGCTAGCAAAACTTAAGGATTGTCTTGGGCTTATGTGGCTTCCACATTCTTTGACCGTTGTACATTTTCTTGTCCTAGTTGTGGAGGTGCTTTAGTTGTTTCCTCTTTTGGCTTATCTTTTTGAGGAGAAGTCCTCTTCCTCTTACCTTTACCCTTTTGATCCCTATAATATCCAACTTGTCTATGATGTTCGTGCACTATTTCTAGCCTCAATAGGGAATTATTTGTAAATGTAAGTATTGTGATCTTAGCTCCTTGACCTTTTGTTGGGTAATCTTGAGCATGGAAGACCATGGATTGATGAATTTGATCCAACTTGAAAGGTATTTTGATCCAATAATTTATCAATTAGATAACTTTCCTAGCCCTATGATTAATGATCAAGATTTCTTCTTTATCAATCTTAGCATTCATGATAAGTTGGTTACCAATCTTGTCCGTATTGAACAATGAATCAAAAAGATCCTCCATATCTTGTTGCACTACCTTCAAAGGAATTTTTATCTTCTAAGAACTAACTACTAAATAGAGATTCATCCTAAAATAATCCCTTATATGGACATCATATTCATCTATTGCATTCATCTAGTGATCACCAATTGCATCTTCATCCTGAAATGTCTTACTAGCCAAATATTGTACCCTCCCAATGTTATTAAAATAGGGCCAACGAGAATCATATTCTTCTAAGGGATACTAATCTTTGAACCACACTTAAAGGTCCTAAATTAATAGGCCATACCAAACATATTTTATGATTCTTCCTGACTCTATCGTATGCAGACAATAGTTGTTGAGTGATCTCTAATAGAACGATTCTATCACTAGGATACCTAGGGAGCTTCTTGGTGTTGATAGTTGTACCTGCTACCCTCAAATATGAGAACATTTGAAACTGGATGTAGTATTCTCCAAACTCTAATATCTTAGGTGCTACCTCCTCTGAAATCCTCTTTGCATAACCCCCTTTAATGAACCAAACTATTGTGAATATAAATGCATCATTAACTATTTTGTATTCCTTGTTTTGCTCTAGAATCTTCTTTTTCACTAGCTAAGGATATGCTATATAGGGCCATCCATTTTCATCTTGCATGCTACCATTTTTGTAGAGCCTAGGGTAATATGTCACCCATACAGCTAATAAGTATACCAAATATGATGTCATATAGAACTTATGGTTATTCTTAACTACCACCACCTTCTCATCCAATTTCTCACTAAGAATGGAAGCCCAATCAATTGACATTTTCACTATCTTGATATTCTTAGTAAAATGCACCATCCATATGTTTAGGTACTTAGATGTAGGAAAATCCATGACTCTTCTCAAGAGTATAATAGAATATCCAATATCCTCCTTCATAGATCCTCTTGTCATGATGACTTTCCCTACTTTATGCCCTAGAGGAGTCTTCTCAATAAGGTGCAAGTAATGAATGATTTCAAAAGCTTCCTCAATATGTACATTTTACCATCTTTCTACTTTGTGATAATTTAATTTGTTGAATTGATCTACCCTCAAAAGATGGAACACCTTCTTTATGTTATTGGGTTGGAGATCTGGGATGATCTCTCTAGTTATGCTCTTCACAACCCTTTCTTCAAGAACATAGTTTTCTGCAAGTGTCATAATCAATTCTAAGGATTGCATTGATATTGGATGTGATGCTACACTAATAGGTCTTGATTGGATCAAAGAAGATATCAATGGAGACCTTTTTGTTAGATTTTTTCACAATGCCAAGAATGCACTCAAATTAGTATCACCTAATTTGGTATCTTGAATCTTAGAATAATTATCCTAGAAATGTGACTTTGCTAGAAGACCTTTAAAATTTAACACCATGGGATTTGGGACCATCTTTGTAGCAAGGGAGGATGATGAAGAAGCCATTAAATCTACATAAAAACAATGTCCATTTGTCCAAAGTCAAAGAAGAATCAATTATATAAAACCCTAATGATGACTCAAGAAAACTAGAAATCCCTAACTATTGAAAAATATCAAAAAACCATAATTTGTAACCCTAATGCCCAAAAAATAGGGTTCACCTCATGTACCATTGAGGTGTGCTAGGTGTGCCTAATTTTATGTTACGCTGTCAAAACATGGGTTGTGCAACAGTGCACCTTAAGAGGTGCACTAATGCCCACCCTTTGCTTTCTGATGGATATACGGTGTGTAGTACTCCATCTAAGTAGGTCTTTTTGTTTTTATATTAATTTTTATCTAAATAAAAGGTGCATGGCTATGCACCTAGACAAGTGTGCAGCTATGCACCTTTTAGGTGTTTTAACATTTGAACTTGTTGAGTTAGTGTAGGAGAGGGGAGGCACAAAATTGCACCTAGATAGATGTGCATGTGTGGTCAAAGAACTGAGAGAAAAATAAATAACAAAAATGAAGCATGGAGGGAAGAGAGGTCCCAGGTTTTATAGACCTGGGGATGCAACACACCCCTTGGTGCTGCATAGTTGTGCAACTACACTATTGCACATCACCAAGGGTGATGCCTTCTCTACTTACTTGGTGTCCTAGTGCACCTGAAGATGTGCATTGGTGTGTCATTTTTCCTTTCAAGAAAAACTTAGCCTCTTAGATGATTTTTAGAATTCTACTTTCAAATGGGAACCTAGATTGGGTCAATAAACACTAGATAAAACCCTAAAAAGGACCCAAAGCCTAGACCAGGGATCCAAAAAGCTAAAAAATAAAGTAGGGGGTCCCCATTTCTAAGTGAAATGGGGCATGCATTTTGGAAAACACAAGTACTTGATCAAAAAAGCCTCTTAGTACCCAATCTTGGTTCTACCAGACTTCAACAATATTTTTCACTATGAAAACTTATGCAAGTAATTTGGCCATAGGTGTAGTCCTAAGTTAAGAATGTAAAGTAGTAGCTTTCTTTTCTGAGAAACTCAATGATTCTGAGAAGAATTTTTCAACTCATGACTTGGAATTTTATGCCATGATTCAAGCCCTCAAGAAATGGAGGCACTACCTAATCCCAAAGGAGTTTGCATTATATATTAACAACTATGCATTAAGTTTCTTCAATTCTTAGGAAAAACTATGTTAGACATCTCAAGTGGATAGAGTAGTTTTAAGTTTATACTCTCAACATCAAACACAATAAAGGTATCAAAAATAAATTTGTTGATGCCCTTAGTAGAAGGGTTGGTCTAGGTGATGAGGTATAACTTTAGAGTGGGAATTGATTCCCTTGAGCATTTATATGCTGATGATCCTAATTTTGTAGAGATTTTTAAGTGTGTAACGAGATAGTTGGAAGATACCATATTAATTTTTTTGAATACCTTATTAAGAATGGTCTCTTATTCAAAGGAGATCAGTTATGCATTCCAAAATACTCAGTAAGGATGAAAATCATAAGGGAGAAACATTGTGGTGGTCTAGGAGGATACTTTGGCATTGACAAGATAGTAGATATGGTGAAAAAAAGCTATTATTGGCCAAGAATGAACAATGAGGTAAAGAAGTTCATAGAGACTTGTACCATCTCTTAGCAAGCCAAATGTGTTTCTACAAATCAAGGGTTATATCAACCCTTACCAATCCACACAAGACCTTGTGAATCAATCTCAATAGATCTTTTCATGGGGCTACTTAGAACAAAGCTAGGTTCTAATAGTGTTTTTGTGGTATTAGATAGATTCATTAAAATGGTCCATTTTATACCATGTAAAAGCATAAATGATGCTTCTCATATTAAACATCTTTTCTTTAAGGAAGTAGTTAGGATCCATGGTTTACCACAAAATATTATATATGACAAGGATGTGAAGTTTTGAGGCCACTTTTAGAGAACAATCTTTGAGAAACATGGTACTAACCTAACCTATAGCTCTGTCTACCATCCACAAACTGATGTACAAACTAATGTGGTGAATAGATCCTTAGGCAATCTCCTAAGATGCCTAGCCAAACAATATGCTCAAAGTTGGGATCTACTCTTGCCTCAAGAAGAGTTAAATTTAATGACTCCATGAATAGGTCAACAGGAAAGGCATCTCTTTCAAACACTATATGGCCTTCATCCAAAGAACCATTGGACCTAATAGAACTACTATCTGATTTCAAAATTAGTACTCAAGGAGAAGAATTGGTAGAACTTATTATAAAAGTGTAGAATGAGGTCAAAGAATCATTATAGAGATCTACATTGAAATACAAGGAACATGCTGACAAAAGGAGAAGGTAAATCCAATTCAAAGTTAGAGACAAGGTATGGGTATATGTGAGAAAAGAGAGGCTATCTAAGGGTAGATATTCCAAACTTTAGATGAAGAAAGTTGGACCATGCAATATACTCAAAAAGATGGGTGAAAATGCATATGAGATCTCTCTTCCCCCTACCTTGCAATTTTCTCTATTCTTCAATGTTGCATACCTCACCCCATACAAAGTCATAGTAGATTTAGCAAGTTGACAAGGTGAGCATGCAAAAATCCATGATGAAGACTATGTCATTGATCTCCCTCAAAGTAAACTAGTGGAGTTAGATGAAATTTTGAATTCCAAGTTCCTAAAGTAGACCAAAACTAAGAAATACATGTAGTAGTTAGTCAAGTAGAAAGGACTCCCCAATATTGATCCAACTTGGATGATAGAAGACCAAATCTAACAACATGGTACTTCTATGGAGCAATTACCCTCAAGTGGGAACTTGAGTTTTCAAGACAAGGTGAGTATGGTGTAGGAGCACTTGCAATGAATGATAAATTACCAAGGTCCTAAGAACATCTAGATTAGGGTAGAATAATAAAATAGGCATTTAGAAGAAATTGTAAGACCCAGTTCCAAGATTAGAAATGTTATAAGCCCTTGGTTAACTATGGTCAAACATGGTCAAAGGGACTAGAATATTAAGATTTTTCTTTAATTCCTTTTTTCCCATGTATTAGACCTATTGGGTTCATTTGGACTAAGTTTAAATAGTTCTAGGTGCAAGTTTGCAAAAATTGCTAAAAAGTTGTCAAGCAACTTTAGCAACATTTTGCAAAATAGTGAAAAAACTTACCCAATGGCAATAAAAAGTTCAATTTTTTTTTATGAAAGCTATAAGGTCTATAATAATATCTTTGAGGTGGGTTATAGGAAGAGAGAGAATGCACTTTTAAACTTTCAATCAATAAAATACCTTATTTTACTTCAATTATGTTTTGTTGTCCTGCATTGTATAGAGTTGTATTCATTCATCTAGTGTTCAAAATAATATTTCTCGATAGGTAGATGAAGTATATTTCCAATTAATCTATTTTAAAACCTCCATCTATCTCTAACTCATGTTATTGACATTTTTGCACAAGTAGGTCCAAATTTCCTGTTAACCTAGGGTTTTGATGGATTTTCAAGCATAAAGAAGGATTTCACCATGGAAATCTAATGAAGATTGGTGAAATCCTAGAATTTTCAATGTATTATAAGATTCAAGTGGTTTAAAAAATGTACTTATAGGGAACCATTATAAATTTGATGCCTAGACATGCAAGACCCATGTGCATGCTAGGAAAAGGATGCAACATCTCCCACAACTTCAATAAGACTTGGCATCAAGGCCTAAAATAAAGTTTGTAACTTTCTTAGCATTTACTTCACATCTTACCATCATTTGTTTGCAAAATGAAGTCCTAGAACATGTACTCCCTTTGTAAATGTTGGCCTAATTGCCTTAGTTGCCTAAGTGAGAAAGTGAACAAAAGCCCATTTGTTTGTGTCATAAAACCTTGGTGCCTTAGTATGTTTTTTAAATCCCAAAAGGGTGTCCAAAAAATTAATTTTTTCTATGGGTTCTATGGAGATATTTCCTTCTAAGTTTGAATTTCATCAAAAAGGGCTATTAGCCTTTTGAGTGATTTAACAAAGCAACCATATGCCAAAAGTTACATAGTTGGCTTTTAACCATTGTATCATTACATTATTGACCTAGATAGACCATTTCCATGAGTAAGGGTCTCCCATAGTAATTTCATGAAGTTTAGGGTTGTTTTACCAAATTGTGACCATTTGTGCATTGTGGGCAACTTGTGATAAGTTGTCTTATTCATAGGGTTCCCTAGTGATTATGGATTTTCTAGGTTTGATGTAGGGTTATGATAACATAATACTATCCTTTAAGCACTTGTAATTGGTTCTTTCACATTTAAGATCGCCTTACCAAGAGATTTGGTTGAAGGACTTCAGTGAAGAGGGTTTTTGGACCAGTTAATCATTCTTTGATCAATCCCATGAGGATCCATTTCATCAGAAAACTTCTTGAGAAGAAAAAATCTATAAATACTTTAGAAAGAACACTAGAATAAGTGTTAGAAATGATGTAAACAATAGTTTAGAGAACTCTCACAAATCTAGACTTACAAGTAAAGGCAAAAGAATTGGTAAGCTCTTTTGATGAAGAATTCACAACCTTGTTCGAAATTTCATCAATACAAGCACAAAAAAGTATGATCCATCACTATTTGAAACAGTATGAAGCAATGTTAGGAATGACTTGCAGGCACTAAATGTGTACATTAAATAGTTAAGGAAAAGTATAGATGAAGATAATAAATTGTATGGACAATGTGCAATGTCATACAATTATCTATTAGATTTTGGTATCAAATCAAAGGTCAAATGAGTAAGCTTCAAACACTCACTAGTAGATTGTAGAAATGAAAGGAAAACATTGAAGACTTTGGACTAGAAATAGAGAAAATTTGCAAAGCTATCAAAGGTATTGAAATTGGTAAGGAGAAGTTAATCAACAGATTCTATATTCTTAGAGAACTTTTGTCACCCAAAATCAATATTTTGTAGAGGCAATTAGAGGAGTGTCTTACAGAAAAGGCATCCAATGAAAAATTTTCCTATACTAAATTTAGGATAAGTGAAGTAGCATTTTATGCACTTATTAGTATATCTAATATAGTCAAGGAAAACTAGAAGAAGGATCTTGACAGATTAAAACTTTGTTTCATAGATTGTATATCTAGGATATCAAGCTAAATAGAGGAAGGCAATACAAATTTGTGGGTACATATTTTTTATACCTTTGCCATTGATGTCAAATGAGGAGAAGTATGTAAGGAAAATTCTATGTGTACATGTTTTTATATGTAATTAATAATTATAAAGGGGGATAAGTACATAAGTAAAATTGTATATGTACATGTTTCTATATGTAAGGGAGAAATCATTATAGAGGAGTGAAAAGGAATGTAACGATCCATCAAAACATGAATACAAAATTTATGTTTTGAAGGATCTTTTTCGTAATTTTTATTTTTTTGCATAACATCATTTTGGGAAGTAGGAGATAATTTCCATAGCAAGTCAAATTGTGATATTTCTATCAAGATTTAATTGTGTGATTTTTGAGTCAAACTCATTGACCCATGTTTCATGAGTAGTGATTCAACATGAATCCATCTCTCATGAGAATAAATGGAACACTTAGCACTCATTGTATCTTCACCCCTGTGAGCATCACCTAGATCCAATGAGTGCTAAGTGTTCCATTTATTCTCATGAGAGATAGATTCATGTTGAATCACGACTCATGAAACATGGGTCAATGAGTTTGACTCAAAAATCACACAGTTAAATCCTGATAGCAATATCACAATTTGACTTGCTGTGGAAATTATCTCCTACTTATCAATTGATGAGCTTAAGGGACTTTCTAATGAATGGTTCATAAGGTACAACACTTGGTGAAGGTTTTGCAAATGGGGTTGCAAGCTTTGGGTTTAACCATGGAGGAAACTCTGTAGTTAAGCACGCTCAGGCTGGAGTAGTATTGGGATGGGTGACCTCCCGGGAAGTCTCGGTGCTTCACCCCTGTGAGCATCACCTAGATCCAATAAGTGCTAAGTGTTCCATTTATTCTCATAAGAGATGGATTCGTTTTGAATCACTACTCATGAAACATGGGTCAATGAGTTTGACTAAAAAATCACACAGTTAAATCCTGATAGCAATATCACAATCATTTTGGGACTTAGCCAATTTTCCCAAATGTTTCAATAAATTCGAAAGGAGATTGTTGGAAATATAGCTAGGTAGTGTTGGAAATCTAATTGAAAAGATTATTGTTGAAGAACAAAGAAGATTATTTACAAAGAGGGAGATTGTTGATAAAGAATGTTTTCAATTATTCTTTTCTCATTGATGTCAAATTTGCTATTTGCTGGAATAAAAATTGCTTATAGGATCCAAGTACTATCATTTAGTTGATTTATGAAGAGGATTTAATCAACAAGATGTAGAAAAAGTACGTAAGGGATAGGTTGAGTTATGGTTTTGTAATGAAGTGTAAGGATCAATTAAGGCAATGGTACAATGATGTATTGATAATATACTTGAAGATACAAAGGTTGGCCACACTTAGAAACACTAGAATAATAAGTTATAATAAGGTTGTCTACAAAGCTTAACTAAGTTGATTAGTGAGTGCCAAGCAAGCTAGTTCACACTGAGCAGATTTTTAGTTAGTGCTGAGAAAATGCAAAATCTAGTGTGTGTCGAGTGATACAAATGGATCTAAGAAAACTTTAGGTGTTGAGCATCAAAAAACTTAGTGGATGTTGAGTGAACCCATAATAGGTGTCAAGCATTAGTAAAACATAGTTGGTGCTGAGTAACACAGTATGTGTCGAGCAATAGAATTTCAATAATGCCAAGTTGTTGCATTATGAGAAAATTCAAAGATTCACCAAAAATGAGTTGACAAGTTTGTTACCTTGAATTTTTTGAACTAGATGGAGGATAAGGATGATGAGCTGGAGGCACAAAATTTTAGATAAACCATTTTTGAGCAAATTCAGGAGGGTTCTTCATGATGTTTCTAGAAGAAACAAAATATGGGGTAGATTCATTGAATCCTACTTAATCCATTCAAACTAAAATTAAAGAAGGGAAGAATCGAGTAGGAAAAGCATTTTCCAGACTTCTATTTAAGGAGTCATAGGCCAAAAAGTTAGATTTTCTAGGTCAAAGTTGTTGAAGGGTGTCAAGAGGAAGGCATCGAGAAGAAGGAAGAATAGAAAATAAAGACTCTACTTTGACAAGTGACCATATAGGAGATTGCATTGGCATATGGAGCATGGAGACTCAAGGAGATGAAGTTTGAAAGGAGAACAAGCTATTAGAGCTACAGAGACTAAAAGCCAGGCAAATTGTGGAGAGCTAAATAGAGATCTAAAATTTGAAAGTTAAGTTGTGAGTTGTATCAGGTCAAAAGCCCTTGATGTTACTCTTTAACAATTGTGTCAACTAAGGTAAAATCCTATGGACTTAGGTTGGTTTAACATCCATCTATAAATTCTTTAATAGAGTGGCATTCCAAGTGAATGTTCTAAAGTTCTCTAAATAGGCCCACTTCTAACAAGGTGGCTAAATCCTTTAACCAGGTCACATTTAATAGTGTGTTGTAGCCTTTAACACAACAAGCCTTTCATAGTGCATCACTTTAGAAGAGTGAGAATTGAGTAGCATGTTATTGGTAGTTTTTCTAAAATTGGGTTTCCACATAAATTACTATATTATGTGTTTATGTTTCATGTGTTATGCTTGCATGTTGATTTACAATAACTTGCTAAGTAGAAAAGTTTAAGGTTGGATGTATGAACAATTTAATGGGCTCACATTACTTGATGAAAAAGTTTTAAATTGGAAATCTAGACCTTGAATAACTGATTCACCCCCCTTACCCTCTCAATTATTCTAAATAATTTCTAACAATTAGTATCAGAGCCATCTGTTGATTTAGTTTAAAGGTACTAGAAGCATGAAGATCAAGATGTCCAAGAGAGAAGTTCTCAAGCTCAATAGAGATCACTTCACTTTGTGGAAAATGCTAATGAAGCTACATCTTGAATCAATAAGTGACCATGTACAAACCTCAATTGAAGAAGAACATGTTGACTCAGTTGTACCCACTACAAAAGATATGAAGAAAAAGAAGGAGCATAGTAAGGAAATGCTAGAGATTTCCTCTATCATCAACTATGTTGAATTTGATAAAATCAAGGGATGTGACTCTACATTCAAGATGTGTAAATCCCTAACTAATATCTATGGAGGAGATTAGAATGTTCAAAAAGCAAAAAGAGAAATCCTCAGAGGAAAGTTTGATGACATGAAAATGGAGAAAGGTAAGAATTCTACTCAATATACCTCTAGAATGAAAGAAGTGGTTAGTACAATAAGAAGTTTGGGTGGTCATTTAGAAAATGATACTATTAATAGCAAATACTTAAGAACCCTACTCCCCATTTATGCAATTAGAGTTTCAGCCATCCAAGATTTAAGGTGTGTACCAGGAAACTAGCTAACTTTTGAAGGAGTAGTGGGAAGACTCACTACATTTGAGTTGTTTGATAACTATAGACCTAAGAATCTTGAATATACTTTCAAGGCCAATCTATCATTGAAAGATATTAAGGAGGTGAAACCAAAGAAGAAGAAGAAAAAGGTAAAGCATGCATCTAGTGATAGCACTATAGATGAAGAAGATGTGGAACAATTGGAAGCATTCCTAGTGAGAAGATTTTATAGAGGCAAAGGTAAATTCAAAGGTAAGCTTACTAGCATTTGTTTTAATTGCAATGAAGTAGGACATATTTCTACAAGATGTACATAGAAGAATAACTACAAAGAAGGCAACAAGAACAAGAATAGAAGAGAAGATGATGGTAGAGATTACAAAGATAAAGACAAAAAAATGCTACATTGTTGAAGAAAAAAATTCTGATGAAAATGATGATGAGGTAGCCTATGTAGCCATGAAGGATGAGTCACATGAACATGAGGCAACAACACTAGTAACCTATGTGAACAAAAATGAAAAATGGATCATAGATAGTGGATTCTTGCATCACATGACATAAGATAAAAGTAAGTTTATTACCTTTACTTAGTATGATCAAAATAGTGTTAGATTTGGAAATGATGGTCCATGTCAAATCAAAGGAAAAGGTTAAATTAAACTTGTAGAGAAAATTTCATGTGATAATGCATATTATGTTGAAGGATTGAACTACAATTTTTTGAGTGTGTCACAATTACACAATGCAGGTTGCAAAGTAGAATTTGGAAACAAAACTGTCAAAATCTATAACACTGATGGAAATCTATTTGGAAAAGGAGAACAAACTAGGAGTAACTTGTTTTACCTAGATATGGAGGATGCAACTTGTCTTATTGTAAAACTTGATGATGTGTGGCTATGACATAAAAGGTTATGTCATGTCAACTTTGATAATCTGATTAGCATCAGCAAAAAGAAGAAAGTTGGAGGTTTACCTAAGCTAAAGAAGCCTGAAAATACCATGTGCAAACAATGTCAACTAGGAAAGATGACCAAGTAAGGCTTCAAAAGAAAATTCTACACTTCCAAAGAAGTATTAGAAGTAGTCCATATAGACTTAAGTGGCCCAGTAGAAGTACAAAGCTATTAGGGAGATAGATACATAATACTGTTTGTGGATGACTACTCTAGGATGATGACTGTCATGTTCTTAAAGAAAAACTCTTTTGCATTTCAAATGTTTAAGTCATATTTGGCCAAGGTTGAGAAGGAAATAGGAAAAAATTCTGAAGTGTATGAGATCAAATAGAGGAGGAGAGTTTACATCAAAAGAATTTGAGACATTTTGCAATGATAAAGGAATCAAGAGACAAACATCAGCACCTAGAACTCCCCCACAAAATGGCATTGCAAAAAAAAGGAATAGATCAATAATAGACTGTGCCAGAGCATTGATGATGGAGAAAAACATTGCTCTAAATTACTAGAGAGAAGCTGTAAGTACTGTTATTTACAGCCTAAATCGAGTTCAAGTCAAGAAAGGTACAAATGCAACACCTTTTAAATTAAGGTATGGTCACTCACCTAATGTAAAGCATTTCAAAGTGTTTGGTTGTAAATGCTATATTTTTAAAGATACTAGAAATGGAATGTTTGATGCAAAGAGTGATGAATTAATATTCCTTGGATATTCCACTAGAAGTAAAGCATATAAGTGTTTGAATACTAACACAAATAAAATTGTGGAGAGTACAAATGTAAATTTTGATGAGCATTGAAAAATCCAATTTGATGAATCCAAGAAGCCAAAATATTATAGATAATTTGTATACTTCTATGAAGGAATGCCTATTGAAGATGAAGCTACCAATCAAGTTGGGGGTCAAAAAAATTTTTTAGTATCAGTCGAGTCATAGCTAGTGAATATTGAGTTGCACTCAAAAGCTGAGTTGTAGAATGAAGAAAATGTACATTCTAATTCTGAAATCAATACACATGAAAGAGATGATGAAATACTAGATAGAGATGTGAATAATGACTATGAAAATGAAGGATTGAACATAGAAAGGAAGCTAGAACAATGACAAGGAATAGACTAAGGAATGAATCATGTCTGTTGAGCAAGATTGAGCCCAAAATAGTAAAAGATGCACTACAAAATTATAATTGGCATAAAGCTATGGAAGAGGAGATAGATCAAATTGAGAAGAACAAAACCTAGACCTTAGTTGCAAGACCAGCTAATAAAAATGTGATTGGTACCAAATGGGTATTTAGAAACAAGCTTGATGAAAATGATGAGATCACAAGAAATAAGGCTTGAATAGTCTGCAAAGGCTATGCATAAGAAGAAGGAATAGACTATGGGGAAACATTTGTCGCTATTGTAAGAATAGGAGTGAGAACACTACTTGCATATGCTACTTATAAAGGTTTCAAAGTCTATCAAATGGATGTAAAGTCTACTTTTTTGAATGGTATATTGGAAGAGGGAGTCTACATAGAACAACCAAAGGGATTTTTTGATGTGTTTGAAAATTGCATAAAGCACTCTATGGTTTGAAGCAAGCACCAAGAGCATGGTATGAGAGACTGCATAAATATCTTGTAAAGATTGAATTTGAGAGAAAAGATGACAACAATAATCTATACATCAAGGTAGAAAAAAGTAAAGATATTCTGATATCTAAAATCTTTGTTGATGATATAATATTTGGAGGAAGAGGTGTACTATGCAAAGATTTTGTTGATCAAATGATACTTGAATTTGAGATGTCAATGTTTGGAGAAATCAAATTCTTTGTTGGATTGCAAGTACATGAAATAAAGCATAACACATTTGTAACCCAATCAAAATATATCAAGCAAATACTCAAGAATTTTGGCTTAGAAGACTCAAAACTAGTCAATACACCAATGGTAATAGGACATAAGTTATCCAAGAATGATGAGTTAGCTGAAGTAAATTAGACCATGTATAGATCAATGATTAGAAAGTTGCAGTATGTTGTGCATAGTAGATCAGACATTGCATTAGTTATTGGAATAGTGGCAAGATTTTCTACTATGCAAGAGAAAATCATTTGATGGTAGTATAAATAATATTGAAGTATCTAAAAGGAATTGATGACTTTGGATTATACAATAAGAGGAGTGAAAATTTTGAGTTGAAAGTCTACATTGATGTAGATTGGGGAGGTAATATTGATAATAGAAAAAGCATCAGTGGAGGAGCACTTTTCTTAGGTAAAAGATTGGTTACTTGGACCAACAAAAAGTAAAGTTGTACCTCACAGTCCACAACAGAAGCTGAATATGTTGTTGCTACTATCAATTGTACCAATATTGTATGGATCAAACATCTATTGCAAGATATGAAGGAAGAAGTAACTAAACTTGTAGTACTCTATTGTGATAACACAAGTGCCATCAACATATCAAAGAATCTTGTGATGCATGTGAAAACAAACCATATTGCAATTAAGTATCACTATATAAGAGAATTGGTGGAAGACAAGCAAGTGTGGATGGAATATGTCAGCTCAAACAAATAGATTGCTGACATCTTCACAAAAGCATTACCTAAAGATGCATTTGAGTATATTAGAGGTAATTTAGGGCTGATATCCATATCCAAGGTTGTTTGAGCAATAGCAAGATTACCCTACATCAAATAATTTGAATGATAAAATATTAAAAAATGATGTAGAGGATACTTACTTTAGGATTTTGCCTGAAGTAATTAAAGTGCTGAAATCCCAAATCAATCACAAGTAAGGTGATAGAGGGAGAAATTTGAGTACCTAAAAATGCTACACTTGCATGTTAGGATGCTGAAATAGTACATCTTTGAAACTGTTGTCAAAGAGGGAGAAATTGTAGAGACTCATCAAATCTATAGAATCAAATGGACAAAGGGAAAAGTAGAATAGCAAAAATTGATCAATTCATATAGAGGGAGAAATACGATCAATTCATACAGAGGGAGAAATGAAGAAACAAAAATGTAAGAGGGAGAAATAGTAGTTAAAGAGCAGAATTGATATAAGTAGCAATATATAAAAAATAGGAGTCATATAGAAATAGACGTGCAAAAGATTTTTTTTAGAAAGGAGAAGATGAAATAGCAACTAAAAGGGAGAAGCAAAACCAAAGAAATTAGGATAATAGATCAGAAAGGGAGATGTGAAAGTTGATGAAAATAAAAATGGTAACAAAATTTCTTTTTGGCATTTGATTTACTATTTTAACCTAGTTAGCATTTTGATAACTTGGTTGATCAGTTTGGTTTGCCATCAATGCCAAAGGGGGAGATTGTTGATAAAGAATGTTTTCAATCATTGTTTTGTCATTAATGTCAAACCTACTATTTGCTAGAATGAAAATTGCTTATAGGATCCAAGTACTATCATTTAGTTGATTGACAAAGAGAATTTAATTAACAAGATGTAGCAAAAGTACCTAAGGAAAAGGTTGAGTTATGGTTTTGTAATAAAGTGCAAGGATCAGTTAAGATAATGGTAAAATGATGTATTCATAATAGGCTTGAAGATACAAAGGTTGGTCACACTTAGAAACACTGAAAGAATAAGTTATAACAAGGGTGTCTACAAAGCTTAACTAAGTTCATTAGTGAGTGTCAAGCAAGCTAGTTCACGTCGAGTAGATTTTCAATTCTTTTGTGTGATGATGATATAGAAGGAGCCAAGAAAACTTTACGTACCAAGTATTAGAAAATTTAGTGGATGCCGAGTGAACCCATAGTAGGTGTTGAGCATCAGTACAATGTAGTTGGTGTTAAGTAACATAGTATGTACCAAGCAATAGAATTTCAATAATGTCGAGTTGCTACATTATGAGAAAATTCAAAGATTCACCAAAACTAAGCTGACAAGTTTGTTACCTTGAATTTTGTGAACTAGATGGAGGATAAGGATGATGAGCTAGAGGCACAAAATTTTAGATAAACCATTTTTGAGTGAATTGAGGAGGATTCTTCATGATGTTTCTAGAAGAAATAAAATATGGGGTAGATTCATTGAATCCTACCTAATCCATTCAAACTAAAATTAAAGGAGGGAAGAATCGAGCTGCAAAAGCATTTTCTAGACTTCTATTTAAGGAGTCATAGACCAAGAAGTTAGAATTTTTGGGTTGAAGTTGTTGAAGGGTGTCAAGAAAAAGGCATCGAGAAGAAGTACGAATAGAGCACAAAGACTCAGCATCAATAAGTGACCATATAGAAGATTGCATTGGTATATTGAACATGGAGATGCAAGGAGATGAAGCTTGAAAGGAGAACAAGCTATCAGAGTTGTAGTGTTAGCTTAAAGAATAAATTTGATAACTGAGTGTCAATACACTTAACCAAGATCAAGAATAGGTGCCGAGTGCAATAGATGCCGAGTAATCTTCAGGTGCCGAGTAAAGTGTAGGTGCCAAGTAAAGTGTAAATGCCGAGTAAATTGTAGGTGCCGAGTAAAGTGTAAATGTCGAGTGAAGATCAGGTGCCGAGTAAAGTTTAGATGCTGAGTAACACAGTTTTGTGTAAGTGTCGAGTAACTCAGTAGAACAGCATGTGCTGAGCAACAGAAATATTTTAGGAGCCGACTAATCTAGGATATTAGCATAAGAGTTTGGAATCACACAAACTATGATGAAAATAGTCTTTACAGCTGACATAAGGAAATCTCGAAGGATTTAATGATCAGATCGAATCTTTTATATTTCTTATGTAATTTGCATGCAGCCAATAAGAAAAATGATAAAGGTATGCAACCAATCAGCAAAAGACAAGTATTAAGTGGAAATGAAGATTGAATATGGATCGTAGATCCAGACCTAACCCTAAATCCTCGAATGTCTTTATAAGGAAGATGATATCTCATAGAGAAGATATGATAGAGAAGGAGATGATGAAGATGATGATATAGAGGAGAAGATATAGAGTGGTTGATATACTATTTTCAGAAGCGAAAGATATCAGATCACAAAGGATCAAGATCAAATGAAGCAGAATAGAGCTAGCATTCAACAATCAAGGATTATAAACTATCAGGTTCATTTTACCTAATACTTTCTAGCCATTGTATTAGCATGGAAATCCTATGGTGATAGGTTAGCTTAACAGCTATTTCATTGATCCTAAAGATAGGTGATTAAATCCTTTAATAGGATGACACTTCATGTTAAGTGTTTGTAAATCCTCTAACCAGGTCACTATTGACACAGTGTAAAGCCTTTAACAGGGCAAACCATCAGAAGTGGTTAAACAATATTGCTGCAGTAATTTTTGTGGGTATCATCCCCACCCCAGTTTTACCTTCTTATTCGTGGAGGGTTTCTTGGTTACCAATTTCAGGTGTTATGTGTTATTGATGCATGTGTTAGTTTCATGTTTACTTAATATATTTACATGCATGCAATTTATTTCCACATAAAAATCTTATAGGAAAAATTTTAGTACTTCTGATTCACCCCCCCTCTCATAAGTACTCTTTCCACATTTCAATATTCCAACAATTGGTATCAGAGTGTTACCAAGTTCTCATAAGGAAAAGTTTAATAGCTTGGAGGGAAAGATCTAAAGATGGAAGCTTTCAAACTTGGAAAGATCATTGAAAATCAGGTGATAGATGTGCAACTTGCTTTGCATAGCTTGGAGGAATTTAGAATCAATTTGAGAAACTCATTAAAAAAAAGGAAAGATCTGGCCATAGTTGAGAATGATATACACTACAAGGAAATTGATACCACCAACATATTTTCCAACGGAGATACCAAAGAGTTTGATGCAGCAATAGCAAAACTGATGGAGAAAAACAAAATTCAAGTAGAAGAGATTAGATCTCTCAAGATGGAACATGAATCATAGGCCATAATGATATGTGAAATTACAGAACAAAAGAAAAGAGTAGTTGATGATAAGGTCATGATGGAAAATGACAAAAGGAATCTTGCAAATAGACTTGAAGAAAAATGTACTGAATTGACAAGGATCTCAAACATGCAGATGGATCCACTTGCTCAAATGATGAACCTTCATCATGAACTCAATGTGAAGGACATTGAGATCTCTACTCTGAAGATGCAAAATGAACAAATGCAAAATGAATTGAACAGAGAAAAAGAGGTAGCAAAAAATCTCAACAATTCAAGTGAAGCCATCAAGTATTTTGTACAGTTGCTGAAAACTCCAAGATCTGCCCATGATACATCAGGACTTGGTTACAATAGCGCTGAAGTTGAAGAATCATCAAAAAGTGTTGAACAAAGAAGTGACAAAGGTAAGAATACTAAACCCACTTGTCATTATTGTAATAAGAAGGGACATACTGCTAATGTGTGCAAGAGCAAAAGATTCAATCAACCAAACACACCCAAGAGTAAGAATTTTTGTCACAAGTGCAACATGCAAGGACATATGACACAAGATTGCAGATCCAATTTCACAAGGACTCAGAGATTTGATGGACATTGTTATAATTTCAATAAGTATGGACATAGGGCATTTGAATGCAGATCAAAACCTATGTGGACATCAAATCAACTAGCAAAAACAAAAGGAAAAGAAAGTCATCATCATTGGGATTACAATAATAGGTACAGCTGTCATTATTGTCAAGAATATGGACATACACCACAAAACTGCATAAGAACACATTTCAGAGGGAACTACAAAAGATGGTTGAACCAAACCACATGTTTTAGTTGTCTAAAAACTGGTCATATCAGCAAAAACTGTCCTTCAAGATCAAAGGCACCCAAGTCTGAAGAAAATAAAGGCAAAGAAAAGATTGATATTGAAAAGATAAAGGGGCAAATGATCAAGACTTGGAAAAAGAGAGATGAGTGCAATACATCAAGTGAAGGGATCACTTCACCCAATGGGTCAAGTGATCACACTTCATCAAACTAAGCATGAGAAGTGTATGGGACTGATATACAAAGTTATATCATTCATCAGTCCCAAGACAAAGAAGCAATTCAAAGTATAAATCTACATGAAACAAGATGTCAAGATGAAAACTAAATGTTGATGCTGAGCTACCTTTGGATATCGAGTGAAAACTCAAAACAGATGTCGAGCTCCCAACAGTAGTTGAGCTGATAACTGATGTTGAGTTAAAATGGAAATTGAGTAGAAAGGAGATTTAGTAGATGCCGAGTTAGGTTGAAATTTCTTTAGAAGCTGAGTTAGCAGTTGAGCATTTAATGTGATGAAATCAGGGTATATTATCGTGATTTCAATTATTTTTTTGCATCACGATCAAGAAGCAAAGCCGAAAAAGGAGCGGAGAAGATCAAGAAAAGTTCAAAAGCAATTCATGAAAGATTCCAACAACGATCTTGTCGATTCAAGGTATTTCTCTTAAGTGCCGAGCTACGTAGGTCTCACAAACTTGTTTGAATTATAAAACCCTAGTTTGGAAAACAATGGCATCCGGGTCAAGAACCACCAAGGGTTTAGAAAGCCATGAAGTTCAGTTGGTCAGCAACGAAGTAAAACAACCTGAATTTAAGCCCATACCTGAAGTAGCATACAAGAATGATCTTGCAGGTGCATTATCAGTTATTCAGGATAAAGTTGTTATGGTAGAAGATGTTCCCAAATGCTACAATTGTAAAATCGGTGCCATAGGAGACTTAGAAATTCATAATGCATATGATGAATTATGTGAAAACAAAGTACTAAAAAATGAGCTTTCCATTGTAGAAAGAAAAGGATTAACCAAAACCCTAGCATTTCCGACTGTCTTCAAAACAGAATGGGTACGGATAGTTTTGAGCCGAATACATAACTGAGCTTTTTGGTTAGAGTCAGGGCTAGTAAAATTCACCAAGAAAATCTTTCATAGGGTTACTGGTATTCCAACCCTAGATCGGCCAAAGACCCTGCGAAGTGACAAAAGGGAAGTAATTGAGACAAATACAGGTGCAAAATGGAACAATAGAGGGATGACTATCAACACAGCCACTGATCCTCTACTAGACTTTGTTGTAATAATTATTTCACACAAATTCTATCAATCAAGTAGATTAAATAGTGTACCTTGTATAGCATTTGATGTTGCATATAAGATAATAAAAAGGGATCACACTTATGATCTGGCAAAGCTCATGTTTCAACAGATTAGTGAAAATCTAGGAGCTATAAGGAAGAGCAAAGGAGCTCAATGTAAATTTGGATCAGTTTTGATATGTATATTTTTCTATCTGATGAAAGAATTTCCTTCTATAGGGAAAGTTAAATGGAATCCAGACAAAAGAATTGTTGAACAAATTAATGGATACATTGAACAGATGGGTGAAAATTTTGATGCCCAAATGACTGGTTATTTTGAGGACTTCAAAAATTCCATGAAACAAAGAATGAGAATTCCAGTTTCAATGACTAAGAAATATGAAAAAGATATTTGCTTTCTTGTAGATATAGATTATACTTATGTGCAAGCAGTTATACCTAGAATAAGATGGCTTAGGCCACTAGGATATGAACTTGATGCTGATCAAGCCTCTGCAGCAATAATAGCCTTACTTGCAGAAGAAGTAGACAAAAATGAAAAAATCTTTAGAACTTATGATGTTGTCAAATCAAAGATAATAACAAAGTTGAAGACTGCTTCAACAGTAAAGAAGAAAGAGAAAATGGTAAGAAAAATCAAAAGAAAGTTTGGTGTAGAAGAAGAAGGGACAGCAGAAGAAGAAGGAGATGACATTAAAAAAGAAGAAGAAGTCATTGAAGAAGAAGAAGACAAACTTTAGGATTAGACTCAAGGGTGAAAAGGAGACAAAGAGGAAAGTGTTGAGGTTGAAGTAGCCAAGGAAGCACCAGTCAAGAAAAAGACCACAACTCCATCTGCTCCTAAATCCAAGGGGAGGAAAGTAGCTGCCCCAGCACCAAAAAGACCAACCACAAGGGTCACAACTCAAAAAGAAAACGAAGAGGCTAAAGGGAAGAAGAAAGACTCAAAGAAGACTGCTGTTGAGTCAAAGAAGAGGAAGTTCATTCCCCAGCCTGAAACAAATGAGGAGGAAACAAAGTCAGAAGACAACAGTTAATCTCAAGAGGTAAGACAAATACCCTAGATTGATGTTGATAAATTATGTACAAAAATTAGAAATAATGATTTGAAAAGATTAAAGAATCTAAATTTTTCTAAGCTCACCAAATGAGAGCAAAATAAATTAGAGGAGTCTGTGTATGCTATGATGGCTGAATATAAGCATACACCTCTAGAATTAGATGACTCTATGTCAAGAGAACTATATACAATCATAGAGGATAAATGGCATTTTTGTTTACAAATGGAAAAAGAAATAAGGGAGTCAACATTGGCAAGATTGTTGCCTAATTTGACTAGAGAGCAAATAATAAATGCCATAAAAAGGCATAGTAACAGATTCACTCCCGAGTATAGAGCATTCAGTATTCTACAGAATAAAATTGAAGAGGTAGTTACCAAATCCACAAGATTGTGGAAAATAGTTTACAAGAAGATTGAAGATGTATATAATGAGGAATATAAGGCAGAAGCAATTGCCAATATAAAAGAAAAGGGAGCATCAGAAATAAAAGAGAAGAAACTAGAGGAGAAGGAGAGTAAAAGAGAAAAGGAAGGAGAGGCACTCAATGAGGAGAAAGAGGAAGAGAAAGATAAAGCTGAGCCACAAGATCAAAGTATGCAAGACATACAGGTATCTCCTCCTAGTCCTCCTCATGCCACCATCACACCTACAAATTTCATAAAAATAAAGGATGTTACAGAAATTTTAGTTCAAAACATAAATCCATTAACTGCAGAGGATTTGGAAATCCTTGACCAATCATTTTTAGTAGCAAAATTAAGTTCAAATCCTATATTGGTCAGTGTTGATGAATTACAGAATCTAGAAGTCAAAGAAAAAGCAAGGGTAAAAGCACAAATGCCACCTTTGATCAGACAAACTACTGGTATTCTATTCCTTCCACCACCACCTTCACCAAGTATAAGTATTGATACACTCCAAGTGTCAAGTACAGCACCAGGAGAAACAAAAGAAAAATCTGAACAACCACCAAGTTCAACCCCATCTAGCATTCAAAAAGGGGATACTCAAGCTAAAGAAAAAGAGACATAGAAAAAGGAGGAGACTGCAATACAAACACTGGTTGCATTACCCAAATCTGGTACTCCAACACAAACTCTTCAGCAACCGAGCACAGATGGATTACAGATGAAAATCAGAACACTAGGCTCGAGTTCATCAAAAGCAGTCAGGAGACTTCACTATGGAGTTCCTGAGCTTGATGAAGAAATTAAAATCCCATATTATGAATCTAGCACTCTTACAGAAGAAAAGATTAATGAAATTCAGAGTGCACTAGACAAAAGAAGGAGACAAGAAGCACTAAGAAAGGAATACAAACATAAGCGTACATTGAATGAAATTAAGGACATATTCACGGAAGCTTTTTGCTTACAATCTCCAGATGAGTCAAGACCAATCATGAAACAACTTTCTGATATAGTTGACTAGGTGACTAATGAAGACCAGGAAAAAAATGTAAAATTACTTGAATGGTCAGAAAAGAAGTTCCAAGGAAAAGTAAATAGTAAAATATCCAGTGATATAGCACTAGCACAAGAAGAACTGGCAAAGAAAGTTACAACAGTTAAAATTGTACTAGGAAACATCTTTTCCCTGTACAACAAGTTGTGTGATTTTTTGACATTGACACAAGACACTAGCCAGAATATACTAAGTTTGGAAAGCAATTTGAAAACTTCTATTATGCAACTCCCTACAGATCCAGCTCAGAGTGAGAAGCATTTTGTCCAATCGCTTTACACACAAAGAGAGCTAGCCGTTTTGGCAGCAGAGGAGGCAACTACAAAAGCCAAATTGATACAAATGAAATAATCAATTACTCCTCATTCGGGATTACTTCATAAGGAGCAAATAAATGTAGAGACAGTCCTCGGGAAAGACCCCAATCTTTCTTCATTTGATGGACTTGTACACCTAGCAGCAGAGATTGCCATCCAGCATAAGACATTAGATGTCGCATTAGCAAATTGGGATGCAGCTTTGAAGATACTCCTTGAAGTAAATAGCACATTTTTGGCCAAATATGGAATTTCATTGAAAAAGACCCTTGACATAAGTGTTAAGAAAGGGGGAGAATAAGTAATTAAAGAAAGAAGTTGAGTACAGGAATGAAATGATAAGTATAATAAAAGGGGGAGTAAGTATAATAAAAGGGGGAGATAGAAGAGGTAGCCAATTTTGAAATTTTGAAGGGAGATAGCAGAGAAAAGCAAATTTTGGAATTTTGGGGGAGAAAGAAAATTTTGGGAAGCAAAGTTTGCATGAAGGATTAATTACTGAGTCACATGGGTTAAGTGTTTTTGCCACTCATGTCAAAGGGGGAGATTGCTAGCTTAAAGAATAAATTTGACAACTGAGTGTCAATACACTTAACCAAGATCAAGAATAGGTGCCGAGTGCAATAGATGCTGAGTAATCTTCAGGTGCCGAGTAAAGTGTAGGTGCCGAGTAAAGTGTAGGTGCCAAGTAAAGTGTAAATACCGAGTGAAGATCAGGTGCCGAGTAAATTTTAGATGCCGAGTAACACAGTTTTGTGTAAGTGTCGAGGAACTTAGTAGAAGAGCATGTGCTGAGCAACAGAAATATTTTAGGAGCCAACTAATCCAGGATATCAGCATAAGAGTTTGGAATCGCACAAACTATGATGAAAACAGTCTTTACAGCCGACATAAGGACATCTCGAAGGATTTAATGATTAGATCGAATCTTTTATATTTTCTATGTAATTTGCATCCACCCAATAAGAAAAATGATAAAGGCATGCAACCAATCAGAAAAAGATAAGTATTAAGTGGAAATGAAGATTGAATATGGATCGTAGATCTAGACCTAACCCTAAATCCTTGAATGTCTTTATAAGGAAGACGATATCTCATAGAGAAGATATGATAGAGAAGGAGATGATGAAGATGATGATATAGAGGAGAAGATATAGAGTGGTTGATATACTATTTTTACAAGCGAAAGATATTAGATCACAAAGGATCAAGATCAGACGAAGCAGAACAAAGCTAGCATTCAGCAATCAAGGATTGTAAACTATCAGGTTCATTTTACCTAATACTTTCTAGCCATTGTAGTAGCATGGAAATCCTATGGTGATAGGTTAGCTTAACAACTATTTCATTGATCCTAGAGATAGGGGATTAAATCCTTTAACAGGGTGACACTTCATGTTAAGTGTTTGTAAATCCTCTAACCAGGTTACTATTGACACAGTGTAAAGCCTTTAACAGGGCAGTCCTTTAACAGGGAAAACCATCAAAAGTGGTTAAACAATATTGCTGCAGTAATTTTTGTGGGTATCATCCCCACCCTAGTTTTACCTTCTTATTCCTAGAGGGTTTCTGGGTTACCAATTTCAGGTGTTATGTGTTATTGATGCATGTGTTAGTTTCATGTTTACTTAATGTATTTACATGCATGCAATTTATTTCCACATAAAAGTCTTATAGGACAAATTTTAGTACTTCTGATTCACCCCCCCCCCTCTCATAAGTACTCTTTCCACATTTGAATATTCTAACATATAGAGACTGAAAGCCAAGAAAATTGTGAAGAGCTAAACATAGATCTAAAATTTGTAAGTTAAGTTGTGAGTTGTATCAGGTCAAAAGCCTTTATTGTTACTCTCTAACAATTGTGTCAGCTAGGGTAAAATCATATGGACTTAGGTTGGTTTAACAACCATTTGTAAATATTTTAATAGGGTAGCATTCCTAGTGAATATTCTAAAGTCCTTTAACCAAGTCCACTTCTAATAGGGTGGTTAAATCCTTTAACTAGGTCACATTTAATAGTGTATTGTAGCCTTTAATAGGGTAGGCCTTTCACAGGGCATCACTTCATAAGAATGAGAATTGAGTAGCATGCTACTGGTGGTTTTTTTGAAATTAGGTTTCCATATAAATCAGTGTGTTATGTGTTGATCTTTCATGTGTTATGCTTGCATGTTGATTTATAGTAACTTGCTAAGTAGAAAATTTTAAGCTTGGATGTATAAATAGTATAATGGGCTCACTTTACTTGATGAAAAAGTTTTAAATTGGACATTTGGACCTTGAATAACATATTCACCCCCCCCCCCGCCAACCCTAGTTATTCTAAAGAATTTGCAACAAGTAGGTGTATGAGTATTTTCATTTATGGAAACATATATAATTTTGATATTTCATGATGTTATAAGAGTTAGAAAATACTCTAAGTGTCAAATAGTTTGCAGCAGTACAAAGATAGAGACAACATCTATGAATCATAGACTTTGAGTTATCTCATGTGTAGTTGAGGATCAATATTTGATAGGGTCATGATGATGTACATTAGTATGCAAACTTATACATACTGTATGACATAAGTTATAGTTATATTACTAGTTTGGGTAAACAATAGAAAATAATAGAGCACAATAGTTAATTAAACTATATGCCTTAAGGAATTATTTTGGTAACAAAATACGTACTTAACCTCGATGGGCCAAAATCCTAGATGCTTACCCCAAGTCATTTTATATTTGTTCAGCCATATGGAAGCATCAAGGCCAACTAAGTAGAGTCTTGATAATTTGTGAGACATAAGTAAAGATCATATCTTGCACAAATAATGAGTAGCAATTATGTGATGTAAACTTTTGTGAAGAAGTATTGAGTAATATGCGAGCCTTATGTGATGCAAAATCTTATGTATGATCAGAGTTAGTGTGAGACACAATAGTAAGAAAATATTGTATGTATACTTATTCTTGTGAAGAAGCTTAATTGTATATTGCATGTTAGTGCAGTGGGTTCTTCTTGCATACATTGTATTTGATCTATCAACTCCTAATAGGGTTGAAGTAACTCCTATTAGGGTTGAGACAACTCCTAATAGGGTTGAGGCTTTTAAGAAGGCATGGTCCTCTAACAAAGACTCAAGAAACTATATGTATTTTACATTCTCCTAACAAAGTCAATATCCTTAATAAGATTCTTTTGTTTAGTGGATCATTTTATGGGTTTCATCTCCACTAGGGATTTCCCTTGGCCAAGGTTTCCCTAGTTAAAAAATAATGATGTTATGAGTTCTCTTTGTGTATGGTTATATTTACTTTTAACATTGTTATTTTACTTTCATATGTAAGTTATAAAGTAATTAACATTATCCAATTGTGGGCAAAAGTTTGTAGAATATATATTCAACCCCCCCCCCCCTCCCCCCCACCATGAGTATTATCTATTTCTAGCAAATACATTTGATTATAAGGATCAGGTCATTAGTTACTTATTTATAAATGGATTTTAAAATAGATACACATTTTATTTCTTATCTAAAACCTATAAAGGATAAAAAATTGGAGTGATGTAAAATGAGAATTTGCTAAAATTATAGGTTTGAATCCCTCTCTTCCTATTATATAGAAATAATCTCTAAAGTAATTAGAAAGGTTTAATAGTTGAATAACTCTAAAATATTATCCTTTTTAATAGAACTAGTAGAAGAAATAATTCTTAAGAACATATGAAGTATTGTATACAAATAGTTGAATAATTATGAGAAAATAATTAAAATTTTACTTGATATTAGTGAAATTATATGTTAAGATTAAGTCTTAAACTTTGGGAAATAATATGACATATTCCAAAGCTACTATGACATAGGAAAATTTTGGATAATGATGAGAGGAAATTCTAGTTAGGGTAATATTTTGATATTAGGAAACAATAAGACAATTAACCATGAACATAGATTAGCAAGATGCATCCCACCAAGGGATTCATGGCATTCAACGAATAGAAAAAGAAGGAACTCATTAAACACAAGAAATAAATATAAACAAATCTCTTTGAAATTATTTGTGATTTTGTTCTTGAATGGTAAAGAGTACCTTTAAATAGATAAAGTTTGTTCTCTATAAAATTATTTGTAGGAGCACATCAGTAGCATAAAAACATGATTATAGTCAGGAATTTTCACATTTACTTTTGAAAAAAAACTAACATCTTGAACTTCACTTAAGGAAATCATAAGTAGACATGTAAATAATTGATGGCTTAACATAAGTAGTAAGGATAAAATATTAGAAAGAAAATTAAGTAATTTTTTTAAAGATGACATTAGGGAACCTGGTAGGATCATTATATATAAGAGATAGTAAGTTAAATCAATTCAAAACAAAAAATTATTCACTAAAATTTGTCTTATCCTTTTGGGTTAATTGGTGGGGAGTTACATACAGATGAATTCAGAACTATTTGCATAGAAGTGTTGTCTTGAAGTGGGAAATCAACAAATGGATCTATAATATTTTTCCCTTTTATGGCTTTATGCTCAACATACTGAATGTAAGATTTAGAAAGAATCGTCATCTATTTAGTAAGTCAACCAGTGAGTGAAACTTTACTTAAGAGATAATTAAAAGGGTCAATTTTTGAAACCAAGTGCATAGTATGAGATAGCATATAGTGTCGAAGCTTTTGGGATGCAAATAATACAATGAGACAACCTTTTTTAATGTTATTATAATTGATCTCATAAGAAACTAGAGTTTTGCTGATATAATAAATAGCTCAATTCTTTCCATTTTTATCATGTTGTGGAAGTAATCCCCCTAGGAAGGTAGTAATGGCTAAGATGTAAAAAATTAAAGGCTTTCTAGGAATAGGGGGATTGGTCAAAAATTCAAGAGCTTGGGTAAAAGTACAAACCTATGTCACCCCTTTGTAAAGGAAAAGGCTAACAAAGTATAATTGTTCACCTTCAATGACACAATATTGGTATTACTATTTTGAATTTAAAAATGAAGTAAAATAAAGAAATGTGTAAAAATGGATGAAGTTTATGATTATAATTTTTAATAATTATTTGAAATAAGAATTGAAATAGTTTCCAAATTTTTATAGATATTTTTTTTAGGTGCTGAAAAATGTTGAAAATTAGGGGTCTAGTTCCCACTACAAAACTATATGGAAATAAATGTATTTCCCTTTGATCTCAGACTATGTTATAGATAGCATATATAGCTAGAAAAATCAAAAATAAAAATTGGATTTAGACCTATATTTTCTCTTTTATAATGATTCAAATTTCAACTCACTTAACATCAATAGTTTCCATCTCCCACAACATTTTTCAAAACAAATATACTCTAACCATGAGAAAAAATATGCATTCTAAAAGAAGACTCTCTTCTCTAGAACATCATATAATTTTTTATTTTTTTATATGATTAAATTTTTTGTCTTACCCGAAATGTACATCTTTTCTAGTGTTAAAATACGTACTTGTAGATTTTTTTAATTACAATATACTAAATCTAATTTAAATACTATAAATTCTATATGAGAATATTCTTGACTCTAAGCTCTATAAAATGGTGTTCATGTGTTATTAAAAAATATCATAAAAAATAGTAAGAGTTATTGAAATGCCACTTTTTTGAAATAATTGTATTTCTTTAGTAATTGGATACAAATTAGTATAAAACATGCATTTGATAGACATTTCCAATTGGAAAAGTGTGATTCCATATATAACTTAGCTAGAATGAATTTATTTAGATCGTATGTTTGAACAAAATTGATTTTTAGATTGAAATACTCAAATTTAGTCATTCTGATAAGTCAGCCTAAAAGGTGACACAACTTTGTACTTTTACAGACTTGATTTGATTAAGGATCTTATCACATTCTTCATTCCAAAAACTAATGCATGAGCATCTTGGGTCTTTGAGCAATCTTTCATAAACCAACAATATTTCTTTTTTTCTTTACCAGTCTATTTTTTGTAAAATATCCATTGCTTCTTTTGTTTTCATGTTATGTGTAGTTTTACTCATATCAAGGATTGACCTTAGATCATAGTACTAAGCATGTAAATTCTTATTTTTTTGTATTTCCAAAGATACAAATTAGTATCTCTTTAGTAATTGGATACAAATTAGTATAAAACATGCATTTGATAGACATTTCCAATTGGAAAAGTGTGATTGGATAATAATTGTATTTCTTTAGTAATTGGATACAAATTCTTTAGTAATTGGATACAAATTAGTATAAAACATGCATTTGATAGACATTTCCAATTGGAAAAGTGTGATTCCATATATAACTTAGCTAGAATGAATTTATTTAGATCGTATGTTTGAACAAAATTGATTTTTAGATTGAAATACTCAAATTTAGTCATTCTGATAAGTCAGCCTAAAAGGTGACACAACTTTGTACTTTTACAGACTTGATTTGATTAAGGATCTTATCACATTCTTCATTCCAAAAACTAATGCATGAGCATCTTGGGTCTTTGAGCAATCTTTCATAAACCAACAATATTTCTTTTTTTCTTTACCAGTCTATTTTTTGTAAAATATCCATTGCTTCTTTTGTTTTCATGTTATGTGTAGTTTTACTCATATCAAGGATTGACCTTAGATCATAGTACTAAGCATGTAAATTCTTATTTTTTTGTATTTCCAAAGATTTAATCATTCTTTATGGTCATGTTTCATGTTGTTTTCATCCTATGTAGCATGTCATTCCAATTAGCATGATTTCTATTGAGTACATGACACCCTCTGTAGTTAGGAGCCAAATCCTAACACACATGTAGACCTATCTTTAAGTGAGTATTGTTTCATATGATCTTTTGTGTAGATTTTGGTTTAATCTTCCAAGTATGGACATATATTATAATTAAATGCTTGACTAGCCAACATGTGGCTTAGCTAACTATAAAAGAAGCTTGGTTAGATATAGCAAAGGGGTAATTAGTAATGAAGGAAGAATTCTTAGAGGAAAGAATTTTTGTTTTATATAAGGCTGCAACTGAGAAGGCCTCACAACTAGGCATGTTATAGTTTCTTTATATGTGATGTTAAATAATTATACCTATGAATATGCTACATTTGGCATTATGTTCTCTTTGGTTTCAATCATTTTCTTTCACTTTTATGTGTATCTTAAGTGAGGAGTGTTATTCTTTTAGTTTAATTTATTCTACATGTTGACCTTGAAAATTTGTATCTCCCTATGTCAAGTGGTATAAAAGAATCTTCTTTCTTTAGGCTTGAGACATGGAGAACCTTGTTTAATTTGGTTGTGTAGTGGCAAATCTAAGATCTAACCTATAACATTTAGAAGGTTATGATTTTGTAAGAACTATTATCAAGATGGATTGTAATATAGGAAATGATCATAATATTATTATGGACATATCAAGATAGATTGCAATCATACTTGAAGTTGAAGGAACAATGAAGAGAAGAGGTATACATATTGAAGATGTTAGTGATGATAAAGAGGAAACACCTAACCCTAACCCTAAACCTAAGTTTGAACAAGATGAGGAAAGGTTTATGAGATGGATAAATACTTCTAGTGTGAAGCTACTCATAATAATAAGGTTAAGGTAGAAGTCACAAAGTTGAAGGGTGTAATGCCTAACCCTATTTGACTTTTCTGTTGTATTGTTGGATTCTTTTAGGCCAATTTTCTGATTATTGGTAATTGGTTACCAGATTAGATTATTTCAATTATTTCATGATTTTTCAATGATGACATATATGTTCATATAGTGACATGTAGTTATTTAATGATGTTAGTTAGATGAATGATTTTTATGCAGTTTCTATGGATACTTACCCCATACTTGCATGTGTATGGTGTTCATGTATGTTTTCTTTATGTTTGACATTTTTGATGTGGTTGAAGAAGGGATTCATAGTCACTAACTATTCAAGATCTACATGAGGGTAAGTGCACCAAGTTGTGGTGCCAAAAATATGACACCCTTTTTCTTCTAACTTTAAAACCCAAATTTTTTATAAATGGGCTACAAACCCGCAACCCATTCATTTTTTCCTCATTTTCCAACTTCCTCTCATCACAACATGTATGCAAATTTAGCAAAATGAATATTTTTTCCACCTACATCCTCATAATCAAATTTCAAGATCACGATCACCTCGTATGTTGTCTAGCCTTCTTTTTGGATTGTTTTATATGTTTTTGTATTTTTTTTGTTGGTTTTTTTTTCATTTTTTCTTTAAATTTGTTTATTTATTTAGATTTCAATTGTTTTCTTGTTAGGAAATGTGAATAATGAACTAGGAAATCCCCAACAAGATCAAAACCAAAACCCTCAACAAGATTCAAACCAAAACCCTCCACAAAATGATAATCAAAACCCTCCGTAACAAAAAAAAGAAATTCTACAACCTACACCGATTGGAAGACCTCCTCCTAGAAAATAAAATAACATAATAAATGAAATAGAAAGAGGAAAAAATGAATTAGAAGCACTCATTGGTAGGTTGAAAGTTTGTGGACAAACCAATCCAATAAGAGCTCAATTGGAATCCTCCCTCGAGTCCATCATGACCCACCTAGCTTTTCTTAGTGGTCAGTTGGATATTTGGTGGGTTAAGAGGGATGAACAAAAAATATATTATGCAAAAGAATTATCATATCAAAATGTAAAGAAAAAAAATATCAAAAGGTAGCATTTGTGTATTGTTTAGAAAGCTTTGTGAAAAAAAATACTATTAGAGAGATAAATAAATAGTTTCCCATCCATTGGTGCATACATGATGGTATTAGAAATAACTTTTTGGATAGATGGTCAATGGTTTTTGATGCCCCTCCCTGCAATAATCATGAGGTCCCAATGTATTTCTTACAAAAATTATATTGTGAGTTTGTCCTTGGGGAGATCCCCAATTATTTTGATATATTGGAATCTCAAGGTAGAGGTGGGGGGTCATCATTGGGAGGCCAAGGGCACATTGTGACCCTAATGTAGTTAGGGCACCTATTATCAAGCCACAGGGTGAGCATGTGACTATTCCTTTAGTTGTGAAGGAACATGTAGAGGCCAGTACTCTAGGTACTATTAATGCTTTGACATAGACCCTCATTCATTGCATGAGTCTATTAGTTTGGGAGGAGCCTTCTATGTCTCATGGTCACATGTGCACATCATGTAGATCCTTATGCACATTTGGTAGTTGTGTTGGAGATAGTGTGGATGATGGGCTAGTTACTAATCAGTTCCTGAATGAGACATTTGGCATTGACACATAGGTAAATTAAAATTATAATAAACTAATTTTATCACATTTAATATGTATAATGAAGGACTAATTAATTAGCATGTATTGACATTGTTCAAAATTTAGGGTCAAAGTGTTAGCAGCCCTAGTAGTGCTTCTCTAGCCCCATTTTTCATCCCCTTGACAAGTCCAAAGGTATGTATTGATTTATTCATTTAAATTAACAAATATATTTATTAATTAATCAAAAAAAGGATTGACAAAAAAAAATTATGCATGTGCATTAGTTCTCTACAGGACGATCGACATTCACTAGGGACACCAAGCCTAGACGTGATATGAGCTTCATAGAGGTACATTTATTTCATGTTAATTTAATTCATTTGATTTTATTTGTTTCATGTTTAATGTTACATGTAACAAGTAGTGTATGAAATGTAGCTCTTGACATCTAAGACTCTTCCTCATCTTTAGCAGTCCATGGATGGTGGAGTGGCTATAGCTATGGCTAGTTTAGAGCCATTGACTAAGGTATGAAAGAATTTTCTTAGTTTTAGTTGTCATTTATAATAGTTAGTATCAATATTTCTAATGTTATATATAAGTGATTATATTGATTGAATTGTTGTAGGGTCTTGTTACACTTGATCATCCACGAGCCTTTGAGGTAGATTTGCAAAGTGACTATTTGATGGCAGTAAGAAAATAATTAATTTTGTGTGTACATATATTTGATTTCAATGTATAATAATTATTGATTCATATCTACTTTGTTTGTATCAGCTCCAGTTAGAGAAGAGCCTCAACAAGAGGATGAGCGAGCATATGAGAAAGACCCCATCATCCCCATCATCTCCCTCCACATGACAACTAAAGACCTCTAGAGATTTTTTTCCTTCCCCTTGTGGGAAGGAGAAGATAAAGTTGATAGGCACACATGTATAGGCATCAGTGGACATATATGTTGGATTTTATGTTAGTGGACATATTTGATATACATTTGATGTATATATGACATTTTATATTTGATGTATGACATTTATTTGATACATGACATTATTAGAATTATGACATTATTGGTTAATATACGATATGTTTGTTCATGTATGACATTATTGGTTATCATAATATATTATGAGGTTGCATGGGTACTTGTACCCACACCCCTAATACTTGTACCCACATACCCAAGTACTAGGTACACATATCCCAAGTATCGGGTACTCGATGGAGAGCATCATAGCTAAGGACCTTGATTGAGATTTCAAAAAAAAAAAATTTGGTTTTTTGTTTGTGGATCAGCTTATTTTTTATCTTAATTCAATACCTAATTAGTTTGAAACTTTGATAGAATATTGATTAACAATAAAATTTATCACTATTCAAGCATAAGTTTATCATTTCCAATATGTCATCATCATATGATTTATGATCTTGTTCATGTTTAAAGTTTTCCTTCTCTAATATTTTTTTATCAAGCTTAATTCAATACCTAATCAGTTTGAAACTTTGATACAATATTGATCAACAATAAACTTTATCAATGTTAAAGCCAAAAATTTAAAATTTGCAATATGTCATTGTCATATGATTTATGATCTTCTTGATCATGTTTAAAGCCTACCTTCTATGTTATGCATCTAAATATTTATCATAAATTATTATCACAAGCATATAACAAATTTGAAATTGAAGACAATACATTACATTTACAAACTTTATCACTATTCTTGAAATGAAAAATCATTGTCATGAATCATAAATTTAGGTTTTCTATAAATATAAAAGTATAATTAAAAATAAAGTTTGACATACCCAAGTAACCCCATCCCCTATTATAAATAATAGTTGTACTCGTACCTGTACCTATACCCTAAGTACCCTAACTACCCTTGTCCCCATGCAACCTTGAATATTATATGTGGATCTTTTCTTTTTCTCTACACCTATGTGGTCTATAGGATATCTTGATACTTATAACATCCCCTAACCTTGCCCAACCTCCTCACTAGATTAATTGATCCAAACTTTAAGCATCACTCCCTTACTCTTCTAGGAATAGTATCCCTCTGAAGGTTTTATAGGTCTAGGGTACCATAGCACTCCCGATCCAACCAAGGTTTTCATGATGTCCTAAGGTGTTATTGGAACACTTTTACTATGCTTGAATGTATAACAACAATGGATTTGTACTCAATTTCAAGATTTCTTCACAAAAGCGCTACAAGGAGAGCCCTTAATTAAGCCTCCACCTAGATTTCTAGGGCCAATAGGTCCTTTTTCTTAGAGTTTAAACACCTCTAGCATTAAGAACAATTGATACATAGGACCCATGCTCAAGGATTTTTAGGGTCTCAAGGTGCATACAGGCCATACAACAAAAATAGCAAAACTAAGGGTTTGGTAGGGTTTTTTTGGCTGCCTACTGTCCCCACTTTCAAGACACCTTCCACACTTCATCAAGATTCCTCCTCTAAAAGTTATAACCTCATCATACCCCTCTTCAATCCCTCAGAATGGAAAGTCTTCATTCTTCAAGCTTTCCTCTCAAGAGCTCTTTCTTTGTTGATAATCCCTAGCTAAGCATTGCCTAGCTCGCCTAGGGCTTGGTCAAAGAACTCTTTGCACTCACTTTTAGGGTCATTTCTTGCATAATATAATACATTATATTATATATCCTTGAAATCCAAAAGACCATGGAATTTCAATGGTGAAGACAAGACTTATAGACCTTTCATGATATACAACTCCAAAACTAGCAATAGATAGGTATCTTTGAAAAAATTTACAAACCTTTCAAAACTTGGTCACAAACTATACCTAGTGCATGGAAAATGGGAAAAAAACAATAAGAAAACTAAAACATGCAAAAAAATGATTATAGCCACGTGATTTACCTCCAAACAAGATTTAAAACCAGTAAAATCTATGCTAAAATAGTCACAATCTGTTGTATACATTCCAACAGTACAGATTTGTGAAAGAAATGAGTTACCAACCCTTGATTAGGGTTCCTCCAAGTATAAATAGGTTCCTCCTTGGGTTAGAGATAGGTTTTAGGGATTTTTCAAAGCTTCTTTACAAAGTACATGAAAATATTATACCTATGTTGGAACCTAATATTGCTTTTCATGACAAGAAAGAAGATATTCTTAGTCAGTTAAATATTCTTGCTTAGTAGTTTAGGAGAGCTTGAGAAGATCAGCATAGAGCTAGTAGAGTTCTCAGGAAGAAAGAAGATATAGATTATGTTCTTAGACAACTACAACAACAAAGAAAAAGACAAAACCAAATAACCTCTAGAAACTAAAAATCCCAAATATCTTAGTCTGTGAACCATTGTTTTGAAAATTGGAGTTTGTATTCTCTAGACAATATAGTAGATCTCAAAAAAGGGAAGGTATCCTTGATTCTATATTTCAATAATTGCAATACCTTAACTTCTCACCAAACCTTACAGGGTCTTGGAGAAAAGAAAAAAGTAGACCTTCATCTCCTTTGAAGGAAACCCAATCGTCTCCCACCCTACTATTTGGAAAGCTTAAACTTTACATGGGACAAATCTTCCCCCTAAAGTCACTATCTCAACTCTAATTGTTGCAATGGCTCAACCATGGGGAGCTTCCACCTCTTAAGTGCTTATCTAAACAACCTAACCAAAGGAGTTATGGAAATCTTGCCCAAGTTCAATGGTAATTCCTATCGAGAGATGGTTGAAAATGTAGGAAATCCTTAAATGTCTATTGACTCAATAAATTGTCATCTTGAATATAAATTCTATGTAAAAAAATAGGGCAATATCCTGGTAATCTTATAATATCCTTCATGCACTATTCCAAGAAGCCAATAGATCCTTAAGACTCAGGGCAATACATTGTGCCCAAAGTAGTTGAACAAAGGTAAACATCATTTTTATCAAACCTTTGGTTCAAAATTTAAAAGTTTAATGACTCCAAAATCTCATTTGCTAAAAAAATCCATACTTTTTCAAGTCACTCAAAAGTTAAAAAATCCCCCCTATGAGTACCTTAGATTGAACCCTAACAAATTGGATAAGTTGATTGAAGATGTCATAGGTCATCGATTTATGCCTAAAGTTGTTGATAAATAATTAACTAATGTTTTATCTTTAGAAATCAGTCAAAATTATGTAGTTCATTCCTCCATTGTTAAATTTGAGGGTAAATTTGGTTCATATGACAAATATTGCTCATTAAATATGAAGCTCAAACCATTCTATATTTCTATGTTCATACACAACCATAAGATCAATAATTGTATAATTGACTCTAGGGCCTCTGACAACACAATGCCTTGTATGTTCTGAAATCCTTAGATCCAACCCCCCTCCCCCTAATTAAAATCTTTGGTAAATGGTCTTTTATGGATTATAAGAAGGCCCCCCTAGTACAAAAAATAAAAAATTCTAAATTTACATTAGGCACTCATCCAAGCAAGACACTAAAGATAACTATTTTGGTTCCTAATATCCTAGTTAGTAATGACATGTCGAGAAAGATTTTTTGTAGGGACCTAGGAGGAAAAGTTAAATTGGATTGGTCTCAAGATACTATAATAGTGGGTAAGGAAATTGTGACACTCCAACCAAATGGAAATTCTATGTAAATTCCTTTCATCACAAGATCCTTGAGCCCAAATTCTATGCAATAGGTGTTAAATTTCTAACTAAATCATTTTAGGAGGGGAAGAGGTTGTTGAATCTAAACTTAATAATAAGGATCCCCTACATCATATTGAGTTCAATGGTATCTGTTCATCCAATAGTATAGGAGTTGGTGTAGTGTTGATATCACCATAAGGTGATAAATTCCCTTATTCTTTTAAACTAGAATAAAACAACACAAATATAAAAATGCAGTATGAAGCCTTGTTGGTAGGAATTGTCGAGCCTTGTTGTTAGGAGAATATTAAATGTGAAAAACCCAAGGTTGAAGAAGTATCAAGATAGGGCATGGGATGAAGTAGAAAGATTTTAGGATTACCTTATTACCATAAAAAAATAACATGTTTAAAATGTTGTGTATGATTACCCCTTTACTTTCTATCATGAGTCTCCATCATTGGATGAGATGACATATCCAGTTGCCATAGTCAAAGATCACTTCCCTATAGCATTTGGTGACCCTTAGGGATGTTTCAATTTAGTGTGTCCAAGAATTTTCAAGTGTTAAATGGGATAGGAAAAACTTGTGGCTAGTTTTTACCTAGCCACCCAAAGATTAGAACAGACATTTTGATTCCACAATGAAAGGTGAGAGAGATTTAATAGTTGGAAACTTTGTATTGGCCAACACTACAAGTTTCAGCATCACCCAAGATGGCATTGCAAAATCAAAATGGAGTAAGATCACCAAAAAGTGAGAGAGACTATTGCAGGTCTCCACAACATAGTCCTCTAGGAGCCAGAATCACATCTATACCTCACACGAGCTCCAAGATATACCCCATCAAAGATCACTACCTTATGGAATTTAGTGACCCTTAGGGACATTTCAATTTGGTGTGCCTAAGAATGTTCAAGTGCTCAACAAGATGGGATGAGCTTGAGGCTAGGGTTTACCTAGCCATCTAGAGGTAACAAAAGAGATAGTTTGATCTCACGATGAATGGTGAGGGAGATTTGGTAGTTGGAAACTTTGTACTGGCCAACACTATGAGTTTCAGCATGACCTAAGATGGCATCACAAAATGAAAATAGAGGAAGATCTCCAAAAAGTGAGAGAGGTTATTGTAGGTTTCTACAACATAGTCCTATAGGACTTAGAATTACATCCATAGCTTACATGAGCTCTAAGATATGCCCCATCAAAGATCACTACCCTATGGCATTTAGTGACCCTTAGGGATGTTTCAGTTCAACGTGCCTAAGAATGTGCAAGAACTCAATGGGATAGGATGAGCTTGGGGTTAGTGTTTACCTAGCCACCTAGATCTAATAGAATAGATAGTTCCATCCCATGATGAAAGGTGGGAGAGATTTGGCAGTTGGCAACTTTGTACTAGCCAACACTACAAGCTTTAGCATCACCCAAGATGGCATCACAAAATTAAAATGGAGTAAGATCACCAAAAAATGAGAGAGGTTATTGTAGGTCTTTGCAACACAATCCTATAGGACCTAGAATTGCATCCATACCTCACATGAGCACCAAGATATGCCCCATCAAAGACTACTACCCTATGGCATTTAGTGACCTTTAGGGACGTTTTGATTTAGCATGCCCAAGAACATTCAAGTGCTCAAGGGGATGGGATGAGCTTGGGGCTAGGGTTTACTTGACCACCTAGAGCTAACAAAATAGGTAGTTTGATCCCATGATGAATGACGATAAAGATTTGGTAGTTGGCAACTTTGTACTATCTAACACTATGAGTTTCAGCATCACCCGAGATGGCATTGTAAAATCAAAATAGAGTAAGATCTTGAAAAAGTGAGAGAGGTTATTATAGGTCTTTGCAACATGGTCCCATAGGACCTAAAATCCCATCCATACCTGGCACAAGCTCTAAGACATGCCCCATCAAAGATCACTACCGTATGACATTTAGTGACCCTTAGGGACATTTCGGTTTGGCCTACCCAAGAATCTAATATCAATTCAAATAATGTATCTAGATTCTAAGAAAATCAAAACATAAATCTATGATTTAAACTTATCTCATCACTTATACATAATAACAATACCCACCTTGTCATGTGGATAGTGTTGGGGGAGAGGTTGCAACAATGTATTTGGATCCAAATGATTACTCTTTCTCTCTCTCTCTCTCTCCCTCTCTCCCTATTCAATCAAATGAACCAACTAGATCTACTCTACATTTTAATTTCTTAAATATAGTCTCATGGTTTGACTCATGAACTTTCCAAAGAATCCTATTATGTATTTTTCCACCATATTTTATCAAGTGGACATTTGATGTGAGAACAAGGTTCAAATAATGAAGAATCTTCTTCTCTATTTGCTAATCCTTGAATAACCAAAAGTTAGGGTTCTTCATAGAATATCATCTAAGCCATGTGCCAGTGATAACCACCACACTGATATGGTACTCTAAACCTTCACCATCTATAACAGAGTGATCCAATTTTTGTTTGACTTGGATATAATGACACAAATAATAATTTGTCCCTTCTTCATTGTCTTCAGGTGGAATAACAACAAAAACATGGCCTCAAGTGACAAATGTACAAAATGCAGTTAATTTAGAAAATACTTAGGTAAAAGTTATAAAGCTACATATTGAAATTACAAATATATATATATATATATATATATATTATAGGTTTCAGTAGATTAGACAAGTAGTCTAAGTCAATAGGTGAATCCATTTCTACCATCTCTAGGTCTTGTGGGGGATAATAGGTGTCAATTCAGTCCAAAACCCATATATCCCATTGGTCCACCCATTTAGTTGACTCACAGTCATCCCAATTTTCCTTTGCACATGATGGACAATAGCATGCCATTTTTCATGTGATTTTCTTCTTTCTTTCATTAACTTTGTTAAAATGACACATTGTCCAAAGCCTGTAAGTGCTAAGATTAATTTTGTATCCCATTATTCTTTTTATTTTCCATTATGATTTGAATATATTTGTAGGCCAAAGAAAATTGGGGAGGGCAAGTGTCTCTTTTACTTTTGAGTATGGGTCTTCTATATCTTTACAATTAGAAGCTTCATGTCATTCTTAGTTGAAAGGGTTATGCTATTCTTAAACTTTTGAATGATTGATTCAAAAATTTATATGGACAGTAACTAATTTCTAATAGACTCTTTCATAATCATTTAATTGTCTTTTTTAGATCCGCAAGGGGTAGGTTAACACCATTTACAAGAATGATCATGAACTAGTGCTCTAGTTCTATGATTTCATTGTGAAGTGAGTTCTAAATATTTTTCTATGTTCAATTTTAGTGCATTCTTTTGGGCTTATTATATATTTTCTCTATATTGATCTTCATGAAAGCTAGACCATATGATGATTTCTTCAATTCTCATAGTGAGTTTTAAAGTATTTTTTTGTTTTGTACTTTTGGGCTTATGATGTATTATTAGTAGGTTGAGCTACTTGAATGTTAGAGCATTATATACTTTAATCTTAATCTCAATTTCTTGATGAATTTTATATAAACCAAAATAAATTGCACATTAGACAACCATAGATATGCTCCAAAAGAACTTTTGAGTAGTTTGAATTTTTTTTCCTTGGAGTTCTCCAAATATTTAAATAGAAGTAAAAAAGCATTCTTCCTTTCACCTAAACACAATTTCAAAAAATGAGTTTGGTTGAGAGAGAAGAGTGCACATATTCAACTTTCAACTTGACTACTAAAGAAAAAATAGCCAACAAGCCATAATGATTGTGTAGTAGTTCAAAATTTAGTCTTTATTCCATTTGTCAATCAGATAAATTTTTATAAATAGGAGATAATTTCCACAGCAAGTTAAATTGTGATATTGCTATCAAGATTTAACTATGTTATTTTGAGTCAAACTCATTGACCCATGTTTCATGAGTAGTGATTAAACATGAATCCATCTCTCATGATAATAAATGGAACACTTAGCACTCATTGGATCCAAGTGATCCTCACAAGGGTGAAGCACTGGGATTTACTAGGAGGTCAGTCATCCCAGTACTATGCTAGCCTAAGTGCACTTAACTACAAAGTTTCTTCCATGGCTAAACCCAAAGCTACTCATGAAACATGGTTCAATGAGTTTGACTAAAAATCACATAGTTAAATCTTGATAGCAATATCACAATTTGACTTGCTATGGAAATTATCTCCTACTTATCAATTGATGAGCTTAAGTGGCTTTATAATAAATGTTTCATAAGGCACAACACTTGGTGAAGGTTTTGCAAATGGGGTTGCAAGCTTTGGGTTTAACCATGGAAAAGGTTGGAGTAGTACTATAATGGGTGACCTCCTGGGAAGTCCCAGTACTTCACCCTTGTGAGCATCACCTAGATCCAATGAGTGTTAAGTGTTCAATTTATTCTCATGGGAGATGGATTCATGTTTAATCACTACTCATGAAACATGGGTCAATGAGTTTGACTCAAAATCACATAGTTAAATCCTGACAACAATATCACAACTTGACTTGCTGTGGAAATTATCTCCTACTTATCAATTAATGAGATTAAGGAACTTTATAATAAATGGTTCATAAGGCACAATACTTGGTTAAGTTTTTGCAAATGGGCTTGCCTGCTTTCAATTTAACCATGGAGGAAACTTCGTAGTTAAGTGCGCTCAAGCTGGAGTAGTACTAGGATGGTTGACCTCTTGAGAAGTCCTAGTGCTACACCCTTGTGAACATCACCTAGATCCAATGAGTGCTAATTGTTCCATTTATTCTCATAAGAAATGGATTCAAGTTGAATCACTACTCATAAAACATGGGTCAATGAGTTTGACTCAAAATCACACAGTTAAATCTTAATAGCAATATCACAATTTGACATGCTGTGGAAATTATCAACTAGTTATAAATTGATGAGCTTAAGGGGCTTTCTAATAAATGGTTCATAAGGCACAACACTTGGTGAAATTTTTGCAAATGGGGTTGCAATATTTGCATTTAACCATGGAGGAAGCTTCATAGTTAAGTGCACTCAGGCTAGAGTAGTACTAGGATGAGTGACCTCCTAAGAAGTCCTGGTACTTCACCCTTGTGAGCATCACCTAGATCCAATTAGTGCTAAGTGTTCCATTTATTCTCATGAGATATGAATTCATGTTGAAGCACTACTCATGAAACATGGATCAATGAGTTTGACTCAAAATCACATAGTTACATCCTGATAGCAATATCACAATTTGACTTGCTATGGAAATTATCTCCTACTTATCAATTGATGAGCTTAAGAGGATTTCTAATAAATGTTTCATAAGGCACAAAACTTGGTGAAGGTTTTGAAAATGGGCTTGCTAGATTTGGGTTTAACCATGGAAAAGGCTAGAGTAATACTAGGATGGGGGACCTCCTGGGAAGTCCCAGTGCTTCACCCTTGTGAGCATCACCTAGATCTAATGAGTGCTAAGTGTTCCATTTATTCTCATGAGATATGGATTCATGTTGAATCACTACTCATGAAACATGGGTCAGTGAGTTTAACTCAAAATCACATAGTTAAATCTTGATAGCAATGTCACAATTTGACTTGCTGTGGAAATTATCTCCTACTTATCAATTGATGAGCTTAAGGGGATTTCTAATAAATGTTTCATAAGGTAAAACACTTGGTGAAGTTTTTACAAATGGGGTTGCAAGCTTTCAGTTTCACCATGGAGAAAAATCTGTAGTTAAGCATGCTCAAGTTGGAGTAGTACTGGGATGGGTGACCTCTTGGGAAGTCTCGGTGCTACACCCTTGTGAGAATCACCTAGATCTAATTAATTATAAGTGTTCTATTTATTCTCATCAAATATGGAATCATGTTAAATTACTACTCATGAAACATGAGTCAATGAGTTTGATTCCAAATCACATAGTTAAATCTTGATAGCAATATCACAATTTGACTTGCTATGGAAATTATCTCCTACTTATAAATTGATGAGCTTAAGGGGATTTCTAATAAATGGTTCATAAGGAAAAACACTTGATGAATATTTTTCAAATGGGTTTACAACCTTTGGGTTTAACCATGGAGGAAACTTCGTAGTTAAGTGCACTCAAGCTGGAGTAGTACTAGCATGGGTGACCTCCCGAGAAGTCCTTGTGCTTCACCCTTGTGAGCATCACCTAGATAAAATGAGTGATAAGTGTTCCATTTGTTCTCATGATATATTTATTCATTTTGAATCACTACTCATGAAACATGGCTCAATGAGTTTGACTCAAAATCACACAGTTAGATCCTGATAGCAATATCACAATTTGACTTGCTATGGAAATTATCTCCTACTTATCAATCAATGAGCTTAAGAGGATTTCTAATAAATGTTTCATAAGGAACAACACTAGGTGAAGGTTTTGCAAATGGGGTTGAAACCTTTGGGTTTAACCATGGAAAAGACTGGAGTAGTACTAGGATGGGTGACCTCCTAGGAACCAGTGCTTCACCCTTCTGAGCATCACCTAGATCTAATGAGTGCTAAGTATTCCATTTATTCTCATGAGACATGGATTCATGTTGAATCACTACTCATGAAACATGGGTCAATGAGTTTGACTCAAAATCACATAGTTAAATCTTGATAGCAATATCACAATTTGACTTATTGTGGAAATTATCTCCTACTTATCAATTAATGACCTTAAGGGGTTTTCTAATAAATGTTTAATAAGGCACAACACTTGGTGAAGGTTTTTCAAATGGGGTTGCAAGCTTTTCGATTTCAATATGGAGGAAACTCTATAGTTAAGCATGCTAGAGCTAGAGTAGTACTGGGATGGGTGACCTCTCAAGAAGTCCCAGTGCTAAACCCTTGTGAGCATCACCCAGATCTAGTGAGTTCTAAGTGTTCCATTTATTCTAATGAGAGATGGATTCATTTTGAATCACTACCATGAAACATGGGCCAATGAGTTTTAATCAAAATCACATAATTAAATCCTAATAGCAATATCACTATTTGACGTGTTGCAGAAATTATCTCCTACTTATCAATTGGTGAGATTAAGGGGATTTATAATAAATGGTTCATAAGGTACAACACTTGGTGAAGGTCTTGCAAATTGGGTTGCAAGCTTTGGGTTTAAACATGGAGGAAACTTTGTAGTTAAGCACACTCAAGCTGGAGTAGTACTAGCATGGGTGACCTCCCAGGAAGTCTCGGTGCTTCACCCTTTTGAGCATCACCTAGATCTAATGAGTTATAAGTGTTCCATTTATTCTCATGAGAGATTTATTCATGTTGAATCACTATGCATGAAACATGGGTCAATGAGTTTAACTCAAAATCACACAATTAAATCTTAATAGCAATATCACAATTTGACTTGCTACAGAAATTATCTCCTACTTATCAATTGATGAGCTTAAGGGGCTTTCTAATAAATGGTTCATAAGGCACAACACTTGGTGAAGGTTTTACAAATGGGGTTGCAATCATTGGGTTTAAACATGGAGGAAACTTTGTAGTTAAGCGTGCTCAAGCTGGAGTAGTACTGGGATGGGTGACCTCTTGGGAAATCCTGGTGTTTCACCCTTGTGAGCATCACCTTGATCCTCTGAGTGCTAAGTGTTCCATTTATTTCATTAGAGATAGATTCATGTTGAATCACTACTCATGAAACATGGGTCAATAATTTTGACTCAAAATCACACAATTAAATCTAGATAGCAATGTCACAAATAAATTTTATTACAAACTTCCATAAGTATCCAAAAGGTTCCAATAATTAGATAATATTGGATATAGCCTCATCACTAGATTGTTGGTAAGTCTTTGAGAGTATTGGACTTGAACAATGTCACAACCTAGGGCATGAAATAAAAACAAAATTTGTGTTGTTTGAAGATATATATCTTTTTCAATGTTTTCTACTCTCCTATTTGATAACATAAATACTTGAAATAATGAATAGAATTAATAGTGCATATCAGATAAAGGAGTAGAAATATATCTTTATTCACACATGAAGTTATTGTAGTTGACAAAGATGGTTAGTCAAGGTGATCCAACTAGACCTTTCTTCTTTTCTTGATGATACAAAATCTATTTAAAGTATCCAATGGTTGCCAAGTAGAGTACAACTGTCAACTAAGTAACAACTCTTATAACTACCCAAAGTTGACAATAGATCAATACATAGATAAACCATATTATCAAAATATAATAATAGGGTATTGTATATTACTACAATTTCCATTATTTATTTTGTGATGTCATTAAAATTTTCTAAGATATGCCAAAATAAATATATAAATATTTTTTCAAAACTTCATGTACTTATTATATCCTCCATATTGTTAAATGGCCAGCATGACTACCTTTGTTCTCTATGTCACACACATTTTAGGGTGCACAAGGTCACTTGGAATCGAGAATTGAACTTAAAATTATAGAAAAATAGTAGTTATCTCAACTTAACATTACATAAAGACACTCATTAGAAAATAATGAAAGTTACTATCAATGGGGTTTCCATAAAAAATGATGTATTACAAATACTCCATAGCATTGAATAAAACCACTTTTTAATCATAACTAAATTCTTCATTCTAACATGTAGTTCCATTGAAGAATGTTCAAACTATAGCACAAATGCTAGATAAGAAATACATCATGCACACAAGATGTAGATTCCACAAAAAATAAAGATTGTGTATATTGACACTAAAGATAAAATACTAGCTACCACATTCACCATGTTGACATGGTCAATTGATTTGTTCAACTAAGGAAAAACTATTGTGGAGGCTCTTTTTCAACCAACCACATAACTAGCATGGCTTTGACATGACCCAAATTTGGCATTACTACCTTTTTTTAAATAACACATTGTCCAAAGCCTATAAGTGTTGAGATTAATTTTCATATCCCATTATTCTTTTTCTTTTCCATTATGATTTGACTCTATTTGTAGGCCAAAGAAAATTTTGTAGGGCAAGTGTCTCCTTTACTTTTGACTATGGATCTTCTATATCTTTACGCTCAGAAGCTTCATGCCATTATTAGTTGAAAGTGTTATTCTATTCTTAGACTTTTGAATGATTGATTCAAAAATTTTATGGACAATAATTCATTTCTAATAGACTCTTTCATAATCATTTAATTTCAACATTATATTAAAAGTCTATTGAAAAATATACAATATAATGGATAATGCTCTCAAGATATGAAGATGGCTTTAAAAGTAGTTAAATAGATGAGGGGATGTGGCTACATTCCTACTATACAAATTTTTAATGTTCTCCTATATGGTTTAATTTAAAAGAAGTAGGTAAGTTACCATTCACCTTTGATTATTTGGGACACAATGGTGTTAGGGTGTAATATAGTCAACCCTTAATTCAAGGTTATAGCAAAAAAGTACCTAATATTTACATCATTGAATATTGATATCTTTTCCTTAGGATTGCCACAACTTTCCTCTTTTGTTTCAAATAGGAAAGTAATTAAATTTCCTTTGATAGATCATTGAAATTATATTTCAAAGCAAATGGATAATGCTCTCAAGATTATTGATGACATGTCATTGGTTGGGGCATCTTCAAATTATTCTAAATTTGATTTTGTTAGGTTACTAGAAAGAAAATGACATTCATTTCACATTGTTCTAGATAGTACTTTATAAACTTTTGATAATATGATCAAATTTTGTTATATATAATTTTGTGAGGAGGTTATTTTAATGTTAGTTGGGACTCGTTCTTTTGAAGAAGTTTTTCTTGGTGAAAAATCATTTGGACTGTGGTAGTATGGAAAAATAATAGATATTGATACTATCATTATTTTTTTACTACATCTTTTGGATTTCATTTGTAACATTCACCTAATATTAGTTGGGCATATCTGGCTTAGGAAAGTTTCATTTAGTCTTGTTCCAAGTTTTTTTCCAAGTTTCATGAACTTCTTAAATGTTGGCATGATAAATTATATCCATTCTAATGCATCTTTGTCAACAAGATGAGCTCTTATTGAAATCAAGTGAAATCCTACAACTTATGAGCACAATAGTCCCAAAAATACACATTTCTTGTAGATATGTTAGCCCAATCAGGATACCTAACCTATGGATGTAGTGATCCAATGATAGTTTGAATTTTGGTGATTATCACAACAATGATTCCATTTATGCTGAAACCTTGATGTCATGGAAGATCTTCATGTGCATCCTCATGGTGGTTGATTCTTTGAAGGGCCTCCCTATGATTATACAACTTGACACCCCTAATGGTTTGTGGATTTAGACTCTACTCTTAACGATTCATCTATATTGGTGATAGTGCCAATGGCTATGCTCTGACTAATTAGGCTTGCAGAATAGAAGCTCCCCTACTCACTTGCACAAGCATCCCAATTGCTAGATGCAAGCTTTACCCTTAGCACCACTTTATAGATCACTATAATGAAACACTAGAACAACAACCACCATTCAACCACACTCCCAGATTTGTGCTAATGGAGTGAGAAATAAAAGAATCTTTATGAAGCTATGAATAGAAAATGGATTGTTGCTTCATTCTGCTCCTATAGATTTGATGTCATTGATTTCATTTAAAATTTAGTACTGCATTCATCCTTTGCTCATTCTTGGAAATGGCTTCATTAAATGGTCACAAGGAGCTTCCAATAATAAAATCTCTCTCATAACTCATGATAAGTAGCCTAAATAATAGATGATGGCTCACCCTTTAGATCACTTTCCAAGAAACCACAATGACATGTTGGAATGACAAGTGCTATCGAACCATTCTACAAATTGTGCCAATGAATTTGCATAGAGACAACTTTGGGGAGACTTTTTATAGAAATCACGATGCTTTTTTGAACACCAGCACTAATTCTATTGGAGGGTTGCTAGGATCTTTCATTATCAAATCTCCCATTAGCCACTATAGGTTCATAAAAAATTGCTAAAGCATAAAGTAGCCACCTAATGCTAGATCAAGGCTCACCATTAGATCAACTTCCAAATTGTTGAATAGATGTGCTATAGAATGGAAACCACTACCAAGCCTCTTCTAAAATTACATTGGTTGAGTGATCAAAGAAGATGATCTAAGAGAGAGTCCATGTGTAGGAATTTGTTGGGGGATTCACCTGCTATATTTTTTTTTAAAGTGGCTCATATTTTGGTCAAAATTTTGATCAACTCCTCAAATTTTTCCACCAAGAATTGGTCAAAATTTTGACCAACCCTTTGGTCATGACCATGGAATCTTGGTCATGTGATGGGCCACAATTAATTAAAATCTTGACCAATTCTTGAAAGTTTTCCACCAAAAATTGGTCAAAATTTTGATCAACACTTTGGTCATGACCATGGCATCCTAGTTGTGGGATGGGCCGCAATTGGTCAAAATTTTGACCAATTTTAAAAAATTTTCCACCAAGAAGTGGTCAAAATTTTGACCAATTCTTGAAAGTTTTCCATAAAGAATTGGTCAAAATTTTGACCAATCTATAAAAGTTTTCCACCAAGAATTGGTCAAATTTTTGACAAATTCTTAGAAAGTTTCAACCAATATTTGGTTGAAATTTGGAAAAATAATGACAAATTATGGTTAGCGGAAATATGATCTTTTCAAAAAATGTGTTCGTCAAAATTTTCACCAACCTATAATTTGGTCAAATTTTTGACAAGAAAAATTATGATGAACTGCTCGGTCAAAATTTCAACCAACATGGGTCAAAATTTTCACCAAAACTTGTCAAAATTTGGGTCCAAATTTACTAGTGTCAGATAGGTACCATTTAACCTCTGACTAAACCCTAAATGCATGAAAAGAATAATAAAGTATAAAAATCACAAAGACAACCTTGATGTACTCACTAGAGGTCTTGCATCTACCCATCATCAGTAGATACACACCATTCACCATGATGTTTCTCCCTAGGTAATTGGTCCATTCTTGTTGTTGTAAAGCTCTTTTTTCCCAAATGTGAGGGTGAAAATGAATTTCAAACTACCTCCAAGCCCTTTTATAGTTTTTTTTTCCTAGATGGACATGCAAGGGTACTTTCTATATTGGTCACAATGCCTTTTTGCACTCCAGACCCCATAACTTTCACATTTTAGCTTTGATTTGCAATCCATCAGTTGTTATGGCTTTGTCTTCTCATTGTCGACAAATTGACCTATCATATACCCATGTTGGTCAATTTCTCAAGGGGAACCCATATACACCACCCCTACTGGGGCATGCTTTTATTTCTTTTTTGTTAGTGTTCTTTGATACAATGTTCTAAATCACGTTGTATCAAAAAGGGGCAAAATGTAGATGCTCAAAAATGGTTCACATCTACAGTTTAATCACATTTTCATACTAACTTGTCCCATTTTCTTGTTTCACCAATTTGATCTTTTGAAAAACTTGGTTATATCTCAATAATATTCTTCATCATTCATATCCTCTTTTACATCAATTGTAGATCATTTCAAAACCATTTCAACATCATTAAAATCATATCAAATCAATCCAAAATCACCTCAAATCAACTCGTAATCATATCAAATTAACCCAAAATTGGTCTTAATCAACCCAAAATGTGCCAAAAATTCTAAGTCTATCATCATTTATCCAATCCAAGGCATTGTTGTGTCTTGCAATGCCTTGGAAATCTATCAATTTATCAAACCTATCAATCTTACCTTAGTATTTACATGGCTCATAGTGCTAGGTCAAACTATCATTCACATCATTTGATCTTTGACATTATCAAGTCTCTTAGTTTTAGATTATGGTATTATCATATCAGTTTAATAACATTGACAGTGTTTTTCAATGATATTATGATCAACCCTATCAATCAATCTAGATCCTATAGCATTTGCAATGTCAGTTAAATGTTACATGTCCTTAATCCATGTCATGTGTCCTTGACATGTTATCAATCCTAATAAATCATTCAATTTGACCATGGCTTTGGTCTACCCATCATCATCCTAGTCAATCTACATAATCATCACATTTCATCAAAGGACATTCTCATAGTTATCAAATCAAATGGGCCAATCATCTACTAATTTTCTCTATAGGATTAAATAACCCATAACTGAAGCCTATTTTATTTCCATCATTTTTCATCTCACATTAATAATCATTCTTCCTTATTAACATCCTTAATTAATTGATATTATTAGTTAATTGATTCATCATTTACAAAACTATGGAAATTCTCAATTTCCTAACTCATATTCTCCACCACTAATTTCCAAATTCCTAGTTTCCATTTGTGTCAAATAATGAATTTTTGATTCAAATATTCCACATTATCATGACACATGGACATCTTACATCATATATTCTATCCTTACACTTGGATAAGATATGTCATAATCCATATATTCTTATTCCTTATGCATATCTATATTTAGCCTTCTTCATCATAGATTCTTGGATATAAGTGGCTTTGAGGTGTCACATGATGCATCATAGATCCTCTTCCATTTATAGGTGCATTAACTTCCACGTGTCATACAATCTTAAATTTGGCATCTTGTGTCATATATGTCATGTATTTCCTAAAAGAAAAAACCTTCCCAACTTGCACATTTAATGAGCCACATTTCTCTCATTTCTAGTCCCTTGGTGTTTTGTCCCTCAAGCTTAAAATCACTCTTCTAGTATTCCCATAACATTATCATACCATAGGATTTTTCTTTTCAATTGTTTGAATTATACGCAATTGGAGCTACATCTTTGGAGAAGAAAGAAGGACATGAGAGCTACAACTACAGAGGGAGTTTTATTTTATATTGATTTCTTTATTTTTGTTGGCTTTCATGGTAGACTGAATGATTTTTAGTGTATGTTTATTGAGGTTAGTGATTTATCATAGTATGCTATATGTTTAACCCATTTTTTTGTCCTACAATGGGGACAAAAAGTTGGTTGTTCATAGAGTTAGAAATTAGAATATCACTAAGAACAACCTCCTCAAATTATAAAAACATAGGGTGTAGAATCTTCTTGAAATTTTTCAAGCATTTAACATTCAAAGTGTTCCTAGGAACAATAAAAAACATGCTAACAGACTTGTAGCCATTAGTGCTCATTTTGAGTACTAGAGCATGTTAAAGATAAAAAAGAGAAACATATCAAAATAGTTGTAAGACCTGAAATCATAGATAAAAATACCAATTGGGAATTCTTTGACTCTAATGTGCAGATTGTCAATCTTCTACAAAGTGAGGCAGAATTCCCTAAGAGGAACCAACCTAAGTTTAAAAGCTAGTATGGTGATCAAATCATGAACCTTAGCTCAAACAAGTTACCCAAGGGCCCAATCACTTTGAAGAGTATCTTCAACCCTAATGATCAAGCAAAGAGCAAGGGGTTGAACTTTTTTGCAAATAAGGATGATCACATACTAGTTACTAGTTCTAAAGGAAGAACTTCCAATATGGGAAAGGTATTCTCTAAAGTTGAAGAAGAAAGTATTGTTCATTTATGTCAAGAATTCCATGATGTATTTGCATGGACATGTTATTATTTAAAGGGTTTTGACCCAAGCTTGTTTTAACATACCATAGATTTGAATAGTGATGAAAAACCTATTAGACAAAAGCAAAGATTAGTCAACCCTAAGATTGAGCCTATGATGAGAAAGGAACTATCCAAATTGATAAAGGCTAATATCATTTACCCTATTAAGCATTCCTCTTGGGTAGCCAACCTTGTTCCTACTAGGAAGAAGAATGGGGAAATTATATTGTGTGTAGATTTTAAGGACCTTAATAGGACCTCTATTAAATATCACCATCCTCTCCCTTCCATGGAACAAATCTTGTCCAAGGTTAGTGGCTCTACAGGATTCTCCTTCCTAGATGGGTTTTCTGGTTATAATCAAGTCTTAGTTTAAGAGTTTGATAGTACAAGACTACTTTCACTACCAAATGGGGAAGTTAACCCTATAGCAAGATTTCTTTTGGACTAACTAATGTAGGTTCTACTTTTCAAAAGGAAATGGAGATGGCCTTCAAGAGTATGATTGAGAATTTTATTCTAATTTACCTTAATGACATAACAATCTGCTCCAAGATGTGGAAATTTTTTTGGTCATCTAAGGCAAGTGTTCATCATATGTAGGGAATATGGTGTATCCCTAAATCTAAGAAAGTGTGTGTTTTCTACTAATCAAGAGAAATTTCTTGGACATATTGTGTCTAAAGACAATTTGACTATTGATCCAGAAAAAATAAAGGTAATTCTTGCTCTCCCACTTTTGACTCATAAGAAAGGGTTCCAAATCTTCCTTGGTAGAATCAACTTTGTAAGAAGATTTATCCCTAATTTTGCTACCATGGTAAAACCCCTTATAGCTATGCTTAAAAAGAACATGGTGTTTACTTGGACAAAGGAGGGGTGAGCTAGTGTTAATAGCATAAAGGTAGCAATAGCATTAGCTCCTAACCTTATTAATCCTAATTTTGATAAGCATTTCTGTTGCTTATTTTTGCCTCCTACCAAAATTTGAATTTCAAATGCAAGCCCACCCAACGCTCTCTCCCCATTTTTTTATTATTATTTAAATGCCCTGGAAATATGAAAAAATAAAATATTTAAAAATTTATGGTATTTCTTTTATTTTCCTAAGTTCATTTCCACCGGCCTGTAACTTTTCACGCCGTCAGATCTTTGGCAATATATAGTGGGCACTTTCCCATATTTTAAAAACAAGCAACCTTTACGCAATATGGGGAATCCCCTTTGTGATGTGTGGTAGGTGGGTCCATGTTCTTTTGTGGGCCGCAGAGGCAAGAAGTCTTAGTCTAGTTGGCATTTTGGTTGGCGCCCACCTTCCCACATTCTGAGTTTTGTCAAACTTCCTGACAATGTGGGTAAGCGCATTTTTGCCATGTGTCATCATGGGCCCAAAGGAATAAAGGCTAAAGTTGTAGTGACATCACATCTTCTTAGTTGTACCTTCCATTGTCAGATCTTCCAAGATCAATGGTTGGCACATACCCATAATGAGAAGTTGCATGAGTTTTAAGGAATGCGGGCATGCACCTTGCTGTCGCGTGTCCTTGTGGGGTCAAGTTTGTTCCTTATGCAGAAATTGGATGCCAAGGTGGGGCTAGGTTTCTAAGTTAGATGATGAGTGTTCATGGGCCCAAAAAATTTTAAGAGCAAGTGCAGAATATGGAGGATCTTTCATGATCATTGATCTCATAGGGATCAATGATCGATGCTTTCTCACAATATGAAGATGCAAGGAAATTAAATATTACAGGAAAGCACCTGAAGGACATGTGTCCCAGTAGGCCCAGCTAAGGCATTAGAAGTCAAGGTTGGCGGTTAGGATACGACCATGTTTAGGGTTTTAAAAGATGGCATTGTTAGTTGAAAAGATATGGTCAATCGCGTGGAGACTTTGCGAGGTGGAAAAATGAAATGAAACCATTGGTCCACGTGGCCCATTCTGATTATTTGTATTCTGTTGACTACTATTTTTTACTGATTCATGAGCTAGAAATGAAGGAGATCAAATTTTCCTATGCGATTTGATCCTCATGATCAATTCCAACCACTCTCAAATGAATGCTACACTCCACCACCTCTAATCGTACCCATCTACTTGGTCAGAATGGTTTAATGGCACTGTTTACTATCTTCTTAGGGCCCTGTTTCAACAATAGATCATATTTCATGGTATTTGATTCTGTGCCAAGGTTGGATTCACCCTAGATCTGCATGATTATTCTCTATAGGACTTAATGATGGTGGTTGTGGAGTAACTTCAGTTAGAGGACATCTCAATTATGCCTGAACTATAAAGGCAATTTTTGTAGATTTTGTTCTGGTCGACTCTTCTTTTTTTCTCTGATATTGCTCTACAACTTCAGTGCAAATTCCCTTTGCCTTTGAATTGTATGGAATTCTTCCTTATCTCCTCCAGCCATTGATGTAAAGTGCAAGAACTATTTTCCTCTCATTGGTGTATTATAGAGATCTGCAATCTTGCATGACTATATCTCTCTTGGCCTATGAATGGTATATAAGTGAATCCTCTCTTTCCTTGTGTCATTCATTTGGTTTTTCTGATCTGCATGTGATTGTTAGATTAAAGCAAGTATAGATGTGTATATCTTTTGGTGTCATGATGGTTCAATAGTGCATGTATGGGCAGAAATTGGTTTGAATACTCTATTTTGGTGCATCACCCCCTTAGGTTAGAATAGGTAGATTTTCTTCTATGCATTTCTTCTCCCTTTTCCTCTTCAAGAGTAGTTAGGTGCACCCTGATAGTAAAGGAAGCCGACCTTCTCTAGAGACTCAACCTCATAGTTCAAGTCCCACATCTTGGAGGTTGTTTCCATGTTTCACAAGGTTGTTCTTAGGTAAAAAATTTGGACATGAGTGCAAACTTTTGTGACAACAATTTCATTCTCTACACACTAGGGGGTGAGTCAAGCATCTTAGCTATAATGACATTGCTAAATGATACAAATGAAGAACAACCTATAGCCATTTTTAATGAAGGGCTAAAGAACTATTAAGATAAGTCTAGTAATGTCAAAAAATAGGTCATCTCTATCAAAAGGGCCTAAAATAGGTTTAGACATATGTTATCACATAACAAGATCCAACTCTTGGTTCCTCATATAAATTTGAAGGACTTTCTTATAAATAAGGATGTCAGTGAGAAGAGGGTTGGATGGATCACTAAGGTCATGGAATATGGCATAGACATCGAGATCACTAAGATGGTTAGAGGTAAAGAGTTATGTGAATAGATGATTTCAGCCCAATAGCCAACTAAGGTTTCTCTATCTATAGAAAATGCAAAAAACAACAAGGGATGGAAATCCAAATAGCTAGATACAAGACATGACAACATTCTTATTAGGAGAAGGATATTCACAAGGATTAAGTAGAGATAAAATGAGGCAATACATATTGTAGTCTATACTCTTTGTCCTAGTGGCTGGGATTCTCTTTAGAAAATATTTCAATGGAGCCTTATTGAGATGTATCATCACTAATCAAAAAAATAGGATGGTGAATCAATTTCATGATGATCTTGATGGTGGTAATTTCTTAGCTAGAATAACATCTATGAAGATCATGAGAGCTGATTATTATTGGCCAACTTTATTCCATGACTATTATAAGCATGTAAGGAAATGTGAGAAATGTGTCTTCTATTAGAAAAGCTTTAGAATAACTGAAAGGGGGGTCAAATTAGTTATTCAAGGTCCAAATGGCCAATTAAAGCTTTTTCATCAAGTAAAGTGAGCCTATTAAACTGTTCATGCATCCAAGCTTAGACTTTCTTACTTAGCAAGTTACTATAAAATCAGCATGCAAGCATAACACATGAAAGACCAACACATAACATAGTGATTTATGTGGAAACCCAATTTGAGAAAAACCACCAATAACATGCTACTCAATTCTCACTCTTCTAAAGTGATGCCCTATAAAATGCATGTCCTATTAAAGGCTATAACACACTGTTAAATGTGACCAAGTTAAAGGATTTAACCACCTTATTAGAAGTGGGCCTAGTTAGAGGACTTTTGAACATTCACTTGGAATGCCACCTTGTTAAAGGATTTACAAATGGCTACTAAACCAACCTAAGTACATAGGATTTTACCCTAGCTTGCACAAATGTTAGAGGGTAACAACAAGGGTTTTTGACATGATACAATTCATAAATTATCTTGTATATTTCAGATCACTGTTCAGGTCATAACATTGTCTGGCTTTCAGTCTTTGTAGCTCTGACAACTTATTCTTGTTTCAAGCTTCATCTTCTTGAGTCCTCATGCTCGATATACTAGTTCAATCTCCTCTATGAACACTAATTGAAGTAGAGTCTTTGTGCTCTATTCTTCCTTCTTAATACCTTCTCCTTGATATCCTTCAACAGCTTCACATTTTGGCACAACAGCTACTCTTGATTCTTGGCTTGTGACTCCTTAAATAGAAGTCTACAATTGCTTTTCCTTCTTGATTCTTCCCTCTTTTAATTTTAGTTTGAATGAATTAGGTAGGATTTATTGAATCTAACCCATATCTTGTTCCTTCTAGAAACATCATAAAGAATCCTCTTGAATTCACCCAAAAATGGTTTATCTAAAATTTTGTGCCTCTAGCTCATTATCCTTATCCTCCATCTAGTTCACAAAATTCAAGGTAACAAACTTGTAGGCTTATTTCTAATGAATATTTGGCTTTTCAAATAATGTAGCAACTTAGAACTATTGAAATTTTGGTGCTTGGAACATACTATATTACTCAGCACCAACTACATTTTACTAATGCTTGACACATACTATGGATTTACTCAGCATCCACAAAAATTTTTTGATACTCAACACCTGAAGTTTCCTTGACACTTAAAGTTTTCTTGGCACCTAAACATGCTTGGCTCCTTCTATACCACTTAGCACACACTACATTTTGCATTTTCTCGGCACTAACTAAAAATTTGCTCAGCTCAAACTAGCTTGCTTAGCACTCACTAATGAACTTAGTTAAGCTTTGCAGACAACCTTGTTGCAACTTATTCTTCCAATGTTTTTAATTGTGGCCAACCTCTGTATCTTCAAGTATCTTATCAATACTTCATTTTACCATTGTCTTAACTAAACCTTTGCACTTCATTACGAAACCATAACTCAACCTTTCCCCTTTGATACTTTTGTTACATCTTTTTGATTAAATCCTCTTCCTTAATCAACTAAGTGATAATACTTGGATCTTATAGGCAATTATCATTCCAAAAAATAGTAGGTTTGACATCAGTGACAAAACAATGATTGAAAATATTCTTTATCAACAATCTCCCTCTTTGCAATCAATCTTCTTCTTATAATGATCTTTTCAATTAGATTCCTGACACCTTCTTCTCAGGTAAACAAAGATTAGCATCTCTTCCCCTACACCCTATTCAAGTTAATCAACCATTTTCTTAATGGGGCCTAGATTTTATTGATTTAGGTTGAGAATTGTGCCTTGAAGGATGCCACTGAGACTTTAGAGATTGAATTCCTTGATGGAATTGTAACCAAATTTAGCACCCCTTCAACAATAATATTAGATAGCACCAAGTCTTTTATTGGGGCTCATATTTTCTCTTAGGTAGTTGATCATTGAAATATTTGAGCACCTCCTCAAATTATTACCCCCAAGGCAATAGCTTAGTTGAGACCTCTAATAAGAACCTAATCAAAATCATAAGGAGGACCATTGAGGAACGTGTTGGCATTTAAAATTAAAGACTGCCCTTTGGGCTGACAAAATTACACCTAAGAAGGCTATTGGAAATTCACCTTTGATGTTGGTATATGGAAGGGAGGCTAAACTTCCTATTTTACTAGAGTTCCCCTCCTTGGAGTTATCTAATTAGTTGGAGCTATTTGAACATGATGCCATGATAGTCAGAATGATAAAATTAATGGAGCAAGAAGAAAATAGGTAATAGGCTATGTAGACACTTGAAATTCACCAACAACGGGTCAAAAAGAGCTTTGGCATTAGGGCCAAGGCTAGGGTTTTTACAAAGGGAGATCTTGTTGTCAAGTGGAATCCAAAAAAATGAGAACCAACTAGGCACTCCAAATTTGATCCAATCTGGAATGGACCTTATGTTATCACTAGTTGTAAGTAGGCCAATGGTTTCTAGTTATCCAGGCCTAATGGTGATGTCCTACCAATTCCAATCTATGAAATTCACCTCAAACCCTACTTCTAGAGAAGGTTGTTAGTCTTAGAATGGTTTTGACATTTGAGTGTCAACACACTTAACCACTTTCTACATTTGAGCTTGGCACACTATGTATGTCAAGTTAGAAAGTCACAACATGAGCCAAGTTAGAAAATCCAATAGGTGCTGAGTGATCTTCAGGTACCGAGCAGCCTTTAGGTGTAGAGTGACTTCAGGTGTCGAGCATGATACAAGTGTCAAGTAATATTTAGGTGTCGAGTCATAGATGATGCCAAGCATGATAGAATCACTATAGCAGCCGAGTGAGCTATTTTCTTATATGTGCCAAGCATCAGGAATCAATAAGTGTCGAGTAACATAGAATGTGTATATAAGTTTGAAAAGGCACAAACTCAGATGTAAAACATTTTTATGGCCAACATATGATGAATCCTGAAGGATCTAAGTGATAAGATCGAATGTTTTGTATTTCCTATGCAATCTACATGCATCCAATAAGAAAAATGGAGAAGGCATGCAACCAACAATAAAAGTGCAAGGAATGAGCGGGAAATAGAGATTCAATATGGATCATAGATCCACATCTAACCCTAATTCTTCAAATGTCTTTATAAGGAAGACAAAATATCATTGTATGAAAGGATGGATGAAGGAGTGTATGGAAAAACTATAGTGGAGTTCAGGGGGAAGAGTAAAAAGACTTAGATGAAAAGAGCAACAATTAAATATTTGGTTGATCAGAACTAAGCAAGTAATATGAATAGATATCAGATTTTAGAGAATCAAGATCAGAGAAAGAAGATCAAGTGCATGAATTCAAAAATCAAAGATTGTAAGCTATTAGGTTTATTATACCTAATAGTCTCTAGCAATTGTATTAGAAAAGAAATCCTATGTTGATAGGTTAGCTTAATAGCTAGGTTGTAGATCTTTTGAAGAGGTGATTAAATCCTTTAAAAGGGTAATAATTGATGTAAAGTGTTTGTAAATCCTTTAACCAGGTCACTATTGACACAATGTAAAGCCTTTAATAGGGTAGACCATCAGAAGTGGTCAAACATTATTATTGTAGTGATTTTGTGGCTATCATCCCCACCCCAGTTTTACCTTCTTATTCCTAGAGGGTTTTTGGGTTACCAAAATCCCAAGTGTTATGTGGTGATGCATATTTGTTTCTCATGATTGCTTAATGTTTATATGCATGCATGTTAATTTAAATCATATGTTATTAAGGGTTTAAAAATAGACTAAAACCTTGTACTTTTGATTCAGCACCCCCCCCTCCCCCCCCCCCACCCCCTCCCCCCCTCTCAGAAGCATTCTTTCCAATAAGAAATTCCAACAATTGGTATAAGAGCTAAGTTCTCTCAAGAAGAAGCCTAATAGCTTGGAGGAAAAGATCTAAAGATGGAAGCTTTCAAACTTGGAAAGATCATTGAGAACCAGGTGATAGATGTGCATCTCGCTCTACATAAGGTAGAAGAACCTAAAGAGGAAATAAAAAAATCCTTGAAAAGAAGAAAGGAGATAGCTATAGCTGAAAATGATATAAACTACAAAGAGATTGATACCACACAAGTGTTTTCCAATGGGGACACTAAAGAGTTTGATGCAGCAATAGTAGAACTAATGGAGAAAAACAAAGTTCAAGCAGAAGAGATAAGATCTCTCAAGATGGAACATGAATCATAGGCCATAATGTTATGTGAAATCACTGAACAAAAGAAAAGAGTAGTTGAGGATAGAGTCATTATGGAAGATGAAAAAAGGAATCTTGTAAAAAGATTGGAAAAAAAATGTACTAAATTAACAAGGATCTCAAACATGCATATGGATACACTTGCCCAAATGATGAACCTTCATCATGAACTCAATATGAAAGATATTGAGATCTCTACTTTGAGGATGCAGAATGAACAACTACAGAATCAATTAAACAGAGAAAAAGAGATAGTAGAGAATCTTAACAAGTCAAGTGAAGCCATCAAGTACTTTGAACAATTGCTAAAAATCCCAAGATCAGCCATGCTACATCAGGACTTGGATACAACAACACTGAAGTTGGGGAATCATCAAAGAGTGTTGAGAAAAGAAGTGAAAAAGGTAAGGATTTTAAAACCACTTGTCATTACTATAATAAAAAGGGGCATACTGCTAATGTGTGTAAGAGTAGAAGAATCAATCAGTCAAACACACCCAAAAGCAAGGGTTACTATCACAAGTGCAACATGCAAGGACATATGACACAAGATTGCAGGACTAAAGTCACAAGGACATAAAGATTTGATGGACATTGCCATAATCGTAAGAAGTATGGACATAGAGATTTTGAATGTAGATCAAAGCCTATGTGGACATCAAATCAACTAGCAAAAACAAAAGGAAATGAAAATCACCACCATTGGGATTACAACACCAGGTATAACTATCATTATTGTCAAGAATATGGATATATACTCCAAAACTACATAAGAACACATTTCAAGGGGAACTATAAAAGATGGTTGAACCAAACCACATGTTTGAGTTGCTTGAAGAGTGGTCATATCAGTAAGAATTGCCCAACAAGGTCCAAGGCACCAAGTTCTGAGTTCAACAAAGGAAAGGAAAAGGTAGGTGTTGAACACATAAAAGAAGAGATGAATAAGACATGGAAGAAGAAAAATGAGGATAGCACATCAAGTGAAGGGATCACTTCACCCAATGGGTCAAGTGATCACACTTCATCAAACTAAGCATGAGAAAGGTGCATGGGACTGATATAGAAAGTTATATTATACACCAATCCCAAGACAAAGAAATACTTAAAAGAAGAGATCAGCATAAGCAAAGATGCCAAGTCATAATATGAAGATACTTACAAAATTGTTGAGATGTCCTCAGAGGTTGAGTAAAACTCTAGTGGGTGTCAAGTTCCTAATAGTGACTGAGTTGATAACTGATGCCAAGTTGAATAACTCCAATGGAAGTCGAGTAATGTTAAAAATATTTCAAAAGTTGAGTGGGTAGTTGAGCATTTAATGTGATGGAAATAGTGTATATTATTGCAATTTTAATCATTTTTTCTTCATCACGATCGAGAAGCAAAGAAGAGAAAGAGAGCAGAGCAACTTCATAGTAGAGAATCTAGTGTTCCAAGAAGATTCCAACCCTTTAAAATGCATTTTCATTGATCTTGAGGTATTTTCATTTGTGTCAAGCTACACAGTCTCATATTTCTTTGTAAAGGAAACCCTAGTTTGCACAAATGGCTTTTAGTTCTAAGAAAATGCATGACAAAGAGTCATTCAAGGTTCAGCTAGTATGTAGTGAGGTTAAGAAGCCTAATTTTTGTCCCATCCTTGAAGTTGCATATAAGAACGATCCTGCTGGAGCCCTTTCCTACATACCCCCAAAAGTTGTAATGGTTTAGGACGTAAGGAGATGCTATAACTATAAGATAGGAGCCATAGGAGATATGGAAATAAGGGAAGCCTATGAAAAGTTATGTGTCGATGGAGTTTTGAAGGATGAATTCAAAATTTCTAAGAGGAAGGGTTTAGCATGAGCTTTGAGTTTTCCCACCATTTTAAAAATAGAATGGATTAGACTTGTGTTAAGCAGAATTCATGATGGTAGTCAATGGCTAGAAGATGTTCCCACTAAGATTACAAAAAGAATCATTCATAGGGTAACTGGATATCCTACCCTAGATTGGTACAAGACCTTGAGAAGTGAGTCCAAAGTGGTTATTGAGAAAAGCACAGGTGCCCAGTGGAATAAAAGAGGAATAACAATTCACACCATTCAAGATCCTCTTGTTGAATTTTTTGTTAGAGTTATTGCCCATAAATTCTATCAATCCAGTAGACTCAATAGTGTGCCATGTATTGCTGAAGATGTAGGATACAAATTGGTGAAAAAGGATCATACTTATGATCTCGTAGAACTACAACTACAACATATTAATGAAAACCTAGCTGCTATAAGAAGGACAAAGGGTGCCCAATGCAAATTTGGTGCAATTTTGGTTTGTATATTCTTCTATTTTCAGAATGGATTTCCTTCTTTTGGAAAAGTTCCATGGAGAAATGATAGAACTATCATAGCCCAAATTAATGAATATATAGAACAAATTAAATATAATTTTGACACACTAATGACAAGTTATTTTGAAGATTTTAAGAAATCAATGAAGCAAAGACATAGGATTCCATTTTCTCTAGTGGAGAAACATGTAAATGATGTTTTTTTTCTTGTGGATATTGACTATACATATATTTAAGCCATCATACCAAAGGTGAGATGGTTGAGACTTTTTGGTTATGAGATCAACATAGATGAAGCATCTATAACAATAACTGCATTATTGGTAGAAGAGATAGACAAGAGTGCCCCACACTTTGGCACTTATGATGTGGTAAGGTCAAAGGTGAATATGGAGTTAAAGACTACCTCCACACTCAAGAAAAAGGATAATTTGGTTAAAAAGCTTAAGGCAAAACTTGGTGAAGACACAACAGAAGGGGATGAAGAGGATGTGAAAGTAGAAGGAGAAGAAGAAGAGCAAGAGAAAGGACCACCTACATTAACCCAAGGCATGGGTGAAGATGCTAAAGAAGGGGAAAGTGAAAAGAAGGATGCACCCAAGGATGAGCCCAAGAAAAGGAAAGCAAAAAAGCAACCAGTTACACAAACTAAGGCACAGAAAACTGTGACAAAATCTAGCCCAACTAAGCCAACTACAAGGGTAGATATAAGGGGAACAGCCCAAGCAGAAAAGAAACAAGAAAAGAAGAAGGCAATAGAGTAAGGTGGACCTATAGAGAAAAAGAAAAGGAAGTTTGTTGCACCACAGGAGTCGGAGGAAGAAGAGATAGAATCTAATGAAGAACAATTTAAGGTGGTAAGATGATCTACTTCATCTAGATTAGAAAGCATTTGTAATGATATTAGAGATAATGCAGATTTATCTAGTCTTAAGACCATCAAGTTAAATAATTTGTCTATAGAACAACAAAATATAGTTGGGGAGTCAATCTACACTATGATGGCAAAGTTCAAGACTACTCCACTTGAACTTGATGACTCAATACCCAAGGAGCTAAGCACATTAATTGAGAATAGGTGGCATTATTGCCTCAAAATGGAAAAGGAAATAAGAGAGTCAACTTTGGCTCATGTAATGCCAGACCTTTCAAAAGGTCAAATCAGTAAGGCAAGCAAGAAATGTGCAAGAAAATTTGTACCTAAATACCAAGCCTTCAGTGTCTTGCAGAACCAAATTGAAGATGTTGTCAAAAAGTCAACACAAATATGGAAGGTAATCTATGGATTGTCTACAAGAAAGGAGGGAGAAGAGGACCCTTTTGAAGGGAGAATTGAAGAAGAATATATTGATGAAAGTGAAAAAGAGGAAGATGTGGAGAAAGATGCCCAAGAAGGTCAATAGGTAATAGTTGAGGAGCAGCAACAAGAATAGAGTGTCCAATACACCCAATTGCCACCACCTAGTCCTCCACATATTGCCACTAACCTACAGAATCTATAAAAATAAAGGATGTTCCTAACACCTATTGTCAAAACATCAATCCACTCACTATAGAGGATCTCAAGAAGATTCTTCACCAAACAACATTGCAATCATAGTTGTGCATTAGCCCTATTTTGGTGAGTGTAGATGAGTTGCAGAAGGCAATAGCTAAAATTAACAAGGAAAAGGTGAATCCACAAGAACCACCTTCACAAAGTCCTATAGCTACTAGTACTCAACCTAAAGAGCATGAAGTCAAACATACAATTGCTAAGGTTGACACTTCAGCAAGTACACCTATAAGGGAGAAAGAAAAAGAGAAAACTAGATAGAAAGATACCTCGATATCTACAACACAAACACAAGGTGCATTGCCTAAGATAACTATCATTGATCAAAGGAGAAAAGAATAGGACAAGAAAGTAGAGAGCCCTAAGGAGAAGGAGCAGCAGGAAATTAAAACATTGGCCAACTTTCCTAGAACATGGACTCCCACTGAAACTTCACAATAGTCGAGCTCTGCAGTAACATTGCAGATATCTATACTAGGCTTGAGTTCTACCAAGGTTGCAAGGGTACTTCACTATGGAGACCCTACTCTTGATGAAGAAATAGTCATTCCTAGGTATGACTATGACTTCATGACCATTTCCCATATGACTGAAGTGCAAGAGGCACTTGAAAGGAAGAAGAAGTAAGAGGTACTTAGGTATGAGTACAAATAGAGGCAAGCATTAGTAGAAATTAAGGATATATTTCTAGATGCTTTGAATTTATAGGTACCTGATGAAACAAATCCCATAATGGAGCAACTAGCCAACATAGTGGAATAGGTACAAAGTGAAGACCAAGAGACTAATGTAAAACTCATGGAATGGTCTAAAAAGAAATTTCAAGGGCAAGTAAACAAGAAAATTACAAATGAAATAGCACTATCAGAAGTTGAACTGGCCAAGAAAATTGAAAAGGTCAATCAGGTACTTGAGAATATATTCTCATTGTACAAAAATTTGTGTGACTTCTCATATTTTATGCAACAGACCAGCTAGAAGATAATGAGCTTGGAGAGGAATATGAATATTTCAAGCATGCAGCTACCTAAGGATCCAGCTCAAAGTGAGAAGCATTTTGCTCAAACACTTTGTACTCAGAAGGAATTGGCTAAATTAACAATAGAATATGGCACCATCAAAGCCAAATTGCTATAGCTTCAATCTTCCATCACCCCACACTTGGAAATCCTCCATAAGGAAAAAGCCTATGCAAAAATGTTCTATAGAAAGACCCTAATCTTTCTACTCTAGATGGAATTGTTCATCATGCTGTAGAGACTGCCATCCAACACAAATCTCTTGAAATTTCTTTGAGTAATTGGGATGCTTCTCTCAGGATGATTATGGAGGTAAATAGTACATTTTTGGCAAAATATATTCTTAACCCTTAGTAGCCTTTGACATAAGTGTCAAAAATGGGGAGATAAAGAGAATGGGGGAGATGAGATAAAGGGGGAGATATAATGTTATATCAGCATGAGACATATTTAGCACACATATAATGGCACATTAGTACAAAGATAAACTTAGGGGGAGTCACAACCATTTTGCAGTATATATTGTTTCTTACAACAATTTTGATCACATTTTAAAAAATTTTGTATATGCACCGAGTAGATTAGTGAATATACTCATAAGGTTAGATAATTAATGCTTAGTTAAGTGTTTTTCTCACTCATGTCAAAGGGGGAGATTTTTAGTCTTAGAATGGTTTTGACATTTGAGTGCCAACGCACTTAACCACTTTCCACATTTGAGCCGAGAACACTATGTATGCCGAGTTAGAAAGTCACAACATGAGCCAAGTCAGAAAATCCAATAGGTGCCGAGTGATCTTCAGGTGTCAAGTAGCCTTCAGGTATTGAGTGACTTCAGGTGCTGAGCATGATAAAAGTGCCGAGTAATATTTAGGTTCCGAATCATAGATGATGCTGAGTAGGGTAGAATCACTACATCGGTCGAGTTAGCTAGTTTCTTATATGTGTCGAGCATCAAGAATTAGTAAGTGTTGAGTAACAAAAAATGTGTATATGAGTTTGAAAAGGCACAAAATTATATGCAAAACATTTTTATGGCCGACATATGATGAATCTCGAAGGATCTAAGTGATAAGATCAAATATTTTGTATTTCCTATACAATCTACATACAGCTAATAAGAAAAATGGAGAAGGCATGCAACCAATAATAAAAGTGCAAGGAATGAGCAGAAAATAGAGATTCAATATGGATCGTAGATCCATATCTAACCCTAAGTCTTCAAATGTCTTTATAAGGAAGATGAAATCTCATTATATCAAAGGATGGATGAAGGAGTGTATGTAAAAACTATAGTGGAGTTCAGGGTGAAGAGTAAAAAGACTTAGAGGAAAAGAGTAGTAATTAAATATTCAGTTGATCAAAACTAAGCAAGGAATATGAATAGATATTAGATTTCAGAGAATCAAGATTAGAGAAAGAAGATCAAGTGCTTGAATTCAGTAATCAAGGATTGTAAGCTATCATGTTTATTATACCTAATACTCTCTAGCAATTGTATTAGAAAGGAAATCCTATGTTAATAGGTTAACTTAATAGCTAGGTTGTAGATCCTTTGAAGAGGCAATTAAATCCTTTAATAGGATAACACTTCATGTAAAGTGTTTGTAAATCCTTTAACTAGGTCACTGTTGACATAGTGTAAAGCCTTTAACAGGGCAGACCATCAAAAGTGGTCAAACATTACTGTTGTAGTGATTTTGTGGGTATCATCCCCACCCCAGTTTTACCTTCTTATTCTTGGAGGGTTTCTGGGTTACCAAAATCTCAAGTGTTATGTGGTGATGCATATTTGTTTCTCATGATTGCTTAATGTTTATATCGATGCATGTTCATTTAAATCATATGTTATTAAGGGTTTAAAAATAGGCTAAAAAGTAGTACTTCTGATTCACTCACCCCCTGACCCCCCCCCCCCCCACTCTTAGAAGCATTCTTTCCATTAAAACATTCCAACAAAGGTTAGGTTTCTCTATATATATTAGAATAGTTTCCAATTTTCCAAGAAGTGTTGGGCACACGTTATCTCTCTATAAGATAGCCAAGTTTTTTGAAATAATTTTTGAGATTACAAAGAAGATTGAGGTACATTTTTTTATATTTCTTTGTTATTGTAGAGGTTGTATCTCTTGAGTGTTCCAGTTTTGCAAAGTTGATTTTATGTCTTTTATGACTTTGTAGCCCAATGGGTACTTAAGATCACTAATTTTATACATAGTAGGCTAGTATCCCCTTTGAGTCACTAGAATTGTTAGTCATGTTTGCCTCCTACCAAAATTTGAGTTGTGTCTGTCAAACATAGCCAACGTTGATACATTCAAATATTCAAATGGTCTAATGTTGTAAAAAATGCATTTAAAACCTTAGGTTATGTTTTATTTCCTAAGTCTTCAAAGTGATCACATGTTATAAATATCCCAATGGGCCTCCATCTTCTCATTTATCCAATCTTCCAAGATCTATTGTCATTGCCTTATCATTATTAGAATTTGTACAACAAAAAGTCATAATTACATAGTGACAATGTGACATGTATCTAGGTGGGATCATTTCTATTAGGTTATGTGCAGTAATCAACCAAAATAGGGTGGACACTAGATCAAATCAAGATCTATGGTTGTCGATATATCACTATGAAGAAATGTACAATCAAAAGTCATAGAAAGATAGCGATGGTGAGAGACATGGATATGTGGGATCTTTTTCAATGATGGGCCACAAGAAAAGGGATAATAGAATGAGTTGGTGTAAGGTAGGGTTTTTATTGGTTGAGGTAATTGTTGAGTTGTCTTTATGCATGATGCTAAATGGTAGGAATTCTTGAGAATTCCTCTCTTGAAAAGCTGATTTTGTGAACCAACTCTAAGGTTCCTGGTTGATCTTGCAACCTACTAGAATCCATTTAGTTGAAGATAAATGTGATTGTTCACAAGGAGGCCTTTTCTGATTCATTTTAATTTCAGCATGAGACAAAGAATCTACATGTTGCTTCAAAATAAAACACACAAAAGAGAACTATGTTTTTGTATTTTTATGTTTTTTTGATGAATGCAATCTAACAATGCAACTAGTATGAATTCCTACTCTAATAAGGGGGTGAGCAAAGAAAATAACAAAAATTTCACAAAAATGTTCTTTAAATTCTCTACCACTATCTCTATAAATAACAACTTTTCTCATTCCTCATCTTTAAAAATATCCAAGCATGCATCACTATAGTGTTTCTTTGCTTCCAAAATCTACTCTTGGGCTTGGTCCTTGAGCAAATGAATCTCCTCATGTAATGTTTCCATTACTTTATTACTATCCACTATTTTCTCTATCCAATCATCAATCATATCTAACTCTTCTCCTATATATAGAGCAATCAAAATCCAATACCTTTGCACCTGTATGGCTTGTAGAGTTTGTAAATCCTTACTTTGGACCCTGACTTCATCCATAATGTTGAATTTTTGCTTCAAAATCACTACAATTTTATTCAAATTCTCATGTAGCATGTAATAACTTCAAACTTCCCATGATAATCAAAATACCTTTCTCCTCAAAACTTTCCCACCACTGCTGATAGGATTTCAAAAATGGATCCATATACATAGCTACCCCTTCTCTAAGAATAGTATTCAATGTGTCCTTGAGGTGCTTAGGATCAAGAGGACCAACCACTTCAACAAAATATCCCTTTAGGATCTCAATCTACCTTTGAAGTGTCTAGAGTTCAACCTCATCTTTCCCCATGCTCTTTAAGACTTCTTTAATTCCCATGGTCACCATTAATTTGGTTGTATCCCATGTAAGTCTCCCAAGCATGGTCTCTTTAAGTTGATAATCTTTGGGACCAAGGGCTTCTACATATGTGTCTTCAGGGGGAATGGCCACTTGCATGAACAACTCTTGGTTCTATGTACTAGTGACAAATGCCAATGGCCTTACCTCATGTGACAAGGACTCAAGTTTATTCAAAATCAATGCAATCTCAAAAATGTCTTCATCCAAAGCATGGAATTGAGGTCTAGTACTCCTCATTATTTCCTTTTGAAGCTACCTTGGGATGCACTCATCTAAAGACCTGCCTCTCAAGGATGAAGGAGTATATTTTACTACCTCCTTCCCCTTATCGCTCCTCCTCAGATTTGTTTCTTATTGTGAGGATTCTTCTTTTGTAGTCTTACTCTTAGAAGACCTAGTAGTCTAAACCTTAGTGTCTTGGGAAGGTGGTTGAGAATATTCCACCATCTATCCCTCCTTTGACACTTCATTGGTTGTTGTTTGTTTAGGTTTCTCCCCTAATGATGGCTCCTTCTAAATCTATTCCTCTTCTAAACTTTGAGGAAAAGAAGTAATTGAGCCCTTGTATACCACCATGACTTGTGGTGGAGATAGCAGAGTAAGAACAAGACCCTATCAACCTAGTGGCATCTGCGTCCAATCTTCTTGCTAAGGTTCACCTATAGGGGTATCCCTAATCTTATCCCCAACTAGTTATGTACCAATGGGCATAAAATCAATATCTAACATTTTCAAATGTCATCACCCTCTTCATTCTATTCATCCACCCATTGTTGTACTTCATCTTTTGAAGAAGAAACTTCCAAGGGTCCTGCTCAGGTGGATGGAAATAAACCCATGGTACTTCTTCTTCTTTCTTTCTTGGTGGCTCTAGCTAGTCAGGCTCTTTTCTACAATGGTGGCTACTCTTCTTCATCTGTCTCCTCTTCTTCCTCCTCTTCCCTTTCTAGAATGGTTTTAGGAATAGATAGACAAGGCACCTTTTGCCTAGTCACCCTTTTCCTTTTCTTCATTTAGATTTTAATCCTCTTTTGTTTTGTGGACGTAGAAAGGGATGTTGGCTCTTTTTGTGAAGGTGGAATGGAAACTTGCTAACTCTCTCCCTCTTTTGGTTGGCTAGGCACAAAGGAAGGCAATTGAGGGTCATCCTAGACTTAAGAAGCACCAGTATCCTCAAACCTTTGTACACTCTCTTCCTATTTTTGGGGAGGTACTAGAACTTCACCCTATTTTGTTTGAATCCTTTGAGGGGAGGTCCTCTTCTTTTTGTTCTTTCCCTTCCTCTCTAGAGGATAATAGTATCCAACTAAGTAGTCAAGTTGGTATACTATATCTAGCTAGATGGGAGACTGGGCCACAAAGGTAGGAATTGTGACTTTACTCCCTCTACCTTTCTCAGGGTAGGCTTAAGTGTGAAAGATTACAATGTTAGGTATTGGATCAAGTTGAAAAGGCTTCTTAATCCAATCCTTCATCATACTAATGACATGCCTTGACTGATAATTAATATCATCACCCTCCTCCTTATCAACCTCGGCAGTCATAATGGGCCTCTCTTCTATTTTATCTGAGTTGAATAGGGGGTGTAGCAGCTCTTGTGAATCATGTTGCCTTATTTCCTTTGGGATTTCTAGCTTGAGAGCCTTCTTTTCTAGATACAAAGTCATCCTACAATAGTCTCTTATGTGGACATCATAGTTGTTTGTGACATTCATCCAATGATCTTCTATGGCATATTAATGATGGAACTCCTTGCTAGCCAAACTTTCCACTCTCCCAATATTATCAAAATAGAGCCTAAGGAGAGTTGTACTCTTTGAGGGGATAATTTTCTCATTCCCGCTGAAAGGATAGAATATATTGCTTCTATTTGACTTGATATGGTCCAATGACCAAGGGCCATGCCCAACAGTGTCTTCTCTATCTCTTCACCCTCTCATATGTAGACTCAATCTACTGGGAAATCTCCAATAACACCATTTTGTCACTTGGATATCTGAGGAGCTTCTTGGGGTTGATAGTAGCACTATTTACCCGCAGATATGTGAATGTCTTAAATTGGATGAAGTAGGCCCTGAGAGATTTTATCTATGCTTTTTCCTCATCAGATAACCTATTTGCAGAATCACCCTCTATAAATTAGATGACCGCAAAGATGAATGCATCATTCACAATTCTATATTCCTTGCTCTATGTTGTACTAGCTGAGGGTAGACAATGTAGGGTAAGGCATTAGGATCATGCATACTGCCTCTTTTATACAAACTAGGGTAGTTTGTTGCCCTTGTTGTAAGAAGATAAACCATGTAAGAAGTCATATAGAACTTCTTCTTATCCGTAACTACTCCCAATTTCTCACATAAGTTCTCACTTAGTGTGGTTGCCCCATCTAGTGGCATCCTTCCCATCTTGATTGTCTCAATGAAGTTGACCATGAAAGTGCTAAGGTGGCTAACTATGGATAGATGCATGACTCTACTCAAGAGAATGATGGAATATCCAATATCTTACTTCATGTATCCACTAGTCATGTTGACCTTCCCTATGATATTTCTTGAAGGAGTCTTCTCAATGAGGTAGGAGGATTGAATGATTTCCATCGCCTCTTTCTGGTGTTCCTTGTACCATCTCTCTACTACTTCATAGGAGAGTCTAATGAATTGATCTACCCTCATGAGATGGAAGACCCTTTCAATTTTTTTGGGTCAAAGATCAAGGACCACTTCTCCTATAATGCTCTTAAATGCTCTCTCTTTAGAAACAAAATATTGTGTTGAAGCCATGATCAATTTTGTTGATTGCACTGATATAGGATGTGAAGCTACACTCACCAACTTGAAATGAATCAATGAGGATACTAGTGTAGATGTGTCCATAGGTTTGTTGTAGATTTTGAGGAATTCTCCCATGTCTATGTGTCTCAAGTCCGTATCTCTAATTTTTGTGTAATCATCTTGAAACCTTGACTTTGATAGCACACCTTGGAATTTGAATACAATGGATTTGGGTGCCATTTTCTCTTTAGATGTGGATGCCATTTAACCTACATGATACAAGAAAATGTGTTTATTAGTTTGAAATAATGAAAACTTTTTAAAAATAAAAATGCAAAAGCATTAAATTTCTTCTCCAATTAATTGTTAAAGAAAAATAATAAAAAGATGTGCCTTTCTATTTATTTTTTATTTTTATTTTTGAATATATATATATATATTGGTTTATTAAGTTAAGGCACAAGCAAGCACAACACCATATGGTGTGTGTGCACACAAGGAGGTGCAGTTAGGGTTTAAAGTTAATGGAGGTGCATTGTGCCATTTTAGAGCAAGCACGGGGAATGGAAGCATGTGGCACCATTTTGGAGTGTGCATAGGGGCAGAGTAGATTGTGAGGGTTGCATGCATGATGGGCATTATGTGGAGTGGTTGTCCACAGGGAATGGAATGCACACAATGGGCATGGGGTGCCACAGGCATGGAGCACGCGTGGTGGTGTGGGGCATTACAAGTGTAGATGGGGTTGAAGTTTATGGTGCAAAGCACATGGTGCGAGCGCAACATAGAGTGCACATGAGTGAAAACCACATGGCATGTAGACATGAGTGTAGTGCCCAGAATGAGTGCAAGTGCGATGCCAACCATAAGTATGAGCACAATGCCAAGTGTGGGTGTGACTGCAAAATGCGTGTGTGCAAGGGTCATGAGGGTTGTACAATATTTCTCACCTTTCCAAGAAAACACCAAGCTCGCAGATGAAATGAGCTAGGAATTTTTTGGGGGGGTAGTGGGGGATTTTATAACCCTTCCCACCCATAGGGTGCATGGAATGCCCCTACATGGGTGTGCAAGTGTATTACATGGACCATACGGGTGGTGTGCACCCCGCACCTTTTATGTGGTGTGCAAGGGTTTGAAAAATTATATATATATTCAATTTTTTTCGTCTTTTTTATTTTTTCAAATCTTTTGTCTTTGTGATTTTTTTCAATTTTTTTGACTCAACATTTTCTTGAATCCTGAATCACAAATTTGGGGACTCAAAAAAAGTAGAAGGCCCCCATTCTTAGTAGGGAATGGGGTTTGCATTGTGGGACCACAAAAAATAGCCCCAAAAAAAGGAAGAAATGACCAAGGCATTTCTTCATTAGCAAAAATCTTTGGAATGTGTGTCAAACACCAACTGAACTTTAAACACTTTGAGCATATCTTAGATGACTTTACAATCAAAATTCTAGTAGTCAAAACCTTCAAGCTCAGTGTGTGATTTGTGTATTCATTCCCTTTGACATCTGGAGATGCAATCTATCAAAGTTTTTTGACAACTCAAAGACAATTTTTGACTCCTCCCAGCTCATCCATTTAGAACCTTCATGAAGGTTGTTTATCAATCATTGCTTGACCAAATGAGAGAATTAGTTCTAGGGCTCTTAACAAGATGTCATCTAATTTGATACTTTTGACAAATTTTGAATAATCATTCCATGTGGTTCACAATGTTGCTCTTTGATGAACAACATTTTGGATACAAAGACACTCAACTTTGAAATCATATCATTTTTCCATTTCAGGTCTTTAGAATCCTTCAGTCTTAACACTATCTTTTCTTTTTAATATTTTTGAATTTTTTTATGCTTAGATTGTGTAGCTAAGACATCAGTGTCATTTCTTTGATTCAACCTTTGTGAACATCCCTTGTGTTCCTCTTTTAGAACTTTTAGAAATTGTCATGCCAAACAATGATCTTAGCAACCCTTCAAGAAGACCCCTCCTATAAGGACCAATTAGAGTTTGAATCATCCCTTGTTGCCTTCAATCTTAATTTGATGACACCTAAGATGATCAATTCTTAAATTTTCAAAGTATTGAGAGCTCATTGGTTCCAAACCCTAAACTTAAGAATGAAAGCCTCCCTACTTCTGCAAGCAAGATTCATTGTTCAGTTTGTATAAAACACACAATTGTCCCAACATATTGACAAGGAAATACCTCTTCTTGAAATCAAAACTAAGGAGTGGTTAATGAAATATCACAAGATAAAATCTCAAGTACTGTAATGCTCTGCCAAGAGATCCAAGGAATTAACCTAAAGTTTTACTAAGTTTGGTAGCATTTTTTATTTATTTTTAAACATGAAAGTAAAACCATTCATAACATTCACAGAAGCAATAGTAACAACACAAGTGAAAGAAAACATAAACATACACACATAATAGGTTTCATTCTTAAAGATCCCTTAACATTGAATCACATCTAAATTAAGTAATATTAATGATTCCATCTAATACTACATCCACATAAAATAATAATGAAAAGTCCAATGTTCTTAAAGTACATTTCTGAATGCTCAATCATCCACTGTACATGACATAGGGTATGAAAAGCTTAAAAGAATATACATGTGTGAAAATAAACTACATCATCATAATAACTCTAATCCATGATGCAATAACATAAATAAAACCACATATCATACATGATACATCATCATAGAAGATATAAACATCATAATAGATAATCATTTTTCACAAACATAATTAACTAAGTGCACGATTCCTCCCAACTGTAAATAGCATCATTAGACCATCATGGATCTTAGCCATCCCTTTGTGTGTAACATCCCAAATAATTGAAGAGATCATTAGTATTAACATAGTAGGAATGTCACTCCTAAATCATACTACATCATATGCAGAAAGTAATCTAACATGCAAAGTAAAGCATAAGATAACATCATCTAACATATGAAAATTATTAATATAAGGATACATGTACACCATCATAATCTATGAAGATAGATGCCAACAAAGAATGCATCAGCCATGGTGTCTCAGATGGATCTCAAATGATAAGAGTGATATGCACTACCACCCGACCGCGTGGAACCTAAATGGTCCACTCCCACTGTGCTGAGGAGATAGTCTCAAGTCCCAAACAGGATATCAAAAACACATAGCACAAATACTCTCTAAGTCTAGGAATCCTAAAAGTATACTAACTCAAGGTTCCAATCACAAAACCAACATCTAATCCCAGAGGCACACAATGACATGTAGGAAACCTACTCTAAGGTCATGGAATCATAAATTACAAAATCACCACAATCCTATACAAGTGACTGGAAGAAAATACCAAAAGATAATCCATAAAAAGAGCATCAAAATCTCCATGAGCACATGAAAAGCATCCATAGATAATCATGACCACAACAGTTCTCTATTGGCAACTGAAGGTATCACTGATAATTAAAACTATCCATTGGTTCTTAATAGCTAAAATATATCTCAAAATCATATTGATTGAAGACTCCAAAATGATTGAGTCAAACATGTCACAACATGACATCATCAAGAAATAAATCAACATTTCAGTCCCATCATGGCGACTGGAAAGTAATCCAAGGATAACTGATCGATGACTCAAAAATGATTAGTTTGAGTGTCTCATACACATACATCTCAGCTTCACACATGGAGACTGAAAAGCAATAACAAGCAATAAATACAAACATCTCATAGAGCATGCCATCACATTACCATGGTTGGGTTTATAAAGATTGGAATCAATAGACACCAACATGACATCATAATCATAACCCCTGAGCCTCTGGTAGACGTCCTATAACTGGTCAACACTAGTCAACCCAAAAACCCAAAACAGATAGCATAGAGAAAACACAATGTAGGCACATGTTTTGGTTTGCTAAAATTTCATAGTTGAATTGAGTATGAAGGTTTTAATTTTTGTTTGCAAGTATACTTCAAGTATATAAGATTTATCATCTGACCTACAAGTTAACCTGTTTGTTCCCTCGATAACATTATCCTTCCATTATTTAAAAATTACATTGTAAGAATAATTGAAGGATAAATATTTACTCATTACACTAATCTTAATTGTCCCTTAATTAATATTATTCACTTTATTAATAAATCTTAATTAAATCAATTAATAATGAACATCGGTATGACTCTTTATCATTCTAACAATACTTAATTAAAACTCAACTAAACATTACTAAAATTTAGGTCTCTTAATTTAATCGTTATAATAATTAAATCATTATTAATAACCATTAAAATATCTAAAGTCATTATTCAAGTCATTAGAATAAGACTTATCAACTTCGATGTAAATACTTAATAACTTCATCAAAAGAATCATATCAATTAAAAACTCTATTACATAACTTAATTATTAATTATATTTAATTAACTCTAATTAATTAATTTAATTAATAATTACATAACCATATCAACGACCCAATGAATATTAGTTGATTAATAACTAACTATAATTTGTAAGTTAAAAGTCAACTATAATCCAATTCTCCAATATTAATAGTTTAATAATGACTTGCTATTATTTAATAACAAGTTATATTGGAAATCTCAATAATAACCACATTCATCATTCTTTTCAATGAATACTAATATTTTCTTAACAAATTCATATTATTGATAATCATTTTGATTAAGACTCTATCGCATAACTTAATTAATATCATAACTTTATTAACAACTCAATAAATATCAGTTGATTAAAATATCAACTATACTCCAAATCCATTAATATTTAAATTAATAATTTAATAATAACTTGTTAGTCATAACAAATTATATTAAAAATATTATTAATAAATTGACTGTACCAGATTCATCACTACAAATACTAATGTCTCATTTGAATTTAATAATAATTAACGAATTATTATTAAATTAATAATCCATATTTAACATTATTGTGATTATAAAATTAGCCAATGTAGCATATTGACCATAACATTTAATATTTGTAACTTTACAAATATTAATGTTAAGTCATGACTTTATATACATATTACATAATAACATATATTACCATTGATAGCTATATATATTATTAAAATATTCTAAAATAACAATATAGAACTTTATCACCAAACATTATTAATAAAATGATAATTTAAAACTATGTTTATTTAAAATCTTGAATATTTAAAATTTCATTGATACACACACACACACACACACACACACACACACACACACACACACACACACACACACATAACTAACATATAACAATTTATAATATCAAATGTTATTACCAACTTATAAAACCGAAATACTATACATATATCATAATATAAAAAATGTATTGTCCTGCAAATTGAAATACGAGTGCAAGCTTTTTTTTAATGCCACTGCCACTCAAGTGAAGCTGTGTGGTCCTACCTCTATTGCAGGGCCTGCAATGGCAGTCGCAATACTCACCATAGCAGGGACGGGCTACCGGCATTTTATATATAAAAACGGGATGGGTAGGGTAAAACCCCCCCTCCCAAACACATTGAATTTATATATTTTTTATATAATGATTTTTTTAAAAATGTTTTCTCAAATATGAATCGCAATGTAATTTTATAAAGTTTTTCACTATGATTTATCATTCAAACTTTCAATTAAATATATATATATACATATGTATGTATGTATGTATGTATGTATGTATGTATGTATGAATGTATGTATGTATGTATGTATATATATATATATATATATATATATATGTATATGTATATATATATATATATATATATATATATATATATATATATATATATATATATATATATATATGTATATGTATGTATGCAGATCTGAAAATTATATAAACATGTATATTTCTATAGAGAACATATACATAATTTTTTTTTAAAGGGCTTCCAATTTTAAGAATTTTCTATAAAACCTTTAAAATAATTGTTCTCTAAATTCACCCATTAATCTATCTAATAGGTTTGCCTATAAATTTTAAACCCTAGCCCATAGAATTCTCAGATCCATGCATGTAGGGATTTTCTCATACAAAAATTTAGATATCTATGACAAAATTACCTATAACTAAACAATCATGCAAAGAATCCTCAGAAAGCATTCAGAAGACACGAAGAAGACAAGAGGTGCAAGATGCAAAAATAACATAAGAAAAATCGCAAGTGTCTACCTGGACACTGATGCTAAATCACTTCCCCTCAGAATCTGCAGAGCAAGCTCCTTCCTTCTCCAACATTCCCGAGTCCTGCAAACACACTCTGAATACTCTCCTAAGCTTCTAAGAGTGCCTCCTTATAAAGAACTCTCAAGAAGCACCTAGAATGTCTCTAGAAACAAACAGAAGGTGTTGACAACTAAGCACGAGCTTTTTCCAACCTTCTAGATGAGTCATATGGTTGTAGACACCATGTGCTTAATTTGCATGCTAACCCCTATGTTGTTGACAACACGAGTATAATTAGAGTGCAAACTCTTGTGTTGTCTACATGACAACTCCCGAGAATTCACAAACTCCTAAATATTAAAATAATGCACAATAATTAATTTAATATTTGCTTTACTCTTTTCAATTTAATTTATTAATTTTTAAATCTTATGCACTAACTTTAATAACTCCAATTTTTTTATCTTAATATATTTATATTTTAATCACATGCACACATCATGCAACCTATATTCTTTTAATAATTTTAATATCTTTTCCACTCTTAAATTCATTTTTGAAACTTTAATTGCTAAAATATTTATTAACTTCAAATAAAAATTATCACATTCCAACTTTAAAATTATAACTTTTATCTTCAAATTTAATTATTTTATTTAATTAATTTCCTAATTAATTAAATAAAATAAATATTAAAATACCATATTAGTTTTCTATTAAGTTAAACCATTAATTAAATCTTTTAATTAGGCTTAATTAATAGAAAATACACCAAAGACTCATAAAATAAAATACAAAAAACCCATTATAGCAAAACACATACAAAATCAAACCAAAAGGGTTAATATCATGAATCACGTCATCTGACGCATTTAGAGGGTACTCAACTTAGATACTTGTCCTAATTTCCAATTAGGACAAATGGCTTAAAGGGTTGGGATTTGGACTTGAGAATTTATCTCCCCTCTCTTACCATTGAGATAATGTGATAGGGTACGCTCATCCTGGCAATTTAGGGAAGTTGATGCCTGGTACCTGCAACCTGCATAAAAACTATGCATGTACATACATTATATATATGCTAAGCTAAAAAAGAAATGGTAGGAAGTGGTGCATTGTGTAGATCTTGACTAGCAGGTGACTACGACTCCCTTAACCACATCAGAAATGCCATCCAAAAGAAAACATGCACACCATACACATACAAGTATGGGGTAAGTATCCATAAGAAAACACATGTGATAATAAACTATCTAACTAATCAATAACTAAAAATAATGTAATAATCATCATGCATACATGAAATGTAGAGTCTAAGTAATCTCATCTCATATCAACTGAATTCATAGCACAATATCTGATAGTCTCAAAACAATGCTGCTATCCATCAACATAAAACTAGCCCTAAAAGAGTTCAACAATGATAAAAAAAATGTGACCTAGGGGTAGGCACTACAAGTACACCTTACCCCTTAAGAATGACACAACTTTGAAAGAAAACACGTGGCTGGAAGCAAACACATGACTGAAAGCAAATACACCTACAAAAAATAAACACCATTTGCGAAAAATAAAACCTGACTAATTGTAGAAATAAAATCTAACTAAATGCAAAAATAGAACCTAACTAATTTTTGTTTCTTTTAGGCTTCAAAATAATATTTCATAAATTGCCCATTTACGAGCAAGGGAAGAAATTCCCCCTATAAGGAACTGAGCCTAAAAGTGTTTTCTGTGAGGATCTTTGCAATCTAATAAGGACCCATCCACAAGCATTGAAACTTGGTATAACTTCTTGGCTTTTCTTTTTCCTTATCCCATAATAGAACAAGGTCAAAAATCCTGAATGATTTTATGGTGGCCCTTTTTGCAAACCATCTCTTCAAAATAGCTTGATGTTTAGCCATGTACTCCAATTAGCTATCCATTTCTCATCCATCTCCAAAAGATTCATTAATCTGATTTGTACTTTGATAGCATCTTCAACATATCCACTCATGAACTTCAAAATAGAAGTTCTGAGGTTGAGTGAAAATACTAGCTCCTGTCCATAGACAAGTAAATATGAGGACGTCACCAAAGCCTTCTTGACCTTTACTCGATCCATCCATAAGGCATATTTCAATTGTGTATGCCAATCTCTAGGGCTTTCCTTCAACAATTACTTTATTATTGTGATTAGGTTCTTGTTCGTAGATTTTGCTATTCCATTTCCTTGTCGGTAGTAATTTGAAGAGAATTTGATCATAACTTTATTCTTGAATGCCCATTGAGTTAGAAATATTGATGCAAAAGCAAATTCATTAACACACACAAGAGCAAATGATATTCTAAATCTGGTAACAATGTGCTCTTCCAAGAAATCTATCACAACTTTGGTAGTGCAATTCCCTTAAGTTTCTACTTCTCTCCATCTTGTGTAGTAATTAGTGACCATAATAATGTAGGTGTGTCTAGCTGATGATGGTGGGTTAACTAGACCAATGAAAATCTAGCCCCCACTTTGCGAAAGGATGTTTCTCATACATAGGTTGTAACGACATTGTCGGGCGTCTTTCTTTGTTAGCACTTGTTTGACAAACATGAGAAGTGTGGAAGTGCTCAAAAGTGTCCTTAAACAATGTGGGCCAAAAATATCCCAACCTCAAAATCATATGAGTCGTCACTTCTGCCAAACCATGCTATGTACCATATTTGTCATGAAATTGTTCTAGGACTTCCTTTGCTTCTTCACATCCTAGGCATTTTAAGTAGATCCCTTCATAGTTCCTCTTGTAAAACTTGTTGTCTTTCACCATTTAGGAAACACATTTCATTTTAAGTCCTCTATTTTGTGAACTATTTATCCGACTTGGACATCAATTCTGTAGGAGGTAAGACATGATATCCTAGTACCAGATATCTGTCACTACACCTTGGCCAATATTGACTTGATACACCATCATTTTCTTTTGATCTTCATCATCTATTTCCTTCTCAAACTCAAATTTCTATTCATTTTTGACCTAGTTATCAGCTATCATCCTTGATAATCCTTGTCCTTTGACTAATTTCATAGGTTGGATCTCAAGGTCAAACTCTTGAAGTATCACCATCCACTTACCTCGCCCTTCACCAAGCTCATTTTGCATCAACAATGTCTTTACTATTGGGTCAGGTACAATAGCATACACCTTACTTCTCAATATGTAATGGTAGAATTTCTTCATTGCTTTAACCAAAGAAAAATACTATTTGTTGAGGTTAGAATAATTCAACTTGGCATTCCTCAATGAGAAACTCATAAAAGCAATAGGTCTTTCATCTTCCTTCTCCTTCTTTTGGGTCAAAACCCCAGCACATGAATGCACTGTGAAGCAAAGGAATATATCTTGAAGGAAAGTTTATAATCAAGACTAGCCAATACCAGAGCTATGGAAATGGCTAACTTAATATCCTCAAATGATCTATTAACTTCAGGGGCCCATTCCATTTTAGCTCCTTTTTAAAGAAAATTATTAAGTGGATGCACAATCTCTATAAATTCACTTATGAATTTTTGAACAAAATTTATCTTTCAAAAGAAAGACATAAGTTCCTTTTGACTATTTAGGGGTGACAACTTTTAAATGGCCTCAACTCTATCAGGATCAAAGGAGATGCTTGCTTCCAAAATGATATGACCCAAGATTTTTCCTTTAGTTACCCCAAATGAACACTTTTTGGGATTGAGAGATATGTCATATTTATGACACTTATTGGACACTTGTCCTAGGTCAACAATGTGTGTAGTTTGATCTTTTGAAAAGATAGTCAAGTTATCCATGTAAATAACTATACAACTATTGACTAGTTCCTTAAATGCTTCATCGATGGCACACTGAAATGTAGCTCCTACATTAATCAATTCGAATGGTATTCTCTTGTAGGTGAAGTTTCCCCATTTGGTTGTAAAGGTATTCTTTAGTCTATCTTCCTCTTCAACCATTACATGATTGTAACTAGAATATCCATCCAAGAAAGACATTATTTTTGAACCGTTCACAATTTGTAAGACCTCATCCAATGAGGGCAATGGGTAATTGTCCTTTTGGGAGGCTAAGTTCAAATTGCAAAAATCTACACAAAGTCAAATCTCTCTAATCTTTTTTCATGCCAAAACTGGATTAGCCACCCATATGGAGTGACATATAGGGAAGATAATCTTTGCATCCAACAATTTCTTGACTTCCTTTAGTATCAAAGGTTTGAGGATGGGATTAACTAGTCTCTAGCTTTGTCAGAAAGGCTTGGTATTTGGTTATTGGGGAATGTCATGTTTAATGATCTAAGGATCATACATTTTTAGATCTTCATAGCTCCAAGCAATAACATCCTTGTATTCTATGAGTAATTTAAGCATGTCTTCCCTTTCCTACAAGCTACATGCTTTCCCAATCTTTACCATCTTGGGATCATCTTCTATTCCTAAATTGTAAGAATCACATTTGTCAATCCCCTTTTCTTCTAGAATTCTTTTGTTGAGCATGAATTCATCATGATCAAAGATACATTCTAATTCAACCATCCTCTTTGGAATAGTATTGGTCTTTAGGTTTAAGGTTCCATCTTCATCTTGAATTTCAGTATACTCTAATTCCTCATCAAGGGTCTCATCTATTTCTTATCGCTTAAAGTGACCACTACACATGATAAACTCTAGTATGTGTTGATCATCCTAAAAAACATGGAATTTTGTGATATTATCTAGGATAGATGGAGCAGCAACCAATTCAATTAAAAACTAAAATTCATTTCAACTTTGTTCCTTCAATAGGTTGCAATGCACTTGCTAAGATAGCAGGGACATCAACTACCATGTTCTTTCTCCTTGAAATAGACTTTATCTTCAAATCTTAAAATTCATCTAACAATTCCCATACCCTTTTTCTATAGGCAATCAATATCTTATTGTTGTAAGAGTACAACAATTTTACTTGTTAGATAACCAATTGAGAATCTCCCTTGATGATAAGAGTTGCAACTCCTTTCTCAAGTGCAAAGAGAAGTCTTCAAATCAAGGCTTCATATTCGAAAAAAAATTTAGTGCATCTAAGTTGCAATCAATATGCTACATAGAAAGATTTACCTTTTGGGGGAACTAGCTCAATACCTACACCAACTCCTGATTTACAGTTGGAACCGTCAAAGCAAAGAGTCCAAATTGGGTTCTCTCTAGGTTTTTTGACCTTGTGCTTATGTGTCCTCAATTTCCCTCTTATTTGAGCTTTAAAGTATTGTTTCTTAGGAACCCATTGTAATTTTCTAGAAGGACTTGATGATTCTTTTTAGTGAACACCCAACAGAGGAGGTGTTGTTTTTCTTGTTTGTCTTGAATTTCTCCTATCAGTTCTTGAATTTCTTCAACTTTTGATAAAGGATGACTGACCACTAAAGTCCATACCTATCCTTTTATGTACCTTCTTCTTCTTTGTACTTGTATCATTCTGGGTGGAAGAGAAAAAAAAACCTCCACCATCTGAAGAGGTATCACTATATGATGCATTCAAATCTTTAGTTTCCCCTTCAATCTCTTTGATAAATTTGATGCATTTGTAGGAGTTTAATTTTTGGTAGGTTCCTTTTGTGGATCATCAACTTTATTTACTTCAACCATTTGGGTCAACACTCTAGAAATTTCTTCTTGACATAATGAACATTCTCACTCAAAATGACTAACTTTATGCAACCAAAAAAATCTTGGAAGGAGGAGAATATTGGGATTAGCCTCTTCTCCTAAACATTGTAGGTTAGTCATCATCTAGTCTATGAATTGTGTTATGACCTCATCTTTCAAGGCTAAAATCATGGAGTCCATATTTGGGTCATTTGGTTTTCTAGTTGACATAGTATCAAAAACCATGTCCTTGTAGGAGCCTAGATCTATTTGCAAGAAGGCTACCTCATTAGGGGCATTGCAATCAATGATAATATATTTTAACTTGGGGTTTGCATCTATCTTGATTTGATTTTTCAGACCTTTCCATGGAAACCAAAGCTGGGTGAAATCTGTGGAAAACCACCCCCTTAGACACTTTGTCCATTCTCTACTAAGGAGAAATCTGTATGTTTCCATAATATCAACCACATGTAAGATCAATGATGTCTTGAATTTGAGGGTCAACTATCAATAGTACTTGTACATCTTTCAATGCACCTACTACTTTGACCTTTATTTTGTACAACTATATCACTACCTAGTTAGTGGGTTGAGGGGTAACCCCTAGCTTTTGTGCTATGGATAACAACATAACATTGTATGAAGCTCTTTAATCAATAAGACAATTATGAAAAAAATTCCTGTATATCCTTATACTAAGCCAAAATGGGGGTACCTCTACCTTGTCTTTAAACATGGTGTGAAATACCTTCGTGGCATTAACTTTTTGCAACACCACCTTTTGAGGGGTGGTATTCGCATTGTGGGAAGTCTTCATGAGTGCCTCTCATTGTTGTGGACAATTTTGTAACATGTCAAACATAGACATATTGGATTTTTTTCATTTGAAATCTTCCACCTTACTATATCTTTCGGTAGACCAAGCAGGGTTTTTCAATATTGTTGGCATATTGTCTTGGTTCTAATTTTTTTGCCCCATAGTTGGTGGTTTAACTATTGTTGGTTTTTACTTGCCCTTGGATCGGGAAAAGTTGGTTGTAGTGCTAGAGGAATTCCATCTATCAAGGGTTCCTTTCTACTTCTCAAGTTGTATGTATTCTAGTTGTTGCTATGAAAGGAAAACATTTCTTCATACTAAAGGTCAAGTTCTTGGATAAATGGAAATGAGAATTCTTCATTGACTAATTGTTCTACCTGTGGCTTTTGCAGGGGGTCATAAGATTCCAACAATATGGCATTAAATTGCATGGGAGTATAATTATCACTTTCTTGAGAGCTTTGAGTCTTTTCTAGATATCCATTGTAGTGAAAAACATCATTTCTAGGTGTAATGTGACTGTCATCATACTGATTGACATCTACATATTGAATTTTGTTGTTGTTTTCAGGAAGAATACTTCCATTATTTGGGCATGTGTTCCACTATCGGCTCTATCTCTAAAATATGTTTTTGTGATCAGGAGGATTGAATTTGTTTCCCCCATTATTGTTTCCTACATTATTATTGTTTTTACTGAAGTTTCTATTGTAACTTTGGCCATAATTGTTGTTGTAAGGACTAGCATTGTTTCTTTGAAAGTTGTTATTCTTTCCTTGTGACAACCTAAGACAAGTCAATTCATTGTTCATTTGTGACATAATCTTTTTCATCTAATCAAATTCTAAAATGAAGTTATTGTCTATTTCTGTAGGAACTGTTGCCTTCTTCTCAAAGAAAGTGGTCTTAGGAGGCTCATATCCTGGATAAGTCAACGTAAGGTTCTATGGAGTAGGTGTTACTATAGTGGAGCTGGGTTCACTGGTACAAATTGACTAGGCATAGTAGGTGCTCTGACAGGGTACATTGGCATTGCCATGATAGCTTGAGGTGGGAGCATCAATCATCCTCTATTAGGATTGGCTTTCTTGGTAAAATTTATTGCTTCTATGAAAACCTTTTCTAATGTATCAATATCTACTGTAGGAAGCCTTCTCAAAAAGATAGCTATAAGAGGATCCATAGCAAATAAATCGGAATAGCTGCTTCAACTAGTATAGTGTATGGCACCTCCAGATTGCATTATGCCATATGGAAGTGATGGTTTAAATGGGAAACTATATCAATTGGGTCCCTTTTGATTGATATGAATTGTTGATGCATCATAACTAGGTTGATGAATGTTTTGAATTGCTCTAGGAACAATTTTTTGAAAGTATTCCAATCTTTGATACAACCAGGTGGAAAATTGATGTACAAATTATAAGCAACTTCCCCCAAAGAGTAGGGGAATAAATGAAGGACCACATCCTCATTGGCAATCTGCTTTCAATTGCAAATTTCTTTGAACACTTTAACATGGTCTTTAGTAGTTTTAGTTTCTCCATAGATGAACCTTGGATAAAACTTCTCGAGATTCTTAGGGAGGTCATGGAGTACACCTCTCAAGTTTATTGGTGAGTCTACTACATTTTTTGAAGAAGACCATCAGAGGATTTGGCAGCCTTAAAGGTTGCTACTATGGAGGTGGGACTATGGGTGTATGTGATGGTCCACTAGGTGGTTGGAGTGGAAGTGGAGTTGAAGAAATGATGAAAGTTTGAATGGAGGTGGTTGAATTCGGGGTACTCCCTTATCACTGCATGGTTTGCTAAAGTGGGTAAGCTTAAGAAACATGTGTGCCCTTGGTGAGGACCTCAATGCTCATTGAAATGGATATTCTAGATCAAAAACCTCCAGTTTGAATCAATTCTAGAAAAAGCATAGCTCTATAGAAGTATAGTTTCTCACCTCACTAAATTCCATGCACCATAGAGTTTTGTGCACTTACGCACTTGCATAGCTACAGATCTATGTACCTACCTACCTATGGAGTTGTGTAGCTACACACCTATGCACCTAAATTTCTCAAAAACATAGAAAGTTTTTTTTTAACTTGTGTTAAGTGCAGATTTTTGCAAAAAAGTGCAAATTTTCAAAACTTTGGCAATTTTTTCTTGATTTTTCAAGAATCAAAAGTGCAGCCCTCCTTCTAGTGCCACTTCTATTGAGTTTTCATTATGCACGATGCTAAATGGTAGAAATTCTTGCAAATTCCTCTCTTGAAAAGCTGATTTTGTGAATCAATTCCAAGATTCCTAGTTGATCTTGTGACCTACTAGAATCCATTCAGTTGAAGATAAATGTGATTGTTCACAAGGAGGCCTTTGCTGATTCATTTTAATTTTGGAATGAGATGAATAATCTACACACTGCTTCAAAATAAAACACGCAAAAGAGAACTATGTTTTTTGTATTTCTATGTGTTTTTGATGAATGCAATCTAACAATGTAACTAGTATGAATTCCTACCATAACAAGGGGGTTTGTAAAGCAAATAACAAAACTTGAAAGTAAATAACATGAAATTGAAAATTCCTCATGGACATAAGTTATGGAGAATGACACATTTATGAATTAAGCTTTCAAAGAGATTAGGAAATAACCAAAGAAAGGAGTCGCGCTTCCTTGATTCCACTGATGCAATTGTAGTTGAGAAACTTAATGAGCGTATGATGTTTCACCCTTCATAAAATCACAAGGCCATGGAAAGTGCACTCATGTGAGATGAAAAGTTATATAGGCACAATTTGATGATTTCTTCTCAACCTAGTTACATAGCAAAATTCATCAATACCATAACAAACACCAGAACTAATGAAATGCACAACCAAAAACAAAGCAATAAACCTTTGGCTCAATCACAATTTCATGAAAATAAATCCACAAAACAATGACACATTCAAGCAAGAATTACTACTCTCCAAATGCAAGCACTAAAAGCATAATTTTATTGCAAAATAATGGTGGCCCTCATTACATATTACACTAGGGTATTTATAAGAAATCATCTCCTCAATTTTTGTCAAGAGTGAGAGATATTCTTCATGCAATAAAATGCTTTTAATTAACAAAATAAACTAATTATATACAAACTACAATCTAATTGGTGCCAAGTAGGACTCCATCCATATTTTATTCATTAATTGGATGCATGAGCCTTCTACATGTTTAAAAACAAAGAAATATGAGAGAGTAAGCTCTAAGTCAAAGTGGAAGTGTCTAGGAGTGCCAAAAATGGAAGCTAATCCTTCACAGGGTGTTTGTAAGATTTAAACTACCATCAAAATGTGTTTTCAATGCATGGAAAGCTCTATTTTTGGAACTGGCAGTTGACTATTGGTGAAAAATTTTCAAAAATGCATAGTTGTGGAGCTGCATAGATGTGGACCTGCATAGTTATGCACCTCAAAATGGTCCAAAATCTCAAAATTTTACTTAGTGTCAAAATTGAAATTCTAGCATCTAGATTTTGTACTTCTTCAGCCCAAAGCTATGTTTGGATGTTTTCCCTTGGATTTCTCTATAATCTCAATAATTTTAGTTGCATATAGTAAATCCAAAGCCTCGTAATTGTCTTTGACTTTTTGTCTATAATTTTCTACCTCAATTTGGGTGTCAGCAAAATTCATGAGTTTGGTAGCTAATTCTAACAATGCTTCTTCAGTTTTTAAGGCTTGTTGGATGTCCTCATCATCAAAAATTTCCACAAAAATCTTCTTGAAATTGTCTACCACTATCTCTACAAGTAACAACTTTTCTCATCCCACATTTTCAAAAATATCCAAGCATGCATTGCTATAGTGTTTCTCTACTTCCAAAATCCACTCTTGGGCTTGGTCCTTGAGCTGATGAATCTCCTCATGTAATGTTTCCATTACTTTATTACTATCTACTATTTTCTCTATCCAATCATCAATCATTTCTAACTCTTCTCCTATATATACATCAATCAAAATCAGGTACCTTTGCCCCTTTATGGCTTGCAAATTTTCTAAATCCTAACTCTAGGCCCTTACTTCATACGTAATGTTGAAGTCTTGCTTCAAAATTGCTACAGTTTTATTCACGTTCTCCTATGTAGCATATATCTACCTTTGAAGTGTCTAGATTTCAACCTCATCCTACACCATGCTCTTTAAGACTTCTTTAATTCCCATGGTCACCATTAATTGGGTTATATCCCATATAGGTCTCCCAAGCATAGTCTCTTTGAGTTGATAATCTTTGGGAGCAAGGCTTTCTACATCTATGTCTTTAGGGGGGATGGCCGCTTGCATGAACAACTCTTAGTTCCATGTACTAGTGACAAATGCTAATGGTCTTGCCTCATGTGATGGGGACTCAAGTTTACTCAAAATCTCTACAATCTCAAAAATGTCTTCCTTCAAAGCATGGAATTGAGGTCTAGTGCTCCCCATTATTTCCTTTTGGAGCCACCTTGGGAAGGTACTCAACTGAAGACCTGCTTCTTAGGGATGAAGGTGTATGTTCTACTATCTCCTTCACCTTATTGCTCCTCCTCAGAGTTGTTTCTTGTTGGGAGGATTCTTCTTCTATAGTCTCAATCTCAGTGGACCTAGTAGTCTACACCTTAGTGTCTTGAAAAGGTGGTTGAGAATATTCCACCATTTGTCCCTCCTTTGACACTTGATTGGTTGGTATTTGTTCAGGTTGTTCCCCTAGTGATGGTTCCTTCTAAATTTTTTCCTCTTCTAAACTTTGGGGTAGAGGAGTTATTGAGCTCTTATCTACCACCATGAGTTGTGGTGGAGATGGGGGAGTATGATTAGGACCCTATGAATCTAGTAGCATCTGCATTCAATCTTCTTGGTTAGGTTCACCTATAGAGGTATCCCTAATCTTATCCCCAACTAGTTCTATATTGATCTTCATTCTACTCATCCACCCATTATTATACTTCATATTTCAAATAAGAGACTTCCAAGGGTCCTACTACGGTGGATGACAATATGCCCATGGTACTTCTTCTTCTTTCTTGCTTGGTGGCTCTAGCTAGCCAGGTTCTTTTTTGCAAGGGTAGCTGCTCTTCTTCATTTGTCCCCTCTTCTTCCTCCTCTTCCACATCCAAAATTCTTTTAGGAATAGATAGACAAGACACCATTCTCCTCATCACCCTTTTCCTTTTCTTCATTTGGATTCTAAACCTCTTTTGTTTTGTGGAGGTGGAAGGGGATGTTGGCTCTTCTTTTTGAAGGTGGAATAGAAAATTGTTGACTCTCTCCCTCTTCTGATTGGCTAGGCACAAAGGGAGGCAATTGAGGTTCATCCTGGACTTGAGAAGCATTAGTATCCTCAAGGCCTTGTACACTTTCTTCCTATTTCTGGGGAGGTACTTGTGCTTCACCCTATTATATTTGAATGCTTTGAGGGGAGGTCCTCTTCCTTTTTCTCTTTCCCTTCCTCTCGAGAGGATGATAGTATCCAACTGGGCAGTGAAGTTGGTATACTATCTCTAGTGTGATGGGAGATAGGGCCACAAAGGTATGCATTTCAATTTTCCTCCCTCTACCTTTCTCAGGTTGGGCTTGACTGTGAAAGATTACAGTGTCAAGTATTGGATCAAGTTAAAAAAGGGTTCTTGATCCAATCCTTCTTCATTTTGATGACATGCCTTTCCTGATGATTAATATCATCACCCTCCTCCCGATCAACCTTAGCATTCATAATGGGCCTCTCTCCTATTTTATCTGAGTTGAATAGGGGTGTAGCAGCTCCCATGAATCCTGCTACCTTATTTCCTCTAGGATTTCTATCTTGATAGCCTTCTCTAATAGATAAAAAGTCTTTATAAAATAGTCTCTTATGTAGACATCATAGTCATTTGTGGCATTCATCCAATGATCTTCTATGGCATCTTCATGATGGAACTCCTTTCTAGCCAAACTTTCCACTCTCTCAATATTATCAAAATAGAGTCTAGGGGGAGTTGTACTCTTCGAGAGGATAATTCTCCCATTCCCACTTAAAGGACAAAATATCTTGCTTCTATTTGACTTCATATGGTCCAATGACCAAGGGCCATTCCCACCAGGGTCTTATCTATGTCTTCACCCTCTCATATGTAGACTCAATTTGTCAGGCAATCTCCAATAAAAACAATTTGTCACTTGGATAGCTGGGGAGCTTCTTGGGGTTGATAGTGGCCCCGAAAGCTATTGTTTGTGCTTTTACCTCATCAAATAACCTTTTTTTGTAATCAGCCTCTATAAATTGGATGACTACAAAGATGAATGCATCATTCACAATTCTATATTCCTTGGTTTGTGCTAAGAGCTTCTTCCTTACCAGCTAAGGGTAGACAATGTAGGGCCAATCATTAGGATCTTGAATATTGCCTCTTTTGTGCAAACTAGGGTAGTTTATTACCCTTGCTACAAGAAGATAAACCATGTAAGAAGTCATATAGAAATTATTCTTCTCATTAACTACTCCCAGTTGCTCACACAAGTTCTCACTTAGTGTATTTCCCCAATCTAGCGGCATCCTTGTTGTCTTGATTATCTCAATGAAGTTGATTATGAAATCTTTGAGGTGGGTAGCAGTGGGTAGACCCATGACTTTGCTAAAAAGAATGATGGAATATCCAATATCCAATATCTTAATGAGGTAGGAGGATTGAATGATTTCCATTGCCTCTTTCTGGTGTTCCCTGTAACATCTCTCCACTACTTCATAGGAGAGTCTAATGAATTGATCCACCCTTGGGAGATAGAAGATCCTTTCTATATTGTCAAGTCAAAGATCAAGGACCACTTCTCCTATCATGCTCTTAATCACTCTCTCTTTAGAAAAAAAAATTGTGTCGAAGCCATGATCAAAATTGCTGACTATACTAATATGGGATGCAAAGCTGCACTCACCAACCGAAAGAAAATCAATGAGGATACTAGTGCAGATCTTTTCATAGGTTTGTTGTAGATTCTGATGAATTCTTCCAAGTTTGTGTATCCCAAGTTAGTATCTCTAATTTCTACATAATTATCTTGAAAACTTGACTTTTATAGCATGGCTTGGAATTTGAATACAATAGTTGGGTGCCATTTTCTCTCTAGATGTGGATGTCATTTAACTTGCACAATACAAGAAAAGGTTTTATTAGTTCAAAATAATGAAAACTTTAAAAAAAATTGCAAAAGCATTAAATTTCTTCTCCAATTAATCGTTAAAGAAAAATAAAAGAGTTGTGCCTTTCTATTTATTTATTATTACTATTATTATTTTTGAATTTTTATTTTTATTTTTATTTTTGAATTTTTATATTTTATGTTTTTCTTTTTCTTTTTTCTTTTTTGGTTTATTAGGTTAAGGCACAAGCAAGCACAGTGCCACGTGGCACATGAGTGCAAGGAGGAGGTGCAGTTAGGATTTAGAGTGCATGCCATGGATGGAGGCATGTGATAGCATTGTAGAGAACGCATGGGGAATGGACTTGCATGGCATTTTTTTAGAGTGTGTTTGAGGGTAGAACAGATCATGATGGTCACGTGCATAGTGAGTGTGATGTGAAGTGGTTGCATGCAAAGAATAGTGCACATGCAGTAAGCTCAAGGCACTACGGGTGCAAAGCATGCATGGTGGCATGAGGCACCATAGGAGTAGACAAGGTTGACGTTTATGGTGCAAAGTGCATAGTGTGAGTATAGACCACATAGTGTGTAGATGCAGGCACAGTGCCAACTACAAGTGCAATCGCAATGCTAAGCATCAGCGTGAGTCTAGTACCAAGTGTAGGCATGAGAAAAATATGTGCATGTGCAAGGGTCATGAGGGCTGTGCAATATTTCTCACCTTTCCAATAAAATACCAAGCTTGTAGATGAAATGAGTTAGGAATTTTTTTTTTTGGGGGGGGGGGGGGGGGGGGGGGCAGCAGGGGGTTTTATAAACCCACCTACCCATGGGGTGCATGGTGCACCCTTGCGTACCGTGTAGGTGCATGATGCAAACCACATAGGTGGTGCATGCCCCATGCCTTCTATGTCATGTGTGGGGGTTTGAATATATATATATATATATATATATATATATATATATATATATATATATTTATATATTTCATTTTTCTTTTTCTTTTTGATTTTTTTGACTCTAACATTTTCTCAAATCCTAAATCACAAATTTGGGGACTCAAAAAAAGTAGGGGGCCCCTATTCCTAGTAGGGAATCAGGCGTGCATTGTGGGACCACAACAGTACTAACAAGAATTAATACATCTTAAGTATTTTTGAATTAAAGGTAGATTAAGTGTCATCGTTATGTTGCTAACCAAAGATGGGAGGCTATTATCCATAGTGACACAATGATAGATGGACACATGTCTGAGTGGACCCAGGTGGTGAATAAATAGTAAGTAGTAGCATTTAAGTTCATATTTTTGCAAGGTAATACTTAATAAAGATAAAAAGGTGGAAAAGTCATGACTAGGGTTAGGTAGATAGGTTGATATAAAGTTGGAAAGATAGACAAGGTGGAAGAGTATTCAAATGGCATTAGGCCACTTGACAAGGCTAGGTGGTCAAACCCAGCCGACTTGCTAACTTAGCTGACTTGGTATACTAATAACAAAGAAAGATAGTCTTTTAATGGTTAATCACATCTTTTTGATTGTTCACAACCACTCTTAGACATTTCTCATGCCTGATAAATGCAAAGGACATTCTCTTCATCACCTAGTTATCCATGTATTCAGTCAAAGTATTGATGGTCATCATTTATATCTTATTAGGGTTTTGTTTAATGAATAGATATGATTTTCCTACACCTAGATGTGTACCATAATCAGATCTTTCCTAGATTTGTAGTGATTGTTCTCTACAACCTTAAATGTAGTTTTTGAGTTTTTCCTTAGGGTAGAAGCTGTTAAGTTATGCTTGTACTATAAAAGGATATTTTATAACACTTCTTAGGGTTGGTCATTTTCTCTAATTCTTTAGCAACAATATCCTATTCTACTACTATAATTCCCTTTTTCTCTATGAATGAATGTAATCTCTACTATACCTCATTCTCCATTAATATAAGTGCAAAACCTTCTTACCTTCCTTAATGTATTTATTTTCATTCTTCAATATACATAAATGTACCTATTTTTGCATTTGAATATTGTGGAGTGAAGTTCCTTCCTCATAGTATCCATTTGGTCTCTGATCTATATGTGGTTTTTGAGTTAGAAAAAAGGTTAAATCAGTGTCTTCTAAGTTTACCATGATGAATAGTGCATTGTTAGGTAGAAATAGGCCTGAACAAACTATATTGGTGTATCACCCCCTTTAGATTAGATTAGTTAGTTTTTCTTTCATGCATTCCTTCTCCCTTTTCCTCTCAATAGTAGTTAGATGCACCCTAATAGTAAGGAAATCAACCCTCTCTAGAGACTCAATCTCATATTTCAAGTCCCACAACTTGTAGATTGTTTCCATTTTTCACAAGGTTGCCTTTAGGTAAAATTTTTAGGCAATGGTAGAAGCTTTTGTGACAACATATCTTTAGGTAAGTGCTTTGTAAAGATATCTACAATCTAATCTTTAGTGCTAACATACTCTAATTTTATCTCTTTTTCTACTACCTTCTCTCTTAATACATGACACTTAATAGATATATGCATAGTCTTAGAATGCAATACAGGATTCTTAGACATACTATACTTGTGTTATGTGCAATATATGATAACAAGTTCTAAAAATTCTATCCCAATATCTTTTAGCATCTACTTCATTCACATAACTTGATTATAGTTATCATTTTTTGTTACATTCTTTACCTCAAATTTACTTTCCAAGATACATTCTTGTTTCTTTCTTATCCAAGAAATCAATCTTCCTCCTAGAAAGAATGCTCTACTATTGATATTTTAATGTCATCCATACTACCTACCCAATCTGCATTAGTATAAGCACATGGAGTGAAATCACTTGATCTATCATACCATATTCCATAATCAGATGTCCTCTTCAAATATTTGAATATCCTCTTTATTGTTACATAATGATACTCGTTAGGATCAGCTTGAAATCTAGCTATATGCCCAATTGCATTTACTATATCTAGTTTGGTGTGAGTCAAATATTGAAAATCTCCAATCATAGATTTGTACTTCTTCTACTCAACTATAGGTGTCTGATCTTGGATAGATAACTTGTGGATCATTGGTGTACCGACAGGCTTACAAATTTCCAAGACAAATATCTTTAGCAAGTCATTCAAATACTTTGCTTGTGAAATGAAAAATGCCATCATTATTTTGCACAATTGTAAACTTGGGAAGAACTTCATTTATACTATCATACTCCTTTCAAACTCATTCTTCATTTTTTCAATAAAATTATCACTTGCTTCATCATTGCCTCCAAATATTATGTCATCAACAATTATTAGTATTATTAGCAAACCATTCTCAATTTCTTTCAAGTACAAGCTTCTATCTATCATACCTTTAGTAAATCCAAGCTTTTCCAAATGCTTGTCCAACCTTACATACTAGGCTCTAGGTGCTTGCTTTAGGCCATATAGAGCTTTCCTCAATCTACATACATTATCTTTCTCTTCTATCAAAGGAAAACCTTCAGGCTGCTCAATGTATACTTCTTAAGTTATCCATTTAGGAATGTTGATTTAACATCCACCTAATACACTTTGAACTTTTTATTCATTGCATAAGCTAAGAATATTCCTACTACTTCCATTCTAGCTACAGGGGCATATTTTACCTCATAATCTATTTCTTCTTGTTGTGAATATCCTTTGCATACAAGTCTAAATTTGTTTCTTACAACTTCACCTTGTTCATTCATCTTGTTTTTGAATACCCATTTGGTTCCAATAACATTCTTGTCTTTAGGTTGGGGAATTAAATATCATGTGTCATTGTTCACATTCTGATCTAATTCTTCATTCATTTCTTGAAGCCAATGATCATCTTTACATGCTTCATCTATACTCTTAGGCTCAACTTGAGAGATTAGACATATTTCTTTATTAACTATTTTTCTTGGTGTTGCTCCTTTATCTTAGCTTCCAATTATCTTCTCTGGAGGGTGATTCTTTGGTATATTCCTATTACAGGTAGGAATTTCTAACTCAATGTTTATTTCTTCTCTTGATTCATATCTTTCTACTCTTTCCTCAAAACATTGCACATCATTCTATAGATCATTGTTAGTCTCAAAGAAAACTCCTACATTTTGTCTAACAGTTTCATTGTTATATTTTTCTTCATCAAAATTATAATCCATCATATTTTCCTTAATTCCAAACTTTTCATCAACTTTTACATTTGTACATTCAACCGTTATCTTGTTTCTATGATTAAAACATCTGTAAGCTTTTCTTTTCAATGTATAACTAAGAAACATACCTTCATGGATCAAACTTACCAATGTCATCATCTCTCTTTATGTAACACTTACTTCCAAAGATTCTAAAATAGTTTGCTGAAGGTGAATGACCAAACCATAATTTATAAGGGGTCTTATTCAAACCTTGTCTGATATGTACTTTGTTCATAGTGGGCATTTTTGTATTGACTTTTTGTCTCCAAGTTGTCTTGGATACATCATTTTTAAACATCATTTCTCTTGTTTCCTCTAATACCAATATGTTTCTTCTTTTTTCAATCCCATTCTTCTCAAGGGTCTTGGGTGAAGATAATCATCTCTTAATTCCATTCTCTTCACAATACATATTAAATTCTCTAGAGGTAAATTCTCCTCTTTCTAATCTCAAACATTTTATCTTAAAACCATATTCATTCTCAACTCTATTCTTAAATATCTTAAACTTCTCAAATACTTCATAATTCTCCTTAACAAATGCTACCCATGTCATTCTAATGAAATCATCAAAAAAAATCATGAAATACCTTTCTCCATAGAATCCTCTTGCCCTCATAGGGCCACTTAAATATTTGTAAACAATCTCTAGCTTCTCTCTAGTTGTGAACTTCTTGTTGCGAAATGATAGCTTCTTCTATTTAGCCAAGATACATTCTTTACAAAGAATATTAGTAGGGTTTATTATCTTAGGCAAATCTCTAACTATAAATGTGCCACTAACCTTCACAATTTTATCAAAGTTTATATGACAAAACCTCCTATGCCGTAACCAACTATTATCCACTTTTGCAAAAAAATATGCTATCTCAATAGAATTCAACTAAAATACATTACCTTTGGATCTTGTATTTGTTGCAAGAAGATTACAATCTTTATATGCAAGTGTTTTCTAAAAATTGCAACTGATAACCTTTATTCACTAGTTGTCTAATACTCAACAAGTTATTATTTAAACAATAAACAAAGTAAACATCATCATGATTACCAAATCTAGCAATACCTCAATCATGATTCCTAAATTTAACAAACTTGTTCATATCACCAATCATATGATGAGAGTTGACATTGTCATAAAGTTTATTATTAGTGACACACACTTATTCAGATAATAAATATATACTGAGCTTATTGTATAGTTAATAGTGTTAACCAAGTATTTCAAACTCTACTAAGTTCTATAGTGTCTACTAAATTCAAGGAACAGTATTCAGTTTGTACTAAGTAGTTTCTACCAGGTTGGTGATTATCCTTGTAAACCAAGCTTCTTAGTGTTCACCAAGTTCCTCAATGCAAATTGAGTTGTGTAGTGCTTACTAAGTTTATAGTTTTAGTGATGTGAATCTAGTTTTGAGTGAGTCACTCAGTGCTAACCAAGTGATTTAGTTTATACCAAGCTTTTAGTAATAGCATTGACCAAGCTATGTAGTGTGAATCAAGTGATTCAGTTTACATGCTGAGTTTCATAGTATTCACCAATCAAAAGTGTAGACCAAGTTTAGACTACTTAGAAGTGATTAGTATGGACCAAGCTTCTAGGCCTACCAAATGCATGATAATTTCAAGCATTGATAGTGGATGTCAAGTATTAGAACCTCACCAAGTTAGTCTTTAGAACCTGAGCTCCTACAGTTGGGTTGACTTTGTGTATTTTGTGTAAACTTGTATTGTAGCCAACTTTGTTGATTTGTATATTGGATTGGTATATATGTAATGTATTGTATCACATCCAAATAAGAATATATGACATGAATATGATGTAAATTTAATAAGAGAAAAAGTGTGAAGTAAAAAGGCTATAACAGTATAAGGAGTAGCAAAGATTTTTCTATCACAGTAAGGTGATTATTACACTCAAAGGAATCTCATTTAGAAAATCAAGTTGTAGATCATAGATTAGCAACTAGTTCCTCCTAATAGGTCAAGCAATTAAATCCTTTCATAAGGTAGACTTAACAGTCTTTTGTAAATCCATATAGGCAGCTATTCAGGGGACCAAGAAATCTTTAAAATAAGGATGTGCCTAGAAAGTTGGTAATGGATTTAAAGTGAATTTTTGGGAAGATATCTAGCTTATGGATCACCCTTTGACTGAAGATTTTAATGACAAGGCCTTAATTGATCGATGCAAGCAGAGATTTGGCCTTCTTGTTTGTCATTATTGGTAGAATGATTAATGGGTGAATTTAATTGATGTAAGTCATGGATTCAGTAATATCCAATTATCCCTTAATGCTATTTCTCTTTACCCTTGTCTGGAGGATGAGATTATATGGTTTGCTGACCCTAGTGGGAAATTCAAAGTCTCTTCTATCTTTGCTCCTAAGGATAAGAATAATCAACCTCTTTGGACTCAAGCTTGGATTAAGGGTCTCACTCCCAAAATTAACATTTTCTTTTTGACTCTTCTCCAAAAAAAAATTTTGACTCTTGATAACTTGCAAAAAAGAGTTATTAATTTAGTTAACAGGTGTTCTTTATGCAGAAAGGGATATGAAGATAGAGATCATATGTTTTTGAGTTGTTCTTTTACCTAGGAAGTCTGGACTGAGATTTTGAATTTTTGGGGCATGACATGGGTACATCAAAACAATGTGGATCTTTCTTTCAAGAGTTGGAGATGCCCCTCAAATGATCCTAATGCTCAATTTCTTTGGAAGCTAACCCTCCCCCATCTCTAGTGGGGCATATGGAAAGAAAGAAATAATAGGATATTAAGAAATAAAGATCTTCTAGGTTGGGTGCTTGGTCAGAATATTATCAAAGCCTTCAAGGAGAATTTATTGTCCTAGAGGGAGCCTACTCAAACCTTCCAACTTGATCACCCTTTAAGATCTCAAGGATCTAAGTTAAAAATTGATAACACTAGATTGATTATAAAATGGCTTGTTCCTCCTAATGGATGGATCAAAGGAAATTTTGATAAAGTAGCCAAGGGTAACCTAGGAAGAGTAGGATGTGGAGGTGTTCTTAGAGATCATATGGGAAATGTTATTGATATTTTTGTTATCCCTATTGATCACTCAAATAGTCATATTGGTGAAGTTATTGTTGCCCTTTATACTACTATTTTAGTTGTTGATTTGGGGTACTCCAAATTATGGTTGGAAGGTGATTCTCTAAATATTATAAATATTCTTAATAATAAAAATACTACCTCTTGGTCTATAGAGGCAATGGTTATGAAAATCAAAATCCTATTTCAAATTTTTGACAAGGTGGTCATTTCCCATACTTATAGAGAAGCCAACGGGGTTGTTGATTGGATTGCTAATCACGCAGTAAAAATGGGGAAAAAGATGAGGTGGCTCGATGACTTACATAATCATGTGGATCTTAAAGTGATTATTAATTATGATGTTAAGAGTGGGAAAGATTTGCTCGGATTAGAAATTTAATGATTTGTGGGAGTGGCCTTATGATTGTTAGTTTAGCATTCCCAAGGAGGTACATTTTTGTGAAGGCTATGTACTCTTTGCACGTATCCTCAAAAAGGCATCCTTGATATTGTGTCACAAAAAATTGGTCTCACTTCTACCTCTCTGCTATTGATATCTGGGTGTCTCTAATTTTTTTTTGCTCTGCAATATGGGAGGTGAACCAAGGAAGAAGGAACCCAAAAAATGTGATGATTAGAAGGCTAGGTAGTACATTTGGAAGATTCTCCAGAAAGGGAAGGTGGTCAGCTACTTGGAGCGGTTGCATGGATTCAAACCCCATGTCACCACTGCCTTCTTCAAAAATAGGGTGGACAAAAAAGTTACTCTAAATGGTGTGTTTGTTAAGCTAACTAAGGAATTCATTGCTAAAGTCACTAGTCTTCCCATGAAAGGTATCAATTTTTTGAAGAAAACTAGTATTTCCAATGCAGCCTACAAATAATTCTCGAAGATGGAAGAAGAGGAGTTGCAATTGGAAAAGAATGGAAACTTCTTTGATGTGCAACAGATAAAAGGTATTTGGCATGATGTGCTTGGTTTTATTCATGAATATTTCATCCTTGATGGAAGAAATAAAAGGGTGCACAAATTCCACTTTGTCTTCCTTAACCATTTTAGGTACAAGGATAAATTTCCTTCCCTTTTTATTTGTAGTTTTCTTTGCTCCAAAGTTTGAATGCCCACAAAAAGAAATAGTCTTGATCCATATTACATGAAGGTCTAATTTTACTCATTGAGGGTTTTTGAAAAAATAAGTCCATTGCTTCATCCTGATCCATTGGCAAGCATAAGAATCCTAGTCTAGTTAAAGGAAAAATGGATGAGAGTGTTAAAAAGAAAATAAAGGCTAAACTGAATCCCTCCAATTCTTGAAAACAATTTGAGGAAGAGGAAACTGAGGTGGAGAGCACTAATGGCTCAGATGAGGATGCCCCTAAGGAAGAGGAGGGGATGGATGCTAGGGAGTTTAGCTCTAACTTGAATGGTTACCCAAATTCAAAAGACAATAATGAGGATGGGAGAGAGGAAGATACTACAAAGGTGAATTTAGAATAGAGCAAGTCTGAAAATGAGGACACTCATATTGTGTCTGGGGGAGGTGATAAAGAGAAAGAAAATGATGATTTATCCATTTTAAGTGAGGAGGAAAACATGGGGAAAGTTTCCACTCCTCCTAAGGAGACTAAGGGACATGATAAGGAGGGCCAGAGCCATCATATTCATGTGAAGCGTGGTGAGGTGGAGCCGTTGGATGGGAGGATTCCTATTGATAAAGATGGCCCTATTCCACACCCCACTGCTAATGATGTAGGTGACTCCCTAGTGAGGGGAACCAAACTCTCTTTCCTTAACTATGCTAAACAAAAAGTTGACTCCTTCCTTCAGGTCAATTCCTAGTTATATAATGAAATAATGGGGCTGAAGAAGAAAATGGATACCTTGCAACATAACCAGGAGGCTGACCGGGCTATTATTCAACACATGGAGGTGCAAATGGGAGATATGCCAAAAAAACTAAATGATTATGAGCAGAATCTTAGACTGCTCATCAGGGAAAGTGGAACAAAAATGGAGCAAGTTACCTCTAGCATCTGTGCAGCTGTGGCAACTTTGGGTAAAAGAGTTAATGAAGGAACCATATCTTCAGAGGGCCCAAGCAAGAGGACAACATAGAGTTTGAGGAAAAAATATTTGATTGGTGCTACTTCTTTGAATGCTAACTCCATCCAGGACATGGCTAAGATTGGTAAGGAGGCTATGAAGATGATTACAAAATTGTAATAGTTTCCTAGGTCTTCTTCTCTAGTTAGGTTCCAATGTCGGTCCTGTTTGCTGGCTGGTTCTTCTGGTTCTTGTGTTTGGTCCTATTTTCTAGATTTTAGTTTTTAACTTGTACTGTCGGTTCTAGGTCCTTGTAAAACTTGGGTATTTTATCTGGAATTTTTTAGTGGTTTCAGGTCCTTGTAAAACCTAATTTTGATGCTACTTTTTAGTAGATTTTTGGGCTCTTTCCTGTTGGATGGCTCATTTTTTCCTTTTTTGAGGATGTGAAAGGGTTTTGGGGTCCCTTCAAAACTTGTTTTTAGCATAATCTAAAATAGTCTTTTGTAAATCTCTTTATTAAGTACATACTTCATTGTATGTTTGTAAATCATTTTCCAAGGTGGACTTAGCAATCCTTATTGCTCCTAATAGGGTAGATCATCAGGAGTGATCATTTTAATCCTTAATAGGACAACTTTATAATATAGTTGGCACAAACTCATATGTTGATTCTGTGTTAGTTGGCACTTACTAATTGCTAATGCTCAGCATATATAGGAATTTTGTCTTGCTCGGCTCCTATAGTTCTTATCACCTATAGTGACTCAACACTTGAAACTTTCTCAACACCTAAAGTTCACTCAGCACCTATTAAATTTTTGGCTCAGCACATATTGTAGCTCAACATCAACTTAGAAATTGGTTAAGTGTGTTGACACTCAATTGTTAAAACCAATCTGAGACCAACAATCTCCCCCTTTGACATAAGTGTCAAAAACACTTAATTGAACATTATGAATCTAATCTCTATGAGTATAATACATGTTCTATTTGGCATATGTACAAAACTTCAAAAACTTGTTCAAAATTTTGTAGAAGACTATATACCTTAAAAACTTGTAACTCCCCCTGAACTGATGTGCCATTTCTATATCCAAAAGTCCTTATGCTAGATTTATCTCATGATGATGTTTCTAATACTCTTTATCTTTGCCTTGTCTACTCTATTTCTATTCTATTTGTAGTGCCCCTTTCACACATCTTCCTTGTACTTTTTGTATCCTTTTGGCTTTATTTCCTTATCACTCCTCAAAACTCAAAATTTTATTATCTCTCCCTTTGGGTATATCTCCTCCTTTGGGTATTATCTCTCCAATTTATTATATCTCCCCCATATCTTTTTATCTCCCTCTTTTTGACACTTATGTCAAAGGGTCCTAAGAATGAATTGAATACTTAGCCAAAAAAGATTTATTTACCTCCATGATAATCTTTAGAGTAGCATCTCAATTGTCTAATGCAATTTCTAGTGCTTTATGTTGGATGGTTGTCTCTATTGCAATGTGTACGAGGCCTTCCAATGTTAGAAAGATTGGGATCTTTCCTCAAAAAAATTATTGCATAGTCCATCTCTTTATATAAAACTTCCATGTGTGGGGTTATTTTAGATTGTATCTATATCAACTTGGCCTTGATGTTAGCCTCATCTACTATGAGTACAACTAATTCCTTTTGGGTGGGAACAGTTGTGCAAAAATGGTTCTCACTTTGAGCTAGATCCTTTGGTAGCTATGTGCTTGATACTTTGATGTTCCTTTCTGAGCTCAATATCCTCTAGCTAGTCTCTTGTGTGAAATATGAGGAATTACATAATTTGGAGTACAATGAGAATATATTCTCAAGTACTACTTTCATCTTTTCTACCTTTTTAGCTAGTTCTACCTATGAGAGTGCTATCTCACCAAATATTTTTTGATTTACCTTCATTTGAAATTTCTTCTTAGACCATTCCAATAATTTAACATTATTATTTAGGTCTTCATTTTGTACTTAGTCCATTATGTTTGATAGTTTCTCCATGATGGGCTTCGTTTCAATAAGTACTGGCAAGCTGAATGCATCAAGAAAGATGTCTTTGATTTCAATCAATGCTTGTCTCTACCTATACTCATTTCTGAGTATCTCCTAATTTTTCTTCTTCTCTAGTGCCTCTTGTACCTTATTGATTTGTGCTACATTCATTGTTTGATAGTCATAGCTTGGTATGACTATCTCCTCATCATGTGTAGGGTTTCCATAGTGAAGTACCCTTGCTACCTTGGTAGAGCTCAAGCTTGGTGCTAATATTTGTAATGGTACTACATTAGTGCTTGATTGCTTAGTAGGAGTCCCTATAGTAGGCAAATTAGTTAATGTTTGTATTTCCTGTAGCTCACTCTCCTTAGGGGTCTTCTCCTCTTCCTTATCTTTTTTAGTTCTACCTTGATCAACTATAGTGATCAAAGGAGGTGCACCTTGAATCTATGATGTAGGATCAGTGATATCCTTCTATCCTATCTTCTCCTTAGCAATTACTATGATTATAGTGTCAACCTTAGCAGATGCATCTTGTGCTAGTTGCTCGTTAGGTTATCCATGTGTAGTTGTAGGAGTTTGTGAAGGTGGTTCTTGTGGATTCAACTTCTCCTTGGTTATTTTAGCTACTACCTTCTAAATTTTCTCTACAATCACCAGAACTAGATTTGTAGATAATTGTCCTTGGAGTGTTGTCTGGTGAAGGATATTTTTGAGATCCTTTGTAGTCAATGGGTTGATGTTCTAACAAGAGGTATTAGGAACATCCTTCATAATTATTTTTTCTACAAATGTAGGTGTAGCATGTGGAGGACTAGGTGGTGAAAATTGTGTGCCTTGGACACTTTGTTCCTATTGTTGCTTCTCAACTATTGGCCCATCACCTTTTTGTGTCTCCTTCTCCACTGTTACTTCTTCTTTTTCCTTCTCTCATTCTTCCTCTTTTCAATTTTCCTCTTCTTCATGATCATTATTTCTTCCCTCAAAGGGATCTTCTTATCCTTCCTTTACTATTTGAAGGACATAAATTATTTTCCACATGAGAGTGGACTTCTTCACAACATCCTCAATCTTATTTTGTAGAATGTTGAAGGATTTGCATTTGGTGAAAATTTGCTCCCATTTTTCTTGCTAGCCTTGCTTACTTGACCTTTAGTGAGGTCAGGCATTACATGAGCCAATGTTGACTCTCTTATGTCTTTCTTTATGTTTAGGCAATAATTCCATTTATTTTTAACAATGGAGCATAGCTCCTTAGGCATAGTATTATCAAGTTCAAGTGGAGTGGTCTTGAACTTTGCCATCATAGTGTAGATTAATTCTTCCACTATGTTTTTCTCCTCTCTACTTAGCTTATTAAAATCAATATTTTTCCATCTAGTTAAATCTACATTATCCCTAATATTGTCACAAACATTTTCTAGGTTAGATTTACTGATGTGACTTACCACTCTAAATTTTTCATTGTCAGATTTTGTCCTCTCCTCATCTGAGTCTAGTGGTGCCACATATTTTCTTCTCTTTTTTTGCTACTAGCCCTCCTTGTTTTTTAACTTTCTTTTTCTCCTACTCCTTGGCTACCTTCATTGTAGCCCTTCTATCTATCCTAGTGGTAGGTTTGGTTGGGCTTGGCTTAGCCTTCTCTTTTCCCTTTAGCTATGTAGCAGGTTGTTTCTATGCTTTCCTCTTCTTGGGTTATACCTTAAGTGCTTCCTACTCAACACCTTCTTCTTCCCCAGCATCCTCACCCATGCCTTAGGTTAATTCTATTGGTCCTTGTACCCATTCCTCTTCATCATCATCTACCTCTTCATCTTCTTCTACCTCCTCTACCTCTATTGTGCCTTCTCCAAATTTGGCCTTGAGCTTCTTCACTAATTTATCCTTTTTCTCAAGTGTAGAAGCTATCTTTAACTCCATATTTACCTTTGATCTCACCACATCATAAGTTCCAAAATGTGGTACACTCTTATCCACTTCCTTTTATATTAAAGCTATTATGATTGTAGATGCTTCATCAATGTTAATTTCATACCCTAGAGGTCTAAGCCATTGAACCCTTGGTATGGCTATTTGAATGTAGGTATAATCAATGTCAACAAGAAAACAAACATCATTTACATGCTGCTCAACTAATTAAACAAGTATCCTCAGTCTCTATTTCATAGATTTCTTGAAATTTGCAAAATAACTTGACATAAGTGTCTCAAAATTTTCCCCCATTTGTTCAATATATTCGTTCACCTAGGATACAAAGGACCTATTTTTCTTCTAGCTAACTTTAACAAAAGATGGAAATTTATTTTGTACATAGAAAAATATACAAATCAAAATTGAATCAAATTTACATTGTGCTCCCTTAGTTCTCCTTATAGCTCCTAAATTCTCATTGATTTGCTAAAGTTGCAATTCTATTAGGTTATAGGTATGATCCCTTTTGACAAGTTTGTAGCCAACATCTATTAAAATTCATGGAACACTATTGAGTCTATGAGATTGGTAAAACTTGTGGGAAATGACTATAATAGAAAAATCAATAAGAGGATCTTGAATTGTACATATAGTCATGCCTCTCTTGTTCCATTTGGCTCCTATATTCTTTTCAATGGCTTCTTTGGAGTCACTCCTTAGGGTTTTGGGGCAATCTAGGGTTGGATACCCTGTTACCTTGTGAACAATCCTCTTTGATATCTTAATTGGGCCATCTTCTAACCACAAACTACCATCATGAATCCTACTCAACATAATTCCAATCCATTCAGTTTTGAAAATAGTAGGGAATTCTAGGGCATAGGTTAAAGCCTTCCTTTCAAAAATTTGGAATTCTTCCTTTAAGACTCCATTTTCACACAATCTATCATGAGCTTCTCTAATCTCCATATCTCCAATGGCACCTATCTTATAGTTATAACATATCCTAACATCTTGCACCATTACTACCATAGGAGGAATTATGGATAGGCATCTGAATGGGTCATTTTTATAGGAAACTTTAGGGATAGGCCAAAAATGAGATTTCTTAACTTCATTTGACACTAATTAGACTTCAAATGGTTCTTTCTCCTGAGCTTTCCTAGAACTAGAGGTCATTTTTTCAAACTAGGGTTCAAACATGAAGAAATTTTGAAATTGCATAGCTTAGCACTAGTATAAATACCTCGAGATTGAGGAAACTATTCTAAATCTATGTAGAAATCTATTCAAATTCTCAAAATTCTACTTGGAAATCATTCAACTCTCTTCTTGTCTTTTTCTCTTTGTTTGTGATGAATAAAAATTATTCAAAATGTGAACATATACCCTAATTTCATAGTATTTAATGCTTAGTGCATTTCCAATTTTCCACTTAGCTTTTTAAGCATTTTTGCATTACTTGGCTTCCATTAATTTTCAAACACTCGACATACATTAGAGTTTCCCTTACTCAGCTTTAACTGGAATTCCTCCTCACTTAGCATCCACTACCAACTTGGCTACAACTAACCACTCGACTTCTACTAATTTTGGCAAACAACTCGACATGTACTAGATCTTTACTCAACATCTAAAGGAAACTTAGTAATGCTTGTAAAAACTTCAAATTTTAACTTTGCATCTCTATTCATGTTGATCTATCCTCTTTAGTATTTAATTGTCTTAGAACTAATGTATGATAAAGCTTTGTATATCAGTCCCACATACCTTCTTTTGATTAGTTAGATGAAGTGTGACCACTTGACCTTTTGGGTGAAGTGATCCTCATTGGATGTGCTACCTCCATCTTTCTTCTTCCATGTCTAATTCATTTCTCCTTTGATGTGTTCAACATCTACCTTTCCTTTTCCTTTGTTGAACTCTAAGTTGGGTGCCTTTGACTTTGTTGTAAAATTTCTACTAATATGACCAATCTTCAAACAATTGAAGCATGTAGTTTAGCTCAAGCATTTGCTATAGTTTCCACTAAAATGTGTTCTTATGCAATTTTAAAGGATGTGTCAATATTCTTTACAGTAGTGATAGCTATGCTTAATGTTGTAGTCCTAATTGTAGTGATGTCCATTATTGTTTCTTATTTCTAGTTGATTAGGTGTCCACATAGGCTTTGATCTACACTCAAATGCTATATGTCCATACTTCTTGCAGTTATAGCAGTGACCTTCAAATATTAATGTTTTGTGTTGGATACAATTGTTCAATTGTGTGTTGTCTTTGATGTCACACAAATGTCATATTAGTCATCGGATAGTGTCTACCAAGCTTAGAAGGTCAGCAAAGTAAAGGATAGTGTCTACTGAGCTTAGAAGGTCAAAAAGGCAAAGGACAGTGTCTACTAAGCTCAGAAGGTCAGCAAGGCAAAGGATAGTGTCTACCGAGATCAAAAGGTTAGTAAAGATAGCTTTGTAGTGTCTACCGAGTAGATAGTTGATTACCGAGCTTTCAAGGTAATCAAATAAATTTAGTTCTTACTGAGTTAACTTGGTAATCGAAGAAAATGTAACAGAAACAGTTCTTATCAAGTTCACTCAGTCATCAAAGATAATTTGGAAGGATTCAGTTCTTACTGAGAAAACTCAGTAGCCAAAGGATTTTAAGCATATTGCAATGATTAACTGAGTCAAGATGGTTAACTCAAGAAATTTCCAGAAGCAGTATTTACCGAGCATGGTCGACCAGTGAAGGATTTCATTGTCTTATGAAATAACATTTATTTGTTCAAAGTAATATCTATAGCCGGCTGATGTACAATTTATTGGTAAATGTAACATATAAATAGGCCAACTTGACAATATGAATGGTATAAGTAAGAAGTCAAGTTGCAAATTTTAAAAAGCATGATATGGAAGAATGTGGAATTAATATGATATGAAGACTAACTATTGTGGAAGAAAATTTGAAAGATGATCAAAGATCATTGAGGAGCAGCAGAGCCATATTTGATCAAGGAGGATCTAATGATGCTGAACAGAGACTTGTAACTAGCAAATTCAGTTGCATCTTATTCAGGTCAATTCATTGTTGCTTTCTAACCATTGTAGAAATGATTTAAAATCTCTTAACAGAGTTGGTTTAATAGCCATTTTGTAAATCCTCTAACAAGGTGACAGTTCAGTTGAATTTTTCTAAAGACCTCTATCAAGGCCACTCCTAATAGGGTGATTAAACCCTCTAACAGGGTCACACCTAATAGTGTTTATTGTAACCTTTAACAAGGTTGGTTCCTAACAGGGCTCACTTTAGAAGAGTGAAAAATTGGTGACCAGTTACTTGGTGGTTTTTCCCATATTTCATTTCTACGTTAAATTTGGTGCTCCTTAGTTCACTTTATTTTCAGTTACATGCATGAATGCTTGAAAAGGTAATAGTTTAATCTTACTGAGTTACAACATTTGTTTACCGAGTAAAAGCAGTAACTAGATTTTTTTTAACATCTAAGGGAATTGTGAATTATTTTTGTTAGTAACTGATTCACCCCCCCTCTCAGTTACACTATCCTTAATCTCAACAGTTGGTATCAGAGCTTTTGGTGCTTACAGGAAACGATTTCAATGATCTAAGCCAAATATTAGGATGTCTTACAAAAGGAAAATTCCAAGACTTAACAGGAACAGCTTCTCAGCATGGCAAGGATTGATAAGGCTTCATTTGGCTTCCATTGGTAATATAGGGCTGCAGTACCTTAATAAAAAATATGAAGAACCTTCTGGTACATTATCTATCAATGACATTTCTGAAAAGAAGACTCACAATAACATGATGATAGATATATCATCTGCTCTGAGTTATGAAGAATTTGATGACATCAAGGATTGCAAAATTATCTTTGAAATATGGAACAAGCTGAAAGAAATCTATGAAGGAGATGATAATGTGAGAAGAGCCAAAGTAGAAAGTTTGAGATAGCAATTTGATCAAATGAGGATGAGAGAGGATGAAAACATTGCAAAGTATGTTGAAAGAGTTAAAGCATGTGTTAGTGCAATCAAAGCATCTGGAGGAGATATTAGTGAGGAGACAATTATAAGTAAAGTTCTTAGACCCCTACTTCTCATTTATGTAATTAGAGTCTCTGCAATTCAAGAAAGGAGATGTGAGGCAAATCATAAAATAAATTTAGAGGCCATAGTTGGAAGATTGACTGCATTTGAGCTAGACAACTATGACAACTATGTTCTAGCAGCCAAGAATGTTGAATCAACATTTGAATCCAAGCTTTCACTCAAACAAAAAGGGAAAAAAGATGAAGGAACCACAATTAAAAAGTGATGAAGAATCAAAAAAATGTTCAGATAGTGATCTTGAAGTGGTTGAAGCTCTACTAGCAAGAAAATATTCAAGAGACAAAGGAAAATACAAAGGTAAAATTCCTCTAATCTATTTCTCTTGTGAAGAAATTGGACATATTGTTGCTAGGTGCCCAAATAAGTAGAAAAAAGATGAGAAGAAAGGTCACAAGTACACTGGCAAGAAAGACTTCAAATCATTCAAGGATAAAGGTAAGAAAACATTTTTTATGGCAAAAGATTCCAATGTTTTTGATGATGAAGAAGAAGATGAAATTGTCTACATTGTTATAAAAGATGAATCTGATAATGATGAGAAAATGACACTAATTTCTCATACGAGCAAAAATGATACATGGATCATAGATAGTGGTTTTTCTCATCACATGAATAGTGATAAAACTAAGTTTGAATACTTTGAAGACCATGATGGTGCAGTGTAAGATTTGCTAACAATTAACCTTGTTGTATAAGAGGAAAAGGAAGAATCTCACTAACCAAGGAACTTGTATGTGATAATGCATATTGGGTAGAAGGATTAAAGCACAATCTATTGAGTGTGACACAGCTACTCAATAATGGATTCAAAGTAGAATTTATACATGGAAAAAAAAGATTGTTGGATGGCAAAAGAAAGTTGATTGGATCAGGCACTCAAACAAAAGGTAACTTATTTTATCTTGAACTTGGTGATTGTTCATGTTTCATTGCTCAAATTGAAGAAGCTGGTTATGGAATAGGATGTTGTGTCATGTAAGCTTTGACATTTTAATAAAAATTAGTAAATTTGGGAAAGTAAGAGGTATTACTAACATAAAGAAACCTGAGGTTGGTCTATGCAAGAATTGTCAAATTGGTAAAATGGGAAAGACTAGTTTTAAAAGCAAGAACTATCAAACTAAAGAAGTTCTAGAAATTGTGCATACTAATTTGTGTGGACATATTGGCATTGAAAGTTATACTGGTGAAAATTTCTTCATTCTATTTGTTGATGATTATTCAAGAATGATGATAGTCATGTACCTTAAAGAGAAATCAGAAGCATTTGAAAAGTTCAAATGGTATTTGGCCAAAGTAGAAAAGAAAATTGGCAAAAGACTAAAATGCCTAAGGTCTGATAGAGGTGATAAATTCATTTCACATGAGTTCAATAACTTTTGCATTGAGAGGAATCAAAAGACAGGTTTTAGCACCTAGAACTCCTGAACAAAATGGAATAGCAAAAAGAAGGAATAGATCTATCATGGATTGTGCAAGAACCTTAATGATTGAGAAAGGCATTGCTATCAAATACTAGAAGGAAGCTATCAGCATTGCAGTTCATACCTTGAACTGAGTACAGCTGAAAAAGGACTCATTTAAAACACCCTATGAGTTGTGGTATGGCTACAAACCCAATGTAAGTTATCTAAAGGTGTTTAGAAGAAAATGTTACATTTTGAAAGAATCTAGAAAAGGTAAATTTGATGTAAAAAGTGATGAAAGAATATTTTTGGGATACTCTTGCAAAAGCAAAGCATATAGATGTTTGAACTTATCTACTCACAAAGTTATAGAAAGTGCACACGTAAAATTTGATTAGTTTGTAGAAAGAATAGAAGAAGAAAGAAAAAAGGAACCTAAAGACTAAAAAGTATTTGTTTACATTAAACCAAGACTACAAGAAGTTCAAACCAAGTTAGCATCTACCGAGCCGCAAGAACCTGAGTTGCAAACAGAAGCTATCGAGTTAGCATCTACTAAGCCCAAGCAACTTGAATCAAAACTAGAAGTTGAGAGACAGAAGGATAACAATGCAAGTCATTCAAAAGGCAAGGAGCTTGTGTTAGCCAAATATGTCAAAAAGAATCATGCACCAAATTTGATCATTGGTGATAAATCAGAAGGAACAATGACAAGAAGTAAGTTGAAAGGCACTTGTTTACTTGCTAATTTTGAACCTAGAAATGTCAAAGATGCAATAGACAATGAAAGTTGGATTGAAGCTATGAATGAAGAAATAGAATAGATAGAGAAAAAAAAACATGGACTCTTGTACCTAGACCCAAAGACAAGAATGTGATTAGAACAAAGTGGGTATTTAGAAACAAACTAAATGAAGATGGTAAGGTATCAAGGAATGAAGCTAGATTGGTATGCAAAGGATACTCTCAAGAAGAAGGTGTAGACTATGAAGAAACTTTTACTCCTATTGCAAGATTGGAAGATGTCAGAACCTTACTTGCATATGCTACATTCAAAGGATACAAAATTTATTAGATGGATGTCAAGTTAGCATTTCTCAATGGCATATTGGAGGAAGAAGTTTACATTGAGTAGCTTGAAGGTTTTGTTGATCTAGACAAGAAGGACATGGTCTGCAAGTTGCATAAAGCATTATATGGTCTAAAACAAGCCCCTAGAGCATGGTATGAAAGATTACATAACTATCTTATTCAGATTGGTTGTCAAAGAACTAATGACAATCTTATTATCTGGTCCTTCCTTTATGTACAAACCAGTTGGGACTCCTATGTGTACTGGATTAAAACTCACCAAGGATGATGAATCAAAGGAAGTGGATCAGACATTGTATAGATCTATGATTGGAAATTTGCAATATGTAGTACACACAAGACCAGACATTGCCCTTGTAGTAGGAATTGTAGGAAGATTCTTAGCAAAACCAAAAGAAAATCACATGATGGCAATCAAAAGGATAATGAGATACTTAAAAGAAATTGAAGATTATGGATTATGGTATAAACTTGGAGGAAAACTAGATTTAAAAGTGTTTACTAATCTAGATTGGGCAAAAAATATTGATGACAAAAAGAGCACAAGTGGATGAGCTTTCTTTCTCAAAAAAAGGTTGGTTTCTTGGACAAACAAAAAGCAAAATTGTACATCTCAATCCACAGCAGAAGCTGAATATGTTGTAGTAGTAGTAAATTGCTCAAAAATTGTGTGGTTTAAATAATTATTGAAAGGTATGAAGCAAGAAATCATAGAACTAGTTGTTATGTTTTGTGATAACACAAGTGCAATTAACATCTCCAAGAATCTAGTGATGCATTCAAAAACCAAGCATATTGCCATAAAATATCACTTTCTTAGAGAATTGGTGCAAGACAAGGAAATAAGATTGGAATATGTGCATACAAAGGAAAAAATTGCTGACATATTCACAAAGCCTTTACTTAAGGATGCATTCTTGTATCTAAGAGGTAAGTTAGGGGTCATTCCCCTATCTAAAGCTCACTAAAATATAGTTTTAGTGATGCATCAATAGGAACAGAATTAGAAATCTATCAGTTGATGCAGCAAACCAATAAAGATATTGCATATGAATCAATACATTAGGTACAATGTTATTCAATTGTTTTGAGTTGTCTTTGGCATATGTTGTCAAAGAGGGAGAATATGCTATCATATCTTTCTAAAATTTGCAAAATAATAAGAGTATGTGTAAGAGGGAGAGATTATTATGAAAGAGGGAGTTTTTTTTTCTATCATTAAAAGACTTGGTTTCAAATTTTATTTTGCTATGACATGTTTTGTTGTCATCAATGCCAAAGAGGGAGATTGTTTGATACAATTTTTCAATTGTGTGTTGTCTTTGATATGACACAAATGTCATATCAGTCATCGAATAGTGTCTATCGAGCTCAAAAGTCAGCAAGATAAAGGACAATGTCTACCGAGCTCAAAAGGTTAGCAAGGCAAAGGACAGTGTCTACCAAGCTCAGAAGGTCAACAAGGCAAATGATAGTGTCTACCAAGCTCAAAAGGTTAGTAAAGATAGCTTTGTAGTGTCTACCAAGTAGATAGTTGATTATCGATCTTTCAAGGCAATCAAAAAAATTTAGTTCTTACTGAGTTAACTTAGTAATTGAAGAAAATGTAATAGAAATAGTTCTTACCAAGTTCACTGGGTCATCAAAGATAATTTGGAAGGATTTAATTCTTACCGAGCAAACTTGACAGCCAAAGGATTTTAAGGATATTGCAATGATTAACCGAGTCAAGATGGTTAACTCAAGAAATTTCCAGAAGTAGTATTTATTGAGCAAGGTCAGCCAGTGAAAGATTTCATTGTCTTATGACATAATGTTTATTTTATCAAAGTAATATCTGTAGTTGACTGATGTACAGTTTATTGGTAAATGTAACATATAAATAGGTTGACTTGACAATTTGAATGGTATAAGTAAGAAGTCAAGTTGTGAATTTTAAAAAGCATGATATGGAAGAATGTGGAATTAATATGATATGAAGACTAATTTTTGTGGAAGAAGATTTGAAGGATGATCAGAGATCATTGAGGAGTAGCAGAGCCATATTTGATCAAGGAGGATCTAATGATGCTGAACAAAGACTGTAACCAAAAAATTTAGTTGCATCTTGTTTAGGTCAATTCATTGTTTCTTTCTAACCATTGTAGCAATGATTTCAAATCTCTTAACAGAGTTGGTTTAATAGCCATTTTGTAAATCCTCTAACAAGGTGACAATTCAGTTGAATTTTTCTAAATACCTCTAGCAAGGCCACTCCTAATAGTGTGGTTAAATCCTCTAACAAGGTCACACCTAACAGTGTGTATTGTAACCTTTAACAGGGTTGGATTCTAACAAGGCTCACTTTAGAAGAGAGAAAAATTGGTAACTAGTTACTTGGTGGTTTTTCCCATATTGGGTTTCCACATTAAATCTGGTGTCTCTTGTGTTCACTTTATTTTTAGTTACATGCATGAATGCTTGAAAAAGTAATAGTTTAATCTTATCGAGTTACAGAATTTTTTAACCAAGTAAAAGTAGTAACTAGATTATTTAAGACATCTAAGGGAATTGTGAATTAATTTTGTCAGTAACTGATTCACCCCCCATCTCAATTACACTATCTTTAGTCCAAATAGTTTTGATGGTTCTAGTCCTACAATCATGTGCTTGATGTTCTTGCTTGTTGCGCTTGTGATAGTGACCCATGTTCTTAGCTGTGTCATGTTGATGGGAATTCTTGCTTCTATACACATTAGAGGTATGTCCTTTTCTACCAAAAAAATGACAAGTAGGTTTAGTTTTCACACTTTTGTCACTTTTTTCTTCTATAGTCTTGGATGATTTTCCTTTTCAGTGCTCATGTATCCTAGTCTTGAAGTATCATTACTGGCTCTTGGTGATTTTAGTAGTTGTTCAAAGTACTTGATAGCCTGATTGGGTTTGTTTAAGCTCTCTACAATCTACTTCTCTCTTTTTAGGTCATTTTTTAGTTGTTCAGTTTGCATCTTTAGTGTAGAGATCTCAATGTCCTTGACATTCAACTCATGATGTGCACTCATCATCTGCCTTAGGGTGTCCAGTTTCATGTTAGAAATTCTTACAAGTTCAATTGACTTTTCTTCCAATCTATTTGCAAGGTTTATTTTTTCCTCTTCTAGCATAGCCTTATCTTCAATGGCTCTTTTCTTTTGTTTAGTCACTTCACAAAGCATCATGGCTTTTGATTCTTGTTCAAGCTTGAGAGCTGTGATCTCTTCTTCTTGAGCTCTATTCTTCTCCATTAAGTTTACTATTTCTGCATCAAACTCTTTGGAATATCCATTTGCAAACACTTTTGAGGTGTCAATCTCCTTGTACTATGTATCATTCTCAACTATGGCAATCCCTCTTCTTCTCTTTAAGCATTTTCTCAGTTCTTCCTCGACTTCTTCTAAAGTATGTAAAGCGAGTTGTATATCAATCACCTAGTTTTCTATGACCTTTCCAAGTTTGTAGACTTCCATTTCTAGATATTTTATCCAAGCTATAAGGCTTCTCCTTGTGAGAACTAGGCTATGATACCAATTTTTGGAATTTATAAGTGGGAAGATTTACCTCTGACAAGGGGGATGAATCAAAAGCAACAATATTTAACCTCTATAAACTTTTAACTAAGATTATTAACATGCATCTAATATCTTCTAATAAACATGAAAGCACACACATGCATGAAAATAGATAACACAAGATTTTGGTCACCCAGAAACCGTCCAAAATGTGAAGGTAAAACTAGGGTGGGGATGATACCCACAAATTATCACTACAGCAATATGTAACTGATTAAGGTTATAAATTTTGACCACTTCCAATGGTCTACCCTATGAAAGACCTACCCTATTAAAGGCTTTACACCCTGCTAAAAGTGACTTGGTTAAAAGATTTACAAACACTCACTTGGAATGTTACGCTATTAAAAAATTTATCACCTTATTAAAGGTTTACAACATGGCTATTAAACCAATCTATCTCCATAGGATTTCCATTTCTAATATAATGGCTAGAAGGTATTAGAATGTGTTTACTTGATGACTTACAATCTTTAATTGTTGATTCTAGATCCTTGTTCTGCTCAATCTAGTTTGATCCTTCCTAATCTGATAACTCTCTACTCATATTGTTGATACTCTATTGTAAACAACTTGATTCTACAATGTTTCTCTTCCTCTAAGTCCTTAAACCCCTTTTGCTTCCTTCAAAACTTTTCTCTCTCATTTATGAATTATGGGGCATTGACTTCCTTTTAAAGACTTTGAAGACTAAGGGTTAGGTATGAATCTATGATCAATATTCATCCATCTTTTCTCATTCAAATCTTTATATTTTTCCTATTTTTTGCATGCTTTCTCCATTTTTCTGATTGGTTGCATGTTGATTGCATAGGGAACATAAAATAGTCAATCTTATCTTTTAGATCCTTTGAGATTCATCCTAAGTTAGCTCAAAAATGGTAACTTACTAATTGCTAATTCTATGTTAATTCTATGTTACTCAGCACTTACTAATTGCTAATGCTTGACCCATATAGGAATTTTGTCTTGCTTGGCTCCTATAGTAACTATGTCTCTCTTGACACCTATGCTTTGCTTGGCACCTATAGTGGCTCGGCATCTATAGTGACTCAACGCTTGAAATTTTCTAGACACTTGATGTTCACTTAGCACCTGTTGAATTTCTATCTCAGCTCATATTGTAGCTTGGCATCAACTTAGAAATTGGTTTAGTGTGTTGACACTCAATTGTCAAAACCAATCTAAGACCAACATACACTTCAAGAAGAAGTAAGAAAGCTAAGAAGAGACAAATAAATTCAATCAGTAAGATTGTATGAAGTTATGGAAGAGAAAATCAAGATAAAAGAAGAGTTAGAAAGAAAGAATATTGAAATTTAGCATCTATCCCTTCAATAGGAAAACTTCATTGATCAGCTTACCCAATGAAAATGAAGAAATTATGAATCTAAGATTAGAGAATGAAAAATTATGAAATAATCTAAACACTAAAAAGAAAACCAATGAGAGGATGATGAAATCTAAAGCAAACATGAATCAACTAAATCAGAAAATCCAATACAAGCAGAAAGAAAAAGTGGGAATTGGATATATAGAAGAAAGTGAATCATCTAAGCAAGGAGCTCAAAAGAATCAAAGACCTACTTGAAATCACTATGGTAAGTTAGTTCATACATTAATAAAAATGTTAGAACACCAGAAAAGTTAAATTTAATGGAAAATGATATAATTGTAATCAATATGGTCATAGAGAATGCAAAGAAAAACCTAAATTTGAGGGAAAATGTCACAAATGCAAGAAGCATGGGCACAAATCCTCTGAATGCAAAACTAAGATATTGAATCAAATAGAACATATTGTAAAAGCTATATTTGGTTTGGACTACAACACTTGGTTTAGATGTCATTACTATACACATTACTATGGAAAATTTGGACACATTGGAATGAATTGTGTAAAACATCACAGGAGGACAAGAGACACCACTAGAAGATGTTTTATTTGTACAGAAGTCAGTCATCTTGCCAAGAAATATATGAACACTAGAAGCATTGAAGATGAAAAGAAATCCAAGGTTGATAGCATCAAAAATAAAATGAGATAGTAATGAACTCCAAAATCTTCTAAGAATGCAAGTTCAAGCAATGAAGAACATGTCACTCAAGAATTTCTACTTGTTCTCCCACAAGGAGAACTAAAACTAGGATTTTGAAGTAGACATCTTACATCAGTTCTAGTTAGCTAGAAGAAAAGATTCATATCAAAATTCAAGATGCAAAGGGATCGCTAAGTCATTAAGAAATGTCAGTCTTTACCAAGCAAGGTTAGGTTATAGACACTATCAAGCAAGGTCGAGAATTACTAAGTTTCATAAGGACACTGAGTCATGAATGTTTCTACTAAGCATTTAATATAAGCCAAGTGGAAGATAGTTTATCATCAACCAAGAAACCATACCAGGAATTTATGTTGATTGAAAGGAAAAATTTGATAAAAAGGGAAAAATCAAATTCATTTATCACCATAAATTTTCAAGAGCTATTTTTGTGCAACCAAGCGATTTGTGCAAATTATTGTTGAATATTTTTGTATTCTCACAAACCCTACTGAGTGATGGCATCCTCCAGTAGAAAATAAAAAGAAAGGTTCAAAGATGTTGGTTTGAGGTGTTGAATGGAAGGCACTAGACTTCAAGCTTATTCTGGTTGTTGCGAAAACCCTAGATCCAACTAGAGCATAATCTCAAATCCTAGCTAAGGTACTATTGATTAATGATATTCATTCACATTTTTTATGTTCTATCCAAGACATAGGAACCCTAGAAATGGATGAAATGTCACATAAATTATTTTTGAATGGTGTGTTAAAACTCGAGCATCAACACCTAGAAGTGAAGGGTTTGACTCACATTCCACATATGCCATGATATTTTTAGATTAAATGGATGAGATTTATCCTCAACTATGTGCATAACAAGCAATTATGGTTGGAGAAACCTATTTTGATAATGAAGAAAATGATCCATAGGATCATAGGGCTTCCAATGGTAACCAACGCAAAAAAAACTAAAACCCTAACTTGGGTAGAATTGAAAAAGAAAACCCTTGCCGAATGGGATGGAAGGGGAATGAAGATTAGTTGTGTAACAGATATCGAGTTGAAGTTTGGAATACATGTCATTTCACATAACATATATGGCTTGAGTCATCTAAAAAATGTGTCATGTGAAGTAGTGGATCTTATATTCAAAGTGGTCAAGAACAACATGTTCTTTGACCTTGCCGAGTTGATGTTGAATTAGTTCAATAAAAACATGGAGAGCATAAGAACCTCAAATAATAACCCTTGTAAATTTGATTTTGTTAGTTGGTTTTTTTACCCCCAATTTTAAACTTGGAATTTCAGCCTTCCTAATGTTTCTCTTCTGATTCATTTTGAAAAGATGCTTTGTGGATTCTGGTTTTATGAAGACAATGTTTAGATTGATTTTCATAATAGCAAACCAAATGGCACATGTGTTTAGATTTGAGATTGGGAAGCTAGGTTTAGATGGTTCAAAGTAGTTCTAAACCACTCCATGCCTATTAAATATAGCTCAACATTTCAATAGGTTTGTTAGTTCAACATGGCACCATAGATGTGTTCAAATTATTGGTTCTAAAATGTGCAAGACTATTTTCAAAACCTCATGGAAAATGTTTCAAAAGTTCATATGTATGGAAGTGCAATTCAAATTCAAAGATGTAGTCTTGATCCTCAAGTTTAGATTCAAGACAACTTAAATCCTCAAATATATGAACTCAGTTCAAGTTCAATGCTTTTCCAAAGTTGCCAGTTCCCAAGTTCAAGGATCACATTCACTAATGCAAGGTTATTCATTGCTTCAAAGTTTGGCCTAAGGTCTTGGTTAGAGATTTTAGATATCAATGATTCAAGTTCCAATTCAAATTGTCAAAGTGGGATCTTCTAGTTCAAGTTCAAAGTATGAGGTTTAAGAAAAAAAATTCTAAAAATTTATATCCAAACTTGAGTTCGAAGGAAGGCTAAGTTACATAGTTTCACATTCTATGTTTTCAACCAAGAATTTCCATTTAGAGGATCTTATGATAGTAACATGCAGAATGTACAACATACCTAATTATCTTAGATCACAAAGAAAATCAATATGACCATTTTATGATTGGAAAGATCAAGTGTTGTTGGCCCACTTTTTACCATAGTCCAATTTTTCAAAATGGAGGATTTAACTCGTATTGTGTATAGATCAGTCAAGTTAGTTGTTTCTTCTTTCCTCCAAGTGTTAAGTTTCTCCATCAGGTTTCATCTTTTGTCTTTTCTCACATTATATAGCTGGGTGTGTATTCCTTATTGTTATGAATCATACAAGTAGTCTAGATCCTTACTCAATGGAGATTCTTGAATAATTCAACATCAGATGAATTTACTTGCAATTCATTTTGATCTGAGTGTAAAGAAAGTTGAACTAGTAGAAAATAAGGTTTCTTCTTCTCCATAGCGGGTTTTCGTACCTCGAAGGTGAAACTCCAGAGGGATCCGTAAATTCTATTTGTAGGCCAAAATAAGGAAAGATAAGCCATATTATCGATGAATCATTCAAATATTATCATGTTTTAATAGTGGGGATCACTCAGAATTCACCAAGATGATCCAAATAAGCATCGGCGGAAAACACATAAATGGCTTCTCCTTTGGTGGATTTTGAACAAAGAAGTAAGTTTTTCAAAAAGACCTAAATAGAAGGGTAAAGTTACTACTGGGCCCCATATTTCTCTTGTGAAGCATTCTTTAGGTTTTCTAAAGGCTTATAGTAAAGTGCTTAAGGCAAAAAGGGTAAAGCGAAAGCTAAAGTAGAAAAATGGAAATTGGCTTCTCCGATGCGAGTTTTTGACCCTCGAGACTAATATTATGCATCTAATGAAAAATTGCTGCTACAAGCATGGTACGTGTTTGAATAGATCATAGGATGTGGTTGGGAAAAAAATGGAAGCAAATTAGTGAAATTTGTAAGGATATTTTGAGCAGAACCTAGCCAAGCAGATTTTTCTTCAGGGAGTACTTCGTTCTTGCTTTTATGAAATTGGGTGAAAATAGAAAGGTAGCTCAGTAATAAAGGAGTATTACCATTGGGCCAATGAAAACACTAAAATGACAATGAGAAATCTGTTAAAACCCTTACATTTACTAACCCAACAGATTTATCCTTAAAGTCTCTCATGTGGCACAAATTATGGAATTTAACAGGGGGATCAAGGGTTTTTATATAAAGAAGAACATAACAGAATTTCAAATCACCGCTTTACTGTTATACTATTATATTGATTGGTGATTCCAAAAAACTTCAAAGTTTAGAGTTCATTTTCTTACATTATCAAAATTGTTAAATTCCTATCATTCTATATAAGGAAAGATGGCATCAAGATTCTCTGGTTTTGATGGGCTGGGTGGAATCAAGTCAACATGGCAAAGTATCTCTGATACTTTACTACATTTCTTTGATACGCAAGATTTCCAGAGAAGGCTCAGAACTGAGCTGACTCACCCTATAATTGAGAAGCTTTAAGGAAGTGGACTAGTTGAAGCAAACAAGTTTCCTATCATAGTACAAGCTCTAGAGCTAATTGTGGAATGTATCAATCATTACAACCCAAACACCAAGCAGATCCTATTGCTTGATCAAATGGTATTGATATCAATTTATAGGCAAGTAGTGGTGAATTTCCTATGGATTCCAAAATGAGAGGAGATCTCTAAGCTAATAATTGGAGGAGCCATGTCTGAATTCTCCCTGAACAAGATGGTGTGGTGGAAGGAGATCATGAATTCCTGGTTCCAAAAGCCCAGAGGGGCAAAGAGTAAGATCCCTAAAACCCTATTTGGCACAAATCTTAAGCCCAAAATTGTGGATATTTTGGTCCTCTTGCATTGACTAAAAGGTGAGGTAGAAGCATTTAATTTTATAGAACAATACTTCTTTATGGTGCAAATTATCTTCTTAGACACATAGTATGTTGACTGGGCGTATGAAGATAGTGAACATCTTTCTAGGGCTCTCAGTATAGCCAAGTTTTACAATTCATTGTATATGTCATTTTTCTTGATATATATGTTGGCTTCCCTACAATTGTGGCTGGGACTCCCTAGAATAGAGAATTTTCCTAAAAATGTAAGAAGTTATGAATTTTATCCATGCTTGCAGTTACAAAATAGCTATGTTGAGTATATTCAGGTTAATGATGCATTTACTATGAGAATCTATAGGGAACTCAAAGGGTGTCTAGAGTAGAGGCTTAGTCCAGAAGCAATGGTGGTCATTAGCTAGTTTGGCTGTTATTTTATTCAATTCTCATCTTTCTCTTATTTTCATCTTACAGTGTTTGACAGATTTCCCCTGAAGCTACCTAGATATCTAAATGATATGATCATGCTCATTGAGATTGTCAGGCAAGCAATTCAATTAAATGTGCTGAGCACTAGTTTGAGAAAGAAGGGGTATGAATTCCCCATACAAGTTGGAGCTTATAGTTGTGAATCCAAATCTAATGCAAAGAACATACTCAAAGCACTTGAGAACAAATATAGACTGGAGGAGTATGAAGTGGTAAGGCCCATGTTTGATCCAAATGGGTATGCTAGGGATGTGCTCCAAATTGGAAATGTCATCAAACATGTAACTACTATGGAAGATTACTAGGCTGATTTCAAAGATGAGCTAGAGAGCTGGGATCACACCTTTGCTAGACTTACAATAGATCAAATCAAGACCTATGGTATAAACTTGGATCTAGAAGGGCTAGAAGATGATGGTCAAAATATGTATAGTAATACATATTTGAACAAATTGAGAAGCATTCCAATCAGCTCTAAGACATGTGTAAATATGGAAGAAGATATTGATGTTATGATGACCCTGATTATCAAGAGAACTAGAAAATGGGTTGAGTGGATAGAAAAAAAGAGCCAAAGCAAGAGCAAGCCTACTCAAGCTTCTCTAGCTACTACTACTCCAACTTCCTCTCAAAGCACCATACCCAGTGCTACAAGTTCGGCAACTCAAGGGCCGGCTCAATCTACAGGAGGAGGTGATCAACCCTTGGAGAAGAATATTCCAATAGCTCCCACTTGCCAAGGATGTTCTCTACCAGTGATTGGAGCTCAAGCTTGTACGAAAGAAAAAAAGATAGAAGAGACAAAAGATGGAACCACTACTCCAACTTTGCCCCCTCACACTACCCCAATTCCATCTCCACATGTTACCCTAGTTTCTCTCCTCATCTTAGCCCTACTCCAAATGTAGGTGCTTCTCTTTTGAAGCCAATTAATTCTCCTATCCAGATAGTAGAAATTGGAGATGATAAGAGCATTAGCAACAAGTCCACTAAATTAGATGAAGCTACAAAGAGAACTCGAGAAGAAGAGAGTGTCCTAGGTTCATTTTAGCTTCTCTCCCAAGATTCAAAGAACCCCTTCTCTACAAAAACAGCAGCAATGACTCAAGTAAAGAAGAAAATGTTCAGCATAGAGTCACTTGGAATGGCTTCTAAGGTGATTGGTACAGAGTCCTAGCTTGAAGACACCTTAGAAAGAAAAAGAAAGAGGAAAGGTGAAAGTGTTCATACAAAGGATGTTGTGTCTCAAGCAGTACACTCTGGGTCAGCCATGATAAAAGCTAAGAAATAGAAAAGTTTGTCCATACTTGGAAAGGATCTAGATACCAAACAATTGACTATGGAGATTGCAAAATCAAATAAAAGTCATGAGGATTGAGGATATGGCTCCTAAAGAATTCACTCTACATTTAATTGATCTTGGAGAGGCCAGGCATGATACAAAAGTTGGCTTATGGAGATCAAAAAATGAGATAATAGAAGGTTAGTTAGAAAGCCTCAAATTGTCAAAGATTAAGATGAAAGCTAAGATAGAGGAACTCAAAAGATTCATCTAGTAGCTAGTTGTCCCATTGGAAACCATTACCAGTATGCCTGCTATTGAGAATCCTATAGCAAAAGAGGTGCAAGTGTTCATCTCATAGCTACAGAAAGATAGACATTTTGGTCAGATTGGGAAAGAGTGGATCGATAAACTCAATGCGGATGGAGTTTCTTTGATTGATCAAATTGGGAATGTTATCCTTTCATTGGAGATTGAGAAAGATAATATCTTGTCCAATCAATGCACTTTGATCGTAGAGAAGGCACAATGTGATGAGTGTATTTCTCTCCTGAAAATGATTAGCTAGATGAAGGTAAAGGAGATGGTTGAGGTAAAGATTTTGAAGAAAGGAACTGAACCCCTATTTGAATGGCTCCAACGTATGTAATTCAAACTAGAGGTGATTTAGGAAGTTGAAAAAGGACTCAAGGAAACAGAAGATAAACTAAAGAGAACTCAAGATAGAGCATTTGCACTAATGAAGGGATTACACATTGATCCACAAACTAGTGGTCAAGGGAAAGCACTTATTGGAGTAGAGATAATGAAGAACAACTTCTCTTTGTATTTAAGTAACCTATCAAGAATGGCTTCAAGTGTCAAAAATAGAGTGACAGAGCTACAAACATTGGGTGGATGCATACACGTAGCTACTAAAGAATTGATAGGACATCTCAATTTTGTGAAAGAATTGGATTGAGAACACTCCAAATGGCTCTTAAGATTCACTAATGTACACATGCCTAGTCATGAGGAATTAGTTCCCATTATAGTTACCACCAAGGCATATAAGGAAAAAGTTGAAAAGGGGAAGAAGTCTAAATGATTCGATGATGCCTCCTTTTCATCTTCTTTTGCAACTTCTAGCAAGTTTGTAAATTTTGTAATATGACAAAATGGCATCTTGTTATTCATCATCCTCAAAAGATGAACTGATTAAAATTCCTATTGTAACTATCATATCTCAACTATATATGTATGAAGTTGAATGATCAATGAAAGGTTGGAAAAATTTTGTTGTGAAGTACTATTTGTTGCAGAGACAATTGAATGGTATTTTATTTTCAATCATTTTCCATTCCAGTATGTATTGTGATTAGTTAGTATTTTCTTTCTGTATTGCAAAGAACTAAGGAAGAACAAAGTTTCATTCCCCCATTTTCCAGACTACCAATGAATGTAATAAGTATTTTTATAATTCATTCAATGAAAGGATTCTGTTAGTTTTTCCTGATTCATCAGTTGTATTTTAGATTTGAGTTTGACTTAGTTTAACATCAGTTGATTATGTGAATGGATTTATGGATTCATAATATATGTGGATACATGAATCTATTTTAGTATTGAGAAGTCTTTCTTGCCTGAATTAAATTCTAGTTAGGCTTAATTTGGTTTTCCTCTTCTACTCTCGGGTTAAGAGCATACGCCGCATTAGTTTTAGGAACAAAACATAATTCCTTGGAGATCATTCACATAGGGAGCTATACCTACCAATTTAGAGAGAAGCCAGTAATTACAGAGTGGTTTTTCAACAATTGTATTCAGATATTATTCTTGATTGGAGGCATTAATAGTCATATTTTCACAAGAAACAAGAAAGGATAAATCAGTTTAGCAACAAATTTTTGGTGACTCTACTGGGGACACGAACAGTCACTTGACGAGAAAGCCTATGTCATGAGGGAAAATGGTACTACCTCATGAAAATATAATCCTAGTGCTCCAACCTAACCTTGGTTTTCAAGATGACCAAGAGGACATAATTTCATCTCTTAACACATTTGTTTGGAGGCACAGAAGGAACACCAAACATTATTGAAATGCTAGCCAGGTATTAGAGGAAGAAGAAAGAAGAGCTGAAGCCTTTGAAGGAGTTGTTCAAATGAGAGATATCCAAAGAGAAAAAGGACAATTAAAATAGTAAGCTTAGAGTTAAACTACACCTATCATCCTAGAACAATTTAGGTTCCTCAGAAGTACCAAAGAATAGGGTGGGCAAGATTCCACCTTTGATAAATTAATAGAGCTTGATTTTCCTATTTTAGATGTTCCAAAGCATAAAGGTGAAGGTAAAAGTTAGAGTAGACCCCCTTCCCCTATTAGAAATCAAGACACCAGCACTTCGCATTCCACTTGTCAGGTGTTAGCACTTCACGGAGTTACTGCACCTCTAGTTGTCAACTTTCCATCATATACTGCTAGAACAATCATGGCCACTCCATGGGCCAGGGCAACAGGGATGTTAGCACTAAATGCTTATCATCCACTCCCAGCTGGTTCAAGGAAGAATTTCCCTAAATTCTCAGGTGATGGGAAAGTCACTACAGATGAACACATTAAAGCCTTCTTTGTGGCTACCGATATATTAGGGGTGGGACATGAAGATGTTGTTGTAAGAGTGTTCATAGAGACCCTTATAGACAGTGTAGCAGACTGGTTTTATCATTTAGCTAATGGTTCAATAACTAATTGGGAAATGATGAGAAATAAATTTGAAGTCTGATTCAAAACTGCAAAAGATAAACATGCCTTGCTAACATAGTTGACTTCAATTAAGAAGCAACCAACTATGAGCATCAGGGATTTCATTGCCAATTTCAATAAGATTAATAGCACAATTCCTACTACTAATAGACCCACACCTGGAAATCTAAAAAAATTCTTTATTAGTGCTCTGCCTCCAGACATCAATTATGATCTAAGAAGACCACACCCTACTGATCTGGCTGATGCATAGAAGAAGGTTATTGAATATGAGGATGGCTTAATTTTTGTGAGAAAATGGAAATGAGAACTTCAAACTAAAGGGAGTTCTAGTAATACCACATCATCGGAAGAGATGATTCAAAAGTTGTGTAATGAACTAGAGTGATGAAAAAGCAATTGCCTAGACTCAATAACTCTTATTAGCAGAATTAACAAAACTCACCAGGAAGAAGCAATGAAAGTAGATTTTTGTAGCTTTTAGGTTCACAACCTAGGTTGCAAATCAAAGCAGCACCAAAAAAGGTAAATATGTGTGTCTTTAATTTGACGACAGATCATGATAGTGAGAATTTTTTGGAGATTGTTCATATGATGTAGTTGTTATCTACTAATGAATTAAATATTGCAGCTTCGTGTTCAGAACTGGATTCTTGTTCAAATGGTGACTCTAGAAATTTATTTTTGGAATATGAATCAGATTCTGAATCAAAAGGTGAGTGTTACGCAACCATTGATGGAACCTCATACATAATACTTACCCATGGACAAAGGATGAAGAATCAAGCCTCTAGTCATACTCCCAAAGATGACTCCAGTCCTTCTACGAGTAAGGTACATACTGATCAAGAAACATCCACTGCACAGACAGGTAAGGACAAGACATCTTTTGATTTCATTCAATTTCATGAAGAGTCAAAAGTTCAAATTTCCACTATTGATTATTTAAAGTCACATCCTTCTGAGTTAAAGAAATTAGTGGATAGATGTAAAGGAGGTACCTGAGACTTGAATCATAATGTGACTACCTTAACATCTAGCTTGTTTAATCAAGAAGATTCTACTGCTTTAGCAACCTCCCCTGGACAGAAACCTAAACTATTTTATATTTCATTGTACATCAATGGATGTAAACTCAATAATTGCATAATAGATTTAGGTGCATCAGATAATATTATGCCATATTCTGTAGCTAAAGCCTTGGGACTAAATCTTACTAAAGTGCATGGGAGATGTTATTCTATGGATGCCAAACAAGTCCCTCTACTTGGACAGATCAAAGATGCTCAAGTAGCCTTGGCTTCACATTTGAAAAAGAAACTCCTATTGACTATCCTAGTAGCTGATATTCCGACAAGCTATGGACTTCTATTAAGTAGAATTTTTTTTGAGACTTGGGAGGGGAAATAAAATTGGATTGGACTCAAGTAGCTATACCTATTGGGAATAATAAGGTCAAATTAGAACCTATGGAAAAAGAAAATTTTATAGTTTTGAAGTCAGATGATCCTAAAGCTCAAATTCTATATCAAGAACTAGAATTTAGCAACTATATGTTGTTAATTGAGGAAGATATGAATGAACAAAAAGATGAAAATCAAGGTGGTAAAACTCCCAATGAAAACAAAGATGTACTAGGCATATGGACACTTGAATTTGATGGAATTTGTGCCTCTTCAGGATCTAGAGCAGGTGTAGTATTGATATCCCCAGAAGGAGAACCTAAACCTATGGCTTTCAAATTGGAATTTGGGAATACAAATAATACTGTAGAATATGAGGCCTTATTGATGGGAATAATGTCAACAAAGGAAAGAGGGATAAAGATTTTAAAAGCTCAAGGTGATGTCAAGCTTATTGTAAAGAAAATAAAAGGACAATATTCTATTAAAAACCATAACCTTAAAAATTAGAGAAATAGAGTTTGGGATGAGATTGAAGGTCTAGATGCTTTTTCTATTAAAGCAGTTCCAAGGGAGATGAATAACAAAGCTGAATCCTTAGCAATTTTTGCCTCTTTATTGCTCCCTCATCCTAGTTTCAAACACAAGAAGTACTAGATCAAAATTGTATATCGATCTGCCATCCTAAATAACATAGAATATTGGCAAGTCTTCAGTGATGAAAAGAGTCTTCAAATGTTTTTAGAGGATAACAAGTCTAGTTTTGAACATGAGCCTAGTGGAGGTGATCATGAAAGCTTTGATATAATTGAGAAATGGGGTCAAAATGGAGAATTTTAGTTGAAAGGTAATACTATTCCTCCATATTTTTTGGCTTTAGAAAAAAATTTTAATAGACATGATGCTTACATAAAGCAAATGAGAGCAGAAAAGGGACCTACCACAGGTGAATATGAAGGAGTTAACATTGGAGACATTCATAATCCCAAACTGATTAACATAGGGAAGTCTTGTTCACCTAAAGAAAATGAGGCCGCAAAGAATCTATTTATGGAGTATAGAGATGTTTTTTCTTGGAGTTATAAAGATTTGAAAAGTTATAAAAATGGGACAATAAAACATGAGATCCCACTGAAGCCTGATGCAATCCATTTCTGACAGAAACAAAGGAATTATAATCCTAAAGTTTTAGATGCCATTTTTTGGGAGGTAGATAAGATGTTGAAGGCAAGGATAATTTATCCCATTCACCACTCCACCTAGCTAGCCAATATAGTACTCATCAAAAAGAAGAATGGTGAGATAAGGATCTGTGTTGATTTTCGCAATTTGAACCAGGCATCCCTGAAAGATAACTTTGCTCTTCCTACTATTTATTGCAAATAGTGGTGGGATCCAAAATGATGTCTATGCTTGATGACTTCTTAGGTTATAATCAAATTGAAATAGAAGAGAATGATCAACATAAGACAACATTCACTACCCCTTGGGATACATTTGCATATCACATAATGCCTTTTGGGCTTATTAATACTAGTGCTACATTCCAAAGGTGCATGAGTAAGACATTCACTAATTTGAAAGACTGAATCATAGTGATATATCTGGATGATCTCACTATGTTCTCAAGAAGAAGAAAAGTTCATATGGAATATTTAAGGAAAGTACTACAGAGGTGCAAGGAGCATGGAATATCCCTTAACCCAAAGAAGTCAATTTTTTGTGTGACAAAAGAAAAGATTTTGGGTCATATAGTGTCCCAGGAAGGCATTAGAATCGACCCTGAAAGAGTAGAGGCTATTCAGAGATTGAGTCTGGCCTCAAACAAAATAGGGATTAAGTATTTTTTTGGATAGGTAAATTTTCTTAGAAGATTTGTGCCTGATTTCATAGAAACTACTAAATATATAGTAGACATGATTAAAGGAAATTCAAATTTTAAATGGAATGAGGCGGGAAAGCAAGCCTTTCAAGATATAAAAACTTCTATTGCCCATACCCTAGTTCTGAGTCATCCAAATTATAAAATAGATTTCTTTATTTATTGTTATGCTTCTGAGCATACTTTATCTACAATATTAATACAATATTAATACAAGATAATGATGAAGGGGTACAAGCTCCTATAGCTTTTATGAGCATACCTTTGAAAAATCATGAACTAAAATATTCACAAATTGAAAAGTATGCTTATTCAATAGTCAGAGCACTTAAGAATTTCCAATTCTATATCTTACATTCACACTCTGTCATCTTTGTCCCAGACGGAGTAGTAAAAAGTGTACTAACACAACAGGAAGTAGGTTTCAATGTTAGAGGAGCGTGGGTAGCAAAGATATAGGAATATGATATTGAGATTAAACCTACAAAGTTGAGAAGTGGGAATTCTTTATGTAAGGCAATTGCAGAGAAAAAAATTACTGGAGAGTTAGAAGAACTAGGTGAGAAACAATTGGTGTTAGTTGTAAGTCTCCACGATCCATGGTTTGAAAACATCATTTACTTTTTAACATATGATGAATATCTAGAAGGCCTAAATGCGAAGCAAAGAAGAGACCTTAAAATGAAAGTAGCTGAATATGTAATCTAGGATGGTAAGCTTTTCAAAAGAGCTATTGATGGTACTTTCCTTAGATATGTAGATAAGTAGTAGTAAGAAAAGTTGTTGAAGACATTTCATGATGAAGCTTGTGGTGGACATTTCTCTTCTTCAGTCACAACATTTAAAATACTAAGGCAATGTTATTACTAGCCTAGGATGTTTAAAGATGCATATGCTTGGGTAGAAAAGTTTGAAAAGTGCAAAATGTTCTCTAGACATCCCCAACTAGCTACCCTACCATTGAGACCAGTTATCATAGAAGGGCCTTTTCAACAATGGGGCCTTGATTTTATTGGTCCTATTAATCCCACGTCCAGTGCTGGTCATCAGTATATAATAACTGCAACTGATTACTTCACTAAATGAGTAGAAGCTAAGGCTACAAAGAAGACTACTTCTAAGGTGGTGTGTGAATTCATAAAAGAAAACATTTTAGTCAGGTTTGGTGTTCCCACTAAGTCAGTGATGGATAATGTATCTTATTTTTCTTCAATCGAGATTACTGATTTTTGTTTTGAGTATAGAATCACCGTTTGTCATTCATCTGATTATTTCCCTCAAGGAAATGGATAGGTAGAGTCTAGCAATAAGAATTTAATTAATATTGTTAAGAAGCTAGTCTTAGATAATCAGAAAAATAGGCACAAAAGGATTCATGAGGCTTTCTGGGAAAATAGAGTGACACCCAAGAAGGCAATTGGTATATCCCCTTTTGTATTGGTTTATGGAATTGAAGCCAATCTGCCTCTACCTCTAGAGTTAGCAATAAAAAAGCTCAGAATAGTGATTGAGGATGATGTCTATAAAGATGGTCTGGAGAAGAGGATCATATATCTGAGAAAACTTGAAGAAGAAAGGAGAGAAATTGTAGACCATATTACACAGCATCAGATGCGAGTGAAAGAACTATTTGATAAGAGAACAAGACTAAGGAAATTCATGGTAGGAGACAATGTGCTACTTTGGGAGAAGAGAAAGGCTCCAAAAGGAATGCATATGAAGTTTGATGCTTTGTGGAAAGGTCCATTCAAAATTCATCAAAAATTTGAGAATAATTCTTTAAAACTAGCTTATGAGGATGGTGAAGTACTTCCCCTGACATACAATGGTCAGGATTTGAAGCTCTATCAAGTTTCAAATTGAAAATAGGAAACCCCTATAGTGTACTATAGTTATATTTAGTGTCTTATGTGTGCCTTAATTAGCCTTCTTTTTCCTTTTGTTCTCTTTTCCTTGCACCTTGTTTTGTTTTAGTTTTTGTTATGTTGCCACCTTTTATATCGTATTGCGAAACTAGAGATTTTGAGTTCCTCACTTGGGTATACTCTAACCATGTCCCCAATTAGAGCTAGCTATTGCCCCAATTTTTACCATAGTCCAATTTTGCAAAGTGGAGGATTTAACTCATATTGTGTATAGATCGGTCGAGTTGGTTGTTTCTTCTTTCCTCCAAGTGTTAAGTTTCTCTATCGGGTTTCATCTTTTGTCTTTTCCCGCATTATATAGTCATGTGGGTATTCCTTATTGTCATGAGTAATATAGGTAGTCTAGATCCTTACTTGATGGAGATTCTTGAAAATTTATACATTATATGAATTTACTTGCAATTCATTTTGATTCGAGTGTAAAGAAAGTTGAACTAGCAGAAAATAAGGTTTCTTCTTCTGCATAGCAGGTTTTCACACCCCAAAGGTGAAACTCTGCAGGGATCCATAAATGTTATTTGTAGGCCAAAAAAAGAAAAGGTAAGCCATATTATGGATGAATCATTCAAATATTATCATGTTTTAATTGTGGGGATCACTCAGAATTCACCAAGATGATCAGAATAAGCATCGGCAGAAAACACATAAATGGCTTCTCCTTCAGCAGATTTTGAACAAAGAAGTAAGTATTCCGAAAAGGCCTAAATAGAAGGGTAAAGTTACTAGTGGGCACCATTTTTTTCTTGCAAAGCCTTCTTTAGGTTTTTTGAAGGCTTATAGTAAAGTTCTTGAGGCAGAAAGGGTAAAGCGAAAGCTAAAGCGAAAAAATATAAATCGCCTTCTCTGGTGCGAGTTTTCTACCCTTGAGACCAATATTTTGCATCTAATGAAAAATTGCTGCTGAAAGCATGGTAAGTGTTTGAATAGATCATAGGATGTGGTTGGGACAAAAATGGAAGCAAATTAGTGAAATTTGTAAGGATATTTTGAGAAAAATCTAGCCAAGTGAATTTTTCTTCGAGTACTCTATTCTTGCTTTTCTGAAACTGGGTGAAAACGGAAAGGTAGGTTAGTAATAAAGGAGTGTTACTGTTGGGAAAATAAAAATAGTGAAATGACAAGGAGAAATATGTTAAAATCCTTACATTTACTAACCCAACAGATTTATCCTTAAAGATGCTTGGGTGGCGCAAATTATGTTATTTAATGGGTAGATTAAGAGTTTTTATATAAAGAAGAACAGAATAGAATTTCAAATCACTGCTTTATTGTTATACTATTATATTGAATAGTGCTTCCAAAAACTTCAAATTTTAGAGTTCATTTTCTTACATTATCACAATTATTGAATTCCTATCATTCTATATCAGGAAAGATGACATCAAGATTCTCCAATTTTGATGGGCTGGGTGGAATCAAGTCAACATGGCAAAGTATCTCTGATACTTCACTATGTTTCTTTGATATGCAAGATTTCCAAATAAGGCTGAGAACTAAGTTGACTCACCCTATAATGGAGAAGCTCCAAGGAAGTGAACTAGTAGAAGTAGCTAGGTTTCCTGTCGTAGTACAAGCTCTAGAGCTAATTGTGGAATGTATCAATCATTACAACCCGGACACCAAGCAGATCCTACTGCCTGATCAAATGGTATTGATTTCAATTGATCGGCAAGCAGTGATGAATTTCCTATGGATTCCAAAATGAGAGGAGTTATCTAAGCTAAAAATCAAAGGAGCCATGTCTAAATTCTCCCTAAAGAAGATGGTGTGGTGGAAGGAGATCATGAATTCCTAGTTCCAAAAGCCTAGAGGGGCAAAGAGTAAGATCCCTAAAACCCTATTTGGCATAGATCTTAAGCCAAAAATTGTGGATATTTTGGTCCTCTTGCATTGACTAAAAGGTGAGGTAGAAGCATTTAATTTTATAGAACAATACTTCTTTATGGTGCAAATTATCTACTTAGACACATAGTGTGTTGACTGGGCATATGAAGTTAGTGAACATCTTTCTAGAGCTCTCAGTACAACCAAGTTTTACAATTAATTTTATATGTCATCTTTCTTGATATATATGTTGGCTTCCCTACAATTATGGCTAGGACTCCCTAGAATAGAGAATTTTCCTAAAAATGTAAAAAGTTATGAGTTTTATCCATGCTTGTAGTTACAGAATAGCTATGCAGAGTATGTCTGGGTTAATGATGCATTTACTATGAGAATCTACAAGGAACTCCAAGGGTGTCCAGAGTGGAGGTTCAGCCTAGAAGAAATGGTGGTCATCAGCCAGTTTGGCTATTATTTTATTCAATTCTCATCTTTCTCTTATTTGTATCTTGCAGCATTTGATGGATTTCCCCTAAAGCTGCCTAGATATCTAGATGATATGATCATGCTCATCGAGATCGTCAGGCAAGAAATTCAAGTAAATGCATTGAGCACTAGTTTGAGAAAGAATGGGCATGAATTACCCATACAAGTTGGAGATTATAGTTGTGAATCTAGATCTAATGAAAAAAACATACTCAAAGTGTTTGAGAACAAATATAGACTAGAGGAGTATGAAGTGGTAAGACCCATGTTTGATCCAAATGGGTATGCTAGGGATGTGCTCCAAATTAGAAGCGTCATCAAATATGTAACTATTGTGGAAGATTATTGGGCTGATTGCAAAGATGAGCTAGAGAGCTAGGATCACACCTTTGCTAGAATTACAATAGATCAAATCAAGACCTATGGTATCAACTTGGATGTAGAAGGGCTAGAAGATGATGGTCAAAATATGTATAGTAATACATATTTGACCAAATTGAGAAGCATTCTAATCAGCTCTGAGCCATGTGTAAATATGGAAGAAGATATTGATGTTATGATGGGTTTGATTATCAAGAGAACTGGAAAACGGGTTGAGTGGACAACAAAAGAGAGTCAAAGCAAGAGCAAGCCTACTCAAGCTTCGCCAAGTGCTGCTACTCCCACTTCCTCTCAAAGTACCACACCCAGTGCTACAACTTTGGCTACTCAAGGGTGGGCTCAATCTATAGGAGAATGTGATCAACCCCAGGAGAAGAATATTCCAATAGCTCCCACTTGCCAAGGAGGTTCTCTACCAGTGATTGGAGCTCAAGCTGGTACTAAAGAAAAAGGGATAGAAGAGACAAAAGATGGAACCACCGCTCTAGCTTCGTCTTCTCACATTACCCCAATTCCATCTCTACATGTTACCCCAATTTCATCTCCTCATCATAGCCCTACTCCAACTATAGGTGCTTCTCTTTTGAAGCCAACTAGTACTCCTATCCAAATAGTAGAAATTAGAGATGATAGGAGTAGCACTAGCGAATCCACCTAGTTTAATGAAGCTACAAAGAGAACTTGAGAAGAAGAGAGTGTCCCAGGTTCATCTCAGCTTCTCTCTGAAGATTTGAACAACCCCTTCTCTATAATAGTAGTAGCAATGACTCCAATAAAGAAGAAAATGTTTAGCGTAGAGTCACTTGGAATGGGTTCTAAGGTGATTGGTACAGAGTCCTAGCTTGAAGACACCTTAGAAAGAAAAAGAAAGAGGAAAGGTGAAAGTGTTCCTACAAAGGATGTTGTGTCTCAAGCGATACGCTCTAGGCCAGCCATGGTAAAAGCTGAGAAACAAAAAACTTTGTCCATACTTGAATAGGATCTAGATACTAAATTTAACTATTGAGATTGCAAAACCAAATAAAGATGAGAGGATTGAGGATATGACTCCTAAAGACTTCACTCTACATTTAATTAATCTTGGAGAGGCCATTGGCAACCATTACTGGTGTGCCTACTACTAAGAATCCTACAGCAGAAGAGGTGCAAGTGTTTATCTCACAGCTGCAGAAAGATAGACATTTTGGTCAGATTGGGAAAGAGTGGATTGATAAACTCAATGTGGATGGAGTTGCTCTGATTGATCAAATTGGGAATTTTATCCTTCAATTAGAGATTGGGAAAGATAATATCTTGTCCAATCAATGCACTTTGATCATAGAGAAGGCATGATATGATGAGTGTATTTCTCTCCTTAAAATGATTATCTAGATGAAGGCAAAGGAGGCAGTTGAAGTAAAGATTTTGAAGAAAGGAACTAAACCCCTATTTGAATGGCTCCAGGGTATGCAATTCAAGCTAGAGATGATTTAGGAAGCTGAAAAAGGACTCAAGGAAATAGAAGATAAAGTGAAGAGAACTCAAGATAGGGCATTTGAACTGATGAAGGGATTACACACTAATCCACAAACTAGCGGTCAAGGGAAAGCCCTTGTTGGAGTAGAGATAATGAAGAACAACTTATCTTTATATTTAACCTATCAGTAATGGCTTCAAATATCCAAAACAGAGTGACAGAGCTACAAACACTAGGTGGATGCATACATGTAGCTGTTGAAGAATTGAGAGAACATCTAAATTTTGTGAAAGAATTGGCTCAAGAACACTCCAAATGGCTCTTAAGATTCACTAATGTAAATGTTCCTAGTCATGAGGAATTAGTTCCCATTATAGTTGCCGCCAAGGAATATAAGGAAAAAGTTGAAAAGGGGAAGAAGTCTAAATGATTTGATGATGCCTCCTTTTCATCTTCTTTTGTGATTTCTACCAATTTTGTAAATTTTTTAATATGACAAATTGGCATCTTGCCATTTGTAATCCTAAGAAGATGAACCAATTAAAATTCCTATTGTAACGGTCATCTCTCAACTCTATATGTATGAAGTTGAATCATCAATGAAAGGTCCACAAAATTTTGTTGTGAAGTACTATTTGTTGTAGAGACAATTGAATGTTATTTTATTTTCAATCATTTTCCATTCCAGTATGTATTGTGATTAGTTAGTATTTCCTTTCTATATTGCAGAGAACTAAGGAAGAACAGAGTTTCATTCCCCTATTTTCTAGACTACCAATGAATGTAATAAGTATTGTTATAATTCATTCAACTAAAGGATTCTGTTAGTTTTTCCCAATTCATCAATTGTATTTCAGATTTGAGTTTGACTTAGTTTAGCATCAATTGATTATGTGAATGGATTTATGGATTCATAATATATGTGGATACGTGAATCTGTTTCAATATTGAGAAGTCTTTCTTGCCTAAATTAAGTTCTAGTTAGGCTTAATTTGGTTTGCCTCTTCTGATCTCGAGTTAAGAGCATAACCCACATTAGTTTTAGGAACAAAACATAATTCCTTGAACATCATTCACATAGGGAGCTATACCTACCAATTCAAAGAGAAGCCAGCAATTACAGAGTGACTTTTCAACTATTGTAGTTAGATCTTATTCCTGTTTGGAGGCATTAAGAGTCATATTTTCACAAGAAACAAGAAAGGATAAATCTGTTTACCAACAAGTGTAAATACAAAATTCAAATAGTTCTAAATCTATTCATAAAAGGAGCACATAAACTATTTGGTGAAATGCTCTAACTCAACAAGCATGAATGAGAACAACTAACAATTATTTTTAAGAAGCACATATAGATGATATTGGGTATGAGATCAGAAGCTCCTTGATTATGCTTTGAAGATACATGTGTACCCAAGACTAAATCCTAATCTCTATTTTGCATATATATTTCTATTTTGGAAAGGACATCATAAACACTCAACAAAAAGTTGATAGAGAAATAGTTTCCAGTGATAAAAAAAGGGACATGGCATTGAGATCAACTTAGACCACAACAAAAAAAAATAGTAAGTTAAAGGAAGGTGAAAGCATATCTATCAATAGATGAGTGAAATGAATCAAACCCCATATCTATATCAAACTAAAAATGATGAAATTCAATGAGAACATGAGAATTGTCTTTACTCCATTCTAAAACCTTCAAAGATCATAATGGTCACCACCCAGTGATGGAAAGTGATATTTGAATTAAATAAACTAATAGAATGGTTGATTGTTACATCAAGCCTTCGGACATGATCATGTAACAATGAGTAATGACTCCTATATGGTAATTTATTGTTCTCAAACTCCTAATCCATGAAGTCAAGGATATAAAATAAGGCCTATAACATTCAAGAAGTGCAGATGAATATGGTGCTTGGGAAACAAGTGCAAGGTTAGGTTCTTGGAAGAGCATATAGGTACAAATGTATAGGGGTAGATCACCAAGACAACACATAGGCCATCCATCCCATATGCATGAGTTATCTCTGGAGATATCTTGTGAATTCTACCAAGGAAGTGGGGATTTAGGATGAAATTTGACTTGTAGTGAGGCCAAGCACATACCCATGCATCAAGGGTGTTCATGTTTAAATGTTGGGTTCTATGAAGATAATTACTTGGCAAACCCATGTCATTCAAGAGGTAGGAGGAATAAGAAAATCACAACTAGGGGTAGTGAAACAACTAAAAAAATTAACTCTCAAATACTAACAATTCAAAATTCAAAGAAACCAAATGACATGGATGGGAGAAATCAAGCATGGGAGACACCCACCCAATCAATGATCCTCACAATGGAACATCAAGCATTTGATGAACTCAAAAATTTCATCATGAGCATTGGGGGGAGAAACCCAATCCCCCATGAATGTCATGAACCTCAAGCACTAAAGAGTATAGACATAGCATATGAGTTGCTTGGAAAAATGCTAATAAGCATATTTCAATCATTGAAGTCTCCCACCTTTTCTTCAATCACAAAGTTGATGGCTATGGTTGGTTTTCACACATGAGAAACATAAAAATTCTTGAATTAGAGCTAGGGTTATAGATTGTTGGTGTAAATAAGTATTTACTTATTACACTTACTTAATTTTTACTTAGGTTAATGCATTATTTAATTATTTTGCATTATTTTATTATTATTTTAGTGAGACGCTTAGGAGTTTGTGAACTCTCATTGAGTTACACAACTCCAATTATGCACATGGTGTCTACAACATAGGAGTATGCATCATTCACTGAGTTGTCATGATGAAAACATAGTTATCAGCACTCCTCATTTAGCACATGTTGTCTACACTACTGATTTGCATTCTACACCATTGTAGGCTTATCCTCACATCTTTGCACTTAATCCTATGCTTAATGGAGGATAACCCATATCTAGTGGACATGTGCCTAGTTGTATGACATATCATGATGCTGACCTCAATGCATTCTAGAAGCTATCCTAAGGCTTTTATATTCAGGCACTCCTAATGTACTCTCAATCTAGTTATTGAATGAATATCGTCATTCTGATCATACTCTGTCTATTTTGGTCTACTTTGTGCTTGTGTTGAGTTCTTTAGTTCTTGGGTGAATTCTGTCCTAAACCAAATTCTTACATGGTATTATAGCTGAGGGAGATTCTCATCATGTATCCATTTGAGACCATTCATGCTTCAGCACCTCGACACAAATCTGGAGGATCTGTAGAAATTAGGAGCATCTAGAGCCAGATCTAACCTCATCGTTGCATCTAGAGCATCAATTTAGTGAAGATTGACTATAAATTTGCCTATATTAGGTGAAAGTTGATCATGAGGCAAAAGAATTTTGCAAACCAGCACCCGAAGGCACCGATTTGTAGTTGGGTATGATTGTTTATTTAATTTGATTAATATTTTTTGGATCTATTATTTCTCTGATTATTTTTGAAATTATTATTTTCTAGATATATTCATGTCACAAAAAAAAAATTTTGCAGTATCGGGCTGTCAGATCCCATACTACAAATTTGGTGGAACATTATATTTCGTAGGGTTTATTTATTTTAATATGGGTGGCCTCATCAAATTTGGCCTGTACACTCTGCAAATACACGCTCAATCAAATCTAAGCATATGCAGCCATAAATTTAATATTGGATACAAAATCTAGCATGGGCAACCTCAGGCTGGCCCTACACCAAATTCCAGTGAACAAAAATTTAGTGGAATGCACCAAGCACCGATCAAACTCCAACTGGCAAGCGTGCTCTTTCCCTAAATCTCTATGGGTTGCGCTTTATAAAAAAGAGCAGATCTAACATCGGACAGTCTAAATCCTGGCAATAGAAAAAATTTTTGGCATCAGCATTCAAAGTCCAATAGTTGTCAGACATGCAAGTCCCAGCCACTACCATGGTGGAAATCGCTAGCGCAGTCTGTACTGTCTACCAATACAGTCAGCTTGCACAGTCATCACCTCAGTAGTGCCAAGTTGGCATTCTGTACATACACACAAGTAGTGTACTGCCACATTGCATCTACCATCAGTAGCTAAGTCAGTAGGTCATACACCAAGCCAAAGGACACATGTCACATCTATACAATTCATACTTTCGTGACATTGTGCTGACATCATCTGAGGCTAAGATGTGCTGATGTCATCTGGTTCATTAGCCTAAATTTGATAGCTCTTTGGACATAATTCTAAGCATAAATAGAACTACTGTGATGGCCATATGACCATCAAATTTAACCTTTTGATTTTCTGATGCAACCCTTCTCCATATTCATTTTCAATTTTGTAGTCCAACTTCAAGAGACTATAACTCACACATCTGGACTCCAATTCAGTTGCAATTTTTTTTGAAATTGGGTAAAATTTTCTAAATTTTTTAGTGGTGAGCTGTTTTCTATTTTGGTGCACGAATTGTTCAAAATTTGCATTTTTTGGTGACTATACCTGGATAATCCTGCATTTTGCAACTTCAAACTCTTTGTATGGGCACATCTAGAGTCAAAAATAGGTTTCATTTTTTTTGAAAGTGTGTATTTTTTTGTCTACTTTCTAGATCTGGTATCATATTGTAGTGTTGTGTGGAAAAAATTGTCACTTTCAGCAATAGGACCTTTCTTTGCTTTGTAATGCTTCAGTATTGTAGTACATTGTAAAGTTTCAAATTTGTACTCCATATAGAGGTTGTAACAAGAAAAAATAGAAGTTCATGAAGTCCAAAATTAGCAAGTGGCCCATTGTAATCACACTATTGATAAAGTTCCCAAAGCATCTATTTTGGGGGGGTTTCTTGATTTAGTGAAAAGGGGGGGTGTTCTTGGTGTTGTGTTCTCTCTTTTCTACACTTTTTTTTCATTATCTGCATTATGGGAAACTTTAAGTTTCCTAAATTAACTCCTCATAACTATGCTTCATGGTCAAACAAAATGTTGTATCACTTAATGCATAATGGAGTTTCACAATATGTAGATGGTACTCTTCCTAAACCAATAAGTGAAATTTTAGATTGGGTAGCCATGGATAGGAAAGCCCTAGGTGATATATGTTTGGGGGTAGATGATAAAATCATGTATCAAATCAAGAAGTGTACTACATCCAAGGAAGCTTGGGATATCCTCAAAAGCCTTTATGGTAAAGTGTCTGAAGAGGATGTGTTCAAAATAGAAGATGACCTTGTATTCTTAGATCCTAAGTTGTATGACTCCATTCAAGATTTCATCATCAAGGTGAATGAATTAAGGAAAAAGCTTACTAATTGTGGAAATTCTATCAAAGATGACAAATTGATCTATCTCATTCATAACAAGCTGTCATCGGAGTATTCCACATTTGTATCTTCTTTTAACACCTCAAAGACTACCTTAGAGTCTGCCTACATGAAAATCACTTTTGATGAATATTTTAAATTGTTGGATGATGAAGAAAAGAAGTCAAGATCAATGGGGATTCTCAAAACACCTTAGTCCAAAGCATTGGTGGCAAATGAGGGTTCTTAACATTCAGCTGGACAGTCTTCAAGTAAAGGAAAGGGAAAGAAGAAGTGGAAGAAGGAAAAATATGAGGATGCAAAAAAGATAACACCTCAATCCAATCAACAAGACAAGTCCTTGAATTCCAACAAGAAAGGGGACAATAATAAGGAGAAGAAGAACTATGCTTATTGCAAGAAATTGGGTCATAAAGAGCAGAGTGCTATCTCAAAAAGATTGATGAATTGACCAACATCATGAAGAGACATAATGTTCCATTGCCTAATGCTTATAAGGATAAGGGATTATCTTCAAATTCAAAGGGAAAAGGGAAAGCATTCATGGCAAATTCAAACTCTTCAAAGGAATGGATATTTGACCCAGGTGCCTCATATCATATGGGTTCTTCAAAGGAGGTTTTTTCTTCAATGAAGGAGTCCAAGGTACCACACATCTTCATGGGGAATGATAGAAAAATGGAAGTTGAAGGGAAAGGAAATGTGGAAATGGAAAATGGAGAGTTTCAAGAGGTTCTCTATGTTCCAAACCTAAGTTCAAATCTCCTATCAATCTACCAAGTCACTCACTTTGGAGATGGACATAGAGTTGAATTCCTTCCTGACTCAATTCAAGTGCATAGTCTTAAAGATAATTCCTTTGTTGCAGTGAGGAAAGTGAATGATCACAAGAGGTTGTAATCTTTCTTGCATTTTGTGCCCAAGTCTTCTTCAAAAGCCTTATTATCACAATCAAATTCAAACATGCAATTATGGCATGAGCGGTATGGTCATCTTGACTACCGCTATCTTTAGCAACTTTGCACATACCACATGGTGCAAGGTCTACCTCAAATCAACTTTTCTAAGGGTGAATGTTCAACAGATTCAGTGGATATACATCTAGAGGGGAAGTTACAAAGAGGGAAGCCTTCAAGAGAAATAGGTGTTCTCCAAATGGTTCACATGGTATTAGCAGGTCCTTTTGCATTCAGCCAAGGTCACAACATACTCACCTTAGCTGATGACTTTTCAAGGTTCACTTGGGTCTCTTTCTACATAACAAGAATGAATCATTGGAAAAGTTTCTAGACTTCAAGGCTCATGTAGAAAAAAAATCCAGAAAGGCCATCAAAGTACTACACATGGACAATGGAAACATGGATGTGAACAGAAGACTTAAGGACTTTTGCAGACATGAGGGAATTGATCTTCAAACTCCACCAGCATTTAGTCCACATAAGATAGATTTTGCAGCTTTGAGGATTTGCACTCTTGAGTCTATGGCAAGTTGCATGATTCATGCCAAGTCTCTCAATCCATCATTAGAAGTCAAAGCAATCTTAAGTGCCACTCACATTCTTAATCATTCTCCTCATCCAACCCTAGATGGTAAAACTCCTTTTGAGGCATGGTATGGCAGAAAACCTATTGTGACACACTTCAGAGTCTTTGTTTGTCCTGCATGGGCAAAGAAATCTTCCAGGGTATGCAAGACACAATCATCTCAGCCTTGTACCTTCATTGGTTATGAAGACAGTGTGAAGGCATACAGACTTCTAGATCCAGAGACGCATCAAATATTTGTGGAGAAGGATGTATATTTTGAGGAAAGTTCACCAACCTTGTCCTCTACTCCTCTTTGCACATCATATAGTGTGGATATTGATAGTGATTTCAGTGATAGTGCTTCAACAGATTCAGACATGTGGGGTTCTATTGATAGATATAGTGAGAGGTCACTTCATCAGTTTAGTCCACATGCATACATAGCCATAGTGATAGGTCTAGAAAAATAGGGTACATCTAATCTTCTAGATACAAGTTTAGTAACAAATTTGGGGGATAGTATTCATGATCTGCCTCTTCTTCTTGATGCAAAATTACCTTCTTTAGTTTTCACAAGAGCTCCATCCGACTCTCTTATTCATTCTCTACATGATCGATCATCACAGGTTGAACTGATTGTGGATACTTATGATCAACAGTTGCAACAAGGTTCTTCATCAGTTGTAGAGATAGACAGTTCTTTGGGACATGTTCTTCAACCAGTTGAGCAGGTTTTAGAGACATCACTCATCCATGGAATTCTTTCCACACACAGTGGAAGTGTCTCATTTGTACCCTTGGCATTGTTTCTTCCTAAGGGGAGGAACACCATTTTGCAGTCTTGGATCAGCTTCTTCATCAGAGCAGTCACTATTCAGCATTCTTCTTGAGGGGGGGGGGGGGGGAGAGAGCCTATCCTATCTCTCTTCTTCTTCTCATCATTCTCTTATGTATATACTAGATGTATGTCATGATGGGGGGGGTCTTGATTACTCCATCAATTCATGCATCCCCTTTATCTCTCTTTTTGGGGGAGGGTTTTTCCCATGAGGTTTTCCCTCTTAACCTACTTTATGGGAGATTGTATATCATTATGTACATGGGTACCTAACATGGCCTAGTAGCTAGGACCCATTTTGCATTTCATCCTAGATTTCATAAGCTTAAGGGCATTCCCCTAAGTTGCACTTAAGGGTGGGTATTGGTGTAAATAAGTATTTACTTATTAAACTTACTTAAGTTTTACTTAGGTTAATGCATTATTTAATTATTTTGCATTATTATATTATTATTTTAGTGAGATACTTAGGAGTTTGTGAACTCTCATTGAGTTACGCAACTCTAATTATGCACATGGTGTCTACAACACAGGAGTATGCATCATTCACTTAGTTGTCATGATGAAAACATAGTTATCAGCACTCCTCATTTAACATATGTTGTCTACACCACTGATTTGCATGCTACACCATTGTAGGCTTATCCTCACATCATCACACTTAATCTCATGCTTAATGGAGGATAACCCATATCTAGTGGACATGTGTCTGGTTGTATGACATATCATGATGCTAACTTCTATGCATTCTAGAAGATCTCCTAAGGCCTTTATATTCAGGCACTCCTAATGTACTCTCAATCCAATTATTGAATGAATATCGTCATTCTGATCATACTCTATCTATTTTGGTCTACTGTGTGCTTGTGTTGAGTTCTTTAGTTCTTGGGTGAATTTTGGCCTAAGCCAAATTCTTACATAGATGAATATATGCCCACATGATGAAAACAAAGATTGATAAAGAATAAACTAATACAAGAATCCTAACCTATAGGGGACACCTTATAGTCAAGAGCTCATCACACCCTTGTTGACACATGACATCAATAAAATGTCATCTTCCATTGCATACTTACATGTCATATATGACATAAAACTTTCACCTTGATATCATAAAAGTAAAAAATTTATGATTCCTCATCACTTATCATAAAAAGAGGAAATTTGGTTCAATTGTCATCTAAGTAAAATTACAAAGAATTGAACATGAATTTCATTAATAAAGGCTTCTTTTACAATAATTAGTTATGAGGAAAGTAGTCATGATAACTGATAAATAGACATGAATAGTCAAAGATAGATAGGCCTATAGAAGAAAGAAGAAGGTTCTAACTTTCAGATCCTTTCTTTCTCAAGACTTTGTGTTAGAGAAGAGAGCCATTTTTCTAGTTTTTCTGATTTCTTGTATTCCAGAGTTCCAATGTTTGGGCAGACTGTGTGTTCATGAGAGGAGGGAATATTGATTGTATAAAGGGGTTAGTTTTTTATTGTAATCAAAGATACCTACTTTTATCTTTGTTTTCTTTCCTAGTTTTCTAAAAATAATTTGATCAATAGTAGTATTTAGATGTAGTATTGTTTTTTAGTTGAATGAGGATTTCATCATTTTGAAGACTGTGTGCTTTGGATTGTTCTCAGTTTTGGTTTAAATGTGAATCAAGACTAAATAATAGAATTGAGTTCTACTACTATATTCCTTTATTTCAGGGGCTATTTACTATTTTTTTAATCTTTCTTTTTCTTTTTGAGTGTATATATGGATGAGAAGATTGTATACTTCCATTGTTGTATGTTGTGTCCTTTATTTCTATTTTAGTTGTAATAACTCTCTTCTATCCAAGAATAGTGATGGAAGCCTTTGCTTTGAGATTAAAAGAACCTTATAAATTCATTCATTTCATATTCAATTAGGGAGTTGTACCCTACAAAATTTAGACGAAGCTTGCACAATTCCATTGCAATGTGATCCAACTATTGGTCCTAGTTTTTCTTCAAGTCTAGGGAATTTTTAGTTATTTTATAAACATTTTATGTGAAGACAAATCTATTTACCAATAGGTTCACTCTTAACTTGTTTATTTTTATTTGTACAAAATTTCTTCCCATCAAAAGATATAGTCATATGGAGAAAAGATGTACCTATTCTTTACCAAATCAATGAGTATGTAGTAGAAATGGGAGAAAACTATGTTAGTATCATGGACAACTATTTTGATACATTTAAGGAAAAAATGAATAATAGATTTAGAATCCCTAAGAAAACTACAAAGATGATATTTGTTTTATGGTAGACTATGATAAAGTATATACAAGTAGTCAGACTGATAATTGTATGGGTCAAGCCTCTAGGTGATGAGGTTAATATAGATGAAGCCAAAGATATTATTGAAGCATTATTAAATTAACCTATTTATCCAAAAGTTACATATTTTAGCACATATGAGGAAGCTAAAGCAAGAATTGAACTTGAAATAAAACTCCCTTAGGCAGTTAACAAAGGGAAGAAAATAATAACAAAATTTAAATAAACTAGCTCTACTCTCCTATTGACAAAAGGTAAAGGAGATGACATAGAGGAAGATGATCCAAAAGAAGAAGAGAACTCAGAAGAAGAAGGACCTATAAAGGAGAAAGTTAAGGTTATTATAACCAAACCTACAAAGGCATCTACTACAATGTTTATAAGGAGGACATCCAAAAAGAAATTGAAGATGGGTGAAGAATCAGAGGATATAATTTTCAAGAAGCCTTCACCCACCTTTCAAGAAAGATTGAAAGAAATTAATTTAGGAGCCAACATAACAAATTTTAGATCATTAAAGTATGAAACCAGAACTACAAAGGAGAAGGAACAAGTTGAAGATGTGGTTGTGTCAAATATAGGTAAATGGAAATAATCTTTAGATCAACTTGCATAGTAAATTCCCAATGAATTAATGGAGAAAATCAAGCCAAGATGGGAGAATGCAAAGAAAACTATAAAAGATATTGATGAGAAGATCCTAAGCAAACTCATGCCAAGGTTGAATGATAAAGAAATAAAAGATTCCATCAAGAAGAATGAAGAAAAACTTACTTTAAGATTTAACACTTTTTTGATATTGATAAATGACATTGAATATGTGGTAAGGAATACCACCAACACATGGAAAAACATGTATAATCTTCACAAAATAGAGTGATTTTGTTTTTGATATCTGTGACAAGGATGAAGATGATGGTGAACATGACAAGGAGGAGGACATTGATATTGAAGAGGTAACATATTATGACAATATAGATGATGAGGAATAGGAATAGGAAGCTACTTAGGAGAATCTCCCTAAGGTTCAGGTAATTGAGGAGATAGACCTTGAGAAAATTGAAGCATTGGGCATAGCCTTGCTTCCTCATTCTTCGAGCAAAGCATTGAAGACATCAAGCTCGGAGAAAGTTGTTGTAGAATTGGTTGTGTCAAACATTGCAAGCTCAAGCACTCAACAAATATTTGCACTTGTTTAGCTTGATACTTCATTAATAGAGGTGACAAGCACTTCATCTATCAAGCAATTAGCACTTCCTCCTTTGTCAATTTTGGTCACACAAGGTATTTCTTCAATAAGTGTTATATCTATATTTACTACTAGTCCTACTATTTCTACTATTGTTTCTATTCCAAGCATGCAAATAATAAGTACAAGGATAGTTGAGACCAAGCCTCAACTGAGTACTAAAGTTTTGAGCAAAGGCAAAGAAAAAGAAGAATACATTGATCTTGATGAGGAGATAGTTATCCCAAATTGGGATATCTCTAATCTTAATCTTGATCATATGCACATAATAGGAGAACTTCTTTAGAGGAAAGCTAAGTGGTAGAGGCTTAGAGAGGAAAGAAATAAAGAATTTCAAGTGCTTGAAGATGCAAAGAATATTCTTGTAGAGGCATTTAGCATAGAGATTGATACTTCTCAACCAATTTTGTCTCAATTAGTAGAAGTAGTCTACAAATTCAACAAATATTTCAATGGACAAGAGAAATTATCATAAAGAGTAGAAAAGAAATTTGAGAATAAAGTATTGGAGCTAGTAGCACAGAAGATTACAATACACCAAGTAGACTTGTCTACTATTCTAGGCTTGTTGGAGACCTCTTCTAATAATGTAACTTCTTTATTTAGTAAGCTCTATGACATATCAATTTTCACTCAAGAAATTAAAGGCAAACTCTCCAAGATTAATGAAGATTTCAAGGCAAGTGCACATCAATTACAACTTGACCTAAGCTATAATTCTACCCACTATACAAAGATTAGATTTCTAACTAATATGCAAGCAGAATTGCTAAGAGAAGAAGCCTAGATAAGAGCTACACTAGTATATATAAAAGGCATGATTCTCCTAGACATGGATGAATTATAGAAACATATTGCACATGCTAAGACCCTCATCCATGATAAAAAATTCTCTATTGCTGATCACATGATAGAACTATCAGTAGAAGTTTAGATTGCATTACTCACAAGAAAAGGGTCACAAGAAAATTGGGACAAGACAATGGTACTAATTCTAAAGGTACATTCTAATTTCTAGCCACATCTTAGTATTACTATATAGAATACACATTTGGAATTTATGTCAGAAAGGGGGAGAAAATATATATATATACATACATACATACATACATATAAAATATGTAAAGCATATTGTAAAAAAGGGGAGAAGATGTGATGCATAAAGGGAAGAAGATGAGAAGATGTATATATATATACACACACACACACATATATATATATATATACACACATATATATATACATATATATACATATATATATATATACACACACACACATATATATATACATAGATATATATATATATATATACATATATATATATACATCTCTTACAAAAGAAATTTTGAAAAATCTCAAATAAAGAATATTGTACTGAGTTGAAGACACAAAATAGAGAATAAAGATTGTTTTGAAACTTTTTGAGAATTCAGTTTTGATTGATAAGTTTTTTTGTCACTAATGCCAAAGGGGGAGATTGTTGACATTTCAATTAAGTTTTTTATTAGTGACTCGCACTTATTCAAAAAATAAGTATCTACAAAGCTTATTGTACAGTTAGTAGTGTTAACCAAGTATTTCAAACTCTACTAATTTTTATAATTTCTACTAAGTTCAAGGAACAATATTTAGTTTTTTGAGTGGTTTCTACTAGGCTGGTGATTATCAATATAAATTGATCTTCTTAGTGTTTACTGAGTTCTTTAATGCAAATTGAGTTCCTTAGTGCAAACTGAGTTGTGTAGTGCTTACCCAGTTTGTAGTTTTAATGATGTGAATCTAGTATTGATAGAGCCACTCAGTGTTAACCAAGTGATTCATTTTATATTGAGCTCATAGTAAGGGCATTGACTGAGCTATGTAGTGTGAATCAAATGATTTAGTTTATATGCCAAGTTTCATAGTATTCATTGAGTCACCTGTGCAGAATGAGTTCAGACTACTCAAAAGTTATCAGTATGGACTAAGCTTCTACATCTATCGAATGGATGATGATGCCAAGCATTGATAGTGGATGTCAAGTATCAAAACCTCATTAAGTTATTCTTTAGAACTTGAGTTCTTTTAGTTGGACTGACTTTGTGTATTTTGTGCAAACTTGTATTATAGCTAACTTTATTGATTTATAAATTGGATTAGTATATATGTAATCTATTGTATCACATCCAAAGAAGAATATATGACATGAATATGATGTGAATCCAATAAGAGTAGAATTGTGAAGTAAAAAGGCTACAATAGTATAAGAAGTAGCAACAATTTTTCTACCATAGGATGGTGATCATTACACTCAAAGGAATCTCATTTAGCAACTCAAGCTGCCAATCAGAGACAGCCATTGGTTCATCCTAACAAGTGGAATAGTTAATTCCTTTTGCAAAGTAGACTTAATAGTCTTTTATAAATCTCTTTATTGAGTGCATACTTCATTGTATTTTTGTAAACCTTTTTCCAAGGTGAAAGAAGTCCTTATTGCTCTTAATAGGGAAGATCATTAGAAGTGATCATTGTAAGCCTTAACAGGCCAACTTTATAATGCAATACTAAATCTTTTAGGTATCATTTGCACCCCAATTTTACTTTTTATTTGGAAGGTTTTTGGGTCACCATCTTGTGTGTTAAAGTGTTATGAATGTTTTAATGCTTTCAATTTTTTCATGCATGCAATTACATCAGAATTCACATAAATGATTAACTAGTAAATAAGGATTAAGTTTGATTGGTTACTAATTCATCCCTCCCCTCTCAGTAACTTAGCCTATTATATATATTTCCAACAATGGGAACATCCACTAGCTATAATCCAATCAAATCTCTTTTAAACTTGAGAAACTAGATCTTTCTCCTCTCTAATTTCTATATGAAGATCATCTTCTTTAATGGCAGAAAATTCTACCTCATCATCACTTTTACTTTGAAATATTTCATCAGATTCCTCATCTTTATTTACATACAAACAATTTCTAGATCTTCGAGGATTTAACTTTGCCTTATACATTTTATCTCTCTTAGGAAATTTAGATGCATAATGGCCAAATTCATTACAAGTCCAACATTTAAATATATTCTTATCATCTAGTTCTCTTTTTACAAGAAGGGTTATTTCTTATTCATTCTTTATGTCTTCATCAGATTTGGTTCTACTACTACTAGCAAAATATCCATAAGTGCTTGCACTTCTTGATAGACATGGTCAAACACTTAGGGCACTAAAAGTAGTCTCCACTCTTCTCGATTCTCTAGATTGTCTTAAACCTACTTCTAATACTTCCAATCTTCCAAGAAAAGTTTCCTTGTAGAACTTATTAGTACAACGTATCAAAAGTTCAATCATATGTGCTACTTGTTTGAATGATGGTGTCAAAGTTTTGAAGATCTTCCACATAGCCTCATCCTCTTATTTGGTTCCACCATATGACTTAATTTGTGGAAAAATCTCATTTATCCTACCAACGTATATTCTTACAATTTCATGTTCCATCATTTTAGCATCTTGAAATAAACATCCAATTTCACAATCTTATTCTTTTTGCATGCTTATCTCCTTTAAAAGTAGTGATGTGAAAACCAATCTTACTCCCAAACCCTAAGCTCTATAGGGTCTTCTTAGGTATTTCACCTAACTAAAATAGGATTTTTAGTACACCCTATGCCTCTAAGGGTTCTATCAAGTAGATTCCACTCCAACTAGTGCACATCTTTTAGTTAGTATAATCTTTCTCATGAACTTTCTAAAAAAACATAACCCCAATATTGTTTAGATCTTTCATATGTTCAAATGTATAACTAGGAATTTTTAGGAATATCTCCAAGGATCTTATCTAGAAACAAGATCCCAACCCTAATCGAGTTGCAAATCACAAGTGCAAATGCATTCAAGTGATAGGAAAAAGGCTACAAGAATTAACCCTCCTAATATAGAAAAACCAATATATTTTGGAAAATCCCTTAAGAAGTTCCCAAATAAACTAGCAATCCAAATATCCTTTTCATAAATCTTGGAGATTTTTTAGGTCCTGGGTCTCTAAGTTTTTCATATAGCCTAGGCTCAATTTTAGCCTATTATTAAGGGTTTCAAGGCTTTTAGTGTTGTTTGGTGTAAAACCCTCCTTAGGGACCTTACCAAGATGTCTCCTTTATATTGGGGTTATCCCACACCTCCTACTCACTCACCATGTACTTGTATTGATGTCTTAGTACTCTCAATCCGATCCACAACTCATTTGTTGATCTGTGATCCCTAGCCAAACTAGAATGGCTTGCCTAGGGAACCACACTAAAAATTCTTGTTGTGCTTTTCATGGTTGTTACTTTGTTTTAAATTATGTACATGGATCCTAGTTCTAAATTAAAAGAGGCCATATAATGTATATAGTGGGAAGTGGCCCTTGCACTCATAGCCTTGTTCAGACTAATAGATTGCTTGAAAATAAAACAATTTATTTAAATGCACAAAATTTGAATGGAAGTATAAAAAAATGCTTGATGGAGATTATAAATAGCCTAAGGAAACTTATATAACACAAAAAAAGCAAGAACTAATCCATTTTCTAATGAATATAGTCAAAATTCATTAAATTGGCATGGTTATGTCATTACACAAATCGTACAAACTCGTCTCAAATTTCACCATCCAATTGGAAGGGTTGGATTTGGTTTTTTATAGGTCCTTCCCTCATTTTCATAATTTTTCCAAGCAATTAGAGTCTTTCCAAGACAAAAAGAAATGAAAAAATTTGCACATTGCAAGAAAAAGTTGTCAATGTTGTCATTGACTATATTGACAACATTTGAGCAACATTTGCCTTAAGTTGAGTTAGACTTCCAAACTTGTTGTAACGATCATATAAACATGTAATATGGATAAAAAGACCTTAAATATCCTATCTAAGGCCATAAGAACCTTATTAGACCAATTCACCCTCTCTAGGACCTAAGTCACTTAGTTTGACAACTATGAGCAACTTGGCCATTTTGGGCTCTTCCAACCTTCCTAATCACACCTTGGGACCAAGTTAGTCCTCTTAATGAACTAGCAATTAGGGTAGCATCACTAAAAGTGAAAAAATCAAATAATCCCAGGGTATACCTTTAGTCTACCTAGGTGCCCCTACACCATACTCCCCTCATCATAAAAGCTAAGTCACACCTGTTGGTAACATGTTCAAGGGTATGCCTGCCTTCATGAACTCTATTTCAAAAACACAAGTAGCCTCTAAAATTGGATTTCCCTTCTAGTGGATGAGGTTCTCCATATAGACCTTGTTCCTTGTAGATTTCTTCACTCTTGAGTCTAACACTTTTGATGCTTCTAATTTGTTGTTATTAGGTGTTGCAGTATGTTCAAGGTCATCTTGAACATCTGATTTGGCTTGAGGTAATGTTCCTTTAAATTCCACCAAGTCTTGGACATTGAAGATAGGGGATATGCCTAAATCTAAAGGTAAGTCCACCTTATAGGCATTTGTACCATACTTTGCCAAGATTTTGTAAGGAGCTACTCTTTTCATCTATAGCTTGGTAGAAACACCTTTTTGAAGCCTTGCTTTATTCAAATGGACCATTACATGGTCCCAATAGAAAATTGAATATTATTTCTCTTTTCAACCACTTTGACCTTGAGCTTTTAAGTGTTATCTTGGATGGCTTATTTGAATTTCTCTTGATCTCCTTTTTTTTTAAAACAAATTCTTTAGTTGGACCACTCCTTTGATCCATATCACCAAGATACCTTTGTTTACATATGCCCCTTGGATGCATTCCATAAACTATCTCAAAAGGACTCTTTCTAGTGGTCCTATTCCTCCTATCCTTATAGGCATACTCTAATTGTGAAATGATAACATTCCAAGTCTATCCATATTCCTTAGTTAGGCACCTTAGAAGGTTTCCTAAGGTTCTATTAACTACTTCAATTTGAACATTAGATTGAGGATGGTAAGCTAAACCAAATGACATGTTTGTACCAACCTTTTTCCACAAAGTTTTCCAAAAATGGCTAATACATTTAACATCAATATCTAACACAATGCTTAATGGGAGTCCATGAATCCATACAACCTCCTTGAAAAATAAATGGGAAATATGACTTGCATCATTAGTTGTCCTATATGGAATGAAATGCCCAATTTTCCTAAATCTATCAATAACAACATAAATTCTATCAACCCTTGCTTGGCTTTTAGTAAACCTAAAATAAAATCCATACTTACACAATCCCATGGCCTATTTGGAATTGGAAAAGGCTTATATAGACCTTCATTTATCATTCCTCCTTTGGCTTTCATGTACACCATGCACTACTCCACATACTTGGTTACATTCCTTGCCAACCTTGGCCAATAATAGAACCTTTACATTAGTTCTATGGTTTTGCTGACACCAAAATGTCCACTTAGGCTTCCATTATTCTTCTCCTAATATAGGTTCTTTATCATGGAACCCCTTGGTACATACAACTACTTACCCTTGAATAGAAACCTATTTTGAAAGGTATATTCTAAAAAAATTCTATGAAAATGATTCTCAAAATCATTGTGTACCTTGTAGGCTTTAGAAAAGTCCTCATCTTCTTTGTAAAGATTCCAAAAAACTCTCTATTCTAATGCTTTGGATTTGAATCTCTTGGACTATCATGATCCTTCTACTTAGTGCATCTACCACTTTATTTAGTTTCCCCTTATTGTGCTTGATTATGAAGGTAAAGGGGTACAATTACCCCATCCACTTCAAGTGTTTGTTGTTTATCTTCTCTTGAGTTTTGATGTAGCTAAGAGCTTGATTATCTATAAACATAGCCAATTCCTTGGGCAACAAATAGTGTCTCCACTTCCTAAGAAACTGAACTAAGGCATAGAGCTCTAATTCATTGGATAAATACTTCTTATTTGTCTCATTAAGTTTCTCACTATAAAAAGCTATTGGCCTACCTTCTTGACTCAAAACTCCACCTACTACTAAGTCACTTGCATCACATTCTAAGGTGAAAAATTTCTCAAAACTAGGCAATTGTAGGATAGGTTGAGTAGCTCCTTATTTCTTCAACATTTCAAATGACTTTTTATATTATAAAGTCCAATTAAACTTATACCTAACTCCCCCTTTATAGTATCAAGAAAAGGTGCACAAATGCCACTAAAATTCCCAATGACCTTCCTATAAATTGAGAAAATACATGGAAGCTTCTTACTTTAGTTGATGTGGTAGGTGTTGTCCAATCTAGTGTAGTAGAAACCTTCTTAAGGTTGATGGCTAGCTTCTCTTCATGAAGTCTTTTCAAAATTGCCTCAGCATGTTTGATATGCTCTTCTCTAGTCTTCTTGAAGATAAGTATATCATCTAGATATACAACTACAAATTTTCCTATGAAGTCCTTAAACACTTCATTCATGAGCCTCATGAATGTGCTAGGGGCATTGGAAAGACCAAATGGAATTACAAGCCATTCATAAAGACCATCAATAGTCTTAAATGTTGTTTTCCATTCATCTCCCTCCTTTATCCTTATTTGGTGATAACCACTCTTCAAGTCCAACTTAGTGAAATATTTAGCCCCTCAAAGAAAATCCATAAGGTCTTCAATCCTATGTATGGGAAACCTAGACCTTATTTTAATTCTATTTATGACTCTTGACTTTGTACATAATCTCCATTTTCCCCCTTTCTTAGATGCCAACACAATAAGGACTACAAATGGACATAGGCTCTTTTGTATCAAACCTTGATCCATCAATTATTGGACTCATCTTGCCACTTCTAAGTTCTAATCTAGAGTTATCTTATATGCTACTTTATTAGGTAAGGAATCACCTAGAACAAATTCAATTTGATGACTTGTAACTCTCCTAGGAGGTAGAGTAGTTGGAGTACCATCACTCACTATGTCCTTGTACTTTTCAAGAAAAGTTTGGACTTCAAATGGTAAGAGTTCCTTGGCTTAATTTTGTTTTGCATCATACTTTAGCACTACTACAAATATTTTACATTCATCATCTCTAGGATCTTTGACAAATTCTTTCTCACTACAAAACAACACACTAGGTACTTTGGCTTGTGTTTCCTCCCCTTCTAGCAATGACTTGATTTTAAAAGTCTTACTTCCCTTTTTGAAGGTTGTGGCATTAGCTCTACCATCATACACAACCTCCCTATAAAATTTCCAAGGCCTACCTAGAAAAAGATGGCAAGCATCCATAGGCAATACATCACACAACAAACTATCCTTGTATCCTTCTATGGAAAAATCCACCCAAGTTTTCTCATTCACCAAGATGCTCTATCCCTTGTTAATCCAATTAACCTTGTAATGGTTTTCATGGGGTATCTTCTACAATTTTAGTTTAGTAGTCACCTCCAATAATGTTACATTATTAGTAGACCCTCAATTCCCCACCAATTTGCACACTTTTTCTAGGATTTTGCATTTTATCATAAATAAAGCCCTTCTATCTTTAAGTTCATTAGGAGCTGGTTGTTTGATCACCACTCTCCTAAACATGATATTCTCACATTTTTTAGATTCAATGTGTTCCACATATGATTCTTTGCTACAATTTTCTTCTTGCACATATTCCAACCTTTTTTCTTGATTTGAGGAAGAAGGCTTCTTTGGTTATCTATCGGTTGGATGAACCAAGTGACCATAGTTATAACATTTCATTCTTGAAAAGTATGAATTGGTTCTACCTAATCCTCTTCCTCTATTATAACCACCTCTTAAGGAGTTGTCACTAGTTGGCTCTATGGACTTGCTTTCACTTTGAATCTTCTTCTCACTTCCTCTACCTTAGTAGCACCCCTTTGTCCTCTATAATTTTTTCCCTCGCCTATATCCTTGAAGTTAGAATCTCCTTTCCTTTTGTTCTTTTCCCCCACCTTTAGAGATATCTGGTGGAAGCTTTGAACTATTGTGGGTACCCACAAATTAAGTTCCTCTTGGATATTCCACTTCAAACCACATAGATATCTTGCCACTTTGATTGGTTCTTCTTTTTGCTATTTGGATCTTAAACATAGCCTCTAAAATTCCTTAGTATAAGAGGTTAAATTTAGGTTTTTTTACTTCATTCCTTGCCTTCTCTTGTCAAGTTGGATCTCAAATTCTTTAGGTAGGAAGTTCTCCTTCACTTTAGTTCCCATAGCCTTCTAATTAGCTATAGGAATCTTACCTATTTTGATTCTTTCATCTTTTAGGTATTTCCACAATGTCAATGTTGAACCTCTAAGCCTTGACTTAAACCCTTTAACCTTTTGTGCCCTTGATACCCCCTCACACTCAAAATAGTTATCAAGGCCATCTATCTTGTCCATGAATGTATCCATGTCCATCGTTCCACTAAAGAGTGGTACACCTTCCAAATCTTTTCCTCCTAGGGATTTGATAGCCTTCAAGATGGGCTCTTCATTCAATATAGAGTTAGCTTCAAGGACTACATCCTCCTCTGCTACCCCCTTATCCTTCTCATACTCCTCTTTTTCCTTCCTCATGGTTCTTTTAGCGAATGCATCTAGTTTCACCTTCATCTCTACAAGGGATTCTTCAAGAAAAAATTTCTTCTCCCTTTGTTCATCAACTTCCTTGGCTAGTTCTACATTAGTGACCATACTCATTTCACCTACTGACTCTCCAATAGCTAAGATATTCACCACCTATTCCAAACATTTAACATGCACTAATACCACTCTAATGTGACAACCAATCTTGCTTTGAAACCATAAGATCTCTAAGGTCCTCTTAGGTTTTTTACTTGACTAAAATATGATTTCTAACACACCCTATGCCTCTAAGGGTTCTATCAAGTAGATCCCACTCCTTCAACTAGTGCACATCATTTAGTTAGTATAAGCTTTCTCATAAACTCTCTATAAAAAAATATAACCCCAATGATGTTTAGATCTTCCATATGGTCAAACGTATATCTACGAATGATTTAGGACTCTCTCCAAAGTTTTGAACCAAAAACAAGATTCCAACCCTAATCAAGTTGCAAATTACAACTACAAATACATTCAAGTGCTAGGATAAAGGCTACAAGAATTAGCCCTCCTAATACAAAAAAAATACTATATTTTTCAAAATAACTTAACAAGTGCCCAAATAAACTAGCAATCCAAATACCCTTTTTACAAATCTTTGAGATTTTGAAGGCCTTGATTCTCTAAGTTGTTTGAACAACCTAGGCACAATTTTAGGCTATTATTAAGGGTTTCAATGGTTTTAGTGTTGTTTGGTGTAAAAACCTCCTTACAGATCTTACCAAGATTTCAACTTTGGATTGGGGTTAGTAAAAATCTCTTTCTCACTCAACACATTCTTGGATTGATGTCTCAATACTCTCAATCCACTTCACAACTCATTTTTCTAATCTATGATCCCTAGCCAAACTAGAATGGCTTGCCTAGGGAATCACTCTAAAAAAAAAAAAATTTTCTTCCCATGGTTTCTCCTTTGCTATAAATTATTTACATGGATCCTAGTTCCAAATCCCAAGAGGTTGTACAATGCATATGGTGGGAAGTGGCCCTAGCACTCCATTTTGCACTCATAACCTTGTTCAAACTAGTAAACTGCTAGAACACAAAATAATTTATTTAAACACACAAAACTTAATTAGAAGTACCAAAAAAATTCTTGAAAGAGATTCTAAATAACCTAAGGAAACTTTTCTAACACAAAAATAGCAAGAACTAATCCATTTTCCAATGAATGCAATCAAAATTCATTAAATTAGCATTGTTATGTCATTACATAGTCCATACAAACTCTTCTCAAATTTCACAAACCAATTGAAAGGGTTGGATTTTGTCTTTTATAGGTCCTTCCCTTGTGTTCATAGTTATTCCAAGTAGGTCAAGTCTTTCCAAGACAAAAAAATGCAATAAGTTGCACATTGTAAGAAAAAGTTATCAATGTTGTCATTGACAACATTTGAACAACTTTTTCCCCAAGTGAAATTAGACTTAATAACTTAATTAGACCCATCTAATTACTTAATAACCTTATTAGACCAATTCATCCTACCTAGGACCTAAGTCACGTAGTTTGACAACTATGAGCAACTTGGCCATTTTGGGCTCTTCCAACCTTTCTAATCACACCTTGGACCAAGTTGGTCCTCTTATTGAACTAGTGGTGTTTCTATCATCAATACAAGCCAAAACATCAAAGAAGCCCTAGGTCTACCCTTAGCCTACCAAGGTGTTCTTGCACCAAGTAGATTCTAAAGTTGTCTAAATTAGGTGGGAGGTTTGAATTGACTTTACCTAACTATATTCATTCTTAGGAAGGTTTGTTATTAAAGATTCTATGGTTCTCATATTACACTCGAAAATATCTCTATCTAATTCATTGCATTCCTCAAGCTTTGATTCCTCCACAATTGTTTTATTATCTTTTGTCAAAATCCAATATCTTGGACCCATACACAGAAGATGAGTCTTCATTTTCTCTTTCTATTTTTTATAGTTGAATCTATCAAACTCGGGACTATCTTTTCTAAAATGACTCTCCATTGATCTCCCAAAGTTGTTAGCTTTCTCTTTAGGGACCTGATGCTCTCATACCAATTGTTAGAATATATAGTCCACCAATATAAATGAGAGTGTGGGTGAATCATTTATCCAGGTATTATCATAATTATTAGCCTTATTAAATCTTAACCATATGAGCAATATAATTAGAAACCACAACAAGTTACTCATGCACAATAACACTAGATATGTTAACTAGGGAAACCCTTGATCAGAGGAAAAACCCTATGGGGATGGTACCCATGAGATGATGTACTAATATAAAATTCCTTATTAGATGATGGACCCTGATAGGAGTCTATAAATGCATTCAATACATATTAGTCCTTATTAGGATATTCTAATCCTATTACAAGTTGTAGAAGATAGATTGACCCACTGTCCAAATAGCTTCAAAGATAAGACTAATAAACCGATTGTTCAAATGATCTCTATATTATTCCTTGCAAAATAATAGAATTGAACTATATTCATCCTCTCTTCATTTTTCCTATTGACTAGACTTCTTCTACTTCTGATCTTGATACTAGAAAACAATCTTTGCATCCAATAATCCCTTGGATTGCTTACTTACATTTACCAAATACTCTTCTCTTGTTTGCACTTCCTTGAATACTTTGTATCTCACTCACACATTTCTCAAACAAGGAAAATAATGTCCTTTATACCAAATCCTCAAAAAAATTCCTTGAGTCAGCCTTGTGGCTTTCCCAATTAATAATAATAGGACCATAATATGATAATTAATAATTTCACAATTACAATAGGACTATCAGCTCACAGTCTATGAAACTCTTCACATGTGCAACTTCAGGGCTTGTACATTTACATACATCATCATCAAACTAGTTTCTACCACTATATAACTTTGTGTATCCTAATTATATCTTTATAAAGATATAAATCATAATCATTAGAAACTGCTTTACAAGTACTTTGTTTATGTATTGCTCTCTATAAATCACATATAACTTATATATCTCTTTCATTCAAGCCACATAAACTTAACCTCATTATCAATACATAATTTTTAACATGTCCTTAACTTTTTGTTACCTAAATTTCAAACCTATGTCCATATGATCTCAATCTATGTCTTCTATTCTGTCAATCTTCATAGAATTATTGCTATGTTGACATCAATGACAAACATAGTCATGAATGCAACATGTCAATGTTGTTACATGCTCTCCAATTATTAGGACACTCTCCCAAAGGAATAACATTATCATTCATGATACCACATAGGTTGGATGATAGGTTTCCTTAGAAAAATACTCCTAGGGTTCTTGCAAATGAACTTCTTAATAATCATTAAATACACAATAATAAATTTCTTGATGACAAACTAGGATAAGTGGAAAAAAAATCTCTCAAAGGACAAAGAAAATTTGAGAGAGATAAGAATGTGATCTCTTCTAGAAAAATTATTTAAATATAGAAAAAAATATTTTTTATATTTGTATTGTCTTAAATTGGAAGCACTCCAATCTAATGATGGTTTAGCACCCATTTAATGCAAGATCATCATATCCTTTCATTTCTTTTTTTTTATTCCCTTTTCTTCTACTTTATCCTAGGTGAAGTTGGGGAAAGACATAATTTATTCACTTTAAAGCTATTATTTTCATGACATAAAGGTTAAGGTGGGATCAAAACACCTAGGTCCTCCCTTTCCTTTATCCAATCACTTGGAATCTATCTTCTACACTAAAACAAACTTTTCTCTACAACTATACCTAATCTTTCAAATCTAAGACATATGTTGGGATCCCAAGGGAATCTTGCACATTTTGGGACCTATTTGACATAAATGTAATCTTTCCTTGAATGATATAGTGTATCCTTGAATGACATAGTGTGCCCCTAAAATGAGGCACATAGTGTATCCCTAATTGGGCTCTATTTTGGGTCTATTTCTCATGTCCTACATTTGAGATCATTTTGGGGTATAAACCTTTTGGTAGGTCAGCTTGTGGGATAAATCTACTCTAAGTCCTTTATAAACCCATCCATATTCTCCATTTCTCATCTTATATCAAATCATGCATTCAAAAGATCAAGCACTGGTATTCAAGCACTCAAGAATTCAAGCTTTCAAGCATTATTGAAGCAATTCCTCCATTAAATATCAAATATTCAAGCATCATTCCATTAAAGGAGGTTATCTAGCAATATATTCTTTAGGATACTTTATTTCATATTCTACATCATCATCTTTTTAATCCAAATACATTTTTCAAGTGAGCACACTACATTGTATTTGAGAGATCCTACTACTATGATGTGAACTTGCACATTTACTTTAAATTTCACAAGTTCTGTTATTTCAGTTCAAGGTTGATTCCAAAATTATGGTTTGACCAAGGAAAAACTATAGGTTTTAGATCTGGATACCCTTTTTGGCTGTTTACAAAAGTGCAAAATAAAAAATAATATCACACTCATTCTTTCAAGGTCAACCAGGTCACCCTTGGTGTGCAAGGTTAATAAATTAACCCTTGATCATCTAGTTCAACCCTGATACATTGTCAAACTTTTTGGATTTTGTCTATCACACATTTTTAGGCCCAAAACTGAAAAGTTTCATCTGTTATAATTAGCACAATAAGTATAAAATTAGGCTTAAAGGTTTGTATTCTACCTTCTTTGTCCTTTCAGCATATCTACTCATTTCATTACATATCTATATTTATCTTATCATCTCAAAAGGGTTTTCAATGATATGGTTATGTTTTCCCCTATTCTTTCCTAGACCTAGTTTGCATTAATACTCTTTTTCATTTGGTTAGCATTAATATTTCTATTTATAGTTCTTTAGGATTGGGATTGAAATGATCTATCTCCTTGATTTATCTCTTTATTTATGTATGTGGGGTGATGTCATGAACTTAGGCTTTCTTATCCTTGATTCACATTTCCAACCCTACATTAATTGGTGAACCTAAGGTGTGACATTTTCACATTTATTTTTGGTGATTGAATTGCCTTTTTTGTTTAATTTATTTATGCATCTATATCTACTCTTGTTTGAATTGGTATCATTTAGATCTTCTTCACTAACTCTCATTTTCATGGATATTGAAACATTTAGTATGTATTTTTCATGCTTTATTGTTCACATGTTTATTGGTTCTTCTATATAGTTCAATGACAAAATGATTTGTTGGATTTACTCTATATGTGTGTCTCTTTTTCTTATGCTGTAAAATTTATTCTTCAAACATCATTCCCTTGTCTTTAGCCTTAAACATCATCATCCTATCAATTCACATTTACCATATGATCTTCATCTTTATGAAGATGGGTGGTAGATTGATATTAATCCTTCTCCTAATTTAAACCTTGACTATGAGGATATATTAGTTAAGGATTCTCTCATATCTTAAGCTATCCTCTCTATTAAAGGTTACCCTCTTCTCACTATTAAAGGTTATTCTGCTATAACTTCTTAGGGAAAATATTGTGATCCCGTGGATTATAATTTAGTGTCTCATACCTATCATATAGCAAATAATCCTCAACTTCCACTATCTCAACCCATTCTTCCTCCTTGACCTTTTCTTCCTTAGAATTATGGGTTAGATTATAATTTAATATTGCAACTACATAACCCTTGCCAAGGTTTCTCTTTGGGAACTTCTTCAAACCCATCCCACATACCATGAAACATTGAAAAAATATTTATTCAATCTCTCACTTTCCCTACCTGATCAAGATAACATCGATGCTTTTTTTAAATGCATTCATACTACCCTTGTCCCACCTTTGATTGTGCTTACTCATGAGGACTTGGCTTCTAAAAGGTGTTGCAAATATTATGAAAGGCTAAGTTACTAAGAGGGGAGGGGTGAATCAGTAACTTATAAAATTTAATCCTTAATTAATAATTAATCCTTCATGTGAATTATGATCTAATTACATACATGAGAAATTGAAAACATTAAAGCATTTATAACACCTTTGACACACAATTTGGAGACCTAGAAACCTTCCAAATAGAAAGTAAAACTAGGGTGGGGATGATACCCACAAGCTTTAGTGTTGTAGTATAAACTTGGCCAATTAAGGCTTACAAAGATTACTTCTGATGATCTACCCTATTAGGAGCAATAAGGACTGTTAGGCCCACCTTGAAAAAGGATTTAAAAACATACATTAAAGTATGCATTCAATAAAGATATTTACACAAGACTATTAGGTCTACCTTGTTGAAGGATTTAACTTATCCACCTATTAGGATGAAGTAGTGGTTGATCTCTAATCTACAACTTGGTTTGCTAAATGAGATTCCTCTAAGTGTACAAATCACCTCGTTGTGATAGATAAATCTTTGTTGCTCATTATACTATGGTAGCCTTTGTAATTTTCTCTTCTGCTCTTCTCTTATTATTACATTACTTCTATCTTATTGTACTTTTGGATGTCGCATAATTCATTACATATATACCAATCCAATTTACAAATTATAAAGTTAGCCACAATACAAATTTACAAAAATATTACAAAGTCAGCTAAAGTGTAGAAGCTCAGGTTTTGAAGACTAACTCGGTGAGGTTCTAATACTCAGCATACATTGTCAATGCTTGGCATCATCGTGCACTAAATCTACACTAGTAACTAAGAAAATACTATGAAACTTGACATATAAACTAAATCATTTGATTCACACTGCATAGCTTAGCCAATGCTATCATTATAAGCTTGGTATAAACTGAGTCACTTGGTTAACATTGAATAACTCAGTTAACACTAGACTCATATTACATCAACTACAAAATCAATAAGTACTACACAACTTGGTTTACATTGGTAAACTTAGCATATAGTGAAATGCTTATTTTACACTGCTGATCATCACTATAGTAGTAACTTCTTAGCATAAACTAAAATCTATCCAAAGGACTCGTTAGCAATTGTAGAACTTGGTAGCACTGTAAACTATACAATATGCTTAGTAGATACTTACAATCTAAATAAGTGTATGTCACTAATAAAAAATATGATTGGAATGTCAACAATCTCCCCCTTTGGCATTAGTGGCAAAAGCACTTATTAGTCAAGACTGAATTCAAAAAATTTCAAAAACATCTTATATCTATCACCTTGTGTCTACAACTTGGTAGAGTATAATGTTTTTGAGATTTTCCAAAATTAGTTTTGTAAGAGATATATTTCTATACATGGTAATGCTTCCCTATGCATAATATATAATATACTATACATATTTTCACAATACATCTTCTTCCCTTTATACAATATACACTTTCTCTACAATCTTTCAATCTTTTCCAATCTTCTTTCAATCTTCTCTCCCTTTCTCCTTACATCTTCTACCCCTTTTGGACATTAATTCCAAATTTTTATGCTATATGTACTCATATAGTAATTCCAAAATGTGACCAAATAATTGAATTTACCTTCAGGATAAATGCCAAAGTCTTGTCCCAATTCTCCTACAACACCTTGCATGTGTGCAATGCAATCTGTACTTCTACTACCAATTTATCATATGGTCTAAAATGGAGAAGTTGTTGTCATAGATGAGCATTTTTTAATGTGCAATGTTCTTCTCTAGTGCATCCATGTTTGGGAGAATTATGTTCTAAATTTCTATCAATGTAAATCTTATTCTTGCCTCTTCTCTTTGCAATTCTACTCAGTTATCTATCATGAATTTGATCTTATTGAAGTGGGTTGAGCTTGAACTCGGGTCAAGTTGCAACTATTGTGCACTTGCCTTTAGATCCTTGTCAATTTTTGAAAATTTATCTCTTATTTCTTTTGTTAAAATTGATGCATCACAAATTTTACCAAAAAGTAAAGATACATTAACCCAGGAGGTCTCTAGAGAGCCTAGAATAGCAGATAATTCTACTTGATGAATTGAAATTTGTTGATTAATAAGTTCTAAAAATTTATTCTCAAAATTTTTCTTAGCTTTCTACAAAAAAATTTCCTATTCATCCAAATCTTCATTATATTTATGGACCACCTCTACTAATTGTTACAAAATTGGTTTAAGTATCAACCTCTATGCCTAGAGCCTCTGCTAGAATATTCTTCTCTACTAGAATATTCTTAGCATCTTCAATTATCCTAAATTCCTCATTTCTTTCCTCTCTAAGCCTTTGCTACTTGGCTTTCTTTTGAAGAAGTTCTCCAAAAACATACATCTAATTTGGATTTAGATTTGAGATGTCCCATTTAGGAATGACAATCTCCTCATCAAGATCTATATCTTCTCCCTTCTCTTTTCTTTTTCCCAAAAATTGTGTGCTTGGTTGAGCCTTAGTCTCAACTATCTTTACACTTATTAATTGCATACTAGGAATAGAAAAAATTGTAAAAATAGTAGAACTTTCTGAAAAAGTGGATACTACACTCATTGAAATACTAGTAGAAGAAATACCTGATGTGGAAAAAACTAATGTAGAAGGAAGAGCTTTTTTCTTGGTAGATAAAGTGTTTTGCACTACTATCAATGAAGTATTGAGCTGGACCAATGCAAGGATTGGTTGAGTGCTTATGCTTTTAGTGCTGGTCAATCCTATTGAAGCTTTCTCCCATCTTGGTGTTTTCAATGTTTTTCTTGGAGAATGAGGAAGTGAGGCTATGATCACTGCAGCAATCTTTATTGGGTTAGTCTCCTCAATATCTTGCACATCTTCCTCACTAGCTTCCTACCCATGTTCCTCTTCATCATCTACATTATCAAAAAAAGTCACATCTTTAGTATCAATATCTTTATCTTTCTCCTCATCATCATCATCATCCTTATCACTTATACTAACTACAAAATCACTCATTTTGTGAAGAAGATAAACATTCTTCCATGTGTTTGTAGCATTCTTCACAACATGCTCAATATCCTTTAATAATATAAGACAAGTATTGAATCTCACAGTTAACTTTTCTTCATTTTTCTTCAAAGATTCCTTCACCTCCTTATCATCCAAATTTGGCATGAGTTGCCTCAGGGTCTGCTCATATATACCTTTTGTATTTTTCATAGAATGCTCTCATCTTGGCTTAATCTTTTCCATCAAAGCATTAGGAGTATATTGAGCTAGCTAGTCAAGTGAGTACTTCCACTTATCCATCTTAGATATTGATATATCTTCTATTTTCTTCTACTCCTCTATTTTCCTAGACTCATATTTTAGTGCCTTGAAATTTGTGATGCTAGATCCTAATTCTAATTCTTTTATTCTTTCCTCAAATGTGGGTGGAGACCTCTTGAAGATTATGTCTCTTCCTTTATTTTCTTTCCTCCTAGAGGATCTTCTTGTGAACATAGTAGTGGATATCTTGGTAGGTTTGGTAATGATTATCTTACCTTTCTTCTTCAGTGGACCTTCTCCTTTTGAATTTTCTTCATCTTCTTCTTCATCATCCTCTCCTTTTCTACTAGTCAACAAAAGAGTGTAACTAGTTTTTAGTTTGGCAATCCTCTTCTTGCCCTTGTTAACTACCTAAGGAAGTTTGATTTCCAATTCAATTCTAGTCTTTGTCGTAGTATAGGTGAAAAATTAAGAAAACTTAGGATCAACATGCTCATTAATTAATGCCTCAATTATGGCTTTGGTTTCATCAATATTTACCTCCTATCCTAGAGGTTTTACCCATGCTATTCTTGGCCTAACTACCTGAATGTACACTTTGCCACTATCAACCATGAAACAAGCATCATCTTTGTAATCTTCTACTAACTTTTTTAGAATCCTAAATATATTATTCATCTTTTCTTTAAATGCATCAAAGTAGTTGTCCATAATGCTTGCATAATTCTCTCCCATTTTAGCAATATATTCATTAATCTAATATAGAACATGTACATCTTTTCTCCAAACTATAGTACCTTTTGATGGGAAGAATTTTTTAACATAGAAAAATAAACAAATCAAGAGTAAACTAAACTTACATGGATTGTTTTTGGAAGTTCTGATGCTCTCCATGTTTTTGTTGAACTAATTTAGAAGTAACTTGACAAGGTTAAGTGACAGGTTGTTTTTTACCACCTTGTATGCCAAATCAACTACTTCACATGATATATTGTTCAATATACTCAAACTATAGATTTTGTATGCAATAAAATGTATGTCAAACATCAATTCCATGTCAGTGACACTATTTATCTTCATTCCCCTTCCATCCCACTTGGCTAGGGTTTTCTTCTCTAGTTCAACCCAACCTAGGGTTTTAGTCATTTTAACCTTTGTCAACATGGGAAGACCAATGATCTTGTGGATCATCTTCTTGGTTATCAAAATTGGTTGATCCAACCATAACTAACCATTGTACATACAACTAAGGATAAATCTAATCTATTTTACTTGGAAATCTCGTGGCATATGATGAATGTGAGTTAAACCTTTTGTTTCAAGATGTTGATGCTTAGGTTTTAACACACCATCAATGCATAACTCCTTAAAAAATCTATCCATCTCTAGTGTTTGGATATCTTGAATAGAACATATGAAATGTGAACAAATATCATTGACTAATAGTACCTTTGGAGGGATTTGTGATTGTGCTCCACTCAAATCTAGGGTTTCTACAATGATAGGAGTTAGTTTAAATTTTGGTGCCTTCCATTCCACACCTTGAACCAGAATGTTTGAACCTTTCTTTGACTTGATACTGGAGGATTCCATCTTCACATGGTAGGGTTTAAGAGAATATGAAAAATTTTAGTAATAATTTTCTCAAATCACTTGAATGCTCAAAAGATTGTTCTACACAAATAGCTCTTGAAAATTTGTGGTGAGAAATGACTTCAATTTCAACTTTTTGATCAAAATTTTCCATAAATGCGTAGTATAGTTATTTACTCAAATAATAGACTATCATCCACTTCATTTTCATTGAATACTTAGTAGTCTTCCATGACTCAGTAACCACACAAAAATTAGTTACTCTAGATCCTACTTAGTAGAGTCTGTAACACAACCTTGCTTAGTAAGAATAGTAACTCATAGTGACTACCATCTCTTGCTTGGTGATCCCTTTGCATCTTGAATGCTAATATGGATCTTTCATTCTATCAACTAGAACTAATATTATATGTCTTCTTCAATATCCCAGTTTCAATTCTCCTTATAAAAATCAAGCAAAAATGGTGGAGTCACCCAATTCTTGAGTGACTTGATCTTCATTGCTTGGACTTGCATTTTCAGAAGATTTTGGAACCCATTGCTATCTCATTTTCTTTTTGATGTTATCAACTTTTTCCTTCTTTTCATCTTCAATTCTTCTAGTATTCATATAGTTCTTGGCAAGATGACCAAGTTCTATACAAATGAGACATCTTTTGGTAGTATCTATTTTCCTCATGTGATGTTTTTCACAATTCATTCCAATGTGTTTGAATTCTCCACAATAATGACATCTACACCAAGTATTATAGTCCCAACAAAATATAGCTTTTACAATCTATTTTTTTGGATTCAATATCTTAGTTTTGCATTCTAATGAATCGTGTCCATGCTTTTTACATTTATGACATTTTCCTCCAAATATTTGTTTTTCTTTACATTCATTTTCTCTATGACCATGCTGATTACAGTTGTAGCATTTTCCATTGAATTTTTCTTTCCCATTACTCCAATATTTGTCTGATGTATGACCTATCATACCACAGTGACTACAAGTAGGTCTTTGATTCTTTTGAGCTCCTTGCTTGGATTATTCACCTTATTTTTTATATCCAATTCCTGCTTTTCTTTTCTATCTATAATGGCTTGGTTCATTCAACTAATTCATGTCTACTTGAGATTTCATTATTCTTTCATTGGTTTTCCTTTTAGTGTTTAGATCATTTTGCATTCTTTCATTGTCTAATCTTAGATTCATGATTTTTTCATTTACATTGGTGAATTGATCAATGAAGTTTGCTTGCTAAAGGGATAAGTGCTAAATTTCATTGTTCTTTCCTTCTATCTCTTCTCTTATCTTGTTTTTTCTCTTCTATGACTTCACACAATCTAACTAACTACATTTCTTGTTCTCTTCTTAGTTTTCTTACTTCTTGAAGAGTATTATTCTTTTTAAATAGTTCTTTGATTGCTTCATCAACTTCATTTAAATTTTTGAATGGATGTCTTCAATTCTTTCTTCAATGTAGAGTGGATCATTCATCTAGATTGCAAGATCTTTTCCTCTTCTTATGGATTGAGAGAGTTTCTCTTTTTCTTTCTTGAGTTGTCCAATAGCCAATTCCAAATCTAGCTTCTCATCGTTAATAGCCTTGTCAAGTCTAAATACATCCATTGCCTTTGATCTTTGGTAAAGCTATTACACTTTTTCTCTAAGAACCACAAAGCTTTGATACATAATGTTGGAAGTATTATGAAAATCTAAGTTAGTGAGAGGGGAGGGGTAAATCAATAACTTATAAAATTTAATCCTTAATTAGCAATTAATCCTTCATGTGAATTATGATCTAATTGCATGCATGAGAAACTAAAAACATTAAAGCATTCATAACACCTTTAACACACAATTTTCTAACCTAGAAACCTTCCAAATAGAAAGTAAAATTGGGGTGGGGATGATACCCATGAGCTATAGTATTGTAGAATAAAATTGGCTAGTTAAGGCTTACAGTGATCACTTTTGATGATCTTCCCTATTAGGAGCAATAAGGACTAGTAGGTCCATCTTGCAAAAGGATTTAAAAACATACAATAAAGTATTCTCTTGGTAAAGATATTTACACAAAATTTTTAGGTCTACCTTGTTAAAGGATTTGAATGATCCATTTGTTAGGATGGAGCAATGTCAGATCTCTAATCTGCAACTTAGTTTGCTGAATGAGATTCCTCTAAGTGTAAAAATCACCTTGGTATGATAGATAAATCTTCATTTCTCCTTATACTATTGTAACCTTTTTAATTTTCTCTTCTACTCTTCTCTGATTATTACATTACTTCTATCTTATTGTACTTTTGGATGTCACACAATTCATTACATATATACCAATCCAATTTACAAATTACAAAGTTGGCCACAATACAAGTTTACACAAATATTACAAAATTGGCCTAAGTGTAGAAGCTTGGGTTCTAAAGATTAGCTCAGTGAGGTTTTGATACTTAGCATCCACTATCAATGCTTGGCATCATCATGCACTTGGTAGATGTAGAAGCACAGTCCATACTGATCACTTCCAAGTAGTCTTGAACTCAATCTACATTGGTGACTTGGTGAATACTATGAAACTCAACATATAAACTAAATCATTTGATTCACACTATATAGCTCAATCAATGCTATCACTATTAGCTTGGTATAAATTGAGTCACTTGGTTAACTTTGAATAGCTCAATTAACACTAGACTTGCATCACATCAACTAAAAACTCAGTAAGCATTGCACAAATTAGTTTGCACTGGTAAACTCGGCATACACTAAAATTCTCAATTTAAACTATTCATCATCACTATAGTAGTCACTACTCAGTGCAGACTAAAATTTGTCCAAAGGACTTGGTAGCAACTGTAGAACTTAGTAGTACTATTATCTGCACAATATGCTTAGTACATACTTACAATCTAAATAAATATATGTCACTAATAAAAAAAATGACTAGAATGTCAACAAAAGGTTCAAGATTGTCATGACCATCTTATGGCTATAGTTTCTATTAATATAACTACTATACAAAAAAATTTTATTGATAATGGATTTTCTTTGAATATTTATAGTATAGATATTTTAACATTCCTATTTATGGATTTGATAACATTGTTAAGAAAACTTTTGTTATTATAATGCTACCTTTGAAACTAGTTCCATTAATATTGGATACTCATATACATGTTATGTCTAGACCTCTCACTTATAGCCTTCTCTTAGGAATATTTTGGTTATATTCTATGTAGTTGTTCCTTCAACCCTTCATCATAAGGTTAGATTGTTTTACAATAATCTTTTGTATACTATTAATTTCGATGATGTGCCTTGTCTTTATTAACAAATAATATGCTCTAGATTCTCCTCCTTCCCCAAAACTGAAGAACCCTAAAACTAAAGAAGACCCTTACTCTTCATCTCTATATCAAGATGATTAGGGTACATTAGATTTTAATCCTACTTTTATTGGAGAGTATAGATTCAATGACCTTTATCTGAAGATGATTGGGTTATATTATATTTTAATCCTACTTTCATTGGAGAGTATAGATTCAATGACCTTTCATTCATGAGAAACAGAGCATCTCCTCCCTTTACTAATGTTGTTTCTACTTCAGTTCATGGTGAATCTATTAAACATAGTAATAACAATCATATGCCCTCAGGCAATGGGAGCATAAGCATTCTTTCAACACTATTGTCACTCATATATTAGGATGTGTGCAAAGTAATTCTTTGTCAACATCCTCTCCTTTATAATCTCCTACAAATCAAGAACTCCTTTCACCTAATATTTTTCATGCTAAGGTGATTACTATACCTAAATGTTGAAAGAAACATAGTCAAAGGCTTATGAACACTTTGTTTTACATGTATCACTATTATCATTATCACTATACTAATAATTGTTAAGATTTATATTACAATATTCAGAAACTCATTAATAATAGTATTATTCATGTGTCTTGTTGTAATGAGTTTTATTTTAGTCTAAATGTATTTAAATAACATTTAAGTTCCTATTATGTTTTTATGCATCATGTAACATTGCCAGCATCTCTCTAGGGGGCTCATTGTCATGCATGGTCTTCATTGTGAGTAGCATAATTATACTCTTCTCTCTTTGTTCCTAGTCTTGTGGGGAAAGGGAAAAGTATTCATATTATCAAGGATCCACTATTTCCTATGGTTTTGTATTATTTTTTTATCACATCACATCCAATCTTACATTATTACCTAGTAGGTTTTCATAGTAAATAGACCACTTATCTTGGAGACTCATAATAGAATGTTATCCTTTTGAAGGACTTACTTTTGCACTTCTTGCATGGTGTCGCATTGTACTCTACCATTCCATGGCCTCATAGGAGTTGTGACCTCTTTTATTTGGACTAGGTGTTGTTTGTGGATACTATTTCCATATTGAAATATATTTATCCTTCTTTATCACTTCCTTAAGATGCCAAAATCAATAATCATTTTCTCATCTTAAAAAGGGCATTATTGGTCCCCTTATTTTCATATGTCTTGGATTTGGTAAACTAGCATGATATACACACTTGCTAGATGATTTGACCTATCCTTGTGTATTATTAAATTATTATCATGGAGTAGTAAATACATATCTTGAGTATGGCTTAGGGCACTTTAGCATTGTGGGCTTGGTATGCTTCCTAGGTCATCCTCAAACCTATGCATTAGTACTTCATCCCTCTTTTTTTCTCATCCTTTTCCTTTTTATATTAGTAATAATTCTAAAGCATGGATTATTTGTGGAAAGAGAGAATTCTTGACTTTGGCTCTCTCTCTCTCTCTCTCTCTCTCTCTCTCTCTCTCTCTCTCTCTCTCTCTCTCTCTCTCTCTCTCTCTCTCTCTCTCTCTCTCTCTCTCTCTCTCTCTCTCTCTAAGTCCCATACATGAGTAACACATTCAAACATACTTGCTAAATATTATATATGGGTAAAGTGTAAAAGCTTGCTAAATCTCATATATAGGTAACACATTTAACAACATGGGTAATAAATTTTTTTTTATTTTTTTTTTATGTGATTCATAATGAGATGTACATTTCTTATTGGAGAACTATTCACACCCTTTCTCTACCTAATTCTTTTAGTAACTAATTACTCTTGTATTATAATCTTAGGGTTAGCAAAGGCTCAATCCCTTAATGGCTTGATGGATTCTTTATCGCCTTGACTATGATAAGATTATCGTATGCCTTCTACTCTACTTTACCATGAGTTTAGAATGAGTCCATTGGTTAGTGAACCAAGTTGGTGTAAAAAAAAGTAAACACGCAAAATAAAAAAGGAAAAAAAGAAAAAAAAATCAATAACCTAATTGGGTTATTTAAAAATGAAATGTAGGCCAGGCTTAGTATCTAAGCCTAGCCATTATACTTTAAAAAACACAATCGAGTTTTTTAAAGTATATATTTTTGTTTGTTATTTACATCTAAGGGCATTTTTATTCCCTCAAATGGTAGCAACAATGTGGAGTGTGGAGGAGAAGGTCAAAACCTAATTGAGTTAGGGATACAATTTGATTTTTTATTGCATTTCCATCCATGGTGCCCCCCAAAAAAGGCAGAACTTAATTCTATTCATTGTTTATTTATTTTTCCATCTAATTTTATAATGTGGTTTTGTAATTTATAAGTTCTATAATTTTTTGTAAAAAAAATAATACATATGCATCAAGGAATCTAAGAAAATGAGGGAGTGAAAAAAGACCACCTCCTACAAAATCAAACTCTCCACCTATCATGACACAATCACAAAACACTCCACCTCTTGTGACACTACAACAAAACCCTCCAACCATAATGACATAGGCACAAAACCCTCCACCCATAGTACACAACCAAAAAACCCTCGACTTAAATTTCCTATTCAACAACCATTGCTTCCTATAAACCCTTCATGCATACAATTACATCATATAAGTACTAAACAAGAGGACCTCATAAATCACATTGCACAAAATAGTTCTGACATTACCCAAATGGTTAATAGGGTTTGGTCATCTACAGTTTCTCACCACTCAACACTAGTGAGTACACTTGAAAAAATGGCCCAAAATGCAAATGAGGTGTCTAGGGAGGTTATGAAATGGAGTAGATGGAGAAAAAGGTGTCCTAAATTTTATGTTGATGGTTTATCATATCATCAAGTGAAAGATAAAGACATAAAGTTCTCATTTCACTTATCCTATATCTGGCAACTTCCTATTACACACAACCAAACCTTTTTCTATTCATTGGTACGCTCATACTAGGATGAGATCATGTTGTTGGGATAGGTGGTATATAGTTTTTGACCTACCATCATGTAATAATTATGAGGTGCCTCTATATTTTTAAGAAAGCTATATTGTTAGTTCATCATTGGTGAGAAGCCAAATTACTTTGACATCCATCAGTTCCAAGGTAAAGGGAGAGGATCTGCATAGGATAGATCGGGGGATCATTGGATGGTACCACAAAAATGAGAGGAGATGTAAAACATGAAAAAAATGCCTCATGTTGTGCTCCCATAAATTGTAAAGGAATCTATTGATTTACAAACTATTCATTTGGCTACATCATTAACAGATGTTATCATTGAGCATAGTTCATAGTTAGGTGGTTTTCCTTCACTTGTGGTACCTTGACCATCATCAAATGCACCTTTAGGTTCATCACAACATGTGATAGCTTCATGATCATTATCTATGGCAACTCAATAATCACAGCCTACAATAGCTCCATCAACATCAACTACAACACTAGTGGCATCTTTGATTGTGTCACTCACACCACTAGTGTCATCTCTTCTTGTCTCACCTATACCACTAGTGGCATCCTCACTTGTGTCACCTAAATTGTCATCACATGCATAATTATAGTCTTTGGGGCCTAATAAACTTTTTTTTTTAGCTATTAGTACATGTGTGATGGAATGCATATGGAGTCATCTCAAGATGGAGTGTCATCGCATCCATGTGTACATTGTGGGCATACTTGTTATTCATACAGAAGTGGGGATTTCACACTCACAAATGATTTTATGGTAATGGTATTTGGTAGACATGGGGCATGGGTTTGTTTGTTTGATTTTTGATATGATATTATTTAACCACCCAAATATTATAAAAGTGAAAAAGATATATATTTAATAGATTTCTCTAGATTGATATGTTAACAATATGAAATGCAGGGTATACAAAACAATATGAGAACACCACAAAGTACTCAGTCTACTAGAGATGTAAGGTAAGGAGCAAGAACACCTGAGGTATAGTTTTTTAAATATTCTTAAAAGTAAAATAATATATTGGCTTTAAAATATTATTCCTTAATTGGTATGACACTAACAACCCACTTATAGATCCTCTTACATTTCCTACCATCATTGAAACCCTCCCATTCATCAAATCCATCTAATACCCATCTACATCTCTTGCTCCTAGCATTACCCAAACCCCATCTAATGAACTTCATGAATTTTGAGATGATATTATTTAATCACCTAAATATCATAAAAGTAAATATTATTTTATTTTATAGAACACTTTATATTGATATGTTTAAACAATATGTAATGCAAGGTGCAACAAGCGGTATGAGAACACCACATAGTACTCATTCTACTAGAGGTGCAAGGCTAGGAGCAAGAACACCTAAGGTAAAGTTTTTAAAATATTTTTAAAAGTACAATAATACATTAGCTTTGAAATATTGCTTCTTAATTGGTGTTTCTAAAAGTACAGTAATCCCTTTCCATCTCCTACCATTATTGAAACCCTCCAAATTCATCAAATCCATCCAATTCTCATCCACATATCTTGCTCCTAGAAGACCCAAACTCCATCTAATGAACCTCATGAGTTCATATTCCATATACACATCTACATCAAAGAACCTTCATATCACATAGGGTGCCTTGTAGGATTGTGGAGATCATGAATCTCCACTTTTATTTCTTGACAAGGTGCCAAAATTTAATTTGCATCTCTCTTTTCCTTCTCAGTCTCTTTGTTTTCAATTTAGGCCTTGTATTATCCTTCCAATATCATCCTTCAAGTCCTTCTTGTGTCTTTTTTCCCTCATATTATCTTCTTGTTATTATTGTGCTTTCTTTCCATTTACAAAATTATCTCATATTTATAACAATACTCTTTACTATTTTATAGGGCTTATCTCATATAATGCCATGCTTGTTGCCATTAACTTTGGCCTTGAGAGCTATGTGGTATCATAGCTTTCATACCTATCAAGTTCATGATTTGAGTTGAACATATGATATGTCTTATTGATTCCTCTTATGTTATATTTGTTTCATCTTTATTGTACTCCACATAGCTTGAGGTCTAGAGGAAAGGGAATGAAATCAACAAGAACACCAAAAAAAAAAAGGTATTAAATACAAGTCAAGTTTATATTTTGAAATTTATCATTAATGAATGTATATAAATGTACTTAATATTGATGAATACGTGTTGACTTGTTTGTTGAATATATGTAGAAACAATTTAGTTTTATAGAGTTGATGAATGCACCTAAGAGTGTCGATGTTGAGGCAATGCAAGAGGTAAAATTTCATATTTTCCTTCTCATAAATTTTAGGTTATAGTATTTATTTGTTCTATATACATATTAAATTGTTGCATTTACAAATGAGTACATGTTTTTTTTTCAATTTTATAGTAATTATCAATAGTTTTTTTTATCAACATGTGTTATTTATCTTTTACCTATTACAACACTCTTTAAGACTTCATGCAATTCCTTTCCCATTTCATTTTGTTAGGAGTCTCAAGAATCAAAAATGGGATCAAACACAAAAAAGGCTAGAGGTATGTATGTAAAGTCTTAGTTGAATCCCTCTTGTGATCTTAATTTGGATTTCTTGTGTGTGTAATAGAAATTCCTAACACCTACTCTATAATTCTAACATTTTATCACTTACCATATAAACTGTGCTTAATACCAGCATTGATTCATCAGTGGTTGTGCCTCCTGCTAGTATAGGAGATCCAGCTTAGGCTGTAATATATTTTTTATTATTTTACTCTATTTGGATTTCCTAATGCCACTCTATAATGCTAATGTTTTATTACATACCATACAAGTTGTGCCTCATACTAGCACTAATTTATTAGTGGTTGTACCTCCTACTAGCATGAGAGATCTAGCTCAAGATGTAGTACATTTTTTTCTTTTTTACTCAATATGGAATCCTAAATTCCTACTCTACAATTCTAACATTTTATCACTTACCATATAGGTTGTACCTCATACCAGCATTGATTCATCATTGGTTGTACCTCCTACCAGCACAAGAGATTGAGCTCAGAATGCATTACTTTTTTTTTCTTTTTTTATCCTATTTGGAATCCCTAATGCCACTCTATAATGCTAACATTTTATCACTTACCATATATGTTGTGCCTCATAGCAACACTAATTCATTAATGGTTGTACCTCTTGATAGTATAGGAGATCTAGCTCAAGCTCTAGTAAATTTTTTTTTAATTCTATTTGGAATTCCTAATGCCATGCTATAATCCTAACATTTTATCACTTACTATATAGGTTGTGCCTCATACCAACATTGATTCATCAATGGTTGTGCTTTCCATGAGCATTGATTCATCAATAGTTGTGTCTCCCATCATCACCCTACCTCATCATTTTGTAGGAGTCCCACCATCAATGAAGAGGCCCATTACCATTATTATTCAGTCAAACTATGGGACACAAGGATGAGGTAATGATCAACTCAACTATCCACAATTTAGAACTCAATTTCTAGTTATTTTCATATTACTTATAGGTAAGATATTTGATAGTGTGTTTTAATTTTTCTTTTGCACACACCTGGCAAGCCACAAACTGCATCAAAGATGCTCAATTTTGATTATCATAAATAGTAATAAATATTGATAGTGATATACATATGTAGTTGTGGTCATCAATGACATTGAAATTTATTCGACTTGTGCATTGTATATATTTGAGATTTGTATTATGTACATTCAACATTTCTATTGTACACATTTGGCATTTGTCAAGTGTTCAAATGTTGTATTGTACCAATGAGACATAACATATTTTTTGTAACCATATGACTGATATGGCATAATATATCATTCATTTTGATATACATTAAACTTGGATTTCCATCCAACTTCTTCAATGTGTGCATACAAACTTGTATTTCATCTTACTTTCTTGCAATTAATCAAACACATGAATGTTCATTATTTTATATAGAAAATGAAACATGTTTATAAAATTCATTATAACATATAATCATATGTCACTTATTTTGATGTTTTAAGATATGAAAAGTAGAAATATGTCATGATTTTTGTATTTGTGTCAAAGATTGTAGCTCAATAGTGCTTAGAGACCCTTAGGACACTTCCATTCAGTGTGGTTGATATCATTAGAGGGCCATTGTGGTTGAAATAAGGTTGGTCCTAGCCTAAACCTAACCAACCAGAGCTAATGGAGTAGACAATTTGATCCTAGGACCAATGGTTTGAAATATACATAACCTTGCTCATTTTAACTGAGCAACATTATAACTTTTGGCAATATGTAAGATATGGCTACCAAATCCAAATAAAGTCAAAACTCAAAAATTGTGATAGGTTGTTGTAGGCCTATATAATCAAATCCTATAGCACCTGACAATTTTTCAATACCTTGTACAAACTCAAAGAAATGCCCAATCAAAGACCACAGTTTGATGATTCTTAGAGACCCTTAGGGATACTTCTATTCAGTGTGGTCAATACTATTAGAGGAACATTGTGTCTAAAATGAGGTTGGTCCTAGAGTAAACCCAACCAACTAGAACTAGAGGAGCAGATAATTTGATCCTAGGACTAATGATTTGAAATATACACAACCTTGCTCATTTTAACTAAGAAACATTGTAATTTTTGGCAATAGGTGAGATATGGATGCTAAATTTAAACAAAGTTGAATCTCTAAAAATTGAGATAGATTATTGTAGGCCTATATAATGTGATCTTGTGGCACCTAATAGTTTTTCAATACCTTGTAGAAGCTCAGAGAAATTCTTGATCAAAGATCACATCTTGATGGTGCTTAAAGACTCATAGGGATGCTTCCATTTAGTGTGTTCAATACCATCCAATGGATTTTGTTGCTGAAATGAGGTTGATACTAGCCTAAATTACACCAACTAGAGATAATGAAGTAGCCATGGATTTCTAGGAATGTAATAGAAGCTTCAAAACCCTAGTTGCTAGGAAAGCACACAAAAATTAGTTTCCTTGCATTTCATTAGATTTTTTTAATGAGTCTTTGAGATCCACTTACTTGGATGGTTGAAACACATTGAAAATATCAATTTCAAATCAATATTATATTTATTTCATTGGGCTTTTTCATCTTCTATTGACTGGTTTGAAATAAGGCAAGGGTTTTGTGTTGGTTCAAGATGTAAATTGAATGATCCATCCCCTTTTTGTAATTATTTTCACTTGGGGATGGAAACTAACATTTTATTATAGCATTATAACAATTTAAATGTAGGAAATAATGGGATCTTGTAGATGGAGATTTTTTGGAGTTTGATGGTGTTTTGGAGTGCTTTGGGGTCATGAAATGGAGCCACAAGTGTAGCAGTAAAAGAACTATCCATTAGAGGGGGTCTTTTTATGATGGATTCCATCTTAGAATAGTCCAAGGATGGTGTGAAAACTTTCATTTTGTAGACATGGTATTGGGAAGTCAGACATTGAGCAAGCCCTAGATTTTTGTGGTTTTGGGGTCCTAATTGGGGCTTTCATATCCAAAGGTTTCATAGATTCAAATAGGATGCATATTCCTCTAATTAGATCCATTTCATGATATTGTTGAAATTTTTCAAGAAACTTTTGAAAGTTGCAAAGTTGTACAATGCAACTTTCTTATTTTTTTGCAACTTTTCACTAGTTTGGTCAAATGGCATTCCTATCATCTCATTTTTAACCACAAAGCTTACCTATGGCACAAACCTCACCCTAACTCTTGGTAGACCCTATTGACCTCATGATGATGTCATCATCATGCCTTGTGCTAATTACAGGGCTATTGTAAGCTTTAAAAGGGGTCGTACAATGTGGCAACATGGACACGGTCCAAAACACCCCTATCCAAGCTTTGCACATGTTTTAGAGAAGCCAAATGGGCATCCAAATCTATAATTTATTTTCTTGATGTTTTTGGAAAATTAGGAGAAAAATGCAAGAGCATAGCCATCTAAATCCATATAAGTTGAAGATAACTAAATATTTTTTCAAGGATATCATCAAACCCACAAAAAAGAGTTCAAGAGATAAAGTTATAACAAATTTATAACCATAATGGGATATATTTACATCTCTTATCAATTTTATATACAAAATTTGGCATCTAAATTGTTGGAATTACAATAGGATATGTAAACTTCTTAGGGGGGCTAAATCAATATTTTAAACTTTGACTCATAAAAAATTCACCACACATCTATCTCATACATTAAAAAGTAAATTGAAATACCATGTAAAGCTTGTACATCTAAATCATGTAAACAAGTAAGCATTCACACATATATGACACCAGGTATGATTACCTAGAAACCCTCCAATGAAAAGGTAAATCTGGGGTGGGGGTGACACCCATAAATCTTCACTACTATAGTAATAAAGTGTATCTAATGAAGGTTACAATGTTTGATCATGAGACATGATCTACCCTATGAAAGGTCTACCCTGTTAAAGGTTTGCAAAGACTATTAGGTCTTTAACTATTAAGGGATTTCAATATAGCATGTTAGGACTACTTTGTTAAGAGATTTAACTAATTCACCTATTAGAATGTCTCGGCATTGATCCTATGGTTAGCACTTTTTTTCTTGATCACAAATCACCTCTAAACTAATGTGTTCTTGATCCTTCTTGATCAGATGTCTCTCTTTTGTTAACTATTTTGTTTTGTAATTATCCTTTAATTGATTCTTTAATGCAATTTCAAATCACAATACCATATTCATATGAATACTCTATTTGTGCATGCAAACTTCTCTCTTCACTCCTTCCACACACATAAGAAGTTTAGGGTTTTTCTTCCTTAAGAAGACCTAGGTGACGTAGTGTTAAATATGAATCAATGGCTATGATTCATCCATTTTTCCACTTAAACATTCCCTTTACCTAATTGGATGCATGTAATCCGTAAGGATTCTAGCTTGAGATTTTTCCTTATCACCAAAATATCGTAATTCAATCTGTAAGTTAGCTCAAAAATGGTTTACATTGTAGTTTGTGCCAATACAAACAAGTATGACAAAACTCTGTTACTCGACATTTGAAGTCTTTAATACTCGGCATATACTAATTTCTATAATATGACTCGGTATCTAAATGACTCAGCATGCACTACTTACTCAACTAATGAATCACTTGGCATACACTGTATGCTTAGCACTTGAGTGACTTGGCACTCACTGTGGACTCAGTATGCTCTACCTTATACATGTTGTACTTAGCATATACTACTTGTTCAGCATGTACTAAGTAAATGACATTAGTGTATAGACACACTCATCAAAACCAATCTAAGATCAGCAATCTCCCTCTTTGACATGAGTGTTAAAAACACTTGATCATGCATTAATACTACTATTCTTACTAGCATAACATATCTCTTCTTTGACTTCTATACAAAATTTCAAAATATCAAAATTTTGCAATAACTTATACTTAAAAATTGCATAACTCCCCCTGAATTGTTAGATCTAGTTCTATACTCAAAATGTTCCATGCTCAAAATGTTATTTCTGATAAGTAGATGTGCCTCAACTAATACTCATTTACCTGCTTGATGTCTATGCTTTCTTTATGTTTGTTTTTCTTTTCTTGCTCCCCCATGCTCGTACTCTTTCTTATCTTAGCACACTTTCTCCCCCTTTGCTTAAGCTAATTTTCTCTCCCTTTTTGACATTGATGTCAATGGGCTATACACTTATAGTGTGTTTATCAATGAAATATTTATGGACCTCAAGGATAATCTTAAGAGTGACATCCCAATTGTCACAAGCTACCTCTAAAGACTTAATTTGGATGGCTAGCTCAGAAACAAGGTGAACTAAGTCATCTAAGGTAGAAATATTGGGACCTTTCTTCGTAAGAGTTTCTACATAGCCTAACTCCTTGTGCAAAATCTCCATGTGAGGAGTCAATTTAGTTTGGATGCTTATTAGTTTGGCCCTAATGTTGGCTTCATCTATAGATAATGCTACTAACTCTAGGTTTTCAATAAAGTCCTGAAATGCTTCTCACTTTGAGCTAGAGTCATGGGCAATTTTGTACCTGATGAATTAATTTGACTTTCCAAGCTCAAAATGTGACTCCTTATCTCTTGTGTGAAGATTGTAGGATTACACAATTTTGTGTATAGAGATAAAATTTTCTCTAGTACCTTCTTCACACTTTCTATCTTATTTTCCAATGCAACTTGTGTAAGTGCTATATCACTAGATATTTTCTCGTTCACTTTACTTTGAAATTTCTTTTTAGGCCACTCTAATAATTTTGCATTAGTATCAAGGTCTAAATCACTTACCTTTTTCACTATATTTTTAAATTTTTTAATAAGTGGATTTGTTTCATCTAGAGTAGGTTGATTGGATGCATCTAGGAAGATATCTTTAATATCAAGAAAAGCTTGCTTCTACCTATGCTCCCTTCTGAATAGTTCTTGATGTTTCCTTCTAGCTAGCAATTCTTGAAGTATACCCATATACTCTATTGTTATTTTGGCATAATCATATTTTGGAAAAATTATTTCTTCATCTAGGCTTACATCTCCACATGTTATTACCTCTTCTACCTTTGATGAACTTGGACTCAACACTGAGAATTACAAAGGTGTTGCATATGTGCTCAACCTCTAAAGTGTGTAACTGGAAGGAGTGCCAAATTTTGGTAAAGTTATTAGTGCTTGAATTGTTGCTAGCTCCTTTGGATTTGGTGTCAACTTAGTCTCTTCAAGATTGTCTACCACATTACCTTGAATTGCACCTTAAACTTGTACTAGAGGTGCAAATGAATCTATCTGACCTGTTTGACTCTATACTTTAGTAGTGGCTTGAGTTTCCACTTTATCCTTTCCAATTATATCAACCTTTTCTGGTGTACCTTCTAGTGCTTTATCTAAAGCTTATACACTAATGACTTGAGGGGTGATTTGTGGTGGTCCTTGTCTTTTCACCTCCTCCCTTGTAGTGTTAGTCAGTGATTTCTAAATTTCATCTACACTCACCAATATAGGGTTGTCACACAATTTTGCTTGTAGTATAGATTGATCAAGTGTATTTTCTAAGTCTTCTTCTATTAGGAGATTGATGTTCTAAGAAATGAGATTAGAAAAATCATTTACTATGATAGTTTCAGTAGTCATTATTTTTTTAGGGCTAAAATTTTGCAATTGTGTATCTTGTACACTCTATTCTTTTTGCTACTCTTTCCCAGTTGTTGCATGATCATCTATATTCATTTTAGTACCTCCATCAATTATGTCTTCATTATTTTCATATTCTTCTTCATCTTTAACCTCAATGGGTTCTTGTTCACCTTCTTTGACTATATTTAGCCCATATGTAATTTTCCACATTTGTGTGGTCTTCTTTACAACATCTTCAATGTTGTTTTGTAGTATGCTAAATGCCCTATATTTAGGAACAAATCTAATAGCATATTTCTTTATGACTTTAGCAATTTTTTCATTACTGATTTTAGGCATAACTTGAGCAAGGGATGTCTCCCTATCTTTCCTTGTGAAGTTCAAATAATAATGCCATTTTTGCTCAACTCTTTCATATAAACTTTTAGGTATAGATTTGGTAATCTATAGAGGGGCTTTCTTGAAAGTAGCCATCATGGCATATATTGCCTCCTCCACTTGATGCTTTTCAACTTTTCCAAGATTTTCAAAATCAATGTGAGAAAATCCTAATAAATTTGCATTATTTCTAATATTCTCACATAAATTGTCTAGCTCTGAAGATGGATTATGACTCACCACTTGGAATTGGCTATTCTCATCAAATTTAGTTCTTTCCTCATTAGATTTAGCCTAAGAAATGTATTTTCTCCTTGGTCTTTTATGTGCTCCTCCTTCTTGCTATTTAGGTTTGGCTTTCTCTTTAGTCTTTTGTGCAGTGACATGTACACTAGCCCTTATGGTAGGTGCAATAGGTTTGGGTTGGCTTGGTTTAACAATCTTCTTGGGTCTTGTCATTGTTTGTGCTTTAGCCTTTCTCTTCTTCTGATCAGTAGGAATAGGTGCTTCCTCAATTTCTTCTTCCTCAACACCTTCTATAGTTTCTATTTCTTCCTCTTGTTGATCTTCACCCTTTCCTTATTTCAATGCAAGTGGTGCTTGAATCTAAGTGTCTTCTTCCTCTTCATCCTCTTCCTACTCAGCACCTTCACTAAATTTTTCTTTCAATTTCTTTACTAATTTCTCCTTCTTCTTGATGATAGAGGTAGTCTTTAGTTTCATGGTAATCTTAGATTTTGCCATCTCATAGTTACCAAATGCTTTGGCATCTTTTTCTATTTCTTCTACAAGTAATGTTGTTATTGCTACAAAGGCCTCATCTACATTAATTTCATAGCCTAATGGCCTTAGCCATCTTACTCTTTGAGTTGGTACTTGAAAAAATGTATAATCAACATCAACTAGAAAAAAAACATCATCATAATGTTTTTCCACTAATGATATTGGAATTCTCAATCTCTTCTTCATAAAATTCTTGAAGTCCTCAAAGTAACTGGTCATTACTGACTCAAAAATTTCACCTAATTGTTCAATGAAATCTCCTATTTGAATTGCAATAGACCTATTTTTCTTCCATGCTACAGCGCCAAATGTAGGAAATGTGTTCTAAACATAAAAGAAGATACATATCAAAATAGATCCAAATTTAAATTGAGCATTCTTTGATTTCTTTATTACTCCTAGATTTTCAATCAATTGTTGTAGTTGAAGCTCAACAAGGTCATATGTATGATCCTTCTTCACAATCTTGTAACCCACATCTAATGCAATGTAGGGTACATTGTTCAATATACTTGATTGGTAAAACTTATGTGCAATTACCCTTACTAAAAAATCTATCAAAGGATCTATGATGGTGTCTATGATCATTCCCCTCTTATTCCACATAGCCCCTATGTTCTTCTCATAAAAAAATTTGGATTCACTCCTCATAGTCTTTGGTCGATTTAGGGTTGGATACCCTATTACCTTATGGATTGTTCTCTTTGTGATTTTGATTGCTCCATTATCTAACCATAGTGAACTATCATGAATCCTACTCAAAACAATCCTAATCCATTCAATTTTGAAAACATTAGGGAAATATAGGGCATGGGTTAACCCTTTCTTTTCTATAATTTTAAATTATTCCCTTAACATACCATTTTCATAAAGTTTTCCATATGCTTCTCTCATTTCCATGTTGCCAATACTACCAATCTTACAATTGTAACACTTTCTAACATCCTAAATCATTAAAACTTTTAGTGGTATCATAGATAGTGCACCAAAGGGATCTTTTTTATATGCTATGTCTGGTATGGCTTTGAAAATAGGTTGTTTTACTTTGTTTCTGACCAATTGAACATTTAAAACCTCTTTTTCCTCTACACATTTTGCCTTCAAACAACTAGATATCATTTTACAAAACTAGGGTTTTTGGAACTAGAAATAGCATAGCTTAACACATGATAAATACCTTGCAAAATCTAATGAAATGGTGTCAAATAGCTATTCAAATCTCCTAAAAACACTTTGGATGAGTTTCTAGATCACCTCTCGCTCTTCTTGATCTCTCTTGATTTTGAATGATGTTAAATGAATAGAAATTGATCAAATACCCCTTTGAAATACTACAATTAATGTTGAGTTCTGACATAGCTATAAGCTTGGCATCAACCAATTTCTAGCTCACTTGGCATCCACTAGTCATTCAAAAACCATTATGAGCTTGGAAAAAACTAGCCAATCTATTAGCTCGGTAACCTCTAGCATTTCACTTGGTAATCATAAGAAATATTTCATGCTTGGCAATAACATGAAAAACTTAAAGATTTTTCTTTGATTCTTAATAACATCTTGCATCTTTGTTCATGCTTATGTAATCCTTTCAGAACTAAATTCTTTAGAACTAACATATGATAGAACTTTGGAGTATTAATCTCACATACCTTTTGATTGCTTAGTTTAATGAGGTGTGATCACCTGACCCATTGGGTGAAGTGATCCCTTCTCCATTTGATGTGTTGTAATCCTCCTTTTTTTTCCATGTCTTGTTCATCTCACTTATGACATTTTTAATATCGACCTTACCTTTGTCTTTATTGAACTCACAACTTGGTGCCTTTGACCTTGTTGGACAACATCAACTGATGTGACCAATCTTCAAATAAATAAAACATGTGGCTTGACTCAACCACCTTTTGTAGTCACTTCTAAATTTTTTTCTAATATAATTCTTAGGAACATGTTCATACTCTTGACAATAATGAAAACTATACCTTGTATTATAATCCCAATTATAAGAGTTGTCATTGTTTTTTACCTTTGTTTACTTGTTTGATGACCACATGGGTTTGGATCTACACATAAAGCTCTATGTCCATAATTCTAATAGTTATAATAGTATGCTTCAAATATTTAAGTGTGTATGTGTTGGTCTCATACTAGTTTTGAATATTGAGTTTCAACACACTTAAGAAATTTCTAAGCTGATGTCAAGTATAATATAGATATTGAGCTACAGTATGTGCCAAGTTAGAAATTCAATAGATTTCAAGTAGATGGATAGTGTTGAGCAAGTTTCAAGTGTTGAGTGATAATTCATGTAGACCCAATATATCTATAGAGTAAATTATAGAAGTTGAGCAAGATTGAATTACTATAGAAGCTAAGCAAGATTGAATTACTATAGATATCAAGCAAGAAAAAATTCATATGTGTGTCAAGCATTAGCAATAAGTAAGTTTTGAGGAACACAGAGTCAACATAAGTGTTTGTGCCCTCACAAACTCAAATGTAAACTATTTTTGAGCTGACTCAAGATGAATCTTGAAGGATCTAAAAGATGAGATCGAATCTATTATATTCCTTATGCAATCAACATGCAACCAATCAGCAAAATGGAAAGAATTTAGTGGGAAAGATGGATGAACCACAATCGTAGATTCATACCTAACCCTAAGTCTCGAAACCTTTTTAAGGAGGTTGAAACCCCATAATTCAACATGGTATGAGAATGCAAGGAGGGAATACTAGTGAAGTTTAAAGGGGTATAAAGACTTAGAAGAAAAACAACATTGTAGATTCAAATTATTAGAATAGAGTATCATCACTTCAAATGGAGTTATATTAGATCAAGAAGGATTAGATTCGATTGGATAGAACAAGGATCTAAAATCAGTAATTGAAGATTTTAATTCATTGGATCAATACATTCTACAATACTTTCTAGGACTATATTACGAGAATGAAAATCCTATGAAGAGAGGTTGGTTTAGCAGCCATATTATAAATCCTTTAACAGGGTGACATTCCAAGTGAATGTTTGTAAATCCTTTAGATAGGTCACTTTTAAGTGGGTGTTGGAGCCTTTAATAGGGTAGGCCTTTCACAAGGTAGACCATTGATGATGGTGAAAACTTTATAACCTTAACAAGTTACATATTGCTACAGGAATAAGTTGTGGGTGTCATCCCCACCCCAGTTTTACCTTCTCATTTCGCAAGGTTTCTAGGTGATCAAATCTTGTGTTATATATTTTCATGCATGTCTTTACTTTCATGTAAATTAGATGTGTTGCATGCATGTGATTGATTTTAGTTAAAAAAATTATAGCTTAAAGTATCGGTACTTTTGATTCACCAACCCCCCTGCCCCCCCCCCCCCCTCAGAAGTATTCTTCCCACTTGTAAATTTCAACTAATTGATTTTAGTTAAAAGTTTTATAGCCTAAAATATTGGTACTTCTGATTCACCCCCCCTCTTAGAAGTATTCTTCCCACTTGTAAATTTCAGCAATTGGTATCAGAGCTAAGTTCTCACAAGGAGAAGCCTTACAACTTGGAGAAAAAGATCTAGAAATGGAAGTCTACAAACTTGGAAAGATCACAGAGAACTAGGGGATTGAGATACATCCCATTCTACATTCTCTGGAAGAAGCTAGGGAAGAATTGAGGAAATCCTTAAAGAGAAGAAGAGAGATTGTCATAGCTAAGAATGATACATAGTACAAGGAGAATGACACCTCAAAAGTTTTTGCTAATGGAGATTCCAAGGATTTTGATGTAGCAATAGCAAACCTGATGGAGAAGAATAGAGCTCAAGTAGAAGAGATTAGAACTCTCAAGGTTGAACAAGAATCTAGAGCCATGATGCTTTGTGAAGTGACTGAATAGAAGAAAAGAGCCATTGAAGATAAGGCTATTATAGAAGATGACAAGAGAAACCTTGCCAATAGATTGGAGGAAAAATCAATTGAGCTTGCAAGAATTTGCAACATGCAGTTAGACACCCTAAGCCAAATGATGAATGCACATCATGAGCTGAATGTCAAGGACATTGAGATCTCTACATTGAAGATGCAAAATGAACAATAGCAAAATGACTTGAGAAGAGAGAAGGAAATTGTAGAAAGCTTCAACAAACATAATGAAGCCATCAAGTATTTTGAACAACTACACAAATCACCAAGATCTAGTAATGACACTATAGGACTAGGATACACTAGCACTAAAAAGGGAGAGTCATCAAAGACTGTAGAAGAAAGAAGTGGCAAAGTTAAGAACACAAAACTCACTTGTCATTTTTGTGGTAAAAAAGGACATACCTCTAATGTGTGTAGAAGCAAGAATGCTAATTAGCATGACAAACCTAGGAATATGGGTCACTATCACAAATGCAATAAGTAAGGTCATCAGGCACATGACTACAAGACTAGAACCATCAGTGTACCAAGATTTTGAGGTCATTGCTACAATTGTAAGAAGTATGGAAATAGAGCTTATGAGTGTAGATCAAAACCTATGTGGACACATAACCAACTAGCAAAGACCAAAAATCATGGACATCACTACAATTGGGACTAAAACACCAGGAAAAATTGTCACTACTGTCAAGAGTATGGAGACATTCTAGAGAAGTACATAAGAACACACATTAGTGGAAGCTACAACAAATGGTTGATCCAAACTACATGCTTCATTTGTTTGAATATTGGACACATCAGTAGAAATTGCCCAACAAGGTCAAAGGAACCCAACTTAGAGTTCAACAAAGGAAAATGGAAGGTAGATTTTGAACACATAAGAGGATAAATGAATAAAACATGGAAAATGAAAGATGGAAGCAACACATCCAATGGAAGGATCACTTCACCCAAAAGGTCAAGTGGTCACACTACATCCAACAAAGCCAAAAAAAGGTATGTGGGACTAATATTTAATATTTTATCATACATTAGTTCCAAGAATAAATCAATACTATGAAGGATAGATCAAAATGAATAAAGATGCAAAGTTAAAACTTCAAAAAATTTAAACTGTTGCCAAGGAAAGTTTCCTTTAGATGCCAACTAAAATTCTAGTATATGTCGAGTTGTCTAACAAAGTCAATAGAAGTGAGTGATTAGTTGCAGTCAAGTTAGTAGTGGATGATGAGTGAGGGGAAATTTTTATTGAAGCCAAGTAAGTGAAACTCTAGTGTATGTCAAGTGTTGGAAAGACAATGGAACCAAGTAAAGTAAAAGAGCTTCAGAAGCTGAGTGGATAGCTATACAAGCACTAAGTATTAAATGCTATGAAACAAAGGTATATGGTTGAGTTTTTGATAATTTTTCATTATTGTGATCATAGAGAAAAAGCAAGAAGAGAACAAGAAGGTTTTTCAAGTAGAGATTCAAGCATTTGAGCATATTGTAACACAAATTTAGCACCATTTCGTCGATTTCAAGGTATTTACACTTGTGATGAGCTATGAAATTTTGCTAGTTCTACATGTTAAAACCCTAGATTGTAGAAATGGCCTCTAGCTCTAGGAAACCACAAGAAAAAGAGTCATTTGAAGTTTAGTTAGTGAGTAATAAAGTCAAAAAACCTAACTTTATACCAATTCCTAAGGTTGCTTGCAAAAATGACCCTGGTGGGGCTTTATCCATGATTCCACCTAAAGTGGTGATGGTGCAAGATGTAAGAAGATGTTACAATTGCAAGATTGGTGCAATAGGTGATATGGAAATTAGGGAGGCATATGATAAATTTTGTGAGAATGGAGTTTTAAAAGAAGAATTTCAAACTTTTGAGAGGAAGGGCTTAACCCATGCCCTAGATTTTCCAACTATGTTCAAAACAAAATGGATTAGAATTATGTTGAGTCAAATACATGATGGAAGCCTTTAGTTGTAAGATGGATCAATTAAAATATTAAAAAGAATTGTACATAGGGTGATTGGGTGTCCAACCCTAGAGTAGCCTAAAACCCTAAGAAGTGATTCTCAAGAAGCTATAGAGAAGAACATTGGTGCAAAATGGAACAAGAGAGGCATGACCATTGACACCATCAAGGATCCTCTTGTTCAATTTGTAGTTAGAGTCATATCCCACAAATTTTAACAATCAAACTGACTCAACAGTGTACCCTATATTGCAGTGGATGTTGGTTACAAACTATTCAAAAAGGATCATACTTATGCTCTAGTTGAACTATAACTACAACAGATTATGGAGAATTTGGGAGCTATAAGAAGAATAAAGGGAGCTCAATGTAAATTTGGAGCAATTTTTATATTTATATTCTTCTATGTACAAAATGAATTCCCCTCTTTTGGAAAGATAAGCTAGAAGTCAAATGGGTCTATAGTAGTCTAGGTCAATGAATATATAGAGCAAATGGGGGAAAATTTTGAGACTATTATGACTAGCTACTTTGAAGACTTCAAGAAGTAAATGAAATAGAGACTAAGGATACCTATCTATCTTGTTGAGTAGTACATAATTGATATATGTTTCGTATTAGATATTGACTATACATATATCCAAGTAGTAGTACCAAGTGTTAGATGGCTAAGAGCACTTGGATAGAAGATCAACATAGATGGAGCATATGTAGCAATCACTACTTTGCTTGTAGAAGAAGTACATAAAAGTGACCAACACTTTTGCACATATGATGTTGTAAGATCCAAGGTAGGAGCTGAAAATTGCTTTAACCTCTAAGAAAAAGGACAAATTGGTCAAGAAGCTTAAAGTTAAATTTGGTGAAGGCATAGCAAAAGCTGAGAAAGAAGAAGATGATGATGATGATGATGATGAATAGGGCCAGGAGCCATGAGCATTGACCCAAGGAATGGGTGAAGATGCTAAAGAAGTAGAAGGTACCAATGAGGAGAAAACCAAGGAAGTACCTAAGATAGAGGCAAAGAAGAGAAAGCCACAAAAATAGCCTGTTGGTCAACATAAAGGCAAGAAAATAGCTAAACCTAGCCTAGCCAAACCCACCACAAGGGTAGAAACAAGAGGTACTGAAAAGGTGGCTCAGAAATTGGAAAAGAAGAATGCCACTGAGCAAGGAGGAATAGTAGAGAAGATGCAGAGAAGAAAGTATGTGGCACCTCCTAAATCAGATGACAACAACCAATTCAGAGTGGTAAGTCACACCACTAAGTCTAATTTAGAGAATATATGTGACAATATTAGAGATAATACAGATTTATCAGGATTAAAAGGCATTGATTTTAATAAATTATGTAGAAAAGAATAGAACATAGTGGAAGAATTAGTTTACACTATGATGGCACAGTTCAATAATATTCCACTTGAACTAAACAATATAATGCCTAAGGAGTTATATTCTATTATAGAGAATACGTAGCATTATTGCCTCAATATGGAGAAAGAAATAAGGGAAAATAAGTAAGGCAAATAAGAAGCATGGGAGAAAATTTGTACCCAAGTATAGAGCCTTTAGTATACTTCAAAATAAAATTGAAGATGTTGTAAAAAAGTCCACACAGATGTGGAAATTGATTTATGGGTTGACAATAGTAAAAGAAGCAGAAGCAAATCCCTTTGAGGGAAGAAACAATGATGAAGAAGAGGAAAATGATAAGGAAGAAGAAGGAGAAAAATAAAAAGAAAATGTTATAGTGGAGAAAGAAACACAAAAGTTTGATATGGCAAATGTTGAGGAGCAACAATAGGAAAAAAGTGTGCAAGACAAACAAATGCCACCATCAAGTCCTCCATATGGAACTCCCACACCTTAGATACAATGACTATACAAGATGTTCTTAACACTTCTTGTCAAAACATAAACCCACTAACTATAGAGGACCTTAAAAAGATCCTTCACTAGACTACACTACAAGCACAATTATATACTGACCCATTCTTGATGAGTGTGGAAGAACTACAAAAGGTAGTAGCTAACATTACAAAGGAAAAGGTGAATCCACAAGAACCATCTTCACATATTCAAATAGATAGAAGTGGACAACCCCAAGAGTAAGCTTCATAAAACACATTAGCTAGGGTTGATCCCATAGTACTAGACACAACAACTACTAAGAAAAAAGAAAAGGATCAAATAGGATAGAAGGATACCTCTATTCCTACTGCACAAGGACAAGGTACACTACCTCAGATCACAATAATTGATGAAGGTAGAATAGAAGAAGAGGAGACCCCTAAGGAGAAAGAACAAGAGGCAATGTTGGTCAATTTTCCTACAATAGGGACTCCTACAATGCCTCAAAAGTAGAGCTCTATTGCCATGCCATTACAAATATCTGCACCAGGCTCAAGATCCACAAGAGTTGCAAGGGTACTTCACGATGGAGACCCTACACTAGATTAGGAAATAGTCATTCCAAAATATGACTATGAAAACATGAACATATATTAGATAAATGAAGTGTGAGAGGCACTTGAGAGGAAGAAAAAGTAAGAGATACTCAAAAATGAGTATAAACAAATGTAAGCTTTGATTTAGATCAAGGACATCTTTTTAGATGCATTCAGCTTGTAGGTACCTAATGAAACCAAGCCAATTATGGAGTAATTGGCCAATATAGTGGACTAGGTAGAGAATGAAGACCTTAATACTAATGCCAAATTATTAGAATGGTTTGAAAAGAAGTTCCAAGTAAAAGAAATTGAATTAATATCAAGTGAGATAGCACTATCTCAAGTGGACCTAGCAAAGAAAGTTGAAAAGGTAAAAGCAGTACTTGAGAACATATTCTCATTGTACTCCACACTATGTGCTCCATTAATTTTCACACAAGAAACTAGCCAAAAGATAATGAGCTTGGAGAGGAACCTGAAAATATCAAGCATGCAGCTACCCAAGGATCCATCTCAAAGTGAGAAGCATTTTTCTACTATGCTTCACACATAGAAGGAACTAGTTGTACCTACAACAGATGAGAAAAACACCAAGGCCAAGATAATACAAATTAAATCTGCCATCACCCCTCACATTGAATTTTTGTAGAATGAACTGGCCTATGCTAAGAATTTCTTAAATATATACCCCAATCTTTCTACACTAGAAGGCCTAGTTCACCTTGTAGTTGAGATAGCCATCTAGCTTAAAGCATTGGAAATGGCACTAAACAATTGGGATACTACTCTGAATTTTTTAGCAGGTAAATAAATCCTTTTTGGCAAAGTTTTCAGTTAATTTTTAGCACCCTTTGACATAAGTATCAAAAAAGGGGGAGATTATAAGACAAAGGGGGAGATAAAATTTAGGAGATAAGAAGATAAATTTTGAGAAGCAAAAAGGATACAATAATAGCAAGGAAAAATGTGTGAAAGGGGGAACTAAAAAAAAGCAGATAGAATAGGATAGATAAGGCAGAATGATAAGCCAAAGCATAATCAACATGAGAATTTTTGGGTACAAAAAAGGCACATCAACTTAGGGGGAGATACAAATTTTGAGGTATCTTCAAAAAACTTTGAACAAAATTTGAGCAATTTTGAAGTTTTGTACATATGTCAAACAAGATGTATATTATACTCATAGAGATTGGATTCATAATGTTTAGTTAAGTGTTTTTGACACTTATGTCAAAGGGGGAGATTGTTGGTCTTAGACTAGTTTTGAAAATTGAGTGTCAACACACTTAAGAAATTTCTAAGTTGATGTTGAGTATAATATAGATGTTGAGCTATAGTATGTACCAAGTTAGAAATTCAATAGATGTCGTGTAGATAGATAGTGTCGAGCAAGTTTCAAGTGTTGAGTGACAATTGATGTCGAGCTAGTATATGTGTCAAGTAAAGTATAGAAGTTGAGAAAGACTAAATTACTATAGAAGCCAAGCAAGATTGAATTACTATAGATGCCAAGCAAGACAGAATTCCTATGTGTGTCAAGCATTAGCAATCAGTAAGTGTTGAGTAACACAAAATCAACATAAGTGTTTGTGCCCTCACAAACTCAAATGTAAACCATTTTTGAGCTGACTGAAGATGAATCTCAAAGGATCTAAAAGATAAGATCAAATATATTATATTCCCTATGAGATCAACATGCAACCCATCAGAAAAATGGAAAAAAATTGAGCAAGAAACATTCATGAATCAAAATTGTAGATTCATACCTAACCCTAAGTCTCAAAACCTTTTTAAGGAGCTCAAAACCCCATAATTCAACATGGTACACAAATAATAAGGAGAGAATGCTAGTGAAGTTTAAATGGGTATAAAGATTTAGAAGAAGAACATCATTGTAGAATCAAGTTATCAAAATAGAGTATCAACACTTTGAATAGAGTTATATTAGATCAAGAAGGATCAAATTAGATTGGAAAAAACAAGGATCTTAAATCAATAATTGAAAATTTTAAGTCATTAGGTCAACACGTTTTACAATACTCTCTAGTCATTGTATTAGGAGAATGAAAATCCTACGAAGATTGGTTGGTTTAGTAGCCATATTGTAAATCCTTTAACAGGGTGACATTCCAAGTGAATGTTTGTAAATCCTTTAGGTAGGTCACTTTTTATAGGGTGTTGGAGCCTTTAACAAGGAAATCCTTTCATAGGGTAGACCATTTATGATGATCAAAACTTTATAACCTTAACAAGTTAAACATTGTTGTAGTGATAAGTTGTGGGTGTCATCCCCACCCCGATTTTACCTTCTCATTTTGGAGGGTTTCTGGGTGATCAAATATTTTGTTGTCTTTTTCATGCATGTCTTTACTTTCATGTAAATTATATATGTTACATGCATGTGATTAATTTCACTTAAAATTTTTATAGCTTAAAATATTGGTACTTCTAATTCACCCCCCCTCTTAGAAGTATTCTTCCCACTTGTAAATTTCAACAGTATAGTCTTAGTTCTACATTCATGTGCTTGATGACCTTGTTTGTTGCACTTATGATAGTGAGCCATGCTCTTTTTCTTAACACTTTGATTTACAATCTTGCTTCTGCATACATTTGTAGTGTGACCTTTCTTACCACAATTATAACAAGTAGGTTTAGAATTCTTACCTTTGTTAGTCCTTTCTTCAGCACTATTGGATGACTCTTCTTCTTCAATACTTATATGTCCTACTATAGATGTATCATTATTGGATCTAGGAGATCTCAATAATTTCTCAAAGTATTTATGGCTTCATTAGGTTTATTAAAACTTTTAGCAAATTCCTTTCCCTTTGAGGTCATTATTCAATTGTTCATTCTAAAACTTCAATGTTGTAATCTCAATGTCCTTGACATTCAATTCATTGTTGCCATTCATCATTTGACTCAAACTTTCCAATTACATGTTAGCAATCTTAGTTAGCTCTAATGATTCCTCTTCCAATCTGTTGGTCAAAACTCTATTGTTATCTTTAATCATGGCTTTGTATTCCATACCTTTCTTTTTCTATTTAGTTACCTCACATAGTAGTATGGCCTATGATTCTCGCTCTAATTTGAGATTTTTGATTTCTTTAGCTTAGGCTCTATTCTTCTCCATTAGATCTACAACTACTGCATCAAATTCATTGGAGTTTCCATTAGAAAATAGCTAGTTGTGTCCATCTCTCTGTATTGTGTGTCATTTTACTCAATAGAAATGTCCTTCCTTCTCTTTAAAGATTTATTTAATTCTTCTCTTGCTTCATTTAGTTGATGTAGAATGAGTTATATTTCAATTCTCTAATTCTCAATGATCTTTCCCAACTTGTAGACTTCCATTTCTAAGATCTTTCCTCAAAGTTACAAAGCTTCTCTTTCAAAGAACTAGTTTCTAATACTAATTGTTAGAATTGCAATAGGAAAGTTAAACTTCTAAGAGGCAGGTGGAGGGGAGCTGTGAATTAGTAGTGTAAAATTTGACTCATAAAAAATTCACCACACATCCATCTCATACATTCAATAAGTAAACAGAAATACCATGTAAATCATGTACATCTAAATCATGTAAACAAGTAAGCATTCACACATATATGACACCAAATATGATTACCTAGAAATCCTCCAATGAGAAGGTAAAACTAGGGTGGGGATGACACCCACAAAACTTCACTACTACAATAATAAAGTGTATCCAGTGAAGGTTGCAATATTTGATCATGAGACATGATCTACCCTATGAAATATTTTTCCTATTAAAGGCTTACAAAGGCTGTTAGGTTTTTCTCTATTAAAGGATTTCAAAACTCTATTAGAAGTGTGCCTTGTTAAAGGACTTTAACTCACAATAAAGTAATCATCTTGTTGAGGATTTCAATACAGCCTATTAGGACTACTCTGTTAAGATATTTAACTCATTCATCTATTAGAATGTCTTAGCATTGATCCTATGGTTAGCACTTTGTTTCTTGATGATAGATCACATTTAAACTAATGTATTCTTGATCCTTCTTGATCAAATGTCTCTCTATTGTTCACTATTTCATTTCTCTATTTTCCTTTAACTGATTTTGCAATGCAATTTTAGATCACAATACCTTAGTCATCATGAAAACTCTATTTGTGCATAGAAACTTCTCTCTTCACTCCTTCCACACACATAAGAAATTTTGGGTTTTTCTTCCTTAAGAAGACCTAGGTGACTTGGGGTTAGGTATGAATCAATGGTTGTGATTCATCCATTTTTCTGCTTAAACCTTCCCTTTGCCTAATTAGATGCATTTAATTCATAGGGATTCCAACTTGAGATTTGTCTTTATCACCAAAATATCATAATACAATATGTAAGTTTGCTCAAAAATTGTTTACATAATAGTTTGTGCCAATACAAACAACTATGAAAAAATTGTGTTACTCAGCATGTGAAGTCTCTAATGCTCAGCATATACTAATTTCTATATTGTGACTTGGCATCTAAATGACTCAACATGCACTTCTTACTTAGCTCATGAATCACTTAGCATACATAGTTTTCTCGGCACTTGAGTGACTCAGTACATGAGTGACTTAGCACTCACTGTGGACTCGACATGCTCTATCTTATACATGTTGTGCTCAACATATATTACTTGTTTAGCATGAACTAGGTAAATGACTTAAGTGTATAGACACTCACTCATCAAAAGCAATCTAAGATCAACGCTAAATATACACATGTGACATCTCTTATCATATTTTTATACAAAATATGGCATCGAAATATGAACATATTACATGTCTTCTCTTTTTTATATACAAAATTTGGCATCTAAATATTCATATGTGACATCTCTTATCAGATTTTTATACTAAATATGGCATATAAATATGCACATGTACATATATCATCAATTTTATATACAAAATTTGGAATCTAAGTATGCATGTGACATCTCTTATCAGATTATTATACAAAATATTGCATATAAATATGCACATGTTACATGTCTTCTCTTTTTTTTAATACAAAATTTGGCAACTACATATGCACATCACTATAAAGTTGCAACATTTCACATAACATATATACAAAAATTTGAAAATTATTCTACCATATGTAGAATGATTCAGCTATATAGCACACAATCAATCAAGGGAACCTTTTGGATCAGCTCTAACCCTTATTGTATCAAGTATTCCCTCATGATCAGATTCTTGTACTTTCCACAACTTCTTATTAAGAGGCCTACCACAATATGATATCAATTGAATATTTGTTGCAATAATAAGGTTAGAGTAATGAAGAACATGTCTATGTGTCTCAAAATCCTCAAATAACCACATGATAGAATTATTGATAAGGTACCTACATTTAATTGTAAAGATAATTTAAAGTCAAAATTGATACATTATACATGAAAAATTGACTTAAAGAGCTCTTCATGGTAGGGGGAAAAATATACTACCTTCTAAGCCATGTGCCTATCACAATGACAGATCCTATTGGGTATCAAATATCCTCACCATCAATGATTGTAGCTATCAGTTTCTTTTTGGGCTCAATACACTGACATAGAAAGTAATATGTTCCTTCATCATTATTGTAATATGTAATAACTTTTCCATATACATGACCTACATTATATAGAAGGATAATTTAATGGAAAAATTGAAAGCAATCTATTTTAACCAAGTAATAAATTGATAACTTAGTTCTCGGTTCAACTAGGTAAGATACATGCTCAAACTCTATTGATGTTTCAACCTAGTTGAGTTGTAGTGTTGTAGGAACTCACTTTTTTTACTCACAATTCATCCCATAAATGATGCATACACAAAGAGAAAAATTTTACAAGCTTTATAGTATCAATAGCTAGTGATGCTACATTTGAACTTTGAAACGAATGCATCTCACTTGACCATGTAAGTGTACAACAATCTTGGAAATTTTCAATGTTAGGTTTACGTATCAATCAAAAATAGATCTAGAAACCATAGACTTGTATGTATTACTCTGTCCCATGGTAGAATTGCACCATTAGACAATTGTTTCAACATCTTATAATATTGTGCCACATTGATACTTTAATTCCTCTCTACTAAGGGCTCTTTTCACACATGCTCGAGCACCATCATGCTCTCCCTTTCCATGTCCTACCTCAATAAATTTCCAAAAATTTTGCACTCTACTTGTCACATGCATCCTACTCAATCAATAGAATATCCTTACATTCTTGAATTGTGCAGTGCAATTGTCTAACCATATAATGTGTTGATTGTAACTTTCATCTCTTTCCCTTAAATTGTCATAGAAAATTTTTTAAAATCCTTGCACAAACTCTGATGAATGAGTGAGATCATCACTGATATAGAAGTGATACTCTCTTAATACTTTCTATCATCCTTTGTGCTATCATGCACATGAATCAATATTATGTGTACAAAAATTGACACTTGTATAGAGTTTTAATACTTTGGTCGCACTTCATTTTGAGGTTTTATTATATATTTTTCAACAAAGTCAACAACTAACACAATTGTACCCAAGGGAAAAGTGTCCTTACATAACTTGGATTGCTCATCTAACCATCTAGCTCTATGTGTATGATCTATGTAGTCATAAACTATTTTCTCTTGAAATAATTTCATAAAATCAGCTATACATACATCACTTTTCAATAATTCAGACCTCTTTAATTATTTTCCATCTATAACACCATATATAAATTACTTGTACTTTACAAGAGAAACTAGTGTCTTACCAATTTCATGTGTGCTATCTAGATGTAGACATCTAAGAAACTTTTACAAACCACCACATTGAGGGTAAAATCCTTTCAAACATGTGGTCTTATAATAAATTTACCCATCATCTCAATTACATAGTACACTTGCAATAAATTCTCTCAATGACCTTGGAGGTAATTATAGACCACATTCTTGCAATATTTTGTTAGTATGAAAAGTACAACATATATAATGATAAACATCATAATGCATAGAAAACTCGTCATGAACCCTACAACAACATGTAGTGTGTGTGTGATTTATCTTAACATTGAATGGTTTTGTTATCTCAAAAAAACCTTTCGCTGATTTTAATTTGAGGAAATATTTGAAGAAACATTTCATAAAATTGTGTTTGAGTCATATCCAAAAAAAAATTTGCATGTGGCTCATGGTTTGTTTTTTCAATTCATATTTAAACATCTTTTTGGTTTGGTAAAGCCCTTGTGTTGTCATGCCAAAATTTTTCTATTAATTTTCTTAGTGCATCAACAATAACTTTATCCTTACGTGGAAGTCTACCTTGGAATGAACAAAAATAAGTCTCATTAGAATTCTCAATTTTATCTTGCCTTACTAAGGTTTTGAGTATCGATCTCCTAATTATCCTTAATGATTTACTTTTTTTTCTTACCATTCATTTTTTTTCCATTTCCTTTCCCATTATGTTTGATGTCAGGACCCATTGACTTGTATTAGCATCTTTAGTACGTTCTTTTGAACCAATGGATTAGTATGCATCAAAGAGATTCCTAACAATACTTCTTTCACTACTATTTTCAAATGTTCTTAACCCCAAAATTCTCATTGTCTCTCTAAATTTCAGATTTTTAACCATTTCAATAACAAGTTGGCATCTTCCACTTTGATTTAAATTTTCAAAATAGTTATTCCAAATATTTTGAACAATTCTCCTACAATTTTTTTCTAACATTTTATCATGCATTGGCTTCAAAATATTTTCATCAATGTCAATTAGAAACTTTGGTTTTCCATGAATTATTCTAGGGGATGTTGATGTATGTGCATATTCTATATTTTTATTTCTTAGATCATGTGTAGTCATCATTTCAACTTGAGATGTCACATTAGGGGCATCAAGTGACGTAAGTGTATTTTCCATAATCATTTCAATTAGGGTATGTTGAACATTTTTATTTATCAAATTAGGTGTGTTTGTGACATCAATATCAATAGGTAGATTTGTATCACCTATATTGGAGGCATTGATGTACCTTCCCGTAATCTCTTCATATTCTCCCTTATTTTTGCATTGTCTCTCATTTTTGAATCATTCCTCTCTTATTCTTTCCCATGATTATAAATGAAAATTACCCTACAAAGAATAAAATGAACAATAAAATACAAAACTAAACAAACTTACATGATTATTTTATGCTCAATCACAAGATACTAACATAAAATAAGATATTAGCACATGAAAAATATAAAATTTAGCATTTCCAAGCATAAAAAAACCAAACACTTGCATACCTCGTATAGAAATACATGTGAAATAGTAGTAGAATCTGGTGGACTATACTGAAATAGCATAATAACCATTGAAATGTTGTTTTATTTATAATTTTCAATAACCCAATCAAGTTATTGAGTTCTAACTATATTATCCATATGGATGAATAAATTGATTTGATTTTGTATTACTACTACACAAAGGTAGATTGAAGGAGGGAGGGAGTGATGAGAGATTGAGAGAGAGAGGGTGAGGATAGGATAAAGAGAGAGAAGGGGATATGAAGAGGGAGAGGGAGTGGAGGTAAGAGAAGAGGATATGAGAAAGAGAGAGAGGGGGGATGTGTGTGTGTGTGTGTGTGTGTGTGTGAGAGAGAGAGAGAGAGAGAGAGAGAGAGAGAGAGAGAGAGAGAGAGAGAGAGAGAGAGAGAGAGAGAGAGAGAGAGAGAGAGAAGTTGGAATGTAGAAAGGATTAGGGGATAGGAGAAAGAGAGAGGGGGGTAGTAGAAAGATAGAGAGGGGATGTGTGTGTGTGTGTGTGTGTGTGTGTGTGAGAGAGAGAGAGAGAGAGAGAGAGAGATGGAAAAAATGAGAGAGAGAAGAGGATAGGACAAGAGAGGGACTATATAAGAGGAGGGAGAGAGAGAGAGAGAGAGAGAGAGAGAGAGAGAGAGAGAGAGAGAGAGAGCAGAAGAAGAAGAAGAATTAGAGGATATGATAAAAAGAGTTAGAGATAGAGAGAGATTATGGGAGATTGGGGAATATTATATAAAGAGTAAGAGAGATATGGAGAGAATGAGTGGAAAAGAAGGGGATAGGAGAAAGAAAGAGAGGGGATATGAGAGAGAGGGGGATAGGAGAAAGAGAGAGAGGGTATAGGACAAAGAGAGAATAAGAGAGAGTGTGTGTCTATATGTATGTGTGTGTGTGTGTATGAGAGAGAGAGAGAGGGATGAAGAGAAGAATTAGTAGATATGATATATATATATATATAGAGAGAGAGAGAGAGATTAGGGGAGATTAGGGGAAATGATAGAAATAGTGCAACAGAAATGGAGAGAATGAGTGAGAGAGAAGGGGATGGGAGAAAGAGAGAGAGAGAGAGGGGATGTGTGTGTGAGAGAGAGAGAAGGGAATAGGAGAAAGAGGGAGGGGAGAGAGAGAGAGAGAGAGAGAGAGAGAGAGAGAGAGAGAGATTAAGGATATGATATAAAGAGTGAGAGAGAGAGGGGGGGGATAGGAGAAAGAGAGACGAATAGATACTCTCACTATAGTAGGGACTAAATATAACACCTTAACTTAGAAACACTCCAATTTAATGATGGTTTAGCACCTATTTAATGTGAGATCATCATTTCCTTTCATTTCTTCTTTTTAAATCCCCTTTCTTCTCCTTTCTCCTAGGTGAAATTGGGGTAAAACATAATTGATCCTCTTTAAAGATCCTATTTTCATGGTGTAAAGCTTAAGGTAGGATTTACTGCCTCCCATGTTTGCATTCTGTACCTTGTTATATTTTTTATTTGAGAGATATTTTGATTCTCATGTTGGATGACATTTGTGATGACCTAATGGTCAATTCTATATTTTTATTACCAGAATCATAGATGTTAGACACTGTGTTGTTTATTTTGATCATATCTACATGTTGATGTTTATTGATGTGACATGATGATTTATGATGATATTTGGTTATTTTATATTTAGACATATACTCTATTTATGATTATATGATTGACTTATTGGATTCTGGATACTATGATTTGATGTTATGTTTACTTGCTTCATTCTTTCTTTGAGATATCTTATGATGCAGTGAGTGATGTAAATATATTATTTTATTGTGATTAAATGAATGGTTAATTACATGATTTAATGCATTTATCACTTCGGCTATATTATTATATGTAATTGCACTTGATCGTGTTGTTTAGTGTGAAGCATTTATATCCCCATCAGTGGCACATGGAGTTAGTGATTTGGCTATTTTTACCTAGCAAAATGTAGTCCCTGTATGGATGATGTATCTTGTTTAATTATTAATTAAACCCTCTAGTGATTTAATAAATATGGATTCATTTGCATTTGTGATGAGACCTATATTATGTCTATGAATTTAGACATCCACATTTGGTTAGAGAAATTATTAAGGAAAATTATGTTTTAATGTTTAAGGGTATTTTAGGTTTTAAATTTTGTTATTTTAATTATTGACAAATTTTCCATAGTTGAATTCCATTTAATTGGAACTACCCAATTTTGTCTAGGCTAAAAAGAGATTTATTTTAGTGAGCCTGTTATTTTCCTATTTTAATATTTCACATTTAAAGTGAATATATATCCCAAAAAAGGAATTATTCCACACCTCTCACCTTTGGATTAAAAATTTGGGAGAAAAATCCCAAATCCTCTTTAAGAGTAATTGTTGTTTCACTCATTATAGGAGCTTTTGACTCCATTTCTAAATTAGTTTCTAGTATTGTTTTATTAGGAGGTAGAGAACTAATGTTCCCCTCTATTTTTGTATAATGGCTCTACCCAGTTGGGTGGGTATGAGCATTTATGGCTTTTTGGTGTGGGGATTTTTGGGTTTTTGACTATTTTAGTGGCCATTTTTGGATATGGACTCCAAACACAAATTTTATTGGATATATGGAATTTTTATACCTACTTGTAAAGAAGGTTTTAATTTTGTTAATTTTTGTCAATGTTAGTTTTTGGTCACTTTTACTTCACCTTAATTTATGTGTCACCCAATTTCCTTAGGTGTTTCTTGGAACTAATGTTGGTTTTGGACCCTAATTATCTATTCATAATCTAAGCTAACCATAAATGTTTCTTCTTGCACTTGGATTCATGTTGAATTTTCACTCCTAGCCTTATGCTCGGTTGAGTAATTTGATACTTGGTATTTTATTTGTTTCTCATCCAGTTCTTGTTTTCTATGGTCATCATGTAGTTGGTGTACCCACGCATGAACATGTGAGCATGCACTTGTCAAGTTCTTGTGAGACCTAAACTCCCAATTGCTTTTAGTTGAATTATGTTCATTAGGGTTGCATTAGGAAATTGCATTGGTTATGGGTACTCATTGTGTGATGAGCATGGGTATGTAGGGTAGACAACTGGAGGGACTTCTCTCATATACCCTAGCTATCCTAACAAGGTAAACTTGAAGAAGTTTCTAATCAATGATAACTAAGTGAACTCATGGGTAATTAACTAAGATAATAAAATATAACATACATGTATGGATCACCTAAAGGTCTGTGTCTATTTGGTTTATCCAAGGGCCAAGTGTTTACATGGTTCAGATAGGGACATAGCATGATGGCCACTCAAGGGAGAGTTTACATACGATGTTTATCTTGGGAGTCTCAAGTGGTCTACTCTCCCCTAGATTCCCTACATAGTAGACCCACATAGTGTCTAACCAAGACCTATCATATTGGATTTTCTCGTGATCTTGGTTTTAGTCCTCTATATTGTTTAGCATGAGTGTTAGCCATGTATGGTTGTTTTGTATATGTTTGAGGTTGGATCACTATCTCCATTAGCACAATAGGGGTGGGGCTACAGGTTTGATGTGGTTGGAAGGTGTCGCTACCTTTACCACTACTAGGGACCAATGTATAGGGTTGGCCTTCCTCTATGTTTGGTTCTAGAGCTAGATGCTCATATGGTTCTTTGTATCTTCCAAAGTATGTTTCCATGTGGTACATGTAATTTCAATTTATTGAGATGGTTGATTTGTGCACATGTATTTTTACTATGATGTTACTTTTCTGCATGATCACACTTGATGTTATGAAGTATATGGTTAGATGTTTAATTCTCTTTTATTTATACGTCATTTTCATTTCCATGTTTTTGAGTGTCTAAACCTTGATTTATGTGTTTCAGGTACTCCCTAGTGTGGAGGAATTATTCTTACCATGTTTCCATTTACACTTTTCATGTTTGTTGTCATCCTTTTATGTGCCAATGATGTGTTTCCCCATGTGACGAAAGCATTCTCTCATGTCGCCCTTGCTAGATGCTCATGCAAGAGTAAATACTCTCATGCATAGCCTAGTATTTTCTCATGTGAGAAAGTATTGGCTCATGTGGCCATGTACTCTATATCATGTAGTCATACATTCACTTGCATGAAGGAACATTCCTTGCATGAAGAAGTATTTCCTCATGTGAAGGAGAGTTTCCTTATGTGATGGTGAGTTTCCTCATGTGGGACATGGTACTTGCTCGCATGAGCAAGTGTTCACTCACACAAGTCTAGCTCTTTGTACTTCATTATAAAAAGATAGGGAGAATGTTTGTGCATCTTTGGGAAGAATTTTTGGATTTCTTAGACACCACATTGAAATGTGTACCTTCCCAGGTCTCTACAGATGGAAGATTAAGGGATTCTTATTTTCTTAAACTTTCTTAGTTAGTTATTGAACATGTTGGTAAGTAATGATGCTTGGAGATCAATGGATGTTTAGATTTCTTGTTCAGTCTTTCATTACAATATTTTGATCAATTTCATGTTGATGTTGTTTGAATCCATGCTTGTTGCTTTAAAAAAATGTAATGGATTTTATTTATCCTTGTTCCAAGGATCTTCAGGTAGGGTATTGTATCTGGTATCAGAGCCCATGTTGCAACATTGGGATCTTTGTGTTATGCTCCCAATATGATAGTGGATATTGAATTACTTATGTGTTGATATTATACTTAATGGTTTTTTACTTAATATTCTCGTACACTTTGTTTAGCATCTAATTCTTGTCTTGTTATCCCTTAAAGGATACCTTTGACACATAAGCTGGTTGGTTGGAGGAATACCCAATAGAATAATCATGGTGAGTAATGTAATGAAAAATACCACGAAGAGGAGCGTCAAGTTGAGAGTGAAAGACAGGGAAATAATCTGGGTGGAATTGAGGAATTGGTGCATTTTCTATAAGATCTTATAGCTCAGTTGGGACCTTGAGTTGAGGAAAACCAACATGACCCTAGCCAAGAAGAGGGATCTCACCATGGAGACTCCCACATGTCAAAGCAGAGAGGTGGAGAAGAGTGTGGGCATGAACACGAATGTTTTTGCACAACACCTAATGATGGGGATTACTGTAGAATAGTTCATAGTTAGGATGATGGAAATTCCATCCTAATGGATATGATGAGAGGCCTTCAGAGGTCTAAACCACCATTTTTGGGTGGCCTAGGATGAGGTCTCAAGGCTAAGACATGGTTATTAGATGTGGAGTGTTGCTTCTCCTTGCATCCATATGAAAGAAATGTAAAGGCTCATTGTATTATTATGTAGTTGAGAGACCATGTATTTGTATGGTGGGATATGGAGAGTGAGAAGCTCTAGGTCAATATAACAAATCTCACTTGGGAGATCTTTGAGGAGAGGTTCAAGGAGAAATTTCTCTCTACAGTACTAAGAGGCTTCTACTAATGAGTTCCATAAACTTGAACATGGGAACATGTTAGTAGAGTAGTATGAGAGGCAATTTTTTGGGCTAAGATAGTATTCTAGCTACCATTTTGATGAGGTGCTCCTCATGCAACATTTTTTTGGGGGTCTTAAAGACTCTATCATTGGTGATTTCCCTCTTCGCTAGCCTAGGACACTTGCATTGGCCATAGAGAAGGCAAGAATTTCTAAGAGAAATGTGGCTAGGGGGTTTAGTGCTAGATTATGCTCTTAGATTCACTATACATGATCCATAGGATAGATGGTACCACCCCTACAGACATAGGTCACAAAACGGGGCCAAGCCTAGTTAGCACCCTCACAAGATGGTTGCAGTCATTAGGAACAACAATGCCAATATTATCGATAGAAGGGTGGGTAGAGTTTAGCTACCATAGGAGGAAAGGTGTGACCAAAGTCAAGGCTAGTGGTCCTAGTAGAGTCATCCATCTTAGGGTAATCAGCTAGGCTCTAGCAAAGGGAGTGCACCATATTCTAGTGCTTTCAAGGTGGACATGCATCCGGTTCCAATTTTAGAAGAGAATATTTTTCATGTGATCATCTCAAACATAAATTAGTGGAGTTTCCTATAAAAACATCTTTATGACTTAACAAAGGTGTGGCCATGTCTAAACCTACCATAGATGGTGTAAATAGATCCCACAAGGTTTTTGTAATGATTGAAAATTGTCAAGCTAAACACAAAGGTACCATAGTTGATGTTACAAGTACATTTTATGGTACTTCTTCTATAGTATTAATTGATTTAGGTTCTTTAGATTATTTTATTTCACCATCCCTTTTTTACTAATCTTAGCTAGTGGCTACACAATTATTTGATAGGTGGCAGGTTAAGTTAGCTACAAGTTGCAAGGTGACTATGGATTCTATAGTCAGTGGTTGTATCTTGGACTTAGGCACCTTCACCACCACATTTGATCTTCGAATCCTACCCTTAGGATCTTCTATTATCATGTTGAGTATGGATTTGTTAGCTACCCATTAGGTTAATATAGATTGATGACATAAGTTAGTATAGTGTGACAATGACACAAGTGATCTGGTAGAGCTTGTAGGGGTCCAGAGGCCAGTCTCACTTTGCATGATCTTAGCTAAGTAGTTAAAGTGGAGTGTTTGAAATGGATGTTATATTTTTGTGGTCTTTTTTAGTGACCTTGAGGAGGCTAAGAGCCACAAGGTGATGTTAGATGATCACCCACTCCTTCATGAGTATGCAAACGTATTCCCTAATGAGATAATAGGTATACCACTAGAGCACAACATTAAATTTTTAATTGATCTCATTCTAGGAGCGAAACCTATTTCATGAGCTCCTTACCATATGACTACTTGGGAATTGAGTGGCTCAAATTATAGCCGGAGGAATTATTGGCCAAGGACCATAGTCATCCTAGTGTATCCCTATGGGGCCCATCAGTCATATCTGTAAAGAAGAAATATAGGTCATTGCATTTATGCATTGATTATCAACAACTAAATAAGGTGGAAGTGAAGAAATAGTACCCCTTGTTGAGGATTAATGACTTGCTTGATCAAATGATGGGAGCAAGAGTGTTCTCAAATATTGATCTTAAGTCATAATACCATAAACTTTAGATTTATGAGGCTAACATTGATCAGACAACTTTTTGTACACACTATGGGCATTACGAGTTTATAGTTGTACCCTTTGTACTAACCAATGCACCATCAATATTCAAGATTTTGATTGATCAAGTATTTTTTCCATACCTCGATCGATGTGTCCTTGTCTTCTTAGATGACATATTGATCTATTCTAAGACTATTGAAGATCACAAAGTCCATTTACACCAGGTGTTGCAATGCTTATGAGACCATCATTTTTATGGAAACTTAGTTAAATATGGATTCTTCTAGTCTAAGGTGAATTATTTGGGGCATATCATCATAGGTAATGGTATTGTAGTGGATCTAGACAAAACCCAAGCTATCATGGATTGGTAGACACCCAAGTTAATGTTTTAGAGGTTCATAGTTTCATGGGATTGGTAGGCTACTACCATCAATTCATGAAGGACTTATCATGAGTGGTTCATTCGATCACTTCTTTTCAGTGGAAAGGGAAGAAATATGTTTGGTCAGATTAGTGTGAGTCAGAACTTGAGGCTCTAAAGGAGAAATTAACTAGTGTACTAATCCTTGTTGTGCCTAATCCTATAGGCAACTTTATGGTTTGCACAGATACATTGTTGGAGGGTGTGGGTGCAATGTTGATGCAGGATGGTCATGTGATTGCATATGAGTCTAGAAAACTCAAGGACTATGATCTTAACTAACCCACTCATAATTTGGAGCTTGTGGTAGTTGTCCATGTGCATGTGTGCTAGAGACATTTTCTTTAGGGACATGGGTTTAAGCTACATAGTGATCATCATGGCTTATAGTATATCTTTATTCAGCCAAACCTTAATGCATGATAACATTGCTAGATGGAGTTTCTTTGTGAATATGATTTTGATGTTCACTACATCAAAGGGAAAGAGAATGTCATCATAGATGCCTTGAGTAGAAGATGACATGAGATATTAGTTCTTTCATTGGGAGTGGATTTATAGGGTTATATCTTGGAGGTCTTACCTAGTGACACATGCTATAAAGAGGCGAGGTCAGAGATTGCATCTAGACATAACCTTGAGGGGAGATTTTTAGGTTATTCCCTGGAGTCTAATGGATTGTTGTGCTACATGGGGTATATTTATGTAGTGACATATGGTGATCTTTGTATCTTGAGTTTGTAAAAAGCACACCATGCACCATATTCCACACATCTCAATATCAAGAAGATGCACGTTGACCTTAGATAGTTGTCCTTTTTAGTAGGGATGAGGCATGATGTTGTTTATTTTGTTGCTCAATGTCTTGAGCACTAGAGAGTAAAGGCAAAGCATCAACATCTAGCAGGCATTTTGCAACTACATATTAATCCACAATGGAACTAGAATACTATATCTATTGAATTTATGACATTTTTTCCTATGTCATCACAACAACATGATTTTATCATGGTGAAAGTGGAAAAACTATCCAAGGCAGCATATTTTTCACCCATGAGAGCATCCTACATAGCTTCTTCTATAGCATATGTTTTCTTGAAGGACATTGTTTGATTGCATGGAATCCCTTGTTGGATTATATTGGATAGAGATCCAATGTTTACTTCATCACTATGGACATCTCTCTAGCATGCTTGGGTGCATAGCTCAATTTTAGTTTGGCATGCCACCCAAAGATTGATGGCCAAAGAGAGAGAGTGAACTAGGTTTTGAAAGACATGCTTTGCATGTATTTGATGGATAGGCAAGTGAAGTGAGAGGACTATATGTACCTTGTTGAGTTTTCTTATAATAATGGGTACCATAGTTCTCTTTGCATGTCACCTTTTTAGGCCTTGTATGGTACACCATGCTACACCCCTTTGAGTTGGGATCATTTAGAGGATTGAGTAATTTTACATCTAGAGATGCTTTTGGATATGAAGCCATAGGTTGTTCATATTAGAGACAATTTTATTACTACTTAGGATAGGTAGAATAAATATGTAGATTCACATAGGTTGGATCATCACTTTTTAGTTGGTGACTAGGTATTTTTGAGAGTACATCTATGGAAGAGCCCCATCCATTATTATCAAACCATTTGAGATCCTTGAGAGGATTAATCATGTTACTTATCGACTAGCATTACCACCTAGCCTATCATGTATCCATAATGTTTTCCATGTTTTCATTTTGAGGCAATATTTTCCTAATGTGACCCATGTACTTGATTGGGATGCTTTGCAAGTGCAGGACAAAAAACTTTTTTTGGAGCCCATCTATATCCTTCAGCATCAAAGGCTAACCCTTAGAGGTCGGGATCTAAAGAAGGTAAGGGTTTAGTGGGACCCAAACAATGAGACTTCCACTACTTGGGAAGATGCTACATGGTTGAGAGATTGTAGCCTTACCCTTTTGCAAGCTTCCAAGAGTAAGCCTATGCCTAGTGGGGGAGGATGTAGTGCCTCTTGTGTTTGCATTTTATACCTTGTTATATTTTTGATTTGAGAGATATTTTGATACTCATGTTGGATGACATTCAAGATGACCTAATGGTCATATACTATATTTTTATTAATGGTATCATAGATTTAAAAAAAAACTATGGTGTTTAGTTTGATCATATCTGCATGGTGATGCATATTGATGTGACATGTTGCTTTATGATATTTGGTTTCTTTGTATTTGGACTTATACTCTATTTATGATATGATGAACTTATTAAATTCTAGATACTATGATTCAATTCTATGTACACTTGCTTCATTCTTTCTTTGAGATTTTTTATGATGCAGTGAGTGATGTAAACAAATTATTTTGATGTAACTAAATAAATGGTTAATTACATAATTTAATGCATTTATCGCTCCGGCTATATTATTATATGCAATTTCCCTTGATCCTATTCTTTAGTGTGTAGGATTTATATCCTTGGTAGTGGCACATGGAGTTAGCGATTCAACTATTTTTCCCTAGAAAATGTTGTCCATGTATGGGTCATGTATCTTGTTTAATTGTTAGTTAAACCCTCCAGTGATTTAATAAATCTGGATTCATTTGCATTTGTGATGAGACCTATATTATGTAATGCATTTAGACATCTACATTTGGTCATGGTAATTACTAAGGAAAATTATGATTTAATTTTTAAGGGTATTTTGGGTTTTGATTTTATTATTTTAATTACCAGTAGCTTTGTCGTAGTTGAATTCCATTTAATTGGAATTATCCAATTTTGTCTAGGCTAAAGAGGTATTTATTTTAGTGAGCTTATTATTTCCCTACATTAATATTTCACTTTTAAAGTGAATATGTATCCCCAAAAGGGAATTATTCCTTGCTTCTCACTTTTGAATTAGAAATTTGAGAGAAAAATCCCAAATCATGTTCAGGAGGAATTATTGTTTCACTCATTACAGAAGCTACAGGCATGGGATTGTTGCAAAGTCTGTCTCATTGGATCTATCCTAGGGAGACCTTGGTTTTCTATTATTTTTGGCATCTTTCATGAAGAAATTATTTTATTGTGAGCATTCCTAATTTTCCCTTTTGGCAACTAGGTAAGGCTCTCCCATTTTTATCTTATGACTTTGTTTCTAAGTTAGGTTCTAGTATTTTTTTGTTAGTAGGAAAAGAACTAGTGTTCCCCACTATCTTTGTATGTTGGCTCTACCTAGTTGGGTGGGTATGAGCATTTATGGCTTTTTGGTGTGGGGGTTTTTGGGTTTTGGACAATTATGCTAGTCAATTTTGTATATGGACTCGAAACCCAAATTTTATTTGATATCTTGGGGTTTTTATACCTACTTGTAAAAAAGGTTTTAATTTCATTGATTTTTGTCAACATTGATTTTTGGGTGTTTTTTAATTTGCCTCAATTTACATGTTGCCTAGTTTCTTTGGGTAATTATTGGCACTGATGTTGGTTGTGGATGCATATTATCTATGAGGAATCCAATCTAACCATAAATGTTTCTTCTTTCATTGGGATTGATGTTGAAACCACACTCTAGATCTTGTTCTTGGTTGAGTGATTTGATACTTTGTATTTTATTTGTTTCTCATCTAGCCCTTGTTGTTTATCATTATCATGTAGTTGGTGTGCCCACACATGAGCATGTGAACATGTACTTGTTAGGTTCTTGCAAGATCTAAACTCCTAGTTTCTTTTGGTTGAGTTATGTTCATTGGGGTTGGGTTGGAAAATTGCATTGCCTATAGGCACTCATCATGTGATGAGCATGGGTATGTAGGGTAGATAAGTGGAGGGGCTTCTCTCATATACCCTAACTATTTTGATGAGGTATACATGAAGAAGATTCTAATAAGTGATAACTAAATGAAATCATGGATAATTAACTATGATAAGAAAACATTACATACATGTATGGCTCACCTGAAGGTATGTGTCATTTAGTTTATCTAAGGGCCAAGTGCCTGCATGGTTTAGTGGGGAACATAGCATGATGGCCTCCTACAAGAGAATTTCCATATGGTGTGTAGCTTGGGAGTCCCAAGCAATCTACTCTCTACTAGAGTCCCTACATAGTAGACCCATAGAGTGTCTCATAACCCATAGAGTGTCTCACAAGGACCTATTGTATTGTATTGTCTCATGATCTTGGTTTCAATCCTCTATACTATTTGGCATGAGTGTTATCCATGGATGACTATTTTTTTTGTATTTGAGGTTGGATCACTATCTCCATGAGCACAATGGGAGTGAGTCTATAGGTTCCACATGATTAGGAGGTGTAGCTACCTTTACCACTCCTAGGGACTAGTATAAAGAGTTAGCCTTTGTCCATGTTCAATTCTAAAGCTAGATGCTTACATGGTTCTCCATATCTTCCTCAATATGTTTCCATGTGGTTTATGTTATTTCAGTTTATCAAGATAGTTGATTTATGCAGATGTATGTTTACTGCAATGTTACCTTAATGCATGATTACACTTGAAATGTGGAGTACATGGTTAGATGTTTAATTCTCATGTATTTACATGTTATTTTAATTTTCATGCTTTTGAGTGATCAAGCCTTGATTTATGTGTTTTAGGTACTCCCTAGTGTGGAGGAATTATTCTTACTATGTTTCCATTTATACATTTCATGTCTATTGTCATCCTTTTTCATGCCAAAGATGTGTTTCCACGTGTGAGGAAAGAATTGTCTAGTGCGGGTCTTGCTAGATGAGTGCCTGAGAGTATGTACTCTCATTTGTAGCCTAGTATTTTCTCGTGGTAGAAAGTACTGGTTCATGTGGCAATTTTCTATCTCTTGTGTAGTCATATATTTTCTAGCATGAAGAAATGTTTCCTTGTGTGGAATGTTTCTCACCACCGTGTGAGGAATCTCTCCTTCCTTGTTGGAAGGAGAGTTTCCTAGCATGGTGTTTAGTTTCCTCATGCTAGTCATGGTACTTGCTTGCATGACCAAGTGTTCACTCATGCAAGTTTTGACTTTTATAATTTCTCACATAGAAAATAGGGAGCATTTTCATGCATCTTTGGGAAGTGCATTTGGATGTCTTGGATACCATATTGGATTACATACCTTCCTAAGTCTTGACATATCAAAGATTCATGATTTGTTTTTTTCTTAAACTCTCTTAGTTGGTTACTAAACATGTAGGTAAGTAGTGATGCTTGGAGATCATTGGATGTTTAGATTTCTTGGTTATGTCTTATGTTGTAATCTTTTGATTAGTTGCATGTTGATTTTGTTTGAATCCATATTTTTTGCTTTAAAAAAATGTATTGGCCTTTATTTATCCTTGCTCCAAGGATCTCCAAGTAGTGCATTACATAGGATATAACCACCTAGGTCCTCCCTTTCCTTCATCCAATCACTTGGAATCTATCTTTCACATCAAAATGGACTTTTCTAAACAACCATACTAATTTTAGAGATCTAAGGTATATTTAGGGAATTTAATAGAATATGAGACTTGGTTGAAAAGGACACAATGCATCCTTGAATGACATAATGTGTCCTTGAATGATGTAGTGCACTCTAGAAATCAATCATATAATGCATCCCTGATTGGGCTCTATTTTAGTAATGTTTACCATGTCTTTATTTTGAGGTCATTTCGAGATGCAAATCTCTAGGTAGGTTGGTCTATGGAAGAAAGCTATTCTAAGCCCTTTATAAACCCATCCATTTGTTCCATTTATCATTTCAAATCATATAATGCATTCACAAGCACTTGGGTTCAAGAACTTGAGTATTCAATATTTCAAGCATCATTCAAGGAATTCCATCATTGAAGATCAAGTATTCAAGCATCAATCCATTAAAGGAATTTATCTAGCAAGATCTTCTTCAAGATCCTTTCTTGCATCTTTTACATATTCATCTTCTTGATCCAAATCCATTGGTGAAATGAGCACACTATATGTGGTTCAAGAGATCCTATGTGAGGCCCTAGCCCAAGCCATCATAGCATTGATACATTCTCATTTTGGTTTCAGTAGTTGATACACTATGTTTCATGCTCAAACTATATTTTCAAGGATTGATAGTGTAGGATGTGATGTTTTACATTATGGAAGATTGTTTCACTTTTTATGACATTATTACCCATGCATGTTGATTTATTAGATACATTGATGGTATAATTACTCTCATATCTTTTGATGTTTAGCTCATGATGGTAATGCTAGCAGTTCATTTTGGTTTGAGAATATGTGATTTGAGATGAAAATAAAGGCTATATGACATGTTTATGTTAATAGTGGTTATAGTTAATGTGATATAGTTATGGTTTTAAGTGGATCAATTATGATATTGTATATTGGAAAATATGAAAGTGAACTAATGAGTTTTATGGTGTTTTAGAGTTATATTATGCTATGAATCTTTCACATTGTTATGCATGTACACATGTGATATCTTGGGCCACATACATTTGTTTGAGATGTGAAGTAATTTCTATGGAATTCAATTAGAGAAATAGAATCAAACTTACATGAAATAGTCAACCAAGGTTGTTTCTATTAAAAGACAAAACCTCCTTTACAAAAATTTTCTTGCATGAGTGTAATTTTTATGTGTTATTTGCTATTTATAAATGTGCAAACATGAGTGGAAAATGCCATGTGTATTGTGATGTATAATTGTGGTGTCACTAGACAGATGTGATGTGTGTGTATGACATGTCTACCTAGGAAACATGTGAATTATACCTTGACCATAGAAACATATTGAACTTCAATTAGAGAAATAGAATCAAACTTACATGAAATAGTCAACCAAGGTTGTTTCTATTAAGAGACAAAACCTCCTTTACAACAATGTTGTTGCATGAGTGTAATTTTTATGTGTTATTTGCTATTTATAAATGTGCAAACATGGGTGGAAAATGCCATGTGTATTGTGATGTATAATTGTGGTGTCACTAGACAGATGTGATGTGTGTGTATGACATGTCTACCTAGGAAACATGTGAATTATACCTTGACCATAGAAACATATTGAACTTCAATTAGAGAAATAGAATCAAACTTACATGAAATAGTCAACCAAGGTTGTTTCTATTAATTGACAAAACCTCCTTTACAACAATGTTGTTGCATGAGTGTAATTTTTATGTGTTATTTGCTATTTATAAATGTGCAAACATGGGTGGAAAATGCCATGTGTATTGTGATGTATAATTGTGGTGTCACTAGACAGATGTGATGTGTGTGTATGACATGTCTACCTAGGAAACATGTGAATTATACCTTGACCATAGAAACATATTGAACTTCTCATGTCTCACTTTGACAGGGAGGCATATGATGGGTCAAATCTCTTAAAATTTGTATGTAAGCTTTAGGAGGGTTTCTGGAGGGTCATATGAGTAGCTAGGAAAGAGTTGGGTCTCTTTTAGAAAGCCCACTTGGTATTCCTATGGGTAAGGGTCAATTTCAACCATAGAACAATATTTAGTTGACTTAGGAGGCCTTTCAAAACTTGGTTTTCCAAGATGGACGAAAATCAACATTTGGAAGCATGACCTTGGGTACACAACCTACCAATTTTGTGCTAAAGACATTTTCCCCCTTTCTTGGGCCATCTTTTTAGTTTCCAAACATAGAATTTGGAAAGACTTGGGAAGAGGAACCAATAGGAGCTCACACTTTCACCAATAGGGTTATGGAAATGTGTAAATCCCTTTTAAGGGGTTCCTCCATTGCTAGCTAATTCATTTCCTATTCTCCAATTTCAGAGAAAAGCTTAGAAGTTAGAAAATTTTGAAGGATTGGGAGGGAGCTCTTCATCAACTATCTTCCATAGCTTGGACCAAGGTTGGTCATGTTCTTCCCTTTTGTAATTTTATGTTCTAAGTTCTAAATAGTGTAGTAATGGTAGTTTTGAATATGGATGTTTTGTGAAGATGTTGTATGGAATTTATGGTGCTACTATCCATGTTATAGAAGTTTCCATTTCTTGTTTTTTTTTTTTTTTGTTCATGGTTTTATCAAAGTATACCTCTTTCTTGGGAAGAGGAAATGGCTTCGAGGGTGAAGGGAGGAGACTCCTTTGACTATAGAGTCTCTCCTCATAGCATAGAGGGATGCAATAAGGAAGCATGAGATTCTTGTACAACTTTGCATATAGGGAGCATAAGGGGAATTTTAAGGAAACCAATCCTTGTTTGGGGGCCATAAGAGTTTAGGGGTTTATATGAATGAGAAAACTTGTATTTTATTTTCCTTGTAATGGCAAGAGTTCTTATTGATCATTGTAGCTTCTCCTCTTTGTGATGTTCCTCTTCACCCCACTATAGGTTATGGTAGGTTATAGTGAAGCCTTCGGTAAATGGGAGTTTTTGGGTTATGTTATATAATTGGAAAGTAATTGTGTTATTGGTGTGTTGTGACATGATTTTGATACCCTACTTTGGTGCCCAGTTCTCCTAGCTTAGGGGTGGTCTTATAAAGACCTAGGATGGGACGTGTGGGTTTATTTTATGAAAAATATAAAGCTTGGAGTAAAGGAAAGAGTTGGTATTAGGCCATTCATACTAATCTATAACAATGTAGTTATGCAAATTTTCGGAGAGTCTTCCATTTTGTTAAAATAGTAGTTTATTTTTTGTGTTCCAAAAATTAGAAGTGTATAAGTTGATATTTGTTTAAAAGAAGAAACAATTATGTGCAAATTACTTATGTGTTGTGTTTAATAAAAAGCACAATTGTAGTTTTTATTTATTTATTTATTTAACTATTAGTTGTAAAGAGTATCAAATATTTTTAATGAGTGAAAGTAAATAATTTTGTTTGTGTATAAAAGAGAAAAGAAATGTTCTCTACATAATAACAGTGAATGTTTGCTTGTGAAAGAGAGAAATAAATATTTCTTAATGTCAAGTGTAAACAAATTTCTTTTAGAGAATTTTTAAAAAATCAGTATGATAAATGTTAAAGCTTCTGATCTAAAAGAGAAGGTTACAGTTGTATAAGTATGATAGCTTAAACTCTCTTTTTTAAATGAGATAATGTGTATTCTATTAATTTATGCATACTATTTGTCACATGGTGAGTCTGTGATTTAAAGAATTATTTGTTGAACAACTAAATGTTTGAATTTAAGTTGGCATATAAATAAAAAGGTTATATCTACAAAGAAAAAAGTCAAGTTATATAAAGATAAGTGATTAAATTGTTTCAAATTAAAGTTAAAAATAAACATATATGTACCTTTTAGAATTGTAAAAAATCTTGTTATTTTATGTTCGTTTATACTTTCTAATCACAAAAGAACTTATATTAATATCATTTTCATTAATGCTAAAATTTATGTTAATATGTAAATAAAACCCTACATTGTAAATAATGTATAGTAACATTACACAAAATATGCAAAATAGAATATATATATATATATATATATATATATATATATATATATATATTAATACATAAAATGTTAAATCTATTATATTCATGTTAAAGTAAAATTTAACAGCCAAAACATGAAGTTGGCCCTATACAACAGTGTTGTAACTACTAGAAGAAAACTAGTAGAAAACTAAACAGACCCCTTAATGCATAACATCAAAAAATAAACAAGATAAAGGTACTAGAGTTCATGTTCTTAAAACTAACAAAGTTTAACAGATTAACAAAAGCCATGTAGGTGGTCAGTGCATCATACCATCCACGGCCCAAACCCAAGTTCCACCGAATAACCAAAACCATCAAAACTAGATGGATAAAAAGCACCAACAAATAACCAAAAAATACTAGGCACTAGAAAGACCACTAACTAAAAATTTTCTTCTTGCCTTTCCTAGCCAATAGAACCTTAGCCCAGTCCTCTACAAGGAAATTGTAGAGAAATTTCAAATCATCTTTACCCAAGCCTTCCTCCTCCTTCTTGTAAGCCAACAAATGGAGGGTGGTCACCACTGCATGTGTCACCTTTAAGGAGAATTTTGAGAAGAGGGTGAATACTTCCTCTAGCACTTGACATTGGTCCTTCAGTTCCTAGATATCTTTGGGAGGAACAACCACCTCCTCCATAGTACCAATCTTTAGTTCTTTGCTACAATTCACAAGGGACTTCCTCTTATTCTACACATCTAGATTGTTAGTGGGATCCCTTAAGATTTACATACCATTAGGACTAACAAGGGAATAAATAGTGTCAGGGGATGCTTTCTAATCCTTTGGGTTTGTCTGGTTAGCAATAGATAACAAGCTAAAAGTGGCAAAAATATGGGTGGGACTTGAGAAGGGTCCTTGGTAGGGTTTTCCACCTCAAAATCCCATGTACTTGTTGGAATTGCAATAGGAAAGGTAAACTTCTATAGGAGGGAGGGGGTGAATCAATAGTTTAAACTTTGACCCTTAAAACATTCACCACACATCCATCTCATACATTTGATAAGTAAACTGAAATAGCATGTAAAGCATGTACATCTAGAACATGTAAACAAGTAAACATTCACACATATATGACACCATATATGATTACCCAGAAACCCTCCAATAAGAAGGTAAAACTGGGGTGGGGATGACACCCACAAATCTTTACTACCTGTAATACCCCAAAATTGGCACATTGCCATATTAACCAACTTTGGTTTATTCAACTATTCCTAAGTCCTATTTTGCTAGGTAATTCTAATTCTAATAATTGCTACTTGACCTGGGTATCAATGCAAAAAATCCTAATTTGCATTAATCATATTATTTATTTAATTCCTAAATATCGACTCAAATTAGATACATAAACCTATTGATTTAATTTAATTTAATTATAAGTGTTCTACTTTAATTAATTTAAAATTAACTCTTTAGCTAATATACAAAGGAATTAAATACATTTAATTTAATAAGATGTCTCCTCTTTTTAATTAGTGAATTTAATTATTCAATTAGTTAAAGTTATCCATTTATGAGGTCATATTCTATTTTATTAAATTAAATATTCACTCAAAAAAAGGAACCAATTAACTCCTTTTATCACTCAAAAAGGAACCACTCAGCTCCTTTTATCACTCAAAAGATAGTCAGTCAACTCCTTTTATCACTCAAAAGGCAGTTAGTCAGCTCCTTTTATCACTCAAAAGGCAGTCAGTTAACTCCTTTTATCACTCAAAAAGGAGTTAGTTAGCTCCTTTTATCACTCAAAGGCAATCAGTTAACTCCCTTTTCATGAGGAAGTTACCTTTATGACTAGATCTCCTCTTCAATCTCGATCATCCATTTCGGTTAATCTTGACCGTCGATCACCTCTTGGATTCTATAAAAGAAGCTCTCCATTCCTCATTACAGAGAATGAATTTTGGAATTTTTGTTAAACTTATGCTGAAATTCTTACTCAATTTTCTCACATTTGCATAGCGTTATTTCTTTCATTGTAATATCATTTATATTTTAAATATGCATCCATTTAGCATACTATGCTTCTTCATTTCATAGATTAATAATTGCATCTCTCATCTAGATTAATTGCACTTTCATTTAGCTGCATAAATCCTTCATTTTAGAGATCTGGTTGTTTGTTTCTCATTCTGAGAGAAAAGGCATAATCCTTCTAGTTAGAAGGCAATAGGTCACTCTATTAGACTTTTCAAATAAACAATACAATGTTTATTTCAAGATGATCTCAAACGTAATGACCATTTTGAAGTGTATGTGAGGATTAGAGGCCCCCAGTTTTGCATATACATTTCTGGCGCCCATCGTGGGGCAAGAAAATCCAAATTTTCTGGCCTTGTTTATTCTATTTTCTACACTTTTTATGATTCTATTTTCTAGATTTTTGTAGTTTCCCATACTATTTTCCAAATTTTTGCACGAGAAATCTCATTTTCATGCAAGGAACTGAGGATTTTACCTCCATTGCACTTTCTCACACAAAAAATTGCATAACTGCACATTTCCTCGCATGGTGTATGCCATTTTTCACCCAAGCCTATGTGTGATCTCATGCAAAATGTTACAATAGCATATGCAAATATAGTATTTAGAATTCAGAATTTAGAATTCAGATTTATCATTATGCATTCGACTAATAGTGTTTTATGAAGCATTTTATTTCTGATTTCTAGTTTTCAAATATTTTTCTAATTTATTTTTAAAAAGACTATTTTTTGAATTTTTACTTTTGACATTTTCATATGTTTTGACTTTTTTAAAGCTATTTTATGGGTATAAAAAAGGACAAAAAAAAGTTAAATTTTATTTTCCCATAGTTAAGCTTCTATTTGACTAATGGTGTTTTTTGAAGAATTTTATTTCTAATTTCTAGTTTTCAACAACTTAACAATGGGTTGCAAGATGCTTGACAAAGACACCTTTTATCCAAACACTTCAAACATATGACGACTATGTGAATGTAGGACACTTGTCAAAGATATGCATGATGAAGATTTGTTTCAAACCCACATAAATGTTGTGTCTTCTTTTATTGCTTTTCACACATAGTATAAATAGGGCTTATAAACTTTGTAGGGTGCAAGACAGGGGAATAGGGGAGTATGCTCTTTACCACTTGGAGGTCATGACCAAGGGTAAATTAGAAACCTAGAAGCCTTTGAAAGACGGCATCTGAGGGAGGCAAGCAAGTTAGTGGTTCTCCCAAATGAATCCTTTAATCAAGAGATGATGATTTCCTTTTAGGGGACCAAAGTTTTGGAATAGACCAAGGTGGGATTGATTAAGCTAACTTGGTGGTTAACATGTCTTGCATGTTCGGGTGAGGAAATGAGGTAGAGGAGTATGCTCTTTCCCCTTGAGGGAAATTAGAAACTTTGACCCTTAGATCTAAACCACTAGTCTGTGTCAATCCTTTAGAGGGCCTGCTAGAGTGATCCAACCTCTAGGGTCAACCCAACTGAGCACACTCTTCCCATCGAAGATTCCACCTCACTCTAATGAAGAATCTTTGTTGAGAAAAAGACTCCAAAGTTATATTAATTTCCTCTTCTTCATTATGATATCACATATCAAGAAGAGGCTTTGTAAACTACATTGGTCAGCACTGGCCCTAGTCTTGCTAGTCAAGAGTGTGCACTTATAGATTTTGGTGTGGGTTGTTGCCCTCAGCTTCACTTTTGAATCCATTGGGGATTAGAATGAATGGAAGCCAAGTAAAAACCTCTTAGTTAGTTGCTACCTAGTTCACCTCTGAAAGGAGGCATACTCTTTGTGCAAGGAGGAATATCTCTTGTAGAACTCACCATAGGCATGCAACTGGGCATTAGAAGGTGGTGTATGCACTTGACCCCTACCACAAGGGTGTTCATTCAATGTATATGTTATTGAACCTTTTGAATACACCAAACACACAGGCACCCTCTAGGGGGTGACATGGCTGTGTGAGGTGTGCGCATGCACATAAGTTGTGGGACAAAGGTTTTTCCTTCTCTACCAATTTTTTTTTTTAGGGATAAAAGTGTGTTTATTATTGAGTCTTTAAACATTGACCAAAGCTATCAAAAAAACTAAACATCAAGACTCTCCCATCCATCTGAGTTGCTTTGTCCTGGGTTGGTTTGTTTGAAACTACTAGTTGCTTCTTGTGTTTATCTAAAAACCAATTGTCCTATTCAAAACAACCAAAATATTGTCCAAAACTTGAAAACAATCTTACTACCTGTCTAAAATCTATCAAAACAACCAACAATCTATCCAGAATAGTCTAAAATTTGCAAAAGTTGCTTCAAAATTTAGTATCTTGTCTATCAGAGCTACTTGTGCTCTAAATCTAGTTTGTTATCTACAATATTTTACCTCTTTTCTATTTGAAAACAATGTCAAATAGTGGCTTCTTTCTTAGCTAATGACTTGTGACCTACACATAAACTAGTCTTATCTCTTGTTCAATTTGTCTTTGGTCTTTGGTGATTTTCATACTTCATGTCATGATAGTCATAATCTTTGGTTGTTCTAGCCATTACTCAGATGACTCGTACCTTAGTATATAGTACCCTTATCTTTCTTTGTTTTTGAGACTATGTTCTAGTGTGGTCCTTATTTAAATGTTAACTTTTTGTCCTTATCTATGACTATGGCAACAAGAAGTGGCAATGTGTTTTATTCCCAAAGACCTATATGAGGTAGAGCTAGGGATACTAATCGTCGCAAAGGTCACTCTTCATTCCATACATGGTCTATCTCTAGTTCATCTAGTGAGGAATCTTCATGATCCACCTCACCTATCATATCACTTTAGGTCCATAGAATATTCACTATAAACTTGCAACAAACTAGGAATCTCTTGTATCAAGAGGAGCCTAAAACTAGAAAAGGTCCCACATCTCCAAACAACACATCTAAATTCTTTTTCAAATGAACTTTCCAATCACAACATACTGAAACTAAACACATTCCTACAATGGTTGATTATGAACCCAAACACAATGAACATAGCAGAAACCAAGATCAACCTAGGAATGACAAAGAAAAATACCATGACACTGATGAAGAGCAAGAAGATGTGGAAATACTTCCTGAACACATAGCAAAGTTTTATAAAGAAAAAAACTTTCAAAAAGTCATGGCAGTCCTGCTCAATGAAGAAACAGAAAATACTTTCTCAAAATTTCCCAAGAGGGAGCTAAGCTACCCCATCATTTCAATGTGGAAACTATCATCACATTTGAAGAGGAAACTAAGACTTCAAAATTCCAAAAACAATTGAAAATCATGCAAGACCAACTCGCTCAGATGATGTGTGATAAAGACAAACCCATGAAAACATACACCTTAGATGCTCTTTGTCCCTTTCCATTTGACAAGAGCATAGACATGCCTCCTTTTCCAAGATGAGTAGAGTTACCTATGTATGATAAAAAAATTTGGAACTACCAATACCCAAGATCATTTGTAGGAATTTGGTGCCTTGTCTATGGAATGCATAATCAGATGCATCTCATGCATTTATTCCCAAGAAGTCTAGGTGGTTAGGCTATGGAGTGTTTTTCACACTTGCCTCCTGGTATCAAAACATTTGATGAAATTGGCAACTTGTTTGTCTAGTAGTATTCTCATAAAATTCAACACCCTATTGACACCCAAGATTTGTGTAATCTTAAGAAGAAGGTTGGGGAACCTTTCCTCACATTCCTTCAAAGGTGGAGACAACTTTATACTAAATAAAAATACAAAATCCTAGAAACAGAGAAAGTTGACATCTTTATGGATAACCTCCTACTTGATTTTGGATATAGAGTCCAACTTCAAGGTCAACACACCTTCAAGAACATGGTCACACAAGCTATCCACATAGAGGAATTCATGGTCAAGAATGGTGAAGTTACGCTTCAGAAGGACACAAAACAAGGATCCACCTCTAACAAGGACAAACTCAAGTATGCCAACAAAAATTGAGAAATTGTACATGATGGGGTTGTTGAAAATGTCACTCCTAAACCTACTAGGCAACCTTTAATCTCACAGATAGTCTCAACATAGCCAAGATTGTTGAGAAACCTCCTCCTAAAAACAAGACATTCAAAAATAGATCAAGAAACTCATGGGCTACATGCCATAAACAAGAATATACAACTCTGGGTGAACCTTTGGATGTGGTTTACAAGACTTTGCTACAAAACAAGCTCATTTCACCATTGGACAACTCTCACCCTTATGACCCACAACCACACCCACCATGCTCGAATGAAACTACATTCTATGAGTACCACCAAAATAAGGGACACAAAACTAGCAACTACATAAAATTGTGTCACAAAGTCCAAGACATAATCGATGATGATGACATTGTGGTAGATAGAAATAATAAGAACTCGAATCACAAGGCTTTCAAGGACCCCTTCTCATCTTATGAAAAAGGAGTGAGCTCAAAACCAAAATCTAACAACAAGATCATCTATACAAACTCTAATGGCAACAATGTGGTCAACATGGTTGAACCTATGGATTTTGAGTACTGTGACATTATTACCATCGAGGGCAAGCAAGATAACACTAAACCAAAGACACCATTTGTCTTGAGGGGTCCTACTTCCCACACAACTGATAATACATCTTCACAATATTGTACCAATGTTGTTACACATTCTCACACCAAGTTGGTACTCAAAGGCCTTGTGCCTTCTACTCCTAATCTTGAACAACACAAACATAAAACCCTTGTTTTTCCATCTAGCAAAGCTGTAAAACTGACAAAATATTTAGTAGCCACTAGCTACAGTGTTCTCAATCAATTAAAACAAACTAATGCTCAAATGAGATACTTAAAATCTCACCTACCCATGGGCAAATTCTTGACAAATCCCTCATTGACGAAAATGTTGATCTTGATCTTGAGCAATTTCAATCTATGGTAGGTCATTTGACCTCACCTTACTGTATGTCCTTCTTTGAGGAGGAGGATAATTCATTGTGTCACCCACACAATCAACCTCTACACATTGAGGTCATGATACATCAGACACATGTTTTTCGGGTACTCATCAATAATGGTGCTAGGCTAAACATTTTATTTGCTACTTTGCTTAGACAATTCAATTATTTTGAGGACTCTATTGATCCTCACCACAAGATTACTATCAAAGCATATGACAAAGTCAAATAAAAGTCTCTAGGTCTTGTGGTCTTGCCCCTTGGCATAGGTCCTATAGAGAGGGATGTTACTTGTTAGTTCCTTGACATTCCCTTGGCTTATAACATTCTACTAGGATGGCCATGGATACATAAGATGCATATTATGTCCTCCACATACTATCAATTCATCGAATTCTTGTTTCATGGCTCCAAAGTCACTATCCCTACTAGTACTAGCTACACCTACAATATGCTGAAATCTACTAAGAATTTTGTACTTGCTAATAGGGAATCCACTAATTATCATGATGAAAAGCTAAAGAAAACTAATCAATCATTCAAGCTAAAAGAAACTATCATGGGTGAATACCACATCAAACCAGTGTTGTCATTAACATCTCTTCCTGAGTCTCCCCATCATTATGGAAGACCATCTAAGGAAAACAAGCCATTTGTGTTATGATCTCAAACCAAGTATAATGGTACTTTTTTCAAGGCTACAGTCCCCTTAGAGGATGAAAGTGAAAAAAAGCCATTGTTATGTGGCTTAACAAAGAGGATACTTTGGTTGACCTCACAAAATAAGCTCATGAGATCAATCTTGAGAAATATGGCTATGGTCTTAGACTCATGAAGCACTTTGGCTATAAGAGAACTAGTCCTATTGGGTGAAATAAAAATGGCCTAGTTGATCATATCAAAGCAATAGCTTGAAGAAATAGGGATACATCTAGTCTCGGCTTTAAGAAGGTTCCCTTCCATTTAGGGGCTAAAAAATTCATACCAAAGTCTAAAAGTTTATTCAAAAATGAGTCACAAACTAAGTCAAATATTCTTGAAGATAATTTAGATAATGAGGATCCTTTTCCTTATCCTATTCCTCATGAGCTTGCAAAATTTTTTGCTAAGTTGGATGAGTTTGTGCCACATGTCAGCACTATGGATGGTACTACGGATTCTTCTAAGGACAATACTGGTCCACACCATGCCCATTCAGAATAATGTGAGTCTAGTTAGGTGTTACATGTTGAGTACCTACATAAAAATCTAGATGATGAAGGAGAGTATGTCCCTATCATTGTTGGGGAATTCTACAGCCTCTCACCATGTAGCACTGATTCTAAAGAATATAAATTTGACTCCCTTTCAGAAGCAACTACAGATAAAGATATTGACCAAGTTCATGTGTATGATAACCAACTCAAAGTGGGTAAAGCATCTAGGGTTAGCTCAAATGGGTCTAATCCAACTAGTGTCCTTAAGTCTTTGGTTGATGATGTTAGTGCTCAAAGGAATTTGAACACACTTGTGGACAAAGCCACTCTAGGTCTCAAATTTTTGGGCCAAGCATTTAATGACCATACTATGAATGTGATTGAACCCACCACTACTCTTTCACTCACATATCTCGAGCTTATAGACTAGAATTCTAATGCATCTAGTGAAGTCTCCACATTCCAAAATGATTATGCTCTTGCCTACTACTTGAACATCGTTGAACTAGTAACACCTTCCACCAAGAAATAAAGTGTCAACATGACTGAAGCTAATATCAAATATCTCAGTCATACAATTAAAAAGAAGAAAAATAGAAAATCTGATGGTGAAAACCACACTGTGGCAGTGTTGAAACCCAAAAAAGTAAAGATAAAAGATGTATCCAAAGGTGATAACCTCTCTGAGGTGCTTGAAAATGAGATATTTGATGCACTTCCTAGTAATTTTTAGGAGAGATCATTAGTGCCGATAGAGCCAACATAGACAATCAACTTGAGCACAAAAGAGCATCCTCACATGATACATTTAGCACAGTCACTATCTCTAGAAGAAAAAGAGGAATTTATTGCCTTCTTTTGAGAGAAGAAGATAAACTTTGTGTGGAAATATTCTAACATGCTAGGACTAGATCCTAATCTCATTATGCATCATTTGTCCATCACACTAGGCTTTAAACCAGTTAAACAAAAACTTTAGAAAATGCATCCTCATGTTGCATTGCTTGTCAAAGCTAAACTAGAGAAGCTTCTGAAAGCTAGTTTCATCTATGCTATTGATTACATTGAATGGATATCCAACATTATTCTAGTCTCCAAGCATGAAAAAACTATCAAAGTTTGTACTGGCTTTTATGATCTCAACTTAGCATGTCCTAAAGATGATTTTCCACCCCCCAACATTGATATAATAGTGGATATGATGGCAGGATATGAAATGTAATCACTCATGGATAGATTTTTTGGTTATAATCAGATCAAAATTGCACTAGAAGATCATGAAAAGACTACTTTCACTTGTACATATAGAAGTTTTTGTTGGAATGTGATGCCATTTGGCTTGAAAAATGCTGGTGCTACATATCAAAGGGTAGTTACTACAATTTTTCATGACATGATGCATGAAAAAATGGAGGATTATATCGATTATACCTTAGTTAAGAGCAAAAAATGAAATACTCATATTCAAGATTTGGTACCTATCCTGGATTGTAGGGAAAATTCAATTTGAGACCCTAAGAAGTGTATATTTGGTGTGACATCTGGGAAACTACTTGGCTACATTGTGTCTACAAAAGGAATTGAGGTTGATCCAAAGAAAGTTCAAGCAATCATGGACATGCCTCCACCTTGTAATATCAGTTAGATGAGGGGCTTACAAGGTAGACTTCAATCCATTAATATATTCATCTCACATCTGGTAGATAGGTCACAACCTTTTACCAAGGCACTACATAAAAATGTGAAATACAACTGTAGTCAAGATTGTGAGCAAAGCTTAACACAAATAAAGAAATACCTTTCCAATCCACCAATCTTGATGCCTCCTATTCATGGAAAGCCTCTTATCTTGTATATTTCAACAACAAAATCATCTTTGGGTTTCTTTCTAGCACAAGAAGACAATGATAACAAAGAAAGAGCTATCTACTATCTAAGTCACACACTAATTTCTTATGAAATGAATTATAGTATCATTGAGAAAGCTTACTTGGAAGTTGTATTCACTTCTCAAAAGTTGAGACACTACATACTTGCTCATACTATGAGACTTGTTGCTAAAATTGATCCACTAAAGTACTTGCTCAGTAAAGTAGCTCTAATAGGATGATTGGCTAAGTGGGTCATGATACTAAGTGAGCTTGACATTCAATATGTTGAACAAAAGGCTATCAAAGGACAAGAAATTGATGATCAATTAGCAGAAGCACCAATGAAGAGTACTCTTCCACTCAACATTGACTTTCTTGATGAGTCAATTCTAACAATTACACATCAAACTTGGATGATGTTCTTCAATGGTTCATTCACACAACAGGCATCAGGTGTTGGACTCTTGTTCATCACACCATAGAGGTACTCACTACCTAAGGCATACAAGATTTAATTTCCTTGTACAAATAATATCACAGACTATGAAGCTCTCATTAATGGCATGAAGATTATAGTTGAATGGAGAGTGGATCAATTAAACATCTTTGGTGATTCACGTTTTATAATCAACTAGGTTAATGATGTATATCAGACAAAGGATGAGAAATTAATTCCTTATAAACACATGGTGGATGACTTGAAGAAATACTTTGCTCACATCACTTTTCAACAGATTCCTTGGGCAAACAGCAAAGTGTATGATGCCATGGCTACTCTTGCTTCCTTGTTACAAATGCCAGAAAATGACCTCTGACATGAGTTCCTAGTAGAAAAGTTACTCTACCCTACCTATGACTCTCTTGAATCTAGGATGGTCTGTTTTATTGTAGGACATGACTCATCTCACTACCACCACATATACACTTACATGACTAAACCATTATAGACAATCTAACCCAGAATAAAAGACACCACCTTATCTGTAATGCTTCATAGTATGTCATTATTGGTGATGACTTGTTTAGGATAGGTCTCGATAGAACACTCCTTAGGTGTCTAGAACCCAATGAGTCCAAATGCACATTAGTAGATGTACACAAGAGTATTTTTAGATCTCACTCAAATGGCTTGACACTAGCTTGTAAACTTATTAGAGCTGGTTACTATTGGCCAAATATGGAACAAGAGGCAATCAAATATGCTAAGTCCTATAAGCAACATTAGATCCATGGGAATATAATTCATGCTCCAACTAGAGATCTGATTGTATTCATTACACTATGGCCATTTCAAGAATGGGCCTTTTATCTCATGGGTCAAATTCACCCATCTTCTTCAAATGGACATAAGTTTATCATTACCACTACTATTTACTTCACTAACTGGGTAGAGGTAGTCCCTCTTTCCGCAACAAATGGAAATTTTTTAGCTTTTTTCATTATGAATTACATAATATGTAGGTATGGTGTACCTTCATCCATTATTACTGACAATGGAGGAAAGTTTAAAAATAAAGATCTTAAGGAGTTATGTAAAATGTTTAGAATCATGCAACATTGGTCTTCTATTTATCACCCCTAGGGTAATGGTCAAGCAGAAGCATCCAACAAGGTGATCCTTAAGATTATGCATCGCATAGTTAGTAAATCTAGAAGGGATTGGCACCTTCAAATTTATCTAGCTTTATGGGCTTACAAAACAAGTATTAGAACTCCAACGAGCAAAACACCCTTTGCTTTAGTATATGGAGTGGATGATGTACTTCCCATTGAGGTCAAGATTCCTACTCTGAGAATCTCCATGAAGGGCCTCATCATTGAGGAAGACTATAGAATATCTTGGCTTCAAGAGCTAGAATTGTTTGATGAATGTCGACAGTGGCGTAGAATCATCTTTGAGCTTATTAGCAATGAATGTCTAGAAGCTACAATAAGAAAGTTAAGCCACATGACTTCCAACTAGGTGATTTTGTCTTGAGATAAAACCCTAAGAATCAACAACAATAGTTCCAAAAAGGGAAGTTCAAACCAAACTGGCTTGGTCCTTACATAGTTACTACAGTGTTTGGATCTAGTGCTTACTAGCTTTCTACAACCAAGGGAGAGGTGCTCAAGGAGCCTATCAATGCTCTCCACCTGAAGCAGTTCTATAGCTGATCTAATCTTAGAAGCTCTCTATATATATCTAAATATCCTAAAACTAATCTAAAATTTGCAAAAAGTCCTGAAAAAAAAAATTGTTACCCTGGTGAAAACCTAGCAATAGTAACCTTGGTAATACCAAAAAAATTGAAAATTTTCAAAAATACAAAAAATACAAAAAAAATCAAAAAAAGAGAAAACTACAAAAAAATTGGAAAAAAAGAAACTATCATTGGTGAAAACCTAGAAATAGGCATTATGGTAGGAAAAAAAATGAAAGTCCCACCAAGAAAGTGAAAACTTGGCAAACAAGCACCTCTTGTTCCCAATGCTCTATCTTGTAATGCATCTTTTGGCTCCCTGTATAGTTGTTTTCTTGCTTTAGTTTACTACTTTTTGCTCATGTATCCATGGATTGAGTCTTGTCACAGCTCAGGGGCACTACTCTCTAGTGTCCTAGAATCTCTTTCACGATAGTCACTAGTTGTTTCAACTGTGTCTACCTACTGTCGCTAGTGTCACACTTTGTTGAGATTCTCTTCATAAAATCTCTTTGATAAAAGTCACCAATTATTTTAGCTATATCTACCTATTGTCGCTAGTGTCACTCTTTATTGAGATTCTCCTCATAGAATCTCTTTCATGATAGTCACCATTTGTTTTAGCTACATTTTTCTACTGTCGCTAGTGTCATGCTTTGTTGAGATTCTCCTCATAGAATCTCTTTCATGATAGTCACTAGTTATTTTAGCTATCTTCCTTTTGTCACTAGTGTCACTCTTTGTCAAGATTCTCCTCATAGAATCTATTTTGTGATAGTCACTGGTTGTCCTAACTATGTCTGCCTACTATCATTTGTGTCACTTTTTGAGATTTCTTAATGGCAGATCTCTCTTGCATCAGTCACCAATCATTCTCACTATGTCTCTCTACTTTTTCATAGTCCTCTTTAGGTTATTCACATTGAAGATTCATCTTTGACCTTAGTCACTAGTCATTTTGATTGCATTTGTCTACTGTTGTCACCCTACTGAAGAGATTTCCTTCATCTATGTTCTAGACATTGACACTTGACATCAATCCCAAAAACATGAACTCAAAATGACATACTTATTTGGATATACTAATCATTTTCATTCTTTTTTTCATTTTCACTTCATCATGTCTCCTTGAGCAACTTGATGATGTCATTTTCAACTAGAGAAGTAAGGATTGGGGGCATGATCTTTTCTTTGCTTTCTATTTATGGTTTAGTTCCAATCATCTGAGGCATACATATAAATGGGGTGTCCACTATAAGAGCCTCCATCTTGTACTGGATGGTCATGTGTACCTCAACTCCTTTTATATAGATAAATCAATGAGGTCAGTTCTTCTCCTTGCTTGTTGGAGTGAGCTCTTTATGCTATAGTAAATACTAATACTCATCCTACTAAGTGAACATATGAGTATATATGGAAACTTTTTCCTTAGGTTATAGACACAAAGGCCATTGCGAATAGAATACTTTCTGATTACTTAGCATAAGAGGGATCTCCCATGTGTCTAGTGTGTCTACATGCAAAAAACATTCTAGTCATCCTAACATTTATGATCTAATGCTTATGTTCACTTGCTATATTAAAAGGGAAAAATGTTTTGGTCATTCTGGCTTCTTGTTCCTCAAATGCTTACATTTAATCCTGACAAAACTAGAACATATGTCCTATTCATATTTCCATGATTGCAATATTAGTGGGAATTGTATGATGTATGATTTTTTGCTATATGCTCAATGATGAATATTTTTTAAGCTTGATAACCAAACCTATGGTTGCATCTAGTTTAAGGTTGCATCTAGCATAGGGCTACATTGCATATTCTACTTGCATAAGTTTGATCATTGATTTACTTGCATTCTTTGTGATGTGGGGTTGTCGGCTTCTTCAAAGTATAATGTTTCTTCATAACTACACAAATGATTGGTTAATCACCCTCTTGGCTACTTTGACTACTCTAAATCCATTTTTGGGATTGAATTTGAAATCTAACACACTTAAATAGCTCAAAATTGCATTTTAAAATACTGGGACCAACATGATTGAATTCTTGTGTAGTCCATTTTTTTTTGATACTTTGTGAATCTTAAAATCTTTTCAAATCACACTTTCTTCAAATTTTCCAAGATTTCTAGAAAAAGTCAAATCTAGTCAAACTTTGGTTAAAAATGGTCTTTTTAAAACCTCAAAATCACTTCAAAATGGCTTGTATATTTCTTCTAATCATTATAATCTCTTCTATATTTCTTTTGATTGTTCTAAGCTCTTCTATATTTCTTCTGATCATTCTGATCTCTTCTATATTTCTTTTGATCATTCTAATCTCTTCTATATTTCTTCAAATTATTCTAATCTCTTCTAAATTCTTCTGATCATTCTGATCTCTTTTATGTTCTTCTAAACCTCACATTTCATCACTATCTTTTAACATATTGTGCTACATCACATTTTTGGTGTGTCATCTTTTAATTTTGCTCCCAAGGGGGCATGATGATTACATCATTGAATTTGAATTTCAACTCAATCTGAATCTTATGTCCTCGTCACTTGGGGCATCTCATCACTAGGGGCATCTTGTTCCCCTCTATCTGGCATCATTTTTATCTACCTCATCTTTTTATTAGCTGATCACATCTTATAGAAATCTTTATCAGAGTTTGATGGAAAGGTATCGAGATAGTCTAAACCCTAACTCCTAAGGATCAAACCTCATTCTAGGGATGATTCTATGACTCATGGTTGGATCTTTCTATCTTTTATGGCTAGGTATCTAGGTGTTCTATTTGGATCCCTTAAGGTTAAGGTCCATTATGGAGATAATCTTTAAAAGCTTATCAATCTAGGTACCTAGGTGTTCTATTTGGATCCCTTAAGGTTAAGTTCCATTGTAGAGATCATCTTTAAAAGCTTATCAATCTAGGTAGCTAGGTGTTCTATCTGGATCCCTTAAAGTTAAGCTCCATTCTAGAGATAATCTTTAAAAGCTTGTCAATCTACGTATCTAGGTGTTCTATCTAGATCCCTTAAGGTTAAGCTCCATTCTAGAGATAATCTTTAAAAGCTTGTCAATCTAGGTATCTAGGTGTTCTATCTGGATCCCTTAAGATTAAGCTCCATTCTAGAGATAATCTTTAAAAGCTTATCAATCTTGGTATCTAGGTGTTCTATCTAGATTCCCTAAGGTTAAGCTCCATTCTGGACATAATCTTTAAAAGCTTATCAATTGGTCTTTGTATCATCAATTTTAGAACCAATCTCATTTCTTGATCTACACTTTTGATTTATTTGAATCAAATGTGTTGTTCACACATTCATTCAAAGAGGGGCAAATGTAATACCCTAAAAATGGCACATTTCCATATTAACCAACTTTGGTTTATTCAACTATTCCTAAGTCCTATTTTACTAAGCAAATATAATTTTGATAATCACTACTTGACCTAGGTGTCAAATGCAAAAAATCCTAATTTGCATTAATCATATTATTTATTTAATTCCTAAATATCGGCTCAAATTAGCTACATAAACCTATTGATTTAATTTAATTTAATTATAAGTGTTCTACTTTAATTAAATTAAAATTACCTCTTTAGCTAATATGCAAAGGAATTAAATACATTTAATTTAATAAGATATCTCCTCTTTTTAACTATTCAATTAGTTAAAGTTATCCATTTATGAGTTCATATTCTATTTTATTAAATTAAATATTCACTCAAAAAAAGGAACTAGTTAACTCCTTTTATCACTCAAAAAGGAACCAGTCAGCTCCTTTTATCACTCAAAAGGTAGTCAGTTAGCTCCTTTTATCACTCAAAAGGTAGTTAGTTAACTCCTTTTATCACTCAAAAAGGAATCAATTAGCTCCTTTTATCACTCAAAGGCAACCAGTTAACTCCCTTTTCATGAGGAAGTTACCTTTCTGACTAGCTCTCCTCTTCAATCTTGATTGTCCATTTCGATTAATCTCGACCATTGATCACTTCTTGGATTCTATAAAAGAAGCTCTCCATTCCTCATTACAAAGGATGAATTTTGGAATTTGCATCAAACTTATGCTGAAATTCTTAATCACTTTGCTTACATTTGCATAGCTTTATTTCTTTCATTGTAATATCATTTAGATTTTAAATATGCATCCATTTACCATAGTTTGCTTCTTCATTTCTTAGACTAATAATTGCATCTCTCTCTATATTAATTGAACTTTCATTTAGCTGAATAAATCTTTTTTCCTAGAGGTTTGGTTGCCTATTTCTCATTCTAAGAGAAAAGGCATAATCCTTCTAGTTAGAAGGCAGTAGGTTGCTCTGTTAGACTTTTTGAATAAATAATACAATGTTTATTTCGAGATGATCTCACAGGTAATGACCATGTTGAAGTGTATGTTAGGATCAGAGGCCCCTAATTTTGCATATACACTACCGTAGTAATAAAATGTATCCAATGAAGGTTACAATGTTTGATCATGAGACATGATCTACCCTATGAAAGGTCTACCTTATTAAAGGCATACACAGACTATTAGGTCACACCCTGTTAATGGATTTAAATACCCTAGTAAAAGTGTACCTTGTTAAAGGACTTTAAATCACAATTAAGTAAGCACCCTGCTAAAGGATTTCAATACAGCCTATTAGGACTACTCTATTAAGAGATTTAACTGATTCACCTGCTAAAATGACTTGGCATTGATCCTGTGGTTAGCACTTGGTTGCCTAATGATGGATCTCCTTTAAACGGATGTATTCTCAATCCTTCTTCATTAGATGTCTTTTTGTTGTATGTTATTTCCTTCCTCTATTCTCCTTTAATTGATTATGTAATGTAATCTCAACTTATAACTCATTAGCCACCATGAATGCTTTATTTTTCGCATGCAAATTTCTCTCTTCACTCCTTCATACTCCTTAGAAAATTTAGGGTTTTCCTCCTTAAAAAGATTTAGGTGACTTAGGGGTAGGTATGAATCAACGGATGTGATTCATTTATTTTTTCTGCTTAAACCTTCTCTTTTTCTGATTGGATGAATGCAATGCATTGGGAATCCAAATTAAGATCCATCCTTATCTCCAAAATATTGCAATTCAATCTTTAAGTCAACTCAAAAATGGTTTACATAGTTATTTGTGCCATTACAAACAACTATGACAAAACTATCTTACTTGGCATCTAAAGTCTCTGATGCTCGACATATACTAGTCTCTATACTATGACTTGGCATCTGTATCACTTGGCATGTTCTACTTACTTAGCTCCTGTATCACTTGGTATACACTATCTACTCAACACTTGAGTGACTTAGCACTCACTATGGACTTGGCATGCACTATTATATACATGTTGTGTTTGGCATGTACTACTTATTTGACATGAACTAAGTAAATGACTGAAATGTATAAACACTCATTAGTCAAAACTAATCTAAGATCAACAATCTCCCCCTTTGACATGAGCATCAAAAACACTTGGTCATGCACTGATGTCCTTATTCTTATGAGCATAACATATCTCTTATTTGACTTATGTAAAAACTTCAAATTTTCAAAAATTTGTAACAACTTGTACCTCAAAAGTTGATAGCTCCACCTAAGTTGATAGGTTTGTTCTATATACAAAATTATGTACTCTTGCTGAGTACACATGCTTCAACTAATACTCTTGCAACTTCTTTAACTTGCTTTCTATTCTTTGCTAACTAATATTCTTTCATTTCATCTCACCCTTTTCTCTTATTCTCCTTCTTTGCTCTCTTTCTCCACCAAATTCTCTATCTACTCCTTTTATTTCTCCCCCTTTTTGACACTTATTTCAAATGGGCTATACACTGATAGTCTATTTTTCCAAAAAGGATTTATAAACCTCCAGTATAATCTTGAGAGTTGTATCCCAATTTTCACATGCCACATCCAAAGACTTCATTTGGATGGCCAACTCAACAACAAGGTGAAATAGATCATCTACTATTGAAAGATTGGGGTCTCTATTCATAAGTGTTTCAGCATAGCCTAACTCCTTGTGCAAAATTGGGTCAATTTTGTTTGTATGCTAATCATTTTTTCCCTTATATTGGCTTCATCTTCTACTAATGTAGCTAACTGACTCTAGGTTTGTAGAAAATTTCTAAAGTGCTTCTCACTTTGAGCTAGTGTCATAGGCAATTTTTTACTTGATGCATTAATCTGACTTTCCAAACTCAAAATGTGACTTTTTATCTCTTGTGCAAAGAGTATTGGATTGCACAAAAATGTTCTCAAGTACCTTCTTCACACTCTCAACCTTAGTTTCCAATTCAACTTTTTTAAGTTCTATATCACTTGATATTTTCTGATTCACTTTTTTTTGAAATTTCATTTTAGACCATTCTAGTAATTTAGCATCTGTATCAAGGTATGTATCACTAACCTTTCCACTATATTTGTTAGTTGTTCAATGAGTGGCTTGGTATCATCTTGAGTAGGTAGACTAAATGCATCCAGAGAGATGTCTTTGATTTCCAACAATGCTTTCTTCTACCTATGCTCCTTTCTGACCAGCTCATGTATTTTCTTTCTTACTAGGGTTTCTTGTACTATGCCCATTCTACTCAATTTTTATTGTGTCATAATCATATTTTGGTAAAATAATCTCTTCATCAAGGCTTACATCTCCATATTGTATCACTTATTCAACCTTTGATGAACTCAGACTCGACACTAAGATTTGCAATGGTCTTGCATCTATGCTTGGCTTCTGAAGAGTGTGAATGGAAGGAGTGTCCGATTCTAGAAAAGTTACCAGGGTTTGAATTGCTACTTTCTCCTTCACCTTTGGTGTCAACTCTATCTCTTTAGGCTTGTCCTTCACTTCCTATTTCATTATGTGTTTCTACAGTGGCTTGGGTTTTTATTGTGTCCTTTCCAACCATATCAACCTTTTCTAATGTAGCTTCAGGTACTTTATCTAAAGGTTGCACATTAGTGACTTGAGGGGTGATAGTAGGTAGTTCTTTTGTATTCATCTCTTCCCTTGTAGTATTAGCCACTATTTTCTATATCTCATATACACTTACCAATACAAGATTATCACATAATTTGGCTTGTAGTGTAGATTGATCAAGTATCTTTGTCAGATCTTCTTTTGTAAGGGGATTGATGTTCTGAGTAGTGTGATTAGAAACATCCTTCACTATTACTATTTTAGTATCTACACTTGTTATATGTTGAGGGATGACATTTAGTAGTTGTGTATCTTGTACACTCTATTCTTCTTGTTGCTCTACCTTAGCTATTCCCTAGTTATCTACTTTCATTTCTCTATCTTTCTCAATAGTATCTTTATTGTCATCATCTTCTTCATCATATTTTACCTCAATGGGTTCCTATTCACCTACCTTTACTATTGATATTCCATATGTCACTTTCCACATTTTTGTGGACTTCTTCACAATATCTTCAATATTGTTTTACAATATGCTAAAGGCTCTATATTTTGGGACAAATCTAGCTGCATATTTCTTCATAGCCCTATCAATTTGTTCCTTGCTAAGTTTAGACATAACTTGTGCAAGTGATGTTTCCCTTATTTGTCTTTCTAGGTTTAAACAATAATGCCATTTTTGCTCAACTCTTCCATATAAGCTTTTGGGCATAGAGTTAGCAATTTGTAGTGGGGCTTTCTTAAAAATTTCCATCATGGCATGCATAGCCTCCTCCACCTAATTCTTTCAACTTTACCAAGGTTATCAAAATCAACATGTGAAAATCCTGATAAATCTACACTATTCTTAACATTTTTACATTGGTTTTCTAAATCAGATAATGTGTTGTGACTCACCACTTTGAATTGGGTATTGTCATTTGATTTAATTCTTTCTTCATTTGATCTATCTTGTGCAATGTACTTCCTCCTTGTTCTTTTCTACACTTCTCCTTTTTGTTCTATTGGTTTGGCTTTCTCCTTTACCTTTTGTGTAGTGACACATGCACTAGCCCTTGTAGTAGGTGTAGTTGGTTTGGGTTGGCTTGGTTTTATAGTTTTCTTGGCTTTTGTCATGGGTTGGGCCTTAGCCTTTCTCTTCTCTTGATTAGTGGGAGGGGGTGATTCCTCATTTTCTTCTCCCTTGGTACCTTTAGCAAATTTTGTCTTTTCCTCTAGCTGATCTTCTCCCATTCCTTGTGCTAGTGCAAGTGGTGCTTGTGTCTGGATGTCTTGTTCATCTTCATCCTCTTCCTGCTTGGCACCTTCACCAAATTTAGCTTTCAATTTCTTCACCATCTTCTCCTTATTCTCTATGATAGAGGTAGTCTTGAGTTCCATGGTAATTTTATATTTTTCCATCTCATAGTTTCCAAATGCAATAGCATTTTTATCTATTTCTTCTACATGTAATGTTATAATAGCTATAGGGGCCTCATCTAAATTGACTTCATATCATAATGGCCTCAACCACCTTACCCTTGGAGTTGCTACTTAAACAAAAGTTTAATCAACATCCACTAAGAAACAAACATTATCATAATGCTTTTCCACTAGTGATATTAGAATTCTCAATCTTTTCTTCATTGATTTCTTAAATTCCTCAAAGTAGCTTGTCATTATAGACGCAAAGTTCTCAACCAATTTTTCAATAAACTCACCAATTTGTGTTTCCATAACCTATTTTTCTTCCATGAAACTATGCCAAATGTAGGAATTGTGCTTTGAACATAAAAGAAAATAAATATCAAAATAGAAACAAATTTGCACTAAGCACTCTTTATCTTTCTTATTGGTCCTAGGTTTTCAACCAGTTGTTCTAATTGTAGCTCTACAAGATCATATGCATTATCTTTCTTTACAATATTATAGCCAACATCTACTACAATATAGGTCACACTGTTTAATCTATTGGATTAGTAGAATTTGTGTACAATAACCCTTACTGCAAAGTCTACCGATGGATCTGTTAAGGTATCAATAGTCATTCCTCTCTTATTCCCCACAGCTCCTGTATTCTTCCTAATAACCTCTTTTAAATCATTCCTTAGAGTCTTGGCTAATCTATGGTTGGATATGTTGTTACCCTATGTATTATTCTTTTGGTTATTTTGATAGGTCCATTGTCTAACCATAGAGAACTATCATGAATTTTTCTTATCACAATCCTAATCCATTTGGTTTTGAACACATTCGAGAAATCAAGGGCACAAATTAACCCTTTCTTTTCTACAATTTAATATTATTCCCTTAACATACCATTCTCACAAAGTCTATCATATGCTTTCTTGATCTCCATATCTCCAATACTACCAATCTTGTAGTTGTAACATTTTCTAACATCTTGCACCATTAAAACTTTTGGTGGTATCATGAATAATGCACTGGAGGGGTCTTGTTTGTATGCCATATCAAGTATGGCCTTGAATATTAGTTGTTTAACCTCATTACTAACTATTTGAACATTCAAAACCTCCTTTCCCTTAACATTCTTTAAACTAGATGCCATTGTGCAAAACTAGGGTTTACAAAAATAAAAACTGCGCAACTTGACACTTGATAAATACTTTGCAAGATCTGATGAAATGGTGTTGAATCACTGCGCAAATCTTTTGCAATCACTTTGGATGAATTTTTTGATCCCCTTTTGCTCTCCTTTCTCTTTCTCAATTTTGAAATGATGTAAAATGAGCTAAAAATTGATCAAATATCCTTTTAAAATCCTATAATAAATGTTGAGTGCTTACACACCTAAAAGCTTAGCATCAACCAATTTTAGGCTCACTCAACATTCATTAGCATTTTATTCATTCAAAAATTGTTACAATCTTAGTATCAACTAGCTAGTCTATTGGCTTGACATCCTCTATTACTTCACTCAACACTCATAGGAAACTTTTCATGCTTGTCAATAACATGAAAAAATTAAAGATTTTTCTTTGATTCCTAATAGCATCTTGCATCTTTATTCATTCTTATGTATACTTTTAAGTACTAAATTGTTTTGGAACTAATGTATGATATAACTTATGAATATTAGTCCTGCATACCTCTTTATTGCTTAGTTTGATGAGGTGTGATCACTTGACCCATTGAGTGAACTTACCCATTTGATGAGTCGCAATCACCCTTTTTCTTCCATGTCTTGTTTATTGCATTTTTGACATTTTCAACCTTTGCCTTGTCTTTACCTTCATCAAACTTACAACTTGGTGCCTTTGACTTTGTTGGAAAATATTGGATGATGTGACCAATCTTTAAATATCTAAAACATGTAGTTTGACTCAACCACCTTTTGTAGTCACCTCTGAAGTGTGTTCTAATATAATTTTTATGAACATGTCCATATTCTTGAAAATAATGATAGCTATAACTTGTATTATAATCCTAGTTATAAGTGTTGTCATTGTTCCTTCGCTTTGTTTGCTTGTTTGATGACCACATGGGTTTGAATCTACACTCAAAACCTTTGTGTCCATACTTCTTATACTTGTAACAATATCCTTCAAATCTTTGTGTGTGCATTGCCATAGTTCTACATTCATGTGCCTAATGACCTTGTTTGTTGCACTTATGGTAGTGAATTGTGCTTTTATGCTTGACATTCTAATTTTCAGTCCTACTCCTACACACATTAGTAGTATGTCCTTTGTTACCACAATTATGACAAGTAGGTTTAGTGTTCTTACCTTTGTTTCTCCTTTCTTCAGAACTTTTGGATGCTTCTCCTTCTTCAGTACTTGTGTATCCCAGTTTGGATGTATCATTATTGGATCTTAGGGATCTCAATGATTGCTCAAAGTATTTGATGGCTAGATTTGGTTTATTGAAACTTTTAGAAAATCCCTTTTCCCTTTTTAGGTCACTCTTCAATTGCTCATTTTGTAGTTTTAATATTATTATCTCAATGTCCTTGACATTCAATTTATAGTTGGCATTCATCATTTGCCTCAAAGTATCCAATTGCATGTTGGAAATCTTAGTTAGCTCTGTTGACTTCTCTTCCAGTCTGATGATCAAATCTCTTTTTTCATCTTCAAGCATAGATTTATCTTCCATAGCTTTCTTCTTATGTTTAGTTACTTCACATAGCAGTATGGCTTGTGATTCTTGCTCCAACTTAAGATTCCTAATTTCTATAGCTTGGACTCTATTCTTTTCCATTAGATCTACAACTGCTATATCAAATTCATTAGACTCTTCATTAGTAAATAGCTTAGTAGTGTCCATTTCTCTATATTGCATGTCATTTTCCTCAATAGAAATTTACATCCTTCTCTTCAAAGATTTCTTTAGTTCTTATCTTGCTTCATTCAATTGATGTAGAATGAGTTGTATTTCAATTCTCTGATTCTCAACGATCCTTCCCAACTTGTAGACTTCCATTTTCAAGATCTTCCCTCAAAGATGCAAAGCTTCACTTTCAGAGAACTAGGCTTTGATGCCAATTGTTGGAATTACAATAAGAAAGGTAAACTTTTGAGAGGGGAGGGGGTGAATCAATAGTTTAAACTTTGACCCTTAAAACATTCACCACACATCCATCTCATACATTCAATAAGTAAACTGAAATACCATCTAAAGCATGCATATCTAAAACATGTAAACAAGTAAACATTCACACATATAAGACACTAAATATGATTACCCAAAAACCCTCCAATGAGAAGATAAGACTGGGGTAGGGATGACACCCACAAATCTTCACTATTGTAGCAATAAAGTGTATTTAATGAAGGTTAAAATGTTTGATCATGAGACATGATCTACCCTATGAAATGTCTACCCTACTAAGGGCTTACAAAGATTGTTAGGTGTTACCCTACTGAAGGATTTCAACACCATGTTAAAAGTGTGCCTCGTTAAAGGACTTTAACTCATAATTAAGTAAGCACCCTACTAAAGGATTTCAACACAACCTATTAGAAGTACTCTATTAAGAGATTTAATTGATTCACTTACTAGAATGACTCAACATTGATCTTATGATTAGCACTTGGTTGCCAATGATAGATCACCTCTAAATTGATGTACTCTTGATCCTTCTTGATTTGATTTCCTTTTCCTATATACTATTTCCTTCCTTTGTTCTCCTCTAACTAATTCTACAATGTAATCTTAGATCATAACTCATTGTCCACCATGAATTCTCTATTTTTTGCATGCAAACTTGTCTCTACACTCCTTCATACTCCTTAAAAAGTTTAGAGTTTTTCCTCCTTAAAAAGACTTTGGTGATTTAGGGTTAGGTATGAATCAATGATTGTGATTCATCCATTTTTGCTACTTAAATCATCTCTTTTTCTTATTGGTTGCATGCAATGCATTGGGAATCCAAATCTAGATTCATCCTTATCTCAAAAATATCATATTTCAATCTTTAAGTTAGCTCAAAGATGGTTTATATAGTTGTTTGTGCCATTACAAAAAACTATGACAAAATTGTCTTACTTGGCATCTAAAGTCTCTCATGCTTGGCATATAATTGTTGTAAATATTATGATAGGATAAGTTACTAAGAGGGGAGGGGTGAATTAGTAACTTATAAAACTCAATCCTTAATTAGCAATTAATCCTTTATGAGTATTCAGAGCTAACTACATGCATGAGAAATTGAAAACATTAAAGCATTCATAACACTTTGACACACAATTTGGTGACCTAAAAACCTTCCAAATAGAAAGTAAAACTAGGGTGGGGATGATACCCACAAGCTTTAGTATTTTAGTATAAAGTTGGCCTATTAAAGCTTACAATGATCACTTCTAATGATCTTCCCTGTTAGGAGCAATAAGGACTGCTAGGTCTGCCTTCCAAAAGGATTTACAAACATACAAGTATGCACTCAACAAAACATAAGCCTATTAAGTCCACCTTGTTAAAATATTTGACTAATCCAGCCTTAGGATGATATAGTAGTTGATCTTTGATCTATAACTTGGTTTGTTGAATGAGCTTCCTTTGAATGTAGAAATCACCTTGTTGTGATAGATAAATCTTTTATGCTCCTTATACTATTGTAGCCTTTGTAATTCGCTCTTCTTCTCTTCTCTGCTTATTACATTACTTCCATACCATACATTGGATGTGATACAATACATTACATATATGCCAATCCAATTTACAAGTTACAAAGTTGGCCACAATAAAAGTCTACACAAAACCACAAAGTTAGCCCAACTATAGGAACTCGAGTTCTAAAGACTGGCTTGGTAAGGTTTTGATACTTGGCATCTATTGTTAATGCTTGGCATCATCATGTGCTTGGTAGATGTAGAAGCTCAGTCCATACTGATCACTTCCAAGTAGTCTTGAACTTGGTCTACACTGGTGACTTAGCAAATACTGTAAAACTCATCATATAAACTGAATCACTTGATTAACACTGCATAGCTCAGTCAATGATATTAGTATGAGCTTGGTATAAACTAAGTCACTTGGTTAACACTAAGTGGCTTGGTTAATACTAGACTCACATAACATCAACTATGAACTTGGTAAGCACTACACAACTTGGTTTGCACTAATAAACTTGGCATACATTGAGATGCTTGGTTTATACTACTAATCAACACCTTGGTATTAACTACTCGATACAAACTAAATATTGTCCCTTGGACTTGGTAGCATCTATAGAACTTGTTAGATACTAAAATTCTTGGTTAACATCATTAACTATACAATGTGCTTAGTAGATACTTACAATCTAAATAAGTCTATGTCACTAATAACAAACATGACTAAAATTTCAACAATATCTCCCTTTGATATTAGTGACAAAAACACTTATCAGTCAAAAATGAATTCAAAATGGTCAAGAACATCTTTTATCCATCACCTTATTTTTTTGACTTGGTAGAATATATTATTTTTGTGATTTTTCAAAATTAGTTTTGTAAGAGATTTACCTCTAAGTATCTATACATGAATAATACTATAATGCTCCCCAATACATAATATATAGCATACTATACATCTTTTCACATCTGATATATACAATTTCTCCTCTTTTCTATATATCTTCTCCACTTTACACAATATACATTTTCTCTATAATATAGATATTCTCCCCCTTTTTGACATTAATGCCAAAGATGTATGTTATATATATTATATGGCAATGCCAAAATGTGACAAGAAATTTGAATCAGCCTTCAAAATTAAGGCCAATGTTTTGTCCAAATTCTCTTGCAATACCTTGCATGTGTGCAATGCAATTTGCACTTTTTTTGACAGTTCTATCATGTGGTCTACAATGGGGAATTTGTTGTCATGGATGAGTGTTTTAGCATGTGAAATGTGTTTTTGCAATGCATCCATGTTTGGTCTATCAATGTAGCTCTTATTCTTGACTCTTCTCTCAGCAATTCTACCTACATATAAGGTAGGAAGTTGATCTTATTGTAATGGGCAAGAGCTATAACTTGGGTCAAGCTACAACTATTGTGAACTTGCCTTTAGATTTTCATCAATCTTTGACAAACTATCTTCTATTTCCTTAGTGAAATTTGAGATATCATAGAGTTTACCAAATAGTGAAGACACATTGTTGCAAGAGATCTCCAGTGATCCTAGAATAGTAGATAATTCTACTTGATGGATAGCAATTTGTTGAGCAATAAGTTCCATAACTTTATTCTCAAACTTCTTCTCAGCTCTCTACAAAAATTTCTCTTGTCCATTCAAATTGTTATTGAATTTTTCGATTACCTCTACTAACTGGTTCAAAATTGGTTTAGTATCAACCTCTATATTTAATGCCTCTGCAAGGATATTCTTTGCATCTTCTATTATTTGGAATTCCTTATTCCTTTCTTCTCTAAGCCTTTGTTACTTGGCTTTCTTTTGAAGAATTTCTTCAAAAACATGCATCTGATCAGGATTGAGATTTGAGATGTCCCAGTTTGGAATAACAATCTCCTCATCAAGATCTATGTCTTCTTCCTTCTCTTTTCCTTTACCCAAAAATTTGAGACTTGATCTCAACTATCTTTTTACTTATTAATTTCATGCTAGGAATGGAAATAATTGTAGAAATAGTAGGACTAGTTGTAGATACTACACTTATTACCAAAATACCTATAGTAGAAATACCTAGATTTACCATAATTGATCTAGAGGGAAGTGTTGGTTGCTTGGTAGATGAAGTGTGTGTTACTTCAATCATTGAAACACTAAGCTGGATGGGTACAAAGATTGATTGAGTGCTTGTGCTTTCAATGTTTGCAATCACAATCAATCCTGCTAAAGAATTCTCTAGGCTTGATGTTTTTAGTGTTTTTCTTGGAGAATGATGAAGTAAGACTATTGTCGCTATAGAAATTTTCTTTGGGTTGGTCTCCTCAATATCTTGTACATCTAGAAAATATTCCTTGGTAGCTTCCTACACCTGATCCTCTTCATCATCATCTACATTGTTAGAATGAGTAATTTCTTCATTATTAATTTCCTCATCTTTTTCTTGTTTGTTGTTGCCTTCATCTTTGTCACTAACATTGAAAAAAAAATCACTCGGCTTGTGAAGAAGATAAATGATTTTCCATGTGTTTGTAGCATTAATCCTTACCACATGTTTAATGTCATTCAACAATATAAGACAAGTGTTGAATCTCAAAGTAAGCTTTTCTTCATTTTTCTTCAAAGATTCCTTTACCTCCTTGTCATCCAAGCTTGGCATGAGTTGCCTTAGGGTCTGCTCATATATGTTGATTACATTTTTTATGGCATTCTCCCATCTTGGCTTAATCTTCTCCATTATAATATTAGGAATCTACTAAGTAAGCTAGTTTGGGTAATACTTCCATTTACCCATTTTAGACATTAGCACACCTTCTATTTGCCTTTTCTCTTTTCCAGTCCTAGTCTCATACTTTAGTGCTTTGAAATTTGGAATGCCTGATCCTGATTCAATATCTTTCAGCCTTTCCTCAAAAGTAGGTGGAGGCCTCTTGAACATTACATCTCCTCCTTCTTTATCCACTTTCTTCCTAGATGATCTTCTTGTAAACATAGTAGTAGATGTCTTGGAAGGCTTGGTAATAATTACCTTACCTTTTTTCTTTAGTGTCTCTTCATCCTCTGATTTCTCTTCATCTTCTACTTCTTCATCCTTAATATCATCTCCTTTTCCTTCAATCAATAGAAGAGTGGAACTAGTTTTTAGTTTGGCAATTCTCTTCTTTCCTTTGTTGACTACCTAAGGGAGTTTTATTTCAAGATCAATCCTAGCCTTTGACTCATCATAAGTAAGTATGCAGCTATAGGGTCAATAGACTCATTAATCAATGCCTCAATAATGTCCTTGGTTTCATCTATTTTTACCTCATAACCAAGAGGTTTTACTCATGCTATCCTTGGACTAACTACCTAAATGTATACTTTGTCACTATCAACCATGAAACAAACATCATATTTGTAATCTTCAACTAGTTTCTTGGGAATCCTAAATCTATTATTCATCTTCTCTTTGAATGCATCAAAATAGTTGTCTGTATTAATTACATAATTCTCTCCCATTTCAACTATATACTCATTAATCTGATAAAGAAAAAGTACATCCTTCCTCCAAACTACTATATCCTTAGATGGGAAAAACTTTTGTGTATAGAAAAATAGGCAAGTCAAAAGTGAACCGAACTTACAAGGATTGTTCTTGGAAGTTCTTATAGTCCCCATGTTCTTGTTGAACTAATTCAGCAACAACTCAGCAAAGTCAAGTGACAGATTATTCTTGACCACTTTGTATGCTAAATCCACTACTTCACATGACATGTTGTTCAGTCTACTCAAGCTATAAATTTTGTTAGCAATGACATGTCTCTCAAACTTGAGTCCCATGTTAGTAACACAACTAATCTCCATTCCCCTTACATCCCACTTGGCAAGGTTTTTCTTCTCTAGTTCAACCCAACTTAGGGTTTTGGTCATTTCACTTTTGTGAACATGGGAAGCCCAATGATCCTATGGATCATCTTCTTAGTTATCAAAATAGGTTGTTCCAACCACAACTTACCATTGTGCACATGACTGAGAATATATCTTATCCATTTTATTTGAAAATCTTGTGGCATATGCAGAATGTGATTTAAACCTTTTGTTTCAAGATGTTGATGTTTTGGTTTCAACAAACCATTAATGCACAATTCTTTCAATGATTCATCCATCTCCTATGTTCTAATATCTTGAATGGTACATTTAAAATGTGAATGGATATCATTGATTAATAGTACCTTTCCTGGAATTTGTGACTGTGCTCCACTTGGATATAGGGTTTTTTCAATGGCAAGACTCAGCTTAAAATCTAGTGCCTCCCACTCCACACCTCAAACCAACAATTCTAAACCTTTCTTTGATTTTCTACTGGTGGATGCCATCTTTTCTTGATTGGGTTTGAGAGAATACAAAATTCTTCAATAACAATTCACTCAAATTGCTTGAATGCTCTAATGATCACCTTGCGCAGATAGCTCTTAGAAATTTGTGTTGAGAAATGACTTAATTATGCCCATTTTCATCAAATGTTTCCATAGATTCTTGGTACAATTGTTCACTCAAACAATAGACTATCATCCACTTCACTTGTATTGAGTGCTCAACAGAGTCTTCCATGACTCAATAACCACACAACAAATATAGTAACTCCTGACCTTGCTCGACTGGGTCTTACAACCCAACCTCACTTGGTAAGGTCTTTAACCTAACCGTGCTCTATAAAGATTGGCATCTTTTGAATACTTGGTGATCCCTTTCCATCTTGAATGCTAATATGGATCTTTCATTCTACTGACTAGAACTAATGTGAGTTATCTTCTTTAGAATCCTAGTTCTAGTTTCCTTATGAGAGATCAAGTGGAAATGGTGGAGTCACCCAATTCTTGAGTGACATTATCATTATTGCTTGAACTTGTATTCTTAGAAGATTTTGGAACTCATTGTTGTCTCATCTGCTTTCTAATTATATTTTTGATAAGATAAACAGGTTTTATAAGGACCCTGAAACCCAAAAGTACTTGCATAAACAAGGCTGATAATAAGCAAAAGAAGCCCAACCAAAATAAAACAAGTCTAATAGCTGATAATAAGCATGAGGCCTAGCCAACAACAGAGGCCAACAAAAAGGCCTGAACAAACTATTTTTAACAAAACAAAGTAAAAGCCAGAACAAAAAGCTAAAAGAGAAACACAAAAAACACAAAAAGACAGAACAAGAGGGCTACTCTTCATTCTTCTTCTCAAGATCCTGCATGGTCTGGGCAGCCTCATAAATCTTCTAGTGCTCCTCGACCTTCTACTCTTGGACTTTCTCCATTTCCTGGTCCAAACTAGTAAAGGTGGTATCAGTGGCCATATCATCATCAGACTTGGCTCTTCCTCTATCCTTTTTGTCCTCATCTACTAACAAGCCTCTATCTTTGAACACACCGGTTAAAGAGAGAATATTTTCATTGATCAAATTGAGGAGAGAGATCATCTAACTAGCCAAATTATGATTATATTTTTCAAGATTCTTAATTCTCCTCTCAACCAAACTAGCTCTATCATTCTAATCCTCTTGGTTCTCATTTTTAGTCTTCTTGTTGTTGCCCTCCAACTAACATACCTTCTCTCTGACCTCTTCTAGCTCATGGTATAGCCACTTGATTGATATAAAATTATCAATAATGTTGTTATGAGCATTGTTCAAAAGGTTCATACTCGTCTCCCTTACATTATTAGAGATGGCCACAATAGCAGGGTCTATGAGCTCTTCAAGATAGGGCTTTTCCTAATTTTCCAATGTTATCAAGTTATTTTTTCTTTTCATCTTCAATTCTTCTAGTATTCATATATTTTTTGGCAAGATGACCAACTTATGTACAAATGAAACATCTTTTGTTAGTGTCTCTTGTCCTCATGTGATGTTTTACACAATTCATTCCAATGTGTCTAAATTCTCCACAATAATGACATTTGCACCAAGTGTTATAGTCCCAACCAAGTATAGCTTTTACAATTTTTTTTGGTGGGTTCAATATCTTAGTTTTTCATTTTGAGGATTTGTGCCCATGCTTATTACATTTATGATATTTTCCTTCAAACTTAGGTTTCTCTTTGCATTCATTTGTCCTATGACTATGCTAACTGTAATTGTAGCACTTTCCATTGAATTTACCTTTCCCATTGCTCCAATATTTGTTTGATGTATGGCCTATCTTACCATAGTGACTTCAAATAGGTCTTTGATTCTTTTGAGCTCCTTTCTTATCTTCTTCTATATCCTAATTTTCCCTTTTTTCTGTAATGGTTTTGCTCATTTAATTGGTTCATGTCTTGAGATTTTTTCATCCTCACATTGGTTTTCCTTTCAATATTTAGAACATTCTATAATCCTTCATTCTCTAATCTTAGATTCATGATTTCTTCATTTGTGTTGGTGAGTTAATCAATGAAGTCTATATGTTGAAGGGATAGGTGTTGAATTTCATTGTTCTTTCTTTCTATCTCTTCTTTTATCTTGTTTTACTCTTCCATGACTTCACACAATCTTACTGACTAAATTTCTTACTCTCTTCTTAGTTTTCTTACTTCTTCTTGAAGAGAACTATTCTTTTCAAATAGTTCTTTGATTGCTTCATCTACTTCATTTGAATTGCTTGAATGGATGTCTTCAATTCTTTCTTCAATGTAGAGTTTATCATTCATCTAAATTGCAAGATATTTTCTTCTTTTCAGGGATTGAGAGAGTTTCTCTTTTGCTTTCTTGACTTGTCCAATAGCCAATTTCAAATCTAGCTTCTCATTGTTAACAGCCTTGTCAAGTCTGAATACCTCCATAGCCTTTGATCTATGTTCAAGTTGTTAAACTTCTTTCCTAAGAACCACAAAGCTCTAATACCAATTTTTGGAAACATTATGATAGGCTAAGTTAATGAGAGCAAAGGGGTGAATCAATAACTTATAAAACATAACACTTAATTAGTAATTAATCTTTTATGAGTATTATGATCTAATTGCATGCATTAGAAACTGAAAACATTAAAGTATTCATAACACTTTGACACACAATTTTATGACCCAGAAACCTTTCAAATAGAAAGTAAAACTAGGGTAGGGATGATACCCACAAGCTTTAGTACTATAGTATAAATTTGGCATGTTAAGGCTTACAATGATCACTTCTAATGATCAACCCTATTAGGAGCAATAAGGACTACTAGGTCCACCTTGCAAAAGGATTTACAATGTGAAAGGATTTGACTGATCCACCTATTAGGATGAAATATTAGTTGATCTCTAATCTGCAACTTGGTTTTCTGAATGAGATTCCTTTGAATGTAGAAATCACCTTGCTATGATAAATAAATCTTTGTTGCTCCTTATACAGCTATAGCCTTTATAATTCTCTCTTTAGCTCTTCTCTACTTATTACATTACTTCCATACAATACATTGGATGGGATACAAAATGTTACATATATACCAATCCAATTTACAAATTACAAAGTTGGCCACAATACAAGTTTACACAAAAATGACAAAGTCGAGCCAACTGCAAGAACTCAAGTTCTAAAGACTGGCTTGGTGAGATTTTGATGCTCAACATCCACTATCAATGCTTGACATCATCATGCACTCATTAAACATCGAAGCTCAGCCCATAATGATTGCTTCCAAGTAGTCTTGAACTCAATCTGCAGTAGTGACTTGGAAAATATTATGAAACTTGGTATATAAATTGAATCACTCGATTCACATTGCATAGCTTGGTCAATGCTATCACTACAAGCTTGGTATAAACTAAATCACTTAGTTAACACTTAGTAGCTCAGTAAACACTAGACTCACATCACATTAATTGTGAACTCGGTAAGCACTACATATGTAATGCCCCGCTAAGGGACCCAAAAGAAATGACCTAAAGTTTTACTAAGTTTTTCAAATTTTATTTTATTTTGAAACAAGAAAGAATAACATACACATCAAACACATAGTAGCAGAAGCAATAACATACAATCAACTAAAAGTATACATAATAGGTTACATTTCTTAGGGATCACAAGACATTGAATTACATATAAATTTAATCTAATACTAAGTCCATCGAATACCACATCCATATGAAAGAATAATTAAAAGTCTAAAGTCTATTTAAATAAATAAAAAATTTTAATGTCTCTTGGCAAATGAAATTCAAAATGCTCAATCATCCACTATACATGTCACAAGGTATGAAAGGCTTAAAATAATATACATATGTAGAAATAGAAATACATCATCCTCCTCAGATCCATGATATAAGGTACAATAAAGTAAATGACACCATCCACCATACATGATACATCCATCCATCATAAAAGATATAAACACCCAACATGAAATACAACTATCCATCATAAAACACAACTAACTAAGTGTGTGGTTCCTCCCAACTATCAATAGCATCATAAGACCAGCATGGACCCTAGCCATCTCCCATACGTAACATCCCAAGCCACCAATCAGATTGTTGGTACTATCATAATAGGGATGTCACTACAAAAACATGCTACAACCTAAGCATAAGGAAATCTAACATGCTATAATAAAGCATAAGATGATCCTACAAAGTAGATAACATCACCTATCACATGCTAATCATCAATATAAGGAAATGCATTAGTAAGTAACATCCATCACAATATATGACCAACCATCAAATGATACAAGATAGAATGAAAGGATATGTAGACAAGAAAACTCTAGCCATAGTGACTAAGGACAAATCTCAATTGTAAGAGTAAAATGTACTACCACCCAATTGCATGGAACCTAAATGGCCCACTCCCACCATGTTGAGGAGATAGTCTCAAGTCCCAAACAGGATATCAAGTCACGTAACACAATTACTCTCTAAGTATAGGAGATCCTAAAAGAAATCAAACTCAAAGATTCTAAGATAGATCGACATCTAATTCTTAGAGGCACATAAGACATGTAGAAAACCTACTATGTAAGCGAGTGAGTGCCATCGCATGAATCATGCTCAGAGTTATCCAAGTAGTCCTTTAGGACTCCTGGGTCCCTAGTGATCCCATTGTAGCCACTAGTATCCTCTCCTACTAACAAGGCATACTACAAAATGCAAGGTCGCAACCAAGCGTTCTCTCTACTCCCATCCTAGTCTATACTAGCACTCAAGGCATGGACGAGAATATACAAGACTCTTATTAGGTTCATTTTAATCCCCATTTAGTGTAATGTTTTCACTTATTAAACAACTCACAATGATTTACATTGGTAGCCACTTTAGGACCCCGACCCCTATTGCGAGCCACTTCCCGACACTACAAGTAAATAACCTACCCTAGGGTCATAAAAGTACAAATCAATAATCATAAAAAAGTTACCTCAATCCTATACAAGCAACTAAAAGGCATCAAAATATAATCCACAATATTCACATTAGTTCTCCACAAGCAACTAAAAAGCACCAAAAGATAATCATAATAATCACAACAGTTCTCTACGAGCAACTGAAAAGCATCAAATGATAAATCACAATATCTATTGGTTCTCAACGAGCAACTAGAAAGTATCCCAAGATAATACTAATAAAAGACTCCAAAATGGTCAAGTCAAACATGTCACAACATGACATCACCAAGAACAATTCATTCAAAACACCTCAGCTTCACACAAGAAGACTAGAAAGCAATAACGAATAGTAAATACAACATATCATCGAGCATGCCATCACATATCCATGGTTGGGATAAAAGGATCAAGATTAAAACATCAGCATGACAACACAAATACATAACCCCCGAGCCTCTGGTAAAAACCTAAGACTGGTCAAAACTGAAACAACCCCCAAACCACAAAACATAAACCGTACATAGAAAACATCAAGGTTTAATTTCACTGTAAGTTTCAAGATTCTATATTTTCTAATTACCAGATTCACTAAAGTTCTCATTTTCAACAGAGACCAGTATGTGTCTATATAGAGTATAATAATTATTAGGGCTTTCGAACCATAAAATTCCTCTAATGTTGGTAGACATCCTTTATATTTAAAATTGACTCAAGTTCCTCAACAATTGAATGTCTTTATCCAAATCATAATTCTAAACATCACGTCCCTCCTAGGTTCATGGAACAAGATTAAATAGTAATTATTCAAGTAATTAATTAATTATTAAATAATGATTAACAACTCTTTAGTAGCATAAAATAGTTTTCTAGTACCCCTTCACATTTTACAATTTTAAATGACTTTAATAATATCTTAATTAAAAAATTAATTAAATATTATTAAAAATAAAATCACTTAATCACTACATTATTATCAATATTAATTGTTTATTTTTTAAAAAATTACATTAAACTTTACAATTATTGGTTTATTAACAAAATGCTAATTAGTAATTATTTATTAACATTTCATAAATTAATATTTAATATATTAAACATTATATATTAATTGACATTTAATAATATATTAAACAATATATTTATTCACATTTAATAATATTAATATTAATTACAAAATACATTAATAAATTAAATTTTATATAAATTAAATTCTAATTTAAAAAATTAATAAAATTTTTTTTAAAACAATTGGCATTTACAAGGCATGTCAGTTTGTCAAGTCATGTGGCTCCCTTAACTGCACGTTGCAGGTACACTGTGACTATGCAATGCAGTAAATCGAGGACACTGTCGAGTTAAGAGGTAAGTGGGGGGTGGGGTTAAACCCCCTCCCCAATGTTATATTTTTTTTTTTTTTTTTTAAATTTTAACTTTCACCTCCCCCCATTTGTATGCATATATTTATTTATTTTAAAATATTTGTTTGTATTAAATTAATTTATGTAATAAGATTTATAAATATATAAAATTTATAATGCAAATCTTTTCTTTAAAAAAATTTACATATATATATATATATATTTATTTATTTATTTATTTATTTATTTATTTATTTAAAAAATTGTTTTCAACACTAATTTGATAGAGAAAATATCATTAACCATCCGAATTTTCAATCTAGAATTTTTATTTTTAAATTCAAACCCTTCCCAAATTAAATACAATTTCTATCATCTAGAAGGAGGGTTTCCAAATTGGTTTTTTCTTGATCTCTTGGCACACAGAAGGAATCATAATGCATATTAGGATTTTCCAAAAATTACAAGATTGAAGGATTCATACAATACAAACAATCAATTTCACAATCATGAAGAAGATAGGATTATCAACTTGCTTAATTCAATCATTGATCAAAACACAAAACCCTACCTAAACCTGATGCTAACACACAACCACCCAGAGAATTCGCTTCTATCCCAAAACTTCTCTCTAACAATTTTCTCAAAACTTTACTTCCAAAATTCGCCTCCAAATTTTGCTCCCAAAATTCATGTCCCAATTCATCTCCCTCAAAAATGAACCCTCAAATGTGATAAAGAGTTCTCTCCTTAAATCGGGGCACTAATTGTGCATTCACCCAGGAGAACTCCATGCTCACCAGACTTTAACTGTAATTAACTTTTCTTAATCTTTCTTCTATCTTTTCCATGCACGTTAATTGCATTGTTAAATAACTTTATTAAATTTTTACTTGAATCCTCTTTTAATTTATTTATTAAATTTAATCCCATGTGCACTTTGTGCAATTAAAATATCTTATTAAATTCACTTATTTTATCTTTTTAAATTAATTTCTTATACTTTCAACTCATGCATACATCATGCAAACCTAAAACCTTTAATTAATTAATATATTTTTACTTTTAACTTTATTTTCAAAACTTAATTGATAAAATATTTATTAACTCAATTAATAATAATTTTTAGCATCTATTTAAAAATGAACTCTAAATATATTATTATTAAATTAAATATTATCATGTTCTAAATTTATCCTTATAACTTTTATCTTCAAATTTAATTCTTTTATTTAATTAATTTCTCTATTAATTAAATATTATTAAATATTAAAATATCATAATAATTTTACATTAAATTAAATCATTAATTTAATCTTTTAATTAGACTTAATTAATAGAAAATACACTAAAGACTCATAAACCAACATTAGAAAACCCGACAAAGAAAAACACATACAAAATCAAACTAAAGGGTTATAATCACGAATTAACATCATTTGACACGTTCAGAGGGTACTCAACTTAGATACTTGTCCTGATTGTTAATTAGGGAAAATGGCTTAAGGGTTTGGGATTTGGACTTAAGAATTTATCTCCCCTCTCTTACCATTGAGATAATGTGATAGGGTACGCTCATCCTAGCAATTCAAGGAAGTCAATACCCGATACCTACAACCTACATAAAATTCACGCATGTACAAACACAATATTCTAAGCTAAATAGGTAATGGCAAGAAGTGGTGCATTTTGTAGATCTCAACTAACAGGTGAGTACGACTCCCTTCCTTAACCACATCAGAAACACCATACATAAAAAAAAAACACACACACACACACCGTACACATGCAGTATGGCGTAAGTATCCATAAGAAAATGCATGATAATAAATCATCTAACTAATCATCATCAATAACTGTAAACACTACAATAATCATCATGTACACATGAAATATAGAGTATCAAGTAATCTCATCATATGATCAACTAAATCTGAAACAATATCTGATAATTTGAAAGTAATGCTACTAATCATCAAGCATAAATTAGCCTAAAAAAGTTTGGCAATGATAATAGAAATGCAAACTAGGGGCAAGCACTACAGCATAACTTGGTTTGCATTGATAAACTTGACATACACTGAGATGCTCAGTTTATACTACTGATCAACACCTTGGTAGTAACTGCTCAGCATAAACCGAATACTATCCCTTGGACTCAATAGCAACTGTAGAACTCGATAGATCTTGAAATGCTTGGTTAACATTATTAACTATACAATGTGCTTGGTAGATACTTACAATATGAATAAGTGTATGTCACTAATAATAAACATGACTAAAATGTCAACAATATTGGTTTCTATACTGTGACTCAGCATCTATATCACTCGGCATGTTTTGCATACTTAGCTCCTAAATCACTCAGCATACATTGTCTGCTTGACATTTGAGTGACTTGTCACATCAGTGACTTGACACTCACTATGGACTCAGCATGCACTATTATATACATTTTGTGCTCAGCATGTACTACTTATTTGGCATGAACTAAGTAAATTACTTAAGTATTCAGACACTCACTAGTCAAAACCAATCTAAGATCAACAACACTATCCATAGTGTCATCCCATTTCTCCTCTTTATTATCAGTATCCTCCTTCAACTTCTCCTTATCATCCCCTGAGGTCTTAGCACTATCCTCTGAATTGGTACCTTCCTCCTCCTCCTCTTGAGAGCATCTAGCCATTTTTTTAAATCTAACCTTTTTCTTAGCAAGCTTATCGAATCTTCTTCTATTCCCACAGCACTCATCATCTAAGTCCCCAATCTCCACTTCAACCCTCTTTTCAATTTTAACTTTTTATTTGCATCTAGCTCAAAAACCAAATTTTTTTTTGCCTACTCTTGACTAGGGATTGACATGGTGAGAGTTTTGGAATAAGGACATAGCTACTACTTGCAAATGCAAGACAAAGGAGGGCACCAATGGGGAGGAAATTATTAATGGCTATAACTTTGGGAGCAAAAAGGGCCAAGTGGAACTAAATTAAATGGAACATGAGGCCTTGGTAAAAAATGGTAAAATTATCCCCTTTCTTCTTTTTCTCCTTAACATCCATAACCATCTCTTCTAGGGCATGCATTAGGAAAAGGGGAATGCGGACAAACTCCCTATTATGAAAGTAATTAAGCAAAGTGAAATGGTAAAAATAATACACACCATATCTACCTTCCAAGGTAAGATACTTCATTATGAGCAAGCACATCCTAGGGCTCTGATAACTTATCCCTCCAAAAATCATCATGATACCTATCCAAGTCTTCCTCACCTCTAAAAAAACTAGACAGACTAGCTTCATCCATCACCTTCGTGATCTTTTGCCACTTCCTGCTAGTTATGTCAAGGACTATCACCATAGATCTAGTATACTCGTTCACCTAGAAGGTGATACCATTGATAGTGACCCTTCTAACCTTATAGATATTGATTAATTACTAAGAATAATTCTCATCATATCTAGATATGGCCAGCATGTATGGGACAAACCCCCCTTCCTTCAACATTATCTAGCTTGTCTACCTTTTGGAGGAATCCTCCATCTTCATGGGCTCTAATATGTTAAGGTCCCCACACATGAGAACTTTCTCCTCAATGATATCACTTTCCATGAGCTTGGTAATTTTAATTTGTAAGAAAAATTCCACCTAGGAAATTATAGAAGTAGGGCTAAAAATGATGTATCTGGTGATTAAAATGGCTTCTACCTTACTCTTCGTGAAGATGTAATATCTAGAATATTCAGGTCATCTTAAAATATCATTACAAAGAGTATAAATGATCCAATGATACCTTAACAATCTGATAGTAGTAATAATTATGACATTTTTTTTAATCATCCCATACCACAAAAAAATGAAGGCTCTTTTTTTAAAAGTCAAGGCTATTAATTTCCTTCCTTTTTCCATGCCCTTGCATGATGCAATCCACATAATTGATCCTTGCTAAATGTTTTTTCATAGTTAAGATGATCATAACCATCATTTTATTAGGAAAGCCACCAAAAATGCAAGTTCTCCAAATTTGGGTAATCATCAAACATAGTTTAGAGGGGTCCTTTCCCTACTTATGAGCAAATTTATGTAATTTGGTAGCATTTTAGTATTTGTCTAGGTTTTAAGGCTATCCAATTCAAATCCCAAGCCTTCCATCGCATTCCCTTCCCTAAAAGTATGTTGTAACTCATATTGATCACGAGTCATTAGGAATTTCCAAATGTCCCCCATTATGCAATGTAAAGCCCAACCTGGTTGAACATGCCCTTAGACAGAATCAATGATGAGTTTAGAATCACCTTCAATGGTTAATTTCCTAACATTCATCTCCACAAAAAATTTAAGGCCCCAAAGTAAGGCAGTGGCCTCCACTATGTTATTAGATCCTTGTCCTAGATTCCCCAAGTAGGCTAATAGCATTTCTCCCCTAGTGTTTCATAGCACACCTCCAATGACCACTAAACCATCTCTCACTGCCCCATCAAAATTGAGCTTGACTATAGACATTTTTGGCGGGATCCAATGGGTACTTCTTCTTGCTAAAATTTTTCATTTGTCAAAGTGTTGGAAGTTGGGGAGAATGCTCCAATTTCTAGCAATCTCCCCATCCTTCATGCTCAGGGGTTCCTATAGGGCTTTTTACTTAGCCACCATAACATTCTTTGTAACCAACTTCCTCAATATCTCTCCCAGTACCTTCTCCCCCCTTTCTTCATCACCTAAAGGCCCAATTATTCCTCTCCTTCTAGAAATCTCAACAAATGTGTGGATGGAGGATATTCGAAAGGATTCTAAGTCAGGGGTGGTAGAAGGGACAATTCTAGTTCTCCACAAATTGTTCCATTCCTCTATTTATGACCCAATCCAATGGAAATTTTCTCCAAATGTAAGACCATACCCTTAAAGTATAGGGGCATTCAAAAAAAAAGGTGCTCTATGCTTTCCTCTGTCTCCATGCAGAGATAGCATTTTTCAGTAATTGATATGTCTCCCCTCCTTAGGTTGTCAGTTGTTAAGATCTAACATGAATGACCTTCCACTAGAAGAAATTGACTTTTGGCAACAAGTGACCATTCCAAATCTTTGTCCAGCTAATGGGGGTTTGATCCTTTTCAAATATAAGGTGGTAGGAAGAATTAACTAAGATCTGACCATTAGTCCTCCTATCCAAAACCACCTTATTAGGCTAAGCATGCAAGGGGAGTTTGTGGTAGCTTATTAGTTCCTCCAATTCTTTAACTAGGGGGTCCTCTTTGTCAGGAGTATTAGCAGTGGATAGGCATTTCCATTTCCTTTGGACATCAATATAGTCAACCACCTTCTCTCCCACCATTCTTTTTAAAGGTTCTTGTAGGCTATTGAACTTGATGTAGATTAGTGGTCTCCCTCTTAGCCCGTTGTCCTCCTAGAATCTTATTCTTTTACCATTTCCCACCAACCTTCTCATCCCTTTCCTCATAAAGGACCTATTCTTAAGGATGTTATTCCAAACCTTAGAGCTACTCAGGGGGTCATTATTGAGGATATTATACCTGAAATGGATGTTGGCTAGGTATTTATACCTCATGATTCTCCTCCATCCAGTCTTGTTTCCCAACAATCTCTACCCCATTTTGGTGAGTAGTGTTTTATTCAAATCAATAATTCTTCTTATTTCTAACCCTCCTTCTCTTTGGGTTTACAAATAGTCTCCCAATTAACAAGGTTCAACTTGTTTCTCTCCTCCATACCAGACCATAGCAAATTTCTTTGCATTTTTTTGAATTTTTCAGCCATACTCTGATTAATCTTGAAAATGGAAAGAAAGTAGATAGGTATACCTTGCAGAGCCACCACCAATAGTTTGAGTTTCCCCACATTACTCGGTATTTTACTTTCCACCTAGCAAGCTTCTTATGCATCCTTTATAGAACAGTGTTCTAGAAGGTGGTGGAAACATCCTTGATCATTAGGGGGAGACCCAAGTAGGTGTCTAAGAGGTTCACGGAGTGACATCATAGGATATTTTTAATCTTAACATGTAAGACTTTGAGAGTGTTAAAATATAGATCTTACTTTTTACTAGGTTAATTTTCTGACCTGGACAATCCTCATAGTTAGTGAGTAGATTCCTCCAAGCTCTAGCCTCTTGGATAGAGGATTTGCCAAATAGGAAACTATCATCCACAAATTATTGAATAACCTTAGGAGGTAGTGCAATAGCTAGTTAGATACCTTTTATGTCACCTAACTATACCAACCTACAAATTGACCTTCCCAACACTTTAGCAACCATAATGAAAGGTAAGGGGATAGAGGGTCACCTTGTCTTAGGCCTCTACCAGCTTGAAAGTTACCCCAGGGGGTCCCATTGAGTAACACCTCATACTATGTGGTTTCCACCATATTTCTTATGTCATCCAATATGTCCTTTTTGAACCCCACCTATTCCAAAACAACATAAAGGAAGGTCCAATTGACTCTACAATAGGCCTTTGAAATATCTAATTTAAGGGTCATTCTTAGTTATCTACTTTTTTCCATGGAGTGAATGATTTCATGGGTGGGAATGGCAACATCTAGGATTTTTCAACCCAAGAAATATCCCTTCTTTAGGCCCCCAATAACCATTTCTAGGAAGGGTTTAATCCTATTGACCAACACCTTGGAGAAGACTTTATAAATGGTATTGCAAAGGTTGATTGGTCTAAAATCACTTATGTTTTTGGGTGTCTAGATCTTAGGCACAAGAATAATAAAGGTTTTATTGATCCTTCTTAGTATTGTCCCAGTTTTGATCATGTCCCTAGTGGCCCAAACTAGCTCATTTTCAATTACTTCCTAGAAATGCTAAAAGAAGGCCCATAGGAAGCCACCAAGACTTGGAGCATGAAAGGCCTTCATAAAAAATACAACTTTCTTCACCTCTTCTTCTGAGACTTTCTCCCTTAGCTTATCATTTTCCTCATTTTCCAACATAGTTGGGATGGTATATTGTTTTCCCTCCTATCCTCCCTTTGGGAGGCATCCATGAAGAACTTAACCACATGTTTTCCCATATCCTCTTGCTCCTTCCTAGCCCTTCTCCCTCCTCTTCAAGGGAGGTAATGATGTTTCTTTTTTTGTATTTTGAATTCAATCTATGGAAGAAAGAGGTATTCTTGTCACCTTTAGAAAGTCAATAAATATAGTATCTTTTCTTTGAGAAGACCTCCCCATTGTTAATAATTTCCTTCCACCTCCCCCTACAATGCTCCTCCTCTTGGCCACAAGCCTATGTATCATCCCTAACTACCATAGTTGCTTGTAGCCTCTTAAGTTCCTCTTCAATATATCTTTTGATTTTTAACACATCCCCCAAAGATATCTTTTCCCATTCCTTCACATTCCTCCTAACATTATCTGGTTTAGGTTAGCTTGAATGTTGTAGTTCCATCCACCCTGATGTTCCACCATTCTTCTACCTTATTTCTAAAGTTTGGGTGAGAGTTCCACATAATTTCATATCTAAAAGGTTTAGGCCCGTTCACCATACCATTCTCTCAATTAAACATAATCAAGGAGTGGTTAGAGATGGTTCTTGAAAGGTTAAAAAGAGAGGAGGCAATGAGGTGTGGCCAGTCCCTTGAAACTAGGAGTCTATCCAATCTTGCTTGGATACAATCCTCACCCTTCCTGTTATTGGTCCAAGTGAAGGGGTTACCCTCTAGTTCAACATCCATGAAATCATAGGAATTCATAAAATCTAAGAGATCCTACATGCTTTCCGAAAAGCCATTATCCCCCCCAACTTTTTAGAAATTTATAAAGGGGTGTTAAAGTCCCCCACGTAAATAATATTTTTATCATTCATGTTTCGCAATATTCCACCCACCCTCCTCTAGGATTCACTTCTTCTAGCCCTAGCATTTGGGGCATAAATGTTAACTAGGTTCCATAGCATTTTTCCATTGTTGAACTTTGTAATCATGATTTATTTTCTTTATGGACCTCCCTACCAGTCAAGACATTGGGATTCCACATAGTTGTTATACCTCCCAAGGCCCCTTCCACTTATAAATGATAAAAGGTAGTCCCAAGCCATAAATTATCAACTAGCTTAGTAAAATTTTGGTCAGTCATCGTAGTTTCCTGAATGAGAATACAATCTACCTTTTCAACTAGAATACATTGCCTAAGAGCATATAGTTTCTGGGAGTTATTCAACCTAGTAATATTCCAAGAAAGGAATTTAATTTCTTACCTTTCTTGATTGTCTCTAGTATAAGTTGTCTTCTATTGGCCACCTCCCTTCCTACTTGCTTTGTTCATCTTATTTTTTTGTTAGGATGTCCCATAGTATTTGTTAACCCCACTCTTGCTTTCTTTCCAACCCTAGTATTCTTTTTAGGGAATTCCCAATCTCTTGTTAACCTTTTCTAAGGAGAGGAAGGGGTCATGAAAGTCATCATACCCTCACCCACCTCAATACTTCTCATAACTTTGGTAGTGGCTTCCTTTGGAGTCACCAATTTGGGCTTTTTTTAGGGTTACATTCCCTAAATAGGGACTATTAGCAATATTTCCAATTTCTCCATTTTGGGAAACTCCTATAACCTCCTTTAGTAGTAAGGAGTTCTTTATGTGTATTATAAACACTATAGTCTATTTCTAGGTTAAAATGATCTAGGACCCCTTGGAGTCCTTCTTGAGTTTATTTGGCTCTTAGTTATAGTATTTCATTTAATTTCCTCTACCATTGGATCTCCCCAAGGGTTCCTAATCTCACCTTATTCCATGGTCTAGTTTGTAGTTTCCCTTCCTATAGTTGGGCATTTTAGGAGGTCATCAATATCCTTTCTAAAAGGATATTCCTCCATGTCAATCCCAATTTTCCCTACTCCACTTGGTGATACATCCAAATGGATAGCTTCCATATTCTTATCTTTCTTGTCTCTTTTCTCTTTGATTTGACCTTCTAGGTTAGCCTCCCTCTTCTCAAATTTTACTCCCACAGAAGTAATCAAAGATTCCCCTAGCATAGTGTTAGACATCAATACCTTTTTCTTATCCTTCTATAATAGTCATTATAATCCATCATCACATGACTAAAATGACCACATTTTTTGCAGTAGAGGCCAACATTCTCGTACTCAATAGTCTAGACATTTTTCCCCCACTTAGTAGACAATGTGACAATGGTTGAGAGGGTTTCATTAATGGTAATGTTCACACGTAGTCTAGCAAAAACTAATCCAAATTTTGTAGGGTTACCTAGTCCCCAACAGAAAAATGACCAAATGTATTTCCTATCCATCTCAAAATATTTTCATCCTAGAACTCTAGTGGTAATCCTGGTAGATGTACCCACACAGGGGCCAAGCTTTGGAGCTCTTGGCTACCATCAAAATCGAGGTGCCATTTCACCAGGGCTAAATAGTGTTGCCATAGCACCAAGTTCCAAAAAGGATGGCCACTAGGTCCTTAACAACTATGAAGTGAAAGAAAAAATATTATTGGACATAGCTAATATGCTCACACTATCTTTGATAAACCACTTCTATGCCATCCACTTCTAGGCCATCTCAATTGTACGTTAGAAGGAAATGAATCTACCCACCACACAATGTTTTAGGGAGGTAGTGGTGCTTTCTACAACACTATCTAGGAAGGAGATTTATCAAATAGTAGCACCATGGGTAACCTTGGGATCCACCAACATGGGAATCCCCTCCTTTCCCACAATAAGTGTCTTTTCCCACCCTCCATTCAGGATGGGGGGAGAGACAATGTTACCATCCTCATTTCGAGTAGAGTCAACTCCAGATTCTAAAAGGAGAGGTTCATGTATGTTCTCCAAACTAGAAGCATTACTCGACAAAGAAAGGGAATCTTCCCTCTAAAGGACCAGCACCATGTGCACGTCCAGGCACTTCAGAATCCCTTGCAAAACTAGACCCTTTGGGGCCATGTCGATTCAAAATTAAAACCATCTATGGGCAAGAAGTTGCAGAGTGGGAATATGATGTAGGCTTATTGTTAACTCTCTTTTTTTTCTTAATAACATTTATTCAAAAAAAATTCTTAAAATAAGAATAACATGATAAAAAAAATTAGTAGAGGCAAATAACTTTGGGGATAAGAAAATATGGTGTGTAGAAAATGAAAATGAGGGGGGAACAAAAACAAAAAGCTGCTTGTGACCAAAAGAAAATGTGTGTAGTGGGCTTCACGCCCAAAGAAAAGAGGTCTCCATTTGTTGTTGCACTGTGAACTATAATAATAAAGTGGTTCATTATTATATATGACATAAAAGAATTTTAATAATACTAAAGCTACAAAGGAAGTTGAAAATAGAATAATTATATTTAGATTAAAACTAGTTATTTCTTTCATAACTTTAGAGTTTTGTATTCATTTCATAATTAATAGTTCAAGAGATGTTATATTTAAATAGGTTTATTATTATTAGAGTTAAAAAGAATGCTAGTAAAAAAAGCATTAACTAAATTAAGAATTAATTAGATGTTTCCTTATCAGTAATTTGAGTCTATTATTATTTTTAGTTTTGAGTTTTCATTCCCTTATTGAAATTTATATTTATAAGGAATTTGATTTTTAAATTTTATTTTCAAATTAATGTGTTGACTTTTTTATTTAATCAATTTTATTAACTTATCATAAAGAAAATATTAATAGAAAGTAGTTCAAATTTTATTTTATTATAAGTTTTCATTCATTTATAAAATAATAATATTTTAAATTTTTTATAATAATAAACTCTAGATATATATGAAATAAAAATAAATTGCCCTTTAATTAATTAGATTACAAAATACAATAAAGAATTTAGTTTTAATAGTTTTTAAGATGACTTGTGATTAGGATAATTAATTAAATTAGTGTTATGATTGTTAACGCATTAAGTAAAACTAGATTAACTTCTTCAACCTAGTTATGAGCTTTATATTCAATATGGAATAGTGATTATAAAATAATAACATACATTATTAGCCTTGAGTAAATCAAATATTAGAATTAAATGATTATCTAGGCTAACATGTAAAACCATGGAATTAAATTTTAAGGGTTAGGTCAAACTCTACAGGAAGGTTCACTAACTTAGTCATGATGGTCAGACAACCATGTGATATAAATTCTATAAATTCTAGGTATCACATTTCACTATTGCAATTTAGCTTAGAAAATTTGTAACTATTATCATAGTAGAAATTCATGTATTTTTTTAATGTTGGTGTGTTTTTTCCTTAAAAAAATTTGGGCACGACATCCTACTATTGTAAGGTGGATTTATACATTTACTTTATATTTCAAGGATTCAATTATTTCAATTAAAGGTTAATTCCTAAACTAGGGTTTGACAAGGGTAAGCCCCCATCAACAATAAAAACCCTTTTTTTGTAAGTTACAAATTTTAGATTGACAAACAGGTTGTAGATTCATATACCCTTTTCATCTTTTTGCAAAATTGCAAAATTAGAAATAATGTCGCACTTATTCTTGTAAGGTCAATCTAGGTCACCCCTGACATGCAAGGTCAACCAAGTCACCCCTAGTGATCCATTTTGGCCCTAACAAATCACTAAATGATTTTTGTGTTTTGTCTATTGTGTGGTTTCAGGCTAAAATCTAGTGATTTTCATCTATTTTGATCATCACGACAAGTGTAAAGTCACATTTAAAAGTTGTACTTCTACCTTCTTTGTCATGTCAACATATCTACTTATTTCATTTACATATCCAATTTTATCTTATCATCTCACAAGGATTTTCAAGGAATTGGTTATCTTTTCCCCTATTCTTCCCTAGACTAGTTTGAATCAATGCTCCTTTTTCATTTGGTTAGCACTAATATTTCTAGATCTAGTTCTTTAGTATTGAGATTGAAGGGATCTATCTCCTTGACTTCCCTCTATGTTTATGTATATGGGGTCATTTGATGAACTTAGGCTTTCTTATCCTTGATTCAAATTTCCAACCCTAAAATATTTAGTAGATGTTTTTTATGAGGTCAAATCACAATTAGATACTTTAGTCCCATGCTATCTCTATGATCACTTTTTTCTACAATATAGTATTCATAGGCCTCCCAGGAAAAGCCCTCATGATTTTTTTTAATTCTCATGGGATATTTCCCTCTCAATCTAAGAGGTGAGTTGATACAAGAAGTGATCAACAAACTTACATGTCATAGAACCTTCAAGCATGAAAAATAGAAACCCCCTTTCTATGGGCTCGATGACTCTTGGAGATGAAACCCAAGTAGCCTTGTGCCTATGCTAGGGAAAACACATATGCCAAGTAACTTCAAGGAAGCCTTATATTCCCTTACACTATGAATAAAATACCAAGGATAATAGGGTAGTTGCTAGATTGGTTTGCAATTAAATCCGTAGAGTTCTCCCAATTGGTTTGCACATGTGAGACTCACTAAAGAGCCTAGTTGACCATGCCAAAATCATAGGAAAGTTTTCCTACCTCAAACTACTACCAACACACATTGCTCAAGCTAAAGAGGAAGAAGTGAGACTTATTTTAAGTACTTTACTTATATATCAACTGAGGATTTTATCAGTTTGAGGTTGTTCTTCAATGGGGACATGCTTCCCAAAGGACAAGAATCTTTAGAAGTTCTCCTAGTATTGTAAATGATGTTTCTAACAACTTGTTGGTACACTTGTCACTTAATTATTTGGATCTAATACATAGGAAAGTAAATGATCCCATGAAAGTTCCATTGAAAAATACTACTAGAAACACATCAAGCACTTGTTCTTTCTAAATTGAGATATTAAATTGTCTGTCTATATTAGAAAACACCTACGATTAAGATACAAGGTTCATTCTCTAAAAGTAAATACATATGTTCTTAAAAATTTGATCATTAACTTAAGAGATGTGAAAGTTTGAAAGATTAGGAAATAAGAATATTTTAGCCTTTAGCATTCAAGAATTTGTTTGCTCATTTTAAGCTCAAAAACAAAGTTTTCAATTAGCAATGTTCGTTAACCATTATGTATTGAAGATTGAATGACTTACTTTCATACCCAAATAAAAATATTCTTTATTTTGATTATTCCCTTAATATTCAAGATTGATGTGATGTGAATGCATACATTGTTCATTTTTAAGCTTCCAAATGAGGTAAGAGTTCAATTTTAAACTAAATTAAATTAGATAATACTAGCTACATACCCTATATAGTCAACAAACAAATCAAAAATTACAATAAGAGTGTTCTTGCAGGTCAAAAGGGCATTCCCGTGATTGCAAGATCATTTTCCTGCAACCTAGGAATGTGTGACAAAAACTAGTGAAGAAAATAAGAGAAAAGAAAATAGAGACCTACACACAAATTTACCATAGAGTGTTCCCATAAAGGCTCATTCTCATAGGCAAAAGACCATGTTCCTACAAAGTCAACCCACATTCTCATGAGGGAGGGAATGAAAGGGAAACTCAAATGTCAAAAATGTTAGAAAATAGTGCATTTTTTAATTTTGTAAAGTGTCTAGGATTCATTCCCATAGGCACATGATCTTGCTTTTGTTGGTAGATAGGCACATTCTCATAGTTGTGGGATCACAAAGTTGAGAGAATTTTCTTTCTTGTTATGTAAAATTTGATTCATGTACCAAAGTCATATGTGCTTTTTCCTCCATGCTTAACCTCTAGAACCTAAAAAATGGCCTATACAAAGCACTCAAAATGGAAATGTTAGATGGTTTGGTTAGTCCTTTATTGAAGAAAAAAACTAATGAAAGATAGAGGAATGACCCTATTCAAGGGTCCCATTGGGCATATGCCAAAATGTGTGCAATAGAAAATAGTGTGTAAAGCATATCAAGATAAACTAGCTATTCACAGACCAATATCAAAGAAACAAATATGACAAACTAAAAGAAAGACAACACAAGAGAATGCAAATCTCAAAAACCCTAGTAGTCTCCTTGATATTGTTGATGTGACCATAATGATCATGAATGTGTTCTCAATAGTGTACTCAATTTTTAATAATGGATGGATTTGATGGATGGGTGCATGAAGATTTGAGTATGATAATAGTGCTTTGATAGTATTTAGCTCTCAAAATAGTATAATAAGTTAAATCAAAGGTGGTTGATTTATAAAGGATTCAAGGGTTCAATTAATAGGCCAAGGGTAGAGAAAACGGATGATTGAGATGAAAAGTATACAGATTATGATGAATGGCTAGGATGCAAGGATAAAGGAGCACATGGATTGTGCTTTCTCAAATCCATAGCATTGTGACAAGTGTTGCAAGGAGAGAGAGAGTGTGTGTGAGGAGATAGGCTTTGTGGAGGATTAGTGAAGTGCATGAAGAGTGAAATAGACTTCTATATTTAGAGGTGGAAGAGGGAGATGTGACTCAAGAGTGTACTTGGGCTTAAGTTAAGAAGACTTAAATCATGCCTTGATTTGTGCAAGTGATCTAGAGAGATAATTAGGCATGGGTAAATGAGGTTATGTGGCCCAATTAAGATGATAATATGGATAAGTTAAGGGATTATGTGGTTGGTAGATGGATTTGCTAGAAAAAAGGTATGTGGAGTCTAATTAAATAAATGAATTATTTAATTGAAAAGGGTAATTACTGGTGCATGAGTTTAGTTTGGGTAACTGTTGGGTTGAGGGTTAGTGGTTAGGGGATTTAATTAATTAAATGGAAGTTAACATAATAGACAATATAATCTAATCAAGGTAACATTTGAATTTGAAGATACAAAGTTGAAATTCACAAAAATTGAGAAGTATAATAGTATTGTGAAAGAAGAACTTGTTAAAACAAAGCATCATCTTGAGAAGTTATATTCAACTACTAATAAACTTGATGAGCAGTTAATGGCACAAAAAATCAAATGGTAATATTCTAGGGAATGAGTACATTAAGGAGAATCTTCTAAATGATCATAGACCATTTTGGAATATTAATAGGAACCAAATTAGTCATTGTTGAAGTTGATAAAAGGTCAACCCCACAGCTCCCAAGAATCACCTACATGCAAGCACCTACATAGAAAGAGAGAAGAAAAATTTATGGAGTTTGGAGTTCCCAGATCCATAGATGAGACATTCTTGATGAGCAAAAAGAGAAATTTCTATTATCAAAAGTGAATAAATATTACAAAGAGAGATTGTCCTTATAAAGGAGATCAAAACCCTAAAAAGGTCTAATCTATTTTGCATGATAATAATTAATAAAAGAATTAATTATTATATGCCTAAAGTTTAGCTTAAGTAAAACAAGGATAATAAGCAACTTAATAATTAATTCAATATGATTTAATCAAGAAGAAAAAACTTTATTACTCTAACAACACCCCCCGAGATAAACTTAGGGAGTAGATAAAAACCTAGAAACTACTACTAAAAGTAAATTTGGGTCCTAGCAACAAAGCCTAATGAGGTGCCAAGCACAACCAAATCTCCAAAAAGAGGAGAAATGGAGAAAACTACATGGCAAAAACCCTACTCCAAAAAGAGATGGAATTAATGTTGAAAAGAACTAGTGAAGGACTAAAGAAGCCTCCAAACTAGGGAACATCCTAGAAGATATGAACAAAAGATGATCATGAAGAACACCGCTAAAGCAGGTAGAAGTTGCAAAGCTTTGTCAAAAGTAATTGTTGATCTAAAGAACCTCCACTGAAATAGAACCTAACTAGGTAGAGAAGACTATAATTTGCATCAAATTAAAAGGCACACAAAGGAAACAACTAAACTCAAAAAAAAATATGGCATGAAACACTAATGCCTAAAGAGTTGATCAATCAAACATGGAAGGCTACAACCAAAGTAGGAATGAAAAGAAGAGTGTCTATATGGTAAATGATCCATCTCATTGAAATGCATAGGTAGCTAGTCACTACATCCATCTAGTACATAGGAATAAAAATTGAATACATAGAACACTCCATCAAACCAAGTATGAGAAATAATAGAAGAACCCCCTAATGTAGACAAGAGTGAGCTGATAGACAACTAGTAAAGTGGGCCAATAGAGTTGCATGTCAAGGAACCATGATCAAGATGCAGAAAAGAGTACATATATGTGTACTAAGGTGATCAATCTCAAACACATCATGTGGTTAATGTCATAGAAAGGAAACTCATTGGACAAAGGAATATGACAAACAAAGGAAAAACATCAACCCCTCATGGTACATTAATCAGAGTAGTGCATGTATAATAAGGCACAAGATATAATAAATCCCAATAATACAATAATCTGTATGAGTGCCCTTAGATGACACTACTCAAATCAAAAGGCAAAATAAGGAAAAATAATTGAAACAAAAATAACGATGGAATATGGCACTTCATCTCAACAGGTTTGCAAGAATGCATACAAATGATGTCTAAATAGACTAGAAGAGATATGAGATTAATACAATAGATAGTACAACCCATGGTGAATCATCTAAAGCAACAAAATTTATCCTTAACCTTGAAACAACCAAGACATCCACTAGAATGCAAAAATTCAAAAGAGCTCAAAAAGACCTTTCCAATGACATAAAGAATTCCCAAATCAAAGGTTGGATGCTCCAGATATGTCTCTTGGAGTGTAAAATAGAACCACTGACTTTGACTAAAAAAAAGGCCATCAAAAAAGCATCAAAACTAAAAAATAACTATACCACTGTAATGGGCTCGGGACCAAATTTCTAACAATATCTTGTTTGTTGAAAATGGAGTTCATATGCCTGAGATATGAGAAAAAAATTGAAGGTAGGTCCAAACAAGCCTTGAAGAGGTGACAGGATATGCTGATACAATGATGTGTTGATGCAATGATGATATTAGCAAGTGATGAGTGTAAATTTGATGGTCAAATTATCATCCAGGCAAAAAAATACCAAAAAATTGACCCTGTTGTTAGAAAATCATCTCATCAAAAAAAGACTAGTAGCCAGAAACAAATCGTCAAAAAATCATCTCACAAAAAAATGGAGGGGCTAGTGTCAGAAGAAAAGTCTAGTGGCTAAAAATGATTTGGCATGTGCTACATGTCAAAGTCTTGGGATAAATGCCCCTATACAATACAAATGGAATGTATGTCTGCCAAAACAAGATCTCCATAAAAAAATTGACGCTAGCCTGAGGACAAGTCAAAAAAGTGTCTGTATTATAATTGCCTTTCTTTTTTAAACATTGTCTAATACATATCAGAAAACCATTACAATAATGCAAACCACCAAAAAAGAAATGGGAAATCACCTTTACATGGAAAGTTAACCTTCTATCATGGAATTGAGGAAGGAAGGAGAGTACCTTTAAACTAGGTGAGTGGGGCCCAATGATTGCCATAAATCATGGGCAAGAGTTTGCACAAAATTTCCATTAACTATGAATTAGATCAATAAAAAAATGCCACCATATTACCAATCATCCAAAACAAGGTAGCACATAAGAAAAAAAGAAAAAAATCACGCCTCTAAAAAAACATTCCAAAATTTGGAAACCACCATTGGTATGCAAAAACCAATTCCATGCATAGACCTTAAATAAGGATGAACAAATTCAAATCGATCACTGTCAAAGGGAGTGCTTCAAACTCCAAGGCAGGCAAGGCTACCTGGAATGGTCATCAACAAACTTAGGGCATGGTGATGGAGATAGAACCACTTGGAGAAGGCACGGTAGGTACAAAACAAAGACTCCTCTACCAAAAATGTTAGCATGTCAAGACTGCCAAAAAACTTGTAGACCAAGGAATCCACCTAAAACTAACAACAAAAGGATTGTTTATCCTGAGAGGTCAATAGGATGACATGGCACAAAATGCACTAACAAAAGGGTTTGTGTACCCAATAGATATGACATAACCACATTCAGAGCATCCTCCAAAGAAAAAAACTATGTGCTTCTTCAAAAAATTGACAACAACCAATATTCACCAAAAATGTAGATGCAGGCACCAAAACTGACATTGACCATGGGGCGGACATGCATTGGAAAAGTACCAATGTGGCCTATTTATGTGATAGGTTAAAGTAAGGAAACAAATACATAAAAAATAATGTCAAACTCAAATGAGCATGGGCCATGTAAAGCTAAGACGATGGGAGTTGTACCAAGTTCATGGAGGCGCAACTAAAAAACATACATTAAACTCCAATAACCTCTCAAAAATTGTATCTCCCCCAAAAAATGATGGGCTGATATGGAAAAGAGGCCCCACAACCAAAGGCAAGGGAGGGAGTAGAGTCTCCAATAATTAGGATGAAAAATGCAATAGCTAAGCCAAGAAAGTACATGTGCAACCCCAAATAAAAATCATTTTCCAATAGAAACACCTAGTGGATCATAAAAAATGCAATCTCCAACAATCTGCAACCCAATAACAATCTAGAGACACAATGTCCAATGTGTGCAAAGGAGGAGAAAGGCTTCAAGGATGGAGTGGGGTCCACTGATAGGTCTTTGCACAAGAAACAAGCAGTCAGGAATGAGAGTACCTTTGTGAGCCCAAAAAAGGCCCCTCCTCCAATTGTTACCTCTTAAAGCATACCCTGTCCAATATGATCTAGGTACCAAAAAAATTTCCTCAAAAGTCAACATCATCCAAACTGGACATATTTTATATGAACATGGAGGTTTTTGAGTGCTTTCATCTCAATAGCGATCTCTATTTAGGCATAAAGTGCTCTGAAAAATAGGTCCTCCCTAGATCCAATACAAAATCCTTTGAAAGCCAGAGATTTGAAAATTGATGCCAAATCTCTCACAAAAAGAATAGGGGCATGAAGATCTAGAGCTCTAATACCATGATGAATTTGATGAAAAATCAACCCCATAGCTCCCAAGAATCACCTAAATGCAAACACCTGTCACAGAAAAAGAGAATCAAAAGCTATGGAGGTTGGAATTCCCAAATCCATAGATGAGACATTCTTGATGAGAGAAAAAGGAGATTTCTATTATCAAAAGTGAATGAATATTACAAAGAGAAATCATCCTTATAAAGGAGATTGAAACCCTAAAAAGGTCTAACCTAGGTTGCATGATAATAATTAATAAAAGACTTAATAGTGATATGCCTAAAGTTTAGCTTAAGTAAATTAGAGATAATAAGTGACTTAATAATTAAGTTTAGACCTCACACACACACATACTTATATTAAGTATATAGCCTCGTATATATTTTATTACATTATTTATTTAGAACTTACATAAGCGTAAAATTATAATGAGCCTCATATTTCATATATCCTTATCTTGCATATATGAGCCTCCATTATAAAAATTTTAGTTCTAAATAAAGAATATATCCACGTATCTCATATATTCTTTAGTTAGAACTTTCTTGCATTCCTTTTTATTTTATTTTTATTTTTGTTCGCAACCATAGTTGATAACCTCTTATATATATATATATATATATATATATATATATATATATATATATATATATATATATATATATGTATGTATGTATGTATGTATGTATGTATGTATGTATGTATGTATGTATGTATGTATGTATGTATGTATGTATGTATGTATGTATGTATGTATGTATGTATGTATGTATGTATGTATGTATGTATGTATGTATGTATGTATGTATGTATGTATGTATGTATGTATGTATGTATGTATGTATGTATGTATGTATGTATGTATGTATGTATGTATGTATGTATGTATGTATGTATGTATGTATGTATGTGTACATATATGTATGTATGTATGTATGTGTACATATATGTATGTATATATATATTTATATATGTATATATATATATATATAATCAGTTTATATTATTTATTTTTTTTATTTTTTTTAGTTTTTTATTGATTAGTAAACTATCTTATTTTTCACTAAATATCACTTAGTATTTATTTATTATAGAGATATTTAAACTTATTATATAGGTGTTTTTTGGATAGGTTTATCTTTAACTTGTTTTAGATTATAGATCAAGCATGACTTTTATAAATTTAACCTTTTGTATTATTGTCTTCGCTTACACACACACACACACACACACACACACACACACACACACACACACACACACACACACACACATTGCACACACATTCTATATTCTTGCTCAAGGATAAAATTATTTTTACTACATCTTATTGGTTTGGTGGGTTTGCTTGGTTTATTTTTCAACTCAAGGTCTTGTCACTTTTTCTTTGTGTTCCTTTGTTTTAGTTTTTTAGTTTTTTTGACCTTTTCCTCTTGCTCCTCAGTTGGTGTGCTTACCTTTTCCTTCCTTTTTATTCTTCATGAGTGAGGCTAAGTATGTAGTTTTATCATTCTATTCTTGCATTTCTCTCATCCTGATGATGGATCATAGAGTGTGATCCGAAATGTTGATGCTAAAAATTACACACACAATAGAATCCAGAAACAAATGTTATTAGTTAATAATTGAATCAATATGATTTAATTAACAAGAAAAAACTTTATTACTCTAATAGTCATCATATCATATCAACCAGACTAAAGATCAAATTGAGCTACATAGAGATCAGAGGATGCCAATCAAAGGTAGATGTTATGCATGCAACAAGTATGAACATGTGAGGAAGGATTCTAGAGCTAACATGAATGCTAAACCATTTAACTTCTCATAACCTAGCTACAATTTAATTATACAACTAATTTCTAGAAAGAAACTCTATCTAATTTATAACAACTAATACTCAAACTTAATAAACAAAAACTAATAGCAGAAGAAAAATAATAGAAGTCAATTACACATACACAATAACATGAAGATACCTAAGAAGCCCCAGTTTGAGAAAAAACTTTCAAATGTTGGATCTTCCATTCAACCTAACAACAAACTTTCTCTTCCAAAATACAATAAAGTTTACTACAACAATTTTTCATATATATAGAGCCTAACTACTTTATTTAGACTCCAATAAATAAAATTTCCTTACTTTCTTTGGCTTTAAGACATATAAAATGACTCTTTCTTTAGGCAACCTCACAAAAGTCATAATTATCAAATAAATAATAAAAACTAAAGTTATTGCTAAACATTCCACTCAAGTTGCTTTAAAGAAACTCCACCTTCCAAGCTAGAGAAACAAAAAACAATACTCCCTCTTAGTGAGGAAGGTGTTTTTCACAACACCCAACTTATCCCTAAAGAATACAAACTTATTATTCACCAAAGTTGTTGTCAAGTTGTGTGCTATATTTTGTTTGTAAGAATATACCAACTTTTTTCTCCTTCTCAATACAATAACTGATGAAGTGATACTTGATCTCAATGTTTTGGAACTTTTCATGAAACATTGGATTCTCAAAAAAACTTATGCGACTCAAATTATCATAGTAAATGAGTGAAGGATCTAGCTTTTGATCAAAGATCCCAACTAGAAGTTTATGAATCTAGATAGCCTCGGATGTAGTCATGTTGGCTGCCATATACTTAGCCTCTATAGAACTATGTAAATGACTTCTATTTCTTATTGTATAAAGAGGCAATTCTTGACCCTAAACTTAAACTACATCCTAAAGTGCTCTTCCTATCAACTACACTACCTTCCCAGTCCACATCAGTAAACAACTCAAGCTTCACTCCATCTCATTGAGCATATTTTTGCCCATAATCAATAGTGTGTTAGAGATATTTCAAAACATGCTTTGCAACTATCCATTGCACATGTTAGGATCCACCTTAAGCTAACTAAGAGAGTTCACCATAAAATGAATGTTTGAATTGGTGTTGACCAAATACATAAGAGAGCCTATCAATTATATGTATAAAGTAGATTCCATTGCCTCTGATATAGAACCATCAATCTTCTTCCAATTGGTATGAGTGGTGTTGACATGGGCTTATAGTTCTCCATCCTAAATCACTTCAAGATATCAATTAAGTATTTCCCTTGTCCAAGGAAAATATCTCCCTCTTTCTATCACAACTCTAATCCTAGAAAGTTGTTCATCAACCCTAAATTCTTCATCTCAAAACCCCATGCAAGGTCCCTCTTACAATGTGTTATGAGATCCTTTGGCCTTGTGAGCTATAAGTCATCAACATACAACAATAGTATGATAAGTTTACCTTCACCTGAACATAGTATAGGTTTGAATCTTCCTCACTTTTGATGAAGCCCACACTCTAAAAGTAATTGTCAATACATGAATACCACACCCTAGGATCCTTCTTGAGTCCATAGAGTTTTCTTTTTAATATGCAAACAAGAGAATCCCTCCCATGTAATTCAAATCCTGCAAGTTTCTTAATGCACATTTCTTCATCAATTACTCCATTTAGAAGCATTGTTTTAACATTCACCTACTGAATCTTACAACTCATTTGTGTAGCCACAAATATTATAGCTCTTATGGAAGGGTACTTTGCTACTGGATAAAATTTCTCATCATAGTCAATTTATTTATTTTGAGAAACCCCCTTAGCCACAAAACGAGCTTTGAAATTTTCTATACTACCATCTATAACATGCACAATCTTATACAACTATTTTGAGGCCACCATAGACTTATCTGTTGGTCATTGTACTACCTCCCACATGCTATGCTTCATGATGGAAGAATACTCTTCCACCATAGCATCCTTCCATACTTGGTGCTTGGATGCCTCTTAAAAGATGGAAAGCTTTAGTTCAATTAATTCACTCATTAGTGCCACATAATTAGCATAATATTTTGGAGCCTTTCTTTGTCTCACCAAATCTTGTGGATCACCAATATATTCCTAAGCCTCTCTCAAGCTTTCTTAATTTCCCTATTTTTCCTCTTCTTTATAATAGGGATATGAGGCTAAGGATTTCTTTGTTCTTCCTGATCATCCTATTTATTTTTCTTTCCTTTCTCTCCAACTTGTGTGATTGAAGTTTGAGGAATCTATGCAACCTCAAATGTGGATGATTTCTCCTCCCATTCATTAAGTTGATAGAATTTTGAAGATTCATCTCCTCTTGAAACTTTAAATATTTGTGAACAACTATTTTCCTAAGGGAAGAAGTATAATCTTGATAAGCCTTACAAGTTTCATTGTACCCAACAAGGATACCCTTCTCTGTAGTTCATTGTAACTTTGTTCTTTTCTCCAAAAGAATGTGGCAATACACAAGGCATCCAAAAATGTAGATATGGCCCAAAATAAGTTTCTTAGGTCACTAAATTCCTCTTTTGGAGTCAATTTCCTCAACATTTTGTGAGGGTTCCTAATATGAAAATACACAATTGTATTGCAAGCTTCTTCCCATAGAAACTAAGACAAGCTTTGATCATGAAGCATGACCTTGGCTACTCCAACTATAGTCATGTTCTTATGCTCAGTAACCCCATTTTGTTGAGGGTTGTATGGAATTAACAACTCTTTCTTGATACAATACAAAGCACAAATTTTTTTGAAGGCATTCAAGGTATACCCACCTCCATTATCACACCTTAGTATCTTCATCTTTCTCCCTATTTAGTTTTGCACAAGAGCCTTAAACTCTTTGAACTTACTAAAGAGAACATCGTTGTTCTTTATAAAATATGTCCATGTCTTCTTAGAGAAATCATCAGTGAAAGTAACATAATACTCATACCCATTTAAGGATTTGGTTGACATAGGCCCACATACATTTGCATGTACGAGATCCAAAAAACCTTTAGATCTATTATAAATAATTCAAAAATTCCTCTTAGCATATTTCCCAAAAGCACTACCCTACACACTTCATGCTTTTTTATCATCATCTCAAGTAAACCCATCACTATTTCTTTGAGCACATTAAGTGCTCAAACTATAACAAAAAACAAGTTTCCTTGCATGACTCAGATCACTCTTGCAACCTAGGAGTCCTTGGGATGAATATAAACTTTTCCCCTTTCAAAGGTTAAGATGTAACCCGTGTCTTCAAAAGTAGAAACTGAAATTAAATTCTTTGTCATGCTAGGAACATACACCACATCCTTGACCAAAAAGGGTTTTCCAAAATCCCTATGAAAGTTAAGAGTACCAACAACAATTGCATAGTACTTGGCATTATCAGCAAGCCTATATATAAATCCACCTTCTTCTCCTCCAACTTGGTGAAACAATCTCTAACTCTTGTACTCATGTGAGAAGAAGCCCTGCTATTAGTATAGTGGACCTAGTTGGCCACTAAGCTTGAGAAATAGGTAGTGAGTGAAAATTCATTATCAAATTATGATGCAAACTCATCCACCTCTATTGTAGCAACTATTAGAGTAAATAATTATTTATTTATTAATTATTTATTATATTACTTAAGCTTACTTAGGTAAATTCATTTATTTAATATTTTATATTTAATGCATGTAGTGGTTAGTTGTTGACAACACGAGAGTTTGTTCCCTTCTAGCTTGTTCTACAAGCTTCCATGAGCTCTTTATATTCAGGCTCCCTCTTTGTATTTTCATAAGGCATTGTGCATATTGTAAAGACATTTTCTTCTTGTATTTGCACATATTGTCCCTCATGTTCATTTAGGGTTTTTCCCTTGCTCCTCGCTCTTCCTTCCTTGGCTTCTCTTTGACAAGTTTTCACATGTAGGTGATCTTGGGCGTCTTCGGAGTTGGCTTTCATCAACTCCACCATGGTATCAGAGCCTTCCTATTGCTGCTTGGTTGAAGGATTTTTGAAGCCGTGATTTGAAGTCAGAAACCCTAGTTTGTTTGTGCATTTTTTCTTCAAATCAGGGGATCAACAAATTTTCAGAGCACATTGAGGCCAAACGAACATCGCCATTAGATTCAGAAGGCCGTTTGCAGTTAGGATTCATTTAAAACTTTTCATTTTTGGAGACAGAGCTCCAAGAGGCAAATTTTTTTGCTAGCAGGAGGTTTCGTACGATTGTATGGATGATTTCGGCATTAAAATTTTTTAAATATATATATTTTCAGGCATGCCGCCACAGCACCACCCAATGGCCACTGTGAGGCTGCCCGCACTCAACCAGAGCACCACCTACTCTCTGTCTCCACCAGCGCACCTCCTAGTCTGTCGCTCAAACTCTGCACTTCCCGCATGTTGCTCCTTCCAGCGACGCCTCCAAACTATGCCACCTCCGCCTATTTTTGGCTGCTGCTGCAAGTTTTCTCCACTGTCTGCATTGCTCCGATAGCTCCACTCTGTAGCCACCACTATCCTCCTATAGCCCCGCCTTCTATCAGCCGCCTACGTGGACATTTGGTCTAGTTAGCTCCTAAGCAGCCAGTCTGCATCAGACACGTGGCAGGGGTGGCACGTGGCACATTGCCACATGGACCCTGCCACGTCAGCATTTTGCGATGTGGCTACCATGTGGACTTGCCACATGACATGCCACATGGCCTCTTTTTTGTTGTGACGGCTGACGGGCCGTTAATTTTAAGCCTGTAGTTTGCTTACATCAGCATGATGTCAGTGCTTGCATCATCAACCTTACTTGCACTCTCCTTCTAGGTCCTTTTTAACCTACCTTTGGTTTTTTGGCCATAACTTGAGCATACGAAAGTATTTTTCCAATTTGAAAGAAGTGCCAGAAAGCTAGTTCTGAGACAAAGAATTTGGTGTAGGTATTTTTAAGTTTTGATGCATTTTTATTGCCTATTTTTTTAGTTGAAGTCCAAAGTTCTATTTTTGACTCCGGCAAGCATATCTTTTGTGTCCCATGCCTGTTTTTTGAAAACTTTATATTTTTAGAAAGCTGGTTCTGTCACCTTTTCAAAAATGTGGTCATTTTCTTGAGTTTTTGGCCCATGCTTTTTCTATAATAGTTTTGGAACTTTTTCTATATGGTAGATATTTTGGGTGATTTAGGCCCGAGGATCATTTTCCTAGCATGGATTCTCTTGTTTTCAGCTGTACTTTATTTTGTTGCAGCTTGTTTTCAGTTTTGATCATTGTAGCTATCATTTTGAAGCACTTTTATGTATCGCACTGAGATAAAGTGCCACTTTTGCATTCCAGGGGTCATGAACTTTATTTTGAGTCAGTTGTACATGCACTATTTTTATAAAGCAACATGGAGGGATAGTTGTTTGTTGTTTTAGGCATTCTCCCTTTGTCAAGTGAGTGTCCCTTCCACAACATTAGCCCTATGTAGAGTCAGTTTGACTCTGTCTTTATAGGTGTCTATACCTCTTTCCCTCTCTCATCGTTCTTGGTTCATTTGCAGGAGACTTTGGCCCACCTTCTCAGTTGCCTATCATAACAACCTATCTACATTAAGGGGGGGTTATGTTGTTGTTCTAATGCATCTGTGGTTCAATGGTTCGATAGCGTGAACTATGTATTCAGTGATTGATCCTATATACAAGGCGATTGCAATAGCTAGCTACCTATGCATTTCGGTGAGATGGATCATCTACCATATAGACATGCTCGATTCATGCCTTCTTCCTTCATGGAGGTTCTTAAGTTCTTTAGTTTGACAAATTTGTAGCTTCTTCATGCTTCAGTGATTCTCGTCATGATCTCTCCTTGTTCCTATTTTAGGGGACATTTCCCTAGTTGGAGGCTTCTTCAGTTCTTCACTAGGTTCTTACCTCTTTTTGGGGGAGGGTTTTTCCCACATGGTTTTCTCTCTTTCCCTATTTACAGAGGTTGCATTTTATTGCATTGTACTTGGGTACCTAATATGGCCTCGTTTCCAGGACCCATTCTGCATTTCATCTTAGTTTTGTGAGCTTAAGGAATTTTCCTAAGTTGCACTTAAGGGGGAGGTGTTAGAGTAAATAATTAATTATTAATTATTTATTTATTCTATTACTTAAGCTTACTTAGGTAAATGCATTTATTTAATATTTTATATTTAATGCATGTAGTGGTTAGTTGTTGACAACAAGGGAGTTTGTTCCCTTCTAGCATGTTCCACCTTTTGTGGATATGTGCTAAGTTGTCATCCTTATCTTCTACCACCTTCTAGCTTGTTCTACAAGCTTCCATGAGCTCTTTATATTCAGGCTCCCTCTTTGTATTTTCATAAGGTATTTTGCATATTATAAATACATTTTCTTCTTGTGTTTGCACATATTGTCTCTCATGTCCATTTAGGGTTTTTCCCTTGCTCCTCGCTCTTCCTTCATTGGCTTCTCTTTGATAGGTTTTCGCATGTAGGTGATCTTGGGCATCATCGGAGTTGGCTTTCATCAACTCCAACAGCAACAACTTGCTTCTTCTTATTGTTCTTATTTTTCTTATTCTTATTTGGACATTGACTGGCATAGTGACCCATTTGATTGCAACAAAAATATTCTATCCTAGTCAAATCTTTATTTTGCCCACTCTTAGAAGAAGAACCTTCTATTTGATCCTTTTTAGACTTCCTCTTACCCTTTCTAGCAAGAGCAATATTTTTTTCATCTTGACCCTTCTTTGTATGGTCTCCTTAACAAGCACCTTCATAAATTTCCTCTTAAACAAAATCATCCCAAATTCTTGCCCAATCAAGTAGCATGTTGGTGTTTTAAAATGTTATAGGTTTCAAATTACCCCGATGAGAAGAAGATACATCTAGGGGCAGCTAATTCCCATCTTCAACATACCCTTTCAGACACCAGGCCAACTATAAGGCTAGACTCTTCTTCTACTTTAGGCTCTACAAAACCTAGGTGGTTGTACCTCAGAATCACTTATATGGTACCAATGCTAAACATATTCTTGAATCTATTGATAGTAGATGAAACCCTTATTTCTCTTTTTGTCTCATGCAATAACATAGATTTCCAATAGCTAAATGCAATACAATGCAATTCTTAAGCTAGGTGAGTGCATTATGTTTTAGCTCTTCAAACATAAAACATAAAGATGATTTCAATTTTATTTGATTTTATGTGAGTGGGGAAAGTGGATGAAAACCAAGTATGGAGAACAAACTAATGATCCTATAGTTGATCAGTGCCTCATCCATTGGGAAATTCACAAATCTCTCTCATGCATTTTGGATATCTAAGACACATATCCTATGCCAGGATTCCAGATCTATCTATTTACCTTGTAAATTGGATATCAATGTTGATCTAAATCTCATTCTTACCTAATATCCTCCTCAATAAACCTGCAACCTTGTTGATTTCCCTGAAGCATTTACATAACTTATTGAATTATAAGCAACTATGAAACAACATAGAGCCTTAAGCAACTGCAACTATGACCTAGGCTCTTTGTTTAAAGATCATAAAACATTACAAATCATTGAGAAAGGAGCAATATTTAAAAATAAACTCAACACCTACTGTTCTTTGTATTGATTTCCTTGAAATAATCCATGAAGATGCATGAAATTAACTCACAAAATACCAAATAAAATAGATTGTACAATATACATATGATATCATACAAGAGAGAAAATGGTGGGAATGAGAAACTAATGGGATGGGAAGGGGGTATCATAGCCAAAGCATAGCTTCATGGCCTGGAACTAGCACATCCCAAATACTTTCCATTCAGACTTTATAAATTCCAAAATCTCCTTTCCAATTTTCAACTCCCTTTTCCCATTTTTTCCAACCTCTCAAATTAAACAGAGAAAAATACATATATAGGATGAAAGAATTCAATCCTAGCCTAGAGATATTTTCCATTTCCTCCTCTATTCAAAAAAGATTTGATTCTTCAATCATGACTCCAACTTCAATCCTAAAATTCATCACAACTAGAAAATAAATATTCCCCATAGCTAAAAAGTTGGAGCCAAATTATACCAGAATAAAATAATATTCTCAAAACTAACCCAATAGACCTTTTACCATGTGTTTTTACCAGGACTGTAACTATGTTTTCAATTTTCACCAATTTCACTAAGAAGACCCAAAATTTATATTTCTACCTATAACTTGAATCAATGACATCCTATGCCAAAGAAAACTCCAGAATTGGAAAGTTTGTCTTCTCTCAGTTTCAACAATATATAATATGCCTATATTCACTTATCGGGAACTCCCAAAATCTCAGTTTGAAAAATTAGCTCCCACTAGACTTTGGAACTAGATTATTGTAAATATTTGATTTTTCATAAATTTTAAGCTATAGGGCTAATTCAAACTTTATTTAAAATGAACAGGCACATGAATTTGAGAAGGATTATTAAAAAATTAATTTTTTAATGCAATTTTGAATTTCCCTCCAGAAGTCCATCTAGGTCAAACCTTGTTGACCATTTTTGACATGTCTCCTGTCTTGATTTGCTAACTGTTGCTTCATCATCATGACTCATCATTGTGCCACATCATTGGTCACTATGTCACTTGATGAGTCAGCATCGTGACATAATGACCACATGACATGTGTCATCTTTACCATCTCAGCATCTAGTCATTGGTCCATGTCACTATTTGATTCACCACCTACTACCACTTCTCATATCCTGATTCATCCTCACCATTGTTGTTAGGTCCCATGACATCCTACAAGATTTCTACTTTTCTAGGAGGTCACCATGTTGCTACCATCAAGATCCTCCCATTTTTTGGTGATGACATGGCGACCACCGAAATTTGATGAGTTTTTCGACTACTTCCTCCTTTGCCCCGTCAGTCAAAATTTACTTTATTTTCATGCCAGCTATCATCCATGATGGGCCCCATGATGCAAGCCATGGCTTCTAAAAGCCCTTGTCTTATAGACAACTTACTATTGAGCATTCTTGCATTTAAACATGAAAATGTCTCTATACCCACTCAATGTGGGATATATCCTTTTAGAAAAAATTTCTCCTATGACTACCAGAATGAAAACATGCAATTGCTTCAGGCTCCTTGTGGTACTATTCTTCATTTACCATCATGAATGACTGACTCTTTCATTTGATTCTTCTCTTTTCTATTTATCATGGGCTTCTTGTTGAACGTGGGCATCCTTTTGACATCCCACGGTAGCACATGGCCTTCTCCATCATGGAAAGTCATGGGCTCTCCCTAACACACCTCTCCTTGTCACATGTTGCCTCTTTTTCATGTAGCAAATTTGTTTTGCAGTCATGGTCATCTTCCTTGGTTGCGAGTTCTCCAAATTGGGGAGGCATCTTTCTGTATTTGCCTTCCTTTTACCTCTTCAAATGGTTTCTCCCCAATCCTCCTTGAAATCATCATCGTAGATGGAAAATGCACTAGCATCCCCATGCTACCTCTACTACTAGTACATCTAGGCTAGCATGTTTGGTTTCATCCTCTTACTCATGTGGATGCTCTGCCCCAGCTAATTTCCTATAACCATGGAGCTCCCTGCAAGCCGTGGGCTACCCTATTTCCTGACAAGCTGTAGCATTTTCTCTTCTTGGGAGCAGGTTTCGAAGGAAATCAAATGTCTCACTTTTATTTTTTATATGTTATCTACCGTAAAATGGGAAAGTGAAGTGTCCAGTTGCTCTCCTTCAACCTATTTTCCTTCCTACTTGTGGGCTTCCATGATGGCATCTCCCTTTGCTAAGAATCCTTTTCACCTTCAGAATGTTTGCATTTGGTTCATTTTTCTCTTGAACTTCACAAATTCCATCCTCTCTTTTTTTTTTATACCAGTTTTTTCAACATTCATCTTGCTTTCCTTCTCAATCCCACTGTTGGAAAAAAGAAAAATGCTTGGGCCATCAAACAAAGTAACATTATCATGGTAGTCATTCACAAGTTTTATCTTCATGTCTTGTTCAATGTTGTATTCTGCATTCTCTCCATATTTGAAATTGAGGTCAATGTCTATATAATGACTAATTGATTTAGTCTGTTAAAGTTATTTGTATGAACATGCTTCTGAGCTTCTATGGCATTGCCATGCAACTTAACTTTGTAGCTTTCTCTAGGCTAAAATGGGAGTAAAGTTGTTTTTCTGCTGCCCCAAAACAACAAACCAAAAGTGGCCACCCAAATGCAAAGTTATTATTATTTTCTTCATAATATTCTTCTTTGTATTGATCTAATTCAAGAAAATCTTCTCTCTCCACATTGGACTCTCTCTATTAATCCTCCATAACTGCCCCTTTTCAAGAGCTCACTGAAGAGTTCAAATCCCTCCTTTTAGGTTTGCCACTTGTATAATATTAATAATTCCCATGCTCAACAGTAACACATACATATACTAAAGGAATATAATAATTAAAATAATATAACCTCCTCTTTAAAACATCTTTTATGCCCTCGAGTTCTATCAATCTAAATCATATTAGTTGGGTCCCCCAAACTGGGTCCAACTAAAAAAAATTTGTTTTCAAACAACTAAACTGTCAAATTGATCTATTAGTCATTTGATATAGATCCAAGTCAAAATCCATCACTGAACTACCAATTAAAACTTGTTTTATCACTTTCTTGCAAATTGTCAACTTTGTGCTAGCAGGTGCTTTGACTAGCTATAAAAACTAACCAAAACATCTGACCAGGCTCTGAAATTCAACACACTGGTTCTTTGGTCTACATACTCTTACCCTGTTGAATCTTGTCTCATAAAGAATTATCAGTCAAAAGATATTGACTATTAAATTTTCCCTCTCGAAATTGCCTGCAAGAAAACATGTCAGCAAACAATAAATTGCATTCAAATTTGGCTTTGAAAACTAGGTAAATAGACACTTAGGGAAATGAAAATTGGGGCATTGGTTCACTTTCATGAGGAGATTATGAATCTATGATCAAGGCTCATGATAAATAATAAGACAAAAATGGTGAGCAATCAAAGTAGCCTACTCAAATTTGCAGACTGGAAGCAATGTGAGAAAATCATTTTTTGCAAACGAAATGGACTTGGAAAAGTGTGCAGACAAATTTGTCAAGACTTGAAACTTGGCACACTTAAAGAATTTTTAGAGTACAACATAGTGGTACAACCCATTTGATCTCATCTATCATAGATTTGGAGTTATGATATCACAAACAAGGGTACTGACCAATCTGCATTTTATGACATCAATAAAAAGTTACAAATTGCATTTGGAATCGCATTTGAAAACTAATCAAATGGATATGTCATAAGCTCAAAATTGAAACATAGAAAGTCTCTAACCTCTAAAATACAACACAAAATGAATTTTCTCATTTTGGTCAACTAGGTCAAAGTTATACCAAGTCAAACAGGGCCTCCCAGAATTCTAAACAATTTACATCAGCATGACAACAATAAATGACCAACTTTGAGGGATTCAAAACCTAGTCAAATGGATTTGAAATAAGCTAAACATTAAAACATAGGTTCTTTGGTATGGAAACTAAACACTTCCAAAGCAAAAAGTCATGAAACATTACTGGGTGTGAGATATTCAATTGTAAACATGGCCTCTTGTTGTTGTTTGACACTTAGGAAAAAATGTAGAATTGGACATTGCTCAAAATGAGACTTCGCAGAATGGCAGTTTATCATAATGGAACATAGAGACATACTAAATGCAAGGTGTTAGAAACATTAGACACCTCTTAGGCCTCACAAATATAGCTGGGTACACATGCATTTAAAAGGGCTAAAAAACTTGGAATGGTGCTCAAATCGGGAAGGCAATTTTGAGTCCCAACAATGGCTCTATCTGGGGATGCATGTCCCTTGTAGGAATGGCAAGGATTTTAATCTCTAGAAGAAGTAGATCACACACAAAAACTTCTCTTGCACAGCTTTATTGAAAATAGGGAAACTACTCCTACTATGTACAAATGATGGCCCCGAGACACTGAACTTCAACAAGAACTTTTACCTCTATCATAAATCTAATTTTCATCTAAAATTTCATGAGGTAAGTTGGAAATATCACTTATATCAGTTTCAGCAATCATATTAACATCTTGAAACAACTCACTTAGTAAAATTGAATCTACAACTTCACTTTCATAATGCACAAAAAAACTAGATTCACTCTCTACAACTTGCTCATTATGAAAGTTCTGATCAGCATGCTCAAAAGTATCAAAATCAAACTAAAAATCCTCTTCAATGAATGAATCATGCATGCTATCAACTTTGAATATGAAGGCTTCATACTCAACTTGGGGAAAAAGATCACATATACCTTGAAATTGTGTATCCTTATGCATAACCAGAAGGTATTCAAATGAGTAATTAGATTTGTACTCACAAATGTCATCAATTTTATAATCTGAAACTAATCCTAAATCCTCCAATGGTTCTTTGAAATCAACAAATGGATTAGCCATCATACTAGAGTATTCACCATAAAACTCATTACAAGGTGCATGTTGATTTTCAATAACAACTTCATCAAACATCTTGTTATCAACATCATGAGATGCAACCTCATTATCATAATCATTGTTACATCTGGAAGAAGAACAATATGATATCTTACAACAATAAGACAATGTATCATCATTAAGATCATCCTGAACTAAATCTGAACATTCCATGTGCTCTTCAAAAAGCAGGTTGATAACTCCATGCAAAGCTCTTTTGTAGACATTATGGCAAGTGATGTGTTGATCAACATCAAACTCTTCACCATATAATAGATTTGTGAAAACTTTAAAACCATTTCTAACATCACTATCATGGACACTTTTAGCATATGAAGAAGAGATATAAGAATCATCACAAGAAGACACACCATCCACTCCATCAACGAAGCATGTAGAATATAAATCAATATTGCTTTCATTTTCTTCTCTAAGATGATTCAAACATCTTGCAAACCAATCATATTTCATCCTACTAGTAGGTGCTTATGCATTAATCTTAGGATCATTTGAAAATTGTTGATTACTACTGCATTTAACCTTAAGACATTCATCTACACAACTAAGCAATTCATTCTTATATACGATCTCTTTGTCTTCATATTGTGTAGACAACTCTTCTTCACAACTTTCAACCTCAAGCTGATTTGCATAATTCTAAAATGTAACTTCATCTTTAGATTTAGAACAAGAATTCATACCTTTACTAGCATAAGAGTACTCACTTTCATCATTATTTTCTTCTTCCCAATTTGCATCAGATTCATATGAAGATGAACATATACAATCACTATCCTCTTTTTGACTTGAGCAACAACTCTCATCGTTATCTCCGCATGATGCTTCTTCATAATATATCATATCAGCTGTAGACACCTAAATTTGATTACACCACTTTAGTAATCCTATTTAGTTATCTCTAAAGGCATCATTAATTAAATCTTTATTTAATTAATCCTTTGCCATCCCTAGTTGATTAATTTAATTAATCATCTATAGCCCTAATTGATAAATCAAATAACCTATTATTTATCAATTAAATCCTATTCTTCTATCTAATTCCAAAAATCCCCATTTATTAAATAAATCTATTTGATAAATAAAATCCTCAAATCCAAAAACCCCTAACTTATCCCTAATCCTCCATTTAGCCTAATCCACCCCATCCACCCATACTAACCAAGCTTAGCCACTAACTCACCCACCCTCATTAATGCCATCCAATTGCACATCTCTAACATTCCTAATCTAATCCTAAACCCAAGCCTAATCCACTCCCTAATGTTGTCACATTCCCTAAACAAGTTTAAAACTTTCCTAAACCAAATCAAAGTCCCCCCCTCAAAAATCCCAACCACCAAGTCATGAGTGCTCTTACAAACCATAAAAGACTCTTACAAGCCCACTCATGACTCTTACATCCATCTTCCACACTCTTACCTCTTCCACACTCATTCCTCTTACATCTCTCTTACATACTCAACCCCACTCATCATGCCTTTAACCAACCCTTTACCCTACCCTCTCACACTCATCCTCCTTGTGACAAGTGTCACCTTCCCATTGGTGCTAAACAAGCACAATCCATGTGCTCTCCTTTGAGTGCATCCTAGCCCTCCTTAAGCCTTCATCCATCCTTGCATCTAATCCCTCCATACCTCTACCCCTTAGCCTATAAATTGAATCCCATCCCAAGCCATTTCATCAACAATCTTTGAGCTAAATTTACCATGCTATTTTGAGAACCAAAGCCATCAATCATACCCTTATAATGCCAAATTGAGAGCTCACAAAGCTACCAATTTTCCATTACCCATCTCCATTGAAGCCATTTTGAGCATTTGAGCATACATCCCCAAACTACACATAAACACATCTCAAAAACAAGAGAACAAGCTCATTGAGAGAGCCTATCCATGGCTCACATTCTCATTTGAGTTTGTCTTCTCTTTGTCTCTCTTATATGTTATGTTAGTTTAATGTGTAAATGCTTTCATTGAATTAGTATTTCTAGCACATTAGATTAGTGTATACACCAGCAACTTTATCTTCATCACTTGAAGCATGACTTTCAACTTCTTCATCCTAATACTAAGATGAATATCTTGCAACTTCAATGTTTATAACATTCTCAACATAATGCAATCTATCAATAAGAGAAATCATTTCTTGCATATCTAACTAATCAAGTGAATCCATCTTATCATCCACTACTAAAATACTACAAACATGTGCCCTCTGTTCATCAAGAATAGAATCATCTCTTCTTTGAAACCAAGAAACTTCATCTACACATGTCTTTAATTCTGAATTTTTTTTAAAATCATCTACCATAGCAGGGGTACCTACTTCCTGATCTAAAATTACACACTCTTCATGACATTAATTTGTCCCTTGAACCTCATCTTGCCAACAAACATTTTTAGAGAAGTGACTCCTAGTCAATCCATACTTTATGTTATTTTCAATCTCTATCACTATCATGAATGCCTAATGCAAAGTCTCAAGCTCTTTATCTCTAATTACATAACTCATCTTCTTATGAAATGTGTCAAGCTAAACCACTAAACACATTTGATCATTCAGCCTACCATTTTCAAGAATTTCATTTACAACTTTTACAAATTTCATATTGAATTCAAGAACTAATTAACCATTCCTAATTTGGATCTTCAAGAACTTATCAAAATAATCAAAGATTCTTACTCTTTCCCCAAACTGCTTCATGAAGGCTAAACTTAATTCATCCCAAGATGAAATAGAACATGCTGGAAGAAAGGAAATCCAATCCCTAGCATCACCTTCCAAAGTTTGAACAAACAACTTCATATGTATGTCTTTATGAGCAATTTCAAAATCACCAATCAAATCACTAAACATATGAACATGATGGATGGCTGAATTTTCATGGTTCCCACCAAACTTAGGAAAATATTTTCTAAGATTATACAGCATAGGGTTTGGGAAACCATGAATGCCAACAAAATTTAATGGGATGTATCTTTTGGCAGAAATAGATCTACAATCTTTATTCATGAACTGCATACGGGGTAAAGGGAAATTTTCCATTTCTTTCAAACCTAAAATTCATTCACCATAGTTACTTTTAGACTTTATTACTTGCAGTAGATCTGAAAAAATTTCTACCAATTCACAACTCTGAACATACTTCTAAATATAAAAATCATGTTGAATCTATCCTACATAAAGTATGTTGAGATGTATTAAACCACTCTCCTATTTAGTGCTGGAAAAACCACTTGATGGAGAAACTTTTGTGGAACTCACTTTCATGGAAAGAAAATCTCATGAAAGTGAAAAAAGTACCTTGAGTGTTGATGCTTGCAAACTTAATCTTCTAATTAGCATAGGTGCAAACTTCAATTCTTCACACCACTGATCAAATCCTTGTAGAGTCGCCATCTCCATGAGGAGAACCAAATGAAATTACTATTATGATTCATTCTTAACATTCAAAATTCTTATAACAATAGATTACATACAACACCTCAGAACTTATCAGTCAAAAACTCGTATATTCTCTCTTCTTGCCTAAATCTTATCATAACCTTGAGATCTGCACCATTTAGTTGAAAACACTTGAAAACATTTATTCAAAACCAACTTGCACTAGTATAGAGATCTTTCAGAAAGTTGTCACTCATAATTGTGAGAAAGATTTATAACATCATTTAGAACATGGCAAATCTAAACTTGTTGGTAAACATATTTGTTCTTATTATTTTTTGTAAAAATATGACTCTCAATGCCCAGATTATGAACAATATCTATTTACAACAGTTGAAAAATCATTTTATGGTTACTAGCTTTTCTTTGAATTGGTAGGTACAGCTCCCTATATGAATGATACTCAATGAATTATGTTTTTTCCTACTTATCTAATTTGGGGTATGTTCTTGACCTAAGAATAGCAGAGGTATAACCAAGTCAGACTTAGACAAGACCTAACTCAAGCAAGTTTGAGTTTTAAGTATCTAACTAGTTTTATGTATTCACAATCTTATGAATTCACAAAACCTTCTAATATCTAACTATGAAAACTTGAATAAACTACTGCTACTCATTAACTATACTAAAATTTCCTCTTTGAATGAACAATAACAATCCTTATCACATTCATTCACTGTATTATGAACAGGAGAAGTAAAGCTCTGTTTATTCCTCCTTCCAATTCCAAAACATTTGAGGAAAACCCTACCTTAATCAATTCTACGAAACATAAAATCATTGATATTGAGTACTCTCAATTTTCTCTACAACAAAAAATATCTCACACAAAAAAATTTGCCGGCCCTTGCTTAATCATTGAATTTCATACATATAGGATTTGAGAGATGACCGTTACAATAGGAATATTAATCGGTTCATCTTCTCTAGATGACAAATGGCAAGATGCCAATTTATCATATCAAAACATTAACAAAGATTTCCAAATTTACAATAGATAATGACAAGGGGGTAATCTAAATCACTTGGACTTCTTCCCGTTTTTAGTTTTCATACTATATATTTTAGCAACCACTATGATGGGAATCAATTCTTCATGATTGGGTGCTTGCACGTTGGTGAATCTCAAAAGCCACTTTGAATGTTCTAGAGCTAGTTCTTTTACTTCATTTAGCTGACTTGTCACTTCTTCAGCAGCCACATGCACACATCCGCCAAGTGTTTGTAGTTCTGTCACTCTGTTTTGACTGCTTGAAGCTATCCTAGACAGATTACTCAAATATGTAGAGAAATTATTCTTCATCACTTCTACATTAATAAAGGATTTCCCTTGCCCACTAGTTTGTGACTTAGTGTGCAATCCTCACATAAGTTCAAATGCTTTGTCTTGGGTCTTCTTCGCTTCATCCCCTATTTCTCTAAGTCCATTCTCAACTTCTTGAATCATTTCCCGCTTGAATTACATACTCTGGAGCCATTCATTTAGGGGTTCATTTCCTTTCTTTAGAATCTTTTCTTCAACTGCATCCTTTGCTTTCATTTGAATAACCATCTTCAGGAGAGAAATGCAATCTATACAGCTCACCCTTTCTCTAGCCAAGGCATTATTGTTAGATGTAATATTATCCTATTCAATTTCTAGTCGAAGGATAATAATTCCAATTTGATCGATTAGGGAAACTCCACCTACATTGAGTTTCTTGATCCATTCCATCCTAATCTGACCAAAATGCCTATCTTTCTGGAGCTGTGATATGAAAGCTTGTACCTCTTCTACTGAAGGATTTTTAGTAACAGGCAGACTAGTAATAGTTGCCAATGAAACAACCAATTGCCTGATAAACCTTCTTAATTCTTCTATTTCATCTTTCATTCTGATCTTTGACAACTTGAGGTTCTTCAATTTCTCTTCTATCACCTCATTACCCAATTTCCATAGCCCTACTTTTGTATCATGTCTATCCTCTCCAAGATCAATTGAATGCAAAGTGAAGTCCTCTAGCGTCATATCTTTGATTCTCCCTACCTTGTTTGGTTTTGTTATCTCCATAGTTAAGTGCCCTATTTCTGGATCTTGTCCCAAAATTGACAAGGTCTATTGATTTTTAGCTTTCGCTACGGCAGATCAAAGCAAACTGCTTGAGATACAACATCCTTTGAAGGAACACTTTCATCTTTTCTTTTCCTCTTCTTTTCCAAAGTATCCTCGAGCCAAGACTTTGTACTAATCACTTTGGAGGTTGTTCCAAGTGATTCAATGCTGAACATTTTCTTCTTTACTGGAGTCGTTGCCACTGTAGTTGTAGAAAAGAGGTTCTTTAGATCTCAAGAAAGAAGTCGAGATGAACCTAGAGCTTTCTCTTCTTCTTGAGTTTTCTTTGCAACTTCATCAAACTTAGTGGATTCACTACTACTACTTTTATCATCTCCAATCTCTACTATTTCAATAGGAGAACTAGCGGGCTTTAGAATAGGAGCACTTATAGACAAAGTAGGGCTATGATGAGGGGATAAGACAGGGCTGACATGAGGAGATGGAGTTGGAGAAGGCTGAGGGGATGGGGGTAGAGTGGCATGTGGAGATGAGACTAGAGTAGGAGATCCATCTTTTTGCTCTTTCGTTCCTTTTTCAGCTTCCACTTGAGCTCCAATGACTGGTAGTGATCCACCTTGACAGGTTGGGGCTATTGGAACATTCTTTTCTTAGGGTTGATCACCTCCGCCTACAAATTGGGCTGGTCCTTGAGTAGCTATGGTAGTAGCACTGGGTGTGGCACTTTGAGATGAAGCAAGAGTATCTACAGGTGGAGAAACTTGAGTAGTTTTGCTCTTGCACTGGCCTTTCTTAGTTGTCCACTCAACCCACTTCCTACTCCTTTTGATAATTCTTACCATCATGACATCGAAGTCTTTGTCTATGTCAACATATGGTTCGGAACTAATGGGAGTATTCCTCAACTTAGTCAAATATGTATTACTGTAAATATTTTGACTATCATCTTCCAGCCCTTCCACATCTAAATTTATACCATATGTCTTTACCTAATCAATTGTAAATCTAGCAAAAGCACAATCTCGACTCTCTAGTTCATTCTTACAATCTGCCCAATAATCCTCCATGGTTGTCACATTTTTTATTACACTTCCAATTTGAAGCACATCTCTGGCATATCCATTTGGATCAAACATGGGCCTTACTACTTCATACTCTTCCAATTTGTGTTATCTCTCGAATGCTTTGAGTATATTCTTTGCATCTGATCTGGTCTCACAGCTGTATGCTCCAACTTTTATAGGGAATTCATACCCTTTCTTCTTCAAGCTGGTGCTCAAAACATTCACTTGGATTGCTTATCTCACGATCTCCACAAGCACAATCATATCATCTGGATACCTTGGCAGCTTCAATGGAAATCCATCGAATGCTGCAAGATGCAAATAAGAAAATGATGAGAACTTAATGAAATAACTGCCAAATTGGCTGATATCTGCCATCGCTTCTGGACTAAATCTCTGCTCTAGACACATTTGGAGCTCTTTACAAATCCTCATGGTGAATGCATCATTTACCTAGATTTATTTTGCATAACTATTATATACTTACAAGCATGGATAAAACTCGTAACTTTTTACATTATCAGGAAAATTCTCAATTCTAGGGAGTCCCGGCCACAATTGAAGAGAAGCCAACATATATATCAAGAAAGAGGACTTATAAAATGAATTATAAAACTTAGCTACACTGAGAGCCCTAGAAAGACTCTCACTGACCTCATACGCCCACTCAATATACTATGTGTCTGAGCAAATAACTTGTACCAAAAAGAAATACTACTCTACAAAATTAAAGGCTTCTACCTCACCTTTGAGTTGATGCAACAGAACCAAAATGTCAACAATTTCTGGTTTGAGGTCTGTACTGAAAAGAGTTTAAGGGACTTTACTCTTAGCTCCCCTTGGCCTTTGAAACCAAGATTGCATGATCTCCTTCCTCCAGACCATCTTCTTCAGAGAGAATTCAAACATAGCTCCTCCCATCGTTAAATCAAAGAACTCTTCCCATTCTAGAATCCATAAGAAATTCACTACTGCTTGGCAATCAATTGAAATCAACACCATTTGCTCGAGCAATAGAATCTTCTTTGTATCCGAGTTGTAATGATTGATGCATTCCAAAATCAACTCTGGGGCTTGTATTGCTATAGGAAACCCAGCTACTTCCACTAATCCACTTCCCCAAAGTTTCTCTATTATGGGATGAATTGGCTTTGCTCTTAATCTCCTTTGAAAATCTTGCATATCATAGAAATGGAGTGAAGTATCCATGATAGTTGACCACGCTGACTTAATTCCACCCAATCCACTGAAACCCGCAAATCTTGTTGCCATCTTGTTTGATGTATGATAATAGAAATTCAAACAATTGCAAATGATATAAGAAGCAAACTCTGTAACTTTGAAAATTACTGAAGGCACTATCCAATACAACAATATAACAGTAAAATAGTAGTTTGAAAATCTATTACATCCCTCTTTATAGAATAACCCTAGATTTGCCCATTGAATTTCATAAACTGCGCCACACGAGAAAATTCAAGGGTGAATCCGTTGGATTGGTGAATGCAAGGGTTCTAATAGATTTAATCTTTGTCTTTTCACTATTTCCATTGGCTCAATGGCAACTTTCATTAATTACTGGTTTACTTTTCATTTTCACCCATCTTTCAAAAAAACAAGAACGGAGTACTTCCTAGGGAAAAATCTGCTTAACTCAATTTTGCTTGCAAAAACCCTATCAATTCACTGATTTGCTTCTATTTCCTTGGGCAAAAAAATCTGCAATCAATTTACATACTTACCATGCTTGCAAGAATGATTTTTTCCTCAAATGCAAAAAATGGCCTTTGAGGGTAGAAAACCCGCAGTGGAGAAGCCGATTTCTGATTTTTTGCTTGTCTTTCTTTTATTTTCTTTGCCTTAACCCCTTTTATATAAAGCCTTCAAAAAACATAAAATTAGCTTCGCCAATGAAGAGTGGGACCCACTATGTCATTTTATCCTTTTATAAAAGCCTTTGCAAAAAACTGACTTCTGACTTTAATACCTGACATGGAGAAGCTCTTTCTGGATTTTTCGTCGATCATTTTTTGGACTTAAAAATAATTCTCACTGTGAAATCATCACATCATTTGAATGGTCCTTTCATAACATGATTCACTTTGCTTCAATAAAGCTTACAAATAGCATTTGCCAATCTTTGCGAAAATTCACCTTCGGGGTGTGAAAACCCGTCGAGGAGAAGTTGGAACTTGATTTTTTTCCAATTCAATTTTCTCTATCTCCAGATCAAATGAGCTACAAGAAAATCAAATGATATAGCACAATTTGAGAATCTCCATCAAGTATGGCTCTAAACTACCCCTAAGACTCATGACAATCAGGAAATACCCACCCAAGCTATATGTGACATGAGAGAAGGGAAAAGATGAAAACCTGATGGAGAAACTCAGAACCTAAAGAGGAAAGACCTATTGACCCGAATTTGACAAAACATGACATTAGTTTAATTTTTTCTTTGCAAAATTTGTATATGGTGAAAAGTGGGGCAATAGTTGGCTCTGACTGGGGACTTGGGTAGAGTATGCCCAAGCAAAATGACTTAGAATCTCTGGTTTCGTAGAAGAAAATAAAAGGCGGCAACACAACAAAAACTAAGCAACACAAGAAAACAAGGAAAAGACACCGGAAAGGAAAGGCTAACTAAGACACACACAACACTAAGTCTAACTATGGTACATTAAAAGGGTTACCTTTTTTCAATTTGTAACTTGGTAGAGCTTGAGATCTTGACCATTATAAGTCAGGGGTAGTACTTCACCATCTTCATACGCCAATTTGAAAGAATTATTTTCAAATTCCTGTTGAATTCTGAAAGGACCTTTCCATATAGTATCAAAATTCTTATGCATTCCTTTTGGAGCCTTTCTTTTGTCCTAGAGTAGCACCATATCTCCCACCATAAATTTTTGAGGTCTTTTTTTCTTTTCAAAAAGTTCTTTTACTCGCATTTGGTGTTGTGTGATATGATCAACAATTTCCATCCTTTCTTCTTCCAGTTTATTTAGATACAGTATTCTCTTTTCTAGACCATCCTTATAGACATCATCTTCAATTACTGTTCTAAGTTTACTTGTGGCCAATTCCAATGGTAAAGTTAGATTAGCTTCAGTTCCATAAACCAGCTCAAAAGGAGATATTATGATTGCCCTCTTAGGTGTTACTCTATCTGCCTAGAGTGCCTCATGGATCTTCTTGTGCCAGGTTTTTTGATTATTTGAGACTAACTTCTTAACAATATTAATCAAGTTTTTGTTGCTAGACTCCACTTGACCATTCCCTTGATGAAAATAATCAGATGAATGACCAATAGTAATCCCATACTCAAAACAAAAAATAGTGATTTCAATTGATGAAAAATAAGGTGCATTATCCATCACTAATTTGATAGGAACACCAAACCTAACTAGAATGTTCTCCTTTATAAATTTGCACACTACTTCTGCAGTAGTCTTCTTCATGGCTTTAGCTTCTACCCACTTTGTGAAGTAGTCAGTTGCAGTTATTATGTATTGATAACTAGCAGTGGATGCAGGAGTAATCAGACGCATGAAATCAAGGTCCCATTGTTGAAAAGGTCCTTTAATGATAACAGGTCTTAGTGGCAGTGCAGCTAATTGAGGGTGTCCAGAGAACATTTTACACTTTTCACATTTTGCTACCCATGCATATGCATCTTTGAACATCCTAGGCCAATAATAGCATTGCCTTAGTATTGTGAAAGCTGTAACTGAAGAAGAGAAGTGTCCTCCATAGGCCTCATCATGAAATGCTTTCAACAGCTTTTTTTGATGTGGTTTATCTACACACCTCAGGAATGTACCATCAATAGCCTTTTTGAAAAGCTTACCATCCCAAATCACATACTTGGCCACTTTCAATTTAAGGTCTCTTCTTTGTTTTGCATTCAAACCTTCTAGACATTCACCATATGTTAAAAAGTAAGAAATGTTTTCAAACCATGAATCATAAAGACCTACTGCTAGCACCAATTGCTTCTCATCTGATTCTTCTAATTCTCCAGTGGTTTTGTTTTTTGCAATTGCTCTGCATAGAGCATTTCCTCTTATCAGCTTGGTAGGTTTAATCTCTATATTATATTCTTGTATCTTTTCCACCCACGCTCCTCTAGCATTACAACCGCTATCCTAGTGTGTCAGTACACTCTTTACTACTACATCTGGGACAAAGACTATTGAATGTGAATGCAGGATGTAAAAATGGAAATTTTTAAGGGCTTTAACCACTGCAAAAGCATGTTTTTCAATCTGCAAATACTTTAACTCGTGATTCTTCAAAGGTACACTCATGAAAGCAATGGGAGCTTGTATTCCTTCATCATTCTCCTACACAAGAATAGCTAATAATGTATGTTCTGAAGCATAAAAATAAATAATACAATCCTACTTGTAATTTGGATAGCATAGCATAGGGACATTGGCAATAGCAGTTTTTATATCTTGAAAAGCTCGCTTTCCCTCTTCACTCCATTTGAAATTTGAATTTCTCTTCATCATATCTACTATGTGCTTAGTGGTTTCTGTAAAATCGGGAACAAACCTTCAAAGGAAATTCACCTGGCCAAAGAAAGATTTAACTCCTATCTTATTTATAGGCAAGCTTAGTCTCTAGATGGCCTCTACTATGTCAGGATCAATTTTAATGCATTCTTGTGACACTATATGTCCAAGCAACTTTCCTTCAGTTACACAAAAAACTAACTTTTTTGGATTAAGAGAAATCCCATGATCTCTACATTTTTGTAACACTCTTCTCAGATCTTCCATATGGTCTTTTCTTTTCTTTAAGAACATAGTGAGATCATCCAAGTATATGACTATTATTTGATCTTTCATCTCAGCGAAGGTCTTACTCATACATCTTTGGAATGTAGCCCTAGTGTTGATCAGTCAAAAGGCATCTTGTGATACGTGAATGTACCCCAAGGAGTTGTAAACATTGTTTTATGTTGATCTTTCTTTTCTACTTCAACCTGGTTATAACCTAAAAAGCCATCGAGCATAGACATCATCTCAGATCAAGCAATTATTTGTAACAAATGGTCCATTTTCGGGAGAGCAAAATTATCTTTGAGAGATGCCTGATTCAAATTACAAAAATCTACACAAATCCTTATCTCTCTGTTCTTCTTCCTGACAGGTACTATGTTGGTTATCTAGGTAGAGTGATGGATAGGATAAATGATCCTTGCTTTTAACATTTTATCAACTTCTCAAAAAATGGCATTTGCAACCTTCGGATTATAGTTTCTTTGCTTTTTTCGAAAAGGTACTGCATCTGGTTTGAGAGGAATTTGATGTTTCACCTCTCCTCCTCTGTAGCTCTTTAGGTCTTCATAGTTCCAAGCAAAGACATCTCTATATTCTTTGAATAATTTCTTTGCAGTTTCTCTCTCTTCGAGAGTACAACATTTTCCAATATTAATCATTTTGGGACCATGGACATCTCCAATGTTCACTCCTTCATATTCACCTGTGGCAGGTCCTTTTTCTATTCTTTTCTACTTAACATAAGCATCATGTCTATTAAATAACTTTTCCAGAGCTACAAAATATGGGGGAATAATATTGCTTTTCAGTTGGACCTCACCACTTTTGTTATGATCATCATCCTCGTGAGACTTAGGTTCAAAGCTGGATTTATCATTTTCAAGAAATGGCTACAAACTCTTATCATCGTTAAAGACTTACCAAGCTTCTATATTATCTAGGACAGTAGATCGATATATAATTTCAATTTGATATTTCTTATCCTTAAAATCTAGATGTGGGAGTAACAAGGAAGCAGAGACTGCAAGTGAGTCAGCCTTTGTATTCATTTCTCTTGGCACAGCTCTAATGGAGAAGGCATCTAAACCTTCTATCTCATCCCACACCCTGTTCTTGTAATTCTTTAGTTTATGATTCTTCACTAAGTATTGTCCTTTGATTTGTCTCACAATAAGCTCAGCATCACCTTGTGCCTTCAATATTTTTATCCCTTTTTCTTTTGCAATAACTATCCCCAATATTAAAGCTTTGTATTATGTTGTATTGTTTGTGTTACAAAATTCTAATTTGAAAGCTAAGGGCTTAGCTTCTCCTTCTAAGGATATCAATACTACGCCAGCTCCAGAGCCTGAGGAAGCACAACTCTCATCAAATTCTAGTGTCTAGATGCTAGAAGCCTTTTTGTTTTCATCAAGAACCTTCTCACCCTGACTCTCGTTCATTTGTTTACCTGAATCTTCTTTAGTAAATAACATATAATTACTGAACTCCAATTCCTGATATGAAATTTGAGCTTTGGGATCATTTGATTTCAAGACTGTGAATTTTTCTTTTTCTTCACATTCTAACTTGACCTTCTTATTACCTAGGTATCACAGCTTGGGACCAATCTAGCTTGATTTCTCCTCCTAAGTCTCGGTAGAAACTTCTACTTAAAAGGAGTCCATAACTTGCAGGAATATCAGCTACCAGAATGGTTAATAGGAGTTTCTTTTTTGGATATGAGGCTAAAGATACTTGTGCATCTTTAATTTTCCCAAGCAAAGGGACTTGTTTAGCGTCCATTGAATAACATCTTCCATGCACCTTGGTAAGGTTAAGACCTAAGCCTTTGGCCACAGAATAAGGCATGACATTATCTGAAGCACCCAAATCTATTATACAATTACTGAGCTTACATCCATTGATATATAATGAAATATAAAAAGGTTCAGGTTTTTGTCCAGGGGAAGTTGCTAAGATTATCGGATCCTCTTGATCAAATATACCAGATGTTAAGGTTTCTTCTTCTCTTTCAACCACTATACTAAAATTTGCATCTGTTGCATTTCCTTTACATCAGTCTATTAACTTTTTTAGCTCAACAGGATGAGTTTTCAAATAATCAATGGTAGAAATTTGAATTTTTGATTCTTCACAAAACTTAACAAAATCAAAGGATGATTTATTCTTACCCACATGTGAAGCAAATACCTCATGATCAACAAGTGCATTACTTGTTGATGGACTAGAATCATTTCTTTGAGCATTACTTGGGAATTGATTTTTCTATTTTTGCCCTCAAGTAAGTATTGTATATGAGGTCCCATCAATGGTTGGGTAACATTCTCCCTTGGGTTCAAAATTTGATTCGTATTCTAAGAATAAATTTCCAGAGTCGCCAATTTGATAGGAATTGAGTTCTGAAGTAGGATTCACATTATACAACTCATTAGTTGAAAATAATTGCATCATGTGGGCTGTTTCCAGACAACTTTCACTATCGTGATCTGTGGTCAGATGAAAGACACACATGTTTCCTTTCTTTGGTGTTGCCTCAATTTACAACCTGGGTTGCAGACCGGTAAGTTGTGGAAACTTACTCTCATTGTTTCTCACAAGTGAATTGTGATAGTTCCGTTGGTAGGAATTATAGAATCTTGGTAACTATTTTTTGATAAATACCAGCTCATTTGATAATTTTTGAATCATTTCTTCAGATGATGTAGTATGATTTGAACTTCCTTTGGTATGAAGTTCTTGTTTCCACTTTCTTGCAGAAATTAAGTCATCTTCGCATTCAATGGCCATCTTTTGTGCTTCAGCCAGATCTATGGGTCTTGCTCTTCTCAAATCATAGTTAATATCAGGGGGCATTGCACTTATGAAGAAAGTCTTCAAATTTTCTATAGTTGGCCTAGCAGTAGTTGGAATTCTGTTAACAATTTTGTTGAAACAGGCAGCGAAATCTCTCATGCTCATGGTTGGCTGCTTCTTAATAGATATAAGTTGTGTCAACAGAGCATGTTCATCTTCTATAGTCTTAAAACTTGCTTCAAAAGCAGTCCTCAATGTGTTCCAATCAGTGATTGAACCATCATCTAAGTTTTAAAACCAATCTACTGCACAATCAGTAAGAGTTTCTACGAACAATCTTACAGCTACATCCTCATGTCCAACACTAAGAATATGAGTGGCTGCAAAGAAAGCTTTAATATGTTCATCAGTGGTAACTTTCCCATCACCTGAAAACTTAGGGAAATTCTTCCTTGATCCATTTGGAAGTGGATGATAAGCATTCAAGGCCAAGGGTCCTATCGCTACAGCCCATGGAGTAGCCATGATTACTCTGGAATTATAAGAAGGGAAATTGACAATAGGTGGAGATGTTACCCCATGAAGTGATAATACCTAACAAACAGAATGAGAAGTGTTAATATCTTGATCTTTAATAGGTGAAGATGGCCTGCTTCGAATTTGTTCTTCACTCTTCCACTTTGGAACGTCTAAGATAGGAAAATTGAGTTCTGTAAGCTTATCAAAAATAGGGTCCTTCCCACCTTGTTCCTTGGTACTTCTAAGGAACCTAAAATTTTCCAAGATGCTGAACTTTGTTTATCCTTGAGCTTTTACCTCAATTATCTTTCTTCTCTTTGGATATTTCTTCTTTGAATAGCTCTCTCCAAGACTTCAGCTCTTCTTTCTTCTTCTTCCAAAACCTGGTTTGTGTTCCTATAGTGTTTTGTGTTCCTTCTATATCTCAAAAAAAATGTGTTGAGCGAAGAGATTATATCTTCTTCATCGTCTTGAAAACCAAGGATGGGTTGGAGAACTGGAATAATATTTTCATGAGGTAGTACCATTTTTCCTCATGATATAGGCTTTTTGATCAAGTGAGTGTTCGTCTCCCCAGCAAAGTCGCCAAAAATATGTTGGTAAAAAGATTTGTTCTTTTCATTTTCTATGAAAATATGACTCTCAATGCCTAGATTATGAACAATATCTATTTACAACAGTTGAAAAACCATTTTATGGTTATTGGCTTTTCTTTGAATTGGTAGGTATAGCTCCCTATATGAATGATACTCAATGAATTACGTTTGTTCCTACTTATCTAATTTGGGGTATGTTTTTGACGTGAGAATAGTAGAGGTATAACCAAGTTAGACTTAGACAAGACCTAACTCAGGCAAGTTTGAGTTTTAAGTATCTAACTAGTTTTATGTATTCACAATCTTATGAATTCACAAAACCTTCTGATATCTAACTATGAAAACTTGAATCTAAACTACTTCTACTAATTAACTATACTAAAATTTCCTCTTTGAATGAACAATAACAATGCTTATCACATTCATTCACTATATTATGAATAGGGGAAGTAAAGCTCTGTTTGTTCCTCCTTCCAATTCCAAAACATCTGAGGAAAACCCTAACTTAATCAATTCTACAGAACAAAAAATGATTGATATTGAGTACTCTCAATTGTCTCTGCGGCAAAAAGTATCTCACACCAAAAATTTTGCCGACCCTTGATTAATCATCGAATTTCATACATATAGGATTTGAGAGATGACCGTTACAATAGGAATATTAATCGGTTCATCTTCTCTAGATGACAAATGGCAAGATGCCAATTTATCATATCAAAACATTAACAAAGATTTCAAAATTTACAACAGAAAATGAAAAGGGGGTAATCTGAATCACTTGGACTTCTTCCCCTTTTCAGTTTTCATCCTATATGTTTTAGCAGCCACTATGATGGGAATCAATTCTTCATGATTGGGTACTTGCACATTGGTGAATCTCAAAAGCCACCTTGAATGTTCTAGAGCTAGTTCTTTTACTTCATTTAGCTGACTTGTCACTTCTTCAGTAGCCACGTACATGCATCTGCCAAGTGTTTATAGTTCTATCACTCTATTTTGACTGCTTGAAGCTATCCTAGATAGATTACTCAAATATGTAGAGAAATTATTCTTCATCACTTCTACATTAATAAAGGATTTCCCTTGCCCACTGGTTTGTGACTCAGTGTGCAATCCTCACATAAGCTCAAATGCTCTGTCCTGGGTCTTCTTCGCTTCATCCCCTGTTTCTCTGAGTCCCTTCTCAACTTCTTGAATCATTTCCAGCTTGAATTGCATACTCTGGAGCCATTCATTCAGGGGTTCATTTCCTTTCTTTAGAATCTTTACTTCAACTGCATCCTTTGCTTTCATCTGAATAACCATCTTCAGGAGAGAAATGCAATCTATACACCTCGCCCTTTCTCTAGCCAAGGCATTATTGCTAAACGTAATATTATCCTTTTTCAGTTTCTAGTCGAAGGATAATATTTCCAATTTGATCAATTAGGGAAACTCCATCTACATTGAGTTTCTCAATCCATTCCTTTCCAATTTGACCAAATTGCATATCTTTCTGGAGCTGTGATATGAAAGCTTGTACCTCTTCTGTTGAAGGATTTTCAGTAGTAGGCACACCAGTAATAGTTGCCAATGGAACAACCAATTGCCTGATAAACCTTCTTAATTCTTCTATTTCAGCTTTTATTCTGATCTTTAACAACTTAAGGTTCTCCAATTGCTCTTCTATCACCTCATTACCCAATTTCCATAGGCCTACTTTTGTATCATGTCTAGCCTCTCCAAGATCAATTGAATGTAGAGTGAAGTCCTCTAGCATCATATCTTCAATTCTCCTTGCCTTGTTTGGTTTTGCTACCTCCATAGTTAAGTGCCCTATTTCTGGATCTTGTCCCAAAATTGACAAGGTCTTCTTCTTTTTAGCTTTCACTATGGAAGATCTAAGCAAACCACTTGAGATACAACATCCTTTGAAGGAACACTTTCATCTTTTCTTTTCCTCTTCTTTTCCAAAGTATCCTCGAGCCAAGACTCTATACTAATCACTTTGGAGGTTGTTCCAAGTGATTTAATGCTGAACATTTTCTTCTTTACTGGAGTCGTTGCCACTATAGTTGTAGAAAAGAGGTTCTTTGGATCTCAAGAAAGAAGCCGAGATGAACCTGGAGCTTTCTCTTCTTCTTGAGTTTTCTTTGCAACTTCATCAAACTCAGTGGATTCACTACTACTACTTTTATCATCTCCAATCTCTTCTATTTGAATAGGAGAACCAGTGGGCTTTAGAATAGGAGCACTTATAGATGGAGTAGGGCTATGATGAGGGCATAAGACAGGGGTGACATGAGGAGATGGAGTTGGAGAAGGCTAAGGGGACAGTGGTAGAGTGGCATGTGGAGATGAGACTAGAGCAGAAGCTCCATCTTTCTGCTCTTCCGTTCCTTTTTCAGCTTCATCTTCAGCTCCAATGACTGGTAGTGATCCACCTTGACAGGTTGGGGCTATTGGAACATTCTTTTCTGAGGGTTGAGCACCTCCTCCTATAGATTGGGCTGGTCCTTGAGCAGTTGTGGTAGTAGCACTAGGTGTGGCACTTTGAGATGAAGCAGGAGTAGCTGCAGGTGGAGAAGCTTGAGTAGTTTTTCTCTTGCTCCAGCCTTTCTTAGTTGTCTACTCAACCCACTTCCCAGTCCTTTTGATAATTCTTGCCATCATGACATCAAAGTCTTCTTCTATGTCAACATATGGTTCGAAAGTAATGGGAGTATTCGTCAACTTAGTCAAATATGTATTACTGTGCATATTTTGACCATCATCTTCTAGCCCTTCCACATCTAAATTTATACCATATGTCTTTACTTGATCAATTGTAAATCTAGCAAAGGCACGATCTCAACTCTCCAGTTCATTCTTACAATCTGCCCAATAATCCTCCATGGTTGTCACATGTTTGATTACACTTCCAATTTGAAGCACGTCTCTAGCATATCCATTTGGATCAAACATGGGCCTTACTACTTCATACTCTTCCAATTTGTATTTCTCTCAAATGCTTTGAGTATATTCTTTGCATCTGATCTGGTCTCACAACTATATGCTCCAACTTTTATAAGGAATTCATACCCTTTCTTCTTCAGGCTAGCACTCAACACGTTCACTTGGATTGCTTGTCTCACGATCTCCATGAGCGTGATCATATCATTTGGATACCTGGGCAGCTTCAGTGGAAATCCATCAAATGTTGCAAGACACAAATAAGAAAATGATGAGAACTTAATGAAATAACAGCCAAATTGGTTGATGGCTGCCATCACTTCTGGACTGAATCTCCGCTCCAAACACCCTTGGAGCTCTCTACAAATCCTCATGGTGAATGCATCATTTACCTGGATATATTCAACATAACTATTCTATAATTGTGAGCATGGATAAAACTTGTAACTTTTTACATTATCAAGAAAATTCTCAATTCTAGGGAGTCCCAGCCACAATTGAAGAGAAGCCAACATATATATCAAGAAAGAGGACTTATAAAATGAATTATAAAACTTAGCTACATTGAGAGCCCTAGAAAGATGCTCACTGACCTCATATGCCCAATCAATATACTATGTGTCTGAGAAAATAACTTGCACCAAAAAGAAATACTACTCTACAAAATTAAAGGCTTCTACCTCACCTTTGAGTTGATGCAACAGAACCAAAATGTCAACAATTTCTGGTTTGAGGTCTGTACCAAAAAGAGTTTTAGGGACTTTACTCTTAGCTCCCCTTGGCCTTTGAAACCAAGACTACATGATCTCCTTCCTCCAGATCATCTTCTTTAGAGAGAATTCAAACATAGCTCCTCCCATCGTTAAATTAGAGAACTCTTCCCATTCTAGAATCTACAAGCAATTCACTACTACTTGGTGATCAATTGAAATCAACAGCATTTGGTCGGGCAATAGAATCTACTTTGTATCTAGGTTGTAATGATTGATGCATTCAAAAATCAACTCTAGGGCTTGTACTGCTACAAGAAACCCAACTACTTCCACTAATCTTCTTCCCCGAAGTTTCTCCGTTACGGGATGAATTGGCTCTGCTCTTAATCTCCTTTGAAAATATTGCATATCATAGAAATGGAGTGAAGTATCCATAATAGTCAACCACACCGACTTAATTCCACCCAATCCATCGAAACCCGTGAATCTTGTTGCCATCTTGTTTGATGTATGATAGCAGAAATTCAAACAATTGCAAATGATATAAGAAGCAAACTTTGTAACTTTGAAAATTAATGAAGGCACTATCCAATACAACAGTATAATAGTAAAATGGTAGTTTGAAAATCTGTTACATCTCTCTTTATAGAATAACCCCAGATTCGCCTGATGAATTTCATAAACTACGACACACGAGAAAATTCAAGGGTGAATACGTTGGATTGGTGAATGCAAGGGTTCTAATAGATTTATCTTTTTCTTTTCACTGTTTCTGTTGGCTCAACAGTAACTTTCATTAATTACCAGTTTACTTTCCATTTTCACCCATCTTTCAAAAAAATAAGAACGGAGTACTTCCTAGGGTAAAATCCGCTTAACTCAATTCTGCTTGCAAAAACCCTATCAATTCATTGATTTGCTTCTATTTCCTTGCCCAAAACAATCTACAATCAATTCACATACTTACCATGCTTGCAGGAATGACTTTTTTCCTCAAATGCGAAAAATGGCCTTTGAAGGTAGAAAACCCGCAGTAGAGAAGCCGATTTTTGATTTTTCACTTCTATCTTTCTTTTATTTTCTTTGCCTTAATCCCTTTTATATAAAGCCTTCGAAAAACATAAAAGTAGTTTTGCCGATGAAGAGTGGGACCAACTATGTCATTTTATCCTTTTATAAAAGCCTTTGCAAAAAACTGACTTCTGACTTCGAAACTCTTCACGGAGAAGCTCTTTTTGAATTTTTCACCGATCACTATTTCGGTCATTTTTTGGACTTTAAAATAATTCTTTCTGTGAAATCATGACATCATTTGAATGATCCTTCCATAACATGATTCACTTTGCTTCAATAAAGCTTACAAATAGAATTTGCCAGTCTTTGCAAAAATTCACCTTCGGCGTGCAAAAACCTGCCGAGGAGAAGCCGAAACTTGATTTTTTGCCAATTCAATTTTCTCTATCTACAAATCAAATGAGCTACAAGAAAATCAAATGATATAGCACAATTCAAGAATCTCCATCGAGTATGGCTCTAAACTACCCCTAAGACTCATGAAAATCAGGAAATACCCACCCAGGCTATATGTGACAAGGGAGAAGGGAAAAGATGAAAACTCGATGGAGAAACTCAACACCTAAAGAGGAAAGACCTATTGACTCGACTTTGACAAAACATGACATTAGTTTAATTTCCACTTTGCAAAATTTGTACATGGTGAAAAGTGGGGCAACAGAACTAAATTTTCAACTTATGAGACTTTGCAAATCATTAAACACTTTGAAGAGAGAAAACACTTTTGATCAATTTTGACTCTAAATTTACAGCAGTACTTTGAAAACCAAATTTAGTTGAACTAATTGAAAATGAAACCTAGTATCAATACAATTTGTATTCAACCTTAAAAGATACTGTTGTCATGAACAAAGCATCATTGGAGTGCATGATATTTGAGTTAGAAAACTGGAAAACACATCAGATAGCTTACTATTTCAACTTTTTTATGCACTCCTTCTATATTGAATCTCCTTTTCTCAAATTCTCTAGGTTTGTCTACCATTTAGATTCAATACATCCCCAATAGAGTTGCCATTTTTTTGGTGTTTTGAAATGCTATAGGTTTCAAATTACCCTGATGAGAACAAGATACATCTAGGGGCAACTAATTCCCATCTCCAATATACCCTTTTAGACATTGGGCCAACTATAAGGCTAGACCCTTCTTCTACTTCAGGCTCTGCAAAACCTATGTGGGTGTACCATAGATTCACTCATATGGTTCTAGTGCTAAAAATATTCTTGAATCTATAGATAGTAGATGGAACCCTTATTTCTCCTATTGACTCATGCAATAACATAGATCTACAATAGCTAAATGCAAGACAATGCAATTCTTAAGTTGAGTGAGGGCATTTTGTTTTAGCTCTTCAAACATAAAATATAAAGATGATTTGAATTTGATTTGATTTTATGTGGGTGGGGAAAGTGGATGAAAACCAAGTATAGACAACAAACTAATGATCATGTACCTAATCAATGCCTCATCCATTGGGCAATTCACAAATCTCTCTCATACATTTTGGATATCTAATACACATATCCTATGCCAAGACTCCAGATCTATCCATTTACCTTGTAAATTGGATATCAATGTTCAATCTAAATCTCATTCTTACCTGACATCCTCCTCAATAAACCTACAACCCTGTTGATTTCCTTGAAGCATTTACATAACTCCTTGAATTAGAAGCAACAATGAAACAATATACAGCCTTAAGGGACTACAACTATGACCTAGGCTCTTTGTTCAAAGATCATAAAACATTACAAATCATTGAGAAAGGAGACAAGATTTAAAATGAAACTCAACACCTATTGTTCCTTGTATTGATTTCCTTGAAATAATACATGAAAATGCATGAAATTAACTCACAAAATACCAAATAAAATATATTGTACAATATACACATATGCTATCATACAAGAGAGAAAATGATGGGGATGAGAAACTAATGGGATGGGAAGGGGGTCTCACAGCCAAAGCATAGCTTCATGGTCTAGAACTAGCACATCGCAAATACTTTCAATTCAGACTTCATTAAATTCCAGAATTTCCTTTCCAGTTTTCATCTCCCTTTTTCCATTTTTTCCAACCTCTCAAATGAAAGAGAAAAAAATACATATATAGGATGAAAGAAGTCAATCCTAACCTAGAAATATTTTCCATTTCCTCCTCCATTCCAAAAAGATCTAATTCGTCAATCATGACTCCAACTTCAATCCCAAAATTATCACAACTGGAAAACAAATATTCCTCATAACTAAAAATTGGAGCCAAATTATACCAGAATGTCATAATATTCTCAAAACTAACCCAATAGACCTTTTACCATGTTTTTTTACCAGGCCTGTAACTATGCTTTCAATTTTCACCAATTTCACTAAGAAGACCCAAATTTTACATTTCTAGCTATAACTTGAATCAGTGACTTCCTATGCAAAAACAAACTCCAAAATCAGAAAGTTCATCTTCTCCCAGTTTTGATGATATATAATATGCCTATATTTGCTTATCGAGAACTCCTAGAATCTTAGTTTGAAAAATTAATATTTGCAAGAATCTTAGTGAATGAATGAACTATAGAGTTAATTCAAAATGTATTTAAAATTAATAGGCACATGAATTTAGAAGGAATATTAAAAAAATGATTTGTTAATGCAATTTTGAATTTCCCTCTAGAAGTTCATCTCGATCAAACCTTGTTGACCAATTTTGACACATGTCTTATCCTGATTTGCTAACTACTGCTTTGTCATCACACCTCATCATCATGCCATGTGATTGGTTGCTATGTCACTTAATGAGTCAGTATTGTGCCATGTCATCACAATATAATGACCAAATGGCATGTGTTATCTTTGTTATCTTAGCATCCAGTCACTAATCCATGTCATTGCTTGATTCACCACTTGCTACCACTTGTTGGATCCTGAATCATCCTCATCACTACTATCAAGTCCCACAACATCCTACCAGATTTCTACTTTTCTAGGAGGTCACCATGTGACTACTAGTGAGATCCTCACATTTTTCGGTGGCAACATGGTAACCACCAAAATTTGGCAAGTTTTTCGACTACTGCCTTCTTTGCCCCATCAGTCAAAATTTACTTGATTTCTACACCAGCTGTCATCCATGATGGGCCCCACAACACAAGCCATGGCTTCCAAAAGTACTTGTCTTATAGACAACTTACTATTGAGCGTTCTTGCATTTAAACATTAAAATGTCTCTATACCCACTCAATGTGGGATATATCCTTTTAGAAAATTTTCTCCTATGACTACCAGAATGAAAACCTACAATTGCTTCAAGATCCTTGTGGTGCTATTCTTCATTTACCATCATGAATGACTAACTCTTACATTTGATTCTTCTCTTTTCTATTTGTCGTGTGCTTCTTATTGAACGTGGGTATCTTTTTGACGTCTCACAGCAGTACATGGCCTTCTCCATCATGGAAAGCCATGGACTCTCCCTAACATGTCTCTCCCTATCACATGTTGCCTCTTTTTCATCTAGCAGCTTTTTTCTGCAGCTATAGTGGTCTTCCTTGGTTGTGGGCTCTCCAAATTGGAGAGGCATCTTTCTATATTTGCCTCCCTTTTACCTCTTCAAATGGTTTCTCCCTAGTCCTCCTTGAAATCATCACTCTAGATGGAAAATTCACTGGCATCCGCATGCTACCTCTACTGCTAGTACATCTAGGCTAACATGTCTAGTTGTATACTCTTACTCATGCGGATGCTCTACCCTAGCCGATTTCCTTCAACCATGGAGCTCCTTGCAAGCCACAGGCTGCTCTATTTCCTCACAAATTGCGACCTTTTCTCTTCTTGGGAGTAGGTTTCCAAGGAAATCAAATGTCTTACTGTCATTTCCAATATGTTATCTACGTTAAAACAAACAAATGAAGTGTGTGGTTTCTCTCCTTCAACCCATCTTCCTTCCTTCTTACGGGCTTCCATGATGGTGTCTCGCTTTCCTAAGAATGCTCTTGACCTTCAAAATGTTTGCCTTTTGGTTCATTTTTCTCTTCAACATCACAAATTCCATCGTCTTTTGTTTTCATTATACCAGTGGTTTCAACATTCATCTTATTTTCCTTCTCAATCCCACTATTGGCAGAAAGAAAAATGCTTAGGCCATGAGACAAAGTAGCATTATCATAGTAGTCATTCACAAGCTATATCTTCAAGTCTTGTTTAATGTTCTATTCTGCATTCTCTCCATATTTGGAATTGAGTTCAATGTCTATACAACAACTAATTGATTTAGTTTGTTAAAGTTATTTGTATGAAAGTGCTTCTGAGCTTCTATCACATTGCCATGCAACTTAACTTTGTAGCTTTCTCAAGGCTGAAATGGGAGTAAAGTTGTTTTTGTGCTGCCCCAAAACAACATACCAAAAGTGGCCACCCAAATGAAAAATTATTATTATTTCCTTCATCGTAATCTTCTTTTTATTGATCTAATTCAAGAAAATATTCTCTCTCCATATTACACTCTCTCTATTAATCCTCCATAGTTGTCCCTTTTCAAGAGCTCACTAAAGAGTTCAAATCCCTCCTTTTAGGTTTGCCACTTGTATAATTTTTAATAATTCCCATGGTCAATAGTGACACATACATATACTGAAGCAATATAATAATTAAAATGTTATAACCTCCTCTTTAAAACATCTTTTATGCCCTCGAGTTCTATCAATCTGAATCATATTAGTCGAGTGCCCCAAACTAGGTCCGATTAAAAAATTTTCATTTTCAAATAGCTGAACTATCAAATTGATCCATTAGTCATTTGATATAGATCCAAATCAAAATCCATCATTGAACTACCAATTAAAACTTGTTTTATCACTTTCTTGCAAATTGTTGACTTTGTTCTAGGAGGTGCTTTAACTGGCTCTACAAACTGACCAAAACATCTGACTGAGCTCTAAAATCCAACCAACTTATTCTCTGTTCTACATACTCTTAACCTATCGAATCTTGTCTCATGAAAAATTCTTAATCAAAAGATATTGACTGTCAGAGTTGCCCTCTCAAAATGACTTTCAAGAAAACATGTCAACAAACAATAAATCGCATTCGGATTTGGCTTTGGAAACTGGGTGAACAGACACTTGGGGAAATGAAAACTGAGGCATTGGTTCATTGTCATGAGGAGATTATGAATCTACGATTAGGGCTCATGATGAATAATAGGAGGAAAATGGTGAGTAGTCAAAGTAAGCTACTCAAATTTGTAGATTGGAAGCAATGTCAGAAAATCATTTTTTGCAAATGGAATGGACCTAGGAAAGTGTGCAGATGGATTTGTTAGGACTTGAAAATTTGCACACTTAAAAGAATTTTTAGAGTACAACATAGTGGTACAATCTATTTGATCTCACCTATCATAGAATTAGATTTATGATATCATGAACATGGGTACTAACCAATTTGCATTTTATGACATTATAAAAAGTTACAATTTGAATTTCGAATCACGTTTGAAAACTAATCAAAATGATTTATCATAAGCTCAAAATTGAAGTATAGAAAATCTCTGACTTCTAAAATGCAATGCAAAAGGAATTTTCTCATTTCAATCAACTTGGTCAAAGTTATAACGAGTCAAACAGGGCTTCCCATAATTTTGAACAATTTACATCAATATGACAACAATAAATGACCAACTTTGAGGGATTCAAAACCTAGTGAAATAGATTCGAAATCAGCTGAAAATTGGAACATAGGTTCTTTGGTATAGAAACTAAACACTCCCAAAGTGGTGAGTCATGAAACATTACTTGGTACAAGATATTCAATTGCAAACACGACCTCTTGTCATTGTTTGACACTTAAACAAAAATGCATAATTAGACATTGCTCAAAACAAGACTTCACAGAGTGGCTCAAAATGGCAATTTATCATCATGGAATATAGAGACATACTGAATGCAAGGTTTTAGAAACATTAGACACCTCTTAGGCCTCACAAATATAGCTTGGTACACATGCATTAAATGCACTTAAAAGGGCTCAGAAACTTGGAATGGTGCTCAAATGGGGAAGGCAATTTTGAGTTCGAACCTAGCAGATCTCTGTTGACCACACACTTAACAAAAACTTCCCAATGCTTCAAAAAATCATTCTAGGCTATATGCACCAACTCATCTTCAAACATTTGTGTCTCCAACAACAACCAACTTATCTATGGTTTGTGTTAATATGGACTAATAAGAGATCACACTCGCCTTTGGACATTATGAAATTTGTCCTTGAGCATCATCTTATAAATTTGGTAGTTGCTCTAGAGTCTTATGAGTGTGTCCCACATCTCCTTGGCAATGTCTTTCCCCAATAAATGAGGAATTAAATTATCTCTTACTCCATCAAGAATGCTTCTTTGAGCTTTAGCCTCCTTGACTTCATGCAAATCTAGAGCAATAGGATCATTTACAAGTGGTGCCACTATTGTGTTAGCATAGATCCACAACTTTTCTCCTTGAGAACAAATGCAATTCGAATTCAAACCTTCCCTTGTAAGAAGTTAGATGTACCCTCAAGCTTGTCCTCATATTGAACACTGGTTTACATAGCCACAAAATAATCTAGTGAGAAAAAATTAATATATTTCTTTTCTTATGAAATTTGTATCACAAATATTGGTTATGTATTCAGAGTTAAGAGCTCTGGTACCATGTTAATTTCCCATAACCCAACTACAAATTAATTGCACAATAAATTCTTGTAAAGAAACTCTATCTGATTTATAACAATTAATACTTTGAGTTAAATAACTAAAACACACAGTGGAAGCAAAATAACATAAGTCAATCACACATAAACAATAACACAAATTTACCTAGGAAACCACAGTTTGGGGGAAAACATGCAAAATGTTGAATTTTCTATTTATCCTAACAACAAACTTTCTCTTGCAATATACAATAGAGTTCGCCACTTCAATTTTACATTTATAGAGCCTAATTGCTTTATTTAGCTTTCAAGAAAAGAAACTTTTTGTGCTTTCTTTGACTTAAAAACATATAAATCACTCTTGCTTTGTGCAACCTCACAAACTCATAATTATCCCATTAAAGAATAAAATATAACATTGTTGCTAAACATCCAACTCACTTCCTAGCTACAAAAACAAAAATCAACAAATTATTTCACACATTTTCTTTTGCTATTTTCACATGAAATCAACTCTATATTTTTAATTTCAAATTATATAAAATAAAATAAAAATCAATATTATATTTTTAATTCAAATACATCTATGACATTGCTACCATGTAGTTTTTTGAGTCAAACTCATTGACCCATGTTTCATGAGTAGTGGTTTACACAAATTCATATCCCATGTGTAGTGGTTACCCCTAGTTTACATTTCTATTATCATTGCCAAACTCTTTTAGGTTAGCTTTATGCTTGATTACTAATAGCATTGTTTTGAGATTATTAGATATTGTTTCACATTCTGTTGATTATATAATGAGATTACTTGGTACTCTATACTTCATGTATGCATGATGATTATTACAATGATTTCAGTTATTGATGATGATTAGTTAGATGGATTATCATGTGTTTTCTTATGGATACTTACCTCATACTGCATGTGTATGGTGTGCGTGTATTCTTTTTTATGTATGGCATTTCTAATGTGGTAAAGGAAGGGAGTCATAGTCACCTACTTGTCAAGATCTACACGATGCACCACTTCCTACCATTGTCTGTTTAGCTTAGTATATATGTATTTGTACATGCGTAGATTTTATGCAGATTGCAGGTGCCGGGTATTGACTTCCCTGAATTGCTAGGATGAGCATACTCTATCGCATTATCTCAATGATAAGAGAGCAGAGATAAATTCTTTAGTCCAAATCCTAACCTTTGAACCCATTTGTCCTAAAAAAATTAGAACAAGTATCTGAGTTGATTACCTTCTAAATGTGTCGAATGACATTAATTCATGATTATAACCCTTTTATTTGATCTTGTATATGTTTTTCTATGATGGGTATTCACATTTTGTTCTATAAGTCTTTGCTGATTTTTCTTTTAATTAAGTCAAATAAAATGATTTATTTAATGAAATTTTTTTCTGGTATTTTTAATATTTAATTATATTTAATTAATTGGGAAATTAATTAAATAAAAAAAATTTAAGTTTAAAGATAAAAGTTATAAGTTTAATTTTAGAATTGATAATATTTATTTAATTTAATAATAATATATTTAGAGTTCACTTTTAAATAAATGCTAGATACTATTATTATTTAAGTTAATAAATATTTTATCAATTAACGTTTCAAAAATAAATTAAAAAGTGAAAAGATATTAATTTATTAAAAGTGTTAAGATTGCATAAAGTGTGCACGAGATTAAAATTTAATAAATTAATTTAAAAAGAGAAGTCAAGTGAAATTAAATAAAGTTATTTTATATTTTATAAACGTGCATGAAAAAGATAAAGAAAAGATAATAAAGAGTTAAAGACTGTTAAGCAAGGAGTCCTCTCGAGTGATTGCAAAATCAGTGCCCCAAATTTAAGAGAGAATTCCCTATCAACAATAGAGGGTTCATTTTCGAAGGACCGCGAATTTTTGGAAGAAGAAATTTTGGAAGAGAGAAGGTTTTGAGAAGAGAAATTTCTCTCACAATCTTTTTGGGCATTGTATTCTTAGCATTAGAATCCAAGTAGATTCTTGTGATTAATTTGCACAGCAAATTATGCTATTTCTTTTCTTGTCTTTTTCGTGTCTATGAGATGGTTATGTAAATAATTCCTTGTGACAAGTGTTTCAATATATTGAATTTCTAGTATGCATGTTAATTCTTCTATATATGTAGAGATTGAAATACCTTAGAATCCTCATTCAGTAATTTTGCAAATTAGATATTAAACCGGGAAGGGTTTTGAAATTTAAAAAGAAAAATTTCAAGAGAAAATTTGACTGGTTGGTCGTATTTTCCCTATTAGATTAATGTTAAAATAATTATTAAAAATATATATTTATTTTTTATGGAGGAAGGAATTTGTTTCTTTAAAATTTATATTCATAAAAAATTATAAAACAAATTTATTAAAAATAATTTTTTTAAAAATATAATATTTTTTTTTTTTTAAATTTAATATGGGAAGGGGTGGGGAAACCCCACACCCCCCACACTTTCTTTATTACTAGCGGCTGAAGTGCTACTGTCGTAGGTACTACGACAGTAGTGGTACTCTATACCACTGCTACCATAGGCCTTGTGGTAGCAAGGTGCCATTTTTGGAAGGCTAGCAGGCCTTATAAAAAAAATGTCGAGTTTTTAATAAATTAGATAATTTCATCTTTTATTAAATTTAATTTTATTAAAATTTTTAATTGTTATTTGTTATTAATTTTAAATATTATTTATTAAATGTTTTAATTTTAATAATTAATTAAAATATAGTTATTTTATATATGTATGATTATTAATTAATTTAATTAAATATAATGTAGTTAATTTATTTAATAATGGAAATTAGTTAATAGGGTTGTGAATTTACTTAATTATTAATAATTTTGATTTTAATGAAATTGTAAATTATTTTATTTAAAATCAATGAGAATTATTTTAATAATTTAGATAGATAAATAATTACCCTTAGATAATTTTTAGGAAATTGACTTTAAATATAATGGGGTAATTCTATATTTTATTCGAATATAAATGAATGGGTTAATTTGTAGGGTATACTGTGAATCTCATTTACTTGAAAAATACATTGAAATGAAAACTAAAACCTTACATTCAACTCAACAATATGTTTTCAAAATCAAACTAAACTATGAAACCTACACTATGTTATATGTATATCGTCTATGTTTTGGGTTTGGGTTGACTAGAGAGTTGACCAATTTTAGGACGTCTACCAGAGGCTTGGGAGTTCTGTGATTGTGGTATTATGATGAATTGATCTTTGATCTTTTAAACTCAACCATGGTAATGTGTTGGTATGCTCTTTGATGAGTTTGTTTATATTGTTGGTTATTATTTTCAGTGTTATTATGGGATAATGGGATGAAAGTTATGATCTACTTGACTTAACCATTTTGAGTCTTCGATCAATATTTTTGAGATACTTTCCAGTTGCTTGTAGAGAAATGATTGGTATTGTGATTTATCTTTTGATGCTTCCTTGTCACTTGTATAGAACTGAGGTGATTTACTATGATTCTTTGATTTGTGATTTCATGAGCTTAGGGTAAGTTATCTATATGTAATGTCGGGAAGTGGCTTGCAATGGAGGCCGGGGCCCTAAGTGGTTGCTAGGGTAACCCATTGTAAGTTGTTTAATAAGTGAAAACACTACACTAAATGAGAGTAAAATAAATCTAACAAGAGTCTTTATATGTTCTTGCCCATGCCTTGAGTGCTAGTATAGATTAGGATGGGAGTAGAGAGAACACTTGGTTGCAACAATACATCGTTAGTATTCCTTGTCAGTATGAGACAATACTAGTGCCACATAGGATCACTAGGGGGCTAGGGTCCTGAGAGACTGCCAGGGTAACTCTAGTGTTGATTCGTGCAATGACACTTGTCCACTTACATAGTAGATTCCTTATGTGTCTTTGTGTGCCTCTAGGTATAGATGTTGATTTATCTTGGAACCTTTGAGTTAGATTACTTTTATGGTTTCCTAGACTTAGAGATTTCTTTTGAAATTTGGATTGATATCCTATTTGGGACTTGAGACTATCTCTTTAGCACGGTGAGAGTGGAGAGTTAGATTACTTTTATGGTTTCCTAGACTTAGAGATTTCTTTTGAAATTTGGATTGATATCCTATTTGGGACTTGAGACTATCTCTTTAGCACGGTGAGAGTGGCCCTCTTTGGGTTACTACGCAGTCGGGTGGTAGTGCTTTTTACTCTTACCATTGAGATCCATCTGTAGATGTCGTGGCTGGAGTTCCTTGACTGCATTTCCTTTTCATTCTATCTTTATGTATTATGATGGATGGTTGTATCTTTATAATGGATAATTATATCTTTTAGCCTTTTATACCCTATGACATGTACAATGGATGATTGAGCATTCTGAATTTTATTGCCAAGTGGCATTCGAAACAAATGTATATTATTTAAATGGACTTTGGACTTTTAATTATTCTTTCATGTGGATGTGGTATTTGACAGACTTAGTATTAATTAAATTTAAATGTGATTCAACATCTTGGGATCCTTAAGGAATGTAATATGTTATGTTTGCTTCTGTATGATTGTATGTTATTGCTTCTGCTACTTTATGTTTGACGTGTATGCTATTCTTTCTTTAAAAAAAAAATTGTGTAGAAAACTTAGTAAAACTTTAGGTTAATTATTTTGGATCCCTTGGCAAGGCGTTACACCATAACAATGAATAGAACACTTGGGGTTCGTTTGGTTGCTCAAAAACAACCATAATAGTTATTAAAAAATAGAATATCTAGTTGTACTCTTTGTTTGGTGCACAGAATGGGAATGGGGAATAGGAATACACATTCCTATTTTAGCCCAAAAATGAGCATAGATCCATTCCCAAAAATATCTGTTATTGGAATGGAGAATAGGAATACTTCTTTCGTGTACAAGCCACTTTAGTTTGTGGGCCTTGTTCTTCTATCAGAGAAGCTCAAGTTCAATTCTTCCAAGCCTAAACCTGCCGCTATTGTTCTCCATTGTAGAAAACTGTTGAGTTGACTCTGATCTCTGTGACCCTTGATTTTTGTGCTTGTCTTCAATGGGATTGGAGGATTAGAGCTAAAAGAAGTCACCAAGGTGAGTTGAATGCACCGTGTGGATACTACTAAGCTTGAGGTGGATTTGCATGCAATTGGGCTAATATGACAAGTTCTTTGACAACAAAAAAGGTGTCAAGGCGGATGAAGTTGGTCATTGATGCTTTGAGTCAGCTTTGGATTTGCTTTGTCCATGTGGAAAGACCAAATTAGGTTCATGATTGTGCTTGGGATTGCGAATGAATATAAAGCCTACTGGGGGACCGAGCTTGGATCTGCCTCAACAATGAATCTCCAAGCTGAGTGTCTTCCAAGCTGAGCAAGTTGAATCTCCATAGTGAATGCTCATGTGAAAGGTTAGAATGGTTTCTAATAGGATTGGAGTTTGTGATTGTAACCTTGGATAGGTTATATGATTCATTGCCCCTACAACAAGAAGTACACAAGTTCATCACCCACAATCCCTATCCTGGGCATCAAAGACATTGTAAATAGCTTGACAAATCTGGGCATTGGGTCAGTGACTATTGAGCAAATCATAAAAAAATTGACCCAGAAACCGCTGCCTATTTGTATGAATTCTAAATTAAATTTTAGGTAAACTAAACAAGACCAGGATTGTCATTTTCCATTCTCATTCCCATTCCCATTCCCATTTTCCATTCTAATTTCCTATTCCCATGCTTGTAACCAAACTGTCCCTTAGTACACATTGAATCTAGGTGACACACTAGGACTTCTCAAAAGGTCACCCATCTTAGTACTACTCTAACATGAAATACAACAAGAAAACAAGAATGTGAATACAATTTAAAAAAATAAGAAATTTAATACAACCAAAATATAGTTTGATATAACAAAGTCATTTGATAAACACCTAGATGATACTAAATTCAAAGTTTTTAAAATACCAAAAAATAAAAACATATTAAATAGAATTAATATAAACATATTAATAAAAATATCACTAAAATCAATGTTATTTAAAATATCTATACTTATCAATATCTATACTTTTATTTCATCTGTTTTAAAGTCAATTAATATATCACTAAAATCAATGCTATTTAAAATATCTATATTTTTTATCAATATCTATACTTGTTTTCCATCTGCTTTAATGTCAATTTAAAGCAGTAGGTCAAGGCTCTATGAGAGAACAAAATTAAATGCATCGATGAATTAGGAATTACTGTCCCTTCTAGAAGAATGGATGGCTCCTCTGGTCTCTGTATCTCTTCTTTTTCTCTGTCATGAAATCTAACGGTAGCAGGCAAGAAAATCACAAACGGATAAGTTAGTCCTTTGACTGGGACTCATCCGCGTAAAAACCGAGTAGTGGCACACATACGAGGAAAATACGGTGTATATTCGTAGGTATATAAGTGTACCAGCACATAACAGTCGATATATATATCAAGAAGTCGGGTAGTCAGTTACTAAAAGAGTAATGGCCACTCACACGACTGCTTGAAATAATTGTTACTGAGCTCTGAAAGATCTTGGATCCAATTTTTCTCTGATAAAAAAGAGTTGGAAAAGATTTTCTAAGATTTGATCAAGCATGGCTCAGCTGTTGATTCATGGAACGCTCCATGTCACTATATTTGAGGCTAACAATGTCACTGATCCTGGCCGTGCCACTGGAGGAGCTCCTAAGATATTTAGAAAGGTAATCCCAATTTCAAGTCTGAAAATAGACGATGGATTTATAATTGCAATGCTGTACTTTGTTTTTTCTGTTTTTGTGTGCCTACAACCAACTTCAAAGAATTATGCCTAGATCACTTACTCTGTTGGTCGTGTGAATTGATCTGAGCTAGTTTGCAGTAAATTTGCATACTGAAGGGACATAGGTTTTTTCAATTTTCCGATGTTTCCGTTGGGTTTTGGCCAGAAAATCTGTAAACAATGTTGAAGGGCTGTGGGGATCCTGGTATTGCTTTTTGTTAGGTTGGTTGGAAACTTTTTTAGGTTATAGGGTAGATCATTCACGAGCCTAGATCTGAAGATCATTTCACCCATAATGTTGGATGCACTTCTGATCCAGATAATGATGGCGAATCTGTAGGACGCCTTAAACGCATTTCAAGCATTGCTTTGAATTTTTAGCCTTTCTGAGTGGCCAGAGCCCTTGCCGTCATCCCTGTGTGGCTGTAAAATGTAGAAAAATATTTTCAAGCGTTATGAGTTAAATTGGCAGCTATAGTGATTCAGCGACGAAATCGCAAAAGCTCTGAACCGCTAACGGAACATTTTTTTGTATTTAATGTCCCAACGATGAGATTTTGAGCTGACTTGGGAGCCTTGCTATAGAATGGTCTACATACTCACCCTTTTTCTATTAAAAGATAAACACCGCGGGTGTTAAGGGAATCATGGCCAGATGCAGACTGCTAGTTTGGATCATCTGCAACTGAGATCTGAAGTTTAAATGGATTTTACCTGTGAACGGAAGGTCACTAGATCAACTCTCGGGAACCTTTTTGTCCTTATTTCTAATGCTTTGTCCTTCTGTTGTTGTGCAGTTCATCCAAGGAATCGAGGAAACGGTAGGAATTGGCAAAGGAGCGAACAGATTGTATGCCACTATAGATCTGGAGCGAGCTCGCGTGGGTCGAACCCGGATCCTCCAGGGCGAGCCCCAGAATCCAAGATGGTACGAGTCCTTTCACATTTACTGTGCTCACCAAGCTTCCAAAGTGGTTTTCTCTATAAAAGATGATAACCCAATAGGAGCAACTTTGATGGGAAGAGCCCATGTGCCCGTGAAAGATCTGCTGAATGGGGAGGAAGTTGATGAGTGGTTGGATCTGCTGGATGAAGGTGGAGAGCCAGCTAAAGGAGGGGGTAGGATTCATGTCAAATTGCAGTACTTCGATGTCACAAATGATCGGAATTGGAGTAAGGGTATTTGGACAAAGAAGTTTCCTGGGGTCCCTTATACCTTTTATCCACAGAGAAATGGCTGTAAAGTTACTCTGTATCAGGATGCTCACATGCCTGATAAGTTTATGCCCAGGATACCCTTATCTGGAGGCCAGCTTTATCAACCCCATAGGTGTTGGGAGGATGTGTTTGATGCAATCACCAATGCAAAGCATTTAATTTACATTACAGGGTGGTCGGTTTATACACATATTAGATTGGTTAGGGACTCTAGCAGGCCTAAGCCTGGAGGTGATGAGATCCTGGGCGAGCTTCTTAAGAGGAAGGCTGAGGAAGGAGTTCGGGTTCTTATGTTGGTTTGGGATGACAGAACATCTGGTGGGTTGGTACTGAAGAAAGATGGATTGATGGCCACCCATGATGAAGATACCGCAAAATACTTTGAGGGATCAGAGGTAAATTGTGTTCTGTGCCCAAGAAATCCTGATGACGGGGGAAGTATCGTGCAGGATATGCAGATAGCTACAATGTTTACCCATCATCAGAAGATTATTGTTGTGGACAGCCCTCTTCCTGGCTCAGGTTCAGAACAGAGGAGAATTTTGAGTTTTGTTGGGGGCATTGATCTGTGTGATGGAAGGTATGACACGCAGTTCCATTCTCTGTTTAGGACTTTGAATGATGTTCATCATGATGATTTCCATCAGCCCAACTTCCCTGGTGCAACCATTGAGAAAGGAGGGCCCAGAGAGCCTTGGCATGATATTCATTCCAAACTGGAAGGATCAATTGCTTGGGATGTGTTGTTTAACTTTGAGCAGCGATGGAGAAAGCAAGGAGGCAAGGATTTGCTATTGGACATAAGAGGTATTGACGACATCATTCCTCCTTCACCTGTAACTTATGAGGAAGATCGAGAGACTTGGCATGTGCAGCTATTCAGATCCATTGATGGAGGAGCTGCATTCGGGTTTCCAGATACACCAGAAGCAGCAGCAGCAGCAGGACTGGTTAGTGGAAAGGATAATATCATAGATCGGAGCATTCAAGATGCTTATATCAATGCCATCCGTCGTGCGAAGGACTTCATATATATAGAGAACCAATACTTCTTAGGAAGCTCTTATGGATGGAAGCCAGATGACATCAAAGTGGAAGACATAAATGCACTTCACCTTATTCCCAAGGAGCTGTCTTTGAAAATTGTTAGCAAGATAGAAGCTGGAGAACCGTTCAGAGTCTATGTTGTTGTACCAATGTGGCCAGAGGGACAACCAGAAACTGGTTCTGTGCAGGCCATTTTGGATTGGCAGAGGAGGACTCTGGAGATGATGTATACTGACATTGCACAGGCTTTGCGTGCAAAACAAATTTACGACCAGAATCCCAAGGATTACCTGACCTTTTTCTGTTTGGCAAACAGAGAGGTTAAGAAGGGTGGTGAGTATTTGCCTGAACAGGGACCTGAGGAGGACTCAGACTACAAGAGAGCTCAGGAGAACAGGCGTTTTATGATCTATGTGCACTCAAAGATGATGATAGGTAAGAAAACATTGCAACATCAAGATTAGAACATGAGAATGACATTTATAATGGTATTTTGAATAAGACTATTCTAGATATTATGTTGCATTATATGTTGTTTCATATGGAGCACTGGATTTATTTCTCTGATCTCTGATCTTTGTTCTTTGATATTAAATAATTAATTAACGTGAAGCTTTGAGTCAAGTGCTTGAAACTTTCAGGAATCTATAGGCATGCCTGGGTATCTGTAGTTTCAGGGAAGCTTGTCCTCCCATCGATCCGATAAAAACAAAGGAGTAACCTGCCTGATCCATAAACTTTTGATGGTCCAGCTGATGGATGGATTAAGTTGTAGAGGCCCGGGCTAGCTAAAGTAGTTAGAGCATAGTTCTCCAACAGATCATGAAGAAATTGATTGTCTTAAAAATGGGTTTGAATAGATGAATTGAGGTTGGGAATCATTAATCCACAGAATAACTTGTAGAATTGTGCATTCAGATAGACAAATTTAAAGTATTGTTTAGGAACTAGAGCCAAATGGATTGTTTAAGTGTGAATCTGATTTCATATCCTAGCTTGGGGTCTGCTAGTGTAGAAAGACATCTATCTGTATTCTAATTTTGTCTGTTTCTTTGTGCAGTTGATGATGAGTACATTATTGTTGGATCAGCTAACATCAACCAGCGTTCTATGGATGGTGGAAGGGACTCTGAAATAGCAATGGGAGCTTACCAACCATATCATCTAGCTGCACGAGGACCTGCAAGGGGTCAAATCCATGGTTTCAGGATGTCTCTTTGGTATGAACATACTGGACTTCTGGACAATTCCTTCGGTAATCCCGTAAGTGTAGAATGTATCCAGAAAATGAACAAAATAGGGGATCGATATTGGGACTTGTATTCCAGTGAAACTCTGGAAAGAGATCTACCAGGTCATTTGTTGAGTTATCCAATCGGTGTCACAAATGAAGGTGATGTCACACAGCTCCCTGGTTTTGAAAACTTTCCAGACACAAAGGCTCGCATTTTGGGGACTAAGTCAGATTACATGCCTCCAATTTTGACAACATAAGAAGATACTGCCAAACTCCTGTAAATTGGCTGCTAGGTCTTTCAGAGTGTGAATTATGTGCAGGACTGATTGCTCTTTTTCTTCCAACTTTGGTTGGTCATGGCATCTTATAAACTTCTTTTCATCAGATCATAAACAGCTAATGAACATGTTAAGAGTCTTGAGAGATTTGCCCGTTTATGTTTTCTTTTCTGTATTAAAGCTGCTTAGCAGTCAAACTAGAGAACTGATACTAATCTCTAGATGAATTAATAAATATTAGCATTGCCACAATGTAGAGAAAGTTAGCATCTTAATGATTTGCAAGGTATCATCTGCTTTGTCTAAAAGAGTCCACAATTATTGAGAGTAATACAAAATTCAGGGTATTGTACAATTTGACATGCTAGGAAGTTTTATTTTGATATCAGAAGGCTTGAAATGTCAACAATTAAAGCTCCAACTCAAGAATGTTTTAGCAAGATATTCATTTTTGAGATAGATGGTTAGTTTTCCACTTTCTAAGTGTGTGTTGTTATTATGTATTCAGCATTAAATGCGTTAAAAGGTGTGCAGGATCTATAATGCTTTATTTAAAATCCTTTCTTTCTAACTGTTGTTGATAGATTATAGCACAATATACAAACTTTTATACAAAATGGTAAAATTCTTTATTGTGGTCTCTTTTGGCTCTTCTTGCTTGTTGATGTCTTTCTATAATGGAGTCCCATGCTGAGTATGTTTCATTGGTTCAAAACTAACTTGTTTCTTTAATCTTGTTCTCTATTCTGTGACATGGAGATTTACATGCAAACATAAAATTTGCGATTATGATCTGCATTTCAGCATCCTGCAGTTCAGGTGCTATTTTGAGGCTAGAAAATAGTAAAAATTATGTGCTTTGTGGGAGTTAGAACTACATGTTTGACAAATCTTTGCTGCTACGAGAATGTTCTACTATTTTAATTTCCATTCTTCACAGTCAATGGATGGCAGATCATGTGAAAAAATAACAAGGATGTTCTAGTGGTTTGTTGGTAATACAGTCCTGATTAGTATGTTTCTCTGCTCACCTTTGTTAATTTTCTTTCTTATCTGTGCTTGCTACGGATTTACCGTGGTTAGGGAGCTAGAAGGGTCCCAAATGCCAAAACAAAGCCGATCAACATTTACTTAGGAATTAAACCTCCAGGCTTCCAGGGAGCAATGCTTCTTTTGCTACTACAACAGCAATGTCAGCCATCATTTAAAGGGACTGCTGGAAAAAATTAAAACCAACAATCCATAAACCCATCCCAGGACATTTTCAGAGCAATATCTCTTTGCATCTGCCAAGCAAAGCAGATACATGCAATGTGATACTAGCTTTCTAGCAAAGAAATTAGCTAATTGGCTATTCTGAAGAGAATGCTTACTATTTGAGATAAGTGTGAGTGACAAACAATCCATGAGCTTCAGCTCTATGTTTTTGTTTCCATGCAACTGCCCTGGTACGCATGTATACAAAACAAAATGTGGCAGCACAAACAAACCATGTGAATTGTTTGTAGAATGCCATGTTGAAATGCAGATACATGGTAACGCCTCCTGTAACCTACAACTTTAGCAATCAGTAACTTTTTACTTCATCTGATATCTGATTGGACGATTATTTTTCTAAAGGGGAAAACAATAAAAATGCTGGTGAAAATGTGAGCTGCCAATCAGAGAAAACTGAAAAAAAAAAAAAAAGAACAAAAATTCCATCTAAAAATATTTCTGTACAGTTCATAGGACAAATGGCATTAATATTCATTTCGCAAGGCGAAAACATTAGGCTCTGCTCTACAGGCAGGGACTAATGAAGGAAATAGGTGTAAAATCATTATTAACAGAAAGTTTAAACCTCAACGTTAAACATAAAAAAGATCTTTGTATATAGAGTTCTTATATATATATATATCATTGTGCATGGCATTCCGTGGTAAAGTATACATGGGGGTCTTCAAAACTGGTTTTGATTAGAGGTTGTGTCAAGAAATGCTTTAAGGCATTTTGAGCGCCTAATACTCAGAGCTTGAATGCTTGCATCACATGTCCTGCATTTATCTATGTTTTTACCCTAGCTCCTATGGCCTGGAGGACCTTTACGAAACGTGCATGCATGAAAGAAATATTTCTAGGTTGTCTCGTATTGTTACAGTACAGTTCATCATACCTATCGAGAACAAAGACAATGTAAGCGTCTAGGCTGTATGTAATCTTTTCAGAGGGCAGAATGGCCCGTCACTAGAAAAACCCCTTTTGCCTGCAATAGCGGGCGTCGTCTACCCAGCCCCATCGTTCGGGATGGGCTGGATGTGTCCCCCTCCATGCCATGGCATCTGCGGGCCCGTTTGTACTTTCTCCAAGGAGTGAGACGCTAAAGGCATGATTTGATATGATATGATATGATATGATAGATTTTAATGATGTCCACGAGACTAAAGTAGTCTATGGGACCCATGCAATCACCCTCCGAAGTCAAGGGCGGAACTAATCAGTTGTAAAGTTTTGGTTAATTTGTCTCTCTTTCTTTGAAGTTTGGTAATCAAATCCGTTGCTTTCATCACTTGATTTTCTTCGAATAAATAGTTGAAGTCCTTGTTCTGCAGTATTTTTGTATAACCAAATCTGATGTCATTGTAAATCAGACACTCTTTGACAAAGTGCTGCTTTGTCTTAGTTGTTCTCATATTACAAAATAAACATGTTCTGTTTGCCCACTCTTCCTTTGGAACTTGCCACCGACTAATTTCACATCGCAGTTGATGTGAACTAGTTTTAAGTTGTGCCATCAACATTTTTGCTTTCCAGTTAATAGGTGCTCTTATATAGGCCTTTTCATCATGACTAGAAGTGGGATTAAATTCTTTAATGTAATAAGATTTTTTCCGCCTTACGTGTCTTGTCCATAGAATATTGCGAAATTTTTCATTGGCAAACTTCTTTATTTCTGTAATGTTATCCGAGCAAGTTTGGATGTTGATATCTCATTTTCGCATCCATTTGTCATTTTGCTTCATCCATGTGCTTTTCTGCCTCACAAGTTTTTCTTCTATGATCAACTTGGGCCAACGATGTGTTTCCAGACCTTGGGTTTTCTTTAAATAGTTTATCATCTGGACCAAAGCAACGACTTCTAATGGAAAGGAACCCACCTCCACCAAAAGGATCTCATACGAAACTGTGGTCTTGACTTTAAGATTGCATGTGATGAAGTGTTTTTGAATTCTTTTTACTTGCCGCCATTTCTGTTCGGACATACTAGCTCCCCACACTTCACATTCGTATAGAATAACCGGAGTGACCAGCAAACCAAAAAGAGTTTTCATGGTTGTCCAATCCCATAATTTTGCATTCTTGCACTTGTTTTGTAAAGAGTATAACGCCTTCTAGCCCCCTTGGATCCTTTTTGATTTGCAAGTATCCCAATTGAGTTTGTTATGAAAATCGATGCCAAGTATCTGTACTCTTCCACAATCTCAAGTGGGCTATTTTCAAATAGAAACTCGTCTTGTATGCCCCTATACTTCTTGAGCGAGAAGATTATAATTTTGGTTTTCCTAGTGTTAACTTGCATTCCTACTTCATGACAAAAGAAATTTAGTGTTGTCAAGTGCTCTTTCAAGCCTTTAGCTATTCTAGCAAGAATTATGAGATCATTTGCATATAAGAGCAATCTTATCACAAAGTGGGCCAGTTGCACCCCCTCACCATTGGTTTTGTTTATCCACTCTTCTAACTTGTCAATATAGAGCATGAATAATGTTGGAGATAACGGACACCCTTGCTTAACTCCGATGTTGCTGTCAAAATCTTCTGATAGCCCTTCTGTTGTTCTAATTTTCGCTTTGACCTGCTCATATAATCTGTAAACCGCTGACCTAAGTTCTTTAGGAACTTCCAACTCTTCCATTCTATCCCATAATTTATTACGTGGCACTGTGTCGAATGCTTTTTTAAAGTCCACGAAACAACAACAAGCCTCGTTCCCCGGAGTGTCCCAAACTTTCTCAATCAAGTGTCTAAGAGTGATGCTGTGATCTATAGTAGAGTGTTTCGATCTAAAGCCTGCTTGCCCTTTTGCACGTGTGCCTTCTATTTCAGCTCAGTTGCTGATTTTTTGTTCTACCAAGTTGCTAAATAACTTGCCAAATAGTGGATTGATCATAATGGTTCGGTAATTAGAAGGATTGTTTATATCTCCACTTTAGTGGAGTGGGATCACCACACTACTTGTCCATTTTACAGGGAAACCTTCTCTATTGACACTGTTGAAAATTTTAGTGATGTGTGGTGTGAGGGTTTCAGCACCCCATTTTAAGTATTCAGCTTGAAGCCCATCTATATCTTGCGCTTTACCAACAGCTAATTGCCTTATGCCTTGAATAATATCCTTTTCGTTGAATAACTCCCCTGTAGTCTCTGTTTCCATGGTTCTACGTTCTCCTAGGTCACACTCGTAGAGAGTCTTGGCATATTCCAGCCATTTGGTTCCTGTTATGTTGTTCTCTATCTGAGTTTTTCTTTGCTGAAGCTCTTTCCAAAACTTTCTGGCACTGTTTTTACCAAGATTAATCAACTCGATTCTTCTCTTGTTTACATACTCTTCTTTCTTCTTTTTAATCAGTTAATCATACTCCTTTCTACTTTCTCTATTTATGTTCTTTTTCCAATTTCTTTTTGTTGTTTTGCATTCCTCATCAAACCACGGATTGGCCGGAAAAGTGTTCTTGGTTTCTCTTGTGGCCTTATAACTTTTACACTCCTCCAGTACTTTAATGATAGTAAGAACAAGATTATACTTGTCCATGAAATGTTGTTTATCAGACTCGGGATGGTTTCCTAGAACCCTAGATAGCCACAAAAGAGAGTTTTGGAAAGTAGCATGGTTTTCTTGTGTCATCAAAACTTTGCCAATCGGAATCATCTTCCCCTTTTGTAAAGGTTTTGGGACTATTTGTTGATTTTTAAAGTGAGTGGCCACCCTTACAAGATGGGGTTGTGATCAGATTTTAGCTCCATGGGGCAATCCTCTATCTCAAAATTAATTATCTTTGCGACATATTCTTGTGAGCATATTACATAATCAACAACACTTTGTCCATTGTATCTTTTGCATGTGATTCCACCTAATTTAGGCCATTTTTCCAAACCATTACATATGACCATGTTATATAGGCAGCATAAGCCTAGTAATTCAGCACCAAAATGATTAATTTTTTCCATGCTATCCTATGAAGATCTTTCCCATTTTTGTGTCCCTTCTTCTTCAAGCCAAACTGGGTCTTTGCTTCATTGTAACTCTCCTTAAGATTGAGAGTTTGGTTGTTTGTTGTTCTAGCATTGAAATCCCCTATTATCATTATTTCCCCTAAAGAGCTAAAGGCTGCTATGTCTTTTTTGAGTGCAATGAACGGGTCTTCTCGATCCAATCTATGCTTTTTATACATTTTTGAGCCTTTTGGGGCGAAGTAACAGACAACCACCCTTGTAGAAATCTGATTCTCTGTTATTTTTATCCAAATATACTGCTTGTTAACATCTTCTTTCTCTAAGTTTACAAATCTACTCCAACTTTCTTTTATTAGAATGGTGATGCCTCCATGCCCCTTACCATTATCTATCTTCTCATTCCATAGTGATACCTTCTTATACCCTTCAAAATCTAGAACCCTACATCCATCATGCTCATGAGTCTCGGTAAGCATAATGATGTCATTATCTTTAGCTATCGGCCCTAACTCAGGTCCTCTTCTCCAAGGATAACCTCTACAATTCCAGCTAACTATAGTTAAATGTTCCTGGGTGGGCCCGAGTTCTTATTTATTGCGTGTGATTTGGTTGCTGATTTGGGCTTTACCATTTTGTAGCCACGCCCACTTGCCGTTTTCTCTTGTTGTTTTCACTTTTTCCCATTCCTTCCTCCTTTCTTCTTGCTGAGTTACAGTGAGGTCATCATCGAGATCTATGTGTGTGCCTCTAAGAAACTTCCTCTTGCTGAAAATATTGTTTTTATCTCTTGTATTCCTCATTGAACATGTCTGTCTTTGCCTCCTCTAATCCATTTTCTGATTCTTTGTGCTTGTATGGTTGTTCCATGCTAGTCTAATTGGTCTTTAAAGAAGTCTTTAACTAAATCCGTTGTTTTCTCCTATTCTTCATAGTCTCGTAGCCCTTTGATGACAATATTTGTTGCTTTCTCATTTCTTTCTTTTTCCTCTCTAATCTGTCTCCGAACTTGTTTTTCTATGTTGTCAATAGGAGTGTTTGTTGGTTCCTTTACTATGTTAGCCGATGATCTAACTTCTTCGATTTGTTCTCTGAGTTGATTCTCTTTTATTTCCATATTGGCCATGACATCTTGTATATTTTTCATTTGTGGGTTTTTGTCTCCTTCCATAACCTCTCCTTCTCCCGTAGTACTTGCTGTTGTCCTCTTTTCTCCTACTTCTTTCTTTAACAATATTAATTCACTCTCCTTTTCCATATTAAATTGCAATTTTTGAATTTGTTCTCTAAGTGACTTGACCTCCGCTGCCAATTTCCAGTTATCCTCAGTAACTCTTTTCATTGTGATACTTTCTATTTGGCTCCTCTCTTCAAGTGCGCACACCCTTTCCTTCATAGCTACCAAATCGTTCACAAAGATGTCTAGATACCACGCCATAGGTGTCCTTGTGGGGTTATAATTATTTGGCAGCCCATCTTCCACTGTGTCTATCACCTGAGAATTATCTGTCTTCCCTTTACCGTTAATATCTCTGATATTATCAAACCGCTTAATTGTTTCAGAGATTTCAGTCGGCCTCAGATTTATTTCTCCCTCCCATGCATTGTCTGAGGTATGTGGAATCGGTTTCGAAAGTAAAGATGGTAACTTTCCTCTTTTTGCATTTTTAAACTTTCGTATCTTTCTCCGCCTAATTATTATTTTATATTGCTTGGCATTCACATAGGTGTAGTTTCCTCCTGTGGGTGGTCCACTGGCTTGTGAGAAGCTCAAAGTGTTTGTGGGTAAATTACCATTTGTCCCTCCAAGATTGAATGAACTCGCGTGTCCGGTTGAGGGTCCTGGAAGAATGAGGAAGCTCCCTTGATTCCACTTGATGATGTTGTTGTGCATTAAACTATTCTCGTATGTCAGGACCAAGCCACTGTTACCAAAGATGTCATTGTGTTTCGTAGCTTCTCCCAGATTAGTTTGTTGTTCTGCTATTATAGGTGCCCCGACTATCAGATTCTTTGCCACCCTATTACTGTCAGATCCTGTGTTTTGCAAGGTGGACCCACCTAGTTCTAGTTGTGCCTTTGTTATCTTTGGTTGATCAATCAATGATACTTGTACAAGTATCTTCTCTGCAGATGTTTCTGTGATTTCCTCATTTGTTCCTTCCATGAGGACCATACCGTACTCACTAGTGCCTTGTTATAGATTCTTTATGTTGTTTTACCATTGTAAATTTACCAAAGCCAGGAGAAGTAATAAAGGAAACCTAAACAGGTGCAAACTGAAATGTAAGAGGTAAGAATAAGGGAAAAGGCGTACTTGGGATCTACCTGTCTGCCTATTGGTGTTAGATTGTGGTGACTGATCAGGAAAGTACTGTACATACTTCATAAATAGTGGGGTTCGGGGCATCGGCCCGAATTTTTTTTTTTTGGGAAGTAGCCGACATGGTAGCCGACATATTATGGCCGACATATGGCCGACATGTTATAACCCTAAAGCGGTTTAATACTTGTATAAAAAGGGCTTAGGGTTGGGTATTTTTCATATGTGGTGATACGAAATTGGTTCTTGCGGCGGTATTGAGCTGTAAGGGATTACAGATTGTAATCAGGTTGTAATCACTGGATTGTAATAAGATCGAACTTGCTGTTTGGTGGACGTAGCCCAAGGATTGGGTGAACCACGTTAAATCTTGGTGCCTTGTGTTCATTTCTGTGTGTTCTATTATTTTCTGTTATTGGTTATATTTGCATGTAGTTTTTATTTATGTCTGTGGTTTATCCTAACAATTGGAGTGTCTTCAAGTGGAACTGGACTAGAGCCCATTGAAAGAGAGGAACACCATAGTAGACAAAATCATCATCTGGAAGCCCGCAAATATGGACCCACTAGTAATAGCAAAGCTTTTAGCACTGGATGACTGGTCCCATTGGTTGCCAAGACTGTGGACCAAACCAAATCTACCCCTGCACTGATTGCCATTGTTGCCGGCCCTACCTTGGCTATTGCAGGCCCTACCTTCGCTTTCACCGCTGCAGAGAGTCTATTGTTCACAAGCTTGGCCCTATTGCATGAATACTTATCTGCATGAAGGAGATAAGTGTGGGATTTTTTTTAAATAAAGGTTTAGAATTTTTTTCCCTTTGAAAATGGTGAATATTCTATGTATTTATATATAATTAGTCATAAATTTTAAATCTTTAGTTTTTATTTTTTAAAATATTTTTTATTTTATTATTATATTGAAGTAATAATGTTTATTATGTATATTTTATTATTGTATAATGTTTAAGTTTAATATATATGATTAAAATATTCAATACATATCTAGATTTATTGTGTTTAATACATATCATTTACACAATAAATCTATATTTTAATGTTCATGTTAATTAAAGTTAATTTTCATGAATGTTAGTAAATTTAAATGAATACATATTAGTTTATTAGTTTAATATAATTCGACATAACTATAATACACAATATTAATTAGATAATAAGTTTTTGAATTAATTTAATTAAAAATTAAAGTCAGCATATCTTTATATTAGTAATTTTTTATTAAAAAAATCATAACTTAACTAAAAATATAATTGTGTATAGTGAGAAATCTAATTTAAAAAAAAACTAAGTGGATGTAAAATAAATTTTTTTAGTGTTATTCATAAATTTTATCATTTATTTTCCTTTAACAAATATTTTTAAAATTAAGTGATATAAACTAGCTTAGATATCTTTATACATCTATCTAAAACATGCCAAGAGATATCAATCTCGAGGCACCTATTTGAATAAAGAATAGATAGGTGCCTCGAGATTGATATCTCTCAGCATGTTTTAGATAGATGTATAAAGATATCTAAGCTAGTAGCATTTGTAGCACAATATGCAAACTGAAATTTATTAAATTTTTAATTTGAAATATTATTTTTAAAGCATGATGCTTATCATATCCATTATGTTTTATAGATATTGAAATATAGTATATACAATGAATATAATTAATCTCTTTCTAGAGATTTGAGTTGTTCCTCCCCTGTTGTCCTTTTTACAACTTGCTTCCATGTCTTCATCTTTTCATAACAATCATAAGAAAATGGTGGTGAAATTCGAAGTCCATCCAAAGACTTAACTCATGATATAGCAACAAATGTTAGTCATGTCCTTTCTCTTGGTCCAATATCAACTGTTGCCTTCGAAAGTGTTAATCCCTGTAATTTATGGATAGTTAATGCCCAAGCCAAATGTAAGGGCAATTGACGTGTGTGACCTCTTTGTATTGGAGAAATGAAAATTAATTTTGGAGCTCTGTCCTCAAATGACATTCCATAGTAATTGTCAAACTCAACCATAACATATGTTGGTGGATCTGGTGGGGCATTCCCAGGTTTGTATATGATATTTCAAATGTATCCCAGAGCTCCATTGCCAAGTCCTACTTCAATCCATAAATTAGATGTTAACATGACCCTTGCATCCTTCACAAGTAATAATTCAATATCTAGTTCATCATTTTGATCTCCCCCTGGATTAGTACTTCCTTCTTTTGATGTAATGCTACAGGCAACTAGTTTTTTTAGTGAATGTAATTTCTTTCTATTATGATTATGAACATTATCATTTGTTGCAAATAGATGAATATTATTATCAAATTCCTCTTTAACATTTTGGGGCAATGAAACATATGTCCTTGTCATTAATAATTTTCAATCATCTATAGTTCGAGTTGCATCTAGTATATTAGTGAGTAATTGGCGAAACCTTTGTTGGTCTTCACTTTCACGTTCTTGTTTGAACACTTTATCCAAAGTAGCAATAGTCTTGAACTCTTCCCATAATAACTTTGCATGAACACTACTATCATAAGGTGGTTTGTCACTAACAGGAGGCAGTTGTCCCAAATCTCCTACTAAAATAATTGATCTTCCTCCAAAATTCATGTTTGAATTTTCTGGAAAAGCTTCACGTAATCTTGAATTTATATTTTGTAACAAATTTTGACCAATAAAACTCATTTCATCAATTAATATGTAACTCATTTCATCAATTAATATGTACCTAATATTTTGAATTTTTTCTTGTAATGTTGTGAGCCTTGTGCCTTGTAAGTTAGAAAAATCTGTATGATTTCCTTGTTCTAATTGTTCCTTGAATTATCATACATAATGACATGACATGTTCACCTTGATTATAATGTGTCATAATAATATCAAGTTCTTTCTTTTGCTTAACACCTAAAGTTTTGTATGATATACTCATCATCATATCTTTAGGTATAAGTAAATCATTTTGTTTCATAGCATTGATAAAATGTAATGCATTGTTTGTGTATTCTCCTCCTCGATATTTTGCACTCCATGGATTTTGTCTGTCAATATCTCTTCTTCCTAGCATATCTATTTCAGTTAGATCCATCATTTGTCCATGATGTAGTCTTGATATTATCTCCCATTGATTATTTGGTAATTCATTTTCATCTTTAGAATCATCATGAGTTTCAACATTATTTTCAGATTCATTTTCAATAGTTCGCCTATCCAAATGCCATGGATTATAATTAAGGGACTCCCAATTGGATACAATTGTAGTATCATCTATTCCAATATCTCTTTGTATATTACAAAATGGTTTGTACAATAATAAATTGAACAACAAAAACCAACCCATTTTTGTGAGTTTCGTGAAGGAATATTTGTAAATCTTGGAAACACTCTCACAATAGCTGCCATTGTCCTTGCTTGCCATTTATTATCTCATTTTCTTCTATAGTTATAAGTCCAAGATCTAGTTGCATCTATTAGTGTGACACTTTCCATTGCATATGGTTTGTCCATATATCCTTCAATGAAAAGTTTTAGGTGAGCTTCATCATCATTTTCTTCATTCTTTATCACTGGCTTGAACACCTCTCTTGAAACATTTAATATAACAAATACTTTGCTACTTTCTACTAATGGCAAATCTAATAACATATGACAAGTTTCTTGTGCACCAATGTCTCTTTCAATTAGGGTTTCAGTTAGTAATCTCTTATATGCCTTTGATGCTACTTCATTTGGATTTTCAATATTTTAAAGTCTTACCAACATTTGATAAAATGTCTCAAAACTCTTTTTTACTTTTGCTACATACTTCGCAATATAATTCATTACAACATGTCTTGAAAGAACAAGTTGCCAATCTACATTTTCTTTCCATAACTGAAGTATGGTATGATTATGTGTGTTTACTCGATCATTGTTTCTTGCCGGTTCATATATTTTATCTCTTATTGTTGGATCTTCGAATAATCTTGATCCATCTAGATGTAATGGCCATGGTGCATTGTACTTATAAAATAAAAAAAACTATTAGCTTGTACACTAATTTTTCATTTCTTAGTAAAAAAACATATGAATCTATATAATTATCTTACCTACAAACCATTTTCCCTCTTTTTTTATGAAAGCAAGCACCCTCTTTGCATATTGTATGGCGTTCAACACAATTGAGCAACTCTTCATAATCACGTTCAAAGTCTACTTGAATTAGTTGTTGTGTATTTCAAAGGCATGGATGTTGTGTAAAATTTTGTAGGATCTATTATTGAAGATATAACATATTTTATTAAGTGAAAAAAAAAAAAACATAATAGATGTTGAATACCTATAGAAGAATTGGTACCATACCTGTATGTTTCATTGATGTGGATATCCCCTTGGATTCCATGCATGTCTAATAGAATCAAAATATTTTTGAACTATCTTGATTTCATCATGATTTCTCCAATTAAGGTTGTCTATGTTAGGTGCTCCCTCCAACCATATGAATCCATGCACATGTGGTGATCCTCTGTGTTGCCATTCATATCTTGACCAAAAATCTTTTACTTTCATTCCCTTTAGTAGTACTTCCTTTTGAAACATTGTATATCTTAGATGCATATAATATGCAACAATAATTGGGTAGTCAATAATATTTTGTCATTACCATTTTTGTGCTTCTTGTGGATTAGATGGTTCTATTCCTAGCATTAATGCATGTAAGTCAGGCCAGTACATATCTGTTGCACTCAAAGTAAAGAAAATTGTTTGTGTTCCAATTTGATGCAAGAGATCACTTAATTCAGCTTGACATTTTGCCCAATAAGACCTTGTACCCCTTAGAGGTGTACCAAAACGCATTAAGCAATTTGCTAGATGTGAGTGAGGGACATTTTGTCTATGTTCTCATAACTCATTGATTGTGATTGGCATATCTTGCAAGCTCTTTTTGGCAAATACCATTGATGAATTTTGTGCACAATGTCACATGATCATATTCATCATATAATACCTAAATCATGGGTGTCATCCAAAGCGATGATCTCTATATTGAAGTAAATTCTTAAAAAATTCATGAAGATAGGCTCTTCTCAATCTTGGTTCAATCCAATCGCATTGTCCATCCAGAAATAGTGTTGGAAAAGCCATATCAAGTAATTCTTCTGTGACATATTCACTAGAGATGTTCCAATTCCTGGCCAATCAATTAGTGATCTAGGATCTACATTAGGGTTATGTATGCATGCATAAATTAGTTCCATATCTCTTCGTGCATTTGATGGTTTAGAGGCCATTGATGTAGTATGATTGATAATATTTCCTTGATCCATCTCCATTATTAGACCCATAAATACATATTCATTTGCATCCGAATCAAATTCCATATGAACTGAGTTTAGCTGATCAAAGATGTTATCATCTGAATTGGATGTTAGCTCACTAAGTGCATTTACATCAATTTGAACATTTCTATAGAACTTATCATGATTTATTTAAAATTGAAGTGCTCTGTAAACCCTCTCTTTATTGACTATAAAATTATAACTTGTTCCATGTTGATCTTTCTTACGAACAATGATAATAGGTAAATATTTTATGTGATGTGGTAAGATTTTGGCTATTTCTCTTACTTCTTGTGGAAAACTTATGGTATGGCCTTTATATTTAAATTGACCTCCAGTTGCATGTATAACTTGAAGAATGGGGTTGATACACACTATCAACATTTCTTCTATTTGTGTTAGATTATAAAGTTGTAATGGTTGTGGACTGGGATCCATGATGTTTGATGCTGAAAATTGATGTTCATTCTTTTCTTGTCGACATCGATGACAAATAGGGCCTTCAAGGACCCATGCAACCTTCATTGAAAGATAACTTTCTTGAAAAATGTAGCACATACTCGACATAACAAGTTTATCTAGTCCATTTTGAAACATTATTTGTAATGTCCTCAAGTCAATCCCGTTATTTTGAATAGTATTGATTGTCCCCCTTTCCATTCTATTTTGTGTTCTTTTCAATTGTCTTTGTCTTCTTATTTGTGATTTGAACTCCTGTTGTAAATTATAATTGCCTGAATCAACATGCATAAGATCCTCTACTCGATTAGTTGGTGTTTGTAGAACACAATCTATTGTCATAGAATTCATCCCATCAGAACTAAATCCAACATTTTCATGAGATTGAGCTTGTCCTTGATTTGAGTCATGTTTACATAGTTGTATTTGTTGTATTTCTCTTTCATTCAACTCATCCAGGCTCATAGCCTTTTTGTTTGTCTTCTCACTATATTTTGATTATCCTGAGATGTTGTTGTACAATGTGCTCTCATCTTATCTGCATGCTGTCTCATTTCTTCTTCAATCTCTTCCACTATCATGGTTGCCCTACGTTTGACATGTCTTTCTCTATCAAGTTGGCTTTGATGATTTCTTTCTTCTTCTCTTTTTGCATTAGTCATTTGTTCACGTCTGTATATTCTCTGTGTTGTATTTGTTGCTCTTCATTGTAGGACTTGTAGCTTCCTCTTTTGAACATTATTCCTTTGTTCACATCATTGTCTCATATAATTCTGAGCATATTCTCTTCGATACTATCTCCATTGCTCTTCATTCTCAAAATTTAGTCTTGGACGAGGTATTCTAGAAAATGTGAATGTGATAACTTTAAAAGTAATAGGATTTAAATTAGTAATCTTTCACAAAAAAATAAAACATAAAATATATTGAACTATAAATTATTTTAAATATTTAATACAAAAGGAAAACCATAACCTTAAAAAACTAATAGCATATTCAACATATTTTCTAGTGAACATATATTATCAATCTAAACTTGTCAATCATACTAATTAATAACGTCAAACTTGCAAAGTTTGACATTATTATAACAATGATTTTGAAATCATCATTTTCAAAATTAAAATTTATAATGGATAAAATATGTCAAAATTTGAAAATATTTTTAAAAATAAATTTGATATATTTTCAGTATTTAAAAAATTAATATATTTCTACCACAAATCTATTTGAAAAATATGTCTAACTATATATAATTGATTCCTTAAAAATAATTTACATATGTTGTCCCTTGGTCTAATCGTCCATTTCAATTTTCCAGCTTTTTTTTTTGACAAACATTAATATAGAGATGGACTACATTAGGGGAGAAAAAATCTTCACCAAAAAAAAAAATTGAGAGAGATGGCTACCAATATTCAATCGTTAATATGACTTGTATAACATCGTATTGCCAACCGAGAAAGTGATAGGGAGGATATTGAAGAACTCTAGCCTTTCAATCTCAAAAATTTAGAATAAACAATTCAATAGACAACAATATACTTTTATTGTTTTTTATCATTTTTATTTTGTTCACAAGTAGTTATTAACAAATTTTCAAAATGAAATTTGATATGTAATGATATTATTTTTTATACTTTAAAAAAAATAATAAAGAATTTTTATTTTTATTAAAAGTAGTCATTCATTTTAATCCTCTTATTTAGTTCACCGGTAGAATTATTAACAAAATTCCAAAGTGATGTTTCATTGAGGTTGAAGTAGATTTCCATTTCACGCTATTTGATGTTGTTGTGAATTCATTGGTTTTTCACATGTGCATTTGAAAATTTGTTAGAAAGGACTGATGATAGCAATTATGGAATCTATGAACAATTCTTTAATGTTTTATCTTAATTAGTAAATTGATTTTTCCTTTCCATAGAATCAAAAGAAAAACTTGATACATATCGAATAAGCTCTCTAAGAGCTAAAGATGCAACAATATACTTTTATTGTTTAAATTTACTTTTGATTACCAATCAGAAGGAACCCCAAGAAAATAAGTGAATTATTACCCTTTACCTTATTTTATGTGCCAAAGCCCTTCCCTATTTTAGGTGCGAACTTTCACTCTTTTGGCGTTGAAATATTGTTCAATCAAGGTTTGATTTTCTGCATGAATATGGAAGGTATATTTATATCATTAATTTTATGGGATGCAACGATTCATTAAAAATAATTCACATGTAGTCGGCTTTAAATTTTTAATATTAAAAAGTTAACATTAACATGGTCACAACACTTCAATTACCCCCATTCTGCCATTGTAGGTTACGCCTCTCGGTGTAATGAAGTAATATAATAGAGTTAGTAATATAATGAAGTGATAATAGAGTGATATTAACTTATTAATTTATTTATTTTAAAACTCTAATTTAATAGAGTCATCATTAAAATCTAAGAAATGAAATAAATTTTTAATATTTATTTAATATTTCATAAAAAATAATATGAAATTATTATTTTGTTACAAATTTGATAAGGAAAATGATATTTAATATTAAAATTGAAGGAAACATTATTTGATGAAATTTAATATTTAACATTCAATTCTAAGCAACACTTTACGTTATAAATGATAATACATATATAAATAATAATAAGACAATTGAAAAAAAAAAGAATATTTTGTATTATAGTATAATTTGATTATTTTTAATAATTTAATTAGATAATAAGATTTTGAATTAATTTAGTTAAAAATGAAAGTCTACATACGTCTAATTAGAAAAATATTTTATTATAATTTTTTAATTTTTTTTTACTATAAATGTTTTATTTTTACTAAATTAATTTAGAGTTAAATATTTTAACCTTTATTATTTTAATAATTTTTAAAAATATTAATTCATAAATCAAAATAATACTTTATATATAATAAAAAATTTAAAACTAAAAAATAATCTATATAATTTTAACTATAAATCAAACAAAATAATTATTTATAGTAACTAAAAATATATTTATGTAGAGTTCAAATGTATAATGTAACTTTTAAATATAATATTATTAAACACTATTTAATTAAAAAAATTTAATAACTCTATTAATAAATCAAACTATAACTATAAATCTAACTTAACCAAAATTGAATCAAATATAAAAAGGCACCATGAATTAAAAAAAATTGTTTATGCTTCTAATGCAAACATACTTGGCATGAATAAAAACAAATTGTTTGTGCTTCCAATGCAAACATACTTGGATTATAGGGCTGCAGTTGCTATGCCATGCCATGGCATAGATGAGTGGCATCCAAAATCGTGGGGCTGGATAAGGGTTAAAATTTGAAAGTATTTTTGGAAAAGTTATGTTTATTTTTATTTTTATATAAAAGTAAATAAAATGGCCAAGAAATCAACTCTTGATGGTGAAAGTGATTGAAGAATGAGAAGTGATAATAATAAACTTGGACACACTGTTCTAAAGTAAAATGTTTTACTATAATAGATTACATCCGATCTTGTGGTTTTGAGAATTCCTTACCATTAAATTCATCACGATGCTTGACAATGATGTAGGTGCAATCTTGCATCACACACACACACACACAATATATATATATATATATATATATATATATATATATATATATATAAGCCTTTTCTATTTTAATAAGGACTAGTAGACAGAGTGGTTACTATTAATGGGAATTTGCTATTTTTAGTAAGTTAGTCTCATGAGCTCAAAATGTTCTCATTTTCTATAGGAAGGTTCATTTTAGAGTTATAAGTCTACTATAAAAATCTCATTGCTCCAGTTTAAGTATTAGAGAAGTTATTGTGAATTTTCAGTGAAAAAATTTGCAGAAAAATATTTAGGCTCACTATTAGAGGCCTTAAAGTGCCTAGATGAGTTCGAAAACATGACGAAAGGGCACTTAGGCAATCCTGAGCTTGTAAATTAGGAGTTGATGTTTTGAAAAAGTGGTTATAATAGCAAATCGGAGCAACAATTTGAGAGTTATGGACTTTTGAAGTTGGGCTACTGAAATTACTAAGATAATTTGTCAAAGATGTATTTAGCCAACTCCATATGTATTGTTAGGGTCTGTCAGCTCTAGTTATTAAATTTGAGCATCTAGAACCTTCCTAGGAGGTGTAAAATTGTCTATTTAAAAGAGGCCCAAACATTGTCTAGGTTAACTTTGGGTGATAGTTCGCAACTTGTCTTGTAGACTATTGTAATGAAGGCACCCATGCGAGTTAGCATATTATACTTGTAAATTCTGTAATACCGCATTTGCGGCATAAATAAGAAGTCTATATTTGGTTCTCACATTCGCTATTGTTTCTTTGTTTCTATTATGAGTTTATGGTATTAAGGGGAGTACCCTTCATCAAGTGGTATCAGAGCTAGAGTTCTTGAGTGTGTGGATAGATCATTGATTGTGAGGTAGTTCGCACCAAGATTGTGGTTTGGACTAAGCATGTAGGTATATCATCAAGTGTGAGCCAATTTGCACTAGGGTTTCAGTGGAAGTGTGAAAATGCCAACATGAAGAGAGCATGGCAGAAGAGTTGTTGGTGTTACACTTGAGGGATTTAGAGCCCTCCAAAGAAAAATGCAAGCATTGGAAGAACAAATGCATAGAGGAATAAATCTTCCTATAAGAGATGAAAGTGAGGATGAGGACAAAGTAGACAAAAATGATGAAGCATAGATAGTTCTAAACTCAGAGGAAGAAAGGCTTTTAAAGACCATCTCCAAGATTGGAAAATTACCTAAGTTTGAAGTTCCCACATTTTCAAAAAATCTTAGCCCAGAGGAGTTGATTGATTGGATCAACGAACTGGAGGAGTACTTTGAGTATGAAGATATTGATGATCCTGATAGGGCCAAGTTTGTGAAAGCAAAATAGAAGGGACATGCAAAGATCTGGTGGTAGGAGGTTAAGTAGGAGCAAAATAGAAAGGAAAAGAAAAAAATCACCAGATGGGATCAGATGGTAGCTAAATTGAAGTGACAATTCATTCTCATGGATTATGAGCTTGATCTATTGAAGAAAATGCAAGGGTTGAAGCAAGCAAGAAAATCTATTCAAGAGTATATTGAAGAGTTCTATTGAGTTCTCATTAGAACTGGCCATGCAAAAGTTGATAAGGAGAAAGTCACCCATTATCTTAATGGGTTTGGACCAAGCATTCATAATGAGATGAGTCTTGTTCAAGTGACCAGTATTGAGGAGACATACTAGTTTTCCCTAAGGGTTGAGGATAAACTAAGCAAGAAGTTTGATAACAAGAATAGTGGAAGAGGTCGCAGTGGAAGATTTGGCAGATGATCTTATGGAGGTTGTAATGATGATTAGAAGAATAAGGATGAGTCTAGAAGTAGCAGTTAGAACCATAGGGGAAACAATTCCAATCATTTCCATGATCATAACAATAGAGATCAGAGAGAAAGAAGTACAGGAAAAGGATCTGGAAGAGGAGGCTTCCATGGGAAATACTTTCACTATGGAGAAGAAGGGCATAGAGCATTTGAATGTACCCAATGCAAAGGAAGGATAGATCGAAGAACAGAAGGCTAGACCAGAGTTGCACATGTTGATGAAGATGTTGGATCATCCCATTCCGAAGATGCTAAAAGAGGAGAAGTCCTAGTTAACAAAAGAGTCCTACTGAGTGGAGAATGAACCTGATCAAAGAAGGAGCTTTTTTCACACAAGGTGTAGATGTGAAGATAAGTCTTGTGATGTGACCATTGATGGTGGAAGTATTGACAATCTGGTGTCAAAAACGATGGTCACCAAGTTGAAGATGAAGAGGTAGAAACACCTGTGCCCATACCATATTTCTTGGGTGCAAGATAACCACAATGTCATGGTCAATGAGCAGTGCTTAGTGAAGTTCAAGATTGGAAGCTACTAGGATGAGGTACTTTGTGATATCATACCTATGGACATATGTCATATGTTGTTGTGTAGGCTGTGACAGTTTGATAGGCATGCTATACATGATGGGCAAGCAAATACCTACACTTTGACCAAGGATGGAGTGAAACATAAGTTGAAGTCATTGAAGGAGAAAGAAGAAAATGCATATAGAACTGCTAGAATATGTTTTGTTGATGGAAAATAGTTTCTCAAAGGTATGAAAAGTGAGCATATATGTTTTTCTATGATTCCAAAAGATAGTAAATAAGAAGTAGAGGAGGTGCCTACAGAAGTTGCAAATATGTTGGGAGAGTTTTCTGATATTGTATCAGATAATGTACCTGATAGATTGCCCCCAATGAGGAAGATAAGTCTCTAGATGGATTCGGTTCCTAAAGCCAATTTGCCAAACAAGGTAGTGCATAGAATGACACTACCAAAAAGTGAAGAGTTGAATATACAAGTTCATGAGTTGTTGCAGTAGGGTTTGTTTTGAGAGTCTAAGTCCATGTGTTGTACCAACAATATTAGCAGCAAAGAAGAATGGAGAATGAAGGATGTGCACAAGTTCTCACGCTATCAACAAGATCATAATCAAGTACAAATTTTTATTGCCAAGGATGGATGATATTATGGACTGTTTGAGTGGAGCTGAGTATTTCTCAAAGATTTGAAGAGTGGGTACCATCAGATACATATCAGAGAAGGTGATGAGTGGAAGAATGCTTTCAAGACCAAAGGCTATACAAATGGTTAGTCATGATTTTTGGGCTAACCAATGCACCGAGCACATTCATGCAGCTCATGAATGAGGTACTAAAGGAGTTTTTGGGTAAGTTTTCATTGTTTATCTAGATGATATATTGATCTTTAGTAAGACATTGGAGGAGCATTTGATTCATATTTACAAGGTGTTTGATAAGTTGAGGAAAGAAAAGTTGTTGATAAACCTAAAGAAGTACAATTTTATAAAGGAGTTGGTGTACTTGGGATTTGTAGTCTTAGCAGAATGTCTAAAAATAAACTCAGAGAAAGTGAAGACTATCCTTGAATGGCCTACTCCAAGGAGTGTGACAAAGGTAAGATCTTTTCATGGACTAGTTAGTTTTTACAAAAAATTCATAAGAGGTTTTATTAGTATTTGTGGACCCTTGACTAAAACAGTGAGAGGCTATAGGAAGGAATTTAAGTGGATTATAGGAGCAGATAAAAGTTTTAATTTGTTGAAATAGAAAGTTATTGAGCAACTTGTTTTGGCACTTCCTAATTTTAACAAAGTGTTTGAAGTAGACTATGATGCTAGTGGTACTACAATAGGAGCCATTTTGAGCCAAGAAGGTAGACCTATTGTTTATTTTAGTGAGAAGTTGAATAATGCAAAAAGAGCATATTTTGTTTATGATTAGGAATTTCACGTTATATTTCAAGCATTGAAGAAGTGGAGACACTATCTTCTTCCTAAGGAGTTTGTTTTGTATACTGATTATCAAGCTTTGCAATATTTGAATACTCAAGAAAAATTGAATCAAAGACATGTAAAGTGGGTTGAGTTTTTGTAGAGTCATACATTTTTTTTGAAACACAAGACTGGGAAGTCTAACAAAGTTGTAGAGGCTCTTAGTAGAAGACAACTTTTGCTGATAGAGATGCAGATAGAGGTGGATGGGTTTAAGGAACTCACTACTTTGTATCTAGATGATCTTGATTTTGGTGAAGTGTGGAAGATGTCATGCCCAAAACTTGAAGGCAAAACACACACAGCAAATTTTTTTTTTATAAAAATAATTAGACATGCCCTAGGTTTGAAATGATTGATAATAGTTTTAGTACAGGTTCTTTACTTTACATCTTAAGGTTATAAACATGGGTGCAATTACATTGTTAAGATTTTGAAACTTTTGTTACTAGATTGATATCCATCTTAATTTATGCCATTTAAGGATTAAACGTATCAAAAGATATTAACAGTGTAAGTTTCACTTAACTTTTGACTAAAAGATAAAGGAAACAATCCAACATTTTCTATTGGTTTTAACATTTACATTAATTTGCAATGATATGCAATCAAATTTTCTTACATAACAATGTACATGAATTCGGATCTAAAATTTCTTGCAATAACAAATCAATCAACAACTACCTTAACATTCATTCAAATAGCCAATTAATCGATAATTTAATCTACTTAATGGTCAAACAATTGGAGTACATTTAAATTAAAACTAGCTAATTAGTATTTAAACATAACTAAGTAAAAAAAGAAATATTAACAATTACAACCAACGTCCTTAAACAAACATAAGATAACCTTAAACTTTCTTAATTCAACTAATTATTCTTTAACAATTAAGATTTCATTTTAAACTAACTAGATATATATATATATATATATATATAAAATTAATAATGTGAAAATGAAACTAAGATCAAATAATTAAATAACTAACTAATCTAAGACTAAACTTAAAGTTTAAAACTAACCTAACACTATCTCCTAATCTAACTACAACTAAACTAAACTCTCAACACTCTAACATATTTAATAACATTTAAATAAAACACAACTTAACATAATTAATAAACTAACTAAACTACGATTAAGCAAAAACTAAACTAGAGTCATAAACTAAAATTAAATAAACTAATCTATACTAACATCAAACTCCCCTCCTAACCCCTACTCTACACTTCCTACTCTCCCTACTACAAGGGTCAAATCGACCACCCAACTCCTAGCATGCTGCGCTTCCCAAGCGCTGCACTTGGGACAGCGCGTTGCCAGTTGGGGTTACGTGCATGACAGCATACCTCTCCCTCCCCAAACACATGCGACCGGGTGATCAAGAGAAGGCAAGGATCAACTTGCTGACTTTGATCAAAGCAAAACATATTTAAATGCTCCCTTCCATGCTGAGCGCTCAAACTGGAGAGGGAGATGGTGATGTGACAAGGGGGGGATATAAAGTTTTAACATAAAGCTATCTCTTTATCCCAAGCCCCCACATTTGAAGAAGTAAAGACAAGCACAAAGTCAAGGGGGTGCAGAACAGAGGTGATGTCATCACTATGATGGCACAAGGACTATGTTACCAAAATAAACCATTTTTTTTTATAAAAGAAACCTCCTTCAACCTGACGTCCACCAAGGAGAGGAAAAACATTAATGGCAAAAAGTTTTTATGGCAAGAAAGGATATTTAGAATATTTAAAGTTATAAAGGTTTAATAGCTTATGCATTTTATTAGGTATCATTTATATATATATTGTTTTATTTATAATTTTTAAACACTAATAGATTCTTAGAATATTCTCTGTTGCAAACCAAAGATTTTCACATTCTCTCATACAAACTCCAGCATCCTGTAGGTGGGTTATTTGATAATTTGTCTACTCTCTCTTGAAACTCAATGTATATTTTTCTTTTGCAATTATATTACCACAATAGGTGTATGCATTCTCTTATGAATTTCTAATTCATTATTTCCATGAACCTCAATTGGCCATGCATTTCAATAATACCACATTACATGAAATAACCATCTACGTATTCATTTAACTATCTAATAAAACTGATGGATCAACATAATGACTAAACTAGTCATAAGGCATTTGAGAAAATAAGAGAGATCAAAATGATAATGCTCCATTCCTTTTGAAAGGAGTATCAAAATACACAAAGTCATTTCTCTATCATGTTTCAATTTTTTTAGCTTGGATCTCTTGACATAATTCTTCCTACATGTTCTTGCAAATTTATTTTCAACACAATCAACCATGAACTAAATCATTTCAAACTTGATAAAGATACCATACATTTACATGGATTAGCAACATCTCTCTCTACCGTCCATATGAATAGAGGCATCACCATACATCACAAATTAAATCATGTATAATTGAACATCATTGTTGCATCTTATCTTTGATACACATTCATATGACAACATAGAATACGAAAATTTTAAGAGAAGTAAATTTACTCAATCACTTATTTTATTATCAACCTGATTCAAGGCTCAGCTGGGAAAGAATCAGGAAGAAAACCCGGCTTCATTGCCATATATAATAAGGTTTAAAAAATACAATTTACAATAGGATCTCAATCCCAATCTTCAATAATTTTATCAAATTTTCTTCATGATCAAAACAAGGAGTTTGTAATGTCTTCTAAATCTCATTTCAAGAACCATGGAAGAAACCAATAACTGATCGGGTGACAACCAAGCAGAACCAAAAAAACATCAAGCATGCATAATCATACATGGTTTACACAATAAGATTCACAGTGAATCAAGACTAGGGAGAGGTGGATTCTTCCAACTGGAGAAGTCAAGCACAACACCAATTCAAATGCCCAATCGGGGCCAATAACCAAGAACTTCCGTTCTTCCATTTAAACTTTCCATACTCATACCAGGTTTGTGCTGACGGGTAGGGGCCCATAACACCCTACCCTTTATCCCTCTTCTCATCCTGAGAAGAGAATCTACACAGGTTGGAGTCCAACTAAACAGACCTCTCCCAAAATTGGTCACTTCTGCCCTCTCCTAGGGTGAGTAATACCAAAACACCCATGCAAGGAAACTCAAAATTGCAAACATAAACAAGAAAGGAAAACAACCAAAAGAAACAAGGTTTACAAATCTTCCCAACATACCCACAACCATACAACAGTAAAACAACAACAAGGTAACAAGAACATGAAACAAAACGCAAAAACTGAATAAGGGAGATGGGAGTTTCCTACCTTCTCAAAGAGGTAATGGCAATGAACAAATTTGAGTAGAGTATCCCTCCTTCCTTCAAGCTTCAAGAAATCTTCTCTAAATGTAGAGATTGGGTAACCAAACCACTAGACCAAGGAAGGCCTCTAAATAAGCCTCCAACTCAACCACCCAAAAGGAGCAATAACTATTTCCACCCACTAGCCACACTAGAAACTCCTAACTCAACCTACACCTTGGTTAAACCCAAAAAGGAGGTGGGGTAAGACAACTCATGACAACCACTTGCAATTTTCGCACAAAGGCAAAAAGGGACTTTTTGAGTGCCCTCAAAAGTCAAAGCTAGGGTCTTAGGGGTTGGTAAAGACCCCTAACCCATACCCATACCCTTAGGTTAGAATTAAAAACATGTTAAAAGCCTTAGGAAAGAGGTTAAGAGACAAAAATAAAATCTAGGAATAAAATAGGTCCATATAACAACTCTAACTAGCAATTTAAGCACGTAACATTTTACGAGTGTCAAGCGACACTGAAAGAGCATAATTACGAACAATAGGGTTTCCAAATTTTAGCACATGGAGATCAGTTTTGTTCCTCTGTAGGGTTTCTTGGCTAAATATCTGCACACTCATTGCACACATCAGTAGTCCCAAAAATCACATGTATATAAACGTATATGTATCAGAAATTTTCATAAATTAAAACATGCATCAAATAAGAGTTTCTTCATCCTACATAATTCTTAACCATTGAAATATCTTAAATCAAATCTCAATTTTATTGATTTCGTCAACATACATATACATGATCATTAAATGACAATCATCAAATATATCTAGAAATAACATCACACAACATGAAATAATAAAATATGTTCTAAGCATCAGATAATGTCTCGACATCTCGAGTCACAGATAACAAAAATAAGAGTAATGTATCACAATGCTACAATTGGTCGGGGTGAGGCCTCACATCCTCCCCCACTAGGCATGAACTTCCTCCTGGAGTTAATAAAAAAGGTACGGGTACTGAGTTTGCATCTGCACTGCATCCTCCCATGAAGCTGTGACCTCATCGTAACAATCCCATTGGACCCTAACCTGGTCCAGCTCTCGGCCTCGAAGTGCTAGGGTCCGTCGGGCAACAATGCGGATAGGCTCCAGTGCTAGCTGCCCGTCTGACTCCACCTGTAAAGCATCCCAATCAATAATATGAGACTCGTCATAAATGTATCCTCTAAGTACTGAAATATGAAACACATCGTGGATGCGTGACAGGCTAGGTGGCAAAGCTAAATGGTATGCAATAGGTCCTATCCTCTCAAGGATCTCGAACGGCCCAACAAACTGAGGTGCCAACTTAGAGCCCTTTCCGAAATGAATCGGACTCTTGTGTGGTCGTACCCTCAAGAACACTCGATCACCAACCTGATACTCTCGATCTATCCTCTTCGCATCTGCATACTTCTTCTGCCTATCCTATGCCTCTTTCAGGCGCTGTCTAATCAGGGTCACCTGCTGCTCCATCTCCTTTACCAACTGGGGCCCAATAGATACTCGATCCTCAATCCTATCCCAACTCAAGGGTGTCCTGCACGGTCTCCCGTACAAAGTCTCATATGGTGGCATACCTATGGAAGAATGATGCCCATTGTTATAGGCAAACTCGACAAGATGAAGGTATTCCTCCCATTTGACCTGATGGTCCATCACGTACATACGTAGCATGTCCTCCAAAACCTGATTCACTTGCTCGATCTGGCCATCGGTCTGAGGATGGTATGCTGTACTAAAATTGAGCCTAGTGCCCAAGGCTGACTGTAACTCTCTCCAAAAGGAAGAAGTGAACAAAGAGTCTCTATCAGAGATGATCTTACGGGGAACACCATGAAGTCTAACAATGTCCCGCAAGAACACCTGAGCTATGTCTCGTGCTGTAAATGTAGTACGCACGGGTGAGAAATGGGAAACCTTGGTCAATGTGTCGACTATCACCAAAATGGCATCATGGCGATGAGATGACATAGGAAGACCAACAATAAAATCCATAGATATAGTGTCCCATTTCCACACTGCAATCTCATGTGGTTGGAGAAGCCCGCCAGGATGACGGTGCTCTGCCTTCACCCTCTGGCACTCGAGGCATCTCGCAACTATGCTAGCAATCTGCACTCTCATGCCTGGCCAATGATACAATAGCCTCAAATATGCATGTAACTTCTTAACACCAGGGTGTGCTGCATAAGGTGCTCTGTGAGCCTCAAGTACAATGAGCTCACGCAAACCCCCAATGGAAGGTACATACATACGTCCCCTATGCCACAAAAGTCCATCGGAATCCAAGGAACTGCAAACTTCCCTTCCAAGGGTCTCTGAGAATGTACTAACTGACTTACTTCTGCATAAAGCTCATCAGCTGATAAGTGCTGCAAAATCCGCTCTCTCAAGTCAGTGCAAGTAGTTGCAGATGAAAGTTCATGGCGCCTTCTGCTTAAGGCATCTGCAACCACATTCTCCTTTCCCTTGATGCAATGAACACCAAAATCATACTCACAGAGGAACTCCATCCACCTTCTTTGCCTAGCATTAAGGTTCGGCTGAGAAAAAATGTACTGCAAGCTCTGGTGATCGGAATGAAGCTCGAACCTATGACCCAGAAGGAAATGTCGCCATCTCACCAAGGCATGAACCACTGCCGCTAGTTCTAGGTCATGAGTAGGATAATTAAGTTCATGAGTCTTCAACTTCCTAGACTCAAAGGAAATAGGCCGTCCTTCCTGCATAAGGACTGCTCCTAAACCATCTAAAGATGCATCGGTGCACACCACAAAATCTGCAACAGGATCTGATACTGCGAGAATCGGTGCACTCATGAGGGCTCTCTTGAGCTCTTCAAAAGCTCTACCACACTTCTCTGTCCACTCATACTTCTTTCCCTTCCTCTGAAGAGAAGTGATGGGGTGTGCCAACCTAGAGAATCCTGAAATGAAGCGTCGGTAGTAACCTGCTAGCCCCATAATGCTCCTCACTTCGGTAACACTGGTGGGTGCTGGCCAATCCATGATAGCCCTGATCTTTGATGGGTCTATTGAGACACCATCACCTGATATGACATGACCCAGATAATGTATCTCAGGTCAAAAGAATGCACACTTTGACAAGTTTCCAAACAACTGATTCTCTCTCAGCTTGTGCAATATCTGTCTCAGGTGCTCTTCATGCTCTCTCTCATCATGAGAATAAATCAGAATGTCATCAAGAAACACAACCACAAACTTATCCAAAAAGGTACAAAATACTCCATTCATGAGGCTCATGAATACAGCTGGAGCATTCGTAAGGCTGAAAGGTACCACGGTGAACTCATAGTGGCCATACCTAGTACGAAAAGCTGTTTTGGGGATATCACTATCCACAATCCTCAACTGATGGTAACCCGACTTTAGGTCAATCTTTGAAAATACTCGGGCACCCTGTAACTGGTCAAAGAGATCATCGATTCTGGGAAGAGGATATCGGTTCTTGATGGTCACCTTGTTCAATTGCCGATAATCAATACACAACCTTAGTGATCCATCCTTCTTCTTGACGAAAATCACCGGTGCACCCCAAGGTGACACACTAGGTCGTATATGCCCCTTCTCCAAGAGTTCTTCTAACTGAGCCTTTAGCTCACTAAGCTCATGAGTAGTCATCCTATAAGGTGCTCTCGAAACTGGCTCAGCTTGTGGCACTAGGTCTATGTGGAAATCCACTGCCCGCGGTGGAGGCATACCAGGAAGCTCTGAGGGAAACACATCTGCAAACTCCTGAAGGATTGGAAAATCATCAAGGGATGGCTCCCTTTCTGATTCTTCCTCTCGGTCATTGATAGTGATAGCAAATAACTGACAACCCTTTCGCATGCACCATCTAAGCTGCATAGCAGAAATTATACGAAGGGGCACTGGCCTCTTGACTCCGAAGATCTCCCTAGAGATACCATCATCATCCACACATTCCACCCTTTTCTGTCGACAATCCACCTTGGCGCTGTGGGCATAAAGCCAATCCATGCCAAGTACAACATCATAAGAACCTAGAGGGGTAATGCGCAAGTCAGTCCTAGTGGACATGTCTCCAATCTGCATCTAACAACTCTGCACCATGGAACTAACTGACACTCTAGCTCCTGAGGCTAACTCTACCTCCCAACTAACATCCTGTCTAACTACCACTAGCCTGCAATGCTCCACCACAAATGGAGATATAAAAGAGTCAGTAGCTCCAGAATCAAATAACACTGCAACCATATGGCCCTGTATAATACCTGTAGCCTCGATAACTGTGGCCTGATGCTCAGCCTGGCGGTTGTCAACCGCTGCAAAAACTCTATGGGATCTGCCCATGTCACCAACTGTCGGCTCTGAAAAAGCCCTACTCTGACCACTGGATGCCTATCCCTGTGGACACTCCCTAGCTATATGACCCATGCCACCACAAGTGTAGCATGGTCCGCGAGAATAAGATCGTGCGCCCTATGACCCAGACTGCTGTGGGCCTCCTGATCTGCTAGAGCCGCTGAATCCTCCCCTAGAAGACTGCTGAGTCTTCACTGAGTGAGACTGTGGGGCCTGCACTTTCTGCTCCTGTTTAGGACCTTGTGGCTGCCACTGCTTGGGCTTAGAGCCCTGATAACCCTGAGAAGGTTTCTGCTGCTGCTGCTGGTGTTTTGGCTACTGAGGCTGTTGGCCCCTCGAGAACCCTGCTATAAAATCCTGATTCCCTTTCCAAGGGGGTTTCTGCTAGAAGGAGTTTTGGTTCTGAGGCCGATCCCGTGACTCTTGCCTCCCTCGAGTATCCTCAGCAACTAGTGCTATCTCCACTGCCTGTCTGAAAGTGGTAGGGAAGGCCATCCTAACTGGGCCCTAAAGAGAGAAATTCAGACCCATGATAAAGCGATGCACTCGTAGTTTCTCGTCCTTCATGTATTCCACATAGGGAAGGAGCTCAAGAAACCTACTCTCGTACTAAGCCACTGTAAGGCCTCTCTGATAAAGAGAATGGAACTCCTCTATCTGCTTCTGTCAGAAATGCTCTGACAAGTATCTCTCTTGGAATCTTTCTAGGAAAGATTCCCATGTGAGGGTGTCCATCCTCACTCCACCAATGATCTCCTCCTGATGCCACCAATTGGAGGCATCCCCTCTCAACTGATGACCTGCAAGTCATGCTTTTAGATTACTCCCATAAGGGCGTAACCCAAAGCACCACTGTAAGCTCTGCAACCATGCCTCTGCTACTGAACCCTCAGTGGTACCGGTAAAAAATGGTGGTCCGAGTCGAATCAATTCCCTGATGTCATCCCCTACATGCCTAGGAGGTCTGTCAAAAGGGGGTTCTCTCTGGTGTATGGACTCTTACTCGCGATCACCCTAACCCTCTATCTGTCTCGGTGGGGGACTCCTAGTCCTCTCTCTGACTTTGGGCCCGCCTCCTCCGGGTCTCTCTGCTTCCACTACTGGAGTCTGCTGGACTGGCTGAACTATAGGTACCACTCTCTGCTGAACTACACTGATCAAAGTCTGGAGTGAATCAATTATGTCCTGATTTGGGTTTGGTGGTGGTGGAGGTGGAGGTGGTGGTGGTCCACCCTCCTATCCTGCACTACCACCCCCAGTCTTATGACCTCTGCCTCGCCGGTTGCGAGTAACAGGCGGCATCTACACAATTAAAAGTTTGAGTTAAGTTTAGGAAGCATAATGGTTTAGGGTTCCTAGTGTTGAAACAACTAGGCTCTGATACCAAAATGTCATGCCCAAAACTTGAAGGAAAAACACACAGATTTTTTTTTAAAAAAAAAATAATTAGACATGCCCTAGGTTTGAAATGATTGATAATAGTTTTAGTACAGGTTCTTTACTTTACGTCTTAAGGTTATAAACATGGGTGCGATTACATTGTTAAGATTTTGAAACTTTTGTTACTAGATTGATATCCATCTTCAGTTATGCTATTTAAGGATTAAATGTATCAAAAGATATTAACAGTGTAAGTTTCACTTAACTTTTGACTAAAAGATAAAGGAAACAATCCAACATTTTCTATTGGTTTTAAAATTTACATTAATTTGCAATGATATGCAATCAAATTTTCTTACATAACAATGTACATGAATTCGGATCTAAAATTTCTTGCAATAACAAATCAATCAACAACTACCTTAACATTCATTCAAATAGCCAATTAATCGATAATTTAATCTACTTAATGGTCAAACAATTGGAGTACATTTAAATTAAAACTAGCTAATTAGTATTTAAACATAACTAAGTAACAAAAGAAATATTAACAATTACAACCAACGTCCTTAAACAAACATAAGATAACCTTAAACTTTCTTAATTCAACTAATTATTCTTTAACAATTAAGATTTCATTTTAAACTAACTAGATATATATATATATATATATAAAATTAATAATGTGAAAATGAAACTAAGATCAAATAATTAAATAACTAACTAATCTAAGACTAAACTTAAAGTTTAAAACTAACCTAACACTATCTCCTAATCTAACTACAACTAAACTAAACTCTCAACACTCTAACATATTTAATAACATTTAAATAAAACACAACTTAACATAATTAATAAACTAACTAAACTACGATTAAGCAAAAACTAAACTAGAGTCATAAACTAAAATTAAATAAACTAATCTATACTAACATCAAACTCCCCTCCTAACCCCTACTCTACACTTCCTACTCTCCCTACTACAAGGGTCAAATAGACCACCCAACTCTTAGCATGTTGCGCTTCCCAAGCGCTGCACTTGGGACAGCGCGTTGCCAGTTGGGGGTAGGTGCATGACAGCACACCTCTCCCTCCCCAAATACATGCGACCGAGTGAAAAAGAGAAGGCAAGGATCAACTTGCTGACTTTGATCAAAGAAAAACATATTTAAATGCTCCCTTCCATGCTGAGCGCTCAAACTGGAGAGGGAGATGGTGATGTGACAAGGGGGGGATGTAAAGTTTTAACATAAAGCTATCTCTTTATCCCAAGCCCCCACATTTGAAGAAGTAAAGACAAGCACAAAGTCAAGGGGGTGCAGAACAAAGGTGATGTCATCACTATGATGGCACAAGGACTATGTTACCAAAATAAACCATTTTTTTTTAATAAAAGAAACCTCCTTCAACCTGACGTCCACCAAGGAGAGGAAAAACATTAATGGCAAAAAGTTTTTATGGTAAGAAAGGATATTTAGAATATTTAAAGTTATAAAGGTTTAATAGCTTATGCATTTTATTAGGTATCATTTATATATATATTGTTTTATTTATAATTTTTAAACACTAATAGATTCTTAGAATATTCTCTGTTGCAAACCAAAGATTTTCACATTCTCTCATACAAACTCCAGCATCCTGTAGGTGGGTTATTTGATAATTTGTCTACTCTCTCTTGAAACTCAATGTATATTTTTCTTTTGCAATTATATTACCACAATAAGTGTATGCATTCTCTTATGAATTTCTAATTCATTATTTCCATGAACCTCAATTGGCCATGCATTTCAATAATACCACATTACATGAAATAACCATCTATGTATTCACTTAACTATCTAATAAAACTGATGGATCAACATAATGACTAAACTAGTCATAAGGCATTTGAGAAAATAAGAGAGATCAAAATGATAATGCTCCATTCCTTTTGAAAGGAGTATCAAAATACACAAAGTCATTTCTCTATCATGTTTCAATTTTTTTAGCTTGGATCTCTTGACATAATTCTTCCTACATGTTCTTGCAAATTTATTTTCAACACAATCAACCATGAACTAAATCATTTCAAACTTGATAAAGACACCATACATTTACATGGATTAGCAACATCTCTCTCTCTACCATCCATATGAATAGAGGCATCACCATACATCACAAATTAAATCATGTATAATTGAACATCATTGTTGCATCTTATCTTTGATACACATTCATATGACAACATAGAATACGAAAATTTTAAGAGAAGTAAATTTACTCAATCACTTATTTTATTATCAACCTGATTCAAGGCTCAGCCGAGAAAGAATCAGGAAGAAAACCTGGCTTTGTTGCCATATATAATAAGGTTTAAAAAATACAATTTACAATAGGATCTCAATCCCAATCTTCAATAATTTTATCAAATTTTCTTCATGATCAAAACAAGGAGTTTGTAATGTCTTCTAAATCTCATTTCAAGAACCATGGAAGAAACCAATAACTGATCGGGTGACAACCAAGCAGAACCAAAAAAACATCAAGCATGCATAATCATACATGGTTTACACAATAAGATTCATAGTGAATCAAGACTAGGGAGAGGTGGATTCTTCCAACTGGAGAAGTCAAGCACAACACCAATTCAAATGCCCAATCGGGGCCAATAACCAAGAACTTCTGTTCTTCCATTTAAACTTGCCATACTCATACCAGGTTTGTGCTGATGGGTAGGGGACCATAACACCCTACCCTTTATTGGTATGATGACATTGAGGATATTATCCACTCTCCATCTCATCCTCACGCTTCCTTCATTGGCCTCAATAATTAACTTAGAGCCCCTCTTGATATTTAGCCCCTTAATGTTTAATGTTTCGAGACCCCAAAGAATTTCCATAGCTTCGGGTTGATTAATGGAGAAGGATCCCAAATTTCTAGTGTAAGGAATAACTAAAGTGTCATTGTTGCCTCTAATAAGACCTTTGCCAAAAGTAGTTTTGAATTTAGCTACCCTATCAAAGTTTAATTTAATCTAGGGAGGGTTGGGAGCATTCTATAAAGTGTTATTCTTGTCTTCACTATTTGAATTTTCATATTTATAAGAGGTTCTTGGAAGTTTCCAAGCTTCAACAAGATTACAATCCTTTGCAAGAGGGGGATTTGAAATGGTTTTCCTTTTACTAACAAATATATTCTGAAGGAGGAGTTTGTTTAGGATTGTCAAAATATTATCAATTGAACTCTCACTATCATTGAGTATGTTATTGTTTCACTCCTTCCACAAGCACCAACAAACATGTAGTGGGATTTTTTTCCACAACCATTTAATAAGAGGATGCTCTCAAGGGCATTTCTAATTGTAGATGAGTTGTAGATCCTCCTTGAATATTCAAATGATATTGAATCTCTCAATAATGTTGTACTAGATAGAGAATATGAAAGGACAATGGATGAAGAGCTCTTGAATATTCTCCTCATCCTATTTACATAATATACAATGTTTGACCAATTGAAAGCCTTACTTCATAAGATTATCCTAGTTGAGAGTCTTACTAGGCAAATTCATCCACCCAAAAAAAATGATTTTTGGTAGAAGTTGGGGGTTCCACACCTTTTTCCAAATAGTTATATTGACCATTCCTCTAACCAAATGTAATAATGATAATTGAACTGAAAAAGAACCTAATAAACTATTAGCCCAAACAAAAATTTCCTCCTCAAGAAACATGGGAATTCAAGTTTTAGCTAATATACTATGCAAATCTTCAGCCCAAGGGACAAGGTTATTAGTTTTAGTGTGGCCATTCTTTAGAGATTTCCATTTTGTTAAGATGAGGATGCATTGAGAGTGGGGGATTGGGGGGGCAAGGAAAAAGGGTGTTGAATTAGTGCAACAATATTTTATAACTTCTTTAATCCAAACCACAATTTATAATTGAAAGTAAAATAAATTTAAAAAAGTAAGATCCAATACAAGATGGCACCATGATTTATTATCTAGGAAAACCTAATTAAGGGAAAACCCTACTAGGTGTGATAGCCAAAAATATCTCACTATTGTAGTAATAAATTTTCCTACAAAAGGTGGCCCAATTAAAGGCTTAAGTGCAAAAAGAGAGGAATGGACTTGCATTTATACCTATAGCCTAGAGCTCACTATTGAATTACAAAATCCAATACATCAAAGCATAAGCACTACACAATTAAAATGGACTTATAGTCATACACTGAACTAACTAGTAGCATCACAAATGCTTGTACAATCTCAATGAATCTTTGATACAAAGTATTGTCTCTAAACACTAGATTTGAATCCACACATTATGTTTGCCAACTATTATTGACATCATATGTCTATTAAAAATTTGTCTAACACCCCCCTTAGGATTCATGACAAGGGATTAACCACCTCCTATGTACTATAAATTGAGTGGTTGTATCAAACATTGAAAGATTAGTCTTTTGGTGCAACTACAACCCTATTCTAAGGAGTGGTACCAGAGCTTGGTCATAAGTTTGAATCCTCAGACCCTCAAGTAACGATGAGGGGGAAATTGTTAGAAATTTGTTCACCACTCCCTCAGGATTCGTAACAAGGGCTTAACTACCTCAGGTGCACTATAAGTTAAGTGGTTATATCAAACATTGAAAGATCATTCTTTTAGTGCAACAACAATCCCATTCTAACAATGTCATCTATGTCCATCGTAACCAAAAACTTAAGTATCATGTCAAAATAAAAAATATAGCTATGTCAACTTGCATAATGAAACATGTATAATACATAATTCTTCCTTATCCAAATTACCAAAACACAATGTGCTAACCAATATAGATCTTATATGATGTTGACCCCATAAAAATGTAACATTACCCAAAGAGTTAATACTAATTATCAATGCATAATGATGGATTAATTTGAAATACTTTGTCTACACAAAAAATTTCAACTAGATATCTAGTGATGAACATTTCATGCATATGCCAACACTTAAGTGTATGATAATCAGATTAGACATAATCACATGTGACACTTTCTCTATTTGCAATCATATCCTATGACCATATGAAAAACTATATGATCCAATCTCGCATATTAACTATTAAGTAAACTACATCTAGTACACATATAACTTAATCATCAAAATCATTTGATAGAATACTTAAATCTCCACACAAGATCAAGAGTATGTATAATCCTAAACATATCAGTTACTCTTGCGAATAACCTCTCCCCTTCGCATTGATGACAAAACTTAGTGAAAAATGACTAAATGTCCCTCCGAAATGTGCTTAACCAACAATTGTACTCCCCATAAGTTGATTTTAGCCATTTACTTTTCACTTCTCCAACACTTCTCCCCCTTTGACATCAATGAAAAAGGTGGGTCCAAAAATTAATTCAAAATTATTCTACCAAAATCATACTCTATATGTGTATACATATGTTCAAGTCAAAACAAAAAACTTACACCATTTTGAAGATATCTACAAAATTGCTTCTAAGTGAAATAATGACAACTAATCATGTCTTCTCCAAAATTTCTAGTATCTAAATTTGACCATTCAATGAGATAGGCCTTCTCTTTAGCATGATTACAATTTGATGGATAAGGGACATTTATCAGGGCCACAACATCCACAAGAGTTCTTTGCATAAAATCTAACTTAGGAACAATCCACTTCCATGACAAATCTCTAAAACATCCTCTTCTTCTCCACTTCAAGTGTGTCAATGATATTATGAAGCTTAATGATATCTTCCATGTAAGTAGACATAAATGCCTTTGATGAATCAAATCCCTCTTATTCATTAGCTAGTCCTTCTTATTTTTCCTTGATAAGTTTGTCAATATTCTTCACTTAGGAAAATGGATCAAGTTATAGGCTTTAGAATCATATTACCTTCATCGATAAATTTTCTAATCTGAAATATATTTCCATCCAAATGTGGTTTGTCATTAGAAATCAAAGTACAAAAATGAAATATCTCTTTTCATCAAAATTTTTGTGCACTTTTCCCCCACCATGGTTCTCTAATCTTTCAAATCATTTATCAAGATTATTCAATACATCTTCCAACTAATCCAATAGAGCACTAGTAGAATTGATCCGAGTATTGCATAAAAAAATTTACAAGTATATCAACTAGTCTATTCATCAACTTAATCTATTTCTCCTTCTTTCTCAATGATTTTTCATAAGGTTTAGCATTAGCAAGAATACCTATCTTTAGTAGCTCATCTTCATCCATACTTTCCAAACTTGACTTAAAATGAGACTTAGCCAAATCAAAATATTCCAATGATTCTCTTTCCAAAAATTAATTTATCCCATTAGAAGATGTACCTATTTTTGTATGAGTGAGATTAGATTCATTAATAAATTTCTCAACTTCAATAGGTAACAGTTCAAGAATATCTATCTCACTCATCTCTTTTCAAACTTGCACATTTGGGATGTGATCCAACCTTGTATCATGAGCATTGATGACCTATGTTTTTAATATACTCGGTAGATAATCTCTAGTCCACCTACTAAAATCATTTTCTAAGCCATTGATTGTCCTTTATTATTCCTCAAATCTCTAAGGTTATCCTTCCCAAAGTTAATATCTTCTTATGAGCCAATGGTAACTAGAGCAACTGTAATAAACACATCTAGTTCTCTAACAGTAGAGAAAAAATGATCATGAACATATTTTTTAATCTTCCTTCCTCTTTTCTCTAGGCTGTTTTTTCCTAGGAACATCTAGTCTAGATTCCACAATCATTCTACTTATTATATCAATAGTCTCATGATTAACTTCCTCTGTTCTCCCAAATATAATTTTTTTTTGTTCTTTACTTTGCAAAAAAGCTACTCTTAGTGTATTCTAACATGCTTCTCATTTCATCATTATTGATTAAATGTAGCATACACTAGTAGATATTCTTCTCTAAACCTCTAATCTTCATAAAAAAATATCAATATTTTCTCTTCCAACAAATTATACAAATTCTTAGGTACTTAATCTTTGATTTCTACTAATGTTCTTCTACTATTCTTCAAATAATTGATTACATCTTTCTCTAACTTCTTTCTATCCTCTTTATTAAAGAACTAATTGATGCAGAAGCATCCTGGGTTACATGGCTATCCTGCATGCTTACTAAGTTTCTTAGTTTTTATCAAGTGGAAATGCCTTGCATTGTTGAGTGTTATTTGGTTGTCGAGTCATCCTATGGTTGTCGAGTGTTCTTTGGTTGTTGAGTCATCCTGTGATTATCGAGTTATCCTTTGGTTGCTAAGTTTTTTTGGGTGTTGAGTACCTTTGGTTGCTGAGCTTGTTTGGATGTCAAGTTCCTTTGGATGTTGAGTGTTACAGAGTTCACCAAGTTGCAACATTTTTCTTGGTCCTTTGTTTGCCGAGCTGTCTGTATGTGGTTTCTTATTGGAGCTGACCTTTACATTTAATTTTCTTATAGGCATTTGTTGTGAGCCAACTTGTGGCCATGAATATATTTAAAGAGATCATTGGTAGAGTCTTAGAGAAGATTCAAAGTTTGATCATTGAAAATTAAAATTGAATTGTAATGTTAGCCATAACCTAGAATGCCTTATAGTTGGGCATGTATCTGATATTTTGATGAATATATGAAAGTATTTGTTCTTCTATCTCTCAATTTGCTATTTTTTCATTTTTTTCCCACTATGTTTACTCTCACAGGTAGTTTGTATATCTGGGTGCACCTTTGGCGATGGTTATCTCATCCTTCCCTATGTTAGGTGGTATTAGAGCAAGGTTCATCCTTGTAGAGATTGGATCATGTAGAATTCTAAGTTGATTTGAGTTGTGGGGTAATAGATTTGAAGATTTGATATATAACTTGCGAAGGGTTACAATCTTGTAGGAACCTATTTGTAAAGATGGTTCAAGGTAGAGGAAATTCTGAAAATGTCATGTGACATACACTGAGATAGATTGTAGTTAGATTAGATGTTGTAGAGATAACCTAGAGAAGAGGAGCACATCTTGATGATGTGAGTGAAGATGAAGTAGCAACACCAAACCCTAATCGAAAGCCTGAAGAAGATCAAGATGAGGCAAGGTTGTTGAGAGTGTTACCTAGAGGAAATTCAAAACCTCCTGTTGAAGTTGTTCCTTATGATGAAAAATTGGATATCAATGCTGCATTGGATTGGATCTCTGAAATGGAGATCTTTGAGTATGAAAAAACTCTTGATAATAGGATGGTGAAGATTGTAGTTACAAGGTTGAAAGGACATGCCTCATTATGATGGGAGCATTTGTAAAATGATAGACAAAGGAGAGGAAAGTAAAAGATCATGATTTGGGTGAAGATGGTGAACAAGGTGAAGAACCAATTTCTTCTTGTTGATTACCAAGTTAGTTTGCTGAGAAAGATGTAAAATTTGAGACAAAGAGACATGATTGTGAAGGAGTATACTGAGGAATTCTATAATTGGACATTAGATCTAGACATGTGGATGATGATGTTGAGAAAATTGCAAAATACATAAATGGATTGAGATCTAGAGTTCAAGATGAGATAGGTTTTGTGAAATTAGAAAGTGTGGAAGAAGCATACCAATATGCCTTGAAAGATGAGGAGATCTTGACAAAGAAGCATGAACAAAGACAAATAGGTAGAGCTGGTAGATTCCAGAGAGGCAGAGGTAGATCTTATGGAGAAGATGGTAGATCTGATAGTTCTATACAAGATAAGGGAAAATTTGAATGGAAGAATGATGATAAAGGAAAGACCAACTGGAAAGGTGGTGATTCCTACCAAGGAGGTATTGGTTCTTACTAAGGAAGACATAATTATTATTCTAGAGGTGGTTTTCATGGTAATTGTTTTAGATGTGGTAAAGAAGGACATAGATCTTTTGAATGTAGATCTTTTGAAAGTGGGAAAGGTAACATAAATTTTGTGGTTCAAGGGGACACCAAGGGTTCACCAAGTGAACCTGAAGCTGTTGAAAATTTGATAGTGAGAAGAACCTTATGTAATAAGGGAAGTAATGATGAAAATTGTCCTAAGGAGAAGTCAGATGGATAGAAAATGTTACAATGCGATCATTAATAGTGGAAGTTCTAAAAATTTGGCATCAAAAAAATTGGTTACAAAGTTGCAATTGCAGAGTTTGGAGCATTCTAAACCTTATCATGTTTCATGGATCAAAGATGAGCATAAGATATTGGTAAGTGAAAAATGTATTGTGAAGTTCAATATTGGACATTATTTTGATGAAGTTCTATGTGATATTATGCCTATTGACTGTTGTCATATTTTGTTGGGTAGACATTGGCAATATGATAGATATGCTATACATGATGGAAGATTGAATCAATATACTCTTTGTGTGAATGGGAAAAAGAAAGTGTTGTTCCCTTCAGTTAAAAGTGTTGATCTTAGATTGATTTTGACAAGTGAGTGTCGACACACTTAAGTCATTTACTTAGTTTATGTCAAACTAGTAATGCATGTCAAGTACAAAAAGTAAATATTAGACCATGCCAAGTTGCAATGAGTGTCAAATCACTCATGTGCCAAGTCACTCAAGTGTTGGACAGATAAACCATGTCAAGTGATTCAAATTCTGAGTAAATAGTAGATGTCGAGCAGTTTAGGTGCTGAGTCAGAAGCAGAATTATAGTGTATGCCAAGCATCAAAGAATTCATATGTTGAGTAACATAGATTGGACATATTTTTTTGTTATGGCAGAAAAAACTATGCAAACCATTTTTCATCCAACCTAAAGATAGATTTTGATCTTTTGAAGATAAGGACAAATCTATATGTGGATTCTCTATGCAATTACATGAAGCCAATTAGAAAATGAGAAGGTTTAAGTAGCAAAATGGATGAATCTCAGCCATAGATTCATACCTAACCCTAAGCCACCTTAGTATTCTTAAGGATGTAGCCCTAAATTTTTAATAAGAGAGAATGATGTAACAAGGGGTAAATGATTGAATTAGAAGGGAAAACAAGATAGTTTGCAAAGCATTCAAGGTGACTTAGTAGTAAGAGTGAATTGAAGAATCAATTAAGTGAATAATAGAGGATAAAGGAGGATATAACATTGATACATTAAATCATGAAGAATCAACCAAAGATTGGATAGAGGTGATTTGTTATTAGGCAAGCAAGTATCAATCGCAAGATCTATGCTAAGACATTTTAATAGGTGATTTCAGTTAAATGTCTTAACATAGTAGTTCTAATAGGCTATATGAAATCCTTTAATAGGGTACTTACTTAATTGTAAGTTGAAGTCTTGTAGTCAGGCACAATTTTAACAGGGTGTTGAAATCCTCTAACAAGGTGAGACTTAATAGTCTTTGTAAGCCTTTAACAGGGCAGGTCTTTCATAGGGCAGACCATGATTCATGCTCAAACAATTGTAACCTTAATTAGATACACTTTATTGCTACGGTAGTGGATTTTTGGGTGTCATCTCCACCCCAATTTTACCTTCTCACCTGGAAGGTTTCTAGGTAATCATATCTAGTGTTAAGTGTGTGTGTTTGATTACATATTTACATAATTGATGCATATGCTTTATATGCTATTTTATTTTATTAATGCATGTGATGTATGAATGGTGAAAGTTTATGGGTCCAAAATTAAACTCCTAATTCACCCCCTCTCTCAGAAGCTTACTCCTTTCTCACTTGTAATTCCAACAATTGGTATCAAAGCCTTGTTCTCTAAAAGAGAATCTTTGTAGCTTAGAGAAAAGATGTTGAAATGGAAGTCTACACATTGAGAAAGACTATTGAGAACCAGGAGATTGAAATACATCTTATACTACATCAATTGAATGAAGTTAGAGATTCTTTAAAGAGTTCCTTGAAGAGAAGGAAATAAATTGCTATTGCAAAGAATGACACACTATACAAAGAGATAGACACCACCAAGCTATTTGTAGGTGGTAACTCTAGTGAATTTGATGCAACAGTTGTAGATCTAATGGAAAAGAACAAACTTCAAGCTGAAGAAATTAGAAATCTCAATTTGGAGCAAGAATCACAAGCTATATTGCTATGTGAGGTGATTGAACAAAAGAAGAAATCCATGGAAGACAAAGCCATGATTGAAGAAGAGAAAGAATTTAGGCAAATATATTGGAGGAAAAGTCAATAGAACTAACCAAGATCTCCAACATGCAATTGGATACTCTATGGAAAATGATGAATGTCAACTATGAATTGAATGTCAAAGACATTGAGATAACCAAATTGAAATTGTAGAATGATCTGAAAAGGGAAAAAGAATTTGCTAAAAGTTTTAACAAGCCAAAAAAAGCCATCAAATACTTTGAGCAATTAATGAGATTCCCTAAATTTAATAAAGATATGTTAGGATTGGGCTACACAAGCACCAAAGAAGGAGAATCATCCAAAGTTGTTGATGAAAGGAACAACAGAGGTAAGAACTCTAAACCTACTTGTCATAGTTGTGGAAAGAAAGGACATATTGCTAATGTGCGTAGGATCAACAATACAAATCAAAATGTCAAGCCTAAGAACATGGTTCATTGTCATAAGTGCAACAAACAAGGTCATTAGGCACATGAATGTAGAACTAGGGCCATGAATAGACAAAGATTTGAAGGATATTTCTACAACTATCAAAAGTATGGACATGGAGCCTTTGAATGTAGATCTAAGTCCATGTGGTGATCAAACAAGCCAACAACAGTAAGAAGCTATGGAAACTCTTATAATTGTGATTACAATACAAGATATAGCTATCACTATTGTCAAGAATATTGACATATTCATGAGAATTGTATTAGGACATACTTCAGTGGTAACTACAAAAGGTGGTTGAGTCAAACTACATGCTTCAGTTGTTTGAAGACTGGTCACATTAGTAAGCATTGTCTAACTAGGTCAAAGGCACTAAGTTGTGAATTTGATAAAGGCAAATGCAAGGTAAATGTTGAACACATCAAAGATGAGATGAACAAGACATGGAAAAAAAAAGATGCTTGCAGTACATCAAATGCATAAGAGATCACTTCACCTAATGGGTCAGGTGATCGCACCTCATCAAATTAAACAATCAAGAGGTATGTGGGACTGATATTTAAAGTGTTATACCATACATTAGTTCCAAAAGAAGTTAGTACTAAAAGGACTACATTAGCACGAATGAAGATGAAAGATGTTCAAAATTCAAGATTAAATCTTTAAGTTTTCATGGTGTTTTCGAGCATGGAAATTTCTTAATGGATGCTGAGTGGAATGCTAGTTGATGCCGAATCTATAGTAGCTACTGAGTGATGGTAATATTAATGGATGCCAAATGATTTTGAAATAAAGTTAATGCTGAGTTTATAGCTGTACAAGTAGTAAGCATTAAATGCAAGGGTTTTGAAAGGTATATGGTAATTTTTTCACTCATTCTTCATCATTTTGAATTTGAGCAAGAGAAAACAAAGCATAAGGAAACTTAGAAACTTGTTTGAAGCATTTGCAAAATTTTTAGCAATGATCTCTCACCAACATACATATTTTACAAGGTATTTATCACAAGCCGAGCTACATAGTTTTATTTTGTGCATACCCTAGTTTGACAAATGGCATCTAGTTTGAGGAATGTAGAAGGGAAAGAGGTTTTAAATGTTTAGCTTGTTAGTAATGAAGTCAAACAATCGATATTCAAGGCCATCCCTAACAGAGCGTATAAAAAAGGTCACTCTGGTGCACTTTAAATGATCCCACCTAATGTTATTATGGTTTAGGATGTAAGGAAATGTTACAATGGCAAGATTGGTAGCATTGGAGACTTAGAAATTAGAGAAGCTTATGATAGATTATGTGATAATGGTGTTTTGAAGGAAGAATATAAAATTGTTGAGAGAAAGGGTTTGACGAGTACCCTAGATTTTCCCAATGTTTTCAAGACTGAATGGATTAGAATTGTGTTAAGCCGAATACATGATGGATCCTTATGGCTAGAAGGTGGATTGATTAAGATATCAAAGAGGATAATTCATAGGGTTACTAGCTACCCAACCCTAGGTTGGCCCAAGACTTTGAGGAGTGACTCCAAGGAAGTAATAGAGAGAAATGTTAGAGCAAAATGAAACAAAAGAGGCATGACAATTGATACTATCACTGATCCACTGTTGGGCTTTGCTATTAGGGTAATCTCACACAAATTCTATCAATCTAGTAGATTGAATTGTGTACCCTATATTACAATAGATGTTGATTATAAAATTGTAAAGAAAGATCATACATATGATCTAGTAGAACTTCAACTACAACAACTGATGGAGAATCTTGGAGCTATAAGGAAAACCAATTCTACACAATGCAAGTTTGGTGCAATACTTGTCTACATATTCTTTTATGTGTATACTACATTTCCCTCTTTTGGTATAGTTGGATGGAAGACCAATAGGTCAATTGTAGTATAGATTAATGAGTATATTGAATAGATGAGAGAAAATTTTGAGACATTGATGACTAGCTTCTTTGAGGATTTTAAGAAGTTAGTGAAGAAAAGAATGAGGATACCAATTTCTTTGGTTGAGCAAGATCACAATGATATATAGTTTTTAGTTGATGCTGATTACACCTTTATACAAGCTGCCACACCAAGGGTCAGATGGTTAAGACCACTTGGATATGAGATTGATGTCGATGAAGCATCAACAACAATAATATCACTCCTAGTAGAGGAAATTGAAAAGACTAAAAAAATCTTTGGGATTTATGATGTGATGAAATCAAAGATTGAAATGGAATTGAAAACTACCTCCACACTTAAGAAGAAAGATAAGCTAGTAAAGAAGATAAAGGCTAAATTTGGTGAAGGTGTAGGTGAGGAAGAAGAGGGAGAAGATGAAGAGGATGAAGAGGAAGAGCAAGAACAAACACAAGGACCTATTACATTGACCCAAGGCATGAGAGAGGACAAGGAAGAAGAAGAAATATAAGCTGTCAAGGAAGAAGAAGTTGAGGAAGCACCCACACAAGTTGAGCCAAAGAAGAGAAAGGCCAAGGCACAACCTATGGCCAAGGAAAAGAAAACTATCAAACCTAGCCTAGCCAAGCCCATTGCTCCTACCACCAGAGCAAGCACACATGCAAACACACAAAAGGCCAAGGATAAGACTAATGCTACATATCAAGGAGGCCAAGTGTAGAAGAAACAAAAAAGAAAATATGTTGCACAACCTGATTTAGATGAAGAAAAGACCGAATCAAATGATTTAAGTCAATTCAAAGTGGTAAGTCACAAATCACTTTCTGATATTAAAAACTTGTGTGAAATGTCAGGAATAATGCAAATTTGTCTTGATTTAAGCATATTGATTTTGAGAAACTTGAGAAAGAAGAAAAAAAGTTAGTAGAAGAAGCCTTATATGCAATGATGTCTAAATTTAAGACTACCCCATTAGAATTCGCTAACTCAGTACCCAAGAAATTATATGATTTAGTTGAGAAAAAATGGCATTTTTGTTTAAATTTAGAAAAAATAATAAGGGAAACCACTTTACCCCAAGTAATGCCAGAATTGATAAAAGGGAAAATTGCTAAGGCTACTAAGAAATGTGGAGTTAGGTTTACACCTAAGTATAGAGCCTTCAATGTACTTCAAAAAAATATTGAAGATGTGGTCAAGAAATCAACCCAAATATGGAAACTTATCTATGGGTTGAACATTGTAAAATAAGGAGAAGCTAACCCTTTTGAGGGAAAAGATGATGATAAAGATAAAGATGAAAAATAAGATGATGATAAGGAAGATAATGATAAGGAAGATGAGAATAAAGATAATATAGTTGGGGAAGAAACACAAAAGCAAGATGATGATACAATGACAACTGAACAATGACAAGATGAACAGAGTGTGTAAGACACACAAGTGCTAAGTATCAGTCCCCCACATGACATAGTCAGGTCAACTAAAACTATTATTATCAAGAATGTTCTTGATGCTTTTGTTGGGACTAAAAATTGCATGGTCAATTTTGAGTCACATATTGTGAATTTTGAAGAATCATGCCCTAAAGTGCCTTTTTATGCATATGTAGTTGGTTGTTGGTTTGAGGCCTAGATGGTTTTTGAGTGGCTTAACACTTTTTATTTGACATATACATGTGATCTGCAATGTTATTTTTCCATCTTGAATCATTCTGTGAAGTCCCATTTTGAGCTAGTGTCAAAATTTTGCAATTTTGCCAAGTGTCAAATAGTGACTAGAGGCCTATTTTGCATTTGAATATCTTTTACCCAAGAATGTGTCATGACTAGCCACTTTGGGAGTGTTTAGTGTCCATAACAAAGAGCCTATGTTTCAAGTTTCAAGTCATTTTGAATCAGTTTGACTAGGTTTCAAGCCCCTCAAAGTTGGTCATTTACTGTTTTGTGCATTTGTGTAGTTATTTACAATTTTGGGAAGCCCTTTTTGACCAATGATATCTTTGACCCAGTTGACCCAAATGAAGAAATTCTTTTTGCACTGGTTCTAGGGGTTAGATATTTCATATGTTCCAATTTTGAGATCATGAGGAATCCATTTGATCAGTTTGCTAACATGATAAAATACCCAGTTTATATTGTTTTGTTACAGCTAAGGTATCCTAATTGATCCGTACCCCTATTCGGCACATTATAACTTTGATCTTGTGATTGGCTAGCCTAAATAGATTGTACCATTATGTTGTGTCCTGGAAATCCTTGAAGTATTCTAGTTCTTAAGCCATGATGAATCCATTTACATATTTTCATATGTCCGTACATTTTCCAAAAATTACTTTTTGACACATTTCTCAGTTAAGATTTCCAAGTGCCTATTTTTGGAAATTCGCCAAATGTGCCTTGTGATTTGTCATGAGCCCAAAACATGGAATTATATTCTCCACATGGCAAAGAACTTATATCCTAGTTTTCAGAATCCCAAGTGATCAATAACTCAGTTTATAATGCCGAACCCGAGCCCAGTTTATGTTTTTTAACACTGTTTGCCTATAGGTTAATTGAAGTATGGATGTTTGGCAGTTAAAATATTTTGACTGGAGATTCGTCATGGGCTAAAAATTTGTAGTGTGATAAAGTATGTAGGATTGAACACTCATGCCAATTCTCATGGCCTGGTTACTTGATTGAGTTAGTTTTTACGGCCACTTGGCAGGCCTCCAGACACAAATTTCATACTAATGCAAAAATGATTTAAAATGGAATTTTAAAGTGATTGTTTTATATCCAATCATTACAATGCTTCACTATAGTCATTGCCATTATCTTAGTTCACTAAATGTATGAGACTAGACTTTTTCTGAATGATAAAGGGATCAAATGAATGTAAAGGGCTATTTGCTTTGACAATATAATGTTTTATCACAAGAAGAAAATAAAGAAAATGTGCAGATGCATTGAGCAAAATAGAGGGTTTTCATGCCATAACAGAGGCATCGCCAGGAAAAGAGTCATTCATCCACATGCAAGGAAGATGGGAAGCACCAGCTAAGAATCTCACGTTTTAAAGAAGGTAACCAGCAGGGAGCTCCATGTGTTGAAGCAAATCATAGAGCAGTCCACGTTTTTAGTGGAATGTATAGATATGCATGTAAAACAAAGCTCAAGGTCGCATGTGATTCACATTTTTGCAGCAAGCAATGAATAAAATACCATATGTGCACAAAAAAGGAAGCAAACAACCCACATTTTTCAAGCCCATGGCTTCTCCAAAGGTGCATCCACATTTTTGAAGGGGGTAGCTACATTATAAACACCCATGTGCATAAGAAATGACCATTACCATGAAGAGTCTACAGATTCATGGCAGAAAATGACTAACAGGCAGGGATATTTACATAAAAATGAAGCTCCATTGTGGAGCTATCAGTCACAAGGTCAGAGCTCCATGTTTAAAATAAGCAACTCATGCCAAAGGAGCTGGATAGCTCCTCATTGTGTAGAAATCAACATCTATAGGGGAGTTGAGGAAAACACAACAGGTATTCTCCCACATTGAGTGGGAAATGATTTTCTTATATTTTTAAATACAAAGGCTTACACATCATAGAATGTCTAAAAGACAAGAGGCTTTTGTGAAAGCCAGCTCGCATGCATGGGCTTGTGGTCGGCTAGCAAGTAGGATGCCTATAAAAAATTTTGACATAAAATGCAAAATGTTCGTCGAAAAATTCAAATGTGCCAGAAAAGGCAAAAATCTAGCAAGTCACTAAGGCACTTACCGAAAAATCTCAAAAAATCCAGCTAGCGACTTGGTGATTTGCCAAAAAATAGCAAACGATTGAAAAAAGCAAAATCTAGGTAGTCACTAGACGAAAAATCCAAGAAATTATGGCTAGCAACATAGTGACTTGCTGAAAAATTACAAATCTGGCTAAAAGGTAAAATAAGCACATGGGCCCCGCTTGGATATGGAGCAAAAAACCAGTGAGTGACAAGTGGCACTGACATGGTGGTGAGGTGGACGAATATCATGGTGACACGTGGCAGAGCTTCCTGATGTGGCACATTTCTCGAGGTGCTAACGTGGTAACGATGCCACATGTCGCAATGTCATTATGTCGCTAATGATGTGGCAAATGTTGACATGTTACAATGACATAACGACTATGACGTGGCAATGATGACTTGGCAACTAGTGACATGGCCATGAGATGGATGAATCTGGTGATGACATGTGGCACCCAGTTGGAGGTGTCTAACAACTGTGCATGGAAGGAGTGAATCAGAATATGCCACGTGTCAAGGTCGGTCAACCAAGTTTGACCCGGATAGAAAATGGTGGAGAATTTGAGAATTTTCAAATTTAAATATTTTATTATTTCTCCCATTTAAATAATTTTTGAAACCTTAATATAGTTTAAACTATATAAAAGGTTTTAATTTTTGCAAAATAATGTGCAAACCTATGAATGGAAGCCTGATTTTCAGAGGGGCATAACTGGAGCTATTTTAATCCAAAATAGACACTCCAATATACCATCAGAATCGGGAAGAGCTGAATTTTCCATTTTTGGAGTCAGATTATGCACAGGTGTTCATCGATTCACGTTGTAGGCCAGTTTGTAAAATCTGAGGTATTGGCAATAGAACAAGTAGATTTAATCTTTGAGCATCTAAATCAATTACAGGGCAGTTTTGAAGACCTTTTGGAACCCGAATGTGAAGAAAATCATCCTTAAGTAGCTTTCTTACATTCTAGAAGTTACATTGAACTGGATTTTCACTTTTATGGTGAATTCATTTTAGTATCAAGAATTAGTTACATCCTTTCATCATTACATTTTGAGATATTTTATGAGCCAAAATGAAAGAATTTGATTTTCAGTTAGAAGGAGAAGTTAGAAAGAGGTTTTTGATCTTCTTGGGAGGGATTTCTAAAGGGACACTTGTCAATTACAAATTAAATCCGAGAATTGTCTTCTCCATATTTATTCTTTCTTCTTCTCTGAAAAAAGGTTGTTGGTTGGTTTTCTATTTCTAGTTCTTGGAGCTTTTCTCAGGCTATGAAAGCCACACACCCAACATTTCTCTGTTGTATTGAGCAACATTTTATGTTTTATATAGATAGTTTTGGTCTATTAGGTGATTTATGAGTTATTTCTGTATATGTTTCATGTATTTGGTTTCAAGGAAAACAAATAAAGCACAACAAAGGTTTTAAGTTTAGTTTGAATCTTGTCTCCTGATTATGGATTTGTTATTTCTTCTAATTTGTGATCAAAGAGCATAGATTAGGTTGCATTTCATTTAGGAATGTATGTGATTAAAATGTCTTGCTAGTGGAACAAAGAGCCATGTAATTGCTTGGTGTTTATCATAGGGTTTGCAGATTTCATGATAGGATGTTCTGAGTATGAGATTCATTCTGTAGCAGATGTCCATTCACAAAGAGAAGGATAGATCAGGGATCTTGATGTAGAGATATGTCTGAGATTTCCAGAAGATGTATGGTAATAATTCATTTTAATTGCCTAATGGATAAGGCACTGGTTAGAGATAGGATCATTAAGTTATGTTGCTCATACTTGGGTCTTGCTGATATCAACATATTAAATCAATTTTCCCTTTTATGTTGAAAGCTATTCAATGTTAACCTACACTTAGCTTGCCAATTTCATGAGTTATGTTCTTAGCTATTTCATGCTTGTGATTCCTAGTTAAGTATAGAAGATTTAGGGGTTTTTATCTGCTTCATATTAGATTCAGTGTATGCTTTGATAACTGGTACCATATAAAGAATCTATAGGTCCACCTGCCTAGGTTTTGCAGAGCCTGAAGTGCAGAAGGAGTATAGCCTTATAGTTGGCCCAGGTTCTTAGTGAAGTGTGTCCATTATTGGAGATAGCTGTCCATAGACACATTCTTGCCTTGCATACTTGGTTGTTTAAACACTATTAAATCAGGAGCCAACAACTTCAACATAGAACATCAATCCAATGACTACATATGGCTTGAAGAAAATATTCGATTAATCTACACTACAATCAAAGTTATGTGATAATCCAATCTTGGTGAGTCTCTACAAATGAGCTACAAAAGGCTGTAGTTGATATCACACGGGACAAGGTGAATCCACAAGAACCACCTTCTACCATCCCTTTAGTTACTCAAGTGCAACCTTTGATTTAGAGTACAATAGATAAATCTACTATGGTTGATACACTTGTGAAAGTTGTTACTCTTGAGAAGAAGTAGACATAAGAGAAAGATAGAGTAGGATAGATAGATTCTTCTCTACCTAAAGCACAAGGACAAGGAGTAATTCATGTCATTGTATTAGACAAGAAACAATCTAAAGAAAGCAAGCAAACACCTAAGGTAAAGGAGCAAGAAGCCATCCAGGCACTGGTAACTCTACCAACATCTGGCACTTCTCCTACATAAGTTCTTTAGAAGTTGAGCACAAAAGCTATACCTTTGCAAATCTCAGTGCTAGGCTCAAGGTCTTCAAAAGTTGAAAAGGTAACTCACTATGGAGAAATAACTCTTGATGAAGAGATTGTTATAAAAAAGTTTGATTATAATACAATGACATTAGATCAAATAAGCATTTTGCAATAAGCTTTAGAAAAGAAAAAGTATCAAGAAATGCTTAGGAGAGAGCACAGGCAGAAGCAAGCACTTTTTATTCTGCCTACTCTTGAAGAGACCAAGCCACTACTAGAACAACTATCAGATATACTATAAAAGGTCAATAATGAAGACATTGATACTAGTGCTAAACTCTTAGAGTGGTCTGAAAATAAATTCCAGAGCAAGGTCGATGAGAAGATATTTGGTGAGATAACACTAACTCAAGTTGCATTGTCAACAAAGGTTGAGGATGTGAAAAAGGTACTTGAGAATATATTCTCATTGTACACCAAATTGTGTGACCCTACACTCTCCACCCAAGAGACAGACATCATATTTTGAGCTTGGAGAGAAATCTCAATATATTAGGTACAAGGTTACCTTAGAACCCAGCTTAGAGTGAGAAGAATTTTCAGACATTACTTCAAACATAAAGTCAATTAGCTATATAAATAGTAGAAGAGGCTATCATAAGATCCAAATTGACATTTATACAGGCATTTCTTACCCCTCATATGGAGATACTACACAAGGAGCTAAGCTATGTAGAAACTTTGCTAAAGAAAGACCCCAATCTTTCTACTCTAGATGGCCTAGTACACATTGTTGTTGAGCTTGCCATCCAAATCAAGTCATTGGATGTTGCATGTGATAACTGAGATGTAGCTCTTAAAATTATAGTGGAGGTCCATAAATCATTTTTGGACAAACACACTATATGTGTATAGCCCATTTGACATAAGTGTGAAAAAGTGGGAGATAGACAAAAAGGGAGAGACAAAAAAAAGGGAGAAAATATCTTATGGGGGAGAATAAAGAAAGGGGAAGAAATACAATGCAAAGATAGAATAGAGAAAAATAGATATCAGCTAAGGGAGAGTATGAAAGAGTATAACTATATTGAAGTCAAAGAGTATTGGTTAGTAGAGACAAATCTACTCAGAATGGAGAACAATTTTTGGATACATAACAAACATACTAACTTAGGGGGAGTTATACATTTTTGAGGCATATAGGTTATTGATTTTTTTTTGAAATTTTGAAGTTTTGTATATAAGTCGAGTCATGGATATGTTATACTTGAGAAGATTAAATTGATTATGTATATTCAAGTGCTGTTGACACTCATGTCAAAGGGGGAGATTGTTGATCTTAGATTGGTTTTGACAAGTGAGTGTCAATGCACTTAAGCCATTTACTTAGTTCATGCTGAAATAGTAATGCATGCCAAGTACAAAAAGTAAATATTAGACCATGCTAAGTTGCAAGGAGTGCCAAATCACTTATGTGTTGAGTCATTCAAGTGCCAAGTAGATAGACCATGTCGAGTGATTCAAGTGCCGAGTAAATAGTAGATGCCAAGTATTTCAAGTGCCAAGTCAGAAAAAAAATTATAGTGTATGCCGAGCATCAGAGACTTCATATGTCAAGTAACATAGATTGTACATATTTGTTTGTGATGGCACAAACAACTAATGTAAACAATTTTTCAGCTGACCTAAAGATAGATTTCGATCTTTTGGAGATAAGGACGAATCTATATGCAAATTTCCTATGCAATTACATGTAGCCAATCAAAAAATGAGAAGGTTTAAGTGGCAAAATGGATGAATCTTAGCTGTAGATTCATACCTAAACCTAAGCCACCTAGGTCTTCTTAAGGAGGAGAAGCCCTAATTTTTTAATAAGAGAGAATGGTGTAACAAGGGGTAAATGATCAAATTGGAAGGGAAAACAAGATAGTTTGCAAAACATTTAAGGTGACTTAGTAGTAAGAGTGAATTGAAAAATTAGTTAAGTGAAAAATGAAGGACAAAGGAAGATACAACATTGATACATTAGATCATGAAGGATCAACTAGAGATTGGATAGAGGCGATCTATTATCAGTCAAGCAAGTGTCAACCATAGGATCTATGCTAAGACATTTTGACAAGCAATTTTAGTTAAATATCTTAATAGAGTAGTCCTAATAGGCTGTATGAAATACTTTAACATGGTGCTTACTTAATTGTAAGTTGAAGTCCTCTAACCAGACACATTTTTAACATGGTGTTGAAATCCTCTAACAAGGTGGGACTTCATAGTCTTTGTAAGCCTTTAATATGGCATACCTTTCATAGGGTAGACCATGATTCATGGTCAAACCATTGTAACCTTAATTGGATACACTTGATTGTTGTAGTAATGAAGATTTGTGGGTGTCATCCCCACCCTAATTTTACCTTCTCACTTGGAGGGTTTCTAGGTAATCATATATGGTGTTAAGTGTGTGTTTGATTACATTTTTACATGATTGATGCATATGCTTTATATGTTATTTTAGTATATTAATGCATGTGATGTATAAATGGAAAATGTTTTATGGGTCCAAGTTTAAACTCCTGATTCACCCCCCCTTTCAGAAGTTTACTCCTCTCCCACTTGTAATTCCAATAGAAAGTCCAAAAGGGGTTAAATGTACTACTATAAGAATTTGCATGATTAATGGAAAGTAATTTGAAAAGGTAATGAAGAAAAATCAAATATATTTTTCTATAATCCCTACCAGAAAAAGTTGTACTAGTAGCAACCAAGTATCAAGAAATAGTGCTAACCAAGTGTCAGTTAGTGGTGACTGAGTGATAGCAGAAAATGGTAGCATTGATTGAGTATCATGAAAAATTATAAAATTGTTGAATGAGTATAAGGATATTGTTGTAAAGGATATATTTGATGATTTACCTCTGACGAGAAGTATAACTCATTATATGGATCTATTTTTTGGAGCAAGTTTGCTGAATAAAACACCATATAGATTGACACCTACTAAAAATAAAGAACTTAACAAACAAGTGCATGAGTTTTTGGAGAAGGGCTTGATCAGATAAAGTTTGAGTCCATGTGTTGTACTTGACTTATTGGCACCTAAGAAGAATAGAGAATGGAGATTGTGTACTGATTCTAGAGCTATTAACAAGATCACAATGAAATATAGATTTCCTCTGCCGAGGATGGATGACATAATGGATTATTTAAGTGGATCAAAGTATTTTACCAAGATTGATTTGAAAAGTGGCTATCATCATATTAGAATTAGAGAAGGTGATAAATGGAAGAGAGCTTTTAAGACAAAATATGGTTTGTATGAGTGATTGGTGATGCCTTTTGGTTTGACTAATTTGCACCTAGTGCTTTCATGACATTAATGAATGAAGTTCTTAAAAAGACTATTGGGTAAGTTTTTGATTTTTTATTTGGATGACATTCTGATATTTAGTAAGACTAAGGAAGAATATCTAGAGCATGTAGGACAAGTATTGTAGAGATTGAAAGAGGAGAAGTTGAAAATTAATTTGAAGAATTCTTCTTTTATGCAAGAGGATATTTTGTATTTGAGATTTTTAATTTCAATTGATGGTTTGAAGATGGACCCTGAGAAGGTTAAAGTAAGTTTGGAGTGGCCTAGACTTGAGAATGTGGGTGAGGTAAGATCATTTCATAGTTGGCTAGTTTGTATAGAAAGTTTATAAGGAATTTCAGTTCTATTTGTAATGCTATGACTACAATGAGAGGAGATAAAAAGGAATTCAAGTGGACGCATGGAGCTAATAATATTTTCGAGACTTTGAAACAAAATTTTGTTGAGTTTCCTACGTTGGCTTTTCCTGATTTCAATAAGGTATTTCATGTTGAATGTGATGCAAGTGGTAGTGCAATAGGAGTTGTATTGAGTCAAGATGGAAAACCTATTGCTTTCTTTAGTGAGAAGTTGAATGATGCTAAAAGGAAGTATTTTGTGTATGATCAAGAGTTTTATGCTATTGTCCAAGCATTGAAGAAGTGAAGACCTTATTTGATTCCTAAGGAGTTAGTATTGTATAATAATCATAAAGCTTTAAAGTACTTAGGATGTCAACATAAGTTAAATTAGAGAAATATGAAGTGTGTTGAGTACTTGTAGAGTTTTACATTTGTAATTAATCATAAGAGTGGAGTCACTAATTGAGTTATTGATGCATTCAATAGAAGACATTCTTTGTTGATAGAGATGAAGGTTGAAGTTCTTGGTTTCAATGAGATGTAAGACTTGTATGATACTGTTCTTGATTTTTTTGAGAAGTGGAGATAGTGCAGAGCACCTAGTTTGATAGAACAACCAAGTGAGTTTTATGAGTATTTTATTTAAGAAGGTATATTGTTTAAGGGTATTCAATTGTGTATTCCTAAGAGTTCTATGAGATTAAATTTAATTAAGGAAAAACATAGTGGTGGATTGGGTAGACATTTTGGAATTGATAAGATATTGAGTTTGTTGAAGGAAAAGTATTATTGGCCTTAGATGTATAAAGAAGTTCACAAGTTTGTAAAGAGTTGTGGAGTTTGTTAATTTGAAAAAGGAGCGAGTCAAAATATTGGTTTGTACACACATATTACTATTCTTAAGAAACCTTGGAGTGACATTAGTATGGATTTTGTTCTTGGACTGCCTAAGACAGTGAAGGGATATGATTCTATATTTGTTGTTGTGGATAGATTTTATAAGATGGTTCATTTTATATCTTGTAAGAAGACATCAGATGCTGAGCATGTTGCTAATATATTATTTAAAGAGATTTTTAGATTGCATGGATTACAAAAAAGTATTATTTTTGAAAGACACAATAAGTTTGTTGGTTATTTTTGGAGGACTTTGTGGAGGAAGATGGGTATTGAGTTGAAGTTTAGTTCTACTTTCCATCCAAAAATAGATGAATAGATAGACATTGTCAATAGAAGCTTTACTAATTTGATGAGATGCTTAGTTGGGAATGAATCACATAATTGGGAAATGATATTAGCACAAGTTGAGTTTGCATATAACAATTCTATGAATAAGAGTACAAGGAAGATACCTTTTGAGATTGTCACTGGAATGTAGCCTAGATGAGTATCGGATTTAAGAGATATGGCTTGTGAAGAGAAGAGAAGTGATGCAAGAGAAGAGTTTGATGATTTTATGGAGTCGTTGCATAAGGAAGTGAAGCTGAAGTTGGAACATAGCAATTAGAAGTATAAGGAGAATGCTAATAAATCTAGAAGACATCATGTTTTTAAAGTTGGTGATGATGTGATGTTTTATTTGAAGAAAGGAAGAATTCTTGTTGGGACATACAATAAGTCAAAAATGAAGATGTTTGGACCATATAAGATCTTGAAGAAGTTTGACAATGGTAATGCTTATGAAGTTGAGTTATTTGATGACATGTATATATCTCCTATATTCAATGTTGCTGATTTATATAAGTATCATGAGTTAGATGATGAAGTTTTTGTGTCCAATAATTATCCTAAGAAGTAGATTGAAGAGGTTAAATAGGTATTAGATCAAAGAGTTAGTAAGAGCACAAGAGGAAATTACCACAATAAATATTTGGTGAAATGGAAAAATAGACCTAGATAAGATACTACATGGATTTCTCAATCTAAGTTGGATTCAAGTCAATTTTTGACATCTTAATGATTTAGGAGAATCATTTCTTTCAACACTGGTTGTCTGATGCAGGAGCATCTTGGGTTGCATGGCTATCCTGCATGCATACCGAGTTTCTTAGTTTCTACTAAGTGGCAATACCTTGCATTTCTGAGTGTTCTTTGGTTGCTAAGTTATCATGTGGTTGCCAAGTTATCCTTTTGTCATAGAGTTTGATTGGGTATCAAGTTCCTTTGGCTACCGAGCTTGTTTAGATGTCAAGTTGCAAAATTTTGCTTGGTCCTTCATTTGTTGAGCTGTCTACGTACAATTTCTTACGGGAGCCAACCTCTATGTTTAATTTTATGATAGGTATCTATTTTGAGCCAACTTGTGGCTTATTCTAGCATTTAATAAGAGATTTTATTTTGGTTGTATTTACAACAAGCCGAATTGTGGCTGTGCATGTATTTAAAGAAAATTGAATTATAATGTTGGTCATAACCTAGAAGACCTTGCAACTGGGCATATTTTGAATATTTTGATGAATATATGAAATCATTTGTTTCTCTATCTATGAGTTTGCTATTTTTTGGTGTTTGTCTTCCATTATGTTTACTCTCGTAGGTAGTTTAGATAGCTAGGTGTGCCTTTGGCCCTAGTTATCTCATCCTTCCCTACATCACTAATAGTACATCTTAATAAGATCTAAATTTCCATGCTTTACTACTTTAACAAGAATTATGTCATTTGCATTTTCTACCTTACCAAAACCTTTTTTGTAGTAGCTCGTTCTTTCCAAAGTTTCCTCCTAGATTGATCAAATTTTGTGGAAGAATCTTCATCTTGTTCCTTCTTTGTCTTTGGACTTGAGGTCTTCTACTTGGTTACTCTCCTTATTGGTTCTAACTTATCATTTTCATCCTTGAAGATGTAGTCTATGAAACGATTTGAGGTACCCTTATAGTAGAAATAGATAAGGGAGTGGATGTATTCTAATTTATATGAATAGTCATTATTTCTTCTTCCTTTTTTCATTTATTCATTCATCACTTTCTTACTTATCCTATCTTTATCAAAGATATTATCAACTGTTCTATGTATCTTACTATTTCTCACCTTTTTAGTCAATTCACTTTGAACTTCTACATTAGTTTTAGACAATGTACCAAACCTTTTTGCATCAAGATCAATCAGGCTCAACAACATTTCATCATCATATTTTACAACAAGATCCAAAATTACTTCATAGCCCATCAGAGGCATCCATATCTATCTCAGTTCAACTGCCTCCATGCAACATTAATCAATTTTTATCAACTATACCATTTTTAAAAATTCTTTGGCTCTTTTGCATTCTTTTCAAAAATAATTTCATATAACTTGAGATTAGCACATTAATTTAAAATTTTCTTGCATTTGGTTAAATTAGGAAATTCAAAATGTCGTAAGAATATTTTTTTTCCATGGTGTTATAGGAATAAGTTTCATTAAGTAAATGGACATGTGAACAATTAGGAAACTAAAGTTGAATATCGAAGATCTATCTTCCTTGATCTAGGTATGTGAGGGATCATGGTGGGCCAAAAACTAGTGACGTGGACAAAATTTAGTCTAAAAATGTCCAAAAGAATTTTTCAATTTGCTTTGACTTTTTCATTCCAATTCTAACACCAATGCAAAAAAATTACTAATCTTATTAGATATTTGACATCCACGGATGGGTTTGAAAGAAAAACTAGAAAGTTTTTTTCGTGTCATTTTATTTGTTTTGAATGACATTTGAGGTGGTGTCTGGGCAAGTCGAACAAGTATATGATCTTGCACATTAGTTTTTTCATTCAAGACCCCATCCTAACATAAGTAAGTTAAATTATTTTGTTTTGCACTTTGTTTAATTCAATTTTGTTAAAATTTATGTTATTTTAATAAAAATGTATGTTTTTTAAATTTGGTTTATAAAAAGTTCATTCAAATTATATTTATATGTTTATTTACAATATAAATAGGCATGGCTGACACCAACCAACCTTCAAACACCCCCCACCAAACAATGATCTTTGAAACAATCCACAACCACCTCAAAATGAACTATTACCCTTGTAAAACCCTCCACATATTTATGATTTAATAGAAGAAAACCTAAATCAATTGAGGATTGTCTAATAGCCTTATAAAAATATCCCTACAGTATCTCCCATGCTATCCACACTCAATACTTTTGTGGATAATATTCAGACCCTCATCGAGCAACATGTTGTAACTCTTCATTGGCATGACCATATGTACACCCAATTTGAGGACAACTTAGATCATGATGGGGTTGCAACTCTTGATATTAATAAAATATATTTAGACAACCTATTTGTTGGCCCTAAAACTAGTAGAAAGGTTGATGAAAGGAAACCAAAATTGTCAATAAAATGTTGCACCAATGAAGCCATTAAGAGTCATTTTTGGGACCATTGGTGGATGGTTTTTGATAGACCACCACACAACAATATGGAGGCACCTTTTTATTTCTTGAGAAAAATGTATGCTAAATTTTGGATGGGGAAGAAAGTAAATTATTGGAGCATGAGGCCCAAAATTGGCATAGGAGGAGCTTTGTAGGATAGACCATTTTCCTAATGGAGGAAAGCCACCACATATTTTCCCTTGATATCGCCCTCTCCTCCAGTGCAAAATGTTGATATCACCATTGCAGATGGCTCAGAGTCTATTAGAGCCATTTATAGATTAAGTAGTCTACTAGTCATGTTGACTAGGTCATTTTTGCCTCCTCATGTTGATGATGTTGATGTCGGTACATCAGGAAACAACTCAGATGTCTATGTGCCCCATACTTGCATTATATGCAAGAATCTTTTGGTGGGTCCCATTAGTGATGAAGAGTTTTATTTTGTATTTGGGGAAAATGATACAACACACATTGCTATAGAGACATGCACAACTACTACAAGATAGGTGGAGGGGAAAACAAAGCAGTGGTCTCCTTTTGTTATAATAAGTCTATACCTTTAATTTGTCACAAAATTATAAATTTAAAATCAACATTTATATTAAAATAGTTTTAAAAACTTCACACTTATGTACATGCATGTGATTTCATTATGTTCAACTGATGAGAGAGGTGGATGCTATCACATGTTTGACCATTTCATTTGGCCTTGAGACCTCCATGGTATGTATTATTTTATTACTCATGAATTTCCTATTTGATATTGAATTATCTATGTCTTCTCATCTTCTTTCCCTTGCAGGTTTCACCTCTTACTGGAGGACAATGTGAGATGGTTGTACCACTTCCATTTACAAGGTAAAGGTAATTAAGTGTTTTAAAGTCATTAAATGTGTGTGTGTGTGTGTGTGTGTGTGTGTGTGTGTGTGTGTGTGTGTGTGTGTGTGTGTATTGGTAGAAATTTGTTCAACCCTCCCCTTGGAATTTGTGACAAGGGCTTATCTACCTCCTATGTACTATAAGTTGAGTGGTTGTTGTTGGAAATGTAATACAAGCTAGGTGACTGAGAGGGGTAGGAGTGAATTAGGAACCTCTTCAACTTTAATCACTTAATCCACTTTGTTAAGTTGTCCAATCTACTTGCATGTAAGAAACATAAAGAAAGAAAGTAACAACAGCATAACACTATATTTGGTAACCCAGAAACCCTCCAAATAAAAGATAAAGCTAGAGTGGGGATGATACCCATAATTCTTCACTACTATAGTAATGAAGTTGGCCTATTAAGGATAACAATTGATCACTTATGGTGATCTATTTGTTTAAGAGTAATAAGGACTCCTAGGCCCACCTCCTGAAAAGATTTATACAATACAATTAAGTATGTACTTTTTTAGGAGTTTCTGCAAAGGACTATTTTGATTAAGTAAAAACAAGTTTTGAAGGACCCAAAACCTTTGACAAAGTACCAAGTAGAAAGCTAAGAAAGCCTATAAGGAACTATGCATCAACACCAAAAAGAAAAAACCTATGACAAGTATCCTTAATACATATAATAGGAAAAAATACAACAATAAGACAACAAAAACATAGTATTAGGACAACTATAAGGTCTTTAGTAAATCAAGAGCCTAATCTACAAGGATATTCATGTTCACAATAGAGGCCCTCAGCTCATCAATTTCTTTTTCATCCATAACCTCTATCTTCTTTGAATTTTCCCTTATGCATTTATTGGGGCCTTGATCCTCTTTCATGTCCTTAGAACCTCGAATCCTCCCTTGTTCCAATTTGTCCAACAAAATCTTAATGTTACCCACAATAGTCTTCAAGATGGAACAATTGTCGTCTCCAAGTTTCTTTACCACATTCTCAGTATTGTCAACTCTATTTCCCATAACATCAATCTTTTTTTGCATGTCCTTCATCATTTTCTCCATAGCTCTATTCTTCATTTCTAGAGGTGGGATTCTCTTCATTAAATTCTTGACTTCTTCCACATTTCCAATAACATCTGAGAGTCTATCCAAATGCTAACCAAGAGTCCTCTCACCTCTAGTAGTTCTACATAGCTAATCAAAATCCCTCATGATATCTTGCATCTATTCCTTCATACTACTAATGTCCCTTTCCATTACACCTAAGTTTCCAAGGATACCCTTCATATACCCCTATTCTTCTTAGGCATTTCTCTGATTTAGGTTTTCATTATCCATATGTAGAGTATCTCTTTTAGTATTTTCTTCCTTGATGCTTTTGTACTCAGCCTTCCCTTGAGATAGCACCTTCTTATATCTTAGATCCTTCTTTCTTATTAGAGGCTCATCATCAGAGGGAATGTTCATAACTCTATCAGTCTTCTTTTCATTGGTTCTCATAATAATCCTACTAGTTTTTCCTTTGGTTTTATTCCCTTTATCCTCCTCAAAATCCTCATTAGATCCTGTCTCCATCTCATAATCCACCTCCTTACTTTTCCTTTTCTTAGAAAATGAACTCCTAGGTGAAATCTTTTTTCTTTCTTCTCAACCATCCCATCTTCTTCCTCCTCTATTTCCACTTCATAAACCTCATCTTGATCACTCCCCTCTCTATCAAATTCCAAAGTTTTTGTATTGATACAAGGTCTATCCACTTTTTAAGACTTAAGAAGATTCATAATCAACACCATCAAGCCCTCATGGAAAGCATGATCCCCATCAGGGTCATTTTGGATAGCTAAAATGGTATTATCTAGTGACTACCCTAGGTAGAAAGGGAAATTAATTCTAACCCTATGCTAAAATGATTTACTAGCATAAAGTGGTGCCCAAAAATCTTTGTAAAATGGCCATCAAGGGTTAGGTATTCAATTACAACAAGCATAACAAACCTCCAGGGTCTGTAAATAGAATAAGGGCTAAAATAAGAGTTGCTAATTTTGACTAGCCTATTTCTCTCCTTGGTTGACTCTAAAAACTCATCAATGACATGATCAAACACCTTCCTATCCCTATAAAAGTTCATCTCATCCATATCAAGACTAGTGGCTTCAGCTATAATTTCCTTGATGATGTCCATTCTTTGGTTTCCCACCATGATGCTTCCATTCTTCCATGTCTTGATAAACTAGCGGGTTATGGATGGATTACTTCCCTTTAACTTATCCATGAAGCCTACAAATTGATCTTGTTCTAAAATATCCTAAATTTTAGTCTTTTGCTTCCATTCCTTAAAATTTTTGGGCTCAACCGTCTTTCTCTTACCACCCATATTCCTCAACTTACAACAATTCCTAACTTTCCTAGAAAACTTAGATGAAGTGGAAATCGTTGTGTTGAAATAACAACAAAGTTTTCTCTCTTGTAGAAATACCTAGAATTTTTGTGGTAATGAATGCGTTGTCTCATCAAAAATAATCATAACCCACAACTCCTCATTCCTGCATATATCATAATTATTCCTAAATGTTGTTTCTATCATTACTAAAACTCTTTTCCATACTTCCAATCTTTTCGTACTCTATTAAAGATTAGCCCATCAGTGGGGATGTTGTCACGATAAGTCCATGTCATCTTTATATGACTTTTACATGCCACATTATGATGAATTAATGGATTATTCTTTGATATGAACCTTTGATTGTTGATGAAGATCCTTTGAAGTAAACTGGTCACTTGACTATGCTAGATGAGTCTCTACCTTTCATTATATTTCTTGTAGCCTTTCAAAGATGTTTATCTTCCATAATCCCTCGCACACAATGTTCTTCAACTCATAGTGCCTTATTTGGATTGAAAAAATACCTTATACCCATCTAAATAATATCATCATAGGTTGGCTACAACATAAATAGTTCCAAAAATAATTACCAAGCTAGCTTAGTGCTGTAACACAGGCCCAATGGCTTCCTCGGGTTATACTAAAGACACTCAGGCTACATTGTCACCTTGGCTAACTCTGCTACTTAGTTAATACTAGATGCTTGATTCATATTGATCACTAGGTAGACACTATTGACTCAATTCACACTACTGTGCTAGCTTGATTATCATCTTTCAACAAGAATAATTTGATGACTTGATTCACACTAGCGCTTGGTAGATATTTTCAACTCAATTGACACTACATCTCAATAAGAAATGTCAACTTAGTTGATATTGCAACTCAGTTGAGACAACTTCATTCATACTAGGTTAACAGTATTAACTTGATTCATTCATGAGCTCAATTAACATTGTTGTTTGGTAGCTCAATCACCACTAACTTCCCATGATGACCAATAATTGATAATATGTCTTTCCATTAGATTAAGAATCTCCCCCTTTGAGTATGCTTTGTTCTATAGCTCAGTTTGCACTTATGACTCTACAACTTAGTTTGAACTAAAAACTCTACTTTTTATTTTTCAAAATTGTTTTTGTGTAACTAATTTTTACATATCTTTCTATTGTACATATTTCCTTTATTATATACATAATTTCCCTCTTTATATGCATATACTTTTCCCCTTTTTTTTGTTACAAATGCCAAAAATTAATAAGGTTATGCCAAAATGAGAAAGAAAATCATGATATACCTTCAAAATCAAAGACTTATCCTAGTTATCTTAAAGCACCTTTAGAATGTGTAGATCAATTTGAAGCTCTACCAATGACTTCAACATGTGATCTACCACTAAAAGGTTTGCATCCTTAACTAGTGTTTTTACATGATCTATTCTTTTCTACATAATGTCCATGTGGGGAAGCATCATACTTTATATATCTACCAGTGTTACCCTTGTAATCACTTCTTCTCTTAGTAGCTCTACCTGGATATCTACCAAAAATCTAGTTTTTGTAAAATAATTTGAATTGGAACTTGGGCTGAGTGCCAATTGACTAGCACTAGGCTTCAAGTCCATATCAATCTTGACCATTTTATCTTTTATTTCATTGGTAAATTTTTTTGTATCACTCAACTTTACAAATAAATATACAACATTATTTGCAACATTTTCTAAAGTAGAAATCAAAGTAGACAATTCTACTTGATCTATGGCTATTTTTGATGCTATATTCTGTAGCACTTTATTTTCAGCTTTCTCAATGAGTTTGTCATGCCCATCTATATCCTCATTGAGTTTATGGACAATACCAATCAATTAATCAATGATATGGGCTTTTTCATTTACCTCTATAGAGAGACTATCCATAAATATTTCTTTGATATCCTCTAAGACTTTTCTTCTATCGCTTTCTGCCTTGGCATTTTTTGTAAGGCCCTTTTCTTCCATAATTATTGCAAAATATCCATTTTCTTAGTAGATAGATTGGATTGGTCCCAATTTGGGATCACAATCTCTTCTATCTTCTCTTTACCTTTTCTCTTAATAGCTGATGAAGGTATTATCTCCTTGCCTTTGTCAACTGAGTCCTTCTCCTCTTGTAGCTCAATTGAAATTGTAGGAGCTTGTTGCTTGGTTACCATAGAGATAAAGGTTGGTGAAGATGTAATAGTCCTTGGTTGAACTGTGTTCAACTCAATGTATTATTTCTTAGGTTCCGCCTTAGGTGGAGTGGTAGGGTGAGATGCCATAACCTCTACAATAATCTTCTCAGGATCAAACTCTTTAATTGTCTAAATCTATAGTAGGGTTCTCTCTTCTTTGATATAAAAAATGGTTTCCCACATGTTTGTCAAACATGATCTTCTAGCCTTTTTGATATAATTTGAAGAGCTCCAAATCTAGGAGTCCATTTGTTTTCATATTTGGACATTGCCTCCTTGAATTCCTTGTTAGAGAAGTTTGGCATTACATTTCTCAGATTCTTCTCTTTGATGTCTTTCTATATTTTTATTGCATTATCCTAATGCTGAGAAACAACCTTAAGAAGAGTTTCAGAAGTTTGACCTTTGCATTAAGAAGGTCATATTTCCACTTAGCCATCATTTCAACCATTGTGTAATACCCCACCTGGGGATCCTTGGAACAAGGATAAATATAAGAAAAGATATTTTTTTATAACAAGTATGGATGGACATGATATACAACATACAAGGTTCACAAAGATCACAATGAAAGACTAACCAAATATCTTGATACCAATGAATCTCCAAATGGCACTACTAACCAAAACAATTGACCATAGAAGACACCCAACTGATTACAAATCAAAACATTCCAAATCAAAACATTCCAAAATCAAAATGCAATGCTAAGGGATCAAAGAAAACCTAATAGGGTAGCCAAAACACTTACCAAAAAAATTGGATCAAATTAAAAAGTTCCCAGTGTCTGCTCAGACAGGTTTTTGCAAAACACAAGCGATAGTTTAAATCAACATTGTGCGATACTTTCTGATATCTTATGACCTTTCTCAAGAAGAGGTGTGATATTTTCAGGGTTTGGGTGGCACTTCTCAAAAGACTGTGAGATAATTTACAAGTATTGTATGACACTTCTTCAAAGGAGGTGTGATACTTTCTAGTATCATACAACATTTCTTCCTAAGAGGCTTGATGCTTTCTAGTATCACATGACATAACTCATTTGGGCATGTGACACTTCATAGTATCACCCCATGCTAGTACATGGTCACTCAAGAAATGTATAAAATGCTCCAAGGAGAAACTAAAGTGTAAAAAAAAGTTTAGAACCTCCACACCAAGGAGTACCAAATCCACAATTTGAGGCATAAACATGAACACAATACTAAAGCACAGAAATTGCATCTAACCATCCAATCAAGTAGTGAAGGGAAATAACTGAAAGCAACATTGCAGTGTACAGAAGTAACATCAAAATGAATTGAAATAACCCACTAACTACGTGGCTCCTCCAAACTATAATAGTGTTGTAAGACCATCGTGGGTCCTAGCTATCCCCCATGCATAACATCCCAAACCACCAACCAGATCATTGGTGCTATCTTATGAGGACATTACTACTAAAACATGCTACAACATAAGAATAAGGAAATCTAACATGATAGAAGTAAATCATAAGATCATCCTACAAATCAAATTCATCATCAAACATATACTAAACATCATATATGGAAATGTGTCAGTACTAACATCATTTAAACATGATATACAAGCATCCCAATGAAAGCATATATCGCAAGAAAGCATACTTTATAACTTGAAGTACTAGGTCAAAATATCTATCAACGACCACACTGAGCTAAATCATTATCTCTATACATTGGTCCCTAGCAGTGGTGAAGGTAGCTATGCCTCCCAACCATGTGGAACCTATAGGTCCACTCCCACCATACTGATGGAGATAATGATCCAACCACAAACAAACATAAAGAAAAAATCCATGGCTAACTCTCATGCTAGACAATATGATGATTAGAACCAAGAACATAGACATTGCTTAAACTATAGGTCTTAGTTAGACACTCAATAGGCTACTAAGTAGGGGTTGACATCATGGAGAGTCGCTTGGCATCGACAAGTCCAAGCTAGTATTGGCAACTACTTTTCTCAATAGAATGTGCATTGTAGACACCTAAATCCTTTAGAAAATAAAGTATTTTTATTTTTTGAAAAAGTCCCTGATGACATCATCATTTATTAATTAATTAATTTATTTTTATGCCATTAAATCCCTTTATCTTAATTAAAAATATTTAATTAAGGAATCCTTCCCAAAAATGTTTAAATCTTATTTAAACATTATTTTCTTATTTATTAATTATTTAATTAATAAATTGACCAAAAATCGTAAAATAAATAATTTATTTATTTTTTGCCCAAAACTTGGCCAATTTCCTTAAGACTACTAACCTCTTCCAAAATCTTCTAACCCTTCTTTAATTTCGATTAAAGGCTAATCCCATCATTTCTTACCCCTAATCCCAACTCAAAATATTTAATTAAGATTAAATATTAATCCTCATGTTTATTCAAAATATTTTAATAAATATCTCCTCAACCCAAACCCTTGAAATAAATAAAACTTTATTTATTTTCTAAAAACCTTATTTATCCTCATCCTAGGAAGTTCTAGACTTTTCTAGAAAGTCTTTATCCTCATCCAAAGCCTAGACTCTTCTAGAAGATGTCAATCCTTATCTTTGACCCTAATCCTAATCCCCCCCCCAACCTTGTCACATTCCCTAAACATGAGTTAAGACTTGCTAACCCAAGCCAAAGCCAACAAATATATCCTCGTTCACCCACCCTCATTAAATGCCATCAACTTGCCCATCTCTAACAAGCCTAATCTAATCTTAACCCAAGCCTAATCCAAGCCTTAATCATTTGTACATTCCTAAGTCAAGCTTAAGACTTTCTTAATCCAACCCAAGTCAAAATATCTCAACTCTCTCACAAATATCCCAACCATAAAACTTTATGAAGCCCACAAAGCCATAAATGACTCTTACAAGCCCATTCATTGCTCTTACAAGCCAATATGAGGGTCTTTATGAGCTTTGAGCCTCCTTTGTTGACCCCTCAACCCCTCTTGCTCTAACTAATGACCTTGTGACATGTGTCACTTTTTGATTGGTTGTAAGGAAGCACAATCCATGTGCTCTCTTCTCATTCAATCTAAACCTTCCATAAGCTTTCTCCCATCCTTGCATCCTAGCCCTTGATCCCTCAAGCCCTTTGCCTATTCAAGAAATCCTCTCCCAAGCCATTTTAACACAATCACCTATAGTAACAAAGTAATGCCATTTTGATCATGAAGTAAAGCCATAATGCCATTTTTGAGAAGCCATTTTACATCAAATCCATTCACCCAAGCCAAAATCCATCAAGAAAACCATTGAAAACTTTGGAGAATCGAGCATACATCCTATCTAATTAGAGAAAGCTACTCAACAAGAGAGCTTCTCATTGAGAGAGCCCATTAATGGCTCATATTCTCAATTGAGAGCTCATCTTAGTCTATCTTGAAGTTACATTTATTTAGTTTTGTGAATACTTTTGATTTGATATTTAGTGTTCTTTGCATTACTAATCCTCATATACGTGCACAACCCAAGCAACAACTCTTATCTTCAGAGGCTGCATAACCCAACCATTTTAATTATCTTATATTTATCACTAGCTAGAATTTTAATTTGGTTATCACTTATATAAAAATTCCTCTACCGACCTATTGGTGTTTTGAAATAACACAATTCCAAATTACCCCAATGAGAACAAGATACATCTAGGGGTAGCTACCTCCCATTTTCAACATACCCTTTCAGACACTAGACCACCTATAAGGCTAGACCCTTCTTCTACTTTAGGCTCTGCAAAACCTAGGTAGGTGGACCTATTAGATTCTTCATATGGTACTAGTTTTCAAAGCATAGATTGAATCTAAACAAAGTAGATAAAACCTGTATTTCTCCTATACTTATGCAATGACAAAGATATGCAGTAGCAAATTACAACTCTATGAAATTCACAAGTTGATTGAGGGTAACACTTTTTAGCTCTTCAACATGAAAGGGAATTTTTTTTGATTAATGGTGTTGAATATTAGCACAACCCAAGTATTCAACTAAAAACACATGCAATCTCCTAGCTGATCAGTCCCTTATCCATTGGGCATAAGATAAGTCAAAACATACACATGAATACCTGAGATATATATATTTAGATATCCAATCTATCCATTCACCTTGTAAATAGACATCTATCTTCATAAAAACTCTCATGCATACTGTAATATCCTCTTGGTGAAACTTGCAACCCTATCAAGGTAAATAAGCATTTACTTGGCTCTTTTTTCTAATAGCAAACCTATCCAGACATACAACCTTAAGAGATTGTAAATGAGTTTAAGCTCTTTGTTCTTAAACAAAAAACATTATCGAAAACATAAGAAGGAGATGAGAATCAAAATGAAACTAGAAAATGAAGCTTTGTATTAATATCCTTGAAACCAATACATCATGGTATATGCCAAAACTTAGAATATACACAACAAACAATTGTATAATATGGATTCTTCAGTAGAAACTACAATTGGTGCTCACAACAAAGAGAAATGTTGGAGAAAATGGTATCACAACAGTTGAAACAATTTTTAACACAAACTAGAACCATCTTTGTCGTATCACAGTTGTCAAAAATATCCAAAAAACTAGAACCCTAGTCTTACAAATCTAAGAAAAATCTCAAGATTGAAACCCTTGTGAATGAGAGAAGAAAAGAATAAATACACAAGAAGAACTCTTGGATTAGATCTGATGCTACCATTTGTCCACTTGAAACTCTTCCACCTACCGATGAAAAATCTCTCTCTACCTTCTTCCTATAACTAAAAATAAGACCTCCTCATTCCTTTTCTTTGATATGATCAAAATTTCCTCAAAATAATGGAGAACACAACTGATTTGCAAGAAGACACAAAAATGTTGGTAAAATTCATGCGAAAACCCATGCCACATGGTTTTAAATGAAATAAACACTCTTAGGAACATTTTTTCTCAAATTTGAAGCCAACAAACTTTTATGTTTGCTTTCCAACTAAATCTGATGCTTCATCATGAAAATTTCTCATTCTGCTAAGAGTCCCCATTTCAAAAATCTTCCTATAGCTCTTACCACTAAAAACTTGTGCATTTTCTGACTGGAGATTTGGAAAGCTCATTTCCTCTTGATTCCAATGGTATATTACACTATGCATTTCTAATAAAAATTACCCCTTTGATCTATATTTGAAAATTCTATCTCCAAGCTATGAACAAACCATTTAAATGTTGAAAGTATTTAACTTTTTAATAAACTTTGAACTTTACATTATATCTCAAATCAACTTAAAAAATTTCAAAACTTCAAAATGCATGAGGGCTAGAGATATTTAAATATTTTATTTTATCACTTTACCTTGTTTCTCATCAATCCCCAGGTACCACTTGTCAATTCTTTATGTGGGATAAAAAAGATCCTTGCTGAAAAATGTAGGATGAGATAACATGCAATTTTAATCCATTGCAAAAACATAGAGTTGACTTGCGTGGAATAAATCTAATTTGTACCCAATAAGATGATCCATTGATGTAGATCTTTATTATAAAATAGATGGCCTAGATGCTACAAGAAATCTCCTCAATAGAAGAATAAAAAAAACTATAGATCCAATATTTCTTTATGTCAAACAAATGGCTAAGATGCACTTTAAAATATCCAAAGATGCTCCAAAATCTAATAGCCATTATATCTTTGTAAGAGGCCCAAGGAATGATGCAAAAATATGAGCATCGTCTGATTAAAAATAACCCAACACAAGAAGGATCCACCACATGGCATAAATCTATTGGTTGATAGATTCCCAAATGTATAGTGGAGGAGGCCACATGCAATTCTGTAATTTTGTAAAAGCAAGAAGAGTCACTATTTGAAATAGAAAAAATGGTTAATGTGAAATGTTAACCACGATAGAAAATGTATGTTAACCTACAACTCAACACATGAAGAAAAAATGAGCCAACTTGGCACATGAAGTAAATGAACTAGCTCAACACATGAAGAGAATGAGTTAACATGAGATGTTAACCCCAACCAAAAAGTGTGTTAACCCACATCAAAGAATACATCCCATTGAAGTTCTCTCAGATCAATTATCAATAATGGGTTAAATGGGGGGGAAAATGGCTAGAAGGGACTTACAATCATGAGATGCAAGCATATGTTGAATGCAAGGTATTAGAAACATTAAACACCTCTTAGGCCTCAAATGGATAGTTGGGTACACATGCATTAAATGTGATTTAGGGCTCAAATCAACTCAAAAATTTGAAATGGTACTCAAAATAGAAATTCAATTTTGAGTCCCAATAGTGGCTCTATCTGAGGATGCATGCCCCTCACAAGCATGGAAAGGGTTCAAATATCTGGAAAAAGAATATCACACACTTGACAACAAAAACTTCTCTTGAACAACTTATTGAAAGAAAAGAAATCTACTCCTAAACTATACAAATGATGGCCCCGAGCCACTGCAACTTATCAAAAATTTTGTAGACACCTAAAATTGTCCAAAACCCATTTCCTGACCAATTAAATAAATATTTATTATTTATTTAATTCCCTTACCTTAATTAAATAAATTTTACATTTATTTAATTATGTTTGCCTTTCGTTGATTTAAATGAACTAAGGTTTATTTAAATCCTAACCCATTCACTTTAATTAAGTACTGCGTTTACTTAACTAATCCCTTTCCTAATCCCACTTGGAATTAAATATTAGATTTAATCCTATTTGAGCACATGGCTCCTACCTTTAACCCTCACCTAACCTCACTATCCTAACTAACCCATCTTGCTAAACCTACCCACTTCCTTAATCATGCTTGCTTTGCATAATCACCTAGCTAATCACCTTTGAATCCTAAGTGTGTGCTCACACATGTGTGAGAGATGTTCACACTTCCCATATCCCTCATGTCTTCCATGCCTCTTTCAAACTTGTCTTCTTGCATGAGAATCAAGTTGTCTCACACGTGTGAGAAGCCATGCTTCTCACACCCTTTGATCATGTAACCATCAAAGGTTTCTCACATATGTGTGAGCATATTTCCCCCTTTGAATGGTCAAAACCCTAATCCACTTGGAGTCCACTTGGCCTCCACCTCATAGACACCTCATTAATCTTGACAGATCCTAGCATCTTGCATTCAATCTTAGCCATCCTTGTATCTCTTTTTCTATAAAAGGAGAGCCCTCTCCTCATTTTCACAAGACCATCTACCTCATTGTTATGCTGCTGGATTTGTGAGCAACCACATCCCATAATGTGAAATCATCTACACTTGATGATTTTTGTGAGGTTTTCATTGGTGTTATTTTCAATAGCTTAAGATCTTTGTGATTTCAGATTATGCTTTTTACATGTTTATCTTGCATTATTTTGAGGTTTGCATAATCATGTAGGAGTATGCATTAGTTGCTTAGTGTTATTCCTCTTATTACATTTTTATGCAATACAACTTCTTACCTCTATCATAGATCTAATTTTCATCTACACTTTCATGAGGTAAGCTAAAAACATCTTTCTCATCTATTTCACCACTCAGATTAGCATCTTGAAACAATTCACTTAGCAAAACAAAATGGTTTCCTTCATTCTCACAGTGCATACATAAATCAACATTAACTTCTAGATCATGCTCACTATGAAAATATAGATAAGAATGCTTATGTAAACTAGAATCAATCTAAAAATTGTCATCCACATATGATTGTTGCATGCTATCAACTGGAAACATGAAGGCTTCATATTCCACTTCATCTAAAAAGTTGCATATGTCAAGAAGTTGCAACTTACCTTATGTAACTAGATGTGAAGAACATAAAAAATATGATTACTCATTAATTGTTGTCCTGTTACTCATCCAATCAAATTTATCATCCACTGAAGCTCCTTCACACTCAAACAACTAATTAGTCACCAAGTATGAAAAATTATCCTGAAAGTGCTGATAAAAAATATGGTGATCCTAATCATTACCTTTATCTAACAAACTATCATAATGAACCTTGAACTTATCACTACAAGATTTATTAGCATATCAAGGAAATTGGTAATCAGTTTTACAACACTCACTATTTTCCTTCACATCACATGAAACATCAAAATGGATTGCAGCACTATTACCAACATGAGAAAAATCTGAAACAACATCAAACTTCCCTTCACTAACATTCCCCACATCCAACAAGTTGTCATGTACAAAGACATTTGAGGTGTTTTCATATACACCTCCAAAGTCTGACAAAGATTGTTTGGATCAAACCTTTTTCTACATCAAACTTTGGGGAAGTGATTTTACTAAATGAAGAAATTTCATGAGGGAAAATATGAGCATCCTTAGAAACACTTACATGTTTTTCAAAATCACAAGCCAACAAAGCTGAAATCTCATTAGTGCTCAAGAAGATTGCCTCACAAATCTTCTTCCAGTTGTGATTATCATCTTGATGACATGAAGAACTTACAATAGCAAAATTATTAGTATAAAAATCTAGAATATCAAAATAATTACAACATTCACTATCATCATGGCAAGAACTACCTCCACTACTATTATATAATTCCTTAACTTCCTATTCACTATAACCCAAAATCACAGAAATCTCCTTAACAACTTTTACGACAATGCAAACTACTGAATGCACAAACACGCTCACTAGTCTAATCACATAATGTAAATGAGTTTAGATTTAATAATCACTAAAAGATTTAATTTAAAGAACTAAATAAGGATACATCGACCATATAGGGATGATATGGGTAGAATATGAATAGCTAAATCACTAACTCCATGTGCCACTATTAGATACATAAATCCTACACACTAAAACACATGATCAAGTGTAATTGCATATAATAACATAGCCAAAGCAATAAATGCATTAAATAACTAATTTAACCATTTATTCAATTATACCTAAATAATCCATTTAAATCACTCATGTTCACATAAAGCATATAGATCAAGAATGAAGTAAATATTCATAGCATAAAATCCATCACATAACTAAATTAGAGATATGTCCAAATACCAAATAATTAGACATCATCATTGACCTACTACAATCTCAAAATGGCATCAACATGAAAATATGATAAACTAAATAGCATAGCAGTAAAGAATCTATGGTACTAAAATCAAAGTATAACATCTGACCCTCAAGTCATCTCAAAGTACATATAATAAGAGTATCAAGTATCTCTCAAATCAAAATAACAACAAGATATAAAATGCAAATATGAGAGGCACTACACATTGCATCCTTAATTTGCTTCTTCTCATCTTTGCTTCTAGTGTCATATTTCGAGCATTTGAAATTTTCCACCACTTCCTTTCCTTAATAATTTCAATCTTTGTTCAAAGATAGGTGGTGGATTTTGATAGAGATGATAGGAGTATTATCTTCATTTGAATCATCATCATCTTCCTTAAGCTTCAATTTCTTCCTTAGCCTCCTTGCCTTGGTGCTAATGATCATAGGAGTAGACCTTACTAGTTTCTTTGATGTAGACATTGATGGGGTTTTAACCTTCTTATTAGGAGGTTCCTTTGTCTCTTCTTCTTCATCACCCTCCTCTTCACCCTCCTTTTCATTTTTCTCTTTGACATCATCACCTTAGAGTTGATCCTCGATTATCTTTTCAAGAGAGGAGTTTGAAAGGATTCCCATAATTCAACATCATGCAAAATGACAACTCAAAAATTCCCTTTGATTTATTGATACACCTAAAATGGTAATAATAACTCCAATTTACTAAATTATCAATTATTAATGTCAACTACATTTCCTTCTACAACTAATCAACTGATTGGTACTTCTTCAACCCACAACCTTTACCTAGATTCTTAGCCATTCCCAAAATTCCCAATATCTTCCTATGATGCAATGAATCTTATAAAATGATCCACATCATGCCAAATCCTTATGGACATATGATTCTAACTAGGTTCACTTGACCAAATTTCCCTTGGTGACTCACTGAATGAACTTTCAAGGTCTGACCAACTTATGTTCCACTCTTCAATCTGAACACCCACTTTAATTCCAAACTTTAGTCATGTTGTCTCTTGATCAAAACTCAAAAATTTGATCACAAATCATAAGTGATCATACTCTTGAACATGTCTAAATTGATAAAATTATGTCACTTCCCAAATGAGCTCCAAGTTATGGCCCTCAGGAGATCATTGCCTAAATATGCTTAGTGCACCTTGGGGATGCTTTAATATAGGGTGGTTGTAGATATTCTAGGCTCTCTAAGGTAAAAATAGGGGTGTCACTAGGGTTTACCTACCCAAATGGAGCTAACAAAGACAATAAATTAATGCCACAATGAATGGATGAATAGTTGCAGAGTGGTGCACCAATTAACTAATGAACACTACAAGTTTTGACATCAAATGAGATTTTTGTGCTAAATTGAAATGAAATTGAGTCTCCTTAAAGTGAGAGAGGTTATTATAAAAATTCATATCAGAGTCCTATTATATTGCGCAATTTTCCAATAGCCATCACAAACTTTGAGTTACAACCCTCAAAAGATCCCTTCCCAAATGTTCTTAGTGAACCTTGGGAATGCTTCAATGTGAGATGGTCACAAATATTCTAGGCTCTTCATGGTCAAGATAGGGGTGTCACTAGGGTTCACCCACCCATCTAGAGCTAACGACACCAAGAAATTGATGCCATGATGAATGGTTCAAAAGTTGTGTCATGGTGCATCAATTCATTGATGAATATTGCAAGTTTTGGCATCAAGCAAGATTTCTATTCCAAATTCAAACAAGATTAAATCTCCTTGAAGTGGGAGAGTTTATTATAAACATCCATATCATGGTCCTTCATCACCTTACAATTCAATTATAGCCCTAATGAGCTTGAAGTTATGACCCTCATAAGATTGCTTCCCAAACTTGCTTAGTGTACCTTAGAGACACTTTAGATTAGGGTGGTTGTGAACATTCTAGGTTATTCATGGATGAAATAGTGGTTTCACCAGGGTTCAGCCACCCATATAGAGATAACAACATAGATGAATCAATCCTATGATGAACAGTTTGAAAGTTGTACAGTGGTGCACCAATTTACTGGTGAACACTGCAAGTTTTCTTATCAAGTGAGGTTATTGTGCAAAATTAAAAAAATTGACCAAAGTGAGAGAAGTTATTATAGACATTGATATCACAATCCTGTAGTATTTGACATGTCACTAATATCCCTCACAAGCTCCAAGTTATGACCCTTGTAAAATCATTTCTCAAACATTCTTAGTGCCCCTTGGGGACACGTTGGTTCAGGGTGGTCAAAAACATTCTAGGCTCTTTGTAGACAAAATAGGGGTATCACTAGGATTCACCATCCATATAGAGATAACAAAACCAATGAATTGATGTCACAATGAATAGTTTGAAACTTGAGAAGTGGTGCACCAATTTAATGATGAACATTGCAAGTTTTAGCATCAAGTGAGATAACTGTGCCAAATTAAAAATAAATTGAAACTCCCCAAAGTCAGAGAGTTTATTTTACACATCTATATCTAACATAGTGCAAGGCCAGAGAATCCCTAAAGGATATGTCCTAGCCCCTAGAAAATAACCACATAATAGAAATAATATAATAATGCAAGATCTGATAGCAACTCAAAACACTTGATTCATAAAATAATTGTTTACATGAAATGTGTCTGACTATAAAGCCTTCTAAGTTTTGGCCAAATACAATAGAAATTACAAAAAAAATTCTACAAGATCCCTTAAGATCCAACCCAAAACCTAGCTAGTCCAGATCCACACTTTAGTAGAAACCTCCAAGGAAGATCTGAACTTGTACTCAAAAGCCCACCAAGAAATCCCCTCAAGTTTTGCAAGCCTCATCTACTAGCCCTCCTCAAACTTTACCCAAGATCCAAGTGTAAACTACCTCACATTCAACAATCTTTCTACACACTTAAAAGAAATTCACTCACTTAGCTACTTCATCTTCTTCATGCTAGATTCTCCACTAAATAATGACTCAAGAATCCACAAGACCCCCTACTTATACCCAACTAAGCCACAAGTCAGCCTAGTATGATTAAAAATTAAATAAAACCTTACATTAAATGTACATTTAAGCCACAAGTTGGCTTACAACAAAAATTAAATACATCCATATTAAATGCCAAGGTCGGCTCACACTAAAAACCAAACATAAACAACTCAGATAAAGCTAGAATAAAGATATGACCAAGTATCAAAAAACCACTTCTGAGTATCAACAGCTCCACCAAGCATAACCAAATCCCTTCATTGACCGAGCTAATTGATAAAAAAAATAAGGAAACTATGTAGTATAAGCCAAGCTCACCAACATATGTCAAGTTCTATTCCTTTGGTGATTGAGTCCCTTCATTGACTGAGCTACTTGGTCGACACTGCAACCAAGAATCACTTAGCTCCTAGTGCATGCTAAGTGCCTTCAATAATTAAGAACATTTAGGATTGTCAAGAACCTATTCTTTGATTGAGTGACACTCCAAGTACTCTCCAAAGAAACTACCAAGAATTCATCCAAGACCTACAAAGTAGTCACTGAGAAAACCCATGATGTTGCTACATTAGACTTGCAGAGTAAATAGGAAAGTGTCTCGCACACTTTAATGCCCATAGAAATATTTGATCTAATCTTCATCTTAACCAAAAGGCTTCCACTCCATCAAGGACAAGAAAATTAATTTGTAAATCACCCACATTTGTATCATTATGCCAAACACCAGATCTCCTGAATCTTAGCAACCTAATCAACATGTTTACTCTGAAGAACAAATTGAACATAATGCTTGATAGGTAAATCCTTATCCATGTCAAAAAAAATAAAGAATACATAGGTCTTTAGTATCATGTAGATCCAAAACAAAATCCACATTAACAACTAGTGAATCCATACTGGCAACATCAAACTCCACATCAGTAGAAATATGCATATCTCTGTCAACACATGCCAAAAATGACAACATCAATCTCATTGCTCAAAACAAGATGCTCTTCAATTTTCATGTTAGACACAACTAATAGATCATGAAAATCAATATCCACCCTAGCATCAACAAGGCTAGGAATATATTTAGCAACAACCTAAAGTTTATTTGTAGGTTTTGCATCAAACTCTTCAAATTGATCAAAAAAACCAACTTCCATCTTGACCTTTCCATGGCATCTTCTCTCTCAAACAATTCTTCTAACTGGCTAGATAACTCTCTTCTAGATTGGTAGACTCCATCTCCATAAACATTTGTGAAAATTAACCATCCCTTCCTTAACTTGATTAGTTAATCTAGCTTCCAACCAAGCTAACATCTTTGAAAGCCTCTTATCCACCACATCATGGAGATTCACAATCATCCCAAGGACCAATCTTCTCGAAGACATCTTCCAAGATCTTTATAAACCCTCTACAATAAATCTTTCCTACACACCTTGTGACAAACTTGAATTGTTTGCAAGTTAGATCACAACCCACCACCTTGCATGAATAACTAGGAAAAAATCACAAGTACAAGAACACATATGTATCATACAAACTCTGTGTGACCATGCTCTATCAAGATCAACTTTCCATCTTTCCATCCATCGATCCATCTACAAGTCCTCTATAATTACAAGTCAAAACCATGATCTGCCACCTCACAACCAATATATCTAGGACTCCAAAAAGATCAATCCAACACAATAATAACTAGATCAAGGTTTTCTTAGATCAAATTCTCCCAATCCAAGGTCTTGATGTAAATTGCCTCAACCTTGGTGATTAATCTACATGCTTAGGAACAACTAGTCTCTAATACCAAAGATGTAGTGCAAGATAGGAGAATCCCCAAAGAAAATGTTCTAGCCCACAATAAATAACCACAATGAAAATAATACAGCAATGAAAGATCTAATACCAAATCATAACACTTGATCCATAAAATAAGTGTTTACATGCAATGTGCCAGGCTATAAGGCCTTCCAAGATTCAACCAATTATAATAGAAATTACAAAAATAGATTTGTAAGATCCCTCAAGATCTAACCCAAAACCTAGCTAGTCAAGATCCATACTCTATGATGCAAGAGGATCCTAGCTGTAAGAGCAATCTTGCATCACCCATTTTTTTTTTTCTTTCTAGTCTTTTCTTTTTAATAAGGACTAGTAGACAGGGGGTTGCTATTTTTGGGAGCTTGCTATTTTTAGTAAGTTTGTCATACAAGCTTACAATGTTCTCATTTTCTACAAGAAGGTTCCTTTTGGAATTATAAGCCTACCATAAAAATCTCATTACTCCAACTTAAGTATCAGAGAAGTTATTGTGGATATTTGGTGGAAAAATTTGCAGAAAAGTCTTTAGACTCACTGGTGGAGGCCTTAGAGTGCCTAGATGAGGTCCAAAAAATTGACGGAAGGGTGCTTGCATAGTTTTGAGCCTGTAGATTAGGAGCTAGAATTTTTGAAAAAGTGGTTATAATAGTCAATCGAAGAAATGGTTTGAGAGTTATGGCCTTCCAAAGTTGGGCTATTAAATTTTTTAAAATAATTTGTCAAAGATGCATTTAGCTAACTCTATATGTATTGTTAGGGTCTATTGGCCCTAGGTATTAAGTTTGAGATTCTAGAACCTTCTTAGGCCACATAAAATTGCCTATATAAGAAAGGCCTGAACATTGTCTAGGAGAGCTCTAGGTGATAGTTCACACCTTGTCTTGTAGATTATTGTAATGAAGGTGCCTATGTAGGTTAGCATATTGTACTTGTGAATTCTGTAATACTGTATTTGTGGAAAAAATAAGAAGTCCATATTTTGTTCTTACATTTTCTATTGTTTCTTTGTTTTTTTTATGAGTTTATGGTATTAAGGGGATCACCCTTCATCAAGTGGTATTAGAGCTAGAGTTCTTGAATGTGTGGAAAAATTTTCAACTATGAGGTAGTTCACACCAGGACCATGGTTTGGGCTAAGCATGTAGATAGATCATTGATTGTGAGGTAGTTTGCACTAGGGTGTCAGTGAAAGCAAAAAAATGCCTCCATGAGGAGAGTGTGGTGGAAGGGCTCTACGTGTTACACCTAAGGGTTTTAGAGCCCTCCAAAGAAAAATACATAGAGGAATGAATCTTCCTATAAGAGATGAAAGCGAGGATGATGAAAATGTAGAAGAAAATGCTGAAGTAGAGGCAGTTCCAAATCTAAAGGAAGAGAGGCTTTTTTGGGTCATCTCCAAGATTGGAAAAAGACCTAAGTTTGATGGTCCCACATTTTTGGGAAATATTAACCTAGAGGAGATAATTAATTGGATCAATGAACTCAAAGAGTACTTTGAGTATGAAGATATTGATGATCCTAATAGGGTCAAGTTTGTGAAGGCAAAAATGAAAGGATGTGAAGATTTGGTGGCAGGAGGTTCAATTGGAGCGAAATAGAAAGGGAAAGGACAAAATCATCAAATGAGATTAGATAATAGCTAAACTAAAGCAAGAATTCATTCTTGTAGATTATGAGCTTGATATATTGATGAAGATACAAGGATTAAAGCAATCAAGAAAATCTATTCAAGAGTATACCAAAGAGTTCTATCAAGTTCTCATTACGACTAGCCATGTAGAAGATGATAAGGAGAAAGTGGCCACTTATCTTAATGGGTTAAGGCTAAGAATTCATGATGATTTGAGTCTAGTTAAAATGAATAGTATTGAGGAGGCATTAAAATTTTCCCTAAAAGTTGAGGAGAATTTGAGAAAGAAGTTTGAAAACAAGAATAAGGGAAGAGGTCACAATGGAAGATCTAGCACACAATCTTATGGAGGCTATAATGATGATCAAAAGAACAAGGATGAGGATGGGAGTAGTAGTTAGAACCAAAGGGGAAATAATTCCAATCATTTTCATGATAAAAAAATAGAGATCAAAGAGGAAGAGGTAGAGGACAAGGATCTAGGAGAGGAGGCTTTCGTGAGAAATATTTTCACTATAGAGAAGAAGGCCATAGAGAATTTGAATGTACCTAGTGCCAAGGAAGGACAAATTGAAAAAAATAAGGCCAAGCCAAAGTTACACATGTTGATGAAGATGCCTTATCCTCAGATTCGAAAGATGCTAAAAGAGAAGTCATAGTTAACAGGAGAATCCTATTGAGTGGTGAGAATGAACTTGATCAAATGAGTTCATTTAGCACAAGGTGTAGATGTGAAGATAAGTGTTGTGATGTAATCATTGATGGTGGAAGGACTAATAGTTTGGTGTTAGAAATAATAATTACCAAGTTGAAGTTGAAGAGACAGAAACACCTATGTCCATACCATATTGCTTGGGTGCAAGATGACTGAGAGGTCATGGTTAATGAGTAGTCCTCAGTGAAGTTCAAGATTGGAAGCTACCAAGATGAGGTACTATGTGATATCATAGCTATGGACATATGCCATATGTTTTTGGGTAGGCTATGACAATTTGATAGGATGCTGTACACAATGGGTGAGAAAATATCTACACTCTAACCAAAGATGGAGTGAAGCATAAGTTGAAGTCATTGAAGGATAAGAAAGGAAAGGTATATAGTATTGCTAGAATATGTTTGTTGATGGAAAAGAGTTTCTTAAAGGTATGAACCATGATCATATGTGCTTTTTTATAATTCTAAAAGATAGTAGAGAAGAAGTAGAGCAGGTACTAGTAGAAGTTGCAGATATGTTGGGAGAGTTTTCTAATATTGTGTTAGGCAATTTACCTAATGGATTATCCCTAATGAGGAAGATCAGTCACCAAATAGATTTGGTTCTAGGATCCAGTTTTCCAAACAAGGTAGCACACAAAATGACATGAATAGAAAGTGAAGAGTTGAGCAAGAAAGTTCAAGAGTTATTGCATAAGGGGTTGATTTGAGAGAGTCTGAGTCCATGTGTAGTACTAGCTGTATTAGCATCAAAGAAGAATGAAGAATGGACAATGTGCACAAATTCTTGTGGTATCAACAAGATCACAATCAAGTACATGTTTTCTTTATCGATGACAGATGATATTATGGACTATTTGAGTGGAGTTGAGTATTCACAAAGATAGATCTAAAGAGTGGGTACCATCATATTCATATTAGAGAAGGTGCTAAGTGGAAGAATAGTTTCAAGACAAGAGAAGGACTGTATGAGTGGTTAGTCATGCCTTTTGGGCTAACCAATGCACCAAGCACTTTCATGAGGCTCATGAATGAGGTACTGAAGGAGTTTCTGGGTAAGTTTGTCATTGTTTACCTAGATGATATATTTATCTATAGTAAAACATTGGAGGAGCATTTGATTAATATTCTCAAGGTGTTTGATAAGTTGAAGAAAGAAAAATTATTGATAAACTTGAAGAAGTGTAGTTTTTTAAAGGAGTTAGTGTACCTAGGATTTGTAGTTTCAATAGAAGGTTTGAAATTGGACCAAGAGAAAGTGAAGGCTTTCCTTGAATGACCTACTCCAAGAGTGTGACTGAGGTAAGATCTTTTTATGGAATAGCTAGTTTTTACAAAAAGTTCATAAGAGGTTTTAGTAGTATCAGTGGACCCCTAACTAAAACAATGAGAGGGGATAGGAAAGAATTTAAGTGGACTGTAGGAGCAGATAAGAGTTTTAATCTATTGAAATAGAAAGTTATTGAGTAACCTATTTTAGTACTTCTAGATTTTAACAAGCTATTTCAAGTAGACTGTAATGCTAGTGGTACTACAATAGGAACTATTTTGAGCCAAGAAGGTAGGCCTGTTGCTTATTTTAGTGAGAAATTGAATGATGCAAAAATAAAATATTCTATTTATGATAAGAAATTTTATGCTATAGTTCAAGCATTGAAGAAGCAGAGACACTATCTTCTTCCTAAGGAGTTTTTTTTCTATAGTGATCATCAAGCTTTGCAACATTTGAATAGTCAAGGAAAATTGAACCAAAGGCATTTGAATTGGGTTGAGTTTTTGTAGAGTTATACATTTGTTTTAAAATACAAGAGTGGGAAGCCTAATAGAGTTGTAGATGCTCTTAGTAGAAGACAACTTTTGGTGACAAAAATGTAGAGGTGGTTGAGTTCAAGGAACTTAATGCTTTGTATCTAGATGATCTTGGTTTTAGTGAAGGGTGGAAGGCTTGTACAAAACCTATTAGACTTGACTGGACAATGTGGTTGATTTTACGATCTAGGATAGTATGTTATTTAAAGGAAGCTAGTTGTGCATTCCCAAAAATTCAATGAGAGAGAATATCATTAAAGAGAAGCATAGTGTAGGTTTGGCTAGACATTTTGGCAAAGATAAAGCCATAGCTTTGGTTGCCAAGAATAATTTCTGGTCGCAGTTGCAACAAGATATGATGAATTTTTTTATAGAGTTTAGAGTATGTTAGATGGTGAAATGAGTGAAGTAGAATACTAGATTTTATTAGCCATTACCTATAATAGAGAAGCTATGAGAGGATTTCAACATGGATTTTGTTCATAGATTACTAAGAATAGAACATGGGCATGATTCTATTTTATGTTGGTTGACAAGTTTTCAAAGATGCCACATTTTATTCCTTGCAAGAAGACTAGTGATGTTGTTGATGTGGTGGAGTTGTTTTTCAAAGAAGTGGTGAGATTACATGGTCTTCCAAAGAGTATAGTTTCAAATCGAGATACCAAATTTGTTTGATATTTTTGGTGTACATTGTGGAAGAAGTTGAAGATAGATTTGAAGTTCAATTCATCACATCATCCACAAATTGATGGATAGACAAAAGTTATGAACCATAGTTTCAAAAATTTTCATAGATGTTTGGTTGGAGATAAGCCAAAAGGATGGGATATGATTTTACCATGGGTGGAATTCGCATATAATATTTCTATCAATAGGAGTAGAGGTAAATCACCATTCTAGATTGTATATGGGAGTAGTCCTAGAAATACATCTGAATTGAGGTAGTTGGATAAAGGAGAGATAACTAGTGTTGAAGCAGAAGAATTTGTTCAACATTTAAAGAACATCCATGAGGAGGTGAGGAAACACATCATAAAGATGAATACACAGTACAAGGCTCAGAAAGATGTGAAAAAGATGTATAAGGAATTTCAAGTTAGAGATGAAGTCATGGTTCATTTGAGAAAGGATCATTTTTGAGTGGGTACATATAATAAGCCAAAGATGAAGAAGTTTGAATCGTGCAAGATCATGAAAAGGGATGATTCTGGAAATGCTTATAAGTAGAGTTGCTTGTTGACTTGAATATTTCACTAGTATTTAACATTTCAGATTTGATAGATTATTATGAAGGAGGTGATGGAGATAAAGTCACAAAAGAGAAATGGAGTATTCTAGTAGCTAGTTTTTCTACAAAGGAGATTGAGGAGATACTGGATAGTCGTATTGGAAAAAGGACAATGAAAAAATCTTATGAGGAATACCTGGTCAAATGGAAAATGAGGTTAGTAAAGGATTTGTTATGGATATCAAGGGAAGAGGTTAACTATCTTTATTTTCCTCTAAATATGTGAGATGTGACAGAGTCACTTCTTCAAATTACCTTGGGTGTTTGATGCAGGAGCATTCTGGCTGTATGAGCAATCTTGCATGACCCAATTTTTTTTTTCTTTTCAATCTTTTCTTCTTTAATAAGGACTAGTAGATAGGGGGGTTTCTATTTCTAGGAGCTTGCTATTTTTAGTAATTTTTCATATGATCTTGGAATGTTCACATTTTCTATAGGAGGGTTCCTTTTAAAATTATAAGCCTACCATAACAATATCATTTCTCTACGTTAAGTATTAGAGAAGTTAATGCAGATTTTCGATGGAAAAAGTTGCAAAAATATCTTTAGCCTCATCATTGGAGGCCTTAGAGTGTCTAAATGAGTTCCAAAAACTCGATAAAAGGGCATTTTCACAATTCCAAGCTTGTAGATCAAGAGCTAGCATTTCCAAAAAGTGGTTATAATAGCCAATCGGAGCAACAATTTGAGAGTTATGGCCTTCTAAAGTTGGGCTACCAAAATTTCTAAAATAATTTTTCAAAGATGTATTTAGCCAACTCTATATTTATTTTTGGAGTTTGTTAGCCTTAGGTATTAAGTTTGAGCATCTAAAACTTTCCTGAGTGGCAAAAAATTACCTATTTAATAAAGGCCTGAACATTGTCTAGGAGAGCTTTGGGTGATAGTTCACAGCTTGTCTTGTAGATTATTTTAATGAAGGTTCCCATGTGGGTTAGCATATTATAGTTGTGAATTCTGTAATACCACATTTGTGGTTCACATAAGAAGTCCATACTTTGTTCTTGCATTTGCTATTGTTTCTTTGTTTCTATTATGAGTTCATGGTACTAAGGGGAGCACCCTTCATCACTCTAGTAGAAACCTCTAAAGAAGATCTAAACTTGTGCTCACAAGCCCACCAAGAAATCTCCTTGTTTACTCAAGAATCAAATACTATCCCTTCTCAAACTTTATCCAAGACCCAGGTGTAAACTTTACCCAAGAAAAAACACAATTGATAATAGAGTTTCTCTGTGGGTTGACTACATCTTTGGGTCCTACTCCAATAGAGGGAAAAAATTGATTAGCTCTAGATAGATCAATTACAAGTGTTCAAGATCTTCCCTTCAAGCACAATGGCAACATTCTTCTCCAATGTGTAGGAATAATTATCAAGCCTTGAAGATCATAATTTCCTTCTCATCACTTGGATAAACTCCTAGAGCCTACTACCCCCTTTTATACCTAAAATTCATATTTAGGCTAAAAAAAATTATTACAAAAATAATCCCCCCATAACCACTTCATTTTTGAATTTACTTCTTTACCATTTTCTTGTTATGATCTCACACCAAATTAGGGGTTAGTTTTAACCCATATCCTTATTTTACTAAGGATAGGCAAAATAGATTAAGGGTTATATATCAACTTGTCCAAAATTATCTTAAGTGCCATATTTGGTACAATGGTCATCCCTTTCTCTAGGAAGTGGGTGGTTGTGAGTTCCACTCTCACTAACAAGTACCTTTTAAAAAAGGCTTGGCTTTTTAAGGTTTCTATATGAATCTTAAAGCCCAAATTTAGCATGGGGTTTACTCCCCTTAGGAGATAAATATTATTTTATAAAACCCTATTCAAATAGCCCAATTCCCTAGTACATCACCCTTATGTGCCATGATGTCATTAAAACCACATTTATACCTCAAATTTCAAATTGTCATATCTTCCATATCGAGGCTTCATTTTTGATGAAACAAATGTCATTAGAAAGCTCCCAATGTGCTCTTCAATTTGAAATCCATTATTGACCACTTTTGAGATGATTTTTTTCACCTTTTTTATGACCTCTATTCCTAGTTTGACCAATCTTTGACTGACCCTAACTTTGGCATCCAAACCTTGATTTCACCTATTCATTGGAGTCAAAATCGCAAACACTTTGTAATAATGTTGATTGGTGGAGTATTGGGGACATTTCAATTTTCACTAATTTTTATCCCTTGGATAAAAAATCCCAAAGTCTAAACTATCATAGAATTGTGTTCATTCTTCTCCTTAAAATGTTTCTATCTTTATGCACTCCTACTCTTGATGACACCTAAAACTCAATATCATACTAAATGTCAATATTATAGGTATTTAATAATAAGTTCAAGTATAGACATAAAATGAACATATGAAACTAAAATTCAAGCATATAATAAACATATGAAATCTTGTTGTGAGTTAGTAATATATAGTGAAGTGTTCCTAAAGGGTCATCTATTTTCTTGAGGGTATCTTATAGGGCTTCATGGTTAACATTACCAATAGTAAAATGTTCTTTAATTTTTTTTCTTGTTTTATGCTTCAACAACTTTACATTTACTGATATAATAAGGTGTGAATATATGAGAATGGTTTTGTGCTTCTCATAGTCTTTGAATGCGAGAGTTCCATTTTTTCTAATTATGTATGTTTGCACCCATGTTCTAGCAACAATAATTGAACCAATAGGATATGTGAATTCATCATCATATATAATGAGTTGTGTAAGATTTTGTTTACCTCTTACACAATGTGCTAACAAATGATCTAATTTCTTATCATTACCCTATGGTGCAACCAATGCAAAGATGTGTCCTGGTTGAAGAAGATCAAATAGATGTTCATACTCAACTAAATTTTCTATGTCATCATTTCTGATAGAGGGAGTGAGAGACAATAGATAAGATAATTTGGAGCACATGTATCCACCCACTCACTTGACCCAGAGTGATCCCAGTCACACTTAAAAAAACTAGGGAAAATGTGTTGGAACTCAAAATTGCAAGCTCATTTTGAGTACCATTATGAAAACTTTGCTAAAGTGAGCCCTTATACATGCTTTCCATGCATATTTACCCAGCTCTCATTTTGAGACCTATGATGTGTTTTAGTTATTCCTCACCTTTCATTTAATATATGCATGAATTTCATGATGATAAGTTACAACTCTAAGTCATTTCATGAATTATCATTTTGAGCATTGGAGAAATTTACATTTTCCTTCAAAGTGTCAAATAGTGTCCAAAAGGCTAGTTTGCATTTGAATTTCTCATACTTAGTAGGGTTCCATGAATCATCACTTTGGAATTGTTTAGTATGCACATCAAAGAACCTATGTTTTAGGTTTCAAGTAATTATGATATGTTTTGATAGGGTTTTGAATTTCTCAAAGTTGGTTGTTTATCTTGTCATAATGTTGTTTTTTGTTTAGATTTATGAGAAGCCTTGTTTATCAGTGAATATTTTATGACCCATAAAGTATTTTGAAGAAAGTTTCATATCACTACATTATAGTCATAAAATATATCCTATGGTTGCAATTTGAGGACCTGATGAATCCGTTTGATGAGTTTCCCAAGCTGATTCCTTTTGCAAAAACTTAAAATTGCCCAGTTACCTTTCATGACAATTAACTAGTAGCCCACTTTGATTGATCATAATTTTGACCCAGTTGACCCTATTGAGAAAACTATTTTTCTATTACACTCTAGGGTTCAAAGAATGTTACATTTCAGATTTGAGCTTATAATGAAACCATTTGACCAATTTTCAGACATGATTCCAAATGCAGTCCCTAAGGTTTTACAGATGTTCATATGTGCAAATTGATTGGAAGGCCTGTTTGGGATGTTATAACTTTGAAATCATCATAAATGAATCCAAACAAACTGCACCACCTTTCATGCTTGCCAAATATGCCTAGTTATTAGTCATGAGCTACAAATGGAGACTTATACTCACTATATAGGAATCTACTAATATCCTAGGTTTCAGATTCCCACATGACATTTTGATTGGTTTTTAAAGCCAAATCCAAATGCAACTTTATGTTTTTAATTAGTTGACTTTGGCAGTAAAGAACTTTCTATCCTGATGTTGTCATGAGATGAAATTTGGTAGGGTAAGAGTGTGTGGGCCAAAGAACAAGAGTGCAAAGCTCTAGGGCTCCATTGTTTGCTTTTGTCAATAAATTTAATTTTGACTAATCATAATTTTGACTAGTTGACCCCATTGATAAAATTATTTTTCATTGCATTCTAGTGTTCAAAGAAATGTTAGGTTTTATATTTGAGCTCATAACAAATCTGTTGGACTAGTTTTTAGACATGATTCCAAATGCAACCCCTAAGGTTTTATTGATGTTCATATGCATAGATTGATTGAAAGGCCTGTTTGGGATGTTATAACTTTGAAATCATGATAGATAGAGCCAAAAAAATTGCACCACTATATTCTATATTGAAAAGGAATCCATCTACACATTTTCCTAGGTTTATTCCATGTGCAAAAATATTTGTTTTGCTAGTATACACAGTTTTGCAAATTCTAGAAGCCATCTTTTCATGCTTGCCAAATATGCCCAGTTATTAGTCATGGGCTAAAAATGGAGACTTATAATCTCCATATAGGCATCTACCAATACCCTAGGTTTCAAATTCGCATGTGACATTTTTATTGATTTTTAAAGCCAAATAAAAAATGTAACCTTATGTTTGTAACAAGTTGTGTGCAAGTTATTTTCAAGGAGGCAACTTTGGTAGTAAATAAATTTTCACCTTGATTTTGTCATGAGACAAAATTTTCTAGGGTAAGAGTGTGTGGACTAGAGAACACAAGTACAAAGTTTTAGGGCTTGATTTTTTATTTATTTTTTGTTAGTTTTTTAAGACTAGCCTAGATGTCTCCTGATCCAAATTGAATCCAATTAGTTCAAGGAGCTCAATTAGTGGATTCTATGAGTCAAATGTTTGAGTTTGAATTTTTTTTTTCTGGGCCAACAAGTGACTTGAATTCCCACAAAAGTTTGTTGCTCCTTCATTGAAAAATAACATGTTATTGAGATCACTTTGTTTTCAAATAATAGTGTGATTATTGAAGATGTTATCTTAATATTACAAGTGGAAAATATTATTATATCAAATTAAGGCTTCGTAAGAAGAGGATTTATCCAACACAAAGAGTTTTTGTTTATATTAATAATCCTTCTACCAAATTTACACAAACATGTTTTTTCAGATACATAGGATGAAAGAGGGTCACATGTGCCTATGTTGTTGAATCACTTTTTCTCACCATCTTACCAACATGAAAAATCATATCATTTTGAAGAGTGGTCCATGATTTTTTTTTGAGGGATTATTGTGGAAATGTGCATGCCCTTTATACTAGTAAATGGGTGATAAGATTTAAAAAAAAAAAAAAACTTGCACTATATTTCATTGTCTCATTAGTCCATGAAGACAAAGTGAAGTTTTCTTGGGAGAGCACACAAATATGATTAGTGTGGTTGATGGATTTGAGGAATGGCTTAGGTCAAAGGCTTGATGCATACATGTAGTGGAAAGATTGTCATCTTTGATATGGTTTTAAAATTACATTATTGAACTTCCTTCCCAATTTCTTTTCAACATCAAAACAAGAATTATTTCTATTATTTTTTGTCATGCCCATGGGAGCCCGTCCAAATTTACAGATGTTACTTAGCCTTTTGCAAAAGTTGATATACTAACATGAAGGCATATCTATGGACATCAAAATAGGAAGTAGTGATGCAGACTACATGTGAAAGCACATGAAGAGATAAAAATGAATCCTTTCCTTAAGTGTTATTTTTCAATGTAAAGCCTGTAGTAGTTTTGGAATGCATTTTTCTTTGCCAATGGTAAGATAAGTGATCGAGCAGAGGCCATAATGGCCATCCCAAAGGTCAATGAGGAGACTCTTGTTTTCAAAAGGACCTTGGTTGGAATGTAGAGTTGTTGTAGCCGTATGTGCAGGGAGGAATAGATTTTATAAACCTACATAGGACATGTGATAAGATGTTTGATCAAATGCAAATATATCCATTCTATGCGATGACCTTTCATTCAAAGCAAGTCAAAGTAAGAAGGAACACCATTTGGGCTATATGCACATCTTTTGCAAGGTCTAATGTGAAATGCAGTGGCAGTATAGGGACAATTCAACCTGAAAGAAACTCTAACAAATTAATTGAGGAATAAAAACATATGAGAAAATTAGACTATCCAGAGCTAAAAAATAGTTGAATTGGTGGAAGGTGTATTTTTAAAATGTGAACTAAAAATTGAAGGATTTTATAATACACAATAATTCAAGTAGAGTGTCCCAATCGTCATCATGCCAATTAACCCATGCAAAGTATGATGAAAGTGTTGGAGGAGATTTGTATTAGCTTCTTATGGAAGAAGTGTGATGAATTATATTTCATATTGTAGTATCAATATGTGGTGCCATTTGTGTTTCTAGGAGTGGGATCCTTCATGATTAAAAAGTGTTGTTAGTGGAAGAGGTGGAGTACTATATTGTAAAAATTAAAAGAGGGGTATCACTCATAGTAGCTCATGGATCAAGAGAAAAGATAGTTTTGGTTGTATTTTTGTGCAACATGTTGAGAAGTGGGCTAGCTTGTGAGTAAGCCATTAAAAAATAGGATTAAAACATTTATCCCACATCTACAGTATGGTCTTTATCTTTAGTGTTTTAATATGAAAGAACAAATTATGGAGATGTCTAAAAGTCTCGCAACTTTTAAGACAATGGAACCACACATGGATCAACTTGTACTATATGGCACCATCAAAGAAATTTTTACTAGTAAGCATGATGATGTGGGGTGATGACCAGTTTGTTAGTGAATGGGAATGTGACACTTGACTTAAATTATGAGGACTAGAAAATTGGACAGATGGCACCATTAAAGAAATTCTGACCAATAAGAATGATGATGTCGGGTGATTACTAGTTTATTAGTAAATAGAAATGTGACATCTGACATAAATTATGAGGACTAGAAAATTGGATAGATGGCATAATTACACTTGTTTGTAATAGCTAGACAAGGTGCCAAGATGACATGTGGTAGTAGGATCTACACACAATTACACTTTCTTGTTATAGTTAGATGAGACACTGAGATGACATGTGGCAAGAGGACCCACATTGGTGACTACATAGGAGGCACCACTAAGCATGATGATGTGGGGTGATGACCAATAAGCATGATGATGTGGGGTGACATGATCAATTTGTTAGTGAATGGGAATGTGACATCTGACACAAATTTTGAGGACTATAACATTGAATAGGTAACACAATTATGCATATTTTTAATAGCTAGATGAGGTGCCAAGATGACATGTGGCAGTAGGACTTGCACATAATTACACTTTCTTGTAATAGATAGGCAAGGCATCGAGATGACATTTGACAATAAGACTTGCACTGGTGACTAGATAGGCGGCACCACATGTCAAAATTGTGTGCTCCTCCCAATCCAAGCATGTGTTGAAATCATGCACTCATACAAGCCCAAGGTGTTAGTGATGCAATGAATCATGATGATTTCATGTGGTGTAGTGGGCCCAGGATGCCTAGTAGGAGCTTAAAGATGTGGTGCTAAGGTGGCAGTATCAGCAAACCACAAAGCCATACATGATGCCCAAGGATAGAGGAAGTGACATCACCAAATGACACATGGAAAAATCACACAATCTTGCAAGGCAATGATGATGTCATCATGATAAAGTGATATCATGGCATGTGGTAGGGATGTGCAGCTGGAGCCAGATGAGGTGGCAAGATGAGTCATGTTTGTCAACCAATTGGAAGGTGACACATGGAAATGACATGGTGGGCCTACCAAAGGGCACGAATAGAGCATATGACTGAGCATTGACTAGATAAAAGTGAGCCAATAGGATGATGACACATGTCATGTGTTAGTTGAAAAAAATGGAGAGTCAAAGCGAAGCTTTAAATACAAATTTGAGAAATAAATCCCAATTGTCAATGCACAATGAGTAATTTTTAAAGGGATTTATCAAGTGAACCCCATATTTTTAAGTAAGGAATGCCCTTATTATAAAGTTTTAGACTTTATAATAAAATTAAATATTTTGGTAACAAGTATGCACTTTTAGTCTTATGATCTGCCTGGTTTCCAACAAATGATTTCTGGTTCAAATCTTCATCAAAGATAGGACTATTATATATCATTGGAAAGCTCTTGTAGCATAGATTCTAGATTTGTAGGCCAAATGCATGCATGTCTTCATGGTAAAAAGTTATTAAGAGATTCATTCAAGTAGATCTTCTCCAACTAATTTTTCCTTCTATTTGTTACTCATTAATGGTAGTTATAGATCTTTTTTGGTAAATCCCTCATCTGGGTATGGGCTAAACTTAGTGAAGTTTACTCTCATAGTGTTATTTCACCTTATAATTAGTTTGGTGGGAATTTTAGTAGTGGTTTTAGCAGCATATCTGATCTTTTCTCCAAGAGGGTTTCTTAACATTTTGAGAAGATATTTTACTAGTTTTTGCAATAATAATAAAGACCAGATTTGGGTTTTGGTTGAAGAAAGAGGAGAGAGGTTTTCCTTTAGCAGAAGATGAAGAATGAAGATGACAAGTAGTAACCAAGAATCAAATCTACACAACTTTTTTTTTTGCTACATATTCTCTTATCTTCTCATTCTCTAGGGTTGTTTCCAATCTATTAAGAAATGCATTTTCTCTCTGTTTGAACAACAATAATAAAGTCATAGTGAAGAGTTCTATTTTGTTTTGTGTTTTATGATTTATTTTCATGCATCTTGAATGTATTTTTCTCAAGAAAATGAATACAAAATAATAAATGGAATTAGTTTCATTCTAATTCTTGTCTCCTATCTCTAGTGTTTGAATTCCTTTTGCAGTTTGTGGACAAAGATCATAAATCCTAGTTGCAACCTATTTAGGGTTATATGTCTTAATATATTTTATTGTTGATTTAAAGAATCAAGTAAATGTCTAATTATTCTAATAGGGTGTACAAATTTTATGGAAGGATTTTCATAAGCATGAGATTCATTGTGAAAGCCAATGTCTCATTCACAAACTAAATAGATAGATCACAAATTTTCTTGATGTATGTTGTTGTTTTATGTGACACACAATGGATTATGTACTAAGCTCAGTTAGAGAATGCATACATTTTTGTTTCATATCTAGGTTATGCAAAAATCATGCAAATATTAAAATCTTTTTCCATTTTATGTTGAAGAGTTGAAAGAATAAGCCCCACTTAGCTTGTAAATGCATAGGTCATGTTATTGGTTATTTGATACCTTTGTTATTGCATGAGTGTAGAAGATTTGGGGGTTAATCTTCTTTATCTAGATTCAGATCTATATTTAGCATTGGTCATATAGATGAATCTAAAGTCTCCCTACCTAGGTTGTCATGCCCGAAACCCGACAAGGTAACCAAAACAAGCACAACAATTTTCTTTTATATTAGTGTTATTATTAAGGTTAACCTTTACTCACTTAACTTTAAACCTAACACATGACGTCCATCAAACTACCCCTCACTTCCTTGATCAAGAGGACACCTTTAATAACTCAATCTTGTACTTTAATTCATGACATTGTTATACTAAGTCAACCTTTACATCGGATTGAAGCTTTTAAATTACTCACTTAATAAATTCCACTTTCATGTTATTGGTTTCTCATCACACTACATCCTAGATATTTAAGTGTTATTTGGAACCTAATTTTGTGGATGTCGTTCGTTAGTATCAACACTACTCTGGAACCTTAATTATTTTTAACATTGATCTATAACATTGAGTGAGTTGTATATTTGGATATTGATCATAACCATGCCTTATGAATATTAGTCAACTCTAACGTTCTACATAAATTTTATTATAAGGTTAATTTCATCTCAATCTCAACAGCAATATAACATTCCTATCATTTTCTCTAATAAATCTTAAGGGAAATTGACAATAGTCTAATTAGTAACTTTATAATATCGCAACAAGACTACTTGTATTATCTAAACATATTAATCCCCCTTAACTTCCTCTACATCCTACACACATCCTTAGACTTTCCATTAAGGTATATCCTTAATTATACAAAACTTGATTTTTAAATTTAAATGAATTAACTAAGCTCAAGTTTATTCTTTTATATTTATATATATATTTTTTCATTATTTATTTGAAGCATAATAATCTAGATACTAAATTTCCTATCCCACTTTATGACACAACCATAATAATTTTATTAGTATTATCCTAGACTTACTAGATCCTAAGACCACATCTTAGCATAAAATTATAACAATCTAACACCCTATACTAAGCTCCAACTTATATCCTAGGTGTGTGTGAAGAGAGTCTTCCAAAATGCTCCCATAAAGTTGGTGCCTAGGGTGAAAGGGAATGTTGACTAGTTTTGAATTTATTTAAACCTTGTTTTGTTTGTATACACACTTACCTCACTACAACATGGCAGCACTATCCTTTGTCATTCAGCCAAGTGGCTACTGTTAGGTGGCATTTACTCTAAACTTTAGACTTTTTCCCTCCAATCTTTATCTCCTTCCTAGGCGTGGGTAGATGGGAATGATCAGATTTGTGTCTTTCACATGTCACATCTTGTCAAGGGAATGAGCACTCCATTTGGGATAGGCAACATTTAAGAGTATGGGGTCCTTTTTCTAAAGATTGATTTGAGGACATGCTTTCCCAAGTTTAAACTTAATTACTTCCTTCCTTTTTAACAAAAGTGGCACCCAAGGAAGGTCTAAGTCTAACATAGGTCAGAGCACACTTTTTGAAGATAAGGAAAGTTTGCGCCTTGTGGAGCTATGTTCTTTTGTTTTTCCTTGGTTTACATTCATTACAATATTGACTTAGTTCCTTTTTTTTCATGAGGTGGGCAATATGTGTTTATTTTATTTAGTTTTTTTTTTCCTACATGTGTACTATACTCATATTTGACTAGGATTATATGTCTTTTCCCAAATTTTGCATAATGGGACTAGGGTAGTCTTAGAAGGTTTAGTGTTATCTCATTCTTAGTTTAACTCCTAAGTCACCTAGGGTCCTAGATAAGATTCCAAGTATATTCTCCCACTAATATTTTATTGATCTGTAATCAAGAGAAAAAGGTTATTTTATTTCCCATATATTTTTTGGAATGTTGGATGAGCTCCTACAACAAGGTTAATCTTATGCACTTATGTATTGATGCCAATTATTTGTTTTTCCATCTTAAATCCCAAGGTAAATTTGATATGTTATTACCAAGATTATTGTGAGGGATTGAACATATTAATTATGGCCTAAAAGAATTCTTTTAACCTTGATCATTCACTTATTATAATAAGTATGCATTTTACATGAGAACTTGGATATACAACTATTGTACAATGAAACTAAAATAAAAATAACATTCCATAATCCAAATATTTCAGTGTTGCTATTCTTTCATGATGATGAAATCCATTCCTACTATCCACATAGAGATGTAGGAATACAATAACTAAAGGAACAAGATAGTTTATCCTCAAACACAATATAGAAACTTTCTCCAATAATTTCTGAGATACACAAAAAGGTGGTGGAATCACTATAATAGTATTACACAAATGGAAAGACCTTGCTAACATACTTAGATGTTTCCTCGATTCCTATATTGCCAATTGGATATAAACAACACCAAACACCTTGATCACAAAATAAAACACATATCAAGTTGGAGATTGCATCTCCATTATTAAACCAATTACAATAGTATTCCTTTCTTTTATGCAATGAAATCCTCTTAACCTCCAAGCATCCAAGACATCAAATAACCTGCAAATACAAAAAAATATGGAACCATGGAGGCTCACCTCCCAACCTAGGCCTTAAGAAGACCACCCCTACACTAGGGGAAACAAGGCTCAACCAAGTTACACTCAAACATCATAACAATAAGAAAAAAACAACATGAATATCTCAGTTTCACATCACATTTACAACTCCCAACCATTCCCAACCAAGGTTTACACAATGATTCACACATGGAATCATAAACATTGGGAGAAGGTGGGCTCTCAATTAGGAGACTTGCCATATCATATAATGTTTGTAACAACAATTTCCATGCCCTTTCGGGGCTTTCAGAAATCAATAATTTCCATGCCTTTCGAGCTGTCACAAAATAATAATTTCATGCCCTTTCAGGGCTATTCACAAGCATTCTCCCATTATAGTACCATCAACTGCAACCACCTTGAATACCATACTTCATCAACCTTCTTACCACACCATCACTCTCCTTACTATCCATAACAAATTATGAAAGCATATGGCATACAATGGAGGCTATACTCCAAGGTTCTCAAGTATATCTCAAGCCCAACTAACTCCTTCACCTAAGGCTTGCTCTTCCCTCCCAAGGGTGAGTGGAGCCTTCACACCCATGAAAAAATTCCAACATCCAAAAATCCAAGAAAATCTTAAAGAAAAATCCAAGAAATTCCATAAACTAAACACACCTTCACAACACAAGAATCCCAGGAACATTCCTACAGAGGCACTTTTACACTTTCCAATTTCAGCTATAAGATAGAAAGAAAGCATGACATGAAGCACTAACCTGCTTACAAGCTATGGTAATGAAATGAAGACCTCTTCTTGCTTGGTTTCCACACTTCTCCTTTCCAATCCCTATTTGTCTCTAAAGTTAGAGAGTGGGTGGATAATTACCAAGGTTGTCACAAGCTCCCTATAAAGACCTCCACTTTCATCCTCACCTACCTCTCTTACTTTTTGTATCTTTAACCGGGTACTTGTGTGGGTCTTACATAGGTTTTGTAGAGCCTGAAGTATGTAAGGAATATAGCCTTATAGTTGGCTCAAGTTGAATTAAAATTACATACATGATAGGAGTTAGCTTCCCTTAGATGCAATTTGTTTTCATCTATCTGGTAGTTAAAATCACTATTAAATAAGAAGCCAACAAAAAGAAAGCTAGCTTTCATGTCCAAATGGTCCATGTACTACAATAAGAACTACCAAATGAATGCATCTTTGAAGAATCTCTCATTGTAGAACAATCCAATCTGTCACCTAATGATCCCTTCTCAATGAATCAAAAGAACCTATGCACTACTGAATCAAGAGTCCCCGCTGATGATAATGTAGTTGTACACCAATCAACTATGGTACAAACATTAAGAGGTTATGCTACTGAAATATTCATTTTCTCCTTGCCTAGAGATCTCTTCACAAATGTCCCTACTCCATAATTCTCCCCTTTCCCATGCTTGGACTCAAAAAAACTAAAAAATGAGGCACACCCCTCTCTACATGCATTCTACACAACCAATAAAGCATTTGATCATTCTTGAATTGACTTGTATAGTTATCTAACCAAATGAGATGTCTTGCCATAGCAATATCATGTTCTCAAAAGAACTCAAAATAATTCTCAAATAAATATTGGACAAACTCATAAGAGTGAGATATATCATCACCCATATAAAAATGGTACTTTCTGATTATCTTCTAGTTATCTTCCACACTATTAAGGGAATGTCTATATGTTATGTGGACAAAATAAAAATCTTAATGGAGTTGTAATATTAAGATTTTTCTCATTTTAAAGATATAATATGTTATTTTCTACAAATTCAACAATTTATATAATAGTGTCAATGTGGAAAGTGTCCTTACACATTCTAAATTGTTGATCCAACCACTAATACCTACAACTATGCCTTACATACCTATAAAAATGATTTACCTTGAATTGTAAAATAAATTCATCCTCAGACATTTTTTTTGGAGCCAAATCAGAATTAGAGCCTTCACCTCCACTATGCAATGTGTATTTCACCATGTCATTTACCTTTTTTGAAACTATTGTCGTTCTCGGATCTTTTTTCACACCACTCATGAAAACATGTTAGTTTTTTTGATAAACAAACACATTATAAGTAATTCTCATTGAAGCAATCATTTATATAAAAATAAACAACCATCATCTTAAGGACATAAGAATTGATCTAATAACAATCTTCATGATTTAAGAAGCTCACTTATACTACAAATTTCCAATATTTCATTAGCATGCAAAGTAGAATGGATGGAGCGTAATAATTCATGGTCCATAGAAAACTCCACATGATATTTGCAACAACATGTATTTTGAATTTGAAGTGGCACACAATAAAATTGATTCATTTGGTCAAAAATCCTTTGTGATATATGTAATATTCGATTAGTCTGACACAATTGTTTAAACGATATTATTTTACTTACTTCAAAATAATGTTTTGGATATGGGTGCAATCTTTATTTCCAATTATCAACTTAAAAATACCTTCTCATTTGGTGACTTTCTTGAGTTAAAGTGCAAAAATTGTGCTTTTTATTCCTTAATAGTATCAGTTAGCTCCTTATCAAAATATGGAAATCTCCCACCATAAGGTCATGTATTAGTTTGAAGAGGATCATCAAGTCTCTTCTTCCAAGTGCTTTACTCAAAGTTCTATTTTGTTGAATAAATCTAGCTTTTCTCAAGTGATGACTTACCATTGAAGTTGTAATAGCCCTCTAAGAATCATTGTTGTCCTTTTTCCTTCTACTTCTTCTTATATTATTGAGAGAATTAAAAAGAGTCTTCACAATAATAGAATTTCTCTCCCTTTTTTTGTTGACACAAATATTTGATTTGGATATCATAGGTCTTATTATTTTGCATCTTTAACAATTAAAAAAATAGTTTACACTACTCCAGTAATGTCTTGTTTCCAAAAAACTATCTATATAGCTTTGAAGCCCACAACTGAACCATTCTATGTGATCTCTTCCCTTCCAATGTGTTTAAAATAATTTCATCAATCTCAATTAGCCATTTGGGTGATCTAACATGTATATCATTAAACATTTGTTCCTCTTCATTATAAGGGACCTCATTCTCCTAATTATAATGAAGAGATGTGTAAGGTTCATAATTTGCAACATTATCACTATAATTCTCGATTGTTAAATTCTTGTTACATGCTCTACATTTTCCTCTTTGATAAATTAATTATCATTCACAATATTACCTTGATTCACATATTCAAATTCAAAAATCCTCTTCATTGAAAACTACTATTATGAACTCATCTTCATTCACATTTAACATACCTCTTCTCTTTTAACAATGGGTTTCCCTATATTTTTCCCTATATTCTTTTTTTTTTAACCTTCCTCTTCCATTTAAACATTCACTGGCTACTACTCCCCATACTATCAACAATTGCATGACCCCTAATAAACTAAGTATACCACTTTTTGAAAGTTTGGGCCCAACAATTTGTCCTTTTCTTGGAAATTCCTCAAATCCTGTGAAAATTCTTTTAAAAAAAATTATAACTCTCAAATTTGGAGACCAACAGTCAGTTTTTTATTAAGTTCACTAGTAAAATATCAGCTACACGATGTATTAGGTACTTGAAACATTTGATACCTGGTAACTTGTTGCCAAACTTGTGAAAAGGAGACACATGAAATTGGAGGGTGTAGATTCAAATTTAGTGAGAGGTCTAGATTCCCCTGTGCAAGATCCATGTCTTTTTTATTCTATCGATCAATTATATGTCTCTTTGGTTGTTATAATTGATAGAAATATATTAGAATTGATTTAGAATAACTAAGAGGGGGGGTGAATCAGTTATTCAAGGTCCAAATTTCATATTCAAACTTTTCACTAAGTGTAGTGAAAAAATTCAACCATTCATTCATCCAAGCTTTAACTTATCTAATCAGTGAGTTTTTGTAAATCAACATGCAAGTATAAACACACAAGAAATTAACACATGACACAATGATTTACATGGAAACCCAATTTGGGAAAAATTGCTAGTAACATGCTACTCAATTTTGACCCTTCTAAAGTGATGCCCTATGAAAGGCTTGCCTTGTTAAAGGCTTACAACACACTGTTGAATGTGACCTTCTTAGAGGATTTAACCACCTTGTAGTGGGCCTGGTTAGAAGACTTTAAAACATTCACTTAAAATGCCACCCTATTAAAGGATTTACAAATGGTTGTTAGGCCAACCTAAGTCCATAGGAGTTTTAGATCTAATACAATTGCTAGAGAGTATTAGAAAATTTTGACTTGACTACAACATACAACTTATCTTGTAGTTCTCAGATCACTTATCAGCTCATACCCTTGCTTGGCCTTCAATCTCTGCAACTCTTAACAACTTGCCCTTTCTTTCAAGCTTTGTCTCCTTGAGTTTCCATACTCAATGTACAAGTCCAATCATCTCTTCATGCCCACTCATAGAAGTAGAGCCTCTGTGCTCTTCCTTCTCCTAGATGTCTCCTTCTTGAGACCCTTTCAACCACTTCATAGATTTGGCACTTTAGCAGCAATAGTATCAGTAGCTTTTTGCTTCTTGGTCTATGACTTCTTAAATAGAAGTCTTGGAGTTCCTTTTTCTCGCTCAATTCTCCCATTTTTCAATTTTAATTCACATGGATTAGGTAGGATTCATTGTATCTAACCCATATTCTATTTCCTCTAGAAACTTCTTGAATAGTCCTTTAGAATTCATCCAAAAATAGTTTACATAAGATTCTGTGCCAACAACTTATCATCCTTATCTTCCAACTCATTCAAAAAATTCAATGCAACCACTATGTCAACTTAGATTTGGTGATTCTTCATCATTTGAAATAGTGTAGTAGCTTGACACTATTGAAATACTAGTGCTTGACACATACTGTGTTACTCGACATCAACTATATTTTACCTGATCCTCAACACTTGAAGATCATTTGGCACTAACTAAATTTTTTTTGATGCTCAGTGCCTGATCTTTACTCGGCACTTGAAGATCACTCAACACACACTAAAAATTTCTATTACTCAGCTTCTACTATGAATTTTCTCAGCTTCAACTAATTTTCTCAACACCTACTGATCATCTTAGTTAAAGCTTTGTAGTCAACATTATTACAACTTCTTCTTCCAATGTATCTAAGTGTGACCAACCTCTCTATCTTTGAGTATGTCATCAATACATTACTTAACTATTGTCTTAACTGATCCTTGCACTTCATTGCAACATCATAACTCAACCTTTCCTTTAGGTTCTCTTGTTACATCTTGTTGATCAAATCCTCTTCATCAATCAACTAAGTGATAATACTTGGATCTTATAAGAAAATATCATCCCTACAAATAGGAGGGTTGACATCAATGGAAAAACAATGATTGAAAACATTCTTGTACATAAATCTCCCTCTTTGATCTTCAACAAAAATTAGCTTTTCAATTAGATTTCCAAAAATCTCCCTCTTTGGCATTGATGGAAAACCAAACTAATCAACCATCAGACTAAACTATTCTACCAAAAGCTTACTAGGTTAGAACAGTAAGTCAAATGCCAAAAAGTAAATTGTAACATCACATCTCCTACTACTATTTTGATGGTCTCATTTCACTTCTCCCTTTTTGATACTATATCCTTTATCTTTATCTTTTGCCCTCTATATTATTCATCTTTTTCTATTCTGATCAACCTCTCAAATCTCCCTCTCTCTTTTATTTTCAACAGTGGTTGATCAATTATTCACATCTCCCTCTTTGACAACAATGCCAAAGACATATTAGCATCTTAATATGTTGATGTAGCTCTTACAGGTTCATTTATTGTCTCCCTCTATCACCTTTCTTGTGACTAATTTGAAGTTTCACCACTTCTACTACTTTAGGCATGAATGCCAAAGTAAACATCCTTTGTATCAATATGTAAAATCTTCAACAATCAGCTTATTTGATGTAGGGCATTCTTTCTTTTTGGTTCATATAGCCTTAGCTAGGGGTATCACCCCTAACTTACCTCTAAGATACTCAAAAGCATCATTAGGTAGTGCTTTTGCGAAGATATTAACAATCTATTCCTTTGAGCTAACATATTCCATCTTCACTTGTTTGTCTTCCACTAGCTCTCTTAAATAGTGATACTTGATTGCAATATGCTTAGTTTTAGCATGCATTACTGGGTTCTTTGATATATTGATAGCACTTCTATTATCAAAATAAAGTGTCACAAGCCCAATTACTTCTTCCTTCATACCTTGCAGCAAGTGTTTGATCTACACAATATTGGTGCAGTTTATAGTAGCTTCCACATATTTAGCTTCAACAATAGATTGTGAGTTGCAGCTTTGCTTTTTGCTTGTCTATGTAATACACCTCTTTCATAAGAAAAGTGCTCCTCCACTAGTGCTTTTTCTATCATCAATGTTACCTCCCCAATCTACATCAATGTAAGCTTTTAGTTCAAACTTCTCATTCCTCTTGTAATATAAACCAAAGTCATTAGTTCCTTTCAAGTATCTCAATATTCTCTTCACTACCTTTAAGTGATTTTTTCTTGGATTGGCAAAAAATCTTGCTATAATTCCAATAGCTAATGTAATTTCTAGTTTACTAGGTACACCATATTGTAGCTTTCCAATCATTGACCTATACAATGTCTGATTTACTTCAATAGATTCATCATTCTTGGATAGTTTATGGCCTATTGCCATTGGTGTGCTAATTGGTTTTGAGTCTTCTAGCCCAAATGTTTTGAGTACTTCCTTGATGTATTTGGATTGGGTCACAAATATGCCATGCTTCAACTAATGTACTTGTAATCCAACAAAGAATTTGATTTCTCCAAACATTGACATCTGAAATTCATGCTTCATTTGATCAGCAATTTTTTTGCATAGAACATCTTTCCCTCCAAATATTATGTCATCAACAAAGATTTTCAAAATCAAAATGTCTTTACCTTCCTGAGCTTTGATGTACAAATTGATGTTGTCATATGTTCTTCCAAATCCTATCTTTACAAGATATTTGTGCAACCTTTCATACCATGCTCTAGGTGCTTGCTTCAATCCATAAAGTGCTTTGTGTAGCTTATAGACCATGTCTTTGTTCTTTTCATCAAAAAATCACTCTGGTTGTTTTATGTAGACTTCCTCTTCCAGTATACCATTTAGAAAAGAAGACTTCACATCCATCTAGTAGACTTTGAAACTTTTATATACAACATATGCAAGTAATGTTCTTACTCCTTCCATTCTTGCAATAGGGGCAAATGCCTCTCCATAATCCAGTCCTTCTTCTTGTGCATAACCTTTGCAAACTAATCTGGCTTTGTTTCTTGTTATTTCACCATTCTCATCAAGTTTGTTTTTGAACACCCATTTGGTACCAAACACATTCTTATTAGCTGGTCTAAGAACTAGAGACCAAGTTTTTTTCTTCTCAATCTAATCTATCTCTTCTTTCATGGCCTTATACCAGTCATCATCTTGTAGTGCATCTTTGACTATTTTAGGTTCAACCTTGCTCAGTAGACATGATTCATTTTCTACATTCTACAGCTTGGGTTTTGAATGTAACTTGGAATTCATTGGTTGGGGCTTGGTAGATACTAAAGTTTGTTGTTGATTTCCAACTTGATTTGTAACATTGTCTTCAACTGTCATTCCTTCATAGAAGTATAAAAAGGATCTATAATCCTCTATTTGCTTTGTTTCATCAACCTAAACTTCTACATGCTCATCAAAATTTACATTTTCACTCTCCACAACTTTGTTAGTGTTAGTATTCAAAGACTTATATGCTTTAATTCTAGTGGAGTATCCAAGAAATATTCCTTCATCAGTTTTTGCATCAAACTTGCCATTTCTAGTATCTTTTAAAATATAGCATTTTCAACCAAACACTTTGAAATGTTTAACATTAGGTGAATGACCGTACCACAATTCAAAGAGTGTTGCATTTGTACCTTTCTTGACTTGAATTCTATTTAGTGTGTACACTACACTACTTATAGCTTCTCTCTAGTATTTTAGTGTAACATTTTTCTCCATCATCAAGGTTCTAGTACAGTCAATCACAGATCTATTTCTCCTTTTAGAAATACCATTCTGTGGTGGAGTTCTTGGTGCTGATGTTTTCCTTTTGATACCTTTGTCATTACAAACTATTTCAAACTCTCTTGATGTGAACTCACCTCCTCTATCTAACCTTAGGCATTTCAGGTTCTTTCTTGTTTCCTTCTCAACTCTAGCCAAATACCAATTGAACATTTGGAATGCATAAGATTTTTCTTTAAGAACATAGTAGTCATCATCCTAGAATAATAATCTACAAATAGAATTATGTATCTATCTCCTAGGTAGTTTGCACTTCTATTGGGCCACATAAGTCTGCATAAACTAACTCTAGTACTTCTTTGGAAGTGTATGTTTTGCTTTTGAAATTAGACTTAGTCATTTTCCCTAGTTGACATTGTTTCCACATCATTTTTTTAGGTTTCTTCAACTTGGGCAATCCTCTAAGTTTCTTTTTCTTGCTGATACTAATCAAATTATCAAAGTTAACATGACACAGTATTTTATGCCATAACCAGACATCATCAAGTCTAACAACAAGACATATTGCTCTTTCCATATCTAAGTAAAATAGATTACTCCTAGTTTGTTCACCTTTTCCTATTAGATTTCCATTAGCGTCAAATCTTGGCAATTTTGTTTTGAAATTCAACTTTGCAACCTACATTGCCTAATTGTGATACACTCAACAAGTTGTAGTTCAACCCTTGAACATAGTATGCATTATCACATGAAATTTTCTTTGTAAGTTTGACAGAGCCTTTTCCTTAGATTTGATATGGAGCATCATTACCAAATCTAACACTATTTCCATCATATTGAGTAAAGGTAATGAACTTACTTTTATCTCCTATCATGTGATGTGAGAATCCATTGTCTATGATCCACTTGTCATTCTTGTGCACGCAGGTAACTAATGTTGTTGTTTCATCTTCATATTTGGTTGATTCATCCTTCATGCCTGCATAGACTACTTCATCATCATTTTCACTAGAGTCTTCTTCAACAATATAGCATCTCTTGCCTTTCTCCTTGTAATGTTTGCTGTCATCTTCTCTTTTATTCCTAAACTTGCTTCCTTCTTTTTAGTTTTTCTTGTATGGACATCTTGTAACTATATGACCTACTTCATTGCAATTGAAACATATGATAGGGAGCTTACCTTTGAATTTGCCTTTACCTCTATGGAATCTCCTGGCCAATAGTGCTTCTAACTGTTCCATATCTTCCTTCTTTGTGCTGCTATAACTAGATGCATGTTTTCCTTTTCTTCTTGTCTTGCTTGATGTGTCCTCCTTAATATCTTTTACTCTCATCTTGGCCTTGAAAGAATATTCAAGGTTCTTAGGTTTGTAGTCGTCAAAATTGGATAGCTCAAATGTAGTAAGTCTTCCAACTATTCCTTCAAAGGTTAGTGTGTTCCCTTGTATGCACCTTAGCTCTTGGATGGCTAAAACTCTTATAGCATAGATAGGGACAAGAGTTCTTAAGTATTTTTTAATGGATGTTTCTTCTTCTAGTTGTCCACCTAGACTTCTTATTGCAGTCACCACTTCTTTTATTCTTGTAGCATACTGAGCAAAATTTTCACCTTCCTCCATCTTCATGTCATCAAACTTTCCTCTTAGGCTTTCTCTCTTTGCTCTTTGGACATTCTGATCACCTCCATAGATATCTGATAAGGTTTTCCACATTTTGAATGTAGTGTCATAGTCTTTGACATCATCATATTTAGCATAGCTAAGTGTAGATTCAATTTCCAACATTGCTTGGTTATGCTCCTTCTTTTTATTTAAGTCATCTATAGTGAGGGGTCTTGCTAGAGTTACATGCTCTGTTCCAATTGAGGTTTGTGCATAGTCACCTATTGATCCAAGGTGCAATTTCATCAAAATCTACCATGCAACAAAGTTGTCTTTGTTGAGCTTGGGAACTTCTCTCTTGGACATCTTGATTTTCTTGCTTCTAGTACCTTGAAACTAAATTAGCAGATGGCTCTGATACCAATTATTAGAATTGTTTTAGAATAACCAAGAGGGGGGGTGAATCAGTTATTCAAGGTTGAAATGTCCTATTCAAACTTTTCACTAAGTGTAGTGAACCAATTCAACCATTCATTCATCCAAGCTTTAACTTATCTAATCAATGAGTTTTTGTAAATCAACATGTAAGTATAAACACACAAGAAATCAACACATGACATAGTGATTTACATGGAAATGCAATTAGGGAAAAACCACCAGTAACATGCTACTCAATTTTCACCCTTTTGAAGTGGTGCCCTGTGAAAGGCCTACCCTATTAAAGGCTTACAACACACTATTAAATGTGACTTTGTTAGAGGATTTAACCACCTTGTTAGAAGTGGGCTTGGTTAGAGGACTTTAGATCATTCACTTGGAATGCCACCCTATTAAAGGATTTACAAATGGTTGTTAGGCCAACCTAAGTCCATAGGATTTTTAGATCTAATAAAATTGCTAGAGTATTAGAAAATCTTGACCTAAATAAAACATAAAACTTATCTTGCAAATCTTAGATCACTTATCAGCTCATACCCTTGCCTAGCCTTCAATCTTTGTAACTCTTAATAGCTTTCCCTTTCTTTCAAGATTTGTCTCCTTGAGTCTGCATACTCAATGTACTAGTGCAATCATCTCTTCATGACCACTCATAAAAGTAGAGCCTCTATGCTCTTCCTTCTCCTAGATGTCTCCTTCTTGACATCCTTTCAACCACTTCATAGATTTGGCACTTCAACAACAATAGTATTAGTAGCTCTCTGCTTCTTGGTCTATGATTTCTTAAATATAAGTCTTGGAGTTCTTTTTCCCACTCGATTCTCCCATTTTTAAATTTCAATTCACATGGATTAGGTAGGATTAATTATATCTAACTCATATTCTGTTTGCTCTAGAAACTTCTTGAATAATCCTTTAGAATTCACCCAAAAATGGTTTACATAAGATTCTGTGCCAGCAATTCATCATCCTTATCTTCCAACTCATTCACAAAATTTAATGCAACCACTATGTCAGCTTAGATTTGGCGATTCTTCATCATTTGAAATAATGCAGTAGCTCGGCACTATTGAAATACTGGTGCTCAGCACATACTATGTTACTCGGCATCAACTGTGTTTTACCTGATGCTCGACACCTGAAGATCACTCAACACTAACTACAAATTTTTTGATGCTTAGTGCCTAATCTTTACTCAGCACTTGAAGATCACTCAACACATACTAAAAATGTATGTTACTCAGCTTCTACGATGAATTTTCTTGGCTTCAACTAACTTGCTTGGCACCTACTGATGATCTTAGTTAAAGCTTTGCAGTCAACCTTGTTACAACTTCTTCTTCCAGTGTATCTAAGTGTGACCAACCTCTCTATCTTTGAGTATGTCATCAATACATTACTTATCCATTTTCTTAATTGATCCTTGCACTTCATTGCAACATCATAACTCAACCTTTCCTTTAGGTGCTCTTGTTACATCTTGTTGATCAAATCCTCTTCATCAATCAACTAAGCGATAATACTTGGATCTTATAAGAAAATATCATCCCTACAAATAGTAGGTTTGACATCAATGGAAAAACAATGATTGAAAACATTCTTTTACAAAAATCTCCCTCTTTGATCTTCAACAATAATGAGCTTTTCAATCAGATTTCCAACAAAATCAACATTATTATATAGTCTATTAATTCACTTATAATTACAAATTATTGATCCAATATATATATTTTATGACATATATTATATTATATTATATTAAATTAAATCATATTACATTATATTATATTATATTATATTGATTTTTTTATTATCATATGTTATATTTATTCTAATCGGGTAAAAGGGGTCATACAGTATCCTATAGCCTCTTTTGACCCATTCTATAATAACATATGTCCCTAGTGAGATTTACCACAAGACTTCAACATGAATTTCTATAGGAGGAGAGAACTTTGAGAGCATAAATTAATGAGATTCAAGCTTTCATACTACCTCATCTATTGGTTATGTAAACACATATTAGAGATTGTGATATTGCTATCAGGATTTAACTATGTGATTTTTATTCAAACTCATTGACCCATATTTAATGAATAGTGATTCAACATGAATCCATCTCTCATGAGAATAAATGGAATACTTAGCACTCATTGGTTCTAGATGATGCTCATAGGGGTGAAGCATTGGGACTTCCCAAGAGGTTACCCATCCCAATACTACTCTAGCCTTAGCGCACTTAACTATGGAGTTTCCTCCATGGTTAAATCCAAAGCTTGCAACCCCATTTGAAAAACCTTTACCAAGTGTTGTGCCTTATGAATAATTCATTAGAAATCCCCTTAAGCTCATTAGCTGATAAGTAGGATGGATTCATGTTAAATCATTACTTATATTATATGGGTCAATGAGTTTGATTCAAAATCACATAATTAAATCCTGATAGCAATATCACAATTTGACTTGCTGTGGAAATTACTCCTACTTATCAATTGATGAGCTTAAGGATATTTCTAATAAATGGTTCATAAGGCACAACACTTGGTGAAGTTTTTGTAAATGGGGTTGCAAGCTTTGGGTTTAACCATGGAGGAAACTCCGTAGTTAAGTGCACTCAGGCTGGAGTAGTATTGGGATGGGTGACCTCCTAGGAAGTCCTGATGCTTCACCCCTATGAGCATTACCTAGATCCAATGAGTGCTAAGTGTTTCATTTATTCTCATGAGATATGTATTCATGTTGAATCACTAATCATGAAATATGGGTCAATGAGTTTTACTCAAAATCACATAGTTAAGTCTTGATAGCAATATCACAATTTGACTTACTATGGAAATTATCTCCTACTTATCAATTGATGAGCTTAAGGGGATTTATAATGAATGGTTCATAAGGCACAAAACTTGGCAAAGGATTTGCAAATTGGGTTGCAAGCTTTGGGTTTAACCATAGAGGAAACTCTATAGTCAAGCGAGCTCAAGCTAGAGTAGTATTGGGATGGGTCACCTCTTGAGAAGTCTTAGTGCTTTACCCCTATGAGCATCACCTAGATCTACTGAGTGCTAAGTGTTCCATTTATTCTCATGAGAGACGAATTCATGTTGATCACTACTCATGAAATATGGGTCAATGAGCTTGACTCAAAATCACATAGTTAAATCCTGATAGCAATATCACAATTTTACTTGCTATGGAAATTATCTCCTACTTAACATATTAGAGATCCAAAATATCTCATATCCACCCCAAATCTTTCAATTTCTGATCATATTATTGATCTTGTATCCAAGTTGAAAATTTAAAAGTAGATTTTAGAATGGACAAGGTCAAATTGGGATAATACTCAAGAGATGATATTGAAAAATCATAAATACTCATTGGAACATTTTAGATTATCCCCAAAATAAGTATTTTCTATGTTAAGAATTATTTTGACATGTTTCTTAATATATATGTTTGGTTGTATGTATTTTAGAGTTATAAGGAGATAGTATATTTAATGCAAACAAAAATAATTTTGAAAAATATATTGCAAAAAAAAACTATACCAAGGGGAAACATATGTATAGGGCGAGCTTATGAGTTGAGAACTTTGTATAAAGGTCAAGTTATCTGTGTACTAATATTTTGGACATTGATGTCAAATGGGGAGAATGCTATTTTGAAAAAGAATGATATTGCCTATTAGTGTCAAAATGTGCATAGCAACTGAGTTATCATATTGCCCAAGCTATGAAGGAGGAAATGAGTGACTATTGTTAAGTATAGCCGAGCTCAAGTATTTACCAAGAAATTCTACTTACACCAAGCCAAGGAGAAGTAAGTGTACATTGACCATAGATTTTTCCAAGCTACATAAAGAACATTGTTAAAATGTTTACCAAGTATCAATAAGGAAGAATAGCATATTTATCAAGTGGCTTAGAGATGACATCAAATTTTGAATTAGCATAGATTATAATGTAGCACAATTATACCAAGTGAGGAAAATGGTTTACAAAAATCAAAGTAAAGATTTGAAAAGATTTTATTAAAGAATCTAAATTGATTGTACATGGTTATAAGGTAGCAGAACTAATGAAAATAAAGACATAAAGGAAGGAAATGATGGATGCTTTTAGAACCATTGATCATAATCAGAGAATGATTCTAGAAAGTTCTAAAACCCTAATTAGGTCAAGCTACAAAATGAAAAATAAAACCATAAAAGGAGATTTATAAAACTATTTATTTTTGTTGGTGAAGTTGTTGATGGTAAAAGTTTTTGTTAGAACATTATTTTAGAGATGCTAATTCAATCCTTGACCCTCCCTCTCAATATCCTATCTATCCTTACTATTCCAATAAATATTACCCCTTTCAACCCATTCCATAATAGCATAAGTTATATAATATAATATAATATAATGTAGTATAATTTTTAGTATAATATAATGTAATATAATATAATATAATATAATATAATATATCTTATAAACTATATATTATATACACAACAAATTGCAATTATAAGAGAAATAACAGACTAGATATTAATGCTTATTTATCTCATTTATAACAACCAAATAGAGACATAATTGACCAACATAATTAAAGTCACATGGATCATGCATAGGAGACTCTGGACCTCTCACTAACTTTGAATCCAAACCCTCTAATTCCATGCTTATTCTTTGCATAACTTTGGTCACAAGGTATCGGGTATTGGATATTTTGGGTACCCAATGTATTAGGTACACAATACATCAAGTACCCAATTAGGCTTGGTAATCACGAAGCCTACATAGTCAACTCTAAAAATATGATTTTGCAGCATTAAGATGGGTTCCACACTTTGAGGAGGTATTTGACAACTTTTAGTCTTGCCAAATTTGTTGAAGTGAAAAGGGTTTCTTGAGGATGTTATCAACTTTCCAACATTATAATTTATATCAAAATAAAAGTTTGATAAGTAACTTTCCAACATTATAATTTCTATCAAAATAAAAGTTTGATAAGTAATTATTTCTTATTTTCAAACAAAGATACCTTTAAAGTGTTGATTGACACATTGATTAAAATACAACTTTAACTTTCAAACTGTAAAACATTTTGGAAATTTGAAAGATGCATCACATTCTATGCTTCACCTAGTATAAAGATTACTTAAAAAAATTTAGTAATATTTTGAATTAGTTAAGGTGGTCAAATATGAGCCTTTAATCTTAAAATTTTGTAGTAGAAAATTCATAATTAAATATTTTCTTGGAATAAAAATACACAAAAATATGTGTTACATTCAAGTATGTGTCTACTTCTTATATCTAGAATATTATACAAAAAATATTGTTATTGTAATTAAGGTGGCTAGACATACATCTACTTCTTATTTTTTCCTAAAATATTTGTACTACTGCTTTAAAATACATATTCTTGACTAATTAAATTAAATTATTTTTAGATAAGGCCTAGTTGTTTAGAAACTACATTCAATGTCCTATATATTCTATTATTACAAATTTTTAATATAAATCTCATAACTAGTTCAAAATTGCATGTCAAATTGTCATAAACCTAATTTACTGATTTTACACAGCTACTTAAGGGTATAGTTTTGCAACAATGATTCTACACATAGCCATCTTCTCAAGATTTTGAATTATCTTCTTTCTCAAAATTTAACACACATCAAGCTAAGTATCCTCCCTTAATATCCAATAAGAAATGTGAATGATGGTGGCCAAAATAGAGCTGAATTCGCTAGAATGATAGACACTGTCTCAAAGAATCATGGATGCTAACTTAACATTAGGTTCAATAATATCACTTATAGTCAAAGATCTTCCATCCCATCTAGATTTAGTTAACTCTAACATAACTTTCTTCTTGGTATATTTTACTTTTTGTTCTTCTCTAGTAGAACTAAATCTAGTAATCTCATATATAAACTCCTTAGTGATCTTTATCAATTGATCCTCTAGCTAGGAAAACTGATCATGAATGTTTATCAAGATATTTTTTATCCATTATAGTTCTCTAAACTCAAAAAAGTCTTTATACTAAACTAGGTTAACTTCTTTTAATTTCTAGTACTCATCTTTAAGGACTAGGTTCTCACACAAGGATTCATACTTCCTACATATATGTCAGATTATATTCTCTTCTAACTTTAAGTAAATTCAAGTAGATAAATCTTTAACATGTATTAATCCATGGGAAACATGAGAAAATGTTCCTTCCAAATCATTCTCCAAAGACTTAAATGAGTGCAACTTAAACTAATACCTAGGATTCTCTAAGACATTAACTATCTTAGGTGTATTCATGATTATGTCAAAAGGATAAACAAGATTTCAAAAAGATAAATACCTTTTTCACTCTAATAGGGTTTATTTGAAAATTTTATTGGTAGCCATAATGTTTTGTCAGATCTCTCTCTATAATGTTCTCTACTCAATCTCTAGAAGGAAATGTGTCATGAAGTGAAAACAACCCTTTTGAACTCCATAATTTGATAAGATAATTTTATTTTATGTTTTCATAGTCTATCTTTCCAACTAAAGTTGATATAACTAGTGAACATAAATTTACTTTTGATCCTTGACATGGTCTTTAAAGTATAAAAATTCTGCATATAGCTTCTTCAAGTCAATCCAAAGATGATATATCCTTCACAACTCACACAATTTCAATTTAGGGTACCAATATTTTTTTTGCTAAAAGCTCCCCATTAGGTCTACTAATCCAATTATCTAATAAAAGATAGGTCCACACCAAAAAGTGGTGTGATATGTCTAGAAGTATTAATATGTTCCTTATCATTGTTTGTATAGGGGTTAGTCCACTAAAATGGTTCCCACTTTGCATCACAAAGATAAGTGGAACAAATAAAGAAAAATTTTAAGGGTCTTTGCATGAAGAGGAATGTCTAATTTTTCAAATTTTTTTAAATGATTGTTTAAATGTTTCCTTAGCTTCAATTTCTTATGTCATCTTGATTTCCATTTCTTGTATTTTATTCTTTAAGTTATCTGTCTCCATTACTACTTCCTTGTAGTTCTCATAGTTTCCATTAGTAGAAGTATCTTCTTTGTATGATATTTGATCAAAAAGTTCTTTCCTTTTAACTTTGAGTTACTTTAGCTATTCTTTTATATTGTTAATGAATTTATTAGATTCTCTCAACCCCTATTTTAATAACATGAGCATTTAATTTGTTAATATCATCAAGATTTATTAAGAGCCAACTCTAAATATTACTAGATGTTATCATCAAGATCCTCCTTAGACTTATAGGCTTCTTCCAAGGAACCACACTCTTATACTAGTTTTTAGGATGAGGAAGCACTAGGAGGAGGGGGGGCTAAATTTGTACAACAATATTTTATAACTTTCTTCTTTAATCAAGACCATGATTTATAACTAAAAGTAAAAGAAAAAGAAAATATCCAACACAATAACATCATAAAATCATGATTTTTTATCAAGGAAGTCCTAGTTAAGTGAAAAAAATGGTGGGGGTGGGACAAAAAATATCTTGATACTATAGTAATAAGGTTCCCAATTAAAATATTAAGTATAAAAATAGAGGAATGCACTTGCATTCAAACCTATTGTCTATATATCACAATCAATAACATAATCCATTAGATCAAGGAATAGAGCTAATTACACAATAAAAATTGACTTACAACACTATTTCAAACTTACTAGTAGCATCACAAGTGCTTGTATAATCCTAATGAAGCTCTAATACAAAATACTATGTCTAAACACTTAATCAAAATCTACACATGATGTTCTCCAACTATTCTTCACGTGAAATATCAGTCATGTCCATCACAACTAAAATTCAATCTTAAATATAATTGCAAAATAGAATACATAACTCTGTTAGCTTCCATAATGAAACATTTATAATCCATAACTCTTCCTTATCCAAATTACCAAAGCATAACATGCTAAACAAAATAGATCTTCTCCAATGTTGGCTTCATCAAAGTGAAACATTAATCAAAGAGTTAGTATAGATTATCCATTGATGCTAATAGTTTAAACCAAACCATTCTATCTAACAAACGTCAAAAACTACCAATGAAATATTTGATTATGAATGTCTCATGCATATTCCAACACTTAGGTTCATGATCATCAAATTAGACATACTACTATGCCCACTTTCTCTATCTACAATCATATCTTTGAATCATAGCAAAAACTATCCAATCCAAACTTTCATGTTGACTATCCATTAGACTATATCTATTATACATCTAACTTAATAATCATAATCATTTGGGAGAAGCTCCACACAAGATCAATAATAACTAGGGATATTCACCACCAATGCCAACGTAATTCCTATTCATATTACTTACTCTTTCCAACACATTTTCCATGTGTAGAAATAAAAAATAAAACTAGATGCCCAAAATGATTTATTTAGATGTCTTATAAGATGGCTATAAGAACTTGTAGGTAGATCATTTTCATGTATCCAAAGATCTTCCCAAAATATAATACTTAGACTACTACCAATTTTCAATTGCAGGCCTTCCCTTATTATTCCTTGGGTTTTTAAAATGTTAGCCCATATATATCTTAGATCCCAACAAGAGATCTTGGGATTGCATGTGTCTATGGAAATAGAGTTATTGAAGTACTTTTCTTTGATAGTTTTACTACAATCAATAGAATTCAAAACCAAAATCTATCCCACTTTAGCTAGAAGATTTAATGAAGGGTGAAGGGTGCTCCCTTAATGCCACAACAAATAATAGAAACCAAGAACAACACAAATTGTGAGAATAAAACATGGGCTTCTTATTATCACCAAAAATATAGAATTACCAAATTACAATATGAAAACCCATATGGGTTCCTTCCTTGCAATAATCTAGAAGAAAGAGATGCAACTATCACCAATAACTACTATAGACAACCTAAGCCTTCCTTATATAGACACTTTTAACTTCCCATGAAGGTTCTTGACACTAAGCCATAACCCTTGAGGTTGAAAAACCTCATATTATGATATTTCATTTTATTTTATTAATTAAGATCAACTCAAGTCAATTTACAAATTACATTCTCAGATGGGTCCACTTATGGACACCATAATTAGCAAATTGTTGACTTGATGGACTACTACAAGCCCATTCAAGAAGCCTCAACTAGCGATCTATAGTGGTTGATATTGCAAGTGTTTCTTAGTTGAGATTTCAACTTATTTCAAAGCCATTTAAGTCTTCATCACTAGAGCTAAACTTTGGATAGCCAAAATTCATTAAAAAAATTTGCAATAACTACAACAATAGATATGATATGACAATAAAACTCATCCAGTAGGTTGATATGTCAAAGATGAACCTCCATATATAAGATTAGAACAATTTGAGCACATAATAATAGATCACTAAAATTAGAAAGCTCCCTCAAATAGAAACTCTATAAAGGAATAGCCCTTATTAAAAAATAAAATTGGAAACATAAATATTTTTGGGTGATGCAAGATTTCGCTTACACCCAGGATGCTCTTGCATCAGACACCTTGGGTAAATTGAGAAGTGGCCATGTCACATCTCAAGTAGTCAAAGGAAAATGAAGATGGTTAACCTCCTCCCATGTTAGCCATGATGAATCCTCCATTGGTCTCCCTTTCCATTTGACTAGATACTCCTCATATGTTTTGTTCCTTTTTCTTCTTTCCACACAACTATCCAATATCTCCTCAATCTTCTATATAGTTGAAGTAGATGATGGAATACTCCACAAAGCTTCTGTAACTTCATCTCCATCACTTCCCTCATAATACATTGTCAAAGATGAAATGTTAAAACCAGTGAAATGTTCATTTCTACTAGAAACTCTACTTCATAAGAATTTCTAGAATCATGTTTTTCATTATCTTAAATGATCCAAACTTCTTCATTTTCAACTCATTATATGTACCCACTAGAAATCTCTCCTTTCTCAAATGAACCATGACTTCATCACCTATTTGAAATTCCTTATGCCTCTCTTTCACATCAGCCTTAGCCTTATAGTTTGTATTCATCTTCATAATGTGCTTCCTTAGTTCCTCATGAGTGTTCTTTGAATGTTTAGCAAAATATTCTACTTTAGTACTACTTATTTCTCGTTTATCCAACTACCTTAGTTTAGAATCCTTTCTAGAACTTCTCCCATATACAATATGGAATGGTGATTTACTAGTATTCCTATTAATAAAATTTTTATATGCCAATTCTTCCTATGGTAAAATCAAATCCCAACCTTTTGGTTTATCTCCAACAAAGCATCTCAGCAAATTCCCCAAACTCTAGGTCACAACTTCTATTTGTCCATTAATATGTAGATGATGGGATGAGTTGAAATTCAAATATATCTTCAATTTCTTCCATAATTTTTTCCAAAAACACCAAAAAAATTTGATATCTTTGGAAGACCATGTAGTCTCACCACTTCTCTAAAAAATAACTCTACCACAAGAGAAACATCGTTATTCTTCTTGCTTAGAATGAAATGTGTCATTTTTGAAAATCTATCAACCACCACAAAAAAAAAATCATTCCCTTGAAATTTCCTTGGTAAACCAAAAAAAATCCATGCCAACATCTTCCCATGGCTTCTCTGGTACAAGTAATGGCTGATATAACCTCATATTTTTCTTCACTCCTTTCACTATCTAATATACTCTGCAAAATTACATGAAATTCTTTATATATTGCTGTAACTATGGCCAATGATAGTTCTCATAAACCAAATAAATGGTCTTATCTCTACCAAAGTGTACATCCAACCATCCACTATGCTTCTACTTGATGAGATTCTCTAATAAAACTTCTAGGAATGCACAACTAACTTCCTTTGAACACCATACCATCTTGGATTATAAAATCTAACTAGTTCATCCTGTCAAGTGTAAAAGGTTTTGTACAAGCCTTCCAAGGTTCCTCAAAATTATAATCCTCTAGATACAAATTCTTGAGTTCCTTGAACCCAACCTCCTCAATCTACATTTCTATCAGTAAAACTTGTCTTCTACTAAGAGGATCTGAAAATTTGTTAGACTTCCCACTCTTGTGTTTCTAAACAAATGTATAACTCTATAAAAACTCAACCCATTTCAAATGAATTTGATTTAATTTTTTTCAACTATTTAAATATTGCAAAAATTGATGATTAGTATACAAGTAAAACTATATAGAAAGAAGACAATGTCTCCACTTCTTCAATGCTTTAACTATAGCATAAAATCACTAATCATTAACATAATATTTTATTTTGGCATTATTCAAATTTTCACTTAAATAAGAAATAAGCTTACCTTCTTGTCTCAAAATGTCTCCTATTGTAGTACCACCAGTATCACAGTTTACTTGAAACACCTTATTAAAATCTAAAAGTACTAAAATAGGTTTCTCTATAACTTTTTATTTCAAAAAATTGAAACTCTTATATGCTCCTATAATTGACTCAAATTATTTTCTATCTCCTCTCATTGTTTCAGTCACAGGTCCAAAAATACTACTTAAACCTTTGATAAATTTTCTATAAAACTAACCACTCCATGGAAAGATCTTATCTCTATTGTACTCCTTATAGTAGGCCATTTGAGGATAACCTTCACTTTCTCAAAGTCTATTTTCAAACCTTCTACTAATACTACAAATCCTAAATACAGCAACTCCTTCTTCACAAAAATACACTTCTTCAAATTTATTAGCAAATATTCCTCCCTCAAGTTGTTAAACAACTTATGAATGTGCATCAAATGATCCTCTAATATCTTACCATAGATCAAACTATCATCTAGGTAAACAATGATAAACTTACATTGAAACTCCTTTAGTACCTTATTCATGAGCCACATGAAAGTACTTAGTGCATTAGTTAGCCTAAAAGGCATGACTAACCACTTGTAAAATCCTTCTCTTGTCTTGAAGGTAGTGTTCCACCCATATCCTTCATTGATGTGAATCTAATGGTACCCACTCTTCTGATCTATCTTTGTGAAACACACAATTCTACTCAAACAATCCATAATGTCATCCATCTATGGAAATGGAAATGTATATTTGATTGTGATCTTGTTAATATCTCAAGAATCTATACACATCCTCGATTCTCCATTCTTCTTAGGTGCCAATAGAACTATTGGTATAACATGCAGACTCAAACTCTCTTAAATCAAACCCTTCTAGAACAACTCACACACTTATCTATTTAACTTTTTTCTTTTTTTCTAGTGCCATTCTATGCGCTACTTTATTTGTAAACCTAGCTCCTAGAATCAAGTCGATCTAGTGATTGATCTTTTGCACTGGGGGTAATCCATCAGGTACATTATCTGACACAATATCAAGAAATTCTTCCAACAAATTTGTAACTTCTACATGTACCTCGTCTACTTCTTCTTTAAAATATTTTGGAATTACATAAAGAATACATATGCTCATGCCTCATATCCTTGAGAAACTCTTTTCCATCAACAAAACATATTTTGGCAATGCTACATACCTTATCTTCTTTCTCCTTCAATGACTTCAAACTAAATTTCACTTCATCTTTTGTTAGAGTGTAGGTATTTTTACATCCATCATGTACAACATGCCTACCAAACTATCACGGCCTACCCAACAACATATGACATATATCTGTAGGTATGATATTGTAGCTTCCAATCTTGAACTTCACTAAGTACTCCTCATTAACAATGACCTTGTGGTCATCGTGTACCTAGGCAATATCATATGGATGTAGGTATTTTTGCCTCTTGATTTAACTTCATGATTATCTTTTTTGACATTAGATTATCAGTGCTTCCACCATCAATGATCACATCACAAAAAAATCCTCACATTTGCACCTTGTGAAAAAAAAACTCCTCCTTTGACCAAGTTCATTCTCACCACTTAGCAAGACTCTATTTTTTACTAGGACTTCTCCTCTTTTAGTATCTTGAGAATGTGATGATTTTGCATCTTCATCAACATCTACTACTCTAGCCTAGCCTTTAGTTATTCTATCATTCCTTCCTTGGCACTAGGAAAACTCAAATGCTCTATGCCCTTCTTCTTCATAGTGATTACATTTTCTACACAAACCTCTTCTTCCAAATCCTTTCCCTCTACCTCTTCCTCTCTGATCTCTATTATTTTAATTATGCAAATGATTAGAATTTTTCCCCTATGACTATTACTTCTTTCCACATCCTTTTTCTTTTGATAATCAATTCAGCCTCCATGAGACTATCCACCATATCTTTCATCTTGACATCTTCCACTAGTTTTGTTATCGAACTTCATGTTCATATTTTCCTCAACTCTTAGGGAAAATTGGTACACCTCTTCAATACTCGCCATTCAAAATAGATACAACTCCTCTTGAATTCTTGGCCTCAACCCATTAAGATAACATACAATTTTCTCCCTAGTGGCTTTTTCATGGCTAATTCTTATGAGAACTCGATAGAGATCTTTAGTTTACTCTAGAACTAATCTTCCTACTTGCTTCAACTCTTGCATTTTCTTCAACAGATCAAGCTCATAATCTATAGGAATGATTTTTTGCTTCAACTTGGATATAATCTAGTCCCATCTAGTGATTTTTTCCTTCCCTCTTCTATTTCTCTCCAACGAAATCTCCTACCACTATATCTTCACATGACCCTTCATCTTGGCCTTTGCAAATTTGACCCTATCTAAATCTTCAATAGCTTCATACTTAAAGTGTTCCTCCAATTAATTTCTACAATCAATCAACTCCTCTGGGTGAATATTTCCCCAAAAATTGGGAACATCAAACTTTGGTCTTTTTCCAATCTTGGAGATGGCCTTGAAGAGTCTCTCTTCTTCTAGGTTCAAAACTACCTTTTCTTCAACATTTCCTTCTTCTTCTTTATCCCTAGTTTCATCTCTTACAAAAATATTTATTCCTCTATGTATTTTTTCTTCCAATGCTTTCATCTATCTCTAGAGGGCTCTATACCCTCAGGTGTAAAACCTACAACTCTCCCACATGATCTCTTTATAGAGGAATTTTCATGATTCCACTAAAACCCTAGTGTGAACTTCCTCACAATCGATGAACTGTCCACATGCTCAGCCAAAACCATGGTCTCGATAAAAACTTCCTCCTAATCAATGATCTATTTACACACTTAGGAACTCCCACTCTAATACCACTTGATGAAGGGTTCTCCCCTTAATGCTACAATAAACAACAAAAATAGAGAACAACACATATTGTAAGAACAAAATATGGACTTCTTATTACCATCACAAATATGGAATTATAGATTTACAATATGAAAACCTACATGGGTGCCTTCCTTACAATAATATGCAAGATAGAGATGAGACTATCACCCAAAATGACTCTAGATAACATATGGGCCTTCCTTATATAGGAACTTTTAACCACCTAGGAAGGTTCTAGATACTAAGCCCTAATCCTTGAGGTTAACCAACCTCATATTATAATATTTCATTACACTTTATTACATAAGATCAATACAAGATAATTTACAAATTACATTCTTAGATGGGTCCACTTTTGGAGACCATAACTATCAAACCTTCAACACAATGGGCTATTATAAACCCACTTTGGAATCCTTAACTAGTGATCTACAACCACTCAAATTGCATGGATTTATTTGTTGAGGTTTTGCCTTGTTTCAGAGCCATTCAGGTATTAATTGCTGAGCTTAAAGTTTGGATAACCAAAATTTATACCAAAAATCAGCAACAACTCAACCAATTCATATAATAGGATGGTAAAACTCATCCAATAGGTTGATATGTCAAAGATGAACCTCCATAGATGAGATTAAAACAATCTGAGCAAATAATACTAGCTCACTAAAATTAGCAAGCTTCCTTAAATAGAAACTCTGTACTGGAATAGCCCTTATTAAAAACACAAAAAATGGAAAATTGGAAACATAAATATTTTTGGGTGATGCAAGATTTCCCTTTCACTTAGGATGCTCTTGCATCAAGATTTTTGTTTAAAATAGGTTAATTTTGAAATTCCTAGTGCACCCAAAACTTTGGGCTTACAAATAGTGTCCCAATTGAAAAGGCTCACCTTATTTTATACTCCATACACACCCATAAGAAAGAAAATTACATGTTCTCTAGTTTTTTATCTATTCCCTTAGAAATCTTTAAAAGGGAAATGAAATAGACATGAATGCATTGTAGTGATGCCTTAAAGCTTGAAGCTTTCCAGTGTTGCAAAGATTCTTTCCCTTCCACCATGTGATTTTCTCATGAATTATATCAAGAATATTATTCCAAATATTAAAATTAGCCTCCTTGATTATGAGGGGTAGTCCTAAATAAGTGCCAAGTAAGTTAAAAGATTAGCAACCAATAATTTCCTTAATTTTTAATTAGAGACCCAATTTAGCATTGAATAAATATTTTTTCTTTATCTTAATTAATTTATTGTCCTCATCTAACATCAAAAAATCTAAGAGTTTCTTCCATACCTTAGCATAGAATGAGTTGAAGAGGAATCCACCATCAATAAATTATTGAATAAATTGTTAAGGAAAAGAGGAAGAAAATTTTTACAACTTGGATTTTTCCACTCCTATTAAGTTAAAGGAAACTCCTCTATAGAGCCTCATCCAAAATGATGAAAAGGTAGTGGTTGAGTGGGTCTCATTGTATTAATCCTTTTCCCACCTTAAATAATCTCCAAGGGGTCCCATTCATAAGAACACAAAATGAACAATTTCAATAAACTCCTTGATAATCCTTATAAACCTTAGGTCAAATCCGATCTTTAATATGGTGGAATATAAAAAAATTCACTTTAATTTTTCATATTCCTTGGAAAGGTCAAGTCTAGAGGAAATACCTATTTTCTTGTATTTGTCCATAGGATGAATTATCATGCCAAAAAAATTGGGCAAAAACACCAATTTTTCCTTTCTAAAGATGATAATAACTAATTTTTCTACATACTGACATTGAATGAGTTGTAGATAGATAATAGTATGTTTAAGTTTATAAGTTTGAAGTCTCAAGGTTACATTATTAGGTTACATGAATTTAGGGGTTTAGTTTCAAGTTTGCATTAACATTCAAGATGATAGATAAAGGATGAAGTTAAAGTACATTTAAATGGTTTCGTTCTCACTTCTAGGTTTAGACATGATCTCTAATTCAATTAACATTTTACTATGATTCATATGTCATTAAAGAAGGCATTCATAATTAAGTTTGATATGACATAATGTGTTTCTTTAGGAACACTTGATAATAGGTTGATGAGGTTCAATTTGTTAAACTATTACCACATGAATTATAGGTATACCATTTAAGAGAAGGAAAAATTTGGTTTCCATTTTTCATTTTAGAATGTTTGATCAACTAGGTTAGTATTTAAAAGGTTATGTACACGTGTGCACATTGTATTATGAGTTCATTTTCCTAACATCAAAAGAACCCTAACTACAAAATCAACATGTAACTAATATAGTTATAAAATGTTATAATGTATCTAATTTTAAAAATGAATAATTAAAATGGTGAAATTAAGGACTATACAATTATAGTACCCTAAAGCATCTTACAACCATTCCTATATGCTAACAAGTTTACTCCAATACTACTTAAATCAATTCTATTTACATTAAATATACATCCGCTACTTTCAAAAATCAACTTACAAAATAAGTTAAATAACTCAACATTCATTTGACAATTCATTGATGTCCTATTTCTAGGCTCCTATCACCAATTATCTTTTTTTGCTAACCTTCCAGTGCCCAAATTTTTAAATACCGATCTAATTTTGACATAATCATAATGTACATTAGAAACCTATCTAAAACACTAACTAAAAATCCAAACTCTAACTAACTTAGTAATAATCAATATTTAATTACTTAAATATTAAAACTGAATTACCTACATACCTTTAACATATATTAACAACTATATATACAATCACTAATAAAATTTCTAACTAATATTCTCATTAATACTTAGAAATATTATTAATCACAATTTTGACATAATCATAACATACATTAGCAACTAATCTAAAACACTAACTAATAATCCAAACTCTAACTAACTTACTAATAATCAATATCCAATTACTTAAATATTAAAACTGAATTACATACATACCTTTAACATATATTAACAACTATATATACAATCACTAAAAAAATTTCTAACTAATATTCTAATTAATACCTAGAAATATTATTAATCACTAACTAATAATCCAAACTCTAACTAACTTACTAATAATCAATATCCAATTACTTAAATATTAAAACTGAATTACCTACATACCTTTAACATATATTAACAACTATATATACAATCACTAATAAAATTTCTAAGTAATATTCTAATTAATACCTAAAAGTATTATTAATCACTAATTAACACTAATTACCACATAAAAAGGGGCTTAAACCAACATAAGTACCTTACCCACTAATAATTTACCTAATCCCCCCTACTAACCTAGCCTACAACCTACCCCTCTTGACAAGTGGGATGCCTCATTTGTCCAAAAATCTCCCCACAAACCTACTGCATATCCCCATAATTATGTCACATTTTCCCTTGTCCTTGGTGCACTACCCAAGCATGCAAGTCCTTTTTGGAGCATGGTATGCATGAGAGGTCATTTTGAAGGAGTTTGAAGAAGTTTGGGGCCACCAAAATTGGTGGATATTTATAACAAGTTTAAAATGATACAAAAAGTTTAATGTCAAACTAATTTTCAAGCTAGGTCAAGGTGAATGAGTGAAAAATATGCAAGGGGAAGAGAGTTGGGGAAGGTTTGGGGAGAAAGTTATAGGCCTCACCTAGGACAAAGGAACACATAACATAGTTTGGAAGAGGGGTAAAAATTAAATACTTTCACAATGGAAAACATATTACAAAAAACACCCAACCAAGGCTTTCACAATGGGTTACACCTATGAACCTATGACAAAGGGTGAAGGTGGAACATCCATGAAGGAGATGCCAATGAAAAACTTGAAAAATATGCCTTCAAAAGGCTCAAATCACACACATCTTCCATAATCATACTCTCCTTATCTCCTTCAAATAACATTAATTACATTTGCAACAAGGACCCATATACCTTGGCTTTTTTCCTCTTCTCAATTAGAAGATACTCTACACTTCCATAGAGTCACAGCTAACCCCTTCACGCCACAAGGAAAATTCTTTCCCTTGAAAGGGTGAGTAATCCCTTCACACCCATGAACAATCCCTCAAAAAAAAACAATACAGAAAATGAAACAAGATTCAAATCACCATTTTTCGAACCCTCACAAAAAAGTTAGAACAACACATATAATGCAACAATGTAAGAACAAAAAACTTCAAACACAAACTACTCTATTGCAAGAAAAGAAGAACATCCATGGCAAAGAAAAGCAACAACCTTGCTCAAATGTGTTATAGAATAGAAATTTGAGAAGAGCCCTCCCTTTGTTGCTCCAATTCTAAATCATACTATCTCTAAAATAGAGGGTGGGTGAACACCCACTAAGTTTTGAAAGGGCCTCTGAAGAAACCTCCAAATCCAACCCACCTACAAGAAATAACTCTTGAGTTGACCCTAACTGCTTTGGCCATCATACATGTATCCCTACTATTAATGTGAGTTTTGGCAAAGAGTGTGAGTATGGGTAATATGATAAGACCACTCCATTTTCAAAATTATTAGAAAATGAGGAGTTTGGATGGTCCCTAAAGTTACCTAGGCCTTCTAGTGCTGCTTTAATTAGGTCTGCAACTCATACCCCTACCACTTGGGCACTAAGATTCCACAAGATTTGGCTCCTATGACCACTTTTTGGCCTCTAAAAGTGACTCAAACTTTGAATCCAAATTCCTTTTTGGTGAGAAATAAAAATATATCTCAAAATAAGGGGGATTAACTTAGGTTCCTAAAAAAGTTTATTTTTAGGTTAAGGGCCTCATTAGCAACCCTAATTGACATGTCATTTTATACATACACATGAAAAGTGTCAAGTGATACCATAAAAACCATATTACATAATATAATTAACATGCCATTAATAATAGAATGAATTGACCTAATACATACATTCAAATTATAATTATGAATTAAATTACATGATAATGAGGTTAAAATATCTTCATTAGATTCAACCTTGGCTTCATAGTTTGCACATTGGATTGGTTATTGGTTCTCTAATTAATTCCATGGTTAAATCCTTGTATACTCAATTTGAATATCAGTCGTTCAAGAAAAAATTACATATATATAAACTTAACTTTCATAATCAAATTTAATCCAAAAAATTCTAAATTGTATTTCTATAATCTTTTCCATTTTTACACATTGCTTAAGATATAAAGAATTTGATAATTGAATTAACCATTTAACATCTATAATATATTTCAATGAACTTATCATTTCTAAGAAATATTCATATAAAACACTTATGTGATTCAAATACCATGGTGTAATCCATCGATTTCAGTCTTTATCTTCTAAAAAATGATTCGTCAAACCATTCTAAATGTAATTTTGATCCATTTAATGTTATCAAAATAAAATATCTAAATTTTTATAAAAAACTCATCAAGGTATCATATATAAATCATAAGGTAAAAGACCATATAACATCAATAGTATAAATCATTGTTTAAATAGTCAAATAATGTGTCAAATCTTGAATCATAGGGTATCAAAACACAAAGAAATAAAATGATATCGATTTCCATTAAAAAGCCTAAACCATAAAACCTTAATTCTTTTCCATCATCATAATTATCCAAGTCCATTAATTTTATAACACCTAGGTGTGCAAATGTATCCTAGAGAACATGTGCAATGTTTATGATTTAAACCATAATTTTGAACAACCAAATAACTCATCTCAATACAAAAGTATATCCTCTTGTGCATAATACCACAATAAAATTTGTACACCATAATATAATTTTAATATTTAATATTAAGTTACCCAAAAGGAATTTTCATTGAGTTGATAATATATATCTTTTAATTTCTAATGATTCTTAAGGGGGTAAGTATTAAATTATATTATCATAACAATTGCTAAATAAATATACATAAGATAACATGAATTTATCATAATGTTATCAACATGGTTTCTAGAAAGAACCATAACAATTTCCCATACCATCACCTTGTCATTCTCCTATATCCACTCAAATCTCCTATCTAGAGATTTACTAGAGAATCCATATATAAGTAGATACCTACAAGTAGGGGTCTTACATCCTCCTCTTCTTGCCTTTGACTTCCTCCTAGAAATCACATAAATTAGGGTGTGCTTCTCCTGCTAGACCTTGTCTAAATTTACTCTCATATTTACTCTTATATAAAAGAATTATTACTTATACATTCATTGATGATAACATATTTACCAAATTATCCTTAAGAAAAGAGAAGTTCAGCCCATAACTCTAAAATGGCTATTCTTTCCAAGGTCACACACTTCTAAAACATATAGATCCCATAAATAAATGCTAATTTGATATGAATATTCTTATAGTGTCTCTCATAGCAATACCATAAGGTGTTTCAAGTTACCACATACTCACATACTAGAGTAACAGATATATTAGACTTCCTTAGATAAGCTTTCCTTATATTATAACTTATATTTTTATCAAAGGTTGGTTATTTTCACTTTAGATTTTTTATCATGTACTAATTCTTAGAAAGGACATCGAACAAGTCCATTGGTACATGTGCATTCTTTACAATTAATGATACCTTAGTTTAACCTATGCCCTTAACTAGTATTATGTTATGATGCAATTCCTTAATAATGATCAAATGATAATCACTAATCCTACTCTCAAAGTCCTAGGAGGGGGGAATAGATACCTTGACTAAGAACCTCATACACTAATTCTCTACGTCTACCTTATTGTTAGGAATCCTTTCAATAGGATATTCACAAGTCACTTTGAGAATATAATTCATAAGAAGGTGCCTCATAAATTTAAACTCAAAATGAAAGGTAAAATATTTAATTCACAAGTATAAAATAGAAAAAAGGAATTAAGTGTGGCCATGATAGTAAATATTCAATCAAGAAATTAATCACTGTCCTGGAGGCAAATAGGACCATCAACGGCAAATTTGGCTATGTAGTCCAACATCAAATTTGTACATTGTTGGCAAGAAGGAAAGAGAATTAAAATACCAAGATCTAAAATCAAATAAACAATGGAGTAAATCAAATTTCTTACAAAACTTCACATTACTGACACAATATGGTTGTACTAGTTTCATTGAGGTAAATGAGGGGACTTAGGTCTCCCAACTACATTGTAAGGGTCTTCCTTTGAAATTAGATGGTCATCTACATACCAAATGGATAAAATTGTGATTAATCCCATATACTAACAACATAACAACCTTAATTGACATCACTCAATAGTTAGGGTTTATTGCACTAAGGGGCATGTCTAAACTAGAAACCACATGGACATGCAAATACGAGGATTAAAAAAATGAGTTTCCTTCCCCTTGTTATTACATGGGTCTTCTCTCAATGAATCTAAACATGCGGGGACATTATTGATAGTACACATGTACTCTAAGTTGTGGTTATAACACCAAATCTCTTATGGTCAATTCACTACAATTACATATTGGGGCATATACCCACAATCTTATATACCAGTTGAAATTATCCTAACAAATTCACCCAATTTGGTATGATTTCATGTACATATATGTCCTTGCCCTATATTACCTCAATGGTTACACAAAATCTAAATATCATCAAAGAGTGCAATGAAAGTTGGTACTTCTATCAATTATTAGTATTTTTACATCCCTTAACCATATATGACTTATAAATTCATCCTAAGATAGGTGGTACATATTTAGGTAGGTATAAAATATTTAGTAAGATGTTTGTCAAAGATTACTATTTACTCTTACTACTAGCTCCTCACCAAGCTAAAATGCCATCATCACTTTTGTATCATGCCTCGTGGCTTGTAATCCCTCTATCACTTAACTTTTGAAACTTGAACCTTCATTTCTTATTAGATCATTGATCTCATTATGACATTTCTATCTCTATACCATATGTTTATACTTCATTCCATCAATTTCCACTACTAAGGTCTAAAGGTATACAATAGATAGTTGTAATATAAGTAACACTCATACTTACACAAAAAATCTATTAACATTACCATCAATGCATAGTTTGAACTAGAATTTTGAATTTTCTATCTTACTAGTTCAATTATATATGTTATATACTACCCACCATTTAGTCACATACTTACCATCATATTTAGATAATTATATTACCTGATTTAGGTTCCATTCCTTATAGTAGAACTGATATACTATGTTCTTTCCATGTTTATAACTAACTCACTTGTCAAAATAGTTTCTTGGGTACATTATCATATCATTTGAGGTTTCAAAAGGTTTCTTGTAGATTTTCATTGAGCTCTTGTTTTCTTTCCAAAGAGTACATTTCAATAGTGCAATAGGTTGGAACTGGATTCAATTCTATACCTTTAAAGCATTACATTCCTATCCTCTCACCATTTTATGTTTAAATAAGTAATGTATTAACATAAGGAACAAAATAAAGTTGTAAAGATCCTAGGTTTCCCTTATTTATGTCATAATGTTAAAACTGTGACCAGCCTCTATTATTTCAAACATTGATATGAATTGGAATTATAGTCAAGAGAGACAACACCATGCCTCCTTTATGTCTTTAAATGATGGACATTTCTATACAAATTTGTTTGATTATTAGGTCATCTACACATTTAAAATCACACTACTAAAAGATGTTCAATGGTTTACCCATGGTGGTAACATTCAATATAGTTTCAAATAATTTATGAGATCACAAGTTACCTTAATTACAAATACAATATTCTTGCATTTTATCATTTTATTGTCATGTCATTAAGATGTGGTTAACTATTATTGTTGACTACTTATGATCATTAATATAAATTTCAAGTTTTATTTAGGTTTACTTATCAATGCCATAGTTTATGAATGAATAAAATATTTCATCAAAAGTTTCAATCAGGAACTCTACTTGTAAAGTAACCTATCAACTCCTACTTAACATGGACCCCTTGTTGCCCAAGTTTTACAAACCTAGGATCTGATACCAAAATGGCATACCCAAAAATTAGGGAAAAAATGCACCATTCCTATTAAGATGATAATAACTAAGTTGTTTATATATTGATATTGAATGAGTTGTAGATAGATAATAGTATGATGATGTTTACAATTTTCAAGTCTTGAGCTTACATGATTAGGTTACAACAGTTTAGGGTTTTAGTTTCAATTTTCAATTAACATTTAAGGTGAAAAATGGATGATGAAGTTAAAGTATATTTAAAGGGTTTTATTCTCTCTTCTAAGTTTAGAAATTATATCTAATTCAATTAACATTCCACTATGATTCATATGTTGTTAAAGAATGCATTCATAATTAAGTTTGATAAAATATAATGTATTGCTATAAGAACACTTGATAAAGGGTTGATAAGGTTTAATTTATTAAACTATTATGTCATGATTTATAGGTATACCATTTAAGATAGAGAATAACAATTTTCATTTTAGAATGTTCGATCTACTAGGTTAGTATTCAAAAGGTTAAGTACATGCGTGCATAATAACATATTATGAGTTCATTTTCCTAACATCAAAAGAACCCTTACTACAAAATCAACATGCACGTAATATAGTTATAAAATGTTATAATGTATCTAATTCAAAAAAATGAATAATTAAAAGGGTATAATTAAGGACTATAAAATTATAATACCCTAAATCACCTTACAACCATTCCCTTATATGCTAACAAATTTACTCCAATACCACTCAAATCAATTCTTTTAAATTAAATAAACATCCACTACTTTCAAAAATCAACATACAAAATAATTTAAATAACTCAACATTCTTTTTGACAATTCATTCATGTCTTATTTCTAAGCCTCTATCACCAATTATCTTTTTTTTTTTTTTTCCAACCTTTCAATACCCATATTTTTAAACACTAAATGCAATTACTACATAGTCTTAACATATGTTAGAACCTAATTTGAAATACTAACTAATAATCCAAACTCTAGCTAACTTACTAATAATCAATATCCATTTACTTAAATATTAAAATTGAATTACCTACATAACTTTAACATATACTAACAACTATATATACAACCACTAATAAAATTTCTAACTAATATTATAATTAATACCTATAAATATTACTAATCCCTAAATAACACTAATTACCATGTAAAAAGGGCTTAAACTAACCTAAGTACCTTAACCCCTAACAATTTACCTAATCCCTACTTACTAAACTAGCCTACACCGTACCCCACTTAAAAAGTGGGTTGTCCCACTTAAAAAGTGGGTTGTCCCACTTGTGCAAACATTTGCCCATAAGGCTGTTACATTTCCCCATTATCATGTTGTATTTTCCCATGTCCCCTATGCATTACCCAAGCCTGCAAGTCCTTACATTTGGCAATATCTATGCAACCAAATAAATGCACTTGATTTGACCGTTTATTGAATTAATTAATTAATTAAAAAGTAACAAAACCATGGTTCTGTGATTTTATAATTAATTAATTAATTCAAGAAATAGTCAAATCATGTGCATTTGTTCTACTATTTAGCCAAGGGCCTTACATTTCCCCATTATCATGCCACATTTTCCCATGTCCCTTGTGCACTACCCAAGCCTACAAGTCCATTTTGGAGCATGCTACTAAAGGCAAGTCATTTTGATGGAGTTTGAAGGAATTTTTGGCCACCAAAACTAAAGGACATTCATAAGAAGTTTGCAATGATAATTTTTTTCTTAATGCCAAACTAGTTTTCAAGCTAGGTCAAGCTCAATGAGGGACAAGTATGCATGGGTAAGAGAGTTGGAGAGTTGGTGAAGGTTTGGGGAGAAATTTGTAGGCCCCATCTAGGACAAAGGAGAGCATAACATAGTTTGGAAGATGGGTAAAAATTAAATGTCATCCCAAGTAGATTTAAAGGTCAACGCGAGTCTTGGGGAGGGGAGAGAAGAGTGGGGTATGGATCATATGTGGGTCATATCCCACTCCTTCAACTTGTTATTTTTTTTTTATTTAAATTTTTTGAATTGAATGAAATTTCCTTTTTTTTTTTAATACATTTAATATTTTCCTAATGAATGCTTAGTTAAGTATCATTTAAATGCACAACTGGGTTTTTAGAAATAGAATATTTAGTTGATTGTGTATGGGAGGAATTTATTTTTCCTCCCATACAAATTCCAAAGACATGTAGGTCTCAATTTGGAGGAAAACTACCCAATTTTATTTTTCTTCTAAAATAGTTTTATAACCCAATTCATATTTTTTTGTTAATGAATTGAGTTACTGATTTAGAAATTTATTTATCTCCTAAGTGCTATGTTCCTAATGTTTGATATGGACTTAGTATAAACTAGAAGTTAATCCATTTAATCTATAGGATCTAATAGTATTGGAAGTATGAAATGTATTAATTTAGAGTGTGTTTATTCCAAGAATTGTATACTCATTTAAATGGAAGCTTAAATCTATAATACCAAAATGAAGAACTACTTAATGAAGCTATCTTTCATTCTTGTATCACTATTACAAAATTTCAAAGGAATGAATTCATAGGATTATATAAATCAATGATTGAAATGAACATATCTTTTATTTCAATTAAGATTAATGAATGCAATGAAAGTATTCATAGAAGTACTACATCAATTAAATACAACTTTCCTCACATAAGGAACTATCATTTCTTGTTAATTTACATGTATATAAAACTTTAGTCAATCCAATACATTGCAATAAAAATAAAATTATTCCTTTCACTACAAGGATGCAACAATACAAGAAGGTGAACACCAATGGATAATTATCCAAACATAATGTGACATAATGAGACATCAACTCTCATTATTCACAAGGACACCATAAAGAGATCAATTTCAAAGCTTTCTCCAAAATTTGAATCCACAAAAACCTACAAATAAGTATGAAAATACCATGGAGAGCTCACCTTCCAACCTAGGTCTAAAGGAGGCCACCCATTGAGCTAGAATAACCAATACCAATAGGGTCACATTCAAACTCAAACTACAAACACATGAAAATTTACAAGAAACATTCAACCAAGGCTTTCAAAATGGGTTACACCTATGAACATATTCCATAATATCCCATAATCATACTTTCCTCATCTTCCCCAAATAACATCAATCACATTGGCTACAAGGGCCCATACACCTTTCTCGACTCTACACTTTTATGGAGTCACAAGTAACCCCTTCACACCACAAGGCTACTTATTCCCTATCCAAGGGTGAGTAATGCCTTCACACCTATGAATAATCCCTCAAGAAAATTAAATAGATAAAATAAGAAGCAAGATTGAAATAAATTTTTTACCAACCCGTACAACACATATAATGCAACAATACAAGAATAATAAATTCAAACACAAAATAATCTATTCAAAGAAAAGAGGAACACCCATAGAAAAGGAAAACACCAAGCTTTTTCAAATGTATAATAGAATTGAAAGTTGAGAAGAGACCTATCCCTTTGTTTCTCCAATTCTAAACCCTAGTGTCTCTAAATATAGAGAGGGGGTGAACACCCACTAAGTTCTCCAAGGGCCTATAAAAAGGCCTCCAAATCCTACTTACATATGGGCAATAACTCCTAAGTTGACCCTAAGTCCTTTGGACATCATACATGTCCCTTACCATTAATTTAAGTTTTTGGCAAGAGTGTGGGCATCGATAATGTCATAAGATCTCTCCATTATCGCAACTATTGGAAAATGGGGAGTTTAGAGGGTCACTAAAGTTACCTGGGCCTTCTAGTGGTGCTAATTAGGTCCCCAACTCATACCCCTACCACTTTGGCACTTAGATTCCACTAAATTTGGCTCCTAGGACCACATTTTCGCCTCTAAAAGTGACTCAAAATTGGAATCCAAATTCCTTTTTGGTGGGACTTCATAAAATATCTCAAAATAAGGAGGATTAACTTAGGTTCCTAATGAAGTCTAATTTTAGGTTAAGGGTCTGATTGCCAACCCTAATTGATGTGTCATTTTATACATACACATGAAAAGTATTAAGTGACACCATAAAATTGTATTACATAATACAATTGACATGTCACTAATAACATAATGAATTAACCTAATATATACATTCAAATTATGATTATGAATTAAATTACATGACAATGAGGTTCGAATCTCTTCATTAGATTCAACCTTGTCGTCATAGTTTGCACACAGGCTTGATTCAATTTTCTCCAATTAATTCCATGGTTAAATCTCTATACAATAAATTTGAATATCAGTACTTCAAGAAAAATACACATATATAAACTTAACTTGCATAATCAAATTTAACCCAAAACATTCTAAATTGCATCTCTATAATCTTTTCCATTTCTACACATTGATTAGATATAATTAATTTACATAATTTGATTAACCATTTAACATCTATAATCTCATTTCAATGAACTTATTATTTCTAATCAATAGTCATATAAAACACTTATGTGAGTCAAACATCGTGGTGTAATCCATCAATTTTACTCTTAAACTTTTAAAACATAGTTCATTAAACTATTCTAAACCTAATTCTAATCCATTTAATATTATCAAAATGGACTATTTGAATATGTATAAACAAAATCATCAAGGTATCATATATATAACATAATAAGGTAAAATATCACATAACATCAATAGTATAAATCGATATTTAAATAGTCAGATAATGTATCAAATCTTGAATCATAGGGTATCAAAACATGAATGCATGAAATGATATCAGTTTCCATTAAAAAATTTAAACCATAAAGCCTTAAGTTGTTTCCATCATCATAATCATCCAAGTCCATTAATTTTCTAACACCTAGGTATATAGACATGTCCTAAAGAACACATGCAATTTTTACGATTTAAACTATAATTTTGAACAACCAAATAACTCATCTCAGTAAAAAAGTATATTGTCTTGTGCATAATACCCCAATTACCTTCACATACCCTAATGTACTTTTAATATTTAATATTAAGTTACCCTAAAGGAACTTCTAGTGAGTTGATAATCTTTGTCTTTGAATTTTTGATGATTCTCAAGTGGGAAAGTATTAAATTATATTATCATAACAACCATTGAATAAATATACATAAGATAGCATGAATTTATCATAATTTCCTTGATATGGTTTCTAGAAAGAACCATAACAATTTTCCATACCATAACCTTTACATTATCCTATATCTACTCAAATATCCTATGTAGGCATTTACCAAAGAATTCCATATTTAACTAAATACCCATGAGGATGGGTCTTAGATCCTCCCCCTCTTTCTTTTTCTTCCTCTTGGAAATTACATAAACTAGGGTGTGCATCTCATGGTAGAACTTTTCTAGACTTACGCTGATATTCACTCTTATATAAAAATAATGATTACATATACATTCATAGATGATAATGTATTTACCTAATTATTCTTAAAAAAAGAAAATTCCAGCCCATAATTCTAACATGGCTATCCTTTCTAGTGTCAAACACTTATAAAACATATGGATCCCATAAATAGAATTCTAATTTGATATAAATGTTCTTATAAAATCTCTCATAACAATACCACAAGGTGTTTTGAGTTTCCATAACTCACCTACAAGGGTAATTGATGTATTAGAATCCATCAAATAAGGTTTTGTTGTATTGGAACTTTTATTTCTATCAAAGGTAGTTACTTTTACTTTAGATTTTTTATCATGTACTAATTCCTATACAAGGCACCAAACAAGTCCATTGCTGCATGTGCCTATTCACAATTAATGATACCTCAAGTTAACCTATACCATTAATTAGTGTTATGTTATGATACAATTCCTTAATAATGATAAACTTATAATCACTAATCCTACTCTTGAAGTCCTAAAGGGGGGGGCATAATGAAGAGGTACACCTTTTAAATATATCCTTTGGGATTACTACTGAAGAGGCTTCAACAATGTGTTCTTACACATTAATTAAGGAACTTTTACCAACTTAATCATCTAGGATAGAGTATAAACTCTCCTAAGAACCATTAACAAATTTCAAAAATAAATAGATAAAACTAATTCATTTTATGAGAGAGGATATACATCAGTTCAACATGTTTTTATAAAGTTATAGCTCAAAATGATAACTAGAATAAAACTTATTACTCTTCTTCCAAAACTTCTTACATAAAGATTAGGTTCATGATAGTTTGTACACAAATCTCATAAAAAGAAAGAAAACACAAATAATTTTATGAAAATATAAGTTTTAGGTTTGTATATTTTCATATGAATTTGTACCAATAGAAACGACATTTAGGTTTCTAGGCAATTGCACAAAAAATTAACATAACTTGCAAAACAAAACCTCCTCATTTCTATTCTCCTCAAAATTTTTTTGAACCATTAAAATATATAAATCATGATCATGAAATGATATTTTAATATCCTTTCGATTCATCTAACCTATTTGATACCTCATATGATCTTTCACCTTCTCTTTTACATCATCTTTTTCATACTGTCACATTTTATGACAATATTTACTTACATGTTTGACAACTTTTATATTTTCTTAAAAATGAATTATAAAACATATAAAACACCTAATAACATATGAAATTTTAAAATTTTGAAAAAGTGGTCATTTTCCATACTTATAAAGAAGCCAATGGGGTCACTAATTGGATAGCAAATCATGCAGTTCAAACGAGGCAAAAGATGAGGTGGCTCGATGAATTAAAAAAGCATGTCGATCTTAAAGCAATTATTAATTATGATGTTATTCATTCAAAAGTGGGAAAGATTTTCTTGGATTAGAAATTTAATGATTTGTGGGAGTGGCCTTACGATTGTCAGGTTACCATCCCCAAGGAGTTACACTCATGTGAAGGTAATGTGTTCTCTGTACATATCATCAAAAAAGTGACCTCGATATCAAGTCACAAAATACTAGTCTCACTTCAACATCTCTACTATCAATATTTGGGTGTCTCTAGTTTTTTTTTCACTCTATAATATGGGGGGTGAACTAAGGAAGTTGGAGCCCAAAAAATTTGATGATTGGAAGACTAGACAGGACATTTGGAAGATTCTCTAGAAAGGGAAGGTGGTCAGCTACATGGAGTGGTTGCATGGATTCAAACCCCATGTCACCACCGCCTTCTTCAAAAACTAGGTTGATGACAAAGTTACTTTATACAGAGGCTCTGTGAAGCTTACTAAGGAATTCATTGCCAAGGTCATTGGTCTCCCCATGAAAGGTATCAAATTCTTGAAGTAGATCAGTATTTCCAATGTGGCCTACAAAAAATTCTTGAAGATGAATGAAGAGGAGATGTAATTGGAGAAGAATGGAGACTTCTTTGATGTGCAACAGATTAAAGGTATTTGGAATGATGTGCTTGGTTGTATTCATGAGTACTTTATCCTTGATGGTAGGAATACAAGGGTGCAAAAATTCCACTTTGTCTTTCTAAACCATTTCAGGTACAAGGACAGAATTTCCTTCCCTTTCTATTTGTAGTTTTCTTTGCTCCAAAGTTTGAATGCCCATAGAAAGAAATAGTCTCAACCCATCTTACATGAAGGTCTGATTTTTCTAAAAATAAATCCATTGCTTCGTCTCCTTCCATTGGCAAACATAAGAATCCTAAACCCTTAAAAGGTAAAATTGATGAGAATGTTAAAGAGAAAGATAAGGCTAAACTAAAACCCTCCAGCTCTCGAAGACAAATTGTGGAAGAGGATACAGAGGTGGAGAGTACTGGAGGCTCAGATAAGGATGTCCTTGAGGAAGAGGAAGGGACAGATGTTGGGGAGTTTAGCTCTAACCTAGAAAGGTTATTCGAAAATGAAAGACGAAAATGAGGAAGGGAGAGAGGAAGAAAGAACTGAGGATAACTTGGAATAGAGCAAGTCTGATAATGAGGGTACTCATACTATGTCTAGGGGAGGTGATAAAGAGAAAGAAAATTTAATTGATGATCCGGCCATTTTGAGTGAGGAGGAAAACATGGGGAAAGATTCCACTCCTATAAAGGAGATTGAGGGACAAGATAAGGAGGTCTCGAGTCAACATGTCCCTACGGAGTCTGGTGAGGAGGAGTCATTGGATGGGGAGCAACAAATTGATAAAGTTGGCCCCTTGCCACACAACACTACTGAAGATGCGGGTGACTCCCCAGAGAGGGAAACCAAGATTTTCTTCCTACACTCTTCCAAACAAAAAGCTGACTCTTTCCTTCAAGTCGACTCTTGGATTTATAATGAAATAATGGGGCTAAAGAAGAAAGTGGAAGCCTTGTAACATAACTAGGAGGCTGATCGAGCTATTATACAACACATGGAGGTGCAAATGGGAGATATCCCAAAAAGACTTAAGGATTACAAGAAAAATCTTAGAATTCTTATCAAGGAAAGTGGAACAAAAATGGAGCAATTAACTTCAAGCATTTGTGTTGCTATGGCGATATTGGGCAAAAGAGAAAATGAAGGAACCATATCTTCGGAGGGCCCTAGCAAGAGGACAAGATAGAGTTCGAGGAAGAAAGCTTTGATTGTTGCTGCTTCTTCGGCTGCTAACTCCATCCAGGACATGACTAAGATTGGTAAGGAGGCCGTTAAGATGATTACAAAACTGCAATAGTTTCCTGGGTCATCTTTTCTGGTGGGGTTCCTATTTCGGTCCTGTTTGTTGGTTGTTACTTCTAGTTCCTATGTTTGATCCTATTTTCTGGCTTTTAGTTTTTAAACTGTACTGATGGTTCTAGGTCCTTGTAAAACTTGGGTACTTTATTTGGACTTTGTTAGTGGTTTTAGGTCCTTGTAAAACTTGATTTTGGTTCTGCTTCTAGTAGGTGTAAGGACTCTCTTGATGGATGGCTTGTTTTTTCCTTTTTTGAGGATGTGAAAGGGTTTCAGGATCCCTTCAAAACTTATTTTTATCATAATCTAAAACATATGACATTTTACCCTTCCATGAGATATTTACATAATTTGACCATACTAAACAACTTGGACAATCTATTACAAATGACTTTATTTAGTCTTACACATTTACTCAAATAGATTCAAAATACATTTGACATATCATTTTTAGTAATTAAATATATTCTATACTCATGGAGTCTCTTATTTTTCTTTTATTTTATAGGTGTTGTTGCATTGTACTCTTGAGGAAAAATTAATCCAAGTCCCTTGGATTGTCCTTCCTCTTTCTTGTATTCTAATTCTTTGGTATTTTTTGTTTGTACTCTTGCCAAGTACCCAAGTAAATTTTCATCTCTTCATAAACCTCTTCTATATAAGAATTCAACTAGAACTCCTACCATCCTACAATAAATGGATTAGAAAAATTAAATGGGATCTCTTCATATATTAATTCATCAATTTGGTTCACTATAGGAACCTTTGTATCCTTTTTTTCAATGTCTTTATGCTGCAATATCTCCGTGCTTGGAGAAAAAATCATCACTTTTTTATCCTTCTCTATCCTCTTGGCTTCATCATGAGTCTTCTTCCTTACTACAACTATTAGCCTTTTGATAGGTCATACCACTTATTTAACTTCAAATGTCATCCCATGGTTCCATCAATAACCATTGCATTCATATATTTCTCATATTTATGAACCTTTCCATCATAAGGCTCATTAAAAACTATCATTTCCATATCTAATGTATCTTCATTGACCTTTTCATCATAAGGTTTATCAACAGATAGCTTCTTCTCACTTTTTAAATCAACATCTATTTTTTCACTTTGTCCTTCCAATGAACAACTCTTCTCTTTATTGGTAACTAGGTATACCAAAAATGATGGAGAGGTACACCTTTTTAAAAATTCTTTTATGAGTAAAACTTAAGAGGCTTCAATAATGCATATTTTCAACCAAATTATTAATCCAAGAAACATCAAAATGCTTCAAATGTTTACTCATAACTTTTACAAATGAAATGATATCACAAATTAATTTTATGTAATTGATTATGGATGAGTTAAAAATGTTTCCCCCAATTTATATCTCAATCCAATTAGTAGAATAGAAGTTATTACTCTTTTTATACAACTACTCACATAAAAGTTAGGTTTTGATTAGTCTGCACTAAATTAGTCATAACATTTTCAGATAATGATGAAATGAATCCAAAATAACCCCAAATTGAAGATAACTCAAATACCTTTCCAAAAATATTAATTTTAGGTTGCTATCAATTCATATGTGCATGTAACAATAAAAAGAAAAATTGAATTTCTGAAAAAATAACCCAAAAATTTATCATGAAAGTCACAAAAATAAGCTTCTCTTTATTTAACTTCTTTCAACTTCTCCAGTGATTACCTTTTGAAAATAAAGTCCAATAAAAAATACTTTAAAGTGTTTTCATATTCTATAACTAATTAACTACCCCTCATGAGCATTCACCTTCTCCCTTACATCATCTTTACATATTGTTAACATTTTATGAAAATATTTTATTACATATTTGACATTTTTTCTTTTATCTATCTTGACAATATGACTCTAAACATAATAAATAAACTGATAGACATCAAGTAGGATTAAATTAATATTTTTTCAGCAATACTTATATTTGAACAATAATAATCTAATTGACTTTACAATATAAAATATTTCTTAAATCTTTATCCCATGTGTGCTCTTGCACTAGAGATCTTGCATAATTAATATTGTAAGTGCTTATGTATTTGGTCATAACCCAGAAGGCCTTACAATCGGGCATGTTGTATGTAAATCTGATGATTCTATTATAATAATTGAATTTTTTTTGGATCTAAATCTATGTGCTATTGTTTACATTCTATTACATGGTTATTTGTTGGGGGCTATGAGATCTCCTTGGGGGATTCTCCTACCTTGCATTACATCAATTTAAAATATTATGATTCATATCTTGGTCCTAAAATGATGGTGAGGTCAAGGATGGAAAAAGATAGAAGATGAATTGGGAGTATTATTATGGAGAATGTGACTTTTACAAAGTAGAATTTGGAAGTATTATTATAGAGAATGTAACTTTCACAAAGTGAAATTTTTATTATGGGTCTTTGAATAGAATTAAATAGAAGATTTAATATGGGTATGTGACCTAGATTCCTTTGTTGTAGGAGAAACAAGAGTTTCTTGAAATTTAAATTATTTTGGTAAATTTTCCTTCATCTATGGTTTGTGATAAAGCTTAAGGCAATGACAATTCACCAACAACTTGAACCATACACAATCTATGGTAGATAACCGCACAACACCATTGTTAAAGATAGCTACTATTTCATATGGCCCCAATTACTTGGTTTAAAATTTTTGAGGAGTGTGTTGGTCATGATAATCATACAAGAGATCCTAGTCACCAATAGAGAACTATTTTTCCTTTATGAATTTATCATGCCATTTCTTGCATTTCTATTGGATAACTTTAGTAATATGTAGAGAAGAATTCCTTTACTCATCCAATCCATTCAACTATAGGGTTCTTTCTCTTTGGGCTTCAATAAGATTAATGTTCAACTCTAGGGCTTTCTAAAGTATTTTATGCTCAAACTCTATGGGCATAACAACTAATTTTCTTTAAATCAACTCAAAGGAGGTGAAGCTAGTAGTTGTTTTACATGTTATCTTGTAGGCCCAAATTGCTTCAAGAAGGTAGAGAGCCAAATATTTATTATGGATAGCTATTGTCTTTGTTAATATTATTCCAATCTCCCTATTGGTTATCTCATATTGGCCATTAGCCTAAGGATGATAAGGAGATGATTTCCCAGACCTAATGATATACCCATTCATTAGGGAAGTGATTAGGCTTGAAGTAAACTAGGCACCTTGATTAGTCACTAACTCTCTAGGGATGTTGAATCTAGTAAAAATGGCTTCATATAGAATTATACAAGATTTTTTATCCCTAGCATATTTTGTATGTTTTGCCTCTACCTACTTAGTGACATAATCAATACAAACTAAATTGTAAGACTTTCCATTTGACAAAGTCTATATTGGTCATACAAAATTAATACTACATTTGTCAAAAGGTGTAACAACTACCTATGGCTATAGGGGAATTTGATTATAAGGAGATCTTAGTATGCATGGGTTATTGAATTACATTGTCATATTGGATTACATAAATAGTGAAGGAAAAGGATGATTATGAGTGTGATTTATCCATATGAATTGTAACCTAAAGAGGAAATCCATGTTAGAAAACACAAATACTTTTAGTTATGGAAACATAAAGGGATTTTATGAGGACTCCTCACTCCCAATGTAGAGTAAATGGATGGGATGAATATGCATATAGATTGTTTGTAGTTGCACAACTATCTATTGAAAGAGTTCTAATCTTAGCTTTTGGAAAATGTTGTCTAAATAGAGGAACTTTGATGTCACTCCCAAATGAAACAAAATGTGATATAAAGAAGATGGATAACTAGAAGTCTACCCAATACAATGAATTCAAATAGGGCATCCCAGCATGAGAAATACAATATGACTCTACATGATTTCAAGGTAGTTATGAATTGCAAATCCTAGAAATCATATGTTCAAGCTAAAGGTCGAAGACAATCTAACACCAATTTTTGCATGTATGACTTGGTCAAGCTACCACACTCTCAAATAAGAAGTATACTAACTATAGATTTGGGGCAGATTTGGTAAGACTCCCCACCACTATGGAACAAATGGCTAGGAAACTATAGATATCTTCACTATAGATAGGCCAAGACGTCTTTGGGAGAATGGTAAATTCTATGCAAGAAGGTAGTCTATGAACCACTATTTTTATTTGTTAGTATATGGAGTTATTCTTTTTTGAGCCACATAAAATCCAATAATCTTGCTAATCCATCAACAAAAGATGGAGAATTGTAACAACATTCCTTTTAGATCTACAACTACTACTCTAGCATCTCACAAGAAGACAAATGTTTTGTCTTAAAAATTGTATGCTTGAGCTTCTAAATCCATACACATTCATGTCAAAGAAAAGGTACCATAATAGAAGTTAGGATAAGATATAAGTGAAATGGGCTCAACTAGATTTGGTGATTTGGGTTCTGTATGCAAGCCAAAAGTAGAATGCTCATGATTGAAGTGGAGAACCAAATATCCCTTGCAGATATCATCACTTGTGGCCATTCAACTATGCATGTAAGAAAAATTTGATGCTATTTCCAACTAAAAGTGTTTGAAGTGACAACACAATGGTGAAGTAGAAACAAAACTATCACTACTAATAACTACAGATCAAGTGGTATTGGTACCCTTCCTACTAGTTATCTTGGTATGCCTTTGGGGTCCAAACCCCAAAAATCTTTTTGGAACAACATCATTGATAGATTCAACAAGAAATTAGCTAGTTGGAAAGGTGCTACTCTCAGCCAGGCTAGAAAATGCACTTTAGTGAAATCAATTTTCCAAAATCTCCCCACTTATGCCTCAAGCCTCTTTGGGATTCTGACTAAGCAAGTTGACAGAATGGAGAAGATTCAAAGGAACTTTCTCTAGATAGGGGTTATAGAGCACAAAAGATATCATCTTGTCACTTGGGATCTTGTTTTCCTCCCCAAATGTTATGGGGGCCTTGGTATTAGAAGAATCAGACATCTCAATAATGCCCTTTTAGCCAAATAGTTTTGGTGCATCTTCTAGAGCTCTAGAGAATGTAGGGAAATTATGGTTGAGAAGTACCTAAGAAGGCAGTCTCTTAGCTTCTTGCTTCATGAGACTGAGATTCATCAAAGATCTTACATATGGAATGGGATCCTAAAGGCAAAAGCCCTAGCTAAGTCCAAGGCTAAATGGAAAATTGGTAAAGGTGAGAATATCTTATTTTGGTAGGATGATTGGATGAGATAGGGACCTCTTATTGATCACCCTAATTATGGTAGATGGGCAGAACCATTCATAAGAAGATACAGTTTGAATGTTAGTGATTATAGAACAAGTAATGGATGGCATGACCTGTCTATGATATCCTTGGACCTTAATTCTTTGATGATTAACGGGTGAACCCACAATAATGGGTTCCACTTTAGTGGGACGAACAAATTCTAAAAAGTTGCAAATTTTTTGCAATTCCAAACTCCATACATTCGTGCGAACCCCACTCACATGTTAACGCAAATATGCAAGTGACACATGTTCGCGCAAACAGGTTAAGCCATGTTCACGTGAACCTATACCGCATGCATTTTCGGCAGTTAAATCACTTTTTCAACTTTTCCAAGTCATTTTCACGATGACTACTATTCATTCAGAGCATTCGAGCGAACATGTCATTTGTGCTACCTCCATCACCGTCATCCTGTCACTTTCATTTTGATTCTCATCATCGGGTATGTCAAAATATTATTAATTTAATATTTTTCAACATTTTTAAAGTATTTTTTATGTTATCAAAGTAGATTTGAATGTTTTTGATACATTTTAAAAATGTTTTTAAAGCATATTTGAATGTTATTTATGTTTTTAATAGTTTTGAAAGCATATCTAAATGTTAATTTAATATTTTTATTGTTTATTTATATTAATTTAGAAAACAGAAAAATATTATATAGAAAACATTAGAAAACAATTTTAGAAAACATTACGAAAATATTAGAAAAAAATTAATTTAATTTAAAATTTAAAAAACAAATTTAGAAAAAAGAAGAAGAAAATATTAGAAAATTTAGAAAAAAATAACAAAAATATTAGAAAATTTAGAAAAAACATTTGACAAATATTAGAAAATTTATAATTTAATATAAAATTTAGAAAACAAATTTATAAAAAAATATTTTAAAAAATTAGAAAATTAAAAAAAAAACATTAAAAAAAATTAGAAAATTTAGAAAAAAAATTAGAAAAACATTGGAAAATTTAAAAAAGATATTTAGAAAAAACATTACAAAAATATTAGAGAATTTATAATTTAATATTAAAAAAATTAAAAATATTTTAAAAATAAAAAAATAAATTTAGAAAAACATTAGAAAAATATTAGAAAATTTATAATTTAATATAAAATTTAGAAAACAATTTTTAAAAAAATTGCAAAAACATTAGAAAATTTAGAATTTAATATAAAATTTAGAAAAAGTATTACAAAAACATTAGAAAATTTATAATTTAATATAAATTCTAGAAAACAAATTTAGAAAAAACATTAGAAAAATGTTAGAAATTTTATAATAATATAAATTTTAGAAATTTTTTTTTTTAAAAATTAGAAAAATATTATAAAATTTAGAAAAACATTAGAAAAAGAATTTTTTTAAAATTAGAAAAACATTACAAAATTTATAATAATATAAATTTTTGAAAAAAAGATTTAAAAATACATACATACATATATGTATGTATGTATGTATGTATGTATGTATGTATGTTTATGTTAAATGTAGACATGTACATGTTTTTGATATTAATATTTATGTATATATGTCAAATTCACTTTAATGTCTTAATTTTAGAAGTTTAATTAAATGACATATCTTAAGGGTCTAGATCCTATATTGTACATGTAAAAATATAGATTAGAATGTATAATTTTTTATTTTGAACATAGATGTACATGTATATTTGTTCAAGGTTAAAAGTAGATGTATGTACACGTTTTTAATAAATTCAGATTTTTATATGTATAATTTGTGTATATGTTAACTATTGATCTTAATTTATCTTATAACTAAGTGTAATTAACTATATTTAATAACACATGTCTTAAGGGGAGATCCTAAATTATACATAAGAATGTAGATTAAAATGTATATTTTATTTTATAAATGTACATGTAAATATGTTCATGTGTTAGATATAGACATGCATACATGTGTTTTCAATATTCATGTTTAAATGTACATATGTTATTATTTTTAATGTCCTAATAATTAGAAGTATAAAATTAACTATATAATTCAATGACATGTCTTAAGGGGAGATCCTAAATTATACATATATAAGAATGTAGATTAATTTTCATATCTATGCATGAATATAACATACATGTACATCCAAACCCTAAGCCTAACCTAACCAAACCCTAACCGTAACCATTATCCAAACCCTAACCCTAACCTTGATTTTAAAATTTAATTTCTAAACCCAAGATTATAAATGATAATAAATACCCTAAATCATAATCTTGAACCAAATCATAAACTTCATATGCTAAGTTCCCTTATCCTAAATTCTTAACCATGGACCTTAATATTAACCCCTAAATTTAATGCTAGAAATCATGTAAGTTCATGTAAACCCTAACAATGTCATGAGGTCTTAAATCTTACCCTAAAATTGAGCCTAATTACACTAAAACCGTATTTCAAAACCTAATTGAGGCCTCACTTATATAAAATTAAAACAAGTTGACCCTAATCCTAAATTGTTAAAAATTATATTTGAGATACATGCACATACATTCAAACACATGTACATACATGAAGTATGACCCTTGTTTTAAATGATATATATGTAACCCAACTTGAAACCTAAACCTCGAAACATTATCATTTAAGAGTAATATAAATAATTTATTACCCTTTAATTAAATTCTCTAATAATACCCCCAAAAGTATAATAAAATCTTAGAACAAAAAATTAACTCTAACCATAACCGAACTCTCAACTTTAAAGTTATCTTATACTTATATGCAAATTAATCTAGGTTTGGATGTGTTACAGATTATCTAGGTCCATGATGTGTGATGTATGTTTAATTACATGTGTATAATTTTTAATGTTAAAAATAAAAAAAATTGTGTACAATAGGCAATTTAGCTCTTCATACATTTCTACAGATATGGCTTCACACAATATGCTTGATGCAGCTTCTGGTGCGACACCTGATGTAGTTCCCACTGTGGCTCCTACTGTAGCTCCTACTATAGCATAGGTTGATGTGGTTCCTATTGTAGCGCCTAATGTAGTTCTTGATATGGCTCCTCGTGGTGGGGCTCGTGCTGCAGCTTCTGGTGGGGCTCTTCATGTACCTCGACGTAGGGCTCGTCATGCAGCTCATGTTCCAACTCTTGGTGGTGTAGGTCCTACCGTGGCTCCTGGTGTAGCTCATGTTCTAGGTCAGGCTGCACCTGCAACTCTTGCTGGAGGTCCTGCTGCACCACCTCCATGCATTGATATTGATGCTTTATTTGCATTTTCAGAGTAGGAGGTTGCTAGACTGCAACACTCTATATTGACCTCTGATGATAGTCTTTATAGAGACATATGTACTACAATATGTAGGATTTTACAGGATTTGACAGCTAGGTTTAGAGGTCACCATTCATTTACTCCTGCCATATTAGCTTCCATATCTAGGGAGCTTAGGGCTGAGGTTTTAGGAGATGCATCATTCGATGACATCAAGAGGGTAGCCCCTAAAGATGTCATCTAGAGAGAGCTCTTTTCAACTTATGAGGGGACACAAGGTAGGGTGAGAGGCTACAAAGTCAGACGATGCAGAGACCCTATTATTGCTAGCATGATCTATCCATGATTTTTAGCTGCATATGGTTGTTATACTAATAATGACCAGATACCCCTTTATTTTGCATAGCAGTTGTACATTGAGTTTTGTATAGGGCTCAATGTCAACTACTTGGATATTCCTAATTATTGCAGATAGGGGCATGGTCGAATCATAGATCATGACTAGTACCGCAATGTATATCATCTGCCACCTACAGATCTTAGATAGTTTGTTGGATCGAGGATGCCTCTTGTGATTCCTACACATGTGCCTATTGTAGATAGAGTTATCATTGCTTCCCCAAGGGAAGTAATTGACACTATTGGGCACATTGCATCTGTGGTGGCTAGTATCACATCAGATTCTATTGGTCATTATCTTCATAGTCAACATCTTCGTCCACTTGGTCGACCATCTTCACAGGCATCTAGTAGCACTTTAGGTGCCTCCTCTGATGATGCATATAGATCTACTGGGCTACCACTGCTAGGCGATATTTGTGGTCTTTCAGGATAGCAGACACATATTGATATGGCACTATATTTTTTGGAGGATATGTTGCACTTTATTGGCTATATTTCTGATACATAAAGGATTACAGTACATGCAGTGATGGATGTTGTTAGACAGCATCAGAGCCCTGACACAGTTCTACAAACATAGGCTGCCACACCAGTGACAGATGATACACCTATGTGTAGCTCATAGCATTTGGCACTAGACTCATGACACTCTACAGATGACTTGAGCATAGGAGTTGGAGATGTCCATATCACATTTGAGGGCCTTGATGATTTTGGTGAGCGATTGCGAGGCCTGTCTGAGATTGCTACTAGTTCGAGCCTGGGTATTTCATCATACATGGACTTGTTATTCAGACCCGGTAGCATTGATTCTACACCAAATGTACCCAGCCAGTTACACAATCCACTTTACTCAGATTTACTAGCAGTTGGACATGGAGTTTTAGGCTCAGGTGCATCAGTAGATGATATGATGGAGTCTATTGATCATCCTCCACCTCTGGAGACCCAAGTACATATATAATTTATTTTTAATTTTAAATATATATGAAATTTAAAAAATGTTCATTTATTGAAAAATTTAGTTCATATATATATATATGTGTGTGTGTGTGTGTGTGTGTGTGTGTGTGTGTGTGTGTAGATATTTAATTTAATCTTTAACTCGTAATAAATCATGTAGGCACAGGTCGCTAAGCACATGGTTACACATACTATTGGTTCAGGGCATCATATACATGAGAAAGATGATTCTATTGAGGCACTTGGTAGTGCTCAGGTACTTGAGTTTTAAATAGTTTGTTTAAAGTTATTTAAATATTTTGAAAACTAGATATATATCTATATATATGCAAATTTGTATTTAATTTGAATGTACATATACATGATGCATGTATGTATATATATGTTTTAAAGATAGAACTCTAACACATGTATGTATATATGTATATATATTTGTAGGGCTTGGTTGATGCGCCTCACTAAGAGGATGTACAGGAGACTCGATCAGAGGGTCGTTCTATTCATATGCGTCTTGAGGGGTCCTTCTAGTAGTAGATCAAATTTATATATTTTTTGATGCATATATATTGGAGGTCCAGTTTACATGTACACGTGTATTTCAGTTCCTTGATGACATGCATGTACTTTCACTATTTATTTGATTATTGAGTATTTAAGTAGTTAGATACCATCACATGTACATATATATGACTTTTTATATTTTTCTACATACGTATATTTATTCGAGATTTATAGTTTGCATTTTAGATACATAGAGATATATTAGATCTATAGATGTTTATTCTTGAGATGTGTATATGTGTACATATGTGTATTTTTTTGTGTTATAGCTATAGAACATGATCTTGAGACACATGTGTACATGTATATCAATTATAAATTAGTAGGAAGTTAGAAAGATACATATTTCTTAAATTATCAATTACTAATACACTAAAGATAAATATTATTTTTATGTGGATAAAAATATGTTAATTAGGTAAGCCAATACATTATTTTAGAGAACTTTTACAAAATATAATACTAAAAAAATATATTAATTCAAACTAATTTAAACTTTAAGAGTACATGACCATAGATGTAATAAAGTAACATTAAAATATATAGTTTTTTAATAAACTAACTTAAATGATAACTATGAACTTATAATCTTACAATTTTTAAAACACATACTTTAATTTTCACTTATGAAATTCAATCTAGTTTGAAAAAAAGTTGATAAATGAGTTTAAATTATTAAATTCATCCATGGTACAATTAATTTAAATTATTAAATTATATAGTTTTTTAATAAACTAAATTTGATAATTAAGAAGTTATGATCGTACAATTAAAAACACATTTAATTCAAGATGAAATTCAATAGTTTGAAAAAAAGTTGATATTTAAGAATTGTAACATAGATAATTAAATTGTGTAAGTTCGAAATTGTAACATAGATAATGAAAGTGTTGAAGTATGAAAAATACATAGAGGGTATCCAAGACAAGCAAGCAATGCTTGAAGTATGTGATGCAATCCCTAATTTGTGTCCCAAAGAACTAATTGGTTTTGGAGTTCCTGGGAAACCTATTGGCCAGTGTTCAAAGGAAATCAATGTGTTCATGTAAAGGCCACCTTTCTTCTACTATGAGAATGATGCTTTTGCATCAAAGGATATTTGGAAGATAATATCCGAACAATTTAATAGTGTTGAACTAGAGTTGGTGGACTCAATGTTCTTTTCAACTTCTAGAAGAGCAAGAGGGTATGTGCATAACCTTCCAATAGAAGAGTGATTTCAAGAAAAACCTCTCCCCCCATGACTATTCAAGAAGCTCTTCCACAAATAAAAAAGTATTGGCCTTCATGGGATCAGACAACAAAAAAAAATTCCATAGACTCAAGACGATGTGGCACTGTCCTTATTGATCAACTGAGAGTTATAATTCAGAATTCACGAGGGCAATTGCAAGATAGTGCTTATAAATATATACTTCAAAAGTGTGAAGAGTGGAATTTGGTATGGGTGGGGCCAGGTGACCTTGTCCCTCTAGAGCTCCATGAGATAGAGCTTATATTAAAATTTGATAGAGATCACACTCGTGGAACTTCTTGTCCAACTGATCCCTTGTGTTGTTTGGGTAATTCATTCCAAACAGATACAGTTGCATATCATTTATCAGTCTTGAAAGCATTATATCCTGATGGCGTCAGAGTACTTTCTCTATTTTCTAGTATTGGTGGAGCAAAAGTTGGTCTTCATCAATTTGGAATACATTTAAGTTGTGTTGTATTTGTTTTAAATTATGAGTTTCCTCGCATTGTGATGGAAGTGAGAGAAATAATGCTCTTAAAAGCCTTAGCTAATCATTTTTCCTGATCAATGTGTAGGCTCATTTTTTTTTGTAAATAACTCAACGTTAATAGACTACTTGAAAAATGGAAAAGGATTTTAACCAGATCATAATGTTCTCTACTGATTTTAAATTGTAAAATCAAAGGATTACATACCCTAATTAAGAATAGTAATTTTTTTCATTTTCAAATTAATTTTATAAAGGTCTACAATCAGAAAATACTTTTTTTTTTTAATGAGAGTTCAATTTTCAGTCATCCAATGAATTTCTTTGAACTGACTCTAAAGTGGTTTGTCGTGGAAGCTTATCGTAATAATAATTTTTTTGATCTTCTTTAGTGGATGAGATTTAATTATAACTTTTGGAGGACCTCTATGAGCTTAGAAAGTATGTGTTCTGTTTTACAATGATACAAAATCACCATATTTATTGTTTGCAACTACTTGAATTTCCTTGGAACTTTTTGTAGGAGTTGATGAAATCCAACTCCGCAGTCGCCAAGATCACCTACATGCAAATAGCTTGCTGAAGAGAAACCGAAAGAGCAAGAGCAAATATTTCACAATAGGAAAATGAAATTGCTATGTGAATGGAATGATTTACAATGAGAGAGAGACCGTTTAAAAAGGCCTCATGGAAGCTTGTAGAACAAGCTGGAAGGAGGTAGAGGACAAAAATGACAACTCAGCACATATCCTCAAAAAGTGGAATATGCTAAAAAAGGAGAAAACTCCCGAGTTGTCAACAACAACCACTACATGCATTAAATACCAAATATGCATTAACCTAAGTAAGCTTAAGTAATAGAATAAATAATTAATAATTAATTATTTACTCTAACACCCCCCCTTAAGTGCAACTTAGGGGAATGCCTTAAGCTCCTAAAACTAAGATGAAATGCATAATGGGTCCCGGCAACGAGGCCATGTTAGGTACCCATGTACAATGCAACCTTTGTAAAATGGAGAAAGAGGGAAAACCCTATGGGAAAAACCCTCCTCCAAAAAGAGGTAAAAACAACATGATAAAAAACATGAAGTGAAGGAAGGAAGGCCTCAACCAATCCCCCCAAGGACAACTTTCGCCAGAAATGTTTCAAGAGACTCTCTCAAAACCATAAGTACAACCAGCCCCCCCATGAGAATAGACACCAAGCCCCCCCCATAATGATGGAGCTCCTGTAGAAATGATCGAACCAATGAAATTCCAATTCAGAAGGAACAAAAGCACGTAACAAGGAAATCCCTGCGCGAGAGGAGCAATTGGAAAGCCTAGCTGATGTCCAGAAGAGAATGTATGAGGAACCGAAAAGGGAATCCCCAAGGCAGGTGCGATGACATTGTCATGAATGTTCACTGAAGTATCTGCAACAAGTGTACCTGGAGTCTCAATAAATGAAGCTGGAAGATCAGGTAGAGCGGAAGGAGAATCTTGTAGAGAGGAAAAGCCCTCATCTGGTTGTGGTGTGGCAGTCAAAGTAGGGATCTCAGGAACAATACAAAGGTTCAAGTGTCCTGACTGCACCACACGATGCTCCTGCGAAGGAGATGGTGGACCAAAGTGTGAGAAGGTATAGAGATGAGCGGAAGGATCAACTGCCCCTGTAGCAATAAGATCTCTTGTAGCACGATCTCGAATGAAGACTGAATTAGTAGTGAACTCAACTGTCTTCCCTGATCCACTGCGTGTAATCTGAGAAATTGAGAGAAGGTTGGCAGACAAAGATGGAACATACAATACATCATTGAATATACCATCTTGGATGTGAACTGAACCTTTCCCACAGACTGGTAATGCAGTGTTATTCCCCATGAGAATGTGAGGAATAGGAGAAGCCTCAAGAGTGGAGAAGACACCTTGAGAAGATGTCATATGGTGAGAAGCACCTGAATCCAGTATCCAAGGAACCTGTGAAGAGGATGCAATAGAAGCCTGTAATGCATGACCCTTTCTAAGATCTGATATAGATGTTGAAGAGGTGGAAGAAGCCTGAAAAGAAGACCCTTGTGAGGTAGAAGAGGATGGAGAGGAAATAGTGCTCTTCTGAAAGAGAGCGTGCAAATCAGCAATCTATTTCTCATAGCCATCACATCTCTTCTAAAAACAACGTGCCTCATCATGAGATCCTTTCCCACAATAGGAACAGGTAGGAGTTGCGGTCTTCTTTTTCTCCTTCTTGTTAGAAGATGATGAACTAGTAGAAGAGGGATCTAATAGCTGCTTCAACTTCTGTTCCTGTGTAACCTTGGAAAGCAATACCTGTGACTGAGAACTTGAAAGTGAATCCATTTGAGTAATCTTCGATTGTTCACAGGTTAACCGATTACAAAATATCTCAAATGAAGGCATCCTATGTCTATCACCCAAGGCATCCATAGTGGAGTAGAAAGTGGAAGAGAAGATCTGATACTGTCCCTTTAACTTTGAGAGTACCAAAAAGATACACTCATCATCTGTTTTGTTCTTCCCACATCCCTGCAAAAGTGTACGTAGAGATTTGAACTTCATCAAGAAGTCCTCAATGGTGGGAAAGTGATCAGGTGTCAAAGAAGTCAATTCTGCATCTAGCTGAAGTGCCCGAAACTCATTTACTTGTCCAAACAAAGTCTGAAATCTTAGCCAATAAGCCCGTGGAGTAGTCAAACCATCCAAGTGAAACAACAAGCTGTCTGAAATGTTGAGTGCAATAAGCCCCATGGCTTCATCCATCTTGTTCCTGTATTGTAGAATCTCAAAAGGTCATTGGAGATTAGGCTGATGCTCATCCAGACAAGACCATAGACCTCTTGACATTAGAAGTCTAGTCATTTGTGCCTTCCATGTGTGGTAGTTGTGTGGTGTGAGACGGGATATAGATGGATCCACCATTGAGAGAAAGAAGAAGACGGAAGTAGAAGGGTCTTAACTGAAGTAAATTACAGAAAAGAAAGACACCCCCCCACAAACGTACAAAAATATCTCCCAAATACCAAAAAAAACAACTAAGGAAAGCAAAAAACTGGAAGGGAACCTGGATTTGTTGATGCAGAATAAGAGGAAACAAAAGCCTCTACTTTGACACCAAAAATGGAAGCTCAAACGAACTCAAAATCGTGCAAAATTAGCACCAATGTGTCCGTCTCTGAGTCAGCTTTCCGACGCTTCTTTCGGATCGGAAAAAGACCTCCGTATGCTCAAGTTATAGCCAAAAAACCGACTGCTGCTCCAAAAATGCACTTGCTGGAAAATTACAGACACTGGCATAAATTTGACGGCCGTATGCCCGTCACAGACCAGTCGCCGGCAAAAAAAATCCGATTACCGGAAAAAGACGTCACTGTCCGGAAAGTGATGTCACTGTCTGGAAAAGACGTCAGCATCAGAAAAGTGACGTCACGGTCGAAAAAGTTGCAGACGGTGTCGAAGGAATATCCGCCGCCGGCGGTGGCGCTCGGGAGGAAAACCCGGCGGTGCCGCTGTCTGCGGTGGTGGAGGCACTGCGCCCGGGCGGCGGACAGGAGGAGGCCGGGTAGCGGCGGAGCCGGGAGGAGCCGCGGCAGAGCGCGGGAGGCGCTGCCTGCTGCGGCCGCTGCGGGCGGCGCGCGGGTGGCGCAGCGGCGGCCCCGCGGTGGCGCCCGAAATTTAAAAATCCGTGCTGCGTCCGTACGATCCGTACGGCAGCCAACTCGGGATCCTCAAAAAATCACCAAAATTGCCCTGTCTCCAAAAACGAAAAGCTTTATATGAATCCTGACTGCAAACGGCCTTTCGAATCCAATGGTGATGCCCGTTTGGGCTGAAAGTGCTCCAAAAATTCGCTCTAGCCCTGATTTGAAGAAAAAATGCACAAACAAACTAGGGTTTGTGACTTCGAATCACGGCTTCACAAATCCTTCAAACAAGAAGCAGCAGGGAGGCTCTGATACCATGTAGGAGTTGATGAAATCCAACTCCGCAGTCGCCAAGATCACCTACATGCAAATAGCTTGCTGAAGAGAAACCGAAAGAGCAAGAGCAAATATTTCACAATAGGAAAATGAAATTGCTATGTGAATGGAATGATTTACAATGAGAGAGAGACCGTTTAAAAAGGCCTCATGGAAGCTTGTAGAACAAGCTGGAAGGAGGTAGAGGACAAAAACGACAACTCAACACATATCCTCAAAAAGTGGAATATGCTAAAAAAGGAGAAAACTCCCGAGTTGTCAACAACAACCACTACATGCATTAAATACCAAATATGCATTAACCTAAGTAAGCTTAAGTAATAGAATAAATAATTAATAATTAATTATTTACTCTAACACTTTTTAAGGTGGATTATTATTAAATTCATCCATGGTACAATTAATTTAAATTATTAAATTATCTAATTTTTTAATAAATTAATGAAAGTTAAGAACTTATGATCGTACAATTAATCTAAACACATTTAATTTAAGATGAAATTCAATAGTTTGAAAAGAAGTTGATATTTAAGAATTGTAACATAGATAATGAAATTGTGTAAGTTTGAACTAACTTCTAGCCTATTTATATCGAGTTGTTAAATTATTAAATTCATCCATAGTACAATTAATATTATAGTTTTTAAATAAACTAATGATAACTAAAACTCAGATATTCAGATTAAAAGCACAATTTCACCAAAGTTGATATTCACAATTTCACCATAGTACAATTGAAAACACATTTCACCAAAGTTGATATTAAGATTATTATAAAATAAATCTCAAAGGTCTAATCGATCATGATGTACACTTATAACATGCAATATTTTTTCATGATCTTCACTATCTAGTCTCCACTTGCAACATACACGCTTAAGTTTGACTAGATGCAGACAAAGCCCTATAGCAACGACTAGGTGGTTCTATTGTAAAACTTTGTTGTCAAGTTGATAATCAACAAAGTGTATTCCATGTTGGACTATTTTCTCTTGCTTCAAATATGTTCCCTCTACCACAACAAAACCCGTACCACAAATTTAAGTGTTTTAAAATTTGATAGATATGAAGTTACCTAGATATATATATTTATTTAAATATATATGTGCATGTACATGTATATGTATGATTTACCTATGGGGAACAACATTCCATCACTTCCTTTAGGGTCATATAACTTTTTCCTCTCTACAGTACATCGCAATAAATAATAACGGACACCTTCATGATTTCTAGGCTCAGCAATCACTGCAAATACATCTTCTGCATAACAAGTATACATGAATGCATGTGTACAATATATATAAGATAGTTAAAATTGATAATTAAATAAAAAATTGAGATTAATTTTTATGATACTCACCCACTTTTACCGATCCAGAGATATGATTATAATCATCAGAAATCAATGGAATATCATCAAAATTCTCATCTTCTTTATCAAATGTATCAGTAACATCAAGTGGTACTGAAATCCATGCACCTGTATATCCATGTGTCTAATTGATGCATTCTTCATAGTTTTCATCAATGCAACTATCACAAAAACATGAGTATTCTCTTGTCTTCAATGTCCAATTGCAATTATTTGTACTCATGACTGAATGTAAGGAACATGTCTTTTCTATCCTCTTGCAACCATGCATATTTTTTCTATTGACACTTGAAAGTTCGTTAAATTGAAAATATAGAAAAATTAAATTTAAAATTCAACGAATTCAAAAATAAAACTTAATAATAAAATTGTATAATTTAATTGCATAAAAGTTAAATAGACATACACATTCATACCTGTTATCTCCCAGAAGACTCTATGTGGTGCCTTTCGACTCATTGTTGATGATGTCCCGACCTCATCTAATGCAAAATGAGTCTTACACCATTCAACAACATCATGTGCATCATTTACATGAACTCCCTGATAATTCATTTAATACTTTCACAAAGCACATTTGATGCAAGCTCCAACACCATCATGTTCACCTTTTCCATGGCCACTCTCAAAGAAATTCCATGTGTTTTATATTCTCAGTGTGATGATATCTACACAATGCATAAAATGGTCTAGATGATTTAAACTGTGTGGCACATCCATCTGACCAAATATAATCTTTATCAACATTTATGTTTCTTTCTTTCAAATAAGAAAAGAATGTATTGAAGCAATGTTCTACATAGTGAATGTCATGTTCTTTATCATCACTTATATAAAAATAATATTCCTTTATAATTACTCGTGCTTGAACTGTACTCTGAACACCATCCAAATCTAACTATGCATGTCTATAAAAAAACATGTACCATAATAGTGACCTTCTTATTAAAGTAATAATATGATTGAATTGCTTTCTAATGAACAAATGAATAGTTCTCTGAAAAATCAACAACTGATACAATTGTTCCAAGTGGAAAATTATCTCTCAAAGTTTTAAACTGTTGTGCTTGCCACTTTGCAAAAAATGCATGACAAATATAAGGTTGAATCAATTTCTTAAATATGTCCATAAATGTTAGAACAAGAAACTCCTCTTCAACATATTCTAACCTTTTTTTTTCTTTCCCTAACTTTGTTTCATTCTTGACATACTTGTAACTTTTGCAATTCAATACTTTTGTTGCATCAATATTTTCAGTTTTCAAAGGAAATAGAGCCAATTTATCACATGTTTCACATAATCCTTTGATGCAATTTATTTTACCAGTTGGATCATCTATGTTGTCACACAAAATGGATGATATAAACTCACTTCTCCTACTAGGAGGAGTAGCATGAAAATCATATGTGTCTTCTATAAACTTTCAAAATACCTGATAGTGGAGATCAAACTCAATATGATGACAACAACAACAAGTTTCAAACACTTTGTTTGACCTCACAAAGTATGGCTTCAATTTTTCAAACAATGTTTGCCTAACTTTTACATTAGGATGTTCATTAAAAAATGACACATATAACTCATGTTGTGTTGTGTCCAACCAATGTTTTGTATGATTCTCATATTGACCGAGTGCAATCTTATACCTGATAACATCTCTACTATTTGATGAAGGACAAGTGTTATCAATCCAAAATGATATGACTAAAAATTTTAATAACTCTTCAATTCTATCAGAACAAGGTTCTCTACACATGATTGCCCAGTTGCCCTCCATAGTACTGTCATCCACAATTAATCTTCTCTTAACATATTATCTCATTTTTTTCCTACTAAAATCCATTTCAGATGAAATTGAAGATATTTGTCTATTTTGAGACATATTTTTACTTACAACAGACATCAACATCACTTTTTTGCCACATACTTATCTTTAGTTCGAGAGTCTTTTTCTATGTTTCTCAAACCTTGTTTAACATTTTCAATCAAATTAGTTTGCATGCTAGAAAATCTTCTCTTCTTTGATGTTGTGTTTACACCTAACAATTTCAATGCCTCTTGCAACTTTTTTGTGTAAGCAAAAGTAAAAGCAACTGAGCTTGTTCAAGTGTTTTAGTGTTATCAAATTGAGTCATAATTTCTCTTATCTTCTTCTTCATTGACCTTCTCTTAGACAAACTTAATGGTTGAACACTAGCTGCAAGTTTTCTCAATTTATCTACATCCATTTTAAGTAAATGATCTAAATTCTTATGAGAAATACCATACTTTACAAATTGGACAATATTTAAGAGTTCATCCATACTAGTTCCTACACCTAATCTTGACCCTTCTCTGATTTCTGTTACTGGAATTTCTATAGGGACTGATCTTGAGCCTTCTCCAACATATCTTGTTTGAGATTCAACAGGAAAAGATTCTGACCCTTCTCCAACTTTTTTTATTTGAACCTCTGTAAGGACTAATCTTGAACCTTCTTCAACATTTATTGCTTGAGATTCTGTAGGGAGTGTTCCTGACCTCTCTCCCATATGCACTACTTCTACTTCTGTTGAGCCTTCTTCAACATTTCCTTCACCTTGCTTAATTCGATGATAACGTGTTGCAATCTTCTAAATATTTCTTTGTTCTACTTCATCTTTCTTGCATATTTTTTTTGCCTTCCTTTCTTGTTTCCCATTATAAAATAATAATAATAATTTATCCCTTGCCTCAAGATAAATTTCATGTGATAACTAGATAAAAAAATCACTGTACGGATTTGTCTGTCGTTGTTGGTACTTTTAAATTGTTTGAGAGAAATCAATAGAATGCAGTCATTTTCAACAAAGCATAAATATTCTTTGAATTATATGACTGAAATCTATGAGTTACATTCTTTACAAGTGGCAAAGAGCACCAAATCCTTCTTAAGCCATCATTGAATCACGAACAAATAACATGGTATGAATACTAGAATGTTTCTCCTAAAAAATAAATTGCTTTTCATTTTATGAAAAAATATCAGTCTATTTTTTCAAGAATAAATTGTTGCATAAAATACAATGGCATTGGCTATCAAAAGAAGAAAACATAATTTTAGAAATCCCCTCTTTCGTTTATAGCACTCATATCCTTCTTTCTTCTCCAAATGATGTAGCTCCAAATGATGTGAATCCTAAAATCAAGTCTTAATGTCCTTTTGGGATATTTAGGAATTGGTGGTATCTCGTCAAACAAAGGATTAACATTGATGTGTTCAAATGTACCTTGGAGGATTTTGATGGTTGATTTTTGATGAGACCTTATAGGTGTCATTATTGCATTTGACAACTCCAAAGGTTGTGTCCTAATGAGTGTTGGCATGATACCTCAAAATGAAAATACAATGGAGAGAAACTTAAATGAACTTTATGCCTCCCAAGTGTGCACCTATACAACCAACTACACACTTGAAGTGTGCAGTTGATAAAAAAGGGTTGCAGTTGGTAAAACAGGGTTGCAGGGAGCCTAAAATGCAAATTTTGAGTGTTTTGAGTGATTTATCTAGTGTTTCTTAAGGTCTTGGGATGCAATGAAAGGTGTGGAAGTGAAGATTATGGTTTTGGAACCTAGAATGAAACACCTAATTACCAAGCATGCCATAAAACTATCAATTGCGCCCTGAAACTACCAACTATGCCCATGAAGTGTGCAATTGGTAAAATAGGGTTATAGTTGGTAAAAGAGGTCAAAACTTGATAATTAAGATGTGGATATGCAAGATATGAGTGTTTTTGGAATTTTTAAGTTTTTAGGGATGTTATGCAATGTGAGGAAATGCTAAATAACATAGGGTTTTGATATGCAAAGTGCAAATGTCCTAGGGATGTTATGCAAGTGCAAATGCAAGGTGTTGTTTTGAAGGTATGCAAGATGAAGATTATGATATGCAAAATGAAAATTAGGGTTATGTTTTGGATTTGGTAAGGATGCTAAAGGTAGGTGTACGCAAAGTGGACTATGCAAGGGATGGTTTCCTAAGGTTGATAATGACGTTTAGGCTGTGCAAAATGAGGATAGGTGATCAAGAAGACAAGTTGGTTGATGGACAATTTGATAGGGTTTGATAGTGAAAATGATGCTAGGGTTTGAACAATGCAATATGAGGGGGATATACCACTAAAGTAAGTCAAAAATGACATTTAGGAATATGATTATGCTAATGATAGAGGTGTACGTAAGGTTTTTTGAACTTAGGTGAAATCTTGACAAGGTTTTGACAATGTTTGATGTTTTGACAAGGTTTTGCAAGTTTTCAAGGTGTAAATTTGAATGTTGGCTTTTATCTTGATTATGTTTTACACACATGCAAGACACATTAAGACAAGAATAGCTATTGTTAAAAGTGAACAATCACACCACAACCTAGGCTTTAGGACTATATCCAATGAATTCCTACTTGAACCAAAGTTCAACTACGCTTATCCAAAGTGGACAACTTAGGGCCTTGGCACCATAGGCTCCCCCTTATAGTGCACTCACTTCTTGGGGCTACCAAGATCTGTGTCTCAAGGGGCATGACTTCCCAAGGAACTATTGTCTCTACTAAGGACCTCGAGAATGTAGGATGTCTTCATGGGCATGGGTGACCCCTTGAGCTAGTGGATAGAAAGGATTTTGGCCACTAAAACATGGTTTTTAGTAAGGGCATTCTATTCAGCAAGTGAATAATAAACTTCCTCAGAAGGTCTCCTAGCCCTGAAAATTGGGGTTTGACGCACCATAAGGGTACTGGAGGAGAGCTATCACTCAGCAATACCATCGACACAACTTTCACCGTAATCGAGTTTTATATAGCGGCTGGAATGTTGACCTAGCTTTTGGCCCATTACCACTCTAAGGTCATCCCCTGGCATACCCAATATCGAGTATCTTGGTCCAACGCAAGCCTCCTATAGAATTTACATGGATTTCTCTTACACCTAAGATCCACAAATGGCGAGGGGAAAGGATACATCGAATGCAACTCTTAGGGATTTGAACACTGTAGACATGCTAGAAAGAAAATAAAATGTTCATTTTAAGCACCAAATGAAGTTTTATTTAATCTAATAAATCCACACACATGATTTTGACAAACACACAATGGTCTTCGACAATGTCCTACAAAGCAAGCATTAGTAGTTTGTTATGATTATGTCTTCATCCCATGATTGCCACATGTTGCAAGGAGACCATTAGTAACACAATAAAAATATACATTTCTTAACACCATTAATGTGTAACTAATTTTTAATTTAACTTCAATGTATTCGTTAAATAACTTTACTAATGAAAGAAATAAATAAATAATTTAGATGTACAATTTTTTTACCAAATTGATGCCTTCGATTTTGCAAATGAAATTCATGACAAAGATGGATAATGCACCACTCATCAAGTCAATGGAAAATAGTGTTACAAATGGAAAATAGCTTTACAAATGAACACTTTTTCAAATTTTTAGGTTGTTCACACGAATACGTTGACATCCCACATGTTCACTCGAACATGGGCCTAAATTTTTCCAATGGCTAGAATATTTTAGAGGCATGTTCACCCAAACATATGTTCGTGCGAACATGCTTAGCATGTTCGCATGAACGCCATTTTTAGGAAAACATGCGAAATTAGAAAATTTTTACCCTTTTTTTTTCTCTTTTGAATTCCATAATTGCAAGAAAATGATCTCCTACTATAAAATAACAAATTTCAAAATGTGCTACTCGGAGAAAGCTTTCCAACGACTATAATTTTAATACATATTTTAATCATTAAGAGTTTCAAATATGAGTTTAACTCATTATGGGTTCATTACCGATTGAACATCAACCAACTTTGACACCTCAGGAAAATTATTAAATTAGGTCAAATTTTTTTTGAAAAATATGGAGGAACTGGCTTATTGAGATACCTTTCTATTCAAAAAAGAAAAATTGGTTTATGATAAATTGACTTCAAATTATCTGTGTCAAACGGAATGTATGTCTGAATTACGGTTCATGTCACTTCAAAAATTTATAAACTATACAATATTCAACCAAAATAAATCAAACCAAATGAATCCTTTGGATATTGATGTTACAAATATAGCGTTGAAAGAATTACTTCATTATCATTTTTAGAAAAAAAGTTATGTGTGTCAAATGGATTGTCACTTTTTAAAATATTGAATTTTATTATGTACCACTTTTTGGAGGAAATAAAAAAATATTGACATAAATAAATTTTTTTTTAGATTAAAAAATATGGTTACAAAGTAGGAACAAAGTACTCAAAATCACTAGTTTGTGTCATCTTGAAATTATTTATAGTTTTGGAGATATAGTCACTTGAACGTGATGTTTGTTGCAAAAATATTGATTTAAGTGTCAAAATTGGTAAAAAAGTGGAACCCATTATTGTGGGATCACCCTAACCTTAATGCTATTTTCATAAATAACAAGGGGGATGAAGTCATCTGGGGAGGTAACTCAAATGGGCAATATTCTATCGCCTCTGGATACTTTTTATTATGGGAAAGAATGGAGAAACTCACTTGGGCTAAAGCATGGATTCCTGGCCTTACCCCCAAAAATCAAGATCTTATAGCATTTTCTCCAAGAAAAAATCCTTACACTAGATAATTTAGGTAAGAGAGGTGAGATCATACTCAAAAGATGCAGTTTATGCAAACACAACTTGGAGACAATAAATCACTTTTTTATTCATTGCTCCTATTCCTCCAAAGTTTAGAACCTCCTGACCAAGGACGTTGGGGTCAGATGGTGCCCCTAGTCAACATTCAAGAATTCTTTAGCCAATGAAGGAGTTCACATTGATTTTTGATTACCCAGTTAATTTGCTCCTAGTCCCTCCCACATTTCTATAGGGGTATTTGGAAAGAGCGAAATAACTAATTTTTTAGAGACAAGGAATCCCCTGAGTTTGTTATTGCTGAGAAAATTGAAGGATTAATGAAGGAAAATTTTTCCACCACAAAGGAAGGAAATATTGAAGAAGGTGGGAATAATAGACAAAGGAAAAAGGATAGGGACAGGAAAAGATAGGAGGCTAGGTGGTGTCTTCCCTCTAAAAATTGGTACAAAGCCAATTTTGATGGGGCTACTAAAAGGAACCCCAACCATGCCAGAAGTGGAGGCATCATCAGAAACAACTATGGTGGAGGAATCATGGCTTTTTCCTACCCACTTGGACATCAAATGAACCATTTTTCTGAAGCTAGGGCTACCAGTCACATTGTTAAACATGCCCTAGCTTCTTGGATTGAGAACCTGTGGCTGGAGGGGGATTCCTTAAATATCATAAATTATCTCAACGAAAACCCTATGACTTCTTGGACCATTGTGAATTTGATTGAGGAGTCAAAGTCCAACTTGGGTAAGTTCAACAAGACCTATTTCAGCCACATGTATATGGAAGCTAATTTAGCTACTGACTAGTTTGCAAATGAAGCGGTCACCAATAATTCAGAGATGACATGGCATGTCGGTGACAACTTTTTGATGGAAGTAAATAATTTAATATTGCAAGATCACATCTAGGGAAGTACTAGAAAATTCCAAAATCAATGATGGGAACATTTTCTAGAATGCATGTTGAAGTGGGATTTAATAACACTCATACAAAACTCTTTTCAAAACATGATAGGATGTATGTACGACATGCTTTAAGGGTTGTCTTGAATACTACCATTTTCAAAAATGTTGTTGAGCTTTGCAACTTGAAGGAGGCTAAGATCTGTAAGCAATTTGTTAGTATATTGGGGCTTATTTTATCTAAGGAAACCATGGTAGGGGAGAGAATTAAGAGGGAGCCATTGGGGGAGGCAGAGAACTGGAAGAAGAAATTGAAGATTTGGCATAAGTTGGAAAAGGGCAGAATCACTAGATTCATGGAGAAGCTCCATGGTTTTGATGTAGGCATCACAAAGATTATTATGGACATGGAAAAATGGGAAAAAATTGATAGCATCACCTACCATGTCAATGTGGACTTGATCGCCCAACTTGCATAAATTCCTCTAGATAGGAGTAATTTCTTTAGAGATAAGAAAATGTCGACAAATGTTGTCAAAGTTTTGCGAAGGATGTAAAGGAGCTAAATAAGTTTTTCAAGGTGGAGATGTATTATGAGATGAAGTCAATTAAAAGCTTTGGAGGTATTTCCTTAAGATTATCATTGAATATATTTCCCTAGACCCTAGATTTGATAGGATCAGAACGCATCATTTTGTCTTGCTTAATCACTCTAGGCATCCATGAGCAAGGGTATCAAGGGTTTTAAGAGGAAACCAACTGCTACCCTAGATCTTCATGAGAGATTACTCCTCCTAGTTTATGAGTATCTAAAGACTCAAACTAGAGGAAGATCCCTTGGTGATACTAGGTGTACATTCAAGGAAATTGTGAGTTTGGACTCCAAGGATGTGTAGAGCATAAAATTAGAAGAAGAGGACAATGTTTCTTCTAAAGTTAAAGCCCCTAATGAAGAAAGGAAAGTCATTCCCTCTACCCACATCCCTTGTAGAAAGAGCCCCAAAGGCTTTCCCCCCATTCCCCCTAAGCCTGAGCCCTAGGAGGAGGAGGAGGATAATGATGATGATGAGGATATTGACTCAGAGGAAGAGAAGATGGGGGAGGATGATGAGAAGGAGGTGGAGAAGGGGAGGGAAAGTGAAATGGAGGAGGAGGATTCAATTGATGTGTCAGGGAATCCCAAGAAAAAGAAAGAAGATGAGGCTTTTGAAACTAATGACCAAATTTTTGAGATTCTAGGCCCTGGCCCCACTACCTCTCCAATTTAGGGAAAACAGAGTGGGCAGGTGATAACAAAAAATAGGAGGAGGTCTTAGAGGAATTTTAATTTGAATACTTCTAATTTGGGGATTGTTAGGGAGTCGTTGAATATCTAAGTGATGGAGGACATTGACAAAAAAGTCCACTATGATGATCTCATCGATCCTACTCTGGTCATGATCTTTGATAATGCAAGGGAAACTAGGCTTAACCTTTTGTACAATGCTAAAAACAACATGATATATGGTTTTTAGTCTATCAAATGGTTATTCCATAAAATTGGAAAACTAAAGGGGAAAAGAAGCCAAGAAAGAAGCCAAAATATTGGCAGTGACCAAGGGCACAATGAAGAGGAGAGCAGCCAAGATGGAAGCCAATGACACTTCAACACCTAGGAGCACAAGGCTAACCAAGAGAGCAAAATCATCAAGGTTGAACAAAGAGTTCAAAGGATGGATTTCTCTCATTAGAACTTGGCTAATCAAGTGATTGCCACTTTGAATGCCTGGAATGAGAACATTAATAGTCTGGGTGAATCAATGATTAGTGCTAGATTTGGTGGGGAAATGATGGAGAAGGCCAGCTTGGAAATTGGGTAGGCTGAGAATGATCTGAAAGAAACTAGGGACCAGGTGGATGCTTAGAACTAGGACCAGTAGGATGTAGATGATAGGAAGACCAATGAAGTTGCAAAGACCTTGTAGGCTCTTGATAGAGAGAACTGATAGTTAGTGCTACTTTATTGTCTCATCTTCTCTTTGTGTAGCTAGTTTTTTGTTTCCTAGCCATGGGCCTATTGTTTTAGGCTAGCTTTTGTTAACTTGTTTCTCCATAGCTGGAATTTTCTAATCTTTTCTATCTTTGATATGTTGTAAAAATTTTCAAGTTTCAAGATCCCTGTAAAACCTATTTTACTTAATCAAAAACTATAGATCAGGTGGGGTTCCATGAGGTGCTAATAGGAAGAAACCACATAGAAAGGGGAGTTTTTATGACACCCATAAGCTTTGAAATGGGGAGTGGCATGATTTTGGAAGCTATTTCTTGCTATGCATGATGAATGGTAAGACATTTTTATTTTTCAAAAAGGGGACTAATCTGGCACCAATGGACAGTGTTGAAGTTGCAGATGAAATGTAGGAACTATGTACATAACAATGGCTGGATAATGTGCATGAACAAACCTATGAGATAGCTTTTTGAATTTTTTCTTTTATTCCCATTATCTCACATGCATTGTGTGGAGGGCATTTCAAGAGTTTTTATATCTGAGCACTCAATATACTAACATCTATAAGGTAGCTCCTTTTAAGACATAAGGTAGCCTCATGTATGGGCCCATGACTAGTTTGATCACACAAGGAGGAAATTTTGACCAAAGTACATGAACCAAGATTCTAATGTGGCACCCACATGGATGAACCAAAAAATGACACATGGCAGACATCTTAGAGCTTGGCATGGAAATTGAGGAAAGATGATGTGGCATGGCCCAAATTCAGAGGTTTCAAATTGTGACATGTGTCAGATCCAAAGGACATCACTTTCCCACATTTTAAATTTTCTTGATCATTAAAGAATGAAATAAAGTGACATTGTGACATGTGGTAGTCAACAATGAAGTGGTAGATTGTAGGAGCAATCCACAAGATGCTACCATGTGTCAGATTTGACAGTTGGTGCATCCTCGAAAGATGAAGATGCTCAAAAGTTAAGGAATGTAGGGAAGCAAAATGTCATCATGTGGCAGTTGACCCAAGTGGTAATTGAAAAGTATTTTGGTCAATCAAAAGATCCCACATGGAAATTATGTGGTAGGGCACCTTGCAGATAGATGATGTGGCGAGCTGACTATGTAAGGAGGTCTAATGAGAAGTTGCCATATGGTAATCTATCAGGCAACAAGTGGAAGATAAATGGGCTAATTAGAGGGTGCCACATGATACCTAGGTGGAGGTGATTAAGCAGAGCTCTAATGAATCACAAGCTAACACATGTCAAGCCCAATCAACCCAAGTTTGACTCAAATGCATAAATTGAGGGAAAATTTCAAGAGTGCTAAAAAACAATTTTTAATTGTTTTCCTTTTGAATTCATGTACAAGGGACATTCAAATCAAAAAAATTATATGATATATTTCAACTTTAATATAAAATCAAATATTTGCAAAGTTGAAAGGCTTATCATACTATTCAGGGACTTGATCTTCAAATGGAGATTTTGGGTGTTTTTAATAAGCCAACATAGGACTATCATATACCATTGGAAATGTATTGGAATGAAACTTCTATTTTTAGGTTTTTTTTTTCGCATAAGAAGCCATATGTTTGAGCTATTCATGGTTTTGTATGAGGTGCCTATTTTTCAACAACATTCTGTTAGGGCAGTTCAAATTTGATTTTTGGCAAAATGATGAATTGGGTGTATGCCAAAGGTGGTAAGGATGTAGTTACTGATGGTGTTTTGACCTCCAAATCAGTTTGGTAGATGATTTATCAATATTTCAGATGCATATATGATTTTTTTTTTAATCAAAAAAAGGGTTTCTAATCAATTATAAAAGATATTTTGGGTTTGTTGGAGCACAATGATGAAATTCCTTTTAGATTTTGGTTGTAGAGAGAAGAGAGATGTTTTGTAGTAGTAGGGGATAGAGATTCAAGTGTACATGTGTCACATCTAGATTAGATCTAGTATTTCTTTCCTTTCCTATATCTTTCTCTTCTCTTTCTTTCTAAGGGGTTGGTTCTACTTTCTTGGACAAGGTTCTAGTTTGTTTGTGATACCACAAGGTTGGATCTAGTGTTGTGATTCCATCATTCTTTAACTTTCTCTCTTGTATGAATAGTAGTAATGAAGCTAATGTAGATAGTTTTGATCTATTTAGTGGTTTTAGGAGTTACTTACATGTATCTTGAATGTATAGTTTCAAAGAAATGAATACGATGAATAAGAAACTTCTCATTTTCATTTTCATTATCATCTCCTGTCTCTATAATTTGCAATGGTTTTTGGTTTAGGGACAAAGAAATTAAACCCTTTTGTATCCCCTTAAGCTTGTATGTCTTGTGTGTTTTTCTATTCGAACAAAGAGCCAAGTAAATGCTTGATATATTTTTCAAGGTTGTTGGTTATCTGAGAGGGATATTTAATGAGAATGAGGTCTTTATGAACATTAATGCCTAATCCATAAAGTGATGGGATAGATTTGATATCTTGATGTATAAAATATGTTAGTGGTTTTGTAGATGTATGTGTGATTTGAAGGATTTGAGAAAATATGCAAATCAAATCCATAAAGCCCACAAATACCTACATGTAGAAAAACTATCATAGAGAAGAAAAATAAAAGAAGATGCAAGGGTTTGCTCTAAAAACATGGAAATTATATTCTCGGATGAAGAAAAGATGATGAATTACAAAGAGATCAATTCTTATAAAAGGAGATCGAAACCTGAAAAGGGTGACCTAATAAGTTACAAAAGGTAACCTAAAAGGTAAAAGCTATTTAATAATTAATAATTAATTATTAAATAAAGAAAGAAAAAAATGCTTAAAGTGAAATCTTAAAAAGGGAGAAAAGATAATTTATTAATGAAATTAAATTAACCTTTTTCTCTATTAACACCCCTCCTTATAATGAGAAATAATGTAGTTATAAACAATGTAGAAAGAGCAAAGAAACTACAAAGCAATGCTGAAAGCAAACTTGGGTCCTAAAAACAAGGCCTGATGAGGTACCCAATCAAAAAGAAATCTCTATGAAATGGAGAAATAAAGAAAACCTAGTGGGAAAAACTCTACTATAAAAAGAGATAGCTGAAAACCTAGTGAAGGACTGCAGAAGCCTCCAACTAGAGGAATTATTTTGAAAGATAGGAACAAGAAAAATCATGAAGAAAACCACTGAATAATGTAGTAGATGCAAACTATATAAAAAAGGAACTACTGATTTGTATAACTTCCTCTAAGATAGAACCTAACCAAGTAGAGAAGACTATAATCTACATCGAATTAGTAGGCAAACAAAGGAAAACAATTGAACTCAAAAATACATATGGCATGAAACACCAAAGCCTAAAGAGATAATTATTTGAACCAAGGAAGTATGATAAATAACAAAAGAATCCCCCTAATGTAGACAAGGGTGAGGTGATAGGAAACTAAGAAAGTGGGCCAATATCTCCTCTAAAATATAAAGAACCAAGAACATCAAGAGTGAGAAAGAGGTATTGACATCTATAAAGGATGTCATGGAAGGGATACTCACTTGAGAAAGGAAGAGACACTAAAAGGAAAAAAACTACCCCCCATGGTAGTTTATAATGTAGTTTGAGTACAATAAGTCACAATAATGAAAAAGATCCAAAAAATGCAAGGAGTGACGCTTTATCTCAGTGCATTTCCATAAAAATGCTTACAAATGATATCAACAATGATTAGAAAGGGAAAAGAGCTATTACAACAAATAGTACAACCCAAAAGAAGAGATCCCATGGCACAAAAATGATCCCTAGACCTAAAACATCCAAGATATCCACTATAGAGAAATAAAAAAAAAGTCATGATAGAACATGGAGAAAAATCTAGAAGAAAAACAAACATTTCTAATAAGAGGACTCAACCAACTTTATGAAAATATAACATTTTTCAAAAGCAAAGATGAGATGCTCAAAATATTCCCTCTAGAGTGAAAAACTAAACATCTAGCTTTGACTACAGATAAAGGCAACCAAACTACATCAAAACCTAAAAACACCTACATCACTATCTCCATCTTGGAACTAGCTTTCCAACACTTCTTTTGGATCAAAAAAAGATGTTTGTATGCTCAAGTTATGGCAAAAAAACTAATAGTAGGTCAAAAAAGGGACCTAAAGGGCATGGAAGAGAGATGATGGAATGCTGATATCATGCTGATGTTAGCATTTTACTACTCTAAATTTGACAGCCTATGGATCATTCTAGCAAAAAAAGACTACCATGTAGAAGTGGGCCCAAAGAAAAGGTGGCATCACACCTAACACATGGCAGGTGCTGACATGGGACTAGTGCTATGTGGTAGTGCTCGGGTAGCCATGTGGGTAGGGATGAGGCTAGGTGGGTGCAGAGGTGGTAGGTGGTGGCACTGCTAGTGGAGTTGAGGCCACAATAGTGCATGAGAGGTAGCACTTAGGAATCGATAGTGGCAACTAGGAATCGGTGGCTTTGGCTAGAATAGTGGTGGCATCATCTAAAAAACTGCTTTGATCCAAAAATAGTGAAGTAGCTCATGGAAAACCTTTGAACACTAAAAAATAGCACCCATATGCTAGAAAATGGCCCCATAGGCTAGAAAATGGCCTACAGATCAATTTTCTTTTATTTTTAATTTTTTTTTTTTGAAAATAATAGCCTCGAAGTGCATGCAGGAGACCGTATGGCCTTCTGAGCAAAAAAAATTTCCTCCTAGATCAACATTGTCCAAAATGGACAAACTTTATGTGGAAACAGGGGTTTTTATGCCTTTTGGCTCCATCCATGAAGTCCGTTTGGCCTCAAATTGCTTCAAAAATTGTTGACCCCCCTATTTTCTTAGGAAATACCCAAAAAACTCTAGAACTAATCTTTCAAACCCTCATTTTCTTTTTTCTTAAAATACTAAACAAGCTACAGTAGATCTAGCTTTGATACCATGAAGGGATTTGAGCAAATATGCAAATCAAATCCATGAAGCTCATGAATACCTACATGTAGAAAATCTATCACAAGGAAGAAAAAGACAAGAAGATGCAAGGGTTTGCTCTAAAAGCATGGAAATTATTTTCTCAAATGAAGAAAAGATGATGAATTACAAAGAGATCAATCCTTATAAAAGGAGATCAAAACTCAGAAAGGATAACCTAATAAGTCACAAAAGTTAACCTAAAAGGTAAAATCTATTTAATAATTACTAATTAATTATTAAATAGAGTGAAAAAATGCATAAAACAAAATCTTAAGAAGGGAGAAAAGGTAATTTGAAATTAAATTAACCTTTTTCTCTAACTAGCCAATAGATAAGGCACCGATCATCTACAAGATCAACATGTTTCTTATTGTTGCATATTTGGGATCTATCAAAATCAAATTTATAAACATCCATTTCCCTTTCTATTTAAGAGTTGAAAGGATACCCTCACTCAAGTTGTGAATTTCATTGGATTTGCAATTTTCTACTACACATCTTTGTTATTGCATAAGTATAGGATAAATAAGGGTTTAATCTACTTTGTCTATATTTAGTTGTATGCTCTTGACACTAGTACCATATGAAGAATCTATAGGTTCACTCACCTAGCTTTTGTAGAGTCTAAAGTAGAAGAAGTGTCCATCCTTATAGTTGGTCCCAGTGTCTGAATGGGTATGTCATAGATGGGAAGTAGCTGCCCCTAGATGTATTATGTTTTCATTAGGATTTTTGAAACATGAAATTTTAAAAACACCAAAAACTCCTCCTTAGTGACAATGCAATTAATTTCTATCCCTTGAAAGTTCTTACTAATATAATAAATAACATGTTTGATGGCTCCTTATTTTTATCTAAGGACATCACTTATGCCATAATCTAAAGCATCAATGTGGATAGGAAATGGAAGGCTCCAATTAGGATCTCTCAATATAGGTTCTTTGTTAAGACCTCCTTTAGTAGATGAAATAATATGTCACAGTCTAAACTGAATAAAAATTTAGAATCCTTTTTCAAAAAATTATATAGTGGAAATACAATCTAACTAAAATATTTTATGAATCTCCTATAGAACCAATATGTCCAAGAAAGATATCCTTTTGATTTCCTAGAGTAGCCAAAGCATTGATCACCTATATCTTAGCTAAGTCAACTTGAATACCAATTGATGAAATGTAGTGTCCCAAGACAAACCCTTCTTTCATCATCATGTAGCATTTCTTACTATTCAGAGAAAGATTATACTCTTGACATATTTTGAGTACTTTCTCTAAATTAGCTTGTGCTTCTTTAAAGATAGATCCATATGCAATGAAGTTACCCTTATAAATCTCTATAAACTCAAAAAAAATATCATAAAATATACTAATCGAAGCCCTTTGGAAGGTGGTTGGTGAATTACATAAACCTCAAGGAAGAACTAAGTATGAAAATGTTCCCTAAGGGTTGGTAAAGATAGTTTTATCTTGGTCTTTTGGTGCTATCTTGTTCTATTTGTACCCAATAGACCAATCCAAAAAAGAAAAATACTTCTTTCTAGATAAGTTATCAAGAACTTGATCAATGAAAGGCAAGGGGAAAAGGTCATTCTTAGTTGTTGAGTTGAGTTCTATGTAGCCCACAAAAACTCTCCATTTACCCCCTTCTTATGTATAGTGACTAGAGGAGAAACCCATTGAGTATCAAAGATGGGGTAAATGAATTTAGCATTTAGTAACTTTTTTAATTCAGTCTCTACAATGTCCCTTAATACTATATTGATTCTTCTTTGTGGCTTCCTAACAAGTTTTCATTAAGGGATTATGTAGATTCTATTGGTACAAAACTTGAGATCAAGACCCCTCATGTATTTTTAGTCTCATGCATATTATTCCTAGTTCTCCTATAGCATCTTAATGTGATTCTCTTGATGGGCAGGAGAAGGAATCTTGCTAATATTCAATTCTTTACCTAGACTTACTCCTAGTTTGAACACTTTTGTACCATTATTACTTCTGGAAAGTCAGATGAATGCAAGTCATGAGAGAGTAATGTGTGAAGGTATTGAAATTCCATAGGGAAGTTAGGTGTACTCTTAGGAGGAAGGAATATTTCTAAGGGACAATTCTTTTCACCAGAGAGTGGGGAGTTTGGACCATACTTATTAGATAGGATAGCTATTAAAATATCATCGTCTTCATGAGAAACCATATATGGGTTCTTATTAATTACCATAAGCTGGCTTATTGAATTAGCTTATTTTTCATTATCACCTAAGTTAGGCCATAAGGCTTGGTCTTCTTATAATATTGGTTTAGCAAGGGTATAAAATGCTAATTTCTTAGTATTTATGCCATTAGAAATTTTCATTTTTCCATAATGATATGATATATTGGCAACCATGGTGGCTAACCATATCCTTCCTAGAATGATAGGATAACCTCCATAAGTGGAATTAGGAGAAAAATGACAAAATATACTAGGTACTCTCACAAATCCAACATGAAAATTAAATCTTCAATCATACTATTAGGTTTAATAGTAGAGCTATCAGCAGGTTGAAGGATGGTGGGGGTTTCTCTTATGACAATAATTTTTAGGTGAGTCTGAACATCTCTTGTCATGACATTGATTGCTACTCCTAAATTAACTAAGTAATTCTAGAACTTTCCTCCATTAATGTAAATAGTAACAACTTGGCTCAAGGATCATATTACTTAGGAATTAAAAAAACTATACAAACAACTAACCCATGACATGAATAATTTGGGGATATTTTATTTTCTACCAGGGTATTTGACACAAGCTTCTTTGATGGATTTTGTATACAATAGAACTTATTTAATAGCATCCAAAAATGGTGTCTATTGTCACAAAGGTTTTCACCCTTGTCCAAAGTTTTTACCTAAGGACAACCTTGTGAAACATGGAAACAACCTCCAAGTCGTGGGACTTGAACTATGAGGTTGAGTCTTCAAAGAAGGCTAGCTTCCTTTACTATCAAGGTGCACCTAATGACTCTTGGAGAGGAAAAGGGAGAAGGAATGCATGAAAGAAAATCTACCTATTCTAATCTAAGGGGGTGATGCACCAAAATAGAATGTTCAAACCAATCTTTGCCCATACATGCACTATTGAACCATCATGACACCAAATAATATACACATTCAGACTTGCTTTAAACTAACAACCACATGCAGATCAGAAAACCCAAATGAATGACACAAGGAAAGAGAGGATTCACTTATATACCATTCATAGGCCAAAAGAGATACAGTCATGCAAGATTGTAAATCTCTACAATACACCAATGAGAGGCAAATAGTTCTTGCACTTTACATCAACAGCTAAAGGAGATAACGTAGAATGTCATACAGTTCAGAGGCAAAGGGAATTTACACATAAAATTGCAGAGCAATATTAGAAAAGTCAAAGAAGACTCAACCTTTTCAAAATCTACAAAATTTACCTTTATAGCTCAGGCATAAATGGATATTTTTCAACTAAAACTACTCTACAACCACTACCATTAAGCCCCAAAGAGAATAATCATGGAGATCTAAAGAAAATTTGATCTGAGCATAGATCCAAATGTAATGATATCTAATCTTGGTTGGAACAGGGGCCTGGGAAGATAGAAATGGTGCCATTAAACTATTATGACCGGGTAGATGGATTGGATCAGAGGTGGTAGAGTGTTCTCTCGCATTCACTAAGTTCAAAATTCATACAAGAGTAGTTGGCATTGATCACAAAGATCAAATCATGCAACAAAACTTGATTTCCCCTATTTCTAGCTCATGAATCAACAAGGTCAAATAGTCAACTAGATTCTGGCACTAGGATGAGCCATGTGGACCAACGATCTTCTTTTGTTTTTCCACTCTGCAAAGTTTGCACGCGGTTGACCATATCTTTTAACTAACTATGCCACCTCCTCAAAAACCCTAACCGCAATGTTACATAACCGCCAGTTCAACTATCAATGCTAACTATTAATACCTTGGTTGGGCCCGCTAGGACATGTGTCCCTTAGGAACTTTCTTGCAATGTTTAATCTTTATGCACTTCCATATTGTGGGCAAGTGTTGATTGTCAATCTGCAAAAGATCAATGATCGAGAAAGATTCTTTGTATACTGCACCTATCCACAAAAACTTGGGCCCATGAAACACTTTGACATCTGACTCGGCCTGACCTTGCTCAACTGGCATCACCCTGGCATACAATTGGCACCACCTTGGTGACCCACACAAGGAAAGGGTCCCACAGAAACACGTGACAACAAGGTGCTTGCCTGCATTACTTAAAGTCCTCGTATCTTTATATTGTGGGAAAGCATGAGCCCTTGATCAGATCACATTGTACGATGGAAGGTATAATTGAGAACATGTGACATCGTGGGATAGATGTCACCAGGGCACTTTCCCACATTACTTAATTACCTCACATCTTCACATTGTGGGCATGTGCCAGCCATTGGTCTCAAGGGATCCAATGGTGATATATAACCTGTACCTTCTAAACCTTTGTGAATATCCACCATGACATCATCCGAACATGCATCACTAGGGAACTTGCCCACATTGTTAGAAAGTTTGATGAAGCTCAAAATGTGGGAAAGTGGGTGCCAATAAAATCGCCAGCTCACCCTGCCACCTCCCATCCTGCGGCCCACAAGAAGAACATGGACCCACCTACCACACATTGCTAAGGGGCTTCCCCACAATGTTTAAAGATCGCTTGTTTTGATAATGCAAGAAAGTGCTCACCATAGATCTAAACCAGATTTGATGGTGTAGAAAGTTGTAGGCTGGCGGAAATGAACTTAGGAAATACCATAGGTTTTAAATGTTTTAATTTTTTGATAGTTCTAGGCCATTAAAATAATATAAAAGATGGGAAATAGCCATTGGGTGGGGTTAAGAATTTGAATTCAAATTTTTGGCAAGGGGGGGGAAAATGGTAATAGTGTCCTTACAGTCTTTTTTTTCAAATTGGATAAAAAATTCTATAATAATTGGATTTTTAATGGGGATAGCAAGGTTAGAAAGCCTCTAAGGAAAGTGTGGAGTCTTGGCTACAAGAGCTAGTGGTTGTACAAGGAAATCATCCTCTTCAAAAGGTGCATCCTTAGTGGTTACTTTTATTATGATTGGCCCTTTAAGTATAGGAAGAGTGGTTATTGACCTAAGTTGTAACTCATTAACATGAATGGAGTAGGTTTGTTTTTTATTAGTTTTAAAAGAGTATTCTTGCATTTGAGATTATGTTTTCCTCGAATTAGGCATAGGTTGGGTATGTAGCTAAGATTTCTTAGGTGGGTTAGGATTGGCTATAGGAGGAGGAAGCATTATAGATTATTCATGTGGTTGCTACAAGGCTCCATACTTCTAGTTATGCCACCATTGGGGTGACTACTTTTAGTTACCTTCTGGAGGTTTTCATTGATTAGGTTGTTACTACTAGTTAGGAGAATTAGATTTCCAATTTTTGTTGTTGTCATTTCTCAAATGGAGTTTTCTTCCATGATTGATTATTCCATGGTGGTTGAATTTGGTTAGGAAACAAATTATTCTCATAATTAGGATTATTTGGGCCAATATTCTATGAATATGGATTTTTCCATTGATTATAAAAAATTACCAAATTTTTGTAGAGAGTCTTAAGACATACCTTATATCTGGGTCTTTGGCATGTATTTAGAAACATAAAGAATGTCTCTATTCTCATCAATAGCTCTAATATCCATAGGCATTACATGACGTTGGGTGTCTAGGTTGGCAAGTGTCTTGCATTTAAAATTCCTCTTCTTTTTTGTACAATGGGAGAAAAATTTGGCTAGCATAGCTTCAACTTCCTCATGTTATTTTTTATCTTGCATGGTATCCATTTGAGTAGAAAAATTGTTGATGATGTCCTTGAAGTTAGATAAGAGACTAGAAAGCTCTACTTTAGATACTCTAAAACCATTGTACTTACTAGATTTAAGTTGAATCCATCCTTCTTTCTTCATAGTTGCTCTTGAATATTTGAGGAATATTCTTTTGATATCTTCCTAATTTTTGTGAGTAATATCACCTCCTTTCATAAGATCTAGAGCTTTAACACATGCATCATTTACACCTTTCAATAAAAATATATTTTTTAGAATCCTCATTCACTTGTTGTTGAGTATTTTTTTGTAGATTGAACATGAATATGGAGACATAATCTTCTAATGTCTCATCCTCCTTTTGTGACATTTCAAAAATGTTGTCACCTTTGATATCATACCCCCTACAATACTTATATTTTTTCAATAAAAAATTCTTCATTTCATCCCAATAAGCTACAACATTAACACCTAGTCCTATGAACCACCTTAAAGTTGCTTCTTTTAGAGTGGAGGAAAACAACTTCAACCTATGAGCATTAGTGGTATAATCATAACTCCTACTGATAATATCAAACTCAGAAATAAAGGTCTTAAGATATTTAGTGATTAGTCCATAGAATTTGGGGAGTGCAAAGGATTGAATGTTCTTTAATTTGTTATTATCATGTTGGTATTGAATAGGAAAGGGGAGAATAGGTTGAGCTATCCTTGGTGGAGGAGGTGGAGAACTTTGTCTTCCTAGCTAATAGATTATGAGAGCTAGATGGGTATCTTGATATTTTGGTTCACCAAAGAGGTCACTTAAGTACATTGATCCTTCTGAAGATAGAGGTGAGGGAAATTCTTCTTGGGCATCATAAAATATATTTTCAAATGGTTGTATCTCTTCTTGGTTTCTTTCATGTTTTCGTCTTGAGGAATTTTAGGCTAGAGATAAATAATTTCTTCTATTTCAAAGACATCATTCTTAGGAAGGAATCTACCAAGGTGGTCTCTTCTTCTATGCACAAAAAAAAACTTTCTATTCTATGAAAACTCAGAAAATGAGTCTTATCAAGGTTTAGATTAATACCATTCCCAACAATGGAACAAAAAATGCTTTCCTAATTAATCGGTTTGGAAACTAAAGCTCTACAAAAACTACTTAGGGATTGGGCATCCTTAAGAAATGACCAAATAACTTATTGGACTCATTTAGTGTATCAACTAAGGACATATACTTGAAATGGTATTTACAAAATATATTCTCTAAAATAGCCTAATTTCCATCATTGAACTATGAAACTAGAATGTTGAAACTAAGTAGGAAATATAATGGTTAATCTATTGCAAAGGAATTTAAATTTAATTAGGATACTACTCTATTTTCCTATGTTATAGGAAAAAGCAATAGTTGTGCTACTATGTGGCTACAAAATTAGTAGAGTACTAAATCATTCTAAGAAAAATAGGAAACTAGTTATACTATCTAAATTAACTCACCAAGTAGACCTCTTCAGATGAGTGATGAAAAAAATACTCAAGACAAAGTATTGGAAGTCAACAATGTCATTTTATCGACATTCAAACCATCATAAGTACAACTAAAACAAAAAACTATAATATCAAATATTGTTGTTGGATTGTAGGGTAAAAGCATAGATCTATGTCACCATTCAGGATACCAAAACCTGTTTTGGTCAAATCTCATTTCTCTATCAAAACTCTTTTTTTTTCAAAAACTAAAAATACCCTTTGATAGATCTCAAACTCAATATCATTATTTTATAAGTTCTTCAGTGTTTTGATTTGTTCTAATATGTTATAATTTCAAAATATTATAAGTCGATATTTCAACATTTTAGAAGATGCTCCCTCAAAAAAGGGGAAAAAAATAGTAAATTATAACAAAAAAAATTAAAAATTATATTTATCTCTAGAGGAGAGGGTCCTCTTCATGAATATGTAATTTTTTTTCAAGAAGGTATAGATTTTATGGGGAAGTTTTGACAGGAGGAAAAAATTATTGGATTCTGATAAGGTCAAGCTTGAGTACTTATAACAAAGAAAATGTACATAAAAAATAATAATTATTTTTTTTGTTCCCTAGCTATACATTTCATCTATAAGATATTTTCAAATGAGATCAAAAAAAGAATATTTGCATATACTTGTTTGACGGGAACTACACTCTATATTTGTTACAATTTAAAAAGGGGCTTCAAATTAAAAGAAAATAAATAAATTTGTACTCTAAAATTTTATAAAAATTATAGGCATAAAATTCATCCAATTCTACACATTTCATTAGTTTACACCATCTTCAAATTCTAAACACAAATACCATTTGTTTTGTCACTAATGTTGAACTATTGCATTCTAATATCTTGTTTGTTTATAAAAGGTGACACAAGTTTGTGCTTTTACCCTATAATAAACTTCTTGACTAATTGGAGAAGTCCAAACAATAGCTTATTTATAACAAAGTAAGGAGAAAGAAACTTCCTAAGACTATGATCCTTCAACAACAAGGATTAAGTAGAGACTTTGATGAATTACAAAAATAATAGATATATTCATCCTATCAAACAAGTCTTCCATCAATGTAGCCCAACATAACTCTAGATTTACATATGGGTAATTTGTAGTTTCTTTGACCTAATATGAAATACTAACCACTTTGTTTTATTTATTGGATGAACCCATCAACACATGCTTGGTAACACTTCTTCAATTCTATTTGATTCATTCCTACAAAATGTCCAATTTTAAATACATATCTATACCAATAATACATAAAAATAATTAAATTTACTAACTAACTTGTTCTTGCTCACATCACACATAGCTACAAGAAAATACCCAATAAATCTTAGGGAAGAAAGAAATAGATTCATCAATACATACACATTTGATTTCATCTAACAACCATAAGTATTAACAATACTATTATAATAATGAAACCATAATATGGTTGGAAGACCATATGAGTCTATAATTTTATATAGAAATATGATTAAAAATTCTTTGAGCATAAAGCATAAAAAACCTTCTAAATAATCATTAAAACCAAAATAACTATATGCGAATAATGAGCCCCATCAGATAACACACGTTTGAATTTTTAATTTGAGCCTAGAATTAACAAGGATGTGTGTGAAAATGATGACTAGATTAATGAAAAGAATGAAGAGATAGATTTTATTGAAAAGAACAATACATGGATACTAGTATCAAGACCTAGAGATAAGATTGTGATTGGAACATGAAGGATAGAAAGGATAGTTTATGAGGAACAAGGCCAAACTTATTTGTAAAGCTTATGCACAAGAAGATGGAATTGACTATAGTGAAAACTTTGCCCCTATTTCAAGATTGGAAGGAGTTAGAACATTACTACCATATGGAGCTTACAAGAGATTCAAAGTCTACCAACTAGATGTTAAGTCTCTATCTATGAATGAAATTCTAGAATAAGAGGTCTACATTGATCAACTTGAAGGATTTGAGGTACCAAATTAGAATCACATGCTATGTAAACTAAATGAATCCATGTATGGATTAAAGAAAGAACCAAGAGAATGGTATGAAAGGTGGTATCCCTACTTGATTATAATTAGATTTGTTAGAAGAAGTGAGAATAGTAACCTGTACTTGAAGAGTGAAGTTGAAGATAAGATTCTAATTGCATAAATATTTGTTGATGACATAATATTTGGTGGTAATGATTTTTTGTGCAACTCATTTGTTGATAAGATGAATAAATAGTTTTAAATGTATAATATAATTTGGTGAGATAAAGTTCTTGATTGGTTTACAAATTTATCAAATAAAAGGAAGAATTTATGTGACTCAATCTAAATGTATTGAGGATATTCAAATAATGTTTGGTGTGGATGAGTCAAAAGTAATTGGCACCCCTAAAGTCACTTGATGCAAATTATCAAAGGAAAACTCGATACAAGTGAATAAGACATGTATAGATCTATAATTAAAATTTGTAGAATGTAGTTCATAGAAGACTTGATAGTGCACATGCATTTGAAATGGTTGCAATATTTTCAGTCAATCCTAAAGAGACATAAATGACTACAGTAAAGATGATATTCATGGATATCTAAAAGGAATAAACGATTATAGTTTATGGTATATAAAGAAGGTAATTTTGAACTAAGAGTCTACATTGATGTTGACTAGGAAGGAAAGGTTGATGGCAGAAACAGAACAAGTGGAGGAGCTTCTTTTTAGGAGAAAGATTGGTTACATAGGTAAGCAAGAAAGAACGTTGTATTTCCCAATCTACTATTGTAGCTGAGTATGTTGTTGCTGCAATTAATTGTTTAAACATTGTTTAGATCAAGCAACATTTGGAAGGTATGCAAGAGGAAGTAACCAAACATATTACTATGTTTTGTGACAATGCAAGTGCTATTAATTTATATATAAAAAACTATGTGATGCATGAAAAAACCAATCACATATCTAGCAATTTTCACAACTTAAGTGAGCAAGTTAAAGAAAAAATAAGTCAGATTGGAGTATGTGAAGTCTAAGGTGAAAATAGAAGATATATTTGCAAAGACATTTTCTAAGGATGCTTTTGAAGTTTTGAGAAGTAAGTTAGGGGTCCTTCCCTATCCAATGTTCATTAAATTAAGATTTTTAGGATTAATGAGACAAAAATAATAATTATATGGAAATATAACCAATATCATAAATAAATAATGCACATAGAAGAGAAGACAAGACACAAATTTTAACATGGTTCACCCAATTTCTAGGCTACAACCACCAACCAGTCAGTCCAATGTTATTATTTGTTGGAAATAATCAAGACTAACAAGGTTACTGAGAGGGGAGGGGTGAATCAATATCTCTAAAACTTTAAATTAATTCTGCATAATAACATATTCACCATTCATCCATCTAATCTACTGTATGCATGAAAAGATAAACATTTATAACACATGAACACACTGATTTGGTAACCTAGAAACCTTCCAATTAGAAAGTAAAACTGGGGTGGGGATGATGCCCACAAAACTTCAATACTGTAGTATAAAGTTGGCCTATTAAGGCTTACAATGATCACTTTTGATGATCTTCCCTGTTAGGAGCAAGTAGGATTGCTAGATCCACCTTGTTAGAGGATTTACAAACATACAATGAAGTATGCACTCTATTAAGAGATTTACAAAAGACTATTAAGTCTACCCTGTTAAAGGATTTACAAACTGATTCACCTATTAGAATGAAGCAGTGGATCTGGTTACAACTGATTGCTGATAAGATCCTTTATGCTCTAATCACCTGATGTGATAGATATAACTTTTCTGTATCTATGTTGACCTTGTTGTATTCCTCTGTTCTGCTGCTAATTCACTTTCCTTCTTCTCAAAATATTGCAATATATTACCAACAATGACATACAACATTTCTTCTCTTCAAATGATATATACCATTCCAATATTTACACTGGCAAGGTTGGCCAAACACAAGTGAACAAATCTTTACTGAGTCAGCCAGATAGTAGAAAACTTGGGTTCCTCAAACTGAATTGGTGACCTTCTGATACTCGACATCCACTACAATACACTACATCATCATGCACTTGGTAAGATTAGAGGCAGGGTCCATACTAATCATTCTAAGTAGCTTGGAACTTGGTAACCATTGGTGTCTCGGTGAATATTGTGTCACTCGGTAAAAATTGAATCCATTGATAACCTTCTTCACTTGGTAAACACTGATTCCTTCATTTACCTTTTTTACTCAGTAAACACTAAGTTCTTTGTTTACCTTGATCACTCAGTAAACACTAAGTTCCTTCATTTACCTTGATCACTCAGTAAACACTAAGTCCTTTGTTTACCTTGATTACTCGGTAAACACGAAGTCCTTTGTTTACCTTGATCACTCGGTAAACACTGTGAAGCTTGGTGACCACTAATTGCTTGGAGAACATTGTTCTACTTAGTAACCACTATGAACTTGGCAAACATTGCTAAACTGACCATATGCTCAATTTCCAAAGGAATACTTGGTATAAACTTGTAGACTGAGTGATGAGCTCAGTAAGCATTTAGAATCGAATAAGTGTTGTAACTAATGACAAATATATCATAATTCCAACAATCTCCCCCTTTGGCATTAGTGACCAAAAACACTTATGATCCAAAACTTATATACAACATCTAACATACTGATGACTAATTCAGCTAAATATACATGGCTTCCTTACATATAACTCCCCCATACAATATACACAAGGTATTTACATGAGTTATATGACTTTTATTTATAGTATCTCTTTGTCCCATTTGTACATTTATCTCACCAATATTTCTTCCTGAGTATCTCTTTCTCCCCCTTTTTGACAATAATGCCAAAGAATAAAATAATGTATTTACATAAAGACACCAAAATGTGAGATAAAATCAGAATGTACCTGGAGAATGAGTTGCAGAGTTTAATCCCAATTTTTTTGCAAGATTTTGCATGTGGATGGAGCTACTTGAACTTCTACAGAGAGTTCAATCACATGTTCTGCAATAGAGAAATTGTTGTCATGGATCAATGTTTTTGAATGTGCAATGTGCTTCTACATTGTGTCCATGATGGGAAGGATCATATTTTGAATATCTAACAATGTAGATCGGATCCTTGCCTCTTCTCTCAATAATTCTGCCTGCTTCTCTGGAAAAAATTGTATCCTGAGGTGATGAGATGAGCTTGAACTGGGGTCAAGCTTCAAGTTTTGTGTGCTTGCCTTCAGATCCTCATCTATCTTATTAAATTTCTCTCTTATCTCCTTAGTATACTCAGTAACATCACAAAGCTTAGCAAAAAGAGATGTTACATTATTAAAATAATTTTCAATGTTGACCAAAACTATGGTTAATTCAACCTGTTTTATTGCTATATGCTGAGCAATGTGCTCAAGCACCTTATTATCAAACTTCTTTTCTACCTTCTCCATCAACTTTTTTTGACTAGAGGTGTCCTCATTGAATTTATTTACAACCTCTTCTAACTAAATCAAAATGTGTTGAGTAGAATCTACTTCAACATCTATAGCTTTTGTAATTATATTCCAGGAATTCTCAATTATTCCATATTCCTTATCCCTTTCAGACCTTAGCTGCTTATGTGCAGCCTTCATCTCAATTAGTTGACTAGCATACCTCATTTCTTCAATGGTAGCATTTTCATAGTCAATCTTTGGGATTACTATCTCTGTTTCTAAGTCAATATATTCAGGAATTTCCTTTCCAATGATCATAAGTCTTAATGATTGCTTTTGTTTGACTTCTATGATGACTGGTTTGACCTTAGGAATAGACACAATAGTAGAGATGGAAGGAATAGCAGTGAAAATTGGGATGCTTGAGGGTTGAGTGCCAATAGGAGTATATACTGGATCAAAAACTAGAGCACTTGCCAGAAATGGTGATACACTCGGTAATGTAGTATCTGAACTAACTAGGTCTGAAGTAGATGTAGATAATGCTGACAAAATTGTGGAACAAATTGGAATTGACAAAATTGTGGAACTTACTGCTATACCAACTAATGATGATGGAGCTGAGAAGGCTAGCTCGGTAGCTGAAGAAGAGGGATGCAGCTCGATAGATGAAGTGGTAGACACTTCCATTGTTGATACCTGGAGCTGAGATGTGGCAGGTGTAGATGATAAATCTGATGTAGATGTTATCAAACCTGCTGAAGTTGAGTCCAACCTTGATGATGTCACAATTTTAGGTGGAGAGTGAGGAAAGGATGCAAGAACTGCTACTGCAATTTTCACTGGATCATCTTCCTCCTTATCTTCCTCTTTAGCTTCTTCCTCCTTGTCTTTTTCCTCTTTATCTTCCATCAGTGCATGGAGCTCTCTTGGTGAGACTGTGATGGATGGAGTGCTCTCAAACTCATCATCATTGTTGCTATCATCATCTTTGATTTCTACTAGGTCTTCACTGGGCTTATGTAGACGATAGATGTTTTTCCACATGTTTGTAGCATCATTTGCAACATGTTCAATGTCTTTAATCAAAATCAAACAGGTGTGGAATCTGATCATCATTTTACCTTCATAGCTTTTCATTTCAATTTTTACTTCTGCTCTAGTGAGACTTGGTCAAAGATTCTTTAGGGATTACTCATAAATATCTTTTACTATTTGGGTGGCTGACTCCCATCTTAGTTGCAATCTCTCCAATAGTTCTTTTGAGATTTGAGGGGCAATCTAGTCTGGGGAGTATTTCCATTTACCCATCTTATTGAGTACCAGTTCCTTAATCTGCATTTTCTCAGCATCTGTTCTAGTTTCAAATTTCAATGCCTTGAAATTTGTGATGCTGGCTCCTTCTTCCAATTGTTTGAGCCTTTGCTTGAATGTGGGTGCAGGCCTAACTAGTATAGGTTCCTGCTTACCTTTTTTGGTTCTTTTGGTAAATACTGTAGTAGGCTTTTTCTTAGGTTTGGTAATGATTACCTTACCTTTCTTCTTTGGTTGTTCTTCTGCAGATTCTTCTTCTCCTTCTTCTTCTTGTCCTCCTTCTTCTTCACCTTTTCTCTCGGTGAGCATAAGAGGACTAGTTGAAGTTTTCAATTTGGCTATTTTCCTCTTGCCCTTGCTTATGGCCTGTGATAGCTTGATTTCAAGCTCAATTCTAGCCCTAGCTTCATCATAGGTTCCAAAAATTTGTTGCCTTGGGTCTACTGGCTCATTTACTAGTGTTTCTATAATATCTCTAGCTTCATCAATATTTACCTCATAGGGAAGAGGTTTCACCCATGCAACTCGGGGTCTGACTGCCTGAATGTATACCTTGTCACAGTCAACCATGAAGCATACATCATCCTTATAATCTTCAAAAAGCTTGGGAGGAATTCTAAATCTATTATTCATCCTCTCTTTGAAGTCTTCAAAATAGTTATCCATTACCTTATCAAAATTTATACCCATTTCTACAATAAACTCATTTATCTGATACAAAATTGGAATATCTTTTCTCCATACAACTATACCTTTAGAAGGGAAAAACTTTTGTACATAGAAAAATAAACAAACTAACAAAGAACCAAATTTACAAGAGTTGGTTTTTGAGGTCCTTATACTGTCCATGTTCTTATTTAGTTGTTTCAATAGCACATCTGCTAGGTCAAACTCCATATTCTTCTTCACAATCTTATAGGCTAAGCCCACAGCCTCACAGGGCACACTATTCAATCTGCTGAAACTATACATCTTATATGCAATTAAATAAATTCCAAATCTTAGCTCTACATTAGATACATTTTCAAGTTTCAATCCTCTGCCATCCCATTCAACTAGGGTTAACTTCTGAAGTTCATCCCGACTTAGGGTTTTAGTGGTTTTGGATTTGCTCAACATAGGTAAACCTGTGATCTTATGAATCATCTTCTTTGTTATTAGGATGGGTTGCTCTAACCACAACTAACCATTATGCACATGGCTTAAAATGTATCTTATCCATTTCATTTGAAAGTTCCTTGGCAAGTCCAGGATATGGGTCAAACCTTTGGTTTCCAGATGCTTGTGCTTGGGTTTGAGGGTTCCATCCACACATAACTCGGCTAAGGCATTACCCATATCTAGTGTCCCTATCTCTTGAACAGTGCATTTTAAATGATTACAAATGTCATTTATAAGTAGTACCTTTGGTGGAATTTGCAATTGGGCTCCATGCAGGTCGAGCGATTCAACTATGGCGAGAACGAGTTTGAAGTTAGGTGATTTCCATTCCACTCTCTTCACAAGCATTTTAGAGCCTCTCTTTTCCTTGTTGCTGCTGGTGCTTGTGGATGTCATTGCTACTTGGTGAGTGAATGATTTTGCAAAAAAAATTCTTCACTAGAAAATTACTTCAAATCACTTGAACTCACTTTCATGCTCTTGGAGATCTCTTCGCTCTATATATTCTAAATTTGCGGTGAAAAATGAGATCAAATTTTTCCTTTTTGATGAAAAATCTACCATTAATGCTCGAGTACAAAGGTAGCTAATATGACCTAGGGTTTTTCAGATAGTCACCGACTTACTTGGTAAACCTTGCAACTCGGTGAACAAATAAAACTTTTCATATTCTTGACCTAGCTTGGTTAAGTCTAAAACTAACCTTGCTCAGTAGATGCACCACAGTGAACTATGTCTTGTATCTGATATACTAACTTTCCATTTGCACTGCTTCATTCTAGAACTGCTTAGGATATTGCTTAAAGATGTAGTCCCTAATCTTCCTTGATGAGTCTAATTAGAAATGGTGGAGTCACCCACTTCTTGAGTGACATTGCCATTATTTGAACTTTTTGGCTTGGTAGATTTAGGAGTCCACTGTTGTCTCATATGTTTTTGAATGCTGTCAGCTTTGGCTTTCTTTTCATCTTCAATTCTTCCTATGTTCATGCAATTCTTTGATATATGACCAAGTTCAGTACATGTATAACATCTTATAGTAGTATCTTTCTTCCTTAGGTGATGCCTTGCACAATTAATTCCAATATGTCCATATTCTCCACAATAATGACATTTGCACCAAGTATTGTAGTCCCAACCAAATAATGCATGGAAAATTTGTTTTGCTGGATTGAGGGATTTAGATTTGCACTCAGATGCCTTGTGACCTTGTTTCTTGCATTTGTGACATTTGCCTTCAAATTTTGGTTTCTCTTTGCATTCATTTTCTTTGTGACCATGTTTATTGCAGTTGTAGCATTTACCATTGAATTTTCTTTTACCTTTGCTCCAACATTTGTTTGATGTATGTCCTATCTTGCCACAGTGATTGCAAGTGGGTCTTTGATTCCTTTGAGCACCTTGTTTGGAGGTTTCACCTTCTTCCTCGTATCCAAGACCAGCTTTACCTTTTTGTCTATGAAGATTCTACTCATTTTGTTGATTCCATTGATCCATATTTGTTTGAGATTTTATCATCCTTTCATTGACTTGGTTTTCAAGATTTAAGTCATTTTCCAAACTTTCATTGATTTTTCTTTCAGATCTCAGATCACTTTGTAAGCTTGCATTGATTTGTCTTTCAGTGATTAAATCATTTCTCAAACTTTCATTCTCAGATCTTAGATTCATAATTTCTTCATTTGCATTAGATAGTTGACCCACAAGATCTTCATGTTGAAGGGATTGATTATTTCTTACCTCTAAGTCTTCATTTGCCTTGTTTCTCTATTCCAAAACTTCACATAGCCTAATGGATTAGATTTCCTGTTCTCTTTTGATCTTTCTTACTTCTTCATACAGAGAACCATTTTTTGCTAGGAGTTCCTTGATTGCTTCATTAGCTTCATTTGAACTGCTTGATGGCAAAAGGTCTTCAATCTTTTCTTCAATATACTGATGATCATTCATTTGTCTTGTAAGTGTAGACACCTAAAAATCTCTAGAAAATAAAGTATTTTTATTTTCTGAAAAATTCCTGATGACATCATCATTTATTAATTAATTAATTATTTTATTTATTTATTTATTTTTATGCCATTAAATCCCTTTATCTTAATTAAAAATATTTAATTAAGGAATCCCTCCCAAAAATGTTTAAATCTTATTTAAACATTATTTCCTTATTTATTAATTATTTAATTAATAAATTGACCAAAAAACCCAAAATAAATAAAAAAATTATTTTTTGCCCAAAACTTGGCCAATTTCCTTAAGACCACTAACTTCTTCCAAAATCTTCTAATCCTTCTTTAATTTTGATTAAAGGCTAATCCCATCATTTCCTACCCCTAATCCCAACTCAAAATATTTAATTAAGATTAAATATTAATCCTCATGTTTATTAAAAAAAATTTAATAAATATCTCCTCAACCCAAACCCTTGAAATAAATAAAACTTTATTTATTTCTTAAAAATCTAATTTGTCCTCATCCTAAGAAGTTCTAGACTCTTCTAGAAAGTCTTCATCCTCATCCTAGGAAATTCTAGACTATTCTAGAAAGTCTTTATCCTCATCCAAAGTCTAGACTCTTCTAGAAGATGTCTTTAAACCTAATCCTAATCCTCTCCTAACTTTGTCACATTCCCTAAAAATGGGTTAACACTTACTAACCCAAGCCAAAGTTAACAAATATCTCCTCTTTCACCCACCCTCATTAAATGCCATCCACTTTCCTATCCCTAAGCTAATCCTAAACCATCCTAATCCATATTCTAATAATTTGCACAATCCTAAGCAAGCTTAAAACCCTCCTAATCAAGCCCAAGTCAAAATTTCTCTCATATCCCTCAAAATATCTCAACCATAAAACTTTATGAAGCCCACAAGGTCATAAATGACTCTTCCAAGCCCTTTTATTGCTCTTACAAGCCATTATGAGGGTCTTTATGAAGATTTTATCCCTTGAGCCTCCTTTGTTGACTCATCCTTCCCCTTTCCTCCATCCTCTCACCATGTGACATGTGTCACTCTTTGATTTGCTATAAGGAAGCACAAACCATGTGCTCTCCTCTCATGCAATCTGAGCCCTCCATGAGGTTTTTCCCATCCTTGCATCTTAGCCCTCAATTCCTCAAGCCTCTTGCCTATAAATTGGATCCTTCCCCTTTGAAAAATAACACAATCCATGAAGTAAACTCATAATGCCATTTTAAGAAGCCATTTTACATCAAAACTATACACTCACACTCAAATTTTAACTCCATTTGAAGCCATTTTTCAAGCATAAGCTTGAGCATACATCCTATCTATTTAGACAAAGCCACTCAACAAGAGAGCTTCTCATTGAGAGAGTCCATTAATGGCTAATATTCTCAATTGAGAGTTCATCTTAGTCTATCTTGAAGTTTATGAATTTTGTTTAGTTTGTAGAAGCTTTATTTAAATTTGGTTTCTATTAGCATACTAACATTTCTCATATACATTTTGGCACGCCCGGTGGGACCCCGCATGGGTCATCTTCATTAGCTTCTTTAGTCAAGTTTTGTATGTCATTTTCTGATTTTGGCTAATTTTTCTTGTTTTTGTGATTGGTAGGATTGTATAAATTGGTTTTGTAGGTCCACACGAGCATGAAGAAGACAAAGGAACTCATAGTATATCTCATAGTGTTTGTAGATTTTTCAAGCTTATAGGTGAACAAAGAACTTGGAATTCTTCTTCCTCTTCTTGTCTATATTCTTCTTATTCCATCTACTTATTCTTCTTCTTCTTGTGGGAGATCTTGGCCATTTTTTTTTAAGGAAGCAAAATCATACACACTTCTTTTTAGTGCTTAAAATGAACCCCCAAATCATACTTAAATCCATTAAAAAATTAAAAATTTGCAAAAAAGAAAAAATCTTTTAACAAGTGAAACTAAACCAATCTAATCATTTGCATCCTTGCAACATCAACGTTTTAGATGCATTCATGAAAAGTTAGGAACACTTCATTTTTGGGAATCTAAAAAGAAATTCAAGTTTCCATTTCAAAAGGTTCAAAATCAACACTAAGTGCACACTAAAATCTAAATCAAACTCAAAGCATCAATCAAGGATAAAATGAACCTCATTTGCAAATATTTTAAAGTTCTTTTAAAAATCTCATGAAAACTAAGAGTCCTAAATGGTTGCCAAAAATTGTCCTAAAAGTTTTGTTATTTGTTCCAAACAAATGTCTTGTTGCAAAATCTTGAATGTTTCTTAGGTTTTTCATGCATCAAAACAATCTAGGAATATCATTTTTGGGCTTGAAATATGCAAACTAGAACACAAAATCTTGAATGAAAACCAAAGTCCAAAGAGTCATTTTCACTTTTGAGTCCAAAACAATCTTGAATGATCTAAGGTTAAAACAAAGCACTTCAAAGTTCTTAAAACAACACACAAAATCTCAATCTTGAATGCTCAAAGGAAAAAAACTTGAATGTTTAATCACTTGTCTTTGAATGAATGTTGCTAAAATCACTCTTGAGTGCCATGGATTAAAATCAAGTTTTTTTTTTTATGAATGCATGATTAAAACAACAAATTAAATCTTGAATTCCAAGGATCAATTAACCATTGCAATATCAAACACTTCATTTGGAGCTTCTAAAATTGAACAAAACAAATCTCTTTTCCACATGCAATTTAGGTAAAGTTTGATTTTTGGACATTTAAGAAACTTTTTTAAGTTAAATACAAATTTAAAAAAATCAATTTGAGTAGTTCCTTGGACTCACCTCTTTTCTAATCACCCATCAATTCAACCATTGGTTGCAATCTCAGCGCCATTTATGGGGATGGGTCTACTTGAAAAAGGTGTTAAATGTTCCACAATCTAACTCACTCACTTGGTGTTTGAACGTTTTCTTTAACTTTATCAAAAATTTTAAATGACCAAAACTCTAGATTAAATCGATCACACTTCAAGTTTAGGCACTAAAATTGAACAACTATTGACGTGGAGGGCCTCCAGGCACGCACTTGAAAAATCAAGTCTCGCACATCGTTGCTTTGGGCTTAAAACAAAATCACACCAACTCTTGAATGCTTTAAAGGAAATTAATCGATACTTGACATGGAGGGCCTCCGGGCATGCGAGTTTGCTTTTGTTGACCCTAACTCTTCTTCTTGTTTGCATTCTTTGATCAATTTACTTTTGGTCATGCTTCAAGTTGGAATTGAACATTGTCTCTTAAACATGAGTGCTTGCAAAGTCTAGATTAGCACACATAAGAGTTAGTTGGTAAAAGAACAAGCGTGTTTTTTTTAGCCCAAGGTCATCCAAGTCTTCTCTCCCCTTATCATCTTTCGAGGCCATCTTGGGTGCATAAGATTAGGATCCAAAACCTTGTTTCTTTTTAGGAGGCCTGCTTGGGGATTTTATCACCCCTTGGATTACCTCAACTCCCATGTTCTGACGGAGTATAAGAACTATGAGGTGAATCGAAAGACACCTCTCTTGGGATCAAGATTTTGTCACTCGAGCTAAGCCTCAAGGAACTTTATACCCTTGAGAAGTGAAAGAGGAGAAGTGGGTTACTACTCCTCTCGGCTGTGTGACATCTTTTTGGTTTCATCTATGGATTTGAGCCTCACGTACCTTGGGTATATCGAGGACTCCCTAACTAAACCAACTGTCAGCCTTGTGGACAACCATCTAGGATGTTAATGTGCTTGAAGTGATTGATCGAAAAATTTGTAGAACACACACACTCCTTGGCGCAAGTATTACATTCAAGGATCAAAAATTCTATCTGGTTATTTCTATCTATTGCTTGGTCTTTTACTTATAGAATGAATGTTTTCCAAACTTGGTCAATCCTAGCTTAGGGTACACTTAGCATAGTCACTGCCTATTCCAGAAGTTGAACAAGTTGAAGCAAAATAACCAAGGTCTCTCAAAGACAAGCAGATTCAAGAATTGATGTCAGAGCAACCCAAACCCAAACAGAAGTTCAACAAAGTTAAACTCAAACCATCTCAAGCATACCAAGAACTTTCAGCCAAGAGAAAGGAACTAACACCAAGTCCTCGAATTTCCAAACTCCACAAAGCAGAGGACAAAGTTGCTAATGAAGCCCTTCAAGACGCCTAGTTAGATTGCACCATCCAATTTAACCAACATCCAGGAGTTAATAATGCTTATGTCTTACCAACTAGGCATGATTTCTATGATTAGACCCCCTTGTTTCTCCACATCTTCTTGCATAAGCTTCACTTTTTCATTAGAGTCATCTTTGTAGGAAAGCCAGCCATCTTTAGTCTTCCCCTTAAGCATTTTAGCTCATCCATCTCATTCAGGACCAAACCATCTAGCAAGCAATCAAAATCTTCACATCCAAGCCTTCAAAAATTGTTTTCACCTTGCTAAAAGTTTGCCATTCCTAAAATCTTTCAAAACCACCTATCTCACCAAGGTTATCCCTTTGACAAAGCTTTGTCTAGGGTAATCTAGCTTTGCCACTTGTTATCCCTCATTACCTTGAGCTAAAGGTTGGGATCCACAAGTGGTCAATCTTGTGTTCTTCCTAAAGGATCATCAGTCTATCCTTAAGTTGACACAATCACCACCAAGCTTGCACATAGGAAAGTAGACCTTTTGTGCTTTGGCAACATATCTTTGAAGTTAGAATCCCCAAACCAATCCTCCTTAGGTTTTGTCATATAGCTTTGCCTCAACCTAGGAAATCATTTGCATAGAAAAGCCTTCCTCCCTTTTTCATCCACCAGCATTTGTTGCATCTCATCCCTAGGAGCATTTTTCATGCCACCTGTCACTCGCTTAGCCAAGAAGAAAGAAACAATGGAGCCCTATCATTTGGATCGAATAGCCTCACCCCCCTTGAGCACTCAACCATCCTTTAGCCCAGAGAAAGCTATGCCATCATCTACTGACATTGAAGCTTTCATGAACCAACCAGGAAATGGAGTATTGTTAAATGCCATTATAGACAAGAACAAAGAGACAATAATGGCTAATTTTCGAAGGGACAATGTAGGAACCTTTGACTTTGGAAGACCCCCTCCATTATCAGATCCATCTCACCCATTGTTTGGGCAGCTGCCACCACCCATAGGCTCTTATGATCCAAATTATCCTCAATATATGCCAAAAGAAGAGCCTCCAGCCAATCCATATGATCCAACAGACCCAAACATACCATCATCCACCCAAGTTGAAATCTCCATGCCACAAGCCAACCCAGCCACCACCACTCCATCCTTGGTTCGTACCTCTCCACTCCAAACCCCCTTTACCCAAAACACCTCACCGTTTACCCCCTTCACTATTGCTACTACTGCTCCCCAACCCAGCCTTCCAAATCCACCCATCTCCCAAATCAATGCTAGCATATTTGTCCAACCTCAGCAATATACAACAAGGATGCCACCCATGGGGCCAAGTAATCAACCTTTCATCACCCCCAGCTTGTTCACCACAGCCCAAAGCACAATCTCATCATTTCCATTAGGTCTTGGAAGCTCAATGCCATCAGCCACAAATCCACAAGCTACTACCCTCACTCCACAAAGCTATCAAACCCCACAAGCTACTACCAATGTTCTACCCAGCTCTCAAGTGACCCAAGCTCCTGCCACCACTCTACCAAGCTTCAAAATCCAGCCCCCAAGCTATCAAATCCCATCAATTCCATTTCCTAGCTTTCAATTCCCACCACCTCCACCACCAACTAATCCATTACCTCCTATTACCAACTACTTTTCAATGCCACTTCTAGGAGGTAACCCACCAATCTAGCCAACCACCAATTATTTGCAGGTACCATCCCAAATGGGGGCGCAGCCCACATACCTTGGTCAAACCCCACAAGCCCCCCAATCCTTTCCCCAAGCTTCACAACCATCTTATACCTTACCTCCACAAAGAAATTCATTTATCCCACAGCCAGCTTATGTTCCTCAATCCCAACCTCAAATCCCATATCAACAGCAAGCCTCATAGCACATGTAGCACTATGTGCCACCTCCCCCTCAGCAAACTATCATCCACCATATAGCTACCCAAACAATGTACAATCCCTATCAACAAATCCCTTACAACCATCCATATTCAGTGGCCCCATCTAGTGCATACCTACCTCAAGGCACTCCTACATTGGGGGGCACCTCAGCCATCACCCATTAATTCAGAATGGGAAGCCATGAAAACAAATTTGAAGAACATCCAAGAGGGAAATGATCCAAAAACTTTCAAGTTTGAGAATGTGTGCCCTTACCCATTTGACAGAGCCATTACCATGACACCATTCCCCAAGCATTTTGAGACACCCAAATTTGACAAATTTAGAGGAAAAGGAGACCCTATCACACATATCAAAGAATTTTACATGCACTGCCAAGAAGTGGCATACGAAGATGTCTTCCTCTTGCATCTCTTTCCCAAAATCTTGGCTGGACGAGCTCTTGAATGGTTTTATAGAATCCCCTATGGCACAATTAAAAAATTTGTTGAATTATCTGAGACATTTGTAGCCCAATATGCCCATCTTGTTGAAACAGAGCTATCAGTAGTTGATCTTGTCCACACCAAGCAAAAAGGTGGAGAAAGCCTTCTTGAATATCTACAAAGATGGAAAACCCTTACCACTCGCATATCTTGCACCTTGCCAGAGCGCCATTTGGTGAAAATGTTTATTGATAATGCCCATCCTAGCTTGGCTCAACACATGACCATGAACTGTTTGTAGACCTACAAAGATATCAAAGAGAAAGGAATGATCCTTGATCAAGGACTCATTAAAGATGGTGTGGTCAAGATTTAAAAGGAATCCAACCAAAATCAATCACATTCCAATGACAAGTCTAGGTACTGGAACAAAAACAAGCATGTTGCAACAGATGGCGTCACTGACACCAGACATGTGAATATTGTTGGTCCTTCTCACAACTAGTCCAACCCACCCTATCAACCAAATAATCAGCAAGCTATCAACTACCAACAAAAGAATAACCACAGCTATCAAAACCACAATCCAAGACCAAACTTTCAAGGGTCTAGCAATCAAGCTAATGCCATCAATGTAGTTGCAGGACAAAAGCCCAGATTCCAACATACACCTAGAAACTATACACCCCTTGGTGAGCCATTGGATGTCATTTTTGAGAAATTAGTCAAGGAAAACCTCATCAAATTTCCTCCTACCCAAAAAATTGACCCAAGCCAATCCAAAGATGCATAGTACAAAGACAATGAGTACTGCAAATTTCATAGGGTAAAAGGTTACACTACCCTCAGGTGCATGAAACTGAAAGACTATGTGCAGGACCTCATTGATCGAAAGGAAATCAATATTGGTGCCCAAACCTCTCCCAATGTAGGCTTACATATCTATCAAAATGTTTTTTCTCCTCACAACAATCAAAATCCTGGAAAAGCACCTATCCAAACCAACAACAACACCAACAACCGCCAGCCAAACCAATAGCATGGGAAGAACAATGACCACACTTCATCCTATATAGACTATGGTAGCCTTATAGGTTGTATATCTAAGAAAGAGCCTTTTGTCAATGTGATCAATATCCAAGGACCAAACAATGAGTGTGTAGTCACCACTCGAAGAGCCCGATTTAACATTGCAGGCCCACCCGTTTCACCAGCACTATCAGCTCCATCAAAAAGCGAGTACAATATCTTGGAACACATTGGGAACATGCCAGCCCAAATCTCCATTTTAGACCTTCTTTGCACTAGTCCTGTGTACAAGAACATCCTTGACAGTGCTCTCATAGAATCCCATCTCCCTTCTGATATCAATGCTACTAATTTTTGTAATCTTATTGGACACCTTTCATCCTCATGTGCCCTATCGTTCAAACCCACCAACATACCCATGGTCGAGCCAGATCACACCCTTCCGCTTCGCATAGCCATCATGGTATCCAATTTTGCCGTGAAAAGAGTAATGATAGATAATGGATCAGCCTTGAATATTTGCACCCTAAAATTCATAAAACAAGCTGGGTATATTGAGGCAGATATCATCAGTGAGGTTATCACCATCAAAGCTTATGACAACTTGGAAAGAACTACAGAAGGAACTATTTTGCTGCCAATCAAGGTTGGGCCCATCATCCAAGAGACACTTTGCCATGTTATTGATCTAAACCTACCATTCAACATCCTCCTTAGTTGCCCATGGATTCATGCCATGAAAGCTATTCCATCCACTTACCATCAGTGTGTCAAATTTTTGCATCAAGGCACTAAGGTAACCATCCATGCTGATCCAGAACCCTTTGCTTTCTGCAATGCGACTGAAGCCTCATATACAAACCATTTCCCTGGAATTGATATCAGCATAGCCATCGCCAGCTCATCCCACACTTGTAATGACCCAGAAACCATCCTCGCCTCCACCCTATCTACTATGAAGATCAATAACAAACGTTGTGTAGAGTATAGTCTGTCGGATGCATTTGTTGTTGGGGCACTCCCACTTGATCCACATGCCCATGGACGACTGATATATCACAAAGCTAAGGAGATTCCACCTCCTTGATACAAACAGTTTGGCCCAACAACCTTTGTATCCTCAAAAATCCCTCTTCATGAGGAGCTCACTCGAGATATCAACAATTGGTTACATAAGGATGCACCTCAAAGGAATCAGGCACGCCTTGATCACTTCAACCAGAAGTATCCCCAAGAACATAAGCTCATCACTGACAAATGGAACTATCAAGGTGGTGGTCTAGGACCAGAAGAAAGAGGCATGTAGTGCCCCATCGACACACACAAGTGGGAATCAAAGTCAGGTCTTGGCTTTGGCATACCCACAACTGAGGGCACCAATACGAACGGTCATGCTTTTTTGAACATTCACCGCGACCTTGTCAAAATTGAAGACATTCCTGAGGAAGTTGAAAAGAGAGCCTAACGATATCCTAGACCAAATCTCCCTCGGAGACTCTGTTCTCCAAGAACTATCCATCCACCTCATTGACCTACCACTTGCCCATCCACAACTCATAGATTGGGACCAACCAAGCATCATACACATTGATGAGTTCACATCAGAGGAAGCATTTTTGAGATTCATGGGAGCTGAAACACCTCACAAGAAAACAAAGCTAGATTCTACCTATATCTACAAGCTAGATCCCAAGGGGTATTTTGGAAAAAATCCCCAACCTAGTTTCGATACACCCAAAACTGGAACTAAGGTGAATTTGAGACTAGCTAAGACAGTGAAGAGAACCCCTCAACAAGAGCATCTAGAGCCACCAGCAAAACATGAGGATTTAGCATTACCTCCTCAAGATAATCGATTAGAGATATCTTCTATTCTAATTGAGGATACTAAGGAAGTTAACATCGGTTCTTTAGAGATCCCTAGGCTTGTTCACATTTTTGCATTCCTATCAAAAGACCAATCTGATCTCCTCTTTTAGGTCTTAAGAGAGAACATTGGCCGATTTGAATGGTCATATGAGGACATGCCAGGACTTGATCCAAAGCTTGTAGTTCATCATCTTGCAGTTGATCCAAAGATCAAGCCGGTCAGAAAAAAGCTTAGAAAATGCACCCCAAGGTGGCATTATTGGTCAAAGTTGAATTAGAAAGAATGTTAGCTACTAAGGTTATCTGACCTATCAATTACTTAGAGTGGATCTACAACATGGTCCCTGTCACTAAACCTTTTGGTGACATCAGAATCTGCACTAATTTTAGAGATCTTAACAAAGCTTGTCCAAAAGATGATTTTCCCTTGCCCAACATAGATATGATTGTAGATTTTATAGCTAGACATGAAATTTTTTCCCTCATGGATGGATTTTTTGGGTATAATCAAATCAAGATTGTAGAAGAGGATCAGCATAAGACAGCATTCACTACCCCTTGGGGAACCTTTTGCTACAACATGATGCCTTTTGGCCTAAAGAATGCTGGGGCTACCTATCAAAGAGCTATGACAGCCATTTTTCATGATCTCATCCATAGCATTTTGGAGGATTATGTGGATGATATCTTGGTCAAGTCTCATACCTTCATGGATCATCTTGCTAACCTGGAGAAAGTCTTTGATAGGTTAGCCAAATATCATCTCATGCTAAATCCCAAGAAATGTGTCTTTGGGGTCACATCTGGCAAGCTTCTAGGCTTTATAGTTTGTAAATGAGGTATAGAGATCGACCCCAAGAAGGTCAAGGCTATCTTAGACATGCCTCCTCCCCAGACACTGTGATAGCTTTGTTCTCTTCAGGGAAAGCTTCAATTTGTTCGGTGCTTCACCTCCCAGCTTGCAGATAAGTGTACACCATTTTCACATTTACTAAAGAAGGATGAGAACTTCAAGTGGGATCCTTTATGTCAGCGCAGCTTCGACCATCTCAAGTAGTATCTCATCAATCCCCCTATCTTGGTTCCACCAGTTCCTGGTCATCCCCTGATTTTTTACATATCAGCAACACCTACTGCTCTAGGGGCACTTCTAGCATAGCTTGATGACTACAGGAGAGAAAGAGCCATCTACTACATCAATAGAACCCTAGTTGGTTATGAACTCAATTACACTCCTATGGAAAAAGCTTCTTTGGCAGTTTTTTTCTCAACTCAAAAGCTTTGCCATTACATGCTAAGTCATACCATCCAACTAGTCTCCAAGATTGACCCTCTCAAGTATATGCTCTCCAGAACAACACTTACAGGCCGTTTGGCCAAATGGGTCATGCTCCTTAGCGAATTTGACATCCAATATGTGGACAGAAAGGCAATCAAAGGGCAAGCTATAGCAGATCACCTAGCTAATGCACCTCTAATAGATGCTTATCCGTTGATCACAGAATTTCCAGATGAGCATATCTGTCTAATTGAAGAACAACCCCCATGGAAACTTTATTTTGATGGCTCATACACATCTCATGGATCAGGGGTAGGAATATTGTTGGTCACACCTCAAAGAGATTACATTCCAAAAGCCTTCAAGCTAGAATTCCCTAGCACCAACAATGTAGCTGAATATGAGGCCCTCATAGCAGGATTAAAGATAGCTACAGAATGGAACATTCCTGAGTTACAAATCTTTGGCAATTCTCAGCTCATCATCAAGCAAGCCCTAAATGAATATCAAACCAAAGATGAAAAGGTATTACCCTAAAAAGAGCTAGTTGATTAGCTAACCCAACATTTTACAAAGCTTCAGTTTACACAAGTGCCTCGAATACAGAACAAAGCAACAGATGCTATGGCTACTATCAGCTCGCTCTTGGAAATTCCCCAAGTAGCTACACAGTATGAGTTTTTAGCCGAGCAGCTCCTCACACCCGCCTATGCGAATGAGGATTCAAACCGTGTTTGTATCTTGGTTAGTCCCCAATCCCCTTGGTACCATGAGATTCATGCTTACCTTAACGATGGTATCATATCCCCTCACCTCACACGTACCCAACACCAGAACCTCATCCAAAAATCCTCCCGCTATGTTATCATAGCCAATACCCTATATCGTTAGGGTTATCACGATACTCTCTCTCGATGTTTAGATCAAAATGAGGCCATGATGGTGTTAAAAGAAGTACACTCTGGACTTGGCGGTGCCCACACGAGTGGTATTGTCCTAGCGCAAAAAATCCTTAGAGAAGGCTACTATTGGCCTACCATTGAAGAAAACTCTTGTGAATTTGTTAGAAAGTGTCTCCCATGTTAGCAGCATGCAAATCTTGTGCACACTCTAGCACAGGATCTATAGCCTATTGCACCACCTTGGCCTTTCACTTGTTGGGGCCTTGATCTAGTTGGAACTATCACACCCCTCTCATCTGATGGACATAAATGGATAATAACAGCTACAGACTATTTCACTAAATGGGTGGAAGTAGTCCCCCTCGTCTCAGCTACAGGAGTTCAGGTCTCCAAGTTCATCTTATACCACATTGTTTGCCACTTCGGCATCCCATCCACCATCTTCACTGACCATGGAGGTAACTTTGAAAATCTCAACATGGAAGAATTATGCACTTCCCTCCACATCCATCACTGCTTTTCTAGTCCATATTTCCCACAAGGTAATGGCCAGGCAGAGGCAACTAACAAAACCCTCCTCAAAATCTTAAAGAAAGTTGTCAATGATTCCAACCGTGATCGACACCTACAAATAAATCCAGCCCTATGGGCCTATTGAACTTCCTTCTGTACATCCACAGGCACAACTCCATACTCCCTAGTCTATGGTGCCAAAGTGGTACTACCTATAGAGGTTGAACTTCCCTCCTTGTGCATATCTTTGCAAGGGCAAATATCAGATGAAGAATACAGAGTAGCTCGGCTCACCTAGCTAGATTTCTTAGACGAGAAGTGAAAACAAGCCTATGATCATCTCATAGTCTATCAAACTCATCTTAAAAGGAATTTCAACAAGAAGGTGCTTCCACGACACTTTTAGCCAAGTGACATGGTCCTCAAAGAAAACATGAAAGTCCAAGAAGATCGAGAAAAGAAAGGAAAGTTTGAACCTACATGGCTTGGTCCTTATGTTGTCACTGCATCCTTTGGCTCCAGAGCCTATCAACTATCTACACTGGAAGGAGAACTCTTGAATGATCCTACTAACATCATTCATCTCAAGAAGTTCTATGCTTGAAGATCCTTGGTATACCCAGCTTTTGAAAAATACAAAAAAATATATATATAGTAAAGAGAAATAAGCGTCCAATGGTGAAAACTTGACAATTCAAGTGCCTTGGATAGGAACCTTGGTGAAAACCTGGTAATTCAAGTGCCTTGTGTACTAAGACTAATCCATTATCTATCACTATCCTATCCCTCATCCATTCACCCACCATCCCATTAAACACCTGCTTGTTCCCTTGGTGTTCCAACCAAATATCCAAAATCTAATGGAGCTTGTAAATACCTCCTGTATAGCTTGTAAAATCTTGTACCTTAGCTTGTAAAATCTTGTACCAAAGCTTGTATTATACATTGTAAATCTTGTACCATACCTTGTATATCCAAATCTTGTCCAAAGTTTGTACCATATTCCAGCCTATAAATAATCTTGTATCCTAGCTTGTATACTATCACGTGCACACACAAAACCCCATTTTCACTTAAGATTTTCGCAAACCATCTACCTATCCACCTATCACCTATTATAGACATCCCATCCTTCACAAGCATTTCCATCTCACAAAAACCAAAACATGAACAAACTTTTACATTTGTAACATATCTTGGTCCATCATCTTCTACATCCTCTTTAGCTTAGTACCATTGTATCTATCCAGTGTTCATGTTAGTTCATCCTTGATCAGCATCTTGCACCCATCGCACATCTTGGTTAACTATTCCAATGCATCCTTTAGCTATATTTCTTGTCACCAATGTGTTATTTTTCTTAGTTCAGCTTGCCAGACACATCACTCATCCAAATCCACTAGCTTAGGTGCTCTTCGATAGGTCCATGCAAGATATAGCTTTCCTCATGTCTGATCTTGGTCCGTTAGTACCTCGTCCTACCCATCTCGTTGGCAAATGGTTCTCTTTTGGATTTTCACTTTCTTTTGATTTGGACTCTTCCCTGTTGGGTCTTGAAATATCTTTTCCAAGCAATCTCCTTGTTCCCTCCTCAAGGTTACCATGATATTCCATATCATGGTATACTGTGAATGGGGCAATCAGAGTGTAAGGTCTTGATCATGTCTTTTGCTAGTTTTCTTTTCTGCTTGTGGTTTACCCAGTGTCGTTTCCACACTACTTCCTCTGGGATTCATGTGTGATACTGACGCAATCCTTGCATGTTTTTTTTGAGTCAGTTCGTCAGTCCTCTAGACAGTTGGTGAAAAGGCTTTGATGTTCTTGGTAACCTTGGCAATTAACCAACAGTCCTATAGCAAATCTAGTGCTCAACTACATGGTGGTACTTCTCTTTAAAGTATCCCCCCGCTCAAAAAGCTTCAATGGTTTCCCTTCATCTCCATTATCCCCCATCCATATCTACCATTTGTCTCTCCTACCCTAGCTTGTGCAACCATATCTCTCAGAATCAATCATCACTCTTAGCTTTAGGGATCCACAATCCTAGTCTTAGGGATCCACCAATCCAAATCAATCCACCAAGCCTCATCTTTCGAGATCCACAATCCTAGTCCTAGGGATCTCCGAAACCCATCTTCCGCCAATCTAACTCTTTGAAATCTTGTTGCATCAGCTTTTTTAATCTCCTCATCCATCTCCCCATCCTGGATTCCTTTTTATAGCGCTCCACTCCTTCATCCTCCACCTTCCCTAAGTCTTAAGCTTGCTTCCTCTTGTGCATCTGATTCTCCTTTATCATTCTACCATAGTGAGAGTTTGAGCTAATTCAGCCCCTTCTCTTTGCCAATCTGAGTCTTCTTGCTCATCTCGAATTCTTGTACTTTTCAAGAAGTCGTCGAGCCTCGCTTTCTCTCCCCACCGCCTTCTTGAGGGGGCATCTTGTAGTCCATTCTCTCCTCTTCTACTCTAGCCTTGGGTTATTTTTTGAAAAATTCCTGATGACATCATCATTTATTAATTAATTAATTATTTAATTTATTTATTTATTTTTATGCCATTAAATCCCTTTATCTTAATTAAAAATATTTAATTAAGGAATCCCTCCCAAAAATGTTTAAATCTTATTTAAACATTATTTCCTTATTTATTAATTATTTAATTAATAAATTGACCAAAAAACCCAAAATAAATAAAAAATTTATTTTTTGCCCAAAACTTGGCCAATTTCCTTAAGACCACTAACCTCTTCCAAAATCTTCTAATCCTTCTTTAATTTTGATTAAAGGCTAATCCCATCATTTTCTACCCCTAATCCCAACTCAAAATATTTAATTAAGATTAAATATTAATCCTCATGTTTATTAAAAAAGTTTTAATAAATATCTCCTCAACCCAAACCCTTGAAATAAATAAAACTTTATTTATTTCTTAAAAATCTAATTTATCCTTATCCTAAGAAGTTCTAGACTCTTCTAGAAAGTCTTCATCCTCATCCTAGGAAATTCTAGACTATTCTAGAAAGTCTTTATCCTCATCCAAAGTCTAGACTCTTTTAGAAGATGTCTTTAAACCTAATCCTAATCCCCTCCTAACCTTGTCACATTCCCTAAAAATGGGTTAAGACTTACTAACCCAAGCCAAAGTTAACAAATATCTCCTTCTTCACCCACCCTCATTAAATGCCATCCACTTGCCTATCCCTAAGCTAATCCTAAACCATAATAATCCATCCTCTAATCATTTGCACAATCCTAAGCAAACTTAAAACCCTCCTAATCAAGCTCAAGTCGAAATTGCTCTCATCTTCCTCAAAATATCTCAACCATAAAACTTTATGAAGCCCACAAGGTCATAAATGACTCTTCCAAGCCCTTTTATTGCTCTTACAAGCCATTATGAGGGTATTTATGAAGATTTTATCCCTTGAGCCTCCTTTGTTGACTCATCCTTCCCCTTTCCTCCATCCTCTCACCATGTGAAATGTGTAACTCCTTGATTGGCTATAAGGAAGCACAATCCATGTGCTCTCCTCTCATGCAATCTGAGCCCTCCATGAGCTTTTTCCCATCCTTGCATCTTAGCCCTCAATCCCTCAAGCCTCTTGCCTATAAATTGGATCCTTCCCTTTTTCAAAATAACACAATCCATGTAGTAAAGTCATAATGCCATTTTAAGAAGCCATTTTACATCAAAACCATACACTCACACCCAAATTCCAACTCCATTTGAAGCCATTTTTGAAGCATAAGCTTGAGCATACATCCTATCTATTTAGACAAAGCCACTCAACAAGAGAGCTTCTCATTGAGAGAGTCCATTAATGGCTCATATTCTCAATTGAGAGTTCATCTTAGTCTATCTTGAATTTTATGAATTTTGTTTAGTTTGTAGAAGCTTTATTTAAATTTGGTTTCTATTAGCATACTAACATTGCTCATATACAGTAAGTTCCTTCCTTCTTTTTAGAGATTGAGAAAGATGCTCCTTTGCTTTTTTGAGTTGAGCCATGGCCATTTTTAGATCTAGCTTTTCATTCTCAATAGATTTGTCAAGTCTGAATATCTCCATTGTCCTTGATCTTTGCTCAAGCTGTCAAACTTTATCATGAGAACCACAAGTCTTTGATACCAATTGTTGGAAATAATCAAGACTAACAAGGTTATTAAGAGGGGAGGGGTGAATTAGTAACTCTAAAACTTTAAATTAATTTTGCATAATAACATATTCACCATTCATCCATCTAATCTACTGTATGCATGAAAATATAAACATTTATAACACATGAACACACTGATTTGGTAACCCAAAAACCTTCCAATTAGAAATTAAAACTGAGGTGGGGATGATGCCCACAAAACTTCAATACTGTAGTATAAATTTGGCCTATTAAGGCTTACAATGATCACTTATGATGATCTGCCCTGTTAGGAGCAAGTAGGATTGCTAGATCCACCTTGTTAGAGGATTTACAAACATACAATGAAGTATGCACTCTATTAGGAGATTTACAAAAGATTGTTAAGTCTACCGTGTTAAAGGATTTACAAAATGATTCACCTATTAGAATGAAGCATTGGATCTGGTTACAACTGATTGCTAATAAGATCCTTTATGCTTTGATCACCTGATGTGATAGATATAACTTTTCTGTATCTATGTTGACCTTGTTGTATTCCTCTATTCTATTGCTGATTCGCTTTCCTTCTTCTCAAAATATTGCAATATATTACCAACAATAACATACAACATTGCTTCTCTTCAAATGATATATACCATTCCAATATTTATACTGACAAGGTCGGCCAAACACAAGTGAAAAAATCTTTACTGAGTCGGCCAGATAGTAGAAAACTCGGGTTCCTCAAACTGACTTGGTGACCTTCTGATACTCGACATCCACTACAATACACAGCATCATCATGCACTTGGTAAGATTAGAGGCAGGGTCCATACTAATCATTCTAAGTAGCTTGGAACTTGGTAACCATTGGTGACTCGATGAATATTGTGTCACTCGGTAAAAATTGAATCCATTGATAACCTTCTTCACTTGGTAAACACTTATTCCTTCATTTACCTTTTTTGATTGGTAAACACTAAGTTCTTCGTTTACCTTGATCACTCGGTAAACACTAAGTCTTTTGTTTACCTTGATCACTCGATAAACACTAAGTTCCTTCATTTACCTTGATCACTTGGTAAACACTAAGTCCTTTGTTTACCTTGATCACTCGATAAACATTAAGTCCTTTATTTACCTCGATCACTCGATAAACACTGCGAAGCTCGGTGACCACTAACTGCTTGGAGAACACTGTTCTGCTGGATAACCACTATGAACTTGGCAAACACTGTTGAACTACCCATATGCTCAATTTCCAAAGGAATTCTCGATATAAACTTGTAGATTGAGTGATGAGCTCAGTAAGCATTCAGAATCGAATAAGTGTTGTAACTAATGACAAATATATCATGATTCCAACAATTATTATCTAATGATTTCAACTTGATTACAATCCACAATCCCTTATAGCTCAATATCATCATAAGAATATACTAAATTATCATACATTTTGAAACCCCTTACCCCACCCTATATCACAACAAGGAGCATGATTGGGGCTTTACCTAAGGACTATGTAAGGGGTGCTACACCTAAAGCATCGCAGACAAATCCTGGGGGTAACCACACCAAATGAAGTAGAGAAAAAATTAACCTTCAAGTATGATTATGATCCACATAACAAAAAATATTCTTGTTGCATTTATTATGGACAATCAAAATATCTTTGTAGAGTCAAAGCATGAGTTTATTCTTTAGGAACACTCCTAAAGTTGTAAAAATGATTGTAATGAAGTATATCTAATAACTGCATACAAGGTGCAAGCTATAACTACTAGATTTTATAATTTTCCTATTGAAGATTAAAGTTACATTTTATATTGATGTCAAAGTGGGAGAAAAATTAAAATAAAGGATAAAGTCTATGAATGATTGAATGCACCCAAAGGGGGAGATATAAGTAAAGCAAGAGGAGCATATGAACGTTGCAAACCAAGCTGGTAACTTGATGTAGAAAAAAAAAACTAATAAAGAGAAGAGATCATGAAGTTGAACAAAACCTAAATAAAGTCAGAGAGTTGATAATGTGTTCATTTAATGGTAGTGTTTCATAATGCAATATTGTGTAATAAATTTTAATAAGTGTGTTTTCATCAATGCCAAAGGGGAAGATAGTTATCCCCAACTACTAATGCTATTAATCTATGTGAAATGGTCATATCATATGTTATGTTGTCATTGATGTCATGCCTATATATGGATATGTACATGCTTAGTTTTTATGAAAGTTGTAGGTACTAGGCATCAACTTTCCTAAATTTGGGATGAGTTTTCCCTATCACAATAGTTTAATGGTAAAAGAGGGGAGGTAGTTTTCACATCCAAATCCCAACCCTAAACTATTTGTGTTGTGGTAAAGGACAAGTATCTAATTTCCTCTACCTTCTGAATTCATCTAGGTGACTTGAATTTGATGACCTATCCTTCAGTTTGTTTGATTTGTCTGATTGTTATGTTTTCTTGATCTTGTGTTGTCACTTTGAGACTTATAGTATAGATGGTCAAGCAGTGAGACTAAATTGATAATTTAATCAGGAACCTAAGTATGTGTAACATTATGACCTTTTATTTAATTATGACATTAATTAGGTAACAACATTATTAAAAAAAGAGTTATTAAAAGTTAAGTTGGGTTTTCTTTTATTAAGTTCATAGGATAAAGTTAGTATAATTCATATATTAATTATTTGGTAAGAGTAATCTTTAAGGTGCATTAGACATTATTGAAATATAAATAAACATCTTTTTAAAAATACTTTGTTAAAAAATTAAATAAGTTTATCATTAAAATAAAATAATAAAATAAAACATTAAATAATAAATATAGTGCATATATAAGTGATTTTGTAAATAAAATAAAGTTTTAAAAGGGGATATATCAAAAAATTTAAAAGTTCCTAATTATTGTGTAATTAAAGTGGGATTTAATTTTAGATAAGACTGGAAGTTTCCTTGTTTGGTGGGAGTCCATTTTGGAAAGACAAAAACTTGTTTGTGAGTTAGAAATCTATGTAAGAGGCTTCGGGGTTCATTTTTAGGAGGAAGTTGTTGGAGGTGAGTTTTCACAAGCTCTGGGATTTTAATTGTTTCAATTGAGCATTAAATTTGGTTAGAGTTGTAGAAATTTGTCATAATTTTCTTTTGCTTAAATGTTTACCATTTTCTTCACCTTCTATGTAAATGTCATGTGTGGATTCTCTCATTCTTATTATGGGGTTATTATGCAGTTATTTGTTTAAAAAATATTAATAATAGTTAGTTTTTAGGATTAGTATTAATTGTATTTTTTATATATGTATTTTTTTTATATAATATATTTTTCTTTTAAAATGAAAAAAAACATTATCATGGGAATGTTTAAATAATTATTTTTTTAAATATGTATTTGATTTTTAAAAAGGATTCTATTTTATTTTATTTTTTAATTTTATTTTCTTTTAGATTAATTAAAAGATTAAATAGTGATAAATTTAGTTAAAATTGAAAGATTCATTTTATTAGATGGTTATATTTATAATATTTCATTTATTTTAAAATAATATATGATTTATCAAAATTATGTTAGATGGAAATATAAACTTAATTTTGAAAATGATTTCCTTGAAAACATATCAAAATTGAAATGATTAGTTAATTATGTTTATTTCAAATGCTTGTTGAGATACTATGTCCTATTTTTCTGATGGGTTTGTTGGGAAACATGTAGGTGGCTAGCTAGGATTGATTACTAGAGGTGGGAGTAGTGAATCTTTTGTCAGACTTTAAATTTGTGTTCTTTTGTGGCAAGATTTTGATTTTGTGTAAGTCCATCTACTATGATACTTTTGACTCTTGGGTTATGATATTTTCTCAATTCCAATCACTCTTTGAGAAGTGATGTGATTTTGGTGACTTGTTATGAGTTATATATGTCTGAGCCTAGGGTAGGTTATCTAGGTGCATGTTGGGAAGTGGATTGCAATGAGCACTAGAGTCCTAAAGAGGTTGTTTGGGTAACCCATTGTAGGTGGTCTTAAAAAGTGATAACATTTAAGTTAACAGGGTTAAAATTAATTAATAGGAGTTACCTCTTTCCTCACCTATACCTCGAGTGCTAGTATAGACTAGGATGGGAGTAGAGAGGGTTCTTGGTTGTGACCTTTCTACATTAGTATACCTTGTCTACATGAAAGGAAATTTATCCCACATAGAGTCACTAAGGGGCGAAGTCTTGAGAAGACTACCAAGGTAACCTTAGAGTTGACTCATGTGATGACACTTGCCCATATGCATGTTAGTTTTCCTATGTGTCTTATGGGCTCTAATATTAGCTTATACCTAAAATATAGTACCACTTGATAGATTTCTTTCATGATTCCTTGACTTAGATTCAGTTTGTGATCGTGAATTGTTACCCATTTAGGACTTGATATTATCTCCTTAGCATGGTGGGAGTGGGGCCACTTAAGTTCTACGAGGTTGGGTCATAGTGTTTCTTCACCATTGAGATTTAATAGCTGGACATTGATGCTAGATGACCTTTATGTAGATCTTTCCATTTCTTCTTCTAGTTGATCTATACTTAGAAGTGGTGCTTCAATAGATGATGTAACTCTTTTGGTGAATTTTTTTTAGTGTATCATACCCTACAACATTTGTAGTGGATGAGAATACTTATGATGTAATTATATATATTCTTTAAAAATTATGGTAGTTGTGATATTAAATTCATCGTGGACTTGTTAAACTTTTAAACCTTAATAAAAGTATTATATGTGATCATCGTTATGGAACCCTCGAGGAATAAAACTATTTCTATTTTTATTGTGTATTTTTATTTGAATCCATTATTTCTATAGTTTAATGTTTTAACCTAAAAAATAATGTATAGAAATCTTAGCATCTTTTAAAGTTAGTTTCTCTAGGGTTCCCTAGTGGGGAATTACATCTAGTATCAGAGTCATATTAACACTAGGGAAATCTGGGCATATGGTGCACTTACTAGAACACAATAGACAACTCACAATCAAAATAAAAACAAAAAATGTCAACAACTTCAACTTAGGATCAATTTGTAAACAATTTGAATATCAAACTTATCAAAACAAAAAACATAGGAAAATAGGAGAACTCGTAAATTTCTTTCAATACAAATATTCATGTGATCTTATGATACCATGGTTTTGTTTTTAAATCTAGTATGTTGTTTTTCTCCTAAGGGTCCTAGAAGGATGGTAACCAAGACTAGATCGGGTGTGAGAGGTCATGGATTAGTGAGGCTCATTTATAAGGAGAGTTGGGAGGAGATTAGTGGAGAAAATCATGTTGACTCAGAGAAGGCCAACACTAGATAGATGTTGAGGAGTATTTTAGACTACTTAATTCCTCAAAGGCATGTTGAATAGGAAGAATCACATCACATTAGGGATGATGAGAGATAGAGATCTAGGAGCCCTCAAAGAGATCATCTTGATGATAGAAAAAGGTCTATCAAGGCTTCCCGAATGGAGAAACTATAGTGGGCTAAGGTTAAACCTTTTACATGAGAGGGTACTAGATATGATGCAAACAACTAGTTAATTTCTTTAGACAAATATTTTGTGATGTAGGACTTTGACTCTTATGTCAAAGAGAGGTATGTTATTACCAACTTTGATACCTTTTCTACTATGTGATGGAAAATAGAGGAAAAGAATCTGGGAGTTGACATGAATATTATTTCATGGGAGTTGTTCTTGGAGAACTTCCAGTACCATTTTTTACTAGAGTGGTGGCACCAAAAGAGGGCAGATGAGTTTCACAATTTGAGGTAGTATACCATGGTTGTGGTGGAGTGTGACGACAAGTTCTTTGAGCTCATGTCATATGCATGAATTAGTGATAGCTCACCACTACTGGTACAACACTTTATCCCAAGTTTGAAGAACCATATCATTGGGGATGTGAGGGTTTTCTAGCCTAAGACCCTTAAGGATGTGGTTCACTAGGCTATTCTTGTGGAGGAGAATATCACTTTGGGACATGGTGGTTTTGTGGGAGAACCTGTAAGTACGAGTACCCTTTTAGGACCCAATGACACACCAAACAAGGAAGTTAGTGGTAGTAGGAAATGCCCCTTATTTAAGGATAATTAGGGGTATTATTAGAAACATCAATAGAGAGGGCCCTTTCAAGAAGCCTAGGGCAGTGGCAGAGGTTCCAACTCTCAAAACTTTCATAATGCTCATCATAATAAGTGCAACCATTATATTCACCCATCTCAAAGTACCCATTTTTTTTTAGTAGAGGCATCCACCAAAAATCTAATGCATCTTTGACTAGTAGAGGTTCTATTAGAGGCACGTGATATTTCTCATGTGCACAATTTGGGCATATTATAGCCAACCACCCACAACATACATCATAGTATTCTAGGAAGAGATCCACAACTTATGAACCTACAATAGGTGATGTAGGAAGAGTGCATAGAGTCTTTGCAATGGTAGATCATTATCAAGAAGATCACCAGGGTACTATTTTTGAGACCACTATTAATTAGAGGTACACCTCTAACTATTTCATTTGACTATGTTACTATAGAATCTTTTATATCACCTTATTTAGTAGCCAACTACAAGCTAGAGGTAGTTAAGAAGGGCATAGGTTGGCAAGTGGAGCTAGCCTTAGTAGCCAAATTGGCCACAAACTCTCTAGTACATATTATGGATTAGACCTTCAAGGATTCACTACTATAGTGGACCTTTGAGTTATTCCCCTAGGATCATATGATGTAGTGTTGGGTATGGATTGATCAAGAGTTTATAGAGCTGGCATTTAATATATGAGGACTAGAATTGACTATATGAGGAAGATAATTAAGTGCAAGGATGATGAGGGTAAGGATAGAGAGATTGTGGGTTTCCAGAGACCCATATCGCTTCACACAAATTTTACAATGCAGCTTAGGTGGAGTATTAGAAGGGCTATTCATAGTAAGTGAACTAGAGGAAGAAGAGGAACCTAAAGATAAGACTCTAGATCACCCTATTCTAAAAGAGTTTATTGATGTCTTTCCTAGTGAGATTCTAGGGATGTCATCCAAGAGGGAAATATATTTTCATATTAATCTCATCTTAGAAGAAGAGACCATATATAAAGCTCCATACTAGATGACCACTAAGGAGTTGGAGGAGTTGTGATTACAACTAGAGGACCTCCTAGCTAAGGGTTGTATTAGACCAAGTGTTTCTCCATGGGGATTTCTAATTCTCTTTGTAAAGAAGAAGGATGAATCATTATGCTTCTACATTGACTATAGGCAATTGAACAAGGTGATGATTAAGAACAAATATCCCTTACCAAGGATCAATAACTTGTTAGACTAGATTAAGGGAGCCAAGGTGTTCTCTAGGATTGATCTTAAGTTTGAGTACCATCAACTATGCATTCATGATGTAGATATTCATAAGATATCTTTCCATACTTGGTATGGCCAATATCAGTTCATATTGGTTCTATTTGGCTTGATAAACCCTCTATTAGTATTCATGTGTCTAATTAATGGTGTGTTTCACACTTACCTTGATCAATTTTTACTTGTGTTCTTGGATGATATATTGATTCATTCTAGATCATAGGAAGAATATGAGGAGCATCTTTGGTTATTTATATAGTGCCTTAGAGATAATCAATTGTATGCCAATGTGGAAAAGTGTGATTTCTTCTATATTTAGGGTACATTATTTTAGGTGATGCTATCTCAATGGATCCTATAAAGATCCAGGCTATAGTGGATTGGCCAGCACCCACTAATGTTTCAGAGGTTAAATTAGTTCATGGGCTTGGCTAGATACTATCATAAACTCATCTAGAACTTTTCTAGAGTTCCTTATCCTAACATTTCCATTCGGAGAAAGGGAAAGAAGTTTCTTTGGATGTAGAAGTGTTAAGAGGCATTCAAGAAGGTCAAAGAGAATCTAATTAGTGCACCTATTTTGGCAATACCTAATCTAAAAAGTGATTTCATGTTGTGTACCAATGCTTTCCTAGAAAGGATTCATCTAGAACTCATCTATAACTTTTCTAGAGTTCCTTATCCTAGCACTTCCATTCAAAGAAAGGGAAAGAATTTTGTTTGGATGTAGAAGTGTTAAGAGGCATTTAAGAAGGTCAAAAAGCTTCTAATTAGTGCACCTATTTTGGCAATACCTAATTTAACAACTGATTTTATGTTGTGTACCAATGCTTTCCTAGAAAGGATTAGGGTAGTATTCATATAGGAAGGACTCATGATTGCATGTGAATCTCACAAACTCAAGAACCACAAGCTGAGTTATCCCACCCATGACCTTGAGTTAGCAGAAGTTGTCCATGTACTAGTTAGATGGAGACACTTCTTATTGGGGCATTATTTTGAGCTTCATAGTGATCATCATAGTTTGTAATATATCTTCACACAACCCAATCTAGATGTTAGATAGAGGTGTTGGATGGAGTTTTTGTAAGAATATGACTTTGACATGAAGTGTATTCAGGGGAAGGAGAACATGGTAGCTAACACTTTGAGTTATAGGAGACATGTTCTATCAGTAGTGACTCTTAGTGTTGATTTATGAGGTTATATAATATAGGGTCTTCCCATAGACACATTCTATAGGGAGGTGGAGGTAGAGATTGACTTAGGTAAACCTTTAGAGGGTAGATTACATCAGGCTATGTATTGGAGTTAGATGGCCTTTTGCGTTCAATCAGGAAATATTTATGTACCTTTACTATATTATCTTCATACATTGATTTTATCTAAGGCCCATCATGCACCTTACTCACCACACCTGGGTGTTAAGAAGATGCATGTAGATTTTTGATGATTGTGCTTTTGGTCTAGGATGAAGAAATATATTGCTGATTTTGTGGCTAGCTATCTTAAATACCAGAGGGTTAAGTTAGAACACTATAATCTTCTAGGGCTTCTTCAACCTATTCTTATTCCTTTATGGAAGTGAGTTATTCTTTTGATAGACTTCATTGTGGTACTACCTATGACTCCCCAATGATATGATGTTATTATTGTCATTGTTGATCAGTTGACAAAGATGGAATACTTTCCACTAATGATTTCATCCTATACAAAAACTTTAGTAGCCAAATTCTTTATGTGTGATATTTTGAGATTACATGGTATTCCCTAGAAGGTCATTTAAGATAGGGATCCTATGTTCACATCCCCATTTTGGACTTCATTATAGCATGATATGGGTGTATAGCTAAATTTTAGCTTAGCATATCACCTAGAGATAGATGGACATAATAAGTGGGTGAACCGATTTTTGGAGGATGTGTTGAGGATGTATATCATGGATTGATAGACTCTTTGGGAGGATTACTTAAACTTGGTTAAGTATGTTTTGGAATGTCTTAATGGGAAGAATGCTTTTGAGAGGGGGGGTGAATCAAAAGTACTAGCCTTTAGCCTATTTTAAATCCTTAATAACATATAACTAAAGTTAACATGCATACATATAAACATTAAACAATCATGAGAAAAAAACATGCATCACCACATAACACTTGAGATTTGTGTAATCCAGAAACCCTCCAGGAATAAGAAGATAAAATTGGGATGGGGATGATAGCCACAAAATCACTACAGCAATTTATTTTAACCACTTTTGATGGTTTTCCCTATTAAAGGTTTTACACTGTGTCAATAGTGACCTGGTTAAAGGATTTACAAACACTTTACATGAAGTGTTACCCTGTTAAAGGATTTAATCACCTTTACAAAGGATCTATAAAATAGCTGTTAAGCTAACCTATCAACATTGGGTTTACTTTCTAATACAATGGCTAGAGAGTATTAGGTATAATAAACCTGATAGCTTACAATCCTTGATTGCTAAATACAGGCACTTGATCTACTTTCTCTGATCTTGAACCTCTGAGATCCAATATTTTTTCGTATCCCTTGCTTTGTTCTGATCAACTGAATGTCTTACTATTGCTCTCTTCCTCTAAGTCTTTTTACTCTTCACTCTGAACTCCACTATAGTTTCCCATTCACTCCTTTATCCATTCATAATACACTAAGATTTTGTCTTCCTTATAAAGAAAATCAAAGACTTAGGGTTAGGTATGGATCTATGATCCATATTGAATATCTATTTCCCAATCATTCCTTGCGCTTTTGTTATTGGTTGCATGCCTTCTTCATTTTTTAATTGGCTGAATGTAGTTTGCATAGGAAAAATAAAAGATTTGATCTTATCTATTTGATCCTTCAATGTCAACCATAAAAATGGTTTACATCAGAATCAGTGATGTTACAAACTCATATGTGCATTCTGTGTTACTCAACACTTACTAATTTTTTATGCTTGGCACATGTAACAAAACTATCTCACTCCTCTCTTGTTGCATTTCTATTTTTCCCAACATCATCTGTGACTCGAAACTTAAATATCACTTGGCTCCTATATCATGCTCAGCATGCATAGTGTGCTTGTCTTCAATGTAGAAAGTGGTTAAGTGTGTTGACACTCAAATGTCAAAACCATTCTGAGACTAACAATCTCCCCATTTGACATGAGTGTCAAAAACATTTAACTAAGCATTATTTATCTGACCTTATGAGTACATTCACCAATCTTCTTAGTATATATAGAGGTTGAAAAAACTTGATCAAAATTTTGTGAGAAACAATATATAACACAAAATTATTGTAACTCCCCTGAGTTTATTGTGCCATTATCTATTATGTCTAGGTGTTGAATATGTCTCATGTTGAATGCTGATATAACATTATATCTCCCCCTTTATCTCATCTCCCCCATTCTCTTAATCTCCCCCTTTTTTTGACACTTATGTCAAAAGGGTTCTAAGGGTTAAGACCATATTTCACCAAAAATGTACTATTTACCTCCATAATCATCCTGAGAGAAGCATCCCAATTACTCAAAGCAATTTCAAGAGATTTTTACTAGATGGCAGTCTCTGTAGCAAGATGAACAAGACCATCTAAAGTAGACAAATTAGGGTCTTTCTTTAGAATATTTTCTGCATAGGCTTGTTCCTTATGGAGGATTTCCATGTTTGGGGTGATGGAAGATTGAAGCTGAAGCAATTCGGCTTTGATGGTGCTCTCTTCTATTGTCAATTCAGCCAATTCCTTCTGCATACGAAGCATTTGAGAAAAATGCTTCTCACTTTGAGCTAGATCCTTAGGTAGCTGCATGCTTGAAATATTTAGATTCCTCTCCAAGCTCATTATCCTCTGGTGGTCTCTTGTGTGAAATATGAGAAGTCACACAATGTTTTGTACAATGAGAATATATTCTCAAGTACCTATTTGACCTTTTCAATTTTCTTGGCCAATTCAACTTGTGATAGTGCTATTTCATTTGCAATTTTCTTGTTTACTTTCCCTTGAAATTTCTTTTCAAACCATTCCATTAGTTTTACATTGGTCTCTTGGTCTTCATTTTGTACCTGGTTCACTATATTGGCTAGTTGCTCCATTATGGGCTTTGTTTCATTAGGTAATTGTAAATTGAAAGCATCTAGAAATATATCCTTAATTTCTACTAATGCTTGCCTCTATTTGTACTCATTCCTAAGTACCTCTTGCTTCTTCTTCCTTTCAAGTGCCTCTTGCACTTCAGTCATTTGGGCAATGGTCATGGTGTTAAAGTCATACCTGGGAATGACTATCTCTTCATCAAGAGTAGAGTCTCCATAGTGAAGTACCCTTACAACCTTGGTAGAATTTGAGCCTGGTACAGATATCTACAAGGGTACTATAGAGCTTGGCTGCTATGAAGTTTCAGTGGGATTCCCTATTCTAGGCAAGTTCGCCAATGTTTGAATTGCCTACTACTCCTTCTCCTTAGGACTCTACCCTTCCTTGTCCTATTCTTTTTTGCCTTGATCAATGATAGTTATCTTAGGCAATGCACCTTGTGTTTGTGCTATAGATATAGAGGTATCTTTCTATTTAGTTTGCTCTTTTGTTGTCTCCCCTGTAGGTGTACTTACTAAAGTCTCAACCTTAGCAGTTGCATCTTTGACTTCATGCTCTTTAGGTTGAGTACTAGTAGCTGTAGGAATTTTTGAAGGTGGTTCTTGTGGATTCACCTTTTCCTTGGTAATTTCAACTACTACCTTCTGCAATTCATCTACACTCACCAAAATAGGGCTAGTGCACAACTATGATTGCAATGTTGTTTGGTGAAGAATCTTCTTGAGATCCTCTGTAGTAAGTGGATTGATGTTCTGACAAGAGGGAACATCCTTTATTTTTATAGATTTTGCAGGTGTAGTTGCAATATGTGGAGGACTAGGTGGTGGCAATTGGGTATCTTGGACACTCTGTTCTTGTTGTTGCTCCTCAACTGTTGCTTGTTCACCTTCTTGAGCACCTTTCTCCACATCTTCCTCTTTTTCACTTTCATCAATATCTTCTTCTTCATTTCTCCCTTCAAAAGGGTCCTCTTCTCCCTCCTTTCTTATAGTAAATCCATAGATTACCTTCCATATTTGTGTTAACTTTTTGACAACATCTTCAATTTGATTCTACAAGATACTAAAGGCTCGATATTTAGGTACAAATTTGCTTGCATATTTTATGTTTGTCTTACTAATTTGACCTTTTGTAAGGTCTGGCATTACATGAGCCAAAGTTGACTCTCTTATTTTCTTTTCTATTTTGAGGTAGTAATGCCACTTATTCTCAATTAGTGTGCTTAGCTCCTTGGATATTGAGTCATCAAGTTCAAGTGGAATAGTCTTGAACTTTGCCATCATAGTGTAGATGGACTCCTCAACTATGTTTTGTTGTTCTATAGATAACTTATTGAACTCTATGGTCTTAAGACCATAAAAATCTACATTATCTCTAATATCATTATAAATTCTTTCTAATCTAGATGAATTGGAGCGTCTTACCATTCTTAATTGTTCTTCATTAGATTCTATTTCTTCTTCCTCTGACTCCTGTTGAACTTTCTTCTCTTCTACCTTGTATGCCCACCTTGCTCTATTTCCTTCTTCTTTTCTTGTTCCTTTTCTAATTTGGTTGTTCCCCTTGTATCTTCCCTTGTAGTTTTCTTTACTGGGCTAGGTTTTCTCATAGTTGTTTGTGCCTTAGGCTGTACAACTAGTTGCTTCTTTGCTTTCCTTTTCTTGGGCTCAACCTTGGGTACATCCTTCTCTGCACTTTCCTCTTCTTCAACATCTTCACCCATGCCTTGGGTTAATTCAAGTGGTCCGTGCTCTTGCTCTTCTTCATCTCCTTTTGCTTCTTCATCTTCTTCATCCCCTTTTTTTGTGCCTTCACCAAGTTTTGCCTTTAGCTTTTTAACCAAATTATTCTTTTTCTTGAGTGTGGAAGTAGTCTTTAACTCCATATTCACCTTTGACCTTACCACATCATAAGTGCCAAAGTGTGGGGCACTCTTGTCTATCTCTTCTGCCAATAATGCAGTTATTGTTGCAGATGCTTCATCTATGTTGATCTCATAACCAAGAGGCCTTAACCATCTCACTCTTGGTATGATGGCTTGTACATAGGTATAGTCAATATCTACAAGAAAACAAACATCATTTACATGTTTCTCCACTAAAGAAACTAGAATCCTGAGTCTTTGCTTCATTGATTTCTTAAAATCTTCAAAATAACTTGTCATTAGTGTGTCAAAATTGTCTCCCATTTGTTCTATATATTCATTAATTTGGGCTATGATAGTTCTATCATTTCTCCATTCAACTTTTCCAAAAGAAGGAAATTCATTCTGAACATAGAAGAATATACAAACCAAAATTGCACCAAATTTGCATTGGGCACCCTTTGTCCTTCTTATAGATGCTAAGTTTTCATTAATCTATTGTAGTTGCAGCTCTGCAAGATCATAAGTATGATCCTTTTTCACCAATTTGTAGCCTACATCTACTGCAATACAAGGTACACTGTTGAGTCTACTGGATTGATAGAATTTATGGGCAATAACTCTAACCACAAATTCAACGAGAGGATCTTGAATGGTGTCAATTGTCATTCCTCTTTTATTCCACTTGGTACCTATATTTTTCTCAATAACCTCCTTGGATTCACTTCTCAAGGTCTTGTACTGATCTAGGGTAGGATATCCAGTTACCCTATGAATGATTCTTTTTGTGATCTCTATGGGAACATCTTCTAACTACAGACTACCATCATGAATTCTACTTAACACAAGTCTAATCCATTCTATCTTAAATACAGTGGGAAAACCTAAAGCTCATGTTAAACCCTTCCTCTCAACAATTTTATATTCATCCTTCAAAACTCCATTGGCACACAACTTCTCATAGGCTTCCCTTATCTCCATATCTCCTATGGCTCCTATCTTACAGGTATAGCATCTTCTTATCTCCTGAACCATTACAAATTTTGGGGGTATGTAGGAAAGGGCTCCAACGGGATCGTTCTTATTTGCAACTTTAGGGATGGGACAAAAATCAGGCTGCTTAACCTCATTAGATACTAGCTAGACCTCAAACGACTCTTTTTCATGAGTTTTCTTAGAACTCGAAGCCATTTGTGCAAACTAGGGTGTCCTTTACAAATAAATATGAAATTGTGTAGCTTAGCACAAATGAAAATACCTCAAGATCGATGAAAATGCATTGTAAGAGGTTGGAATCTACTTTGAACACTGGATTCTCTGCTATGAAGTTGCTTTGCTCTCTTTCTCTTCTTTGCTTCTCATTCACGGTGAAGAAAAATGATTAAAATCATGATAATATACCCTATTTCCATTGCATTAAATGCTCAACTACCCACTCGGCTTCTAAAGGATTTTTAACATTACTTGGCTTGCACTACATTTCCACTTCACTTGGCTTCCATTGGAGTTACTCAACTCAGCATCAGTCATCAACTTGGTCGTTGTTAGGAACTCGGCACCAACTAGAGTTTTATTCGGCCTCTAAGGACAACTCGGCTATTTTGTAAGAATCTTCATATTATGACTTGGCATCTTTGCTTATGCTGATTTGTTCTTTCTAGGACTTCTTTGTTTTTGGACTGGTGTATGATATAACTTTTTATATTAGTCCCATGCATCTATTCATATTTAGTTTGATGAAGTGTGATCACTTGACCCATTGGGTGAAGTGATCCCTTCACTTGATGTGCTACACTCATCTTTCTTCTTCCAAGTCTTATTCATTTGTCCTCTTATTTTTTCAACATCAATCTTTTCTTTTCCTTTGTTGGCTTCAATTTTTTATGCTTTTGACCTTGTAGGACAGTTTTTGTTGATATGACTAGTTTTCAAGAAGCTGAAACAAGTAGTTTGACTTAGCCACCTGCTATAATTCCCTCTGAAGTGTGTCCTTATACAATTTTCAAGGATATGTCCATATTCCTAACAATAATGATAGCTATACCTAGTGTTGTAATCCCAATGGTAGTGATTTTCATTTCCTTTTGTTTTTGCTAGTTGATTTGATGTCCACATAGGCTTTGATCTGCATTCAAAGGCTTTGTGTCCATACTTCTTGCAATTGTAGCAATGTCCATCAAATATTTCTATCCTTGAGATATTAGGCCTATAGTCTTGTGTCATGTGACCTTGCATGTTGCACTTGTGACTGTAACCAATGTTTTTTGGTATTTTTGGCTGATTGATCCTTCTACTCCTGCAAACATTAGCAGTATGCCCCTTTTTATTATAGTAATGACAAGTTGGTTTTGAATCCTTACCTTTGCCACTTCTTTTCTCAGCATTCTTTGATGATTCCCCAACTTCAATGCTGGAGTATCCAAGTCTTGATGTATCATGGGTTGACCTTGGGGATTTTAGTAACTGCTCAAAATACTTGATAGCTTCACTTGACTTGTTGAGATTCTCTGTTGTTTCTTTTTCTCTGTTCAATTCATTTTTTATTTGTTCATTCTACATCTTTAAAGTAGAGATATCAATATCTTTCATATTGAGTTCATGATGAAGGTTCATCATTTGGGAAAGTGTATCCATCTGCATGTTTGAGATCCTTGTTAATTCAGTACATTTTTCTTCAAGTCTATTTGCAAGATTCCTTTTGTCATCTTCCATCATGACTCTATCCTCAACTACTCTTTTCTTTTGTTCAGTGATTTCACATAACATTATAGCCTATGATTCATGTTCCATCTTGAGAGAGCTTATCTCTTCTGCTTGAACTCTATTTTTCTCCATCAGTTCTGCTATTACTGTATCAAACTCTTTTGAATCTCCTTTGGCAAATACTTGTGTGGTGTCAATCTCCTTGTAGTGAATATCATTTTTGGCTGTGGCTATCTCCTTTCTTCTTTTCAAGGATTTTCTTAGTTCCTCTCTAGCTTCCTCTACCTTGTGTAGAGTGAGATGCACATCTATCACCTAGTTCTCAATGATCTTCCCAAGTTTGAAAACTTCCATCTTCAAATCTTTTCCTCTAAGTTGTTAGGCTTCTTCTTGAGAGAACTTAGCTCTGATACCAAATTTTGGAATGTCTTAATGGGAAGAATGCTTATGAGAGGGGGGGTGAATCAAAAGTACTAGCCTTTAGCCTATTTTAAATCCTTAATAACATATAACTAAAGTTAACATGAATGCATATAAACATTAAACAATCATGAGAAACAAACATGCATCACCACATAACACTTGAGAGTTTGGTAACCCAAAAACCCTCCAGGAATAAGAAGGTAAAACTAGGGTGGGGATGATACCTACAAAATCACTGCAGCAATTGATTTCAACCACTTCTGATGGTTTTCCCTGTTAAAGGCTTTACACTATGTCAATAGTGACCTAGTCAAAGGATTTACAAACACTTTACATGAAGTGTTACCCTGTTAAAGGATTTAATCACCTTTTCAAAGCATCTACAAAATAGCTGTTAAGCTAACCTATCAACATAAGGTTTCCTTTCTAATACAATGGCTAGAGAGTATTAGGTATAATAAACCTGATAGCTTACAATCCTTGATTGTTGAATACAAGCACTTGATCTACTTTCTCTAATCTTGATCCTTTGAGATCTGATATTTTTTCATATCCCTTGCTTTTTTCTAATCAGCTGAATTTCTAACTGTTGCTCTCTTCCTCTAAGTCTTTTTACTCTTCACTCTGAACTCCACTATAGTTTCCTATTCACTCCTTTATCCATTCATAATATAATGTTATTTCATCTTCCTTATAAAGACATTCAAAGACTTAGGGTTAGGTGTGGATCTATGATCCATATTGAATCTTTGTTTCTCGCTCATTCCTTGCACTTTTTTTATTGGTTGCATGCTTTTTTCATTTTTTTAATTGGCTACATGTAGTTTGCATAGGAAAAATAAAAGATTTGATATTATCTGTTTGATCCTTCTAGATCCTTCAATGTCGACCATAAAAATGGTTTACATCTGAATCACTGATGTTACAAACTCATATGTGCATTCTATGTTACTCGACACTTACTAATTTTTGATGCTCGGCACATGTAACAAAACTATCTCACTCAGCTCCTGTTGCATTTCTTTTTTTCTTGGCATTGTCTGTGACTCAACACTTAAATATCACTCGGCTCCTATATCATGCTCGACATGCATAGTGTGCTCAACTTCAATGTAGAAAGTGGTTAAGTGTATTGACACTCAAATGTCAAAACCATTCTAAGACTAACAGTATGCACATAATAATGGGTATCATAGTTTGATTGGGATGACACCTTTCCAAGCATTATATGGTCATCCCTGTCATACACCCTTGATTTGTGATAGTCTTGAGGATCGCATCTTGTTGGGCCCTAAGATGCTTTGAGACATGGAGCAACATGTAGCATTTATTCATGAGCATGTGGCTACAACACATGATAGATAAAAGAAGTATGAAGATGCTCATAAGATGGATAGACAGTTTGTAGTAGGAGATAAGGTATTCTTAAGAGTAAGTTTATGGAAGAGTATGATCCATTATAGAAAGGGTTTGAAACTAGCACCTTGACTTGTGGGTCCATTTGAGATTCTTGAGAGGATAGGTATAGTTTCCTATCGTCTTGCATTACTGCCCAACTTGGCTTTTATTTATGATGGTTTCCATATTTTTGTATTTAGGTAGCATATCCTTGATGTAGTACATGATCTTGATTGGAATGCATTACAAGTAGAGGATGGGTAGTTGGCTTTACAACTCATCCAAATTTTACAATGGTGGGAGTTGACCCTTAGGGGTTAGGTCATAGAGCAAGTAAGGGTCCAATGGGACCCTACTGATGAGACATTAGCTACTTGGGAGGATGCAGCTAGATTATAAACATTATATCCCTACTTCGTTATTGGCTTCCAGGAGTAACCCTAATTCAAGGGGGGGAGGGATAGGATGTAGTGCCTACCCCATTTTGGTTTTAGTCATGTCACCAAACACTTTTAGGCTAGTTTCATGTTTTATCATTTTATGTACTAGTACTTAGTTACCAGATGAGTTGATACTATCTTTATGTTTTTTTTATGCGATGAGACACTTTGCACTTTAGATATTTTATATTATTATGATTCATGGCTAGTCTTGTGATAATATTTAAATGTTTTCTATAATGATTGCAATTAGGATTATGATGATATTTTAGTTTATTATGGATACTTACCCCCATACTTGCATGTGTATGGTGCGCATGTTTGTTTTACATTTCTATATGTCATAATTGATATGGTTGCAGGATGGAGGTGTAGCCACCTACTAGTCAGGATCTGCATGATGTACCACTCCCTCCCATTATCTATTTAGTTTAAATAGATATGCATATGTACATGCTCATTTCTTGTGCAAGTTGCAAGTATTGGGCATCGAATTCCCCAAATTGTCAGGATAAGCATTCCCTATCACAATATCTCAATGGTAAAAGAGGCGAGATAGTTATTCACATCGAAATCCCAACCTTGAACTATTTTTCCTATCGTAAAGGAAAAGTATCTAATTTCGTCTACCTTCTGAATTCATCTAGGTGACTTGAATTCAATGACCTACCCTTCAATTTGTTTGATTGTCAAGTTTTCCCGATCTTATGTTGTCACTTTGAGACTTATAGTGTAGATGGTCAACTAGTGAGATTAAATTGATAATTTAATTAGGAACCTAAGTATGGGTAACATTATGACCTATTATTTAATTATGAAATCAATTAGATAAAAATATTTTTTATAATAGTTATTAAAAGTTAACTTGGGTTTTATTTTATTAAGTGTGTTGGATAAAGTTAGTGTTATTGATATATTAATTATTTGGTAAGAGTAATCTTTAAGGTGCATTAGACATTATTGAAATACAAATAATCATCTTTTTAAAAATACTTTGTTAAAAAATTAAATAAGTTTAAATAAAATAATAAAATAAAACATTAAATAATAAATAGCATAAATGATTTTATAAATAAAATAAACATTAAAAAGGGGATATATTAAAATAGCTAGAAGTTCCCAATTCTTGTGTAAGTTGGGTGGGATTTAGTTTCAAATAGCAGTGGAGGTTTCCTTGTATTGGGAGTTAGTTTTAGATGGGAGTGGAAGTCTCCTTGTCTAGTGGGAGTTTTAGATAGGAGTGGAAGTTTCCTTGTCTAGTGGGAGTCAATTTTGGAAACATAGAAACCTATTTATGAGTTAGTTTTGGGGTTCACTTTTAGGGGGGATTTTTTTGGAGGCAAGTTTTCATGAGCTCTAGGATTTTAATTATTTCGATTAAGCATCAAATTTAGATAAAAGCTGTAGAATTTTGTTGTAATTTTGGTTTTCTTAAATGTTTACCACTTTCTTTGTCTTCTTCATTCTTATTCTAGGGTTATTATGGGGTCTTTGTAAAAATAAAAATATTAATAATAGTTAGTTTTTAGGATTAGTGTTAATTGTATTTTATATATATATGTTTTTTTTTATATAATATGTTTTTCTTTTAAAAATATTTTTAAAAGCTTATGATGGGAATGTTTAAATAGTTATTTTTTATATGTATTTTTTTAGGTTAGGTTATCTAGGTGCATGTTGGAAAGTCACTTACAATGGGGACCAAATCCCTAAAGAGGCTACCCAAGTAACCCATTGTAGGTGGTCTTAATAAGTAATAACATTCAAATTAATGGGGTTAAAATTAATTAACAAGTTAGTGTGTTCCTCTCCCATACCTCGAGTGCTAGTACAGACTAGGATGGGAGTAGAGAGGGTACTTGATTGCAACCTTGCTACATTAGTATACATTGTCTACATGAAATAATATTAATGCCACATAAAGTCACCAAGGGCCTAAAATCTTGAGAAGACTACTAGGGTAACCTTTGAGCTGGCTGATGTGATGGCATTGCCTATGTGCATGCTAGGTTTCCTACATGTTTTTCAACCTCTGGTATTATACTATACCTAAAATATAGTACCGCTTGTGATAGATTGCTTTCAAGATTCCTTGACTTAGATTTAGTTTGTGATCATGAATTATTACCTGTTTGGGACTTGATATTATCTTCTTAGTGGGGCCACTTAGGTTCTATGAGGTTAGGTGGTAATGTTTCTTCACCATTAAGGTTTGATAGGTAGACACTGATGTTGGATGAGCTTGATTCAAATGTTTCCATTTCTTCTTCTAGTTGAGCTGTACTTAGAAGTGGCACTTCAATAGATGATGCAACTCTTTTGATGATTATTCTTTTATCATATTGTACCTCGCAACATGTTCCATGGATGAGAATACACATGATGTACTTACATGTATTCTTTAAGAATTCTAGTATTTGTGATATCAAATTCATCGTGGACTTGTTAAACTTTTAAACCTTAATGAGAACCTTATATGTGATTCATCGTTATGGAAACCTAGAGGAATAAAATTGTTTCTATTTTTCTTGTTTATATTTATTTTCTTTGGTTAGTTCTATAGCTTAATGTTTTAACCTCAAAAAAAAAAGTTGAGCAAACTTAGCATATTTTAAGGTTAGTTTCTCTAGGGTTCCCTAGTGGGGCATTACACTGCAATTATCACCAAGCACCCAATTAAGAAGTGAAGGATGCATAGTATTAAACTAACATAACCTCCCAAAATATTTGTCATCTTAAATCCACTATATTTCATAGTTATACTATCCTACTAATTCTAGTTACCAATGTTATTATTCAAATAATAATATTTTCTATTATTATTATTTGAAATCAACTTTCAACCCTTGTCCTTAATAAAAAAATTTGCCCATAGGATTCAATAAAAACATTTCCTTTTGAACTTACTCATCGATTACTTTGTATAATATTTTGATCCTTCTCAATTAGAGTGTGAATATCAATCAAAATGGCCTCTATTTATCACCAACATCTTAAACCCTTGACTTCCAACCCCAAGATATTCATAGCATCTGCCATTGTGCTTCCTTAGTTGTAAGTGTGTTGTAGGTCAAAACTTTCAAGCTTAGTTAGAAGGTGTCATATGTTCCCCATAATTCCTCTTAATGACCTCCCTAGGTCATAGTTACCTTTAGACATCTCCACAACTAGCAAAGAGTCACCTTCAATGGTCACATATTTCTATCTTGAGATGACAACAAGCTTTAGACCCCAGAAAAGGGTCATAGCTTTAGCCACATTGTTGGTGGTATTTCCTAGGTTACCAACATTAGCCATCAGCTATCTACCAACATAATCTCTAATAATACCTCTCCTAGCCATAACCCCACACCTAGAAGCTCTATCTAAATTAAACTTCACCCTAGGGATAGTTGAAGGTTTCCATTTAGCATTTCTTCTCTTGAGTTTTTTCATGTTGTTCAAATATAGGTGGGGGGTCCTACAACATTCTCCATTTACTGACTTCCAACTTCTCCTTTAAAAATCTAACTATGATATCACTCATAATTTCCTCCTTCTCTATTTCCCTAAAGATCCTATTGTTCCTCACTTTCCAAATTCCCCAATAAATATGAGGATATATCATATTCCACATTAGCCTAAGAAAAGGGTTCTCAAAGGGACAATCCCATTTTAGGATGAATTATTGTAAGTGAAGTTGAGAAGGCCATTCCAGATAAAGATTCCATAAAAAATAATTGCAAATCTACGCAACAAATGAAAAATGAATAACAATATGTTTGATTCTTCCTTTCTTAGCTTTACATAGGTAACACCTATGAAAAAATTCATGTTCCTATCACCCTCTATGAGAGATAGAATCCTAAACCTCTATTTCCAATACATTTCCTCATTAGCAGTCACATCCTTCCATTTAGCCCTATAAGCCTCTTCTTCCTTGAGAGTGTTAATAGAAAAGTCTACATTAGCAATTATCTTTTGAAGCATCTCTAGTTTTTCCTCAATCTCCTCTTTTTCTTAAAATATGCTCAAGTGAGTATTTACCACAATGTACCACATTTCCCCTTATATTATTTAGTTTAGCAACAAGTCTATACATGGACATGCCTTAAATTTTGACATTCCACTGCTCTTCAACATAGTACCTAAAGTTTGGGTGAGATATCCACATAATCCCATATTTTAATGGCTTCAAGACACTAAAGAACCCATTTGAAAAATTGAATAACATCAGAGCATGGTAAGAAACCATTCTGGGGAGAGCACTAAAAGATGAGAAAATAAGATGTTGCCAATCAGTAGAAAGTAGAATCCTATCCAACTCAACTTGGATTATATATTGACCTTTCCTATTGTTAGAATAGGTAAAAGGGGTTCCCTTCAAGTCCACATCAACATATCATTAAGTTTTATAAAGTCAGTTAGATCCTAGATACTCTCCATAAAGTCATTTGCCCCTCCATGAATCTTTGATAGATAGAGTGGGAAATTGAAGTCTCCCATACATAAACTCTTCTTGCCCCTATTATTATTCATGAAAGTAGGAAAAGCCTCCCAAGTACCATGCCTTCTAGTCCAAGTATTTAGAGCATAGATATTTAGTACACACTAGCTCATTTTGTTTAAAAAATATTTTATGGCAATAAAATTTTTATCTTGCCACAATAGTTTCCCCAACACCACTTTGGGATTCCAAAGGGTGGCCACACCTCTAGAATCCCCATTAGTTTAACTATAACTAACCATAGCCCTAGTCATATTCCATCAATAACTTTAGAGAAAGATAAGGAAGACATTTTGACCTCCAAAATAAGAAGAATGTCAATTCTTAAAGGATTAACAGACTTCTTAAGAGAAAATTTCTTTTTAGGGACATTAATCCCCCCATGTTCCATGAGAGGAAATTCATTTCTTACCTTTAGTGACACCATACAAGGTTGATTTATTAACATTTGCAATCTCCCTTTCCATTTTGTTAGTCCTTATACTCCTACTAGGTGGTCTACCCTACTTGGCCTCCAAACCTACATCAACTTTATTGTTTCCTCTACCTTTCCTTTTTAAAATTTATCACTCTCTAACATCACTCTCCTTCTACAAAGATGGTGTGGAGAACATGTCACACACTAGGAAATTGGTTTTCTTCTTAAGTGGGGGTGAAAGGATCTCTATTTTCAACACCCTACTAGGAGACTTAGACAAACACAACCCTTCCCAACTTCTCCCATCCCCACTTCATTTTTGGGGGTCTTTAGCAGGTCATCAATTCCTTGCAAATAAAGGTAGTCATCAATCTTATTCCCTTCTACTTCCACTTGAAGTTCCACACCTAGATTACCTTTTTCATTCTCATCCTTAGATCTCTTTCAAACGGCCTCCTCCTTTACATATTTACCCTCATTATCAACATGGGGTTCTTGGTTTTTCCCCTCACATGAGCATGGAGGAGTGGACACCTCAATCTAGGTATCTTGGTTCTCCCCATTACCATTACAAGAGGAGGATGACAAGAAAATTCACCTTTCAATAGTACCTTTGACATAATCCCTAGAGAGCCCCACCTTCTCGTTATCCTTATTTTCTAATGCCTTACAAAGTTTGGTAAAAGCTAGGGTGTCATTTGGTAATCATTGGGTTGTTCTTTCCATAATACTAGGTACTCGAGAGAACAACTGACATGTCTTCTACTGCCATAAATGTTAACATGAACAACCCATTAGGCATAGCTACAATGTTAACACTTCCCTTCAACTTCCATTTCTAAGGGACCCATTTTTAAACCATTTCAATTGAAGGCCTAAAGGCCATGAATTTCCCAACCAAGAAGAGTTGCAATGAGAAAGAGATATTATCCACAATTTTGTTAGGGAGGAACAACTTTGGGTCATCTACTCTAAGATAAACCTTTAGATCCTTTGAAAGGGAGGGATTGGTGGAGACTCTAACAGCGGATCCCTTCTAATCCCCCATCTTTATAGGAGCACCCTTTTTCCTTCCCACTGAGACACTTTGAGTCCTTTCCCAAGATTGTCAAATAATCCTTTAAAGAATCTTCAGTAGGTTTAGTCCTCACATAATTAACTCGCCCACTAAAGGGTAATGAAACATCTTCCACCTCATGTTGGGCCCCCGAAGAAGAAGTTAAGAGAAGCTACAAATCTAGAATAACTAGAGGCTCAGAGTCAGATTTTGACTAGCCCTCATGGGCCATGCACATTCAAAATTCAAAATTAAGAGGGAGTGGGAAAGTTACAGAGCTCATTTCATGTTTATATATTGTTTTAGGATAGCATGTGTTTGAATTTTATTAATAATATAACATGCTTTAAAGTTAACACCTTCTATAAATGAGCTTGTTTAGTGTGAAATGACACAGATATGCTCATGAGGCTATTGCAGAATTCTTAAATAGATAGAAATATGTAGCAATTTGATGAGCCATGTCAACCAATTCATTTTGTACCAAGATCTAACCCTCATTTTACAGTGCCCTCTATCACATTTTTTCCTTAGACTTTCTCTTTTAAAGTAACATAATCCACTAGAAACCTTATTAATCTAGAAATATTTCTATGGACCTCTATTTAAAATTACTATTATTGGTGGTTCATTTTAAAACTAAAGATTTACTTATTGGTAGCTAAATTCACTTTCTAATAGTTCCATTAATTTGTAAATTCTTCCATAAATATTTATATTTAAAATGATAATAGCTAGTGGATCTTTTAACTAATTATTCATATCAATTACCAACTATTTGTAGTTCAAAATGTTCCATTTCTATAATTAGTTTTGTTGTTACAATGCTGATCTATGTGTAGTTTGGAGCATTACTGGCTTATCACAACTAATCATTCATGAGAAAGAAATTAACACTTTGTACTCATTGCATCCATGTTATTCTCAAAGAAATGAAGCATTAGGCTATGTAGAAAAGTCACCCAACCTAATACTACTTCAATTTGAACACATTTTTTTATTAACAAAACAAATTCAAATCTATAATTCATTTTATTATCATTGCTATTATCTAAGAAATTAAATGTTTATAATATTTTATAATTTTAGTTTAGTTTTTATAAATAGTTTATTTATTCTAAAACAATGATAAATTCTCATGATATATAAGTTGATAAATTTTGTAACAAATATAACATCTACTTCAATTATTATAAATATTACTTTTTTAATAGATAGTAGACCGTAGTTTAAATTCAAAATCCATTATCAAAATAATACAAATTAAAATTAAAAATTAATGACTTAAATTATTCATATTTCTAAAATATATTAATTAGTTTTAGCAAATAGAAAGTATTATAAAGACTTACTAAAAAATTAAATTAAATTCGATGAAATGATATTCAATGATCAAAATATATTAATAACTATATGCTTATTTACAAATATTTTATTATTAAATATGAAGATTAAAATAGATATAGTGGCCAATCCACTTTTGCTTTTAAATTTTTTTTTTTAAATATAAAGATTACAATAACTCTTAGTTATGTGATGTAGATATAAAAGAAAATACTAAATTGTTAATGATTGTAAGGGGATAACTCCTTACCTTTAGTAGAAGAATAGTTGAAGCAATAATTACTGTGATAACTATTAAATATATTAATGTTTTATTATTAACATTATTATTATAGTAATATTTTAATTATTTTTGTTCAAGTTTGAATTATGTTTTGAATAATGTATTATTGTATATTGCAATAAGGAAACTGATGGACCCTTATCCAATGGAGCTCAGAAGACTTACAAAATTTTTGTATGGTTGATGATATGTTCCTTCTATCATTTTGATCTTTCAAGCACCTTAGTAGTATGGCTATGTCAATGGTCCAATATACATGTAATTTAATGTAATGAACCATTATATATAAATAAAAAGATTTTATTATTTTTTTAGAATAGAGTCTATGGAGATATATTAATTGATAGATATTAGTAGCTCTTGGAGATATGCCTCAAGTAATAGCTTCAATGAGAGTTTCCTAGTGTAATAGAATCATGAATGGAAAATAGACTAAAATCTAATTTAGAAATAAATAAAACTTCCATAGATGCAATCTAGATATGCAAGATATGATGGAAAAAATAAGCTATGACGGTTTTCATTAAGGTTTAAATATTAATTCATCATTTCCTCTTCCACAATCAATATTATTAATTTTTAGAATAATATGCAATAGGAGTAATCTAATAGTCAATTTTGAGGATTAATTATATGATTAAGATCTTACCATGTCCTATAAATCATAATTTGTATGACAAATTAAAGCCCTCGAATTAATACTATGAGTTGGGAATGAGAATAAAGACATCTTTATGTGATGCTTAGTGTGATTTCAAAGATAATGGATTAATATGATTATGGGAACCTTTGCTCTATCAGAGACTATTTTTTGGTTTTTGGCTTTAAGATTTTCTTATTGATCTTAGTTGAACTATTTGTTCCCCCATAGGTTGGATTATAATACCCTCAAGTTTTTTGTGTCTCTTAGCTCTAGACGTTAAGGTGTTGTTGTTAGATATAGGGAATACTGAGAGAGGGGTGTGAATCAATATTCTACAAATTTTGACCCAAAACTGGATATTATTAATTGTCTTATAACTTGTATATGAAAGAAAATAAATTATGTTGAACAATAAACTTGACCATGCAAAAAGAGAAAGCATAAAATCATATTTTGTTAACTACAAAAACCTTGGCCAAGAGAAAACCTTGATGGGGATTGTTAGCAATATGTCCAATCAATTAGATAAGGTAAGTTATGGTTGTCATTTATGGTAGCATATTTGTTTTGCAGATTAGCTTCATTTAGTTGTAGAAGAAAATTGTCTAAGTATTAGACAATGTTACAACAATAGGACAGTTTTGATAATAAAAAAATATTCCCTTAGAATATTCTCTTGTGTAGTTGACCAAAGATGCATGACATTATAATGATGGCATATACCAATGCACATGTCTATATAGTCAACCAAGTTCAAGTTATAAAGTAATTAGTGATGTAGTGATGACATAGTGTAGAACAGAGCATATCAGTAGAATGTGTTTAACAAATTAATTTATTATTTTGAATTATAAATTTTTGTTGAGCTAACTCTAATAATGTTATATGAGCTGACTAAGGAAGAATTTACCAATGTGTTTGTATAAGTAAAGAACTTTATTTGCAAAGTAAAGTGTGAGAAATAAGGAAAAAGTGTGGAAGTGGATGATGATTTAGTGATTAGTAAATGCAAAGTTGAAATGATCTTATGAAATGCAAGTAACAAGTAAATGTAATATTTTTCTATATGATGTGAAGATATGATGCATATTAATATGTCTGTAGTCGCTCATGTGTGAAGAATCATCAATTAGAAGATTTGTGAAGTACAAAAAACTACTCAGTTCTATATGTATACCTATTTCTTGAAGAACTTATTGTATAGTTGCATGTTAGGGTAGTGGGCTCTTCTTGCACACATTTGTATATGATCCACCAACTCTTAACAAGGTTGAAGCAACTCCTAATAGTGTTGAGGCTTCTAACAAGGTCTAGTCTCCTAATAGAGACTCGAGACACTATGCATGCTTCATAGACTCCTAACAGGGTCAATATCCTTAACCAGATTCTTTATATAGTGAATCATCTAGTGGGTTCCATCCCCACTAGGGTTTTCCCTTGGCCAGGGTTTCCCTAGTTAACAAAATATGCTGTCATGATCTCTCTTTGTGTATGGTTGTTTACACTGTTATGCACTATTGGTTTATTTTCTTATGCACATGATAAAGTAATTAATAATATTCAATTGTGGGTAAAAAGATTGATCATATTGTTTCACCCCCCCACCCCCCCTCTTAGTATTATCTATTTCTAACAAGGATGGTACCCACAAAATGATCCACTAATCAAAAGTATCTAGTTAAAGATATTGGCACTATTAGGAGTCTATTACATGCATATAGTGCCGTGGTCCTTGTTAGAGCACTTAGGCCTTGTTAGAAGCCTCAACCCTATTAGAAATTGTTATGTACAAATTCAAAATGTATGTAAGAAGAGCTCACTTCCCCAACATGCAATATACAATGTAATTCTTTGATACAAAAAGATAGATACAAAAACCTCTTTGCTTGCTACAAATATCTTCAATATCTAATATAACTCTCATTTCTCTTCACAAAACTCACATACCTTTGATCATATATCAGAATTCACATTAGATAAATTTGGAATGGTATTCCTAAGAAGAACACTTAACTTTTCATTATGTAACCTTCTTATATACCTTTATAATTTACAAAATACTATCCATTCGGCCTTCAATCTTTCACACACTTTGCAAAATATATTATTATAACTTTTTGAATTAGGGTTAACATCTAGGATGGTGTTCCTCATTGATTAAGTAATTATTTTGTAAAAAAATTAATTCCTTAACTTACAATTAACCATTTCCTATCATGCTCTATTATATTTGTATGTTGTTGCAATTGGTAAAACTAATATATCTTCCTCTGTATTGACCATGTTGACTCACACACTTGAACTCATCATCATGACACTTTGTCCTATCCATACCTAAGTGTGTGCATGCCAATAATGCTTCTATCAACTACACATACCAAAATTGTATCTTCTCTATCAAATAAACTAATTGATACTTAGACAATTTTCTAAGTATAATTGTTGTACCTTCATCTTCACATTCTGCTCACATTATAGAGGAATATATGTTGTCATAAATGACAACTAAAAATAAATTACTTAGTGAAATTTCCAAAAATCTCCCCCTTTTTCATTGATGACAACATATGGGAAAATTGGCTAAGCCCCAAAATGTTGATCAAAACTTTACAAAAAAATATTGGCCTTCACAAAATTTACAAAACTTCAATTTTTTTGTATCATCATAGTTTTATTTCCATCATCCCTTATATCTCCTACTACATTATATATCCCCTTTGACTATAATACTTTACATTATTACTACTCCTTTCTACATACATCATACAATTTCCCTATATTACTCCCCCTTTGACATCAATGAAAAAGGTGTTAAAACTTATATACAATTCAAAATTTGGATCTATACCTCTATATTAGGTAGATAGTTGTGTCATATAGTCATAAAAACTTGTCTTTAGACTCTTGAAGTTCTTCTCTCATGAATCTCTAAATTGTTTAGATATGATAAGAAGGGTGCAAAGTCCATAGGATACTTTTTCAATTGCATTCAAGTCAGAATAGACAAACTTCTCAAAAGATGTCTTTGCCTTAAGATATTCCTCTACTTCTTGTTCTAGATTTGCTATCTTCAAAGATAAATTGTCTCTAAGAAGTGAAAACCTCTTAGCAATTCTCTCTTTATTCATCTCAATAAGACTTATTTCATCATAATCTTTCCAATCTTATCCTCAATGTTTTCTATCTTTTGATTAGGCTACTGAAACTAATTTACCAATACATAGAGTTCTTCATGCTTCTTCTTCATCTCTTCATCACTATCTTTACTGAACTTAAATGAGAATGCACATATTGCATATAGTGTATTTCCTTCTTGTTCACATCTTCGTAGCTCCTTGATATATTCATCAAGAGCTCCAAAGTTATTTCTAATATTTTGATAGATAGTGTCAAACATATGTGTATCACGTTTGGATTGTGCTTGAACAGTTGCAATATTAGATAAACTTGTGAATTTTGTATCAAAATATTGCACTATAGCTTTTTCTCTGTCTTATGGATCTGACTCTATCATCTTCATAGCTAAAGTTATAAATGAACTTTGTAGACTTTTCACCTTCTTATCCTTCTCAATAATCTTTCTAAGTGATAAGATCAATTCATTCTAATCATCATCATATGATCTTGTCAGTGTTGCTAATGTAAGGGGTGTCCTAAGAACTAGGTACATTGGTCTTTTTCTCATCTTCCTCATTTTTCTTCTTCTCCTCTTCTTCTTTTCTTTTATTCTCTTCTTCCTCTTTCCTTTTCTTCTCTTCTTCTTCCTTCTTCTTTTCTTCTTCTTGCTTCCTCTTCTTTTCTTCCTCTTCCTTTTTCTTCTTTCCTTCCTCTTCCTTTTGCTTTCTTTCTTCCTCTTTATTCTTCTCTTCCCCCTTTCTTTTTTTATTTTCTTCCTCTACCTTTCTTTTATCTTCTTCTTCTAGCTTCTTCTTTTCATCATCCTATTCTTCTGAGCTAGTATAGCTAGTCAAATTGCCAAAATTAGTGCCAAAGTCCTTGAAAGGATCTTCAAAATTGCCAACAGTTACTTTGGTGGTATCAATTTGCATAGTATCTTTTGCAATGGTAACTTTTTGTGTTGTTTTTGTTCTACTTTGTTTAGATATGTCATCATCTATACTATGGCTTTCTCTATCTCTTCATTAATCTCCTAATAAATACCTCCCATAATGAATATAAATCTACTCATGTTCTTGAGATAGGGTTCAAGACTCTTTAATAAAATTGTCAAGTGCTCTTCACTATCAATCTTGCATAATTTTTTGAGTCCATTTTCTCTCATTTGTTTTTTTTAGTCTATTTTCTCTTATTTGTTTATCTTCCTCTTGCAGTCTCTTCTTCCTATTTATCATTTTCTCATACAAATCATTTGGAATTTGATCTTTTATGTCCTCAAACTTTTTATTAGACAATATCATATGTCTAATAACTACATTCTCAAGCTCCAACCTATCACTTCTATTGTATAAATGATAAAATTTATTTAGTTGCACAAAGTTACCTTCATCTATGATTGCACTATTCAACTTCTCAATTTTAGACTTTCAAGCCTTCATGTCTATGCTTGTAGCTTCTAGTTGCTTCTCTGTTTGTGACTCAAGATTTTTTTGAACTTGTCCTTTCATCTTTTTCTTGGTTATATTTTTCATTATTTCCTTGTGCCTCTTCCTAGGTCCTTCTTCTATAGCCTTCATTCTTTTCTTCCTTGGAGAATCAGGAGACTCTTGTTTAACCTCAACCAATATGACTAATTTTCTCTTGACCTCAACTACTTCCACTTCTTCTTCTTCAAAAGGCCCACATTATGGAATAGTAGGTGTGATAGGTGGCTAATGTTGAGATATTGTTGCATAGGGTGCTATAGTTGTGGATGCAGATGGAACTACTACAATAACACCTTTTGATGGTCATGTTAATGCCAAGGGTGACACGTACATTATTCCTTGCTAACCTATCTACCTCATGTCTATAATGGTTTTCTTCAGTACACTCATCTCTTATTCTCTCATGCTTGCCTTATGCATTAATTTATTCATTCCTGAATCAACTTTCTTCTTAGTAGACTTTTCTATTTTTTCCTTGCCTATTGATTGCATTAGCTCATCATAAGTTCCAAGCCTATCAAATTCTTCATCCTTGTCTGATTTAAGAATTGTCTTTGCATATCCTTAAATTTATTCTTTTGAGATCTCAAAGCCAAGTGGCTCAACATATAGCATTCTAGATTATACTACCTCAATGTATGATAAATTAGTATCCACCATAAAACAAATATCATCTCTAAACTTTTCTACCATATGAGGTGGTATTATGAATCTTTCTCTCATCTCAATTCGGAAAATAAGATCTATGATGCTAGATTTATTTTATCAATAGGATGTCTATTATGCATCTCTATATTTTCTCCATAGTGTACTTATTACTACTAAGCAATTCAATTACCAACATAAATGGAAATAGCTTAATCAAATGGAAAACTATATGTGTGATCTATTAGAAACAATCGTCCACCAATATAATTGAGAGGGTATGGGGGGTGAATCAATTATCCAATAATTAAAGTATTTATCCACATTAAATAATATTAACCATTCAACCAAAGTAAAAAACAACTATAACAAGATGCATGTACACAATTACACTAGATATGTTAATTAGGGAAACCATGGATAAGAGGGAAAACCCTGGTAGAAATGATGCCCACAAGATGATGTACTAATATAAATGTTTCTTGTTAGAGGATGTACCCTGTTAGGGGTCTATTACAAAATTTAGTACACATCAGTTCCTATTAGGATACTTTGAATCCTTGTTAGAAGATTCCAACCCTGTTTAGGAGTTGTGCCAACCTTGTTAGGAGTTGTAGAAGATAGAATGACCCACTATCCAAATAACTTCTGGGGCAAGACCACTAAACTCACCGTCTAACTAATCTCTCAATTATTCCTTGTAGAATAATTATCTATACTATAATTTAACTTCTTTCTCTATCCTGTGAAGTAGACCAATCACTATCAGACCTTGTAGACTAGGTCATGAATCTCAGATTCAAGTATCAAACTTTTGATCACACAATAAAATCTCGGCAATGAAGTTTCCTTCACCTTCACTCTTCTCTTCTTATCTTCACACTTTTCTCTTCATGCTACTTACAATAATTCACTTCCATCCATACATGATAAAGGAAAATGTCCTTCCTTTATGTCAAATCCATAAAAAAATTCCCTGAGTCAGCTATTACACCTTCTTAATTGATTATTATAGGATCATATTAAGAACATGTTACACTTAGCAATAACATTAATCTTTCACCTTGTAACTTGAATTACTTTCTATAGATGTAACATTATGATGAGCAATCTTAGCTATGTAATCTCTATAATGTCTTATTCACATATTTAACTTTGGTTTCTTAGAATAACAAATCTGCTAAGAGATATAAAAAGTTTACCAGAACGTGCCTCTTTAGACTCTATCTCAGAATAGTCTTCACCAAAACTTGCACAACTTCTTCTAGACTTAATATCTTATGCTTATGAGGTTAGCTACTTATACTAGACATTTGGTAGTATCTCCCTTTAACCTCACTTGGTGAAAATGCTCAATTATCTATCTGTACCAACTTGATCTTTCTAATGTTCTCCTATTAGATACCACAAAAAATTGCTACGTTGACATCAATGACAAACATAGTAATGAATGTAACATATCATCATGATAATGATCTAATCATGTTTCTACAATACTCCCCCATAGGAATATCATCAGTATTCATGCTTCCAACATGATCAATGATTGGAATCTAAACTGACTATGCTTAACCTTCTTAATCCTTTCAAGATTATCAATCAAATGTGCTCTTCAAATAAAACTTAAATTGACTTTCTCTCTCTCAATACACACTTTATAGGCTTCTTATATAATAAAACTATCATTTCATCATCTCTAGAACTAGAAAAAAAATTAGTTGCAATGATTCTTTTTGATAACCTTACATCATCTTGTTTTATCTTACTTATAACTATTCCTCTTCCATTATAAACTAATTCTGTGTTATCTGGAACTATCTTCTTAACATTCTTCTAATTAATAGGTATACTGCCCTCATTGCAAAGAACAATCACTTCATGAATTAGGTTAGCTAAAATTTCTTCTTTGTTTTCTCCTAACCAAAACTTCCATCATGGATTTTGCTGAGTATAATCTTAGTCCATTCTTCATTATCAAATTCATAATAAAATAGAAATTTCACTAGCCCATTGTCCTTTAGATGCTCAAACCCTTGTTTAAAATATCTAGTATATGATTTTCTCCTACTATTTCAAACTTTCTTTTAATGTATCTACTCACAACTTCTAAGTGAATAATTCTTTACAAAACTTGAGAAAATACGACACTAGGTTCATCCTCAAAGGGTTTAACTAGGTTGATTTTCATCTTAGGTCTTGCTTCTTCCTCAACATTGTGAATTAAGGACTTTTCCATTTTAAAAATCATATTTTGAACTCAATTCAAATCTCAATTCTTGCATAAAATGTAAAATACCTCAATTTTGCACATAACTAGGGTCTCTGAACTTTTCACTTCAATTCATCTTCAATTTTCTTTCACTTTGGTAGTTACTGCTCCTTAAATCTTCACATGCTCAAATAGTATACAAGATCTTGTTTGCATCCTTTAATTCTCACCAAATCAATCTCTACATTAATTTCACAAGTATACAATTCGTAAAACATTGTTTTTGATTACCAGCAGACTTGATTTCTTTCATGCAGTTAACATATGATCTCCAAATCATATGTACTCTTAACCATAGCTTCAACCCATCATGAAACACCTTATACTATGTTTTTTGTCTTTTTGATGCTTAGTTTAGTTATAAAATATGCTTAATTCAAATAGGATGAATCACATATAATTGTTGACTCCAGTTTTTCTTTAGGTGCATCAAATGATTGCTCTTATAATACTACATGTGAATTGGATGGATCTTTGGCTTTGACAAATAACTCTTTGAACTCTTGTATATGTTCTCTCAACTAATCTTTCTAGTTATTATTGTTGATATCATTCCTTATGACATTTCTCTTGGTGTTCCTTCTAAAATTTGGATTCTTTTTTATGTTCCTTGTATCCATTTTGCAAAATCTTGCTATATAACCAACATTATTACATAACTAACATACCGGCGCATTGTTTCTATAACTAGGTCTAGGCTAGTTAATAAGTGCTTTGCAATTTCTGGCAATGTGTCCAAATTTTTTGTATTTGTTCCTTCATTGGATCTCCTTCTTTCTCATGCAGGGTTAGTGCCTCTAGACATTCTATTATTGCTACTATTATTATCAAATTTAGGTTTCTTACAATCAACAACTCTATGACCAAAACTATGAAAATTATAACAATTAAAATTAGTAGCATGTTTAAATGGCTTACTTGTGTATTCTCTTTTCATATGACCTATTTGATTACACACAAAGTATCTTGCTTTAAATTCATACCTTACTTCCTTGGGTGATTCAGTCTACTCAAGTTGCTTAGGCTCATCAGTTCATTTAGGTTGGTCAACTTGTTCAATCTCCTTAGGTGAATTATTAGATTGACTTTCTTCAACTTTGTTTAGTTCATCTTTCTCTTATGTAGGCTAATGGGTTCCAAAACTAATCTCCTTTATAGCTTGAAATTTCTTGGATAAATTTTCTCCAATAAAATATCCAAGACTAATATTATTATAGGAATATAACTTCTCATCAATTATCTCACTATTAGAATATAACTTCTCTAATTGTTGTTTAGTCTGGGTTAACTCTCTTTTCACAATAGTGTTCTACTTCTTAAGTTCTGCATACTCTAACTTGGTGGATTCAAGTTCAGATGTAAGTTTTGTAAGATGGGATCTTAGATCTGCATTCTTCGATTTCACATGTGACTAAATTTTGCTATCATCTTTCTTTAAACTTAACTTCAATTCAATGATCTTCAATTCATGAATCAAGATCTCATTTTATTACTTCGATCTTGAAACTTTGTCACTATCCTTAGTTTGATCTTTAGGTTCCTTTATGGATTTGAGATGATCAATCTTGTCTTTTAGCTTGCTAATGTAGTCTTTTGCATCTTCATAGATTTCTTTCAACTTATCTCTTTCTTTAGTGAGTATGTCAATCTTCTCAAGATATTCTTCTAGGTTCTTCTATAATAGTTTCATGTCCTTAGGGATCTTACTCAAATTGTTAAGCCTCTTCTAAGTAACTGGGTTCTAATACCAATTGTTAGGTATAGGGAATATAGAGAGGGAGTGGGATGAATCACTATTCTACAAATTTTAGCCCAAAATTGGATATTATTAATTGCCTTATAACTTGTATATGAAAGAATACTAATTATGTTGAATTGTAAACATATCCATGCAACAAGAGAACTCATAACACCATTTTTTTAAACTACCAAAACCTTGGCCAAGGGAAAACCCTAGTGGGGATGGTACCCACAAAATGATCCAGTAATCAAAAGCATTTGGTTAAAGATATTGACCTTGTTAGGAGTCAATGACATGAATATAGTGTCTTTGTCCTTGTTAGAGGACTTAGGCCTTGTTAGAAGCCTCAAACCTTTTAGGAGTTGTTATGTACAAATACCAAATGTATGCAAGAAGAGCCCACTACCCAAACATGCAACATATAATGTAATGCCCCGCCAATGGATCAAAGGAATTAACCTAAAGTTTCACTAAGTTTGGTAGCATTTTTATTTATTTTTTAACATGAAAGTAACACCATTCATAACATAGTAGTGAAAGCAATATTAATATCCAACTGAAAGTAAACATGAACATACATACATAACTGGTTACATTCTTAAGGATCCCTTAACATTGAATCACGTCTAAATTAACTATTAATGAATCCATCTAATACTACATCCACATAAAACAATAATGAAAAGTCCAACGTTCTTAAATTACATTTCTAATTGCTCAATCATCCACTGTACATGCCATAGGGTATGAAAGGCTTAAAAGAATATATATCCGTGTAAATAAAGTACATCATCCTATTCCAATCCATGATGCAAATACTATAAATTAAATGAAACCACATCTCATACATGATACATCATCATAAAAGATATAAACATCCATCGTAACAGATAACTATAAATCACAAACATAGCTTACTAAGTGCATGGCTCCTCCCAACCATAAATAGCATCATTAGACCATCGTGGGCCCTAGCCATCCCTCCGTGCATAACATCCCAAATCACCAAAGAGATCATTGGCATTAACATAGTAGGAATGTCACTCCTAAATCATACTACATCATATGTAGAAAAGAAATCTATCATGCAAAGTAAAGCATAAGATAACATCATCAAATATATGCAAATCATCAATGTAAGGATATGTGTCCACCATCATAATCCATGAATAGAATGAAGATAGATGCCAACAACGAATGCATCAGCCAAAGTGTCTCAAACGGACCTCAAATGATAAGAGTGGAAAAGCACTACCACCTGACCGCGTGGTACCCAGATGGTCCACTCCCACTACGCTGAGGAGATAATCTCAAGTCCCAAACAAGTTATCAAAACACATAGCACAAAAACTCTCTAAATCTAGGAATCCTAAAAGCATACTAACTCAAAGGTTCCAATCACAAACCGACATCTAATCCCAAAGGCACACAAAGACATGTAAGAAACCTACTATGCAAGTGGGAAAGTGTCATCGCACAGATCATGCTAGAGTTACCCTGGTAGTCTCTCAATAGACCCTGACCCCCTAGTGATCCATATGCAACCAATAGTATCCTCTCATACAGACAAGGCATACTACGAAATGCAAGGTCACAACCAAGCTTTCTCTCTACTCCCATCCTAGTCTGTACTAGCACTCAAGGCATGGGCGAGAACAAACAATTATCTTATTAAGTCTATTTAAGTCAGTATTAGGTGTAATATTTTCACTTATTAAACAACTTACAATGAGTTACCCTGGTAGCCTCTTAGGGCCCCGGCCCCCATTGCAAGCCACTTCCCATCACTACAAGTAGATAACCTACCCTAAGCTCATGGAATCATAAATCAAAAAATACCAAAAGATAATCCACAATATAAACATCAAATCTTGATGAGCAACTGAAAAGCATCATAGATAATCATGACCACAACAGTTCTCTATTGGCAATTGAAGGTATCACTGATAATCACTATATCCATTGGTTCTCAATAAGCAACCAAAAAATATCTCAAAGTAATACTAATCGAAGACTCCAAAATGGTCGAGTCAAACATGTCACAACATGACATCATCAAGATCAGATAAACAATTCAATCCCATCAAAGTGACTAGAAAGTAATCCAAATGCAACTGATCAATATCTCATAAATGGTTACATATATCACAACTTACACAAGAAGACTGAAAACAATATCAAACAGCATGCCATCACATAACCATGGTTGAGTTAATAAAGATCGGAATCAAAAGACATCATCATGACATCACAATCATAACACCCGAGCCTCTGGTAGACGTCCTATAACTGGTCAACACTAGTCAACCCAAAAATCCAAAACAAGAAGCATAGAGAAAACACGATGCAAGCACATGTTTTGGTTTGCTAAAATTACATAGTTGAATAAAGTATGGAGGTCTCAGTTTTTGTTTGCAAATATATATTTCAAATGTATAAGGTTCTTCGTTTAATCTACAAGTCAACCCCTCTATACCCTTGATTATGATATAGAACAATTCCTTAAGTAGTCAAAAGATAATTATTTACTTATTAAATCATTTACTTTGTTTTACTTAAATCAATGTTATTAATGATTAGATAAATCTTCCTTATTTCTAAGAAGTGTTCCCCCTTTTTCAAATTATTAGGATAAGGCTTATCAACTTTCAATCAAATCAATTAAAACTTCATTGTATAACCTAATTATCAATTAAATTTAATTAATTCTAGCATTAATTAAATTAATTAATAATTACATAACTATGTTAACAAGTCAATGGATAACAGTCGATTAATAATCAATAATTTCTTAAATCAACTATTTTCTAATCCGTTAATATTCAAATTAATAACTTGTTAATAAATACTTAACAAGTTAAATTTAAAACAAATTTATTAATAAATCTACAATACTAGATTCATTATTTTTAATGAATTTAATATCTCTTTTCGATTTAACAATAATTGACAAATTATTATTAAATCGATAATTCATATTTAGCAATTATCAACATAAAAATAACATATAACATTTTTAAAGTAACAAATGTTAAAGTCAATTAATGAATATATATATATATATATATATATATATATATATCAGACATAGTTTTGAAGGATTTGTGAAAATTATTCAAAAGAAGGAATATAGTATATCCTCTTTGAGCTATCTACTCTTTCTGAAAAGATTTACCCACATCATTTAACTCTAGTCCATTAATTTTTTTTCGGATCTACACATGTAGGGTTTCTCATACGGAAAATTTAGACATCCATGACAAAATTGGATGCATCTAAGATATTCAACACATAAAATCCTCAGAAAGCATTCAAGGGACGCGAAGAAGATAGGAAGTGCAAGAAGCGAAATATCACATGCAAAAATCACAAGTGTCTATTTGGACACTCATGCTAATTCACTTCTCCTTAGAATTCGCAGAGCAAGCTCCTTCCTTCTCCAACGTTCCTAGGTCCTCCAAACACGCTCCTTAAGCTTCTAGTAGTGCTTGAATATAAAGATTTTTTAGGAAGCACCTAGAATGTCTCTAGAAACAATTAGAAGGTGTTGACAACTAAGCATGAGTTTTTTTCCAACCTTCTAGATGAGTCATAAGGTTGTAGACACCATGTGCTTAATTTGTGCGCTAACTCATGTGTTGTTGACATATGTGCAATCAAGAGGTGTGTTCACTCCTAGGTAGGCTTATAACTTTTATTTTAGCTCTTTTATCTTTTCTATTATTATTATTTATTTATTATTTTATTATTATTATTATTATTATTAATTTTAATTTATTTTATTTAATTCCTTTTCTCAATTAATTTCCATTTAATTAATTAAAATCAAAATATCAAAAGATCATGATATTATATTATTTTTTCCCAAATAATTAAATCATTAATTAAATATTTTAATTAAATGACTTAATTAATAAAAAAATTCACCATAGACCTCCAAGATAAAATATAAAAATCCATCATAGAACAATCCATACAAAATTAGTCTAAAGGGTTAAAAATCATGAATTATGTCATCCGACACATTCGGAAGGTAAACTATCCCAGATACTTGTCCTACCTCTCTAGGACAAATGGTTTAAGGGTTTAGGATGTGGACTTGAGAATTTATCTCCCCTCTCTTACCATTGAGATAATGTGATAGGGTGCGCTAATCTTGGCAATTTAGGGAAGTCGATACCCGATACTTGCAACCTGCATAAAATCCATGCATGTACATACAATATATACAAATGCTAAGCTAAATAGGCAATGGCAAGAAGTGGTGCATCGTGTAGATCCTGACTAGCAGGTGACTACGACTCCCTTCCTTAACCACATCAAAAATGCCATACAATAAGAACAAACACGCACACCATACACATGCAAGTATGGGGTAAGTATCCATAATAAAAACACATGTGATAATAAACCATCTAACTAATCATCATCAATAACTAGAAATAATGTAATAATCATGATGCATATATGAAATGTAGAGTCTAAGTAATCTCATCACATCAACTAAATCCATAGCATAATATCCGATAGTCTCAAAACAATACTACTAACCATCATCATAAACTAGTCTAACATAGTCCAGCAATAATAGCAACAATGTGTCTAGAAGAATGTGAACAAGGGTAGGCAATACATACAATGTAATCCCTTGATACAAAAACCTCTTTGCTTGCTACTAATATCTTCAATGTGTGATATAACTCTCACTGTTCTTCACAAAACATGCATACCTATGATCATACATTAGAATTTGCATCATTTATAGTTTGTATAGTCTTCTTAAGAAGCACACTTAACTTCACATTTTGTAATCTTCTTATATATCTTTACAATTTAGAAAATAATGTCCAGTTGGCCTTCAAGCTTTCACACACTTTACAAAATATATTATTATAATTAATTGATTTAGCTTTAACATCTAGGATGTCATCCCTAATTGATTAAGTAATTATTTTGTAAACAAAATAATTCCTTAACACACAATTGCCTATTTCATGTCATGCTTTATTCTATCATAATAGTGTCACAACTAGTAAAATTGTTATATCTTCTTTCATACCAACTTGTGTACTTGAACACATCATCTTGGCACTATATCATGTATGTACCTGAGTATGCATGTGCCAATAATGCCTCTATTAATTGTGTATACCAAAACTATATTTTCTTGTCAAATAAACTAACTAATACTTAGACAAACTTCTAAGTATAATTGTTGTACCTTCATCTTCACATCATGCTCACTTCATATAGGAATATATGTTGCCATAAATGACAACTAAATCTCAACTACTTAGCCAAATTGTCAATAGTTGTTTGTTCTTTCCCTCACTTCCTTTTTTGTTGGATTTGTCTTTGCTCCCTTTTTCACCTGGTTTTTACATTTTCTCTCCCTCATTTTTATCCCTTGTCTCCAACCTTTTGCACTTTATTTGGCTTTAAGTGACCTTCTTTCTTTGTTATTTTTCTGTTCTCTTATTTATTTTGATCTCCCTTTCCCTTTGTAGGTAGTCTTTATTTTAAGCTCTTTTGAGATCCTCTTCATAGGTTTAGTCATCTTTAAAAACCTTTTAATATAAGTTTCCCCTAGGGTAGTAGATCTATTATATCAATTTTCTTCCCTATTCGTTTCCCCTTAGTGCCTACACTAATGGGGATAAATTACAATCCTCTAATTACATTAAAATGCAATAAAATGTGGCAATCACTTTTTATCGATTAAAATATTTATTTATTTATTTTTATCGGTAATGGGTCAAAGCCTAGATAGATTAATTATTATTGTTTGTTGAAATTAATTATTATTATATATTAATTTTGAGTAAACTCGAACCAAGAACTCTCACATGAGAGGCTCACAAATTACCATTATTTTGTAGGCTCTTGCTTAATTAAAAAAAAATATTTTAATTATTGTAATGAAATTAAGTATGTATTTAATACATTTTATTTTAAATTAAAATATTTTATAATATATAGAATAATATTTGGAGAAAAATTAATTTTCATAATATCTTTTTAACATTTTAATAAAATTGAAAATAAATTACATAGAAATATGAATAGAAATAAATATATAAATATACAAATACATAATAAGTATATTATATTATATACTAGTATAGATATCTTAAATAAATCTATCTAAAGAAATACCAATAGATATCCACTACAAAATAATTATAATTTAATTTACTACGTCTAAAATTATTTATATTTCCTCTATCTTTATTTATTTAATTTTTAACTAACTTGATCTTTTTATTTTAATTTCTTAAAAAATGGATGATTTATATCTTCAAATATGCTAATTTAAACATATATTTTATGTGGTATTTATTAAATTTATTTTAAAAGTATATTCTATTTATAATAAGCTTTAAACTTTTGACATGTAGATGGTTTTCAAATTTAACCTAGAAGAATAAAAGTTAACATTAACACCCTCACACCATCCCACTCCCCCATTCTGCCATTGTAGAATGCCTATCGACATTAATAATATATTTTTAGTTATATTATATTATTTTGTAAAAAAACTATTATCATTTCATCAAACAGTAAATAATAAAAATAATAGTTAAAAGTTCTAAGCTTAGAAAACTAGTGTTTATATTACATAAAGCATGTAAGTTATAACTAAATATAAAATATGGTGAATTATAACTAGTGCATATCACTAGTTAGTACATAGAATTCAGTAAATGTTGCAATAGTACCCACAAGTTCTAATAATAATGTCAAGTAAGATGTTTATGTTGAGAGATTCTAGTTCGAACTCATGTTTATTTAGAGTGAAGTATTGTTTATAGGCACTTTTTTGAGCACATTTTAGGTCAGTTGCATTATTCTTACTTATCAAACAATAGTAAAACAAGATTAAAGATAGTATTAATAAAGAATACAATACTACTAAGATGATGCAAACTTTAGTAATGTAATTATTATTCTTAACATTATGTTATTATGATTATGCACATGTGAGTTATGGCACTCAACAAAACTATAACACAACATCTATGCAACATTGTGCAAGTGCCAACAATATCTTCTATTCCTAACAATACCAAGGTGAATACCCCTTGTGGGTGCCATGTGTAGCTAACCTAAATCCACCATCTATTTGGATTCACCCCTTCCATCTTCTTTCCACATTTCTCTTTCCTGTGTGAGAATCCTACCTTGTTTTAATTTTCATTCCATTTTATACACTTTGCACACACTCATGTGAAGCTTTTTTGTTAGCACTATCGGAATAAGGGTCCACATGTATCCACTTCTAATTAGCTTCATCACGATCATGGCTCCCTTGAAGACACTTTGACCCCACATGCACTTCATCAAAACTGAGCTTAAGACCTCTTGATTGTGTCAGTTATTCTTTTCATTTCTATTACCTTATTATGTCATTATTATCTACTATTAATCCAATCAATCAACCCTTCAGGATATATCCTCCCTAATTTAGTTACTTAGTCCTTTATAATGCATCGATTGTTCATTCTGGGCAAGAACTTTAGATTGAATGACCACTTGATTGGGATGCCTTTTTTTTATTTTAATCCTATGTATTAGGTGGCATATGCCCTAAGTGGCCTCAATCCTCTATCTTGGCTCATTTAGGATGACTTAAATCTGTACATCTAATTTTGTGTGATATAATTTGTTTATGGTGGCTTAGTGTATATCTTTGTTGGTTAGGTAGTTAGAATTATATATGACTCACTAGAGTCAGATTCCTTTATACGTTCTCACCAAGACCACTAATGATGGCTTGGGTCTATTAGGTTTTCCCTATGAGGATCATTTCATTTGTCCTACCATGGCTGCCTACTTACATTTATATCATTGTAATCACTTTGTTTTGTTGTAAGTCTAGTCCTTAAAAAGGAGCCATGCCATTCATGTTTCCTAGCATGTGATACATTACTCCACTACAATATTAAACCTAGGTGAGCTCTTTAAGATTAATACGATACTAATCCCATAGATTTTTCCTTTTAGTTAATTGGCATAAAGTTAGTTTGCATTCAATTAGGATCATTTTGCATTATGCATTCTTTTTATTCACCCTTCCCCCTATCTTTTGGGAAATCATGCACATTGCCACATTCTCCCTTTTTTAATTTCTCTCTTCTTGCCCTTCCTTTTGAGAAAATTTCTTAAATTATTATTTTTGCACAATTTTCTTGATGGGCACATTGTGTCCTCACCATCGCTTATGTAGTCTTAGGGCATCTTATTTTCTACTGTTATGATGTGATATTAATTTTGATTTCAACACTGAATAAAAATGAGCAAAATGTAGACACCTAAAATTGTCCTTCACACTCTAATATTTATTTATTTATCCTTAAACATTATAGTTAGCTTTGATCAATTAACTATATTTTTATGTTCCTCTATTAGTTTAATTAAATTTAATTTAATTAAAAAATTATTTTTCTTTTGTATATAAATACTACCTTTAATAAATTATATTATACTTCCATCTCTTGTTACACAATGAATTTTGTTTATTTTCTCCTTAACTATCCTAAAGTTCTTCTAAACCTTGACTAAATTAAAGTTAATTTCCATTTTCCTAATCATGTTTTCTTACCAATATTCTTTTAATTGTGATTAAAAGGTGTATTTCCTCTTCTATGGCTCCTATATGGCTCTTATATGGATGCATTTGAATGCTACATTAGTCTTTCTTGAAGCTTTCCAAACCCCGACCTTTTCTTTTTGCCTCTTAGATTTCTATAAAAAGGAGATCTCACTCCTAATTTGAACGCTTAGTATTCATGTTGTTGAAGCAATCTTAGCACTTTAAGCACTTGAGGACTTGAGCACTTAACATTCTTAGCATTTTCATTCCATAGTTGCTACATTTGTGTCATAGCTTATATTTCATGTCTTGCATGGTAACCTCAATTTGGTTTCATAGCTAAATCTGAATATTACATCTTTCATTTTTTTAGTTTAGCCTTTTATTTCAATCTAGTTTGTAAATCTTTTCCATTTGCATTCTTGGAATAGGTCTTATATTTGCATTTTTATCTTGTGAAGATTTGGAGCAAGTTCTTCATATTTCTTTCTCAAATCCTTTCACTCATCGATCTTAGCTTTCATTTGTAGATTTCATTTCCATTTGCATTTACTAAAAATTATAGTAGGATTATTATCTTGTATTGGGAGAGTACTCCCACAAAATTTCTTTAAGAGAAAATCAAACAAGGTTGATTAGGTGCCCTTGTTTTAGATTATTAGATGTTGTGGTAAGGATTTCTTGTATGTTGCCTATTTGTTTTTTAATATGTCAGTTTAGGTTGAATCTTGTTTTTTTTCCCTAATCTTGCATGTTTTTTGCTTGCAACATACATATCATATTTTTACACTATACAAAAATAAATCAAGTTATTATAATGTATTACCTGCCACCCAGATCAAAAGTTTGTATCAACTTCTAAAGATTAGAAACAATTATATGCTGAAATTCATACTATTCATTTAAGAATTTAACAAAAAGAGAATCAATATGTGACCAATAGGAATCTTCATCTCGTCCTTGTGTAAAAAGGTTATATGCTTCTTTTCTAAGGTATAGAACCACCATAAAAGCCTCAAGTCAAATCAATATGCTCCATGAGAAAGGGAACATCACATTTATTGATTTTCGTTCCTACTTTTTAGGATTGCAAGACATGTCCCTTGAATAAATGTAAAAAGGAAATGATAACAAGCGGCATACTGAGGTTTGTTGATGTCAGTTTTGTACCACAACATAACATATAGTAATTGAATACTTGATATAGAATATCAAACACTCAATCCCTCTCGTGAAAAGTAAATATTCATGAAGACATGAGAAAAACTCCAATGTTCCTTAAACCTATGGATACTAACTCGGTTATATTAATGTGATTTTTTGGTTAATCATGTAGGTGGTCTTACATTGTTCATTCAAGGATAACTTGGACTTTTGGAGTGATGGTGATGAATCTAAAATTGTAAACTAGATGAGCGCCAAATAATGTTGATGGTGATGATGGATGGTGTGTGTTCAAATGACTTATGCCTTCCTAACTTTCTTCTTCAAAACTCCAACTACTAAACTACTTGTTGCCTTACTCCTACTCTTATGAATGGAAATATTAGCAAATGGACAAGGATCAAATCTGATGAAAACTTATTAGTGGCTCTACCTCCATAGATGCAATGATTCAAGAAAAAAAGACTAGATTACCACACAAGGCTTCCTAACCAACTGCTAGGATGCTAGTGGCCTAGTTTATAGATCCCTATCAAAAATCCACTAATATCACCATGCAACTATCCATCTATTCTTACTCTTACTTAACAACTTTCTTGAAATAAAATCTACTTTAACAACTTCAAAGGAATCTAATTTTAAGTATTGGAAGTAGAAACCATGCAATAACACCAAATGTTTTTAATCACCATGCAAGTCACAACAATGATAAAGATAGGCAATTTTGGTATTATCTTAAGCAACAATTTTCTTCCACCCTTTACAAATGAGAGAAAATGGCCTTACGTAGGGGCCAACATTACAACCAATGATAGATATTGAGAGGTAAAATTAACGATTCATATTAGATCCCAGAAACCCTAATTAAAGTTGCCACCCCATCGACCAATGAGAAGACACCACCTCATCAATGGACTAATGAAAAAAAGGAAAAGTGGCAACCAATGAGAAGACACCAAAATGGTAGCCAATCAAAATCAAACACCTATCCTACCCAAAAGAAAGGAGAAATTACCCCTTGGGCTTACATCATCTAATCTTCTAATACAATTTTACGATTTTCTTTCATCTTTTTAGCCAAGGAAATGAACTTGGCTAGCCTATGGTTGATTTTCTTCATGGGAGGGCAAAGCATGTGCTTCATCTTGAGCTTAGCTGAATTCATCATTTTTCTCGCTGCTTGCAGTGTCTTAGCATGATCCTTCTTATATACCTTTGCATATCTGATAAAGGCATTGAGAGAGGCAAGGGTGCCCAAATGCTTCTTCTTCATGGAAACCTTCCCCAACTCATCCAATCTTGGTCCCAATTCTATCTCATTGACGTGTTCTTCTTTGATATCTTCAAAATCAAGTGCAGCCCCAACATCGCTCATCATGGTTGAAATGGAAGTGTCAACACTTAGGTTGTGCTGCGTAATCTTATTCTATATCTCTTCAAGTATCCTCAGTCTAATGGTCAAGGCAACAAACCAAGACTCCACCATACTCATTCCTCCTTCATCTACCAACTTGGCTCTCTCCAAATATCTCTCTGTAGCCCAATAAATACATGTAGCCTAGGAATGGCTAAGTCCTTGATTGGAAGGAAATCCTTCCACTCCCCTTCAAATGCTCTAAATTTGTCTCTAATAGCCACCAATGACCTGAATGTCAAGATATAGGAAGGCAAGAAATTTCGCCCATCTTGAATTATATCATAGATCCAATCCTTGACTTTGTGCAGCTGAGCCAATATCTCTTCTATGTTGCTCCCATTGTCTCGAGGAAGAGTTGTTTGGCACAATTGTTGGACAGGCTAGCAATCTCTCCAATTCTTGTTCTCAGGCTCCAACTTTACAATCTTCTCATTTGCCTTCCTCAACCTTTCTCTAATTGAAACCATGCCTTCTTAGATCTCCTCATATTCCATGTCATCTATGATTCTTCCCAAGTTATGCTCTACTATCTCATATTCCTAAGCTACAATCTCACCCATTGCCTTGCTAACCTTTGGTATAGCAATCTGAACCTTTTAGTGACCCTCATCATCGCTTCTAATTACCTTTGCCACTATTTTTGCAATTTGACTTTGTTTCTCGCTATCATCCTTTTCCAATAACCCTTGAATATCTTTAACTATTCGAAAAGTCACCACCTTGCCTCTTGGCATAAGCATTTTCCTTAACCATAGAGGTGCAGTGTATCTCCCCAAATCTAGATTCGGTTCGACTAACAAAGTATCACCAACAACCTTGGGTGCTTGGCTTATTTCCTCAATATCAATCGACCTTTCCTTTTCTTCACTAGTGACTGTCATATCATCTCCATGTTGGTTCTCTAAGAGAGGAGAATACTCAGTGCTATTGCTGTAACCACTTGATTATGAATTAAAGCTCACCTCTACTACGACCCCTTGTCTACTTGTATTATCCTTACCGTCTTCATGGCAAAGGCATCATAAAACATCTTATAATCTTTGGTATTGTGCAAATGAAGTTGTGAATAACACTCATTCACCAAACATTGCCCCAACCCATTGCCAATCACTCCTAAGGCCTTAAGTCCAAGATTTTCATATAGTCTTGTGATCAAAAGGTAGGATCCCATATAGAATTTTGCTTTTGATTTTGCACTGTTCTAAGTTGCAATTCTAAATTTTCACTTATGATTCTAGCCTAATCAAATGTTCTCTTTCCATTTTCAATTTCATCAATAAAGAAGTACATCTAGTTCTCGAATTGCATACCTTGAGTCACGCCCATGACTTATCTGAGAAGCACAATAAGATCATCGTACTCCAGTTTGAAATCTAACTTGGTAAGCTTTGATAGCTTAGTGACTCCCTTCTTGCCTTCATGTAACCAATTCTACTTTAGATGAATGAAGTAAGCCTCTTGATTATCCTAAAATAACTTGGTCACCTGATCCATCATTACCACTATCATGCTTTTATATTGGGGAATATTAAATACTTCTTCGACCACTTGTCGACCGATGTTGGCTAACACTCTCTTCCCTTCATAAAAAATGATGGACTTAGTAACAATATCAAACCAAAATGCACATTCCATTACCAATTTCGAACAAGGCAAAGTAGAAGGGAAAGTTTTTGTGTGTACGATTATGCTCTTGTAGATCTTCTTCGCCATGTGCGATTGTCCTTCCTTCAATCTATCCTTCAACTGTACCATGTTCGTTGGGCCAATATTGGTATCACTTATTCTCCTCATTTTCAAGAAGAAGGTGGTTATAGGCATCATGTCTTCCTTGTCTTTTTTGGTATTCATTCCCTTTGGGTTCTTGCTTGTACTAACATCTACCATCCTAAACACTTATTTTTGCCCTTTCATTCTAAATGATATGGACTACACTTATCAATCTCCAACCTTCTTTCAGTCGATGGAATCTAGCTTATTTCTGCCTCTTCAAGTCCTATATCTACACGTATCAATCTTCAACCTTCTTTCCCAGGGGTGAGACTACCACTTATTTTTGCCTCTTCGTTACCTTAGGATGGACTACACTTATATCTCCCAACTTCAATCCTAGGGTAGTCTAACTTATTTCTACCTCTCCAAATGTCCTATCATGAAATCTACACTTATATCTCCCAACTTTAGCCTATCAATCGAATGATGAAGTGGTGGATGATGAGTGCAAGAAGAAAATAAGAGAAATGAACCAAGAAAGAACAAGGAATAAAATTTGCCTTTAAAACCAATTTTCACCTTTAAAAATGAGTAAAATTTTACCTTAAATATGCCTTTACCAATAACTGGGCCCTCTTCAAATTCAAATTAGATCTCAAAAATTTCAATCTTCCTTGCAAATAATGATACCCTAGCAAAAATCAGAATTTCGACTTCCTTGAAATTGTCCACACTTGCCAAAAATCAGACCTTAAATCACATTGTCCTCTCCACCAAATACAATTGCCAAATCCTAGAAGGAGAAAATCATAGCCAAAGATGGAGAAATCAGGCTTCAAAAAATTGCCCAAATTGGAAAAAATTAGATTTGCACCAAAAATTGCCCTAGGGCATAAATTCGCCCAAGCAAGGAGAAAAATGCCACCAAAAAAAGCAAAAAATTGCCCCAAAAGTTGCCCAAGCTAAAATTTGCCTTCCTTTGAAGGAAATCACACACCCAAGGAGGAAGAGGAAAAAGGAATGAGAAAATAAGAGGAGAAGTGTTAGAATCTGAAAAGATTAATAACCCAGAAAACTAGTGCAAAGAATAAATATCTAAACTATGAATGCAAATGATACAAAATCAAAATAGCATCATAGAGTTAGTCTCCAAGAGAGTAATGCAAATGCTAGAAGCAAAATAGCATTAAGAGGATGCAAAAACAAGAGAGGTAAATACAAGCCAGGTAGCATGCTTATATAGGCAAGGAAGAGAGAGGAGGTGGCAACACCAACCAATGAGGAGCAACCATCTATCGGACTAAAGATAGCAAAGTATCTTCCCAAGATAGCTAATGGATGCTCACATGTAGGAAGGTGACACCTCACAACCATTCACCTAATAAGACATGCTTTATTAACCTAAGCGAGATTATTAAAAGTGTAGGAAAAACCTAGCAAAATAGAAAAAATAAAAAACTACACTAACACCCCCCCCCATAAGCGAAGCTTAGGTGGATGTAGAAATGGGTCCCGGCAACGAGGCCATGTTAGGTACCCAAGTACAATGCAAGAAGATGCAACCTCTGAAAGCGGGGAAAGAGAGAAAACCACAAGGGAAAAACCCTCCCCCAAAAAGAGGTAAGAACCTAGTGAAGAACTGAAGAAGTCTCCCACTAAGGAAATTGTCCCCTAAAATAGGAACAATGAGTGATCATGAAGAAGCAGCATCACTGAAGCATGAAGAACCGCAAAACTCTGTCAAAACGCTGATCTGTAGAACCCCCATGAAAATAGAAGGCACGAACCATCAACCAAAAGAACCTCCATGGAAATAGAAGGCACGAACCATCAACCAAAGAAGCATAGAACAACAATATAACCTCCCCTCAAGGCAGGTGAGGTGACAAGCAGCTGAAAAGATGGGCCAAAAATCTCTTATAACACAGGAGCCAAACTCATCGAGAGTGAAGTACAAACACAAATAAAGGCATGTGTCGTTGACACTGCATGAGGAATTAGAGAAAGAGGGCCTATAAGTGGCAAGCAACTATCCCACCCATGGCACTTTATATAATAGTGCGAGTACAATGAATCACAATGATGAAAAGGATCCCGAATCGCAAGAGTGGCACTTTATCTCAGTGCGTTGCATAAAAATGCTTACAGTGAATATCAACAATGATCAGAAAAAACATAAGGCTGAAACAACAGAAGGTAAAGCCCAAAACGAAGCAACTGAAGCAACAAAATCGATCTCCAGACCTGAAACAAATAGAATATCCACCAGAATGCTAAAATGTAAAAGACTGAATAAAATGTGTCTAGAACAGAATCTGGAATAACAACCAGCATCACTGGAAAGAGCTTTCCAACGATATAAAGAAGTCCAAAATCGGAGATCGAAAGCTCAAGATACGCCTCCCGGAGTGCAAAATAAAACATCCGGCTTTGACTGCCATAACAGGCAACCAAACTGCATCAAAAATCAAAAACACCTATACTAGCATCTCCGTCTCAGAACCAGCTTTCCAGCGCTTCTTTCGGATCGAAAAAATACCTCCGTATGCAAAAGTTATGGCCAAAAAACCGAAGGTAGGTCCAAAAGAGAATTTGAAGGAGAGTGCAAGCAAGGCTGATGACGTCAGCAATTTAGGGCATTAAATTTGATGGCTAGACAGCCGTCGCCGCAAAAAAAAGTGCCACGTGGCATCGTCACGTGGTAGTACGGACGACGTGGCAGGGGTGACGTGGCGGGTCCACGTGGCAGTGTGCCACGTGGCGCCCATGCCACGTGTCACCCCCGCAGTGGCTGCAATGGCTGACGCGGCTGCAGAGCTGTCGGGCTGAGCAGAGGCTGCCAGGGCGGCAGAGCTACCGGCAGAGGTGGCCGCAGGGCGGCGGACGAGGAGGAGCCGCCGGCGGAGGGCGGAGGACCAGAGGCGGCCGGGCCACGGCTAAGCTCAGGCGGCGTTGCCTGCTGCGGCCGCTGCGGGCTGCGCGCGGGTGGCGGCCCCGCGGTGGCGCGGCGGCGGTGCCCAAAAATTTAAATTTTTGATGTCGAAAATCGTCCGTATGATCCGTACGGAAGCCCTGCAACCAAAAAAAATTTGCCTCACGGAGCTCTATCTCCAAAAACGACAAGTTTTATATGAATCCTGACTGCAAACGGCCTTCCGGATCCAATGGTGATGTCCGTTTGGGCCCAAAGTGCTCCGAAAATTTGCTGATCCACTGATTTGAAAAAAAATTGCATTCAAATCTGTGACTGCCAACGGAGAGGGGTATGGTTGTAGCTTTGCATGCTCGATTCTGAAAAATATACAGCTTGCATGCAAAATCTAAAAGATACCCAGATGGTTTTTCGGGGCTGCAAACAAAACCCAGAAAGCGTTTTCCTTGCTGATGTATAAATGTTTCTATAGTGTAAATCATACGCCTTTAACAGAAAAAAATGGCTCCAAAAATCAAGAAACAACCCCAGCAACCAAAATATGACATGCAAATGCTGGATCAGCTTCCTAAGTCCATCAATGGTATGTTGGAACCTGCAATACTGATTGAAAACTTTAAATATGCAAATTGGTTGTCAGATTTGAGATTGAAACCCCAGAGAAAAACCATTTTTGTCAAAACTTTTCTGATTCTCAAGATCATCCAAAGATGCAAGAGAAGAGCATATTTTGTTTTTCAAAAAACTACAATAAAGTTTATTTGCCCCCCTCGAATCTCTCAAATAAGGAAACTAAAATCTACTCTTGCACATAGAAAAGCTCTGATACCATGTTAGAATCTGAAAAGATTAATAAACCAGAAAACTAGTGCAAAGAATAAATATCTAAACTATGAATGCAAATGATACAAAATCAAAATAGCATCATAGAGTTAGTCTCCAAGAGAGTAATGCAAATGCTGGAAGCAAAATAGCATTAAGAGGATGCAAAAACAAGAGAGGTAAATACAAGCCAGGTAGCATGCTTATATAGGCAAGGAAGAGAGAGGAGGTGGCAACACCAACCAATGAGGAGCAACCATCTATCGGACTAAAGATAGCAAAGGATCTTCCCAAGATAGCTAATGGATGCTCACATGTAGGAAAGTGACACCTCACAACCATTCACCTAATAAGACATGCTTTATTAACCTAAGCGAGATTATTAAAAGTGTAAGAAAAACTTAGCAAAATAGAAAAAATAAAAAACTACACTAACAAGAAGTCCCTCTTATACTACATTTTTTGCCTCTCCAAGTGGGCCAACCTGCTTGGAGGAAAAAAAAATTTAAATTAGCCCCGTAATTAATGGCCCAGATTTAAATGCAACATTAAAATCACTTAGCCCATAGTGACATTAGCCCATTTAATTGCTAGTTTTGATCAAAATTTGTAAAATAGAAACAAAGTAAGCTTAAGAGATATCAAATTTTTTATTTAATAATGTTTTGGCAATTAATATATCATTAAAATCAAATTTAGCAAGCCAAAATCAATTTTTAATTCCAATTTACCAATTTCCTTTAACATTTCTAAAATCTTCTAGGCTAAATTTCAAACAAATTAATGAGATTTTGCAATTTAATCTAATTTCAATTTTGCAATACAATTTTAATTTTTTTTCTTTTTTTAAGCAAAAATTAATCCTTTTCTTAGCAGTCAAAATTCAAACTCCAATTTCAATTTCACTATCAAAATTTTCTTTTTTCACCAAAAAATTCAAGATTTTTCAAAATGACTAAATCTAAAAATTCATTTTGAAAATGCTCAAACTTATACTATTTTTTCAAATTTTCAAAAAATATATAAGTCCAAAATTTGTAATTTTCTCCTATAAAATATTATTTTAACCATTGAAAAATGTTGTTGTTTTTTAAATTCTATTTGGCCTAAGGATAAAATTACATGTTCCGAAAAAATCAAGTTTCGCACTGAATGAAAAATAAACCAAATCAAATCCCTCTTGACCCGAAGGCATCCAAGGTGTAAAATTTTCAAATAAAAAATCTTTAGACAACTCCAAAAAAATTGCTAAGGCAACCGAGAAAGGGGGTCCCCAAAAATTTTTGACCGACGGTGTGAAAACCTCACAACAAGATTGAGCATTGTGAATTTTACCACAGGTTGAAAGGAACTTCTACAGAAATGGTCAACATGACATTCTAAATTTCTCGGTCTTTGATGCCAGCAGTATACAGTGTCACAATGCTTATGAAACAGGAAAAAGAGATTGATAAAATGCTCTTTCTTCCTATCAAAAGAGTAGATTAAATTTTCCTGTTAAAATCAACTTGCATTAACTTTACATGTGAAACTTTACAGAATTGCATAAGCATTTACCGTTGGTTTCTCATATACATTGGCAGACTAGAAAGGAGAAACAAAAAACCTTCGAAGGTTTATAGATCAACTTTAATTTTGCATGGGCATGCAGACAGCCTATATAGTGATACACTGACTAGAGAAATCTTTTGCCATCAAACTCCATGTATACATTTCCCATGAGAGAAAATAGCCATCAAAAGTTAGCTGATAGCTAGTGAATACCAGGTAGCTGATGAGTTAGACAGGGCATCTTTCATATTTAGCTCAACTATGATGAGTTACCTGCAGTGGGTTAACAATTCCAAGATAGTAAAATTATAAAGGAACCCTACTTGACTTTCTGAAGGTTGATAAGAGTACTGGTGAAAAATGTTATTTACTCATTCAAATGTCCTTGGTGCGATGCAACACCACACCTGAAATAAATGCATATATATCATTAATACATGAGCAACACCACACCTGAAATAAACACATAAATACATGAAACTCTAAGAAATTCATTCATATTTTGCATAAGAAATTCTAACTGGTATGGACAGAGATCAAGAGTGAAAAAAAGCTGCAAATGACATAGCTTAGTTGAAATGTTGTACCAATGATTTGGACTGTGAAACACTTGCTTGTTTATGGCTTTTAATTTTAGTAGGAGTCACTGGTAATGTTGTACCAATGGCCGGAATGGTAGCAACTCCTGTAAGCTTCTCTTCCCTTTTCTTGTTAAATATATGAGTAAAATCGTCTGCAGATGTCGGATCCTTCTCATCCCACTCACCAAATTTGGGCAGAGGTGCAGTTCTGTCAGGCTACAATTCACAAGACGATCAAATATCAGCAATCCAGATGAATTGGACAAATATCCTGCATTTCTTGAATAAAGTACTATCATTTTTCACTAGGCTGCTAACATACACCAAACAAGAAGATGCCTTATAGTTGCAGGTTAAAATTCTCTCAGTTTACAAGATCTATGCTTTTATTGCAATTGACATTTAATCAATAAGATAGTATTGTTAGATAAGTTAACAGATTTTTGATGCATATTTAATCTGTGTACAATTAAATATGTTCATCTCAATATCAGAAACAGAGGGACATGAAATATGATTATATTTGATTCATATAAAAAATGTTTTGTTTTGGAATCGAAAAGGGCTCAAATATTTGAAATTTGTATGCATGAAGCTCGTGTAAGTAGTATGTATTCTCTTTAAATAATATGGTAATAATTCCACATCTTGAATTCTCAACTCAGTGAAACAAGCTAGTTATGCCCAATGAAGAACATTATGTGCGTGAACCATCACAGAAAATGAAAATATACAAGGATTTAGAAAAGCAGTCAATAAACATACTAATATATGATTGTGTACCTTAATACAGATGGCACATCTTGGAGTAATATGAGTCAAGCTAGCAATGCTGGGATCATTATGCATGCCAAATTTAAAGTGATGAGTTGGCTTTTCAGGAGGATAGGAGTTGCATCTCAGCTATATTCTAAGAGAATGTGCTAGCACACAATGCATGTGGAATGCCATGGTAATGTTCATTAACTTGGTGGAGGAGGCTAACTTAAAAATTATGATTAGTAAACCCCAACCAAGTTCCAAGAACCAATCGCCAAATAACATCAGATGCCAGCAGAATAGGATCCTTTGTTTGAAAATGTTGTGCTTACTAATATGCAAACGACAACAAACAAGATGGTACATAGGTTGGCTAGTAGTGCTCCCTTTACGTAAGTTGGATCAGATTTGAGTACCAAGCACATTAGAACTAGGTTAACCCATCAGATCTCTTCTTCTAATATTTCTTTCATATATATCGATGGGGTCATGTCAGAAGTTTCCTTAAAGACCCTAGGCTGAATTTTCCCCTGACCACACCACCTTAGGGACATCAAGTATCTCACGCTTACAAAATCCCAAGTATCAACCTGTCTTTTAAAGGAAGGAAGCTGGAATTTATGAGATCGCCAACAAGAAGGGACACAGAAAACTGATATGTCTTATGCTTCAAAGGATCCACATCAAATTTTGTCTTCAAGAAGGGAAAGAGGTATATCCGCACTAGAAATGGTCCAATATCAATGTATCATATTACTTGAAGCAAGCTTCCTTAATGGCAATTGGGGTTGTGAATAAAATGCATCACCTCCATGTCCTTCAATGACTCAGAAGCTGTCATGAGTTGTATATGTTCTCGTGTGCAACTGCTAGTCATTATGGAACATTGGCATGCTACTACCTTGCAATTGAATTACTAGATTTTTCGAATTCTCCCTACTCTTCTGCTCTCGGTTCAGTAATATCCATCAGTCGGTTCTCTGAATTCCATTTACTAGTATGGTCATGATAGTGGACATGGAAGAAGACTCCATCAAGCCGAAGCAGCTTCTACTGTCAGAAACAACCTTTCTTTAATGTTCAAATAAGAGGAAGATCTTGTCAATTGAGAGGAGGATCAATCTATTCCAAGAGATAGGAAGTTTATCTGGCAAGAAACAGAGAATTAGAGGAGCCTTAGGATGGATTGTCAACATGCATGGGTTTTGACATGCACCAGAAATGGATTTCTCATTCAAATCAGTGAATTTTGTAGCTAGAAGGCATGCTTATGATGTAATTAATTTGTGCAAAATTGATGCCACAGACTAGCATTGTGACAAAACATTGCTCTTCAAAGTTGAGCAATATCACCAATGCAAATGCAACTGCATATGTTCTCGCACTGCAAGGTAAGGTGGATGTCTTCCTGAATCCTGCATGAACATCTTGATAATCTAATCTTCAAAGGGAAGATTGAAAAGAACAATACTGAGCCAAGGTGGACTGAAACAGTGAGATCTTCTAGGATTTTTCATACAATCTCATGAACAGTCAACAAAAACATGCAAAGTTTGGCTGCAATGTTCTGCAAAGAGATGAAAACTTCACAGAAGTAGCCATTATGGTGGAAATCAATAAGTCTGGTGGGTTTATTATAAGAGAGGCAATCACTGAACACATTAGGCGGCAAAAGAGAGCTAATGATTGTAGATAATTTACAATGCCACCATGGATAGTGCGAGAGGTGTAAAAGTTGTGGAAAGGAGGTTCCTTACTCTCCTTTGCTACATATTTCAAGTGAATGGATTGTTCACAGTTCGATATAGTGAACAGATTTTCCAAGGGCCTCTCACTAGCCCTATGTAAAGGTGTGCAGTTCAATTTCTAAGCTTAGCAAATGGCACTCCTGCACACCCTATTGTTTTCTCATAATTACTTTAGATGTTTCATTGAGATGCTTGCAAAGCCACGCTGATCCCCTATGACATTGTCACCATTAAGTTGCATGATTTTCATTTCTTATTCTTGAGACCTCCACTTGGTTCAGGTTTCCACTAGGTTTTGGTGTCTCAACATGGGAACTACAAACTTTTTGTATATATTTTCTCAAACATTAATATGATTTCTTCTATCATTCACATAAATCACAGTATAAGAATAAGAATTTCAAAGGAATTCACATTAGATCGATTTCGATTTCACTCTATGATTTTAATAGAAACTATAGAGATGAAGTTATACAGAAATACCCTTCCATTCTTTCCAAACACTGTCTGACAGCCAGTTTATTGGAAAACATTTTGTATCAATGTAGGATTCTGTACATGCAGAAACTTTTTAGTTAATATTTTATATGCTATTTTGTATAAACACATATCATCTGTCCAGTGTATTAAGGTTATACAGGAGTAATGGACTAGAGTAATTTCGGATATGACGCGATATGGTAGGACTCATATAATGATAATCACTGTCTGAGGAGTGTCAGCATGGAAATATAACTATGTAAAGAATGTGTTTCATCTTAGAGTACAACAAAAGATGAAGAAAAGCACATACATATAAATAGAATGTTACATTTACTCAAGGTATCAACCAAACTAATTCTCCTATCAGCACACGAACCAAACAAACCAGCAAAATTCAAACGAAAGGTGGCCTCGTTTGCTTGAGAAATTTGTCAGTCTGGTTTTAAAAACAATTGCATGTATTATTAACCAACGAGGAATGGAGTTGGCATATATCAATGGCTAGCTGAAACAATGTTTGTGGAAGGTATAATTGTAATGTTTAATCAAATCATTTATAGATTTAAACAGAGTGGAGGGATTTACAGTTTCATGAGCTCTAGCATTTGCTGCACGCAACTTAGACCTTCCCGGTGTTGATGGTGAAGAAGTCCCTCCCTCTACTGAACTCCTCTCACATGATGATGAGGTTCCTTTGAGTTTATTCCCCAGTCTTCCTTGGTAATGGTGACGTAATGGGGACCGGTTCTGCCCGTGATGATGTTTGTCTCTGATACCAGGATGAGAACCACCATTCTCCCAATTTGCATGTAGTACCTGCCTTGGTGAATCAACAAGTGTTGGCTTCAAAGATCCACCACCATCAGTTGTGCTATGGTCTGCACATTGGTGAACATGCAGTTCAAATACGTTTCTTCTACCAGGAGATTCAGCACTTTTATAATGATAACTTGATGGAGATTCATATTGAACAAATTCTATACCTTCCCTGCCAGCCTGACTCCTATGCTGAGGCTTGGTAACATAGAGACTTCTCGTGTCTGAACTACTTCTTGTCGTTGGAGAAAATGGAGATTGCCTAGCAGGACTAGCACAGTCCTCCATATTTAATATTTTTTCAGGAAGTCCCTGAAATAATTTGTCAGGTTTCTGGACAGTGTCTGTAGATTTAGTATTCTTTTGTTAAACAACTGCTACATCAGAACTGCTGTTATCATTATGCCACTTATGTACTTTCGTATATAGGTCTTCCCTTGCTGCAAGTCAAAAATAAGAGGAGACTCTTACAAATAGTAAGTCAATGCAAGCGTGTAATTCCCTATCCATAGCTGCACACCACCTTATAAATAGCATATGCAGACATAATATATTTAAGTCACTTCTTATCTGGAGATCAAAGTTTATATAATGGTAATAGACTAGGAAGATGTTCCTAGAAAGTTAAAGGTAATCAGCATGACTAAACAATCCATTATCTATTTTGAACAGTACCTGAAAGTTTGGAATCTCCCAAAAGAAATCTGCCAAAATGTTGAAGGATCGTGTAAAAACACAAGTAGAAACTGATCCATGACAGTGTTCTTCCTCAACTCTTCTGTCCTCTAAACTGGCATATCTAATGAGACAAGGTTCAAAAGAAGTTTACACTGGAACTGTGTCAAGCACCTAATCTATCAGGATAGCATTCCAAGTTCCAACAAATGAAGTCAGATCAATACTAGCAGAGTATGGGATTGCTATAAAAACATTAATATATCTACAGATACCAAGTTCGGAGAATGAGACACAACATATTTAGATCTGTAAAAAAACTGTTTACCAAATTTCAATATTCTTCCTATTGTCAGATTGCAGTACTTTGGATGTATGTAAATTTAATAACAAAATTATTAATAGTACATTAAAATATTTTAAATGTTCACCTTAATAGTTAGCTAACAATTCTTAAATGATTACAATGCATAAATTATACACAGAAATCAATATCTAGCCCAATTTTTTAAATTTGAATTGCCTCTAGATGTAATGAAAGCATGGCCATTTGGAAGAACAGCTAACATGACCTGAATGAGGACTCCATGTTTCTTTACTATTACAAATCATATCAAAATCCGTAAATCAAAAAGATTCGCTGAAGATTTACTTCTAGCAGGGGTCACTTCGTCATTTCATGCTAATCCAAAATTTTGCATTTCGAGTATAATCTTGAAGAATGTGCTAGATAGGATTCTTTCCTAAGTACTCTCGGATCTGCAAAATACAAAAATAAGAACTGTGATTCAAATTATGTTTAGCATAAAGTTAAACAAAGTGTATCTTGAATAGGTTTTACATATCTTTACTTAAGTTGCACTGACAAAGAGGCCTAAGAGTGGATTCCAGGTCTGTTTTATATCCAAAACAATTTCACCAACAATGTAGTATGAGAGTGGCATTTGCTCAATGATAGGTAACCGTGGAAGTACATTGGTAGGATCGCACACTTATCATCATTCACTAGGGACAACTCTAAGCTAAATACTTCCTCGGCTGAACCTGGAAATGATACTAAATTATTGAATCAACTATGTTTTCACAATCAGCTTAATTATTTCTTACGCAATTATGATCTCTGTTATTTTAGTCTTTTTGGATAAGTGGGTGCCAAAACTGACTTCTACAGTTGTCAAACCTCTAAATGGGCCAAATATCCCCATTCCGGCTACGTCAAAACAATTCAACTACTTAAGGTCAATCACACAATAACATACAAACATAAGAAAATATGTTGTTTTTGTCTCCCGAAGATGATTTGAATACTCACATTGTTTCTATCAGCGTTCATGGTGAAGTACACAACAAACTATACAGCTATATTGATTCAATCAGAATTCAGGGCATACTCACAGCATGCGTATATATTTATTGATTCAATCTGGCTCCATGGTATACAGACAGCATTTGTATGCGTACATACGCAAAACAGAGACAAGAAATATGTTTACAGACAACAAAAATGAATGAAATGTTTCTCCTGAGGGACTCACCTCCATGTACATTTCCGTGATAGCTCAATGCAGCCGAGGTCCGAATGGATTTCTCCGCAACCAAATCTTAAAACAATTCTTCAAAAAGTCCAACCCATGCGAAAAGCTCTCCGCACTTCCATAGTAAGCTGCAGAAGTTCCAGTTGGGCAGCAATGCAGCGTGTTTACAGTCTTGCTTCAGATCAAATCTCAAACAACATGGTAATTTAAAACATGGTATGAGTTACCTAAATCTGTTATATAACAGAACCCACTTTCATATATTGCTGGAAAGTTCCTTCGAGGTAATAATAGATACCTGCCAACAAAGGGCTACAAATGAAAGTAGAATGAAGACTAAATTCAAACGAAATTCAACTGAAATTGGGCGCTGGTGAGAACAAACGGCAGCCGCCATTTGGGGGTGTGGGGAATCCAACCGATAGCTTTTCAGAAAAGAATGATTAAATCTGTAATGATCTGCAATACCAAAAAATTATGGGACCCATGTGGGACTATGGTCTACTAAAGTCCAAGCTGTTGATTTAGTTTGAAATTTGTGGCCTGTTTGTGGCACTTCCATGCACCGCCTTTCAACGCCACTGTTTGACTGGACATGACGCCAAACCCTTTAAAGCATGTGGATTTTCTCCATTGAAGTCTTTACATCCTAACAGAAGAAGTGGGACCGAAATGCATTATAGAAGGGAGATAGTAAAGTCGGCAATTACTGTTTCCAGTTTTTTATTTGCTTGGACGGCAATCACTGCCGAGGGAGTTAATGTTGCTGGAATCATGTTATGTTTTAGTTGCAGGTTAACATCATGGAATTGAATTGAAAGCAAAGCTATTAATAAGGTTGTCCCCATTTTAGGGAATATGAAGATACAATTTGGGTGGGCAATATTTTTTTCCAATTTTTCTTCTCCTTTATGTTTGCTTTTAGGTCAATTTCTTGCGAAACTTCTAATTGGCCCTCTGGGAATTCATATGATCAAAATTCACCTCCCACCATGATGCTAAATATTTACAAATGATGAAAACAGGAGCAAACCTTTCAAATTGCAACATTAATGATGAAAAAAGAAGCAGACCTTTCAAATTGCAACGTCAATTATAGGGTTTTGAATTATACAAAATGCCTTCATGCTGCTCTGCTCCAAGTCCAGCTAATACCCACTTTGATATGTTGAAATTTCAATGAGCAATTAAGTCGTGTGTTTCCCAGACAATTCTTTCTCTTCGCCATTATGAGGGACGGGGGGTCACAGAGCTTTCAGAAAGAAGCAATGTTATTTTTAATTATTTTAAAAGTGCTCGTTTTTAGGAAAAACGAGTTTGCGTTCTATCAAAGAATGGGACAGAATACTGTGAGCTCGATATATTAAGATAATTTCTGGTGCCCAACATATGTTATTGACAGTAATTAACAGAATTTGAGTGCCCACTGATAACAGTTTCGAGAATGATGATCTATGTTCGTTATATCACAGATATAATGCGTATCTTTTTCTTATAAACCTGGAAAACATAGTTAAGTAATCGTAGAGATTGTTTATAATTTGCAAGGTGTTTTACACCCTAAAACAACCCATCAGTTGTATAAATGTACCTCGTGTAGTGATATGGGAAAATGTAAATGCCCGCAAAAATTGCAGGCATCTTCAAAGTATTTATGGTTTCCTCGTTTGGGTTGGAATTATGTGTTTATTTAATGTGCTTATTCATTTATATTTTTCATAATTGGAAGCTGCGACCTATTTTGGCTACTTCGCGTGCAAATTAAGTTAATTAATTGATAGGCTTTTAACGTGGGATTGTTCTTGTATTTTTTTTTTTTGGGAAAAATTGTCTCGCGATTTATTTTAAAAGTTACAAAACTAATTTTAGAAAATCACAAAATCATTTTGCAAATGTTATAATATTTGATAAGTAGGAGATAATTTCCACAGCAAGTCAAATTGTGATATTGCTATGAGGATTTTACCGTGTGATTTTGATTCAAACTCATTGACCCATGTTTCATGAGTAGTGATTCAACATAAATCCATCTCTCATGAGAATAAATGGAAATTGGATCTAGGTGATGCTCACATATTATTTGAAAATGATGTTCAACATTTATTTGAAAAACTCTTCTTATCTATTTTTTTATTCATTAAAATAATGTATTATTAATTATCTTTTTAATTTATTACTAATTATCCTTTCTATTAATAAATTTAAAAATTAAAATAAATAGAGAATGAATCAAATTTATTGTATAAAATCTAAAATTTATATTTCTTAGGAAAAAAAATGTATTACTCAAATAAAGTATAAAAAATATAACTAAAATGATAGTATTAACAAGTTTATTTTTTATAAAATTTAATTTTTCTTTTAGCAATAAAACAAAAAATAATAATTTTTATCTATTTTTTAATTAATTAAAATAATCATTATAAATTTACTTTTTAATTAATTAAAAAAAAAAAATCCTCTAGTGAATAAAATAGAGAGTATAAATGCAATAATAATATAAAGAGAACAAATTATAATATTGTTTATATTAAAAAAAAAAAATCTCCATATTTTGTATTTTCATAAAACACAAATATTACTTATTTATTTAATTTAAAAAATCATATATTGAAGTTAAGATTACTTTTAATATTAAAAAGTTTTTTATTTTCATAAAGAAATCTTTTATTTAATTAATTAAAAAAAGTTACATACAAATTAAGAAAAACACTATTCATAAATCTTTATAATAAAAAATAAACTAGAATTTCAATTAATTGAAAAAATTATAATTTAATTTTTTTTTATGATAATAAAACCTAAAAAAGTCATTTTATCTATTTTTTATTAACTAAAATAACAATAAAATTAGTTTTCTTTATAAAATAAAAAATTTCATGATTGAGATAAACTATAATAACATGTTCAAGCTGGAGTAGTACTAGGATGAGTGACCTCCCAGGAAGTCCTGGTGCTTAACCTTTGTGAGCATCACCTAGATCCAATGAATGTTAAGGGTTCCATTTATTCTCGTGAGAGATAGATTCGTGTTGAATCACTACTCATAAACCATGGGCCAATGAGTTTGACTCAAAAATTACATAGTTTAATCCTAATAGCAATATCGCAATTTGACTTACTATGGAAAGTATCTCCTACTTATCAATTGATGAGCTTAAGGGGCTTCCTAATGAATGATTCATAAGGCACAACACTTGGCAAAGGTTTTGCAAATGGGCTTGCAAGCAGAGTAGGTTTAACCATGGAGGGAACTTCGTAGTTAAGCATGCTCAAGTTGGAGTAGTATTGAGATGGTTGCCCTCCTAGGATGTCCTGGTGCTTCACCTCTATGAGTATCACCTAGATCCAATGAGTGCTAAGGGTTCCATTTATTCTCATGAGAGATGTATTCGTGTTAAATCACTACTCATAAACCATGGGTCAATGAGTTTGACTCAGAAATTACATAGTTAAATCCTGATAGCAATATCACAATTTGACTTGCTGGGAAAACTATCTCCTACTTATTAATTAATGAGCCTAAGGGTCTTCCTAATGAATGGTTCATAAGGCACAACACTTGGTGAAGGTTTTACAAATGGGGTTGCAAGTAGAGTGGGTTTAACCATGGAGGGAACTTTGTAGTTAAACATGCTCAAGCTGGAGTAGTACTGGGATGGGTGACCTATTGGAAAGTCTCAATGCTTCACCTCGGTGAGCATCACCTAGATCCAATGAGTGCTAAGGGCTCCATTTATTCTCATGAGGGATGGATTTGTGTTGAATCACTACTCATGGACCATGGGTCAATGAGTTTTACTCAAAAATTACACAGTTAGATCCTGATAGCAATATTAGAATTTGACTTGCTATGGAAATTATCTCCTACTTATAATAAGCTTCTTAACTCTATAGACTAATAATTGAAATATTCATTACATTTTTTTAGTAATTAAAAATAATAATATACTAAAATGATTAAAATATACAAAATATAAATACAATGATAATATCTTCATATTTAAAATAAGTAAATTATAATAATTTCTTCAAAATTTATATACTAAATTTTAGATTATTTTAATATTAAAAATTAGACAAATAGTTTCTCAATGTTTTTATTTTAATAAAAAATTAATATCATCTATTTAATTAATTAAAAAGGTTTATATACTAAAATTAAGATTACTTTTTATATTCAAAATTAATTAAAAAATTTAAATATATTTTATTAAAAAAGCATAGTATGCATTTAATTAATTAAAAAACCTACATAAAACTTTGTTATCCAATGCTCTCCAATTTCTCTTTGTTCAACTCTTATTTTGTGTGTTCCTTATATTGAACTATTTTCAATTAAGTCATTCAATATTTTTGTTGGTGGACTAGAAAGTCCCTATTTCAAGGGTATAATGTATGTTTTATACTTTATCTACTCTCTTTTAATTTTAGGTTATGGAAAACAATCAATTACCTCACCAAGTATAGACATTTCAAGCAATGACTATGACAAGGATGTCCCAACATTGACTGCAATGTCAACATCTGTGAATTGGAGGGGAAGTGACCAAAACAATATTATGATTTTGTCAAATATCTTTATAGCAATTTGCACTGATATATGTGACAATGTCACTTAAATAAGTGAGGATGCAAATGATGTACAACATGTTGAAATTACCACTATAGGAGAAGCATTGAACCAATTCCACATTACAAGTGAAAAATTGGAAGCATTTTACTATCTCATGTGCAAGTTAGCTTACAAAAAGTACTACAACATGGGCAATGCATCATAAATTAAGTATGTATTCTACAAGCTTCTTTGATGAATCTAATGTCATCAAAGTATACATATATGGTTTAGTGTTTTTCAATGAATTTCGTAGTTTGTTGGATGTTGTAAATAAGTGAACTTTCACAATAGTCTATTTTATTTTGAGTGCTTTCCCTTTTGCCTTTACTTCAAGATTCATGAACTATATTCCAAACGTGATTTTGACTTGTAAAGGGTTTCAAAGTCCTTTCAAAACTTGATAGCTAGATTTATTGCAAAATATATATATTTCTTTTTCGATATAGATTATGATGAGTCCATACAACTAGTGTGTTTCTACTAACAATATACATGTGTGGATTTATAAAACATTTAATACTCACTTTTAAATATAACTCAAAATATTTTCCAATATTCAATTTGAAATATTCTAGAAAGGCTTGAAATTTTTGAACAATTGTGTTCTAATGGTTGAGTATTATTGAAACCATAAGAAAATAAGAAGAATCATGTATTCTTTAAAGAGTGGAAGTTCTTGATAGATATGAATGTGTAAATTGATGGTCATTATTATCTTTTTGGTGTTAATCAGGTAATGTCATGATATGCCTTAAAAAGTTACATGGATTGTAAGAGGGGGCATCAAATTAAGAATATTTGCATTGTTTTTGACCTATTGAATCTGGTTAAGTAGTTGAATAATCTCATTTGACTAGTTATAAGTCAGTAACTATCCAAAATTTGAGAATGTCAAGATCTCTCAAAATATGGTGTTTTCAAATTTACAAACAAAACAAAATCGATTGTACATAATAAAGGGTAGGATGCTATAATATTATGAAAAAATGAGGTTTGATGTAAAAGAAGAAGAAATGATGCAAGGTTGGGTGCATGATCTAAGAAGAGAGTGCATGAATGTTTGTGTAGGAAGGAAAATTAATGAATCATCTTTGTGATTATATAATGCTGACCCTAAAACCAATCAACCTTTCTCATGCCAAATTGTGTAAGAAAATGTGAATTTCATGTGCATTGGAGAAAAGTAGACAGAGAATTCCATTGGGCAGTCTCCAAAGTATCAAATATAATCAAAATCTCAATTCCCAAATTCTAATAAATCTAGCATTAGCTATAAAAAAAAACCCAATTGATATCTAACAAGAAGGTAACTATCCATTGTAAAATCTAGCAAAAAGACAAAGTACTCTTTTATTGCTATATATTTGCATCAAGTATCCTATGTCTTTCCTTTGGTGCATCTTATCCAAGCTCATCATCATGAATAGGGGAATGGGTAGTACTTGATTTATCTACAACCACGTCCCTGCCAAAATTCTACCCAACAAAAATATTCAAATATGGAATGGGAGGATGAACATGAGAAAATCTTTCATTATCAGCATGGCCATGTTCTAAAATGATCAATAGAGCATTAACCTTTTTTTGAATTAGCAGGACTATGTCATCTTAAAGTATCCTTCCATTACACTATAGAGTATGCTTCACATGTCTGAAGTTTTTTCTTTCTAAAGATTCCTTACATACTATCACTAACTAATACATAAGCATGCCAAATTAGGACTTTATGCTCTCCAAACTACAAAAGATATGTATTTGATAGTGTCACAAGAGATTGATCTTAGTTTTTATTAGGTTCTTATTTGTGTGTGTTATTAACAATTCTCAATGTAGTTGTTTTGGTTTTGCATTGTGCATATTTTGTAAGGTTTATCAAAATTTTACTTGCATTTGATTGCCACCATCTTGTCTATAAATTATTTACAATGTGACAACTATATTAAACTTGCACCATAGTTTTTCGTAGGTGTATGCGACACGTAGATATGTTTTTCCATCACATGAAGTAATTATGAAAAGTCACCCACGACTACGACACTACTGCCCCAAAAGAAAAGATGTTGATTTTGGGGTATTGCTTCCTAGAGTTGACTATCAATTTTTAGAGGCCTAGATTTTTGTTTAGTCAACTCTTTAGGAGGCTTTTTCTTTTTCTTCCAAGAGATTGCTTGTACGAAGCTCATTTATTTCTCTACTCTCTTCTCCACCATATAGTGGTGGGATTCAACATCCTTCCAACATGTCACTATCTTTCACATTCTCCCCTTATTGCATTTGGGTACGATATATCCAGTATAAAAATAAACTCTACATCTTGTTGAGCAATCATTTTACACGATGCTTAATGACAGAAATCCTTTCAGATCTCTCTCTTGAAAAGCTAATCAATGACCAATTCCAAGGTTTAACTCAATTGAATATAAATGTGAATGTTTACAAGGAAGCCTTTGCTAGTATCCACCAATCTGTACATCTTTGTTGAAATGTAACCACAAAAGAGATATATTTTTGTATTTTCTATTTTATGATGAATGCAATTTCTAACCAATGCAACTATATGAATTCCTACTTTAACCAAGTGTTTTGAAAAGAAAATAATGAAGATAGAGTAACAAGATATTTGAAGAAAAATGTTGAAAGGGAAATTCCTTAGGGACATAAGCCAAAGTAACAACACATCTATAGATTAAATTATCAAAAGGATTTGTTAGGAAACAAATGAAATTAGGAGCAATACTTCCTCAACTTGGCTGATATAATCATCGATGAGAACTTCAATAAAAATTTGAAATATGTTTCATGTTTCATCAAATCATGAGGCCATGGAAAGTGTGCTCACATGAGACAAAACACTATGTAAGAACAATAGTGATCCTTTTTCCAACTTGTTGAAACAACAAAATTTGTTAACACAAGGCAAACACTAGAATTAAAAGATTGCACAATTATAACAATGCAATAAAACCATTAGCTTCATTATTATTCATGAACGTGCATTCACAAAAATAACACACTCTGACAAGGTTTACTACACTCACAATTGAGAGCACCAATAGCATTTATTATTGCATCAAAAAAATCGGCCTTGAATACATATTACATCCATGTATTTAAAAGAAATCATCTCCTCCCTTTGTGTTAGGAGTGAGAGCTCTTCTAATGCAACTTTTGCTAAAATACTAATAAAATAAAGTTATTTACATACAAACTAACTCTCTAAATCGTGCTAAGTAGGTCTCTACCCTTGTTTATATCAATTAATGGGTGCCTAAGCCTTTACATGACTTCCAATAATAAAAGAAGAACAAGATAATAAGATAGAAGCCATGAGATGATTTGGGAATCACCAAGAGCTCTAAAAAGGGAAGCTTGACCTTCTTTAGGTGTCTTTGGGAGTTGAAATGCCATCAAAACATGTTTCTAATGCATGGAATGTTCTAAAATAGAAACTGGAAGTTAACTGTCAGTGCACTGCTTCTTCTTGAGAATTGTCAATGCAACTCTTGATTTGGCACACCTTGCAAAAAGTGCACCTTGGAAAACAGCACCTTGGAAAAGCTCACCTTCAAAAAATGCACCTTGGTGACAGGACCCAAAAATCCAAAAATTCTTCTAAGTGTCAAAACTTGATTTCAAACATCTAGGTTTTCTTCTCCTTTATACCAAAATGATGTTTGGATGCTTGCTTTTGAATTTCACTATTATCTCTTCGAACTATCTATTGGTAGTTACTTAGTTATATTCTCGTATCAAGGAAATAATCTAGCTTAGAATCTAGTTCTAAGAATGCTTGTCTGACATCATCTTCAAACAAATCTAATTCAGATGAATTCCTAAGTTGTTGAGTTATTGTTTGCATTAAGGAAATTTTAGTCCTTAACTCATCTTCAAAAAATCTCAAGGCTAGCGATGTTGTTGTATTTGTTCACTTCCAAAAATTTCTCTTGAGCCTTAATCTTTATCCGCTGAATATCTTTGTATAGTCCTTCCATGAATTTATTCCCTGAAGATATCTTCTTTATCCAATCATCTAACTTATCTAACTCCTCTGATGAATAAATCTCCATTATCATCTAGTATCTTTTCCCTTTGATATATTTTAGCGCTTGCAAATCATTGGCCCAAGTATGTACTTCATCCATCAACCCAAAATCTTGGTTTATAATGTTAACCAATTTGTTGAAATTAGTCTAGATGTTGTGTAGAAAGTTCAAATTACCTTGTATTATGTACACTTCTCTTTCCTAAAAAATGTGATGCCATTTCTGATAAGCGTTCAAAGTTGAATCCAAAGGTTGCCCCATCTCCTTTCTATCCAATGCGGCTCCCAAACTAATCTCAAGACTATCTTGGTCTATAGGACCTACTTTTTCATTCAACTATCCCCTCAATAATTCATTATGTTTCTTCATTATTAAAATCCTTGACTCATCCTTATCGAGGTTTGCAAAAACCTACTTGAGACTTGTGGTGATCAAATTTTTTGCAATATCCACCATGGGCTTTACTAGTATTATCTCCTTCATTTGATAATACTTAGGAGTTAATTCCTCTATATTTGTGTAAAGGGGAAGAATGACAATATGTGCCATTAGATCCTGATCTTGATTCTTCATTATGAAGGCCAATGTTTTGCATCACCCTTAGGTGGCTTAGGCTTCTTGATTTCTTTTAAAAATTCTATCACGCCTTCCTCTACTATCAATTCTATCCACCTCTTCTGCTTGAAAAATACTTCCTTTTTGAGCCATGATGGCCTTGTCCCCATTGGTTACATGTACCATACTCAAGAGGTAAGTTATGATGCAAGTTCCTTTCCCTTATCACTCCTTTTTGGAGTCTTCTCATGTCGAGGAAGAACTTCAAAGTGAGCTTCTTTGTCATGTTGGGTTAGGGACCTAGCCTTGGTATTAGGTGGAGCTTGCTACCTTTCTTCTACTATTTTCCCTTCCTCAGATACTTCATCAGCATGCAATTGCACATATTCTCCTTCCTTTAGAGTTTAACTCTCAAGTTCAACCATCAGAGGAGGAAGGGCCACTAATCCTTGATCCATTAATTTTGGCATATCCTACGTTGGTGGAGGAGGAACACCAAGAGGTTTTGGTGGCATAGGAGGTAGTTTATTCCAATCTACTCCTAATGGGTCATTCTGAGGATTATCCTGTTGTGATGTGGAGCCTAATTAGACTCAAAGGTTTATTCACTATGGTTTCCCTCTAGATTATTTCTAATGGGGTTTGGGGGTAGTGCCCCCAAGATGGGGCCAAGAGGCAGCACCCCAGGTGCACTTCTTGTCATAGTACAGGGTGGGGTCAAGGAGAAATGCTCTCGTGGGGGTTTTCAGGGGCAGCACCCCTGAAGCCAAAAATGACCTTATATTGTAAAAAGCATCGACAACTATTTTTATATTATTCTAGCCCTAATTTTGTAAGAAAAAAAAATTGTATAAAAAGGCTTAGGGTTAGGGATATTGTTGGAAATAGAGATGGAGTAACTGAGAGGGGAGGGGTGAATCAGTTATCACAAAAATAAATCCACAGATCCTTGGATGTCTTAAAACAAAGTTGTTGCTAACACTGGGTAACCACACAAATAAATGCTAAAACTTGATAGATGTTCTGTTAACTTATTAAGCATTTAAAGTCATTAACATGCATGCATAAAGAAATAATCATAAACACAAGAGACACCAGATTTAACATGGAAACCCAATTTGGGAAAAACCACCAAGTAACTAGTTACTAATTTTCACTCTTCTGAAGTGAGCCCTGTTAGGAGCCAACCCTTTTAAAGGTTACAAAACACACTATTAGGTGTGACCTTGTTAGAGGATTTAATCACCCTGTTAAAAGTGGCCTTGTCAGAGGTCTTTAAAACAATTCAACTAAATTGTCACCTTGTTAGAGGATTTATAAAATGGCTGTCAAACCAACTCTATTAAGAGGTTTTGAATCACTATTACAATGATTAGAAATCAACAATGAAGTGATCTGAAATATATGCAACTTATCTTTGCTGAATACAAATCTCTATTCTGCTTCACTAGATCCTTACTAATCGAACACAACTTTGTAGCTCCATGAGGATATCTAATCCTTCCTCAACATTCGCTCATATATCCGCTCATTCATACATTCGCACTCTTATGCATCCACACTCTTACATCTTATGAATTCACAACTTGACCTTTTATATATACCTTTCAGATTGTCAAGTCAACTCAATTACAAGTTACAACAACTGAAAAACATTAAATCAGTTAGTTCCACAAGACAATTAAACTTAATTCTTTAGAACAATAAAATTCTTTGTTGTCCGACCCAGCTCGGTGACCATTTCTCCAGAATGGTATCCCCAGTGTTAACCAAGTGAAGCTTGGTAAATATTGAAAACCTTGCAACTTTCTTTGGAGACCGAGTTAACTCGGTAAACACTGACCTTCCTTCATTTACCAAGTTAGCTCGGTAAAAGCTAACCTTCCTTCGCTTACTGAGTGAGCTTGGTAAAAGCTAACTTTCTCTTTGATGATCGAGTGAACTCGGTAAACATTGACTTTCCCTTTGTTAACCTTGGGAGCTCGGTTAATATTGATTTTCTACTACAAGATCCTTTGATGCCCGAGTGAGCTCGGTAAGAGCTAACTTATTGTGTAATGAACAGGAACATTCGGTAGACACTGTAAATTGCTTTGTCGATCGTCTGAGCTCGGTAGACTCTATCTGATGGCTGATATGACATTTGTGTAACATCAAAGACAATACACAATTAACAATTATATCCAACATTTTCATAATGTGTGATGCAAACATTGGTTCTTGCGGCAGTATTAAGTTGTAAGGGATTGCATATTGTAATTAGGTTGTAATCACTAGATCATAATAATATTGGACTTGTTGTTGGTTGATGTAGCCCAAGGATTGGGTGAACCACGTTAAATCTTGGTGTCTTGTGTTCTCTTATGTGCAATCTATTATTTTTTGATATTTTTTATATTTGCATATAACTGTTATTTTTGTTTGAGGTTAATCCTAACAAGTGGTATCAAAGCTAGATGGTCATCATTTTTTTAAGTCAGATCATCATCATTTTTTTTCTCTTTTCTTAGTGATCCTCTGTAGGAAGGTCTCACAATTGAGTGGGAGTCTCATGGCTGAGTGGGAGTGATGATAGATGAGGGTAAGATGAGGGTTGGCAAGTTTAATGGGAAAAACTTTTAGTTATGGAAGATGCAAATGGAGGACTATCTTGATTAGAAGGATTTATGGAAGCCATTGGAAGGAAAAATCAAGAATCAGGGATCTATGACAAATTATAGCTGGGATCTTTTAGACAGAAAGACACTTGAAAGCATTTGATTATGTTTGGCACCATCAGTGGCATATAATATTTCAAAAGAGAAGATGGCAGAATAGTTGATGCAAACCCTATCGAAACTGTATGAAAAGCCCTCTGCTTCAAACAAGGTATTTCTCATTAAGCATTTATTTAATATGAAGATGACAAAAGGTGGATCTATTGCAGATCATTTAAATGAGTTTAATACTATTACTAGTTAGATATCTTTTGTGGGTATTAATTTTGATGAAGAAATTAGGGCTCTCTTGATTTTGTGTTCTTTGTTTGAAAGCTAGAATGGCTATAAGTAATTCTATTGCTGGATCTAATATTCTAAAATATGATGATGTGATTGGTATTATTTTGAGCAAGGAAACTCATAGGAAAACCTCAAGTGGATCTACATCAGGAAGTTCTTTGAATGCACAAAGTAGAGGTGGAATGACTAAGAGAGGAAATAGTTCCTAAAATTGTAGGAAATCAAGAGGAAAGTCAAAGGGGAAGAGGTTTCAATCCAGAGGACCGAAAGATTGTTGGTACTATGGTAAAATAGGGCATAAGAAGAAATATTGTTGGACTCAAAAGAAAAATGAAGGAGATAAATGAGAAAGGAAAAATGAGGCAAATGTGGTAAGTAACAAATCTGAGGAGGATGCTTTGCTTTTGTCTTTAGAAAGTGTTGACGATTCATGGGTTTTAGATTTAGTGCTTCATTTCATGCTACACATCATAGAGGTTATTTTTTGGATTATGTCTAAGGGGATTTTGGGCTTGTTTATTTGGGGGATAATGAACCCTGTCAGATTGTTGGAAAGGGAAAAGTTATGATTAAGTTGTAGAATGGGATTCATTGGCTACTACATGAGGTAAGACATGTTCCAAGGCTGAGTAGGAATTTAATTTCAGCAGGGCAACTCGGTAATGAAGGTTGTGAAGTTACTTTCAATGATAAAAATTGAAAGGTTTCAAAAGGTTCCCTTATAGTAGCAAAAGGTGTGAAAGTAGGCACCTTATATCTTTGTACAAGTCATATTATCTTTGTACAAGTCATATTGTTCCTTTTACTTTGATTGTTTTAGAGAAAAAATGAATGTTTAGGAACAATTGTTGCAGTTGAACTAGGAGAACAAATAGCTATTGTAGATTTCAATACAACACTATGGCACAACAAACTTGGGCACATGAGTGAGAAAGGTATGAAAGTAATTCATTCAAAGAAAGTTTTACCAGGTCTTAAATGTGTTAATATGGATTTCTATGAAAGTTGTGTGTATGGAAAACAAAAGAGAGTGAGTTTTGTGAAGACTGGGAAGGAAAATAAAAGTGAGAAATTAGAGCCTGTGCATACATATGTATGGGGACTAGCTCAAGTATCTTCCCTTGGTGGCTCTCATTATTATGTTACATTTATTGATGATGCAACTAGAAAAGTCTAAGTTTATTTCCTTAGGAAAAAATCTAATGTATTTCAAACCTCTAAGAAATGGAAATGCTTGGTTGAAAATGAGATTGGAAAGAAATTAAAATGTCTTAGATTTGATAATGGTGGTGAGTATTACAGTCATGAATTTGAAGATTATTGCTCCAATAATGGTATTCATAGACAGAAAACTATTTCAAGGACTCCACAAGAAAATGGAGTGGCTGAACACATGAGCATGACTATAATGAAGTGTGCAAGGAGCAAGAGGGTTGCATGCAAGGTTTCCCTTAAACATGTGGGTAGAGGCTGTTAATACTAATGTATATTTTATTAATAGAGGTCCCTCTACTCCTTTGGGCTATGGTATTCTAGAGGAAGCGTGGACTGGTAACAAGGTGAGTTATTCTTTTCTCAAAACCTTTGGTTGTGAAGCATTTGCTCATATAGATTCTAAAAATAGATTCAAGTTGGAAGCTAAGTCAAAAAAATGTGTATTTGTTGGATATGGCATTGATGAATTTGGTTATAGGCTTTGAGATTTTGCAAATCATAAAATTGTAAGAAGCAAGGATGTCATATTCAATGAGAAAGTGTTGTACAAAGATCTATTGCAACAACATGAGAAGAAAGAAGATGATTATGTAGTGTTGGATGATACTCCAAAAGCTAATGTTCCAATAATTCCTCATGATCTGGAACAACCACAAAAACAAATACCACACATACCAATGAATGTTAGACAGTCAACAAGGCTAAGTAGACCTCTAAAAAGATTTTTTTCCTTCCTTGAATTCTATTTTACTTACTAATGCTAGTAAGCCTCAATGTTATGATGAAGCTATGTAGGTGGATACTAACATTCAGTGGGAGTTTGCAATCAAACATGAAATTGACTTTTTTCTGAAAAATAAGACATGTGATTTATGCAAGTTTCCTGTAGGTAAAAAGGCTTTATAGAATAAATGAATTTACAGGTTAAAATAAGAGGATGGAGGTAAGAAAAGATTTAAAGTTAGGTTAGTGGTAAAAGGATTTGCATAGAAAAAAGATATTGATTTTGATGAGATATTCTCTCTTGTTGTTAAAATGACTTCTATTCACACTATTTTAAGTACTGTGGCTACTGAAAATTTACATTTGGAATAGTTTGATGTTAAAACAACCTTCCTTCATGGTGTTTTGGATGACAATATATATATATATATATGTACATATATATATATATATATATATATATATATGTACATATATATATATGTACATATATATATATGTACATATATATATGTACATATATATATATATGTACATATATATATATATGTACATACATATATATATATATGTACATACATATATATATATATGTACATATACATATATATACATATACATATGTACATATATATATATGTACATATATATATGTACATATATATATATATATGTACATATATATATATATGTACATACATATATATATATATGTACATATACATATATATACATATACATATGTACATATATATATGTACATATATACATATATATATGTACATATATACATATATATATATGTACATATACATATATATACATATACATATGTACATATATATATGTACATATGTATATGTATATATATGTATATGTATATGTATATGTATATATATATATGTATATGTATATGTATATATATATACATATGTATGTGTATATATGTATATGTATATGTATATACATATGTATGTATATACATATACATATGTATATACATATGTATGTATATACATATACATATTTATATACATATGTATGTATATACATATACATATGTATATATGTATGTATATACATATATATATATATGTATATACATATATACATATGTATGTATGTATACATATATATATATATACATATGCATACATATATATATACATACGTATATACATATATATACATACATACATATGTATATATATACATACATACATATGTATATATATACATACATACATATGTATATATATACATATATATGGCACAACCATAAGGATTTGAGGTCAAAGGTAAGGAGAACCTAGTATGTAGATTGAAGAAAAGTTTATATGGCTTGAAGCAAGCACCTTGGTAATGGTATCTAAAATTTGACAGGTTTATGTATGAGCATGGATACAATAGGTGTCATTCAGATCATTGTGTTTATTTTAAGAGGTCGGATAATAAAAACAACATTATTCTATGTTTATATGTTGATGATATGCTTGTAGCTGGGTCTAACATGAATCACATTAAGGGGTTGAAATGCTAGTTAGCACATGTATGTGCTATGAAGGATTTGGGGGCAACAAAAAAAATCCTTGGTATGAAAATTTGCAAAGATGGGAAGAACAAGAAATTGGCATTATCTTAAGCTGATTATATTGAGAAGGTGTTGTAATGTTTCTCTATGGAGAATGCTAAAACTGTCAGCACACCTTTACCTGGTCATTTGATGTTGACTAAGAAGATGTGTCCCAAGAACAAGAGGAGGAGGATATGATGTCTAAGGTACCTTATGCTTTAGCTATAGGAAGCTTGATCTATGCCATGGTATGTACTAGGCTAGATGTTGCGCATGCAATGGGAGTTGTTAGTGAGTATATGAGTCATCCAAGAATTGAGCATTGGAATATAGTAAAATGGATTCTTAGAAATCTAAGAGGAACATCTAGTAAGTGTCTACACTTTGGAGGCTCTACTAATGATTTACAGGGATATGTTGACTCAAATTTGGTAGGGGATATTGATACCAGACAGACTACTACAAGTTATGTATTTACTATTGGTGGGGCAATCATGAGCTAGGTTTCTAGGTTATAGAGGGTTAATGCTTTATCCACTATAGAGGCAAAGTATGTTGCTACTACAGAGGTAGACAAGGAGATGATATGGCTTCAATTCTTCTTAGAAGAATTGGGACACACTCAGAAGGATAATTATTGGTTTACAGATAGGTAGAGTGTCATTCATCTTGCAAAGAATTCAGCTCTACATTCAAAGAAAAAACACATACAGTTGTGGTACCATTTTATTTGGTTAGTTTTGGATGATGGATAGCTAATGTTGGACAAGATACATATAGATGATAATCCAATAGATATATTTACCAAGGTAGTAACTAGGGAGAAGCTAAACTTCTCTTCAACTTCAGTTGGTCTTCTAGACTAAACAAAATAAAAGAACAATAGAGTCTAGGTGGTTTGATATATTTTAGTGGGAGCTATAGGTTTAGTAGTGCTATGACCAATATCCAAGTGGGATATTATTATTGTGGAGTTTGATTAATCTCTATGTGGGAGATTGTTGTGATGTGGAGCCTAATTAGACTTACAGGTATATTCGACATAGTTTCCCTCTAGATTATTTCTATGGGGGCTTTGGGGTAGTGCTCCCAAGATGGTTTCAAGGGGTGGCACCCCTACAGTATCATGGAGTAGTGCCCCAGGTGCACACCTTGTTGAAGTACATGGTGGGGTGAAGGGTAATGCCTATGTGAGGGTTTTTGGGGGTAGTGCCCCCAAAGCCAAAAATGACCTTATATTGTAAAAGCTTTCGACTACTATTTTTATATTATTCTAGCCCTAATTTTGTAAGTGACAAAAAGCTTATATAAAAATTCTTAGGGTTAGGGCTTTTCATAATGTGTGATGCAAAAATTGGTTCTTGCCGCAGTATTGAGTTGTAAGGGATTACAGATTGTAATCAAGTTGTAGTCACTAGATCATAATAATATTAGACTTGCTATTGGTGGGTGTAGCCCAAGGACTGGGTGAACCACATTAATCTTGGTGTCTTGTGTCCTCTTATGTGCAATCTATTATTTTTTGATATTGGTTATATTTTCATGTAACTATTATTTCTATTTGAGGTTAATCCTAACATATCCCATATTCTCTCTCCCACCATATCAGTACCAAATGACGTGAAGTCCAAATCTAAGAGGTTAGAAACATCTTCTCCCCCACCTTCCATTTCTTTGATCCACTTTTGTTGTTCCTCTTTTGAGGTCTCAACTTGGATAGGCTCCCTAGGTACAAAAGACAACGTTTGAGTCAAACTTCTTTTCCTCTCTTCTTCAGTTGCAATTGTAGTCAACCAAGTCCTCTTATTTAAAGGGAAAAATTTTATTCACTCCCCTTCCTCCTCATCTTCCACCTCTAGGATGGTTTCTAGTACTTGGGGCGATGGAGTGGTCTTTTTCTCTAGTCTCCTCCTATTTACACCTACCACCATTGTCTATGTTTTGGCTCCTTTGGATACCAATGGGGAGGCTTCTTCTGGCAGGGCTTGAGGTGGTGGAACTCCTTCCTGTGCTGGCTAAGCTTGTTCTTTCTTAGTTTTACCTTCTTCTAGCTCAAGTTGAGTTTCTTCTTCTTGAGTATCTAGTTCTGCTTGAGCCTCTCTCTCTTGTTCTCTTACCCAAGGGGATCCCTTTCTCTTCTTTCCCTTAAACTTTCATGTCTCAAAGTACTTGACCTCTTGTTTATGTTGGTGTACCATTTCCAACCTTACTGGTAATTTGATGGGGTACGTCAGTACAATGACTTTTTTTTTTTTACCTCTCTTAGGTAAAGTTGTTTCTTGAAGAGGTAGGGCTTGAGGAATTGGATCCATTTGAAAAGGCTTCTTGATCCATTCTCTTGTTAGTCTTAACTACATGCTGGCCCTGATGATTAATATCATCATTCTCTTCATGCCCAATCTTTTCATTCATTATGGGCCTCTCATAGATCTTGTCCCTATTGTAAAAGGGATCTAGTACCTTAGGAATATCCTTGTCCCATGCTTTAAGAGGTATCTCCATGTTTAACACCTTTTCAGCCAATTGTAGAATCATTCTACAATAATCTCTAATGCAAAAATCATAGTCATCTGTTGCACTCATCCAATGATCTTCGAGTGCCTCCTCGGTAAAAAACTTCTTCCCTACCAAATGTTGTACCATCCCAATGTTTTCAAAATAAAGGTGAGGTGCTTGGCAATCCTCCAGAGGATATTGATCCCACTTTGAATCAAATGTAGCAATATACTACTTAGGCTCTACCTAAAAGGCCTAGATAGTGATTGGCCACACCCAAGTCTTCTTATGCTTCTTCCTCACTCTATCATATGTAGAATTGAGCTTCCTAGATATCTTCAATAATATCATCCTATTTTATGGATATCACAGGAGCTTCTTTGGGCACAAGAGGGTACTAGCTACTCAAAGATAGGTAATGTTTTGAACAAGATGTAATATGCACCAACTTGAATTATCTATGTGGCAGATTCCACTAATATTCTCTTAGAATAATCTCCCTTAATGAACTTGATGATGAAAAATATTAAACCATCGTTGACCACCCTATATTAAACACAGCTATGGGTACATAACATAAGGCCAAGCATTCACATATTGCATGCTCCCTTTTTTGTATAATCTTAGATAATCTATGGTTCTTTCCACGAATAGGTATGTAAGAATTTGGTATAGCTTTGATACCACGTTAGAATATTCCTCAATAAGTTTTCGTATAATGTAAGAATTTTCCTGAGGAAAGAATAAAATGCCAATATCTAGAAGCTCAAGAAATAACACAAGAGAGATAATATATGATCAAAATGAGAATGGATTAATCAAATAATTAGATTTGAGATAATTGGATTTTAGATGAATACATCATAGAAGTTCCTTGTATATAAAGGCAACCAATATGTTTAGGAGCCTTACAAGAGATAAGCATAACAACTAAGCACATGTCCACCAAGAGTGAATTATCCTCCATTGTGCATGAATGCACATGCAATAATGTGAGGATAAGAATACAAAGGGTTATATCATAAAGAGATGTAGTAGATAACATGTGCTCAATTGGAGTGCAAACTACTATGTTTTCTACATGACAACTCATATGAATATGAAAACTCCTAGGTGTGTACATGATAACTAATATAAAAATGCAATAATCTAAGTAAACTTAAGTAAAGTGTAAATAGTTGTATTATCTTAAAATGGAAGAACTTCCATGTTAAGAGCATTTAGCCATCCAAGTAAGTGGTCTAGGGTCATGTCAAGCACCACGAATGGGTCTTTGCATGAATCTAGTAATTTTCCCCTTGTTATCCTTTTCTTTCTCTATTTCTATCCTATTTTTGACAAGCTACTCTATGAAACTGAGGACTTTGGCCACTAGGTCAAGGATGACCTTGACCTTGACCTAGGGTAGGGTTGACCTTGTCCCTAACCATAGGTCCCATTTTCAATTTTTGGGATTTTTGGGATCTCAGGCTTTAGGAAGTTTCTTTTCTCACTTCTAGGTCGACTATTTCAGGTTTTAGGATGGTAAACTCTTTAATTACATTTAATCTAGGTCCATTCCTAAGGGTTAAGGTTAAATGGGATTTAATTCTCCTATGTGAACCTTCTCTAGGAGATTGTGCCCTATATCTCTATATAAGGAAGTCTTCTTGCCTCATTTTGATGATCCACAAATCTATGAGCGAAGTTCCTATCTACTTTCTATCTATGTAAGAGCAATCCAATTTTATATGAGCTAGGAGCTACCCTTTATGAAGTGCATCCACCTACATGAAGTGAAGTTCTATCAAGCATTCAAGAATTCAATTGTTCAAGCATCCAATTCATCAAGGAGATCCATTGTTAGCCATTGAAGGATTCAATCTCTATGGAGCCCTCTTGTTGAAGATTTCATCCACATTCATCCAAGCCTTCTTCTATGGAAAGATACATTCAAGATTGCTATTGAAGATCTAATGATATTGATTTGAGACATCTTACATACATTTCTACATATATTTGGAGCATCCGTACTTGTGGATTGAAGGATTCAAATCCTCCATAGGGATTTCCACATAAGCAAGCTGAATTGTTCCATTTACTTTTTTTACATATATATTGTTTCAATTATATCTCAAGGTTAATTCCAAATTGGGGTTTGACTGAGGCAAACCACCCATCCAAAAAAAAAACCATTTTTCTTGTAGATACAAGCATGGAACAACAAATTGGAAAGTAGATTCAGATACCCTTTTTGTCAAACTTGCAGGATCTACGAACATAAATTTTGTCAGAGAAGTGCAAGTTAAGGTCAACTTTTTAGGGTAAAATTGTGCCCTGGGGTAAGATTGTGCCCCACCAACAGGGTCAAGGTCAACCTCCCTACAAAAAGACAACATTTTTAGATTTTCTCCATCTTGACATTTCTAATCTAGAACAAGTTGCAGATTTTCTAGAAATTGCATACAAACATCAGAAACCAACTTTTTCTGGATTCAAGGTTAGTATTTGTCTTTTATCTATTTTGGGATTTAAGCACATATCGCCCCCCCAAATAATAGAAAGATCATATAACCTCCTTTCTCCCTCTTTCTATTCATTTTGTTCAACTCGACACACACACACTCTTTTCTTTTGTGAGATTAGATGCCCTATTATGCTTTGTGGTGTTATATTTCCTTTAATTTTATTAGGTCTTTTCTTGCATTAAGATTAGATTTAGTTTATGCTCTTGCATTTTAAATTCAAAAATACAAAAAAATTCTCAAAATCTCTTTCAAAATACAAAAATATTGTTGTTTTATAGTTTAGTTCATTTACATTGCATTATTTTATGAGCTTTATTACTTCTAGTCCTACTTCTAATCTTTGGGTTAGATGCATTCTTAGACTTATGGGTACTTTTGAGCCTAAGTCTTCTTCTCCTTTCCTTAGGATTCTGGATGAAACTTTAATTCTTCTTGATTCTAATCCTCTTATGGAACAAAACTCTTCTCACTCATCTCATGATGAGGATGATGTTTTAAAAAGTTCTTCCTAAACAAGTCCAAAAACTTTCAAATGAACTTGATAAAATTGGTAATTGGCTTCTTCAAGAAAACCATAATCAAGTTTCTAATCAAGCTATACAAGCTCTTAAGAAAGTTCTTCATGATAGTGATCAAGGTGTTAATCTCTTGTGTGGTATTACTCACCTTGTGCATTCCAACATTAAACCTTTAGTTCAAGAAGCTTAAGATTTGAGGTTGCTTCCTCCTATCACTAGTGTCAAACCTTTTTCTATTCCTTTCCCTACTGTTCCTACCTATATTCCTTCTTTGGTGACTATAATGATTCTCTCTATTCCTATGAGTGCTCCTCCTATGTCCCTTCCTGCTTCACAACATTCTTATCATAATGTTCCTTTTACTTATTATACTCCTATGCCAACTATAGTTCCTAGTGTTCCCCCATTTGTGTCTTCTATTCCTATAGCTTCATACACTTTACCTAGTGTTTCTAATATTTCTATTCCTCCTATGTCTTCTCATGATTCTACAATTATTAGTTTGGCTCAAACTGTATCACCTTTACAACAATAATTTGAATCATTGACTCAAAACAAGTTTACTATCCCTACTTGTGACATGGGAAGTCCTTTGTCTCATGACATTATTCATACTTCCATTCCTTAGCAAGCTGATATGCCTTGTCTTGAGAATTATAATTGTAAGGGAGACCTTGTTCATCATGTTAACAAATTCAAATCCTTTGTAGTGATTATGCTAATAATCACAAGATTTTAGTGAAGTTATTTTCTTGAACTTTTTGTGACAAGGCCTTACAATGGTTTTGTTCTTTAATAACTCCTTATTCTATTCATTCATTTCCTCAACTTTCTAATACTTTTATTCAACAATCTCAAAACAACATTGGCCTGCAAGTGTCTTTGATTGATTTGATGCATTGTAAACAAAATTCTAAGGAAAAGTTGATTGAATTTATTGGTAAATTTAAGAATTTTAATGCTCAGATTTCTTATCATGTTCTTGATATTGATATTCAACATATGTTTATTTCAAATTTTCAAAAGGATATTAGAGATAATTTTTTTCTTACTGAATTTACTTCTTTTCAACAACTTTGTGCAGCACTTCATCATTATCAATTACAAGTGTGTCAATTTTAGAGCACCACTCCAATGGCTCTTGTTCTTATTTATAAAAATGATGCTTCTCCTAATCCAAATAAAGTTAAAACATTTAACAACTATGTCAAGATAAATAAACAATAAAATATAACTGCTGATCAAGTTGTTGTTGCATCTCATAATGCCACCTCTACATTCACTACTTGTTAATTGAATCATACATTTACTCCTCTCTTTGAATCTTTAAATTCTATTATGAATAGGTTGTTAAGTGCTAATATGATTTATTTATCTCCTATTTGTCCTCTTTTACGTACTACGATGGTGGCTAAATCTTTTGATCTGAAAGCTTTTTGTCAATATCATTGCTAGAATGGTCATGATACTAAGAAATGTTATTCTTTAAAACATAAGGTTCAAGACTTAATTGATTCTAATAATTTATCCATTGATAATTGTTATGGTAGTGGGAATAAATTTGTTTCTCCTCCTAAACAAAATTTGCAAATCTATATGAATCGTTTACCTATAGATGATACTAATATTGTTGCTCAACCATCTTCTATGGAAATTGTCGATGATTCAAGGATGGATAATCTTAATCATATTGTTAATAAAGTGGAGCATGTGGTTCAAACTATATCTCCACCTCAATCTCAACCTCTACTTCAATTTCAAGTTTTAGCTTTATCTCAACTGAAACCTAAACCTAAATTGAAGCCTCAACCTAAACCTCAACAACAACCTAAGAAAAAAGGACCTCGAGAAATTTTTATTACCTTTGACGATTATGAGACTATTAAACCTCCTAATGGTCCCCTTTATATTTATGCTAAGATTGATGAGATACCTACTTGTGGTTGTCTTGTTGATTCTACCTCCCTAGTCAATGTTATTACAAAAGAAAATCTTTTTATGAAAAGTTTTCAACATGATTTTTATGATAAATTGGGTTATGGATTCAAACTTGTAATGGTTTTCTTTATCCATCATTTGGTTCAATTGATTTACTAGTTGAACTTTGTGGAAAGATTGTGAACACCACCTTTGTTGTTGTTCCTACTAATGATCAATTTCAAGTTAATCTTTGTTTACCATGGTTAAATTCCATGCATGTTGTTGCTTCACCTATTTATAAATCTCTTAAGTTTTTTATGATGATGAAGTAAAGATGGTTAATAATAGCTTATACCATACTTTTAGGCCCATGGATGCTACTACCATTGACTTCTTTTAGTCTTCATTACCTAATTCATGTCCTACTTGACCTAATCATCTTTTCCATTCATATCAAGTCTATAAGCAACATAAGATTGTTGAGTTAAGCTTACCTCTTAGGGATATTAACTGTGGTCTTTTTCCTACACCTTCCATACCTCCTTTATCTATGGCTTCTACAACTGTTACTCAAGCTCCTCTTATTTCTTGCCAGTCTACTAGTAATCCTATTAATCCTCATATAAAACTTGTGAAGGATCGTATAATTGTTCCTCCTAGATCTAAACAAATTTCAAGTAAAATAAAATGTTACCAATCTGCTAATGAATGCCATAAAAAGTTTCATGCTCAAGCTAAAGCCCACAATTCTATTCTTCAAAAATCTTTATCTTCTTTGGATACAACTATGCATGATGTGTTAGAAGAAGTTGGTACTAATAATGATGTTAAGTTGCATGAATCTGATGATTCTATTCGTATCTTAGATGCTATTTTGATTAATTTAGATGATGAAGATACTCTTGATGATACTGATGATATTAATCATGAATATGAAACTATTGACATTGACATTGATTTACCTAAAATGATTTCTTCACAATTAACATTTATACCTAGTATTGAACATTGTGATTCTCAAGAGGATCCTTGTTTGGAACTAGTTATCATTCCTATTGTGTTGGATATAGTCCCTCTTGTGAGTTACCCATCTTCCTTAAATGATAAAAAATGAGATGGGGAGAGTAGGAATCATGCTTGATTGGCTTGTCTTTCATGTTAGTTTGTTTTGTGTGTTTGTCTATTGTACTATGCTTCTCCCATAATATGTTTGCTAAATGTTGTTAAATTCTTTTATGTGATCTTTGTTTCTTCATTGGTGCAAGGTGATAAAATAATAAAACCTATTGTATTATTCCTCTATATGTATTTATATTCTTTAATATGTTGTTTCATGTTACATTGTACTTGTGCTATTGTTCATACATGTTTCCTTTTGTAATCTACTTGGATTTGCGACTTGGTAGCACTAATTCTTTTTGACCTCTAGGTCATGGTCTGAAAAGATATTTCTTTGTATTTCTTATGTGATTTTTTCTCCTTTGTGATTATAGTTCTACTTTCTTTGGGGAATGATGTTAATTCATTTGCAATAATATCATATATATAAATTTAACATCATACTAACCCCACAGTAGGTAGATCCCTTCTATATTCTTTGTATGTTTATGTACTATTTCCCTTGAGTTGTCTTTGTTTGGGGGCATCTCGTAGTGGAAATGTAATCAATGGAGTTGTTTATGTTTTCGTCAAAGCCATTGCTCCTATTAAATTTTTAGCAATGACTTTAATTTGGGGGCATACACTCTACTCACTTATTGCACACACACACACACACACACACACTTTTCTATACACACATATATTTTTTTTCAAGATACTTTTTCTCCCTTTTCAGATTAGTGACTAATCCTTAAAGGATGGATTTATATTTTAGGATCTCTTGATCCATCCAGTTTCAAATATTGTTGATCCCTTAGGGTTTCAGGTGTCCTTAAGATTGGATCTCTTTTGGTTTTACTCTTATAGAATAGAATATTCTTGAGGGTGAATCCTTGATGGGTTGACTAGTGAGTAGCCACATTCACTAGCCAGTTCAATTCCATCTTTCCAATTACATAGTTTACTTGTGTGGTTCACAATTGGAAATAAGTTCTCATTGGGTGGGATAATCACACTCTTTTTCTTTTTCTCATTTTTAGAGATGTCTGTCTTATTTATGATCTTGGAGTTGATGAAGACTTGAGTCTCTATGGACTTGAGGATTTCTTTGTCTCTTTGATTTTAATAAGATTATCTTTTTGTTATGATCTACTTTACCAAGAATTTGTATTGACTCCATACTCTTGCTAAAGTGGGGGCTTAATGTATCATCTTAAAATGGAAGCACTTTCATGTTGAGAGAGTTTAGCCCTCCAAGTAAGTGGTCCAAGGTCATGTCAAGCACCTTGAATGGGTCTTTGCATGAATCTGGTAGTTTTCCCCTTGTTCTGCTTTTCTCTCTCTATTTCCAACCTATTTTAGATAAAATGCTCTGTAAAACTAATGACTTTGGCCTCTGGGTCAAGGTCAACCTCGACCCTGACCTAGGTCATAGATGATCTCGACCTTGACCTAGGGAAGGGTTGACCTTGTCCCTAACCTTAGGTCCTATTTTCAAATTTTGGGAGTTTTAGGATCTTGGGCTTCAAAATTTTTCTTTTCCCACTTCCAAGTTGTTTGTTTCAGGTTTTAGAATGGTGGACTCTTAAATTACATTTAATCTACATCCATTCCAAGGGGTTATAGTTAAATGGGATTTAATGCTCCTATGTCAGCCTTTTCTTGGAGTTTGTGCCCTAGATATTTATATAAGGAAGCCTTCTTCCCTCATTTTGATGATCCAAAATTCTATGAGTGAAGTTCCAATCTACTTTCTATCCATGATTCTATGAGCGGTAATCTATAATCTATGCACAAGTGATCTAGTTTTCTATGAGCTAGGAGAGACCCTTTATGAAGTGCATCTACCTATTGAAGTGAAGTTCTATCAAGCATTCAAGAATTCAAGAATTCAAGCATCTATTTCATCAAGGAGATTTGTTGTTAGCCATTCAATGATTCAAACTCTATGGAGCCCTCTTGTTGAAGATTTCATCCACATTCATCCAAGTCTTCTTCTATGCAAAGATACATTCAAGATTGGTGTTGAAGATCTAATGATATTTATTTGTGACATCCTACATATATTTGGAGCATGCGTACTTGTGGATTCAAGGATTCAAATCCTCCATAAGGATTTTCACATAAGAAAGGTGAATAGTTCCATTTACTTTGTTTATGTATATATTGTTTCAATTATATTTCAAAGTTAATTCCAAACTAGGGTTTGATTGAGGTGAACCTCCCATTTGAAAACAAAACATTTTTCTTGTAGAGGTGTGGAAGAATGAATTGGAAAGCATATTTGGATACCCTTTTTGTCAAACTTGCAGGATCCATGGGCACAATTTTTTTTTGGAGCAATGCAGGTTAAGGTCAACTTTTTAGGGTACAATTGTGCCTTGAGGTAAGATTGTGGCCCATCAATAGGGTCAAGGTTGACCTCCCTTCAGAAAGACAAAACATTTTTGGGTTTTCTCCATCTCAACATTTCTAGTCCAAAATAGGTTGCAGATTTTCTAGAAACTACATACAGACATCAAGAAACAACTTTTTCTAGATTCAAGGTTATTATTTGTCTTTTATCTATTTCAATATTCAAGCACATACTCCCCCTACAATAGAAAGATGATATAACCTCCTTTCTCCCTATTTTATATCACTTGATTCATTTTTGCATTGAGCGCATTCTTGTACATAATCAATCTGGATAATTCCTTTTGGAAATTAGGGTTGTAGAGGAAGTTTCCATTTTCTTTCTATTCAATAACAAATACTTATTTAAATATCAAGATATACCATATAGGATGTCATGTACAAGCAAAGATTGTCTTTTACTAAAATCAACTGCTCACCCAGGTTATCACTCAGTATTATAGCCCAATCAATCAACATCTTGTGGTTCTAATAGTTTCAATGAAATGTACCATCCATGTTTTGAGATGAGCTATTGTGGGAAGGCCCATGGTTCTACTCAAGACAACTATCGAGTAGCCAATGTCATCTATCATGTATCCACATGTCATGCCAACCTTTCCATCTCTTCTTCCCAAGGGTGGTTTGTCGATTAGGTACTTATCTTGTACCAACTCTTTTTCCTTTGTTTCAGTCTCCCTGTATCATCTATCCATGCCCTCATAAGCAATCTAAAGGTATTGATCTGCCCATGGAAGACCTTTTCAATGTTTTGAAGTCTTAGATCCAAAAGTATCTCTTTAGACACACTCTTGACCACCTTCTCCTCTCGTATGTAGTGATGAGCTAAGGTCATGATCAGTTTAGCTGATTGAACTAACGTTGGGTGAGAAGCAACATTCACCAACCCACTTTGGATTAGAGATGACACCATGGCTGATCTCTCTTCAAGTTTTGTTATAGAGGGTCAGAAAGATGTTCTAGTTAATGTTCCCTAATTTGGTGTCTTGGATCTTAGCATATTTATCTTGGAATTGAGATTTCTTTGATGCTCCTTGATACTTGAAAGAAACTGGCTTTGGTGCTATCTTTGCATTCAAATGAGGATGATGCCACTATATCTGCACGAAAGGGAGAATGCCACTACCATTGATGTTAGAAAATTTTGATGATCCTCATATGAGACCTAGTGATGCAAGAGCATCTTGGGTGTAAGAGCAATTGTGCATCATGCAAAAATATTTCATTTTAATTTGTAGCAGGACTGTGGTTTGGGCTGAGCATGTAGATAGATCACCAATTGTAAGGCAATTTGCACTAGGGTTTTAGGGGAAGCTCAAAAATGCCTCCATAAAAAGAGCATGTTGGAAGAGTAGAAGGTGTTACACTTGAGTATTTTAGAACCCTCTAGAGGAAAATGCAAGAATTGCAAAAATAGATGTGTACAGGAATGAATCGTACCATAAGAGATGATGAAAGTGAGGATGAAAGAGAAGAAGAAGGAAATGTAGACCAATCCATAGTAGAGGAAGTTCTTAACCCAGAGGAGGCAAAGATTTTTAAGGCCATTTTTAGTATTGGAAAAAGACCTAAGTTTGATGTTCCCACATTTTTCAGAAATCTCAACCCAGAGGAATTGATTGAATGGATCAATGAATTAGATGTGTACTTTGAATATGAAGATATTGAAGATCTAGAGAAGGTCAAGTTTGTGAAGGCCAAATTGAAGGTTCATGCAAAGATCTACTGGTAGGAGATCCAATTGAAGTTGGATCAAAATAAGAGAGGAAAGGAAAAAATCACCAGATGGGATCAGATGGTAGCTAAAATGAAGTGACAATTCATTCCCATTCATTATGAGCTTGATTTATTGAAGAAAATGTAAGGGTTAAAGCAAGCGAGAAGATATGTTCAAGAGTATATCTAAGAGTTCTATTGAGTTCTCATTAGAACTAGTCATGCAAAAGTTGATAAGAATAAAGTGGCTCATTATCTTAAAGGGTTAAGGCCAAGCATTCAAGAGGAGTTGAGTCTTGTTCAAGTGAATAGTATTGAGGACATGTACCAGTTTTCCCTAAGAGTTAAGGAGAAGCTAAGAAAAAAGTTTGATAACAAAAATAGTGGTAGAGATTATGGTGGAAGATCTGGTGGACGATCTTATGAAGGCCAAAATGGTGATCAAAAGAAAAAGGATGAGGTTGGAAGTAGTAGTTAGAACCAGAGGGAGAATAATTCAACTTATTTCCATGATCAAAATAATAGATATCAGAGAGGAAGAAGCAGAGGTTAAGGATCTGGAAGAGGAGGCTTCTGTGGGAAATGTTTTCATTGTGGAGAATAAGGGCATAGAGCATTTGAATGTTCCTAGTGCCAAGGAAGGATTGATCAAAGAATAGAAGGCCAGGCTAGAGTTGTACATGTTGATGAAGATGCTATATCATCACATTTTGAAGATGCTGAAAGAAGAGAAGTCCTAGTTAAAAAAAGAGTCTTGCTGAGTGGTGAGAATGAACCTGATCAAAGAAGGAGCTTGTTTCACACAAGGTGTAGATGTGAAGATAAGTATTGTTATGTAATCATTGATTGTAGAAGTACTAAAATTATAGTGTTAGAAATGATGGTCACAAAGTTGAAGCTGAAGAAGCAAAAAAACCAACATTCATATCGCATTTATTGAGTGCAAGATGACCACAAGGTCATGGTCAGTGAGTAATGCTTAGTGCATTTCAAGATTGGAAGCTACCAAGATGAGGTGCTTTATGATATCATACCAATGGACATATGTCATATGTTGCTGGGTAGGCCATGGTAGTTTGACATGCATGTTGTACATGATGGGTGAGAAAACACCTACACTCTAAACAAGGATAAAGTGAAGCATAAGTTGAAGTCATTGAAGGAGAAAAAAGAAAAGGTATATAATTCTTCTAGATTATGTTTTGTTGATGGAAAGGAGTTTCTCCAAGGTATGAAGTGTGAGCATATGTTCTTTTCTGTAATTCCAAAAGATGGTAAAGAAGAAGTAGAGGAGGTACCTATAGAAGTTGTAGATATTTTGGGAGAGTTTTTAAATATTGTTTTAGATAATGTACATGATGGATTACCCCCAATGAGGAAGATTAGTCACTAGATGGATTTGATTCTAGAAGCCACTTTGCCAAACAAGGTAGAACACAAAATGATACCATCATAACGTGAAGAGTTGAATAGACAAGCTCATGAGTTATTGCAGAAGGGGTTGATTCAAGAGAGTTTGAGTCCATGTGTTGTACCAGCAATATTAACACCAAAGAAGAATGGTGAATGGAGGATGTGCAAGGATTCTTGTGCTATTAACAAGATCACAATCAAGTACAAATTTCTATTGCCAAGGATGGATGATATTATGGAATATTTGAGTGGACCTGAGTATTTCATTAAGATAAATCTGAAGAGTGGAAACCATCAAATTTGCATAAGAGAAGGTGATGAGTGGAATACTACCTTAAAGACAAGGGAAGGATTGTACAAATGGTTAGTCATGCCTTTTGGGCTAACCAATGCACCAAGTACTTTCATGTAGCTCATGAATGAAGTACTAAAGGAGTTTTTGAGTAAGTTGGTCATTGTTTGCGTAGATTATATTTTGATCTTTAGTAAGACATTGGAGGAGCATTTGATGCATATTTGAAAGGTGTTTGATAATTTGAGGAAAGAAAAGTTACCGATAAACCTAATGAAGTGTAGTTTTTGAAGGAGTTGGTGCACCTGGGATTGTAGTCTTAGCTGAAGGTTTGAAAATGAAATAAGAGAAATTGAAGGCTATCCTTGAACGACCTACTCCAAAGAGTTCTACTGAGGTAACATTTTTTTATGGACTAGCTTGTTTTTACAAAAAGTTCATAAGAGCTTTTAACTATATTTGTGTACCCTTGAATGCAACAATGATAGGGGATATGAAAGAATTCAAGTGGACTATAGGATAGATAAGAGTTTTAATCTTTTGAAATAGAAAGTTAAAAAGAATCTTGTTTTAGCACTTCCAGATTTTAATAAGGTGTTTGAAGTAGATTGTGAAGCTAGTGGTACTATAATAGGAGCTATTTTGAGCCAAGAAGGTAGACTTGTTGCTTACTTTAGTGAGAAATTGAATGGTGCCAAAATAAAATATTTTATTTATTATCATGAATTTTATGCTATAGTTCATGCATTAATGAAGTGGAGACACTATATTCTTCCTTAGGAGTTTGTTTTTTATATTGATCATCAAGCTGTGCAATATTTGAATAGTCTAGGAAAATTAAACTAGAGGCATTGTAAGTGGGTTGAGTTTTTACAGAGTTATACATTTGTTTTGAAACATGAGAGTGAGAAGTCTAATATAGTTGTAGATGCTCTTGGTAGAAGATAACTTTTTCTGACAAAAAATATAGATTGAGGTGGTTGGGTTCAAGGAACTCAATAATTTATATTCAGAGGATCCTGATTTTGGTGAAGCTTGGAAGGCTTGTACATAACCTATTACACTTGATAGGAAAAAGTGGTTGGATTTCATAATCCAAGATGGTATGTTGTTTAAAGGAAGCTAGTTGTGTATTCCAAGAAGTTCAATGAGAGAGAATCTCATCAAAGAGAAGCATAGTGGAGGATTGGATGGACACTTTGGTAGAGATAAAACCATTGCTTTGGTTGTTGAGAACTATTATTGGCTACATTTGTAACAAGATGTGAATAATTTTGTATAGAGTTGCAAAGTATGTCAGATGGCAAAAGGAGTAAAGAAGAATAAAGGGTTGTATCAGCCATTACTTGTACCAAAGAAGCCATGGGAGGATGTCAGTATGGATTTCATTCTTGGATTACTGAGAAATTAGTGAGGGCATGATTCTATTTTTTTGGTGGTTGATAGGATTTCAAAGATGACACATTTCATTCCCTGCAAGAAGACTAGTGATGTTGTTCATGTGGTAGAGTGGTTTTTTAGAGAAGTGGTGAGACTCCATGGTCTGCCAAAGATTATAGTTTCAAATCAAGATACCAAATTTGTTAGGTATTTCTAGTGTACACTGGGGAAGAAATTGAAGACAAATTTAAATGCCAATTCATCACATTATCCATAGACTAATGGATAGAAAAAAGTTGTGAATCATAGTTTGGGAAATTTGCTGAGATCTATGGTTGGAGATATGCAAAAAGACTAGGATCTAATTTTATCATAGGCAAAATTTGCATATAATCTATCAAGAGGAGTATTGGTAAATCACCATGATTCTAGATTGTATATGGGAGCAGTCCTATAAATGCTTCTGAATTGAGGCAGTTGGATAAAAGAGAGATAAGTAGTGTTGAAGAAAAAGAATTCTCTAAACATTTGAAGTACATCCATGAGGAGGTGAGGATACACATTATAAAGTTGAATACATTGTACAAGGCTAAGGAAAATGTGAAAAGGAGGTATAATGAATTTTAGATTAGAGATGAGGTCATGGTTCATTTGAGAAAGGAGTATTTTCTAGTGGGTACATACAATAAGCTAAAAATGAAGAAGTTTGGACCATGCAAAGTATTGAAAATGCATGATTATGGAAATACCTATGAAGTAGAGTTGCCTGTTGAATTGAATATTTTACTATTATTCAACATTTCAGATTTGATAGAGTATTATGAAGGAGGTGATGGAGCTAACATTTTAGAAGCACAGTGGGGTATTCCAATAGCTAGTTCAACTACAAAGGAGATTGAGGAGATACTAGAAATCATGTTGGCAAAAGTACAAGGAACATAACTTATGAAGAATACCTAGTCAAATGGAAAGGGAGGCCAATAGAAGATTCATCATGGCTAGCAAGGGAGGAGGTTAGGCATCTTGGTTTTCCTCTGAACACCTGAGACAGAATGGGGTCACTTCTCAAATTACCCCAGGTGTTTGATGCAGGAGAATCTTGGGTGTAAGAGCAATTTTGCATCACCCAAAAATATTTCATTTCAATTGTTTGAATAAGGGTTTCCTTAATTTAGAGTTGTTTTCTATGGAGGCCTACTACTTAGTAAGTCAGTCATATGATCTTGGAATGTCCTAATTTTAGAGGTGGATATTCATCTTGGATATATCAACCTACTAATTGAAGATCAGTGCCATATCATACATATTCATGGTTTTATTGTGGATTTTTGGTTTGCAAATTTGGTATATAAACTTTAGGTTCACCATTGGAGGCCTAAAAAGTCCCTGAATTAGGCCCAAAAACTTGATGGATGGGCACTTTCACCAAGCCAAGCCTATAGATCAGGAGTTGAGGTTTCTAAAAAGTGGTTATAATAGCCAATCAGAGCATCGATTCGAGAGTTATGGCCTTCCAAAGTTGGGCTGACCAAAACTTCCAAAATAAATGTCAAAAATGTATTTGGCTAACTTTATATGTATTTTTGGGGTTTGTTGGCCCTAGGTATTAAGTTTGAGTGTCTAGAAACTTCTTGGGCACCATAAAATTGCCTATTTAAGAAATGCTCGAACATTGTCTAGAACAACTCTAGGTGATAGTCATAGCTTTGCCTTGCAAATTATTATAATGAAGGTTCCCATGTGGGTTACCATATTATAACTCTAAATTTTTTAATTCTACATTTGTGGTGATAATAAGAAGCCCATATTTTGTTCTCACAAAATGTTGTTGTTTCTTTGATTCTATTATGTGTTTATGATATTGAGGGGAGCACCCTTCATCACCCGGACTGACAAGAAACTAATAAAAAAAGGCTAAAACTATGCCTAAAATGTGCATATGTGCACTTCAATAGGTGCACAAGGTGTTTATATGTGCTATTAATTATGCAGTATGGCCTTTTTAACACAAATTACATAGTTGCACACTTTGAGAACCTACGCATGTGCACAAGGTGCACATGTTCACAACTACACACATGGTGTTGAAAAGAGAGTTAAAAGTGGGGAACCTAGCTTGTGTCTAATTTTCACACTTACTAAGGGCATGTGTACACCTTCAAAATTTGGTATTTTATCTTTAAAAAAGGTTGAAGCTTTATGCCTGTGGATCTGTGGAGTTACGAAGCTAGAAGACATGTGCAAGTGTAGTGATCAAAGTTGGAAGACATGAAGTGAAAATGGAGAGGGGGTGAGGGGTGAGGGGCTATTTATAGACTAGAGGGGTCTTGTGCACACCTTTGACGTGCATACATGTGTAAGTGTGCATCCTCTAGAGGAGGTGAGTGTGCATGTGCACACTTAGCACACATGCGTATGTGTGCATTTTTGCACTTAGGAACCCAAAATTGAATTCTGACCCCCATAGAACTGACCTAAACCTAGAGAAGGCTCCTACTTGACCAAGGCACCTAATTAGGTGTACTAATAGGATTTTGAAATTAGGGTGTCCCCATTTTATGACTCAAAATGGGCAAAATGGGGTGTTCATTATCAAACCACAAAAAATAGCTCTTAAAAAGGGAAGAAATGGCAAAGGAATTTCTTCATCAACAAGCATTATTCTAACATGTGTCAAGTCACAGCTAGATTCCAAATGCTACCAATGGCTTTCAACTACTTTGGAAGAAAAAACTTTAGAATATTGAATCTTCGAGCTCAGTGTTTGCTTAGTATTCCAATGTCTTTTGACGTCTCAAGGTGTCATCTATCATGATTGCCTAGCAACTTGGAAAAAATATTTCACTTAATCCACATACACATTATAACACAATCACACCAAAGTGATGCCCTTCAAATACATGCATGCGAAAGTGACAAGAAAAGCTGTCATTTCTATAGCAGAAGGCATGAATTCAAAGAATACAGCCCATGGCTTCCATGAACTGACATGTGAAAAAATTGTATAAGAAAAATAATGAAGATTTCTTTATTCCATGAATTTGTAGAAATAAAACCCTTCTCAAATGCATCAATACCATATGGTAAAATGACACATGCAATGGGGTTACAAAAGCATGAAATCAAGTACAAAAAACTTATGAATCCAAAAAATCATAGAGATAAAATGTGAAGCAAGATTCAAAGGTTTTTCACAACAAATAAAATGAGCAAATGGAGAGATCAAAATCAAAATCCTACTTCATAGATTGAAGGTTTTTGTTTCTAATTTTTGTGCTACAAGAAATTGGTTTAAACAGTCTCCTATCATGGAAAGTTTCCCAAAACACCTCCAGTTTGAACTTGGGCTTCTTTTTGAAGGATTTGAATGTGTGGAAGACATATATCATCCTTTATAATCATTTTTGCATATTTATGATGTCATTTTATGAGGGGTTTTATCACAAAGGGTTGTGCAATGATGTAAAGGATGGTGTGTTAAAATGTCTAAGTGCTAGGTGTGCATTTCTCTACATGGGGGGATATTTTGAAAAGTTATTTTATGGGAGGTTTATTTTTCATTTTTCCCCATTTATGTAAAACATTAAACAAAATGATGATAATAAATAATTTTATTTAAATGTTATTTCAAATACAAAATTGGAGGGATTTGATTGAGATTTTGTGAATTTTGGAAAGGGGGCTATATGATGCATGTTAATTGTAAAGGCATTGGTCTTTTTATTATTTACACATGTTCATATTGTAAATACTTAATAGATGGTGATTTTATAAATCATTCTATTTAATTATATATTTGGGTGCAAATTAGGGGATGGTAAGATTTAATCATGCCAAAATCATGGGAATTTGGTAATTGGTGAAGTGGAAAGTTTTCAAAGGGAAATTTATATGCTTTCCATATTGTTGCATACACCTACTAGCTAATTTTGAGGGAGATGTCAGATTTCAAATTTTTGTATGATCCATGGAGATGATAGATTTCACCTAGCAGCTGATTTGATGGAAATCATATATTGGTTTCCAATTTGGAGGATGGAGTAGATTGAGGTTTTTGAACCTATTTATACCCCATTATTCTACCTCCTTGGGGAGATAGTGTTTTGTAGCTCAAGTCCTATTTTGTGATGCACTTTTGAGCATTTTGGCTCCTAAATAATATGCAATAGTGGCCTCTTTGGTCTTATTTATCTTCTCCTTGTTTTTTTCAAGGTTTACTTATAAGTTATTGTGATATTTAGGGTCCTTTACTTAAAATTTTTAAATGGTTTCAAGGAATGTGAGAGTGGATTTTTTATGTCAAGTAGTGTGACTTGTGTTCTACCAAGCTTAAGGATTGTGAATCTAAGTTCCTTTCCTTGAAATTCAACACCTTATTACATTGTATGCATCAAAGATTAGTAAGGTCATTCTATGAAAGAATATTGTGTAGTTGTTTAAGTTCAAGTTCAAGTTCATGTTGTGTTTATTCTCTCTCCCCTTTTCTAACAAAGTTAAAGTTAGTTTCAATAGGTGATTCAAGGGAAGCTAACTCTTTGTACTGGAGGTTGATCCTTAACATGGAAAACCCACATGTGAAGGATCATATCATGTTTCACTAGATTGCTTGAAGTTACTTTTCAACATAAGCATTCAATCTAGGTGACAACATTTTATGCCACACTTGGCAAGACATTTTGGACTATTTTAATTTAAAGTTTTTCATAGAATTATTATTTTTGGTGTGAAAATCAATTGTATAGCCTTTGGAGGTAGGATAGATTCACACCTGGTGATTCTAGAATGACTATTCACTGGTTTCAAGAAGATTTTGTTGTTGTTATAAAAGTGAAATCTTGTTTTCTCCTAGTTACAAGTGTTCCCATTAACTTATGGTTTATCTAAGAATTGATTTTGTTTATTTCTATGTATGAGGACATGGCCTACCATTCCCTATTTCATGAAAATCATGTCTTCCAGCCCCCATATCAACCTCATCTACAAGTTTTGTTTGTTCAACATATCCCCAAACCCGCTCAAGCTAGTAGCCTAGCTGGCCTAGTATTAGATTAGTCCCAAGAGTTTAAGGAAATTAAGGATCAAAGCCAAAACATTCAAAAAGTTTTCCAAACCTTGGTTAATGAGCTAGCTAGCATAAAAAGGAAACAATTCCAACAACCCCCTAAGAGCTAGTTCATCTATAGTTATCATGATGATTTCTAGAATCATCCTTCCCATGCTTATCAATAACCACAAGAAAATTCAAAAAAAATTCCCAACATGCCCCAAGCATAGCTGAAATCCTTACAAATTTTCAAGAACAAATGAGGGATGTAGAAAGGGAGCATGCATATAATATGTGAGAGGAGGAGCTTTCTTATCAGGGTGATATTCATTTGAAGTAGTTAGCAATACAACAGTGAAAATATGAGGGACTTCTTGGTCATAGGGAGCAGTAATAGAAGGTTCATAAAAAAAAAAATGAGGAACTTCTTGCTATAAGGGATTCGAAATATGAGGTGCAAAAGCATATGTATGAAGAATATTTTTGAAGGGAGTCAAGAGCCTATGAGGAATTTCATGACAAAGAGCTAGAAGATCAAAAGGTGATAATTAGAAGACTGGTTGTTGCATATGAAAAACTTAAGGAAATTCAAGTGGATCATAGTATTTCAAACAAGCCTAAAATGAAAGAGGTTTCTAAGCCTAAGATTCCTAGTTTCCTAAGTTACAATCCTGCAAAAGAAGAAGGGCAAAGTGAAGTCCCAAATGAGTAGCCAATGTAGCAACCTATATTCATCCATGAAGAAGAGGAACATGTAGTTAAGTAGATACTTCCATATGCAAAGCTCATTCCAGAAGCTCAATCATCTCTAAACATTCCAACACAGCATGAGAAAGATGTTTGTGATTTTGATTTTCCAAATTTTAAAGATTTTGTTCCTAAACAAAAAGTTGAAGTTGAGGAATATGAATTTCTACAAGAAGACTCTCATATTGGAAAATTTAACATTTTTCAAAGTTCATTTGGTTTGGTTGACAAACTTCCTAGTTTTGTGAGTGAGGAAGAAGATGAGGTTCATGATGAAAAAGAGGAAAACCAAGATGTGTATATGTTGAATTTAGAATAGTAGGAAGTAGGTGATGATTTAATTGCTTTGAATATTCAAGATAATCCTCATGAGGTATGTAAGAGTCCTATCTCTATCAAAATTGAAAGTCATGATGATGAAGCTTTTTTCTGGGATGATTTGGAAACATTCATTATGGAATTAGATACCCCTCATATGTCATCAAAAGAGATAAATCAAATTCAAGAAGTTGTTGTTGAAGAGACTATTATGGACATTCATATTCAAGAGAGTTCAATGCTTGAAAATTTTGTTATTCATAATGATGAAAGTATAAGTAGACTAACAGATTTGTCAAGATTTGATAAAAAAAAATCAAGAACATGAAACTATTGCCACACCTCTTGATTCTCTTGATGTTAATATTCCAAATCAACTTGACTTGATAGTTGAAAAGATAATTGATAGAGTTGAAAAGCTAGAATTCTTCACTAGAAAGGGCTACCCAATAAGACATTTTGTCAAGATGGATTTTAAGGAGGAAGATTTAGATAGTGAAGAGTGTTTCTTACCTCTATATGTAGACCATATTGGTAATGATTTCGACCAAATTCAAGAGGTATGTGAGATGATCTATTATTTTCATGTCATGATTCAAGTCTAATTGACCATTTTAGTCCTCTGCTATGTCATTTTAGTTGCATTAAGCTATAAAATCTACCCTATGTTGTTCAGAAAAGGAAGCTATTTCAATCAATCAGTAAATGGGTGTACTTGAAGAATTTTGATGATTGATTAGCTTAGGATAGGGTAGAGTTGTTTCAGTTATCTATTTCCCCTAAGTTCTAAGAGCACAATTTCAATTTTAGTTTTGGTTTGTTGCTATTATTTTTACCTTAAGGAGACTCTATATCCAAAGGACAAGATAAGGAAACTAGTCAAATGATGCTTAGTAGACAAGCAATCAGTAGAATTCACCAGAAATACTACACATTTTCATATCATACAATTTAGTGACACTTAGTAGTCTAATTACTAGGTGAAATTACCTCTAAATTACCCTGGTTTGTCATTATTATGTGATCTTGATTAGATTTTTGTTCATTTTCACAATAATGGAAAAATCAAGTGTAATACCCCAAAATTGGCTCATTGTTGTCTCAACCAATTCTGGTCTATTTTGGTCAACCCTAAAGTCCTATTTCATTAGGCAATTCTAGTTCCAATTTTCACTCCTTGACTTAATTGTCAAATGCAGAAAACCTCAATCTACATTCATTATGCTCTTTATTTAATTCCTAAAGTATTGACTCATATTAGTCACATTAAACCTATTTGATTGATATTTGATTTAGTTTGAAGTACTTATACTTTAATTAAATTAAATTATATCCTAAGGCTAATGTACTAGGGAATTAAAATATTTAATTTAATATTATGCCCACTTCAATTAATTGAATTAGGTTATTCAATTAAATGAAAAAAACATTTGTGAGGTCATATCTCATTTATTAAATTAAATAATATCTTCAAAATCCTTTCTTCAATTCTAAAATGGAAATTCTGAGTGAACTACTTCTCAAAAATGGAATCAATCTAGTTAACTTGCTCTCACACTTATGACAAGTTTAGTTAACTAGTCATCACACTCAGATTTGAAACAATTCACTTCATCTGCATAAGGAAGCTTCCATCTTAACTGAATCTTCTATCTAATCCTAACTGTTCATCAAGGTTGATCCCGACTATTGATTCATTCCTAGATTCTATTTAAGGGACTCATAATTCCTCATTAAGGAGGTTGAATTGAATTGCTATAAAATCTCTGCTGAATTATGCACTCATTTAAAGTTTAATATTTTCATAAGCATTCATTTTCCTAGATTAAATGTCACTTAGATTTAATATGCATACATCTAGTTAAATCTATTTTATATGTTCTTAGATTAAGTGCATATCTCATTTAGATTACTTGCACACTCATATAGATTACTTGCATGTAAACCCTTCATTCTAGAATGGTCTAGCTACCTGCATCTTAACTCTAAGAGCATAAATAGGCAAAATCCTTCTAGATAGAAGGCAACAAGTGTTCTTGCAGGACTCTTCTTGGGCAAACAATCTCATGTTCATTCTAGGATGAATTGACATACAAGGACCATGTTGAATTGTGTGTGTTAAACAGAGGCCCATAAATTCATGCATACATTTTTTACGCCCACCGTGGGGTTGAGAAAGTCAATTTTTCTGGCCTCATCTACATTAATCTCTATCATTTTCATTGTTCTATCTTACTATTCCATATAGATTCCCAAATTTTTGCATGAAGATTTGAAGGGTTTTGCACGTGTCTGAAAAAATTCTCGTGTGAAAAAGTGCCTAATTATGCAAGTCTTCACATGTCACCTCATTTTCTCGCACAGGTTGGTGAAATATTTCTCGTGGTCCTGTGCAAGATTTCACGTAAAATTCTAAAATAGTGAGGTTCATTTTGTTATTTTCAGCATGTTGTTTGTTATCTTTTACTGACATGTTTTCCTTTGAAGCATTATTGTTCTATTTTTCTAGTTTTCTACAGCTTAAAGTTGTCTACAGGACGTTTGACAAAGATTCCTTTACATAAAGCATTCAAACATGAACTGATTATTTGTTGCAAGATGATTGTCAAAGATACATTTGTCAAGGATCAAATCTTAAAACCCACAAAACAATGTGTTTTCTTTCTACTTTCAAAATATAGAGTAATTAGGGCTTGTGAACTTCCTAGGGTGCAAGATAGAAGAATATGGGATTACACTCTTCACCACTTGGAACTAATGACCAAGGGTGAATCAGAGACCTAGATGCTTCTAAAAGATGACATTTAAAAGAAGGAAAGCAACTTACTGGTTCTCTAGTGGTAATTCTTTTCTACAATGAGATGATGGTTTCCTTTCAAGGGAATCAAAATCTTTAGGAAGAATGAGTTTAGATTGATTAAGCTAAGTCGGTAATTAACCTATTCTGCATGTTTTGGTGAGAAATTAAGGTAGAGGATTATGCTCTTTCCCCCTAAGGGAAATCAAAAACTTTGACCCTTGTGTTCAAACCAACAGTCTGAGTCAATCCTTTAGAGGGCCTGTCGGAGTGATCCAACCTCTGGGAACGACCCAAGTGAGAACACTCCTTTAGCTGAAGATTCCAACTTACTATAATCAAGATGCTTTGTAGAGCGAAAGACTCCAAAGCTAGATTAATTTCTTTCCCTTGATTCTTGATATCGCTTATCAAGGGGAAGCTCTATCTGTTACACTAGCCAGCATCAGCCCTAGTCTTGTTATGCAAGTGTGTGCACTCTCAAATGCTGGTGTGGGTTGCTGGTCTCAATTCTGCTTGTAGAGCTATTGGGGATTAATTCGAATGGAAGCCAAGTAAAAACCTCTTAGTTAGAAGCTACTCAGTTCACCTCCAAAAGGAGGCATAATCTTTGTGCAAGGAGGGGGAAGAATCTCTCCTATAGAACTCACCATAGGCATGCTACTAGATGTTTGAAGGTGGTATACATGCTTGTCCCCTACCACAAGAGTGCTCATTTAGCATATACTATTGATTCCTTTGAATATACCAAAAACATAGGTGCCCTCTAGGGGTGACACGACTATGTGAGGTACACACATGCACGTATGATGTAGGATAAAGGTTTTTCCTTCTCTACCATTTTCTATTTCTAGGGATAAAGCATGTTTGCTATCAAGTCATAAAAAGTCCAAACCTTTCTAAAACAAACAAAAGGTTAAGACTCCTCTGTCCCTTTGAGTTGCTTTGTCCTCAGTTGGATTGTATTCAACTATTGCTTGCTTCCTATGTCTTATTGAAAATGCTTTGTCTTGCTTTGAAATCGAATATCAATTTCACAAGTTTGAAAATCAACCTACATTTTGTCTACTATCAATAAAAAAAACCTATAATCTATCTAAAACTATTGAAAATCTCTTCAAAATTCAACTCTAGTGTCAGTCTGGTCCTGAATTTCACACACAATCTTGCATTTCTTCATGCAAGCCAGTTCAGGTCTTCACACAAGAACTTGCATATGGCCACATGAGATCTTGCTAAGTGTCTATTGTTGAATCTATCACTTCTTCATGTGACCTAGAGTAACTCTTCTCATGAGTTTAAATTACTGTTCTAAGATTTCGCATCCCCTAGTGTACTTTCTTGCACACCTCACAGAGGATCTTCGTGTGAGATCTTTTTCTAAAAATGTCAAATCAGCTCATTCAAGTATTCTATGATCTACATCTAGTCTGTTTCCTACATCAAGTTGTCCCATCTCTATCTATAAACAGTCCCCAAATAGTGGCATTTAGCTTAGCTGAAGATTTGTGATTTGTACTTTGACTAGTCTCATTCTTTAGTTTTCTTGATTCTCATTCTTTAGTTCTTGTCATACTCTATGTTACGATAGTCATAATCTTTGGCTGTCCAAACCTTCAAATTAGACTATTCATGCCTTAGTATACAATGCTCTTATTTTGTCCTGTTGAGACTAAGTTCTGGTGTGGTCCTTGTCCAGGTTCTTGCTTCTTGTCCTCATCTATGACTATCTCAACAAGGAGTGGCAACCCATTTTTTCCTCTTAGACTTAGGAAAGGTCATTCTAGGGGTCATAATTGTGGTAGAGGTTGCCTTCCTTTTGTTACATGATTTGCATCTAGTTCATCTAGTGAGGCATCTTCACAATCTCCCTCACTTGTTAGGTCACCTCGAGTCTAGCAAACATTCTCCATAAACTTGTAACAAACCAGAACCCTCTATATCAAGCAGATCTTGAGACTAGTAGAGGTCCTATATCTCCAAATGAAATGTCAAATTTCCTTTTCAAAGGACCTTTTGAATCACAATGTACTAAAATTGAACACGTTCCTACAATGACTAATTGTGAACCTGAAGTTAGTAGCCATAGTAGACATCAAGAACCAACTAGGAATGACAAAGAGAAAGATGATGACACTGATGAGGAATAGGAAGAGGTGGAAATACTTCCTAAACTCATAGAAAAATGTCAAAGAGACAAAAAATTTCAAAAGGTCATGGGAATCCTGCTCAAAAAAGAGAAAGAAAGGTACATTCTCCAACTTTCCCAAGAGGGAGCTAAGCTACCCTCTCATTTCAATGTGGAAACCATCATCACACCTGAAGAAGAAACTGAGACTTCCAAACTCCAAAAACAACTAAAAGTTATACAAGACCAACTGGCTCAGATGATGCAAGAGAAAGAAAAACCTACTAAAACATACACCTTAGACACTCTTTGTCCATTAACATTTGACAAGAGCATGTATAGACATGCCTCCTTTCCCAAGGGGTGTAGAACTACCTAAGTATGAAAAATATTTTGGAACCACTGATCCCCAAGATCACTTGGAGGAATTTGGGGCATTATCTATGGAATTTATGCATAACCAAACATATCTCATGCATTTATTCCCTAGAAGTCTTGGTGGTTAAGCTTTGGAGTGGTTCTCACACTTGCCTCTTAGTATCAAAATGTTTGATGAAATTGCCAACTTGTTTGTCTAATAGTATTCTCATAACATTCAACACGCTATCAATATTTTAGATCTATGCAACCTTAAGCAGAAAGTTGGGGAGCCCTTCCTCACATTCCTCCATAGGTGGAGGCAACTATACACTAAATATTCACACAAGATTCCAAAAACATAAAAGCTTGAAATCTTCACTGATAATCTCCTACCTGATTTCGGGTATAGAGTCCAACTTCAAGGTCCATGTACCTTTGAAGACATGATCACATAGGCTATCTGCATAGAGGAATTTATGTTCAAGAAAGGTGAACTCACTCTTTAGAAGGATGCAAAATAAGGTTCTACCTCCAACAAGGATAATACCAAATATGTCAACAAGAACCAAGAAGTTGTATATGATGGGGTTGTTAAAAATGTCACTCCCAAACTTGCTAAGGTGACATTTAATCTCACAGATGGTGTCAATGTGGCCAAAAATGTTGAGAAACATCATCCTAACAATAAGACATCTAGGAACAAATTGAGAAACTCATGGGCCACATGCCCTAAGATAGAGTATACACCCTTGGGTGAACCATTGGATGTGGTTTACAAAACATTGTTACAACACAAGCTTATTTCACCACTAGACAACCCTCGCCCCTATGATCTGCAACCATGCCCACCATGGTGGAATGAAACCTCATTCTGTGAGTATCACCAAAATAAGGGGCACAAAACTAGCAACTGCATAAATTTGCACCACAAATTCTAGGACATGATTGATGCTGGTGAACTTGTGGTAGATGGACATAAAAATAACTTAGATCACAAGGCCTTCAAAGAGCCTTTCTTAACTTATGAAAAAGGAGAGAGTTCAAAACCAAAACCCAACAACAAGGTCAGCTATGCATACTCTAATGATGACAATGTGATAAACATGGTTGAACCTATAGATTCTGAATACTGCGATGTCATTACCATTAAGGGTAAGCAAGATAATGATAAACCCAAGACATCATTTGTCTTGAGTGGACCTACTTCCAACATAATAGACAATAAACCTTTGCAACATTGTGCTAACATTGTCACATGTTCTCGTGCCAAGTTGGTGCTCAAAGGCCCTGCACCTTCTACTCCTGATCCTAAACAACATAAGCAAAAAACCCTTGCTGGTCCTTCTGGTAAAGTTGTAAAACTCACAACGAATTCAAAAAAAACTAGCTATAGTGTTCTCAATCAATTCAAATGAACTAATGCTCAAATCTCCATCTTCGTGCTACTTAAAATCTTGCTTACTCATAGGCAAATTCTAGACAAAGCCCTCAATGAGGCAAACGTTCCTCAAGATCTTGATCTTGAGCAATTTTAATCCATTGTAGGTCACTTGACCTCACCTTATTTTATTTCCTTCTCTGAGGAGGATGATAACTCATTGAGTCACCCACATAATCAACCTCTACACATTGAGGTCATTATACATCAGACACATGTTCATCAAGTACTCATTGATAACAGCATTGGCCTAAACATTGTCTCTGCTACTTTGCTTAGACAATTGAATTATTTTGAGGACTCTATTGATCCTTGATGCAAGATCTCTATCAAAGCATATGACAAAGTTGAATGAAAGTCTCTAGGTCTTGTGATATTACCCATTCAAGTCAATCTTGTAGAAAGGGATGTCACTTGTCAAGTACTTAACATTCTCTTAGCCTATAACATTCTACTAGGAAGGCCATGTATACATGAGATGTGCACTGTGCCATCCACATATCACCAATGCATTAAATTTCTATTTCATGGCTCTGAATTTACTATTCCTACCACTACTAGATATACTTTCAATATGCTCAAAGCTGTTGAAAATTTCATCCCTGCTAATTGGGAATCCACTGATTATTATGACAATAAGCTGAAACAAATTGAGTAGTCATTCAAACTAAAAGAAACTGACATGGGAGAGTACCATGTTGAGCCAATGTTTTCATTAACATCTCTTCTAGAGTCTCCTCATCATTATGGGAGACCCTCAGAGGCAAAGAAGCCATTTTTGCTGACACCTCAAACTAAGTATAATGACACTTTTGTTAAGGCTATAGTTCTCCTAGAGGATGAAAGCAAAAATAGAGCCATTGTTGCATGGCTTTATAGAGAAGAGACTTTGGTAGACTTAACAGAGCAAGCTTGAGAAATCACCCCTGAGAATTATGGACCTAGTCTTAGGCTCATGAAGCATTTTGGCTACAAGGGAACTGGCCCTATTGGGTGTAATAACAATGGCCTAATTGATCCCATCAAGGTAATAGATCAAAGAAATAATAGACAACTAGCCTAGGCTTTAAGAAGGTTCCCTTCCATTTGGGGGCTAACAAGTTCATACCAGAACCTAAACATTCATCTGGAAACAAGTCACAAGCTGAGTCAGATACTCAAGAGGAACAATCTAATGATGAGGATCCCTATCCTTATCCTATTTCTCATGATTTTGCTAAATTCTTTGCTGAGTTGGATGACTTTGTGCCACGTGTCAACACTGTGGATGATACTAGTGATTCTTCTGAGGACAATACTAATCAACCAAAAGCTCATTCAAAAAAGGGAGAGTCTAGTTAGTCATTGCATATTGAGTACCTATGTAAGAACCCAGATGATGAAGGCAAGTATGTCCCTATTACTATTGGGGAGTTCTACAATCTCTCGCCATGTAGCATTGATTCTAAGGAATATGAGTTTCACTCTCTTTTAGAGGTGACTACTGATAAAGACATTGACCAAGTTCATGTCTATGAAAACCAAATTGAAGTGGGTGAAACATCTAGGGTTAGGTAAGATGGGTCTAATCCAACTAGTGTCCTAGAGTTGTCAATTGCTAACAGTAGCACTCAGAGGCATTCGAACACACTTTTGGATGAAGTCACCATAGGTCTCAAATTGCTGGTCCAAGCACTTAATGACTATACCATGAACACATTCGAACCCATCACTATTCTTTCACTCACACATCTTGAGCTTATAGACTAGAACCCTAATGCATCTAGTGAAGTCCCCATATTCTAGAATGACTATGCTCTTGCCTGCTACCTAAATGTTGTTGAACCCATAACATCTTCCACCAATGAACTGAGCATCAACATGACTGAAGCTGACATCAAATATCTCAGTCATACAATCAAAAAGAAAAAATAAAAAAGGTCCAATGGTGAAAACCATATTGTGGCAGTGTTAGAACCCAAAAAAGTAAAAACAAAAGTCATATCCAAGGGTGAAAACCTCTTTGAGGCACCCACAGATGAGATATTTGATGCACTTCCAAGTCACTTTCAAGAAAGATCATCAATGTTGATATAGCCAACATAGCCAATCAACCTAGGTACAGAAGAACATCCTCATATGATACATCTAGCACAGTCACTGTCTCTTGAAGAAAAGGAAGAATTCATTTCTTTTTTATGAGAAAAGAAGATAAATTTTTCTTGGACATATTCTGGCATGCCAGGATTGGACCTTGATCTTATCATGCATCACTTATCATTAAACCAGTTAAACAAAAACTTTAGAAAATGCATCCTCATGTGGCATTGCTTGTCAAAGCAAAACTTGGGAAACTTCTGAAAGCAAGATTCATCTGTGCAATTGATTATGCTGAATGGATATCCAATATTGTTCTAGTCTCTAAGCATGATAAATCTATAAAAGTTTGTACTGACTCTCATGATCTCAATGTGGCATGTCCTAAGGATGATTTTCCACTTCCCAACATTGATATGATAGTGGACATGATGGAAGACTATGCGATGTACTCACTAATGGATGGATTTTTTGGTTACAATTAGATAAAAATTGTCCCAGAAGATCAGGAGAAGACTACTTTTACATGTTTATGGGGAACCTTCTGCTGGAATGTAATGCCATTTGGCATAAAATTTTTTGGTGCGACCTATCAGGGAGCAGTAACTACAATCTTCCATGACATGATGCATAGGACCATGGAGGACTACGTGGATGATACCTTGGTCAAAAGTGCAAAACACAATACTCATTTACAAGATTTGGGACCCATCCTAGATCACATGGAAAAATTTAGTGTTCAGCTCAATCCTAAGAAATGCACATTTGGTGTCACATTAGGAAAGTGGCTAGGATAAATCATGTTTGCAAAGGGAATTGAGATGGATCCAAAAAATTTCAAGCAATTATGGATATGCCTCCACCTTGAAATATTAGCCAGATGAGAGATCTACAAGGTCGACTCCTATCTATTTGCAAGTTTATCTCATAGTTGGCAGATAGGTCACAACCCTTCACAAAGACTTTACATACGGGTGTGAAATTTAACTAGAGTTAGGATTGTGAGAAAATCTTAACATATATCAAACAATATCTTGCCAATCCACCAATCTTGATGCCTCCTATCTATGGGAAGCCTTTGATTTTGTACATTTTAGCAACTAAAACTATTGGAAATATTCAAGATATGACAAGTTACTGAGAGGGGAGGGGTGAATCAGTAACTTCTAAAATTTCAAACAATAAAACTGTATACTGATATATTCACCATTCATCCAAGTAACCTATTGTAAGTATGAAACAAAATTATTTGCAACACTTGAACACACAGATTTGGTGACCCAAAAACCTTCCAAATAGAAAGTAAAACTGGGGTGGGGATAAAACCCACAAGCTTCGTTACTGCAGTATGAAGTTGGCCAGTTAAGGCTTACAATGACCACTTCTGGTGATCTGCCCTGTTAGGAGCACAAAGGATTGCTAGATCCACCTTGTTAGAGGATTTCCAAACATACAATAAAGTATGCACTCTGTTAGGAGATTTACAAAAGACTGTTAAGTCTACCTTGTTAAAGGATTTGCAAAAACTGATTCACCTGTTAGAATGAAACAGTGGATCTGATTACAACTGATTGCTGATAAGATCTACTATGCTTTGATTCACCTTGATGTGATAGATAAAACTTTTCTGCTTCAAAACTAGACCTGCTGAATATCTTCACAATTCAGCCCACATACTTTCGCACGCATGTATTTCTTTCGCACTTTCACACTTTCACACTTTCACATTTCCACTCATTACCATTGCCATAACTGTTGTTTGAATGATACAATACATTGCATATATATACCATCCATATAAACAATACATGCAAGGTTGGCTAAACAATACATGCAAGGTCGGCTAAAACAACAAGTGCAAATCTCTATACAAAGTCGGCCCAAGGTAAAAACTCGGGTTCACTGAACTAACTCGGTGTCCTTCTGATACTCGGTGTCCACTGCGTTACTCGGCATCGTCATGCACTCAGTAGAAGTGAAGGCACGGTTCATACTAAAAACTTCGAGTAGTTCTGAACTCGGTAACTACTGGAGACTCGGTAGAAGAGATGTCACTCGGTGAATACTTCTATCTGAACTGTTGCTCGGTGATCAAAGGAAATACTTGATAGAACCTTGTGACTCGGTGATAGTTAGTTTCCTTGATATCCGTCTGAGCTCGGTAAAAATTAATTTCCTTGATAACCTCAAGAGCTCGGTTATCATGAAGTTCTCGGTTACATCTTAGTACATCTTTACTCGGTCAAAAACTGATTCCTTTCTTTACCTTGAACACTCGGTAAACACTGATTGCTTTGTTCACCTTGATCACTCAGTAAACACTGACTTCTTTGTTCACCTTGATTACTCGGTAAACACTGACTTCTTTGTTCACCTTGATTACTCGGTAAACACTGAGAACTAGGTAAAGCTTGGCTTCCGGTGAGAGCTCGGTAAGCATTCAGAATCCAATAAGTGTTGTAACTAATGACAAAAATGTATCATAATGCCAACAATCTCCCCCTTTGGCATTAGTGACAAAAACACTTATGGGACAAAATTTATCTGACATGCTGATGACTGATTTTGAATATACATAGCTTCGTTATATACAACTCCCCCATAGAATAGCTTTGTTATATACAACTCCCCCATAGAATGTACATACATTATTTACATGAGCTGTATATCTCTTCCTTTGTAAAATTTTTTTTTGAAAACACTTATTCACCCATATTATACATATCCAACAATAATCTCCCCCTTTTTGACAATAATGCCAAAGAATAAAGAATATATATACTTATATAGAAACACCAAAATGAGAGATGAACTCTAAATGTACCTAGAGAATAAGCTGGAGAGTCTTATCCCAATTCTCTTGCAAAATTTTGCAGGTGGAAAGAGCTATTTGGACTTCAGCCGAAAGTTCAATCACATGATCTGCAATGGAGAAGTTATTATCATGGATTAATGTCTTTGAATGTGCAATATGCTTCTGCATTGAATCCATGATGGGAAGGATCATGTTTTGGATATCTATCAATGTAGATCAGATCCTTGCCTCTTCCCTCAACAGCTATGCCTGCTTCTCTGACAAAAAATTGATACTGAGGTGATGAGATGAGCTTGAACTGGGGTCAAGCTTCAAGTTCTGTGTGCTTACCTTCAGATCTTCATCAATTTTATTTAGTTTTTCTCTTATTCCTTTAGTGTATTTGGTAACATCACAAAGTTTAGCAAAAAGAGATGTTACATTATTAAAAGAATTTTCCATATCTGCCAAAACTGAGGTTAATGCAACCTAATTTATTGCAATGTTTTGGGCAATGTGCCCTAATACCTTATTATCAAATTTCTTTTATGCATGCTCAATTAGCTTCTCTTGTCCTGAGGCATCTTCATTGAATTTATTAATTGCCTCTTCCAGTTGAATCAAAATGTGTTGAAAGGTATCAACATCAACACCTATAGCCTCAGTAATTATGTTTCGGGCTTCCTCAATTATCCTATATTCCTTATCCCTTTCTGATCTTAACTGCATCTGAGTAGCCTTTTTCTCAATACGTTGACTAGCATACCTCATTTCTTCAATGGTAGCATTATCAAAGTCAATCTTTGGAATTACTATCTCTATGTCCAAGTCAATGTCTTCAGGAATTTCCTTTCCAGTGATCATAAGTCTTAATGGTTTCTTTTGTTTGACTTCTGAGATGACTGGTTTGACCTTTGGAATAGACACAACAGTAGAGACAGAAGGACTAGTAGTAAAGACTGGGATGTTTGAGGTTTGAGTGCCAATAGAAGTATGTACAGGGTCAAAAATTTGAGTGCTGGCCAAAAATGGTGATACACTCGGTAATATAGTATCTGAGCTCACTGTGCCTGAAGTAGATGGCAACAAAATTGTAGAACAAATTTGAGTTGTCAAAATTTGAGAACTTACAGCAATGCCAACTGATGATGATGGAGTCAAGGAGGCTAACTCGATAGATGAAAAGGGGTGCAGCTCAGTAGTCGAAGAGGGGTGCAACTCGGTAGATGAAGTGGTAGTCACTTCTACTGATGATACCTGGAGCTGAGATATGGCAGGTGTAGATGGTAAATCTGGTGTAGATGAGCCTGCTGAAGTTGACTCCAACCTTGATGATGTCACAGGTTTTTCTGGGGAGTGAGGAAGGGATGCAATAGCTGCTACTGCAATTTTTACCGTATCATCCTCCTTATCTTCCTCTTCAGCTTCTTCCTCTTTTTCTTCCATCATTGCATGCAGCTCTCCTGGTGTAACTGTGATGGATGGAGTGCTATCTGATTCATCACTGCTGCTGCTGCTGTCATCATCCTTTATTTCTACTGGGTCTACACTGGGCTTATGTAGATGATAGATGTTTTTCCACATGTTTGTAGCATCATTTACAACATGCTCTATATCTTTGATCAAAACCAAACATGTGTGGAATCTGATCATCATTTTACCTTCATAGGTTTTCAATTCAGATTTTACCTCTACTCCAGTGAGACTAGGCCAAAGATTCTTTAGGGATTGCTCATATATATCTTTTACCATCTTGGTGGCTAACTCCCATATTGGCTGTACTCTCTCCAGTAGTTCTTTAGAGATATGAGGAGCAATCTGGTCCGGGGAGTATTTCCATTTTCCCATTTTGTTTAGTACCAGTTCCTCAATTTGCATTTTCTTTGCATCAGTCCTTGTCTCAAATATCAATGCCTTGAAATTTGCAATGCCAGCTCCTTCTTCCAATGTTTTGAGCCTTTGCTCGAATGTAGGTGCAGGTTTGACCAATACAGGTTCCTGAATACCTTTTCTCGTTCTCCGAGTGAATACTACAGTAGGCTGCTTCTTGGGCTTGGTAATGATTACCTTGCCTTTGTTCTTTGCCAGTTGCTCTTTTTTTGATTCTTTTTCTCCTTCTTTTTCTTCTTCACTTTCTTTATCTTCACCTTTTCCCTCGGTGACTATAAGAGAACTCATTTCAGTTTTTAGTTTGGCCATTTTCCTTTTACCTTTGCTGATGGCCTATGGAATTTTGATTTCTAGTTCAATTCTGTCCTTTGCTTCATCATAAGCACCAAAAATTCATTACCTTGGGTCTATTGGCTCATTTACCAGTGCTTCAATGATATCCCTGGTTTCATCAATATTTACCTCATATGGAAGAGGTTTCACCCATGCAACTCGGGGTCTAACTGCCTGTATGTATACCTTGTCACAGTCAACCATGAAATAGACATCATCCTTATACTCTTCAACAAGTTTTGGAGGTATTCTGAATCTGTTGTTCATCCTTTCCTTGAAATCTTCAAAATAATTGTCCATTGCTTTGTCAAAATTCATACCCATATCTACTATGAATTCATTTATTTGATACAAAATTGGAGTATCTTTCCTCCATACAACTGTACCTTTGGATGGAAAGAATTTTTGTACATAAAAAAAAAACAAACTAGCAAAGAACCAAATTTACAAGGGTTTGTCTTTGCAGTCCTTATGCTTTCCATGTTTTTATTGAATTGTTTTAATAGTACATCAGCTAGGTCAAACTCCATATTTTTCTTTACAATTTTATATGCCAAATCTACAGCTTCGCAAGGTACACTATTCAGCCTGCTGGAACTATACAGTTTGTATGCAATAACATAAATACCAAATTTTAGTTCTATATCTGAAATATTGTTGAGTTTTAAACCTCTGCCATCCCATTCGGCTTGGGTTTTCTTCTGTAACTCATCCCGTCCCAGGGTTTTGGTGTTTTTGGCTTTGCTGAGCATTGGGAGACCCGTGATTTTGTGAATCATCTTCTTGGTTATCAAAACTGGTTGTTCCAACCACAACTGACCATTATGTACTCGGCTCAAGATATACCTCACCCATTTCACTTGGAAACTTCTTGGCAGATGCGGGATATGGGTTAAGCCTTTGGTTTCCAAATGTTTGAACTTAGGTTTTAGGGTTCCATCCACGCATAACTCGGCTAGGGTGCTATCCATATCTAGTGTCCCTATTTCTTGCACAGTACATTTGAAATGAGTACAAATATCATTGATTAGAAGTACCTTTGGAGGAATATGTGATTGAGCTCCATGCAGGTCGAGTGATTCAGCGATGGCAGGAACAAGCTTGAACATTGGTGCCTTCCATTCCGTTCCCTTCAAAAGCATTTTGGATCCTTTCTTCGCCTTGCTGCTGCTGGTGCTTGCAGAAGCCATTGCTGCTCGGTGAGTAAGAAGATTTCGTAAGAATACTTCGCTGGAAAATTTCTTCAACTTACTTGAATTCGCTTGAAAGCCCTCTTTTTGTAAATCTCAAATTTGCGGTGAAAAATGAGGTTGAAATCTGCCCTTTTGATGAAAAATTCGTCATTAATGTTCAGCACGGAGGTAGCTGCAATCGACAGGCTGTCATCCACTAGCTCGGCTTAAACTTCGCAACTTGGTGACCAAAAGAAAATAGGTTAATCCGCCCTTAACTCGGTAAGAGAAGAACCAACCATGCTCGGTAAGTGCAACTTGGTGAAAGAAGCCTTATTGCACTCGACTGAGCTCGGTAAGGTCATGTACCGAACATGATCCTGATGTATCTGAAATACTGATTTGATCATATTTTCATTCTAGGACTGCTTAGGATATTGCTTGTAGATACAGTCCTGGTCTTATCCCGATGAGTCTTAATTGGAAATGGGAGAATCACTCACTTCTTGAGTGACCATTCCATTACTTGAATTATCTGGCTCGGTAGACTTTGGAATCCATTGCTGCTTAATTTGTTTCTGTATATTGTCTACTTTGATTTTCTTCTCATCCTCGACTTTCTTTATGTTCATGCAGTTTTTAGATATATGACCAAGTTCTGTACATGTATAACATCTTACAGTGGTATCCCTTTTTCTTAGGTGATGCCTTGCACAGTTTATGCCAGTATGACCATATTCTCCACAATAATGACATCTGCACCAAGTGTTGTAGTCCCAACCAAATATTGCTTTGACAAGTTGTTCAGCTAGATTAAAAGATTTGAATTTGCATTGTGATGCCTTATGACCTTGCTTTTGGCATTTGTGACATTTACCTTCAAATTTCGGTTTCCTTTTGCATTCATTGGCTTTGTGTCCATGCTGATTGCAATTGTAGCACTTTCCATTAAATTTGCCTTTTCCATTGCTCCAACATCTATTAGATGTATGACCTAACTTACCACAGTGGCTGCAAGTAGGTTTTTGATTCTTTTGAGTACCCTGTTTGGAGGATTCACCTTCTTCCTTGTATCCAAGGCCTGCTTTACCATTTTGTTTATGAAAGTTTTCTTCATTTTGCAAATTCAATTGATCCATGTCTTTTTGAGATTTTACCATTCTCTCATTGACTTGTTTTTCAGAGATTAGATCACTTTGTAAGCTTGCATTGATTTGTCTTTCAGTAATTAAGTCATTTCTCAAAATCTCATTCTCAGATCTTAGATTCATAATTTCTTCATTTGCATTAGATAACTGTGTTACAAGATTTTCAAGCTGAGAGGATTGATTATTCCTTACCTCTAAGTCTTCAGCTGCCTTGTTCCTTTTCTCCAAGATTTCGCATAGCCTGATGGACTGGATTCCTTGTTCCCTTTTGAGCTTTCTTACTTCTTCCTGCAGAGATCCATTCTTTTCTAAGAGTTCTTTGATTGCTTTGTCAGCTTCATCTGAACTATTTGATGGTGAGAGATCTTCAATCTTTTCTTCAACATACTGATGGTCATTCATTTGCTTTGCAAGTTCTTTTCTTCTTTTCAAGGATTGTAAAAGATGCTCTTTTGCTTCATTGAGTTGAGCCATGACCATTTTCAGATCTAGCTTTTCATTCTCAATAGTTTTGTCAAGTCTGAATATCTCCATTATCCTTGATCTTTGCTCAAGCTGTGAAGCTTTTATCTTGAGAACCTTATAGCTCTGATACCAATTGTTGGAAATATTCAAGATATGACAAGTTACTGAGAGGGGAGGGGTGAATCAATAACTTCTAAAATTTCAAACAATAAAACTGTATACTGATATATTCACCATTCATCCAAGTAACCTATTGTAAGTATGAAACAAAATTATTTGCAACACTTGAACACACAGATTTGGTGACCCAAAAACCTTCCAAATAGAAAGTAAAACTGGGGTGGGGATAAAACCCACAAGCTTCGTTACTGCAGTATGAAGTTGGCCGGTTAAGGCTTACAATGACCACTTCTGGTGATCTGCCCTGTTAGGAGCACAAAGGATTGCTAGATCTACCTTGTTAGAGGATTTCCAAACATACAATAAAGTATGCACTCTGTTAGGAGATTTACAAAAGACTGTTAAGTCTACCTTGTTAAAGGATTTGCAAAAACTGATTCACCTGTTAGAATGAAACAGTGGATCTGATTACAACTGATTGCTAATAAGATCCGCTATGCTCTGATTCACCTTGATGTGATAGATAAAACTTTTCTGCTTCAAAACTAGACCTGCTGAATATCTTCACAATTCAGCCCACATACTTTCGCACGCATGTATTTCTTTCGCACTTTCACACTTTCACACTTTCACATTTCCACTCATTACCATTGCCATAACTGTTGTTTGAATGATACAATACATTGCATATATATACCATCCATATAAACAATACATGCAAGGTCAGCTAAAACAACAAGTGCAAATCTCTATACAAAGTTGGCCCAAGGTAAAAACTCGGGTTCACTGAACTGACTCAGTGTCCTTCTGATACTCGACGTCCACTGCGTTACTCGTCATCGTCATGCACTCGGTAGAAGTGAAGGCATGGTTCATACTAAACACTTCGAGTAGTTCTGAACTCGGTAACTACTGGAGACTCGGTAGAAGAGATGTCACTCGGTGAATTCTTCTATCTGAACTGTTGCTCGGTGATCAAAGGAAATACTTGATAGAACCTTGTGACTCGGTGATAGTTAGTTTCCTTGATATTCGTCTGAGCTCGGTAAAAATTAATTTCCTTGATAACCTCAGGAGCTCGGTTATCATGAAGTTCTCGGTTACATCTTAGTACATCTGTACTCGGTCAAAAACTGATTCCTTTCTTTACCTTGAACACTCGGTAAACACTGATTGCTTTGTTCACCTTGATCACTCGGTAAACACTGACTTCTTTGTTCACCTTGATTACTCGGTAAACACTGACTTCTTTGTTCACCTTGATTACTCGGTAAACACTGAGAACTAGGTAAAGCTTGGCTTCCGGTGAGAGCTCGGTAAGCATTCAGAATCCAATAAGTGTTGTAACTAATGACAAAAATGTATCATAATGCCAACATAAAACATCTTTGGGAATTCTATTAGCTCAAGAGGAAAATGATAACAAGGAGAGATCTATTTACTACTTGAGTCACAAACTGATCTCTTAAGAGAGAAACTATAGCATCATTGAGAAAGCTTTCTTGGCAGTTGTCTTTGCTTCCCAAAAGTTGAGACATTGCATGCTTTCCCACACTACATGGCTTGTGGCTAAAATAGATCCACTAAAGTACTTGCTCAATAAGGTAGCTCTCATAAGAAGATTGGCTAAGTGGGTTATGATACTCAACAAATTTGACATTCAATATGTTGAATGTAAAGCTATCAAGGGATAGGCAATTGCAAATCAGCTAGCAAATGCACCTATTTGGAGTCTCCTACCAATGAACATTGATTTCGGTGATGAGTCAATTCTGACACACACCACAAATGTGGGTCATGTTCTTTGATGGGTCCTTCACACAATAGGGATCTAGTGCTGGATTACTCTTCATAACACCACAATGATATTCATTGCCCAAAGCATATAAGATTATGTTCCCTTGTACAAATAACATTGCTGAATACAAGGTTTTGATTAATGGCATGAAAATTGTAGCTGAATGGAGAGTGGATCAGTTAGACATCTTTGGAGACTCTCAGCTCGTAATCAACCAAGTTAATGATGTATATCAAAAAAAGGATGAGGAATTAATTCCTTACAAATGTGAAGAAGTATTTTGCACACATCACCTTCCAGCAGATTCCTCATGCAGATAATAAAGTTGCTAGTGCTATGGCTATTTTGACCTCCTTGCTACAGATGCCTGAAAATGATCTCTAACATGAGTTCTTGGTGGAAGCATTACACTACCCAACCTATGACACCCCTAATTTCAGGATGATGTATGCTATTGTAGGATAGGACTCATCTTGCTACCATCACATCTATTCCTATTCTCATAATCAAACCATTCCAGAAGGCCTGACCCAGAATGAGAAATGTTATCTTATCTATAATGCTTCGCAATATGTCATTATTGCCAATGACCTATATAGGAGGGGTCTCGACGGAATACTCCTTAGGTGTTTAGAACTTGAAGAGTCTAAACAAACATTAATTGATGTTCATGAGGGCATTTGTGGATCTCACTCAAATTGCTTGATGTTACCTCGCACACTCATTAGAGCTGGTTACTATTGGCCTAAAATGGAGCAAGAAGCTATCAAGTATGCTAGGTCCTACAAGCAGTGTCATCTTCATCTGAATCTAATCCATGCTCCGGCTAGGGAGTTGATTCCCTCTACTACAACATAGCCATTTCAACAATGGGCCTTTGATTTGGTGGGTCAGATTCACTAAACCTCTTCTAATGGACATAAGTTCATTATCATAGCTATAGACTACTTCACAAAGTAAGTAGAGGCAGTACCTCTCACAATCACCAATGGAAAAACTATAGCTCTTTTTATCACAAACTACATCATCTATAGGTATGGTGTACTGTCCTTAATCATTACTAACAATGGAGGATAGTTCAAAAAAAAGACCTCAAGGAATTGTGCAAATGATTCAAAATCACATAATATTTCTCTTCTATCTATTACCCCCAAGGTAATGGCCAAGCTAAGGCTTCTCATAAGGTGATCCTCAAAATTCTCCATCACATAGTCAAAAAATTTGGGAGAGACTGGCACCTCTAGATTAATCTATCCTTGTGGGCATATCGGACAAGCATCAGGACTCCAACAGGTACGATGCCCTTTGCTTTGGTTTATAGAGTGGATGTTGTGGTTTCAATAGAGGTCAAGATTCCTACCTTGAGAATCTCTATGAAGGGCCTTATTACTGATGAAGATTATAGGATAGCTCAGCTTGAAGAGCTTTTTTTACTAGATGAATGTCAACAAGTAAAGTGTGATCATCTACGAGCTTATTAGCAATGAATGTTAGTAAGCTACAATTAGAAAGTTAGCCCACATGACTTCCAGCAAGGTGATCTTGTCCTAAGAGAGAACCCTAAGAATCAACAACAATGAGTCCAAAAAGGGAAGTTTGAACCAAATTGGCTTGGTCCTTACATCATTACAACAGTGTATAGATCTGATGCTTACCAACTTTTCACAGCTGAGGGAGAAGTGCTTAAAGAACCTGTCAACACTCTCCTCCTAAAGCAGTTTTATAGTTGATCTAATCTTAACAGCTCTTTGTACATATCTATATGTCTTGAAAAAAAAAATCCTAAAAATTAGAAAAAGTTCTAAAAAAATTGTTACCTTGGTGAAAACCTAGCAATAGGCGCCTTGGTAATACCAAAAAAATTGAAAATTATAAAAAACACAAAACAAATAAAAAAGAGAAAAATATAAAAAAAATTGAAAAACAAGAAAAGTGCCATTGGTGAAAACCTAGAAATAGGCATCATGTTAGCAAAAAAGAATTTATGCCAAGAAGGTGAAAACCTGGTAAATAGGTGCCTCTTCTTTGCAATGCTCCATCTTGTAGCACATCTTTGGGCTTCCTGTATAGGTGTTTTCCTACTTTTCCTACTTTTCACTCATGTATCCATGCATTGAGCCTTGTTACAGCTTGGGGGCACTACTCTCTAGTGTCCTAGAATCTCTTTTGCAATGGTCACAAATCATTCTGGCTATGTCTACCTATTGTCACTAGTGTCACTCTTTTCAAGATTCTCCTCATAGAATCTCTTTTGCAATACTCACCAGTCATTCTGGCTGTGTTTGCCTACTATTACTCGGGTCATATTTTGAGATTCCTTTATGGAAGATCTCTCTTGCATCAATCACTAGTCATTCTAACCATGTCTGTCTAATGTTGCTCAGTCCTCTTCGGTTCTTCACTATGAAGATTTCTCCTTGACCTCAGTCACCAGTCATTTTGACTGCATCTACCTACTATTGTCACCCTACTAAAGAGATTTCTTTCATTCATTTTTTGGACACTAACACTTGACATCAATCCCATGACAAACATTAAACTCAAGATGACACACTTATTTGGATATGCTAAGCATTTTCTTGGTTTTTTTGTTTTCACTTTATCATGTCTCCTCGAGCACCTCGATGATGGCATTTCTGACTAGAGAAGTAATGACTATGGGCATGATATTTTCTTTGTTTTCTATCTATGGTTTAGTTCTAATTACTTGATATATTTCCATAAGAGGGGTGTCCACTATAAGAGCCTCCATCTCGTATTGGATGGCTAGGTGTACATCAACTCCTTTTATACAGATACATCAATAACATTGGTTCTTCTCCTTGTTTGTTTGAGTGAACTCTTCATGCTATAGTAAATACTGATACTCATCCTGCTAAGTGAACATATGGGTCATTGTGAGTATATCTAGCATTCTTTTGTCTCAGGTTATGAATGCAAGCGTCATTGTAGACATAATACTTAGCATAAGATGGATCTCTCGTGTGTTTGGTGTGTCTTCCATAAAAGGGACAAATGTTTTGGTCATTCTAGCTTCTTGTGCCTCAAATGCTTACATTTAATTGCAAAAAACCTATAAGCTATGCCCTATTCATATTCTAATGATTGCATTATTAGTGGGGGTTGTAGGACACATAGGATTTTGTTCTATGCTTAGTGATGATAAATTGTTGAGGCTTGGTAACTAGACCTAGGGTTGCATTTAATGTAGTCTTGCATTGCATACTTCACTTGCATAAGCACGTGATTCAATTACAACTCTATTTCCATCCTTTGTGAGGGGGGATTGTGGATCTCTTCAAATGTATTAGGATTCTCCATGGCTGCACAAGCATTTGGTTCTTGGGTTCATATTTGCATGCTCTTCAAGGGGATACCTATCAATGTCAAGTAAACAAATACAAAACTTCATGAGGTGTCAGTTCATTTCCATATGCATTACATCCATATACTCATGTCATTTATATTGCATAATCAAATTACATCACATCAAACATACATTCATACATCAAACATCACATTTGCATCTCATAATCACCATATAAGCATCTCATGTACATCAAAGGAACAAACAAACAATGGCAATGACATGAACACAATCCAACTCAACTCCAAAATCTCATATATATATATATATATATATATATATATATATATATATATATATATCTCCACGAATGTGTCAGTACAAAAATTGAGTGCCACTTAAGTGCTATTGATAAAAAATGATACAAAATGCTGCTAGCACACCAATCAATACATAGCCAAAATCAAAATCAGTGCTAAGCATGTCATGTGACTAACTTTTTCCTACATCATCACCTCCAATAGGAGGAGGACGAGGAGGCGGCATATCTAGTTTGGCAGGAGGATGTGCACCCTTGGAATCTCAAGCATATTGTGAGAAATGAGGCACCTGCTGAGCCTTATCGGGTACCACTGTCGAGTATGCTACAAAATAGTAGGCTGCTTGGGCCATTTACAATTAGACCTTGTCCTACAACACCTCTACCCTCTGCTCAATAGCTTTCACTTGATCCCATAACTTCTAAATCTCCTGATCTCACTCAAAGATCTATGCATCCCTAACTACTACCTATATCTGCAACTCTCCAATCTACCAAGAGGCCTGATGGATCCACTCTCTCTATTTTCATAGTTCATTTTGAGCTCCCATTGTAGGCTACTTCTACATCTCCTCATCAAGCATCTCAGGTGCCTACTTTGTGGGTACCTACTCCTCCACCGTCACCCTCTGGTGCTGACCCTACTCCTCACCACTACCACTAGCACTTGGATCTAACCCCATCTACTATGCAAGAATTTGAACCTGTCTGACCCTCTATTTCACCTATGGTAGTGGACCCTATGGCTACTACTACTGTACTGGTGCCTGCTAGGGAGTTGGTGCTACTCCCCCTAGAGGATTTGTGAACCATGGGGAGCTAGTGCTGCTCCCCTACATCTACTACCTCTGGAAGGTAGTCCCACTATGTCGCAACTAGGTTATGCACACCAATCATGGATTACCCTACATCTAGTCTTGCCAACCATCCTTGTGTTAGGTCCTTCATGACTCATGCGTAGGCACAATACTCTTGGGAGATATCCTACTACCTCCCATAATGCATCCACACTTGTGTGATGGAAAATTTCTCAATGATCTATGTAGTCTTGCCCACCAATAGCCACAAGTAGAACATCCACCCTAGCTCCCTAGGAGCATCATCCCAATCCTTTGTGTCTCATGAGGGCTGCCATACGATGAAGACTAGGTCATTGAGATGAGCCCTCCAGTGATCCATCTTACTTAGACTTGCCTGGGTAATCTGCCCCCTGTATTTGCAAATATATGGCTCTGCGGGCTTGTGAGCATCCTCAAAAATGGGTCATGTAATTGACAAGTGCTCCCATCCCTAAATCTATAAAACATACACCCTAACAACCATGCTCTTCTACTTGTGATACACAATCTCATGCATCTTGTAGAACATGTGTGCCAACATGCACTAGCCCCATCCAAACCTCTCAGTAGAATCAAGCATAAGCTATAGCATGACCCCCCATATATACTTTAACCCATGCTACCCTCTATCTAGTAATAGGAAGCAACTAATGAACATGGCCAAAAATGAAACCAACCTATGCATCTACCCATATGTATGAACGAGCTCATCCCATGTGATGGCTCACCCAATCACTAGCTATCTCTAGAAAATTGCACACAAAGCCTCTATACCTACTTGGGTCACTATGTCATAGGTCACTCTCAGCCCATGGAAGGGGATCTATAGAATCCTATAGATGTTCTCAAGGGTGATGGTCATCTCTCCCTGGGGTAGGTGGAAGGTGTTCATCTCTAAATGGAAATGCTCAACCAAGGCTGTCAATAGGCTGTGATTCACCAACACTTCTAGGATTTGACATAGAGAAGTGAGACCCAATCAATCAATGTGGGCCATGTATGCTACATCAAGGCTCCGTAATAGAGCTCCATATGGTGGATGATGTGATCTAAACGAGACATCACTGAATACCTCCTTTAGACATGAACAACAACAATGTGCAAATAGTCATTACTCACTTAGAAAGTCAAAAAAATGACACAATAAACAAAAAATAGAAGCTAAAACATCAAAAATGCAATTTTTCATTAATGAGCTATCACAAATTTTAGCACGAAGATGTATTCCCTCATGTGAGAATTCATTTCTTCACATGAGATTGTGCATCTTTGCACAAAAAATCAAGTCCTCACATGAAGAAAGACTCTCTTGCACAAAAGGTGACACAAACTTGAGCAAAGTTCACCCAAATTCCCATGCTTTTCATGCAAGAAGTATCTCCCATGTGAGAACTCCCACTGATGTGCACAAAGAAACACTAGGTTGGTGAATCTTCGCATGAGAAGAGATTGGCTTCATGTGAGAAAGGACAATCTCATGTGAAAATTGATTCTTGACTTCATAAAACATGCTAAAAATGCAATAAGTGACCTCAAAAAGCATGAAAATGAAAGTACAAAGGAAGGTTATCGACCACTCACCAATGGTCCATAGTCCGCTGACTGACTATGTCATCAGGAGTGCTTGAAATGATGATATCTCACATTGATTGCCATCTTCCTCTTAGAGCTCCTATTCACTAAAGAAAAAAGGTTCAAATGATTTGAAAATGACCCCTTGGGCCCTTATATAGGGTTTGACCTATTTTTTCAAAGTGCTTTGATTTGTACAAAAAAAAACCTCTTGGCTAATTTGACCATTTTGAATCCATTTTTGGGATTGAATTCAAAATTTGACACACCTAAGTAGCTCAAAAATACATTTTAAAATTTTGGGACTGATGCAATCCAATGCTTGTGTAGTCCAAATTTTTCTAATACTTTGTAATTCTTGGAATCTTTTCAACTCAAAATTCTTCATGTTTTCAAAAGTTATTTTGGAAAATGTCAACGGTGGTAAAATCTAGTCAACTTTTGGTTAAACTTGGTCTTTTGGACCTTGCAATCACTTCAAATTGACTCTGAATTTTCTTTTGATCATTTTGATCTCTTCTACATCCTACTGAATGTTGAATTTCTTCTGTATCTCTTTACATACTACTTTACATCATATTTCTGGTGTGTCATCTTTCAATTTCACTCCTAAGGGGGCAGGATGATTACATCATTGAACTTGAAATTCAAATCAATCTAAATCTTTATTGCTTGGGGCATCTTGTTCCCATCTTATGTCCTTATCACTTGTCGCATCTCATTGGTAGGGGTATCTTGTTCCCCTCTGTTTCACATCTTTTCCATCTATTTAATCTTTTCATCAGTATCAATATCTGTATTAGACAAGTATCAGTATAATATGAACCTTGACTCATGAGGATCAAATCCCATTCTGGGGATGATTCTATGAATCATAATTTTGATCTTGCAGTCTTTTATCAATTTTGGGTATCTAGATGTTCTATCTGGATTCTTGAAGGTTAAGCTTTGTTCTAAAGAAAAACTTTAAAATTCTATCATTCTTGGGTATCTAGATGTTCTATTTGGGTCCTTAAAGGTTAAGCTTCGTTATGAAGAAAAGTTTTAGAATGCTATCAATCTTGGGTATCTAGGTGTTCTATCCAGATCCTTAAAGGTTAAAATTCATTCTAGAGAAAACCTTTAAAATGCTTATCAATTTAGGTATCTAGGTGTTCTACTTGGATTCCTTAGGATTAAGCTCCATTCTGGAGATGGTCCTTAAAAGCTTATCAATTGGTCTCCATGACATCAACTTTAGAACCAATCTTACTTATTGATCTTTGTATCATGCTTTCTAATTTTCTTTGAATTGAACATGCTGCTTGCACATTCATTCAAAGAGGGGCAAAATGTAATACCCGAAAATTGGCTCATTTCTATCTCAACCAATTTTGGTCTATTTTGGTGAACCCTAAAGTCTTATTTTATTAGGCAATTCTAGTTTTGATTTTTGCTACTTGACTTAATTCTCAAATGTAGAAAACCTCAATCTGCATGCATTATACTCTTTATTTAATTCCTGAAGTATTGACTCATATTAGTCTTATTAAACCTATTTGATTAATATTTGATTTAATTTGAAGTATTTATACTTTAATTAATTTAAATCATATCCTAAGACTAATGTACTAAGGAATTAAAATATTTAATTTAATATTAAGCTCACTTCAATTAATTGAATTAGGTTATTCAATTAAATGAAAAAGGTATTTGTGAGGTCATATCTCATTTATTAAATTAAATAATATCTTCAAAATCCTTTCTTCAATTCTAAAATAGAAATTCTGAGTGAACTACTTCTCAAAAATGGAATCAATCTAGTTAACTTGCTCTCACACTTATGACAAGTTCAGTTAACTACTCATCACACTCAAATATGAAATAGTTCACTTCACCTACATAAGGAAGCTTCCATCTTAACTGAATCTTCTATCTAATCCTAACCATTCATCAAGGTTGATCCTGACTGTTGATTCATTCCTAGATTCTATTTAAGGGACTCATAATTCCTCATGAAGGAGGTTGAATTGAATTGCTATTGAATCTTTGCTGAATTATGTACTCATTTAAAGTTTAATGTTTTCATAAGCATTCATTTTCCTAGATTAAATTTCACTTAGATTTAATATGCATACATCTAGTTAATTCTATTTTATATGTTCTTAGATTAAGTGCATATCTCATTTAGATTACTTGCACACTCATATAAATTACTTGCATTTAAACCCTTCATTCTAGAATGGTCTGGTTGCCTGTGTCTCAACTTTGAGAGCATAAACATGAAAAATCCTTCTAGATAGAAGGCAACAGGTCATGTTGTAGGACTCTTCTTGGGTGAACAATCTCATGTTTATTTCTGGATGAATCTACATACAAGGACAATTTTGAAGTGTGTGTGTGTGTGTTAAATAGAGGCCCACAAATTCACACATACATCAAGCACATCTGCATGAAAATTAAGGAGTTGAATTGAAAGTACAAGTAAAAGTGCATGTGATAATGATCACTAAAATATATAGGCTCATGTAGATCATGAGCATAGCCAACACATAGAGAATACTAAAATAGAAATTCATGCAAAACACAAGGTATCATAAATTTCCTGAGTTGAATATGTTGATGGTTGATCACTAGCTCAAGTTTCCTTCCAAGACTTGAAATTATCTCTAGAACCTACAAGGGTTACAACAAGAAAATGAGGGAGATTAGATCTAGAAAGATCTAATAATTTTTTGATATCTTGCAAATATCATGCATGCAAAGTTAGAAAGTACTAAGATAACTATATTCAATACATGCACAAGAGACCCAAAAGATGATATAGAAGGAGAGAAGCCTATTTTTTTTTAAATCTAATTTTTTTCTCTGTATGAAGATATAAAAGGTTAAATAAATTATAAATTTCATATGTACCATGAAAAACAATTTGTAAAGGTGATAGGAACTAGGCATTGTTCCTATAGCAATAATCAAAATATAGAATGCAGGACTATAATTAGCAATAGGAAGAAAGTAGAGAACCAAATGCAACAAAAATGCATGTGATGAGAGCATGGTATAAAGGGTACAAATTTGAATTAAGAATAAAAAGAATACACCAAATCATGTAGACATATAAGGTACATGAACAAGTGATATGCATCTATGTTATAGCAATACAATACATTCAGTCTATTGCAACATGCTACAGGACGTAGCATAACAGGGAAAAATCACATAAATCAAATGTATTTTAAAAAGTAATCCATGAAAAATATAGAATGTCATTTTTTATGCATGCATAATAACAACAAAGAATGAAAATACATCATTTATCAAATGCACAATCACACCAAAGTGATGCCGTTCAAATACATGCATGCAAAAGCAATAGAAAAAGTTGTCATTCCTATAGCAGAAGGCATGAATTCAAAGAATGCAGCCCACAACTTCCATAAACTAACTTGTGAAAAAATTGCATAAGAAATGTCATGAAGATTTATTTATGCCATGAATTTGTACAAAATAAAACCCTTCTCAAATGCATCAATTCCATATGGTAAAATGTCACATGCAATGGAGTTACAAAAGCATGAAATCAAGTACAAAACACTTATGAATACAAAAAATTATAGAGATAAAACATACAAAAAGATTCAAAGGTTGTTCAAAGAAAATAAATGAGAAAGTGGAGAGATCAAAATCAAAATCCTACTTTATAGATTGAAGGTTGTTGTTTCTAACTTTTGTGCTATAGGAAGTTGGTTTAAACTGTCTCTTGCCATCTAAAGTGAAAGCCACCCAACCTGTGATATTAGAAGATCATAAAATCTTATACCAGCTGAAATGTCAAGCACAAAAACCTGATCCAAAGGTAATCACATGTATCCATAGTTTTCAAAATATCCATAGCTAAAATAACACCCATAACAAGTGCCAAACCCATCCAACTATCCATACCTCCAAAGGTATACCAAGTGAATCTCACATCATCAACATATCCAATCTATAACCTGCAATCACAAGCCTCAAGAGAAATATCTACCACATATATACCATGGAGCTCTAATTGCAAAAGATAATGTCAAATCTATAACCAATCCACTCACAACATCTCAAAGAAGTGAATTCATGTAGTCTCAAGGACATACACAACACAAACCAATAACCTACAAGAATAATTCTCATAACAAGTCTCTAACACTCTCCCAAGTTCTCCACAACCAATAATGGAAAGAGATAACTGAATAAAAATGTCATCTCTCACATGACATACATGAGAACTATCCAATGATCATAGTCTCTAAGCAATTTCAAATCCAATGTAAGAAAAATCAAACATCCAGGAAGATAACCAAGACCAAAGAGAAACCATGCAAATCATAACATGCATCATGTCCTACACACACCTCTAGATGTAAATTGTGTAAGTATGATCTCCTCCATAAAACCCCAATAAAGAAGCCTCAACAACACCCAAACCATACCATATAACTAATTATGGATGCAAGCCTCTCACAAGAAGATTAAACTCATAAACTATTCTTAATGAAGAAATATGCCCAATATAAAACCATCTCCCAAACTTAACTAGCATACAAACATATGCGCATGGAGATAACCAATGCTAAACCATCTCTCAAATGAATTCTCTAGAACTAACTCATGAACCATAGCTCAAGATCCATATCCATGAAAGACAAGCATAAACATAATGCACCTGAGAGAGACAATGGGCTATACCTCTCAAGTAGAAAACCATAGAGTAGACCAAGAATGAGGAATGTGAATACTCATCAAAGATATCCAATTCTCCAACCAAGACTCATCTAAGAAAAATCTCCTCTCAAGTCCATATCAAGTGAATTCCCCTCAAACTCTCTTGGTGAAACCATCAACCATACCAATAAATACTTCTCTAATTAAGATAAATCAGCATCACCATCATCTCTAAGTATCCATGAGCACTTGTAACCAATCAATCTATGCCAACTCCAAATGAAACATAACATATTATGAAGTATCCAAATTATGATCAATGTACTCAATACCAAGAAACTAAACCAAGTTCAATATCAAAATTTGAACCATGGCCTCAGGAACATAAACATGACAACATGATCTAACATCTCAACCAAAGAGATAAACATGCTCCATGTGAACATACTATAGCATGCCAAATATCTAAATTTATATCAAGAGTATACCATGACATAATAATGAAAGCATCCTCACACCAAGGATAACATATCAAATGAAAGCATAAACCACACCTTTACCAAGAACCACATTAGTCCTAAAAATGCAACCATCTCCATACACTGTGAAGAAAACCATCTCCACATACCATGAAGAACTATGTCCACACACCATGAAGATAACCAAGAGCTCCATGAGTCCTCACGATCTAACCATCTTTACACACCATGAAGATAACAAGTGCACCATGCAAATATCAAAGACACTCCTACAACAACAGGATCTAAGACAAACCTCCAACATTTGCAAACACTCAATAAATATCCAAAAAAAAATCCCACTCGACCATGGTACTAGGTCACCCATGGCATCATAAAATCCATCTCCTACATGAAGATCTTCCAGGTATACACTCACATAATTAAAGTAACAATACCAAGTGAAACCAAGATATCCAAACCTAAGAAGATACAAACCAAACTAGGAACTAATCCTACACTATCACCCCATCACTACCACAAGCTCCTACTAAATCATGTATCCAAGCTATCCATGACAAAATGATGAAAAATAATTTTCTAACAATGAGAATCAACCAAGGCACCAAACCATCAAAGAACTCAAAGTTCACATCATGAGATCCTCAAAAGAAACCAAATAACCAAATATCCTTAACCAAGAAGTTATATCACCATAAAAAATCAAGAATCCAAACCAATGAACATCAAGGATGTACCTATATATCCAATCACATCATGCGAAAATCCATGGCACCATGAATACATCCCTAAACCAAGCATCTAACTCTCAAAGTGTCCAACTTGTTAGAATAAAATATTCAACCACAATCCTCCACCATTATTGTACATGGTAACAACATCCCATCATGTGACTTAAGGCATAGACAACCAAAATCCAAGCCACCAATTTTAATATACATCAACAATGAAAGATCAATGGGCAAAGACAACCCATATCCAAGCCATAAATGCAACCTATAAGTATAGACCACTTACAATACTGCACAACTCATAGACCCAATAAGTCATCATACATTTTCAAATGAAACACTGATAATCATATCATCATGATGCCAATCTAAGATATGAACTAAGTATACAATGACATCAAATCTTAAATCTTCAAATATACAATGTCATAAACTCGCAATGCTACCATAGTCAATCTATGCCATCAACTACTTAGATCAATATGTCACCAAATAAATCATGCCAAACCTACACCAAATATGAATCAATGTGTAGAGCTCTCCAAGACCTTTCCCTTGACTACTCAAATTCCAACATCTAACTTTGTATGCCCAAGTTATGCACTAATCTGTGCTCAAAATAAATAACATCTAACTTTCAAGCTCTTAAAACCTAACAAAATTTCAAAATCACAAAACCAAACCTACACCAAGTTGTAGTACTCTAAATTATCTTTCCAATAGCTACAAGAAGTTTGAAATCTGATATCCTGAGAGAAAGTTATCACCATTTTACTAAGATAGTCTTTTTACCATTTTTATTGTGATTTTTTTTTTTTTTTTTTTGTGACAAAAAATTCAATGGGTTTAAATCTAATAACCATCATAGGCTAAAACTAAAAAAATCTTTTATTTCCTCTAAACATGGCCAATCTAGGGCATATTATATATCAAAATTTATGAAAACATCGACCCAGATCCAATGGTGAGGTTTATTTTTACCCAAGAGGTCATTTCTACAAGCTTCTCCTAAAACTCTCATTTAAATGAAACATCTTTTTTTTTTTTGTTCAACAATTTCATATGGCTAAAATCTACCAGTGTACCATCATAATAAAAAATCTAAAACCCTTAGATCTACAATAAATAACTCATATATCTTGCCCTTTCTTTTATCCTTTCATGCATTCCCATGGATTCAATCTAGGGTTACAATAATAAAACCATAACTCTGATACCACTTGTAAGGAAACTTTCAACAAAATATATAACCATTTCCACATAACCCATATTAGATCTGAAATAAATAAGCAATTAAAATCCACATGCAAGAGAACATACAACATACCCACAAAAAATTGTGACATAAGACATACTGTGGGAAACCTTCACTAAGGAAAAAACTTAGCCTCCAAAAGCATTCATCACCATATATTATTTAGCTAAAATACCATTGCAATACAACCATTGAAGCTTTCAAAGCCATAGCCACAACCAAGCAATCCATGTGATAACACATTATTCCACATGTCCCATGCCATGCTTCCAACCTTCACAAATGCTCCCTTAGCTAACCTGTCAAGCCTTGTCCCACTCAACTCTTTCGCTTTTTTCCTTATGTCTTCACACACAACAATTAACCTTGTGGCTACTTATATAGTAGCAAGTCCCACAAAACCACCAAGTGGTATTACATAAACTATGTGCTAAAACCATGTGCTACCTAACCCATTGACCCCACATTTAATATTGGAATTTTAACTCTTTTCTCCAACATTAAATAATTACATGAAATATTATCACAATGTTACAATACAACTCATCAAGTATATCCCATGAGAATATTTACATGTTACATGTCCATCTAAGTGCAACATTACATAATAAAATAAAATAACACAATATAACAATATTATGCAATGTGTACAACACCCATTATCTCAACAGGTGATTTTATAAATCATTCTATTTAATTATATATTTGGGTGCAAATCAGGGGATGATAAGATTTAATCATGCTGAAATCATGGGAATTTGGTCATTGGTGAAGTCAAAAGTTTTCAAAGGGAAAACTATATTTTTTCCATATTGTTGCATACACCTACTAGCTGATTTTGAGGGAGATGTTAGATTTTAGCATGATCCATGGAGATGGAAAATTTCACCCACCAGCTAATTTGATGGAAATCATAGATTCGTTTCCAATTTGGAGGATGGAATAGATTGAGGATTTTGGACCTATTTATACCCCATTCTTGGGCATTATTAAAGTTAGCTCTTACATTCTACCTCCTTGTGAGTTCTTGAATTCTACCTCCTTGGAGAGATAGTGTTTCATAGCTCAAGTCTGATGAAGGTATGCTCTGATACCACTTGATGCAGGAAACTCCTCTTAATACCATAAACTCATAAAAAAAATAGAAATAATAGAAAATGCAAGAACAAAATATGGACTTCTTATTTGCACCATAAATGTGGAATTACAAAATTCATAAGTACAATAATTTGCAAGACAAGCTATGAACTATCACCAAGAGCTCTCCTAGACAATGTTCAGGCTTTTCTTAAATAGGCAGTTTTATGCTGCTTGGGAAGGTTTTAGATGCTCAAACTTAATACCTAGGGCCGACAGACCCTAACATCAGCCAAATAAATCTTTGACAAATTATTTTAGAAATTTTGGCAGCCCAACTTCCAAAGGCCATAACTCACGAACCGTTGCTCTGATTGGCTATTATAACCACTTTTCAGAAATGCTCTAAGGCCTCCAATAGTGAGCCTGAAAATTCTTCTACAAATTTTTCCATCAAAAATCTGTAATAACTTCTCTGATACTAATGCTTGAGCAGTGATATTTTTATGGTAGGCTTACAACTCTAAAATGAACCTCCCTATAGAAAATGAGAACATTTTGAGCTCACATGAAAAACTTACTAAAAATAGTAAGTTCCCATAAATAGTAACCACCCTATCTACTAGTCGTTATTAAAATGGAAAAGATTGAAAATAAAATATTTTTGGGTGATGCAAGATTTCCTTTATACCCAAAATGATGCTGCATCAAAGTCCTATTTTGCATTGCAATTTTGAGCGTTTTGGCTCCTTCTAAATAATATGCAAAAATGATCCTCTTTGGCCTTATTTATCTTCTCCTTTTCTTTTTCAAGTTTTACTTCTAAGTTATTGTGATATTTAGGGTCCTTTACTTAAATTTTTAAAATGGTTTCAAGGCATGTGAGAGTGTAATTTTCATGTTAAGTAGTGTGACTTGTGTGCATTCAAGCTTAAAGATCGTGAATCTAAGTTCCTTTCTTGGAAAATCTGCACATTTTTACATTGCATGCATCAAAGATCAGTAAGGTCATTCTATGAAAAGCTATTGTGTAGTTGTTTTAGTTGTGAGTTTTCCCTTCAAATATGCATTACCTTCATAACATTGGTGAATCACCTTAGTTTAAGTTCAAGTTCAATTCATGTTGTGTTTAGTAACTCTCCCCTTTTCCTATAAAGTTAAAGTTAGTTTCAATAGGTGATTCAAGGGAAGCTAACCCTTTCTACTAGAGGTTGATCCTTAACATATAAAATCGACATGCCAAGGATCATCCCATGTTACACTAGATTGATAGAAGTTACTTTTCAAAATAAGGGTACAATCTAAGTGACAACAATTTCAATAAATTCCTAGAGTTGAGAATAAGGTTGATGATGTTATGGCTACTTTGGCATCTATTCTACAATAACAAGAACATGAGTCAATATTTGAATTTGTGGTGGAAGAGCTACATCATCCCACATATGAATCCCCTAATGAACAAGTTATTTGTGTTGGTGTTGGCCATGAGTCTTTCAACTATGAAATTATCTAATCATTTTATATGATCAAATCATACCTGATAACTTAACCAATAATATGAAATAAAAACTCATTTGCAACACCTCTTGTTACACCCTCATCTCTAGTGACTTATTTAGAAAGGATCTAGAAATAATTATTCTTAAATACTTATAAAATAATGAGTTTGACTAAGTGTTAATTGAATGTTAGAAACAATATTCCACCAATATAACTCAAAGGGTGGGGGGTGAATTAATTATATGATAATTTAAACATTTAACCTCTTAAACGATCTTGACCATTCAAAGTAAACAATAACCATAAAGAGATGCACATAAACAATTACACCAGAGGTGTTCAATAGGGAACCCTTGATCAAAGGGAAAACCCTGGTGGGAGTGATGCCCACAAAATGGTGCAATAATATGAATTTTACTTGTTAAAGGATGGACCCTATTAGGATTCTATTACAACATTTAGTACAAGAGTCCCTATTAGGAGACTTTAAATCCACATTAGGAGATTTCAACCCTGTTAGGAGTTGTGGAAGGTAGTTGAACCCACTGTCCAAATAGCTTTAGGATAAGATCAACGAACCCATTTTCTAATTGACCTAGATACTATTCCTTTTAAAATAATAGATGTGTAATAGACTTTTACTTCTTCCTTTTTCCAATACATCATACTCCTTCACCTCCAGATCATGCAATCAGATTTGAAACTCTATGATTAGTAATAGTAACCCTTAAGATCACATATACGCATTAGTAAATCACTTTGTTCTACTACTTCATAATTCACAAGTCTTCACTTCTTTTTATTTTGTAAAATATGGAAACATATTTGCTTTATACCATGCTCAATAATAAATCCTTGAGTCAGCTTCACATATTTATTACCATACATTAATTAGATGAAGTACACATTTAATCAATGTTGTTGGCTCACAGTTATACCCAAACTTTCACATGTGTGAATTTCATACATGCACACTTTTTGACATCATCAATGGTCTGTAAACTATCTCTAGTTCACTACACAATCCTTTACTACAATTATAACAAACTATACTAGCCATGCAATAGGAACTGCTTTCCTAATACTCTGTTTCCATATAGTTCTCTATAAATCAATAATATATTTCTTACATTGTCAATTTAGGTTCTGTGCACTTGCCCATGTATCAAGTAAACATTGTATTATACTCAGGTAACTACACATCTTTAGATAAATAATATAATGTTCACAACATAGAAATCATAGTTTCCTGCTCTGTCAGTCTTTTGTAAACTTATTACTATGTTGTCATCAATGACAAACAAAATTGTAAATACATGATAAAAATGTTCTGTAATGCTCCCCCATAGCATCAAAATTCATGCTAAAACTAAAGTACATTATGGAATAAATGAGTCTCACTCTAATAGCATTGTGCTAGCTCAAAACTTGGTTAAGGTTGGTTACTATTAGCCTAATACACAAACTGATGTTGCATGATATCCTAAGTCCTCTAAAAAATAGTATCTTCATGGTAAATTATTCATTCTCATGGACTTGAGTTGATAAATTCTATCATAGATTGGCCTTTTCACTAGTGGGATTTTGATTTAGTAGGAAAAAAAAATTCTAGTTTTTATAGTAGAGATAAGTTCATCGTTACTACAACTAAGTACTTTACAAAGTGGGTTGAACTTATCCCTCTTTCTTCTTCTATTGAAAAACACGTGTCCCTCTTCATACTAAATCACATAATCTCTCACTATAACATTCCTTCATCTATACTCATTTATAATGAAGGATAGTTTAATAACAAGGATCTCAAGTACATATGTGAGAAATTTAAGATTAAACAATATTGGTCCTTGATATACTATCCTCAAGGGAATGGCCAAGTTGAAGCCTTTAACAAAACACATCTAAAGATCTTGCATAGAACTATTCACAAATTAGGAAGGGATTGGCACTTACAAATAAATCCTACATTATGGGCTTATGTGACTAGCATTCATACACCGATTGGGGCTATAATGTTTGTAGTAGTATATGTGTTTGAGGTTGTTCTACCACTTGAGGCTAAGATCCCTTCTCCATAAGTCTCTTTCAAGGGCTTAATCATTTGTGAATACTATAGAAATATGCGACTCCAAGAACTAGAGTTCCTAGATGAACATTGCAAAGCCTCTTTTGATCACATAAGATCCTATCAAAAAAGGATGTCCACAAGCTATATCAAGAAGGTTCATCATAGAGAGTTTTAGATTGGTGACTTAGTCCTCAGGGAAAATATGAAGAACCAATAGTGCAAAGCCCCAAAGGAAAAATTTGAACCTAATTGGCTAATTCCCTACATTATCACTAATGCTTCTAGATCTCATTCTTATCATCTTTCTACACTTGAGGAGAATAACTCCCTAAGCCTATCAATTTCCTACATATCAAGAAACTATATGCCTAACACTCTGGCCATCTAGCTTTGTACATACTTTATGATCATAATTTGTTTCTAAAAATTTGATATATGGTCCTAAAAAAATCCTAAAAACTACAAAATTTCCTTATACATGATCATCTTATTGAAAACCTATCAATAGACACTTTGATGTAGCACCAAAAAAATCAAATATAAAACAGTACAAAATCATTAAAAGTCCTTATATACATATACATATAATTATACATACACATATACGTATACATATACATATACATATACATATACATATACATATACATATACATATACATATACATATACATAATCAATGGGTTTCTTTGTGCTCTAAACTAGATTCATTTCATATCTCATTGCCTTCCCTAGTTTGGAAATTATCCTTGTCTAAGTCTAAGGGGGCACACATTGTATGTCTTTTTGGGTGTCTTGCTTGCATTGATGTTTCTTTGGAAGCTCTCTAAATAGTGTTTATAAATACTCCCCTTGACATTAAGTCTTTCTCAACACTTATTGAATACCTTACCTTGAGTTGACACTTTGTCTTTAGTATAGGATTTTGTGATATTTCTCACTTTCAGTCATGAGTCCTAAGGAGAGAATGGCTTGATTTTCACACAAGCATTTAAAATAAAATGATTGAGATTTTATTGACTTATTTTATTTATGTCTTATTTATGTTGATTTATTTTTTGACCTTTCCCTCCTTGGTCTCTTGAGGATGTCATAAGACTAAAGGACTAGGAGCATGGGACATGTTTTCCTTCAATTTTCTTCTGTAGGTGTCCTTTGTGGATCTTAGACATCTTGAGAATCTTGCTTTGGCCTACTTAATACTTAGGATCGTCAAATGTACATCCTTGTATGCTCATTGTGTTTTCTCCTACAAGACTATACTAATGGATGTCTCAATATTTTGTGTCTTGATGCAAGCATAATCTTGCTACACTAAACCTAGGAAATCTATCTGCATCATCATCTTGACCTTTATGTATTTGATGCATAGGTTGGGTTCCTACACTCCTATATAATATAGATCATATTAATATCCTCATAGTTAACACTAGTGATGATTGTATGATCTTGTGATGTCCCTAATAAGGCTCAATGATAAAAACTAGGACCTACTTATATAACCCTTACAATTACACTTTGCATACTAGCTTGCATTTTAGGGTTTCATTCTAGTTTAGTTTTATATTTGAAATTTGAAAGAGTCTCCATCTTTCATTGGATATTTTGGTCAACTACATCCATCCTCTTGATTCTTCTCAACCATGTCTTAATCTTCTTTTGATCTCACCATCTTTTCTCTTTTCCTGTCATCACAAGGGGTTAATCTCATTATCATATCTAACCTACCCAAGTGTTGAGCTTTCAAATTATAAGTCCATATCACATAATGAGATCATTCAAACAAAAACAACAAAGCATGCGAATATCTATCAGCATCATGTGTATCTATAAACACAAGTACTAAAAGTAAAGATCCATCCATCACATGAGCAAGAAAAGAGACAAATACACAAAATAGAAAAATTGTATCTAGTATCTCTTATATATATGGTGAAATATCAATTATCGATACAACATGAGTACACAATATGGATAAAAATATCTCAATGGTACATCAAAATGATATGGAGCCCTACAAAATCTATGACTAGCTCCATCCCTCCTATGTTTGATGTGGATATGAAGGAGGAGCCTAGGTCATATTTTGTGGTGTCACTTCTCCCTCTATTCTCCTTGTGCATTGAGAATAGTTTGGATGTCCTTGACCTAGAGGTACTATGGCTTTGTGGGATGCATAGTTGTAGGATACTCTGGCACCATGACGCTCTACATCCTATCTCATTATCTCTCTCTCTCTCTCTCATATGTTTTCCTTACTACAAGATTTCTCATTTATGAGCTATTGGTCCCACACAGTGATGGTATTACATGCCTACTATAGCTTTGCATGTTTCACTTGTATTTGTGCCTCTAACTGTCCTACTTTGTCTTCATCTAAATGTGGAATGTTCTCTAGTTTTCTTTTTTTGGCTAAAGTTATCCTCTATCCCTCTCTGTATCCAACCAAGCTCTCCTGACTAGTCTATCCTCATCCTCTAGATCATCCTCCTCTATTTCCTCCAGTATCCCTCTACTCTATGAATGATTGGAAAGTTAGCTACTAGAAGGGGAATCTCCCCTAGATCCACTAGTGTTGCCTTGTCTCTTGTCTCCCTTCCCTCCATCCCCTCTATCATATCCATCATCTCTCTCCTCACCACTATCCACCTCTACTACATTTGGGGAAAAAACCTAGGGAATGGATGCTTCCTCATCCGTCTCATATATTCAAGAGATACCCACACATATATCAATCTTGAAATAAGTCCCTATCTCATTTGTTGTAACTATTGGGTCTCTTATAGACATTTTCCATAAATCAACATTGAAAACCATCCTAAGACCTCCTCATCCATGTACCTCACATATGTTGTCATCTCTTTGCTACCTCTTACCAAATTATCATCATACCCTATTTATGGAGAATATCTCCACCACCCCAAGATGCCTTCCTATTAATGTCTTGCTATAGAACATGTAGGCTAGCTAGTCCTAGCCTCCAACCACTCATCACAATCTACATTTGGTCTAAATTCAAATGAAGCCAAATCACTCAACACCCATCTATAGAAAGGTGTCTCTTTGATATGTTGTTGTTCCACAAAACCTAAGTACCTATATATGTATGGTCTCCACCTCTATCTTGGATGAGATTTTGGGTGTAGCATAATAATGTACTCCCACACCCACACCTATGCCAGTATTTCTCCACTCACCCAAATATTCACCTTCCTATGGACTATATCATGTAACTCACAATACATGTCTGCAAGGGGGGTGGGACCTCATGTCAGTCAATCTGATCTATCCATAAAATCCATTACCAGTCTCCCTCATCCACTTCAAAAACCCTTATAGCTTCTATCACTAGCCAAACACTTACTAATCAGAAAGATCATAATGCATGCCATTAGATGCTAATAGTTGTAGTGCTCTATCATATACTCCCATGAGATGTACCAATCAAGTATCATGTCATTCAATTAGAACTTCTTTTAGTGTGGTCGTACCCTCCTTTAAGGATTGATTGAAGTATATCTACAATACAAAGTTTTTGCATCAGAGCTAATATCACAAAGACTATGATCTTAAAATGACACATGGAACTTATTGGCTCTCCTATGCATGGGATGCCAAGGATCCTATAGAAATCCTCGAGGATTATCATCACCTCACCTATCAGTAGATGAAACATATTATTCTCACTATGCCACCTCTCAACTAAGGCTATCAGAAACCTATGCTTTTCTCGAATACTGGGGAGCTATAGAAACTCTCCAAATCCCATGGATCCTAGAGTGACCCTATCATTAGCTAATAATCAAGGGACAAGTCACAAACCAACTGTTGAAAATAATTGGTTAATTATGTATTGTCTTTGATGTTACACAAGTATCATATCTTTGCCAGTCAATATATGTTGAGCTTACTTAGGTGATGAAGAAAATTTCCTATGTCTATTGAGCATTCCAAAGTTTGCCAAGTTTAGGAGATAGTGACTACCAAATTCACTTTGGTGACAAAGAGAAGTTCACAGAATATTGATTAACCAAGCTCACTCAGTTAACAAAGGAAAATTTGAATGGAACCAGTGTTAATTGAGCTCACATAGTTACCAAAGGAACTTTGTGATGATGTAGTGTTAACCAAGTTCACTTGGTTAACACAGGAAAATCATTTATGAGTTAGTGTCTATATAGTAGGGTTGACTAATGAAGGATTTTCTTGTTTTGGCATATTGAGTTTAGTGGATTTGTTTGTTGGTTCTAGCTAACTGAGGAGATGAATATTACTTATTTTAAGTTGTATTCAAGCTGACTTGACAATGTGTATGATATAAATATAAGGTCAAGTTGAGGATTGAATGTGTTCAAGAGAATAGAATAATTGAAGATGCTTAGAGGAAGTGAATTAGAAGCAGAAGAAAAATATCCTTATGGAGCTGCAATGATACATTCAATAAAAAAGAATCAAGTATACAAGCTATAATTGAGATCTATAATTAGTAATTTAGTTGCATCAAAAATTAGGTCATCTCATTGTTAATCAATAACCATTGTAGCAGTGATCTAAATCTCTTAACATAGTTGGCTTAACAACTACCTATAAATCCTCTAACAAGGTGGCATTTCTAGATTGAAGTGTCCAAAGACCTCTAACAAGGCCACTCCTAACAAGGTGATTAAATCCTCTAATAGGGTCATACCTAATAGTGTTCTTTGTAACCTTTAATAGGGTTGGCTCCTAATAGGGCTCACTTCAGAAGAGCGAAAATCAATAACTAGTTGCAATTGGTGGTTTTTCCCAAATTGGGTTTCCACTTTAAATCTTGGTGTCACTTGTGTTCATGCTATTTTTTTTATGTCTATGAAACAAAGTTAAGAAAGGTTAATCACAAATAATATCATAAGATTTTCATGTTAAGAATTTTCCAAGTTACAACATTTACTAGTGTAAATTGAGTGCTTGTGTGTTTATTGAGTATCGACATTTTTAGTGAAGTTTATATTCTATGTTGATATCTAAGGGATTTGGGATTTATTTTAGTGGTAATTGATTCACCCCTCTCCTCTCAGTTACTCTTATATTTCCAATACCAACTACCTCAAGTGCTTTGATAAATACAAATTGTAAATGAAACCTATAGCAAAAAAACATGGAAAATGCATTAGTATGTGTCAATGAGAATAAGAATGAAACTAAGTATATTAAAACTCAACTTCATAAGAAATCAACTAAGTCATAATGATGAAAAGAGACTTAATTCCTAAGCATCTTTTATTTTTAGCTGAACAAGTATCATACAATACTTCATTCTATATCGATACTATTAGCCCCAAGTGATATTGTAACTAAGAATGCTATTATTGTATGTGAAAGAGTCATATTAGTTTTTATATTTTCATTGATGTCAAGCCTTAGTTGGTTAGACATTATGATAATTTAGTAGAGTGTCATATCATTTTATTTATAAAGAGAATTTTATTGATGAAGAGGATTTGAAGAAAGTATGATGATGAAAAAGTTGACAATTATTTGTATTCAATAGGCAATTGAATGAATTGGAACTTGACAGTGTAATATTGGTTTAATTGTTTTGCAATCATGTAATGTTGTGATTAAGTTCATAACTATTTGATGGGTAAAAGAAGGAATACAATATTTCTTGAGCTACTAAAGCAATAACCAAGGGCTTGGAAAATTCAAGATGGAGTTAAATGTTAATCAAGTGATTCTAGTGTTAACTGAGAGTGGTATTACCTAAGTGAAGTTATAATATTCATGAGTATGATCTAGAAGAACAAGTTAAGAAAATTAGATTTGAGGCCAAATCATGATGAAAATAAAGATTGCCCAAGAAGTTCAAAGGCTAAAGTAAAATTTAGTTACAAAATCTATCACTGAAAAATATAATGAAGATATGATGAAGAAGATTTAAGTAAAATAAGGATGAGCACCAAGTTGAAGAAAGCTCTATTTTTTTAGCATCTAGATACATAGAATCTGAGATCTATAGATGTGTTTAAGTGAAAAAATAAGGAAGGATTTGGAAGGCCAAAGTTAACTATTTAAGGAAATGATTGAGATCATTTTTAGTTTCTCATTCATTGGTGATTAATTATTGGTTGAATGTTGATTAATTTCAAAGTTAAAAGGAAGAAGAGTAAGGTGAAAGAGATAGAGTGTCAATCCACAAGACAAAGATAAGAAGGAACAAGACTAAGCATAACATAGATCTGATAAGCAAGGTAGTGTTAAACCTAAATATATCATTTGACTATTACTTTGTTGCCTTTGTAATAGACAAAATATCTTAACCCAGTAGACCTCATAAGTCTATGAAATCCTATATGGTAGCATTGATTAGTGATGTTTGTAAGTCCTTTAAAGAAGGCCACTCTTTATAAATGTCAAGGAGTGTTAAGGTATAGATTATCTTTGGTTAAAATCCTCTAACCAAATCACACTAAAAATATGAATGTAAACCTTTTACAAGGTTAGCCAACTCACTTTAGAAGAGTTAACTATTTGAGTTGTCAGTCCCAGGTAGTATTTCCCTTTATAGGGATTCCATATTAAAATTTTGTGTTCATTTCTGTGATTACTTACGTGTTGCAAAGTTTTATTGATGATTTATGTTTTATGTTGCAAATCGATATAAGCTGATTAATTATTTTGATACTTAGTATAGTCATAAAGAGTGAGTTAAAGGTTTGAAGTGAAATGATTACAAGTAGGATTTGAGATGTTGAATGTGGTTACCAAATTAGTGGTGTGGAAGTTTATGAAGTTTTATTTGATGCTAAATTGTTCCTAAGGCATTTGGGATAACTGGTTGCAACTAATTCACCCCTCTGTCTTAGTTATCTAATAGGTTAGATTATTTACTCCAATATGAGACTTCACCCTATGTCATAAGACTAATAAGTATATCTGAAACAACATACTATAAGACTACTGGATGACACTTTGCTATTACTAGACATATCATATGATATACTAAATACTTATGGTATGTCACTCTTGGAGTATCGTACGTGTTTTCTACTAAAACTATGAAAAATATGCAAATAAATGCTTAAAAGCACTAAAAAACAAGCTTGGATGCCAATTAATTATTGAGGCAACATACTATCAAGGTCGCTTGTGTAGATGGCTAAGCTAAAATTGATGTATTTCAGCTACAATCCTCATCTCTTCCATCATAGTACTCTCACTATTATCTAGACTCCAAACTCAAATGTGACAATGTTGGTTAACAATTTGTTCTCCTCTAACATTTTATAACTTGACCCTTTTAATGCTCAATGTTTTGGAGAAGCAAAATGATGTCACCAATAAATGGATCGGTGTATGTGTTCTATCACTACCCTTTGAATTACAAGGTACAAATCCCTTAGGATTTGCAATGATGTGCAATGAATGTCTTTATTAGATTAAAGTTTATGAAAAAATAAGCTCTTAATCTAAGAGCATTAAAGGCTAAAAAAATTTCTTATAGACACAAACAATTAAGGTAAAATGGATTAGGATAACCTATCACACCAAATGGAATAACTATAGTAGATTGTCTTGATATTTTTTGACCCTTACTCCTATTCTAAATGTAGATTAATCATCTAAATGCAAAAGAGGAAAGGAAGAAGAGATGCACATGAAGGGAAATGAAATTTCTTTAACTATTAGGCTTAGGTGAAATAGAATCCAACAAGTTACCAATCTATTGAATGGGCAACAAAACATGAAGATAAAATAGGGTAAATGGAATTATAGAGCCAATTCACTATCAAGTTTTCTGACCTTTGTATTATCAATAGGAATTACATTTATAGTTTTATATCATTCCTCAGTTATGGTAGAGAAAAAATCATACAATAGGAAGAAAATATGAATAAAACATAAAAATATATAATTTGCAACATGGTATGAACATGTGGCATTTTTCTCAGTGATGATCCTGATCTCGTGGCACCTATGAGAACACCTAGTGACTTTTTATCTTCATGTAGCTTCAAAAAACCCTGTTACAGTCTTCATTTCCTTCATATTCTATTGTTGGAGAAAAATTCATATAATTTGTATCTTAATGGTCACAACAATTTTGAATTCTAGCCACCGATCTTAAACCAACAATCATGATTACAACCTAGCAAATTTTCTTTATAAAATTTTCCATGGGTCCACCCATGTATACATGTTAAATCATCATTATGTCACTATAATTATTTCCCTTGCATCTTTTGGAAGTGAAATAACAAAAAGTGTTGATCTTCTCAAGATCTGGCAGTTGCAAAATAAACCTTAATTCTCTTATTTTCTTTGCATTGTGGGTCCATCTTATAGCTATGTACATCATGGAAAACAAGTGGGACTATTTCATTGCCTAGAGAATATAATGACTATAGAATGTAATGGGCCCATTGAGACACATGTTGCTCCATTTCTATGCCACCATAATTAACAATTGAGAAACTTTACATGACAAAAAAATGACAACCATAGATATTTCTTGAGATCAATGATCCTCATTGTGTTCTTTAATTACTGCACATGACTCAAAGAAGGTCCCATTTTAATTGCATCCTACTGATAGGTGTTAACTTGTTGCTATCTCACCATGACTATTCCTTTTGTAAATTTGGAAAGTGAAAAAATGACAAGCATGGATCTTGTAAGATGTGACAACTAAGAAGTGCCATTATTAGACAATTTATAATTCCATCTTAAAACACTATTCGTTGATATAGTCTTCATCTAATAGTTGTGACTTATTTCCAAGGTGATTTGACTATTCAATTCAATGACATGGACATTCAAATGTGTTTTGGACCATTGATTCAATTTCAACTTTGGTCTTTGCCACCTTTGACCATGTTATTCACTATTTCTACACCTTTTAGTGTTCACTCTACATTGAACTAAACTGATCTTGCTTCTAGCTTATTCTTACAATATACATATCATCCTTTAGCCTCAATTCTCATAATTTACACTAGCATTTTCTCTAAATATGCTAGTAATTTATCCATTCTACCTGTATTATTCCTTTAATGAAACACTTGATGATAGAGTTAGGTTTTTTGAACTACTTCCCTCTCATCTAGGAAATGCAGAAACTTACCCTCCCTAATAATGAATGCATGAGATTGCATTTTGAATGCACACCTAGGTGCACACAAAGGGATAGATGAGAAAAAAAGTTCCTTAAGGGAAATCTAGACACAAACATAACATCACATTGATTCACCCTAAACCTAAAAGTTTGAAAAATTTAGGGGGACTAAAATCATGGAAACAACTAGCTTTGACTGGGGATTTAAGCATGATAATACTTAAAAGAATCCTAGCAATCTCTAGCTCTATACAACAAGGTGACAATGTGTCAACCCAAAAAGAACAGACTAATCTAGGAAAGTAGTAACAACTAACAAAGAAAGTGAGAAAATAAGCTAAAGAAAACTATATGAAATAAAATCCTACCTAACTAACTACTATGTAGGAGTTACCTACTTTCAATTTTGAATTTGGTACAACTTCAAATCCTGCCCATTATAAGAACATGGCAAGGATTCTCTAGTGGGATATGCCAACTTGAAAGAGTTGTTCTAGTTCACTTGCATGATTTGAAATGGCCCTTTCCACAAATATTGAAACTTGGAGTGTATTCCTCTTGGTTCATGCTTCTTATCCCTTTACAGGACCAAATCACCTGCAATGAATTTCTTGGGTCTTTCTCTTTTATCAAATAACTTCTTGACTCTTCCTTGGTGTTCAGTGATTCTGTTAACCATTTCTACCTTTTTTTTTGAAAATTGGTGAGATATAAAATTCTCTTTTCTAATCCATCTTTAAAAGCATCTTCTTCAATCACAATCTTCAACTTACATGCAACAAGCTCTAGAAGAAATGAAAAGTTAGCTTCTACTCCATAAACTAACTCAAAAGGTGAGATACTAATGACACTTTTAGGTGTGGTCCTATCTTTCTATAAAGCATCATGTATCTTCTTATGCCAACTTCTTTGATTATCTGAGACCAATTTCTTCAAGATGTTAATTAGATTCTTATTACTAGATTTGGCCTACCCATTTCCTTGAGGAAAATAATCAAAGGAATGACCAGCTTGGATACCATTATCAAAAGAAAACTCAACAATTTTTGAGGAAGAAAAATAAGATGCATTGTCCATTATCAATTTTACAAGAACTCCAAATCTAACAAATGTATGTTCTTTGAGAAATTCACATACCACCTGTGATGAAGTCTTCTTCATAAGTTTGGGTACCACCCATTTACTAAAATAATCCGTGATAGTTAATATATAAGAATGTCCTTGACTAGAAGGGGGATCGATTGGGCCTATAAAATCTAAACTTGATTGATGAAAAGGAGCTTCAATCACCATTGATCTAAGAGGCTAGGCATCTAGTTGAGGTTTACCCACAAACACATTATATTTCTCACAATTAGTAACACACTTATATGCATCTTTAAACATACTAGGCTAATAGTAACAATGCCTTAAAATTTTTAATCCAATGACAGTAGAAGAGAAGTGCCATCCACATGCTTCATTCTGAAAAACCTTTAAAATCTTCTCTTGTTGTTCCTTATCAACACATCTTAGAAATGTACCATTAATAGCTCTCTTATACAAAACATCATCATGAATTACATATTTTAAGGCTTTTGTTTTTAGATCTCTCCCTTTCTTAGCACTTAATCCATTAGGACACTCACCATAAGTCAGAAAGTATACAATATTAGAAAACCAAGGACCTTGAAGACTTACCATAAGAAACTTTGGAGTATCTTCTACTTCAAATTTTTGATCTTCTACCAAGGCTTTACAAAGTGAATTTCCTCTTACAAGTTTGGTTGGCTTGATCTCAATATCATACTCATGAACCTTTTCTATCGAAACTCCTCTATTATTACAAGCAACCTCTTGTTGTGTCAAAATGCTTTTCACTACAGAATTTGGCACAAATATCACTAAATGAGAATGTAGAATATAAAATCTAAAATTCTTGAGAGTTGTCATCACTGCATATGCACGTTTCTCCATTTGTGAGTATTTCAATTCTTGATTCTTTAATGGGGTACTCATGAAAGCAATTAGGGCTTCTATTCCTTCTTCATTTTCCTACATCAATATTTATATCATAGTATGATTTTATGCGTAAAAATATATGATAAATTCCTTACTATAATCTAGATGAACAAGAATAGGGGCTTTGGCAGTAGCACTTTTGATGTCTTCAAAATCTTTTTTTCCAATATCACTCCGTTTGAAAGCTTATTACCCTTCATCATATGCACTATGCACCTAACTATCCTAGAGAAATTAGGCACAAAACTTCTTAATAAGTTTACTTGGCCAAAGAAAGACTTTACTCCAGTTTTATTCAATGACAAACTTAATTTTTGAATGGCTTTAACTCTATTTGGATCAATCTTCCTGCCTTCTTGAGAGACAATGTGACCAAGAAATTTACCTTTTTTCACACAAAATATTGATTTCTCAAGATTTAGTGAGACACCATGACTTCTACACCTTTGTAGCACTCTTTCTAATAATTTGATATGATCTTCTCTTTTCTTGGAGAAGACTGTCAAATCATCTAGGTATACAACAATGATTTTATCCTTCAAATCACCAAAAGAAAAATTCATTACATGTTGAAATGTTGCACCTACCTTAATTAAGCCAAAGGCATCCTATGATATGAAAAAGTACCCCAAGGTGTGGTAAATGTTGTCTTGAATTGATCTGCCTCATCTACATGAATCTAATTATACTGTAAAAATCCATCTAACATAGACATCATCTCTGAACCTGCAATAGTTTGTAAGAGATGATCCATGTTGTGAAGTGCAAAGTTATCTTTGAGAGAAGGATAATTTATATTTCTAAAATACACACAAATTCTTATCTCTCAATTTTTCTTCCTCACTAGTACAATGTTAGCTACCCAAGTAGAGTGATGAATAGGATATATGATCCTAGCCTACAACATTTTATCAATCTCCTTAAAGATTGCTACTTCAACTATAGGGTTGTAGTTCCTTTGTTTCTATCTAAATGGTGTCACTCCTAGCTTAAGGGGAATTTCATGTTTGAATTTCCAATTCATGAAAATTTTAAAATCTTCATAGCTCAAGGAAAATACATCTCGATACTCAATGAGTAGTTTCTTGATTTCTTGTTGGAATTAACAAATGGGAAGAATACTTTTGAGGGGGGGTGAATCAGACATATCACATTTTAAACTTAAATTTTTTAAACTCAAAATAAATTACATGCATGTAAATATATTAATTAAGTATAAAGTAAATACATGCATCAAAACCCATAGCACCAAATTGGGTAACCCAGAAACCCTCCAAAATGAGAAGGTAAAAATAGGGTGGGGGTAATACCCACAAAATATTAATTTAGCAATAATGTTTGACCACTTCTGATGGTCTAACCTATTAAAAGCTTGCCCTATTAAAGGCTTTACACTATATCAATAGTGACCTATTTAAAGGATTTAAAAAAACTTTACTTGAAGTGCTACCCTATTAAAGAATTTTATCACCTTGTCAAAAGTTCTACAACCTAGCTATTAAGCTAACCTATCAACATAGGATTTTATTTCTAATACAATTGCTAGAGAGTATTAGATTAATGAAGATGATAGATTACATTCATTGATTGCTAAATTTAGGCACTTTATCTACTCTGTCAAATCTTGATCCTCTGAGATATGATATCTGTTCGATGCCCTTGCTCTATTTTGATCAACTGAATACTACAATACTGCTCTATTCCTCTAAGTCCTTCCACAGTTCCTTCTATATTTTAGTATAATTTACCCATACACTACTCTCATCCATTCATACAATGGGTTTTCATCCTCCTTTTAAGGATTTCAAAGACTTAGGGTTAGGTATGGATCTATGATCCATATTAAATCTTTAATTCCCACTCATTCCTTGCACTTTTCTTATTGGTTGCATGCCTTCTCCATTTTTCTTATTGGTTGCATGTTGATTGCACAAGAAATGTAAAAGATTCATTCTTATCTTTAATATCCTTTGAGATCCTTCTATGTTAGCTCAAAAAGATGGTTTACATAGGTGTTTGTGCAATTACAAACAACTATGTCCAATCTATGTTACTTGACACTTGTTACCTTTGATGCTTGGCTCATATAGAAAAATTGGCTCACTCGACACCTATAGCAATTCTATTTCACTCAACATCTATAGTGACTTGACACCCATACTTTGGTCAGCACTTGGTCTTCACTTGGCACCTAAAGATTGCTTGGCACATGAAGATCACTTGAAACTTATAGAAATTCTGTCTGGCTTAGCATATATTGTAGCTCAGCATCAATTGTTTACTTAGAATCTATACATATTTTACTCGGCATGTGTTACTAGCTCAGCTTGAACTTAGTAAACATCTTAATTGTGTTGACACGAAATAGTCAAAACCTAGTATTAGATTCAACAATCTCCCCCTTTGACATGAGTGTCAAAAACACTTAGCAATATATCAAAGAATAATCTCTTTGAGTAAAATATACATATAGTTTGACATATATACAAAATTTAAAAACTTCTCAAAATTCTATAAAAACTATATATATACCTCAAAAATTTTGTAACTCCCCCTGAGCTAATGTGCTTATTCCTATAACCAAATGTCTATGCTGTATGTGTCTCATGTTGAGTACCCTATTTCTACTTTCTATACTGTATCTTCCATTCTTATTTACAACTTCCAAAAAATATTATATCTTCCCCTTTCTATTTACACACTATATCTCCCCCATTATTAATTCTCCACCTTTTTTACACTTATGTCAAAGGGTTCTAGGGATTAAGACCATATTTTACCAAAAATGTTTTATTGACCTCCATAATCATCTTGATAGAGGCATCCCAATTGTCCAAAACTATCTCCAATGATTTATGCTGGATTGTCATCTCTGCTACAAGATGAACAAGTCCTTCCAAAGTAGAAAGATTAAGATCTTTCTTGAGAAAATTCTTTGCATAGGCTTGTTCTTTATGGAGTACTTCCAAATGTGGAGTTATGGAAGATTGTATCTACATTAGTTTGGACTTGATGTTGGCCTTCTCTACCTTCAACATAGCTAGTTCCTTCTATGTATGAAGCATTTGAACAAAATGCTTCTCACTCTGAGCTGGATCATTTGGAAACTAAGTGCTAAAAGTCTTTAAATTTCTCTCCAAGCTTAGGATTCTTTGGCTTGTCTCCTGTGTGAAGTATGAAAAGTCACACAACTTTTTGTACAATGAGAATACACTCTCAATTACCTTTTTTCACTTTGTCAATCTTCTTTGCCAATTCAACCTAGGACAGTGCTATTTCACTGGATATTTTCTCATCTACTTTTCCTTGAAATTTCTTCTCAGACCATTCCATGAGTTTTACATTAGTTTCTTGGTCTTCATTAGTCACCTATTCTACAATCTTTATCAATTGTTCCAATATTGGCTTGGTTTCATCAGGTGTTTGCAAGCTGAAGACATCCAAAAGGATGTCCTTAATTTCATGTAATGCTTGCTTTTGCTTATACTAATTTTTGGGTATCTCTTGTCTTTTCCTCTTTTCTAGTGCCTCTTGACTTCATAAATCTGTTGCAGGTTTATTGTTTTTGAGTCACAACTTAGTATGACTATTTCTTCATCTAATGTATGGTCTCCATAGTGAAGTAACCTTATAACCTTAGTAGAGCTCGAGCCTAGTGTAGAAATTTGCAATGGAATTGCATCTATGTTCGACTATTTTGAGGAGTCCCCGAGGTAGGCAAGTTTACCAATGTTTGTATTGCCTCCTACTCCTTAAGGGTTTTTTTTACTTCCTTCTCCTCTCTTCTACTACCTTGGTTAATTATGACAGTTTGAGGAGGTACACCTAGAGTTTGTGCTATAGGAACATGTTGTCCTATTGGTTCCTTTGTAGGCTCCTTAGTAGTAGTAGTCATCCTTGTTGTAGAATCAACCTTAGCAATTTTATCTTGTACCTCTTGCTCTTTAGGTTGATCTATGGGAGGTTGTGTTGATTATTCTTGAGCAGTTTCCTTCTCATTTGTTATTTCTACTACAACTTTCTATAGCTCATCAACACTCACCAACATTGGATTTGTGCATAATTGTGCTTGTAGTGTTGATTGGTGAAGAATCTTCTTGAGATCCTCTGTAGGTAAAGGGTTGATGCTCTGAGTAGAGGTGTCAGGAACATCCTTTACAATGACTGTAATTGTAGGTGCTATGTGTCGAGGACTAGGAGGTGGTAATTGTGTATCTTGTACATCTTGTTCAATTTTCTACTCCTCTTCAGCTATTGCCATTTCATTTTATTTTTCTATTTCTTCCTCCACTATTTCTTTTTCTAGCTCTTTTTCTCCTTCATCCTTTTCTTGTGCTCTTTCTTCTTCTGCCTTGCTAGCCTCAACCTTATTTGCATCATTTTCCTTTTTAGCATTTTGTCCCTCAAAGGAATCTTCTTCTCCATCCTTGATAGTAGTCAAGGCATATATCAACTTCCACATTCTAGCTGATTTCTAGACAACTTCTTCAACTTTATTCTGCAAGATATTGAAGGCTCTATACTTTTGTGCAAACTTGCTTCCATGTTTCTTATTTGCCTTAGTTATTTGGCCTTTATTCAATTCTGGCATCACTTGTGCCAATGTAGATTCTCTTATTTCCTTTTCCATTTTAAAAAAATAATGCCACTTATTTTCAATAATTTCATACATCTCCTTGGGAATTGTATTATGCAATTCAAGAGGAGTGTTCTTGAATTCTTCCATCATGGCATATACTAATTCCTCTACTTTATTTTGATCTTCTCTAATTAATTTCTTAAAATCAACATTTTTCAAACCAAAGAAATCTACATTCTTTCTAACATTATCATAGGTTTTATCAATATTTGGCTTGGGAGCATGTCTTACCACTCTAAATTGGCTGATGATTTCAAATTCTATCCTTTCCTCATCATCTAACTTTGGCTATGCAACATATTTTCTTCTTGGTTTCTTCTACATTAGACTAGTTTGCTTAGTAGCCTTCTTCTTCTTCTCCTTTTTGACTCATTCCTTTGCCTTTTGAGTTGAGGCTCTTGTGGTGGCTCTTGTCATTGGTATTGTTGTCTTGGCTTGGGTGGGCTTTGCACCTTTCTTCACTTTAGACTGGGCTATAGGTTGAGCTTTGGCTTTTCTCTTCTTGGGTTCTTGAGCTGGTGCTTCCTTGGCTTCTTCTTCCTTGACACCTTCTTCCTTTTTTTCATCCTCACCTAAGCCTTGTGTAATCTGTAGTGGGCCTTGCCCTTTTTCATCTTCTTCACTCTCATCTTATTCTTCTTCTTTGGCTTTAACACATTCACCTTTTGCTTCTCTTGTTGTATCTTCTCCAAACTTTTCCTTAAGCTTCTTTACAAGCTTATCTTTCTTCTTTAAGGTGGAGGTAGTCTTTAGCTCCATATCAAACTTGGATCATACTACATCATATGTCCCAAAATGGGGTGCCTCCTTATCAATTTCCTCTACAAGCAATGTTGTGATTATTGCTGATGCTTCATCAATGTTTATCTCATATCCTAGAGGCCTTAGCCATCTAGTTCTTGGAATTTCTGCTTGGATATAAGTGAAATCAATATCAAAGAAGAAACAAATATTATTGATATGCTGTTCCACTAGGGATACTGGTATCCTCAGTCTTTGCTTCATGGATTTCTTGAAATCCTCAAAGTAGCTTGTCATAAGAGAGTCAAAGTTGTCTCCCATTTACTCAATATACTCATTAATTTGAGTAATAGCTGACCTATCTAATTTCTAGTTTACCTTGCCAAAAGAGTGAAATTCTTCCAGAACATAGAAAAATATACAAATCAAAACTGATCCAAACTTACATTGAGCACATTTTGATCTCCTTATTGCTCCCATATTCTCCATGATCTATTGTAACAACAATTTTGCTAGATCATATAAATGATCTTTCTTAACAATTTTGTATGCCACATCCACAAAAATGCATGGAACACTATTCAATCTGCTAGATTGATAAAACTTATGAGATATGATTCTTACAGCAAAGTCTAGAAGGGGATCTATGATTGTATCAATAGTCATGCCCCTTTTGTTCCATTTTTCCCCGATGTTCTTTTCAATTACTTCTTTTGAATCACTTTGCAGGGTCTTGTGCCAATCTAGGGTTGGAAAACTTGTAACCCTATGCATGATTCTCTTTGTTATCTTGATAGTTCCTCCTTCCAACCATAAATAACCATTGTGTATTCTGCTTAGAAAAATTCTTATCCATTTAGTTTCAAAAATTGTGGGGAAAACTAGGGCATGGGTTAAACTCTTTTTCTCAACTATTTGAAATTCTTCCTTAAGCACTCAATTTTCACATAGTTTATCATATGCTTGAAAAATATCCAAGTCTCTTATTGCTCCTACCTTGCAATTGTAACATTTCCTCACATCCTGCACCATCACGACTTTGGGTAGAATCATGGATAATGCATTGAATGGGTCATTCTCATAAGAAAATTCTAGAATTGGCCTAAAATTTGGTTGTCTAACCTCATTGCTAACCAACTAAACCTCAAAAACTTCCTTTTCCTTAGGGTTTTTAGAATTGGTTTCCATTTTGTAAATCTAGGGTTTCAAAAGATATAAGACTTTATAATTGTGCAACTTGACACTTGAAGAATACCTTAGATTGATGAAAACATTACTTGATATTTGTTGAGATCCTTGCAAAAGATTTAATTTCTATTCGTCAATTACTTCTTCTCTCTTCTTGTTCTTGCTCTACATTTGAATGATGAGAAATGATCGAAAAAATTGACCTTATAATCTTCAAAATATAGAATTAAATGCTTAATGCGTATACAACTATACACTTGGCTCCTATATAACTTAGCTTCCATTAACTTCCCATCACTTAGCTACAACTAGATTTATTCTTCACTTGGCTTCCATTGAAATTTACTTGGCATCTAAAGACAACTTGGCAACACTTGCATAAATTTTAAGTTTTAACTATGCATCTTTGATGTTTTCTTCTTTGCAATGCTTGTTTGTCTTGGGAATGATGTATGATGTAGCTTTGTATATCAGTCCCATACACCTATTCATGCTTAGTTGGATGAGGTGTGATCATTTGAACTGTTAGGTGAAGTGATCCCTTCATTTGAAGTGCTAATCTCATCTTTCTTCTTCCATGTTTTGTTTATTTGTCCTCTAACATGTTCTATATCCACCTTGTCTTTTCCTTTGTTGACTTCTGACTTGGGTGCCTTTGACTTTGTTGGGCAATTCCTACTGATATGACTAGTCTTCAAGCAACTAAAACATGTGGTTTGACTTAACCATCTACTCTAGTTTCCTCTAAAATGTCTCATTATGCAATTTTTAGGAATGTGTCCATATTCCCGATAGTAGTGACAGCTATACATAGTGTTATAGTCCCAATTGTAGTGATGACCATGGTTACCTTCTCTTGCTGCCTAATTTAATATCCATATAGGCTTTGATCTGCACTAAAATGCTCTATGTCCACACTTCTAGCAATTATAGAAGTGACCTTCAAATTTTGGTGTTCTTATAGTCCTAGTCCTACAGTTGTGTGCTTGATGTCCTTGCTTTTTGCACTTATAAAAATAACTTGCATTCTTACCCTTATCATGCTGATAGGCATTCTTGCTCCTACATACATTAGAAGTATGTCCCTTTTTACAATAGAAATGACAAGTAAGTTTAGTGTTCTTACCTTTGTTACTCCTTTCTTCTGTAGTCTTGGATGATTCTCCTTGTTCAGTGCTGGTGTAACTAAGTCCTAAAGTATTATTACTAGCCCTTGGTGATTTTAGTAGTTGCTCAATGTACTTGATTTCCTCATTGGGTTTGTTGAAGCTTTCTACAACTTCCTTCTCTCTTTTTAGGTCATTTTGCAGTTGTTCATTCTACATCTTCAATATAGAGATCTCAATGTCTTTCATATTTGGTGCAAAGCACCTAATCAAAAACTTTTTTTTATGTAATGTAATAAGGCCTTAGGATTGATATAAATCTACTCAAGGCCATCCACCATTGTAATGGACACAAGACCCCAAGGTGACAATATGAACCTAGGCATCAATTGGTGCAAAGGTGGAACTTGATTTTTGTTTTTTGTTTTCTAGGTTGGTTTAGTAGTTTTGAGTCTTAGAATAACCATTTGGAATGAATGGAATTCATTTAGGTGGGAAATTATTTGAAATATCAAAAAGTGCAAAAATTTGCAAAGTTGCATTAGCAACGTTTTCAACAATTTAGCAACTTTTTGCAATAACTGAAAAAACCACTTTTGGTCGGTTCAAACTATTTGTAAATTCCTTTATAGGCCTTGTGCACTCGAATGAGAGGCATAGAAGGAGATTGATATGTTTTTTCTTCCAAGATCTAATAAAAAACCCACTATTCCTACACTTTGTGACTATTTTTGGCCGTATAGTACAAAATTTTCAAGTTGAAAGGTTTCTATTTTGCATTGGTTAGTTAGAGCATCCATTTTAAAGAATTTTGGAGGTGGTTTGAAGGAGAGATTAGGTTTCATTTGAAAGATACACATTTTTCTTTCTCCTTGCCTATGAAACCCTTGAACCTAGGGTTTGGCCAAAGAAATGGCCCTAGTTTGAATCCCCATGGTTGGAAATTCTTCCAAACTTGCATGGGGTAGGATAGGGCTGTTTATTTTCATATTTTGAAGATTTGGGAATAGGAGGTTGAAGTAGGAATTAATGGGAACAAGCCCTAGGTCTAATAAGACCCATGTATTAGACCTGGATTGAGTGTTTGGTTGAGTAATGAAAAGAAGAGGAGTTGAAGGCTTCGTAAAAAAGGAAAAAACCTTCATCTAACCTAGAAGAACACTCTGGAGTCAAAGAATGAAGTCCATGTACCCATTTCTTGGTCTTTGCTTTGTAAACCATGCCTAAACTTGCTAATTAGGCCTATGTGCAAGGTAGGGGTTAGGATATGCTAGAGTGGAGCGGAGTTTTGAAACTTTGGAGTCTTTTAGTACTTGGAAAAGGGTGTCCAAAACTAGTCTTATATTTCCAAGTCCTTTGTAATAATTTCAAGTCAATGGTGAAAAACAGTATTAATAGACCTAATTGTCTACTAGGTCTATGGTATCAGTTTTCTTTATATGCTATATATAGAGGTTCCAATCTTTGATACACCTTGTTTTGAACATTTTAAAGTTGCTTTAAACCTTCTTTGGTTTTGGGGAATCTTGGAGTCTCAAAATCTCATTCTTGTTACTTTGTGTGAGAACAAAGCCAAATGTTGTATTCTAGTCTGTGATTAATAATAGTATATCTGATCACTATTTTGATTTTGTTTGGATTGTGTTGGGATGGTTTTAGGTCCCTATTGATGTAGGGAAGGTTGGAATTGCTAATTTCACATTATACTAAGATTGGGTGAATGAGGTCTTGATTGGTACAAGGGAGAAGAAGTTAGAATTCAGTCTTATATGAAGAGTTGGGTTTGTGTAACCAATTGAATATTTGTAAATCTCAGTGTAGTCCTTTTGAAAGTGAGTCAATCCTTGAGTGATCTTGTGGAGTATAGAAGATTTTAGTGGTAGTTTTATTTTTTTGGTGCCTCAAAGGTGCTTGGAATTGTTTGGTGCTTCCAAAGTGCTACTTTGCATCAAGTGGTGTCAAAGCCACTTTTATTTGTTGAAGACACAATTTTTGAAGGTGAGGAGCCTAAGAGAGAGATCCCCTTGAGGATAAAAAATGTAGAACTAGCCAAGCTAGTCAAGGAACAAATGGCAGAGAGTAGGGTGGTTTGAGAAGAGAATAGGACCATGAAGAGGGAGTTGGATAGACTCAAGAACAAGATGAGAAAAGGAAGTGATGATAAATTAGAGCCTAAGGAAATAGGAGGGGATGAGGAGCATGAAAACATCCCTACAGATCAGAGGCCTTTCCTTGCTACATTGAAGAGGGTTTGAAAGAAAGGAGAAGGAGATTTAGCCACTTTTTATGGTAAGTTGGATCCAAATGTACAAATGGACTAGATTGAAGCCTTAGACAATCACTTTGAGTGTGATAAGAACCTTGAAAATTAGAGGGTTAGGATTGCTAAGGAAAAACTCAAAGGCCCTACCTTGAGTTGGTGGAATTTTTTGCAAAATGAAAGATTGGATGAGGGTAAGGAGAAGATTTCTACATGGAAGAAGACAAAGGTAGATATAAGAAAGTAGTTCATAATAGAGGATTATGAGGTGTTGGTGCAGAAATATTTGCAAAATCTTAGACAAAGGGAATTTGATGCCAGTGCCTACACTCAAGAATTTCATAGTCTTACCCTCAGAGCCAAGGTGTATGAGACAGAGAAGCAAAAAATTTCAAGGTATGTGAATGGTTTAAAATATAGTATTCAAGATTAACTAACTTTGATTACTTTGGGTTTAGTACATCAATGCTTTAACATGGCTTTGAAAATTGAAGAAAAACATAAGAGGAAAGGTGAAACAAGTATTAGGGGTAGAGGTAACAGTAATAGGGGTAGAGGTAGGTTCAATGGAAGGGGATCCTTCAACAAAAATAGGAAGAGTCTAGTGGATCAAATAATGATGGGGAGTCCACCAATAGAGGGTCTTTTAGGGGTAGGAGACCCAATGGTAGAGGAAGATCTAGTGGAAGGGGGCTTAGTGTGTTTATAGGAAAATGCTTCCCTTGTAATTAGGTAGGACATTAGTCCTTTAGATGTCTTGAGAAAAATAAGCAAGGGGATAGGAGAATTTAGTTGACACAAGAGGAGGATAGTCAAAGCATCTCTTCATACCAATCAACCACTTCAAGGCTTGTACTTCCAGAGCATGGGGAATCCTTGATGATGAAAAGAACACTAATTAAGGTCCCTACAACTATAGAACCCACACAAAGGAAAACTTTGTTCAAAACTTTATGCAAAGTGAACAACGAGGTCTGCAGAGTTATAGTGGATTCTAGATTCTCAGATAATGTGGCCTCTAGGTAAATGGTTGACAAGTTGAAAATCACAACAAACCCTCACCCTTGCCCCTACAAGGTGTCATGGCTATCAAAAGATAAGCAAACACTCATCAATCATTAGGTGTGGGTAGAATTCAAGATAGGAGAATACCATGACAAGGTCTTATGTGATGTGGTAGAGATGGATGCATGTAATTTTCTTCTTGGGAGGCCATGACAATATGATGTATGTGCAAAACATGATGGTAAAATGAACATTTACACCATAACAAGGGATGGGATTGAATACACCATGTCACCATTTCCTGATGATGGAAGCCCGGTTACAAATGGGGTAATGTTAGTGGGAGAAAAAGAGTTTATGAGAGTCGCCAAGGAGAAGGATACAACCTAATATGCATTGATTGTTAGACCTCAAAAGCATCCAATTAAATCATCACAAGATCCACCTAAGATCAAAAATGTTTGGCCTAAGGAGGTAAGGGATTTATTAGAGAAATACAAGGGGATAGTTGCAGGAAGCCAACTAGAGACTTTGCCTCCTCAAAGAGATATTAGCCACTGTATTGACTTCATCCCATGGCCTACACTCCCAAATAAGGTAGCCTATAAGATGAACCTGGAGCAAAATGAAGAGATAGCAAGGAAAATTGAAGATCTACTAGCCAAGGGGTTCATTAGGAAAAGTATAAGCCCATGTGTAGTCCCTGTAGTCCTAGCTCCAAAAAAAGATGGTACTTGGAGGTTATGTATAGATTCAAGGGCAATCAATAGGATAACCATTAGATATAGGTTTCCTATGCCAACAATAGAGGATCTTTTGGATTGTTTAGGGAAGGAAAGTGTCTATTCAAAGGTGCACCTTAAAAGTGGATACCACCAAATTAGAATTAGGGGTGGAGATGAATGGAAAACAATGTTCAAAATCTCAAAAGGATTGTATGAATGGCTTGTGATGCCTTTTGGCTTGTCAAATGCACCTAGTACCTTTATGAGGCTCATGAATGAAGTCTTGAAACCTTTCTTGAACAAGTTTGTTGTGGTGTACTTAGATGACATTTTGATGTTTAGCAAGGGTAGAGATGAGCATTTAAGGAACCTTGATTCAGTTTTGAATAAGCTTCATTAAGAGAAATTAATGATAAATTTGGAAAAGTGTTCCTTTTTGTAGCATGAACTAATTTTTTTGGGCTTCGTGATATTAGGAGGAGAACTAAAGATGGATCCTTCCAAGGTAGAATCCATCCTTAATTGGCCACCACCCACTACTCCATTAGAGGTAACACGTTTTCATGGCATGTGTAGTTTCTATAGGAAATTCATAAGAAACGTCAGTGGTGTGTGTGTCCCAATGATAGATATAATTAAAGGAGGAAAGAAATGTATATTTTCTTGGACTAAGGAGGCAAATGATTCCTTTGAATGTTTGAAAAGAAAAATTGTAGACCAACCAGTCTTGGTACTCCTTGACTTCTATAAATTGTTTACAATAGAGTGTGATGCAAGAAATGAGGCAATTGGAGGAGTTTTAAGTCAAGAGGGTAGGCCTGTGGCCTTTTTTAGTGAGAAGCTTAATGAAACCAAACAAAACTATTCAACTTATGATCTTGAACTCTATTCTATGGTGCAGTCCCTTAGAAAATGAAGACATTACTTGTTGCCTAAAGAATTTGTTGTATATACTAATAATCATGCTTTGAGTTTCTTGAATAGGTAGGAAAAGTTGAATCATAGGCATATGAAATTTATTGAATTTCTACAAGCCTATACCTTTACTATTAAGCATAAAAAAGGAGAAACTAATAAGGTTGCTGATGCACTTAGCAGGAGGAATCTAACCATTTAGGAAATCTAGTTGGAAAGCATCAGAATCCATGTAATGAAGGACATGTATGAGCAAGATGAAGGATTCAAGGAGGCCTACCGAGTTTGTAAATCCATGGGAGAAAGGTACCACACTAATTTTTATGAGTATATCTTGTAAGAAGGTCTTTTATTTAAGGGGAGTCAACTTTGTGTTCCCATGGGATCCATTAGGGAGAATGTCATAAAAGAAAAGCATTGTGGTAGTTTAGCTAGATATTTTGAGGTAGATAAAACTTTGGAGTAGGTTAGAAGGTTTTATTATTGGCCAAGGTTGCAAAATAATGTTAGGAGATATGTTGAGGAGTATCTAATTTTCCAACAAGAAAAAGGAGGCTCATCAAATGTAAGACATTACACCCCACTTCCAATACCTCATAAACCTTGGGAATCAGTGAGTATGGACTTTGTTGTTGGTCTACCAAGAACCAAATTAGGTTATGATAGTACTTTTGTAGTTGTGGATATGTTTTCCAAAATGTCTCATTTCATGGCTTGCAAAACCACTCATGATGACTCCCATGTAGCAATTTTATTCTTCAAGGATGTTGTTAGGCTACATGACTTGCCTTTATCCATCATATTAGATAGAGACCCTAAGTTTTTGGGGCATTTTTGGAGGACATTATGGAGAAAACTAGGCACTAACTTGTGTTTTTCATCTTCCTATCATCCTCAATCAGATGGGCAGACTGAGGCAGTCAATAATTCATTGGGAAATATGCTAAGGTGTCTTTCTAAACAACATGGTGCTTCTTGTGATTGTGTATTACCCTAGATAGAGTTTTCCTTCAATGATTTCATCAATAGAAGTACTGGCCTAACACCCTTTTAGATTGTCTATGGCACTCATCCAAGGGGCATTTTGGAACTTAGGAAAATCAAGGACATGGAAAGAAGAAGTGCACAAGCTAAGAATTTTGTAGAGGTAATGAGAGAAGTCCACCAACAAGTCCAAGATAGATTGCAAGATGTTTCTAATAAGTATAAACAACAAGAAGATAAAAAAAGAAGATAACTCTAGTTTAAGGTGGGGGATATGGTGATGATTCACCTCAATAAGGCCAGACTTCCAAAGAAATTACATACCAAACTACAGATGAAGAAAATTAGTCCTTTTAAAATAGTGAAAAAGTGTGGCAATAATGCCTATCAAATTGATTTGCCTTGTGATATTAATTTGTCACCTATCTTTAATGTATTTGACCTATATTATTTTAAGGGTGCTATTGTAGATGATGTTGATGTAGGTACTACAGTAGATCTCAAGGAAGAATTGGGAAAAAGCATTCCACCAAAGCCTAAACCCATTGTGGAAGCCATCGTAGACAAAAGGATCAGCAAGAAGACTAGAAGGATGACCTACTATGAATACGTTATATAGTGGAAGGGAAAACCAACAATAGATGCAGAATGGATGTCAAAAAAGGACCTCAAGGCACTTGGTTTTGATCTCTCGTTTCACAATACTCCAAAGAATAAAGTTTCTTTTATGTAGGGGAGAATGGTGTAGAGCACCTAATCAAAAAGTTTGTTTTATGAAATTTAATAAGGCTTTAGGATTGATAAAAATCTCCTCAAGGCCATCCACCATTGTAATGGACACAAGACCCCAAGGTGACAATATGAACTTGGGCATCAATTGGTGCAAAGGTGGAACTTGATTTTTTTTTTTTGGTTTTCTAGGTTGGTTTAGTGGTTTTGAGTCTTAGAATAACCATTTAGAATGAATAGAATTAATTTAGGTGGGAAGTTAGTTGAAATATCAAAAAGTACAAAAAATTAGAAAGTTGCATTAGCAACTTTTGCAACAATTTAGCAACTTTTTGCAATAACTGAAAAAATCACTTTTGGTTGGTTCAAACTATTTGTAAATGCCTTTATAGGCCCTATGCACTTGAATGAGAGGCATAGAAGGAGATTGATATGTTTTTGCTTCCAAGATCTAATAAAAAACCCACCGTTCTAGCATTTTGTGACTATTTTTGGCCATATAGTACAAATTTTTCAAGTTGAAAGGTTATTTTTTTGCATTGGTTAGTTAGAGAATCAATTTTAAAGAATTTTGGGGGTGGTTTGAAGGAGAGATTAGTTTTCATTTGAAAGATACACATTTTTCTTTCTCAGTGTGTATGAAACCCTTGAATCTAGGGTTTGGCCAAAGAAATGGCCCTAGTTTGAATCCCCACTGTTGGAAATTCTTCCAAACTTGCATGGGTAGGCTAGGGCCATGTATTTTAATATTTTTAAGGTTTGGGAATAGGAGGTTGAAGTAGGAGTTAATGGGAGCAAGCCCTAGGTCTAATAAGACCCATTTATTAGACCTAGATTGAGTGTTTGGTTGAGTAATGAAAAGAAAAGGAGTTGAGGGCTTTGTGAAATAGGAAAAAACCTTCATCCAACCTAGAAGAACACTCTAGAGTTGAAGAATGAAGTCCATGTACCCATTTGTTGGTGTTTTCTTTGTAATCCATGCCTAAACTTGCTAATTAGGCCTATGTGCAAGGTGTGGGTTAGGGTATGCTAGCATGGAGTGGAGTTTTGAAACTTTGGAGTCTTGTAGTACTTGGAAAAGGGTGTCCAAAACTGGTCTTAGATTGCCAAGTCCTTTGTAACAATGTCAAGTTATTGGTGAAAAATAGTATTGATAGACCTAATTGTCTACTAGGTTTGTAGTTTTAGTTTTCATTATATGCTATATACAAAGGTTCCAATCATTGATAAAACTTTTTTTGATCATTTTAAAGTTTCTTTAAACCTTCTTTGGTTTTGGAGAATCTTGGAGTCTCAAAATCTCATTCTTGTTACTTTGTGTGAGAACAAAGCCAAATGCTACATTTGGTCTATGATTAATAATAGTAAATTTGATCACTATTTTGATTTTGTTTGGATTGTGTTGGGATGATTTAGGGAAGGTTGGAATTGCTAATGTCACATTGTGCCAAGATTTCGTGAATGAGGTCTTGATTGGTACAAGGGAGAAGAAGTTAGAATTCGTCTTATATGAAGAGTTGAGTTTGTGTAACCAATTGAATAGTTGTAAATCTTACTGTAGTCCTTTTGAAAGTAAGTCAAGCATTGAGTGATCTTATGGAGTATAGAATATTTGGGTGGTAGTTTGATTTGTTTGGTTCCTCAAAGGTGCTTGGAATTGTTTGGTAATTCCAAAGTGCTACTCTGCATCAATATTAAGCTCATGATGTGCATTTATCATTTGGCTTAAGGTATCTAGCTGCACGTTTGAGATTCTTTCAAACTCAATTGTCTTTTCCTCCAGTCTATTGGTAAGATTTCTCTTGTCATCTTCTAGCATAGCCTTTTCTTCAATGACTCTCTTCTTTTGTTCAATTATCTCACAAAGCATTATGGCTTGTGATTCTTGTTCAAGCTTGAGTATTCTAATTTCTTTTTCTTGAGTTCTATTTTTCTCCATCAATTTTTCTATTGCTGCATCAAACTCTTGAGTATCTCCATCGGCAAACACTTTTGTGGTATCAATCTCCCATTAGTGTTTGTCATTTTCAGTTATGGCTATTTCCTTCCTCCTTTTCAAGGATTTTCTCAATTCTTCTCTAGCTTCCTCCAAGTTGTGTAGAGTGAGGTGCACATCAATCACCTAATTCTCTATAGTCTTCCCAAGTTTGAAGACTTCCATCTTCAGATCTTTTCTCTAAAATGTTAAGCTTCTCTTTGTGAGAAGTCAGCTCTGATACCAATTGTTGGAATTAAAAAATGGGAAGAATACTTTTGAGAGGGGGGGTGAATTAGAAGTATCACATTTTAACCTTAAAAAAATTTAACTAAAAATAAATTGTATACATGTAAACATATCAATTAAGAATAAAGTGAACACATGCATCAAAACACATAACACCAAATTTCGTATCCCAGAAACCCTCCAAAATGAGAAGGTAAAATTGGGGTAGTGATGATATCCAAAAAATATTATTGCATCAATAATGTTTGACCACTTCTAATGGTCTGGCCTATTAAACACCTACCCTATTAAAGGCTTTACACTATATCAATAGTGACCTATTTAAAGGATTTACAAACACTTTACTTGAATTTCTACCTTGTTAAAGGATTTTATCACCTTGTCAAAGGTTCTACAACCTAGCTATTAAGCTAACCTATCAACATATGATTTTCTTTCTAATACAGTTGCTAAAGAGTATTAGATTAATGAACCTAATAGCTTACAATCATTGATTACTGAATTTAGGCCCTTGATTTTCTCTCTCAAATATTGATCCTCTGAGATCTAATATTTGTTTGACGCCCTTGCTTTATTTTGATTAACTAAATACTACAATGCTGCTCTGTTCCTCTAAGTCTTTCCACACTACCTTCTATATTTCATTATAATTTACCCATACACTATTCTCATCCACGCATACAATCGGATTTCATCCACCTTCTAAGGATTTCAAAGACTTAGGGTTAGGTACATATCTACGATCCATATTAAATATTTAATTCCCATTCTTTGCACTTTTCTTATTGGTTGCATGCCTTCTCCAATTTTCTTATTGGCTACATGTTGATTGCATAGGAAATGTAAAAGATTTGTTCTTATCTTTAATATCCTTTGAGATCCTTCTATGTTGACTCAAAAAAGGGTTTACATAGGTGTTTGTACAATTACAAATAGCTATGTCTAACCTGTGTTACTCGACACTTGTTACCTCTGATGCTCAACTCATATAGAAAAAATGGCTCACTCGACACCTATAGGAATTATATTTCACTCGGCATATATAGTCACTTGACACCTATACTTTTCTTGGCACTTGATCTTCACTCAGCACCTGAAGATTACTTGGCAGATGAAGATCAGTTAGCACCTATAGCAATTATGTATGGCTTAGCATAAATTGTAGCTTGACATCAACTATTTACTTGACATCCATACATATTTTACTCGGCATGTGCGACTAGCTCAACTTGAACTTAGTATACATATTAAGTATGTTGACATGAAATAGTCAAAACCTAGTATTAGATTCAACATTTCTATCATCTCTTTTTGCATGCAACACTTTCCTATGTTTATTATTTTTTGACTGATTTCTATCCCTATATTTATTCCATCATACTCATCACAATCTTTTCCTTTCTTATTTATTTCTCTCTTAATGTATGCATCATGTCTATCAAAAAGCTTTTCCAAGGAAATGAGATGAGGTGGGATCTTGTTACCTTTCAATTGAATCATATTTAGCACTGGCTTCCTTTTTCCATTTTTGAATGGTTCATAACTTGAATTAGTGCTTCCTTCAAAATATAGGCCTACAAAAGGTTTTGCTCCTTCAATGAATTACTGTATATGTTTTTCTATTGGAAGCATGAGTGCTAATGATATTCCTATGGAAGAATATTTTAGAAACATGATCAGACCATTATCATGATGATATGTTACATTCATGACTGTGTTTGTCATTATGTCAACATAGCATTTTTCTGTGGTATCTGATAGTAGAACAATGAAAAGATCAAGTTGGTATGAATAGATCATTGAGTATATTTAGTAACGAGGTTGAAGGGTGATTATACTAAGTGTCTAGTATATGAAGCTAATATCAGAAGCACAAGATATTAAGTCTAGAAGAAGTTATGCAAGTTTTGGTAAAGACTATTCTAAGATAGAGTTTACAAAGGCATGTTTTGGTAAAATTGTTATATCTCTTAGTATAGTTGTTATTTTGAGAAGTTGAAGTTAAAGATGTGAAGAAGACATGTTGGTGATGATGTGGCTAAGTTTTCTTGTCATAATGTTACATGTATGGAAATATATTCAAGTTTCAAGGTGGGAGATTAAGTTTATCGCTAAGTGTAACATTTTCTTAATGTAGTCCTATAATAATTAATTCAAAAGGTGTAATAGTTGACTCAGAGAATTATTTATGGATTTGATATAAAGGAAGGAAATTTTACTTTATCATGAGGTATGGAAGAAAAGTGATTGTAAGAAGCACAAAGAGAAGAATGCAAAGTTGAGTAGATAGAGCAAAGGTGAAGGAAACTTCATTGCTGAGGTTTTATCATGTGATCCAAAGATGGATACTTGGATCTAAAGTTTGTAACCTAGTCTACAAGGTCTGACAATGATTGGTTTATTTGACAAGATAGAAGAAATAAGTTAAAGTATAGTACAAACAATTATTCTCAAAGAATAGTTGAGAGGTTAGTTGGACAATGAGTTTGGTGATCTTTCCCTAGAAGCTATTTGGACAGTGGGTCCTTCTATCTTTTACAACTCCTAGTGGGTTGGAATCTTCTAACAAGGATTCAAAGTCTCCTAATAGGGACTCATCTATACTAAATGTTGTAATAGACTCCTAACAGGGTCCATCCTCTAACAAGGAATATTTATATTAATACATCATCTTGTGGGCATCATTCCGATTGGGGGTTTCCCTCAAATCAAGGGTTTCCCTAGTTAACATATCTAGAGTAATTTTCTTAGTGCATCTTATTATGGTTGTTGTTTACTTTAGTTGAATGGATAGGATTTTTTACATTTAATAAATGTTTTAATTATTGGATAACTGATTTAGCTCCCTAGTTATCTTTGTACACTATTATTTCTAACAATTGGTATTAGAGCATCAATTCCTTGAAGATAAAGTTTAACAACTTTGGGATATCCATGGAAATCATGTTCAAGAAAGATAGTTCAAAGTTCAATGGAATAAATTATAATAGTTGGAAGGAAAAGATTAATACACATCTACTGTGTATGGGTCCTGGATATTGGATTTTGATAAAAATAGAAAAAGTAATAATTGCTAAAAAAGATTTAGAAACTTGTGCTGAGTAAGAAAGAGATATTTTTATGTGCTGTAGACGCTCAAAAATGGTTCACGTCTATGGTTTCATCACTTCATATTAATTTGTCCCATTTTCTCATTTTACTAACTTTGATCTTTTTGGCCAAAGTGATCATACTTTATCATTTGTATCCTCTTTCACATCAATTTCATGTCATTTCAAAATCATATCAGATCAACTTGAGACCATTCCAAATCAACATGGAATCACCCCAAGTCAACTTGAAATCACTCAAAATTAGTCATAATCATCATGAAACATATCAAATATCAAAAATCAATCATCATCTATCCCATCCTAGGAATTGTTGTGGTTTTTAGTGCCTTGGAAAACTATCAACCTATTAATCTTATCAATCTATTCTTAGTACTGTCGTGACTCTTAGTGCTAGATCAAACTATCATTCATGTCATCCGATCTTTGATGTTGATGAGACTTTCAATGTCAGATCATGGCATTATCAACCTTTTTAATAATATTGATAGTGTCCATTGATGTTATTATGATCAACCTTATCAAGAAATTTTGATCCTATAGCATTTACAATGTTAGTTAAATTTACATATCAATCAATTCATGTCATGTGTCCTTGACATGTTATCATTTTCAGTCAACCAATCAATTTGACCATGGCTTTGGTCTACTTGCCATCATCCTAGTCATTCTTCATTATCATTGAATTTTCATCAAAGGATACTGTCGCATTTATTTAATCAATTTTGGTCAATCATCTACTAATTTTCTTTATAGGAGTAAATAACTCATGATTTAATCCTATCATTCTTACTACTTATTCTTCCTAATTGTCATCCTCAATTAATTAATTTTATTAATTAATTGATTCATCATTCACAAACCATGGAGATTCTTAATTTCCTAAGTCACATTTTCCTTCATTAATTCCATTTTTCTACTAATTCCTATTTTGTGGAATAAAGAATTTTTAATTCAAATATTCTACAAAATATTGACATCATCATGATGCTTGGGCATGACACCTTGCGGATTCTCCTTTGACACTTGGATAAGATATGTCATAATCCAATATGCTTATTCCCTTACACATGTCCATATTTGGCTTATTTGTCATAGATTCTTGGCTTTAAGTGGGTTGAGGTGTCTTATGATGCATCATAGATTCTCTTCCACATTTAGCTAAGTTTGACTTCCATGCATCATAGAATCTTACAATTGGCATATTGTGTCATATGTGTCATGGGTTCTTAAAGGAATCTCTTACCACATCATATATCTAAGGGTGATGAATCCAAAGCTCTCATCCTCTGCGCTGATTATAAAATGAGCATTCTTCCTCTCATTTCCAATCCTTAGCTTCTTTGTATTTTCATACCATTTCTCTCAAGCTAAAATCACAACTTCAAGTATTCTCATAGCATTATCCCTATCATATACTTTGGTTCAATATTGTGTGCAGTATAGGCAAGTTAGAGCTACATCATTTGGAGAAGAAAGAAGGACATGGGAGCAACAAACGAAAGAGGGATTTTTAACATTGTTTTATTTCTTTATTAGTTTGCCTTTCATGGTAGACTAGTGGGTGCTAATGTATGTTGATTCAGTTTGTGATTTCTCGTAGTATGTTATGCATTTAACCCATTTTCTAGTCCTACATGTGCAACATGAGAGCTAGAGAAGTACTATTGTCTAAACTTCCTAAAATTGAATACAATCAAGTAAAGTCATTTGTTAATTATCATATGATTTGGAAAATATTTTTGAAGGTGTTGAACATTCTAAGAAATTGAGGTTACAAAGTTGGATTTGTGGATTGGATTTGCACATTTTGAGATGATAAAATGATGGAAGATGATCTATAAGGACATGTAGGCAAGATATTAGAAATTACTACATGTATTAGATCTTAAGGAGGAACCAAAGAAGATGATGAGGTGATATGAAAGATATTGAAGATCTTAACACCACCATTTAAGTCAATTGTTCAAATGACACAATCGTTAATCTCTTGTACCAAAGATTTCACAAAGGAGACATTTATTGGAAGACTTGAAGTAGTTGAGAATGAACTTGAATAGTCTAGAGAATTGACCAGAATAGAAATAGGTTTCAGTGCCTTGAATATTTGACCTAGTTTATCAAGGAGAACAAATGCTAGAGGAGACTTTGATAGCAGCAACAAATCTAACGAGGACAAAAAGATTGAAGGAGTAGCCCTTTTGGTAAGAAGAGAAAAAGATAATAAGAAAATCTTTAAATGTTGGACTTGTAATGAATTTGGTCATTATGCATCTAAGTTCCCTAAAAGAGAGAAAAAGTATATAGAAAATTTCAAACCTAGAAGAGATAGAGAATGCCTATATGCAAATAAAGAAGATGATTCTAATGAACAAGTAGTAAGTGATAGTAATGATGCAACTAGATTTATAGAAATTAAAGAAGAATGTCCAGAGAAAATAGCTTTGGTATTACAAGTTGAAAAGAAATCTGATTGGATAATTGAAAATGGTTGTTCACATAATATAACTAGTGATATGAAAAATTTTGTTGACTTCAAAGTCAAGATGGAGGTATTGTCAGAGTTGGAAACAATGCAACATTCCAAGTTAAAGGTATTGGATTTATAACTCTTGATGGTAAAACTAACACTAAGGATGCATATTTTGTTGATGGTTTGAAGCACAATATTTTGAGTGTAGGACAACTAGTGGATAAAGGTTATCAAATGTAGTTCATAGAGAAGACATGCATGATCAAAGACAAAGATGGAAAGATAATTGGAATGAGAACCAAATCTAGAGGTAATGTATTTCAGTTGAATCCTACTGAAATGATATGTTTGGTTATAAAGGTAGATGACAGTTGGTTATGGCATAAGAGATTTCATCATATAAACTTTGGCAATATTGTGAAGAATAGTAGTATATTAGTAGTTAGAATTTTGCCTAAGATTGTAAAACGTACTAATGCAATTTGCAAGGAGTGTGTTTTGGCAAAGCATAAAAGAACTTATTTTCCCAGCAAGAAGTTTACTACTACAACAAAATTAGAGATTGTACATATAGATGTTAGTGGTCCTATGAAGACTAAAGGATTCTATGGTGAAAGGTATTTCATGATTTTAGTTGATGAGTTTTCTAGAATGATGTAGGTTGCATTTCTTAAAGAAAAATATGAGGCATTTGATAAGTTCAAGATATTCAAGAATAGAGTTGAGAATGAATCAGACATGAAGATTAAATGTTTAAGATTAGATAGAGGAGGAAAATTTTCTTCAAATGAGTTTAACATCTTTTGTGAAGCTAATGGAATCAAAAGATAGTTATCAGCTTTGAGAACCCTTGAACATAATGGTATAGCAGAGAGAAGAAATAGGTCAATAACAAAAGAAACAAGTGCTATGTTAGCTGAGAATGATGTATCCAAGATGTTTTGGAGAGAAGATATGAATACATCAGTCTACACTATGAATAGAGTGCAAGTCAGGAAAGACACAAACAAGACCCCTTATGAACTATGGTTTGGTCACTCACCTATAGTTAAGTATTTCATATTTTTTGGCAGTAAGTGTTATGTCAAAAGAGATGATGATATTGGTAAGTTTTATAAAAAAAGTGATGAAGGTATGTTTCATGGTTATTCAGTAAAAGGAAAGGCTTATAGATGTTATAATCTAAGAACTAAGACTATTATGGAAAGTGAAAATGTGAGAGTTGATGAGAAATTTAGGAAACAAGAAAGAATAGTTGATTATAATTCAGATGATGATGTTACTAAACCAAGGAATGATGAAGTATTCCTTGAGACTAATAATTATTTGTAGAATGAAGGAGAGCTAAGGCAAGAAAAAAGCTTAGAACCTTCAATAAAGCTAAGAGTTGAGATAGAAAATCCTACTTTGGGTAAGAATATGACAAAGAATCATCCACCTAAGAAAATCATCAAAAGTAGAGATAAAGGTGTGATGATAAGAAGTAGAATCAATGAAGAACCATGTTTGATATCTCAAGTTTAACTTAAGAATGTAGATGCAACATGTAAAGATGACCATTGGAAGGAAGCTATGAAAGAGGAATTGGACTAGATAGTAAAGAATGAGACATGGGAATCAGTCCCCAGACTAGCAGACAAGAATGTAATAGGAACTAAATAGGTATTCAGAAATAAAATGAATGAACAAGGTGAACTTGTAAGGAATAAAGCAAGATTGGTATGTAAAGGTTACTCATAGTAAGAAGGAATAGACTATGCTGTGACCTATGATCCTATGGAAAGAATAGAAGAAGTAAGGTTATTCTTAGCATATGTAGGATATAATAAATTCAAAGTATATTAGGTGGATGTCAAGTCAATATTTCTAAATGGAGAACTTGAAGAAGAGGTGTACATAGAGCAGCTTGAAGGTTGTCCTTTGACAGATGACAAGGACATAGAATGTAGATTGAAGAAAAAATTGTATGGCTTGAAGCAAGCACCCAAAACTTGGCATACAAGGTTGGAAAAACATTTGACAAATCTTGGATATAGAAAAGGTATGGAAGATAGTAATCTCTATCAGAAAACAATTGATGATGGATCGATGATTTTGGTAATATTTATTGATGATATCATATTTGGAGGAAATGATAATGAAAGTGACAAGTTTGTAGTAGAAATGAAAAAGGAATTTGAGATGAGCATGATAGGATAAATGAAATACTTCCTAGGATTAAAAATTTCATAGGATAACAAAGGAATATTTATTTCTTAAACTAAGTATTTGAAATATTTACTAAAAAGGCTTGGTTTGGAAACATGTAAACCCATTGGAAAACATATGGTAATTGGACAAAAGTTATCTACAAAGGATGAGACACCTAATATTGAGTAGAAGATGTATAGATCCATGATCAAAGGATTGCAATATCTGACTCATACAAGGTTGGATATAGAAAATGTAGTTAGAATTGTTGCAAGATTCCAAGTTGATCCCAGAGAAGCACATTATGCAGCAGTCAAAGGGATATTTAGATGCCTAAAAGGAACATAAAAGTTTGGATTGTGGTATGATAGATCTAATGATTTCATTCTATATGCTTATACTAATGTTAGTTGGGTAGGCAATATGTATAACAAAAGAGCACTAGTGGTGGAGCATTCTTTCTTGGACAAAGATTAGTTTCTTGGCTAAGAAAGAAGTAAGATTGTACCTCACAAAGTAAAATATAAGTAGACTATGTTGCAGTAGAAAATAATTGTAATTAAGTTGTTTGGATGAAGTAGATGCTAAAGGATATAAGAAGAGAATTTAGTGAACCTATTATCATACATTGTGACAACACAAGAATAGTAAATATGTCTAAGAATCCAATTTTACATTCTAAGACTAAGCACATTTCTATCAAGTATCACATGTTGAGAGAGAAAGTTGTAGAAAAAGAAATTAGATTGGAGTATGTGAGCACTAAAGAGAAAATTGTAGATATCTTCACTAAGCCTCTTGCCAAAGAGACTTTTGAGTATTTTCAAGGTATGGTAGGGGTTATGTCCCTTCTTAGATCAGAGTAGATGATGGAAGAGTGCATTAGTCTAGTGTAATAGAGCAATATTATTTATCTAGGCTAATTGCTGATGCTTCTTATATGGGGGAGTATGTATGATGGAAAGTGTCATCTAGGAATCTTGTGTTGTTGTTTTAAATAGTGTCTTTGGACAATTGAGCTAGTTAGAAACAATTGTTGCAGAAATTGTTGGTTGATGAAACCGTTGATATTGATGTCAATGGGGGAGAAGTTTAGCATGAAAAATAGGTTGGAGAAGTACAACATGGAATTTTTATTTGATGTAGAGTACATTGAGATATATCAGTAGGGGAGAATGATTGATGAAGGGGATTTGAAAAGAAAGATTAACAATTTTTTGCAATTGGTATTTTTGGAACTAAATGTCTTTCATCTATGTTGCCATCAATACCAAAGGGGGAGATCATTGGAAGCATGAATGCTGATGATATTTCTATGGGGGAGTATTGTAGAAACATGATCAGATCATTATCATGATGATATGATACATTCATGACTGTGTTTGTCATTGATGTCAACATAGCAATTTTTTATGGTATCTAACAGAAGAACATTCAATAGTGAGGTTAAATGGAGATTATACTAAATAGTGAGGTTAAATGGAGATTATACTAAGTGTCTAGTATATGTAGCTAACCTTAGAAGCACAAGATATTAAGTCTGGAAGAAGTTATGGAAGTTTTGGTAAAGACTATTCTAAGATAGAGTTTATAGAGGAATGTTCTAGTAAACTTGTTATATTTCTTAGCAGATTTGTTATTCTAAGAAGCAAAAGTTAAAGATGTGAAGAAGACATGTTGGTGATGACATGGATGAGTTCTCTTGTCATACTGTTATGTGTACAGAAATATATTCAAGTTGCAAGGTGGAAGATTAATGTTATCACTAAGTGTAACATGTTCTTAATGTGGTTGTATAATAATTAATTGACAAGGTGTAATAGTTGCCTCACAGAATTGTTTTATGGATTTGATATAAAGGAAGGAAATTTTTCTTTATCATGAGGTATGGAAGAAAATTTATTGTAAGCAACACAAAGAGAGGAATGCGAAGTTGATCAGAACAAATTGAAGGTGAAGGAAAATTTGATGCTGACATTTTATTATGTGATCTAAAGTTGGATACTTGGATCTAAGGTTCATGACATGGTCTACAAGGTTTGAAAATGATTGGCCTGGTTGATAGGATAGAAGAAAGAAGTTAAACTAAAGTACATATAATTATTCTACAAGGAATTGTGTATTGTCTTTGATGTCATGCAAATGCCATATCAGTCATTAGATAGAGTCTACTGAGTTCAAAAGGTCAACAAGGCAAAGGATAGAGTCTACTGAGCTCAGAAGGTTAGCAAGGCAAAGGATAGAGTCTACCGATCTCAGAAGGTTAGCAACGAAAAAAATAGAGTCTACCGAGCCCAAAAGGTTAGTAAAGAAAACTTGCAGTATCTTCTGAGTAAATATTTCTTACCAAGATAACTTAGTCATCAAAGGAAATGTGGTAAAAATCATTCTTACCGAGCTCACTCGGTCATCAAAGGAAATGTGGCAGAAATAGTTCTTACCGAGCTCACTCGGTCATCAAAGGAAATGTGGCAAAAGCAGTTCTTACTGAGCTCTCATGAAGGAATTTAGTTCTTATCGAGTAAACTCAAAAACCAAAGGATTTTATAGATATTAAAATGTTAACTGAGTCACGAAGGTTAACCTAGGAAATTTATGGAAGTAGTATTTACCGAGCAGGGTCAGCCAGTAAAGGATTTATGAAATAATGTTTATTTGTTTAGAGTAATATTTGTAGTTGACTGATGTATGGTTTATTGGTAAATGTAACATGTAAATGGGTTGACTTGACAATTTGAATAGTATAATTAAGAGGTCAAGTTGCAAATTCTAAGTGTGAGGTGGAAGTGTGTGTGGAATTAATGTGATATGAAGACTAATTATTATGGAAGTGAATTTGAAGGATGATCAGAGATCATTGAGGAGCAACAAAGCTATACTTTATCAAGGAGGATCTAATAATGGTGAAAAAAGACCTATAGTCAGTAAATTCAGTTGCATCTTATTTAGGTCAATTCATTGTTGCTTTCTAACCATTGTAGCAGTGATTTAAAATCTCTTAACAAAGTTGGTTTAACAACCATTTTGTAAATCTTCTAACAAGGTGAAAATTCAGTTGAATTTTTCTAAAGACCTCTAGCAAGGCCACTCCTAACAAGGTGATTAAATATTCTAATAAGGTCACACCTAATAGTGTGTATTGTAACCTTTAACAAGGTTGGCTCCTAACATGGCTAACTTCAGAAGAGTAGAAAATTGGTGACTAGTTACTTGGTGGTTTTTCCCATATTGGGTTTCCACGTTAAATCTAGTATCTCTTGTGTTCATTTTGTTTTTAGTTACATGCATGAATACCTAAAAAATAAATAATAGTTTAATTTACCGAGTTACAACATTTGTTTACCAAGTATCAACACTAACTAGATCTATAAGACATCTAAGGGATCTACAGATTAATTTTTGTAAATAACTGATTCACCCCCCCCTCTCAATTACTCTACCTTAATTCCAACAATTGGTATCATATCTTTGGGTGCTTACAAGAAAAGATTTCAAGGATCTAAGCTAAAGATTAGGATGTCTTTCAAAAGAGAAATTCAAAGACTTAATAGGGACAACTTCTCAGCATGGTAAGGATTGACGAGGCTTCATCTGCCTTCTATTGGTGATATAGGGCTAAAGTACCTCGATGAAAAATATGAAGAACCTTTTGGTACATTATCTATCAATGATATTGCTGAAAAACATACTCACAAAAACATAATGATAGACATAGCATCTGCTCTGAGTGATGAAGAATTTGATCACATTAAGGATTGCAAAACAACCTTTGAAATGTGGAACAAGCTAAAAGAGATCTATGGAGGAGATGATAATGTGAGAAGAGCCAAAGTAAAAAGTTTGAGAGGACAATTTGATTAAATGATGATGAGAGAGGATGAAAACATTGCAAAGTATGTAGAAAGAGTTAAAGCATGTGTTAGTGCAATCAAAGCATCTAGAGGAGATATATTTGATGAGATAGTTATAAGTAAAGTTCTTAGAACTCTACTTCACATTTATGCAATCAGAGTCTCTGCAATTCAAGAAAGAAGATGTGAAGAAAATCATAAAATAAATTTAGAGGCCATAGTTGGAAGATTGATTGCATTTGAGCTAGACAACTATGACAATTATGTTCCAGCTATCAAGAACATTGAATCAGAATTTGAAGCCAAGTTCTCACTCAAAGAAAAAGGGAAAAGGATGAAGGATCCACAATCAGATAGTGATGAAGAATCAGAACAAAGTTCAGACAGTGATCTTGAGGTTTTTGAAGCTCTACTAGCAAGAAAATATTCAAGAGGCAAATGGAAATACAAAGGCAAGTTTCCTGTACTCTACTTTTCTTGTGAAAAAATTGGACATATTGTAGCTAGGTGCCCAAATAAGCAGAACAAAGATGAGGAGAAAGGTAACAAGTAAAATGGCAAGAAAGATTTCAAATCATTCAAGGATAAAGGTAAGAAAACATGTTTCATGGCTAAAGATTCTAATGATTCTGATGAAGAAGAAGAAGATGAAATTGTCTGCATTGTTGTAAAAGATGAATATGATAATAATGAAGAAATGACACTCATTTCTCATATGAGCAGAAATGATACATGGATCATAGATAGTGGTTGTTCTTATCACATGACTGGTGATAAAACTAAGTTTGAATACTTTGAAGACTATGATGGTGGCAGTGTAAGATTTAGTAACAATGAACCTTGTTGTATAAGAGGAAAAGGAAGAATCTCACTAACCAAGGAACTTGTATGTGATAATGCATATTCGGTAGAAGGACTAAAGCATAATTTGTTGAGTGTGGCACAACTAATCAATAATAGATTCAAAGTAGAATTTATGCATGACAAAGAAAGATTGCTAGATGGAAAAGGAAAGCCGATTGGATCAGGCACTCAAACAAAAGGTAACTTATTTTATCTTGAACTTGGTGAATGTTCATGTTTCATTTCTCAAATTGAAGAAAGTTAGTTATGGAATAGGAGGTTGTGTCATGTAAAATTTGACAACTAAATAAAAATTAGTAAATTCAGGAAAGTAAGAGGTATTCCTTACATAAAGAAACCCGAGGTTGGTCTATGCAAGAATTGTCAAATTGGTAAAATGGGAAAGACTAGTTTTAAAAGCAAGAACTATTAGACTGAAGAAGTTCTAGAAATTGTGCATACTGATTTCTGTAGACCTATTGGCATTGAAAGTTATATTGGTGAAAAATTCTTCATTATGTTTTTTGATGATTATTCAAGAATGATGACTGTCATGTACCTAAGAGAGAAATTAGAAGCATTTGAAAAGTTCAAATGGTATTTGGCTAGAGTAGAAAAGGAAACAGGCAAAAGACTGAAATTCTTAAGGTCTAATAGAGGTGCTGAATTCATTTCACATGAGTTCAATAACTTTTGCATTGAAAGGGGAATCAAAAGATAGGTTTCAACACCTGGAACTCCTGAACAAAATGGAATAGCAGAAAGAAGGAACAAATCTATCATGGATTGTGCAAGAACCTTAATGATTGAGAAGGGAATTGCTATCAAATACTGGAAGGAAGCTATAAGCACTGTAGTTTAGACCTTGAACTAAGTATAGCTGAAAAAAGACTCATTCAAAACACCCAATGAGTTGTGGTATGACTATAAACCTAATGTAAGTTATCTAAAAGTATTTGGAAGAAAATGTTACATTTTGAAAGAATCTAGAAAAGGTAAATTTGATGTAAAAAGTGATGAAGGAATATTTTTGGGATACTCTTGAAAAAGAAAAGCATATAGATGTTTGAAATTATCTACTCACAAAGTCATAGAAAGTGCACATATGAAATTTGACAAGTTTGCAAAAAGAACAGAAGAAGAAAGCAAAAAGGAACCTAAAGACTATAGAAGATTTGTATACATGGAACCTAATACAATGCCAAGTATAAATAACAATTAGGAATCCTCAACTCCAGAGTCTTTATTAATCGAGTCACAAGAAGTTCAAACCGAGTTAGTACCTACCAAGTTGCAAGAATCTGAGTTGCAAATAGAAGCTACTTAGTTAGCATCTACTAAGCTCGAGCAACCAGAATCAGAACCAGAAGTTGAGAGACAGAAGGATAACAATGCAAGTCATTCAAAAGGCAAGGAGCCCGTGTTAGCCAAGTATGTCAGAAAGAATCATGCACTAGATCAGATCATTGGAGATAAATTAGAAGGAATAATGACAATAAGTAAGTTGAAAGGCACTTGTTTACTTGCTGATTTTGAACTTAGAAATGTCAAAGATGCACTAGAAAATGAAAGTTGGATTGAAGCTATGAATGAAGAGATAGAACAGATAGAGAAAAACAAAACATGGACTCTTGTACCTAGACCCAAAGACAAAAATGTGATTGGAACAAAGTGGCTATTGAGAAAAAAACTAAATGAAGATGGTAAGGTATCAAGGAAAAAAGCTAGACTGGTATGCAAAGGATACTCTTAAGAAGAAGGTGTAGACAATGGAGAAACTTTTGCTCCTATTGCAAGATTGGAAGCTGTCAAAACCTTACTTGCATATGCTGCATTCAAAGGATTCAAAGTTTATTAGATGGATGTCAAGTCAAAATTTCTCAATGGCATATTAGATAAAGAGGTTTATATTAAATAACCTAAAGGTTTTTTTGATTCAGACAAGAAGGACATGGTCTACAAATTGCATAAAGCATTATATGGTTTGAAACAAGCCCCTAGAGCATGGTGCATAACTATCTTATTCAGATTGGTTTTCAAAGAACTAATGACAATAGTAGTTTGTACATAAAGGAAGAACCAGATAATAAGATTATTTTGGCAGAAATATTTGTAGATGATACTTTGTTCACAGGAAATGATGATCTTTGCAACGAATTTTTAGAACAAATTAACAAGGAATTTGAAATGTCAATGTTTAGTGAAATCAAATTCTTTGTTGGTCTTCAAATTCAATAGAATAAGAATGACATCTACATCACTCAATCTAAATACATCAAAGAGGTATTGAAAAAGTTTGGTTTGGAAGACTACATATTAGTTGGGACTCCTATGTATACTAGATTAAAACTTATCGAGGATGATGAATCAAAAGAAGTAGATTAGACATTGTATAGATCTATGATTGGAAAGTTGCAATATGTAGTGCACACAAGACCAGACATTGCCCTTGCAGTAGGAATTGTAGAAAGATTCTCAGAAAAACCAAAAGAAAATCACATGATAGCAATCAAAAAGATCATGAGATACTTAAAAGGAACTAAAGAATATGAATTATGGTATAAACTTAGAGGAAATCTAGATTTAAAGGTGTTCACTGATGCAGATTGGGCAAGAAATATTGATGATAGAAAGAGCACAAGTGGAGGAGCTTTCTTTCTTGGAAAAAGATTGGTTTCTTGGACAAGCAAAAAGCAAAATTATACATCTCAATCCACAGCAGAGGCTGAATATGTTGTAGCAGCAGTAAATTGCTCAAACATTGTGTGGTTAAAAAAATTATTGGAAGGTATGAAGAAAGAAATCAAAGAACCTATTGTTATATTTTGTGATAACACAAGTGTAATTAACATCTCCAAGAATCTAGTGATGCATTCAAAAACCAAGCATATTGCCATAAAGTATCACTTTGTTAGAGAATTAGTGAAAGAAAAGGAAATAAGATTGGAATATGTCCATACAAAGGAACAAATTGCTGACATATTCACAAAGCCTTTACCTAAGGATGCATTCTTGTATCTAAGAGGTAAGTTAGGGGTCATTCCCCTATCTAAAGCTCACTAAAATACAATTCTAGTGATGCATCAATAGAAATAGAATTGAAGATTTGTCGGTTAATGTGACAAACAAATGAAGAAATTGCATATGAATCAGTACATCAGATATAATGCTATTCAGTTGTTTCAAGTTGTCTTTGGCATGTGTTGTCAAAGAGGGAGAGTATACTATCATATCTTTCTGAAATTTGCAAAATAATAAGAGTTTGTGTAAGAGGGAGAGATAATTATGAAAGAGGGAGTTTGCTATATTTGAAAAATAAAGTCAAATATTCTGTCAATAAAAGACTTGTTTTCAAATTTCATTTTGCTATGACATGTTGTGTTGCCATCAATGCCAAAGAGGGATATTTTTGGATGTCACACAAATATCATATCAGTCATCAGATAGAGTCTACCAAGATCAGAAGGTTAGCAAGGCAAAGGATAGAGTCTACCAAGCTCAAAAGGTCAGCAAGGCAAAAGACAAAGTCTACCAAGCCCAAAAGGTTAGTAAAGAAAACTTGCAGTGTCTATCGAGTAAATAGTTCTTACCAAGATAACTCAGTCATTAAAGGAAATGTGGTAGAAACCGTTCTTACTAAGCTCACTCGATCATTAAAGGAAATGTGGCAAAAGTAGTTCTTATTGAGCTCACTCTATCATCAAAGGAAATGTGGCAAAAGTAGTTCTTACCAAGCTCTCATGAAGGAATTTAGTTCTTACTAAGTAAACTCAGTAGCCAAAGAATTTTACGGATATTGCAATGTTAATCGAGTCAAGAAGGTTAACTTAGGAAATTTTTGGAAGCTGTATTTACCGAGTAGGGTTGGCCAGTAAGGGATTTCATTGTTTTATGAAATAACATTTATTTTTTTAGAGTAATATTTGTAGCCGACTGATGTATGGTTTATTGGTAAATGTAACATGTAAATGAGCCAACTTGACAATCTGAATGGTATAATTAAGAGGTCAAGCTGCAAATTCTAAGTGTGAGGTGGAAGTGTGTGTGGAATTAATGTGATATGAAGACTGATTATTGTGGAAGCGAATTTGAAGGATGATCAAAGATCATTGAGGAGCAGCAAAGCTATACTTGATCAAGGAGGATCTAATATTGCTAAACAGAGACCTGCAATCAACAAATTTAGTTGCATCTTGTTTAGGTCAATTCATTATTTCTTTCTAACCATTGTAGTAGTGATTTCAAATCTCTTAATAAATTTAGTTTAAGAGCCATTTTGTAAATCCTCTAACAAGGTGACATATCAGTTGAATTGTTCTAAAGACCTCTAGCAAGGCCAGTCCTAACAGGGTGATTAAATCCTCTAACAGGGTCAAACCTAACCATGTGTATTATAACCTTTAATAGGGTTGGTTCCTAATAGGGCTCACTTAAGAAGAATGAAAAATTGGTGACTAGTTACTTGGTGGTTTTTTTTCATATTAGATTTTGACATTAAATTTGGTGTCTCTTGTGTTCATTTTGTTTTCAATTGCATGCATGTTTTCTTGAAGATAAGTAACAATTTAATTTACCTAGTTACATCATTTTTGTTATGTTTATCGAGTATCAACAGTAACTGGATCTTTAAGACATCTAAGGGATCTATGGATTAATTTTTGTAAGTAACTGATTCACCCCCCCTCTCAGTTACTCTACCTTAATTCCAACAATATATATATGTGTGCGTGCGTGCGTGCATGCGTGTGTGTGTGTGTGTGTGTGTCTATATATGGGTCAGTACAAGAAGTTGGGTCTCACTTTTGGCCAAAAAGTGGAAGTGTTTTTCCTATTTTTAAAATTTTTTGTCAATTAATATCAAAATTTGAGGTATTTAGAGATTGAATATTAAAAAATTCTAGAAATAAAATTTTTAGTGTTCGGAATCTAGTTTTTGAATATGTAATTTATTTGTGCACCCATATGATAGATTATATTTTTGGTATGGATCTTTAAAAACCACTTTTTCAAAATGCCTGTTTCAGGACCATACCATGCTTATGTACGGACACCATAATTTGACACAAATAAATGAATTTTTGCAAACCCTTTTAAAGAGAGTTACCTAATACACCTAAGATTGATGACAATACTTTTTCTTAATTTTTAATTGAATAATTTTTTTATTATTAATTATTAATTGGCTATAAAGGTAAATTTTTAAACCTCTCATGTACGAACCACATAATTTGATCAAAATCTCACTTTTTTTTTTCTTTTTTTTTTAACATCAAAAGAATTGTATGTAGATTGATGACATATAAATTAATTTAAGAAAAATTATAAAATAAAAAAGTTATTAAAGTTTTAGTGAATGTCACTTTTTAACATTTAGGAGATAGTTTTGATTAATAAATAATGGAAAAATAGAAAATAAACTAATAACACTATAAAATTTACATTTTTGAAATCAGAAAAACAAGACCTATAATGGGTTTTTGTCTTGTCAAAAAATTCAATAGGAATGACTATAAAAAAATTACGACAATATCAAAAATTGTCGATTAAATGCCTTAGAAAAAAAAAAGAGCACAAAGGCATGGCTTGGTGGGACAAAGCTTATGCCATGCCTTTCCCCAAGGCAAAACCCCATGCAAAAGTTGGAAGCCATACCAAATTCCCGCTCATATCTCACGAATTGGGCACCCAATTTGTAATTCACAAATTGGGTGCCTGACTGCTTTGAACCGTTATACTGACTTTTTAAAAATTGGGTACCCAATTCTATTAAAAATTGGGTACCTAAGTTGTAAACGGGCACCCAATTTTTAAAGAATCGGGTGCCCAATTTTAAAAAAATTTGGTACTTGTTTCTGATGTATCTGTTGGGTCCCAAAAGCTGCCCCACCAACCCAATTTCAATGATTGAAATGATTGAACAATAGTTTCGACCTGCAACACCAAATTTTGTCACACTTATTCTATTTTCTTGTCCTCTTATACAATTTGTAGGCTACTAATTCAAATTCAAAATTGGTGCAAACATGGGATCAAAACAACAAAGAAAGAAAAAAGCAAGAGTTCTAATAGATGAGGAGATTGCAGCAAATAAAGAGAATGAAGCACAACGTCAACGAGAGAGAAGACAGAGAATTAGAGACTTGAACAATGTTTCAAAGGAGAAAGACATTGAAGATACCACGATGGATGAAGAAGTCAAAGAAGAGAACCCAATACAAGAAAATTTAGGTGCACATTCTAATCATGCATTCAATACAAGTGTTTCTCCAAACCTTCGAATTTTCTCTCATGATGAAATTGGTGACTTTTTAGAAGTAGGTTACGATTTAAATGATTTAGATTTTCTTCATGAGAAGCAATTGTCAAATGATCATGCACAAAAAACTCCAATTGAAATGCCTACCCCAAAAGAAATGCCAAGAAAATTTGAAAATGATATTCAAATCCCAAATAATAGAGAAAATAGTAAAGTGTCTAAAAATAAAAATTGCATGAATGTAGACATAGAAACACCAACTACTGAACAAACATGTCAAGATGATAATAAAGTGTCTAAACATAATTTTCATATTCCTAATGATGTGTTAGATAATCTTGAGGGATTGGTTTCATGGAGACAAATTAGGACACATGCTAATAGATTGTATAGGCTTTTTTTTATAATAATAAATTTGGGTTTCAATGTCAGCTAATGTTGCAACTAATTAAAATGTCTAAAATGCAATAAGTAATGAGAAGGTTGGGAATGTATGCAAAACCAAAGAATAAAAATGAGTCTTTAAAACAAGTTGTATCCACTGTTGCTAGTGCCTTTGATGTTATCGGAAAGAGAAGTCGGTCTAAAGATAAGAATGTAGCACGACAAGCAATAACAACAACTTTAGTTAACAAATCAACATCTGACAAAAGATTGATTACCAACATAAGTCGATATCTTTATGTGAATTGTAAGACTTTATAAAGAGCTATAAAGAGAAAGGTTAACTTTGAATGTGATCCAACAAATATTTTATGGACTTCTAGTGGTAGACTCCTGAGATGTGATATGAAACTTACTAGTGAAATCAAAAGTTTGATTAAATTTTTTTGGCATGATAATACAAGAGTATCACCTAATTGAAGAGATATTCTTAAATTGAGAATTGGGTCAAAAATATGTGATCCACATCCTAAACACCTTTTGGACATGACTCAAACTGAATTGTTTAAAAAATTTGTAGATGGTAAGGTATTAAATATTACCATTAGTCAAAGATCTTTTGAAAAGTGTAAACCATGGTATGTAAGGATTAACAAGGAAAGAATCACATGTTGTTGTAAAACTCATATTCAATTTCGTTACCATTATGATGTATTTCAATCTATACGTGGTACCATGCATAGTAAAGAAATGTTGCAAGAATGTGGTATAAAAATACCACCTCAAACTATAAAAGATTTCATATCAGGTTTGTTTTGTAAGCCACCTAATGATCAATACTTTCTTTTCAATGCATGTCTTTCTAGTACATGTGATATGTGCGGCAATCTTTCTTTGTTAGATGAATATTTGCATGAAAATGCTTTGACTACTTTTGGACAACAATTAGTTGAGGTCAAAAGATTCAAAACTATTGAATATCCATTGAAGGATGGGAAGTTTGGAAGAAGGTGTGATCTAGTTATAGATAAAGTTAGTTGTCATGCATTTATAGATGAGTTTAAGAGTATGATCATACCAAAATATGTTAGACACTCTCAATATTCTAGATGGCTTGATGGACAATTTCACATATGCAAGAATAAATTTCCAATTGGTACTATACTTTCAGTTTTTACTTTGCAGAGAACTACACGCTTGCACCGCAAGAAGAGGTACAACCACAATATTACAATTTAGTGCAAGTAACAATTTATGTTCATATAGTTTATAGGCATGCACCTGATAGTACAGAGGAGGATCGAAAAATATTAAGAGAGTACCATTTTTATTTAAGTGAAAATAAACTCCATTCATTTGAGTTTGTCCAATATTGTTTCAAGGTCTTTGATGATAATTTAAAAGAGAGACAAATTCAAATGACACAACATTGGATATGGTCATATAATTGTATAGGACAATTCAAGAACGCTAGAATGTTCTATTGGTTGAGCAGGACACATAAGCAAACTAACATCCAACATGTGTGGAGTTTTTTTGAAGCTGGACATGGTAAAGGAGAACATGATGGTGCTGGTGCATGTGTGAAGAGATCCCTTAGTAAAGAGCAATTAAAATTTGAGGAAAAAGCTAAATTCAAAAATGCACATGAGATTGTCGAATGGTGTAACAAATATTTATACACGGGATCAAGTCAAAACTCTACAATCAAACGTTTCTTCTACCTAGTTGAAGAAAATAATATCCCTTCAAGATATGATTGTGATACAATTAGTGGTTCAGCTAAATGGCAATCATTTAGGAGTTCAAATTCTAACACTTGGACTATATGGAATAGGGAGCTTGCTTGTTTTTGTCAAATTTGTCTTGCAGGTGAATGGGAAGAATGTGAAAATATAGAATGGGTTGAAGATTGGCAACAAAGATCATTAGCACCTACTGAGATGCATTTTGAAGATGATATAGTAAATGAAGGCTAGAATGTTACTTTTGCATCAAAAGACTATGATCATATTTCAGACCTCATAGAACCTGGTATGCACAATTCAATTAGATTTTTTCGATCTCATGCTTCAATTTATATAATTTGCATATGTACACGAGTGATTAAAGTGTTTCTATAATTTATCTTATCTTGTAGGACATGTTTATGCTGTTATTGCACCTAGTGATAATGATTAATAGATTGAGTATTGGCTAGCTAGATGTGTGGAACCTAAGAAAAAAATGACATGTCATCAAGTAGATGATGATGGTTTTGAGTATCCAATCAGGTCTGTTGTTGTAGCTGGCACCTGGCTACGTAGATACCTAACAAGAAGAAATGGTTTGCCAGCATTTGAACACTACCAAACCGAAAAGAAGATTTTACACTATTCTCATTTGGTTGTGGCAACAAATATCAAATTAGAAAGATACAAAGGGAGACCCGCCAATAAGGTATTATGGACAATTTCAATGGACAAGGACGAGACAATCATAGATGCATTGCAAAAGAGAGAGGATGCAGATGGTACAGTGGGATGACTACATTTAAATCAAACACATGTAAGTTTTTTCATTATTGTATTATATATATATATATGTACTTATATAATTTAATTACATGTATTTTTGTGTTGTCAATACCAATTTAAAGAACTTATATACCTCTTGTTCAGGTCTCAATTATAATTTATGCAAATTTAAATGTTAAAGTAGATCGAACATCAACATCTTGTGCAATTTCACATAGTAAGTACATACAAATTACACATATATATTTACATAGTTTAGATACCTTGAATATTAATTTATGTGTTTATTAACATGTGTGTTTTGGTTTTACATTTTTATTTTATAGGACCTCATTTGAAGAGATGTGTTCAACCAATTTTATGTTTCAAATGAGTTCAGTGAACTATAAATATATCATTGACATTGTCTTACATATATTGTGAAATATGTTGTACAAACTAATTCAAAAATGAGAGTTTACTTCTATTTGAAAGTTAAAGGTATGTGCACTTGATAAATTATTATAAATTAATTGTCAATTTGAGTAATGACCTCGTATTTTGTTCCATTACTTTTACATTCAAGCATGTTTAAATTAATGTTTGTTTGAAGTTTCAAATTACTATTGATTGTAATATTAAAAACAAGTCACTTGCACATGATAATTTAAAGATCATTACTCTATGTATTGATTATATGTTAGATCATTACTCATTGTATTCATTGTATTGATTATATCTTTCATTACCAAACAACACATTAAGATCACTTATGATGTACATTGTTAGGTATGTTATCCATACATGTGTGCCTTAAGGGGACATGGGAGTCCTAATAAGTCATTATGTCTGTTATAGGTTATGATAGGTATTCATATGTTTACTACCACATAATAGGTCTTATTAGGTGATAATGAGTCTTACATTACCAAACAACAAATTAAGATCACTTATGATACATTGTTAGGTACGTTATCAATACATTTTTTAATCGAGTAGGTCAATTTTATTTGTATGAATCTCAATGCATAAATTTGATGTGATATTTATCCAATAATGCTCTATAGATAGTTAAAATTATTGTTCATCTTGCATATATACTTACAAAATGTATCATATGTTCATGAATAAAATATGTCAGAATAAAGAAAATGGTTTGAATATACTTAAAATATGGTGAAACATAGTAATATATGTACTACATATGCAAGCATGATAAGAAATCATAAAAAAATATTACATGGTCTAACACACATCATAACATGATCTATGAAGTGAAAAAATACATGGTCTAACATACAATTTTAACTATCCTAACACAAAGTGTACATACATCATAAATAATATATATACATCATAAAAACACAATCTATAGGTGCCAACAAGACCTAATCTATCTGATCGAATTTCCTCTTTGCTCCATGCGAAGAGGAATCAGATCGATCATCATGTGTAATATGAGTCATCTCATCATGTCAGACACCCTGTGAGTAGATGTATCACCCTATGTAACATGAGGCACGTCTCATCATGTACTTGCTTAATTGAAATGGGTCTCAAAATCTAGCTTGAAAATAAATTAAATATTTACTACATAATAAAATAAATTATACCACATGAGATGGGTGTCCCTTAGTGCTGGGAGGAGGCGCACTGTCAAAACTACCAAATGCAACAGTGGTGAGGTCCTGTAATTTACAATACATACATTTTTTTAATTTGATTTTAGAGCATAATGAACTATACATTATGTACATAAATCAGAATACTGACCTCAAATGACAATGTAGGTACCTCCATCTGGCTAAGTCCTATGCTCTCAACAACACTCGTGGTGATGTAGTCCTAAAATTATGGATACATAAACGTTTAGTCAAAATTAAATATACATGAATAATTACAAAGTACATAATTTGTACACTACATTTTTTATACACTATAAATTAAACATGTATATATATAATGTATATATCATACTTGAGTGGTAGCCAATGTCACAGATGTGTCTACAGGTATGCTAGCATGATAATCATAAGATGGAGTCAAAATTAGACTATATCAAGGCCTATATGGATGAGTATGATATCCATGCTCCTGTTTGTAAAATCAAAACACATAAAATATATATACATGTGAGTCAAAATTGTTCAAATTATAAGTTAATAATAATTTACATACATAAAAATAATACAAATTATTTGTCTTCAGTCAAAAGTTCATACCGCATGTATTTGAGGCTATGCCTCAGTGGTAACTGGAGTAGGACTTTTACTAACATTAGTATGTGTAGATGCAGACAATCCCTACAAAATCAAATAAAAAGAACATATGAGCACATTTTATTAAATTCAAATTTGAATGTACATTTTTATAGTGTAATTCAAAATGCATACCGTATAAGGGACGCCAACATCTGTAGGTCTCAGAAAAAGACTATACTACCTCCTAGGAGGAATAAAGTCATCCATCCTCTGCTATTTGAAAAGTACAAATTAATATAGTTAATACAATTACACATGTATGGAGAAAGTAAATAATTATGTGCACTTTATATTTATATTGAAATTAAAATTTTAGCTGCTGCTCTTAACTCTCTCCAGGTTGTCCCTGCTGCATGAGGTCAACAAATGATGACATGTCTATCTCGTAACTACCATCACCATGGGTAGCATATACATCATCATCAAAATCTGCACCCTTAGCATAATGGCCATCCTGTGCTACACCAGGATCGCTCTGGGAGCCTGTGCATATGCCTCCACAACTAGTACAAACATGTCAAAGTGGAGGAGCATGTATCTCCTGCATCCACTACTGTACTAAATTTCTTGAAAGGGCACTCAAATGGGTAAAATCAGATGAAATTGCATGATGATGGTGAGGAGTAGGCACAACAGGTGTAGGAAGAGGTACAAGGGGCTTAGCTCGCCTGTGGTTTCTCATTCTGTCACTTAGCTTTGCCCCAGGCCTATCCTGAGGCATCCCTCTACCAACCCACTGAAATGCTTTCATATCAAAATAGTTGGGTTTCAAACCCAACTCAAACTCAGCCCATAAATTCCTAAGGAAGTACATGGACACCTCATGGTTAGCGTGTGGTGGATGGTCAAATACCATCCACCACCACTCCCAAAAATGTGTTGCTATGCACGGATGTGTACACCACCTAATGGAAATGTGAGGCTTCTTCTCACTAATTGGTTCACCCATCTTAGGGTTTACAAAATAATGTTGAAAATTTCCTTTACCTATATGTAGGTTATAAACCTCTCTGTATGATAAGCCATCAGAGTAGAAGGCATGCATGCTTTCCCTCCATGATCTAAATGAATCGATGTCTAAATCAAAATGATGAATGGAGTCAACCACACCTTGCATGCTATCTGCAAGATGTAGTAGGTGGAGGGGGAGGGGCGGGGGGGGGGGGTGGGTGCCTCTCACATTGGATAGCCTCTATATCACTCATGAGGTCATTGAGGTTACGCCTCATGGTCTCGTGGAGCTCATCTGCAATGGGTGGTGGAGATGTGGGTGGAGGTGGAGGTGGAGGTGGAGGTGGAGGTGGAGGTGGAGGTGGAGATGGAGGTGGCGGAGGTGGGGGTATGGGAGGGGGTGGCGGTGGGTCCATCAAATATAATCTGCATATATATTTAAACAACATAAAACATAAAACACATCAAAAATACATCACAAATAATACATGACAAAATTACTATTTAATAAAATTTAAATCTAAAATTTATCAACTAGATCTATATAAATGTGCACATCTTTATTAAAATCGTATAAATTAAATAAATAAAGTTAAACGCTTAAGTCAAATTAAACATTAAATACTAAATTTATAAGTATGAACTCATTATGGATTATACATGTTCATGTGTTAGAATGAAACAAAGTTAAGATTATGACAAGGTTATGGTTTACAATTTTGTTATGTTAATAGTTTTCATGATGGCTAAGCTTAAGATTATTATAATGATTGCGATCCTTTAATGTTAGGGAACTTACCTAGGATTATGGTTTTAGTTAAAATTATATTTACCTGTATCAGATATTTATTATGGTCCTAAGATGAGAGTTAAGGTTACAATTATCTAACGAAAGCTTAGAGATAGAATTATGATTTGATTAAAAAATATTTATGATTGTAGTTTGAATCCTAACTATTATCCACTTTTTAATGCAAACTATAAGTGTAGATCATGTCAGTAATGAACTAATTTACATGTGAACCCTATGCCTAACCATATAATAATCCTAATTCTAATCATAATCCATAATTCATTACCTTATTAAGCTTTGGCTATCCATTTTATTGCCAAAGTAATCCCTTGGCTATCCATAAAATGGTCCTAATAGATTTATATAGAAGACCAAATTGATTTAAATAAAATGAGTAGGAAGAAGACAAACTTACACCCAATATTCAAGGAGAGAATATTTTAACATACTTAAATTCTACTAACCAAAGTGAGATAATTAGAGTTCCAGTTGTTGAGTTTTCCAAAGATTTTCTTGTTGATATAAAGACACATCTCATTTATATGTTAGGGTTTACTACAAATGGAATCCCTAGGTACCTAACCACTTAATTATGAAATCTCCATCCAATACTATATTTACTACACAAGGTAGGGGACTCAATATTTAGCCCCAATAAGATAGATGTAGAGACATAAATCTTACTACCCGATACAAACAAAAGAGGTCCAATTTGATCATTAAATGACTCGTGTTGCACTCTTCTAGCTTAAAAAGAATACAAATATATTATCAACAAACTATGTACATTAGATACTTATTAATTATTTGGAGAGTAGATCCTCTAACTTTTAGAGACAATTGGTTATCTCTAAGGAGATAATGTAATGATTCAATGTTCAACAATAAAAAATAAAGAGGATGTAAGAGGACACCCTTTCATAATTGATCTAGAGAGTCCTAAAAATTATGATCTAACCCCATTAATTTCTTTACTAAAACCTTGACACCAATCATAAGAGAGGACACCATTTGACATTTAATATTGGATGGAGGGCTTGCAACATCATCATAGTGAAACTCCATTCCACCCTTTTGTAGACATTTTCATAATCAATTACTTGAGCATATATGCCTACACTCTATCCTAGAAATGTTTCCCAATCCAAAGTCTTCTAATACGTTATCAAGTTCTCCAATATGCATAAATATCCTTAACAAAACACTTTTGTGTAGGGTTAATGATCTTGGGTAGGATATCTTCTAGTCTAGAGGCTAAGACCTTGGCAATAATTATTTTGTATGATACACATTTAGGAGTGTCCTATCTCTAATTTTTAATGAGATTCTTATCTCCCCTTGGGGATCAATTGATTACTTGACCTAGGGATTTTATGAGCCCTCTGTTGATCACTTGATCAATTTTATGAGCCCTCCATTGATTACTTGATGTAGGGATTTCTCATTACTAATTTTTTGGATGGAGGAGTTGATTTATGATAGAAATGGGTTTATCACTTGGAATAATGCATCTTCATTCTAGGAATGATGGTTCTCATTGTATCCCTATCTTCTAAATCATTTTGAACTATCATTGTCTTCTAACCAAAAAAATTGATAGTAAAATTAGGAAAAAGATCTTACTATAAATATCACTAGGGGGTGGGTATTTCTTTATATAGAATAAGGAAATATTTTGTTATGTGGCCTTCCATTCTGCAAAGGTAATAAACATTTAGGCTACCCATCCAAGGGTCTAGTCTAGGCTCCTACTCGCACTGATGTGGACGCCTCCACCTCTTGATGGTCAGGGAGGGTTACTTAATTAGATGCCTGATTCGTTCAAGTCTCTTCTAATTTTTTTTATGATGTATCATTTTGAGACCTTGATATCAATGTTGAATTAGTTTTAGGATTAGGGTTCAATTTGGTTTGTACTATTCGATTAGGTTTACATGCTTAGGTTTCAATTAGGACAAGAGTTAATAAATTGAATTAAGTTTTAAAGTGCTAAATTTGGTTTTAGATATAGAATTATAGTTAGATATTTTACATTAAAAACCAATATTAATTCAAAAAAGTTAGGTTTGAATTTTGTTTTAAAGTGTTCAATATATTATTGAGTTCTAGTTTAGGGTGATTTGGTTTAGTCTTAAGGTCAATGTTTAACTTGGTTCAATCTTCTAGGGTAATGGTTCAATTTGGTTAATGGTTAGGGAAAGGATTTTTAAGGTTAAATTCAAGGTTTCTACTCTCAAGTTGGGATATATAATTAGGTTTATGATCATGGTTTAATTCAATTTGGTTTATAAGTATAATATTAATTAGTTAAGGGCTAGGGTTACCTTTCAATCTTAGGGTTTGACATTTATAAAATTAGTACTGAAGGTAAGATAGGAAAGTTATTTAATTATTTATATATTACCTGGTGTGGGTTTTAGCAAATTAAGATTAAGGCTAAGATGATAGTAAGGGTTATGATTAGAGTTAAATTCAATACAAATTGACATTATAGAACTAATCCTAAATGACGCCCAGCCAAGGGATCCAAAGAACTAATCAAAAGTTTTACTAAGCAAGCAATAACATACATCTAATAATTTACATTTATAAAAAACATAAGAGATTGCATTCCTTAATGAGCACATTTACATTTCATTTTTAAATAATTGTAAACTACTAAAAGTAAAATAAATAACACATCCACATGAAAGTTCATATTAACTACTTCAGTTCAATCCATTTAAATAATTTATATACATTTGTTCCGAATGCCACTTGGCAAATTAATTCAGAATGCACAATCATCCACTGTACATGTCATAGGGTATGAAAGGCTGAAAGAATGTACATTTATAAAATAGTTTACATCATCCATTTTCGATCCATGAAACAAAGTACAATATAATTTAAGTAAAATCATTTTAAATACTATAAGTTTTTTGTTTGGATCCCTTGGCGGGCTGTTATGTGATTAAGTATTTTATATATGTTTAGGGTTTTATTTATATGGTTAGGTCGAGATTATAGTTTAAACAATGAATTTAGGTCGAGGTTATATGGTTTTAGGTCGAGGTTATATTTATTTCTAAAATTACATGTTTGAACAATAAATTTACATCTAATCTAATCATTCAACATTGTAATAAATACATAAATTAAATACATTTCATAACATCTAAAATAATAATTTTTTAAATAAACATTTACGAAACTATATTTTAATTAACAAATACAAAAATTTAAACATTTAAGTTCATTAACAATGTAAATTTATAATTTTACGTACATATTAAAAGTGAAAAAATAATAAATTAACATACATATTAAATTGAAAATTGAAAAAAAAAAAGTAAAATAGTATAAAACATATTAAAATACTTGTGTATTGAAAACTAGCAGCAAGGGGGTAGTCAGTAGGGCTGAAAAATGGGCTCCCATTTTTGAGGTCATGAAAATGACCTCAAAAATCCTAAAAAAGTGCTTATATAAACTTTTACAAATCGAGTGCCCTATTTCTAAGCAATTGGGTACCTGATTTTTTAAAACTCGGGTACCCGATTCTTAAAAAGGTGGGCGCCTGATAGTTAAGTGGCTCGGGCACCTGATCCATTTTGAATATCAGGTACCCAAATTTTAAAATTTAGCTCGGGTGCCCGAAGTGTAATTTTAGAAACAGGTACCTGATTTTTTAAAAATCAGGTACTCATTTTTGAGAAGTACAATTTCGTGGATGTGACTTCCGTGAAATTGCGACCCAACTTCTTGCAGTCACCCATATATATATATATATATATATATATATATACAATTTTATTTTTTTATTTTGTAGTTTTAGTTTTGTTACATAGTTTGTAGTTTTAGTTTTTTAGTCCTAGATTTGAGGTGATAGCTTTAAATCTTTAGATTTAAGTTTAAAATAAAGTATCCATTTTTAGTTTTTAATATTTAGATTCTAGTTGGTTTTAACGTGATGTTTTTGATTTTTCATTTAATAATTAGATTTAGTTTCAAATTTTGTTAGTTTTATTTTTTCTTTTATATTGCGTGTTTTTTATAATGTATTTATGCGCATTAAGGTTGTTAGTTCTTCTGTTGTTATAGTGATGTATTAAATTTGTTAGAGTTTGTTATATATATACTATTTTTATTATTTTTATATTTAGTAATTTAATATAGTTTGTAATTTTAGTTTTAGATTTAGGTTCACAGCTTTATATTTATAGATTTTAAGTTTATAATATTTAGTTTTAAAGTTGGTTTTAACATGTTGATTTAGGTTTCCCATTTATTGTTTAGATTTAGTTTTAAATATTGTTATAATTACCTTTTCCCTTATAATGCATGTATTTAATTAGGTATTAATGCACATTAGGTTGTTAAATCTACTCTATTTTTATATTGATATATTATATTTGTTAGATTTAGTTTATTACACACACACACACACACACACACACACACACACACACACACACACACACACACACACACACACACACACTCGCGAGTGTATTTTCCCACATTCGTATATATTTTTATATTCATTAATTTAAAATTTTTTACTTTTATTTATTCTCTATGTTTTCCTTTGTTACATCTATTTGGCTTTATATTGTGTAACATCATCCATAAATAATTAGGCTTTGAGTTCTTAATATATTTTTAAATTTACTCTCTTCTCTTTATTTTATTCTTTGTATTGTGTGCTCCTTCTCCTTTCTCTCCTTTTTATTCCTCTTGGGCTTAGCTAGTCTACATACATCTCACATCCTTCTCTCATCTCGATGATGGATCACAGAGTGTGATCCAAAACATTGATGCTAAAAAGACATACACAATCAAATCTAGAAGCATAATCTCATCAATTATGGATTGTGGAAATCTGATATTGTTAAATAAGATTCAAAGTCTCCTAATAGGGACTCATATGTACTAAATGTTGTAATAGACTAGTATCAGGGTCCATCCTCTAATAAGGAATATTTATATTAGTACATCATCTTCTGGGCATCATTCCCACCAGGGTTTTCACTCTAATCAAGGGTTTCCCTAGTTAACATATCTAGTGTAATTATCTATGTGCATCTTTGTTATGGTTTCTATTTACTTTGGTTGAATGGATAAGATTGTTTAAAGTTGATAAATTTTTTAATTATTGGATAAATGATTCACCCCCCTCTCAATTATCTTGGTGGACTATTGTTTCTAACATTTTCATCATCAAACACCTACCAAGAAACTTCATTATTGGGAATATTGGATTTGAATTAAACTTCCACTTTATAGATTTGATATTTGAAGTTAGGATGTGGTAAGAGAAAAGATGTAGAGACTGCTAGAGAATTAGCTCTTGAATTGAATTCCCTTGATACTGTTATAATTAAGAAAGCATCTAAACTTTCAATTTCATCCCACACCTTATTATGATAGTTTGTATATCTTTGGTTATTTATTGCATATTGGTTCTTCACCTACTTTACCACCAATTCTGAATCTCCTTGAACTTTGAGTATCTTGACACCTTTCTATTTTGGCACAATTATACCAAGGAGAAGGGCTTCATACTTTGGAGTATTGTTAGTATTCTTGAAATCTAACTTGTATGCAAAAAAAATGTTTCTCCACTAGGTGATGTCAATGTTGGAAGCATGAATTCTAATGATATTCCTATGGAAAAGTATTGCAGAAATATTATTTTGATGATATGTTACATTCATAACTGTGTTTGTCATTGATGTCAATATATCAGTTTTCTCTGGTATCTAACAGAAGAATAATAGTAAAGATCAAGTTGGTATGGATAGATCATTGAGAATTTTCACTAGTGAGGTTAATGAAAGATACTACTAAGTGTCTATCATATCTAGCTAACCTTGAGTGCATAAGATATTAAGTTTGGAAGAAGCTATGCAAGTTTTGGTGAAGACTATTCTAGAAAGAGTTTATAGAGGCATGTTTTGGTAAAATTGTTATATCTCTTAATAGAGTTTTTTTTTTGAGAAGCAAGGTTAAAGGAGTGTAGAAGACATGTCAGAGATGATGTGGCTAAGATCGCTCATCAAAATATTACATCTATAGAAAGTTATTCAAGTTACAAGGTGAAAAATTAATGTTATTTCTAAGTATAATTTGTTCTTAATGAGGTCTTATAATAATTAATTGAGAAGGTGTAATAGTTGTCTTAGGGAATTGTTTTATGGATTCGGTATAAAGGACGAACATTTTCCTTTTTTACGTATGAACAATTGCATGAAGCACAAAGAGTAGAATAGAAGAAAAACAAGTTGATACATTACGATAAGTAGAGAAGAGTGAAGTTGGAGAAAAATTCATTAATGAGGTTTTATTTGAGATCTAAGGTTTGATATTTTGATCTCAGGTGCGTGTCTTGGTCTTCAATGTCTAATAATAATTGGTTCAGTTGATAGGATAGAGGAAAGAGGATAAAGCAAAATACAAACAATGATTTTGTAAGGAATAATTGAGAGATTAGTTGGACAATGATTAGTGGTCTTTCCCTAGAAGCTATTTGGACAGTGGGTCCTTCTACCTTCTACAACTCCTAATAGGGTTGGAATCTCCTAATAGGGAATCTTATGTATTGAATGTGTGTATAGACTCCTAATAGGGCCCATCCTCTAACAAGGAATATATATATATATATATATAAGTAGATTTTTGTGGGCATCATTAACACTGGCATTTTCCCTCTAACCAAGGGTCTCCCTAGTTAAAAAATATGGTATAATTATGTATCTGTATCTTGTTATGGTTGCTATTTACTTTGATTGAATGGTTAAGATTAATTGAGGTTGATAAATGTTTTAATTGGATAACTAATTCAACGCCCCTCTTAGTTATCTTGGTGGACTATTATTTCTAACAATTGGCATTAGAGCAATAGGTCCTTGAAGATAAAGTTTAACAACTTTGGGAGATCCATGGCTAACATATTTAGAAAGGATAGTCTGAAGTTTGATGGAAAAAATTATGATAGCTACAAGGAAAAGATGAAGACACATATGCTATGTATGGGTCCAAGATATTGGATCTTGACAAATATGAAAAAAAATTATTGTTTAAAGTGCACTAGAAAATTGTACTAAGGATGAGAGAGAACTTTTCATGTGCAACATGAGAACTAGAGAAACACTATTGTCTACACTTATTGAAATAAAGTACAACAAGGTTAAAAAAATTGATACTTCTCATAAGATTTTGAAATCTTTGGAAAATAGTTTTGAAGGTGATGAACATTCTAAGAAATTGAGGCTACAAAACTAGATTTTTTCATTTCAAGATGCTAAAATGATGGATGATGAATCTATAAGAACATATGTAGGTAGAATGTTAGAAATTACTATAGGTATCAGATCTCAAGGAGGAACCAAGGAAGATGATGAGGTGATTTGGAAGATATTGAAGAGTTTAGCACCACCATTTGAGAAGGCAGTTAAAATGATACAACTATTGATCTCTTGTACCAAAGATTTCACCAAGGAAACATTACTTGGGAGACTTGAAGTAGTTAAGAATGAGCTTAGATAGTCTGTAGAATTGTCTAGAATAGAGACAACTTTTAGTGCCCTAAACATTCAACCTAGTCCATCAAGGAGCACAAGTCCTAGAGGAGATTTTGCTAGCAACAACAGATGTGATGAAGACAAAAAGATAGAAGGAGTAGCCCTTATTGTAAGAAGAGAAAAATATGGTAAGGAAATCTTTAAATGTTGGAATTGTAATAAGTTTTTTCATTATACATCTAAGTGCCCTAAAAGAGAGAAAATGTATAAAAGAAAGTTCAAAACTAGAAGAGATATAGATTGTTTGTATGCCAATGAAGAAGATGAATCTGATGAACAAGTAGTAAGTGCTAGTGATGATGAAATAGGATTTATGGATATTAGAGAAGAAAGTCTAGACAAAATGGATTTGGTATCATAGGTGGAAAATAAATTTGATTGGATAATTTATAGTGGTTGTTCACATCATAGGGTTGGTGATATGAACAAGTTTGTTGACTTAAAAAGTTATGATGGAGGCATTGTTGGAGTTGGAAACAATGTAGCTTGCCATGTTAAAGGTATTGGATCTATAACTCTTGATGATAAGACTAATACTGATAATGTATATTTTGTTGATGGTTTCAAAAATGATTTTTTAAGTATTGGAAAACTAGTGGATAAAGGTTGTCAGTTGTAGTTCATAGAGAAGACATGCATGATCAAAGACAAGGATGGAAAGGTAATTGGAACAAGAACTAGATCTAGAGGTAATGTATTTCAATTGAATTCCACTAAAATGACATGTTTGGTTGCAAAGGTAGATGACTATTATAAGTAAGCTATGAAAGAAGAATTGGATCAGATAGCAAAGAATGAGATATGGGAATTGGTCCTTAGACTAGTAGACAAGAATGTGATAGGAACAAAATGGCTATTTAGGAACAAGATGAATGAACGAGGTGAAGTTGTAAGGCACAAAATAAGATTGGTATGTAAAGGTTACTCACAACAAGAAGGAATAGACTATGATGAAACCTATGCTCTTGTGTTAAGAATTGAAGTAGTAAGGTTATTCATAGCCTATGTTGAACATAAGAAATTCAAAGTGTATTAGATGGATGTCAAGTCAACATTTCTAAATGGAGAACATGAAGAAGAGGTATACATAGAACAAAATGAAGGTTTTCCTTTAATAGATGACAAGGACATGGTATGCAAATTAAAGAAAGAATTGTATGGCTTGAAACAAGCACCCAAAACCTAGTATGCAAGGTTGGACAAGCATTTGACAAAACTTGGATTTAGCAAAGGTATGGCAGACATTAATCTATACTAGAGAAAAATAGATGATGGATTTGATAATTTTGGTAATATTTGTTGATGATATCATATTTAGAGGAGATGATGATGAAAGTTACAAGTTTGTAGAAGAAATGAAGAAGGAATTTGAAATGAGCATGATAGGAGAAATGAAATACTTCCTAGGATTATAGATTATGTAGGATAAAGAAGGAAACTTTATTTCTCAGACTAAGTATTTGAAAGAACTATTGAAAAGGTTTAGTTTGGAAAAATGTAAACTAGTTGGAACACCTATGATAATCAAAGACAAGTTATCTACAAAGGATGGGACACCTACTATTGAGTAGAAGAAGTATAGATCTATGATTAGAGTATTACAATATCCAACTCACACAAGGCTAGATATAGAAAATGTAGTTGGAATTATTGCAATACTCCAAGCTAATTGAAAAGAAGTTTTATGTAGCAGTTAAAAGGATATTTAGATATCTAAAGGGAACACTAGAGTTTAGATTGTGGTTTGATAGATCTAATGATTTCACTTTATATGCTTATACTAATGTCGATTGGGAAGGAAGTATGGATGATAGAAAGAACACCAGTGGTGGAGCATTCTTTCTTGAAGGAAGATTGGTTTCCTAGTTAAGCAAGAAGAAGGACTATACTTCATAGAGTACAATAGAGGTAGAATATCTTGTAGTAGCAAACAATTATAATCAAGTTGTTTGGATGAAGAAAATTTTGAAGGATATAAGGATAGAATTTAGTGAGCCTATTGTCATACATTATGATAACACAAGCACAATGAATATGTCTAAGAATCTAGTGTTGCATTCTAAGACTAAGAACATTTATATTAAATATCATATCCTAAGAGAGAACTTTTTAGAAAAGAAAATCAAATTGGAGTATGTAAGCACCAAAGAGAAAATTGTAGATATTGTCACCAAGCCTCTTTCCAAAGAGACTTTTGAGTATTTGTGAGGTATGCTAGGGGTTATGACCCTACCTACATCAAAGTAGATGATGCAAGAGTGCATTAGTGCATTGATACAAAGAATTATTATTTGTATGGACTAAATGTTGATGCTTCTTTTATGGGGGAGTATTTTTTATGGATAGAGTCATCTAGGACTCTTGATAGATGTTGGTTTGAACAATGTCTTTGGACACTTGAGCAGGTTAGAGACAATTGTTGTAGTGATAGATGGTTGCTTAAACCTTTGACATTGATGTCAATCGGAGAGATATTACAACATGAAAAACATTTTGATATAGAGCACATTGAGGAGAAGCATATATGATTGATGAAAAAGATTTGAAAAGAAAGCATAACAATCTTTAATAGTTGGTATTCTTGGAACTAGATGTTTTTCATCTATGTTGCCATCAATGCCAAAGGGGGAAATTTTTGGAACATTGACTGCTAATGATATTCATATGAGGGAGAATTGTAGAAACATTATTTTGATGATATGTTACATTCATGGCTGTGTTTTCCATTGATGTCACCATAACAATTTTTTGTGGTATCTGATAGAAGAACAATAGTAAAAATCAAGTTGGCACGAATAGATTGTTGAGATTTTTCATTAGCAAGGCTAATGGAAGATATTACTAAGTGTCTACCATATTTAGCTAACCTTGGGTGCATAATATATTAATTTTGGAAGAAGTTATGCAAGTTTTGGTGAAAACTATTTAGAGATAGAGTTTACAAAAGCATGTTTTGGTAAACTTGTTATATCTCTTAACAAAGCTATTATTCTAAGAAGCAATCTTAAAGGCATGCAAAAGACATGTTTTATATGACATGGCTAAGCTCACTCATCATAATATTACACATACAAAAATTTATTCAAGTTACAAGGTGATAGATTAATGTTATCACTAAGTATAACGTGTTCTTAATGAGGTCCTATAATAATTAATTGAGAAGGTGTAATAGCCAACTTATGGAATTGTTTTATGGATTCATTATAAAGGAAGGATATTTTACTTTGTTATTTATGAATGATTGCATGAAGAAAAAAGAGAGGAATAGAAGAGAAAAAAGTTGATATGCAAGGATAAGCAGAGTAGAGTGAAGTTGGAGAAAACTTTGTTGCCAAGGTTTTATTCGAGATCCAAGGTTTGATATTTGGATCTGAGGTTTGTGACCTAGTCTACAAGGTTTGAAAATGATTGGTTTGGTTGAAAGGATAGAGGAAATAGGATAAAGTAGAATATGAACAATTATTCTACAAGGAATAGTTGAGAGATTAGTTGGGCAGTGAAGTTCAGTGGTCTTACCCCAGAAGCTGTTTGGACAGTGGGTCCTTCTACCTTTTACAACTCCTAATAGGGTTGGAATCTCCTAAAAGGGATTCAAAGTCTCCTAACAAGGACTCTCATGTACTAAATGTGTTTATAGACTCCTAATAGGGTCCATCCTCTAAAAAGGAATATATATATATATATATATCAGTATATCTTTGTGTGCATCATTCCCAATGCCATTTTCCCTCTGATTAGGGGTTTTCCTAGTTTAAAAAATGGTGTAATTGTGTATGTGTATCTTGATATGGTTTTTGTTTACTTTGATTGAATAGTTAAGATTAATTAAGGTTGATAAATTTTTTAATTGGATAATTGATTCACCCCCCCTCTTAGTTATCTTGGTGGACTATTATTTCTAATAGTCAAAATCATTCCCACACCTGAACCAACATTAACACAACTAGCTTCAAATTCCAAAGTCCATAACTATTAACCATTAGTCTACTCTAATTCTTCTTGAATATTAGGGGTATCAAAAAATAACATATAATTACCAAACTACATTTCTTGGTATAGGATTTGGGACCTAGGATCATCTGATTTTAGGACAATGAATTTTGCCTTTTCTTCTTGTTATAATTTCACCTTTTTGTCTCCAACTTGCATGATGGCATGGGACTATTCTAATTTTATTTCTCCCCTCATGTCCTTGCAAGAAAATTCTACTTAGGAGCATTTTATAACTTGCAAGGATGTCTACCACTAGGATGGTGAGTTTAAGTCACTTAAAATGATAGGCAGCTAGGGAAACTTGAGCATCTTTTATCTGTACAAGAAAGGGTACTTGTTTTGAATCCATTGAGTAATAATGACCAAAAGTTTTAGTCAGGGGTAGACTTAGAGCTTTAGCTACAGAGGCAAGCATCACATTATCAGGATCCCCTGAGTCTATGATGCAATTACTAAACCTATTTTAATTAATAAACAAGGAAATGTAAAAATGATCTAGTTTTTGATTGGGAGAAGTAGTTAAGACAATACACTCTTCTTCTTGAATAAACTTAGGTAGTGCAAGATATTCATTAGGAAAAGAGATTCCACTAGTGTTGGCTTTGTTATCATGATAAACATTAGCATTCATACTATCATGACCTCCATCTTTATTATTAAAATTCTTAATAAGTCTTTGGAGCTGATTAGAGTTAGACTTCAAATAATATAGTGGAGATATTTAAATTTTCACCTCTTCATAGTATTGTATTATATCCAAAGAATTAGATGACTTACCTTTGTGTTCCTTTTGTGAAGTTGAAGGTATCATTCCACTAGCTCTAGCTTCTTTATTTGATGATGCATGAACTAAATTGGAGGTTTGATTCTTATTCTTCTGACCCCTAGTCATGATTGTAAACTAAGGTCCATCTAGAGTTTCAAAATAGTCTCCTCCAATTTCTTATTCTAATTCATACTCTAAATTAAAAAAATTAGAGTCACCACAAGGAGTATGATCATCTTCACATTCTAGATATTCCACTATTTTTTCTTTATTGTCCACCATCTATTTATACCTGATCATGTTAGCATATGTATCTCCATCATGATCTTCGCTTAAGTGGAAAACACACATGTTTTGTCTCTTTGGAGCAGCCTCAATTTCTAACTTGTATTGAGAAGGTGGTATCTACAAAGTCTTACCTCCATTTGGATGTCTAGAACCTTCTTAATAAGATTGATGAAAAGAATGAATAGGCCTATCGATTTGTTTCTTCAATGAAATAATCTCATTTGACAACTTTTGGAGCATGGCCTCTATGTTATTTGAAGTGCTATCTACATTCCCCATTGTTCCAAATTGAAGTCCTCACTTTCATTTACTAGAGGATATCATGTCATCTTCCATCTCCATAGCTAATGTTTGCATAACTTGTAAATTTTATACAATCTATCTTCTAATTTGATATTCTAGATCATGGGGAATAGAGTTGATGTAGAAGGTTTTCTTATTATCTTTTGTTGGTGCACTTGCAGTAGGTATTCTCTTGATGGGTTTGTTAAACTTTGTATTAAAGTCTTTCATAGAAACTAATGGTTCTTTCTTCTTTGTGCCAATTGTAGGAACAAAACTTGTGCATCTTCTATACTTTTATAGAATTCTTCAGACCTTTGCTTCATGTAATTCCAATCTGTGATGCACCCTATAGGTAAATCTTGGAGCCAAATAGAAGCATTATCTACAAGAGTATCCACAAACATCCTAACCACCACATGTTCATGTTAAGGATTCATTAAACCATAGGCTTTATGAAAAGCACTTAGGTATTGTTTTGTAGAGATGGTGCCATCACCATTGAATCTTGGGAAAATTTTCCTTGACATTCTTGGAGAATCATTATTAGTTACAAAGGTGAGAGGACCAATTGCATTTCCCCAAGGGACTACCATAGCTGTTGGTACAATGATATGATTTTTTTGGAAAGTGACTAAAATAGGGAGTGCTACACCAATCAACAACAAAGCATCAAAAGTAGGAGGAATAGAAGTTCTTGCAATAGGAGGTGAAGAAGATTGAATTTTCCTTGTTCTAGTAGGAATGACTATAGGAAAGTGAGTTTCTTAGAGCTTCTTGAAAGTTAGCTTTCTTGAGTTCTTTTTATAGTAGGTCAATCCTTCCTCTTTCCCTAGCACTCCTAGTATACCTGGGATCCAGGATGAATCAGTTATTTAGAAAATGGTTTTTTGAGTTTACCTTGACCTCGATGATCAAGGAAAATTTACTAATATTCAACTTTGAGTTAGCTTGTCTTTTCTTAGTAGGTTGAGGCTATAAAACTGGTATTACGTTCTTATGGAAAACACCTCACACCCACAAGACCTATCTTGCCACTCAAAAAAATAAGGATTTAGAGTGCAAACTAATTATGAAGAGAAGTTCTTTAGAGTTTTCATTTTGAATTCTCCCCAATAGAGTCACCAAAAATTGTTGGTTAACAATTTTTTCTCCTATTAGATTGTATAACCTGACTATTTTAATGCCCAATGTTTTGGAGAAACAAAATGATGTCACCAGTAAATGAGTCAGTGTATGTGTTCTATCACTACCCTCTGAATTACAAGGTACAACTCCCTTAGGATTTTCAATGATGTGCAATGAATATGTCTTTATTAGATAAGATTTTATGAAAAAATAAGCTCTTAACCTAAGAGTAGTAAAGGCTAATCAAATTTCTTGTAGACACACTTAATTTAGGAAAAATGAATTAGGACAACCTATCACACCCAATGGAATTACTATAGTAGATTGTCTTGAGATTTTATGACCCTTACTCCTATTATAAATGTAGACTAATCATCTAACTAAAAAAGATTAAAGGAAGAAGAGATGCACATGAAGGAAAATGAAATTGCTTTAACTATTAGGCTCAGGTGAAATGGAATCCAACAAATTTCTAATAGATTCATCCACATTTATTCTTCAATTTCTAATGAAACTACTTTAACATGCCATGAAACAAACAAGGGAAGAAGTAGAACCACATATGAAAAGATAAATGGAATTACCTAAACTATAAATACTATAGTGAAATGGAATCCACATGGTTATCACAAAATTACATTTAATTGTCCTTCAACTCTCAATGTAGAACTAATCTATGAAATGAGCAACAAAACATGAAGAAAAAATAGGGTAAATGGAATTACAGAACCAATTCAATATCAAGTTTTCCAACCTTTGTATTATTAGAAGAAAATAAATTTATAGTTTTCTGTCATTCATCAGTTCTAGTAGAGAAATAGTCACACAATAGGAAGAAAATATGAATAAAATATGAAAATATCTAATTTGGAACATGGTTTAAACACATGGCATTTTTCCTAGCGATGATCTTGATCCCATGGTAACTCTAAGAACACTTGGTAACTTTTTATCTTCATGCGGCTTCAGGTAACCATGTTAAAATCTTCATTTCCTTCATATTCTTCTATTGATGAAAAATTCATAAAATTTGTATCTCAACGGTCACAACAATTTTGAATTTTGGTCATCAATCTTAAACCAATGATCATGATGAAAACCTAGAAATTTCCCATTATGAATTTTTCTATGGTTCCACTTGTGTACATGTGTTGAATCATCATTATGTTGATATGATTATTTCTCTTGCATCTTTTGGAAGCAACATAATGACAAGAGTTGATCTTATCAAGATTTGACAGTTGCAAAAAAGACCTTGATTCTCTTGTTTTCTTTTCAGTGTGGGTCCACCTTCCAGCTATGTACATCATGGTAGGCAAGTGACACTATTTCATTGCTTGGAGAATCTTATGACTACAGAATGTGATGGGCCCATTGAGACATGCATTGCTCTGTCGCTATGTGATCACCATAATTAACAATTGAGCAACTTTACATGGCAACAAAATGATAGCCATAGATCTTTTCTCAAATAAACAATCCTTATTGTGTTCTTTAATTACTACACATGACTTAAAGAAGGTCCTACTTCAGTTGTGTCCCATGGATAGGTTTCAACTTGTTGTTATCTTGCCATGACTATTCCTCGTATAACTTTGGAAAGAAAAAAAATGACAAGCATGGATCTTTTAAGATTTAACAACTAAGAAGATGCATTACTAGACACTTTATAATGCCATCTTAAAACACTATCTATCAATCTAGTCTTCATTTGATAGTTGTGACTTATTTCCAAGGTGACTTGACTATTCAACTCAATGACATGGATGTTTAGATGTGTTTTAGATCATCAATTCGATTTCATCTTTTCTATTTGCCACCTTTGACTATGTTCTTCACTATTTCTACATCTTTTCGTGTTCACTATGCATTAAACTAAATTGATCTTGCTTCTAGCTTATTTTTATGATCTGCATATCATTCTTTAGCCTTTTTCCTCATATTTTTCATTGCCATTTGCTTTGAATATGCCAGCAATTTCTCCATTCTACTTGTATTATGCCTTCAATGAAACACTTGATCATAGAGTTAGGTTTTTTGAACCATTTCCCTCTCATCTATGAAATGCATAAACTTACCCTCCCTTTCCTAATCACCTAATATGAACGAATGCATTAGATTTCATTTTGAATACCCACCTAGGTGCACACAAAGGGATAGATGAGAAGAGAAGTTCCTTATGGGAAATCTAGACACAGACATGACATCACATTGACTCAGCCCTAATCCTAAATATTTGAAAAATATAGGGGGATAGAAATCATGGAAACAAACAAATGATTTGAGGATGAACCCTTGGGCCCCTTATATACTCTTTTGACCTAATTTTGATCTAATTTTTGAACACTTAATATATCCATAAAAACTACATCATTACCTAATTTCAACATCCTAGATCCATTTTCGGGATCAAAATAAAAATACACCTTTATCTTGATGGTCAAATTTACATTTAAAAATCTATCTTGTTTTGCATAGTTGATTGACCCTTATGAGGCTAATCATTTGATCCTTTTGGGGCGATCCTCATTTCTTCATTTCTTCATCATTTCTACTCTCTTCATCTTTCTTCCTATTTATTCCATTTCACTTTCATTTCATCATTCTTCTTCTTTTGATCTAATTTTTACAGTTTCTCTTTTTGGTAAATCTTGGTCAAACTTGAGAACAATATCAATACCTAGTGGTCAACCTTCACTATTCATCTTGTATTTATCATCATAGGCCTTATCTTATCTCAATTTGATCAAATCCATCTCATTTTTCATATCCTCTACTTCATTTCAATTTCAATCTCGAGGGGGTAGGAGCACTATTTCTACACAATGATTGTACTACATCTATCTGCTTTGGATTTTTTATTATCCATCTTATCATTATGAGTCCTAATTTATCTTGACTTGATATGTTTACTTTCTCTTGAATTATCTACTTTTATGTATTAGTTCTCACCTCATCATTATGGATTTTAATTCATCTTGACTTGACTATCTATCTTGGAGTTATTAGTACTCATATTATCATTATGGGTTTTGATTCATCCTATCCTTAGCTACTATTTTGGAATCATCATTCTTTGATGTAATGTATTCCCATATCAATCACACATTAGTCAAAGAGGGGAAAATGTAATCATCCAAAAATGGTCTAGTAGCCTATGAGGTCCCTTTCTACATTATCAAATTTCTATGTTCTATACTATATTTCTTTTATCTATCATCTTTGATCAAATCTTGATTTAATTCTAAGTACTTTACATTTAACCACCTTATCCTAAGTTATTATTTAATTAAAAGAATCATGACCCCTTTTGATTAAACAAAAATCTCCAAAGTCCCCTTGTATCCAATGTTCATACATGAAAGGTTTATCCTAATTTAAAAAAAATAGAAATCTATTTTATCTACACATGTGAGGGAACACTTTTCAAGGTGGGTCTAATATCATCTATCCTCTATGCATCTTTTTCCTCTTAAACACTACTATTGATCTTGCCTTTTGGATATTATTGTGCACAAAATCAACTTAATATTGATTCTGCACCGTATATTTTTCCTCTTATTCCTTACCATCAATTTCTCTTTAAAAGGAGGGTCTATCCTCACTCTATCATACATGATGCTTGTAATCCATTTTCATGTTTATGTTTTACTTACTCACTCTTTGGCACATTTGTACTCACTTTATTTACTTTTATATTAGCTTATATTTTCTTTTATGCATTAACTTAACTCATCTAGTCTAATTGGGGGTTTTGTAATTCTTTGTTAGGTTAGATTTTAAACCTTATTTAGCTTACTTGCATTGCATTGCATACTTGATTCTTGGGTATTCACACTCTTGTCTCTATTCCTTTGAATCTTGCATTATATAGTGCACCTTTTAAGGTTTGGCTAACTAGGTTCATTTGAGATCCACCATACTCTATTGCATCCTTTCACATTATAAATAGGAAGCTATAGGCCTCCTCGTGAGGCACTCTTTATCATGGGTATTCTCAAGTATAATAGTCCATAGAAGTATCTTCCTTTTTTGAGCATACAACATTACATATTATCATATGATCATACTAACTGTAGAGCTATTAGATAAATTTTATGCTCTCTATTTTTGTCATGTGTTTGTTTCTCTTAAAGTGTTCTCTCTTGGGGGCATTTCATAGTTAAAACATTTCTAGTGGTGCATCTAAACTTTCATTAAATTTATTACTCCTATGGAGGCATTTATAACTTCTTTAACATGGGATCATACACTACTTCACTTGTGCACACAAACTTTTATGGTTGGTTTTCTTGAGCTTATTGGATTTCTCTATCAAACTATTAATAGTTTGGGGGGCTTAATCCTTGTAGCTCTTTTTGGATCCATCTATCAAACTATAAAAAATTTAGGGGACTTGATCATCGTTTTCCCTTCTAGATCCCTCTTTATATTACTAACAATATAGAGTACCAATCCTTTCTTTTAATCCCTCTTTGGATTACTAACAATCTAAGAGATATAATCATTGTTTTTATCCTTTCTTGGACTACTAATAGTCCAAAAATCCTAATCTTGTTGTTGATCCCTTAAGGATACACACATGCTTATTATGGGTCATTTTTTATTCCCCTTTTGAGACATGGAGTTCCATCTAGGATAGATCTTTTAAATGGATTTAATATAATGCCATACACACACTTGCTAGACCATGTAATGCCATCTTTTGCAATAATGCACCTTTTTGAGTATTTCACAATAAGAAACACAAATCTTATTGGGTGAGTTGATAATAATTTTTATCTTGTCACTGGCATCTTTCTTTTTATGATTTTGGATATGATGAAGAACCAAGTCTATTGGGGGTTTCACAGTTTCTTCATCTCCATAGTCATAAAGAGATCAACTCCTACATTTGATCTAGTTTACAATGAGTATGAGATAACTCATACTATTGGTAAAGTGTAGAGGGGGGGGGGGGGGGGGGGAGTGGGTGGGGGGGCGCTAAATGTACCATATTATATTAAAATCACTCATTATTAAATAAGAACTTTTAGCTTCCTCTCTTTAGTAACTTTTTGGACCATGAAGAGATTTATTCTCAATCATCTCTCTCTTGTTGAGTCTCATTTCTTTGGTTTTCATTTGTGTAGTTTTTGAGACCTTGAGGTTACCTATTCTTATGATAACCCTAGAATATATTGACCCAAGTTAACCTATTATAGAATAGGATGACCTAGATTTACCTATTTCCTCATAACTTTTTGTCCCAAGACCAATTTTTGTCTCTAGGAATCAAATTTGAAAATTCGGTGACCATGTTGGCTAGCTTAAGTTTTAGTCCAAAAACTAGAATAAAAGGAAGCCTAGGAATGTTATTTTCACAACATGAGACATTATTACACACACAAGGAAACTCAAGATAGCATATATTTCCTAATTCATTTCAAGCATTCAACATTCAAAGATCCTTTATGAGAATTTCCTCATCATGATCTAGTGTTTTGTTGGCCATCAAGGGAGGAGATCTACATTGTGACATTCATCTTTTTCTTATTGGGCACACATTTACATCCATATAAATATAAATACATATATAGAAATTATAATCTTAAAATCAAAAATATAAACAAATACAATGTAGATCCAAAGGATCTAACAAAAAATATAAATACATATACAAAAATAATCATCTTAATTCACTTCGATAGAATGTGCAATATTTTATTGATATTTAGAAATTAATTTAATCTCCATTAATCATTTATAGAATGGTTTGGAGAGTATATTTATTTAATAAGTGTTTAATTATTATTTATCTCTATTAATCACAAGAGCATATAAAGTCAAATGAATACATTTCACCCCTTGGCCCATAAGATATAGGAAGATTCATTCAGATGATAGATCTATTTCTTCTTTCTGCTATATCATTCTACTATGGTGTACTAGGGGCTAATACTTGTCTTTTAATTCCTCTTTCAATGAAAAAATTATTGAATTTATTGGAGATGAATTTGCCACCTTTGTCTTATTTTAACCATTTCAACCTCTTTCCAATTTTTTTTTCTACTCTTACTAGGTAGCACTTGAACTTTTGAAAGGCTTCTTATTTTTCTTTTAGATACATTGTAGTCATCATTTTAGAATAGTCATCAACAAAAGGAATGAAAAACATTTTTCCACTATAGCTCTTCTATGTTTGCTTATCTTAAGCAAATTATCAAAGTTTACATGACATAGCCTTTTGTGCCATAACCAACTTTCTTCTACTTGAGTAATAGAATATGAACAATCACCGAGATCAAGATAAAATAGATTACCTTTTGTTTGCTTGCTAGATCCAACCAAATTTCCTTTTCCATCTAGTAGTTTGGCCTATCCATTCATGAATTCTACCTTGAATCCAATGTTTTTCAATTATGCCACACTTAGTAGATTATGTTGTAGTCCTTCAACCCAATATACATTGTCACAAACAAGTTCTTTAGTTAATTAAATATATCCTTTTCCTTTTATGTTACAAGGTTCATTGATTCCAAATCTCACACTACCTCCATCATAATATTCCATGTGCTCAAATTTTTTTTTGTCCCTAGTCATATGATATGAGCATACACTATCAATAATCCATATATCATTTTTGTTAACATGAGAGATAAGTGCCATCTTATCTTCTTCTTCATCAGGTTAATCTTTTACAACAATATATACCATTTCATCTTCACTGTTATCAGAATCTTTAGCTATAAAAAAAGATTTATTACCTTTGTCCTTATAGTTATTTTAGTTCTTATAATCCTTCTTGCCTTTATGCTTATTTCTTTTCTTTTCATCTTTGATCTCTTTATCTAGACACCTTGCAACAATGTGACCAACTTCTTCACAAGAAAAGCAAATCAGAGGAACTTTACCTTTATACTTTTCTCTGCCTTTGGAATACTTCATTGCAAGTAGGGCTTCAAAAAATTCAAGATCACTATCCAAAATTTATTTTGATTCATCTTTTTCACTTCCTGATTGATTTGAATTTGATTTCTTAGCCTTTTCTTTGAGTGAGAGTTTAGCTTTAAAAGCATACTCAATAACCTTTGAACTAGGAACATAGTTATCAAAGTTATCTAACTCAAAAGATGTCAATCTTCCAACTAGAGCATCCAAAGATATTTTATTATTTGGATCACATCTCATTTCTTGAATAGTAGACACTTTAAGTGCATAAATAGGAAGAAGAGTTCTAAGTACCCTGCTTACTACTATTTTCTCTTTAATGTCTCCTCCATAGATGTGCTTTGATTCTTTCCACATATTTTTCAATGTTCTCATCTTATTTCATTTTCATTTGATCAAAATGACCTCTAAGAATTTCAGCCTTAGCTCTTCTTACATTGTCATCTCCTCTAGATATGTATTTTAGCTTGATCCACATCTCATAAGCTATCTTGTAGTCTTTGACTTCATCAAATTCAACATAACTAAGAGTAGATGTAATATCAATCATCATGATGTTATGATTCTTCTTTTCAGAAATATCTTCAATAGATAATGTTCCAATGGGAGCATTGTATTCAGTATCAAGACATTTTCATCTTGAGTCACTGCTAGTATCCAAATGTAACCTCATAAGTCCTTGCCATGCTACAAAATTGTCTCTATTTAGCTTGGGGATCTCTCTTCTATAAGACATCCTAATCTTTAGCTTAGGTCCTTGAAACCTTCTTTGCAAGCACCAAAAGCTCCAATATCAATTTTTGGAAATATAAGAGTAACTAAGAGGGGAGGGGTGAATTAGTTACTACTAAAATAAATCCTAAATCCATTAGATGTTAGTATAAAGAAATAAACTTTGATAATTGGATACTACTAATGATCGGTAAACACACATAAAATTTCATAACTTGATAATTACTGATTATGCAAATCTTAGATGTTATCTATGATTACCATTACTTTAACTTAGTTGCAAACACATAAAATAAAATAGCATGAACACATTTGAAACCAAGATTTAATGTGGAAACTCAATTTGGGAAAAACCACCAATTGCAACTAGTTACTATTTTCACTCTTTTGAAGTGAGCCCTATTAAAGGTTACAAAACACATTGTTAGGTGTGACCCTATTAATAGATTTAATCACCTTGTTAGGAGTGGCCTTGTTAGAGGTCTTGAGTTAATTCAATAGAATTGCCACCTTGTTAGAGGATTTACAAATAATTGTCAAGCCAACTCTATTAGGAGATTTAGATCACTACTACAATGGTTAGAGAGTAACAATGAGATGACTTGATTTAAATGCAACTGATTTGCTGATTACAAATCTCTATTCTGGCTTGTACTTGATCCTTCCTAATAAAATATAGATTTTATACTCCACAAGGATATTTTTCTTATCCTTAAAATTCACTTCCTCTCTTCATCATTAAATCTTCAATACATTCATCACATCTTCATTTTTTTCACCTTGTTTGAATTCATGACTTGACCTTATATCTTTCATATTGTCAAGTTAGCTCATATAAAACTTAGATAAAATTCATCACATATTAGTAAGCTAGAACCAATAGATAAATCAATTGAGCTTAATATTCCAAGATAAGAAAGTAATTCATTAGCCAACCCAACTCCATAGAAACTAACTCAGAAGTGATTTCTTGTGTTAACCAACAAAAGCTCGGTTAACACTGTAAACTTGCAAAGATCCTTTGGCAACTGAGTGAGATCAATTAGCATTGGTTCCATACAACTTTTCTAAATTAATTGAGTGAGCTAAGTTAACACTCACCTTCTACAATCTTTCCTTCAATGCCCAAGAGAACTTGATAGACACTGCCTTCTAAACTAGGCAATCACAGGAATGCTCGATAGACATAGAAAATTGTCTTCACTGTCTGAGTGACTTTGGCATATATTAACATAATGATTTGAAATTTGTGTAACATCAAAGAAAATAAAATAAAATTAATCATTTTTATCCAACAACATATTATTTATATCCCCATTGTCTTGGAAATGATAGTGAAGTAATCTAGAATAGGGATCACTTTTGATTTTATTGTATATTTTATAATACAAAAGGAATTAATACCATAGTTTTTAAGTCATCATCCTTTATTACTTTCATTTTAACCCTAACTAAGATTCTTATTATTTGATTTGTATTAACCTTAGGCAGAGCATGACATGAAAAGGTGATTGTAAACTTCTAGTGCCACTCTAGATTTTTGTTCTATATTACTATGTCTCCTCATTGGAAAGTTATGTTGGATGTTATTGAGCCTATAGGCCTTGAATTAAAAGTCTTATCTTATGAGATGTTGAGGGCTTTTATGCTCAATGATAAAGTGTAGAAATTGAGGATGTGAATAAGAATAAGTTAATGGAAAGAAAGTGGGTGCACTATTATGTTGATTGGGTGGACAAAGAAGAGGGACTTAACCATAAGATTTATATTCTATTTTGATATCGGTGCAATATTTTTCACAATTTATAGATAAAATGGATAGAATAAAATTAAAATATGCACTATTTAAGATGACCTAGTAGTAAAATGTGTAAGGCTAAAAAATATAATTAAATTTTTCATAAGAAATAATTTTAGTTTTTTCTTCTATTAGGAGACTAGAAAAATATCCTTATAATTTTTTTACCCTATGTGTAACATATTATCTTGATCTAACCCTAGAGAATACTAGAAAACAAAATAGGTTAAGTAAATATTGAAAAGGCTTGCATGGTAATCTAATGCATCCATGATCATACAATTTTTATATATGTAAATATGGGTTTAATAGTACCATTTAAATCAATTGGATATGAGCTGGGGTCTACAAAATGTGTTGAGATGATAACTTATTCTTTATAAATGCTATTGGATCATGATATTATGCACTATTATTATTGATGTCAAACATATGAAGAGTTTTGTAAATAATTCAAGATTTAGTATCTAGATGATTGATGTATACTTCAAAATAATGAAGTGGTGTCCAAGTGATTACATCATTATCTGATTAAGTATGACTATTTTGGTGAATAACATTATATTATTTTTTGGTCTAAATTGTTTCACATTATATCATCTTAGCTTGTGGTTTCAATGTTTTGTTTGTAGATGTTTAAAGATGTAATATTTGTGTGGATGTCAGGAGTAGGATTGGTGTGTGTATGTGTGTGTTGTGTATGACATAAATGTGAACATTCAAAAGTACATAAGATCAATTAAAAATTTTTTTCATGATGTACAATACAATGAACCATTAACAACTTTTAAGAGGATGCATTTTAGTCTAGTTCAATAAATATATTTATTTGCAATCAAATCATATTGTACCTTACCTTGAATAATTAATCTTTAGTTATATGTCCTTGGTATATTTTCCTAGGTTGTGTTCCTTAGCTTACAAGTCCTTTGAATGTAGTGGACTCCTTGGTAATGAGCCTAAATCTCAAGATTAGTGAGATTCATTTTCCAAGACCATAAAAATATTGTATTAGTTCTTTGTTTAGTGAGATAGTTCTCATCATGTTTTTTGGTACATTAGGTTTTCCAAGTAAAATTCTTGGCATGCTTGTATATTATTTAATTTTACACATATGTTAAATGGAATGCATAGATAATAAGTGATTAATTTTTCTATACATGTTGATTAACCTCCCATTTCAACATTTGAAACTATTCAAATCTTTATATTAAAGAAAGTTTCCTTAAGTAACACTTTAATAATTGAGATAGACCCTAAACTGAAACTCCATTTTGGAATCATAGAAATATTTGGAATCCATGAAACCATAAGGATGGGATGTCAATTTTAGATGTAAATCTTAAAGGATAACACAAACTTTCTCTTGATGATATGGAAGACATCTAGGAGATTTGCAAGGAATATCAAAAAAACTTAAGAAAATGGAAGATATCATCGTCCATCTAAATATTTAAGTTGAAGAAAGAAAGAATATTTTCAATTATTAAGAAACAAAGGTAAATGTCAATCTAGAGAGTTTAATACTTAAATAATAAGTTATGTCTTAAGGAAGAACTGTAAGGATGCAAAAGAGCATGCTGACAAGAACTTAAAACTCAAAAGTGGTATTGATCTTCTTTATGAGATATTAGGCTTTTAGAAACCATATAAACACTATGGTGGTCTTGGTTTTTAAAAGGAAAATCTATACTGCTCCTATAGAGGATAACACAGGTAAGAAAAATATTATCAAGCATTAATCAACGAAGATAAATGTGAAGGTATATCAAAACTATTTCAAAGTGATCCAAAACAAGAATATTGCTCCAACTCAAATCATGTATTCTCAATGTTTCAATGGTAATAATCTTTCATATAAAAATTTTGGACATGGAAGTAAAGAATATAGAAGCTATTTCATGTCTCAACCATTTAATGGTCAATTTTATACTTGTCATTTAGATGAAGTTGATGAGTGTATAAGTAGAATAATAATGAATGTGTTCATGAATGTAAAAAATGGTTGGAATGTTCAATCTTTTAATGGCTATCGTTATGCATGCAATAATTTTTCCAAAAGGTTGTTCATTAAAAATCTAATAATAGAATGATTAACAATGTTTTGTGACATGGCTCTACATGATATTACAATTATAAAAAGTTGGGACACTTGACTAGCTTATATATATGAAATAATGAAAGGGCTTATGTTCCTTTGAAGAAGAGTAATGTAGAATGAGAAAATGGGAAGATACAAAAATTTAAAAAAATTGATGAGAAGGAAGAAAAGAAAATGAACAAGTTTAGACCTTGTGATGGCATAGATGTTTCCTTTGAAAAATGCATAGAGATCATTGTTTGAGGATAATTTTTTTGAAAATCTTTGGAACCACCTTATGTTTAGTATGTTGGATATTTTTCAACATGGAGAATTATTTTAAGGTTTTTTCAAAGCATTCAAATACTTTGTGAAGACTTAAAAAGATTTGTTTGATCTCTATATACAATAAATCATCATTTTGATGTATATTTGTACCAAATCTGCTACTTTCATTAAAAAACCAATAGGGTTTCTATTGGAATTTTTTCTAGGAGAATATGTAAGGATGATATAGGGTTTTCATTTATGGAAACATAGACCTAATATGAAGAAGGAAAGACATAAGATTAAGTTGTGGATGATTGAACTTAAAAAATTGTCTAAGTATAACTCAAGAAAATAGTGAACAATTATATGTTTTGGTATAGTGTGATTTACAAGAAATGATTGAGGTTATGATGTAATAAGAACATTTCTAATAGAGGTTAAGGATATGTCATGTACGAATAGAGTTATGGGAAGTTTTATAGGTATAGGTTGAATAGGGAGAACAAGGATGATAATAGAGTAAACATATTTAGGTTAAGGGATTGTTTTGGTTTACCAAAACAATAACTTAACAAGGTTGGGATGATATCCCAGATGTTAACCCTCACATAGAAAAAAGTAAATTTTAATTATGAGAAATGTAAAAGGAAATGAAGGCCGACTAATTAAGCAATTGTCTATAAAGAAGATACTTTTTTCTTGCAAGAAGTGTGACATTATAATGTCATGTTATAATTTTATGATGTGCACATTGTATAATCAGTATTTATGAAAACTTGATGACATCACATTATTTTACAGTTGCAAGATCAGTTGTGTGTAGAAAGATAGAAAGGAAAAATCATATATTGAAGATATTAGCATAGTCAGAAAGGTTTTTGTATATATACCTTTTGTGTCTTACCATTAACATTCTCATTGTAAACTCTATTCAAAGTAGAGACTGTAATAGTAAATACTTCTCTCCAATTCACCTGTAGAGCCTTTCTTTCTACAATCATTCTTGCAACAAGAATAGTTATGTTCCTTCTCTCTACTACCCCATTCTATTATGGATTTATAGGTGTAGAATTTTATGAGTAAATTGTATGCTCCTCACAAATTGCATTAAATATATTTGATGTAAAATCAACATCTCTATTTGATCTCAAACATTTTATTTTAAAACTTTATTCATTCTCAAATTTTTCTTTCTAAATATGTCTCACTTCAAAACTCTGACACTCTATTCTTGATCAGTTGAATTCAAAAATGCTATTTTTCTCTCTTAAAGTCTTTACACCCCATTGCACTTTGCTATAATTCACCCATACACTTCTCATTTGTGCATATACAATGGGGCTTCATTCTCCTTTTAAAGACTTTGAAGCCTTAGGGTTAAGTATGAATCTATGATCAATATTTACTCTTCATTTCTTGCTCAATTCTTGCACTTTTCTTATTGGTCACATGCCTTCTCCATTTTTCTTATTGGTTGCATGCTGATTACATAGGTAATGCAAAAGATTCAATATTATCTTAAAGATCCTTCAAGATTCATCCTATATTGGCTTCAAAAAATGGTTTACATACGAGTTTGTGAGGATACAAACTCATATGTTGATTCTATGTTGCTTGGCACTTACTATTTGCTCATGCTCAACACATATAGAAATTCTATTTCACTCAACTTTTATAGTAATTTTGTCTTGCTCAACATCTGTACTCCACTCGCCATCTATAGTGACTGGATATTTGAACTTCACTCAACACCTGAAGATCACTCGACACCTATTGAATTCTCTGGCTCAGCATACACTATAGCTTGGCTTCTATATTATACTCAGCATCATCTTGAGAATTTTGGAAACTCAATTGTCAAAACCAATTTGAGACCAACAATCTCCCCCTTTGACATGAGTGGCAAAAACACTTAACTAAAATTTATGATTTTGATCTCTATGAGTATACTTCACATTCTGTTTGGCATATGTAAAAGATTTCAAAAAACTTGTTCAAAAATTTTGTATACCTCAAAAGTTTGTACCTCCCCATGAGCTGATGTGCCAATTTTGTAACCAAAAAACTTTAAGCTGAATTTGTCTCATGCTAGTGTGTTTGATACTATTTGCCTTGTTATTCTTTTGCCTCTGCTTCTATGTACCCTATTTCTACTGATACTCTTTCGCACATCTTCACATCCTCTTGCAATTTTTGTTGTCCTTTTGGCTATATCTCCTTATTACTTCCTCAATATTTGAATATCTCCCCCTTTGGATATCCTTCATTTTTTCATATCTCCCCATTTCATTTATTCATATCTCCCTCATGCATATTTATATCTCCCCCTTTATTATCTCTCCCCCTTTTTGACACTTATGTCAAAGGGTCCTAGGGATGAATAGAATATTAAGCCAAAAATGTTTTATTTACCTCCATGATCATCTTCAAAGAAGTATCCCATTTGTTCAATGCCATTTCTAGTGATTTGTGCTGGATAAATGTCTCTACTAAAAGATGTACAAGGCCTTCTAGTGGAGAAAGATTGGGATTTTTCTTCAAAATATTTTTTGCATAGGCCTGTTCCTTATGTAGTACTTCTAGATGTGGAGTAATAGAGGATTGAATCTATATTAATTTAGCCTTAATATTGGCCTCTTCTACTATCCATACAGCTAACTCCTTTGTGTGAAGCATAGTTGCAAAATGCTTCTCACTCTAAGCTAGATCTTTGGGTAGTTGTGTGCTAGAAATATTGAGATTTTGTTCCAAGCTCAGTATCCTTTGGCTAGTTTCTTATGTCAAATATGATGAGTCACACAATTTGGTGTACAATAAGAATACATTCCCAAGTACTGTTTTCACTTTCTCAATTTTCTTAGCCAATTCAACTTGTGAAAGTGCTATTTCACTAGATATTTTCTCATTAACTTTCATTCGAAACTTCTTTTTAGATCATTCTAATAATTTGACATTTGTATCAAGGTCTTCTTTTTGTACCTAGTCCACTATGTTGGACAATTGCTTCATGATGGGCTTAGTTTCATTAGGTACTTGTAAGATAAATGCATCAAGAAATATATCTTTGATTTCCACCAATGCTTTCTTTTATCTATACTCATTTTTGAGTATCTCCTACTTCTTCCTTCTCTCTAGTGTCTCTTCCACTTCATTTATCTATGCTAAATTCATTATTTTGGAGTCATAACTCAGTATGAGTATTTCCTCATCAAGTGCAAGGTCTCCATAGTGAAGTATCCTTGAAACTTTGGTGGATCTTGAGCCTGGTAATGAAATCTACAATGGTATTGCATTAGTGCTCGACTTTTTGGTAGGAGTCCTTGAGGTAGGAAAGTTCACCAATGTTTGTATTGCCTCCTACACCTTAGGGGTTTTGTCCTTGTCCTTATCCTCTTCTCTACTACCTTGATCACTAATGATGATTTGAGGAGGTGCACCTTGGTCTTGTGCTGTAGGAACACCCTGTCCTATTTGTTTCTTTGCTAGCTCCTCGACAGTTATTGTCACTATGACTATAGTATCAACCTTGGTAGTTGTATCCTATTTTTCTTGCTCTTTAGGTTGATCTACTATAGCTATGGGAGGTTGTGAAGGTGGTTCTTGTGTTTTCACCTTCTCCCTTTTGATTTTTGGTACAACCTTCTGTAATTCTTCCACACTCACCAAAGATGGATTAGTGCATAGTTGTGATTGCAATGTAGTTTGGTGAAGGATATTCTTGAGATCCTCTACAGTTAATGGATTGATGTTCTGATCTGATGTATTAAGAACATCCTTTAAAATTACTATTTCTATAGGTGCTATATGTGGAGGACTTGGTGGTGGTATTTGGGTGTCTTGGACACTCTGTTCTTGCTACTACTCCTTAGCTATTGCCTCTTCACCTTGTTGTGTCTTCTCCACTCTTTCCTCTTCTTTTTCTTTCTCTCCCTCTTCATATTTTTCATTCTCTTCTTCTTCATTCTTTTCATTTTCTTCTTCTTCATCATCATTTCTTCCTTCAAATGGGTCTTCCTGCCCTTCCTCAACTATTTGGAGTCCATATATAACCTTCCACATAAGAGTGGACTTTTGCACAACATCCTCAATTTGGTTTTGCAATATACTAAAGGCTCCGCATTTAGGTACAAATTTGCTCCCATGTTTCTTGTTACCCTTTTTCATTTGATCTTTAGTTAGGTTAGGCATTACATGAGCCAATGTAGAGTCCCTTATTTCCTTAGGCATTGAGTTTTTTAGTTTAAGTGGGGTGTTCTTGAACTTGCCCATCATAGTGTAGATGGACTCTTCCACTACATTTTGTTCTTCCCTTGAAAACTTATTAAAATCAATGGTCTTTAAACTAGTTAAATTTGAATTGTCTCTAATGTTATTAAAAATGCTTTCAAATTTAGACTTGTTAGAACAACTTACCAATCTAAATTGATATTCACCAAACTCTATCCTTTCTTTTTCTGATTTAGGAGGTAAAACATATTTTCTTCTTTCCTTTTGCTCTATAGGCCCTACTTTCTCTATTTCCTTTTGTTTCTCTTTCTCTTTTTCCACTTGGGTAGTTGCCCTGGTGTCTACCTTTGTAGTTGGCTTGGCTAGGCTTTGCTTAGCTTTGTTGCCTTCTTTTTTGCCTTTGGCTATGCAATTGGTTGTTTCTTTGCCTTTTTTTTTCTTTGGTTTAGCCTTGGGTGCTTCTTTCTTAACACGTTCCTCCTTTTTTTTATCCTCTCCCATTCCTTGGGTTAAAGAAAGTGTTTCTTGACCTTGTTCCTCTTCATCATCTTTTGCTTCTTCTCCTTCTTCTTCTTCTACTACTCCTTCACCAAATTTAGCCTTGAGTTTCTTCACAAGTTTGTCTTTATTCTTTGGTGTGGAGGCAATCTTTAACTCCATATCCACTTTTTACCTGACCACATCATAGGTTCCAAAATGTGGTGCATTTTTGTCCACTTCTTCTACAAGTAGTGCAGTTATTGCTACTAATGCCTCTTATATATTTATTTCATAACCTAGAGGTCCTAACCATCTAACTCTTGGTATGGCAGCTTGTATGTATGTATAATCAATATCTACAAGAAAGAAAAAATCATTAACAAGTTTATGTACTAATGATACTAGAATCCTTGGCCTTTTCTTCATTATCTTCTTGAAGTCTTCAAACTAACTAGTCATAAGGGTCTCAAAATTAGCTCTCATCTGCTCAATGTATTCATTAACTTGAGCTATGATTGACCTATCAATTTTCCATGTAACTTTTCCAAAAGATGGAAACTCATTCTGTACATAAAAGAATATACAAATCAAAATAGCACCAAATTTGCATTGGGCTCCCTTGGTTCTCCTAATTGTTGTTAATTTTTTATTAATTTGTTGTAGTTGTAGTTCTGCAAGATCATAAGTATGATCTTTCTTTACCAATTTGTAGGCTACATCCAATACAATGTAACGAACGCTATTGATTCTGGTAGATTGGTAAAACTTATGTGTAATGACTCTAACAACAAAATCAACAAGAGGGTCTTGAATGGTGTCAATTGTCATTCCTCTCTTGTTCCACTTGGCACTAGTATTTTTCTCAATTGCCTCTTTAGAATCACTCCTAAGATTCTTTGGCCAATCTAGGGTTGACTACCCTATCACTCTATGTACAATTCTCTTTGTGATTTTCAATGGGCCATTCTTCAACTATAAGCTTCCATCATGTATTCTACTAAGCACTAGTTTGATCCATTCAATCTTGAATACTATAGGGAATTCTAGGGCACATGTCAAACCCTTGTTTTCAACAATTTTGTACTCATCTTTCAACACTCCATTTTCACACAAGTTATCATAGGCTTCCCTCATTTCCATATCTCCTATGGCTCCAATCTTGCAATTGTAACATCTTGTTACATCTTGAACCATAACTACCTTAGGGGGTATGATAGATGGGGCTCTAGTTGGGTCATTTTTATATGCTACTTCTTTTATTGGGTGGAAATCAGGTTGTTTCACCTCATTGGACACAAGATAGACCTTCAATGGTTCCTTTTCTTGAGTTTTCCAAGAGCTAGAAGCCATTTGTGCAATCTAGGGTTTGTACATGAAGAAAATATGAAACTATGTAGCTTGACACAAATGTAAATACCTTGAAATAGATGAAATCATGCTGAAATTATGTTGAGATCTACTTAAATATTGGATTCTCTATTGTGAAGTAATTTTGCACTCTTTTTCATCTTTGCTCTTCATTTGTGGTGAAGAAAAATGATTGAAAACATGATAATATACCCTATTTTTAATGCATTTAATGTTTAGTGCATTTACATCTATCCACTCAACTTCTAAAGGATTTCTACATTACTTGGCTTCCATTGGCTTTTCATTACTCACCATCCACAGGCGTATTAATTGCTTAGCTTCAACTAAATTTTCCTCCTTGCTTGGCTTCTACTACCAACTCAACTCCAACTAATCATTCAGCTTCTACTGATTTGACAGTCAACTCGACATGTGTTGAAATTTTACCCCAGCATCTGAGGGTAACTAAGCAATACTTGTGAAATCTTAAAATTTTAACTTTGCATCTTTAATCATGCTAATCTCTTCCTTTTAGTACTTACTTATTTAGGAACTAATGTATGATAAAGCTTTGTGAATCAGTCCCTCATGCCTTTTTCTTTCTTAGTTTGATGAAGTGTGATCACTTGACTTGCTAGGTGAAGTGATCCCTTCATTTGATGTGCTACATCCATATTTCTTTTTCCATGTCTTATTCATTTCTCCTTTGATGTGTTCAACATCTACCTTCTCTTTACCTTTTTTTTTTCTTTGAGTTGGGTGCCTTTGATCTTGTTGGGCAATTTTTGCTGATATGACCAATCTTCAAGCAAATGAAACATGTGGTTTGACTCAACCATCAGCTGTAGTTTCATCTGAAGTGTGTTCTTATGCAATTTTTAGGAATTTGTCCATATTCTTGATAGTAATGATAGCTATACCTAGTGTTGTAGTCCCAATGGTAGTGATGCCCATGGTTATTTCCTCTTACTAGCTGATTTGGTGTCCACATAGGCTTTGATTTGCACTCAAAAGCTATATGTCCATACTTCTTGCAATTGTAGCTATGACCTTCAAATATTGGTGTTCTGATAGTCTTAGTCATACAGTTATGTGCTTGATGTCCTTTCTTTTTGTACTTATGATAGAAACTCACTTTCTTAGGTTTGTCATGCTAATGGGCATTCTTGCTCTTGCATACATTAGAGGTATGTCCCTTTTTAGCATAGAAATGACAAGTAGGTTTAGTGTTCTTACCTTTATTACTCCTTTCTTCTACAATTTTGGATGACTCTCCTTGTTCAGTGCTGCTGTATCCTTGTCTTGAAGTATCATTTCTAGCCTTTGGTGATTTTAGTAGCTACTTGAAGTACTTGATGGCCTCATTGGGTTTTTTGAAGCTCTCTACTATTTCTTTCTCTCTTTTCAGGTCATTTTGCATCTTTAGTGTAGAGATCTCACTATCCTTGACATTCAGTTCATGGTGTGTATTCATCATCTAGCTTAGCATGTCCAACTACATGTCTAAAATTCTTGCAAGCTAAATTGACTTTTTTTCTAGTTTGTTGGCAATATTTCTCTTGTCATCTTGTAGCATAGCCTTATCTTCAATGGCTCTTTTCTTCTATTCAGCCACCTCACAAAGCATCATGGCTTGTGACTCTTGTTCAATCTTGAGTGTTCTGATTTCTTCTACTTGAGCTCTATTCTTCTCCATTAGGTCTACTATTGTTGCATCAAACACTTTGGAATATCTATTTGAAAATAGTTTTGAGGTTTCAATCTCCTTGTATTATGTATCATTCTCAGCTATGTCAATGTCTCTTCTTCTCTTTAAGGACTGTCTAAGTTCCTCGTTGGCTTCTTCCAAAGCACATAAAGCAAGTTGTATGTAAATTGCCTGATTCTCTATGATTTTTCCAAGTTTGTAGACTTCCATTTCCAGATCCTTTCTCCAAGTTGTAAAGCTCCTCCTTGTGAGAACTTGGCTTTGATACCAATTGTTGGAATTTACAAGTGGGAAGATTTGGGGGTGGGGGGGGGAGGTGAATTAGAAGTAACTAAATTTAACCTTTTTAAAACCTTTTAACTAAAAACATTCACATGCATCTAATCCATTTAATAAACATGCATGACAACATATAACACAAGATTTGGTAACACAAAAACCCTCCAAAATGAGAATGTAAAATTGGGGTGGGGATGACACCCACAAAGTATCACCACAATAATATGTAACTATTCAAAGTTACAAAATTTGACCACTTCTAATGATTTTCCCTATGAAAGGCCTATCCTATTAAAGACTTTACACCCTATTAAAAGTGACATAGTAAAAGGATTTACAAACACTCACTTGGAACGCTACCCTACTAAAGGATTTACTATCCTGTTAAGGATATACAATGTGGCTATTAAACCAATATGGCTGCTAGGCCAACCTATCAACATAGGATTTCCATTCTTACAATACAATGGTTAGAAAGTATGGTAGAATGTCTTGACCTGATGACTTGCAATCCTTGATTGCTGATTCTAGATCCTTGTTTTGCTCTGTCTAATCTAATCCTTGCTTGATTAGATATGTCTCACTTTGAAAATCTGACACTCTATTCTTGATCAACTAAATTCAACAATGTTTTTTTGATCTCTCAAAGTCTTTATACCCCTCTACACTTCACTATAATTCACCCATAAACTTCTCATTCATGCATACACAATGAGGTTTCATTATCCTTTTAAAGACTTTGAAGCCTTAGGGTTAGGTATGAATCTACGATCAATATTTTCTCTTCATTTCCCACTCAATTCTTGCACTTTTCCTATTGGTTTCATGCCTTCTCCATTTTTCTTATTGGTTGCATGCTGATTACATAGGTATTGCAAAATATTTGATCTTGTCTTCAAGATTCATCATATGTTGGCTTCAAAAAATGGTTTACATCTGAGTTTGTGTAGATACAAACTCATATGTTGATTCTGTGTTACTTGGCACTTACTATTTTCTCATGCTTGGCACATATATAAATTCTATTTCACTTGGCTCCTATAGTAATTCTATCTCGCTTGACATCTATACTCTACTTGGCATCTATAGTGACTCAACACTTATAAGGACTCAACATTTGAACTTCACTCATCACATAAAGATCAATCGTCACCTATTGAATTCTTTGGCTTGACACACACTATAGCCCATCTTTTGTATTATACTTGGCATCATCTTGAGAATTTGGTTAAGTGTGTTGGCACTTAAATGTCAAAACCAATCTGAGACCAACATTAACCATCTAGCTTATCAAATAACTCATTCTATCACTTGATTCCAAACTATTAACTTAATGTTCTTTGTATTATGAATTGTTAGTAAAATAATTTAGCTATAACCTTGTAGATACTTAGTTATTATCGAGTTGTAGTAAAAAGTATATTATGCAAAACAACTTGCAACACAAATAACATTCACTCATTTGACACCATGATTTTAATGTGGAAACCCTATGAAAAGAACACCTTGGTCTAGCAACCCAAAAATATTCACTCTTCTGAAGTTAGCTTTGCTAGTATCCAACCTTGTTAAAGGTTATATACACATTGCTAATGTGACCTTTTTATATGATTTATCAAAAAGATCATCTAGACCTTATTATTCCTTGATCTTTTCTAAAGAGTGGTCTTCTATAAAGGACTTACAAACACCACTAACTAATGTTACCATATAGGATTTCATAGACTAATTTTTTATTAGTAAAATAGGTTTTTAAGGAATCCTAAAACCCTATACATCAAAGATCAAAATATATTACCATAATCCCATTGGAACATCATGACAAAAAGAGACAGAGCTAACAACCAAAAGCCACCTACAAAAGGATGGAGAAACAAACAAAAGAGAGAACCAAAATATACAAAGGGGACTAGAAAAAGGAAACTAAAAGGGGATTATCCCATCTTCTTGATCATCTCAATAGCTTACTCCTCTAGATAGTCCTTCTTCTTAGTTGCTTCTTTGATTTGACTGACATCTAAGGAGGCCTTAGCAGATATTTTCCTTGACTTGGCCCTAATCCTACTCCTAGTACCCTACTTGTTATCAACAACAGTTCCCTAATAATCATTAATAGAGATGATGAATTTCTCCCCTAGAATTCCTTCTGGGTTTTTCATTATAATTTTTATATGCTCATTGGCATCTTTAAGTATTTTATAGATTTGTTCCACTATACTCTTGATGGTGCCCTCAATGTTAATAATTCTAGTATCCAGCTCCAAAATCTTAGCCTCCAACCTGTAGAAAGTAGCCATGTCTATGAGAGAGCCCATGTGAATATTGTCTCTCCTAGAAACATCTTGGATGTTTTATTTTTCAATCTTTCCTTCCATAATCCCCATGATTTCTTTCAAGTTGATCACCTAGTGAAATAGCCATTTGACAAACTTGAAGTTGTCTAGGAGGCTATTTTTAGCATTGCTTAAAAGATTAATATCTTCATACTTATTGTTGTCACTTATAATGATCAAGGCATGATCGATAAGCACTTGGAGGTCCACATTACCTAGCTCCACCTCACTAGTTACTTCAAGGTTAATCTTCTCCCTGAAAAATCCCCAACCTCACTTTGTCCATGGTCATATTTTTCCAAAACACCTTTCTTCCTACAATAGGGACCAAAGTAACTTCAACAACTATGTCCTTATTAGTTTGGGTGGGCTCAGGGTCATAATCATATTTCTCTAGAGAAGATGCATCCCCATACTATTGTGGTGTCCACAACACACACCCCATTCCTCAATAGGAATGGGGACCCTCTACTTTTTTTGACTCCTTGACTCATAGTTTGAGAGTCGGGAGAAGAAATTTGATTATAGTTAGAGTGTTAGAGTCAAAAATTAGAAAAAAAAATAATTTTTTTAAAAAAAAGTAGAATATTAGAAAAACACAAAAAAAAAAAAAAAATTATAAAATCAAAAAAATCAATGAAAAAATAAAAAATAAAAAATAAAATAAAATTTCTAGGTAGGATGCGTGCCATGCACTGGCATATGCATCGAGGCATGCTATGTACCCAGCCCAACATGGGGGTCCATAAAACCCCCCCTCTCTTCAAACATTTCATAATTGTTTTTTTCATCTATGACATCATGAGGTAAGCCTGCACCAGTGTTATCTTTGTGCGACGCAATGTGTGCCCGCGCTCATTTTTGTTTTTGCACCGCGCAAATCTCGTACCGCGCCCATCCACACCCACACCAATGTTTTCTTTGCACGACGCAATCTACCCAGCGCCCATCTGTGCCTACCCATGTTGACCCATACCTATCCACAAACCATTGCCACCATTCTAGCACATGCATGCCCTACTGGTGTCATGCGCGCTCACCTAGCACTGTGTATGCATGTCCGCTATTCACCCCTATTTTTCCTCCAGCACCACACACTTTTGCACTGCATGCCCATGTTTTTTGTGTTTGCATCAGTGCCACTTGCGCCTCTTCAAACTTGGCATCGTGCACCTTTTCAAAACTAGTGTTGTCTGTCTCTGCTTTGCACCATGACACCGACTAAAACCTCCGTGCACTCACCTTCAACCTTCCTCTGCCATGTGTAGCTTGTGGTCCAAATGTGCTCCATGAATGCGTGCCATGCTATTCAAATGCCCAAACACACCCCACACCCATAATATTTTTTTTCATTTTGTTTAGTTTATTTTAATTTTGTTAAAAATAAATAAATAAATAAAGAGAAAAAAAAATTAATATTTAAAATACCCAAAGGGGACATTTTTTTTTCCTTTATGCTTATTTTAGTTTAATAGTTTTTACATCTTATATTTGGACTAATAAACATTTTTCTCATTATGTGTAAGTGATTAAATGGCATCCACATCTGAAGTAGCAACCAAACTGGTAGTCTTCAAATTCCAAGGCATAACATCCAAATTAAGATTTCATGATGATTATGCAAAAATCAGAGATATTGACCTAGGGCACACAGACATAGGAGAATTCCTAAAAACCTGTAATAAGCCAATCGAGAGGTCAAATCTGATATCATCCTTGATATGTTTTGAATTGGTGAACACAACATCACATCCCATATCAATGCAATCAATAGAACTAGTAATGACATTGACACAACATTTCATTCCCGATGAGAGAGTGGTGAAAAGTGTGACAGAAGAAGTGGTCCTTGATCTACAACCTAACAACATTGAGAGGGTCTTCCATCCCCTGAGAGCAGATCAATTCATTAGGCTCTCCTATGAATCAATAGAGAGATTAGGGAACATATGAAGCAGGTGATAGATATTATATAGTACTCTTATCTCATTGAGAGACCTCCTCAAGGAAGGATAATAGGCAAAGTGGATATGACTCGAGGATATATGAAGGAGGATATTGGTTACTCCATCATCCTCTTGAGTAGAGTCATGGGTTTATCTACAACATGCCACCTCAATACCTTCATGATCAACTTTGTTGAGACCATCAAAACATCAAAGATACCATTGGACTAGGCCACTACACTAAGTGAAAACTTGTGTGAGCAATTGAGGATGGTGAAAGACAAGAATAAGTTTTATACGATGTCTTACATAGTATACATGCTTGCAGCAAGTGGAACAGATTATCCCAAATTGTATAGAAAGGGTAACATGCAGGATCCCAATGCTCGGCCTTACATATTCTACCCTCAATTGGTGAAGAAGAAACTATCTGCACAAAGCAAGGAATATAGAATCGTGAATGATGTGTTCATTTTTGTGATCATTCGATTCATTGAAGGAGATTATGGAAAGAGGCTATCTGATGAAGCAAAAGCATAGATAAAAACTCTCAAGGCCTATTTCATTCAGTTTAAGATGTTTATATACCTGCAGGTAGGTGGTGCCACTATCAACCCCAAGAAACTCCCTAGATATCTGAGTGACAAGCTAGTGCTATTGGAGATTTCTCGACAGATTGAGTCTACATATGAAAGGGTGAAGAGACAAAGAAGACCTTGTTGGACATGGCCTCTCGTCATTGGACCATACCAGGTAAAGCAAAAGGAGGAAATTTTGAGTTTTGAATGGGAATGGGAGAATTATCACCTTGAGGAGTACAATTCCCCTAGGATACATTTTTATAATGTCGAGAAAGTAGAGAGTATGGCTAGGAAAAAGTTTCATCATGAAGATGCTATTGAAGATCATTGGATGAATGCGAAAAATGAGTACAATATCTACATACAAGATTATTGTAGGATGACTTTGTATCTAGTAGAGAGGACCCTCAATCTCAATATTCTAAAGGAAATAAGGCAACAAGATTCTAAGGAGCTACTGGATCCCCTATTCAACTTAGACAAAATTGGAGAAAGACCCATTATGAATCCAAAAGTTGATAGAGAGGAGGACGATGATATTGATCATTAGGAAAGACATGTGGTTAGAATGAAAAAGGAATGGATCAAGCAGCCTTTTCCACTTGATCCCATACTTGACACTATAGTCTTCCATTCTCAAGCCCACCCTAAGAAAGTTAGAGGAAGGAAAGTTATAGTTCCTACTTTTACGCTCCAATCTCCCATCAAGCCAGAGATAATATACCGACTTGACTACCTGGTTGGATACTATCATCCTCCAAAGAGGACATGAAAGAATAAAAGGAAGAGGACTTCCCCATAAAGAATTCAAGCAGAACAAGGTGAAGTGCAAGCTCCTTCCCATCAGCAATGAGAAGAGGTACAAGGATCTGAGGACATCATAGCTGCTCAAGTCCAAGATAATCCTCCACTACCTCCCTTTGTGCTTACCCAATCAGAAGAGGAAGAGAGTGAGCAAGTTTCTATCCCTCTAGTGCAAGAAGAACAAGCTTCCCCTTTTGCCTCTATAAAACAAAAGAAGATTAAGATTCAAATGAAGAAAAGGAAAAGGGTGACTAAGAGAATGGCGCCTTTTCCTTCTATTCCTAAAACCATCCCAAAAGAAGAAGAAGAGGAACAAGTTCCCATACAAATAAGAATTGAGCTAGCTAGAGCCATGGAGGAAGAAAGGAGAAGGAGTACCTTGAGCATATCACCATCCACTCAAGCAATACCCTTACAAGTCTCTTCTTCAAAAGATGAAGTGCAACAGTGAGTAGATGAGAAAAGTGAAGAAGGGGATGATGTATTTAAAATGTCCTATTTTGACTTCATGCCTATGGGAATGACATTAATTGATGGAAATATTAGGCATACTCCTACAAGAAAATCTCAATAGGAAGGCTGGATGTAGATACCACCAGGCACACAAGGTCCTGATCTTTCTCACCCATCTTCACCACAAGCTATGGTGGTAGATAAAGGTTCAGTTACTCCTCTGCTTCCAAAATAAGAAGAACAAGTTTAGAAGGAACCATCGCAAGAGGAGCAACCAAAACAAAGGGCAACTAATGAAGCATCAAAGGAGGGACAAATAGTTAAATATTCTCAATCACTTCCCCAAGACACTGAGGTGCAAGCTACCGAATCCATTAAGATCGTGCAAATAGAAGGTGATCCCTCACAGATAAAAAAACTCTGAGGAGGAGTGATAAGGGGAAGAAATTTGTAGAACATACTCCCTCATCTTAAATAAGAAGACCTCCAATTGAAAACACTCCAAGTTGGCTACAAAAGGAAGTAATAAGAAGCTCCAAACCCAGATTCCAATCCTCAGAGGAAGACATTCATGAGATTGCAATTTTTTTTAATAAACCTGAGTCCCCAGCACATGAGGCTATACCATTGGCATTTGTTACAAGTACACAGAATAGCCTAGAGTTGTTTGCACAGGTAGCTATTCCTCCTGGAGATACAGACGTAGAAAACCTTGGTCCCAAGGATTATGAATTGAAAAATGTCATGTTGGGAAAACCCACACGGGATGCATCTCGATTAATGGTGACCATGGGAATTAAGGAAATCATGAAGAACATGGGGGAGGATGAGATGGAAATCTAAGCACTTCAAAGGTAGGTTGAGATCCTAAAGGGATATTTGGCCAAAGTCATTGGTCCTCTTGATCCTGAGTGCCCTGAGGAGACCTTGAATACTATTCTTAGAGAAGGGGGAGCAATCCATATGGATCCATTTTTGAGAGCCTGTCAGCAATGGTGGGAGAGTTTTTAGGAAAAACGTGTCATGATTATCACAACAAACCTAAAGATGTTGCATGCTACATAAGAAAATGTGAATAAAATGGTGGCAATTTTGAAGCAGGACTTCAGCATTATTGATGAAGTACAGGCTTGGAGTAAAGATTTACAAACTCTACAAGCCATAAAGGGACAAAGGTACCGAGTTTTGATTGATATATATATGGGAGATGAATTAGATATGATTGATGACTGGATAGAAAAGATAGCATATAGCAATAAGGTAATGGAAACATTACATGATGAAATTCATCAGCTCAATGATCAAGGCTAAGAGAAAATTTTGGAAGTAGAGAGGCACTATAGTGATGCCTTTTTGGATATTTTTGAAGATGAGGAACGTAAGAGATTGCTACCTATAGATAAAGTAGTGGATAATTTTAAGAAGATTTTCGTAGAAATTGATGATGAGGAGGACATCCAACAGGCCTTCAAAACTAAGGAAGCATTGTTAGAATTGGATACCAAACTTGGTGATTTTTTTGATACCTAAATTGAGGTAGACAATTATAGATGAAAGGTCAAGGAAAAATATGAGGCTTTTGATTTTCCAAATGCAGCGAAAATCACTAAGATTATAGAGAAATTCAAGGGCAAACATCCAAACATACCTTTAGGATGAAGAAGAACAAAACCTAGATGCCAAAATTTTAGTTTTGACACTTGGTGAAATTTTAAGATTTTGACCCTATCAAGGTCCATAGCTTCAAAACTCCACAGATCCCTAGGTCCATAGCTACATAGCTCCATAGGTTTGCAGCTTCAGAGGTACATAGGTCCACAACTTTGCAGCTCTATAGTTCCAGAGGTGCACTGACAGTTAATTGCTGGCACAAAAAATAGAGCTTTCCATGCATCAGAAATGCATTCTGACGGTAGTTTAACTCTGACTAACACCCTTTGAAGGATCAACTTCTAATTCTAGCATCTCCAAACACTTCCACTTTGCCTTGGAGTTTTGACATGCTTTTCTCTCATATTTCTTTATTTTTTTGACATGTAAAGGCTCATGCATTTGATTAATGAATATAAAATGGGTGGAGTCCTACTAGGCACCCGTTAGATAGTTGGTTTGTATATAATTAGTTTTTTTTATTAATTTAAAAGCATCTTATTGCATGAAGATATCTCTCACTCTGAACACAAATTGAGGAGACAATTTCTTATAAATACCCTATTGTAATGTGTAATCAAGGCCACCGTTATTATGCAATAAAGTTATGCTTTTGGTGCTAGCATTTGGAGTGTAGTTATTCTTTCCTAAATGTGTCATTGTTTTGTTGATTTTGTTCATGAGATTGTGATTGAACCAAAGGTTTTATTGTGTTGTTTCTGGTTGTGTGATCTTTTAGTTTTGGTGTTTGCTACAAATTTATGAATTCTACTGATGTACCAAGCTCGAGGAGAAATCGCCAAATTGTGCCTGCATAATTCTTTGCCTCGCATGAGCACACTTTTCATGGCCTTGCAATTTGATCAAGAGTCAAACATCATTTAGTTATTGAAAGTTCCCATCAATGATTGCATCAGTGGAATCTAGGAAGCATTGCTCCTATTTTCATTGGTTACCTACCAGTTTCTTCAAAAGCTTAACTCACAACATGTTTTTTTATGTGGTTTATGTCCATTAGGATTTCAATTTCATGTTATTTGCTTTCAAATTCAAGTTATTTTCTTTCAGTTCTTATTATTTTCTTTTTTAACCCCCTTGTTAGAATAGGACTTCATACTAGTTGCACGGTTAGATTGCATTTATAAAAAAAATAAGGTACAAAAACATAGTTCTTTTAGTGTTATTTTGAAATAGTGTGTAGATTCTTCATTTCATCCAAAGTTAGAATGAACCAGCAAAGGCCTCCTCATGAAAAATCACATTTATCTTCAATTGAGTGGATTTTAGTCTATTGTAAGACAACCCAAAACCTTGGAGTTGATCCATAAGATTGACTTTTCAAGAGAGGAATTCGCAAGAATTCCTACCATTTAGCATCATGTAAAATGACAGCTCAACACATACTAGTATTTTATAAACTCTAGTGGAGAAACTCATCTTCGATCACTCTTTAGGGCCTCTCTATCATATTTTTGATTCTTCTTGAACCTATTGATAAAACAATTTGTCCCCTTTTCTCCAATGTTCATGTCCATCTCATCACCATAATCTTCATATTCATCCAATGAAATAACCATCTTGGTTTGTTTTCTAGGCACATGGGTTTTGTCATACTTTGAGGTTGACATAGTCTTCAACTTCTTGTCTTTCACCTTTTCCATATTTTATCTTGTTATATCCAACTTATTTTGACTCATCATCCATAGAATCCTCCTCATACAACTCCTCATTCAACTCTACCACTTTCTTTTTCTTCTTTTTTCCTAAGAGGTAAATTCTTCTTCAAAGTCTTCACAACGTTTTTATAAGAAAGAGATTTTCCCTTCCCCTTATCTTTAACCCCTACCTCCTCATCTTCAAATCTAGTCCTTCATTGTCCTTGATGGTGGATAGGCCCTATGACTCCTCTGAATCACTATCATCTACCTACTCCACATATTTCACCTCCATAAATCTACCTATGGAATGGTTTTAATATGCTTGTGAATGAGAAACATTAAGCCCTCATATAGTGGGGGAAGCCAAGAATTTCTCCCTTACACCATTAATTCTAGTTGTTAAATAAGGTAAAAAATAAATAAGGATGGAAATCTTGATACCATGCTTGAAATGATTAAACAACACAAAATAGAAAGTTCTAGATAATCTACCATCTAGAATCACATAGTAAATGATAGCCCACAAAAAAAAAATCATAGTTCCTTAATACATCCATGATGAAAGTAGGTCTAGTGTAGAAGCACCTTCAATTCCATCCATTGCAAGCATATATGGAGGATCAAAGACAAAGGATTAGGGTGCTAGTTGGACATAGAATCCAATTTTAGAAATAATGTCCTAGTTGTAAGACAATGAGACATTAGGTGTGTTATAAACCTAGTTGTCTACCTTAGTCATTTTATGAGCAATTTGTAAGTTAGAAATAGGGAAAAGTAGTTAGAAGGTTGAATAATTATTATATTATGATCATAACTTTTCTAGGTTCCTAGGTAGAGTCTAGGATTAAATTTTAGAATATTTTGATAACATTTGACAACTTTTTCAAAAAGTTTTCAAAGTTGTCAATGTTGTATAATGCAACTTTTGTGCAAAAATGCAAGATTTGAATCCCAACATTCACAATGAACTTTATCAGTTAGAACTAATTGGGAAGGTAATAAATAAGTTTGAGAAACCTTTCTTGCAATAGAAGAAAATAATTTAATATATTTTTGGCATTGAAATCAATAAAAGCTATTATTTTCCTACAAAAACTATCTAAAAATTCATTTGTATGAAATTGTACTAATTCACGTGAACCTATTAATTATTGAAAAAGTTAAATGATTTTCATATTTAGGATTAGAAAGTGGTTTGAAGTCTTCAAGTTATAATTGTTAAGAGAAATCTAATTTTGTGTGATTGTTGGTCATGAGAAGGCCCTAGCTAGGGTTTAGAGAGAAGATCTCTCTTTCCCAGAGATTCCATCATGGTGTAAAAATATAATACTTGGTGTAAAAAAAGGGGGGAGGATGTACTATTGTAATTTTTGGGTCTTAGACTAGCAAGAATAAGATGTGGGGAGTATATACTAAACCCTTCAGACAAGCATCTACATATGGGGAGTTTTGGGTTTTTGAGGCACAACTTGGCCCAAGGGTGCAATAGAAATCTAAGTTCTTGGATTTAGATATTTTGGAATGTTCCTAAAGTGTTACTATAGGTTTGGTTGGAATATTAAATTAATTCCATTTACTTTCTTTATAGAAGTGACCTAATTAGCCCTATTAGGCCTAGGAGAGAATTGTTAGCAACTTGAGTTAGGGAATTGGTCAAGGGTCATAAGTTGGTGAACGTTGTTAATTAATGGATTGAAGTGTCTAAAGGTGATTAAGGATTTTTGTGGTGGAGTTCCAAGAATGTTTCCTTTATAGATCCAATATTTCTCCTTGTAGCACTATGTTGAGGTTTAGGTGTGTAGATTGATTTCCTAAAGAAAATATTGGGGAATTTGTGTTTCAAAAATTTGAGATTTACATTATAGTATTGGAGAAGACCATATTACATCCCTAAAAAAGTTGGTCTTGATTTTGTGTATTGTTATGCCTTGAAGATGTGATCTAGACTTTAAATTAGATATAATCTAGGTAGTGTGAGTTTTGGAAATCATTGTGGATCCGTAGGTTGTATTGGTGGAAAGATGACTTTGTGCATTGCTAAGTAACACATTTTGATATAATTTGGGGTCTCTACTAAAGTTGTATAGGAGAAACTAGTAGATTTTTGGAGAAAGACAAAGTTTCAACCATGTCAAATGTTGGAGAAGAAAATGATAATGAACTTTCTAACAGGATTACAAATGTTGAACTAATAAGGGTGGTGAAGGAGCATGATGCAAAAAGGAAGAAAATGAAGAAAATGATGCAAAAATTGAAAGAACAAGTCAAGAAAGGATTTAATGGTAACTCTAAGAATGAGAAGGAGGGGAGTGATGTGGAAATCCCTTGGTAGGAGGAAGAAGAAGAGATTCCTATAGAATATTGGTTGTTCCTAAAGAATTTGAAATCCATGAAGAGAAAGACCATGGATATTAAACTTGATCTTCACGTCAATAGTAGGAAGATGGATCTAGAAGAAGTAATGGATTGAATTGATGCACTCACTAGTTTCTTTGGCTATCACAAGATACTAGAGCATCAAAAGTTTAAGATAGCCAAATCCAAGTTGAAGAGGTCAACCTTGACTTGGTGGAATTTTTCTCAAGCAAAGAGGGTGATGATGGAGAAAAATTAGATAAGTACATGGAAGAAGATGGTGACCTTGATAAAGGAAGCCTATGTACTTGAGGAATATGAGATTCTACTTCATAAGAAGAGGCAGAGTCTAAGGCAAAAGGAGATGGACATCTCTAGTTACACTGAGGAATTCCACAAAGTCATTATGAAATCCAAGTTGCTGGAACCAGAGTGTGTCAAAATTGCTAGGTATATGCAAGGGTTGAGGATGAACATCCAAGATGAATTAAGTCTATTGTTCTCCTATCACAATCCAAAATTTTTGTCAATTTCCATTGAAAGTGGAGAAGAAATTTAAGAGGAAACAAGACCAAGGTGGAAAAGCAAGAAGCTAAAGAGATTTTGGCTATTAAGAAAGAGGATCAAATGGTGGCAGAGAATAAACTCCTAGAGACTATAGGGAGACTAGTCAAGATAATTCCTTTAGTGAGAATGATTCTTGAGGATCCTATAGGGGAAGAAAATGAGACTCAAGGGAAAGATTTGGAGGGAGATTAGTAGGACATCCAAAGTGTTATAGATGTAACCAACTAGGGAACTTGGCATCTAAGTGTCATAAAAAGGAAAAGAATTAGACCAATAAGAGAGAAAAACTAGTTAGGGAAGAGGACATTCAAGAAGAAGAAACACAAGGATCTTATAAAACACTTTAGAAGGGAGAAGCCCTTATGATGAGGAGGAAACTATTAAATGCCCCAAGAACTCATGAACCACATCAGAGGAAGAATTTTTTAAGAACCACCTACAAGTATGGAGAGAAAGTATACAAGATGCTAATTGATAGTGGATCTAGTAAGAACTTGGTATCTGAAGAGGCAATAAAGAAGTTGAAATTGAGAAGGGTGCAACATCCAAACCTTACAAGGTGTCTTGGCTAACAAAGAAGAAATGAACTATCATAGAGGAGGAAGCTTGGGTTGAATTCCAGATTGGAAAGTATAAAGAGAGAGTCCTCTATGATGTTGTCCCAATGGATGCCTGTGAATTGCTACTAGGGACACCTTGGAAATATGATGTGGAGGAACACCATGATGGAAAGTTGAAGACATATACCATCAACCACAAAGGTGAAAAGGTAGCTCTCTCACCCTTACCAGATTTAATGGAAGAACAAAAGCATCCTAAGTTTTTATTTTTAGATGGAAAATAATTTCTAAAATTTGTGAAGTAGGAAAAGGCTCCATGCTATACATTATTAATTTTTTCCAAGGATGACATTCCTAAGAAGGTTGTGAAGGAAGTTAAGCCCTTGATACATGTAGGTCCTAAATAGGTTGCCAACCTATTGGAATAGGTTAAAGACGTTATCACCAAAGAATTGCCAGGTGAGTTTCCCCCAATTAGAGACATAAGCCATAACATAGATCTAATAACAATACCAACATTTCTAGTGTAGGAGCACCCAAGCTACATACTATGTGAAGCCATTTGTATGACATTGTTAATATTTTCATGTTAAGGTCTTAGTTTGGTCAAGAAGATCAAAATATGAAAGAATTTCTAATAAAGGATAAAATTGATGTAAAATTTCTATCAAGTCCATTTTAATGTGATTCAAGTTTCCATTAAAATAATTGTTAATTTTGGAGTTAAAATTGTGAAGTTGTCACAATGACATAAAATATTGTGATGCGAAAAATGCATAAAGTGCATAATGTTGTAAGGGGAAGGATTATTGGTTTAAAAGGTGGTTGGGAAGTTGTATAACACCAAAAAAACTATAAAATAATTTTATTAGTCTTTCCAAATCATATTTTAATGAATGAGAAGAGGAAGATCATTTTGAAACAATTGGTATCTTCATAACTTGCAGTTTTGATTGGTGTTAACTATTTTTATGTGGTTTCTAGGTCTTGTATGGACTTGTAAACCCTAGAAATTTTGTGAAAAATGTATTTTACTTAAATTAGGATGAATAATATTTCGTTTGGTTCTGGTTTGGAGTGATTATGTTGAGAAATGAATAAATTATGATAGATTTGGCAAAAGTTGTTATTTGCAAATTTGAGACTGCTTGACCACAATCTAAATGAATTGTTTGGTATAGATATATTGTGGAGAATGAGGAACTCTAATAATATTCATTGTAAGGATATGTGAACTTTATTTCATTATATATTTTTTTGAGTAATTTTTGTGCATATTTGTGAAATTTATATGCATTTGAGTGAAATTTGGTTTTTAAAGGTCGCCATTGGAGTTGCAAGCAGTGATTAATGCTTATAAAATGATTTATGAATGGAAAAAATAAATGGATTATATATCATGAAACTAGACTAAAAAAGTGTTAATTAAAAATTTATTTGGTTTAATTTTGGTTTATTTTGAGAAAGATATCATATTCCCTAAGAAGGGTTTCAAGTTTTGTTACTGGTTTATGATAGCGAAAATGGGTCTTAGTACATAGATAATAAATTATATTATATTTATTGTATTTTACTGATATTTTGATATGTTTTAATATTATTAGTGTTTGAAGACCCTTTCATAGTGTTTTTCATGAAAATACCAGAAACAAAAGTTATGAATAATATTCTATATAATAGAAATCAGACTATGCAAATGGTGAAGTATTGGTAGAATTGTGTTGGAAGTGTTTTGTTTTTCCTCTTGAGATGTCTAACAATGGAATTTAGTTAATGTATGTTCAAGGGATTAGAATGTATCCTATTTATTGTTTGGTTTTGTATGATGCTCTACATCAATTTTCTAATAAGGTAGCATACAAATTGACTCTAGAGAAAACTCAGGAAATGACAAGACAAATACAAGAAATCCTAGATAAATGTTTGATTTCAAAAAGCCTCAATCATTGTGTAGTACCTTCAATTTTAGCCCATAAGAAGGAAGGTAGATATATATTTTTCACTGATTATAGAGTGATAAATAGAATCACTATTAAGTATAGGTTCCCTATGCCTAGAATTGAAGACCTATTGGATCAACTAGGGGGAGAAAGGTATTATTCCAAGAGAGACTTGAAAAGTTGCTATCACAAATAAGGATTAGGGATAGTTATGAGTGGAAAATTGCATTTAAAACTAATGAGGGCTTGTATGAATGGAGGGTTATGGCTTTTCACTTGTCAAATGCTCCAAGAACATTCATGAGAGTCATGAATGCAGTGCTAAAACCATTTCTTGGAAAATTGTTCATAGTGTACCTTGATGACATTCTTATTTTCAATTAGAGTAAGGAGGAACATTTAGAACATTTTAACATGGTGCTAAAAAGGTTGCATTCAGAAAAGATTTTCATAAACTTAGACAAGTGTGGTTTTATGTAGGGAGAACTTATTTATTTGGGATTTTATAATCTTAGAAGGAAATATAAAAATGGATCCTGAGAAGGTGGAAGCCATTTTGAGTTGGCCTTCTATTAGGACCATGACTAAAGTCAAAAGCTTTCATGTGCTTGATTCTTTCTATAGGAGGTTCATTAGGGGCTTTAGTTTTTTGTGTGATCATATCCTTTAGATCATCAAGGGTGGGAAAAAAATGTAAATGTGTGGGGAACAAGGATGCAGAGGAGGCCTTCAAAATGTTGAAGAAGAAGGTAATGGAGAAACCTATCCTAGTGTTCCCTGATTTTTAGAAGATTTTTACTATTGAATGTGATGCTTCTAACCTAGCTATAGGGGTTGTCTTAAGTTAGTAAGGGAGGTCAATAGCCTTTTTAGTAAGAAAATAAATGAAGCCAAGAGAAAATAATCCTCTTATGACTTGAAACTATATGCCTTAGTCCAATCATTAAAGAAATGGAGGCACTACCTCCTTCCAAAAGAATTTGTTGTTTTCTCAAACAACCAAGCTTTGAGTTTCTTAAATAGCCAAGAGAAACCAAGCCATAAACATATGAAATGGGTAGAATCAATTCAAGCCTACACATTTTCAATAAAACACAAGAAGGGAGTTCTCAATAAAGTGGAAAATGCAATAAGTAGGAGGAATCTAGTTGTACAAGAATTCCAACTCCAAAGTGTAGGGATCAATGCATTGAAATATACATATTAAGAAGATAGTGATTTAAAAGATATCTATAAGGATGCATCATTAGAGAGAAGCACACAAGCAGCATGGGAGGATATTTTGGCTTGATAAAGACCTTGGAATAGGTGAGAAGGTTCTATTATTAGCTAAGAATTTAGACTGAAGTGAGGAAGATTATGGAGACATGTGTAATCTATCAGAGGGCCAAGGGTACATCAACTCATGCAGGACTATACCAACCTTTTCCTATTCCTACAAGGCCTTGAGAAAGTTGCAACATGGACTTTGTGACGAGATTTCCTAGATCATAAAAGGGAAATGATAGCATTTATGTTGTAGTGGTCAAATTTAGTAAAATGGGCCACTTCATCCCTTGTAGGAGCACTAATGATGCATCAAAAATTACAAGTTTAATATTCAAAGAGATTGTTAGCATACATGGTTTGCCCCTAACCATTCTGTCAAATAGAGATGTGAAATTTATTGGTCACTTTTGGAGGACCTTGTGGAAGAAATTGGGAACTAATATGAGTTTTAGCTTTTCCTACCATCAAAAAATAGATGGGTAGACAGAGGTGGTCAATAAGTCTCTTAGAAATCTACTTAGATGCTTAACAAAGTAGTATTGAGATAAGTAGGAATCAGTCCTACCCCAAGTAGAGCTTGATTTTAATGACTAATTAAATAGGAGTATAGAGAAGAGCCCTTTTCAAATAGTGTATGGGTAGAATCCAAGAGGTATTTTAGAACTTAGGGAACTACCTTCCAAAACTCCAGTCAGTGCTCATGTAGAGGAGTTTATAGAAAGTATGAAGGAGATTCAAGACTCAATGAGGTTGGCACTTGAGAAGAGTGAAAAGAAGTATAAGTAGGCAATAAAAAAACATAGAAGAGATTTTTAGTTGTAGGTTGGAGACTTGGTCTAAGAATACTTGAAAAAGGAGAGGTTACCAAAGGGAAAGCATACCAAACTACTCATGAAGAAGCATGGAATGAATGTTTATGTGATAGAGTTTCACTCACATCTTGGTATCCCTACCATATTTAATATTTTTTATCTAACCCCATATAAAGGTGATGTGAATGTAGGTTCAAAAGTACAACTTGAAGATCTTGAAGAAGATGTTATAGGGATACCAGCCCATGAACCAAAGAGACTTGACAAGATCTTGGATACCAAGGTTATAAAACAAACTAGGGAGAATGTATACAAGAATAATTTGGTTCAATGGTAGGTATGTCCTAAAGAAGAGTTAGTATGGATGGATGAACAAGAGATCAAGAAACATGGCCTAAGTTTGCAAGACCTTATCTCAAGAGGACTTGAGATTAATCCACCCTAGTAGTATGGTCTAGAAGCACCTTCAATTCCATCCATTAAAAGCACGTTTGGAGGATCAAAGAAAAAAGGTTAGGGTGGTAGTTGGATCTATAATCCAATGTTAGAAATAATGTCCAAGTTTTAAGGCAAGGAGACATTAGGTATGTTATAAATCTAGTTGTCAACCTTAGTCATTTTATGGTAAATTTCTATGTTAGAAATAGGGAAAAATAGTTAGAAGGTTGAATAATGATTATATTATGATCATAACCTTTCTAGGTTCCTAGGTAGAGTCTAGGATTAAAGTTTAGAAGAGTTTGATAACATTTGACAACTTTTTCAAAAAGTTATCAATGTTGCATAATGCAACTTTTGTGCAAAAATGCATGAGTTGAATTCAAATGTTCACAACCACCTTTATCAATTGGAACTAATTGGGAATGTGATAAATAAGGTTGAGAAACCTTTCTTGGAATAGAAGAGAAGAATCTAATGTATTTTTGGAATTGAAATCAATAAAATCTATTGTCTTCCTACAAAAATGATCTGAAACCTCATTTGTATAGAATTGTATAGATTCATGGGAAATTTTGAAGGATTGAAAATTCTAAATGAATTCCTAATGAAGGATTGACAAGTGGTTTGAAGTCTTCAAGTTAGACTAGTTAAAAGAATTCCAATTTTGTGTGCTTGATGGTCCCAGGAAGGCCCTAACTAGGGTTTTGAGAGAAAATATCTCTTTCCCAGAGATTCCACCATTGAAAAATTTAAGCCTAAGGGGGAAGGATGTACTATAAGAAATTTTGGGTCTCAGACTAGAAGGTAGAAGATGTGGGGAGTAAATACTAAACCCTCTGGACACCTACATGTAACTATCCAATTTTGGTTTTTTGAGGCACAACTTGGCCCAAAGGTTGAAGAAATATAAGTTCTTGGATTTAAATGTTTTGGCATGTTCCCAAAGTGTTACAATAGGTTTGGTTGGAATATGAATTGAATTCCTTGTCTTTCTTTGTAAAAGTGATCTAATTAGCCCTATTAGGCCTAGGAGAGAATTGTAATCAACATGAGCTAGGGGATTGGTCAATGGTCCTAACTTGGTGAGGGTTGTTGATTAATGGATTGAAGTGTCTAAAGGTGATTAAGACTTTTTGTTGTGGATTTGTAAGGAGGTTTCCTTCATAGATCCAAGATTTCTCCTTGTAGTCCTATGTGGAGGTTTATGTGTGTAGATTGATTTCCTAAAGAAAATATTGAGGAATTTGTATTTAAAACATTTGAGATTTGCAATATAGTGTTGAAGAAGACCATATTCCATCCCTAAAAAAATTGGTTTTGATTTTGTGTCTTGTTATGCCTTGAAGAGGTGATCTAGACTTTGAATTGGATCTAGTCTAGGTATTGTGGGTTTTGGGAACCATTGTAGATCCTTAGATTTTATTGGTGGAGAGTGGCTTTGTGCACCACTAACTAACACATTTTTGATATAATTTGGGGTCTCTTCTCCAAGGTCTTACCTTCTTATTTTACCAGAGTTTCACTCTGACCTAACTCCTTTGGGAAGTCATTAATAGAAAAGTTTGAAGAACTTATGGTCTCTATAAAACTTTTTTCCAACCATAGGAATTCTTGTCACTGTAGAAATTAAATCCTTTGTAATAGAGATATTCCTACCACCGAAGTGTAGAATAACATCATTCCACTTACATATGAAGAGATGAATAACATTTGGGTTACCATCATAGAGTTGCACTATGAAAGTTGTCAAACCACCCATCTCTAGTATTTCCCAGACCTTTATTTTTCTCTTCCATTTGTCATAGTTGGATTGTTCATGATGTCTACATTTTCCCCCCATAGTTTGATTACAAAAAATGAAATGTAGAGAACCACTACAAAGAGAATTTTCAAAAAAATGCAAAAAAATGAGAATTATAGAAACCCTCAAAATAACCCAAAAATAATGTGAGAAAAAGAGGCAATAATACCAAATGTCATCCTTCCTCTCATCCTTACATCTCAAATTTATAAAACCATCACTTCTATATGCATCCATACTTACTAATAATGGTGCCTTCTTTTCCATTAATTCTATTGCAATCAATGCAAAATTCTAACATTCATTAGTAATGTGTCATCACCCTACCATACCATGTGATCTTTACTCTGAACTACCACATTCGCTATGGTGTTAGAAACCATGTTGTATTAATGGTACACATGGGTAATATGGTAACTCTCAATAAATTTTAGAATTTTAACAGTCTCCCTAGTGATTTATCTATGTTCCATGAATGTTGAGAACCATCATTAAGATAATTGACTATATTCAAAGAATTTATTTCCAACCATAACTTAGATATCCCTTCAGACTTAGCCACTTTGGTTATCTAGAGTATGGACATTTCCTTAGTGAAATGATTATATTAAGCTCCCAAGGGGAGAGCCATTGTTACAAGATAATGACCATGATGATTCCTTATCACTCCCCCACACCCTATGAACCTTTGATTTCCCTTAGCCATCCTATCAAAGTTGGGCTTACACCAATCCTCTGGATGAAAAGTCCATTTTGATTCCATTCTTCTTTTATCAACAGGGTTCCCCAAAACCATGTTCTCAATAGTCCCTTTCATTCCAATCCCTAAGCCTTTGATGTTAATGTTCTCAGTAAGAGCATTCTCAATTTTAGACAGGACCACCTTAGGAGGGGCCACTTTGTCTCTAAAGATTCTATTGTTCCTTTATTTCCAAATACTCCAGCATATATGAGGGAGAGATAAAGACCATAGAAGATTAAAATCCATAGAGATCAAGAAAAGAGGGAACTATTGAGAAAATCAATCAGAGATAACATCAATGAAAATCTAGGACATGTTGAGATTGTTTAGAAAGAAAGCCCAAATATCTCTAGCATAAGGACAATGAATAAAAGGATGATTCATAGTCTCTTATTCCAAGAAACAAAGAATACACATGTTGGGGAAGTGGAAACCTCTTTTACAAAGATTGTCAATGGTAGAAATTCTATTTTGGAGGAGAATCTAAAAAAACATGTTAAGTTTAGAGATGAGAGCCAAAATCCAAGCTCTTACCCAACAAGGAGTCTTCGTAAGATCACCAGCCATAACCTAGTAAGTAGAAGTAATTGAACAACACCTTGAGGGGGAAGCTTCCCAAACCAAATAATCAAGATTATCATGTAGCAAAATGGAAGATTAAAGAATCTTAATAAGTCAGAGTGCAAGAAAAATGCCCAAGTGAACTCAATTGTTGTCCCTCTAGTAGTCTGCCACTATAACTATGAATATCCTTACACACTAATCCTTCCAATCTTTGTATACATTGACATGCTCTAGAGGATCCAAATGAAGCCAATTATCCTCCCAAAAATGGATGTAATTCCCATTACCTAGCTTCCATTTGAACTTTAATGCCACAACTTGTCTAGCCTTGAGGAGCCCATTCTAAATAAAAGAGCACTTGGGAATATCCTCAAAAGCCAAAATATCTTGAAAAGGAGGATGGTTAAACAAATATTTTGAAAAAAATATGTTAATCTAGGCCCCATTACTTTGAAAGGTCCTCCAAACTTATTTAGCTAACAAGGTCAAATTGAATAAGTAAATCTTCCTCAACCCAAGACTCACATACTTCTTAGGTAGAAAAAAATTGTTCCACAAAATCAACAACATTTTGTGGTCTTTAGCTCTAGACCAATTTTTTTTTAATCCTTTCTATGGATTTAGAAAGTTTGGAAGGTATCTAAAATAGACTGAGTGCATATGTGGGGAGGTTTTAGAGAGTGGATTTCAATAATTACACCTTTCCTACTTGACTAAGAATGACACCTTTCCACCCTGCTAGTTTTCTATTAAATTTATCCACCAATCCATCCCAAAAGAAATCTTGTGGGTTTAACATGAGAGAGGCCCAAGAAGATGGTAGGTAGAGTAGTGATGTCATAACCCAAAATATCCACAATCCTACACAAATTTTCCACCTAGGTATTAACAAAAAATAGAGATCTCTAGTTCTAGTTAATAGTCAACCAATTTTTTAACTATAAAAATTCATGACCTCCTTTATGTTCTTGGATTCCTTAATGGTAACCTCACCTCCAAGAATAGTATTATAAATAAATTATTGATGTGAAAATGTTTCACTATTCAACACAAGCTTGATACCTTTTATCTTACTAAGTCTAATGCAAAAAGAAATTAGTCTCCTAAAGCACTCACAAGTAATAATGAAAAGAACAAGTGATAGAGGTCTCCTTGTCTCAAGCCCATTATTAGTTTGAAGAAAGATGAAGGGGTACCATTCAGAAAAACCACTAGGGAAGTAGTAGAAATTAGTTGTGAAATAAGTTTGCATGCCTTATTATCAATGCCAAAGGCTACAAGGATCCTTAGAAGAAGATTTTAATACACTCTATCATAAGCCTTTTATACATCTATCATTAATAAAAAACCTTGATTGTGAGCCCTCACAAGAGAAATAATAACTTCATGAATGAGAATAATGGAATCAAGAATATGTATACTAAGGGTGAAACTAGATTGTTGAGGATAAATGATAATCAAAAAGATTTCAAGAGGCCTCAAAGTAAGAACCTTAGATATAATCTTATAAAAAAGAGTTGTAGAGATCAATAGGATGGAATTTGTCCATGCTCTTTGCACCAACCAAAAGGATGAGAACCAAAAAGGTGGTGTTGAGCTCCTTCAATAGGTTCTTGGATCTAAAAAATTCTTGAATTTCTTTCACCACATCTTTGTTGGTCTTAGATTGGTTTTGACATTTGAGTATTGACATAGTTAACCAAATTCTCAAGATGATGCTGAGTATAATACAAAAGCTAAGCTATAGTGTGTGTTGAGCTAGAAAATTCAATAGCTGCCGTATGAACTTTAGGTGCTGAGTGAAGTTCAAGTGATGAGTCACTATAGATGCCAAGTCATTATAGATGCTGAGTAGAGTATAGATTCTGAAAAAGACATAATTACTATAGTAGTTGAGTAAAATAGAATTTCTATATGTGCCAAGCATCAGCAACTAGTAAGTGCTGAGTAAAATAGAAATTACATATGAGTTTGTATCTTCAAAAACTCAGATGTAAACCATTTTTGGAGCTGACATAGAATGAATCTTGAAGGATCCTAAGATAAGATCGAATCTTTTGCATTACCTATGTAATCAGCATGTAGCCAATAAGGAAAATGGAGAAGGCATGCAAACAATAGGAAAAGTGCAAGAATTGAGCAGGAAATGAAGAGTAAATATTGGTTATAGATTCATACCTAACCCTAAGTCTTCAAAATATTTTAAAAGGAAGATAATATCCCATTATATGTGTGTGTGAGAGAAGTATATGGGTGAACTATAGAAAATTTTAGAGGGGAGTTTAAAGACTTAGAAAGAATAGAGCAACACTTCAATATTTAGTTGATCAAGAATAGAGTATCAAAGTTTCAAAGAGTGACATATCAAATCACGCAAGGATTAGAGTAGATAGAGCTGAACAAGGATCTAAAATCAACAATTAAGGATTGCAAATCATTAGGTCAAGACATTCTTCTATACTTTCTCACAATTGTATTGTGAGAATGGAAATCCTATGTTGATATGTTGGCTTACTAGCTATATTGGTTTAACAACCATATTGTAGATCCTTAACATGATTGTAAAACCTTTAATAGGGTAGCATTCCAAGTGAATGTTTGTAAATCCTTTAATTAGGTCACTTTTAATAGGGTGTAAAGTCTTTAATAGGATAGGCCTTTCATAGGGTCAAACTTTGTAATCTTGAATAGTTACATATTGCTGCAGTGATACTTTATTGGTGTCATCCTCACCCCATTTTTACCTTCTCATTTTGGAGGATTTTTGGGTTACCAAACCTTGTGTTATTTATTTTCATGAATAGATTTACTTTCATGTTTATTAGATGAATTAGATGCATGTGAATGATTTTAGTTAAAAGGTTTTGAAAAGGATAAATTTAGCTACTTCTGATTCACTCCCCCCCCCCTCTCTAAGAAGTAAATCTTCCCACTTGTAAATTCCAACAATTGGTATTAGAGCAAAGTTCTCACAAGGAGGAGCCTTTTAGCTTGGAGAAAAGATTTGGAAATGGAATTCTACAAACTTGGGAAGATCATAGAGAATCAGGTAATAGATATATAACTTTCTCTACATACTTTGGAAGAATCCAAGGAGGAACTGAGAAAATCCTTAAAGAGAAGAAGAGACATTGCCATGGCTAAGAATGATACATAATACAAGGAGATTGACACCTCAAAATTGTTTACAAATGGAGATTCCAAAAAGTTTGATGCAACAATAGTAGACCTGATGGAAAAGAATAGAGCTCAAGAAGAAGAAATTAGAACACTCAAGCTTAAACAAGAGTCACAAGCCATAATGCTTTGTGAAGCGACTGAATAGAGGAAAAGAACCATTGTAGATAAGGCTATTCTAGAAGAAGACAAGAGAAACCTTGCCAATAGACTAGAAGAAAAGTCAATTGAGCTTGAAATAATTTTAGACATGTAGCTAGACACCCTAAGCCAGATGATGAATACACACCATGAACTGAATGTCAAGGATATTGAGATCTCTACACTAAAGATGCAAAATGAACAACTAAAAAATGACCTAAAAAGAGAGAAAGAAATTGCAGATAGCTTCAACAAACCTAATGAGGCCATACAGTACTTTGAATAGCTACTGAAATCACCAAGGGCTAGCAATGATACTTTAGGACTAGGATACACTAGCACTGAACAAGGAGAGTCATCCAAGACTATAGAAGAAAGGAGAAACAAAGGTAAGAACACTAAACCTACTTGTCATTTCTATGGTAAAAAGGGACATACCTCTAATGTATGCATGAGTAAGAATGCACATCAGCATGACAAACCTAAAAATGTGAGTTACTATCATAAGTGCAAGAAACAAGGACATCAAGAACATCACTATAGGACCAAGACTATCAGATCACCAAGATTTGAAGGTCACTACTACAATTGCAAGAAGTATGGACATAGAGCTTTTGAGTGTAGATCAAAGCCTATGTGGACACCTAATTAACTAGAAAGAGGAAATAACCATGGACATCACTATAGTTGGGACTATAACATCAGGTATAACTATCAATATTATCAAGAATATGGACACATTCCTAAAAGTTTTATAAGAACACATTTAAGAGGAAACTACAATAGATGGTTGAGTCAAACCACATGTTTTAGTTGCTTGAAGATTGGTGATATCAGCAAGAATTTCCCAACAAGGTCAAAGGCACCCAACTCAAAGAACAACAAAGGTAAAGAGAAGATAGATGTTGAACACATCAAAGGAGAAATGAATAAGGCATGGAAGAAGAAAGATGGATGTAGCACATCAAATGAAGGGATCACTTCACCTAATAGGTCAAGTTGTCACACTTTGTCAAACTAAGAAAGGAAAAGGCATAAGGGACTGATTTACAAAGCTTTATCATACATCAGTTCCTAAACAAGTAAGTACTAAAAGGAAGAGATCAACATGATTAAAGATGCAAAGTTAAAATTTCAAGATTTCACAAGTGTTGACAAGTTGCCCTCAAATGCCAAGTAAAATCTTAGTTCATGCCGAGTTGGTAGTAGAAGCTAAGTAAAGAGGAAAATTTAGTTGAAGTTGAGTGAGTAATACTATTGTGGATGCCAAGTAATGAAAAGCCAATGGATGTCGAGTAATGTAAAAATCCTTTGAAAGTCAAGTGGATACTTGTAAATGCACTAAGCATTAAATGCAGTGAAAATAGGGTATATTATTATGTTTTCAATCATTTTTCTTCACTGGAAATGAAGAGAAAAGATGAAAAAGAGTGCAGAGTGACTTCATAGGGGAGAATCCAGTATTTATGTAGATCTCAACAACATTTCAGCACAATTTCATCAATTTCAAGGTATTTACATTTGTGCCAAGCTATGCAATTTCATATTTTCTTTGTATAAAAACCCTTGATTGCACAAATGACTTTAGCTCAATGAAAACTTAGGAAAAGGAACCATTTGAGGTTCAGCTTGTGTCCAATGAGGTGAAACTACCCAATACTAGAAGTAGCATATAAAAATGACCCAGCTGGAACCCTATCTATCATACCCCCTAAGGTAGTCATGGTTTAGGATGTAAGGAGATGTTACAATTTCAAGATTGGAGCCATAGGTGAATGGAAATGAGGGAAGCCTATGAAAAATTTAGTGAAAATGGAGTGTTGAAGGAAGAGTACAAAATTGTTGAAAACAAGGGTTTGACATGTGCTCTAGAATTCCCTACAGTATTCAAGATGGAATGGATTAGACTAGTGCTTAGTAGAATACATGATGGAAGCTTATAGTTGGAGGATGGCCTAGTGAAAATCACAAAGAGAATTGCACATAGAGTGACAGGGTACCCAACCCTAGATCGGCCAAAGACTCTTAGGAGTGATTCTAAGGAGGCAATTGAGAGGAATACCGGTTCCAAGTGGAACAAGAGAGGAATGAAAATTGACACCATTCAAGACTCTCTGGTGGATTTTTCTATTAGAGTCATTGCACATAAGTTTTATCAATCCAACAGACTCAACAGTGTGCCTTGAATTGTAGTGGATGTAGGCTACAAATTGGTAAAGAAGGATCATACTTATGATCTTGTAGAACTCAACTACAACAAATAAATGAAAATTTGGTATCAATCAGAAGAACCAAGGGAGCCCAATGTAAATTTGGTTCTATTTTGATTTTTATTTTCTTTTATGTGCAGAATGAGCTTCCTTCTTTTGGAAAATTTGCATGGAAAATTGATAGGTCAATCATAGCTCAAGTTAATGAATATATAGAGTAGATCGGAGCTAATTTTGAGACCCTTATGACTAGTTATTTTGAAGACTTCAAGAAGACAATGAAGTAAAGGCTAAGTATTCCAATGTTATTAGTAGAGAAACATGTAAATGATGGTTTTTATCTTGTAGATATTGATTATACATACATACAAGCTGCCATACCAAGAGTCAAATAGTTAAGACCTCTAGGTTATTAAATAAATATAGATGAAGCATCAGCATCAATAATTGCACTACTAGTAGAAGACATGGACAAAAATGTACCAGATTTTGGAACCTATGATGTGGTCAAGTTAAAATTGGATATGGTGTTGAAGACTACCTCCACAATGAAAAATAAAGATAAACTTGTGAAGAAACTCAAAGCTAAATTTGGTGAGGGAATGACAGAAGAAGAAGAAGGCGAAGAAGCCAAGGATGATGAAGAGGAATAGGGTTAAGGACCACTTGCTTTAACCCAAGGAATGGGGGAGGATGTTGAAGAAGAAGAAGGCACCAAGCAAGAAGCACCCAAGGCTAAGCTAAAGAAAAGAAAGGCAAATAAACACTTGGTTGCTCAGCCAAGGCAAAGAAGAAAGTAACAAAGCCAAGCACAACCAAGCCAACTACAAGGGTAGATACTAGGGAAACAACCCAAGTGGCAAAAGAACAAGAGAAGAAAAAAGAAATAGAGAAAGGAGGGCCTACAAAGTAGAAGAAAAGAAGAAAATATGTTGCAAATCCAGAATCAGATGAAGAAAGGATAGAGTCTGATGAAGATCAATTCAGATTGGTAAGTCATTCTATCAAGTCTAAATTGGAAAGCATTTGTAATAACATTAGAGACAATGCAGATTTAACTGGATTAAAGACCATAGATTTTAACAAGTTGTCAAGGGAAGAACAAAACATAGTGGGAGAGTCCATCTACACTATGATGGCCAAGTTCAAGACCACCCGACTTGAACTAGACAACTCAATGCTTAAGTAGCTAAGCTCATTAGTTGAAAATAAATGACATTACTATCTCAAAATGGAGAAGGAAATAAGGGATTCTACATTGGCTCATGTAATTCCTAACATAACTAAAGGTCAAATAACAAAGGCTAGCAAGAAACACAGGAGAAAATTTGCACCCAAATACAAAGCCTTTAGTATATTGCAAAACCAAATTGAGGATGTTGTCCAGAAATCCACTCTTATGTGGAAGGTTATAGATGGACTCCAAATAGTTAAGGAAGGATAGGAAGACCCATTTGAAGGAAGAAATGATGAAGAAGAAGAGGAAAATGAAAAAGAGGAAGAAGGAGAGAAAGAAAAAGAAGAGGAAATAGTGGAGAAGACACAGGGTGAAGAGGCAACAATTGAAGAGCAGCAGCAAGAGCAAAGTGTCCAAGATACCCAAATGCCATCACCAAGTCCTCCAAATACAACACCTACATAAATATTAATTTTCAAGGATGTTCCTAACACCTTAGGTCAAAACATCAGTCCATTAGCTGTAGAGGATCTCGGACAAGTCCTTCACCAAACTACCTTGCAATCACAACTATGCACTAATCAAATTTTGGTGAGTGCGGATGAATTACAGAAGGCTATAGTAGAAATCACAAGGGAGAAGGTGAACACACAAGAACCACCTTCACAACCTCCCACATCTATAGCAAATCAACTTAAAGAGCAAGAAACACAGGATACAACTACCAAGGTTGATTCTAGAGTCACAACAACAACAACTACTAAGGAGCCAACAAAGGAACAAACATGGAAAGATGTTCCTATAACACACAACTTGTTGAGATAAAGATAGGGTAACTAAGGGGGGGGTGAATTAGTTATTTAAAAAAATTAATCTGTAGATCCCTTAGATGTCTTAAAGATCTAGTTAGTGTTGATACTTGGTAAACAAATGTTGTAACTCAGTAAATTAAACTATTATTTATTTTTTAGGTATTCATGCATGTAACTAAAAAAAAAATGAACACAAGAGACACTAGATTTATTGTGGAAACCCAATATGGGAAAAACCACCAAGTAACTAGTCACCAATTTTTCACTCTTCTGAAGTGAGCGCTATTAGGAGCCAACCCTGTTAAAAGTTACAATACACACTGTTAGGTATGACCCTATTAGAGGATTTAATCACCCTATTAGGAGTGGCCTTGCAAGAGGTCTTTAGAAAAATTCAACTGAACTGTAACCTTATTAGAGGATTTACAAAATGGCTGTTAAACCAACTCTATTAAGAGATTTGAAATCACTGCTACAATGGTTAGAAAGCAAAAATGAATTAACCTGAACAAGATGCAACTAAATTTGCTGGTTACAGGTCTCTATTTGGCATCATTCAATCCTCCTTGATCAAATATGGCTCTGCTGCTCCCCAATGATCTCTGATCATCCTTCAAATTCACTTCCACAATAATCAATCTTCATATTACATTAATTCCATTTCCCACACACTTAGAATTTGTGACTTGATGACTTACTTATACCATTCAGATTTTCAAGTCAGCCCATTTACATGTTACATTTACCAATAAACCATACATCAGTCGGCTATAGATATTACTCTGAAAAAATAAACATTATTTCATAAAATAGTGAAATCCTTTACTGGCTGACCTTGCTCGGTAAATACTACTTCCAAAAATTTCCTGAGTTAACCTTCTTAACTTGGTTAACATTGCAATATCTGTAAAATCCTTTGGCTACCAATTTTACTTGGTAAGAACTGAATCCTTCATGAGAGCTCGATAAGAACTGCTCCTGCTAGAATTCTTTTGATGATTGAGTGAGCTATGGATTGAGATGTACAATTCTACTTTTTGCTTGTCCAAGAAACCAACCTTTTTTCCAAGAAAGAAAGCTCCTCCACTTGTGCTCTTTCTATCATCAATATTTCCTACCCAATCTGCATTAGTGAACACCTTTAAATCTAGATTTCCTCCAAGTTTATACCATAATCCATATTCTTCAGTTCCTTTTAGGTATCTAATGATCCTTTTGATTGCCATCATGTGATTTTCTTTTGGTTTTGTTAAGAATCTTGCTACAATTCCTACTGCAAGGGCAATGTTTGGTCTTGTGTGCACTACATATTGCAACTTTCCAATCATAGATCTATACAATGTGTGATCCACTTCCTTTGATTCACCATCCTTGGTCAGTTTTAATCTAGTACACATAGGAGTTCCAACTAGTTTGCAGTCTTCCATACCATAATTTTTTAGTATCTCCTTGATGTGTTTAGATTGAGTGATGTAGATGCCATTCTTATTCTATTGAATTTGAAGACCAACAAAGAATTTTATTTCACCAAACATTGACATTTCAAATTCCTTGTTCATTTTTTTTGAAAATTCTTTGCAAAGATCATCATTTCCTATGAACAAAGTACCATCTAAAAATATTTCTACCAAAATAATCTTATTATCTGGTCCTTCCTTTATGTACAAACTACTATTGTCATTAGTTCTTTGAAAACCAATCTGAATAAGATAGTTAAGCAATCTTTCATACCATGCTCTAGGGGCTTGTTTTAGACCATATAATGCTTTATGCAATTTGTAGACCATGTCCTTCTTGTTTGGATCAAAAAAACCTTCAGGCTATTCAATGTCAACCTCTTCATCCAATATGTCATTGAGAAATGCTGACTTGACATCCATCTGATAAACTTTGAATCTTTTGAATGTAGCATATGCAAGTAAGGTTCTAACACCTTCCAATCTTGCAATAGGAGCAAAAAATTCTCCATACTCTACACCTTCTTCTTGAGTGTATCCTTTGCACACTAGTCTAGCTTTATTCCTTGATACCTTTCCATCTTCATTTAGTTTGTTTTTGAATACCCACTTTGTTCCAATCACATTTTTGTCTTTGGGTCTTGGTACAAGAGTCCATGTTTTGTGTTTCTCTATCTGTTCTATCTCTTCATTCATAGCTTCAATCCAACTTTCATTGTCTAGTGCATCTTTAAAATTTCTAGGTTCAAAATCAGCAAGTAAACAAGTGCCTTTCAACTTACTTATTGTCATTGTTCCTTCTGATTTATCTCCAATGATCTGATCTAGTGCATGATGCTTTCTAACATACTTGGCTAACATGGGCTCCTTTCCTTTTGAATGACTTGCATTATTATCCTTCTATGTCTCAAATTTTGGTTCTAATCTTGGTTGCTCGAGCTTGGCATATGCTAAGTCTATAGCTTTTGTCTGCAACTTAGGTTCTTGTAGCTTGGTAGGTATTGACTTAGTTTGAACTTCTCGTGACTCGGTTAATGAAGACTCTAGAGTTGAGGATTCTTTATTAATAGGTCTACTTGGCATTGTATCAGGTTCAATGTAAATAAATCTTCTGTAGTCTTCAAGTTCCTTTTTGCTTTCTTCTTCTATTCTTTCTACAAACTCATCAACTTTCACATGTGCACTTTCTATGACTTTGTGAGTAGATAAGTTCAAACATCTATATGCTTTGCTTTTGCAAGTGTATCCCAAAAATATTCCTTCATCACTTTTTACATCAAATTTACCTTTTCTAGATTCTTTCAAAATGTAGCATTTTCTTCCAAATACTTTTAGATAACTTACATTGGGTTTGTAGCCATACCACAACTCATAGGGTGTTTTGAATGAGTCCTTTTTCAGTTGTACTCAATTCAAGGTATGAACTGCAGTGCTAATAGTTTCCTTCCAGTATTTGATAGCAATGCCTTTCTCAATCATTAAGGTTCTTGCACAATCCATGATAGATATGTTCCTTCTTTTTGCTATTCCATTTTGTTTAGGAGTTCCAGGTGCTGAAACTTGTCTTTTGATTTCCCTTTTAATGCAAAATTTATTGAACTCATGTGAAATGAATTCACCACCTCTATCAGACCTTAAGCATTTCAATCTTTTGCCTGTTTCTTTTTCTACTCTGGTGAAATTCCATTTGAACTTTTGAAATGCTTTTGATTTCTCTCTTAGGTACATGACAGTCATCATTCTTGAATAATCATCAACAAATAGAATGAAGAATTTTTCACATGCATAACTTTCAATGCAAATAGGTCCACACAAATTAGTATGCACAATTTCTAAAACTTCTTCAGTATGATAGTTCTTGCTTTTAAAACTAGTCTTTCCCATTTTACCAATTTGACAATTCTTGCATAGACCATCCTCATGTTTCTTTATGTTAGGAATACCTCTTACTTTCCTAAATTTACTAATTTTTATTAAGTTTTCAAAGTTTACATGACACAACCTCCTATGCCATAACTAGCTTTCTTCAATTTGAGTAATGAAACATGAATATTCACCAAGTTCAAGATAAAATAAGTTACCTTTTGTTTGAGTGCCTGATCCAATCAGCATTCCTTTGCCATCCATCAATCTTGCTTTTCCATGCATAAATTCTACTTTCAATCCATTATTGAGTAGCTGTACCACACTCAATAAATTATGCTTTAGTCCTTCTACCTAGTATGCATTATCACATACAAGTTCCTTGGTTAGTGAGATTCTTCTATTTCCTCTTATACAACAAGGTTCATTGTTACCAAATCTTACAATTCCACCATCATAGTCTTCAAAGTATTCAAACTTAGTTTTATCACCAGTCATGTGATGAGAAAAACCAGTATCTATGATCTATCTATCATTTCTGCTCATATGAGAAATGAGTGCCATTTCCTCATCATTATTAGACCCATCTTTCACAACAATGTAGACAATTTCATTGTCTTCTTCATCATTAGAATCATTAGAATCTTTAGCCATAAAACATGTTTTCTTACCTTTATCCTTGAATTATTTGAAGTCTTTCTTGTCATTGTACTTGTGACCTTTCTTCTCATCCTTTTTTTGCTTATTTAGGCACCTAGTAGCAATATGTCCAATTTCTTCACAAGAAAATTAGATTAAAGGAACCTTATCTTTGTATTTCCCTTTGCCTCTTGAATATTTTCTTGCTAGTAGAGCTTCAACTACTTCAAGATCACTGTCTAAACTATGTTCTAATTTTTCATCACTGTCTAATTGTGGATCCTTCATCATTTTCCCTTTTTCTTTGAGTGAAATCTTGGCTTCAAATGCTGATTCAACGTTCTTGGCAGCTTGAAAATAATTGTCATAGTTTTCTAGGTCAAATATAGTCAATCCTCCAACTATGGCCTCTAAATTTATTTTATTATTTGCCTCACATCTCCTTTCTTGAATTGTAGAGACTCTGATTGCATAAATGGGAAGTAGAGTTCTAAGAACTTTACTTATAACTATCTCCTCATTGATATCTCCTCTAGATGCTTTGATTGCACTAACACATGCTTTAACTCTTTCAACATACTTTGCAATGTTTTCATCCTCTCTCATGCTCATTTGATCAAATAGTCCTCTCAAAATTTCTGCTTTGGCTCTTCTCACATTATCATCTCCTCCATAGATTTCTTTTAGCTTGTTCCACATTTCAAAGGTAGTTTTGCAATCCTTGATGTCATCAAACTCTTCATAACTTAGAGTAGATGCTATATCTATCGTCATGTTATTGTGAGTCTTCTTTTCAACAATATCATTGACAAATAATGTACCAAAAGGTTCTTCATATTTTTCATCAGGGTGCTTCAGCCCTATATCACTAATAGAAGCCAGATGAAGCCTCATCAATTCTTGCCATGCTAAGAAGTTGTCCCTGTTAAGTCTTGGAATTCACCTTTTGTAAGACATTATGATCTTTAGCTTAGATCCTTGAAATATTTTTCCTATAAGCACCAATAGCTCTAATACCGATTATTGGGATAAAGATAAGGTAACTAAGGGGGGGGGGGGGGGGGGGGGGGGGGTGAATCAGTTACTTACAAAAATTAATGCACAAATCCATTAGATGTCTTAAAGATCTAGTTATTTTTGATACTCGATAAACAAATGTTGTAACTTAATAAATTAAACTATTGCTTATTTTTCATGTATTCATGCATGTAACTGAAAATAAAATGAACACAAAAGACACTAGATTTAATGTGGAAACCCAATATGGAAAAAACCACCAAGTAACTAGTCAATAATTTTTCACTCTTTTGAAGTGAGCCATGTTAGGAGCCAACCTTGTTAAAGGTTACAATACACACTATTAGGTGTGACCCTGTTAGAGGATTTAATCACCCTGTTAGGAGTGGCCTTGCTAAAGGTCTTTAGAACAATTCAACTAAACTATCACCTTGTTAGAGGATTTACAAAATGGCTATTAAACCAACTCTATTAAGAGATTTAAAATCACTGCTACAATGGTTAGAAAGCAACAATGAATTAATCTAAACAAGATGCAACTAAATTTGCTAGTTATAGGTCTCTGTTCGGCATTATTAGATCCTCCTTGATCAAATATGGCTTTTCCTCTCCTCAATGATCTCTAGTCATCCTTCAAATTTGCTTCCACAATAATCAATCTTCATATTACATCAATTCCATTTCTCACACACTTAGAATTCATGACTTGACCTCATACTTATAGCATTTAGATTGTCAAGTCGGCCCATTTACATGTTACATTTACCAATAAACCATACATTAGTCAGCTACAAATATTACTCTGAAAAAATAAATGTTATTTCATAAAATGATGAAATCCTTTATTGGCCGACCCTACTTGGTAAATAATGCTTCCAAAAATTTCTTGAGTTAACCTTCTTGACTCGGGTAACATTGCAATATCTGTAAAATCCTTTGGCTACCGAGTTTACTCGATAAGAACTGAATTCCTTCATGAGAGCTAGGTAAGAACAACTTCTGATAGATTTCTTTTGATGACTAAGTGAGCTTGGTAAGAACTACTTCAGTCACATCTCCTTTGATAACTGAGTGAGCTCAGTAAGAACTGCTTCAGTCACATTTCCTTTGATGATCAGGTGAGCTTGGTAGATTTTTTCCTTTTGCCTCGCTAACCATCTAAGCTCGGTAAACACTATCCTTTGCCTTGCTAACCTTTTGAGCTTAGTAGATACTATCTTTTGCCTTGCTGACCTTCTGAGCTCGGTAGATACTGTCTGATGACTGATATGACATTTGCGTGACATCAAAGACAACACACAATTTGAACAACTATATCCAAGAAAACTAAGGTGCACCTCCTCATATCATCATTATTGATCAAGGTAGTAGAGGATAGGAGAAGGAGGAGGAGAAAACCCCTAAAAAGTAGGAGTCAATATAGACATTGGTAAACTTGCCTACTTTAGGGACTTCTACCAAGAAGTCGAGCAGTAATGTAGTACCATTGTAGATTTTAGCACTAGGCTTGACCTCCACCAAATTTGCAAGGGTACTTTACTATGGAGACCCTGCACTTGATGAGGAAATAGTCATACTAAGTTATGACTCTAGAACCATGAACCTAGCATAGATAAATGAAGTGCAAGAGGCACTAGAGAGAAGGAAAAAGCAAGAGATACTTAGAAATGAGTATAGATAGAAGCAAGCATTGGTTGAAATCAAAGATATATTTCTTGATGCATTTAGCTTGCAAGTCCCTAATGAAACCAAGCCCATCATGGAGCAATTTCCCAACATAGTTGACCAGGTACAAAATGAAGACCATGATACAAATGCCAAATTATTAGAATGGTCATAAAAGAAGTTTCAAATGAAAGTTAATGAGAAGATATCTAGTGAAATAGGTTTTTCACAAGTAGAATTGGCTAAGGAAGTTGAAAAATTGAAAATAGTACTTGAAAATGTATTCTCATTGTACACCAAATTGTGTGACTCATCATATTTCACACAAGAAACTAGCCAAAGGATACTAAGCTTGGAACAAAATCTCAAGATTTCTAGCACACAACTACCCAAAGATCCAACTTAGAGTGAGAAGCATTTTGCAACTACACTTCATACATAGGAGTTAGCTATATGGATAGTAGAAGAGGCCAATATTAATGCCAAATTAATGTAGATTTAATCCTCTATTACTCCACATCTAGAGGTACTGCACAAGGAACATGCCTATGCAGAAAATGTTTTAAAGAAAGATCCTAATATTTCTACTTTAGAAGGCCTTGTACATCTTGCAGTAGAGACAAACATCCAACACAAATCATTGAAAATAGCATTGAACAATTGGGATGTTTCTCTAAAGATGATCATGGAGGTAAATAAAACATTTTTGGCTAAATATTCTATTTATCCCTAGGACCCTTTGACATAAGTGTCAAAAAGGGGGAGAGATCATAAAGGGGGAGATATACATATGCATGGGGGAGAAATACATTTTTGAGATATGACTATTGTGCATATAATAAGAATGAGGGACATATAGATACTACATTCTTTGAAGATAATAAAGGATATCCAAAGGGGGAGATACTCAAATTTTGAGGAAGTAATAAGGAGATATAGCCAAAAGGACAATAAAAATTGCAAGAAGGTGTGTGAAAAGGGGAGTAGATATAGTGTACAAATAAAGTAGAATACATAGTAGAAATAGGGTACAAGCAGATACAGAATATAGACAAGGCAAAGAGTATCAGACACATTAGCATGAGACAAATTCGGTACAAAAAGTTTTTGGTTACAAAATTGGTACATCGGCTCATGGGGAATTACAAATTTTTGAGGTATACAAAATTTTTGAACAAGTTTTTGAGATCTTGTACATATGCCAGACAAAATGTGTAGTATACTCATAAAGATCAGAATCATAATGTTTGGTTAAGTGTTTTTGCCAATCATGTCAAAGGGGGAGATTGTTGGTCTTAGATTGGTTTTGACATTTGAGTGTCAACACACTTAACCAAATTCTCAAGATGATGCTAAGTATAATATAGAAGTTGAGCTATAGTGTGTGTCAAGCTAGAGAATTCAATAGGTTCCAAGTGAAGTTCAAGTGCCGAGTCACTATAGACATTGAGTAGAGTATAGATGTCAAGTAGAGTATAGATGCCAAGTGAGATGAAATTACTATAGGAGCCAAGTGAGATAGAATTTCTATATGTGCCAAGCATCAGCAACTAGTAAGTGTCGAGTAACATAGAATCATCATATGAGTTTGTATCTTCACAAACTCAGATGTAAACCATTTTTGGAGCCAACATAGGATGAATCTTGAAGTATCTTGAAGATAAGATCAAATATTTTGCATTACCTATGTAATCAATGTGTAGCCAATAAGAAAAATGGAGAAGGCATGCAACCAATAGGAAAAGTGCAAGAATTGAATGGAAAATGAGTAAATATTGATCGTATATTCATACCTAACCCTAAGTCTTCAAAATCTTTAAAAGGAGGATAATACCCCTTATATATACACTGTGAGAAGTATATGGGTGAACTATAGTGAAGTTTAGAGGGGAGTTTAAAGACTTAGAAAGAATAGAGAAACACTTAAGAATTTAGTTGATCAAGAAGAGAGTATCAAAGTTTCAAAGAGTGACATATCAGATCAAGCAAGGATCAGAGTAGATAGAGCTGAACAAGGATCTGGAATTAACAATTAAGGATTGCAAATCATCAGGTCAAGACATTCTTCTATACTTTCTAACCATTGTATTATGAGAATGTAAATCCTATGTTGATAGGCTAGCTTAGTAGCTATATTGGTTTAGCAACTATATTGGTTTAGCAGCTATATTGTAGATCCTTAATAGGATTGTAAAACCTTTAATAGGATAATATTCCAAGTGAATGTTTGTAAATACTTTAATTAGGTCACTTTTAATAGGGTTTAAAGTATTTAATAGGACATGCCTTTCATAGGGCATACCATTGGAAGTGGTCAAACTTTGTAACCTTGAACAGTTACATATTGTTGCAGTGATACTTTGTGGGTGTCATCCCCACCCCAATTTTACCTTCTCATTTTGGAGGATTTTTGGGTTACCAAATCTTGTATTATATGTTTTCATGCATTTCTTTACTTTCATGTTTATTAGATGAATTATATTCATGTGAATGACTTCAGTTAAAAGGTTTTGAAAAGGCTAAATTTAGTTACTTTTGATTCACCCCCCCTCTCAAAAGAAAATCTTCCCACTTGTAAATTCCAACAATATTTTATAATAATGATCCAAATTTTTTAAAAGGAGACCATGGGGAATCCATCCAAACCATAAGCCTTGTCTCCTTCAAAGGAATAGGTAAAAAAATCCACTTCTTTTCCCAAAGGAATAGCAATTATCCTCTTATTCCAATCCTCTGATTTTTTAATATAGAATTGATTTTTGAGCATAAATGCCCATTTTAATTTCTTTAAAATTGAATTTCATGTGTAAATTTCAAATGGTTCAAATAATTGATTAATTTGAATTTTTGATTTAATTAAATTTTGATTGATTTATCCTCAATTCTCCAAAATACATATGATTTTAACCTTAAAACCTTGTTAATTTGGTGAAAGTCCTGACTAAAAGATGTGCCCACTTTTAGGTGTCTAAAAATGCCCCTCTTTGAACTGATATGTGTAGAATATTGGTTCAAAGAATGCTCTTGATTCATTTTCTTTTGATCCAAGTTGAAAAACTTAATGTTTGATGATCTGGAAAAAAACTTGGATGCCTTAGTTTGATTGGCTAGAGTAGAATGGATTGAATGGTTGAAGAATTTGTATGAGAAACTTAGGTAGATGATGGTTGTTATTGATATGTTTCCCCCTTAGAAATGAAATTGGAAAAAATCCAATTTTATTTCTGAAAAATGACGATAAAAAGATTGTAGAATGTGATAAGGGTGGTTGCATTGAAGAAATAGATCATACATAAACTAAAAATAATATACCTATGCAAATCAAAGCTTAGACAATGCAAATGTTAGTGGATTAGCACATATATATATCAATGTAAAGCATATTCATGAAACATTAGAATGAAAAATTGAAGTGATAGAAAATCCAAAGATAATGAAATTGAAGAACAAACTATCAAATTAAGTCTTTCAAGAGCATCTCATGTCTCCCTAACTATGGTGGCTAATTTTCTCTTAGATCAAGCATCTCAGCAACATCCTAGAATGGGATATTGTGGGATGGAAATGAAACTAAATGCAATATGTAATTATGATGATGAAAATAAAAAATGATATGAAACTTAATGATGAAAGTTAAATGTGCAAATTATGGAATAAATAACATGAAACTATGAAATGAACTTGAAATGCCTATAAGAACAATGCATGAAATTGGAATTTTCTCAAAATACTCTAGAATGCAACTATAATAACAATGCATGAAAATGTGATGATTAAGTTGCTCTATAATAACAATGCATGAAAACATGATCTTTTTTGCTCTAGAAATGCCTTGTATTTATAGATTTTTCAAAACGGGTTGGGGTTAAGTTTAGTTTTTACCAAGGGTAAAGGTTAAATAATAAAATAATAATATCCATGAACCCATTTTCAATAAAATAATCATTATGGAGAATCCACTCAATTATTAAATTATTATTTTGGGTCCATTTTGAGTAAAATAATAATATCCATGAGATCCACTTTGAATAAAATATTCATAATGGAAATTCCCACTTCAAATATGAAATTATTATTTTGGGTCCATTTTGATTAAAATATGATTTTGGAGATATTTGAATATAAATTTGATTTTTGAGTATAAATACCCATTGTAATTTCTTTAAAATTGAATTTCATGTGTAAAATTTCAAAGGGCTCAAATAGTTGATTAATTTCAATTTTTAATTTAATTCAAATTTAATTGATTTATCCTCAACTCTCCAAAATACATATGATTTTAACCTTAAAGCCTTGCTAGTTCGGTGAAAACCATGATTAAAAGATGTGACCAATTTGAGGTGTTTATAAATGCTCCTCTTTGAATTGGAATGTGTGGCATATTGGTTCAAAGAATGCTCTTGAATCATTTTCTTTTGATCCAAGTTGAAAAACCTAATATTTGATGATCTAAAAAAAGAAACTTGGATGCCCTGGTTTGATTAGCTAGAGTAGAATGGATTGAATGGTTGAAGAACTTGGAAGAGGGACTTAGATAGATGATGGTTGATATTGATATGTTTCCCCCTCAAAAATGAAATTGTAAAAATCCAATTATATTTTTGAAAACTAATGATGAAAAGACTATAGAATGAGAGAAGAGTGGATGCATTGAGGAAATGAATCACATAAAAACTTAAAATAACATAATAGTGTAATCATCAAGTCATATGGAAGATCAATTAAAGAGGTCAAATAGAGTTGGAAAAATAACTAGTTCATGATAGAACCATTAGCTAGATAGCTAGATGTGGTTTACTTAGATTGATGTAGGATAACCACTTTCAATTAAAAAATGATGCAATTATTTTAGGATTTTGTGTAAAAAAGCCTTTGAAGGAAAACTCATGTGCTCTAATGCAGCTATTGCACATAGAAGAGATTAAATCTAATGTGGCTGATTTGGAGGAATCTGGTTCTGACAATGGTTTCATCAATGAAATGAGAGAAAGCACATCTGTATCAAATGCAAAGAGATGGGACGTATGCAATGGTTTAGAGATTGATGTGGTAGGAATAGGAGAGAATTCTAATGAGTTAGTTGACACCAATCATATGAGGTATATGAGAAAAAAATGAAGGCATGGGTGCCTTTAATGAGAAATAATTGACAAATCAAATAGAGAATGTTTTGGTGCCCCTAGTGATTGGATACAATAATGATAGTGGATAGAATGTTCTGATTGAGCATGGATGCACCATGGAGTTTGGTGAGGAATCAGGGATATGAGACTACAATTGGACAGATTGGTAAACTAATGATGGTGTTGTTGATCAAGATAGTTTCTTTCCTGTCAAGTGTCTATGATGTCATGAATAGAGCATAAACCACAAACTTTATACCAACCCTTAGAAAATAACTTTTGGATGAGGAAAAATGAAGAAATGAAATGAAAACCTAGGCAATGCAAAATGCAATGAAAACCTAAGTTATGAAATGCAACTAATTGTCAATTTTTAAAGAGATGCCTTTTAATTATCATCATTGAGCACTAAAAACATGATATAGTACAATTATCACTGGTTCAACCATGGTAATATGAATAGTTTATCATTCTGATCAAACAAAAAGAAAACTATGTAGAAGGAAATAAAATATTTATAAGATGTATAATATTTACAATAAATTACATAATTATCATAGTATTTAACAAACACCACAAACTAAAAATAAAGAAAAGGCCCATGAGTTCATCCTGGCGTCTCTAGTCTCGAACATCATTGAGTCACTAGAAATTATGGCGTAAGAGAAAATAAGAATATTTCAATCCTTTACAGGCCCAGTTGTGTGCGAAGCAAGTGATATATATAATAATTTGTACAATAAATGGGAATGTGATCCCCACTTGGTAGAATTGGTGCGTGAAAAAATATATTTTGGACACACATTAGATTTAATTGAGTGAATAGCTTATCGGAATGCCCTTGGTAGAAAATCCAAATGTCCAACCTCCACGAGGAGGAGCTCAATGAGAATTCAATTTTTCATTTTTCTTCATTGTGTGGAGTTGCCCAAATAGATATTCTTCTATTGTCATTTGGATGGTTTGTAAGCAATATTTGTTTATTAAAGAAATAAAATTGACAGTTTGTTTTGTTCCCAAAACATTGTTTTGTATGGCATATGATGTATTGAAAATGTGGGTTTGTTGCAATGAAGTATTTCAATAATATTAACTTGGGATCTCACCAATATTTTCATATGAACCTGACCAATGTACACATGACCTTCCAATCTAGAGGAGGCACTTATAAATGGACACCAGATAGATATGAAAACATCAGATTATTAGAAAGAAAATATTGGTGAATACTTAACATGATGAAGAATCAATGTTTGGGTTTTTTTTGAATATATGATGTTTCTGAAATTTTTGAAGTTTTTCTGAATGTATTTTCCATTTTTTTTTTCTATTTTAAAAATTATTTTGAATATTTTGGAATTTTTAGGCTATTTGGATAATTTTGATAGTTTTGCTAAAGTTTGGTTGTTTACAAACAATTTAAGGCTAGAATAACATAGGCGTGTGGGCTGTAAAAATCATTTGAAGATCTAAAAAGATGCTTAGGAGCCTGAAAAAGGCATTTGGGCCTAGAAAAAAGCATTTGGAAGCCTAAAAAGGAAAATTTGACCTTGGAAAAGGCTCTTGATGGGCCCAAAAAGGTGATTTGGCCTTTAAAAAGGTGTTAAGTGGCCTAAATAGGTGTTTGGTGCCTAAAAAAGGTGATTTGACCTTGAAAAAGTTACTTGATGGGCCTGAAAAGGTGATTTGGCCTTGAAAAATGCAATAAGTAGCCTAAATAGGTGTTTGGTGCCTAAAAAGGTGCTGGATGGCCTTAAAAGGGCATTTGGGTCTTGAGAAGATGGGGGGGACCATTGTGGTTTATTAAATGCTTGCTTATTCTGTGCCACCATTGGCTCCAAGGGTCAAGGGTTTGACTTTGCTAGCATTTTTCCTTTTGCCTTGCTTCCTACAATCATGAATCACCCTAGCCTTGTAGATTGCTAACAACATCTCATTATTCATTCATGTTCTTGCTTGAAATCTAATTTTTTCACCTCTGCTCTGCACTGTTAGAATCATTTAGCAGAGAGATTTTCCATTTTTGTTATTCAATTTGCAAGAAATTAATAGATGCTATCTATAGGAGGCATAAGGAATACTACACCATATAGGTCAATTGTTCTTATGTACATAGAGTGTTGGTCTATTTCAATGGTGATGAAAAAGTGTTATATATCTTAGCAAAAATCCACATGATGTATGATTTTCTAAAGGGTGCACTATTATATTGATAATGGTTGCATGGAAGGAGAATGACAATCAGCTTATCGATATTTCTTCCACCATCCACATTGTTCCAGATTTTTCAAAGCCCAAAATCATGTTTCAAGGCATAACCACATTGCTTCTTAATCACAAGGCATATAAGGATGCTATTGACAAATGACAAGGCTTCATGAGCTGTGAAAAATGGAACATAAAGCCTTGTAGGACAACATTGATATATTTGGTGGAAAAATACCACAATATTTACAAAATATTTAAACATTTTCAATATAGGGCCTCACCATTGATTTCATACAAAACAAAACACCAACTTTACAGGAAACCAATGGATCATCAGATTGAAATATATAAAAATAATTTATGCAAAATTTCAAACATGTTTGTGATATTTTTTTTTTTGTTTTTGAATTTTTTTGATTTTTTTTTTTGAAATTTTGTGATTTTTTTGGTGTTTTAGTTTTTTTTTTTTTTGGATTTTAGAGATTACCAATTCTCAAGCAAGATCACATTATTATGCCCCAATGTCTAGCATGATGTAGGGCAATATGGATTAACAAGCTGATGGATAAGATGGATAAGTGAAAATGTTGAAGTAGATGAATGTGATCCTCAAAGACTATCTCTTCAAGCTTACCCAAGCTAAGAAAAGGTAATAACATCACATGAAGCTTGTTTTGGATAAGCAATTTAAGTCAACAAGCTAGATAGCAAAAGAGTTTAATGACCTGATATCATGAAGGCATGTGGTTCCAAAAGAGTAATTACCAAGGGTTCGATGGATAGGATAGAAATAGGATGGAGCTATGTATGGAGGCTATGAAATGTGGGATATGCAAGATCATCATAAGAATAAGATAGTTAGTGCTCACATATAGCTCAACTTTGTCAAGATCAAATGTGAAAGAGCAAATAGATGGATGATGAAAGAATCATGCATGACACTTTTTTGTTAGGTTTTCAACATGGTACTTGTACAAAGTGCCACAAGAAGTGGTTTTCACCATAGGATAGATTTATTTTTCTTTACTTTTACTATCAAGATGCTTGTTTACCAAATTTTTATCAAGGCACTTTTTTTTGTGTGGAGTGTTTGGAGAACTTCGGTCCTTTTTTGCTTTGAATAATGCATATGTTAAGATAGGTGAGAGCCACTAAAAGATATGCTTAAAGATGTTGATAAGATGAGGAAAGGAAGATGGTAGAGAAGATAGGGGTAGATGGAGGATTAGGTTGTATGCTTTGGATGGATTAAATAGCTTTAGCTATAGATTAGGAGATGGTGGAATACTTCTAGAAGAAATAGGGTGGAAGGATTTGGAAGTTTTTTGGAAGAAAATGGAGTAGAAGTCTTTCGAAGCTTGAATGAAAACTTTGATTTGTTTTCAATATCCAAGTCTTTTAAAAGAGACTTGGGAATCCATATAGATTTTTATTCTTCCTTTCCTTTGGATTCTTTAGAATTCATTTCTCCCATAATGAGTTTAGGAACCCATATTTGCTTCATATTTGTTCTTTGCATTTTTTTAACAATGGGTTTAGGAGCCCATATTTTCTTTGTTTTTGTGGATGCTTTAGAACACATCTCTTCAACAATGGATTTAGGAAACCATATTTGCTTCATTTTTATTCTTTGGCAAGTGGACCTTTGGGGTCTCTTGAATCTTTCTTTTGTATTTTTCATCACATGTCAATTAGAGAAGACATAATGATCTACATTTTTACATGGATTCTTATGTTTTTCATGTTGAACATCCAAATTATTTCCACACAAATTGGGTTTTGTGGATGTAGAAGGCTAATATGACTAGTTTAGATGGTTTTGTGGATGGAAATTTCTCAAGGATGGAAATATTTATTGATCTTGAGGTAGAGGAGATGGACGAACAAGTCCTAATATAGATGAGTAGTTTGAAGGTTTTAGCTTGGAAGGAGGGATATAGGGTCCCAAGATGGATAAAATTTTTGGAGGATATGATATATAAGGACCAAGGATGGATTTGGAAGATGAAAATGGAGAATGGACAAGGATATCAACATCTTGAGTGTGACCAACATGATAGAGGCTCTCATCTTTAGGATACATTCCTTTATCAATAAGCTCATGAAAAACTTTGATAGGAGCAATCTTTGATAGATTTAACTGAATCTTGAAGACATCTAGTCAAAGGATTAGGAACAAAGAAAGGATTTTGAGGGAAATATGGAGGATTATCATAGGGAAATGAGGGGATGATTTGATCTTGATAAGGATCTTTGGACAACATAAAAAATGTGCTTGTCACTTGATCTTTAATAGGCTTCCTAGAGATGGCATCTTGATCTTGCTAAGGAAGTGGATGGGAAATGGGAGATGGAGGATGATCTAGCTCTTCAAATGGATTAAGGGATCTTGATCTTGATCAACACTTGTTTCTTCATCATTTAGGTAGTCCTTTTGACATGAAACCACTTCTAAGGATGAGGGAATATCTAATTCTGTATCAAAAAAAAATTCTTGGGTCTGCATGATGGGTCTTGAAGTTTAGAGGAAGAACTACTTGGAGTGGACATGATAGGAATCTAGAAGTACATGTAGGTCGATGATCTTTAGTCATACAAGTAGTAAACAGACTTGTAGCCTAATTGTTTCTAGCTTTAGTTTCTTTTAGAGGTTGCCCTTAAGGATACACATAGTCATTATAAGATGTTCTAGGTTCTAGATTGGATGGAGTGATGCTTTTTGGAATTGATGTTGTGGGAGATGAATTATTGTTGGAAGAGGTGCTAGACATAGTGTCAATAATCTAATCTTGCTCAATAATAGTGTCTTCTTTTTTGAATTTTATTTGAGACAAAGCAATGACATCTTCCACAATAAGTGTTTTCAAGGTTACTTTACAAGGTTCTCCCAAAGGAGTAAAGATTCTTTTGTAAGAATACTTGGGCCATTTTTGATATTCTTACATGTAAAGAAGATTCTCATTACTAGATTGGAGTGTAGCCTCTTGTTTATAGATTGGATAGGCATACTACGGAGTTTGTCTATTTGAAAAATATGTTGAATTTTGATTAGATATAGAAGGAGAAGTGGATTGGAAGGAAGACTTGTTTTGAAAAGTTTTATTTGCATACTCTATGGCTTTAAATTTTGCAAGCATGATCTTCATATCCTTAAGGTCCACCATCAATTTAAAAATTTGAGAATCCTCCATTGTTTAAATGTTTGGTGTTTTTTTTTTATGCAATGGATGGTGCCAAGGTAAAACATCACAATGTCAAAGAAAGTGTGTTGTGTTAATGCAAATGTTTTGGTACCAAAAAGAAATTGATAACTAATTATGACAAAAAGTTGGTTTTGTAACAAGTTTTGATAATTTTTAGCATCAAAAGGATTGCATACCTTGATGTTGAGGCTGAGAACCAAATGGGTAGATTGATCATGTGATAGGATAAACATAACTTGCAATGTTGGATTTTGATCTTTGACAATGTTTTGATTTTCCTTAGCAATTCACTCAAAATCAATTTTGAAACCAAGATTAAACCATTTGAAACAAAATGAGTTGATTTTTGTTTAATTTTTTCATAGGATGGTCTTTAATGTCTATTTCAATTAGAGGATATTAACTGAGGTCCTTAATTCGAGGAAGTTCTTTTGATGTTTTCACCCACTTTTAGCTGAAAGTTTGAATTTTGAATTTGTTCATTTGAACATTTAGCTTCATATTCAAACTCAACAAAAAAATTCCAATCACAAGCCTAGAAAATGCAAAATGGATTCTTATCAATTGGCTCTAATAAGTTGGTGACTACAAGGTTTTAGTGGTAGATCATCCAATAGTGTTCAAATTTACCTCTCTTAAAAGAGAGCTTCCCACCAATGCCAAGGAGGTTTTGCTCAATCTCTTAGGAGACTACTCGAGGAAGGCTATATTTTGAACACTATTGTCTTGCAACTCATTAAAAATGCAAGTCAAAGGCTTTCCCTCTCACCAACCTTGTTAAGGTGAATTCTCGGGAGGTATGTCTTACTATGGTTGTGTAGCCTACCTATGAAAAGCAAGGAAATAGAAGTCAAAAGTAGGATGGGGAATTTGATCACCCTAAAAGGGTGAAAGCATATCCCTACTATTTTGATTCCCCAAACACATCAAACATAGATTGTTCATTTATGATCCTTTAAACTAGAGAAGACATGGGGCTCCTATTTAGTCTATGTGTTTTTTCTTTCCCAAATTTCTTTGTATAGATTTCTTTGGAATGTTTGGCATTTTGTTCAACTCAAAGAGTTGAAAGCATAGTCCCAATTCCAATGAAATTTTAGAGATCAATTTCTTTTATTTATCTAGGTGTAAAACTTTGAACTACTATAATTTAAAGAAAAATGAAAGTTATAGGCTTACCTTGTTCGAAGCTAGCAAAGGCTAGGCACATTTTTAATGGTCTTCACCTTGTTTTTTTTCTTTGGCTAAATGTCTTGCAAGCATGAGTTAGCAAATTTGTTTACGATTTTATCTTTGGCATGCATTCTATAGCAAAAACCTCTTGGAAACATCCCAAACTTGCAATAAAATATTCAAATTAGAATTCCATAGTTTGGGTCACAAATTTAATTTGTTTATGAAAAATCATTAAATTTTTATTTATTTATTAAAATTAGAGGTTTGATCATAAAAAATCTGAAAATTTTATAGTAGGCTCCTAAAAGCATCCCAAATTTGGAATAAAGTTTTCATGTTAAAATTCCATGATTTGGGTGATAAATGATTTTTTAATGAAACTCTTAAGAAAATTACTAAAAATAACATTTGTGATCCGAAAAATCTGAAATTTTATTGTAAGCTCTTGAAAGCATCCGAAACCTGAACAAAAACATTTAAATCAAAATTCATTGATTTGGATGGTAAATGAATTTTTTTAATTAAAAATCATAAAATAATTATTAAAAATGCATTGTTGCTCCAAAAATCTTAATTTTTTATTGTAGTTGCAAGCCATTTTCTAGAACCTTCAATAAAAGTTTTAGAGTGAAATACATTATTTTTGCAGCCTAAAATTTGGCATGTGATTTTGTGCTATTGTCTAGAACCTTCAATAAAAAATTTAGACCAAAATTCATTGATTTGATTTACTTTTTATGATTTTTATGAAAAATCATAAAAAGTTTATAAAATGGAATTTTCATCAAATTTTTTAAATTTAGAACATGAGAAAGAAGAAGAAGAGAAGGAATAGAAGAAGAATAAGATGGAGAAGAGGAAGAGGTTTCTCAAATTCTCATTCTATTGCTAATGATTGTTGGATGTCTTCTTTAAGCACCTTCAAACCTGCTAAAAACAAGATAATGAGGTTTTCTTGCCCCACGGTGGGTGCCATTTTGTATTCTCTCGAATGATGTACCTATGAAAATCAAAGCTTAGACAATGCAAATGTTAGTGGATTAACACATATATATCAATGTAAAGCATATTCATCAAACATTATAATGAAAAATTGAAATGTTAGCAAATCTAAAGATAACAAAATTGAAGAACAAACTATCAAATTAAGTCTTTCAAGAGTGTCTCATGTCTCCCTAACTACGATGGCTAATTTTCTCTCAGATCAAGCATCTTGGTGACATCCTAGAATGGAATATTGTGGGATGAAAATGAAACTAAATGAAATATGTAATTATGATGATGAAAATAAAAAATGATATGCAACTTAATGATGAAAACTAAATTTACAAATTATGGAATAAATAACATGAAACTATGTAATGAACTTGAAATGCCCATAATAACAATGCACGAAATTGAAATTTTCTCATAATACTCTAGAATTGCAACTATAATAACAATGCATGAAAATGTGATGATTAAGTTTCTCTATAATAACAATGCATAAAAACTTGATATTTTTGCTCTAGAAATGCCTTTTATTTATAGATTTTTCAAAGGGGTTGGGGTTAAGTTTGGTTTTTACCAAGGGTAAAGGTTAAATAATAAAATAATAATATCCATTAACCCATTTTGAATAAAATATTCATTATGGAGAATCCACTTCAAATATTAAATTATTATTTTGGGTCCATTTTGAATAAATAAATAATATCCATGAGATCCACTTTGAATAAAATATTCATAATGGAGAATCCCACTTCAAATATTAAATTATTATTCTGGGTCCATTTGGATTAAAATATGATTATTATATCACCATTTTGATTAAAATATGATTTTGGAGATATTTGAATATAAAATTATTTTTTTAGGATAAATGTCCATTTTAATTTCTTTAAAATTGAATTTCATGCATAAATTTTAAATGGGTTCAAATAGTTGATTAATTTGAATTTTTGTTTTGATTCAAATCCTATTGATTTATCCTTAATTCTCCAAAATACATATGATTTTAACCTTGAAATCTTGTTAATTCGGTGAAAGACTTGATTAAAAGATATGCCAAATTTTGGGTGTCTACAGTTAGGTCCACTTAATTTTTTAAAATATTTTGTGCTATAATGATTAGAAAGTAATGGTATAAATGATCTATTAAGTATAGAAACTACCTCTTCTTATTTAGATCTTTGTTATTTTGTCTTGTCTCCTTTTGATTGCTCACTTGGTTGATTAACACCTTAACTTTCACTGACTTTGCTCCTTGCTTCTCTCTTCTTTTCTTTGTTCACCTCTCTTTAATGTTCTACTCAACACTTCACATTTACAATAATATCAACAACATAAGAAACATACTCTGCAACATGATCAACCACAAAAACTATCTCAATCTCCTCCTTAAATAGTCATCTTTGAGCTTTCATATTCTACCATCTATTTGTGCTTAATCACAATCATTGATTTAGATTTAATGTATTTAACCAAATAGAAGCTAGAACTTTGCATACAGATTTGTGGTCATCCTTATCTTCCTTCACTCTCAATCATCAAATATTGATTGAATTTCCTAGTCACTAATCTTGTAACAAACTTTGACTTGTGCCTTAGACCATCACAAGTCATCCTTAGATTCCAATTTTCCAAACTTGTTCTTCCAACTATTACTCAACAAACATAACACTCACTCAGGTAATATAGAATTCAATTAATACTGGACTCACTTGTGTTGATCTCATATTGGTTTTGACAATTGAGTACCAACACACTTAGGATATTTACTACATTCATGTCGAGCTAGTAATACATGCCAAGTATAATATGTATAGATGTCAAGTTACAATGAGTGTTGAGTCACTCTTGTACCACATCAATCAAGTGCCAAGTGAACATTAGTGCTAAGCAAGTTTAGATGCTAAGCCATACAAAATTGTAGTAAGTGTCGAGCATCAGTATTATCAAGTGTTGAGTAACACAGAATGGACCTAGTTGTTTGTGATGGCACAAAAAACTATGTAAACCATTTTTTGAGCTAACTTATGGATAGATATCAAAGATTTGAAGATAAGATCAAATCTATTTGGATTACCTATGTGATCAACATGCAACCAATCAAAAAAATGGATGAATGTCAATCATAGATTCATACCTAACCCTAAGCCACCAAAATCATTTTAAAAGGAGACGAAGCCCCATAATTTAGGATGAGTATAAATGTATGTAAAGAGGAGATACTAGTGAAGATTTTAAGGAAATGAAAGGGGTAAATTGATCGAATTCAACGTGACTTAGAAGAATGACAAAATTGTAAAATCAGTTTGCAAAATAGAGGATCAAGGATACAACAATTTCATATCAAATTAGAAAAGATCAAGATGGACTAAATTGAGAACTAAAATAAGCAATACCAGATTGTAAGTAGTTAGATCAAACATTCTACTATACTTTCTAACAATTGTATCAGTAGGATGAAATCCTTTATACTAAGGTTGATTTAAAATTCATAGTGAAATCCTTTAACAGGTTGATATTCCAAGTGGGTGTTCTAAAGTCCTTTAGCCAGGCACACTTTTAACAGGGTGTTAAAATCCTTTAATAGGGCATGATCTAACAATCCTTTGTAAGCCTTTATCACTGCAGGCCTTTCACAGGGCAGATCATGAGAATGGTCAAACTATGTAACCTTAATGGGTGAACTTTATTGCTACAGTAGTGAAAAATTATGGGTGTCATCCCCACTCCAGTTTTACCTTCTCATTGGAGGGTTTCTTGGTAATCATATCTAGTGTCAAGTGTTTATGTGGATGTATTTAATTTTCATGTAATTTGAATAAGTTTATGCATGCATTGTTTTAAAAATAAAAGTTCTATTGGTTACAGATTAGTACTTCTTATTCACTCCCCCCCCCTCTTAGAAGTATACATTTCCCATTTGTATTTCCAACAATTGGTATCAGAACTTAGTTCTCATCAAGAGAAGCCTTATATCTTGGAAAAAATATCTTGAGATAGAGGTTTACACATTGGGAAAGACCATTGAGAATTAGGAGATTGAGATACATCTCTTACTACAACAATTGAATGAAGCTAGAGATGCCTTGAGAAGTTCACTAAAGAGAAGGAAAGAGATTGCTATGGTAGAAAATGATACACAATACAAAGAGATTGACACCACAAAGTTATTTGTAGATGGTAACTCCTATGAATTTGATGCATCAATTGTAGATCTCATGGATAAGAATAGAGCACAAGTCGAGGAGATTAGAAATCTCAAGTTGGAACAAGAATCACAAGCTATATTGCTATGTGAGGTGACTAAACAAAAGAAGAAAGCTATAGAAGACAAGGCCATGATTGAAGAAGGCCAAATAATTTTGGCAAATAGATAGGAAGAAAAGTCAGCAAAGTTGTCCAAGATCTCAAACATGCAATTAGACACCCTAAGCCAAATGAGATAACTACATTAAAGTTGTAAAATGAACAATTGAAGAATGACCTAAAAAGAGAAAAGTAATTTGCTAAAAGTTTCAACAAGCCAAATGAAGCCATCAAGTACTTTGAGCAAGTACTAAAATACACTAGATCCAATAAAGACACATCAAAATTGGGCTACATCAGAACTGAAGAAGGAGAATCATCCAAAGCTTCTGAGGAAAGAAACAATAAAGGTAGTATTCTAAACCTACTTGTCATCACTATGGAAAGAAAGGATGTACAACTAATATTTGTAGGAGCAAGAATGCTAGTTAGAATGCTAAGCCAAAGAACATGAATGATTGCCACAAGTACAACAAACAAAGTCATCAGGAACATGAATGTAGAACTAGAACCATGCATGAACCAAAATTTGAAGGACACTACTACAATTGTCAAAAGTTTGGGAACAAAGGCTTTGAATATAGATCCAAGTCCACATGGTCATCAAACAAGTCAATAAAGGGAAGAATCTATGAAAATTCCTATAATTGGGATCACAATACAAGACATAGCTATCATTATTGTCGAGAGTATGGATACATCCCTAAGAATTGCATAAGAACACACTTCAGTGGTAGCTACAACAGATGGTTGAGTCAAATCACATGTTTTAGTTGTTTGAAAACTGGTCATATCAGCAAGCATTACCCAACAAGAACAAAGGTACCTAACTCAAAGTTCAATAAAGGAAAAGGAAAGATAGATGTTGAGAACACCGAAGGAGAAAAGAATAAAACATGGAGGAAGAAAGATGGATGCAACACATCAAATGAGGGGATCACTTCACCTAATAGGTCAAGTGATCACATCTCATCAAATTAAGCAAAAGGAGGTATGTGGGACTGATATTTAAATGCTTCATCATACATTAGTTCCAAGATAATTTAGTGTTGAAAAGGATAAATTAGCATGAATAAATATGCAAGTCAACAAGGAAAAACCAGCATTAAATCTTTAAGTTTTCATCTTACCGTCGAGTGTGAAAAGACCTCTTCAACTGTCGAGTAAATTCTAGTGTGTGTTGAGCTGATAGCCAAAGCCAGTTGAAGCCAAGTCAATAGTGGCTACTGAGTGATGTAAATTTCTATAGAATTCAAGTAAGGGTAATTCTTATAGCTTCCAAGTGATGGGAAAACTAGTGGATGCCGAGTGAAATAAAAATTACATAGAAGTTGAGTTTATAGCCGTACATGCACCATGCATTAAATGCGATGTTTTAAAGGGTGCAAGGTAGATTTTTGACCATTTTTTTTTACGAACATAGAGCAAGAGAGAGCAGAGTGAAGAAGTGATTTTCAAGAAAGAATGAAGCATTTGCACAAATTATAGCGATGATTAAGCATTATTTCATCAATCTAAAAGTATTTTTCACTACTAAGTTACACAGTTTCATTTTTTTAAAACCCTACTTTGTAAAATGACCTCTAGTTCTAAGAATCCAAAGGATAAGGAACCATTTGAAGTTCAACTAGTTAGTAATGAGGTCAAGCAACTAGATTTTAGGGCCATACCAGAGGTTGCATATAAGAATGACCTAGCAAGTGCATTATCTATTATTCCGCCCAAGGTTGTTATGGTTCAAGATGTGAGGAAGTGTTATAATTGAAAAGTCGAAGGAATTGGAGACATGGAAATTTGTCAAGCATATGATAAATTATGTGAAAATGGAATGTTAAAGGAAGAGCTCAAGATTATATAGAGGAAGGCCTTAACCCATGCCCTAGATTTTCCAACTGTCTTCAAAACTGAATGGATCAGAATTGTCCTAAGTAGAATACACAACATTATTTATGGCTGGAAGGTGGACCCATAAAATAATTAAAGAGGATTGTACATAGGGTTATAGGATACCCAACCCTAGATTAGTCCAAGAATCTAAGGAGAGACTCTAAAGAAGTGATTGAGCAAAATATAGGAGCAAATGGAATAAGAGAGAAATGGAAATTGACACTATCAAAGATCCGCTTCTTGAATTTGCAGTGAGCATCATATCACATAAATTCTACCAGTCAAGCCAACTAAATAGTGTTCCATGTATAGAAGTTGATGTAGGATACAAGAATCTAAGGAAAGATCATACTTATGATCTTGTAGAAATACAATTGTAGAAAATAATGGAGAACCCAGGAGCAATAAGGAAGACTAAAAGTGCTCAATGTAAGTTTGGTTCCATATTGATATGCATATTCTTCTATGTTCAAAATGAATTTCCATCTTTTGGTAGAGTAGGATAGAAGACCAATAGGTCTATTTTTGAAATCAAAAGCAACCAAAAACAAGGGGCTCAGCCCATATACAAATAAAAAAGCTGGTAACCAGTACATTCCAACCAGAAACACCAGCAGACAAAAGAAAAAGTAAGCAAGGTTCCAAAAGTCTCCAAAAACAACCATAGACTAGCAGCTAAGCTAACACCATAAAGGAAATAAACTAACTACAAAAGTTCCACAAAAACCAAAATGGAAACTAGGCCAACCCAAGTGATAATTACAGCTGAAAACCAACAAAACCAACACTGCTAGTAAGGCATTAAGAGTCTTAGATCGAAAGATCCCAGTAACTGATAAAAACATTAAAAAACTTAGTCTTCATTTTTCCTTTTCCCCTTTGTGTGTAGTAGGATCTAGGCCTAATCATCATCAAGGAACTTGAATAGCAACTTATGGTCCTCTGTATCCAAGCCCATGTCCTCCTTTTCCTATGCCAACAATTGAAGGGTAGTGGCAGCAGCATGGGTAACTTTAAGGCCAATTTTGGAGAAGGTAAAGAACCCCACCTCCAAATTTATAACCCTTTTTTCTAGGTACATGTATCACTCCTCCATCACCTCAGTCCCATCCTTAGGCCTTGCTTCACCCTTTATAGCATCCTCCCTCATTTTCTACACCTATAATTTATCCTACAAAACCCATGGGTTAGAGGAAACCTTCAAATTATAATTAATAGGGGATGAAATGGTTATGGGGGAATTATCCCTCTTGTTGTTATCCTCACAAAAGGTAATGGGTTTAAGGGAGAAGTTGGCAGACACATGGGTGGTCTTAGTTTTCACCACTTTTTTAGTAGACGCCTAGGTCTAAGTATCATCCACCAAATTGTCCCCAGAGTTAAAAAATTTCTCCCCCTCCTCATTACCATCATCCTTATTTGATTTGGAAATATCTTCCTCCTCCCTTCTATCACTATTATTTCCAAAACTATCTTCCTCAACCTCCTCAACTGGGTATCTAATGAACTTCTGTTTGCTCCTAGCCTAGGTTTGAGCAAGCCTACCAGATCTTCTCCTAGCTTTACTCCCAGTTTCCTCCCCCGAATCCTCACCAACAACCTCCACCAATTTTTAAATTTCTATCTTCTTGTTTCCCTTTTGTTCCATGAATATATTAGGTTTTTTCTTTTTCTTATTTTCCTTACTAGGGGATGGCATGGGGGTATGAATTTTTGTCCCCGTACTTGAGCTTGGGGGGGAGTTCTGACCATGGCATGGGTTTTCCACAACTACCTCTCTAGGGGGGCACAAGGTGAGGTGAAACTGATAAAGGCAAAAGATTAAGCCTTGATGAATTATGGTAAAATCTAAACCTTTACTCCTTTTTTTCCTAACATCAGTAACCATGTCCTCAAGAGAATGCAGCAAAAAAAAAAGGAATAGAAATGAAATCCCTATTTCTAAAATGGTTCAACAGAGGGAAATGGTAGTAATAGCATACACCAAACCTACCCTCCAGCGTTAGATACCTCATGAGGACCGAGCATACATCATCCCAGGGGACGGTTAAATTGTCTCTTTTGAACCCTCCTCTATATGAATTGACTCCTCATCCTCCGCGAAGAAGCTATTCATGCTGGCCTCATCAGTAATTTTGGTAACCTTTCTCCATTTTTTCCCCTTTATGGAGAGGCTAGTTACCATGGTGATAACTTCCTCAGTGACTTGGAAAGTGATACCATTGATGGTAACCTTCCTATCACTCCAGCTATTCACGAACTAGAGCGCACAATTCTCATCGTACCTAACCATCGACTGCATGTAGGGTAAAAAACCCACTTCCTTCAGTAAGAACCAGGTAGCCATTCTGTCCTTAAAATTCTCAATTTTTTTTGGTTCTAGCACATTCAGGTCCCCTTCCCATATCAATTCCTCCAATTTCTGACATCCCTTCTTTAGTAATACGCATCTGAACCTTTTTAGCTTCAATCTTTCTGCAACTACTCTCCACCTTAAGCCTTTTGAAAAGGTGTAAATAAAATGTGCAAACCCATGCTTGATGAGCTCCAAAATCCCATGCAAAGTTATTATGGGATTCATGAATGTCTAAAATCATAATTTTCTCACCCCAAATTTTTTTGATGTCCTGATTAATAATATCTTTCGTACTTCCCTTTGGAAAGTAATTTGAAACTTGCAATGGGTTACCATAATTACAAAATGACATTTCTCTTAATTCGTAATCACTAAATTTTCCATTTGTATGGCCACATCTGTATTTATTTCCAAAATGCAATAGTTTAATTTCATGACCAAAATTTCCATATTGCCAAATTTGGCCTTACTTTTAAAATTTGTAGACATCATCTTGAATTTTGCCCACCTTTTTCATTGGATATCAATGACCTTATATATTCATTGAGATCAGCTAAACTCTCCCAACATGTGATTGCCATGGCATTAAACCTCATGGAAGCTGCCACATCTGCCACCTAATTTCCCTCCTATTAGATGTGCTACAAGTGGGCTATTTTCATTTCATTCAAGACTTGCTTGATATCCAAAATGATATTTCAATCGATCTATCCTCCCCCTTAACCAAGTCAATCACTAATTTGGAGTCCCCTTCTATTGTTAACTCCATAATTTGTCTTTCCCTAGAGAGTTGAAGACCCCATAATAATGCCATGGCTTCTACCTCATTATTGCTACCATTCCCCACCTTTCCCGCATATACTAACAACACATCACCATTCCTTTCTTGCAGCACACCTCATGACTACTCCAATTCCTCCTTTTGTAGCACCATCAAATTTTAGTTTATACTGTGTTATGGTTAGGGGTCTCCATCTTGTCTATTGTCTCCTTCTCATAGTTGAGTTATCAAAAAGGAAGAAATCCTCGTGATAGCCCCAATTTTCTACCACAAGACCTTCAAGTCTATGTGGCTCCTTCTTTGGCATTTTACATTTAGCCACTCTTAAATTCTCCTTTAACAATTTTTTCATTATTCTAAATACCACTTCCACTATCTTACTTTCCTCCCTAAAAATTCTATTATTTCTTGCTTTCCATATGTGCCAGAAAACATATGGTGGAATAATATTCCATAAAAAAACTAATCTTGGGTGATAAAAGGGACAATCCCAACTCTCCACAAACTGTCCCAAGTTATCCTTCATAACCCAAACCACAACAAATCTTTCCCATACCTTATTCCAAATCCTTAAAGAAAACTGGCATTCTAGAAAGAGGTGTGAAATACTTTCTTCCTTTTCTTTACAAAGATAGCAACGGTTTGTTATATAGAATCCCCTTTTTTTTGAGTTGTCTAATGTTAAAAATTTTCCATGTTGAACTATCCACCAAAAGAAATTGATTGTAGGAATAAGGTTAGTAATCCATACCTTATGCCATAGGATTGGGCAAGTGTCCTTACTAAACATGAAAGTATATGCTGATTTTATAGTGAAATTACCATTTGGGTTTAAGTCCTAGGCCATAATATCCTCCTAAGGTAGAAAGGGGAGTCTCTGTTCTTTTATCAATTCTTCCTGTTCCTTTAGGAGAACAATATCCTCATGTGAGTAGTCCTCCTTATGAAGCTTCTTCCACCTCCTCCCCTGACCAATAGGTTTGTTTTTGTATAAATAAATAAGTATATTGAGCAAATGGGAGACAATTTTGAGTTAGTGATGACTAGTTATTTTGAAGATTTCAAGTAGTCAATGAAATAGAGGCTAAGAATTCATGTTTTCCTAGTGGAGAAATAATACAATGATATTTATTTATTGGTAGAAATTGAATACACCTTTATCCAGGCTATAGTGCCTAGAGTCAGATGGCTAAGGCCTTTAGGTTATGAAATCAACATAGATGAATCATTAACTACCATCACTACACTTCTTGTAGAAAAAGTTGACAAGTTAGCTAAAATATTTGGTAACTATGATGTTGTCAAATCAAAAGTTGAGATGGAATTAAAGACAACATCAATCTTGAAGAAGAAGGATAAAATGGCGAAGAAACTTAAGGCCAAGTTTAGTGAAGTAGCTAAAGGCAATGATGGAGATGATGATGAAGAAGAAGAAGAGGAAGAAGAATAGCAAGGTTAAGAACCTCTTGCCTTGAACCAAGGCATGGGTGAAGATGCAAAAGAAGAAACTGTTGAGGAGGAACAAGCCAAGGAAGCACCAGCTAAAAAAAAGGTAAAGAAGAGGAAGGCTAAGACATAGCCTATAGCATAGCCAAAAGGAAATAAAATTGCAAAACCAAGTCTTGCAATGCCTACTACTCCAACTACAAGAGCTAGCACAAGGGCCGCAACTCAAAAGGCTAAGGAGGAAGTAGAGGAAAAATAAAAGGAAACTAAACAAAAACGTCCTATTTAGAAGAAACTAAGGAGAAAATATGTGGCACAACCAGAAACTAATGATGAAAGGAGTAAGTTAGAAGACACAAGCCAATTCAAAGTGGTAAGTCATCCTCCCAAGTCTGATATTGAAAACATTTGTAATACACCTCTTGAATTTAATAATACAATGCCCAAATATTTATATTCAATTGTTGAGAATAAGTGGCATTATTGTCTAAATATGGAGAAGGAAATATGAGAATATACATTGGCACAAGTGATTTCAAAATTTTCAAAAGGGAAAATCATAAAGGAAAATAAGAAACATGGTAGCAAATTTGCACCCAAGTATAGGGCATTTCGAATCCTCCAAGACAAGATTGAAGATGTTGTAAAGAAAACCACTCAAATGTGGAAGTTGATACATGGCTTGACTATTGTCAAGGAAGGATAAGAGGATCCCTTTGAGGGAAGGAATAATGGAGAAGATGAGGATAATGATAAGGAAGGAGAAACTAAGAAAGAAAAGGGAGATAACATAGTAGAGAAGGCACAATAGAAAAAGGATGAAATGGAAACTGTTGAGGAGAAGCAAATAGAACAAAGTGTGCAAGACACACAATTGCCACCATTAAGCCCCCCACATGACATAAACACACTTGTAGACACAATAAAAGTTCAAGATGTTCCTGACAACTCAGCTCAGAATATTAATCCACTAACTGCAAAGGATCTAAAGAAGATCCTTGCCCAATCCACACTACAAGCTAAATTGTGTGATAATCTAGTGTTTATCAGTGTGGATGAGCTATAATAAGTAGTATCTAACATAACTAGGGATAAGGTGAACACACAAGAACCACCTTCTACCATCCCTACAACTACTAGTGGTCAACCTCTAGTGCAAACATAAGAGGATACATTAGTAAAGGTTGACACCATAGCAAAAGTTGCTATAATTGAACAATAGACTCAAACTGCAAAGGAGCCCACAAAGGAACAAGCAAGACAGACACATGCTTCTATACCTACTACACAAACACAAGGTGCACCACAATTGATCATAATTGATAAAGGAAGATCTGATGAAGGGAATGACATTCCAAAGGAAAATGAGTAGGAAGCCATACAAACATTAGATGATTTACCAACAACTGGCACTCCTACCAAAGTCCTTTAGAAGCTGAGCATTAATGCAATGCCACTTTAGATTTCAGCACTAGGCTTGAGCTCAAAAAAGGTTTCAAGGGCACTTCACTATGGAGACCTAACACTAGATGAAGAAATAGTTATACCAAAATATAACTATGCAACCATGAACTTAGAGTAGATTATTATTATGCAAGAGGCATTGGAAAGAAAGAAGAATCAAGAGATACTCAGGAAAGAGTATAAGCAAAGGCAGGTACTTCATGAGATAAAAGACATCTTTTTAGATGCCTTTAGCTTGCAAACACTTGATGAAACCAAGCCTATATTAGAACAATTATCAAAAATTGTTGAACAAGTGACAAATGAAGACCAAGAAACCAATGTCAAACTCATGGAATGGTCTAAAAATAAATTCCAACGTAAAGCTAATGAGAAGATATCTAGTGCAATAGCACTATCACAAGTGGAACTAGCTAGAAAGATTGAAAAAGTGAAGAAGATACTTGAGAATATATTCTCACTATACACAAAATTGTGTGACCCCACACTCTTCACACAAGAAATGAGCTAGAGGATTCTAAGTCTAGAAAGAAATTTGAAAATATTTGGTGTGCAATTACCACAAAGCTTAGCTCAAAGTGAGAAGCACTAGAGCCAAGCTAGTCCACATTCAAGTCTCCCATACCCCCCATATGGAAATACTCCAAAAAGAACTAGCCTATGCAAAAGTAGTATTAAAGAAAGAACTCAATATTTTAACATTAGATGGCTTAGTTCACCTTGCAACAAAGACAACCATCCAAATCAAATCCTTAGATGTTGCAATAGACAATTGGTATGCTACTCTACAGATTGTAATGGAAGTCAATAAGAATTTTTAGGATAAATACACACTCAGTGTATAAACCCTTTGGCATAAGTGTCAAAAAGGGGGAGATAAACATAAGATGGAGATAAATGCCAGGGGGAGACAAATATGAATAGTGTGAAAGGGGAGATAAAGTGAACAAAAAAAAGAGAAAACCAAAAGGGGAGTTAACAATAGAAAAGTAGAAATAGGGCATATCAGATAGAGAGTATCAGAATGATTGAATATAAAGAGTATCAGGAAAAGGTAAATCTTCTTTGAGAAATTTTGGATGCAGAAAAGAAACATTAACTTAGGGGGAATTACAAAATTTTGAGGTATATAGTCCATTACAAAATTTTAAACAATTTGGAGCTTTGTATATGTGTCAAACTATGAATGTATTATACTCAAGGGAGATTAGATTCATCATGTATAGTTAAATGTTTTTTCCACTCATTTCAAAGGGGGAGATTGTTGATCTTAGATTGGTTTTGACAATTGAGTGTCAACACACTTAAGATATTTACTAAGTTCATGCTGAGCTAGTAATACATGCTGAGTATACTATGTATAGATGCTAAGTTGCAATAAGTGTTGAGCCACTCTTGTGCCAAGTCACTCTTGTGTCGAGTCACTCTTGTGCTGAGTCAATCAAGTGTCAAGCAAGTTCAAGTGTTGAGTGAATAGTAGATGATGAGCAAGTTCAAGTGACAAGCTAGACAAAATTATAGTAAGTGTCGAGTAACACAGAATGGACCTAATTATTTGTGATAGCACAAACAACAAAGTAAACCATTTTTTGAGCCAACTTATGAATTGATCTTGAATCTTTGAAGATAAGATCAAATATATTTGGACTCTCTATGCGATCAACATACAACCAATCAAAAAAATGAAAGGAATTGAGTGGGAAAAATGGATGAATCTCAATCATAGATTCATACCTGACCCTAAGCCACCAAAATATTTTTAAAGGGAGATGAAACCCCATAATTTAGTATGAGTATGAATGTATTTGAGGAGGAGGTACTAGTGAAGATTTGAAAGAAATGAAAGGGGTGAATTGATCAGTTTCAAGGTGACTAAGAAGAAGGACAGAATTGCAGAATCAGTTTGTAGAATAGACGATCAAGGATATAACAATTTCATATCATATTAGAAAGGATCAAGATGGGCAGAATTAAGATTTGAAATTAGCAATACCAGAGTGTAAGCAGTTTGATCAAACATTCTACTATACATTCTAATAACTATATTGTGGCTGACTTTGTAATTATGTAATTTGGATTGGTATATATATGTAATTCATTGTACCATATCATTGTGTATGCATGCATGTAATGTGAATGTGGATGTAAAAAAAAGTTCAAGTTATGAATGTAATAGAAAAAGAGTGAATTGTAAAGGCCATAATAGCATAAGGAGCAGAAGAGACATATCTATCATAGAAAGGTGATCAATACACAAAGGAATCTCTTCTAGCAAACCTAGTTGCAAATCAGAGATCCACTACTGCTTCATTCTAATAGGTGAACCAGTCAAAATTCTTTAACAAGGTAGACCTAATAGTCTTTTATAAATCTCTTTACAAAGTGCATACTTCATTTTATGTTTATAAATCCTCTCATAAGGTGGACCTAGCATCCTAATTTCTCCTAATAGGGTAGATCATCAAAAGTGATCAATGTAAGCCTTAATAGGCCAACTTTATGTTGCAGTACTAAAGTTTGCAAGTATCATACCCACCCCAGTTTTACATTCTATTTGGAAGGTTTTTGGATCACAAAATATTTGTGTCAAAGTGTTATGGATGCTTTCATGTTTTCAATTTCTCATGCATGCAATTAGATTAGATTTTATGAATAAAGTGCTAATTAAATTTTTGGATTAAGAATTGAAATTGTTAAAATTTTAGAAGTTACTAGTTCATGCCTTCCCTCTTAGTAACTTATCATAGTCTTGATATTTCCAACAATTGGTATTAGATTTGTGTGGTTCTCAGGAGAAAGTTTGATAGCTTGAGCAAAGATCAAGGATATGTAGATATTCAGACTTGACAAAGCCATTGACAATGAAAAGTTGGATCTAAAAATGGCCATTACCCAACTCAAAAAAGCTAAGGAGCAACTTTTCCAATCCCTGAAAAGAAGAAAGGAACTTGCAAATCAAATGAATGATCATCTCTACATTGAAGAAAGAATTGAAGACTTTCACCATTCAAGTAGCTCAGATGAAGCAAATGATGCAATCAAAGAACTCCTAGAGAAGAATGGTTCCCTACAAGAAGAAGTAAGAAAGCTAAAAAGAGAACAAGAAATTTAGTTGGTATGGTTATGTGAAGTCTTGGAACAAAGAAACAGGATAAAAAAAGAGATGGATGGAAGGAACAATGAAATCCAAAACCAATCCCTTTAGCAAACAAACCTTATTGATCAGCTCTCCAATGCAAATGAGGAAATCATGAGTCTAAGATTTGAAAATGAAAGAATGAGGAATTATCTAAATTCTAAAAGGAAAATAAATGAAAGAATGAAAAATGATCTGAAATTTGAAAGAAAAATCAATGAAAGATTGAGGAATAAATAAACTCTGAGAAGCAATTCAATGAAAGAATGATGAAATATCAAGAAGACATGAATCAATTGAATGAGAAAAACCTCTATAGGAAAAAAGGAAATGCAGGAATTGGATACAAAGAAGAACTTGAATCCTTCAAACAAGGTGCTCAAAAGAATCAAAGACCTACCTATAATCATTGTGGTAAGATATGTCATACATCAAACAAATGTTGGAGCAATGGAAAAGAAAAATTTAATTGAAAATATTACAATTGCAATCAGCATGGTCATAGGGCTAATGAATGCAAAGAGAAGCCAAGATTTGAAGGAAATTGTCATAAATGTAAGAAACATGGAGAAAAGGCATTATAATGAAAAACTAAGACATTAAATCCTGTAGAGAAAATTGTGAAAGCAATATTTGGTTGGACTACAATACCTAGTGTAGATTTCATTAATGTGGAGGATTTGGTCACACTGGTATGAATTGTTGGAATAATCAAATGGGAAGAATACTTCTAAGAGGGGATGGGGTGAATCAGAAGTATCACACTTTAACCTTAAAAAAATTTAATTAAAAATAAATTGTATGCATGTAAACACATCAGTTAAGCATAACATAAACACATTCATCAAAACACATAATGCCAAATTTGATAACCTAGAAACCCTCCAAAATGAGAAGGTAAAACTGGGGTGGGGATGATACCCACAAAATATCACTGTAGCAATAATGTTTGACCACTTATGATGGTTTATCCTGTTAAAGGCTTGCCTTGTTAAATGCTTTACATTGTATCAATAGTGACCTTTTTAAATGATTTACAAACACTTTACATGAAGTGCTACCCTGTTAAAGGATTTTATCACCTTTTCAAAGGTTCTACAACCTAGTTGTTAAGATAACCTATCAACATAGGATTTTCCTTTTAATATAATTGCTAGAGAGTATTAGATAAATAAACTTGATAGGTTACAATCTATAATTTTTGAATTCAGGCATTTGATCTTCTCATTCTAATCTTGATCCTTTGAGATTTGATATCTGTTTGATGCCCTTTCTCTATTCTAACTAAATATGCAATGCTAATCCAATCACTAAGTCTTAAATACTTCCCTCTAAATTTCACTATATTTTACCCATACACTTCATTCATCCATGCATACAATGGGGTTTCATCCTCCTTTTAAATATTTTGAAGACTTAGGGTTAGGTATGAATCTACGATCCATATTAAATCTTTATTTCCCGTTCAAATCCTTGGATTTATCCTATTGGTTGCATGCAATCTCCACTTTCCTTATTGGTTGCATGCTGATTGCATAGGTAAAAGAAAAGATTCAAACTTATCTCTAAAATCCTTTGTGATTCATCCAAAAATGGTTTACATCTAAGTTTGTGAAGGCACAAACTCATATGTTGATTCTGTGTTAATTGGCACACACTGGATTATGTGTGCTTGACGCATATATAATTTTGGTTTTCTCAGTACCTATAGCATTCTATCTTGCTTGGCACATATAGCATTCTATCTTGCTTGGAACATATAGCATTCTATGTTGCTCAACACATATAGTATTCTATCTTGCTCGACACATATATAGCATTCTATCTTGCTCAACACATATAACATTCTACCTTGCTCGACATCAACTGTGACTTGGCACATACATATCACTGAACACCTGAAGTCACTCAGCACCTATATCATGCTTGACACCTATTAGAATTCTAGCTCGACACATACTATGGCTAGGCATATATAGTGTACTTGACCTCTATATAAAAATTGGTTAAGTGTGTTGACACTCAATTGTCAAAACCATATCCCCGTTTGACATAAGTGTCAAAAACACTTAACTAAGCATTATACTTGATCTTATCTGTACATTATTCATTCTATTTGGCATATGTATACGATTTCAAAAACTTGTTCAAATTTTTTTAAAGAGCAATATACCTCAAAATTCTTATGACTTCCCTTGAGTTGATGTGCCATTTCCATTCTTGTAACCAAAATTTATGTGCTAAATTTGTCTCATGCTGATGTATTTGATACTTTTTGCCTTTTCCCTATCTCTGTTTTCTGTTCTCTGTATCTAAGTTATCTTCCATTCTTATTTACAATTCCACTATACCTCAAAATGTTATGTCTTCCCCTACACTATAACTACCCCTTTATTAAACCTCCCCCTTTTTGACACTTATGTCAAAGGGTGCTAATGCTTAAGACCATATTTAGCCAAAAATATGCTATTTACCTCCATAATCATCTTGAGAGCTGCATCTTAATTCTCCAAAGAAATTTCTAATGATTTGTGTTGAATGGTAGTCTCTACAACAAGATGAACAAGTCCATCTAAAGTAGAAAGATTAGGCTTTCTTTAGAATAGTCTCAACATAGGCTTGTTCTTTATGGAGTACTTCCAAATGTGGGGGAATGGAAAATTGTATCTGCATTAGTTTGGCCTTGATATTGGGCTCCTCAGTTGTTAGTGTAGCCAATTCTTTTTGTGTGTGAGGCATTTGATCAAAATGCTTCTCACTTTGACCTGGATCTTTTGGTAGCTACATGCTAGAAATCTTTAGATTTCTCTCCAAGCTCATTATTCTTTGACTTGTTTCCCATGTGAAGTATGAAAAATCACACAACTTTTTGTACAATGAGAATACATTCTCAAGTACCTTTTTTGAAATTTCAATCTTTTTTGCCAATTCAACTTGTGGAAGTGCTATATCACTTGATATTTTCTCATTAACTTTTCCTTGGAATTTCTTTTCAGACCATTCTATGAGTTTTACATTGGTTTCTTGGTCTTCATTTGTCACTTGGTCTACAATGTCTGATAGTTGTTTCATTATTGGCTTGGTTTTATCAAGTGTTTGCAAGTTGAAGGCATCCAAAAAGATGTCCTTTATTTCATGTAATCCTTTCTTTTGTTTATACTCCTTCCTAAGTATCTCTTTCCTTTTTCTCTTATTCAATGCTTCCTACATTTCAGTGATTTGCTCAATGCTTATTTTTTAAGTCATAACTAGGTATGATTATTCCTCATCTAACTCAAGGTCTCCATAGTGAATTACCCTTATTACCTTTTTTGAGCTCAAGCCTAGTGCAAAAATTTGTAATGGCATTGCATTAGTGTTTAGCTTTTGAAGGTCTTGTGTATGAGTGTCGGTGGTTGGTAGATAAACCAATGTCTATATGGTGGTTTGCTCCTATTCCTTTGGTGTGTCCTTTTCTTCTTCTAATATTCCTAAATCAATTACAATTATCTAAGGTGTATCTTGTGTTTGTATTGGATTAGATGTAGTAATCTATCTTATTTTCTCTGTTGATGTATCTTTTCCTTCTTTAGTAGTCAGCCTTTGAAGCATGGTGTCAACTATTCTAGATGTATCAATTGTTTGAAATGGTAATGGAAGCATTAGAAGTTTACCACTAGTAGCTGTAGAGATGATGGAAGGTGGTTTTTGTGGATTCACCTTATCTCTAATTGAATTAGCTACTACCTTTTGCAACTCATCCACACTTACCAATACTGGATTTATACATAACTTAGCCTATTGAGTGGATTGGTCAAGGATCTTTTTGAGATCCTTTGTAGTCAGTGGATTGATGTTATGATAAGATTTGTCAGGAACATCCTTCATAGTTATGGTATCTATAGATGTGATGATGACATGAGGAGGGCTAGGAGGTGGTAATTGTGTGTCTTGCACACTCTGTTCTTCTTGTTGCTGCTACTGATCAACTATTCCCATTTCCTCTCCTTTTTCTTTTTTCTCTTCATCTTTCTTCTCTTCTTTGCCTTTCTCTATTTCTTTTTTCTCCTATTGTTTCTCTTCCTTCTCCTTCTCACTAGTCTCAACCTTATTTCCATCTTGATCCTGTCCCTCTATCTTCTATTCCTCTTCTTTTCCATCTTTGTTAGTAGTAAAGTTATATATTGACTTCCACAATTTTGTGGACTTATTGACAACTTATTCAATCTTTTTTTGCAAGATGCTAAAGGCTCTATACTTTGGTTCAAACTTGCCCCATGTTTCTTATTTTCCTTTGCAATTTGACCTCTAGTCAATTTTGGCATCACTTGTGCCAAAGTGGATTCTCTTATTTTTTTTCCATTTTCAAACAATAGTGCCACTTATTTTCAATAATTTCATACAACTCCTTGGGCACAATATTGTCCAATTCAAGAGGTGTATTCTTTAATTTAGCCATCATGACATATACTGATTCTTCTACCTTATTATGATCTTCTCTACTTAGTTTATTAAAATCAATACTTTTCAAATCACAAAAATCTACATTCTTTCTAACATTATCACAAATATTATCAATAACTAACTTGGGAGAATGGCTTACCATTCTAAAATAGATGATTTCTTCTAATTCTATTCTTTCTTCATCATCAAATTCTGGTTGTGTAACATATTTCTTCCTTGGTTTCTTCTGCACTGCACTAGTTTGTTCAATAGCCTTCTTCTTCTCTTTGACTTGTTCCTTTTCCTTTTGAGTTGAGGCCCTTGTGGTGGCTCTTGCCATTGGTGTTGGCTTTTCTTGGGTTAGCTTTGCAACCTTCTTAGCTTTAGGTTGGGTTGCAAGCTGAGTTTTAGCTTTTCTTTTCTTGAGCTCGGCTTGAGCTGGTGCTTCCTCTACTTCTTCTTTCATGTCTTTATCCTCACCTAAACCTTGAGTTTCTCTAATGGGCCTTGCCCATATTCATCTTCTTCATCATCACCATCCTCGACATCTTCTTCTTCTTCTTCTACTTCCCCCTCAATTCCTTCTCCAATTTTCTTCTTTATCTTCCTCCATTTTATCTTTCCTCTTAATCATAGAGGTTGTTTTCAACTCCATTTCAACTTTAGATTTTATAGCATCATATGTTCCAAAAGGTTTGGTAGTCTTATCAATTTCCTCTACAAGAAATTTTGTGATTTTTACTAATGCTTCATCAATGTGTAGCTCATATTCCAATGGTCTTAACCATCTAACCCTTGGAACTATTGCTTAGATATAAGTGTGATCAATGTCAATTAAGAAGAAAATGTCATTGATGTGTTGTTTCACTAGGGAAACTAGTATCCTCAATCTTTTTTTCATGGATTTCTTGGAATCCTCAAAATAACTTGTCATTTGGGCTTCAAAGTTATCACCCATTTGCTCTATGTACTCATTTATTTGAGTTTGAGTAATAGCTAACTTGTTTGATTTCCAATTAACTTTTCCAATAGAAGGAAATTATTCTAAAACATAGCAAAATATGTAGATCAAAACTGGTCCAAAATTGCACTAAGCACCTTTTGAGCTTTTTATTACTCCCAAATTCTTCATGATCTACTATAACCAAAATTCTGCTAGATCATATGTATGATCTTTCTTGACAAGTTTCTAAGTCACATCCACAACAATGCAAGGAACACTATTCAATTTTCTTGATTGATAGAACTTGCGAGATATCACTGTTACTACAAAATCTAGAAGGGGATCTATAATAGTATCGATAGTCATGCCCCTTTTGTTCCATTTAGCCTTGATGTTCTTTTCAATAGCTTCCTTGGAATCACTTTGTAGGGTCTTCTACCAATCTAGAGTTGGAAAACCTGTAACCCTATGCATAATTCTCTTCATTATTTTGATGGTTCCCCCTTCTAGCCACAAGAAACCATTATTTATTCTGCTTAGGACAATTCTTATCCATTCTATTTTGAAAACTATGGGGAAAACTAGGGCATGGGTTAAACCCCTTTTCTCAACTATTTAAAATTCTTCCTTCAAAACTCCATTATCACATAGTTTATCATATGCTTGAAAAATCTCTAGATCTCCTATTGCTCCTATCTTACAATTGTAACACTTACTCACATCTTGCACCATCATGACTTTGGGTGGAATAATGGAGAGTGCGCTGGCAGGGTCGTTCTTATAGGCTACCTCTAGAATTGGCCTAAAATTGGGTTGTTTAACCTCATTGCTAACCAATTGAACCTTGAAACATTCCTTTTCCTTGGGGTTTTTAGAATTGGATGTCATTTTGTAAATCTAGGGTTTCAAAAGATATACAACTTTATAATTGTGCAACTCGGCACTTGAAGAATACCTTAGATTGACGAAATCTATGCTTGATTTGTGTTGAAATCCATGCAAAAGACTAATTTTTCTCTTCAATCACTTTTTCTCTCTTCTCATTTTTCTCTACATTTGAATGATAGGAAATGATAAAAAAATTGACCTTATACTCTTTCAAAACCTAGCATTAAATGCTTAGTGCGTATATAGCTACAAACTCCGCTCTTGAAGATTTTAGCATAACTTGGCTTACATTGATTTTCCATCACTCGGCTCTAACTAGATTTCTTCTTCACTTGACTTCCACTGAAATTCCCTAACTTAGAATCAACTATCAACTCAGTTGCAACTGACTACTCAGCATGCACTGACATTTACTTTTCATCTCAGGACAACTCTGCAACACTTGCAAAAATTTTAAGTTTTAACTTTGCATCTTTTCTCACATTGTTTTCTTCTTTGTAGTGCTTGTTTGTCTTGGGACTGATGTATGATGTAGCTTTGTATATCAGTCCCATAAGCCTTCTCTTGCTTAGTTTGAAGAAGTGTGATCACTTGACCTATTAGGTGAAGTATGTTAGAGTAATTAGTTGTTTTCACCTATTAATTAAATCACTTTGATTTAATTAATTAAGTTGCCTATTACTCTAGTTTTCTAAAGCTATCTTGTAGGTACATATAATTAATATTTAATTAATTATAAGGTGCAACCCTAGCCTTTTTAGGCTTTAGGTTATCCTTTTTAGGTTTTGATCTCCTTTATAAGGATTGATCTCTTTTTAAATTTATAGAATCTGTTGAATAATATTTTTCTTCTTCGTCTAAGTTTTTCAAATCAAACCCTTCCCTCTTCTTGTCTTTTTCTTCTCCGTGACAGGTTTTCTGCATCCAAGTTTTCTTGGGCTTCATGGATCTATTATGCACTTTTTCTCAAATCCTACAAAGTGAACCCTTCATTTGATGTGCTAAGCTCATCTTTCTTCTTCCATGTCTTGTTCATTTCTCCTTTGACATGTTCTATATCCACATTCTCTTTTCCTTTATTAAATTCTGACTTGGGTGCCTTTGAATTTGTTGGGCAATTCCTGCTGATGTGACCAATCTTCAAGCAACTAAAACATGTGTTTTGGCTCAACCATCTACTATAATTCCCTCTAAAATGTGTCCTTATGCAATTTTTAGGAATGTGTCCATATTCCTAATAGTAGTGATAGCTATACCTAGTGTTATAGTCCCAATTGTAGTGATGACTATGGTTATCTTCTCTTTTTTCCTAGTTTAATTTCCACATAGGCTTTGATTTGCATTCAAATTCTCTATGTCCATACTTCTTGCAAATGTAGTAGTGACCATCAAATTTTGGTGTTCTGATAGTCCTAGTCCTGTAGTTATGTGCTTAATTTCCTTGCTTTTTGCACTTGTGACAATAACTTGCATTCTTAGGCTTATCATGTTGATGGAAATTCTTGCTCCTACATACATTAGAATTATGTCCCTTTTTACCATAGAAATAACAAGTAGGTTTAGTGTTCTTACCTTTGTTACTCCTTTCTTCTGTAGTCTTGGATGATTCTCCTTGTTCAGTACTAGTGTAACCAGGTCCTGAAGTATCATTACTGGCCCTTGGTGATTTTAGTAGCTACTCAAAGTACTTGATTGCCTCATTAGGTTTGTTGAAGCTTTTTACAATTCCTTCTCTCTTTTTAGGTCATTTTTTAGTTGTTCATTTTGCATATTCAGTGTATAGATCTCAATGTCTTTCATATTCATCTCATGATGTGCATTCATCATCTGGCTTAGGGTGTCTAGCTGCATGTTTGAGATTCTTTCAAACTCAATTGTCTTTTCCTCCAGTCTATTGGTAAGATTTCTCTTGTCATTTTCTAGCATAGCCTTTTCTTCAATGTCTCTCTTCTTCTATTTAGTTACCTCACAAAGAATTATGGCTTGTGATTCCTTTTTAAGCTTGAGTATTCTAATTTCTTCTGCTTGAGTTCTATTTTTCTCCATCAATTTTTCTATTTCTACATCAAACTCTTTGGAATCTCCATTTAAAAATAGATTTGAGGTGTTAATCTCCTTGTAGTTTGTGTCATTTTTAGCTATGGCTATATCCTTCCTTCTTTCCAAGAATTTTCTCAATTCTTCTCTGGCTTCCTCCAAGTTGTGTAGAGCAAAGTGCACATCAATCACCTGATTTTCTATAATCTTCCCAAGTTTGAAAATTCCATCTTCAGATCTTTTCTCTAAGTGGTTAGGCTTTTCCTTGTGAGAACTCGGCTTTGATAACAATTTTTGGAATAATCAAATGGGAAGAATACTTTTGAGAAGGGGGGTGAATCAGAAGTATCACACTTTAACCTTAAAAAATTTTTAACTAAAAATAAATCGTATGCATGTAAACATATAAGTTAAGCATAAAGTAAAAACATGCATCAAAACACATAATGCCAAATTTGCTAACCCAAAAACCCTCCAATATGAGAAGGTAAAATTAGGATGGGGATGATACGCACAAAATATCACTGTAGCAATAATGTTTGACCACTTCTGATGGTCTACCTTGTTAAAGGGCTACCCTATTAAAGGCTTTACACTGTATCAATAGTGACCTATTTAAAGGATTTACAAACACTTTACATGAAGTGCTACCTTGTTAAAGGAATTTTATCACCTTTTCAAAGAATCTATAACCTAGCTATTAAGCTAACCTATCAATATAGGATTTTCTTTCTAATATAATTGCTAGAGAGTATTAGATAAATAAAATTGATAGCTTACAAAATATAATTATTGAATTCAAGCATTTTATCTACTCATTCTAATCTTGATCCTCTGAGATCTAATATCTGTTTGATGCGCTTGCTCTATTTTGACTAATTGAATATGCAATGCTAATCCAATCACTAAGTTTTAAACACTTCCCTCTGACTTTTGCTATATTTTACCTATTCACTTCATTCATCCATGCATATAATGGTGTTTCATCCTCCTTTTAAATATTTTTAAGACTTAGGGTTAGGTATGAATCTACAATCCATATTAAATCTTTATTTCCCACTCAAATCCTTAGATTTATCCTATTGGTTGCATGCAATCTCCACTTTTCTTATTGGCTACATGTTGATTGCATAGGTAAAAGAAAATATTTGAACTTATCTCTAAAATCCTTCATGATTCATCCAAAAATGGTTTGCATCTAAGTTTATGAAGGCACAAACTCATATGTTGATTCTGTGTTACTTAGCACACATTGGATTACTAGTGCTCGACACATATATAATTTTGGTTTACTTAGCACCTATAGCATTCTATCTTTCTTGGAAAATATATCATTCTATGTTGCTCAACACATAAAGAATTCTATCTTGCTTAGCACATATAGCATTCTACCTTGCTCGACATCAACTATGAGTTGACACATACATATCACTTGGTACATATGGTTCACTCAACACTTGAAGTCACTTGGCACCTATATCATGCTTGACACCTATTAGAATTCTGGCTCGGCACATACTATGGCTTGGCATATATAGTGTACTTAGCTTCTATAGAAAAGTTGGTTTAGTGTGTTGACACTTAGTTGTCAAAACAATTCTGAGACCAACATGAATTGTGTTAAAAATCATATGAGGAAAAGAGATACCACCAAAAGATTTTTCATTTGTACAAAACTTGGTCATCTTGCCAAGAATTGTATGAATACTGGTAGAATTGAAGATGAATATAAGGCAAAGATTGATAACATCTAAAAGTAGATGAGACAACAATGGATTCCTAAGTCTACCAAGGATACTAGTTTGAGAAATAATGGTTAAGTCACTCAAGAATTGGGTGACTCTATCATTTCTAATTATGTTCTTGAGGAAGAACTAGAACCAAGCTATCAAAGAAGACATCTGAATTAGTTCTAGTTGAAAGGTGACAAAGATCCAAATCCATATACAAGATACAAAGGGATCATTCAGCAAGATTTGTATTAGTTATTATCGAGTTACCTTGTCTACTAAGTAAGGTTGGGTCATAGACTCTACTAAGAAAGATCAGGAGTAACAAAGACACCTATGGTTACTGAGTCATAAATATGTCATTGATTATTCAATGTCATGTAGTGGATGATAGTTTGTCAACATATCTACTTTTTAATTGAGAAATAATGGAAAAATCTTATCAAAAGGCATGGAATCAAATTCATTTCTTATCGTGAATTTTCAAATTCTATTACGAAGAGAAATTTTTAGTATGATCAAAGCAACTTGGGTGAATTTACAGCAAAATTTTTTCAAAGTTATCTTAATCTACCAAGTGAAAATGACATCTAGTAGTAGCAAGGTCAAGTGAGGATTTGAAATGTTGGTTCATGGAGTTGAATGGAAAGTGTTAGATTTCAAACTCACTCTTGTGGTTGCTAAAACCCTAGATCCAAGTGGAGCTCAATCCTAAATTTCTTCCTCCACATCCTCACCTTCTCCCTTGGTTAATAAGAGAGGCGCATTTGATTTCAGCTTTGCTATCTTTCTCTTTCCTTTGTGGACTACCTATGAGATCTTTATTTCTAGGTCAATTATGGTTTTGGCTTCATCATACGTTCCTAAGTAAGGGGCCTTGAGATCAATTGGTTCATTGACAAGTGCTTCGATGATGTCTTTTGTTTCATCAATGTTTACCTCATAGCCAAGAGGTTTCGCCCATGCAATTCTAAGCTTAACTACTTGAATATACACCTTGTCACTTTCCACCATGAAGCATACATAATCCTTATAATCTTCAACTAACTTCTTCAAAATCCTGAACCTATTGTTTACTTTCTCCTTGAATACATCAAAGTAGTTATCCATGATGTTGCTGTAATTGTCACCCATTTTGGCAATATACTCATTTATTTGGTAGAGCACAGGCACATTTTTTCTCCAAACTATAGTGCTTTCAAAAGGGAAGAACTTCTATACATAAATGAATAGGCAGGTTAACAATGAACAAAATTTGCATAGGTTGTTCTTTGATGTTCTTATACTTTCCATGTTTTTGTTGAACTGTCTCAATAATAGGTCAGCAAGGTCATATGACAAGTTTTTCTTAACCACCTTGTATGCCAAATGCACAGCTTCACATGACACATTGTTTAGTCAGCTTGAACTATATATCTTGTGTGTAATTACATGAATTCCAAATTTTTATTTTGCATTAGTGGCACTATTGATTTTCATACCTCTACCATCCCATTCAGCTAGGGTTTTCTTCTCCAACTCTACCCAACCTAGGGTTTTCATCATTTTGACTTTGGCTAGCATAGGGAGGCCAGTGATTTGATGAATCATCTTCTTTGTAATCAGAATTAGTTGTTCTAACCACAACTTCCCATCATGCACCTAGTTGAGAATAAACCTAATCCATTTAATTTGAATTTCTCAGTGCATATGAGGGATATGTGTTAACCCTTTGGCTTTTAGATGTTGATGATTGGGATTTAGGATTCCATTACACATAACTAACCTAGGCCATCATCCATTTATAGAGTACCAATTTCTTGAATAGCACATTTGAAATGAGTACGAATATCATTGACAAGAAGTACCTTAGGAGGAATTTGGGAAAGAATAACCTTTGAAGAAGAAGGGCAAGGTGATCATCACCAAGCCTATAAAGCCATCCACTATAGTCTTCACAAGGAGGTCACAAAAGAAAGGAACTAACATTGTATTCAATAAACCTCCACCCACCTTCCAAGATAGGTTAAAGAAATTAGAAGAAGGAGCAGGGATAACAAAATTTAAATCATTGAAATATGAGATTAAGACTAAGGCTGAGCAGAAGTAAGTTGAAGACCTAGTGTTGAATAAAATGGTAAGTGGAAATACTCACTAGATCAGCTCACTTATCAAGTCCCCAGTGAATTATTAGAGAAGATAAAGCCAAGATGGGATTTTTCTATGCAAATAGTCAAAGACATATATTCACAAACCCTAAGGTAGTTATTATCAAGCATATCAGATGCTGAGGGAGAAAGAGTCATTAAAGAAAAATGAAGAAAAATTGACTCTAAAGTTTAATACTTGTTTTGTTTTGATCAAGGACATTGAGCATGTTGTTAGGAATGCTACAAATATTTGGAAAAAATGCCTATCATCTTCATAAACCAAGTGAATTTCTAGTTGAAGTAAAGGATGATGATGAAGAAGAAGATAAGGAGAAAGAAGAGGAAGAACATATTGAAGAAGTGACTCACTTTGATAATGAAGAAGATGAAGAGGATCAATGACTAGAGGCTACTAGGGAAGAAAAGCAAGATGATGAGGAGACTAACTTAGTCAAGATAGCTATAGTAGTCATTGCCTCACTTCCTCACTCCCCAAGAAAACCATTGACTACATCAAGTATGGAGACAACTTCAAAAAGTTTGATTGTGACTACTAGTAACTTGTTGTGACTACTAGTGAGACATCAAATGTCCAATCACTCTTTGCCCCAACTTAGCTCAACACATCACTAACAAAATTGAGTTCCACTTCGTCCACCAAGCTGTAGATTCCTTCTTCATATACTTAGTTGAGTACTTCAGTTTTGACTTCATTTGTTTTGGCTACTTTAGTTTTGGGTACTACAATTTTGACTTCACCAATTTTGGATTCTTCAAGTATTTCTGTAAGTATTCCATCAGTTATTATAGTATCATTTTTTACTACAAGTCCAAGTTGTTGACATTTAGTCAAGTTTGTTATTAGTGACAACACTTATTTAGATCCTATATATAGTGTTTGCCAAGTACTATAGTTTAGACTAAGTAGTTTCATGTTTTCCATGCACTATAGTTCACACCGAGCAGTTTAGTGTTTGCCAAGCTTTAAAGCTTCTATCAATTTAACAACTTAAGTCAAGCAAAGCTGGTGTTAATTGAGTTGAATGGAGAATATTGTCTATCGAGTATAGTTGTGGTAAATAGGGAATGTAGTTTATAACAAGTTACACTATATCTACCAAGTTAGTTTTCAAAACCCAAGTATCTACATTTGAGCTAACTTTGTAATATTGGTGTTAACTTTTGTAATGGTTGACTTTTTTATTATGTAAATTGGATTGATATATATGTCATGTATTTTATCATATCCAGGTGTGTAGTAAAAAAGAGATGAGATAATGTGAATGGAATGTAAGCACATGAATGTGACTTAGCAGTAGAGTAAGGTGTATTGTAAGGCCATATCAAGAGCACTAGAGCTATATCTATCACATAGAGGTGATTAGTACTTCAAGAAACTCAATCAAAAATTTAGTTGTAAGTCAGAGATCTATTGTTTCATCCTAATACGTGAATCAACTTCAAATCCTTTCACAAGGTAGACTTAACAATCTTTTCTTAAATCTCTTTACTGCGTGCATACTTCATTGTATGTTTGTAAAACCTCTAACAAGGTGGACCTAGCAATCCTAATTGCTCCTAACAGGGTAGATCATTAGAAGTGATAAATGTAAGCCTTAACAGGCCAACTTTATGTTGTAGCATTGAAGTTTTGTTGGCATCATCCCCACCCCAATTTTACTTTCTATTTGGGAGGTTTCTGGGTCACCAAATATTGTGTTCAAAGACTTTTATGCTTTTAGTTTCTCATGCATCAAGTAGATTAGATTTATTAATGGTAATTGGATTATGCTATTAAGTTATAAATTTTTTAAAAAGGTTTTGAGGTTACTGATTCACCCCTCCCCTCTCAGTAAACTAGCTAGTCCTGAATATTTCCAACAATTGGTATCAAAGCTTTGTGGTTCTCAAGATAAAGTTTGACAACTTGAGCAAAGATCAAGGACAATGGAGATATTAAGCATTGACAAAGCTATTGACAATGAAAAGTTAGATCTAGAGATGGCCATAGCTCAACTCAAGAAAGAAAAAGAGCATCTTTCCTAATCTCTAAGAAGAAGGAAGGAACTTGTAGATTAGATGAATGATCACCAGTCTATTGAAAAAAGGATTGAAGGTTTTATCCCTTTAAGAAATTTAGATGTAGCAAATGATGTAATCAAAGAACTCCTAGAAAAGAATGGTTCCCTACAAGAAGAAGTAAAAAAATTTAAAAGAGAACAAGAAATTTAGTCAATAAGATTGTGTGAAATCTCATAACAGAAAAATAAGGCAAAAGAAGACTTGGATGCAAGGAACAATGAAATTCAAAATTAATCCCTTTAGCAAGAAAATCTTGTTGATCAACTCTCCAATGCAAATGAAGAAATCAAGAATTTGAGATCTAAAAATGAAAGAATAAGGAATGATCTAAAGTTTGAAAGACAAATCAATGAAAGGTTGAGGAATGACGTAAAATTTGTTAGGAAAATCAATGAAAGGGTGAAAATTGATCTAAATTCTGAAAGACAACTCAATGAAAGAATAATGAAATCCCAAGAAGAAATAGATCAACTAAATCAACAAAATGAGAAAAATATCTATAGGCAAAAGGGTAAGGTAAGAATTGGATATAAAGAAGAAGGCAAGTCCTCCAAACAAGGTGCAAAAAAGAAACAAAAATCCACCTTCAATCACTGTGGTAAGATTGGTCATACATCAAACAAATGTTGGAATAATGGAAAAGCAAAATTCAATGGAAAATGCTACAATTGTAGTCAGCATGGTCATAAAGCTAATGAATGCAAAGAAAAACAAAAGTTTGAAGGCAAGTGCCACAAATGCAAGAAATGAGGTCACAAGGCATCTAAATGTAGATCCAAGTCATTCAATCTAGTTGAACAACTTGTAAAGGCAATATTCAGTTGGGACTAAAACACTTGGTGTAGATGTCATTACTGTGGAGAATATGGACACATTGGCATGAATTGTGTTAAACATCACATGAGAAGAAAGGATACCACCATAAGATGTTACACATGTACCAAACTTGGTCATATAGCTAAAAATTGTATGAATACAAGTAGAATTGAATATGAAAAGAAAGAAAAAGAAGATAACATTAGGAAGTAGATGAGATGGCAATGGATTCCTAGATCTATAGAGCAATCTAGTTCAAGTGATGATATTCATGTCACTCAAGAAGTGGGTCACTCCACCATTTCCAATTAAGCTCTTAAGAAAGAATTGGAACTATGTTTTCAAGGTCACATCTTAAACAATTCCAATTGAAAGGTAGTAAAGATTCATATTGGTATTCAAGATATAGAAGGATCATTGGTAAGATCGGTGATAGTTATCACCAAATTGACTTCTCTACCAAGCAAGGTTGGGTCATGGACTCTACCAAGCATAGTCAAGAGTAACATGGTTATTTTTGGTTACCTAGTTTCAAGCTTTCACCAAGCAATTTGTAGTGGATGACATGTTATCATGCACAATGTCATCATGGCTCCTATCATACTAAGTATTAATGGGAAGTTTTATCAAAAAGGCAAGAAATTGACTTCATTTTCATCATGAATTCAAGTATTGTGAATAGAGTGATTTGCAAGGCATCCAAGCAACTTTGAGTAGAATTTGCACTAAAGTTCTTTCAAAAAATTTCTCAACTTACTGAGTTATCATGGCATCCAATAGTAGTAGCAAGGTGAAGAAAGGATCTGAAATGTTGGTGTGAGGTGTTGAATGGAAAACCCCTAACATCAAATTTGTGCTAGTGATTACCAAAACCCTCGACCTAAATGGAGCTCAGTCATAGATCCCACCTAAGGTACTTCTCATAAATGACCTTTGAACTCATTTTAAATGTGCAATTTAGGAGATAGGAACCATTGAAATGGATAATTCCCTAAGTGAACTTTGTGTGAATGGAATTCTCAAACCTGAGCACAAACATTTGGAAGAGAAAGGTTTAACTCATATTCCTCACCTACCTCAAAACTTTTAAATAAAGTGGATTAGGTATATCCTAAGTTGAGTTCATAATGGTGAACTATGGTTAGAGAAACTAGTTTTGATCACCAAGAAAATGATACATCGCATTACTAGTCTCCCCATGCTCACCAAAGCTAAAGCCACTAAAACCCTAGGTCGAGATGAGTTACAAAAGAAAACCCTAGCTAGATGGGATAGTAGAGGAATGCAAATTAGTAATGTAACTAATATAGAACTAAAATTTTGCATTCATGTGATAGCACACAAGATTTATAATTTTAGCTGACTCAATAGTGTGTAATGCGAAGCAGTTGACTTAGCTTTTAAGGTTGTGAAGAAGAATCTATCATATGACTTAGCAGATTTGTTGTTGAAGAAGTTGAACAAAAACATGTAAAGAATTAGAACTTCAAAGAATAACCCATGCAAATTTGGTTCATTTTTGACATGGTTTTTTTTCTATGTTCAAAGTTTTTTACCTTCTAAAGGCACGATTGTATGGAGGAAAGATATGCCAATTTTATATCAAATTAATGAATATATAGCTAAAATGGGTGAAAATTTTGTCAGTATTGTGGATAACTATATTGAAGCCTTAAAAGAAAAGATGAATAATAGATTTAGGATACCAAAGAAGTTATTTGAAGACTATAAGGATGATGTTTTTTTTATGGTAGATAGTGACAAAGTCTACATCTAGGCAGTAAAGCCTAGAGTTGTGTGGTAAAACCTCTTTCGTATGACGTTAACATTGATGAGGCTAAGAAAATCATTGAAGCCTTGGTAAATGAGCTATAGATCCAAACGTATCTCACTTTGGAACTTATGATGAGGCAAAAGCAAGAATTAAACTTGAAATGAAGCTTCTGCATGTAGTAAACAAAGGCAAGAGAAGGATAACAAAATTGAGGACAACAATCACCACTCTTATGTTAACTAAAGGTAAAGGAGAACATGTTGAAGAATCAAATAATGAAGAGGAATTAGAAAATGAAGAAGAGCCAGTAAGGAAGAAAGGCAAGGTGATTATCACCAAGCCAACAAAGCCATCCACTACAATATTTTCAAGGAGATCCAAGAAGAAAGTAGGAAAAGAAGGCGGTGATGTAGTCTTCAACTGACCTCCTCTTACATTTCAAGAAAGGCTAAAGATACTAAGAGAAGGTGTTGGAATACAAAAAATTAAAGCACTCACTCCAGCAAAGTAGAAAGAAGTTAAAGGTCTAGTCATGGACAAATAGGGTAGATGGAAATTCTCTCCAAACCAGTTAGCAACATAGGTCCCTACACTATTGTTAGATAAGGTCAAGGTTATATGGGAGAACACCAAGTAGATTGTCAAAGAAATTTTTGCACAAACATTAAAATAATTGGTACCCAACTTGACTGATGTAGAGGTAAATAATGCATTAAAAGACAATAAGAACAAAATAACTTTAAAGTTCAACACTTATTTAGTTTTGATGAAAGATATAAAGCATGTTGTGAAGAATGCCACAAACCGTGTGAATATCCTATTGAAATAAAAGATGATGATGATGACAGTGATAATGATGAAGACTCTTTTCAATTTGTCAAAATTGATATAGAAGAATATCAGGAGCTAATGAAGGATGATAAAGAAGAAAAAGAGGAAGAAGCTATAGAAGAAGCCAAGCAAGAAGAAGAAGAAATTGACCCAGTCAAGATAGCTGTGACTATCATAGCCTCATTTCCTCAATCTCTAAGAAAACTTGCAACATCATCAAGCTTAGAGATAGCTTCAACAGATTTGATTAAGACAACCATTGATACATCAAATATCCAATCACTCCCTACTACCTCTTAGCTTAGCACATCACTGATAGAAGTGTCTACCACTTCATCCATCAAGCTACAACATCCTTTAGTTATTGAGCTAGCTTTAGCAATGGATACTGAATGTTCTACAATTTTAAGCTCCTTAGCAGTAAGTACAATTTTGGATTCTACAATTTTAGCTACCTTAGTTGTGCATACTTCTATAAGTGCTTTAGTTGTAAATACTTCTATTAGTACTTCACCTGCAAATACTTTGGTTTTGGGAAGTTTGGTAAATACATCAATTTTGGATATTGCAAGTATTCCAGTCAATATTCCACCAGTAGGCACTATACAAAATTTCACGACTAATCCTACTATTTCCACTATTATTTCTATTTCGAAGTCTAAAGCATTAATTTCAAAGACATTTGAACCAAAGGTTCAACCAAGAATTTTGATTAATGGAAAGGAAATAGATGAAGATATAGATCTAGATGAGGAAATTGAAATTCTTGAACGGGACTTTGATAATATCTTTGTGGATCAAATACATATAGCTGGCCAACTTCTCCAAAAGAAGGTCAAGAAGAAGAAAATCAAAGAAGATAGAAACACAGTATAAGATTATTGAGGATGCAAAGAACATTTTGACTAAAGCTATAGGTGTTGAAGTTGATACTTCTCAACACATTTTTTTACAATTAAAGAGGTAGTGATTAAATTCATTGAAGATTCCAGTGGTCAAGATAAATTAATTGAGAAATTAGAAAAGAAATTTGATAACAAAGTGCTTGAGAACATTGCTCAACAAACAACTATCTAGCAGGTAAAGCTCTCTTCAATTTTGACAAGTCTTGAAACCTCTTGCACAAATTTAACATCACTTATTGCAAAGTTATGTGATATTATCGAATATACTAAGGAAATAAAGAGAAAATTGAATAAAATTGATGAAGATCTAATGGCTAGTGCAAAGTAGTTGCAACTTGACCCCAGTTCAAGCTCTGCACATCATATGAAGATTAGATTCTTATCAGATATGCAGGTAGAATTATTGAGAGAGGAAGCAAGGATATGGTCTACACTCATAGACATTTAGAATATGATTCTTCGCATCACAGATACAATGCAAAAACACATTGCCTAATCCAAAACATTGATCCATGACAATAATTTCTCAATTGCAAATCACATGATCAAGCTCTCTGTAGAAGTGCAAGTTTCTCTACAAACATGCAAACTTTTGCAAGATAATAGGGATAAGACCTTAACTATCATTCTTAAGGTGCATTCTAATTTTCTCTCACATTTTTGGTGTCTCCATATAAATAGATTATGTATAAATCTTTGGCATTATTGTCAAAAGGTGGAGAGATATTTGTAAATATCAAGAGAAAAAGATGCCATATTGGGAGATACACTTAGTATGTCAATATGTGTGACATGATATGTACATTGTATGGGGGAGAATCATGCAAAGAAAAAGTATATATAACAGAGTTACAAAGACAAATTTTGAAAAATCTCAAAAATCAGCATACCATACCAAGCTAAGTATCACACTATTTTGTACATAAGTTTTGGCTGATAAGTGTTTTTGTTACCAATTCCAAAGGGGGAGATTGTTGACATTCAGTCAAGTTTGTTATTAATGATGATGCTTATTCAGATTTTGTATACAATGTTTGCTAGATACTATAGTTCAGACCGAGCAGTTTAGTGTTTTCCATACACTATAGTTCAGACTAAGCAATTTAGTGTTTGCTAAGCTTTACAACTTCTACTGAGTTAACATCTTAAGCCAAGTGAAGCAAATGTTAACTGAGTTGAATGGAGAATAGTGTCTATCGAGTATAGTCATGGTAATAGGGAATGCATTTTTTACCAAGGTACACTATATCTACCGAGTCACCAGTGTATACCAAGTTTGAAACTATGTTGAAGTGATCAGTATGGACTAAGATTCTACTTCTACTAAGTGCATGATGATGTTGAGTAATGAAAATGGATGCCATGTATCAAAATTTCACCAAGTCAATTTTTAGAACCTGAGTTTCTACATTTGGGCAAAGTTTTTAATATTGGTGTTAACTTGTGTAATGGTCAACTTTGTAATTATGTAAATTGAATTGATATATATGTAATGTATTGTATCATATCCAAGTTTGTAGTAAAAAAGAGATGAGATAATGTGAATGGAATGTATGCATGCGAATGTGATGTACACATGCAAATGTGAATCAGCAACAAAGTAAAGTGTATTATAAGGCCATATCAAGAGTAGCAGAGTTATGTCTATCACATAGAGATGATCAATAATTCAAGGATCTCAATCAGCAATTTAGTTTTAAGTCAAAGATATACTATTTCATCCTAATAGATGAATCATCTTCAAATCCTTTCACAAGGTAGACTTAACACCATTTTCTTAAATCTCTTTACCGAGTGCATACTTCATTGTATGTTTGTAAAACCTCTAACAAGGTGGACCTAGCAGTTCCAATTGCTTCTAATAGGGTATTTAATTAGAAGTGATCAATGTAAGCTTTAATAGGCCAAATTTATGCTATAGTATCAGAGTTTTTTGGATATCATACCCACCCTAGTTTTACTTTTTATTTGGAAGGTTTCTGGGTCACCAAATATTGTGTTCAAAGTGTTTTATGATTTTAGTTTCTCATGCATGCAGTAGATTAGATTTATTAATGGTAATTGGATTATGTTATTAAGTTATAAATTTTTTAAAAAAGTTTTGAGGTTACTAATTCACCCCTCCCTTCTTAGTAACCTAGCTAGTCCTAAATATTTCCAACACAAGAATGTCTACTATTGTTTCCATTCCGGATACAAAAGCAATAAGTGCAAGGATAGTTGAGCCTAAGGTTCAACTGAGCACAAATTTTTTTGGGAAAGGAAAGGAGAGAGAGGAAGACATCAATTTAGATGAGTAAATAGTAATCCCCAATTGGGATATTTACAATCTTGCTCTAGACCAAATGTAGACATTTGGTGAACTCATCTAGAAAAAGGCTAAACAACAAAGACTAAGAGAGGAGAGAGATAAAGAATATAAGATAATTGAAGATGCTAAGAACACTTTGACCAAAGCAATAGGAATTGAGGACAAGATAAGCTAGTGGAAAAGGTAAAAAAGAAATTTAATAATAAAGTGCTAGAACACATTGTTGAGCAAATAGCCATTTATCAAGTTGAGCTTTCTATAATTTTGGTCAATCTTGAGGTGTCTTGTTCAAATGTTTCATTACTTGTAGGGAAACTATGTGATGTCTTTGAGTATACAAAGGAAATAAAGGATAAATTTTCCAAAATAGATATAGATCTAAAGGTTAGTGCTCAACAACTACAACTTGACCCTAGTTCAAGCTCTACACGTTTCAAGAAAATCAGATTTTTGTCAGACATGCAAGCTAAATTGCCAAGAGAAGAAGCAAAGATCTGATCAACATTCATTGACATAAAAAATATGATACTTCCTATCATGGATGCAATGTAGAAACATATTGTATATTCAAAAACTTTGATCCATGATAATAACTTCTCTATTGCAGACCATATGATTGAACTATCAATAGAGGTACAAATTGCACTTCATACATGTAAGGTCCTGCAAGAAAATTGAGATAAAACCTTGGAAATCATTCTCAAGGTACATTTTGAATTCTTATCCCATTTTGGTGTTTCTATGTAAATATGTTAGAATAAATCTTTTCCATTACTATAAAAAAGGGAGAGAAAAGTTACATTGGACAAAGCTATATGTTATGGGAGAGTAAGACATGTACATTGAGAGACACATAATATGTGGGAGAAATATGCTATGGTGGAGAACTTGTATCAGTAAGACATGTTGTGTATAGCAAAAGATGTATAGTATAGTATACATTTCTTACAAAATAAATTTTGAAAAATCTCAAAAATATAGTATACTCTACTGAACTAGTATCACGTTGTGATGGATACAAGGTATTCAATTTTGGAAAATAAGTGTTTTTGTCACTAATGCCAAAGGGGGGATTGTTAACATATTAGTCAATTTTTTTATTAGTGACACACACTCATTCAGATTGAGTATAGCTACTGAGCTCATTGTTGAATAGTTTATAGTGTTTTCCATACATTTCAGTTGCTACCGAGTCCTTTGGACAAATCCTAGTGGCCACCGAGCAGATTTAGTCAGTGTAAAGTCCAATAATTTAAACTATGTATTGTAGTATATGCCAAGTTTATTAGTGGTTATCAAGCATTGCAATATCTATCAAGTTTTCAATTCATGTGATTCGAGGCCAGTGTTAAACAAGATACTCTATGCTAACCAAGTGATTTAGTGTTTGCCAAGTTGCACAATATCTACTAAGTCACTAGTGCAGATTGAGTTCAAGACTACTTGGAAGTGATCAGTATGGATTGAACTTCTACATCTACCAAGTGCATGAAGATTCTGAGCATTGATAGTGGATGTCGAGTATTAGAGCCTCATCGAGTTAGTCTTTAGAACCCAAGTGTCTTCATATGGGCCAACTTTGTAATATCTATGTTAACTTGTATCACGGCCGACTTTGTAATTATGTAATTTGGATTGGTATATATATGTAATGTATTTTACCATATCATTGTGTATGCATGGATTTAATGTGAATGTGAATGCAAAAAAAGTTCAAGTTATGAATGCAATAGAAAAATAATGAATTGTAAAGGCCATAATAGCATAATGAGCAGTAGAGACATATCTATCATAGAAAGGTGATTAGTACACAAAGGAATCTCTTCTAGAAAATCCAATTAAAAATCAAAGATCTACTACCACTTCATCCTAATAAGTGAACTAGTCAAAATCCTTTAACAAGGTAGACCTAACAGTATTTCATAAATCTCTTTACTGAGTGCATACTTCATTGTATGTTTGTAAATTCTCTCACAAGGTGGACCTAGCAATCCTAAGTGCTCCTAATAGGGTAAATCATCAGAAGTGATCAATGTATGCCTTAACATGCCAATTTTATGTTGTATTACTAAAGTTTGTGGGTATCATCCCCACCCTAGTGAAGGTTTCTGGGTCACCAAATATTTTTGTCAAATTGTTATGGATGCTTTCATGTTTTCAATTTCTCATGCATGCAATTAGATCAGACGTGATGAATTAACTACTAATTGAATTATTGGATTAAGAATTGAAATTGTTAAAATTTTAGAAGTTAATGATTCACCCTTCCCCTCTAAGTAACCTGGCATAGTCTTGAATATTTGCAATAGTCGTCATCATACTTTTTTCAAATCCTCTTGATCAATTAGGTCCTCTTCATCAACCAAATGATATAGAACTCTACTAAGCTAACATAATGTCTAGCCAACTAAGAAATTGACATCAATGACAATATAACAACTGATATGACTCTTTTACATACATTCATAAAATTACCAAATATATTATCAGTTGGAGCTAACAATCTCCCTCTTTTGCATTGATGGAAACACATAACTAGGTTGTGGTGTGGCCTTATGCTTTCTTCAATTACCCCAATATGGAGTCAAGAGAGGTCTCTACACCTTTGTATAAACTTTACTCACAAACATGAACTAGGTACTTGAAAGAGCACAACTAGGAATCTAAGCACAAAACCACTAAATACTAGGGATATGCCTTAAATGGGAACCTGTTTCTTCAAAGGGGAATGGAAAGGTTCTTGAACATTCAAAAAAATCAACTTGATATCTAAACACCCTTTTTGAAGATGCTTTTGTTTCCAAGCCTTTAGACTCCCAACTGATAAGTATCTTTAGATGCTTATCACTTCAATCCATCAAACCACTTGCATTCTTCTCTTAAGACATTTGAGATTAAAATTCAAACAATTATTTTCTTTTGCTAATCCATACCAGTCTATATACTCATGTTACAATAAATTATATGGAAAAATAGGATATTTTATTGATTTCAAATTACAAAAGTACATGTTCTCTGTCTTCCACCTACCTAAAAGGGGTATTTGAAGACCTTTCCCAACTAATCCAACTATTTTTCAAAGGTTGTGAACATTTGGGAGTGATTAAGTGAAAGTTATTAAATGTAATCATAAACTGTCAAGCTTTTATCGAGTACTCAGTGATAACTGAGCTCACTTGGGCATCAAAGGTAGTTTCCTATATGTACTGAGTGTTCAGTGATAACCAAGTTTAGAGTTAGTATTGACCTATTTGGATTGATTAATGAAGGAATTCCAACATAAACTTGATTGATATGTCAACAATTTTCCCCTTTAGAATTAGTGACAAAAACACTTATCAACCAAAATTGAATACATTATATCCATCACCATGTGATATTAGCTTGGTAGAGTATACTATTTTTGGGATTTTTCAAAATTGGTTTTGTAAGGTATATACACTATACTATACATCTTCCTACTATATAAACATGTCTTTCTATACATATCTTACTTATTGCAATTTCTCCCCCATACCATATTTCTCCTTGTACTATGTGTCTTACTCCCCATAACAACATGCTCAATGTCCTTGATCAAAACTAGACAAGTATTAAACTTTAGAGTCAATTTTTCTTCATTTTTCTTCAATGACTCTTTTACCTCAGCATCTAATATGCTTGGTAATAATTGCCTCAAGGTTTTTCCATATATGTCCTTAATAGTTTGCATAGAAAAAGCCCATCTTGGCTTTATCTTTTCTAATAATTCACTAGGAACTTGAGAAGCAAGCTGATTTGGTGAGTATTTCCACTTACCCATTTTATTCAATACTAGGCCTTCAACTTGCTTCTACTCCTCTTCTATCCTAATCTCATATTTTAATGGTTTAAAATTTGTTATGCCTACTTCTTCCAATAGCTTTAATCTATCCTAGAAGGTGGGTGGAGGTTTTCTAAATATGATGTCTCCTCCTTGTTTGTTAGCTTTTTTTTCTTGACCTATTGGTAAAAACTATAGTGGATGGTTTTGCTAGCTTGGTGATGATCACCTTGCCTTTCTTCTTTAAAGGTTCTTCTTCCTTAGATGCTTCCTCATCCTCTACTTCTTCACCTTGCTCATCCTCACCTTTTCCCTTTGTTAACAAAAGGGGTGAACTTGATTTAAGTTTTGCAATCCTTCTTTTTCCTTTGTTAACCTCCTAAGGGAGCTTTATTTCAACTTCAATCTTGGTCTGTGCTTCATCATAGATTCCAAAGTATGAAGCCTTAGGATCAACTAATTCATTGATAAGAGATTCAATGATATCCTTTTCTTCTTCAATGTTGGCCTCATAACTAAGAGGTTTTACCCACACAATTCTATGCTTAACTGCTTGAATGTACACCTTATCACTATCCACCATGAAACATATATCATCTTTGTAGTTTTTAACTAGCTTCTTGTGGATTCTATACCTATTTTTCATTTTCTCCTTAAATAAATCAAAATAATTGTCCATGATACTGTTGTAATTTTCACCGATCTCTGCAATATACTCATTGATTTGATAGAGCACAAGCATATCTTTTCTCCATACTATAGTTCCTTTAGAAGGAAAGAACTTATATGCATAAAAGAAGAGGCAAGTCAAAAAGGAACCAAACTTACATGGATTCTTCTTTGATGTTCTTATGCTTTCCATGTTCTTGTTGAACTATCTTAGCAATAGCTCAACAAGGTCATATGATAAATTATTCTTGACCACCTTGTAAGATAAGTCCATGGCTTCACATGACACACTATTCAGTCTACTCAAACTGTATATCTTGTGTGCAATGATGTGAATACTAAACTTCAATTTTGCATTACTAACATTGCTGATTTTCATTCCTCTACCATCCCATTCAGCTAGGGTTTTTGTTATTTTGGCTTTGGCTAGCATAAGGAGGCCAGTGATTTAATGAATCCTCTTCTTATTTACCAAAATTGATTGTTCTAGCCATAGCTGCCCATTATGCACTTGACTAAGGATAAACCTAATCCATTTGATTTGAAATTCTTAGGGCATGTGAGGGATGTGTGTCAACCCTTTGGTTTCCAGATGTTGATGCTCAAGTTTTAGGACTCTATTCACACATAACAAACCTAGGGCATCATCCATTTCTACTGTACCAATTTCTTGGATAATGCATTTTAAATGAGTGTAAATATCATTAATAAGAAGTACCTTGGGAGGAATTTGGGATTGCGCATCACTCAGATCTAGGGTTTCAGCAACTGCAAGAGTGAGTTGAAATATGGTGTCTTCCACTCAACTCCATGAACCAACATGTCAGATCCTCACTTAACCTTGCTACTACTAGATGTCATTTTCACTCAGTAGGGTTTGAGAGAGTTCAAAATACTTTTGTTGGAAATTTTCTCAAATTGCTTTGATTGCACTAAAAATTGCTCTTCACAATAGCACTCAAAATTTCATGATAAGAAATGATTTCAATTCCATGCCTTTCATTGAAATTGTGCCATTAATGCTAGGTACAAAAGTAGATATGTTGATAGACTATCATCCACTACTTGGCATTGAACACTCAGTGAAGTCTTTGTGACTTGGTAACCATAGGTATCTTTATTACTCCCAAAATTTCTTGGTAGAGTCTATGACCTAACCTCACTTAGTAGAGAAGTAACTTGGTAGTAATTGATACCAATCTCACTTAGTGATCCCTTTGTATCCTGAATATAGATTTGGATCTTTGCCACCTTTCAACTGGAACTAATTTAAATGTTATCTTTGATAGCCTAGTTCTAGTTCTCCCTTGATAACTTAATTAGAAATGGTAGAGTCACCCAATTCTTGAGTTACTTGACCATCATTGCACAGATTTGTATCCTTGGTAGACTTAGGAACCCATTGTTGTCTCATCTATTTTTAGATGTTATTAGATTTTGCCTTCTTCTCATCTTTAATTCCACTAATATTCATGTAGTTCTTGGAAAGATATCCAAGTTCTATACAAATGAAACATCTTTTGGTAGAATCTCTTTTACTCATATGATGTTTAACATAATTCATACCAATGTTTCCAAATTCTTCATAGTAATGACATCTACACCAAGTGTTGTAGTTCCATCCAAATATTGCTTTCATAATTTGCTTTGCATTCTGATGACTTGTGTCCATGTTTTTTGAATTTGTGACATTTTCCTTCAAATCTTGGTTTCTCTTTCAATTCATTAGCCTTATGACCATGTTGATTGCATTGTAGCATTTTCCATTGAATTTTTCTTTTCCATTACTCTAGCACTTGTTAGATGTATGACCTATCTTACCATAGTGATTTCAAGTAGGTCTTTGGTTCTTTTGAGCTCATTGCTTGGATGATTCTCCTTCTTCTATATATCTAGTTCTTTCTTTTCCTTTTTGCCTATAGAGGTTTTTCTTATTCCATTGGTTCATGTCTGCTTGAGATTTCATCATTCTTTCATTGATTTTCTTCTTAGAGTTTAGATTATTCCTCAATTTTTCATTGATTTGTCTTTCATATTTAAAATCATTTCTCATTCTTTCATTGATTTGCCTTTTAGAATTTAGATCATTCCTCATTCTTTCATTTTCAAATCTTAGGCTCATGATTTTTTCATTTGCATTGTAGAGCTGATCAATAAGGTCTACTTGATGAAGGGATTGGTTCTAGATTTCATTATTCCTTCCATCTATCTCTTCTTTTATCTTGTTTCTCTACTTCAAGACTTTACATAACCTTACTGATTGAATTTCTTGTTATCTTCTTAGCTTTCATGATGGTGATTTAGGAAAAATAATTATAGAGGTGATTTTCAAACAATGATATCTCCCTCATATGAACTCCTTTTTTGAACAATGTTTTTTTGTTTTGGAGTAAAACTTCATGATCTATAGAATGGTGCAAGATGTTTGAGATCTTTGTTTTTGATTTTTTCTACAAATCATAAATCTCAATCTTTGCAACTACAAAGGCTTAGTATGGGCTCATCTGGACACATATTTAGGTGTTATTTTTTTTAGAGTGCATTATTTTTTGTCTACTTTCTAGATCTAGTATTAGTTTGGAGTAATTCTGAGTAGACATAGTATTTTCAAATTTTGGTCTCATTTTGGCCTATTGGAACTTGTAATTAATTATATCATTGAGAGTTCTTATGTATTATCTTGTTGAGTTTGATACAGCTTCATATTTCTTGTTGTAACTATCAAAATTAGAAGTCCACTTATGCCCTAAATTGGCAAGTGGCCATTGTAATCCCACTAAATATAAAGTTACACATCATGCATTAGGGGGGGTTTCTTTGATTTCTTTTTTGCATTTTGGGGGTGCATACATTATTTGATCTCATGGAGTCATGTCAGAAGTGTCAGTTTGACCTAAAATTGAAGTTGACAGAAAGGAACTATCACAAATGGAGTGCTTTGATGACTGATTATCTAAGAGAGCATAAGGAAGTATTTCCTTTTCTATGTTCCGAAGAACTGCCATCTTACACTGATTTCTCACATAATTCTACAGACCATTTATTTCAATATCAGTTATGATTATTTTGATGTCCCTAGAAATGTTAGTGAACGTTATGATCTTTGTATGACCCTTTGGAAAGCATATGGAGATCCAACAGTTCCTCCATTCCTAGAGGACATTCTACCTCTAGTCACTCCAATTATAGTACCCTCAACTCTAGTTGATATCCCACCTCCTAATGCTCCTCTTGCTTCTACTAATCTAGTTCCAGCCACAGATGCTCCTAATTCAATATAGTAGGAAACACCATGTCTTTGTATTTTAACTTCATGGGATGACTTCCTTCCAAACATTATAGTGTTGTTTGAGGAGTCTTACATTGCAGATGTGGGAGACATCATTGATGACATCCATCTTCTATTTGTTGAGGAGACTTCTTCACTTTTTGTGAGGGAACACTCTGACCCTCAACCACTTGATCTTTCTTTCAAGACTAACATGATTGTGGACACTTCTTTACAACAGTTATAGAAGGAATCTTTTACTTCAGAGGAGACACATTAGTATTTGGAGATTGTATTCTAGTTTTCTCAGACATCATATCTTCTGAGAATTCTTCCTACTAGTTTGGGAACATTCTCGACTACACCTATGGAACCACTTCTTCCTATAAGGAGGAACATCATTCAATTTTCATGGTGCAACTTTTTCAATCATCAAGGGTCTTCCTCCATGGGTGTGAATTCATCATTGATGGGAGGTTACATTGCTTCTCTTCCCATATCTTCCTATTAGGATGCTTATTGTCTTTAGAAGTTGATTCACTTTCATACATGGACATGCTACCTTGTTTGCCACATTCTTTTTGGCATCCACTAGATTGGTTCGTGGCATCTAAATTCATCACAAAATTGTCAACATATGAGTAGACTATAGAGGAAACATCCACAACATAATACATATGAATCCCTCTTCCATCTTTCTATTCATAGTGAGAAGCATACTTGCTCCTATACTTGGTGTATCTTCTTCCTAAAGGGAGAAATTTTGTTTGTAGGCATTGGATTTTCTTTTTTCTTCAAGCACTCATCATCAAGAGATCCTTCACTAAGAGGGGTATTTCATGGAGGGATTTTCTATTGTATATGCATGATGTATGTCATAATGGGGGGGTTTTGATTACTCCATCCATATATGCATCTTTCTTTATTGTACTTATCTCTCTTTTTGGGGGAGGGTTTTTTCCATGAGGTTTTCCCTCTTTGTCCATTTTCAGAGAGATTGCATTGCATTTCATTACATTCTATGTACAACATTGCATTCATACATGGGCATCTAACATGGCCTAGTAGCTAGGACCCATCATGTATTTTCATCATAGCTTTTGTGAGCTTAAGTGCATTCCCCTAAGATGCACTTAAGGGGGGGTGTTGGTGTAAATAATTAATTATTATTTACACTTTACTTAAGTTTACTTAGGTTAAATGCATTATTTTATTATTTTTCATGTAGAAACCTAGGAGTATGCATACTCATATGAGTTGTCATGTTGACAATACAAGAGTTAGCAACTCATTTTAGCACATGGTGTCTACAAAATCATTTTATGTGACACACCTATGTAAGCTTATCCTCTCATTCATCATTGCACAAACTTTTATGCTCAATGGAGGATAATCCACTCTTGGTGGACATGTGCTTAGTTTTGAGGCTTACCACTTTGCTAATTCCTAGTCATTCTAGATGCCTTTATATACAGGCATTTCTAGTGTACATGTACATCAATTCATTATCATATTGTTATTATGATCATACATCATTTGATCCATATTGTGCTTTGTTCTTGAGCTTCTTAATCTTTGTATCATTTTTCCCTAAGGAATTTTTCTATAGATCTATCCTATCACCTTGTAAATCAAACATCAATGTTCATGAAAACTCTCATACTTATGCAATATCCTTCTGATGAAACCTACAACCCTATCAAGGTAAGTAAACATTTACTTGTCTCTTTGTTCTAATAGAAAAACCTAACAAGACATACAACTTTGAGGGGTTGCAAATGGGTTTATTCTCTTTGTTCCTAAACTAGAAAAAAATGTAGATAATAGAGGAAGGAGACAAGAATCCAAATGAAACTATGAAATTAGCTATTAATTGTATTCATCTCTTTGAAACAATACACTTAAGATGCATGTAAATAATTGAGAAACAACTCAATATACTAGGACTATACATAAAACTTTGTTACTGTTGTTCATATACAAAGAAAAACTTAAAATATGGTATCACATTCATAAAACTAGAACCAACTATGGTATTACAACAATTTGAAAACTTCTCTAGAAATGGAACCCTTACAATGAGGAAAGAAGAGAGACATATAGACAAGGAAGAGACTCCCAGATTGGATCTGCTACTACCAAGGTACAATTGAAACATTTCCTTCTACTACCGTAGAATTATCTCTTCTCTCATCTACCGGCTATCAAATGTTCAAAAATATTTGAAATATCTTCTTAGAATACATTAGAAATCCCTCCTCTAAAGGAAAATATGATACACATCTAGAATTTGGAGATCTTACAAACTGATTATGTTTTTCTTCATCTGCCCCTGCCATGAATCTTCAACTACCTCTCTTGAGAAAACATTATCACTTGTAACTACACTAAAAAATATTCAATTATTTCCTTATGGTTGTCAAAGAATCAAATCTTATCAAAATCTAATCTAATATTAATTATATTCCTTCTCAAATAGCAAATCTGGATAAATATTGAGGATGCCCCAGAAACACAAATTTGCCTCTAGCTTCTACCATTGAAGACTTGTGTAAAAATTGATTGCAAAAATGGAAAATTTAGATTATTCTAGTTCTGGTGGTATATTATACTGCATCTTTCTGATAAAAATTGCCCCTCTGAAGTTGATTTGAAAATTCATTCCCTATTTCATGCTTAGAGATTAAAAGAGACATTTAAAATAGTCTATAGTCAAACTATATAAAATCTTTTAAAACATTTAAATATTTCAGTTAAGGCTTTTCATGTTCAAACTTTGGAGAAAAACAATGAAATGTCAATTTTTATATTATTTCATCCTTTTTTCCTTTTCAAATTTGGTTCAACCCTCTGTTGATTACCAAATTGTCATCATGTGTTAGCCACTAATTTTTTAGCTTCACCACCTTGCATGACCCTCACCATGTGTCATATTATCCTACATTTAGGTTCTTAACCATTTACTCCACCTTAACCTTGGTGACCATGCAAAATAAGACATTCCACATGGTCGCGACATCTTTTTAGCCTTAACATTTAACGTCATGACCCGATGAGTAGTGGCTAGATCTCCAGATCTCCATTTTTTATGTCATTGCATAGTTAACTTCTTAAATTTTTGGTTAGCCTCATGAGCACATGACTAGATGCCATGTGGATGTTGTTGACATCATCATTACTCATTATGTGTGGGTTCAAAGTTTTTCTTTAGTCTCTACCAACTGGCAATTCTGGTATAGGTGGGGTCCCATGCATGAGGCTGGGCTTTCCAAAAGCCTTTTTTTCTTTAAAAAAATGTGTTATTATGTGGATGGATATTAAAAAATAAAAAAATAAGCCCACTTGATCAATGTGGGATAAATCCCTAATAATGCATTTTTTGAAAAAGATGCTCCTACTTCATCATAAGGGAACAAGTTGTATGTTTTGTTGATGTAACATATTCAACCAATTCAAATAAAAAATAATCAAAATGCCATAAATTTTTAGTGCTAATGGAATAACAAAATCATCTCCAGTTAACCAATGGTCACGCTCCCTACTACACCTTGTCCTAAGAAAAAATCTTTGGCTCCCTTTTGATGAATACACTAATGCAAGATTAATGTATCATGAGTCGCTTCAATCTTAGTGGTTTTTCTATTAGTAAGACATGATAGATGTCATCAAGTCAAGAAATTCAAATCCTTGCACATCACCATTATAACCCACGGGTTCCTTCTCAGTTCACCAATGACATGAACATGTCATCCCATACATCCTTGGATTTTTTCTTATTACATCTTATATGATATGTGTAAGGGATCTCATGGTTGTTGATTACTTCACTCTTATTCTCCCCTTCTAAAACTCCACCAATAATCTCTGTTGAGTTTCCCATTCAACAGCTTCAGCTTGCAAAACACCATCTTCAACATATTTCCCATCCACCTAGAATGTCATCAGTGAAAAAAATCTTGAAGCACATCCTGCTCAATCAGATCTTTCTATAGCAAGAAAAATTGCTTTGCTTATTGTTACGTTGGGTATTTCCAACACTAAACATACATGTGCATTAATGTTTTCTATCAGTGTGTGTATCACAACTGTATCCCATTTTGATTGATTAGGGTGGTGGCCAATAACAAAAGTTGAAAATATGAGAAACATATGCTCTTATAACATCTTAAAAACATTCATATGCAAATCCTCCTTCATAGTCGATCTCCTTAGGTCGAATCACATCCACGTACTATCATGGAGACCCCTATATATGTTTTGCACCAGGATATAGCATTGATCATTTCATCACCTATTGCGGGCAAGTCCCTTAAGTTTAATTATGTCAAAACCATCATATTTTGACTTCCCATCTTCATTTTCTTCTTTGAACTTTTTGCATTGATAATAAATTGTTTTCCTTGTAGCAAGGGATCATGATATTAGTAAACATTATTATATGCTTTCACAAGAACATAAAAGTAAACCTTGTGAGGTTTTCCATTCTCCCTCTCTTTTGCCTCATAAATTTAAGAGACATGTGAAGAAGGATGTGTCACCATAAGGTTTATAAAATTGTTTGCACAAGGATCACTAGATCTTTTCTATATACCACAATACTTTAAGATTCCTTGATATTTGTATTGATCTAATGGAATCAATCGAGCCCCAAAGTGGGTTTGGCTAGAAAAAAATTAAACTAAAATCCTTGACCCATCAAATTTATCCACTGAGCCTACTATACTAATTAAATATAATTCAATCACTTATTGATCATTTAACACTCATTCTACCACTTTATGCAAACTAGGACTTTCTAACAGGAAGGCCTACATGTAGGCTTTAAAAACTAACACAAACACTTGACTGAGCTTTGAGAAATGACATGTTGGTTCTCTATTCTACATTCCTATACTTTGTTATATGTTTTCTCATGATGATCACTTAATCAAAAGATATTGACCATCAAATTTGCTATCTTAAAACTGCATGTAAATGAAAATGCTAGAAAACAATAATAGGCATTTGGTTTTGACTTTGAAAATAGGTCAAACTAACACTTGAGTACATGAAAAATAGGGCATTTTTTCAATGTCACAAATTGAGTATAAATCTATGATTAGGTCTCACGAAGAATAATAGCGTACATTTGGTGAATGGTCAAAGTGGGGTACTTGGATTTATAGAATTGGAAACACTAGCAGAAAAGTAATTTTCTCAAATGGAATGGACCTGGGAAAGTGTGTAGATGGATTCATCAAGATATGAAAACTAACACACTTAAAGAATTCATAGAGTAGAACACAATAGTTGTATTTGAAATCACATTAAAAAATTGATCAAACAGATTCATCATAGGCTCAAACTTTGAACATAAAAAGTGTGTTGCCTCAAGGATACAATGTGAAATAAATTTTATTATTATTTTCAATTAGATAAAAGTTATAATAGGTCTTATAGGGCCTCCCAGAATTCTTGAACAATTTGTATTAGCATGATAGAGATAAGTAACCAAATTTGAGGGATTCTAAACCTAGTCAAAACAAAGCAAAATGACTTGAAAAATGAATCATAGGTTCTCACATATGCATACTAAATAATCCCAAACTAGTGAGTCATGGAACATTAATGAGTGCAAGATATTCAAATGCAAACTAGGCTTCCTATCATTGTATGACAATTGAGAAAAAATGCAAATTTAAGCAATGCTCAAAACAAAACTTCATATAATGACTTGGAATGAGAATTTATCATTATAGGAAACATGGATGTACTGAATGCAAGGTGTTAGAAACATAAAACACCTCATAGGTCTCAAAACAACATTTGGGTATATATGCATTAAAATTTTCTTATAGGGCTCAAAATTTTGGAATGGTACTCAAAATGGGAATGCAATTTTGAGTCCCATCAAACCATAGTAAAAAATCCATGGTTTATATAACACCAATGGTGAATAGGGTTACAAGTAGGCTTATTTTTAAATAAAAAATACTTCTAAAAACTTATCAAAGACTCTTAGGCATGAATTTCCTTGAGTGGAACTCATGAGCAGCATGTTGTAGTGGATGCTCTCAAGAGAGGAGGAATAGGTGCTCCTATACAACACATGATTTTACATTACAAAACATTACATAAGATAGTCAAATTTATGCATTCTTAAAAATATAGCTTTTTAGCTCCTCATCTTCAACTAGTTCTCTACATCATATTCCTTCATCATATTTTCTCGATCTTTATTTCCAACAACCACAAAAATCTTTTACAACATATCTCCCCTACATACATTCTTCTCTCCCTTTGGGTTCATTTCTCATTTTTTGTAGTGTTTGTCAATATTATCCCTCCTTTTTTTTTCTCACTACCTAACTATCCTTAGGATCCTAATTATAGGAACCTATTTCCTTCAACTAGTGAACACTAATTAGATTGAACAACAACTCCTTACACTACTTCCTAGGCTTGCATTATCCTTCTTACTTCCTCTTCACCAACTCCACAAACTTCCCAACATGATCAGAAATCTATCCCCCAATAGATGTAGACCTTTAAGAAACTATTATGATCCTTACCAAAACTTGCAACCATTTTTTATATTGGAACCCTAATCGAGTTCCAAGAAACACAATAATTGCTTCACAAATATGGCTACAAGCAATTAGGCCTACATTTGAAAAAAATCCTAAATAACTTGAAAATTTACTTAACAAGTAGAAAAAATAATCTTTGATCTTGTCACCCTCTTTAGAGACCTAAAATATTTCCAAGGTCTAAGGCTTCCAAACTCTATATATAGTACAACCTACAAATATGCCTAAAATCAAGATTTAAAGGCTTTTCAAGCATGTCTAGCAAGATATTCACTTTCCCCTCCAAAGAAATTTCACCAATACTTCCCATTTAATTTGGGACTTCCTCACTCATGTATCTACCATCCTCCATACCTTTATTAAAGCTATTATTTCCTTCAATCCTCCTTAACACCTTTGCACCTCACTGTGATCCCTAGCCATGCAACTCTGGCTAGCCTAGGGAATCACCTCAAAAATGTTGTCCTTATTTTCTAGTGCCCCTCCTTCATGATACACTATGTGCATGGAGTCACCTCCCTAATCCCAAAAGCCTATGCAAATGCTATGGTGGGAAGAGGACTTATGGTCCCTATCCTTACTAGTTGTTTGGTTCAAACCAATGAACTGGCAGGAAACAAAATAATTTACAAACCTAACTAGAAGCTTACAAAATCCAAGTCTAACACCATACATAATCTTTAAAAAAACTACTTTAACACTTCCATTAATTTAAAAACTTCATCTAATCCATTAATTCACTGAGAATGTCAAGAATTGTGACTATTATTGTTGTTGTCTAGTCCATACACACTATTCCAAACATCTTCCAACCCTTGATCAGGTTGATCATGACCTTAAATAGTTGACCAAGGCTCAAAACCAATGGTTCTAGATAGTTATGAAACTCATTGCTCAAAATTGCAGTTATGTAACGTATGTTATCAATGTTGTCAATGACAACATTGACAACTTTTAAGAAACTTTTACATCTTTTTGAATTTTTTATTCAAACTTGATCCTAAGCCCTCCAAATTTTCCCAAATTCCTATCAAAGGTCTTAAAACATAGAAAATGAAACTTAAGTCCCTTTCTTGGCCAATTTTTCCCCAAAATCAAAAAATTCCCTATTAGAGGTAATGTGAGCATACTTGCAACTAAGGAAACTAAGGCCTACTAAGGCTTTCTATTCTAACACAACTCAACTTAGGACTAGGCCAGTCCCCTTATTATACTAGTGGTGTGGCTAGTACCACTACAAGATAAAACAAAGTAGGAAGCCTAGGTCTTCCATGAGCCCTACCTAGGTGTTCCTACACCATACTCCCCACAAAAGAAAACTATGTCACTCCTATGGACAAGAAGTCTATCGAGATGTGTACCATGTTGAAGTCTGACTCTCCAACCCATGTTGCCTTTGAATTTAGTTTGTGCCTCCACTTGATGAGGTGTTCAATATACACCTTATGCCTAGTAGTTTTCTTGACTCTGGAATCTAGGACCTTTTCAGCTTCTAACTTGGTTGGGAAAGGCACTGTTCCAGATCAATACTGATTCCCTGACTATTTTGAGCAATCTTAGGCAATGGACCTTTGAATTTGACTATGTTTTGGATATTGAAGATAAGAGAAATACACAAATATGATGGTAAATGAGATTTATTGCATTGGCTCCATATTTTTCAAAGGCTTGGCATGGTCCCTCTTGTTTCATCTATAGTTGGGTCGTTGCACCTTTCTACAACCTGAATTTGTTCAAATGCACCATAACATAATTGGATGCATCTGATACACAATCTTAAATGGGCTTCTACTTGTAATTTTGTTCTTACTATCATTATAAGCATATTCTACTTGGGGAATGATAGCATCCCATATTTTCCCATATTCCTTAGGTAGGCACCTCAATAGATTACCCAAGACTTAGTGAACCACCCTAGTTTAGCAATTCATTTGAGGATGGTAGGCTAAACCAAATGAAATCTTTGTACCTAGTCTTCTCCACAAGGTCTTCCAAAAGTGGCTCACGAACTTCACATCTCTATCTAAAACAATAATAAATGGAAGTCCATGAATCCTCACTACCCCATTAACTATGAAATGCCCCATTTCACTAAATCTATTAAACACCAAATAAATATTTCCATATCCTTTCTTTATCTTGGGACGACCTACTATAAAGTCCATTTTAACACACTCCCATGGCCTATTTATAATTGCTAAGGGTTGGTACAAACCTGCATTACTCATTCCACCCTTGGCTTTCATACACACCATGCACTGTTGAACATACCTAGTTACATCCCTAACTAGTTTTGTCCAATAGTAAAATCTTTAGACTAACTCTAGAGTTTTCTTCACACCAAAGTGACCACTGAGGTTCCCATTGTGCTTTTTCTAAATGAGGTTTTCCCTTATTGATCATCTTGGGACACAACTAATTTCTCTTAAATAGAAATCCATTCTGCAAAGTAAATTTAGAAAACTCGATATGGAAATGGTTCTCAAAATTAGAACATACCTTTTATGCTTCTACAAAGTCTTCATCTTCTTTATAGAGACTCTTGAAACTCTCTATTCTAATGCTATATAATTGATCTTCTTAGACAATTAATAATCTCCTGCTCAATGCATCTGCTACTTTGTTCATTTTCCCTTTCTTATGCTTGATTGTAAAAGTAAATTCTTGTAAATAATCCATCTATTTCAAATACCTATTACTTAACTTCTCTTGGGTTTTTATGTATCTTAGGGCTTGACTATTAGTAAATAAAATAAATTCTTTAGGTAACAGATAATATCTCCATTTTCAAAGAGATTAGACTAGGGCATACAATTCTAGATCATAAGAAGAATATTTCTTCTTTACTTCATTCAATTATTCACTAAAGAAGGATACTGGCCTACCTTCTTGACTCAATACAAACCCTACTTCCAAGCCACTTGCATCAAATTCTATGGTGAATAGCTTCTCAAAACTAGACAATTATAAGACAAGTTGGGTGGCTACTTGTTTCTTCAACAACTCAAAGGATTCCTCTACTTCCAAAGTCCACTTGAACTTAGACTTCACCCAACCCTTAATGGTATCTAATAAAGGTGCACATATACCACTATTAATTCCTAATGAATTTTCCATAAAACTGGGCTAAACCATGAAAACTTCTTACTTTAGTAGATGTGATAGGTGATGGCCAATTAAGGATAGCTCCAAATTTCTCTTGATCCATCTTCAGGGACCCCTTTGACACTAAAAATCTGAAATACACAAGCTCTTGCTTGAAATGGTTTGATTTCTCAAGATCAATAGTAATCTTTTCCTCAAACAATCTCTGTAGTACAACCTCAACATGTTTAATGTGCTCCTCCTATGTTTTGCTAAATATTCTTATATCATCTAGATATACAACCACCAAATTTCTAGTGAAGTCCTTAAGTACTTGATTCATGAGCCTCATGAATGTGCTAGGAGCATTTGAGAGGCCAAATGGCATCACAAGCCATTCATACAACCCATCTATTGTCTTGAATTTTGTCTTCCACTCATCTCCCTCCTTAATTCTAATTTGGTGATATCCTCTTTTCAAATCCAACTTTTCTCAAACTACATTGCCCCTCCAAGACAATCCATGAGATCCTCAATCCTAGGTATGGAAAACCTATAACTAATTGTGAATCTATTTATAGCCCTTGAATATATGCATATTCTCCACTTTACTTTCTTCTTGGATGCTAGTACAATAGGGACTACACATGGACTTATACTCTTCTTGATTAGACCTTGATCCAAAAGTTCTTGTACTTGCCTTGCTACTTCCAAGTTCTAGTTAGGGGTGAGATTATATGCTAATTCTTTTGGTCAAGATGTACTAGGGATAAAATCAATTTGATGGCTTATCACCCTTCTAGGAGGTAGGGTGGTAAGGGTTCCATCACTTACAATCTCCTTGTACTTCTCAAGAAATTATTGCATCCCTACTGGTAATGTTTCTTTGACCGTCTTTTCCTCATCTTTGTATTTCAGTACAATATTATTGAGATCCTTAACAAACATATTTTCACTACATAGAAACACACTAGGAATCATGGATTATGGTTAATCTCCTTCCAATAGTGACTGAATCTTGAAATTTTTATCACCCTTCTTAAATGATATGGAATTTGTTAGAATTACAAATGGGAAACATGTACTTCTAAGAGGGGGGGGTGAATAAGAAGTTCAAACTTCAGCTATTAAAACTTTCACCATTCATTAGATGTATGTAATATATGAACTGAAAAATACCTTTGTAAAGAAAATACATCTAAATCATGTAAGCATATAATCAAAAACATACACTTAACACCATATATGATTACCAAGAAACCCTCCAAATGAGAAGGTAAAATTGGGGTGGTGATGACACCCAAAAATCATCACTACTGCAACAAGAAAGTGTAACCAATTAAGGTTCTACAACAATAAAGTGTAGCCAATTAAGGTTACAATGGTTTGACCATGAAACATGGTCTACCATATGAAAGGTCTCCCTTGTTAAAGGCTTATAGAGACTATTAAGCCCCACCTTGTTAGAGGATTTCAAAACCCTATTAGAAGTGTGCCTAGTTAAAGGACTTCTGATCACTCACTTGGAATGTCACCCTATTAAAAAATTTACTACAGCCTATTAGGGCTACTCCACCTAGGAGATTTAACTAAAATCACTTATTAGGATGTTTCAGCGTAGATTTTATGATTGACTCTAGTTTTCTGATTAAAGATCAAATCCATATAGTCTCCTTCTTGATCCTCTTTGATCTGATATAACAATTGTTGTATCCCTCTGTTCTTTGTTTTCCTCCAACTGATTCTACAATTCACTCTCTCTACTAAGTCACCTTTAATGCTCTTTGAACAAATTATATCATTCACCCCTTGTTACCTCTTGTAACTTGATCTCTCTCTCTCTCTCTCTCTCTCTCTCTCTCTCTCTCTCTCTCTCTCTCTCTCTCTCTCTCTCTCCCCCCCCCCCCCCCCTCTCTCGATTCATTTTAATTGTTGAGGTTCCATGTTCCTTATAAAGACTTTGGTGTCTTATGCTTAGGGATTCTACAAATACATTTGATTGGCTACATGAAAATACATAGGGATTCTACAAATAGATTCATCCTTATCTCCAAAGAATTTAAATCTAACCTTATGTCAACTTGAAAATGGTTTTACATAGTTGTTTTTGTAGTCACAAACAAATATGTCCAATCTATGTTACTTGAAACTTGAAGTTACTAATGCTTAGCACATGCTATAACTCTATTCCTAACTCAACATGTCTAAACTACTTGGCATCTATTGTTCACTCAACAGTTGAATCACTTGGCATGGTCTATCTTTTTGGCACTTGAGTGACTCGACACTTATTGCAACTTGACATAGTCTTGTATTTACATGTTATACTCAATATGCATTATTAGTTTTGCATAAAATAAGAAAATATCTCAAGTGTGTTGACACTCAATTGTCAAAACCAATCTAAGAACAACAATCTCCCCCTTTGACATGAGTGTCAAAAACACTTGAATATATTGAAACAATTCTTTCTTCTCAAGTATAAAATAACTGTGACCCAACTTATATATAGAACTTTAAAATTTTCAAAATTTTGCAATAACTTATGTACCTCAAAAACTTATAACTCCCCCTTAGTTAATGTGCCTATTTTTTTATCAAAAATCTATTCTCCATTCTGAGTAGATTTGTCTCTTGTTGATACTCTTTGAATTCAATGTGTTTGATATTCTCTATTCTTGTTCTTTTTATGTTCTAATATTTCTTTCTCCTTTGTTTATTCTATTTGCTCCCCCTTTCATTATTCTCTAAGCTTTCTTTCTCCTTTGTTTATTCTATTTGCTCCCCCTTTCATTATTCTCTAAGCTTTCTTTCTCCTTTTTTTAATCTATTTTCTCCCCCTTTCATTATTCTCTTCTTGCTTTATTTAATCCTTTCATTATTTCCTTTTCTTGTTATCTTACTCTCCCCCTTACTCTTTTCTTTCTCTCCCCCTTTTTTGACACTTATGTAAAATGGGCTATATACATAGAGTATATTTTTCCAAAAAGAATTTGTGGACTTCCATCACTATCTTCAAAGATGCATCCCAATTGTCACATGTAACATCTAGTGACTTGAGTTAGATTGCCAACTCGGCTGCTAAGTGAACTAGTCCTTTTAGTGTTGAGAGATAAGGATCTTTCTTTAACAAAATTTCTACATATCCTAGCTCTTTATGGAGTATTTCCATATGTGGGGTGAAGAAGGCTTGAATGTTTGTAAACTTGGCTCTTATATTAGCCTTTTCTAATGTTAATAGAGCTAGTTGACTCTATGATTGAAGCAATGCCTAAAAATGCTTCTCACTCTCAGCTGGGTTTTGAGGTAGTTGCATACCTAATATATTGAGATTTCTCTCCAAACTTAGAATTATATGTCTTGTGTCTTGAGTGAAGAGTGTAGGGTCACACATTTTAGTGTATAATGAGAAAATATTCTCAAGTACCTTCTTCACATCATCAACCTTTGTAGTTAGTGTAACTTGAGTAAGTGTTATCTCACCAAATATTTTCTCGTTCACTTTACTCTAGAATTTCTTCTCTGACCACTCAAGAAGTTTTGCACTTGTGTCAATATCTTCATTATTTACCTTTTCAAAAATTTCCAATAATTGCTCCAATAGAGGCTTTGTTTCTTTAGGTGTACACAATCTAAATGCATCTAAGAAGATTTCCTTGATGTCTAATAATGCTTGCTTTTGCCTAAATTCCTTTCCAAACACTTCTTGGTGCTTCTTCTTTTCTAAAGCTTATTGTAATATTCCTATTTCTTCTATAGTCATAGTGTCATAATAATACTTAGGATTAACGATCTATTCATCTAAAGTTACGTTACTATAGTGAGTTACCTCATCAACTTTTGTAGAGGTATAGCTTTCATGCTCAGCTTCTGAAGGATTTTTGTAGGAGTGCTTGATGTTGGTAATGTTACCAATACTTGAATAGCCTCTTGCTCATTTTACTTTGTTGTATCCTTTCTCTCTTCAAATTTTCTCTCATCAATCACAATGATTTGAGTTGCCTCCTTGTTCTTGTGTTTGTTCTTCAGGTACATATACATCTATTTGTCCTTTTTCCCCTTCTATTGTCTCCTTTTCTTCTTCTTTTCTTTGTTCAACTAAATGAACTATAACATTTGTGTCAACCTTAGTAGATGTTTCTATTTTTTTTTGAATTAAAGGTTGAGCACTGGTAGCTAAAGAGATGGTAGAAGGTGGTTCTTGTGTATTCACCTTATTCCTTGTGATCTCAGCTATTGCCTGCTGAAGTTCATCTACACTGACCAATACTAGATTTTCACATAGTCTTACTTGTAGTGTAGATTGGTCAAGAATCTTCTTTAGATCTTCTATAGTTAAAGAATTGATGTTCTGAGCTAAACTATCAGGAACATCATTAATAGTTATGGTGTCATGAGGAGGGCTCATACTTGGCATTTATGTGTCTTGCACACTCTATTCTTCCTACTACTCTTCAGTTGTAGCCATGTCATTGGTTTTCTTTTTTATCTCCTCCACAATATTATCATTTTCTTTATCTTCATCTATGTCATCATCTTAATCTCCATTATTTCTACCCTCAAAGGGATCTTCTTCTCCTTCTTTGATAGTTGTCAATCCATAAATTAATTTCCACATTTAAGTGGATTTCTTCACAAAATTTTCAATGTTATTCTAAAGAATGTTGAATGCCATGTATTTTGGTGCAAACCTTTCACCATATTTCTTGTTGGCCTTGGTAATCTTCCATTTTGTCAATTTTGGCATTACTTGGGCTAATGTGGATTCTCTAATTTGTTTCTCTAGGTTTAAACAATAATGCCATTTATTTTTCAACAATTGTATATAATTCCTTTGGCATCGTATTATCTAATTCAAGTGGGGTGTTCTTGAACTTAGAAATCATTTCATATATTGATTCTTCAATCAAATTTTGCTCTTCTCTACCAAGTTTTTCAGAATCAATACTTTTTAAACCAGTCAAATCTACATTATTTCTAACATTTTTATAGATATTTTTCAAGATCAGATTTTGGTGGATGACTTACCACTCTAAATTGGCTTGTATCCTCTGATTCTATTCTCTCATCATCAGTGTCTAGTTGCATAATGTATTTCCTTCTTTGTTTCTTTTGCATTAGACCTTTTTGTTTTTGATAAGATAAACAGGTTTTATAGGGACCTTGAAACCCAAAAGTTAAAACATATCCAAGGTTGATAATAAGCAAAAAAAGCCTAGCCAAAAATTATAACAAGTCATAAGGCTAATAATAAGCAAGTTAAGCCTAGCCAATAAAGAAAAGGCCAACCAAAGGGCTAGTTCAACTAACATCCAAAAAGCCAGAACCAAAAAAAGCCAACTAGACAAAAAATAATAGTAAACTAATAGCAAAAGATAGGAATATGAAAACCAAGATTACTCCTCTATCTTTTGCTTGAGCTCCTGCATCATTGGGCCTTTTTTTTCTATAGCCTTTGTTTTATCATTGGCTTTTTCCTTGGCCTTTTTTGTGGTGGCTTGTGTGCTTTTCTTGGTTGTTGGTGTTGTTTTCTTTTCTAAGCTTGGCTTAGAAATTTTCTTTGCCTTTTTTTTTGCCACAAGTTGTGCCTTGGCCTTTCTCTTCTTTGGTTCTACTTAAACTAGTGCTTCCTTGGTTTCTTCTTCCTTAGCACCTTCTACCTCTATTTCATTCTTATCTTCTCCCAATACTTAGGTTAATGCAAGAGGTTCTTGAGCTTGTTCCTATTCTTCCTCTTCATCCTCTTCATCCTCTTCTTCTTCTTCTTTACTTGTACCTTCACCAAATTTTGCCTTTAATTTCTTCACCATTTTGTCTTTCTTCTTTAGTGTGGAAGCTTTCTTCAATTCCATCTCAACTTTGGACTTCATGACATCATAATTTCTAAATATTTTGGCTATTTTATCAACTTCTTCAGCAAAAAGTGTAGTGATGGTAGCTAAGGTTTCATCAAAATTAATGTCATATCCTAAGGGTCTTAGCCATCTTACCCTAGGTATGGCAACCTGTACATATGTATAATCAATATCAACAAGAAAGCATATGTCATTGCAATACTATTCAACCAATGAAATAGGTATTCTCATCCTCTACTTCATAGACTTGTTAAAATCTTCAAAATAGCTGGTCATGACAGTTTCAAAGTTATCTCCCATTTGATCAATATACTCATTGATTTGAACTCAAACTGATCTGTTTGTCTTCCAACTCACCTTGCCAAAAGATGAAAATCTATTATGTACATAGAAAAATATGAAAACAATTATTGATCCCAACTCACACTATACACCCTTGGTTTTTATGACTACTCCAAGATTTTCTATCAACTATTATAATTGAAGCTCTGCAAGATAATAGGTATGATCCCTCTTCACAATTTTGCAGCCCACATCTACTACAATACAAGGTACACTATTCAATCTTCTTGATTGATAAAACTTATGAGAAATTACCCTTATGGAAAAGTCAAATAGTGGATTTGTGATGGTATCAATTGTCATTCCACATTTTTTCCATTTGGCTCCTATCTTTTTCTCTATAACCTCCTTTGAATTGCTTCATAGAGTCTTCTAACAATCTAGGGTTGGAAATCTAGTTACCCTATGAATTATTCTCTTTGAAATTTTGTTAGGACCATCTTATAACCACAAGCATCCATCGTGTATTCTGCTCAACACTATCTTGATCCATTCAATTTTGAACACTATGGGAAAATCTAGAGCACAGGTCAAACCTTTCCTTTCAACAATCTTAAATTCTTCTTTTAGAATGTCATTTTCACACAACTTGTCATTGGATTTCCTTATTTCCATGTCTCTTATTCCTCCTCTCTTGCAGTTGTAGCATTTTTTGATGTCTTGGACCATTACAAATTTTGGGGGAATCATGGAAATTGCACCTATCGAGTCTTGTTTATAAGAAACATCTAGAATCACTCTAAAATCTGGTTGCTTCACTTCATTTCTAACTAATTGAACATTTAAAACTTCTTATCCCTCTACATTCCTTGAGCTAGATGCCATTTGAAAAACTAGGGTTTATACAAATTCTAAACTATGTGACTTGGCAAGTGAAGAATACCTTGGAAATTTAGTGAACTATTATTGGATCATCACTAGAATCTGTACAAATGCTTCAAACTAGTTTTTGAGTTGCTTTCTACTCTCCTTGTATTTGCTCAAATTTGAAATGATAAAAAATGAGTGAAAATTGACCTTATACCCTTCAAAAACCTTGAAATTAATGCTTAGTACTTGTACAGCTGTAAACTCAACCTCAGTATGATTTTTGTTTCACTCGACATCTAATGACATGATCATCACTTGATAGCTACTATAGGATTGACATCAACTAGCTAACTTGGTAGCTCAACACTAACTAGTGTTCCACTCAACATACACAAAGAAATTTTCATGCTTCGCAACAACATGAAAGCTTTGAAGATTTAACTTGAATTTTCACAACACCTTGCATCTTTATTCATGTTGATGTAATCCTTTTAGTACTTGCTTCTTTTGGAATTGATGTAAGATGCAACACTTTAAGTATCAGTCCCACATACTTCTTGTTTGCTTAGTTTCATGAGTTGTAACCACTTGACCCATTGAAGTGATCCCTTCTCCATTTGATGTATTGCATCCTTCTTTCTTCTTCCATGTCTTATTCATGTCATTCTTGATGTTTTCAACATCTGCCTTGCCTTCACCTTTATCAAATTCACAAATTGGTGCCTTGGACTTAGTTGGATAATATTTACTAATGTGACCAGTCTTCAAATAGCTAAAACATGTAGTTTGACTCAACCACCTTTTGTAATTACCACTAAAGTGAGACCTAATGTATTTTTTAGGTACATGTCCATATTCTTGGTAACAGTGATAGCTATATCTTATATTGTAATCCTAGTTATAAGAATTTTCATATCTTCTTACTTTTTTTGGCTTTCTTGATGATCATGTGGACTTAGATCTGCATTCAAAGGCTCTATGTCCATACTTTTGACAGTTGTAGCAATATCCTTCAAATTTTGGTGTATGCATGGTTCTAGTTCTGCATTCATGTTCCTGATGACCTTGTTTATTGTACTTATGATAGTGGACCATGTTCTTAGGCTTAGCATTCTAATTTGTATTCTTGCTCTTGCACACATTAGCATTATGCCCTTTCTTTCCACAATTATGACAAGTAGGTTTGGAATTATTACCTTTGTTGTTCCTTTCCTTAGCAGCTTTTGATGATTCTCCTTCTTCAATGCTTGTGTAGCCCAATCTTGATGTATCTCTATTGGTTCTAGGGGATTTCAATAATTTCTCAAAGTACTTGATGGCTTCATTTAGCTTGTTGAAACTTTTAACAAATTCCTTTTCTCTATTTAGGTCATTCTGTAGTTGTTCATTCTGCAACTTCAATGTAGTTATCTCAATGTCCTTGACATTCAACTCATGATGAGCATTCATCATTTGGCTCAGGGTATCTAGTTGCATGCTTGAGATCTTGGATAGCTCTATTGACTTTTCTTCCAATTTTTTTGCCAAAATTCTTTCATCTTCTTCAATCATGGCCTTGTCTTCTATAGCTTTCTTCTTTTGTTCAGTCACCTCACATAGTAGTATATCTTGTGATTCTTGCTCCAAGTTGAGATTTATAATTTCTTTAGCTTGTGCTCTATTCTTCTCCATTAAATCTACAATTGCTACATCAAATTCACCAAAGTTATCATCTACAACTAGTTTTGTGGTGTCAATCTCTTTGTATTGTGTGTCATTTTCTACTATGACAATCTCTTTCCTTCTTTTCAGAAAACTCTTCAAGGCATCTTTGGCTTCATTCAGTTGATGTAGTATAAGATGTATCTTGATCTCTTAGTTCTCAATAGTCTTTCCCAATTTGTAGACTTCCATTTCAAGATCATTCCTCTAAGCTACAAAGCTGCTTCTTCTGAGAACTTAGCTCTGATACCAATTGTTGGAATTACAAATGGGAAATGTGTACTTCTAGGGTGGGGGGGGGGCGCGGGGTAAATTATATGTACAAACTTCAAATATTAAAACTTTCACCATTCATTAGATGCATGTAATATATGAATTGAAAATAACATGTAAAGCACATACATCTAAATCATGTAAGTGTATAATCAAACACATACACAATTCACACTAGATATAGTTACCCAGTAACCCTCCAAATGAGAAGGTAAAACTAGGGTGGGAATGACACCCAAAAATATTCACTACTCAAGAAATAAATTGTAGCCAATTAAGGTTACAATGGTTTGACCATGAAACATGATCTGCCCTGTGAAAGGCATACCCTGTTAAAGGCTTACAAAGACTGTTAAGTCCCACCTTGTTAGAGGATTTCAATACCCTATTAGAAGTGTACCCAGTTAAAGGACTTCTGATCACTCACTTGGAATGTCACCTTCTTAAAGGATTTACTATAGCCTATTAGGACTACACCTAAGAGATTTAAATAAAATCACTTGTTAGGATGTTTCAACATAGATCTTGTAATTGGCTCTAGTTGCTTGGTTAAAGATCAAATCTATACAATGTCCTTCTTGATATTCTTTGATCTAATATTACAATTTTTTTATCCTTTATTCTTTGTTCTCTTCTAACTGATTCTGCAATTCACTCTCACTACTAAGTCACCTTGAATGCTCTGTGAACAAGTTCAATCATTCACCCCTTGTTACCTCCTATAACTTGATCTCTCTCTCTCTCTCTCTCTCTCTCTCTCTCTCTCTCTCTCTCTCTCTCTCTCTCATGATTCATTTTAATTTTTGGGGCTTCATCTTCCTTATAAATACTTTTGTGGCTTAGGGTTAGGTATGAATCTATGACCAAGATTCATCCTTTTTGTTGCTTAATCCTTCCTATTTTTTGATTAGATGCATGCAAATACATAGGGATTTTCCAAATAGATTTGTCCTTATCTCCAAAGAATCAAAATCTAACCTTATGTTAGCTTAATTAGGGTTTACATTATTGTTTGTTTAATAACAAACAAATATGTACAATCTTTGTTACTCGACACTTGAAGTTACTGATGCTCGACATATACTATAATTTTGTTTTTGACTCGACATCTAAATTTCTTGGCATCTACTATTCACTCAACACTTGAATCACTCAACATGGTGTATCTGCTTGACACTTGAGTGACTCAGCACATGAGTGACTTAGCACTCATTGCAACTTGGCATAGTCTTGTATTTACAAATTATATTCACCATGCATTACTAGTTCGACATAAACTAAGTAAATATCTTAAGTGTGTTGACACTAAATTGTCAAAACCAATATGAGATCAATAGAATTTTCTTTCCCATTATACACTGCCTCTCTATCAAGCTGCTATGATCCTCCTAGTAGTAAATGACAAGCATCCATTGGTAAGATTTCACATAAAAACTTATCCTTATAACCTAATATGGAGAACTCAAGCAGTCTATTCATTCACCAAAATTCTTTGACCTTTACTATGCCAAGTTACCTTATATGGATTCACATAGGGTATCTTGGAAATTTTGAGCTTGTTGAACACCTCCTCTTATATTATATTATCATTAGAACTAGATTCCACTACTATCTTGTAGACCTTTCCAAGAATCTTGTATCTGGTCCTAAATAAAGCTTTCTTATGCTTAGGTTCATCTTGAACTAGTTGCTTGATCAATGCCCTCTAAAACATGAGATTTTCACATTTCTCTAATTCTATGCAATCTACTTCATGTTCTTTGACACTGGAGTTATCCACTTGAGCATATGCAACTCTCTTGTCATGGTTTGAAGAAGAAGGTTTATCATGGAACCTATATGTTGGATGGCCTAGCTGACCACAATTATAACATTTCATACTAGAAAAGTAAGAATTAAGACCCTCTACCTCTGTTAGAGCCTTGTTAATTACCTCTTCCTCTACTATAACCCCCTCTTGGAGTGCTTTCAATACTTTGTTTAGTGACTTTAGTCTCACCTTGGTTCCTATACTCACTACCTCTGCCTTGATATCCTCATCTTTGACCCTTTTGATTTCTTCCTCTACCTCTATCTTTGAAGTTAGAGTCTCCTACATTTTTGTTCTTTTCTTCAACCTTTAGGGATAATTGATGGAATCTCTAGACAATAGTGGGTATCCACAAACTTATCTCTTCTTGAATGTTCCATATCAGACCACCCAAGTATCTAGCCACTATTACTGGCTCTTCTTTCTTCTTGGACCTAAGACATAATCTTTGAAATTCCTCTGTATAAGGGGTCACATGCATGTATTTTTTCCTTAGTCCTTGTCTCCTCTTATGAAATGAATATCATAGTCCTTTGGTGGGAAATTCTACTTAAGTATAGTCACCATTTCATTCTAATTGGCTACGGGTCACTTACCCATCCTAATCCTCTCATCTTGAACATATTTCCACCATGTTAATTCTCACCCTCTAAGTCTTGAATTAGCTACCTTGAGATTTTGTGCTTCTTTTATTCCTTCACATTCGAAGTGGTTCTCCATTCCATCTATCCAATTCATTACTGCATCAATATGCATTTTCCCACTAAATAATGGAACACTTTCCAATGCCTTTCCTCCATTGGTTTTTATGGCTTTTAAGAAAGGTTCTTCATTTAAGATAGGGTCTAGTTTAGGGACAACATCTTCCTCTAGTATCTCCTTGCCTCTATCATTGGTCTCTTCTTCCTTTTTCTTAGTTGAATTAGCAACTACATCTTCTAAGGCTTCTTCAAATAGTCTATTCTTCTCTTTTTTCTCATCAACATCTTTGGATAGCTTTTCATTTGTCACCATACTTGACTCACCTACCAATTCCCCAGTAGCTATACACATATATTATACTACCAAATCCTTAACTTGCTCTAATACCACTCTAATGTAACACTAGTCTTTCTCTTACACTGACTTTATCTAGGGTCTCCTTAGGTTTTTCTCTTGACCTAATAGGGTTTCTCACTACCCTAATCTCCTTAGGATCCTAATTATGGGAACCTTTTTCCTTCAACTAGTGAACACTAATTAGATATAACAACAACTCTATACTCTACTTCTTATGCTTGCGTTAGTCTTCTTACTTCCTCTTCACCAACTCCACAAACTTCCCATCATTAGCAGTCACTCCCCAAATATATGTATAACTTTAGGAGATCATTACGATCCTTACCAAAACCTACAACCATTTTTTATATTTGAACCCTATTTGAGGTTCAAGAAACACAACAATTGCTTCCCAAATAGGGCTACAAGCAATTAGGCATACATTTGATGACAATCATAAATAACTTGAAAATATTCTCAACAAGGAGGGAAACTAAGCTTTGATCTAGACAAACTTTTAGATACCTAAAATATTTCCAAGGTCTAAGACTTCCAAACTATTCATACAATACATCCTACAAATATGCCTAAAATTAGGGTTTTAAGGCTTTTTGAGCCTATCTAGCAAGATCTCCACTTCCCCCTCCAAATAACTTTCACCAATCCTTCCCATTTAATTTGGTACTTCCTCACCCATGTATCTACCATCCTACATACTTTTATTAAATCTATCATGGCCTTCAATCCTCCTTAACACCTTTGTACCTCACTGTGATCCCTAGCCATGCAACTTTGGCTCACCTAGGGGATCACCTCAAAAATGTCATCCTTTCTTTCTAGTGCCCCTCCTTCACTGTACATTATGTACATGGTGTCAACTTCCTAATCCAAAAATCTTATGTAGATTCCATAGTGGGAAGAGGACTTATGATCCCATCTTCACCAGTTCCCCAATTCAAATTAGCAAACTGGCAGGAAATAAAATAATTTACAAACCTAACAAGAATATTACAAAATCCAAATCTAACACCACATATAATATTAAAACACACTACTTTAATACTTCTATTAATTGAAACACTTCATCTAATCCATTAAAGTACTAATTACTCAAAAAATCAAGAACTATTATTGTTATTATTGTTGTCCAGTCCATACACACTTTTCCAAACTTCTTTCAACCCCTTGATCAGGTTGATCATGAGCTTAAATAAGTGTCCAAGGCTCAAAACCAATAGTTTCAAAAAATTATGAAATGCATTACTTGAAGTGGTAGTTATTCAACAATTGTTTTCAATGTTGTCATTATCATTGACAATGTTTTAGCAACTTTTGCATCTTTTTGAATTTTCTATTCAAACTTGATCTTAAGCCTACCCAATTTTCCCAAATTCCTATATAAGGTCTTAAAACATAGAAAAAGGACCTTAAGTCCCTTTCTTGGCCAAATTTCCCCCAAAATCACAAAATACCCTATTACAATTAATGTGGGCATACTTGCAACTAAGGAAACTAAGGCCTACTAAGGCTTCCTATTCTAACACACTTCAATTTAGGACTACACTAGTCTCCTTATTATACATGTGGTGTGGCTAGTACCACTACAAGCCAAAACAACTTAGGAACCCTAGGTCTTCCATGAGCCCTACTTAGGTGTTCTTGCACCAGTAATCAAACAAGTATTGTCTCTCAACATACTTCTTATTTGTACTTCAACACTTCTTTCTCCAATTATTTATTCAAGTGAATGATTATTTCTCACATATTTTTCCAAAATAAGTTCACTTCTTTGATTTTCAACATTTTCTTCACTTAGTGGAAGTTCATCTTTGTGCTTGAGTTGATTTTTTTTTTGCTTGGGTCAAACTATTTGGTTCTCAAGTACTACTATATGGTTCTTAGTAGCTCTATGTTGTAGCTTGGGTGGAGTGTTAGGTGCCTCTTTATAGATATATACAAACTTTTTGTAATATTTAGGTTCCTTCTTTATTTCCACATTGTTCTTCTCAAAAAACTCATCAAATATTACATTTGCACTTTCAATTATCTTGTTAGTAGCTTTATTCAAACATTTATAAGCTCTTAAATGAATAACCAAGGAATATACTTTCATCACCTTTAACATCAAATTTTAAATGTATCTTTGTTAATGTAACACCCACATCCAAATATTTTGGAATAACTTACATTTAGTGTATGACCATACCAAAGTTCATACAGACTCTTTTATTTTCCTTTCTTCATTTGGACTCGGTTGAGTATGTAAACAATAGTACTAGTTGTTTCTCTCCAGAATATCTGAGAAACCTCCTTCTCAATCATCAAAGTCCTAGCATAATCCACAACTGACTTGTTTCTCCTTTTAGAAATCCCATTTTTTTGTAGTTTTCTTGGTTGAAATAAATATCTTTTAATACCATTCTTAGCACAAAATTTATTGAGTTCAAAAGAAATAAACTCACCACCTCTACTAGATCTTAAACATTTCAAAAATTTGCTAATTTCTTTTTCAACTCAAGCTTTATATCACTTGAACATATAAAAAGCATGTGATTTCAGCTTCCTGAGCATAACAATCATGATTCTTGAATAATCATCAACAAACAACATGGAATATATGCCACATAGATCAATATCTACTAATTTAAGGATATAATTTGGAGTGTGTGTCTAGCTTAAAAAACTAAACTTTTTAATTGGTGTAGGAAAACCTAACCATCATATAAATAAAAGAGATCATAATGGATATTTAAATGATTTATGTTCATTCTTGTATGTTGCAATGTCATTCCATGTGATGGAATCCAATTGTAAAGAAAAGTTGTTAAAAAAATGTAATGGTGTCCACATTATCATAGTTAAGGTCCCGATTGGTTTAATATGTCAAAAGTTATAAAATAAATCTTTCAAGGGTAATAATCATGCAAAAGGTTATTAAATGGTAATATGTATATGTCTTTGAAATTTTATGAAAATTTATGGAAACACATTTATAAAAAGTCTCAAAAGTTGTCAAGAGGATGAAGAGTTTTAACAAATGCAATAATGTAATAGTGCACTAAAGTTGTAAAAGGAAGTCCAAAGGTCATGGATGGTATTTTTAAGGTCTAAATTGACCAAGAAACTATAAAATTCATTTTAATGTCCAACCAAGACAAGAAGGGAAAAAAATGTCTACAGTTAAGATCTTTTGGAGCACTTTATACTTGCTATTTTGATTGTTTTTTCTAGTTCTTTTAATGTTTCCAAGATTTGTATGGCCACGTAAAGCCCAAAAGTAATGTATTATTGATTTTGTAGAGTATAAAAACAAATAATACACCATTTATTTTTGTTTGAGTTAATTTTATTGCATATTTGAGGAAGTTATGAGGATTGTATGGATGATAATTTTTTGATTTTGAGAATACAGTCATATTGAAGCAATGTTAATGATAAATTAATGGATATTTTAAGGCATTAAACTTATATTTATCAAAAGAGGGATTAATTATATTTCTAATGCAATTTTTTTGGTATGTTTTTGTTAAGTTGTGTAAAAGTTATGATATTTTTTAGTGAGTACTAGTTTTTAACCCTCTTCAAAGGAGTCACAAAACCAGGGTCTTAGTGTAGAGCACATAACTTTGGATTCTATAATTGGATGTTTCTTCATTTTGGATATGTTGTTGGGGACCAAACTACACCTAAATTGGATGGATGAATTGAAAAAATAAGGTTGGATTAAAAAAAATTGAATCTCTATGCACAGGTCTATCTAGAATGGTAGAATTAAAGACTATATTTTCAAGATTGATTTTTTATTTGATAATGGTGATTTGATTGATGATTGTATTGTTAGAAATAGGAATTAGTGAGAGGGGGGGTGGGGGGTGGGGTGAGTCACTAATCTAAAAAATTTATTCACCAGCCGAATATGATTTCTCACTTTAAACCATACATAACAAAGTAAGAAAGTAATGGTAACCATACACAAAGATAACTTTTAATACCATATTTTGTTAACTAGGGAAAAAATGGTTGAGAGAAAACCCTGGTGGAGATGATACTCAATAGATAATATATTGATATATAAGTTCCTTGTTAGAGGATGGACCTTGTTAGGAGTCAATAAGAAAATTCAGTCTAGAGAGTCCCTATTAGGAGACTTTGTATCCCTATTAGGAGATTCCAAACCTGTTAGAAGTTATGGTACAGTAGATGCAAGATGAGCCAAATACCCAAACATGAACTTCCAATTACAAGAAGATCTCACTGTCAAAAAAAGCAATCATACTTCTAGAATATAGATTCTTTGTAATGCCCCACTTGGAGATTCTTGGAACAAGGATTCAATACAAGCCAAGTTTTTTTTTTTTTTTTTACAAGTATGAATTCACATGACAATGTTAGAAACAATAACAACAAAATGAACTAAAAAAAAAGGAATTATCAATTAATCCAAGAGAATTTGTGAAAATAGTTACCATAAACTCAGATCCAAAGAGAGAGTGAAAGAATGAACAACCACCAATGAATCAAAAAAAGGAGACAAAGATTTGAAAGGGGAAAGCAAAGAAAACCCCTTGTGAATAATATGAATAAGGAAAATGCCTAAAGAATGAAAGAAGGAGAGAGAAGAGAGAAAATGGAGACACTGGCTCATTACAAGAACTACATAGTGATTGTGTGTTTTGAATGAGAGAGAAGCATCTCTTATAAAGAGATGAGAAGAGGACTTATTTGTAACTCCCAAGTGAATGATTGCCACATTCGTAAGTGTGTGCATAAAAAGTGTCATAATCCTCTTAATGAGGAATAACTATTTTCCTTAATAAAGGAATTACAAAATAGACTTGTCCTCACATGTGGACTAGAGGAAAAACAACATAAGGGATACCTTGGTTTATCCCATTTAATAAATACAACCAAGGAAAGATTACCAATTCTAACACTCCCCTTTAATCTTTACTTGGGGAAATTACACCAAAGGGTATTAAACCCAGATTTTTACAATGAAACTCTAAGTAGCAGCAACTTGAACTTTGAGAATGTCTTCATTTATGCAAAAGGTCTCTTGTAAGTGTAGGTAGATTTCCATAGTGCCAAGAGAGAAGTGGATAGGTCATATAATATTGTCTTGTATGTGCCTGGATGGATTACCTGAAAAAAACTATCCACAAGAAATATTTCATCTTATATGCAAATTAAAAATCCTTTTGAATAAGCATAATAAAAATCTCACAGAGAAACAATGAGGAATAATAAAACATATTACCACAAAAAAATGGAGATAACCTGATATCAAAATGAAGTAAATGCTCAAAATATTATCAAAAATTTTGATCATAATTCTCATGAACGGGATATTATGCTAATGTACTAATGACCACAAACAAGGCCAACTAATGATATGTGCATCAACATTGCATTAATCAAGTGGATATAGATAGTCCACTTAATGAATCATCCCACTGCAAGTTAATGGGTGATCAATCCATAACATGCATGACTCATGATCTAAACAATAAAGTATGCAGATCATTATCATATTAATATATGAAAATAAAGTAAAAGAGAGACACACTAATCAAATTAGTATTATCATAATTTGTTGGGATACTCAAGCGAATGGATTATGAGGGTGTAACAACATATTGCCTTCAAATTGGAAATCCATCATGGACAAGCAACTTCATTTCCAAGAGGAAAAAAAAATCATGGGTCAAAACAACTTTGTCAAATAGAGTCTCCAATATTAGAGTGCTCCAAGATATGGTAGCCTCGTCATCTATCAAAAAAATGAGCAAGGTGTAGGAAGTCATACCATGAATAAATCACAACTAGGAGCATACACCAAGGAGACAAGGAGATTGGAATGGGAAATCCCCATAAAAATATCATCCTCGCATTGAGGAACAAAGTGGAACAACATGGAGAGAAACTCCATAAATATCAGCCTTTCAAAGTAGAGCATATGGAATCAAATGGAGGGAAACTCCATATAAATATCAATCTTTCAAAGTGGAGCCAATAAAATCAAATGGAGGGAAACTCCATAAAGATATTATCCTATCAAAGTGGAGCAGATAGGATCAAATGGAGGGAAACTCCATATAAAATGAGTGTACACCAATATAGGATGGAGGGATACTCCATGGGCCAGATAAGGAAACTATGTATCAGTTGTACTGAGGGGACCTACATAGTTAACCTTGGAAAAATAGCTCCCTATGAAACTCAAACAAAATATCATATAAATCATGTAGATCAATGGTATAAAACCATAAAGTGCCAACATGGGCATAGAATGATGCTATAAAAGCATACAATGCAACTAAGTGCATATCACAATGAAGGCATCTATGTAAGATAGCTCATAATCCATTTAATGTAAATGCAAGTATCCAAGGAAGATCAATGGAAAAATAAACAAAGTATTGATATCAGGTATAAACTCCTTTGAGGGTAAATGTGAGTACTTAATTCATTTTGCGGAGGTATATATCAATTAAAGAATCATAATAGTCATAAATAAAATTATATATTTATCTAGGTATATATGTGTGCACCCATATATACTTAAATAAATATATGACAAGTCACAATATTTTCCTTTAATAAAAAGCATTGAGAGGATATATCTCAAGTAGAATGAATTTTTTGAATAAAGACAAAATGTCTTAAAGAGTAATTTTTGATAAAGTGAAATAACAAAATCTAATCAAAATCAAAAAAATGTATTATCATTAGGAATGACTGCCAAAGCAAATAGAGTACTTTTTTGTTAAAAAATAACATAACCAAATTTTTAGAATGATGAAAGCTGAAAAAGCATATTACATGAACAACTAAAACAATATTCATGTCATGTCAAACAAGTAATTATGCATCAAAACAAATGGAAAAGGTTGTATAGGGTACCTATGATAAATGGACTATTTGAAAACACCCAAAATAACTTCAAGAGGTGAAAAATCATGAGGGTGACTAAATTAAACTATAGCTAAATTAATATTATATCATGAATCATTTAATGGGTTATATGAATCAAATTGAATATGTGAATGGAAAAAAACATAATGAATATATGAAGGAGAATAAAGAGTTACAGATTAAATATTGAAACAAATTTTCTAAGAAAAGAAAAATGAAAATATTCAAAGTTAAATATTCACATATTAAATATTCAAATATTGAAATAATAACCTCAGACAATACAGGACTAATTGTGGTGTTTCGAAGTACAAATAAAAGAATGATTTTTCTAGCAGCTAACTTGACATATATGTTTTCCATTCTGCATCCATTGCATGTTAATTGTTTCTATCAAATTGTGGCTAATCATTTTTTGTATCACCTGATATGACCAACTTTAATCTGACATAGCAACAGTATAAAACAAAATGAAAAATTCATTGAAAATCCACAACATTTGATAACTATGTGATTATTTGAGACGACATCATTCAAACTAATCAACAAGCAATAGAGAAAAGGTAATATATTAAATCCACCACATTTGATAGCAATTTACATGAGATGACCAAACCCACAAACAATACAGAAGGAAGGCAAAAAATTCATTAAAATCCTTCACATCCAATATCTGAGCTATCAAACTTAATGAATCTGACCCACAAACAATAGTGAAAAGATGACAAATTCATTGAAATGCACCACATTCAATAACCCTAATCCTACCAAAATTGGAAAACTTAAATTAAACCGAGATTAGTTAGGGCAAAGAAGATAACTTAGCAGCAACAGAGAAATTATGCGTTAGAGCCATACTCAGCAGTAAATTATGACTAGGTTCTAAATAAAAGCCATTAGTTATTTATGTGCCAATAAAGAGAGAGAGTATGCCAAGCTGAGCAACTAGTCAAGAGATAAAATAATGCCATCAGAAGGGTTTTGGTAGAGAGACTATAACTCACAATCCAAACCTAGAATCCAAGCTAGACCAAACCAAAAGCATCTAAGTACAAACCTATAAATCACAATAAATCTAGAGGAGAGAGAACAACAATTAAATAGGTACAACAAAATCTGCAGACTGTATGTCATCCGTATAATTCTAAAGCACGTCTTTTTTTTATTGGAAGACTCAATATAAGCCAAAAAATCCAAAGAGACCACAAACTTATTTTCTTAAATGCTTAGAAGTCTAAATTTTCCCTCAGCGAAGTGAAAGAACTGAAGCAAAAGAAGAACGGAAATAAACAAGGTTATTTAAATCATTAAAAATGCGCTTTAGCTCATTGCTACTGAACTAATAAGACATGCAAATTTTGCAAGGCTCTTAGATCTGATCAGAATAATAAGAAATAACAAGTAATAAAATCTGAGTGCATTGCTATCCTAACAGGAAACTCAATAAACTTGATCCATAAAAATCTACAAATACTACAAGAAAACAAGGGTGCTCTTATGATAGAGCATATATCAATGCCCTTCATTCATTTAAGTGGGCATTTGGATGCACCTCTAAATTGAATGTGCTTGCCAACTATTCAATAAAATGCCAGAACGAAATGATGAATCTTGGAATGCAATGACTGCTGCGAATGCCCAAAAAAGGGAACATGGAAATGGCGTGCAATTTTTTTGATAGAATGCCTGAATGAGATGATTTAAAAATGATGAGGAGGTGTTACTAATAAAATTCAAACATTATGAGGAGATAAAAAGGCTCGATAAAAGAACATATTTGTCGACAGCCCAAAAGAATAGGTGCCAGTTACCAAAATTAAAATGAATAATGATTAACATATCTGCATGAAATGCACAATAGGAATAATATCATACTTATGAAAAGAAAATTGACACAATCAAGTGGAAGAAAGAGGGAATGGTATTATACTCTAGAGATATTGAATGAGCTGCAAACTCAAAGACTATGCTAAGAAGGTAAGAAAATAATGAAAAGTGTTGCTAAGAAAGAAATGTGGCTAGAGGAGCAAGGGCACAGAAGCTAAAACAACAGAGGAGAAGAAGCCAAACAAAAAAATAATGGACCAACAAAACATAGAATCCAGAAAGCTGAAAGCTCACGCAAGTGGGCAAGATTCAGGCTAGGGAGGCATGCATGCAAAAGAAAGGAAATGTATCATAGCAGATGCGCACACAAAAATGTTGTAACTAAATTTGCTTTGATAGAAGGAGTCGAGAAAGGGTACAAAAAATAGAGATGAAGGCACAAGATGGATCTGCATGCAAGTGAAAAGAAAAGAAGGAGGCCACAGACTCATGTGAAGAGGAAACCTCCGCTGCCTCCACCACGGCTGCCACAACTTTGCTGCTAGGGACATTCTCTAGTCATGAGACTGCTATCACCACAATTATAATAGGCGCCACCCCCATAGCTTCCACCTCCGCCATAGCTACCGCCGCCGCCACCATCACTGCTACCCTGGACATAAGCTTCATTCAGGCCAGTGACATCTACGGCCTTGGTGTGGCCATCATTGCCACAGTGGTTGAGTTTGTCATGGAGCAAGAGGATGATTCAGGCAGAAGGCAAAAAAAATAATGCATGCAACAACAGTAGATTGAATCCAAAGATTAAAAGAACTTATAGGAAAACCTAAATCACAATAACAAATGCCACAATTAAAAGCCAAGAAAGGAGATAAAAACAGAGCAAACGCTTAGAAAGAAATGGAAAGAAATTTAAAAAAATAGAAATAGATAATAAATGTATAAGTTAAGAGATGAATAAGATTAGAAGTTGCTCACAACTTCTAAAAAGAATATATAAATAAAGAAAAAAAAATTGAAAAAATAAAAAGTTGAGAGATAATATAAAAAATGAGGATTTTATTAATAGAAGTTACATAAGAATTTAATCATTAATAGGATAATAGAAATTTGCAAAAGATTTAAAAAATAATATAGATATTAGATAATAGAAAAATAAATAAAAAGATGATAGAATTTTTTATTTTTTTAAATAATATGAATAGAAATAAATCTAATTGAATATAATGTAAATGCTAATTAATAGTATTTAAATGTTGCCTCCAATCAAATGTTAGGAAAAAATAATTATAATATTTAACAATAAAAATAATAATAATAAATACTATTAAACTAAAATTAATAAATGCTACTTGTTAAAACAAGAGCAAAAAAAAAATTTAATAATTTTTTAATAGAGATACCAAGGTAGAGATTATGCAATACGATGCACTTCCAATGAATGATAACCTTCATCATATTAAAACTCAAAACAAGGATTAGTAGCTCTGATACCATGTTAGAAACAATAACATCGAAATGAACTAAAAAAAAAGGAATTATCAATTAATCCAAGAGATTTTGTGAAAATAGTTACCATAAACTCAGATCCAAAGAGAGAGTGAAAGAATGAACAACCACCAATGAATCAACGAGAGGAGACAAAGATTTGAAAGGGGAAAGCAAAGAAAACCCCTTGTGAATAATATGAATGAGGCAAATGCCTAAAGAATGAAAGAAGGAGAGAGAAGAGAGAAAATGAAGCCACTGGCTCATTACAAGAACTACATAGTGATTGTGTGTTTTGAATGAGAGAGAAGCATCTCTTATAAAGAGATGAGAAGAGGACTTATTTGTAACTCCCAAGTGAATGATTGCCACATTCATAAGTGTGTGCATAACAAGTATCATAATCCTCTTAAGGAGGAATAACTATTTTCCTTAATAAAGGAATTACAAAATAGACTTGTCCTCACATGTGGACTAGAGGACAAACAACATAAGGGATACCTTGGTTTATCCCATTTAATAAATACAACCAAGGAAAGATTACCAATTCTAACAGACAACATCATACAAGGATCACAAAGATCGCAATGGAAGAGATAACCACCATCCTGGCAACCAAAAAATCTCCAAACACTACTATTGACCAAAATGACTGACAATGGGAGATGCATAACTAAATTTGAATCGAAACATTATGAATACAAAATGCAACTCCAAAGGATTGAAGAAAACCTAAGAGGGTACCCCAAACGATTCCCAAAAAATTTAGAACAAACCAAAAAGTGCTTGTTTCCCACCTACATAGGTTTTTACAAAAGTGAGGCAATACTTTAAATCAACACTAAGCGATACTTTAAAGTATCATGCAACTTTTTTCTAGAAGGAGGGTGACACTTCTCTTAAGGATGTGCGATACAATAAAAGTATCATATGATACTTTTTCAAAGTATCATATGATACTTTTTCAAAGGGGTGTGATACTAGAAAGTATCACATGAAATTTCTCTAAGAGACATGCGATACAATTAGGGTTTGTAGGAAAGATCTCCATTGGGCATGTGACACAAAATTCTATTGCCCCATGCTAACACATGGTCACCTAGGAAAAGAGAGAAAAAAACTAAGAACAACAAGAAGAAATTGAGTTAGAACCTCCACATCAGGGAGTACCAAATCCACATAGATCAAGGAGTGAACACTTGAGTGCATAAAAAATAAGATGCCATGAAACAGGAAAGAGGGACATCTATCCATCTAAACCAAAGCAGTAAAGAATGTACTAAAAAAAACATCACAATGAACATAAACAACATTGCAATGTACAGAATAACATCACAATAACTAAACAACCAAACTAAGTACACAGTTCCTCCCAACCGTCAATAGCATCATAAGACCATCATGGATCTTAGTCATCCCTTGCGTGTAATATCCCAAGCCATTGACCAAATCATTGGTACTATTGTAATAGGGATGTCACTACTAAAACATGCTACAATATAAGCATAAAGAAATCTAACATGCTAGTAGTAAAGCATAAGATAATCCTACAAGTAGATAACATCACCTATCACATGCTAAACATTAATAAGCAATATATGCACCAACAAAGAAATTCACATTATATAATCATATGCTAAACATCATAATATAGGAATGTGTCAATTAAACTAGCATCATCTAAACATGATATCCAAGTATTCCAATGAAAACATAAATCACAAGAAAGCATACTCTAGAACCCAAAGCATCAAGTGAAAACATCTAGCAATAGTTGCACTAGGACAAAAGACCATCTTTGTACACTGGTCCCTAGTAGTGATGAAGGTAGCTATGCCTCCCAACCACGTGACACTCGTAGGTCCACACCCACTATGCTGATGGAGATAATGATCCAACCACAAACATACACAAAACAATCATCCATGGCTAACACTCATGCCAAACAGTATAATGGCTGCAACAAAGAACCTAAGACAATGCAAGGAGTACACGTCCTAGTAAGACACTCAATAGGCTAGTAAGTAGGGGCTAACATCATGGAAAGTTGCTTAGCATCAAAAAGCCCAAGCTCGAATCGTGCAGATTCAACATCCATCAATAGAATGGCTCGGCACAAGCATTTTATTATCTTTAGTTTTATTAACACTCATACATTTTATTTAGTTATCACTTATTTAAAACTTCCCCTACCAACCCATGGTGCCATGATTGTTAATCTATGAGATAGAAGCCCCCTCCATATGCTACCCTACCCTACCCATGCTCATCCTACAACAAGTGACTGTGGGCATGCATGCTCCCATCCTAACTCCAATGATCATAACTTCTGGCAAGTCCATGGAAGGGTAGGCCCTGCAAGTCACCCAACATATATGTATGCACACATACTCATGTGTGGCACACCACCATCACAAAGATCAAAGCACAAGGACTGGATGAGAACACAATGCAAAACAAAACACCCAACTAAAAGCAACTAGGGAGGAAATCACCATACATCATGAAAGCACTCCACTGGCCTAAACCCAGGAGTATGGATTCTACATGAATCCCAATGATGCAATAAGACCAAACATCATGAACTCACTCAACTGGCCTCAAATTGGGAGTATGGATTCTACATGAATCCTAGTGTCCACAAAACAATAACAAAGGTCCAAGAGAAACCATACCAATAGGTATATAAATCACTCAACCAAACACAAATCGAGAGTATAGATGCAACACACATCCCAATGAAAATAAAAAAGTGCAATAGTGGTTTGATTGATATCCAAAGGGATCATCCAAGTCCATGACTCATATTGTGCCAAGAAAACCAAAGAAAATAGGGTAGCACGTAAAACAAGGTAAAAATCCCAAAATTTTAGAAATCTTTAAAATTAAAACCCATTTGACCTTTGGGAAAAAAACCCTAAAAATTCAAAAATATTCAAGTTCAGACACCATATGCAAAAATGGCCAGCATAATAGTGTAAAAGCCCAAAGCGTCATCCCAAAAAATAGGGAAATGTTTGTATCCACTCAACCAGGTAGAACTAACATACAAAAATAGAGGGGAACACTAGTTCTCAGCCTCCAAACAAATGGCTACCAAAAATAGAAGTAGAAATGGAGCTAAAAAAATAAAACAGGAAAGCCCTATCACACAGCCAAAAGGGCAAAATAGAAATCTGAACCATAAAATAAATAACCCATAGAAGTAGCTAAAAATTGCAGCAATCCAAGGTTTCCATGAGCTGGATCCAATGAGCTCAACCTCACAACGATCCCATTCCCATATCTCCCACAAAAAACAAACAAATATTTCCTCATGAAGAGGATTTTTGGTTTTACTCTCCAACTTTCTAATTCAAAAGTGAGAAGTGAGGAATTAAATTCTTTTTTGGATATTTACTCACTTTTTGAGTGAATAATCTATTAGGGAAAATAACTAGCCAACCTAGTTAAGCCCTGAATCAACCCAAATGAAAACAAGATATTCTTATAAATAGGAATTCATCTATGGAAAAGCTACCATAAATTAAAATAAATCAATTAAAAAGCTTGAAAGCCCAAAAACACAGGAGCTTCCTTAACAGCTTTTGAGACAATGCGAACTTGTAAATGCATAGACATGCTTATTGGTCTAATCACATAATGCAAATGAGTTCGGATTTAATAATTAACAAAAGGTTTAATTTTAAAATTTAATTAAGGATACATGAACCATATAGGGACAAAATTACTAAAATATGAATGGTTGAATCACTAAGTCCATGTGCCACTGGTAGGGATATAAATCTTGCACACTAAACAACATGATCAAGTGCGATTGCATAAAATAACATAGCCAAAGAAATAAATGCATTAAATCATCTAATTTAACCATTTATTTAATTACATTAAAATAATCTTTTTACATCACTCATGTTTGCATAAAGTATAAAAACACATGAGTGAAGTAAATAACCATAGCATTAAATCCATCTCATAACAAAATTAGAGATATGTCCAAATACCAGATAACTAGATAGCATCATAAAGCACACTGTCATCTCAAAATGGAATCATCATGCAATATGATCAACTAAACAACATAGGATTCTAACATCTATGATACTAAAATCAAGGTATAACATCTAACCCTTAGGTCCTCTCAAATGTAAAACATAACATAAGTAACAAATATCCCTCAGATCAAATATAACAAGGTTAATGTCTGTAGTACATAACCAAATAATCCACATGGAAAATCCATTTCTAATCATTTAATCATTTAATAAAGTTTGATTGAAGAAAAACAAAAGAAAACTTAAAACACATGAGTAAACACAGTCATAAACATGACTAACCACTACTATAGGAGCCTAGTCTAGTGTAGCATGGTAATAGTACATAGTGCAATCTCTGCACACATCTTAAGGTATTCACAAGACAACCTCATGATACCACATCAATCCTAGTAACCACTAGCACAAACCTTAGTGAACAATAAATCACATCATAATCTCATAATTAGTCAAAGTATAATCAAAGCAACTGATATAGAAACATAAATCCAATCACCTCAATGGTGTAAACCACTCATGGTCACAATCATGATCCCACACAACAATAGATCAACATGGTTACATCCATCAGGATGACTTACAAAAGTCAAAAGGGAGAGGCACTACATCATCCCCCCTAAGGACTAGGCTTACTCCTTGAAGCCTACTATCCAAGAATAAAAACCAAAAAACATCAACAGCCAAAAATCAAAATCGAGCAATAGGAATAACTCAACAAACTCTCCACAAGTCATACTAGATCACTCCAACATTCTCAAACCATCTCATCAACCTCCAAATAGGTCAATAAAAAGTGAATGGTGTCACACTGACACAAGGTCCTCCAACAAGGAACTTTCTATATGCTAGGAAAAACCCATCTAGTCATAAAGTAACAAAACAAGGTAAGGAAAAAGCCCCTCTACTTCATGAACAGGTGCCCAAACTAAACATGCACTGACCACATGACCAAAAAATCTGGTCAATACATGTCTCCCTTCCAAAAAGAGTTGGATTCATGGGGAATAACCATCCCAAAACTCCCAAGAGTATTATCATGTTACACATGATCACTCTAGAATCCATGTAAACTCACCCTTTGAACAAAGTAGATGATATTTTACCAAAAAAATTACACACTCCAAAAGACTACTCACCACTAAGCATAGGAGCACAATGCCTCTCCAAGGTAAAAATCCTCAACTAACACTGGGAACTAGGGTTAGACAACCCAACCAAACAAGATATCACCTTTCCACAAGGTTGCAAAGAATCTAATAGTGGACACAACTATGCAGTATTTGTATACCAACTCATAAGATGGTAACATGTGTCCAACGATACCATATCCCTCTAGCACTATGTTGGGAATACCACACCCAACCTACTACTAAACTCAATATCCAGTCTCAAGCCAATGATCAAAGAGAAACTTGACTAAGACAAACCATGAAAGACATAAGCTTAGGGAGAAACATACTATAGAGTACTAGGATTGAGAGGAAGTCTCTCTCTCAACCTCTACACTAAATCAGCCCAAGACATGTTAGGGAGCTCAATATTCCCCCAACCATCAATATACTCATCTGAAAACACTAACTGAACTAGTGGCACAACCACACTAGCCTACTCTCACAAGAGAGAAAATGATATATAGATGCACCAAAGTCAATGTCCAAAAAGGAGAATCTAGACCCATCAAAGAACTAAGTCACTCCCAAAATGACAAGGCAACATCAACCTTGAGCGAGGTACACTAATAGGCTACACTTCACCTCACGAAGGTGGATTAGTGTAATAGGAAATACACAAACCCAAGCACAAACTCCAACAAGTACCTAGTAGATTATGAAGACTAGATATCTCTTCCATTAAGAATAACATGAAGAGTTAAACTTCTCCAATGGCCACAACTCCAAAAGTGAGAACAAGATGCTTGTTGTTCTCCAGGAGAAATTTTTCATTAGCACAATCTCATGCAAATTTTTTGTGGAAACTAGGCCAGAAAGTGCATGACCACTAGATTCTCACATAAAATTTCAAATCAGCACAAAAAAATTGCCTTCACTCTATAGGCCATAACTTTCACATTCAAAATTAGATTGAATCCATTCAAAAAGTCTCACAAAGATATTGACAAGGACTACACATGATGGAGCTTAGAGAGTCCTAAGATCTAAGAGTTTGAGTAACCACTCAAGACAAAACAACATAGGTAAAACAATAGTCTTGGTTATCAAGACAAGCAACAGATGAAACATCCAAAACCACTCAAGAACACACATGCCCAAAACAACATAAGACATGGAATGAAAGGTAGTTCACACACTAAAAACCATCATTACTTATCTTTCATAATTCGATTACTTAAACATAACATGAGCACTAATGTACAATGAAATTGAAAGGTTTTTCAAGAAAGGGTTCAAGGGTCACCATAAAACAAGTACATATTTTTCAATTTCTTTCAAGAATAATTAGGTTTACTCATCTTTTAAACTATCCAATTACATTAACAACTTTAAATCTATCAAAGACACACTAACATGTTCTCCATGATTGATGGGGACATGACCCAAGCACATAATGGACACAATAGGAAAGGGAAAATTGCATTAACTATGTAAATATGCTATTACATTCAGTACAGAGAAAATAGACTTCAAAACATGCCCTAAAGGCTTACAATAGTATAAGTCTAGAGATAATTTCTCCTTTTAGTACCTTCTCTCAAACTCCACTCCGAATTGTCTTTTACAATGCCAAAAATGTTCTTAAATAGAACTTGGAGGGTTAAAGATTAGGAATACATTCTAGAAAGTGCTAGTTGGCACCCACTGACCAAATAGAAGGCTCTAGAAGTTGCATTAGAAGCCGGCACAAAATTAGAAGAATCCAAAAATGGTAATCAAACTTTTAGGAGGCATAACTTTTGAACCGTAGCTCTGATTGACAAACCGTTTACATTTTCGAAAAGCTCTCAAAGCATTCTATAGCCCTATGGAGGAGATTTTCTCATCCCCCATTTTTTGGCCCTATTAAATTTCATTTAATTCCCCTAACCTAACTTTGAAGCATTCTTAGGAGGTCTCTAGAAATTGAAAAATTGTAGTAACTTTCAAACCGTGGGGCCTTTCGACCTGATTCTTTTTCTAGAATGCTCTAAATTACAATTACAATCTTCTAACCAATTTAAACATTCTAGTTCACCAAAATTATGGCTTGATTACATACTCCTATTTTTTTGGCATTTACATGTATCCCAAGGTATTCAAATACTCTATCCTAGAACATTGTTAATGGAACTGTGAGAGTTGGAACCTTTATTTGACCCAAATGCGTATCCAGAAATGAAAACACATGAAACAAAAACTAAGTCTAAGTACATTTTTTGGTTGACATAGGATTTCCCTTATACCTTTGGATGCTCCTGCATCAATGATATTATCCCTTATACATACAACCAGAGGTTCGAGATGAACATGGTAGAGTCACAACATGCAACTAGGCAATAGCTAAAACACATTAAGAATAGTCATCAAGAACCAAAACTAAAATACCAAATGGGGAAAATGTCAATTCTAATAGTAAATATCAAAAGAGTTCATTTCAACAATAAGTCAAATGTGACAACTATCACAAAGAGAGTGATAGATAAAAATTTGATGAGTATTCTAAGAGAGGAAAATACTAAAAACCAATGCTAACCCAACAACATGAGGAAAGTACCTCTAGCCAAATAACATAAGGCATCAATCAAAGCACATTACACATCATGACTGAGGATAGTCACACAAGAGGGATAAGTCACCATGCAATGCTAAGGCATACATCACCCCAGCAGTGTTAGAGAACACACTCACACACATCAAGCAATATACCATCAGTAACCTCATGCATATGCAGACAACAATAATTTCCTTAATTATTTTTTCATGCAATGCAACAATTAGATATCCATCAAATTAATACAATTTTCCATTAGCTTATGAAGCAATTAGATTGGGGACTTATGTCATTAACCCAAAAGATCTAATGCAAGACCTACTCCTTTGCAATGACTCACAATAAACACTCATTTTTCAATGAAGGGAACCATTTCATTACTATAATGAAAAAACAAAAAATTAAAAATAAGATTCATTTATTTACTTGCAATTAGGAGAAAATAGGGAAACAATGCACCTTTCTCCATTATGAGAAAAAAAAGAGGCACTCAAAGCCAACACATGGACACCAATCAGTGGTTCCATCCAAAAGGTCACACATGCAACCAAACAAACAAAGCTACATTGATTTCGTCTACCAAAACTAGGAAAACTCACTTCCTTCTCCTCACACAGATCTAGTTGCATCTACTAGACAAGCAAGTCCATTCCAAGTAGACACTAAAGCAACAAAAGATCACAAGATCTTCTCTAAGACACTCAAACTCAATCAACACAACAACAAAAATATGGGCAACATATACACAAAGATCCCAATGTTTTCACTAGGCTCTGATACCAGATGTAATGCCCTACTCGGAGATCCTTGGAACAAGGATTCAATACAAGCCAAAATAATTTTTTTTTTTTTTTTTACAAGTATGAATGCACATGAAAACATCGTACAGGGATCACAAAGATTGCAATGGAAGACATAACCATCATCTTGACAACCAAAAAATCTCCAAATGCCACTACTGACCAAAACAATTAACAATGGGAGATGCATAACTGAATCTAAATTGAAACATTATGAATACAAAATGCAAATCCAAAGGATTGAAGAACACCTAAGAGGGTATCCCAAATGATTCCCAAAAAGTTCAAAAAAAACCAAAAAGTGCCACTGCCCACCCACATAGTTTTTCACAAAAGCTAGATGATACTTTAAATCAGCACTGAGCGATACTTTAAAGTATTGTGCAACATTTCTCCAAAAGGAGGGTGACACTGATACAATACAAGTATCATACGATACTTCTTCAAAGGGGGTGCAATACTAGAAAGTATTACATGACATTTGTCTAAGAGACATGTGATACAATCAGGGTTTGTACAAAAAATCTCCATTAGGTGTGCGACACAAAATTCTATCACCCCATGCTGACACATAGTCACCTAGGAAAAAAAACAAAGGAAGAAGAATAACAAGAAACTAAGTTAGAACCTCCACACTAGGGAGTACCAAATCCACATAGATCAAGGAGTAAACACTTGAGTGCATAAACAACAAGATGCCATGAAATAAGAAAGAGGAACATCTATCCATCTAAACCAAAATAGTAAAGAATGTACTAGAAGCAACATCAAAGTAAACATAAACAACATTGCAATGTATAGAATAACATCACAATAACTGAACAACCAAACTAAGTATGTGGTTCCTTCCAACTATCAATAGCATCATAAGACCATCGTGGATCCTAACCATCCCTCACACATAATATCCCAAGCCACTAACCAGATTGTTGGTACTATTGTAATAAGGGTGTCACTACTAAAACATGCTACAATATAAGCATAAGAAAACATAACATGCTAGTAGTAAAGCATAGTATAATCCTAGAAGTAGATAACATCACCTATCACATGCTAAACATTAATAAGCAATAGATGCACCAACAAAGCAATTCACATCATCTAATCATATGCTAAACATCATAATATATAAATGTGTCAATTAAACTAGCATCATCTAAACATGATGTCCAAGCATTCCTATGAAAGTATAAATCACAAGAAAGCATACTCTAGAACCCAAAGCATCAAGTGAAAATATCTAACAATGGTCGCACTATGAAAAAAGACTGTCTTTGTACACTAGTCCCTAGTAGTGGTGAAGGTAGCTATGCCTCCCAACCACGTGGCACCCATAGGTTCACACCCGCCATGCTGATGAATATAATGATCCAATGACAAACACACACAAAACAATCATCCATGGCCAACACTCATGCTAAATAGTATGATGGCTATAACTAAGAACCTAAGACAATGCAAGGAGTACAAGTCCTAGTCAAACACTTAATAGGCTATTAAGTAGGGGCCAACATTATAGATAATCTCTTGGCATCAAAAAGCCCAAGCTTAGATCATATAAATTCAACATCCCTCAACAGAATGGCTCAACACAAGCATTTTATTATCTTTAGTTTTATTAACACTCACACATTTTATTTAGTTATCACTTATTTAAAACTTCCTCTACTAACCCATGGCACCATGATAACTAGGCTATGAGATAGAAGCCCCCTCCATATGCTACCCTACCCTACCCATGCTCATTCTATGACAAGTGCCTATGAGCATGCATACTCCCATTCCAACCCCAATGATCATAAATTTTGGCAAGTCCATGGACAAATATGTACACACACATACTCTTGTGTGGCACAGCACTATCAAAAAGATCAAAGCACAAGGATTGGATGAGAACACAATGTAAAACAAAACACCCAACCAAAAGCAACTCAAGAGGATGGATTCTACATGAATCCCAAAGCCAATAAAACCATACATCATGAAATCACTCTACTGACCTCAATCTAGGAGTATGGATTCTACACAAATCTCAATCATGCAACAAGATCAAACATCATGAACTCACTCAACCGGCCTCAATTTGGGAGTATGGATTCTACATGAATCCTAGTTTCCATGAAAGAATAACAAAGGTCCAAGAGAAACCATAACAATAGGTATAAAAATCACTCAACTGAACACAAATTGGGAGTACAGATGTGATATGCATCCCAATGTAAACAAAAAAGTGCAATAGTGGTCTAACTAATATCCAAATAGATCATCCAAGTCCATGACCCACATTGTGCCAAGAAAACTTGAGAAAATAGGGCGGCATGCAAAACGAGGAAAAAACCCCAAAATTTTGGAAATCTTCAAAATTAAAACCCATTTGTCTTTTGGGCACAAAACCCCAAAAATGCAAAAATAATTGAGTTCAGACACCATATGCAAAAATATCCAGCATAATGGTGTAAAACCCCAAACCCTCATCCTAAAAAATAGGAAAATGTTTGTATCCACCCAATCGAGTAGAACTAACATATAGAAATAGAGGGGAACACTAGTTCTCAGCCTCCAAACAAATGGCTACCAAAAATAGAAGTAGAAATAGAGCCAAAAAAAAAAAATAGGAAGGCCCTACCTCATAGCTAAAAGGGAAAAATAGAAATCTGGACCATAAAATAAATAGCTCGCAAAAGTAGCTGAAAATCACAACAATCCAAAGTTTCATCGAGCTAGATCCAACAAGCTCAACCTTGTGACGATCCCACGCCCGTAGCTCCCACAATGAACAAAATAGTGTTTCCTCATGAAGAGAATTTTTGGTTATACTCTCCAACTTTCTAATTCAAAAGTGAGAAGTGAGGAATTAAATTCCTTTTTAGATATTTATTCACTTTTTGAGTGAATAATCGATTAGGGCAAATAACTAGCCAACCTAGTTAAACTCCGAATCGACCCAAATAAAAATATACTATTCCTATAAATACAAATTCATATATGGAAAAGCTACCAAAAATTAAAATAAATTGATTAAAAAGCCCGAAAGCCCAAAAACATAGGAACTTCCTTAATAACTTTTGCGATAATGCGAACTTCTAAATGCACAAACATGCTTACTGGTCTAATCACATAATGTAAATTAGTTCAGATTTAATAATCACTAAAAGGTTTAATTTAAACATTTAATTAAGGATACATTGATCATACAGGGATGACATTGGTAAAATAGGAATGGCTGAATCACTAACTCCATGTGCCACTGCTAGGGATATAAATCCTGAACACTAAACAACACGATCAAGTGCAATTGCATATAATAAGATAGTTGAATCAATAAATGTATTAAATCACCTAATTTAACCATTTATTTAATTACATTAAAATAATCTATTTACATCACTCACATGCACATAAAGCATAACAATGCAGAAGTGAAGTAAATAAACATAGCATTAAATCCATCTCATAACAAAATTAGAGATATGGCCAAATACCAGATAACCAGATATCATCATAAAACACACTATCATCTCAAAATGGCATCATCATGCAATATGATCAACTAAACAACATAGTATTCTAACATCTATGATACTAAAATCAAGGTATAACATCTGACCCTCAGGTCCTCTCAAATGTAAAACATAACATAAGTGATAAATGTCCCTCAGATCAAATATAACAAGGTAAATGTCCACAAAACATAACCAAATAATCCACATGGACAATCCATTTCTAATCATTTAAGCATTTAATAAATGTTAATTAAAGAAAAACAAAATGACACTTAAAACACATGAGTGAACATAGTCATAAACATGATTAACCACTGCTACAAGAGCCTAGTCCACTATAGCATGGTAATAGTACATAGTGCAATCTTTGCGCACGTCTCAAGGTATTCATAGAATAACCTCTTGATACCACGTTGATCTTGGAAACCATTGGCACAAACCTCAATGAACCATAAATCACATCATAATTTCATAATCAGTAAAAACATAATCAAAGAAACTAATATAGAAACATAAATCCAATCACCTCAATAGTGTAAACCACTCATGGTCACAATCATGATCCCACACAACAATAGATCAACAAGGTTGCATCCATCAGGATGACTTGCTAAAGTCAAAAGGGAGAGGCACTACATTCTTTCTTAGTTCAATCTTGGATCTCAAAATAGGTTCACAAACTTTTCATATATCACCTTCACAAAAGTTCACATACAATTGCTCAACACATCAATTCCACTATTGCAATTCCACTTTTAATCACAAGATGTCCTTTGCATTAATACCATACCTTTACAAAAATTATTTCTAGGTTGGCTAAAACCATAATACACTTTTTCAAATTAGAGTAAACATCTAGGATGTTAGCCCTAATTGGAGAAGTAATTATTTTGTAAACAAAATAATTATTTCCTTTAATTTCACTATCATGTTTTGCTTAAAACACAAATATTTCTTTTTCATATAGTCCATATAAACTTCTAAGGTTATAAACATCATCATCAACATGTATACTATCTCAATCTAACTTTTCTAGTCATAATATGATATCAACAAGAAGTTACAAACAAAATAATATGTTGTTATATATCAAATTCCATACTTGGACAATTTCTCAGTACCAAAAGCTAAGTATATTTATTTCTAAGGTTTCTTGTAAGCATGTACATCATGTTTTGTCATAAATGAAAACAATTACATATCCTCATTATCCAATTGTCAACAGTCTCTCCCTTTGGCATTGATGGAAACAAAATAGGGAAAATTGGCAAAGTAATTTGTCCATCTTACATATGTCCCCCCTTACAATATACTTTACAATATTGTTTTCTACTCTTTAGCTAATTTACTTACAATTTTCTATTATATCTTCCCCACCCACACCCCCCCCCCCCTCCCCCCCTTTTGACATCAATGATAGAGGTTAAGATGTCCAAAACTGTCTAAAAACTATACATCTATTGTCAAAATCTTTGTAAACATTTACCTTACACTAATAATATCTTCATGCAATCATCAAAATTTACCTTCAGATTATTCATACCTTTAGTCCATGTCTCCTTGGTAGATTTAGTAGAGATGAGAATTACACATGAGGCATATGATGCAATCTCAACTACATTAAGGTCTGAATACAAAAAGTTAGAATAAGTGTCCTTGGCCTAGACAAATTCCTCCAACTATTTCTCAACAAAAGAAATTTTTAGAGCAATAGACTCTCTAAAATCTAATACTCTCTTCAAAATTTGTTCCTTCCAAAGTTCTAGTTTCCTAATATAATTATGAATACTAGCCGCTTGTCCTTTAAAATCATCAATCTTACTAGCTAGATGTTGTATCTGGCTAGATAGAGCTTCTAGCTCACTTATCTTTCCTTCAATCTAATTGTCAATGTCCTTAGTTAGTTAATAAGATAGGGTACACTTAATGTATAGTATCTTCCCATCCTATAGATACTTCTGAAGTTCCTTGATACAAGTATCAAGACTTATCAAATCATTCTTAATATTTTGACAAATATTGCTAAACAAGTTAACATCATGTGAGATTTATGCCTTTATTTCTATAACACTCTACAAATTGGTGAATTCTTCATCAAATGACTTTAGCACTTCTTGTACCCTCTATTCTGGATCTACTTTTTTCTGCTGCACTGCCAGGGTACTAAATAATCTAGCAGTAACCTCTATCAAGGTTTTTTGCAAATTTTTCACTATTCTGTTCTTCTGAATAAGTTTTGATAACAATGAGATCAAGTTCATTTGATCATCATAATTAGTTGCTAGGTTAGCAAGAAAAAGTGTAATAGATGAACTAGAAGGATTAGTTTTATCCTCCCTTTGCTTCTTCTTAGTTGCCTCTTTGACTCTTCTTTCTTCTTCCTCTTTCTTTTCTCTTTTATTTCTTTCATTTTCTCTCTTTTCTTCTTCTTCCAATATTTTCTTCTTGTCTTCCTCTATTTTCCTTGTTATTTCTTCTCTTTTCTTTTCTTCCTCTTCTTTTGTTTTCATCTCATCTTATCTTCAATATCTTCAAAATGAGATTCAAGTGGTTCTAAACTCTCAAATGGGTTAGTATCCTCAATGTTAATGGGAACATTGGTTTGATCTATCTACATTGTAATGTAGGCAAAGGATGAATAACTAGGGCCAAAGGCACACCCAGCTATCCAAACCACCTTGCAAGAGTTAACACAACGGAAGAAAACATGAAGGAACAACACCAAGGAAAGAGAGAACAAGGATATTTTTATTGATTCATCAAATATTCAGTATACATGCCCAGTTGTAAGGCCTTCTGGGTTACGACCAATTACAAATGTACAACTTCCAAATCTCCAAATCAGCTTTTTAAATCCACATATCTCTTTTTCTTTTGAACTCTCCCCAAAAATCTGCCCTAACCCTAAACCTAAACACCCTACTTTTACTTGCCAAAATGGCTTACAGATAATTCTAGAACATAGAGAAACCACAAGTCAGCCCTCATCAAATATAATTAACTATACCAAAATTAAATGTGAGCAAAGTCAACCCAATTGGGAACTAGGTAGAATGAACTAATGTGCGGGATTACAAAGAAACCCAGGATGCTCCTGCATCAGACAACCAGGGTTGGAAAAAAAATAATTCTCCTAAGTCATGCAAGTGTCACACCCTGAGCTGAATCCAACTCAGACTGAGAAATCCATGTAGCATCTTCAACTGGTGTATTCTTCCACTTCACCAAATATTCATAGTAATGTTTTCCTCTTGTGCTCTTACCAACTATTTGATCAAATATCTGTTCAATCTCTTTGATTTTCTTCTTAGGATAATCATTAGGTATAGCAATTTCATCCTTTGACTCATGATACTTATACAAATCAGCAATATTTAATATAGGAGATATATCCATGTCATCAAGTAACTCAACTTCATAACCATTACCACTATCAAACTTCTTCAAGATCTTACAACATCCAAATTTCTTCATCTTCAGTTTACTGTATGTTCTAGCTGGGAATCTTCCTTTCTTCAGATGAACCATCACCTCATCACCAACCTAAAAATCATGGTGTCTTCTAGACTGATCAGCATTCTCTTTATACTTCTGATTACTTTGTTCCAATCTCAACTTCACTTCCTTATGCAAAAACTCCATAAAATCAGCAAATTCTTCTCCTACAACGCTTCTCTTTTCTTCACCAACATCTCTCAAATCTAACATGCCTCTAGGATGCATTCCAGTAACAATCTCAAAAGGTGTCTTCCCTGTACTCCTATTCACAAAATTGTTATATGCAAATTCAGCTTGTGTCAATACCATCTTCCAATTACTTGGCTTATTTCCAACCAAACATCTAAGAAAATTACCTAAGCTTCTATTCACAACCTCTGTCTATCCATCTGTTTGTGGATGGAATGTAGAACTAAACTTCAACTCAGTACCCATCTTCTTTCACAAAGTCTTCCAAATATACCCAACAAACTTACTATCTCTGTCAAAAATAATACTTCTTGGTAATCCATGCAATCTTACAATCTCTTTAAAAAAAAGTTTAGCAACATGCTTAGCATCTGATGTCTTCTTACATGGTATAAAATGAGCCATCTTAGAAAATCTATCCATTACCACAAATATTGAATCATACCCTTTCATTGTCTTAGGCAATCCAAGAACAAAATCCATACTAATGTCAATCCAAGGTTTCTCAAGAACAATAATAGGTGTATACAAACTAGTATTTTGACTCACTCCTTTTGCAACTTGAAAAACTCCACAACTCTTTACAAATTTTTGAACATCCTTATACATTTTTGGCCAATAATATTTTTCTTTTAGCAAACCCAATGTCTTATCAATTCCAAAATTTCCGGCTAATCCACCACTATGTTTTTCCTTAATTAGATTCAACCTCATAGAACTTCTAGGAATATACAACTGAATGCCTTTGAAAAACATACCTTCTTGAATGAAATACTCATCATACTTATGTGATTTGTTAGATTTGGTGCTCTACACTCTCTCCATGCCTCAAAAAAATTAGGATCAGCATCGTATAACTCTTTCATCTCATCAAAAGCAAGAACTTCAACCTTCATTTCAATCAACAAAGAATGTCTTCTACTCAATGCGTCAGCAACTTTGTTGGTAACCCCACTCTTATGCTTAATCACAAATGTAAAACTCTGCAAATATTCAACCCATTTCATATGTCTTTGATTCAATTTATGTTGACTTCCCAAGTATTGTAAAGCTTTATGATCAGTATACAACACAAACTCCTTAGGCATCAAATAATGTCTCCACTTCTTCAATGCTTGAACAATAGCATAAAACTCTTAATCATACATAGAATATTTCCTTCTAGCATCATTCAACTTTTCACTAAAGAAAGCAATAGGTTTACCTTCTTGAATTAATACAACTCCTATTGCATTACCACTTGCATCACATTCAACTTGAAATACTTTGTTGAAATCAGGCAAAGCCAATACTGATAATTCTGCAACCTTTTGTTTCACAGGCTCAAGACTCTTATTAGGTCCATGTGTCCACTTGAATTCCTTTTTATCTCCCCTCATTGTCTTAGTCATAGCATTGCAAATAGAATTGAAATTCTTTATAAACTTTCTATAAAAACTAGCTAAACCATGAAATGATCTTACCTCACTCACATTCTTAGGTGTAGGCCATTCCAAAATTTCTTTAACCTTCTCAGGATCCATCTTCAAACCATCAGCTGAAATCACAAATCCCAGATACACAATCTCCTCTTGCATAAAAGAACACTTTTTTAGATTAATCAGCAACTTTTCCTCTTTCAACCTCTGCAATACTTGTCTAATATGCTCAAGATGTTCTTCCTTAGTCTTACTGAATATCAAAATATCATCCAAATAAAAAATCACAAACTTACCCAAAAATCTTTTTAGAACTTCATTCATTAACCTCATGAAAGTACTAGGTGCATTAGTCAAACCAAAATGCATAACCGACCATTCATACAAACCATATTTTGTCTTGAAAGCAGTCTTCCATTCATCACCTTCTCTGATTCTAATCTGGTGATAGCCACTCTTCAAATCAATCTTAGTAAAATACTTTGCTCCACTTAAACAATCCATTATGTCATCCATCCTTGGCATAGGAAACCTATATTTCATTGTTATCTTGTTAATGGCTCTGGAATCAGTACACATTCTCAATTTTCCATTCTTTTTAGGTGCTAATATAGCAGGCATAGCACATGGACTCAAGCTTTCTCTGATCAAACCTTTCTATAAAAAATCATGCACTTGTCTGCGAAGTTCTTCATTCTATGTAGGTGTCAATCTATATGGTGCTTTGTTTGGAAAACTTGCTCCAAGAATAAAATCCATAGAATGACTTATACTTCTTACTAGAGGTAATCAATCAGGAAGATCATTAGCAATAATGTCTTTATATGCATTGAGCAATTTTGCAATTTCTTCTGGCACTTGGTCAATACTACCATCTATCACTTGGTCACCACTATCTAGCACTCGATTAGCATTATTCTCTTGCACTTGGCCTTCATTGACAAAACTTGGTTTTCTTGAAATTATGGCAAAACAAACTTGATTCTTCTTCACTTCCTTTTGAAATTGTTTCCCATTAACCATACAAATCTTTATAGTAGTACAATTAACCTCATCTGGGACTTCAATCAAAGGCAAAAATGTTTGTTTCTTCCCATTCACCCAAAGAGTATATTGATTCAATCTTCCATCATGTACAACATGTCTATCATATTGCCAAGGTCTATCCAACAAAATATGACAACAATCCATGGGCATAATATCACACAAAACTTCATCAACATAATGTCCAATTTTAAATTTCACAAGGCATTGCTCACTTATCAATATCTTATGCTCATCTTTGATCTATGAAACATGATAAGGTTTGGGATGTTTCAGCCTCTCTAACTACAACTTGGTAACCAACTCTTCTGATGCCAAATTTGTAGAACTTCCACTGTCAATGATCACTTTGCAGCATTTTCCAGCCATCTTACATCTTTTCTTGAAAAGACTTCTCCTTAAAATAGGTTCCTCATCACTTCTTTTATTACATAAGGTTCTTCTCACCATCAAATTTTCTCCAACCTCAGGTCCACTTGGTGAACTTTCAATGTCTTCTTGAATTACAGCATTTCTATTATTTTTTCCACTTTCAAAGGATCTAGATTCAAAAGATCTATGCCCTTCTTTGCCACATCTAAAACAATTACCATGAAATCCACTTCTAGAATAGGAATTACCTCTTCCTCGATAAGAATTAGTGCCTCCTTGGTAAGAATTACCACCTTTCCATTCGATCTTGCCTTTATCATCACTCTTCCATTCAGATTTGACTTTATCTTGCATAGAATTGTCAGATCTACTACTTTCTCCATAAGATCTACCTCTACCTCTTTGGAATCTACCACCTCTACCTCTTTGTCTTTGTTCATGCTTCTTTGCCAAGATCTCCTCAGCCTTCAAGGCATACTGGTATGCTTCTTCCACACTTTCCAACTTCACAAAACTTATCTCATCTTGAATTCCAGATCTCAATACATTAATGTACCTTGCAATTTTCTCAACATCATCATCCACATGTCTAGATCTGATATCCAATCTATAGAATTCTTCGATATATTCTTTCACAGTCATGTCCCTTTGTTTCAAATTTTGCATCTTTCTCAATAAGCTAACTTGGTAATCAGTAGGAAGGAATTTTTTCTTTACCTTGTTTACCATCTTTGGCCAAGTTCTTATCTTCTCCTTTACTCTCCTTTGTCCATTAGTTTGCAAGTGCTCCCACCATAATGATGCATGACCTTTTAGCCTAGTGACTGCAATCTTCACCTTTCTATTATCAGGAGTGTTTTCATATTCAAAGAACTTCTCCATATTAGAGATCCATTCCAGCATAGTATTTGTATCCAATTTCTCATCATAAGGAAAAACTTCTATAGTAGGCTTTGAATTTGCTCTAGACAATAATCGCAACAATCTTTCCTCATCTCGATCTTCTTCAAGTTCTGGATTATGGTTTGGTGTTGCTGCTTCATCATCACTTACATCTTCAAGATGTGCTCCTCTCCTCTGGGCTGTCTCCGCAGCATCTAATTTGGCTACAATTTGTCTTAACTGATCCAATATAGTGTTATCAACATTATTTCCTCTACCACAAACCATCTTTACAAATCAGGTTCCTGCAAGATCGTAACCCTCTACAAGTTATAGGTCAAATCCACAAATCTACCACCTTACAACTAGATCCAAATCAGGGTTCTACATGATCCAATCTCCATAAAGATGAACTTCAATCTTTGATACCAACTGATGCAGGCAAAGGATGAATAACTAGGGGCAAAGGCACACCCAACTATCCAAGCCACCCTACAAGAGTTAACACAATAGAAGAAAACATGAAGGAACAACACCAAGGAAAGAGAGAACAAGGATATATTTATTGATTCATCAAATATTCAGCATACATGCCTAGTTGTAAGGCCTTCTAGGTTATGGCCAATTACAAATGTACAAATTTTAGATCTCCAAATTAGCTTTTTAAATCCACATATCTCATTTTCTTTTGAACTCTCCCCAAAAATCTTCCCTAACCCTAAACCTAAACACCCTACTTATACTTGCCAAAATGGCTTACGAATAATTCTAGAACATAGAGAAACCACAATTCATCCCTCATCAAATATAATTAACTATACCAAAATTAAATGTGAGTAAAGTCGGCCCAATTGGGAACTAGGCAGAATGAACTAATATGCAGGATTACAAAGAAACCTAGGATGCTCCTGCATCACATTGTGTCACTACTCATTGACACTTTTGAGGTTTCAGGTGTTGGTGAAGATGTTGCCTTAGATTTTGTCAACATCTAACTTATTGCTTCCATAGTCTCACTTCTTATCTTGTCTTTCTCACCCACCATAAACAAAAATGGTCTTACTTTATTTCTTAATTAAGGTGCAAGATTATTCAATAATCTCTTGATTTCATCTTTGTCATCACTCTTGCATGTATTTCTTAGCATAGAATTTTGAAGTTCTAAATCTTCTTCTCTAGTTGATGCCTTCTTTTCTATGAGTTTTTCATAAACCTTCTGGTTCACTATGCCTTCAATATCCTTCAGTTTTAGATTGTTGGCTATTATGTATCTCATAGTAGAGATATCAATCTAATCTTTCTCAAAGTTATTATACAAATCAAATAACTTGTTCATCCGCACAAATTTTCCCTCATTAGCAATAGTTGAGCTTATCTTCTCTATCTTTAGCTTCTAGGGTTGTTGAGCTTTTCTTGCTAACTATTTTGATGTTGTTAGCTTCTCTATCTATTTGGCTTCCTATTTTATTCTTCTTCTTCACTGACTTCAACAATTTTCAATGTCTTTTGTCTCTTTCCTACTCTAGTGGCTTGTTGTTTGACCCTTTTAGTCTTGGTTGTCACCACTTCCACTAATCTCTTAGATTTTCTCTTTCATTCACTTGTCTGAACATTTGACACTGTTGCATACAAAATGCTCTATTCCAAAGATGTCTCTACAATAGATAGTGACAAAGGTTTCACATTCAATATACCTTGCTTCATGGTTTGTTTGATTGCTTGTGACTCACTCATAGTTGTACTAGTCTCTGATAAAGCTTTCTTCGTTATAGTTTCTATCTTCTTGTGAGATGCCTTCTATAATTTTATCCATTGTACATCTATCACTACTCATTATCTCTATGACTGATAAATATGGAAATCTTTTAAGTACATGGAAGAATATGTGATTGACCAGTGACTGAAATCTAAACACACCATTCTTAGTCTTTTTTATCTTTTCTAGGTTCTCAAGTAGTTGAGTTCTCAGAGTTTCATTGAGGTTAACTTGTTCCTTCTCTACACATGTCTTGTAGGCTACATAGATGAATCTGATTGATAATTCATCAATCTTTGAACTTGCACATACATAGTAGGCAATGATTCTACTCAAGAACATTACATCATCTTTATTAATGGTGCTGATCACCATGTCCTTTCCATTATACATTACTTTGGTATAACTCTCAACTTTCTTAACCATTTTCTCACCTATAGGTACACCACCTTGTTTACAAAGACCAATTACCTCATGAATAAGGTTGGTTGAGATATCAACTATACTATCTTACATTCATAGTTTTCTATCATGTATCCTACTTAATATGATTTGTGTCCACTCATCTATGTCCAATTCTTGGTAGAAATGATATTTGAATAGGTTTAGTTCCTTTAAGTGTTCAAATCTAGGTTTCACATTCATATCATGATTGAAAACTAATTCCATATCATTGTTCATATATTCACTCCCAATAGATTCAAACTTATTGGTAACATAACTTCTTATATCTTCCAAATATACTACATTGTTTGGAGTAATGGATAATGTTGAGTTAGGATTTCCTTCTATGGGTTTCACTAAAACAATCTTCAATTTTGGTCTCACCTCATTCTCAACATTGTGAACTACTAACATATCCATGCTTTTAACAAATATGAACTTTTATCAAATAAATTTTGCAAAAAATGATAAAATATTTCTTTCCAAAAATGGGGTTTTCTTTGAAGTTATCTTAACAAGTCACTTCTGAATCCTCTTTACTTCTCATGTATTCATAATGAAGTGAAAATCAAGTTTTTACTCCATTTATCCCATCAACTTGAACTTGCATCAATTGCATACTTTACAAACATGAAAAAGTTGTCAATTATATTTAAAATCAAATAACAACTCAAGATCATTACTATAGATTCCTCCCATCATGATAATCCTCCTCAAGATTTTGCTTCATGAAATTCTCTACAAAAACATAGCTTTCATCTTCTGCTATATAATTAACTTCTTTTGTAATATTAGTAACTCTCAATTTCTTCATAACTTGTTTAGATAAGCTCCAGATTGCAAGCATGCCTAGTTACCATTTCAACTTATCTCAATACACCTTTTCTCAACTTTGCTACCTCTAATTCGATCTATAAATGAAGTTTTCAAATTTTGGTATTGTAAAAAAGCTTAATTCAACTTAATTGAATCAAACTCAATAACTAACTTTGACCTTCCTGTCTCACCATCATCTAGCTTTTCTTTTGAGATCTCTAATCCTTTTACAAATGCCTCATTGAATTCTTGTCAAAGTTCACTGACTACATTTCTTTGTTCCTCATTGTTTTTGTTAGTTCTTATTTCTTTTCATGATTCCTTCTATCAATTCCAACGTTTCTTCCATCATTCCTTCTATTTCCAAAGTTTCTTCCATTGTTTCTTCTATCTCCAAAGTTTCTATGCATTCTACAATACTTTGTTGTATGTCCAAAGTTGTTGCATAATTGACATACTAGTGTTCTACTTCTAGGATTATGCTGGTCATTAGGTGCATGACAATTTTGAACTATGTGTCCAAAGTTGTTACACTTATAACACGTGATCTGTCTTCTATCTTCATAAGGTTTTCCTTCTCTCAATGTCCTTTCATTATATATTCTTCTATCTATAGGGTTAGTATTCCTAAAAATTCTACTATTCCTTCTATCATTATCATATTTAGACTTCCTACAATCAATTTATTTATGACACATACCATGACAATTATGAAAATAAAAGTCCTTAACATGATTAAATGACTTATTTGTACAATCTCTTTTTATATGAACTATTTTATTACATGAAAAACACTTACCTCTAAATTCATACTTAGTTTCCTTAGGAGATTTTGGTTGCTTTGGTCCATCCAATATTTCAACTTCCTTGTCGTGTCCAACTTTTTTAGGTTTATCAAAAGATTGACTGGATTCAATCTTATCATCAAATTTATATTTTTCTTTTGGATCTAATCTAATCTCAGGTTTCCTTGCAAACATGTTAAATACATAACCAATACCAGTCTTATCACAAGTAGTTCTCTATATTGACATTGAATCAGCAATCTTTTCTCTATTAGAATTGAGCTTCTCAAGTTGTTTCTTACATTGAGCTAATTCATCTTTCACAATGCTATTGTACTTATGAATTTTTTAATGATCTTCTTTCAACATTTCAAATTCAAATGTCTTCTTTGCAAAACTTTCTCTAAGATCCGCATTCTCATTCTTCAAATCACATTCAACTTTTCTAGGATCATTCCTCAAAGTCAACATCAGATTTGTAATCTTCAATTCATGCTTCAAGATCTTGTACTCTGTCTTTAGCTTTGAATAATCATCATCACTAGTTTTAGACTCAGTAAATTCAAGCTTGGATTTGAAATGTTCAATATTTTTCTTCAATTTTCCAATGTATGCTTTGGAGTCTTCATATCTATCCTTTATCTTATCTCTTTCTTCAGTAAGGATATCAATTTATTCAAGTTTTTTTTCAAGGTTCTTCATCAATTTTTCTATATCCATAGGGATCTTACTCAAGCTATTAAGTCTCTTCATAGTAATTGTACTCTGATGCTAATTGTTAGAAATAGGAATTATCGAGAGGGGGGGGGAGGTGAATTAGTAATCTACAAACTTTAGTCACCAACTGGATATTATTTCTTACTTTAAACCATAACTAACAAAGTAATAAAGTAATGTTGAATAGTAACAATAACCATACACAAATATAACTCATAACACCATATCTTGTTAACTAGGGAAACACTAGCCAAGGGAAAACCTTGGTGGGGATGATACCCACTAGATAATATATTGATATATAAGTTCCTTGTTAGAGGATGGACCCTATTAGGAGTCAATGAGAAAATTTAGTATAGAGAGTCCATATTAGGATACTTTGAATCCTTGTTAGGAGTTGTGGTACAATAGATGCAAGATGAGCCCACTACCCAAACATGCACTTCCAATTACAAGAAGAGGTCACTGCCCAAACAAGCAATTAGACTTTTGGAATATAGATTTTTTCTTAGTTTGATCTCAAATCTTGAAATAGTTTCACAAATTTTGCATAAATCACTTTCAAAAAAGTTCACATACAATTGCTCAATAGATCAATTCTAATTCTCATTGCAAGATGCCCTTTGCTTAAATACTATGGCTCTACACAAATTGCTACTAGGTAAACTAAGACCATAATACACTTTTCCAACTTAGAGTAAACATCTATGATATTGACCCTAATTGGACAAGTAATTATTTTGTAAACAAAATAATTCTTTCCTTTAATTTTGTTTTCCTATTTCTCTTAAAACATGAATATCTCTTTTTTATATAGTCTTTATTGACTTCCAAGGTTATACACGTCATCATCAACATGTATACTATATCTATCTAACTTCACTAGTCATAGTATGACATCAACAACAAGTTCCAAATAAAACAATACACTATTGTATATCAAATTCCATACTTGGACAATTTTTGAGTACCAAAAGCTAAGTATCTTTATTTCTGAGGTTTCTTGTATGCATGTACATCATGTGTTTCCATAAATGACAACAATTATATATCCTTATTAGCTAATTGTCAATATTTATTGTCAATATTATGTATAAAGTAATAAACCATAACTAACAAAGTAATAAAGTAATGTTGAACAGTAACAATAACCATACACAAATATAACTCATAACACCATATCTTGTTAACTAGGGAAACACTAGCCAAGGGAAAACCTTGGTGGGGATGATACCCACTAGATAATATATTGATATATAAGTTTCTTGTTAGAGGATGGACCCTATTAGGAGTCAATGAGAAAATTTAGTATAGAGAGTCCAGATTAGGATACTTTGAATCCTTGTTAGGAGTTGTGGTACAATAGATGCAAGATGAGCCCACTACCCAAACATGCACTTCCAATTACAAGAAGAGGTCACTGCCCAAACAAGCAATTAGACTTTTGGAATATAGATTTTTTCTCAGTTTGATCTCAAATCTTGAAATAGTTTCACAAATTTTGCATATATCACTTTCAAAAAAGTTCACATACAATTGCTCAATAGATCAATTCCAATTCTCATTGCAAGATGCCCTTTGCTTAAATACTATGGCTCTACACAAATTGCTACTAGGTCAACTAAGACCATAATACACTTTTCCAACTTAGAGTAAACATCTATGATATTGACCCTAATTGGACAAGTAATTATTTTGTAAACAAAACAATTCTTTCCTTTAATTTTGTTTTCCTATTTCTCTTAAAACATGAATATCTCTTTTTTGTATAGTCTATATTGACTTCCAAGGTTATACACGTCATCATCAACATGTTTACTATATCCATCTAACTTCACTAGTCATAGTATGACATCAAAAACAAGTTCCAAATAAAACAATACGCTATTGTATATCAAATTCCATACTTGGACAATTTTTGAGTACCAAAAGCTAAGTATCTTTATTTCTGAGGTTTCTTGTATGCATGTACATCATGTGTTTCCATAAATGACAACAATTATATATCCTTATTAGCTAATTGTCAATATTTATTGGGAAACATGTATTAATTCCTCTATCATATTGAAGACATTATTTTTATGATTAAACTCTATGGTTTTTTGGGGGTTCTTTAATGTATTTCCATGATGTTCTACATCATTATTGGTATCAGAGCTCAGCAAAACATTTTGGTTGAGTAGTGGTTTTTTTTTTTTTTTTTAGTGAAGTTTATGGTCGTAGGTGCACATTTAGTTGTTGTAGATTGGTGGACATGTTAGTCTAGTAAGAGGGCCATACAAGATGGTCCAAAAGCCTAAGAAGGAACTCCATTAGGTTTCCAAAAGACTTGGGGAGAAAGGCAAGAGAGGACTCTTGGGTGAGGCAAGTTGTTTGTGTATTATGCAACATGGATGAGTAAACTTATGATAGTTATAAAAAATTAGAAGAAGCCACTTAAAGTCCATTGATGGAATCATGTTTCTTGGATAGAAAGATTGGAAAAGACATCAAAGCTAGATGGAGGCAAAGAGGCAAAATTTATTTTTCACGTTATCACCACCACATTTACATGGCACGTGGAAATCTTTCAAGCTCGGGAGTATGGTGCAGGAGCACCTAGACATTATATAACTAAAAGAGATCATAATGGATATTTTAATGATTTATGTTCATTATTATATTTTTCAATTTCATTCCATGTAATGGAATCCAATTGAAAAGAAAAAATCTAACAAAAATGCAATGTTGTCCACATTGTCATAGTTAAGGTCCCAATTGGTTAAATATGTCAAAAGTTGTAAAATAACTCCTAAAAGGATAGTATGTTAGCATGAATACTGATGATACTACTTTGGGGGAGTATTCTAAGAATTTGGGAGTATTGACATGTTGCATTCATGACTGTGTTTTTTATCGATGTCAATATAGCATGGTTTCTATAAAGACTGGCTAAGAAGCAGACATAGATCTTGATGGCATGGAAAATTATTTGATTATTTGGTGAAGCACAATTATGGACATGTTTAGTAAAATTTCTTGATGATGTGATCAAGTGCATAGAGTCAAAGTTGAAGGTGTACAAAAGTTGTACCTAATTTACATAGAGAAATTCAGAGATAGAGTATTGGGAAAGTAGTTCTTGATGTTTATTGACTATCTTACATCTGAAATGTAATGAAGAGATGTGTAGTTAAGTAGTGATAGAGGAATGTTAGGTGGTGATTTCAGCAAGTGCACAGGCCCTAGTATTGCACATGTGAAGTTTTCTATAAACTATGAGATGACAATGCTATTGTAATCATAATTAATTAATTATCTTATTATAATTAATTGGAAAAGCCTCAAGACTGACTCAAGGAATTATTATTAAGATATGGTATACATGAAATATGTTTTACCTATTTGTAAGGTGTATCCATTATTGCAAGAAGTGCGAAGTGTGAAAAGAAGTAGAGTGTTTATTGAATGCGTGTAAGTGATCCAAAGGATTATTGGATGTGATATTTGTGATCTAGTTACAAGATCAAAAGGAGTAGAAGTCTAGTTGCCAAGATCGAGAAAAAGGAAAAATATAGTACCATTATACTATTCTAAAAGAAATAATATAGAGATTATTTGGACAATGGGTTCATTGGTCTTGCCCTTGAATCTATTTAGGTAGTGAGTCTAGCGGTCTTCCACAACTCCTAACAGGGTTGGAATCTCATAGCAAGGATTACAAGGCTCCTAATAGGGACTCATATGTACTAAATGTATCCATAGACTATTGAAAGCATGAATGTTGATGATATTTCTATGGGGTAGTATTGTAGAAACAAGATCAGATCATTATCATGATGATATATTACATTCATGGTTGTGTTTTTCATTGATGTCAACATAGCAATTTTCTATGGTATTTGATAGAAGAACAACATAAAGATCAAGTTGGTACAAACAAATCATTGAGTACGTTTAGTATCAAGGTTAAAGGGAGATACTACTAAGTGTCTATTATATGAAGATAATCTTATAAGTACAAGATATTAATTTTGGAAGAAGTTATGCAATATTTGGTGAAGATTATTCTAAGATAGAGTTTACAAAGGTATGTTCTAGTAAACTTTTTATCTCTTAGCAAAGTTGTTATTCTGAGAAGCCAAAGTTAAAAATGTGAAGAAGACATGTTAGTGATGACATGGCTAAGCTTTCTCATCATAATGTTACATGTATAGAAAGACATTCAACTTGCCAAGTAGAAGATTAATGTTATCACTAAGTGTAACATGTTCTTAATGTGGTCCTATAATAATTAATTAAGAAGGTGCAATAGTTAACTCAAGGATTTTTTTTATGGATTCAATATAAAGGAAAGACATTTTCCTTTATCATGAAGTATAGATATATGATGAATATTTTAGATGTGTAAATAATTGTAAGAAGCATGAAGAGAAGAATGTGAAGTTAATTAGAGCAAAGAAAATGTCAAGGAAACTTCGTTTCCAAGGTTTTATTGTGTGATCCAAAGTTGGATACTCGGATCCAAGGTTCTTGACCTAGGCTACAAGGTCTGATAGTATTTGATCTAGTTGATAGGACAAAGGAAAGAAGTTAAAGTACTATACATACAATTATTCTACAAGGAATAGTTGAGAGATCAGTTGGATAGTGAGTTCAGTGATCTTGCCCCAAAAGCTATTTGGACAATGGGTCCTTCTGTCTTCTACAACTCCTAATAGGGTTGGAATCTTCTAACAAGGATTCAAAGTCTCCTAATTGAGACTCATATGTACTAAATATTGTAGTAGATGCCTAATAGTGTCCATCTTCTAACAAGGAATATTTATATTAGTACATCATCTTGTGGGCATCATTCCCACTAGGTTTTCCCTCTAATCAAGGGTTTTCCTAGTTAACATATCTAGTGTAATTGTTTATTTGCATCTTGTTATGGTTGATATTTACTTTGGTTGAATGAATAAGATTGTTTAAGGTTAATAAATGTTTTAATTTTTTGCATAATTGATTCACCGCCCTCCGCCCCTCCCCAGTTATCTTGGTGGATTATTGTTTCTAACAATTAGTATCAAAGAATTAGGTCCTTGAAGATAAAATTTAAAAACTTTGGGAGATCCATGGAAAAAATGTTTAGGAAAGATAGTCCTACATCTGATAGAGGAAATTTCAACACCTTGATGATGGAAATTCTTGGTGAGTTATCAAATTTTTGTAAAGAGCAAAGCATTGAGTTTTTAGATCTAGAATCCTTCTATTGTATACAAGATAATAGAAGCACAAGAAAAGATAGATCTAGATCCAAAGAAGACATAAAGATAAAGGAAGGTATTGATCTACTTATGAAGAGAGAACCACAAGGTGTGAAAATTTTTGTTTGATGGACATGTAAAGAATTTGGTCATTTTCCAAGTAGATGTCCTAAGAGGATAAGAAAAACTAGAAAGAGCTTACTTTTTGATAAAGTTGAAGAGTTTAAAGCATGTATGGAAAGATCCTTAAAAGACTATGATAATAAGTCTAGATTGGTTAATGAAGAGCAAGCAATAGAAGAAATGGCTTTGAAGACTATTATGGAAAGTGAAAATGTGAGAGTTGATGAGAAATTTAGTATACAAGAAAAAATAGTTTATTACAATTCAGATGATGAGAATGTTATTACTAAACCAAGGAACGATGAAGTATTCCTTGAGACTAACAATGATTTGTAGACTAAAAGAGAGCTAAGGCAGGAACAATGCTTAGAACCTTTAATAGAGCTAAGAGTTGAGATAAAAACTCCTACTTTGAGTAAGAGTATGAAAAAGAATCATCCACCTAAGAAAATCATTGGAAGAATAGATAAAGGTGTGATGACAAGAAGTAGAATCAATGAAGAACTATGTTTGATATCACAAGTTGAACCTAAGAATGTAGATGAAGACTATAAGGATGACCATTGGAAGCAATCTATGAAAGAGGAATTAGATGAGATAGTAAAGAATGAGACATGGGAATTGGTCCCAAGACTAACATACAAGAATGTGATATGAACTAAATGGGTATTCAGGAACAAGATGAATGAACAAGGTGAAGTTGTAAGGAACAAAGCAGGATTGGTATATAAAAGTTACTCATAGCAACAAGGAATGGACTATGATGAGACCTATTCTATTGTGCCTATAATAGAAGAAGTATGGTTATCCTTAGCATATGCAACACATAAGAAATTTAAAGTGTGTCAGGTGGATGTCAAGTCAACATTTCTAAATGGAGAACTTGAAGAAGAGGTATACATAGAGTAGCCTAAAGGTTATCCTTTGATAGATGACAAGGACATAGTATGAAAAATGAAGAAAGTATTATATGGCTTGAAGCAAGAAACCATAACTTGGTATGCAATATTGGACAAGCATTTGACAAAGCTTGGATATAGAAAAGGTATGGCAAATAGTAATCTCTATTGGAAAGAAATTGATGATGGATTGATTATTTTGGTAATATTTGTTGATGATATAATATTTGGAGGAAATGATGATGAAAATGACAAGTTTACAAAATAAATAAAGAAGGAATTTGAAATGAGCATGATAGAAGAGATAAAATATTTTCTAGGATTACAAATTGTGTAGGACAAAGAAGGAATCTTTATTTTTTAGACTAAGTATTTGAAAGATTTACTAAAAGGGTTTGGTTTGGAAACATGTAAACCCATTGGAACACCTATTGTAACTGGACACAAGTTATCTACAAAGGATGAGACACCTACTATTGAGAAAAAGAAGTATAGAACTATGATTGGAGGATTGCAATATCTAACTCAAACGAGGCTTGATATAGCAAATGTAGTTGGAATTGTTACAAGATTCCAAGTTGATCCCAAAGAAGCCCATTATGAGACATTCAAAAGGAAATTTAGATTCTTGAAAGGAACACCAAAGCTTAGATTATGGTATGACAGATTTAATTATTTCACTCTAAATGCTTATATTGATGTTGATTGGGCAAGTAGTATGGATGACAGAAAGAGCACCAGTGGTGGACTTTCTAAGACTAAGCACATTTCTATCAAGTATCAAATTTTGAGAGAGAAATTTTTAGAAAAGGAAATTAGATTGGAGTATCTAAGTACTAAAGAGTAGATTGAAGATATCTTCACTAAGCCTCTTCCCAAAGAGAATTTTGAATATTTGCAAGGTATGCTAGGGGTTATGCCCTTTCCTACATTAGAGTAGATGATGAAAGAGTGCACCGGTATAGTGTAATAGAGTATTATTGTTTGTCTAGACTAAATGTTGATGCTTCATGTATGGAGGATTATCTATGATGGATAGAGTCATGTAGGACTCTTTTTGGATGTTTTTAAATAGTGTCTTTGGACACTTGAGCTAGTCAGAAATAGTTGTTGGTTGCTAAAACCTTTGACATTGATGTCAATGGGGGAGAACTTTAGCATGAAAAATAGGTTGGAGAAGTAAATAGGTTAGAGAATTTTAGCATAATGTAAAGCACATTGAGGTATATCAATTGGGGAGAATGATTGATGAAGAGAATTTGAAAAGAAAGATTAACAATCTTTTATAGTTGGTATTTTTGGAACTCGATGTTTTTCATCTATGTTGCCATCAATTCCAAAGGGGGAGATTGTTAGAAAAATGAATGTTGATGATATTATTATGGGGGAATATTGTAGAAAAATGATCATATCATTATCATGATGATATGTTACATTCATGACTATTTTTTTCATTTATGTCAACATAGTAGTTTTTTGTGGTATCTGACAAAAGAACAACAGAAAGATAAAGTTGGTATGGACATATCATTGAGTACATTCAGAAGAAAGGTTAAAGGGAGATACTACTAAGTGTCTAGTAAATGAAGCTAACCTTGGAAGCACAAGATATTAACACTAGAATAAGTTATGCAAGTTTTGGTGAAGACTATTCTGAGATAGAGTTTACAAAGGCATGTTCTCATAAACTTGTTATATCTCTTAGTAGAGTTGTTATTCTAAGTAGCCAAAGTTAAAGATGCAAAGAAGAAATGTTGGTGATGACATGGATAAGCTCTCTTGTCATAATGCTATGTGTATAGAAAGATATTCAAGTGACAAGGTGGAAGAGTAATGTGATCGCTAAGTGTAATGTGTTCTTAATGTGGTCCAATAATAATTAATTGAGGTGGTGTAATAGGCAACTCAAAGAATTTTTTTATGGATTTGATATAAAGGAAGGATAGATCATTGAGTACATTTAGTAGCAAGGTTAAAGGGAGATAATACTAAGTATCTAGTATATGAAGCTAGCCTCAGAAGCACAAGATATTAAGACTGGAAGAAGTTATGCAAGTTTTGGTGAAGGTTGTTCTGAGATAGAGTTTACAGAGGCATGTTCTAGTAAACTTGTTATATCTCTTAGTATATTTTTTATTCTAAGAAGCTGAATTTAAAGATGTGAAGAAGACATGTTGGCGATGACATGGCTAAGCTTTCTTGTCATAATGTTATGTGTATGGAAAGATATTCAAGTTGCAAGGTAGAAGACTAATGTGATCACTAAGTGTAATGTGTTTTGAATGTGGTCCAATAATAATTAACTGAGAAGGCATAATAGGCAACTCAAAGAATTGTTTTATGGATTTGATACAAAGCAAGGACATTTTCCTTTATCATGAAGTATGGATATATGATGAATATGTGAGATGTGTGAAAAATTGTAAGAAACAAAAAGAGCAGAATGCAAAGTTAAATAGAGCAGAGTGAAGGTGGAGGAAAATTCATTGCCAAAGTTTTATTGTGTGATATGCAGTTGGATAGCGAGTTCGGTGATCTTGTCCTAGAAGTTGTTTGGGCAATGGGTCATTTTGTCTTCTACAACTCCTAACAAGGTTGGGATCTTCTAACAAGGATTCAAAGTCTCCTACTAGGACTCATATGTACTAAATGTTGTAATAAACTCTTAAAAGGGTCCATCCTCTAACAAGGACTATCTATATTAGTACATCATCTTGTGGGCATCATTCCCACTGGGGTTTTTCCTATGATAAAGTTTTTCCCTAGTTAACATTTCTAGTGTAATTGTATATGTGCATCTTGTTTGATGCTATTTACTTTGGCTAAATGGATAATATTGTTTAAGGTTGATAAATGTTTTAATTATTGGATAATTGATTCAACCCCCCACTCTCTGTTATCTTGGTGGACTATTGTTCCTAACATAGACTCCTAACAAGTTCCATCCTCTAAAATGGAATATTTATATTAGTACATTATCTTGTGGGTAGCACCCCATCGAGCTTTTCCCTCTAATCAAGGGTTTCCCTAGTTAACATATCTAGTGTTATTGTATATGAGTATCTTGTTGTGGTTTCAATTTATATTATTGGGTGATCCCACAATAATGGGTTCCACTTTTTGGCCAATTTTGACACTAAAATCATTATTTTTGCAACAAACCTCACATTCGAGTGACTATATGTCTAAAACTATAAATAATTTCAAGATGATGTAAACTAGTAATTTTTAGTACTCTGTTCCTACTTTGTAACCATATTTTTTAATCTAAAAAAAGAATTGATTTATGTCAATTATTTCATCTCCTCCAAAAAGTAGTACATAATAAAATTCAATATTTTTAAAGAGTGACAATCCATTTGACACACATAACTTCTTTCTAGAAATGATAATGAAGTAATTCTTTTGGCATTAGATTTGTAACATCAATTTCTAGAGGATGCATTTGGTTTGATTCATAATTGTATAGTTTATGAAGTTTTGAAGTGACACCAATCATAATTCAGACATACGTTTGTTTTGACATATATAATTTGAAGTCAATTTATCATAAACTTGTTTTTTTCTTTTTTTGAATAGAAATCTATCTCAATAAGATATTTCTTACATATATTTCAAAAAAAAAATTCACCTAATTTACTAATTTTTCCAAAGTGTCAAAGTCGGTTGATGTTCAATAAACTCATATTTGAAAGTTTTAATGATTAAAATATGTATTACAATTATAGTAATTGGAAAGCTTGCTCTGAGTAGCACATTTTGACATTTTTTATTTTATAGTAGGAGATCATTCTTCTATAATTATGGGTGTCAAAAGAGCAAAACAAAATGAAGAAAAAGGGGGCAAAATTTTCTTAGTTTTGGGCATTCGCAACGAACATCATATTTTAAATGTTCGGTGTGAACATATGTTCACACCGAACATACAGGTTATAATTTTTTGGCTACTAGAAATTTAACAAGATATGTTCGTGTGAACATATGTATTTTACTATGTTTGTACGAACATTTAAAAAAAAAAAAACTTGATGCCAGCTTTCGACAAGAAGCTTAAACGTAGTTACAGTGACAAATACATTTGTACATCAAAATTTTTATATGATTATTGCACAAAATTTATCTTGAGGAAAGGGGTAATTTTTTATTTTATTTTTATAATGGGAAACAAGAAAGGAAGGCAAAGAAAATATGCAAGAAAGAGATCTAATGAAGCAGAACAAAGAAATCTTTAGAAGACAACACGTTATCATCGATTAAACAAGGTGAAGGAAATGTTGAAGAAGGCTCAATAGAAGTAGAAGAAGTGCATATGGGAGAGAGGTCAGGAACACTCCCTGCGAAATATCAAACAATGAATGTTGATGAAGGCTCAAGATCACTCCCTATAGAGGTTCAAATAACAAAAGTCAGAGAAGGGTCATAATCTTTCCCTGTAGAATCTCAAACAATGGATGTTGGAGAAGGCTCAAGATCACTCCCTATAGAAATTCTAGTAACAAAAGTCAAAGAAGGGTCAGGATTAGGTGCAAGAACTAGTATGGATGAACTCCTAAATATTTCCCAATCTGTAAAGAATGCTATTTCTCCAAAAAAATTAGATCATTTACTTAAAATGGATGTGGATAAATTGAGAAGACTTGCAACTAGTGTCAAACCATTAAGTTTGTCTAAGAAAAGGTCAATGAATAAGAAGATAAAGGAAATTATGACTCAATTTGATAACACTGAAACACTTAAACAAGCTCAGTTACTTTCACTTTTGCTTACACAAAATAAGTGACAAGAGGCATTGAGATTGTTAGGTGTAGACACAACATCAACGAAGAGAAGATTTTCTAGCATGCAAATTGATCTGATTGAAAATGTTAAACAAGTTTTGAGAAACATAGGAAAACGATCTTAAACTAAAGATAAGTTTGTGGAAAGAAAAGTGATGTTGATGTCTGTTGTAAATAAGAATATGACCCAAAATAGACAAATATCTTCTATTTTGTCTGAAATGGGTTTTAGTAGGAAAAAAATGAGAAAATATGTTAAGAGAAGATTAATTGTGGATGATAGTACTATGGAGGGCAATTGGGCAATCATGTGTAGAGCACCTCATTCTAATAGGATTGAAGAGTCCTTAAGAAATTTAGTCATATCATTTTTTATTGATAACACTCATCCTTCGTTGAATAGTAGATTTGTTATCAGGCATAGGATTGCATCTAGTCAATGTGAACATCACATAAAACATTGGTTGGATAGAACACAACATGAGTTATATGTGTCATTTTGTAGTGAACATCCTAGTGTAAAAGTTGGGCAAACATTGTTTGAAAAATAGAAGCCATACTTTGTGAGCTCAAACAAAGTGTTTGAAACATGTTGTTGTCATCATCATATTGAATTTGATCTCCACTATCAGGTATTTTGAAAGTTTGTAGAAGACACATATGGTTTTCATGCTGCTCCTCCTAGTAGGAGAAGTGAGTTTATATCATCCATTTTATGTGACAAAATAGATGATCTAACTGGTCAAATAAATTGCATCAAAGGATTATGTGAACATGTCATGAATTGGCTCTATTTCCTTTGAAAATTGAAAATATTGATGCAACAAAAAAATTGAATTGCAAAAGTTACAAGTATGTCAAGAATGAAACAAAGTTGGGAAAAGAGAAAAAAGGGTTGGAATATGTTGAAGATGAGTTACCTATTCTAACATTTATGAACAAATTTAAGAATTTTATTCAACCTTATATTCATCACGTATTTTTTGCAAAGTGGCAAGCACAAAAGCTTCAAACTTTGAGAGATAATTTCCCACTTGGAACAATTGTATTAGTTGTTGATTTTGCAGAGAACTATTCCTTTGTTCATCATAAAGCAATTCAATCAAATTATTACTTTTCTAGCAGGTCACTATTATGGTACATGTTTGTTATAGACATGCACAGTTAGATTTGGATGGTGTTCAGAGTACAGTTCAAGCATGAGTAATCAAAAACAAATATCATTTCTATATAAGTGATGATAAAGAAGATGACATTCACTATGTTGAACAATGCTTCAATATCTTCTTTTCTTATTTAAAAGAAAGAAAAATAAATGTTGATAAACATTATGTTTGGTCTGATGGATGTGCTGCATAGTTCAAATCATCTAGACCATTTTATGCATTATGTAGATATCATCGCAATGAGAATATAAAACACATATGGAATTTCTTCGGGAGTGGTCATGGAAAAGGTGAACATGATGGTGTTGGAGCTTACATCAAATGTGCTCTGTGAAAATATCAAATGAATTATCAGGGAGTTTGTGTAAATGATGCACATGATGTTGTTGAATGGTGTAAGACACATTTTGCATTAGATGAGGTTGGGACATCATCAACAACGAGTTGATAGGTACCATATAGAGTCTTTTGGGAGATAATAGGTATGGATGTGTACATACATTTAATTTTTATGCAATTAAGCTATTAAATTTTATTGTTGAGTTTTATTTTTCATTTCATTGAAGTTTAAATTTAATTTGTCCATATTTTCAATTTAACAAACTTTCAGGTGTTAATAGAAAAAACATGCATGGTAGCAAGAGGATAGAAAACACACATTCCTTACATTTAGTCATGAGTACAGATAATTGCAACTGGACATTGAAGACAAGAGAATATTCATGTTTTTGTAACAATTGCATTGATGAAGATTATGAAGAATGTATCAATCAAGCACATGGATATATAGGTGGATGGATTTCGGTACCACTTGATGTTATTGATACATTTGATAAAGATGATGAAAATTTTGATGATATTCCATTGATTTCTAATGATTATGATCATATCTTCGGATTGGTAAAAGTGGGTAAGTATCATAAAAACTAATTTGAATAATTATCAATTTGAACTATCTTATATATGTACTTTACACATACACATGTATACTTGTTATGTAGGAGATAGCTTTGCAGTGATTGATGAGCTTGGAAATTATGAAGGTGTCAGTTATTATTTATTGTGATGTACTACAGAGAGGACAAAGTTATATGACCCTAAAGAAAGTGATGGAATGATGTTCCCCATAGGTAACTTTATATATATCTATGTGTGTGTGTGTGTGTGTGTAAATTTCTATTTATCAAATTTTAAAATACTCAACTTTGTGGTGCAAGTTCTATTGTGATAGAGGGAACATATTTGAAGCAAGACAAAATAGTCCAACATGGCATACACTTTGTTGATTATCGACCTAACAACAAGGTTTTACAACACATCCACTTGATCGTTGCTACCAAGCTTTGTCTACATCCAGTCAAAGTTAAGTGTGCACATCGCAAGTGGAGACTAGACAATGAAGATCATGAGAAGATATTACATGTTATAAGTGTAAATCATGGTTGAACTAACATTTGAGATTTATTTTATAATAATTTGAACATCAACTTCTTTTCAAACTATTGAATTTCATCTTGAATTAAATGTATTTTTAATTGTATGATCGTAGTCTTAGTTATCATTAGTTTATTAAAAAACTATATAAATTAATAATATTAATTGTACCATGGATGAATTTAATAATTTAACAACTTGATATAAATAGGCTGAGTTAGTTCAAACTTACATAATCAAATTATCTATAGATATGTATCAAAAATAATTTAATATGTTACAATTCTTAAATATCAACTTCTTTTCAAACTATTGAATTTCATCTTGAATTAAATGTGTTTTTAATTGTACGATCATAAATTCTTAATTATCATTAGTTTATTAAAAAACTATATAATTTAATAATAAATTAATTGTACCATGGATGAATTTAATAATTTAACAACTTGACAAAAATAGGCTAAGTTAGTTCGAACTTACATAATCATTATCTATAGATATGTATCAAAAATAATTTAATATGTTACAATTCTTAAATATCAATTTCTTTTGAAACTGTTGAATTTCATCTCAAATTAAATGTGTTTTTAATTGTATGATCATAAGTTCTTAATTATCATTAGTTTATTAAAAAATTATATAATTTAATAATAAATTAATTGTGCCATGGATGAATTTAATAATTTAACAACTTGATATAAATAGGATAAGTTAGTTCAAACTTTAAACATAATTATTATCTATAGATATGCATAAAAAATAATTTAATACATGTTACAATTCTTAAATATCAACTTCTTTTCAAACTATTGAATTTCATCTTGTATTAAATGTGCTTTTAATTGTACGATCATAAGTTCTTAATTATCATTAGTTTATTAAAAAACTATATAATTTAATAATAATTTAATTGTACCATGGATAAATTTAATAATTTAAATTCATTTATCAACTTTTTTTCAAACTATTGAATTTCATAAGTGAATTAAATGTGTTTTTAAAATTGTACGATCATCTGAAGATCATGTTATATAGCTATAATACAAAAAAAAAATACACATATACATGTCTCAAGAATAAACATCTACAAATCTAATATATCGAGCTACAACTGAAATGCATACAAATGCAAATTGTAAATCTCAAATAAATACATGTATGTAGCAAAATATAAAAAGTCATATATACATGTGACAATCTAACTATTGAAGTACTCAATAATCAAATAAATAGTGAAACATATGTATACATGTATGTCATCAAGGTACTAAAATACACATATGTGTATGTAAACTATCTCCAATATATAAATGCATCAAAAAATGTATAAAGATCTACTACTAGAGGGACCCCTCAAGATGCATACGAACAAAATGATCCTCTGATCGAGTCTCCTATACATCCTCCCACTGAGGTGCATCAACCAAGCCCTACAAGTATATATGTACATATACATACATTATAGTTCTATCTAAACATATATATATATATATATATATACATGTACATGTACATTCAAATTAAATACAAACTTGCATATATATATATATATATATATATATATATATATATATATATATATATATATCTACTTTGAAACACTTAAATAACTTTAAACAAACTATTTAAAACTCAAGTACCTGAGCACTACTAATTGCCTCAATAGAATCATCTCTCTCGCATACATGAAGCCTTAAACTAGCACTACATGTAACCATGTGCTCAGTGACTTGTGCCTACATGATTTAGTATATTTATTTAGATTAAATTAAATATATAGATATATATCTGAACTAAATTTTTTAATTTCATATATATTTAAAATTCAAAAAAAATTATAGATGTACTTGGGTCTCTAGAGGTGGAAGATGATCAACAAACTCCATCATATCATCTATCGATGTGCTTGAACCTGAAACTCTAACACTTATTGAACCACCCTCAACAGTGTCGTGTCCAATTGCTAGTAAATCTAAGTGAAGTGGACTATGTAACTGGCTGGGTAATGATGTAGAATTAGTGCTGCTAGGTCATCTAAACAATAGGTAGTCCATGTATGATGAAATACCCAAGGTTGAACTAGTATCAATCTTAGATAGGCCTTGCAACTGCTCACCAAAATCATCAAGACCCTCAACTATGATTTGGACATCGCCAACTCATATGCCTGAGTCATCTGTAAAGTGTCATGAGCCTGGTGCTGAATGCTATGAGATATGCACAGGTGTATCATTTGTCACTAGTGTGGCAGCCTATGTCTGTGGAACTACGTTGGGGCTCTAATGATGTCTAACAACATCCATCACTAAGTGAACTAGAATCCCTTGTGTATCAGAAATATAACTGATAATGTGCAACATATCCTCCAAAAAATACAATGCCAAATCTTGTGTATGATGTCTTGAAAGACCATGAACATCACCTGGTAGTGGTAGCCCAACAGCTCTATATGCATTATCAGAGGTGCCTGAAGTGTTACTAGATGCCTGTGAAGATGGTTGACCAGGTGGACAAGGATGTCAACTATGAATATAATGACCAAAAGAATCAGATGTAATACTAGTGGCCACAGATGTAATGTGTCCAATAGTTTCAATTGCTCCCCTCTAAGAAGCAATGACAACTCTATCTACAATAGACGCATGTGCTAGAGTCATGGGAGGTAGTCTCTATCCAAAAAACTATCTAACATCTCGAGGCAGTAGACAATGTGCACTTCGATACTGGTCATGATCTGTGATTTGACCATGCCCCTATCTGCAATAATCAAGAATATCCAAGTAGTTGATGTTGAGCCCCAGAGGAAACTCAATGTACAATTGTTGTGCAAAATAAAGAGATATTTAGTCGTTATTAGGATAACGACCATGTGCAGCTAAAAACTAAGGATAGATCATGCTAGCAATAACAGGGTCTATGCATCGTGTGACTTGGTAACCTCTCACCCTACCCTATGTTCCCTCATATCCTAGAAAGAGCTCTCTTTTGATGACATCATTGGGGGCCACCCTCTTGACATCATCAAAATATGCATCTCTTGAAATCTCAGCCCTAAGCTCCCTAGATATGGAAGCTAATATGTTATGAGTAAATGAATGGTGAGCTCTAAATCTAGCTGTCAGATCCAATAAACTCCTACATATCATAACACATATGTCTCTATAAAGACCATCATCATAGGACAATATAGATTGTTGTACTCTAGCAACCTCCTTCTCTAAAAATGCAATTAAAGCATCGATATTGATGCATGGAGGTGGTGTAGCAAGACCTCTAGTAAGAGCTGTAGGTGCAACCTGTAAGGAAACATGGCAACAAAGAATATAACCGTTTCCACATAACCCATAATAAATCTAAAATAAACACGAAATTAAAATCCACATGCAAGAGAATAGACAACATACCCACAAAATTGTGACACAAGATATACCCTGGAAAACCCTCATTGAGGGAAAAACCCAACCTCCAAAAGCATCCATCACCATGTATCATTCAGCGAAAAATGACATTGCCATACAACCATGGAAGCCTTCATGGCCATAGCCACAACCGAGCAAACTATGTGAACAAGCATGAATCCACACATCCCATACCATGCTTTCAACCTTCACAAATGCTCCCTTGGCTAACCTGTCAAGCCTTGTCCCGCTCGACTCTTGCCTTTTGTCTTCTCCTTGTCACTCTTTCTATTTTATCTCTCTACAACAACTACCCTTGTGGCTGCTTATATAGTAGCAAGTCCCACAAAACCACCAAGTGGTATTACATAAACCATGTGCTAAAACCATGTGCTACCTAACCCACTGACCCCACATTTAATATTGGGCATTTAATTCTTTTCCCCAATATTAAATAATTACATGAAATATTTTCACAATGTTACAATACAACTCATCAAGAATATTCCATGAGAATCTTTACATGTTTCATGTCCATCTAGGCACAACATTACATAATAAAATAAAATAATAAAATATAACAAAATTATGCAATGTGTGCAACACCCATTATCTCAACACAACCTGACCTAGAACAAGAGCCACACTAGGACCGACACCATCTAGAGCCGCACCAGGAGCTGCACTATGAGCCAAAACATGAGCCACATGATGAGCCCTACCTCGAGGTACACCATGAGCCCCACCACAAGCTATAGCATGAGCCCCACCACAAGCAACATGATGAGCTGTAGGAGGAGCCGGAATAGGAACTACATTAGGCACTGCAATAGGAACCGTATCAATTTGTGTCATAGCAGTGGCTGCAGCAAGAACTGCATTAGGTTCGACACCAAGAGCCATAGCAAGTTGATCGTGTGAAGCCATATCTGTAGAAATGTATGAAGAGCTAAATTGTCCACTGTACACACAATTTTTTATATTTAATTAAAATGTATACATGTAATTGAACATACATCACACATGTCTAGATAATCTATACAACATGTACATATACATATGATCTGATAAAATTTTAAAAATATATATGATTGAATGCACATATACATACATGCATGAGAACTTTAGAGTTAGAGACATACATACATACATATATACATACATGTGATAATTTAAGTAAATTCATTTTTTTAAGACATCACGTGTGGTGTCACAAAGGTTGTCACATGTGAATCCTTCTAAATTTAGTCTTTAAATGTGTAATTTAGTCTCTAAATTGTAATTAATTATAAATTTAGTCTTATTTTATCCCCTAGATCAAATATTTGGAGCTGTTAAATTCTAAAATATATACATAATAGTTTTCCTATTTTATAACTTTTGATTACTAATTGTATAAGAAATATAAAGGGTTCATCTTATTAGATATTTAAGTAATATGTTTTTATAATTTTTTAAGAAATGCAATTCAAAACATTGAAAGTTATACATAAGACCTTGATTCAAGTTTTCTAGATTAAAATACATTAATATATTATGGTCCATTGTGTTATTTCTATAAGGAATTTTAATCATATAGTTTATCAGTCAATTGAGCATTGACCATGTTTCAAGACTAGTGATTCACATTCAAATCCATTTCTCACGAGAATGTCTTCTAAGTTTATCAATATTATGACATATTTTCAAAAGATTTTCTATATTTCATTTAACAATAATTTATTCAAAATAAACTTTCAAACATGAAAATGTGTTAAATTAACTATATATATTTACTTATTATTAATTAAAAATTAGCTAAGTCTACCAAGTACACTTAAAATACATTATTATATATTATGACATTGCACGTCATTTCTATAAGGAAAATATAGAAAATCTAGCTAATTTAACACATTTTTTTTAATAATAAGTAAATATAATAAGTAAACATATATTTTCTATATTTCATTTAACAATAATTTATTCAAAATAAACTTTCAATCATATAATAAGAAAGTTCAATAATATATTTACTTATTATTAATTAAAAATGTGTTAAATTAATTAGCTAGATTTTCTATATTTTCCTCAAATAGAAATAACACAATGTTGAAAAATATATAATAATGTATTTTAATGTGTGTTGTTTTCAAATATGTGAAAATAGTATCATTTGATGAAAAAGATGTTGTAAATTATAATTTAGATTTATGAAATAAAAAATGCATGTGCACTCATTTTTTTATCATACTAATTTTTTAACCACATGTATCTCCAAATTTTCATATAGATGTTCAAGTTTAGGTTATCTCGAGGAAAAAAAATGTCAACTTTTGACACCTTTTTTAATACCTTATTTTCAAGCTTTTATCCAAACTAGTTTTTAAATCATTTACAAGAATCTCAATTGATCTTTTATCATGAGATATGTTGTCCAAGGTCTAATTTTTTATTAATTTTTCTACTAAGGTTCAAACAACCTCTAGGCTTTTATGATTTTGGTCATTATGATTCAAATTGAGCTTTTGTTAGGATTCAAATTAGGGTATGGTTATCATGAATGTTAGGGTTGGGTTAACTTAGGTTATGGTTATAGTTTAGATTATATTAATATAGTTAGGGTTAAAATAGGGATATATTAGTTTAATTAATGTTATGATTTAAGGAAAATTAAGGTTAGAGTTAAGGTTAGCAAGTAGGATAAGGTGCAAATTAGAGGGAAAGTCTTTGATAAATATAGTTAGGGTTGAAAATAACTTTAAAGTTGAGAGTTTGGTTATGGTTAGAGTTAATTTAATGTTAGGATTTTATTATGGGGGGTATTATTAGAGTTCAATTAGGGTAATAAATTATTTATATTACTCTTAAAGGATAATGTTGAGGTTTAGGTTTCAAGTTGGGTTGTAACATAGATAATTTAAAACAAGGGTCATACTTCATGTACATGTACATGTGTTTATGTATGCATGTATCTCTTGAATGTAATATTATAATTTAGGATTAGGGTTAACTTGTTTTAATTTTATGTAAGTTAGGCCTCAATTAGGTTTTGAAATAGGGTTTTAGTGTAAGGGTTTTAATTAGGCTCAATTTTAGGGTATGATTTAGGATAGGTTATGACATTGTTAGGGTTTATACGAGTATTTAATTTAGCATTATTTAGGGGTTAATATTAAGGTCCACATGTGGTTAAGAATTTAGGATAAGGGTTTAGCATATGAAGTTTATGATTTGGTTCAAGATTATGATTTAGGGTAAATTATCATTTATAATATAAGGGTTTAGAAATTAAATTTTAAGATCAAGGTTCTAGGGTTAGGGTTTGGTTAGGGTTAGGGTTTGGATAATTATTTTAGTTAAGATTTAGGGTTAGATTTAGGATTATGGTTAGGGCTATGATTTAGGATTGAGACCATGAAATTAGGGTTAGGATCATGGTTAGAGGTTAGGAGTACAAATTATAGTCTATCAATTAGCATTAGTATTAGGCTTTAGCATTTATGATTTAGGGTTATAGTTATGAGTAGGGTTAGGGTATGGGTTTACATTTCTATTAGTATTATTTATATAGGGTTAAAGGATATGAGTTGACATTGCTATTAGTATTATTTTTAGGGTTATGGTTTGTATTGATCAGGGTTTAAATTTATGGATAGGATTATGATTAGGACTAATAATTTAGGATAAGGGTTGGGGCTTATCATATAGTATAAGGTTTTACCATATAATTTACGATTAGGGTTAGAATTATGGTTTAAATAGTATACTTAAAATTAGTTTATAGCTTTTACAATTAGAGTTTAGCATTTAAATTTAACATTTTAGATCTTAGTATACAAAGATTAGGGTTTAGTATTTAGGGTCATGGTTTAACATTTATGATTTATGATTATGATTAGGGTTCTCTAGTTATGGGTTTACATCATATTGTTAGAAGTATGGTTAGAGGGTTAGGATTTGTATTAGGGATTTAAGATTTTGTATGATGGTTTTAACACAGTTTTAATATTTATAATTAAAGTTAGGATCAGGTATTATGATTTACTATTTAATGTTGGGGTTTATCATTTAGGTCTATGGTTCAAATTGAGATTTAGGAGTTATGTTTGAGCATCTAAGATTAGGGTTTAAAATTTATGATTAGGGTTTTGCAGTTAGGATTATGACCAAGTTTAGTATTTAGGACTATTGTTTAGCGTTAAGGTTTAAGAGTTAAAATTTAAGTTATAATATATAATCTTTACATGTTAGATTATATGATGTACATTTTTTATGTTTTTATATAATCAAGTTATGTTCTTATAATTAAATTTTATTAATCAAATGTTGTAACATGTATTCTTCTAAAGGTCATACGCATTCTAAGTTATATGCTCTTATGTATGTATGTATGTTATATTCTTACCTATAGTGCAAATTAATCTACATTCTTATATATGTATAATTTAGGATCTCCCCTTAAGACATGTCATTGAATTATATAGTTAATTATATACTTAGATTAAGGCATTAAAAATAATAACATATACATAAACATGAATATTGAAAACATACACATGTCTATTTTAAACATGAAAATATTTACATGTACATTTATGAAATAAAATATACATTAATCTACATTCTTATGCATAATTTAGGATCTCCCCTTAAGACATGGCATTAAATATAGTTAATTACACTTAGTTATAAGACAAATTAAGATCAATAGTTAACATATGTACATATAAAAATGTGAATTTATTGAAAATATGCACATGGACCTACTTTTAACCATGAACAAATATACATACATCTATGATCAAAATAAAAAATACATTTTAATCTACATTCTTACATGTATAATTTAGGATCTGGACCCTTAAGACATGTCATTTTATTACACTTCTAAGATTAAGACATTAAGATGAATTTGACATATACATATAAACATGAATATTGAAAAGATACATGTCTACATTTAACACGCACACACACATATGAAATAAAATATATATATTTTAAGCTGCAAATTCTTATGTATAATTTAGGATCTCCCCTTTAGATGTATGCCATTAAATATAGTTAATTACACAGTTTAGATTAAGGTGCATAAAGATGAATAACATACACATAAACATGAATAAGGCATTAAGATGAATAACATATACATAAACATGAATAAAACATTTACATAAACATAAAAGATTAAGATGTATTAAAAAATCAATAACACATGTACATTAACATTAATAAATTTATATGAATATTGAAAATATTTTTTTAAATTTTATTTTCTACACTATTGTTTTGTGAGGCCTCGCCCCGACCCTTCATAGCCTTAGTTGTTACTCTATCATTTTGATACTCACGACTCGAGATGTCGAGACATTATCAGATACTTGAACATATTATATTATTTCATGCTGTGTGATGTTACTTCTAGATATTTGATGTTCGTCATTTAAGGTGTTAGGTATATGTTTGTTGATGAAGTGAGTAAAATGTAGGATTAATACATTGATTTTTGGAATCTTTATGATTAAGAATTAAGTAGGATGAAGAAACCCTTATTGATGTACGTTTTAATTTATGTGATTCCTGATACGTATATATACATATGTACATGTGATTTTACAGGACCACTAATATGTGCAATGAGTGTGTAGATATTTTAGCCTAAGAAACCGACGGATGAATAGAACTGATCTCTATGTGTTAATTTTTGAAACCTTGCTATTCATAATTCAAGTATTGTATTGTGAGGTGTATGTATGTATCTCTCTATGTTTAGTGAATGTTAATGTTCGTAACTATGTTCCGTTAGTGTCGCTTGACACTTGTAAATTGGTTATGTTCTTCAGTATGTTGATTAGGGTTAGTTGTGTAACCTTTGGACCCAAGTTGGTTTAAGTTAGTGTTAGTTTGCTATTTGGTTCTTAATCGAGGTTAGCCACCCTTAATCTAGATTAGTGCTTAATCTGCATTGTTAGAGTTGTTAGATGGTCCTATTTTTTTTTCCTAGATTTTTTTTTACTCTAAACCTTTTTCCTAAGGCTTAAAACATGAAATTATTATACCCAAAGGGTAGGGGTATGGGTTAGGGGTCTTTTCCAACCCCTAAGCCCCTTTTTTTGACTTTTGAGGCCACTCAAAAAGTCTCATTTTGCCTTTGTGCGAAAATTGACCATGGCTATCATGAGTTGCCTCACCTCACCTCCATTTAGTGTTTAACCATGGTGTGGGTTGAGTTAGGAGTTTCTAGAATTGTAAGTGGCTGGGAGAAGTTATTGATCCTTTTGGTGGTTGAGTTTGAGGCTTATTTAGAGGCCTTTCTTGGACTAGTGGAGGTTGTTACCCAATCTCTACATTTAGAGAGGAGTTCTTGAAGATTGAAGCAAGGAAAGGGAAACTCTACTCAAACTTGTTCATTTCCATTACCTTTTGTGAAGGTAGGAAATCCTCATCTCCCTTGTTTAGTTTCCATGTTTGTTTCATGCTTATGCTACCTTGTTGTTGTTTCAATGTTTGTATGTTTGTGGGTATGTTGGGAAGCTTTGAAAACTATGTTATTTTTGAATGATTTCCTTTCATGTTTATGTTTTCAATTTTGAGATTTTTCTTGCATGGGTGTTTTGGTATTACGCACCCTTAGAGAGGGCAGAAGTGACCAATTTTGGGAAAGGTCTATTTAGTCAGACTCCAACCAGTGTAGAGTCTCTTCTCAGGATGAGAAGAGGGAGAAAGGGTAGGGTGTTATGGGCCCCTACTTGTCAGCACAAACCTTGTATGATTTTGGTATGTTGAAATAGAAGAACAAAAGTTCTTAGTTTATAGCCCCAATTGGGCATCTGTTTGGTGTTGTGCTTGACTTCTCCTGGTTGGAAGAATCCACCTTTCCCTAGTGTTGATTCATTGTGAATCATATTGTGAAAACGATGTATGAATATGCATGTTTGATTGTCTCTTGGTTATGCTTGGTTGTCACCCGATCAGATTATGTTTCCTCCATGGTTCTAGAAATGTGTTGTAGAAAATGTTATGAATCCCTTGATGAGGGTCATCAAGAAAATTCAATTATATTGTTGAAATTTGGGATTGATATCCTATGTAAATTGGTATTTCAAACTTTGTTAGATTGGAAATGAAGCCGGGTTTTCTTCCTGGTTCTTTCCCGGCTGAGCCTTTGAATCAGGTTTGCCAATAAAATTGGTGTTTGAGCATATTTGGTTATCATGTGTTTTAATCGTGATTTAAATTTAGATGGATGCACATCAAAATAGGATGGAATTGATGTTGATTAAATTTGGCAAAAAAAATCTTAAGGTTTCTTGTATGTTGATAATGAAAATTACGATCATGCATGTAGATTTAGTTTTCATGATTATTTGAATCAAATAAGTATTGCATTATTGAATAAAATGGATAATTCATATTCTTGGTATGTTAAGGTCAAATTATTCCAATTTAAGTCATATAGGAGATCAAATGATTTTGGTATCAATGTTTTAAATCTATTCAAAAAAATACACCAAAATATATATATATACTTGCCTTGCAAACCTTACTTAGAAAATTTTTGTTAAAAATGGGTTTCAAGAGAGTAAAAACTCTCTACCTTTTGTATGGGGAAAACAATTTAATTGCCCTTTGAAACAGAGAATATTCTCTTTTAAATCAATTGTAAAGTTTTGAAAATTAAAACTAAATTGATATTGATATTTAAAAAGAAAAAAAAATGTGTATAATATAATTTGAAACTAAATATCTATATTGCTACCCATAAAACTTTTTGTAATTAATACTTTTCCATCTTCCTTGGGTGGACGTCAGATTTGATCTATATTTAAAAAGTTATATTGTTTTTACCAAAGTCAAGGATGGTTGTTTTAGGGTGACATCACCCCTGTACCATCACCCTGTACCCCATTCATTCTTTGTGCAGTGGTTAAATTCTTTTGGTATGCATTGGGTTTTACCTTAAATGTGATGAGACTACATGTAGTTTATGTTAATTTTTTTCCCACTTGTCCTTGGATCGCTCCCACCTTGGTCAACACAGTATTGGGTAGTGCGCCATTTTGGGAATGCACTGGAGTTTGTGTTAAGTTGTGGCTTGTGTAAGGTTGGGGGTGGGTAGTTTGGGAAAGCAGTAGAGTTAGGGGGTTAGTTGTTAGGTAGTATTAAATTTTAGTATTAGTTTTTAGTTGTAGTTTAGGTTAGTTAATATGTTATCTTAGTTTAGTTTTAGATTAGTTTATTTGTTAATAATTTTAGTTAGATTAAGAGTAAGTTGTGTGTTATAGTGTTTAGTTTAGTTTTTTTTTTAAATTAAATTAGTTTAAGTTTTAGCATTTGTTTTGTTATGAATTAGATAGTTGTCATTTAGATATAGTTTTGTATTATAATGTATGTTAGTTTTTACTTTGTCATTAGTTTTTAGTTAGTTGTTATAGGTTTTGTTTAATTTTTAAATTAATATAGTTTTATTTTAAGTGAAGTTAGTTAGTTAGTTTCATAATGTAACTAAGTTGTTATTAGTAGTTAGTTAAATTTATTTTAAATTGGGAGATAGTATGAGTTAGCATGTTAGTTTCAAATAGGTTTTAATTTATTAAAATTGTTTTAGTTAGTAGTATATATTATGTTTTATCGTTACATTATGTTATTGATTAAATTTTTATGACTTTTGAATTAGTTAAATTTAATGTAATTTAGTTAGTTTTATCATTAATGTTAATTTAATCTAAGTATAGATAGTAGTGTTTCGTTTTAATTGTTATAATCGTTTTAGTCTATCCTAATTAAATAAAGTATAGAAGGGTTGATTGTCTTTTTGAAATAAGTTTAAATGGGGAATTTGTTTAATTAATTTTCTTTTCATATACATTGTTATTTAAGTAAATTTTTCATATCATTATAAGTTAATGTAATATCACAAACTTTTGTCTATATCAACTTAATAATGAGAGTAGTAATTTAGCAATGTCAAGAACCTATACCTAAAACTATGAGCATAACTTTATCATCTTTGTGCATTTTTATTATATTTATCCAAAAAAAATTAATGTGTGTTTGTGCCCTTGGGGTTTGGGCATGACATGTTTTTTTAATATTTTTAAATATTTTTCTAATGTTTTCTAATAATCAAGACTAATGTTTTTAAAAATGTTTTCTAATATTTTTCTAATGCTTAAATCCTAATTTATTTTCTCGTAATTTTCTAATATAAAATTCTAAATTATTATTTTTTAAATATATTTTCTAATGTTTTTCTAAATTTGCTTTCTAATACATTATATTATTATAAATTTTCTAATATTTTAAAAACATTTTCCTAATATTTTTTCTAATGTTTTTCTATTTTTTTTCTAATGTTTTTCTAAATTTGTTTTCTAAAATTTATATCATTATAAATTTTCTAATTTTTTTCTAATTTTTTTTTAAAATTTGTTTTCTAAATTTTATATTATTATAAATTTTCCAATGTTTTTATAATATCTTTTCTAATGTTTTTCTAAATTTGTTTTCTAAAATTTATATTATTATAAATTTTCTAATATTTTCTAATTTTGTTTTAAATTAATGTTTTTTTATAATGTTTTTTAAATTTTTTTTCTAATGTTATTTATATAATATTTTTCTAATGTTTTCTAAATTGATATAATTAAGTTTAATATAAATAAACAATAAAAATATTTAATTAACATTAAAATATGTTTTCAAAACATTAAAAACATAAAGAACATTAAAATATGTTTTGAAAACATTAAAAAATGCTTTGAAAACATTAAAAAGTGCTTTGAAAACATTAAAAATGTTAAAAACATTAAAATAATAATATAGAAACATACCTGAAGAGGAGAATCTGGAGGAAAATGATAGGATGATGCTGACAGAGACCACACATTCACTCCAATGCTTGACTGAATAGTGAACACCGACATAAAAATGACAACAAATGGTTAAAATGCCATTTTTAAACATTGAAAATTGATGTTTTGAATGTTTACAGTGAACATGTTAATAACATATGTTCACTGTGAACATATGATATCAAATAATAATATGTTCACACCAAACATTGTTTTATTATATGTTCATTGCGAATATGTTTAGTATGTTTGTAGTGAACATATGAAAACCCGATTTCGTTTTTGCAAAATTTTTTGCATTTCTCTTCATCCCACTAAAGTGGAACCCATTATTGTGGGTTTGCCCTACTCATATGGTTAAGTTTGTTTAAGGATGATAATTGTGATGATAGTTGAATAACTTATTCACCCCCCCACCCCAGTTATATGAGTAGACTATATATTCTTACAATTGGTATCAGAGCATCACGTCCTTGAAGGATGACCTTAATAGCTTTGGGAGATCGATGGAGAATCTTTTTAAAAAGGACAGTCCTAGATTTGATGGGGCCAACTATGATAGTTGAAAGGAGAAGATGAAGACTTGTTAGTTGTGCATGGGTCTAAGATATTAGATCTTGACAAAGGGTAAGAAGACAATCATTGAAGAAGAAAAGCTTGAAGGATGTAATGAAGAAGAAAGAAATCTATTCATGTGTAACATGAGAGCAAGAGCAGCTCTACTAACATCTCTTCCAGAGAATGAATATAGTTAGGTAAAGTCACTTGTAGCAGATTATGAAATTTGGAGAGAATTAGAATCTACTTTTGAAGTTGAAGATCATGCAAAGAGTAAGAGATTACATAATTGGATATGTGCATTCCAAGATGCTAGAATGATGGAAGATGAATTTGTAAGAAGTTATATTGATAGAATACCAGAAATTGTTGCAAGAATTTGGTCTCATGGTGGAACCAAGGAAGATGATGAAATTATATGGAAGATCTTGAAAAAAATTCCACCACCATTCAAGGCAATAGCTTAGATGATTTAGCTAGTAATTCCCTTCACTAAGGATTTCACAAAGGAAACATTGATTAGAAGATTAGAATCAACAAAAGTAGATTTGAGATAGTTTGGAGATCTAGCAAGAGTCAAAATAGCTTTAAATGCCATGAACATTTGACCTAATTTGATAATGAGTGCAAGCACATGTGGTTTTTTTTTGGTAGTTGTAGATCTGATGAAGAGAAGAAAATTGAGGAAGGAATAGTCATTCTTGTGAGAAGAGAAAAAGATGGTAAGAAAATATTTAAATGTTGGAATTGTAATGAATTTGGTCATTATGCATCTAAATGTCCTAAAAGAGAGAAAAATTATAAGGGAAAGTTCAAGCCTAGAAGAGATAGAGACAGAAACTATTTGTATGCAAATGAAGATGAAGAATCTAATTAAAAAGGTCATAGTGAAAGTGATGATGAATTAGGATTTGTGGCTATTAAGGAAGATGATATTGATAGATAAATTAGAGAAAAAAGAGCTCTAATTTCCTAGGTGGAAAAGAAATCTAATTAGATTATTGAAAATGGTTGTTAATGTCACATGCTTGGTGATATGAGTAAGTTTGTTAAGTTCAAGAATTGTGATGGAGGTATTGTTAGAGTTGGTAACAATGCAACCTATCATATAATAGGAATTGGATCCATTACTCTTAATGGTAATAATAATACTAGTGATGTTTATTTTGTTGATGGATTGAAGCATAACTTGGTAAGTGTTGGGCAGTTGGTGGATAAGGGTTATCTATTACAGTTCACTAAGAAGACCTGCATTATCAAAGACAGAGATGGTAAGATGATTGGAACTTGCACTAGATCCAAAGGTAATATATTTCAGTTGAATTCTACTAAAATGACATGTTTGGTAGCTAAAGTGGATAACAATTAGTTGTGGCATAGAAGATTGGGTCACATAAACTTTGATAATATTGTGAAGGTTAGTAGAACTTTTGCAGTTATAGACTTGCCTAATATTACAAAGCCTACTAATGTTGTGTGTAAGGAATGTATTTTGGCTAAGTGGATGAAAGTATCATTTCCTAGAAAGAAGTTCACTACCATAGAGAAGTTGGAGATTGTTTACACTGATCTAAGTGGTCCTTCTAGAATAGGAGGATTCTATGATGAAAGGTATTTTATGATTTTTGTGGATGATTTCATTAGAATGATGTGGGTAGCATTTCTTAAAGATAAATTTAAAGCTTTTGAGAACTTTAAGATATTTAAGAATAGAGTTGAGAATGAATTTGGTTTTAAGATAAAGTGTTTGAGATCTAATAGAGGAGGAGAATTCACCTCTAGAGAGTTTAAATAATTTTGTAAAGAGAATGGAATCAAAAGGTAGCTATTTGCACCTAGAACACCTCAACAAAATGTGATTGTTGAAAAAAGGAATAAGTCAATAGCAGAAGCAGTAAGAGCGATGTGTTTGTAGAATGATGTATACTCTAAACATAGTATAGATCAAAAAAGGTATGAGCCAGGCACCTTATGAGCTATGGTTTGGTCATTCACCATTAGTTAAGTATTTTAGAATATTTGAGAGAAAATGTTACATTAATAGAGATGACGAAATTGGTAAGTTTAATCCAAGAAGTGATGAAGTTATGTTTCTTGGTTATTCATTGAAAAGAAAATCTTACAGACATTTCAACTATAGAACTAAGAAAATAGTTGAATGTGCTAATGTAAGGACAAGGAAAAGATGATATATTATAACTTAGATGAAGAAGAAGATAATTCTAGAATTGTTAGAGAGAATGTTGAAGTTTTCTTTGAGACTAATAATGATTTGTAGAATGATGTACTAATTGTTGAGCAAAGAGGAGAACATAGATCTTAACCGAGAGAAGGATAAGAGTTGAGATGTCAACTCTTATCCCTAATAGGAACCTCACAAAGAATCACCCTCTTGAGAAGTTAATTGGAAGAAAAGACAAAGGTGTGATGATAAGGAATAGAGTAAATAAGGAGATATGTCTAATATCTCAAGTTGAACGTAAGAGCATAGATGAGCATGTAAAGATGATCATTTGATTCAAGCAATGAAGGAAGAATTGGATCAAATTGTGAAGAATGATACGTGGGAGTTAGTTCTTAGACCTAAAGATAAGAATTTAATAGGAACCAAATGGGTATTCAGAAACAAGATGAATGAGCAAGACGAAGTTGTGATGAACAAGGCTTGACTTGTATGCAAGGGATATTCATAGCAAGAAGGCATAGACTATGAGGAAACATATGCAGCTATAGCTAGAACTGAAGTAGTAAGTATGTTCCTAGTGCATGCATAAAATGAGAAGTTTAAGGTTTATTAGATGGATCTTAAATCAGCCTTTCTGAATGGAGAGCTTGAAGAGGAGGTATATATTGAGCAACCTGAAGGTTTTCCTTTATCAGAAGACAAAGACATGGTATGCAGATTGAAGAAATCCTTATATGGTCTGAAGCAAGCACCTCAAACATGGTATGCAAGGTTGGATAGTTATTTGGAAAAGGTTGGATTTGCTAAAGGTAATGATGAAGCAAGTGACAAGTTTTATGAAGAGATGAAAAATGAGTTTGAAATGAGCATGATAGGAGAAATGAAGTTCTTCCTAGGATTGCAGATTGTACAAAATAGTGACAGTATTTTTATTTCACAAGCTAAGTACTTAAAAGATTTTTTGAAAAGGTTTGGTTTGGAAAGTTGTAATATTTTTGGTACACCTATGATAAATGGTCACAATTTATCTAGCAAAGATGAGACACCTATAGTAGAGCAGAAGAAGTAAAAATCCATGATTGGAGATTTGCAGTATCTAACACACCCCAGACCAAATATAGTAAATGTAGTTGGAATTGTAGCTATATTATAGGTTGATCCTAAAGAGTAGCATTTTGTAGATTTGAAGAGAATATTTAGATATTTGAAAGGGACATTTGACTATAGAATTTGGTATAAAAGATTGAGTGATTTCACTCTATGTGCATATACTGATGCAGATTGGGCAGGCGATATGAATGATAGAAAGAGCACCAGTGGTGGACAATTCTTTCTTGGAGGAAGATTAGTTTATTGGCTAAGTAAGAAGCAAGGTTGTATTTCACTAATTACTACTAAGGTAGAGTATGTTGTAGGAGAAAATAACTATAATCAAGTAATGTGGATGAAGTAGATACTGAAGGATATCATAATTTAATTTTAAGAGCCTTTTATCATTTACTCTGATAACACAAGTACAATGGGTATGTCTAAGAATCATGTAGTGCATTCTAAGACTAAGCATATATCTATTAAGTATCATGTGCTGAGAGAGAAAGCAATAGAAAAGGAGATCAAATTGGAGTATGTGTGTATTAAAGATTAGATTTTAGATATCTTTACGAAGCCTTTTCCTAACCATACATTTGAGTACTTGAGAGGTATGTGTGTAGTTATGCCAATGCCTACTTTTGTGTAGATGATGCAGAGAGTGCATCAGTCTAGTGGTACAAAGCATTGTATTTAGCCTGGACTAAATGTTGATGCTTCCCATATGGGGGAGTATCTATGATTATCTAAGTCACTGAGGACTCTTGGTATTTTTAATTTGGACACTCGAGCTTGTTGAAGACTTGGAGTAGTAGATTAGCAATTGGTATTTATCAAATGGTATATTATAACATTGAGATTGATGTCCTTGAAATTGATGTCAATGGGGGAGAATATGAATAAAAACACATCTCCTAAGGTATGGGGGAGAGCATCTTATAAGGTATGGAGGAGAGATATCTCTTTAGAGAGATTTAGAAAGATTCATGAAAGGAAGCAAGAATATGCACCTAATGTATTATGAATTGTTTAGTGTGAAGTAAATAATTGATGTCTAAGATGAAGGAGTATGCACTTGTGTGCATATGTTGTTTTTGAGATTCTTTTTACAATGTGGACAACTGATGTTAGTTAGCAGCAATAATAGAACATTGTTTGGTATTCATGGAACTTAGATGTTTTTTTCCATCTATGTTTCCATCAATGCCAAAGGGGGGGATTGTTAGCATGAATGTTGATGATACTACTTTGGAGGAGTATTCTAAGCATTTGAGAGTATTGATATGTTGCATTCATAAGTATGTTTGTAATTAATGTAAACATAACATGATTTCTATAAAGATTGACTGAGTAGAAGACAAATATCTTGATGGTATGGATAATAGTTTGATTGTATAGTGATGCATAGTTATGGACATGTTAGGTATAGTTTCTTGATTACGTGGTCAAGTGCATCAAGTTGAAGTCAAAGATGTACAAAATTTGTACCTAATTTATAGATAGAATTTTAGAGATAGAGTATTGGGAAAGTAGTTCCTAATGTTTATTAGATATCTTACATTTGAGATGTAATGAAGAGATGTGTTGTTAGGTAGTGATAGAGGACATTCAGGTGGTGATGTCAGCAAGTGCACATGCCCTAGTATCATACATTTGAGGTTTTGTATAGACTATGAGCTGACAGTGCTATTGTAGTTGTAATTAATTAATTATCTCATTATAAATAATTGGGAAAGCCTCAAGGTTGATTGAAGGAATTATTATGAAGATATGGTATAAAGTAAAGATGTTTTCCTTTTTTTTAAAGTGTATTCATTGTTGTAAGAAGTGCGAAGTGCAAAAAGAAGTAGAGTGCTTATTGAAAGCGTCTAAGTGATCCAAGAGATTATTAGATGCAAGATTTTTGATCTTATTACAAGATCAAAAGGAGCAGAATTATGTTTGGTAGGATAGAGAAAGAAGAAGGAACGGTACAATACCATTCTATTATTCTACAAGGAATAATACTAATGAAGACCCAACCCAAGACAAAAGTGAATACAATAGAAAAAGGAGAATATTATTATCAAAAGTGATCTACTACTAAATTTAGTACAATGAAAATAGACCCAAAGATGTGCCCTATAGGTTTACAATGTTGTATGATCTTGGACAAAAAACCCTCCTCTAGTACCTTCTCTCGAACTCCACCAAAACTACCTTTACAATGCCGGAAATGTCCTTAAGTAAACCAAATTATGTTTAGGGTTAGGAATACATTTTAAAATATTTCATTTTACATCCACCTCCAAAATAGAAGGTTCTAGAAAACATGTCAAAAGTCTATGTAAAATTAGAAGAATCCAAAAATGGTAGTCCAACTTCTAGGAGACATAACTTTTGATTTGGGACTCCGATTGACAAACCATTTACATTTCTAGAAAGTTCTCCAAGCTATCTATAGACTATGGACAATATTTTCTCATCTTACATTTTACATCCTATACAAGGTCATTTAGTGCCTCAAATCTAACTTTGAAGTGCTCTTAAGAGGTCTCCAAGCAACTTAAAACTATAATAACTTTCAAATTGTAAATCCTCTTGACCTGATTCTTTTTTTGGAGTGCTTTAAATTAAAAGTATAATCATCCCTCAAATTTACCCCCTCTAACTCATTATAGTTATGGCTCAATTACAAAATAACCTATTTTCTACATTGGCATGTATCCTAAGGTGCTCAAAAACTCTAACCCAGAAAACCAATAGCAGAGCTATAAGAGTTGGAATCTTTATTTGACCCAAATGGGTATCTAGAAATTAAAAAACTTTAAATAGAAACTAATACTAAGCATATTTTTGGGTGACACAAGATTTCACTTACAACACTAGATGCTCCTACATCAAACACCTAGGGTAGATTGCAAAATGACCCTGTCACTTTGTAACTAGTAGAGGAAAACCCAATCGGGCAACCTCCATTACAGATATCCAAGTTGAGTCTTCTATTGGTCATCCTTTCCACTTCACTAGGTATTCTTCATACTACTTTTTTGTGGTACTCTGAGCCACATGACTATCCAAAATTTCTTCAATCTCTTTATTTGCAAAAGTAGGAATCTGACATGTCTCTAGCATCAACTCCTCAACTACACCATCATCATGATATTTGATTAAGTATGAAATATTCGATTAAGTAACTCCAACTCATATGCATTCCCTAAATCATCTTTCTTCAAAATTTTGCAGAGGCCAAATTTCTTCATCTTTAGCTTGTTGTAGGTACCCACTAGAAATCATTCCTTCCTCAAATATACCATAACCTGATCTCCAACTTGGAACTCCTTATGTTTGCTCTTTTGATCCACCCTACCCTTTATACTATAGGTTCATTGGTAATATGTGCTTGTACCTCCTCATGTAAGTTGTTGACATGTTTAGTAAAGTCTTCTACCTTAGCACTTGTCCTCTCCCCTTGCTCCATCTTCCTCAACTCTAGTACAGTCCTTGGAATACTCCCATATAGAATTTGGAATGGTGATCTACTTGTACTCCTATTTATAGAATTATTGTAAGAAAATTTTTAATCAAATCCTATCCCTTGGGTTTATCTCCTACTAAACACCTTAGCAAATTTTCTAGACTTCTATTTACTACTCTTGTTTTTCCATCAGTCTACGGTTGATGTGTATAACTAAACTTCAATTATGTCTTCAACTTCTTCCACAAAGTCCTCTAGAAATACTCAACAAATTTAGTATCTCTATCAAAAAAAAAACTTTTTGGGAGACCATGTAGCCTCACCACCTCTCTGAAAAATAAATCTACAATATACATTATGTCATTAGGCTTGTGGCACATAATGAAATGTGCCATCTTGGAGAACCTATCAACCACCACAAATACTGAGTCATTACCCCTTTGTGTCCTTGGCAATCCAAGAACAAAATCCATAGTTATGTCCTCCCAAGGCTTAGATGGAACATGCAATGAATGATAGAGTCTAGTATTTTGACTAAATCCTTTGGCTATTTGACATACTTGAAAACTCTATAAAAACTCTACATATCCGGTGACAATTGAGGCCAAAAATAATGTTCTCTAATAATGGAAATGGTCTTATCTTGACCAAAGTGTCATGCCATCCCTCCATTGTGCTTCTCCTTGATCAAGTTCTCCCTCATGGAACTCCTTGGAATACACAATTAACTTCCGTTAAATAGCATACCATCTTGAATCATGTAATCTAGCCACTTGATCTTGTTTGGAGTAACAGGTACTTTACAAGCCTTCTAATCTTGTACAAAGTCAAGATCCTCAAGGTAAAAATTCTTGAGTTCATCAAACCCAACCACTTTAACCTGCATTACTGGCAGCAACAACTGTCTCCTACTTAATGCATCCAAAACCCTATTAGACCTTTTTCTTTTATGTTTTAATACAAATGTATAGCTTTGCATGAACTCTACACATTTTAAATGTCTCTAATTCAATTTACCTTGCCTATTTAGGTACTACAATGCTTGGTGATTAGTATACAAAAAAAATTCTTTTGGAAACAAATAATTCCTCCATTTCATTAAGGCCTGAACTATTGCATAAAACTCTTGATCATAAATAGAATGCTTCTTCTTTGCATCATTCAATTTTTCACTAAAATAGGTAGTAAGTTTACCTTTTTGGCTCAACATAGCCCCAATAGCATTGCCACTAGAATCGCAATCCATTGGAATACATTTTTGAAATAAAAAAGTGCCAACATAGGTTTCTCTGTCACCTTCATCTTTAGTAGTTCAAAACTCCTTGCTACTCCACTTGAACTCTTTTCTAACCTCCCCCCCCCCCCCCCCTCACTATTTTAGTTAAGGGTGCACATATACTAGCTTATATATACCTCTATATATATTACACTGAGAGTAATCATTCTTGAGGTGCCTATTTTCATTTAATCCCAAGGTTATTTTAAACATAGTTGGGATTTATGAAAATGAAAATGGGCTCTTCGAGAACGATTACTCTCGGTGTAATATATATAGACGTATATATAAGCTAGTGGCAATCGCCACGCAACAGGAAAAGTATTTTAAATTTTTTTTCTATTTTTTAAAGGTTATTGCTGAATTATTTATTTCTTTTTAAATACAATTGTATAAACTTACTATAAAAATGTAATAGTGTAAACTTACTATTAAATTATTCTTGAATATTTTATTTTTAATTCTATATATGGTGTTTATTTGCATCACTTTAATTTAGTTTTATTTTAAGCATATTGTTACGTAAAATGTTATATTGAAGAGTAGGGTTAGCGTTAGTGTTAGGGTTGGGGCTATTGTTAGGGTTTGAGTTATGGATAGGGTTAGAGTTATGGTCAGGAATAGAGTTACAATTAGATTCAGGATTAGCATTAGGGTTAGGGATAGGGTTATAGTTAGGGTTAGGTTTAGAATTAGAGTTAGAGTTAATGTTAGGATTAGGGTTAGAATTTGGGTTACAAATATAGTTAGGTTTAGAATTAGAGTTAGGGTTAGGGTTAAGGTAAGGGTGACGGTAAGAATAAGGGTTTAGGTTACAAATATAGTTAGAGTTAGGATTAGAATCAGAGTTAGGGTTTGAGTTAGAGGTAGAGTTAGAATTGTAGCTCGAATAAGGGCTAGAGTTAGAGTTGAAATTAGGGTTATAATTAGGGTTATAATTAGGATTAGGGTTAGGGTTAAAATTAGATTTACAGTTAGAGTTAGAGAAAGGGGTAGATAATGGGTTAGTTTTAGGGTGATGGTTAAGGTTAGGTTTATATTTAGAGTTAGGGTTGTATATAGAGTTACATTAGGGTTAAGGTTAGGGTAAGGGTTTGAGTCGAGGTTAAGGTTAGGGTTAGGGTTAGGGTTAGGGCTATGGTTTTCATCTAGATTAAAGTAAGGGTTAATGTTAGAGTTTGAGTTTTGAGTCAGGGTTAAGGTTAGAGTTAGGGTTAGGTTATGGTTTTAGTGAAGGTTAAACTAAGGATTAGGGTTAGAATTAGAGTCTAATTATGGTAGAGTTAGATTTATAGTTAGGGTTAGAGTTAGGGGTAGGATTATGGTTTTAAAAAAAGTAATTTTCTTTTTGGCATATTGTAATGTAAAATGTTATAGTCAAACATAGATATATGATTAGGGACAAAGTTACCATTATAGTTAATGTTAACCTTAGGGATAGAATAAGGGTTAGGGTTAGCATTAGGGTTAGGGTTGGAGTTAGAGTTAGTGCTTGAGTTATGGTTAAGGTTAGGGTTAGAGTTATGGTTATGGTTATTGTTAGAGTTATGGTTATGGTTATTGTTAGAGTTATGTTTATGGTTAAGGTTAGGGTTAGAGTTATGGTTATGGTTAAGGTTCAGATTAGAGTTATGTTTATGATTAAGGTTAGGGTTAGAGTTATGGTCACAGTTAAGGTTAGGGTTAGAGTTATGGTTAGGGTTAGGGTTAGTGTTATAGTAAGGCTAGGGTTAGGGTTTGAGTCAGGGTTAAGGTTAGAGTCAAGGTTAGGGTTTGAGTTAGGATTAAAGTAAGGGTTAGGGTTAGGGTTAGAGTTTGATTGTGGTGGAGTTGGATTTAGGGTTAGAGTTATGCTCATGGTTAAGGTTAGAATTAGAGTTATGGTTATGGTTAGGGTTAGGGTTATTATAGTGCTCGAGTTAGGGTTATTATAGGGATAGGGTTAGGGTTTGAATCAGGGTTAAGGTTAGATTTAGGATTAGGGTTAGGGTTTTAGTTAGGATTAAAGTTAGGATTAGGGTTAGGGTTAGAGTCTAATTATGGTAGAGCTAGATTTAGGGTTAGAGTTAGGGATAGAGTTATGTTTATGGTTAAGTTTAGGGTTAGAGTTATGCTCATGGTTAAGGTTAGGGTTAGACTTATGGTTATGGTTAGGGTTAGGGTTATAGTAGGGCCAAGGTTAGGGTTATGGTTAGGGTTAGGGTTTGAGTAAGGGTTAAGGTTCTAGAGTTATGGTTAGGGAAAATTTTTTAGCCAAGATTAAAGTTAGGGTTAGGGTTATGGTTAGAGTCTAATTATGGTAGAGTTAGATTTAGGGACAACTTAATGTTTATGGTTAAGTTTAGTGTTAAGGTGAGGCTTAGGATTAGAGTTAGAGTTAAGGTTAGGGTTAAGGTTAGAATTAAGGTTAGGGTTAGTGTTAAGGTTAGGGTTAGGGTTAGAGTTAGAGTTAGGGTTAGCATTAGGATGAAAATTAGGGTAAGGGATAGGGTTTGAATTAGAGTTAGGGTTCTTGTTAGGGTTAGGTTTACAATTAGAGCTAGAGTTAGGGTCAAGGTTAGAGTTACAGTTAGGGTTAGAGTTAGAGTTAGGGTTAGGGTTACGTTTAAAATTAGAGCTAGAGTTGGGATTAGGGTTAGGGTTAGAATTAGGATTAGAAATATAGTTAGGATTAGAGATAGAGTTAGGGTTAGGGTAAGGGTAAGAATTAGGGTGAGGATTAGAATTAGGATTACAAATATAGTTAGGGTTAGTGTTAGGGTTGAAATAAGAGTTAGGGTTAGGGTTAGAGATAGAGTTAGAATTAGAGCTAGAATAAGGGTTGGAGTTAGAGTTAGAGTTAGAGTTAGGGTTATATTTAGGGTTAGAATTAAGGTTAGGATTATAATTAGTGTTAGAGTTAGGGTTAGGGTTATTGTTAGGGTTATGGTTATGGTTAGGGTTAGGGTTAGGGTTAGTGTTGCAGTTATGGTTAGGATTAGCATTAGGTTTAGGGTTACAATTAGAGTTAGAGTTAAAATTAGAGGTAGTGTTAGTGTTAGTGTTAGTATAAGAGTTAGAATTAGACTTAGAGTTAGGGTTCAAGTTAGAGTTAGAGTTAAAGCTGGAGATAGAGTTGTGGTCAGGGTCAGATTAGGGTTAGGGTTAAAGTTACTTGATTAGATTTAGGGTTAGGGTAAGTGTTAGGGCTAGGATTAGGATTAGAATTAGGGTTAGTGTTAGAGTTAGAGTTATATATAGTGTTAGGGTTAGGATTAGGGATAGGTTTATAGTCAAAGTTAGGGTTAGGGTTAATATTGGGGTTAGGGTTACAAAAAGAGTCAAAGTTAGAGTTAGGGTTAGAATTAGGGGTAGGGTTAGAATTAGAGATAAAGTTAGAGTTGGAGTCAGGGTTAGAGTTAGAGTTAGAGTTAGATCTAGGGTAAGAATTAAGGTTAGAATTAGGGTCAAGATTAGAATTAGCATTAGAGTCAGAGTTAGGGTTAGAATTAGGGTTAAGATTAGGGTTAGGGTAAGAATTAGAGTTAGAGTTAGGGTTAGGGTTAGAGTTAGGAATAGAGTTATAGTTAAGGTTAGAATAAGGTTAGGGTTAGAGCTAGAATTGGGGTTAGGGTTAGAATTAGGGTTAGAGTTATGGTTATATTAGAGTTAGGGTTATATAGGTTTGGTTTAGGATTAGGGGTAGAATTAGAGTTAAAATTATTGTTAGAGTTATAATTAGGGTTAGGGTTAGAATTACGATTACAAATTGAGTTAGAGCTAGAGTTAGGGTAAGGGTAACAATTAGGGTTAGGGCTAGAATTAGGGTTACAAATAAAGTTAGGGTTAGAATTAGGGTTAGGGTTAGGGTTAGATTTAGAGGTAGGATTTGAGCTAGAGTTAGATTTAGAATTAGAATTAGAACAAGAGTTGGAGCCAGAGGTAGGGTTAGAATTAGGGCTAGGATTATGGTTAGGATAAGGGTTATGGTTAGAGTTAGGGTTAGCATTAGGGTTAGGATTATAATTAGTGTTAATTTTAGTGTTAGTATTATTGTTAGTGTTAGGGTTAGAATTAGGGCTAGAATTGAGGCTAGGGTTAGGGTTAGAATTAGAGTTAGAGTTAGGGATCAAGTTCGAGTTAAAGTTGGAGATAGAGTTGGGGTTAGGGTTAGGTCTGGAGTTAAGGTTAGATTTAGGTTTAGAGTTAGAGTTAGGGTTAGAATTAGGATTGGGTTTATAATTAGAATTAGGGTTAGTATTAGAGTTAGAGTTACATATAGTGTTAGGGTTAGGATTAGCATTATATATAGTGTTAGGATTAGGAGTATGGGTAGGATTAGGGTTAGAGTTAAGGTTAGTGTTAGGGTTGCAATTAGAGTTAGAGTTATAATTATAGTTAGGGTTAGAGTTAGAGTTAGAGTTAGGGTTAGAATTAAAGGTAGAGATAGGGTTAGGGTTAGAGATAGAGTTGGAGTTAGAGTTAGGGTTAGAGTTAGAATATGGGTTAAAATTAGGGTTAGATTTAGGGTTAGAATTAGCATTAGAGTTAGAATTAGAGTTAGGATTAGAGTTATAGTAAGGCTCAAGGTTAGGGATAGAATTAGGGTTAGGGTTAGAATTAGCATTAGATTTAGGATTATAAAGGATTAAGGTTAGGGTTAGGGGGAGAACTAAAGTTAGAGATAGAGTTAGAGTTAGAGTTAGAGTTAAGGTTTATGTTATTATTGTGGTTAAGATAATTTTTGGGTTACTAATCATATTATAGCTGATGTTAGTGCTATTATTACACTGTACCTTGGTGTTAGGATAACTGACATGTTAAATTTTAATATGGGTTAGTTCTATTATAGTGCCCATGATTAGTGCTATTGTGATATAAGTTATTAACCTTTTTAATAATGTAATCCCTCCCCCCCTCTCTCTCTTCCCTCTCTCTCTCTCCCTCTCTCTCTCTAACTACACCCATTAATATCTCCCCCCCTATCTAAATATACCCTCTCTCTCTGTAGTCTCTAGTAATGCCCCTTAATCTGTCTCTCTAATCTCTAGATACACCCACTTATCTCTCCCACCCTACTTTCTAGATACTCCTCCTAATCTCTCTCTCCCTTTATGCTCTCTAGATACACCCCTAATCTCTCTCTCTCTCTCTCTCTCTCTCTCTCTCTCTCTCTCTCTCTCTCTCTCTCTCTCTCTCTCTCTCTCTATGTGTGTGTGTGTGTGTGTGTGTGTGTGTGTGTGCCTGCTCTCTAGATACACCTCATAATCTCTTTTTCTCTCTCTCTACATAAAACATGCCTCTATAAGAAACATAATATGAACTCCTTCTTTTCTACAGGTATGCTCTCTCTCTCTCTCTCTCTCTCTCTCTCTCTCTCTCTCTCTCTCTCTCTCTCTCTCTCTCTCTCTCTCTCTCTCTGTGTGTGGGTGTGTGTATATACATATTATCACTTATAAAAAAATATAATATTATTTATAGTTACTTGTACATATAGGATTAGGCTAAGGTATATAATTTACTAAATGATTAGTACAATCATATATAGAGTAAGAGTTAAAGTTAGGATCCAAGGTTTACAATTTCATTTATATGACACTCGGTGTTATGGTTAGGGTTAATAAGTGGTTAAATGTTACACTAAAATAAGGGATAGGGTTAAGGGAAGTATGAGATTTAGGTGTAGTGTTGGAGTATTTGGAGTAAAACTATGGTCAAATTTGGGATATATGTTATACAAATGAGTCGAATAGTGGAAAAATTAATTCATGAAAGGGATGTTATAAGTCCCAACACAACAATTCAAATGATACATTACAAGTCTGAAAGAATATATAAGAGTCAATTTTATGAAAATTATTTCTCCATGATGATGTGAGAACATTATATATTGTTGAATTTTTAATAATGCTAATGCAATTTTTATTGCAATGATTAAGAATTGTAATCAATAAATCTCCCTATCATTAAGGAATCTATTTAGACTTATGATTTTCTTTCTTAATTAATATATTTAGTAGCCACATCCATTGAAGAAATTTTTCGTACAACAATAAATTTATTTTGTCTTGTTCTCTTCTCCATGAAAGTTACATTAAACAATGGGGAAACAAAATTTCCAATACAACTAATTAGAAGTAAAAATTTGAAACCAGAGACAAGAATGAATTATATACAAAAAATATATCTGTGATGGTCTAAATACATGTCATATTCTTCAATGATTAGGATTCTTTTGTGACCTTTATTTGAACAATGATTGTGAAATACTTCTTTCATGATTGAGGGAAACCCATCCACTTTTTTAGATGTGTCACACATAAAATTTTATACATCTTCCATATGCATTTCTTCCATTTCCTCAACATAGTCAATTGGAAATATTGCTTCTCTACAACTTTAATTATAGTTGTGTGCGCCTCTTTAATTATTTGTAGGCATTTGTCAAACTCAATCTTGAAGAAATCATTTGAGATCATTGAAGTATTTAGGCTCTAGTATCCAATAATGTTTGATTCTCTATTCGAGGTATCCATAACTCAAATAGTAACCTGCAAACTTATGAACAAAAATCAACATATGGAAATAATCATAATGAAAAAGTATTAATAGTTAACATAAATTCTTTCAAATGAATAATGTTCAAAATAACATAAATAAAAATCAAAACTATTTCAAATGAAATAGTTAGATTGTAATGTCTGAAATATGGTGGCATTGTCTTCCATTTTTCAAACATTACAAACATAAATATTAATAAAAATTTATATATAGTATGAAAAATATTTAAATAAAACACATATATAATCTAATTAAATAATGAAAAAATATAAAATAAATATATGATTTATTTATTTTAAGTTAATCAGTAACTTTAATAAAATATAAATTTTATTAATAAGGTGACCTTCTTGTTTTATAATTTATGAGAGAACCGTCATATCCCCCAATAAATGTCTTTTGACATTCCACGAATTTGTTTCAAATTCCCCCACTCCTCACAAAAAATAAGCATGAATGTGCATGCAAAAATATATTTAAGAAAAAGAAAATGTTTTATATTTAAAATTTTAATTAAGTTATTTTAGTCCTATTTTCTTGGGTTCTATTTTTTTGGCCTTATTTTTTCTGGTCCTATTATTTCGGCATCCATTTAGCTTAATATTATTTTGGCTAGCTATTATTTTGAGAATTTTATTTTATTTTTTAATTCAATAATGATAAAATATATACTAAATATATGATTTATCTACTTTAAATAAATCATTAACTTTAATAAAATATAAATTGTATTGATATGGTGGCATTCTCATCCAAATTAATGATAAAATTATGCTTTGAAACATGAAAATATAAATACTTAGAAACATGCAAATGTAAAACTATTGTGAAACATTCAAATCTAAAACATGCAAACCAAAACTATTTTGAAATGTGCAAATCTAAAACTAATATGAAACATGCAAATCTAAAACTAATTTGAAACATGCACTTTTAAAATATTTAAATGAAAAGTATTATAAAATATATAAATCAAATAGATTTTGAATACAAATCTAAATCTAAATCAAATATGCAAGACTAAACTATTAAATGCAAGCCTAAATAGTTATGAATAGAATTCTAAATCTAAATGAAATTAATTAAAATTGAAATCTAAATCAAAGTAGAATATTATAACTAATTTTGAATTTCAATTTACATCTACATCTAAATCTAAATGAAAATAGAAATCTCACCTGCAAAAATGTTACTCCAAAGCTTCAATCTAATCCTCCAATAACCTCCACCTCTTCCTTCCTACAAAAACATAAAATGAAAATGAAATTAGAAGCCTTGGTTTTATAACTTCTGAGAGGCTCCTCATATCCCCCAACAAACGTCTCTTCACATTCCATGAATTTGTTTCAAATTCCCCCACTCCCCACAAAAATAAGCATGAATGTGCATGCAAAATTATATTTAACAAAAAAAAAAAAAAATATTGAAATTATTTCGCCTCTATTTTTTTGAGCCCTATTTTTTCGGGTCCTACTTTTTCGAGCCCTACTTTTTCGGGCCCTACTATTTCAGGCCTATTATTTCGGCCTCCATTTGGCTTCCTATTATTTCGGCCAACTATTTTTTCAAGAATTCTTTTTTAATATTTAATTTGGAAGTTTGTAACCGTTCCCAATTCTTTTTTATTGATGGAGAATTTTTTTGGCATATTCTTGTGCTGGGTATTTGTGTTGTGATTGTATAGAACGCCTCTCGGTGTAATAATTTCAAAGTCATTGATAGCATCTCCAGCAACTTTGATTTCACTTACAACTTCTTTGATTTGGTTTACATACTGAACAATTTATTTTTCTTTTTTCATTCTCATGTCATCATACCTTCCTTTGATTCTTTTAGCTTTGTCTCTTTTCACATTATCATGTCCTCCATGTCAAAGTGCAAGTTTATCGCACATCTATTTGGTAGTAATACAATCCTTGATATCATCAAAATTGACATCATTGAGTGCAGATGCAATCTCAATCATCAAGCTATTGCAATTTCTTTTCTCATTCATTTTCTCCATAGATAGAGGACTAGTAGGGGTAGTGTATTCATATTTCAACCAATGCATGATATTATCTTTGATTCCAGATAGACGCAACTTTATTTTTTCCTTCCATGATGAGTTCTCTTTTTCCAATCTTGGTGCCTCTCTCTTATGCTTCTTTGATCATTTGTTCAAATTCTTTTAAACTTCTTTCTATAAGCATTGTGCTCTGATAGCTATTATTAGATAATTGAGAGGGGGTAAATCAGTTATGTTCACTTATTCTATAACCCCTTTAAAAAAATTTACTACCAATAAAACATCATAAACATTATCAAAAATTATTCAATGTAACCATCCAACTTATCAGATAACTCTTTTTATCTCTTTATTCCAAATTGTTAACTTATTGTTCTTTGCATTATCGAGTGTCAGTAAAATAACTTAGTTATAACCTTGTAGATGCTTAGTTATTACCCATTTCTGAAAAAAATTAAAACATATAAAACAAATTTTAACACAAATAAAATTCACTCATTTGACACTATGATTATAACATGGAAATCTTGTGCAGGGAAAAACCACCTAGGATCGATAACCCAAAAATATTCACTCTTCTCAAGTGAGCTTTGCTAGGAGCCAACCTTGTTAAATGTTACATACATATTGTTAATGTTGCCTTGTTAGAGGACTTTACCAAAAGACTATCCAGACCTTATCACTCTTTGATCTTGTCGAAAGAGTGTGATGGGACTCAAAATTGCAAGTGAAATTTGAGTACCATATTTAGGAATTTTGCTAAATGAACCCCTATAAATGACTTTTGTGCATAAGTGTAGGGTTGTCATTTTGAGTCATGGGATGTGTTTCAAGTGCTTATTTTCATTTATTCATTTTATTCATGCACCTTATGTCATTAGTTTGAAGTTTCAATTCACTTGGTGAGGTGTCATTTTGATCACTTTTCATAATCTGCATTTTTTCCCAAGTGTCAAACACAGTTTAGAAGGCTAGTTTTCATTTGAATATATTACACCTGGTTGAGTGTCATTATTTTCAAATTTTAAATTTTTCAATATGCATATTAGAGAACCTATGTTTCAAATTTCAAGTCATTTCAATATGTTTTGACAAGATCCATTCCCTTTGCTAAAATATTTATTTTGACAAGTTGTTCAATCCTATAATTCCCAAAGGATAACTTTGAATGCTTGCCAAATTTTATTGGTTACCCATCATGAGCCTAAAATGCATATTCATATTCTTCATATGAAAAATCTTCCATTACCCCAAGTATTTATTTGACCTATTTCAAAGCCGAAACCAAATGCATTTTTCCATTTCTAATATGTTGTTTGAAGGATCAAAATGAAATGAGCAAATTTGATGGTGAATATCTTTTGATCCAAATGTGGTCATGAGGAGAAAATTTTTCAAAGGGGGACTAGAGAGTAAATGTGTCAGATTTCAAGGTTTGATCAAGGATTTTACCATTTTTTAAGGGTAGTTTGTGATGCTATCAACAATAATGGATAGTTTACATAAAAGGTTAAAAGAAAGCTTAAAATGATCAAGCAATGATGTTGATTGAACTCAGTCAGTTCAAGGAGTTCAATTAGTGGATTCTATGATTCATTCGTTTGATTTTGAAAAAAAAAATAGCCAGATCCACTTTGGGGCTTGGCTAGTTCCATTAGATTTAAATGTTATTATGACTATTGGAAGTGTCCAAGTGACTTTGAAAATGATAGTGTGAATTAAGATGAACATCTTCTAAGTTAGTGAGTGTGTTCAAGAGTTTGATTTCAAAAGGATCATACTGTAATCTCTCATTTCCAAGTTGTGCATATCATGCATTGAGATTAAGAGGCTATGAGAATACAAGCATTGACTAATACATATTGGAAAAAGAAATGAGATGTTCCAATAATTTATCCATTCACAAATGATAAATAAGAAATGAGTTAACTTTGAGAAGATGGATATTGATGCATACTTATAAGATTTTGTGATGATGAAGCTTGTTTAAGAGCACATAGAGGCACAATATCAATACAAATGGAAACAAAATGTAAACATGTCTAGTTGTGCATGGAAAGAATACCCATAAATGATTTCCCATCTGAGCTATTGTAATGCAGATCTTTTGAATCTTTTTAGTAAGCCTATTATGAATCTGAGAAGCAAGAGAAGGGATATGATGCATTAATGAGCTCATTGCCAATTGAAAGTGGGATTTTCCAACTTGGCCCACTACAAACATTCATGAGATGGAACCATAATTTTCAATCAAATTTGATTCATTTTAACCAAATAAGATGTTCTTTTGAGTGTGGAGCGATGCATATTAGAATAGAAGTCTTAGATTGATGAAGGACATTTAAATGTTGAGTTGCTCTTCCCTGAAGTGCGTATGAGCCATACAGAGAACCAAATGATTTCTTCATTCACCCTCATATCTTTGAGTTTGGAGGGATTGTTCCAACACAAGAAGACATACAAATTGTTCGTAATGTGCAAGGATGCATAAAGTTTGGAGAGAAACATATCAGAGTTGATTCCTTTGTAAATCCAAAACTTGAGGAAAGAAAGAACACCCAAATGTGCTTGCATGTCATGTGACTTTCCTTGTAACTCTAGGTTGTGAAGAGTTTTAGAAAGGCTAAGAAAATCACTCTCCTTCAACACCTAAGTTATGGAGTAAAAGAAAACATAGTTTGCAGGCATTAATTTCAAAAATTATTGTAAATAGTGTAGACAAGTAACTGGTAGAGCAATCACCATTTGGACAAGAAATGATATGATTAGGGGAGACTCTAGATGATGATGTTGATATTTTTGATTGATGAACTCAATTCCTGATATGTCATATAAAAAACAAGTCAATGACAAGTGAATTGTTCAACTTTTTGATCTTTCCTAGCCTTGTGCAATTTTTGATACATGGGTTCACCATTTATGAGTTAACCTTATTGATAGTTATGAACAAAGTTTTAGAGTCTTACCAATTTATTTTCCTCTAATATATGCATAGAATAAGACAAGGGAAATATTAGCCATTGGTTCATGTGCAAAATAAAATAAGCGAGTATGGGAAATAGTTTTTTTCTTGTAGAACCAAACATTGTTTTTTTGAGATGTTGGATCCCCAATGGTCTCATGAGTCATGATTTTATTCCAAATGAGCTAGTAAAAATTTAAGAAGGTTGTGGATGAATTAGGATTGGTAAAAGAGAAACATGACAGGGAAATTGTGCCAAGACAATAATAATATATGGGTCTGGGTATGCATTTTCTAATCCAAATGGGAGCTCTCATCTTAGTTATAATAGCCCACTTCCTACATATGCTGGATGGTTTCCATTACAAATAATATCTACACTCATTAGAAAAACTTATGTGTGAAGGCAGTATAAGCCATTTATCCCACATTGGCTAAAAAATGGATTCAATGATTTTTTTTATATAGAGATGTTATATTATTATCCTGTCTTAAAGACACGCCTCAAAAGATAAAAGGGAGCTTATGTGCATGGGATCCATCAAAGGAGGTACGATTATGTAGTGTATTAGGGATAAATTTTGACCAACAAATCTGACAACCAGGAAATGATGTGGAATCTAGATAACAAACCATAGATGCACACATGGCATGCTTTATAAAGTTATGCAAGTTTATGAATTAGAGTAGTTGGTCAAAGAGATGGGGTGTGAAGTTGCACATGGTTAGGGTAGTAATTAATCATGAGTTCATGGATCACAAGGCAATTTATTAGAAATTGATTATGAAGCTACAAAAATTGTTGAGCACAACTTCTCTACCCAAGAAGGTGGTTAGTGGTTAGGGGTCCCAAGATCACAAATAACTGCTAGCGTCAATCACAACTTCTCCATAGTTAGTGAGCTGTCAAGATGAAGGGTTGTGAGGTTGTGATTAGCATATGAACATGACTTCTCCACCTATCAACTAGGTTCCACCGAGCTTATCATGAAGTTGCATGCTTATGACATGTGGCAACAAATGACAATGATTTGATAATGGGATGGAAAATTCTAGCCAATCTGATATAGCCATGTGGTGTCCAAGTAAGTTGGCAAGTTTGAACAAGGAGGAAGCCTAGAGGGAAAGTTGAAGTTAATTTTACAATTAAATATTAAAATAACATCTCTCCATTTTGAACATGCATTCTTTCCAAATGAGAAAGGTTTTTATTTCAAAATTTGAAACTTTATTGAAAAGTGTTAGAAACATTAATCTTCACTTGGATGTATTTAATTGGGATATTCCAAGGATCCCTAAATGTAGTTTGTCTTATTGTACACATTTGGAGGACATATCATTATTTGTCCTTTAGTCCACATGTGAGGACAACTCATTTTTATAATTCCTTTATTAAGGAATTTAGTTTGTCCTCCTTAAGAGGATTGTGACACTTTGCACACACCTATTATGAATGTGGCTTTCATAGAAATGGGAGTTACACATGCGAATACATGCAACTCCTTTCTCATCTCTTTAAAAGGGATGCTCCTCTCTCCTTCTTCTCTACACATCACTTTGATGTTATTGTATTGAGCTATTTTGCTCCACCGCTCTCTCTTTCTCTCTTCTCTAGGCATTTGCCTTCATTCATAATACTCACAAGGGGTTTTCTTTGCTTTCCCCTTATAAATCCTTGTCTCCATTGTTGAACTATCTTGGTGTATGCTCTTGGATTTTGCTTATCTCACAGTAACATTGTTTCACACTTAACTTACTTGGATTGTTTTTCGTTCCTTGCTCTATCCTAAAGTTTCTTACATGGTATCAGAGCTTGGTTACTAATCCTTGTTTTAGGTTTAGTGTTGAAGGTTGCCCTTCATTGGAGCACACCTTATTTGGAGACATTATTGAGAAGAAAAGTTTGTGTTGTGGTTGTTTGCTCATCCTAACATCTTGTGTGTGCTGGTTTTATTTTATGTTTAATTTTATCATCTTCTATCATTTCTTTTACTAACCCTCTTTGGAAGGCTTGCTACCAAAGGGTTTTCCTATCAAAAATTTCAATTTTTTTTGCTCTTATTTTGGAAGGCATGCCATCAAAACAAGAAGCATTTATTATATAGCACTCATTTATTATAAATTGTGCAATTTTTAATTTTTAATATTTTTAATATTTATTCTAGTGTATGTGGAATAGTAGCATTTAATTTGTGCAAATTTATAGATTAATTATTATCATTTAATTTTTTAAAAAAATTCCTACAATAATATTAAGGAAATAATAATCCTAAGTGTGATTTTAAAAACCATAGGACATTCAATAGATTAGTTTTTTTTAAAAATTAGAATTTTAATATATTTCCTACTCATATTTTTTAAAATTTAATATATTTTCTATTTATTTTTTAATTTTAAATATATTTTAATCTATATCTTAAAATATCTATTTTAAAAATTTAAATTTAAAAAAATAAAATCTATGAGATTTTAATTAGTATCTTGTTCTTTCCAATTTTGAATATTACCTTTTGAGTTTTTCAAGATCGCTTAGGATCTTTTCTTGATTTCTTTTTAAGAATCTTTCCTTCATTTTCTTTCTTGCCGTACGCCATAGTCAATCTTCTTCGCAGGCTTCTTTTTATAAACCTCACTTTGTGGCAAGATAAGGGTTTTAATTTTATTATTTTCTTTATGTATCTATTGTTTAGCTAGATTCTTTTCGCATTTCTCTACCATTTTTCTTGATCTGTGCTTTCAGTTCTCACCCCCCTTTGCTAAGCATTTTACATTTTACGCTTTTTTTCTACTGCATGCCATTTTTAATCAATCTTTTTCGCTACCTAAGTTTCCTCCATTAGCAATCTAAATGCTTGATTAAGAGAACGAAGGTGTGTCCAGGATGGTTTATACGTTGTTCTATTATCTCTTTCCTCAAGCTGCCATTGGAGGAACCAGGGTTAGGTTTTCACCATTTCTTGTCATTGTGACTCAGCTTTACTCAGGTTTCATCTATTTTTTAAAGGAAAACATTTTGTATGCGGGGCTATCCAACCTTTACGTTGGTTTTTATCATTGCATTCCTTCTTTCTTCTCTATCAGAGATATTTTTTTTTTATCTTTCTCTTATAAGCAGAAATTTAACATTGATCTTCTCTACTCTTATCCTACGCGACCTATGCAAAGCTCTAAAGATAGACTACTCTAAAGGATTAACATTAAAGATAGAAGGTCTGTGAAAATCTTGTAGATTAAGTTCAACACTAGCTACCCCTCTTAGGACTTTTTTTTTCTCACTTGCTCTGCTCTTAACCCGCACAAAGTAGCTTCTCCTATTCATAGTGTTTCTCACTCATTAGTCTTTTTGACCAACATTTCAATAAATCTTTTGGTTTTTTAATAAAGTGTTTTGATTAAACATTTTTATAAATTGTTGATTATTTATTAGCATCATTTAAAAAAAAAAAACTTTAGTTACAATAAATTCTAAAGGTCTCATTTTAATTTCTTCATTAAGTAATTTATTTATAATTTATTAAGTGGTTTCATTATAGAATCATAAAATCAATTTATAAATTCATCATTTGACCTATTATAAAAAAAAATTAATCATTTTACATCATTAGGAATCATTATTATAACTCATTAGATTCTTTTAATGCAATTACCATTTAATCATTATATAACACCTCTACATTATTTTTTTGTTTCAAATTAATCATTATTCTAACGTTTCTTTGTAGGGTTGTATCATTTTTTCAAAAACTTAATCATTGTTTCCTCAACAAGTTTTTTAATTAATTCTAGTTAATTTTTTAATTCATATTTCTATAAGGGGGGCATTTTTTTTCCATAAAAATGTCAACCTTAATTCCAGAAATAAAACTTAATCATACTAATTATCATTCCTAGAAAATACACATTTCATTTATTTTTCATTTTAAACACCTGTTCGAGATAGCCACTGATCCTTCTGTTGAGCCTAGTTTGATGGCTACCCAAGATGAAAAAGATTATTGGAAACTTAAAAATGAAGAATCTTTAGGGTTAATTGGTATTTCCATTATTCCATATTTATATGTTTTAATTGCACATTGTTCTAAAGCCCATGATGCTTGGTCAATTTTACAAACCAAATATGATAGTGCAGATGAATCCCGCAAAATGCAGTTGCAGGATCAACTTGAAGATCTCAGGTATACAAATTTTAAGAACATGGATGATTTTTTTTTAAAATTTGATTCTATTAAAAGTCAACTTGTTGCTTTAGGTGTTCAGTTAGATCACATTTGCCTAATTCATATTATTCTTAAAAAGTGTCTTCCTAGATAGTTTCAACAGTTTATAACTAATATTCATGCTCAGCTTGCTATTCCTACATTAACTGCTCAATTAACTTATGTTATTTTTCAAAATGTATTAAGACAGGAAGAAGCTAAGCTAATTCAGTTTGGTACTCTTAAATCAATTGAACATGCATTTATGTCTCAAAACTCAAATAGTAATAATTTTTGTTCAAATAATAATAATCATCATAATAATAACAAACACTATAATAATAATTCTAATAACTCTAATAATAAATCTAATATGAAACATAACAATAATAACAATAACCATACCAAACATCATAATAACAATCGTAATAGTAATAATCAAAGGAATCATTCAAATTCCAAACCTCATCGTTCTTATTGTGGCAAAGATGGTCATGTTATCAATAACTATTTTAAAAAACAAAATGATAAAAAACCTATGAACAACAGTAACCATAATCAAAAATCAAATCATAAAAAAGGTAACTCTACTAGTTCCAATTCTCGTCATGCTTTTACTTGTAGCTTTAATGTTTGTAGACCTTTAGAGTGGATTGTTGATAGTGGTGCATCTCAACATGTAACTTCTTATAAAGAAATTTTTGATTCTCTGCAACTTGATATTGCTAACATTCCTATTCAATTAGCTAATAATCAGACTTGTAAAGTTGAAGCTTTAGGTGATGTCAATATTCCTAATGGTAAATGGCATGATGTATTCTATGTACCTAATCTAAAAACTAATTTGGTTTCTATTTCAAAGTTATGTTAGGACTATAAAGTTGAATTCCATAAAGACACATGTTATGTCATAGATCCTCAAACTAAAAAAGTGATTGCTCATGCTAAAATGGATAATGACAACTTATTTAAATTTCATGAATTTTCTAGTTCATGATATTCTTTACATACTTCCATTGATTTCAATATATGGCATGAAAGACTTGGCCATTTAAATTCGGATTATATTACTTTAATGCAAAAAATCAATATGGTTGATGGCTTGCCTCACATTATTCCTTCTAAGATTGCTTGTACTAGTTGTATGAGTGGTAACAGTGAGCCCTTTCCAAGTGGTAAATCATGGTGGGCAGCTCATAAGTTGCACCTAGTCCATAGTGATCTTTTGGGCCCCATGGAGAATAACTCCATCCAAGGTTCTCGGTATGCACTTACCTTTGTTGATGATTTTTCTAGATGAACTTGGATCTATTTTTTGCATAGCAAAGATCAAGTTCTTGATAGATTCATTGAATTTCAATTATATGTTGAAAGGCAATCTGGTTTTAAACTTAAAATTCTCAGAATTGATAATGGAAAGGAATATGTGAATAATTCTTTTCATTCGTATTTGAAATCATGTGGAATTAAACACGAGCTTACTATTCCTTATACACCATAGCAAAATGGTGTGGCGGAAAGAAAGCATTGAACCATTATAGAAATGGCTAGATGCATGTTACATGCTAAGAATCTGCATTATAATTTTTGGGCTGAAGCCATGTTTTGTGCCACTTATATTCCTAATAGGACTCCTACCAAAGCTCTCAAGGATATTACTCCAGAAGAGGCTTGGTCTGGTAGGAAACCTGATTTACATCATTTGTGGATTTTTGGATTTGTTGCTTATGTTCATACTCCTAAACAGAAAAAGCATAAATTAGATGCTAAGGCTTCTCTTATATTTTTGTTGGTTATGATGAAAACACTAAGGATTATCATGTTTATGATTCTACTACTAACAAAGTTCAAGTTTCAAGAGATGTTTGCATTACACAAAATGGTGTCCATGACTGTTCTACTACAAATGATGCAGAATTTAGTGGCACTAAAATTATGCTAGTGGAGGACCAACCTCCTTCTCCTAACCCTACTCCTCCTCTTAACCCTACAACTCAAGCACCACCTATTATTTCTACTTCTACTAATAATGATATTCAAGTAGCTACTAATGATGATTTTATTGATAATGATTCTTCCTCTAGTGATGATTCCATTACAACTAAATGTAAACCTAATTGGGCTCAAAACTTAATCAATGAAAGTGATGACTACATTTCTAGATTTGGTGGAATTAAGCATAGAAGGATTAATTATTGTAATTATGCTTTCATGACTACTATTATGAATTCTAATGATCCTAAGTATTTTGATCAAGCTAAATCTCAACCTCATTGGCAAAAGGCCATGCAAGAGGAATATGACTCTTTAATTGCTAATCAAACTTGGGACTTAGTCAATTTACCTCATGGCAAGAATATAGTTTCATGTAAATGGTTATACAAAACAAAATTGAATGCTAATAATGAAATTAGTAAATTTAAGGCTAGATTAGTTGCTAGAGGTTTTTCACAAATAGAAGGATTAGATTATAATGAAACTTTTGCTCATGTTGCTAAAATGCCTACTATTAAATTAGTTCTTTCTTTAGCATCTAAAATGAATTGGCCCATTCACCAAATGGATGTTAAAAGTGCCTTCTTAAATGGTGATTTACATGATGAAATCTATATGGCTCAACCTCCTGGATTTGTTAAGAAAGGTAGTGAAAATCTGGTTTGCAAATTAAAAAAATCTATTTATGGTCTCAAACAATCACCTAGAGAATGGTATTCTAAAATTAATTCATTCTTCATTTCTCAAGGCTTTTCTAGAAGTAAGAATGATCCTATAGATGATATCATCATTTATGATATTGAGTTTCAACTTAAACAGAAATTTTAGATGACTGATTTAGGTATTTTACATTACTTCTTAGGTATACAGATTTGGCAAACTCCTAAGGGTATCTTTCTTTCTCAAAGCAAGTATGCTCATGATCTTTTAGAAAAATTTAAGATCAATGATTCTAACCATGTTTCAATTCCATGTGAATTAGGAACTAAATTAATGGTTGATACGAATACTCCTTTTGTTGATGAAACTTTGTATAGGCAATTGGTAGGAAGTTTAAATTATTTAATTCTTACTAGACCTGATATTGCTTATAGTGTTGGTTTAGTTTCTAGATTTATGTGTAAACCTCAACAAACACATTTTAAAGTTGCTAAAAGAATCTTAAGGTACATTAAAAGAACTATCAATATGGGATTATTCTATGATGCCAATTCTAAATTTATTTTACATGGCTATACTGATTTTGATCTAGGTGGAGATCCCAATGATGGGAAATCTACTTGTGGCTATTGTTTCTTTATTAGTTCAGGTGTAATTTCTTGGAAAAGTAAAAAAGAACACTCTATTTCCCTTTGCTCAACTAAAGCTGAATAAAAAGGTTGTACCAATGTAGCTAAGGAAGCCTTATGTCTTAGAAGACTCCTTGAAGATTTGGGTCTACCTCAACAAGCACCTACCCCTCTACATTGTGACAATCAAAGTGTTATTACCCTAGAAAAGAATCCAATTTTTCATGCAAGGACCAAACATATTTCACTTTAACGTCACTTCATTCGAGAACCAGTTGAAGACAAGAAAGTTACTCTTCTTTATTGTAAAGGTGAACATCAAGTGGCTGACATTTTGACAAAACCACTTTCTAAAGAGAGATATCAATTTCATTGTAAAAATTTGGGTTTACAACCCTTTTATGTAAACTCCCCAAGTAAAGATTAAGTGGGGGTGTTAGAAACATTAATCTTCACTTGGATGTATTTAATTGGGACATTCCAAGGATCCCTAAATGTAGTTTCTCTTATTGTACACATGTGGAGGATGTGTCATTATTTGTCCTTTAGTCCACATGTGAGGACAACTCATTTTTATAATTCCTTTATTAAGGAATTTAGTTTATCCTCCTTAAGAGGATTGTGACACTTTGCACACACATATTATGAATGTGACATTCATAGAAATGGGAGTTACACATGCAAACACATGCAACTCCTTTCTCATCTCTTTAAAAGGGATGCTCCTCTCTCCTTCTTCTCTACACATCACTTTGATGTTATTGTATTGAGCTATTTTTCTCCACCGCTCTCTCTCTCTCTTCTCTAGGCATTTTCCTTCATTCATAAAACTCACAAGGGTTTTTCTTTGCTTTCCCCTTATAAATCCTTGTCTCCATTGTTGAACTATCTTGGTGTATGCTCTTGGATTTTTCTTATCTCATTGTAACATTGTTTCACACTTAACTTACTCGGACTATTTTTCGTTCCTTGCTCTATCCTAAAGTTTCTTACAAAAAGTGAAATATTTTCAAATATTTTTAAACCATGTTCATTCCTTGAGGCCCTAAACTTCAGATGAGTGACTAGGGAACTAGTTTTTGCCAAAGCGGAAGCTATCATATACCATTGGAGAGGTCTCAAAATTAGGATTCCATTTTTGTAAGCTACATTTGTGTAGGTCCAACCAAAAAAAAGATATTATCAAATTTGAAAAATGGGGGGCATGCTAAATAGAATTTCTTATTTTTACCATGAGGTATCAAATTTAGGTTTAGAAAAAATTATGAAGTGGGTTGTCTCCAGATTTGGCAGAGATGTCTTTAGCAGGGGTATTTTTCTTTCAAAATCTTTTGGTGTGTATTTTGGCACAGGTTTAGTAGTAGATCTAGTATCTTTTAGTAGTTGTTTCCTTCATCATTTGGAGATATTTGGAACATTTTGTTGAAAGAAAATGATGAAGATCTAATTTTTAGTTGGAAGAAGAGAGAGCAAAGAAGCTTTGCAAGAACAAGTGAAAGAGTTTCAAGTGGACATTTGGCATTTTTAGATCAGATATAGGATTCTTCTACTTCCCATATATTTCTTCTTTCTCTTAGTGTATAGGGTTGGTTCTAGTATATTGATCAAGGCTAGTTGTGTTTCTACCACATTCTTAGTATTTTGGTTCTATATGAAAAATAATAATGGAGTTACAAGTGATAGTTCTAGTCTTTTGGGTGTTATATGAGTTATTTTTATGCATCTCAAATGTATTTTTCTCAAGGAAATGAATAGAAAGCAAAAAATGCCATTTTTTAATTCTAATTCTTGTCTCTTATCTCTTTTTTTTACAATATTTTGTGATTTATGGACAAAGAACATAGATCTACTCACAACTTGTTTTAAGGTTATATGTTTGAATGTGTTTTTCCATTGATTTATAGAATCAAGTAAATGTTTAATGTAGTTTGATAAGGTTGTAGATTTCATGGAAGAATTCTAATTAACAAAGTGAATGGATAGATAACAAGTGTCTTGATGTGTTTTGTAGTTTGTATGGTATCTAATGAATTAGGAATTGATCTGAGTTGGATATAGTATAAACTTTTTGCCTCGTATGTGAGTTATTCTGAAATTATTTTATAATCAATATATTTATCTCTTTCATGTTGTAGAGTTGAAAAGATACCCACACTTAGCTTGTCAATTTCATAGATCATGTTAGTAGTTATTTCATACTTTTGTCATTAGCAGCTATCTCATGCATAGAAGAATTTGGGTTTTTCATCTACTTAATATAGATTTAGATTTATTTTGCACTGGTCACATAAAATAATCTAAGGTCTACCCACCTAGGTTTTGTAGAGCCTGAAGTGAAGGAGTTTAGCCTTATAGTTGGCTCCGGTGTTTGAATAGGTGTGTCAAATATGGGAAGTAGCTATACCCTAGATTTATTTGTTATTATCATTGAGCTATTCAAAATCTATTAAATTAGTAGCCAATAGAGTGGTCAGTTCTAAAGGAGTTAAAAACTACTAAATGATGTTAGCATATAGGATTTCCCAAACTTATAAGGTCCATTTAATTTTTGAGATTTCCAACTAAAATGATTAAAAATTAATAGTTAAATTATTGATTAAGTATAGAAACTACCTTTTCTTGTTTAGATCCCTATTATTTTCTCTTTTATCATTCTAATCTCTCACATAATCAGTCACAATAACTATGTCGATCTCCTCCTTATATAGTCATCTCTAAGCTTCCATATTCTTCCATCTATTGATAATCAATCACAATCATCAATCTTAGATTCAATGTACTTAACCAAATAGAAATTATAAATTTTCATAGAACTTTGTGCTCATCCTTTTCTTCCTTCAATCTCTATCATTCACATTCAAAGCCCAAAAACTCTCTGCCAATACTGTGATCGTATTACCAAGTATCACAGACTTACCTAGGGCATCACATTTGAATAGCTTAGCCAACTCTTTAGGGCCTAAAAAAATGTGTACATTATGTATATTGGATCTACTCCCATGTCCCATAACCATGAAGAAATCATAGTGGGAACTCATGGGGGAGCCATTCTTGCACAGAGAACCAAAAGTGGACCAACACACATTGAATTTACAAATGAATTTCAAAACCTACTCTATGGAACACCTAAAAACATGAAACCTGAATGGGAAAGTATTGTAACAACACAAATAAAAAGGATAAAACACAATAATGAGTGTGTCAATCCATTATTCTATACAAGAAACACATAAACTCAAAAACTATTAAAAACTATGGTGTAATTTGTGGATTCACTTGCACAAAATTTTTCTTTACAAATTCCTTGGGATGCATTTATTTCATGGATTTATAATTTCCCAAAGATTTTTTAGGCCATTGGAATAACCATCAACCTCTTTCTTATGTTTAGCAACTTTTGAAAAAATTGCATATGACAACCTTTTGTTCCTCTGAGCAACTTTTCTTTCCTTCACTTGGGAACTTCCAAACCTATCTAATTGGATCTATTAATGATGTCTAGGAAAGATTTAGCCTTTGGGACATTAATGTGCATGATATTTTCCATCTTTTCCTTTTTGACAACTTTTTCCCAATTGTTGCACAAATGACATGTTAGGAGCTTCAATCCATGCAAGAAGATGTAAAAACATCATGGAGGACAAGATGGGTTTAAAATGATTCCTTCCTCATGCTTCCACGGTCTTAGAACCACAACCCCTAACATAAACATTTCCTAGAATGGGAACTTCACCTAGGAACAAACTCAAATAGATAAATGACCCTGGAAAGGTCCAAACTCACACTTCTAACTTGACTAGAGTCAGTACATGCCAAAATAAAAACCAAGAATTAATCCTAGGGAGTTTGATTAAGGTGCTCCTGCACCATACTCTCTCAAACAAAAATAAGTTAATCCATCCTTGGATTGAGCAGGTTGAAGTCAATTCCCAATCTTTTGAAATCTATCTCTTTGACCCATTAGTGTTAGCACCATTCTGACCAAGCCACTTGGTTGGGTGTTCCATGTGATCCATATTCCTAGCCTTTTTTAATAATCTTAAATCCAATATCTTATATTCTTGTAGAGTTGGAGGTTTACTACACCTTGTGTGACCTCTTGAAGACTTGGACCAACATCATGGACATGTCCTTTGTAGGGAACCAAAACTGCAATATTGAAAATGTGGGATAGTCCAATGTCTTTAGGAAGTGCCACCTTGTAAGCATTGTGGCCATACTTGGAAAGTATTTTGCAAGGACCCAACCTTCTCATCTAGAGCTTGTGTGGTATCCCCTTGGGAAATCTATGTTTGTCTAGGTGCACAATCAAAAGATCCCCTATCTAAAACTAACTCCCTCTTTGAGGCATCCACCTTTTTCTTCAATTTATCAAAAGTTTTATTAGAGTTTTCCTTACCTTTTCATGGACTTCCTTATGGATTGGGAAAATTTCTAAGCATAGACACTACTTGGAACTCCATCCTTCAACTCTCTCGACTCAAAAACCCCTCTAGGATGCAATCCATAAACTATTTCAAAAGGACTCTTACCTATTGATCTATTTACTATATCATTGTATGCATATTCAAGCTACCTAATGAGTTGATCCCAATTTTTCCCATACTCCATTATGAGAGACCTCGGTAGGTTTCCAAGACTCCTATTAGTCACCTTTGTTTGGCCAACAATCTGTGGATGATAGGTAGATCCAAAAGACAAGTTAGTAAGAACACTAATCTTAATGTGTATTAACCTTTAGTAACTTGGTTGTAGAAAGATAAAGTAGTAAGAAAATAACATGAACACATGACACACCAAGATTTAACATGGAAACCCAATTTGGGAAAACCACTAATGTAACTAGTTACAATTTTTCACTTTTCTGAAGTGAGACCTATTAGGAGCCAATCCTATTAAAGGTTACAAAACAAACTATTAGGTTGACCCTATTAAAGAATTTAAATCACCTTGTTAGGAGTGGCCTTGTTAGAGTTCTTAAGAAACGTCAATCTATAAATGCCACCTAGTTAGAAGATTTACAAAATTAATATTAAGTCAACTCTATTAAAACATTTCTTCATTGCTAAAACTATTAGAGAGTAATAATGATTGAATTGATTAATGAAGCAACTAAATTGCATATTAAGATCACTATTCTAGCTTATCCTCTGGATCCTCCCTAATCAAAATATTCTTTACAACTCTTTAGATAATCTACTCTTAATCAGATGTCCTCTTTTTGCATCTTATCTTCTTCTCCACTTTCTCATCTTTCAATCCACATCTTGAACTTTCATATACATGAAACCTAATGTCAATTTGGCTTGAATACCCTTTCAAATAAATAAATAACATCCACTAAGTTGACTTTCATAAACTAACTAATAGATAAAGCTAATCTACAATAGGTCAACTAAAACTAAAAACTAGGTCACTCAGTTACCACTGAGTTCCTTGGTGACTAACTTGACTCAATTTATATTGAACTCCTTTGGTAACTAACCTAACTTAGTTTACATAGGAATCCTTGAACTTTCTTCTTTTGACCTTATGCTTGGCATATATTGGAGTCTTGTGAACTTGGTTCCAACTAGTAGTGGTCAATTTGAGTATAACATTTGTGTAACATCAATGACAATATACAATTGAATAATTGTTATAAAATAATCTCTCTCTTTTCTATTGATGGCAACAAATTATGTCATTAAGAAAATAAAACTTAGAGAAATCACAATGATTTTCAATATTTTATAATATCCTTAGTTTCATTTTTATTCTCCATCCATCCATGAGAACTTTGTCTAAGATTCTCCCTCTGCCATCTTATCTTTAGAATCCATCACATCAAGTTCTCCCTCTTGTAGATTACTACTTATAATCAATATCTCCCTCTTTTAGATTACTACATCTAATTCTTCTCTGATTACATCAATCTCTCCCTTGATGACTATATGACATGATTCTCTCCCTCTTTGACATCAAATTTCAAAGACTTGACACAGTGATTTTACAATGTATCTAATGTATTGATTCATATGCAATGAGCTCTAACTTCTTAGCATCAACTTGATAGATCTTCATGTTAGAAATAGATAATACTTAGAGGGATGGGGGAAGGGGGTGAATAAATATTCTACAAACTTTTTCCCATAATTGAATATTGTTAATTACTTTATAACTTGCATATGAAAGTAAACCAACAATGTTGAATACTAAATATAACTATGCACATAGATAACTCATAACACCATTATTTGTTAACTAGGGAAACCCTGGCCAAGGGATAGCCCTAGTGGGGATGATACCCACTAGATGATTCACTAAACAATAGGATCATGTTAAGGATAGTGACCCTATTAGGAGTCTATGAAGTACATATAGTGTCTCAAGTCCCTGTTAAGATACTAGGCCTTATTAGAAGCCTCAACCCTATTAGGAGTTGTTTCAACCCTATTAGGAGTTGGTAGAAAAAATATAATGTATGCAAGAAGAACCCACTACCCTAACATGCAATTATACAATTCAATTCTTCAAAAGAATAGATATGCATACAATACTTGTTGTCTACTGTACTTCACACTTATTCCAATAATACATCAGAATTTGCATCACATATGTCTTGCAATTCATCCAAGCTCTATGTACAATATTTCACATCACATAAAACATGCTCATCTATGATATATAGCACACTTATGTTCACAAGATAAGGTCTTTACTTATACGTCACATATTTACAAAACTATGCTCAATTGGCCTTCATGTGTTCAAACTTGACATAATACAAAATAACTTATGGATTAATATCCACATAGTTAGGTTACCATGATTTATTAATTATTTTGTAACCAAAATAATTCCTAAAGCCATACAATCCAATTCTCAATTATGCTCTATTTTGCACTATTAAATGTCTGCACTGGTATTTTAACCATATATCATTTCATAATATTTGTATGCACTTGCACACATTTTCACATCATCATGATACTAGAATGAAGCTTCCCTCAACTATCCATGAGCTAACTCTTAACGAGTCATCTATACACTTAACATTTTTTCATTGTGCTGTTGCAAACTGTCTAACACTTAGACAATTTTCTAACTCCAAATGCATAAATGAAATGTTGAATGTATGTTGCCATTAATGACAACCATCAAGACATCTATCTGACCATATTTCCAACACTTCAAATTAGTTTGGTTGATGCATCAATAATTTGTACTCTAGTGAGTATCAGATAGGGGAATGACCCCTAGCTTTACTCTTAGATACAAAAATGCATCCTTAGGTAATAATTTGTTAAATATGTTAGCCACCTAATAATTTTTGTTCACATATTCCAATCTAACCTCTTTATCTTGAAATAATTCTTTTAGAAAATGATACTTGATTGTAATGTATTTTTTTGTGGTGTGCATCACTAGATTTTTAGATAAATTGATTGCACTTGTGTTATCATAATAGATAACCACTGAATCCTTGATTTCTTCCTTCATTCTTGATAATAGTTTCTTGAACCACATTATGTTGGAGAAATTAATTATTGCAACAACATATTTTTCTTCTAATAGATTGAGAGATGCAATTCTTCTTCTTGCTTGTCCAAGATACTAACCTCTTTCCAAGAAAGAATTCTCCTCCACTAGTGCTCTTCCTATCATTAATGCTTCCATCCCAATCAACATGAGTACAAGATTTCAACTTGAATTTCTCTCATTTCTTATACCATAGGCCATAGTCCTAAGTTCCTTTTAGATATCTCATAATTCTTTTCATTTCCATCATACTATTTTTTCTAGGGTTTGTAGAGAATCTTTCAACTATATCAATTGTTAACGCAATATCAAGTCTTGTATGAACAACATACTGAAGTTTCTCAATCATAGATCCATAGGTAATTTGATTTACCTCTTTTGAATGATCATTCTTACATAACTTATGTCCATTAAACATAGGTATTCTAACTGGTTTGGAATCTTCGATTCCAAAGGTCTTTAATATCTCCTCTAATTGCAACTCGGCTTCTTCTATCTAAGACTCAGTTGGAACTATTTCTAACTCGAGTTGCATTGGTTGTAACTCAGTCTCCTCTATCTGAGACTCAGTTCCCATAGTTTGTGACTTGAGTTCCTCTATCTGAGCTAGAAAACATGTAGTTTTAGTGAAGTTCAAATTTAAAAAATTATTTTTTGTCTAATCGCTAATTCCAACTAGGTTTCCTTTACTATCTAGAAGCCTAGCCTTCTCATTCATGAATTCTACCTTAAATCCAATATTTTTTAGTTGTGACACACTTAGAATATTATGTCTTAATCCTTCAACCTAGTAGGCATTATAATATTTGATTCCATCAGTTAATGCAATGTGACCATTTTCCCTTCACATAACATGGTTCATTGTTTCAAAATTTAACACTTCCACAATCATAGTTCTCCAAGTGTTCAAACTTAGTTTTATCACTAGTCATGTGATGAGAACACCTACATCTATTATCCATGTGTCATTGTTACAAACATGAGAAATAAGTGCCATCTTTTAATTATCCTCATTATCTGATTCATATTTAATAGCAATATATACTATTTTATCTTCATCATCGTTGTCAATATCTTTAGCAATATAACAAGATTTCTTACCTTTGTCTTTATATTCATTATAGCTCTTGAAATGTTTCTTTCCTTTGAAGTTGTTGGATTTTATGTCATCTTTACTTTCCTTTTTTATACACCTTGCAGCAATGTGACCAACTTCTTCACAAGAAAAACAAATCAATGGAATTTTTCCTTTATATTTACCTTTTCCTTTTGGTAACCTCCTTGCAAGTAGGGCTTCAATGGCTTCAAGATCAACATTAGATTCTTTTTCTTCTTCATTGAGTTTCCTCTCTTTCTACCAAGGGTTAGTTTTTCTTTGAATGTTGATTCTATGTTGCAAGATCCAAAAAAATAGTTATCAAAGTTATCCAACTCAAAATTTGTTAACCTTCCCACTAGTGCATCCAAAGTTATATTACTTTTGGGATCACATCTCATTTCTTGATTATTTGAAACTCCAATTGCATAAACAGGAAGAAGAGTTCTTAATACCTTGTTGACTATTGTTTCATCTTCTATTTTTCCTCTGGAAGCTCTAATTGCACTCGCACTTTTTTTTATTACCTCGCTATTTTATAATGTTTTCATCTTGTATCATATTCATTTGATCAAATTGACCTCTTAAAATTTCTACTTTGGCTCTCCTCACATTATCATTTCCTTCATAGATATTTTGCATATTGTTCCACATTTCATGAGAAAATCTTTGACTTCATCAAATTCAACATAATTGAGAGCAGAAGCAGTGCCAATCATCATTGTGTTGTGATTCTTTTTATCTACCATCTGAACCATATTCAAAGATTTAGGAGGTGACAGATACTAGTTCTCTAGGAATTTTAGGCATTTATCTCCAATACTTCCCAAATCTAGCTTCAGGAGTTCTTGCCATGCTTTGAAGTTATCTCTGTTCAACTTAGGAATCTCTTTTCTATAAGACATCTTGATCTTTAGCTTAGGTCCTTGAAAACTTTCCTATAAGCACCAAGTATGCCGATACTAATTATTGGAAATATAAGAGTAGTAAGTAAGAGGGGAGGGATGAATTAGTTACTACTAAAATAATTTCAAATCCATTAGATGTCAATACAAACTTCCTTTTAACTCACAGCTTGGTTAGAACTAGATATTCATTGTAACTTAGTTAACAAAGAAATTTGATATATTAATGTGCATTAACCTTTAGTAACTTAGCTATAGAAAGATAAAGTAGTAAGAAAATAACATGAACACTATTGGGATAAAGATAGGGTAACTAAGAGGGGGGGAGGGGGAATCAATTACTTACAAAAATTAATCCACAGATCCCTTAGATGTCTTCAAGATCTAGTTACTGTTGATACTCGGTAAAAAAATGATGTAACTCAGAAAATTAAACTATTACTTATTTTTTAGGCAATCATGCATGTAATTGAAAATAAAATGAACACAAGACACACCAGATTTAACGTGGAAATTCAATATGAGAAAAACCACCAACTAACTAGTCACTAATTTTTCACTCTTCTGAAATGAGCCCTGTTAGGAGCGAACCTTATTAAAAGTTACAATACACACTATTAAGTGTGACCCTATTAGTTGATTTAATCACCCTATTAGGAGTGGCCTTGCTAGAGGTATTTAGAACAATTGAACTGAACTGTCACCTTGTTAGAGGATTTACAAAATGGCTATTAAACCAACTCTGTTAAGAGATTTGAAATCACTGCTACAATGGTTAGAAAGAAACAATGAATTAACCTGAACAAGATGCAATTGAATTTTCTACTTACAAGTCTCTATTCAGCATCATTAGGTCCTCCTTGATCAAATATGGCTCTACTACTCCTCAATGATCTATGATCATCCTTCAAATTCACTTCCACAATAATCAATCTTCTTATTACATTAATTCCATTTCCCACACTCTTAGAATTTGTGAGTTGACCTCTTACTTATACCATTCCGATTGTCAAGTCACACCATTTACATGTTACATTTACCAATAAACCATACATTAGTCGGCTATAGATATTACTATGAACAAATAAACATTATTTCATAAAACAATGAAATCATTTACTGGCTGACCCTACTCAATAAATACTGCTTCCAAAAATTTCTTGAGTTAACCTTCTTGACTCAGTTAGCATTGCAATATCTATAAAATCCTTTAGCTATCAAGTTTACTTGGTAAGAACTAAATTTTTTCATGAGAGCTCAGTAAGAACTACTTCTATCACATTTCTTTTGATGACCGAGTGAGCTCAGTAAGAATTGCTTTAGTCACATATCCTTTGATAACTAAGTAAGCTTGGTAAGAAATACTTCAATCACATTTCTCTTGATGACCGATTGAGCTTGATAAGAACTGCTTCAGTCACATCTCCTTTGATGATCGAGTGAGCTCGATAAGAACTGCTTCAGTCACATCTCCTTTGATGACCAGGTGAGCTCAGTAGATTTTGTCCTTTTGCCTTGCTAACCATCTGAACTTAGTAAACACTGTCCTTTGCCTTGTTGACCTTTTGAGCTCGGTAGATACTATCCTTTGCCTTGTTGACCTTTTGAGCTTGGTAGACACTATCTAATGACTGATATGAAATTTGTGTGACATCAAAGACAACACACAATTTGAACAATTGTATCCAACAATCTCCATCTTTGACATTGATGGCAACACAACATGTCATAGTAGAATGAAATTTGAAAACAAGTCTTTTACTGACAGAATACTTTACTTTCTTTTTCAAATACAACAAACTCCCTCTTTCACAATAATCTCTCCTTTTTATACAAACTCTTATATTTTGCAAATTATAGAAAGATATGATAGTATAATCTCCCTCTTTGACAACACATGCCAAAGACAACTCAAAATAGCTTAATAGCATTGTACTTGATGTACTGATTCATATGCAATGTTTTCATTGGTTTGCTATATCAACTGATAGATCTTCAATTCTATTCCTGTTGATGCATCACTAAAGCTATATTTTAGTGAGGTTTAGATAGGAGAATGACCCCTAACTTACCTCTTAGATACAATAATGCATCCTTAGGTAAAGGCTTTATGAATATGTCAGCAATTTGTTCCTTTGTATGGACATATTTGAGTCTTATTTCCTTTTCTTGTACCAATTCTCTAACAAAGTGATACTTTATGGCAATATGCTTGGTTTTTGAATGCATCACAAGATTCTTGGAGATGTTAATTGCACTTGTGTTATCACAAAACATAACAACAAGTTCTTGGATTTCTTACTTCATACCTTCCAATAATTTTTTTAACTACACAATGTTTGAGCAATTTACAGTTGCTACAACATATTCAGCTCTACTATGGATTGAGATGTATAATTATGCTTTTGCTTGTCCAAGAAACCAACCTTTTTCCAAGAAAGAAAGCTCCTCCACTTGTGCTCTTTCTTTCATCAATATTTCTTGCCCAATTTGCATCAATGAACACCTTTAAATCCATATTTCCTCCAAGTTTATACCATAATCCATATTCTTCAATTCCTTTTAGGTATCTCATGATCCTTTTGATTGCCATCATGTGATTTTCTTTTAGTTTTTCTGAGAATCTTGCTACAATTCCTACTGCAAGGGCAATGTCTAGTCTTGTGTGCACTACATATTGCACCTTTCCAATCATAGATCTATACAATGTCTAATCCACTTCCTTTGATTCATCATCCTTGGTAAGTTTTAATCTAGTACACATAGGAGTCCCAACTAGTTTGCAATCTTTCATACCAAACTTTTTCAATATCTCTTTGATGTATTTAGATTGAGTGATGTAGATTGAATTCTTATTCTATTGAATTTGAAGACCAACAAAGAATTTTATTTCACCAAACATTGAAATTTCAAATTCCTTGTTCATTTGTTTTGAAAATTCTTTGCAAAGATCATCATTTCCTATGAACAAAGTATCATCTACAAATATTTCTACCAAAACAATCTTATTATTTGGTCCTTCTATTAAGTAAAAACTATTGCTATCATTAGTTCTTTGAAAACCAATCTGAATAAGATAGTTATGCAATCTTTCATACCATGCTCTAGGGGCTTGTTTCAGACCATATAATGCTTTATGCAATTTGCAGACCATGTCCTTCTTGTCTGGATCAATAAAACCTTTAGGCTATTCAGTGTAAACCTCTTCATCCAATATGCCATTGAGAAATGCTAACTTGACATCCATCTGATAAACTTTGAATCCTTTGAATGCGGCATATGCAAGTAAGGTTCTGACACCTTCTAATCTTGCAACAAGAGCAAAAGTTTCTCCATATTTTACACCTTCTTCAGAGTATCCTTTGCATACTAGTCTAGCTTTGTTCCTTGATACCTTACCATCTTCATTTAGTTTGTTTCTGAATACCCACTTTGTTCCAATCACATTTTTGTCTTTGGGTATTGATACAAGAGTCCAATTTTTTTCCTCTATCTGTTCTATCTCTTCATTCATAGCTTCAATCCAACTTTCATTGTCTAGTGCATCTTTGACATTTCTAGGTTCAAAATCAGCAAGTAAACAAGTGCCTTTCAACTTACTTCTTGTCATTGTTCCTTCTAATATATCTCCAATGATCTAATCTGGTGCATGATGCTTTCTGACATACTTGGCTAACATGAGCTCCTTGCCTTTTGAATGACTTGCATTGTTATCCTTCTATGTCTCAACTTCTAGTTCTAATTTTGGTTGCTCGGGCTCAGTAGATGCTAACTCTATAGCTTCTATCTACAACTTAGGTTCTTGCAGCTTGATAGCTATTGACTTAGTTTGAACTTCTTGTGACTCGGTTAATGAAGACTCTGGAGTTGAGGATTCCTCATTAATAGGTATACTTGGCATTGTATCAAGTTCAATGTAAACAAATCTTTTGTAGTCTTCAAATTCCTTTTTGCTTTCTTCTTCTATTCTTTCTGCAAACTCATCAACTTTCACATATGCACTTTCTATGACTTTGTGAGTAGATAAGTTCAAACATCTATATGCTTTTCTTTTGCAAGAGTATCCCAAAAATATTCCTTCATCACTTTTTACATCAAATTTACTTTTTCTAGATTCTTTCAAAATGTAACATTTTCTTCCAAATACTTTTAGATAACTTACGTTGGGTTTGTAGCCATACCACAACTCATAGGGTGTTTTGAATGAGTCCTTATTTAGCTGTACTTGGTTCAAGGTATGAACTATAGTGCTGATAGCTTCTTTCTAGTATTTGATAGCAATGTCTTTCTCAATCATTAAGGTTCTTACACAATCCATGATAGATCTATTCCTTCTTTCTGCTATTCTATTTTGTTCAGGAGTTCTAGGTGCTAAAACTTGTCTTTTGATTCCCCTTTCAATGCAAAAGTTACTGAACTTATGTGAAATGAATTCACCAACTTTGTCAGACCTTAAGCATTTCAGTCTTTTGCCTATTTCCTTTTCTACTCTAGCCAAATACCATTTGAACTTTTCAAATGCTTCTAATTTCTCTCTTAGGTACATGATAGTCATCATTCTTGAATAATCATCAACAAATAGAATGAAATTTTTTTCACCCGTATAACTTTCAATTCCAATAGGTCCACACAAATTAGTGTACACAATTTCTAAAACTTCTTCAGTCTGATAGTTCTTGCTTTTAAAACTTGTCTTTCCCATTTTACCAATTTGACAATTCTTGCATAGACCAACCTCAAGTTTCTTTATGTTAGGAATACCTCTTACTTTCTTGAGTTTACTAATTTTTATGAAGTTGTCAAAGTTTACATGACACAACCTCCTATGCCATAACCAACTTTCTTCAATTTGAGCAATGAAACATGAACATTCACCAAGTTCAAGATAAAATAAGTTACCTTTTGTTTGAGTGCCTGATCCAATCAGCTTTCCTTTGCCATCCAATAATCTTGCTTTTCCATGCATAAATTCTACATTGAATCCATTATTGAGTAGTTGTGCCACACTCAAAAATTATGCTTTAGTCCTTCTACCTAGTATGCATTATCACATACAAGTTCCTTGGTTAATGAGATTCTTCCTTTTCCTCTTATACAACAAGGTTCATTGTTACCAAATCTTACACTGCCACCATCATAGTCTTCAAAGTATTCAAACTTAGTTTTATCACTAGTCATGTGATGAGAAAAACCACTATCTATGATCCATGTATCATTTCTACTCATATGAGAAATGAGTGCCATTTCCTCATCATTATTAGACTCATCTTTCATAGCAATGTAGACAATTTCATCTTCTTCTCCATCATTAGAATCATTGGAATCTTTAGCCATAAAATATGTTTTCTTACCTTTATCCTTGAATGATTTGAAGTCTTTCTTGCCATTGTACTTGTGACCTTTCTTCTCATCTTTGTTCTGCTTATTTGGGTACCTAGCAGAAATATATCCAATTTCTTCACAAGAAAAGTAGATTAGAGGAACCTTACCTTTGTATTTCCCTTTGCCTCTTGAATATTTTCTTGCTAGTAGAGCTTCAATCACTACAATATCACTGTCTAAACTTTTTTCTAATTCTTCATCACTATCTGATTGTGGATCCTTCATCTTTTTCCCTTTTTCTTTGAGTGAAAGCTTAGCTTCAAATGCTGATTCAACGTTCTTGGTAGCTGGAACATAATTGTCATAGTTGTCTAGCTCAAATGCAGTCAATCTTCCAATGGCCTCTAAATTTATTTTATGATTTGCCTCACATCTCCTTTCTTGAATTGTAGAGAATCTAATTGCATAAATGGGAAGTAGAGTTCTAAGAACTTTACTTATAACTATCTCCTCACTGATATCTCCTCTAGATGCTTTGATTGCACTAACACATGCTTTAACTCTTTCAACATACTTTGCAATGTTTTCATCCTCTCTCATCCTCATTTGATCAAATTGTCCTTTCAAACTTTCTTCTTTTGATGTCTTCACATTATCATCTCCTCCATAGATTTCTTTCAGCTTGTTCCACATTTCAAAGGCAGTTTTGCAATCCTCGATGTCATCAAACTCTTCATAACTCAAAGAAGATGCTATATCTATCATCATGTTATTGTGAGTCTTCTTTTCAGCAATATCATTAATAGATAATGTACCAAAAGGTTCTCTATATTTTTCATCAAGGTACTTCAGCCCTGTATCACCAATAGAAGGCAGATGAAGCCTCATCAATCCTTGCCATGCTGAGAAGTTGTCCTTGTTAAGTCTTGGAATTTCCCTTTTGTAAAACATCCTGACCTTTAGCTTAGATCCTTGAAATCTTTTCCTGTAAGCACCAATAGCTCTGATACCAATTGTATAAAGATAGGGTAACTAAGAGGGGGGTTGGGTGAATTAGTTACTTACAAAAATTAATCCATAGATCCCACAGATGTCTTAAAGATCTAGTTACTACTGATACTTAGTAAACAAATGCTGTAACTCGATAAATTAAACTATTACTTATTTTTCAGGAAATCATGCATGTAACTGAAAACAAAATGAAAACAAGAGACACCAGATTTAACATGGAAACCCAATATGGGAAAAATCACCAAGTAACTAGTCACCAATTTTTCACTCTTCTGAAGTGAGCCCTATTAGGAGCCAACCCTGTTAAAGGTTACAATACACACTATTAGGTATGACCCTATTAGAGGATTTAATCACCCTGTTAGGAATGGCCTTGCTAGAGGTCTTTAGAACAATTCAACTAAACTATCACCTTTTTAGAAGATTTACAAAACAGTTGTTAAACCAACTCTATTAAGAGATTTGAAATCACTGCTACAATGGTTAGAAAGAAACAATGAATTAACCTGAACAAGATGCAACTAAATTTTCTAATTACAAGTCTTTGTTCAGCATCATTAGATCCTCCTTAATCAAATATGGCTCTACTACTTGTCAATGATCTTTGATCATCCTTCAAATTCGCTTCCACAATAATCAATCTTCCTATTACATTAATTCCATTTCCCACGATCTTAGAATTCATGACTTGACCTCTTACTTATACCATTCTAATTATCAAGTAAGCCCATTTACATGTTACATTTACCCAATAAAACATACATCAGTTGACTATAGATATTACTCTAAAAAAATAAACATTATTTCATAAAATAGTGAAATCCTTTACTAGCCGACCTTGCTCATTAAATACTACTTCCAAAAATTTCCTGAGTTAACCTTCTTGACTCGGTTAGCATTGCAATATCTGTAAAATCCTTTGGCTAGCGAGTTTACTAGGTAAGAACTAAATTTCTTCATGAGAGCTTGGTAAGAACCGCTTCTGCCACATTTCTTTTGATGACTGAGTGAGCTTGGTAAGAACTGCTTTATTCACATCTCCCTTGATGACCGAGTGAACTCAGTAAGAACTGCTTCAGTCACAATTTTTTTTGATGATCGAGTGAGCTTGGTAAGAACTACTTCAGTCACATCTCCTTTGATGAATGAGTGAGCTTGGTAAGAACTACTTTAGTTACATCTCCTTTGCTGACTGGGTGAGCTCGATAGATTTTGTCCTTTTGCCTTGCTAACCATCTGAGCTCGGTAAACACTGTCCTTTGCCTTGGTGACCTTCTGAACTTGGTAGATACTCTCCTTTGCCTTACTAACCTTCTAAGCTTGGTAGATACTATCTGATGACTGATATGAGATTTGTATGATATCAAAGACAACACATAATTTGAACAATTGTATCCAACAGAACACATGAGGTTAAAAGTACAAAGTTTTGTCACCTTTCAGGCTGACTTATCAGAATGATTGAATTTGACTATTTCTATCTAAAATTAAATTTTGTTCAAACATATGATCTAGATAAATTTATTCTAGCTAAGTTATATATGGTCTCATACTTTTTCAATTGGAAATATTTATTAAATGTATGTTTTATACTAGTTTGTATCCAATTACTAAAGAAATCAAATTATTTCAATAAAATGGTATTTCAATAACTCTTACTATTTTTTATGAATTTTTTTTAATAATGTATAAATACCATTTTATAGAACTCAGAGTCAAGAATATTCTCATATAGATTTTATAGTGTTTTAATTAGATATAGTATATTATAATTAAAAAATTCTACAAGTGCATATTTTAAAACTCAAAATGTTATCAATTTTGAGAAAGAAAAAAGTATTAAATCATATCAAAAAAATTAAAAAATCATATGATGTTCTAGAGGAGAGAGTCCTCTTTGGAAATGTATAATTTTTCTCTTAGTTAGAATAGGTTTTTTTTGAAAAATGTGGTAGGAGATGAAAACTATCAATTTAAGGTAGTTGAAATTTGAATCATTATAAAAGAAAAAATATAGGTCTAAAGTCAATTTTTATTCCTAATTATTCTAGGTATATATGTTATCTATAACATAGTCTGGGATCAAATGGAAATAAGTTTATTTCCATATAATTTAATGGTGGGAACTAGACCCCTAATTTTTAGCCTTTTTTAGCAGCTAAAAAATTATCTATTAAAATTAGGAAAATATATCAATTCTTATTCCAAATAATTATTAAAAATCATAATCCTAAACTTCATCCATTTCTACACATTTCATTAGTTTACTTCATTTTCAAATTCAAAATAATAATACCAATTTTTATGTTATTAAAGGTGAATAATTATACTTTTGTTAGCCTTTTCCTTTACAAAAGGGTGACATGAGTTTGTGCTTTTACCCATGAGAAACCAAGATTTAACGTGGAAATCCAATTTTGAAAAACCACCAATGCAACCAATTACAACTTTTCACTCTTTTGAATTGAGCTCTATTAGGAGCCAACTCTATTAAAGGTTACAAAAAACATTTTTAGGTGTGACTATTAAGGGATTTAAATCACCCTATTAGGAGTGGCCTTGTTAGAGGTCTTAAAAACTTCAATCTAGAAATGCCACCTAGTTAGAGGATTTACAAAATGATTGTTGACTAAACTTAGTTAAGAGATTTCTTCACTACTAAAATTGTTAGAGAGTAACAATGATTAACCTAATTAATGAAGCAACTCAATTATAGATTCACTTCACTATTCTATCTTATCCTCTTGATCCTCCTTGATTAGAATATTCTTTGCAACTACTTGGATACTCTGTTCTTAATCATATATCCTTCTCTTATTACATCTTATCTTCTTCTCCACTTTCTCATATTTCAACTCAAATCTTGACCTTTTATATATATGAAACCCAATGTCAAGAGGACTTGAATACCCTTTCAAATAAATAAATGACATCCACTAAGTTGGCTTGCATAAACCAACTAACAAATAAAACTAATCTATTGTAGGTTGGCTAAAACTAAAAGTTGGGTCACTTGGTTACCACTGAGTTCCTTGGTAACTGACCTAACTTAGTTTACATTGAACTCCTTTAGTAATTTACTTGACTTGGTTTATAAAGGAATTCTTAAACTTTCTTCTTCTAAACTTATGCTCGACATATATTACAATCTTCTAAACTCAATTCCAACTAGTAGTGCTCAGTTTGAGTAAAACATTTGTGTAATGTTGGCCTAGTTTTTCACCCTTTGTCATGTGTTGTATCTCACAATGAAAAGACCCTAGGGATATAGTCCAAAATTGGTGAGTTTCTATTAAAACCCTAGTTAATTTCCTAAAAGTCTCATAAACCCTTGATGTTGTGTCGTAGCCCTCAAAATTAATTAAAATACAATGTCCAAATTTAAATTGCATAGGACACTCTTATCCTAAGTTTTCTTTTTTGTAAAGATTACTTTATTATTTTCTAAGAAATAAACCTTTTCATTATTAAGCTTTCCCTAACAATGGTTATCTTTCTTAAGCATTTTATGAAGCATCTTAACTCTGATGGTTTGAGAGAGATCGATGGTGAGTGCATGTCTGCAATGTGGAGATGCATGTTTTTCAATGAAGTGAGCAAGTGCCTTGGTGACACATGTCACTTGCTAATGGTGGGTCTTGATTGTGATATAAAGACTAAATCTCATTAGAGCTTGTCAATAATTTGTTAGATCCTTTTCAGAGTTATTAGTACCTGTTAGTGCACTTTTTGTTTTCTTGCAATATTAATGGTTAAGCCAAATGTTGAGGTTTCTTTTTACTATCATATCATTAAGTTGTTTATCTTGGGAAGATCAATAGTGGGTGTATTACCACTTCAAGGAGATGCAAGGATTTTAACCAAAGAGGGAAAGCACCTTGGTCACACCTATCCCTGATGAAATCAGAAAGGGTATTTCACATAGTTCAAAAGACACAAGTTGTATATCATTGATCTTTTCAAGATCAAAAAGTAGCACATTACTGCTATATGAAAGTGCTCAACATTTAAATAATGTGAGAAAGTGCCAACAAGACATGTGGCAAGTGATGATTTTATGGACCCACTTCTTTGAAAAGAAATAATGTAGTCTATACTGTGGTAGTTGTTAGACATGTTGGCAAAAAGGGAGACATACTATTGCTTAGTTTGGCTGACTTAATTTTACAAATTCACAATTTCATAACACTGTTGATCTTGGCAAGATCAATAGGAAGCACTTACCTACATTATCAACTTGACTAAACTTTAAGCAAAGTGTGGAAGTACCCACGCACCATGTAGCAAGGTGTGACTTGTTGTAAAAAGGATTGTCAAGTTAGGACAAGATGGAAAAAGGTAATGAGGTGAAACAAAGTAATTGGTTGGATAATACAAATGCTTGCTAGGTTGGAAACAAGTATGCCAGTGGGGTCACATTTTAAAAGGCTTATTTGCAAGGTTTTAATGATTTTTTTTGTGATCATCGATCTTTGGTAGATTGATGATTGGCACTTCATTGCATTACAAAAGTGACAAAACTTTAAGTAATGTCGGAATGCACCTATTCAACACATGGTATGTTTTACAAGGTTTTATTGTAGCTTTTTTATTTTCAAAGGAGGTCATTCAATGATTGAGAATCAATGGTTAGAATTCAGATTTTATAGTATGGCAAAAATTTGAATTGTGCATTACTAACCATGATCAATGCTACCTTGTGCAACCTTAATGCTACAGTATAACTAGAAAATTCACCATTACTGAGCCACACAATTACAAAATTCTCAAAGTGCAAGGGTTTCTAGAGCTAGGGTAAGAGATTTTCTAGGGTTTCTAGCAATTTGAAGAGTGATTCACAGAAAATCAAAAAGAAAGAGTGGGTAAGTGGTCTACAAAATCTCGAGAATTGATAAATTATAATATTGCTAATTTGAATTGAGAAAAATGCCACCTCATATGGAATTTTTTGGTGAAAAGGATTGTTTAAAAAGGTCAGTTCATGACAATTTTCTTGAACAATTGCCTCCATCTATAAATGAATTGACAAAGGGTAGAGAGTTCATCCCTAAAAACCCTAGGTTGGTGGTCAGTAAGGGTCTTTATGACAAGGTCAATTATTTAAGAGATGCACAAGTTTTAGTGGGGGGTTTGGAACTGTTCAAAAAATGGTTTGCAGAACATAACTTGGAGTCCCCACTGAGCAATATGTGGAAGTTTGACATGGGGAAATTGGTTATTCTTTGGGTATTTTTTGATAGTGACCTGTTAATTGACATGGCTAAGAAATATGAGCCCATTACTAGAATTGTGAAAAATCATGTTGGGGATAATCTCTTTAGGATTTCTCCTTAATTGATTAGAGAAGTGTTCAAGCTCAACCCCAACCATGCCACCTAAGAAAAAATTGATGTGGAAGAATTCCAAGCTAGGTATGATGTGGAGAGGGTATACTTAAGGGGAGAACTATTGCAACAACATTTTGTCAAGATTGGATCATTGCCTTTGGTTACACTAAACACCCTAAAGCCCTTGATGAAGAAATATTTTAATCCTTAGGAATAGGCCTTATATTTTTCTTTATGCAAAATATTTGGAATGGATGAACAAGACTATATTCAAGACTATATTGTCCTTATCATAGCTCAGACCCTGTAGTTTGGAATGAGCTTAGTTCTTGATTTTTCAACCTAACTTGCTAAGGAAATTTCCAATGGTTTGATTGGGATAGCTCAAGGTAAGGAAAATAAGCCTTTCTGTTGGTATTCCCTTTTGATGTATATATGTCTATATAAGGGAGTAACTTTCTTCTCCAAGGAGATGAATTTGGAATTATAGAGCGATGGAGAGAAACTCCTAGTTTAGTTATGGAGCACTGACATGACTTGGGAAGTCATAGATGCCAGTTATATCAGATTTGATAGGTATTTCACTTCAAGATTTAGATTACTTTTAAAAGGTGATAGTCTTAGAATACCATAGCCTTTGTTAGAATTGATAAGACCAAAGGATCATGCCAAAGGGTTGTTGGTCAGTCATAATTGGGGGGATATCATCCCATACCCTATTTCCACTATGATCAGAGCTTATGGCTTTATGAAAAAACCCCATGTACTACCCTATCATGTGCCTGTAAAGATAGGAAATGTAGAGTTATTATGGAAAATCAGATGAGTTGAGGAAAGGGATCTGCATGGGGAAGGTAAAGGCACCATTTTTTCTATTTTCACTATGGTGCATGATTTTTTTTTTGTTAAGAAAGGATGGAGAAATCTAGGCTTATTTTTGGATAAGTATCAAATGGCCTAGTCTCGTGCCTCCTATACCGATCCAGAAGGATTCTATGACCTCCGTAGGGAAAGTAGTCAAGCTAAAGCTCATAGATAAATTGTGTACTTCCCAAAGGATGTCATTAGAAATATACTTTCATTACAAGAGTAGGAAATTAGAAAAGAAAAATGGATAGTGTATAGCAAGGTTTTGGATTTCATAAATTTTTTTGAGCCCAAGTATAAACCTTTGGTAGATAAGAAATATTTGGGGGCCTAGATGAATATGTTGATGAACAATTTTCTTGGAATGATGCAAACTTTAAATGAGATGAAAGACATCATGGAAAAGGCACATCTAGATAGAGCTACTAAGGTGGAAAGGAGAATAAATAGCAGAATGGTTGTGACTCCAAGCCAGTATACAATATAGAGAAGGGTTGGATATGTAGTAGCTCAAAATATACAAAACATTCCCCTGTACAATAGTCCAAGATCAATGAACCCATCTGAAATTAGTGCTCCTAAGAAACAAAGATTAGAGAAAGGTTCATTCTCTTAAGTAGGAGAGTACTCACCATCCTAGACTCCACTTAGAATTGATGATGAGGAATCTCTAAGAGAACAACTAAGGAAAATTAGAGGGGAGGGAGACATAGTTGTCACAATTGTTGATATTGAAGGGGGAGTGTCTGAGGAGCCTCCCATGCCATCCTTTGACCTCACTATTACTGATTATAGAGGTAAGGAAATAGATCCAATAATTACACAAGCATCCTAGAAGTTTATAGATGATGAAAATTTTATAAAATCTAGGGCTTTTGCACAATTTTTATGGAGAAAAAACATTGGAAATTTTGAGACAAAGTGTAAAACAATAAAAGAAGAGCAACCAAATAAATTGGACTCTGAAATTGAGGAGGATGTTAAAACTAAAATTTTGGAGGAATTTGCCTAATTAACACTTTAGGTTGGGAGATAGATAGTTAAAGAGTTAGGATTTTTGGTTCTATCTGAGTGGGACATAGCTAATTCTATGATCTTTTATTCTATCAAATAGGAAAAGGATGTGCAATATAAAATCGAGGAAGAAATATTGAAAGCACATAGAGGAATGAAGTTCAACAATGATCACCAAGCTCTGGTGATCTAGTCTATTGAAAAAAGATACTAGACCATAATACAAGAGATATCAGGTGCTAAGCATACTAGTACTCATATAGTATACATAGCTGATGAAGTGGATAGTGAAGAAGCCACCAAGATGACTAAAGAAGTGGTAGATTTCAGCTCTATTTTTGTTGGGAAAGAAAAGTGTAAATTCCTAGAACGAAATGTGAAATTTGAAGAAGTATTAAAGGCATATGAGGAAAGGGGAAATAGGATACAGTTGCTTGAGAATCAAATATCCTAGTTGGATAAACAACTAGGAAAGAGGAAGGTGGGAGAATCAAGCAGGCCTCAAGTTACATATCGTTACCCCATGTTGATTCATTCAAGTCTACTCCAATTGTTGAGTTGCTTGATACCCCACAAAGACCTGAGTTTTATACTATAGAGGAATTTGAAGAAGAAATGACTAATTTATGGGAATTTTAGGTTGAGTTGGATAATCAATACGAGGAAAAACTTAGAAACACCATCCTATACTTAGTAGATAGAATTGAATAACCAACATTCTATGACCAGCTAGGGGGGGGGGGGGGATCCTTAATATGTGGGATGAAATAAAAAGTGCTAAAGACATTCAAAAGCCCATTGTTCAAAAATGGAGTGAGAGAGAAAAATATATTACTCTCATGTGTCTCTCAGTTATCCAATTATCTTGTGAACAAATAGAGAAGACCTTTGATCTAACTAATAATTTGAAGGAATTTGATGATAAAAGGGTTTCTATCCAAAAAAGAATAATAATTTTTTTGTCAAAATATGTGGGAGAAAAATTTTAATCTTTTCCCTAGTGCACTCAAAAGGATTGATAAGTTAAAAGAAAAGGAAGAGTGGATGAAGGAATTGGATTATTTACTTTGTCATAGAATGAATGAAGTTATCAATGAAAAATGACATGTGTTGTGGGCCATAACCAATGAAGAATATGTCAAAGTAAAACTATTTTACAATGCTATCAAAAAAGAATTTGTTGAAATATACAAATTAGGAGGCTTTCTAATCAAAAAATAGGGTGAAATCCTAAAATTTGATTAGCCTAATGATATTGTTTTTGACAAATAGAGGGAAGACATTGTGTCTTTAGAATAGATGGAAACAAAAGAAGGGGGTGTGGGCTAGGAAGAAGATCAAGTAAATGAAACCTCATTAGAAGAAGGAAAAATAGAACAATCACCCTTTGTAATAGAAATATAACAACCAACCATAACTGCTAGCCCGGGGGACCAAATTGATGATGTGGCAGCTGAGGACTCAAAAATAACTATTTTTTTAACATTTCATGGTACTGAAAGTGCAAAGCCTCAAGTTGAAGTGACCTTGTAGAAATCAAAGCTAGACACATCATTGACACACTTTATGGCCACATATTCTAAGGATTCAGAATAATAAAAGGCCAATCATTGAATTTTTGATATTTAAAAAGTGTAATAGAAAAAGGGCCCACCGAAAGAATATTATGATGTAAAGTTTTTTTTGTTCCACAAAATTTTGTCTCATATGACAGTGACAATTGTAAAAAAGATTTTGTCTAAAGGACAACTGCCAATTCTCTATGCTTGAAGCTTGTTGCATCTCACACTATATAAGTGAGATTCCAAGGCTAGAAAAAGGGTTCAAATTGTTGTATAATTTGAGTCTTTACTAAATTTACTCGGTCCAATTTTCTTGGTGTAAACTTTAGGATGTTTTCTCTACAAGTATCTAAGAATATATTAATTTGGTGGGATCTTAATGTTTTATCATGAGTCATTTTTAGTTTTCATTTCAATTGTATACAATTCTCAAAGTAAATTAATACAAAGATGAATTTTCCCCATATCTATTCTTGTTGAGTCTTGTCCCCAATTTTATTACCTAGTTATTTTGAATTTGTATGAGCAAAGTTTGTCCAATTGAATGTAATTAAATCAAGTTGTATGTCAATTCACTATTGCTTTTAGTTCAAGAAATTAAGTAAATTCTTTAGTGAGATTGATAGGGTTTCCATGGTAATAGGAAGAATATCTATAAGAATGATTTTCAGTAAGAATTGTTGATAATATTGATTGTAATACAATCAATTAGATCTAGAAATTGAAAGGACTCTGAATCCCAATGGATGAGGCACTGATCTATTGATTAAGTCTGCAAGGAAAGATCATAAACAAGGATCAATTTTTAATTCAAAATCAATTTTATTTTACTATTTGAAGAATGTCAATGCTGGTCAGCACTTGTTTGCATTTAACTCTTGAGTCCTAGTTAGCTACTATTGCCAAAAGTATATGTAAAATTGAGAGGAATTGTGACCAAATTTTCTATAAGGGATATGTATTTTTGTGAAGTGTCATGGAATGAATAAAATGTGTATGTAATATTAGTTTGAAAATATTTCATCCCTTAGGTGCAACCACCTTGGTTTTGTAGAGCCTAAAGAGTAGAAAATCTTTATGATTTTATTGAAGTTGGGTTCAAATTTGAAGAGCAATTAACTATTTATAGGATTTCATTGATCCTTAGGTTATTGTATTCTTTATTATCTTGATATTTTTTGGATACAATTAAGTAATTGTGTATTGTCTTTGATGTTACAAAAATGCCATATCAGTTATCAGACAGAGTCTACCGAGTTCTGTCGATCAGGAAAATACTTTACAGAGTCTACCGAGCTCAGTCGGTCAGTAAAGCCTTTTGCAGTGAATACCGAGCATTCCTGTATGTCACACGGTGAGTTAACCGAGTTCACATGGTAAGCTAAGGAAAGTTTAGTTCTTACCGAGATCACTCGGGTATCAAAGGATTTTGTAGCGGACGGTTAGTGTTAACCGAGTTCGCACGGTAAGCTAAGGAAAGCTTAGTTTTCACCGAACTCACTCGATAGTCGAAGACAGCTTTTACCAAGTCTAGTTGGTTTCCAAAGGAAGTGGCAGGTTTACCAAATTCCCTGGTAACTGTAGTTTTTACCGAGTTCTGCCGGTTAACACAGGAAGCAGTTTTTTTTAGAGCAACGTCGGCCAGTGAAGAATTTTGTTTTGATTGTTAGTTCAAGCTGACTTTGGAATATGTTTTGTCAAGTTGGTTGGGCCGACCTGGTATTATGTATACTATATAAAGAGGTGCTCAAGATGTGGGAAAGTGTGGAATAGAGAGTGTATACGGATAGTGCAAGGAAGTGCAAGGAGGAGACTTATGTGTGCCTAAGCAGAGTTGAGTAGAGGGAAATCTTGGAGCTGCAAAGATATATTTAATCAGTAAGGATCTTGTGGAGCTAAACTGAGATCTGTATTCAGCAAGATAAGTTGCATGTATTTTTAGATCATTCATTGTTGCTTTCTAACCATTGTAACAATGATTCCAAAATCTCCTAACAGAGTTGGTCTAACAGCCATTCCATAAATCCTTTAACAGGGTGGCAATTCAGTTGAATTGTTCTAAAGACCTCTTACAAGGCCACTCCTAACAGGGTGATTAAATCCTCTAACAGGGTCACACCTAATAGTGTGTTTTGTAACCTTTAACAGGGTTGGCTCCTAACAGGGCTCACTTCAGAAGAGTGAAAATTGGTGACTAGTTGCTGCTGGTTTTTTCCATATTGGGTTTCCACGTAAATCTGGTGTCTACTGTGTTCATTATTACTTTCTTTTGCATGGTCGCTTATTTCAGTAAATGCTTAATAAATTAACTAAACATCTATCAAGTTTTAAGCAGTAATTTATGTGTTTACCGAGTAGCAGCAGCAACTAAGTTTAAGGCATCTTTGGGACTGTTGAATTTGTTTTTGTGGTAACTGATTCACCCCTCCCCTCTCAGTTACCCCATATTCATTTTCCAACAATTGGTATCAGAGCTTTTGGTGCTTGCAGGAGGAGATTTCAAAGATCTAAGCCAAAGATCAAGATGTCTTACAAGAGGGAAATCCGAAGGCTTAACCGAAACAACTTCTCAGCATGGCAGGGATTAATGAGACTTCATCTAGCTTCCATTGGTGACACTGGTCTGAAATATCTTGATGAGGAATATGTAGAACCATCAGGTACATTATCATTCAATGACATTGCTATAAAGAAGACTCATAACATTATGATGATTGATATTGCATCTGCCTTGAGTTATGAAGAGTTTGATGATGTCAAGGACTGCACTACTGCCTATGAAATGTGGGAAAGACTAAAAGAGATCTATGGTGGAGATGACAATGTCAGAAGAGCCAAAGCTGAAAGTCTGAGAGGACAGTTCGATCAGATAAAAATGAAAGAAGATGAAAACATTGCCAAATATGTTGAAAGAATTAAAGCATGTGTTAGTGCTATCAAAGCTTCTGGAGGAAGTATCAGTGAAGAGACAGTCATAAGTAAAGTTCTTAGAACTCTACTTCTAGTTTATGCCATCAGGGTATCAGCCATTCAAGAAAGAAGGTGTGAGGCCAATCACAAGATAAACCTAGAGGCCATAGTTGGAAGATTGACAGCATTTGAACTAGATAATTTTGATAATTATGTTCCAGCTGCAAAGAACATTGAGTCTGCATTTGAAGCCAAGCTTTCACTCAAGGACAAAGGCAAGAAGAAGAAGGAATCTCAGTCAGAGAGTGAAGATCAATCAGATCAAAGTTCTGACAGCGACCTTGAAGTAATTGAAGCTCTACTTGCAAGGAAATATTCAAGAGGAAGAGGTAAATACAAAGGTAAAGTACCCCTAATCTGCTTTTCATGTGAAGAAGTTGGTCATATTGCTGCAAGGTGTCCAAACAAGAAAGATAAAGATGAAAAGAAAGATAATAAATGGAACAGTAAGAAAGATCTCAAATCATTTAAGGATAAAAGTAAGAAATCATGTTTTATGGCTAAAGATTCTAATGATTCTAATGATGAAGAAGAGGATGAGATTGTTTACATTGCTGTAAAAGATGAATCTGACAATGAAGAAATGGCACTCATCTCTCACATAAGTAAGAATGATACATGGATCATTGATAGTGGCTGCTCACATCATATGACTGGAGATAAAACAAAGTTTGATCAATTTGAAGAGTATGATGGTGGCATTGTAAGATTTGGAAACAATGAACCTTGTTGCATCAAAGGAAAAGGAAGAATCACTCTAACCCAGGAACTTGTATGTGATAATGCTTATTGGGTAGAAGGCCTAAAGCACAATTTGTTGAGTGTGGCACAGTTACTCAACAATGGACTCAAAGTAGAATTCATCCAAGGCAAAGCAAGACTGCTAAACGGTAAAGGAAAGCTGATTGGATCTAGTATTCAAACTAAAGGTAACTTGTTCTATCTTGAACTTGGTGAACATTCATGTTTTATTGCTCAAGTAGAAGAGAGTTGGTTATGGCATAAAAGGTTATGTCATGTGAATTTTGACAATTTGGTAAAGATAAACAAATTCAAGAAAGTGAGAGGCATTCCTGATTTAAAGAAACCAGAGGTCGGTTTATGCAAGAATTGTCAAATTGGAAAGATGGGTAAGTCTAGTTTCAAAAGCAAAAATTATCTTTCTGAATATTTATTAGAAATTGTGCATACTGACTTATGTGGACCTATTGGAACTGAAAGCTATACTGGTGAAAAATATTTTATTCTTTTTGTTGATGATTATTCAAGAATGATGACCGTCATGTACCTAAGGAACAAATCAGAAGCATTTGAAAAGTTCAAATGGTATTTGGAAAGAGTAGAAAAAAAAATAGGGAAAAGATTGAAATTCCTAAGGTCAGACAGAGGTGGTGAATTTATTTCACATGAATTCAATAACTTTTGTATTGAAAGAGGAATCAAAAGACAGGTTTTAGCACCAGGTACTCCTGAACAAAATGGCATAGCTGAAAGAAGGAACAAATCCATCATGGATTGTGCAAGAACCTTGATGATAGAAAATAATGTTGCTATCAAATACTGGAAGGAGGCTATCAGTACAGCAGTTCATACTTTAAACTGAGTACAGTTGAAAAAAGACTCATTCAAAACTCCCTATGAATTATAGTATGGCTATAAACCCAATGTAAGTTATCTGAAAGTATTTGGAAGCAAATGTTATATCTTGAAAGAATCTAGAAAAGGTAAATTTGATGTAAAAGGTGATGAAGGTATATTTTTTGGATACTCATGCAAGAGTAAAGCATATAGATGCTTGAACTTATCTACTCACAAAGTCATAGAAAGTATACATGTGAAAGTTTATGAGTTTGCAGAAAAGACTGAAGAAGAAAGCAGAAGAGAACCAGAAGATTACAAAAGATTCGTCTTCAGTGAACCGGATATAATATCAACTACATCTGAGAATTAGAAACCTTCTTCTACCGAGTCATCACTAACCAAGTTGCAGGAAACATCTACCGAGCCAACGTCTACCGAGTCAGAGAATACCGAGTTAGAGATTACCGAGCCAGAGGTAACCGAGCATGTGCATACCGAGCCAGTTGATACCAAGCCAGACCAAACCGAGCATGAAGGAGAAATGCAAGAAGATAATGACAAGATTCATCCAAAAGGAAAAGAACCTGTTCTAGCCAAGTATGTCAGGAGACATCATTCAGCAGATCAGATCATTGGAAATAAATTTGAAGGAACCATCACAAGAAGTAAGTTGAAAGGTACTTGTTTACTTGCTGATTTTGAACCTAGAACTGTCAAAGATGCATTAGAAACTGATAATTGGATTGAAGCAATGAATGAAGAAATAGAGAAGATAGAGAAAAACAAGACATGGACTCTTGTACCCAGGCCTAAAGACAAAAATCTAATCGGTACAAAGTGGGTTTTCAGAAATAAGTTGGATGAAAATGGTAAAGTATCAAGAAACAAAGCTAGATTAGTGTGCAAAGGATATTCTCAAGAGGAAGGCATAGATTATGGAGAAACTTTTTCTCCCGCTGCTAGATTGGAAGGTGTTAGAACCTTATTAGCATATGCTACTTACAAAGGATTTAAAGTTTATCAGATGGATGTCAAGTCAACATTTCTAAATGGTATACTGGATGAAGAGGTCTACATTGAACAACCTAAAGGTTTTATAGATCCAGATAAAAAGAACATGGTTTGCAAATTGCACAAGGCACTGTATGGTCTGAAACAAGCCCCTAGAGCATGGTATGAAAGATTGCATAGCTATCTTATTCAAATTGGATTTCAAAGAAATAATGATAACAGTAGTTTGTATATCAAGGAAGGACCAAAATATAAGATTGTCCTGGCAAAAATATTTGTAGATGATACTGTTTTCACAGGGAATGATGATCTTTGCAAAGAATTTTTAGAACAAATGAGCAAGGAATTTGAAATGTCAATGTTCAATGAAATCAAATTCTTTGTTGGACTTCAAATTCAGCAGAACAAGAATGGCATCTACATCACTCAAGAAAAATACATCAAAGAGATATTGAAAAAGTTTGGTATGGAAGACTGTAAACCAGTTGGAACTCCCATGTGTACTGGACTAAAACTTACCAAAGAAGATGATTCAAAGGAAATAGATTAGACATTGTACAGATCTATGCTTGGAAAGTTGCAATATGTAGTTCATACTAGGCCAGATATTGCTCTTGCAGTTAGAATTGTGGCAAGATTTTCAGCCAAACCAAGAGAAAATCACATGATGGCAATCAAGAGGATAATGAGATATCTGAAAGGAACTGAAGATTATGGATTATGGTATAAATTTGGAGGAAACCTAGACTTAAAAGTGTTTACTGATGCTGATTGGGCAAGAAACCTTGACGACAGAAAAAGCACAAGTGGAGGTGCATTCTTTCTTGGAAAGAAGTTGGTTTCTTGGACAAGCAAAAAGCAAAATTGTACATCTCAATCAACAGTAGAGGCAGAGTATGTTGCTGTAGCAGTAAACTGTTCTAATATTGTTTGGTTCAAGCAATTGCTACAAGGCATGAAGATGGAAATCAAGGAACCAGTTGTCATGTTTTGTGATAATACAAGTGCAATCAACATATCTAAGAATCCAGTAATGCATTCTAAGACTAAGCACATTGCAATCAAGTATCACTTTGTTAGAGAATTGGTGCAGAACAAGGAAATCAGATTGGAATATGTCCATACAAAGGAACAGATTGCTAACATATTCACAAAGCCTTTACCTAAGGATGCATTTTTGTATCTCAAAGGTAAGTTAGGGGTCATTCCCCTATCTGAAGTTCACTAAAAATAAGTTTTAGTGATGCATCAGCTCTTACAAAATTGAACAATCATCAGTTGATGCAGCAAATCAAGGAAATATTGCATATGAATCAGTACTAAAGGTACAATGAAATTCATTGAAATTGGATTGTCTTTGGCATGTGTTGTCAAAGAGGGAGAGTTTTACTGTCACATCTTTCCAAAATTTGATTATGTAATTCCTTCACAGAGGGAGATTACTATAAGAGGGAGAGTTCTCTATCTTAGAGGGAGAATTGTTAATTGTGTTGTGTTGCTGTAGACTTGCTTTCAAATTTCATTTCTGCTATGACATGTTGTGTTACCATCAATGCCAAAGAGGGAGATTGTTGGATACAATTAAGTAATTGTGTATTGTCTTTGATGTTACACAAATGCCATATCAGTTATTAGACAGAGTCTACTGAGTTCTGTCGGTCAAGAAAATAGTTTACAGAGTCTACTGAGCTCAGTCAGTCAGTAAAGCCTTTTGCAGTGAATACCGAGCATTCTTGTATGTCACACGGTGAGTTAACTGAGTTCGCACGGTAAGCTAAGGAAAGTTTAGTTCTTACTGAGATCACTCGGGTATCAAAGGATTTTGTAGCAGACGGTTAGTGTTAACCGAGTTCGCACGGTAAGCTAAGGAAAGCTTAGTTTTCACCAAACTCACTCGGTATTCAAAGACAGCTTTTACCGAGTCTAGTCATTTTCCAAAGGAAGTGGCAGGTTTACCGAATTCCTCGGTAACTGTAGTTTTTACCGAGTTCTGCCGGTTAACACAGGAAGCAGTTTTTTTTAGAGCAGCGTCGGCCAGTGAAGAATTTTGTTTTGATTGTTAGTTCAAGCCGACTTTGGAATATGTTTTGTCAAGTTGGTTGGGCCGACCTATTATTATGTATACTATATAAAGAGGTGCTCAAGATGCGAAAAAGTGTGGAATAGAGAGTGTATACGGATAGTGCAAGGAAGTGCAAGGAAGAGACTTGTGTGTGCCTAAGCAGAGTTGAGCAGAGGGAAATCTTGGAGCTGCAAAGATATATTTAATCAGTAAGGATCTTGTGGCGCTAAACTGAGATCTGTATTCAGCAAGATAAGTTGCATGTATTTTTAGATCATTCATTGTTTCTTTCTAACCATTGTAACAGTGATTCCAAAATCTCCTAACAGAGTTGGTCTAACAGCCATTCCATAAATCCTTTAACAGGGTGGCAATTCAGTTGAATTGTTCTAAAGACCTCTTACAAGGCCACTCCTAACAGGGTGATTAAATCCTCTAATAGGGTCACACCTAACAGTGTGTTTTGTAACCTTTAACAGGGTTGGCTCCTAACAGGGCTCACTTTAGAAGAGTGAAAATTGGTGACTAGTTGCTGGTGGTTTTTCTCATATTGGGTTTCCACGTAAATCTGGTGTCTACTGTGTTCATGATTACTTTCTTTTGCATGGTCACTTATTTCAGTAAATGCTTAATAAATTAACTAAACATCTATCAAGTTTTAAGCAGTAATTTATGTGTTTACCGAGTAGCAGCAGCAACTAAGTTTAAGGCATCTTTGGGACTGTTGAATTTGTTTTTGTGGTAACTGATTCACCCCTCCCCTCTCAGTTACCCCATCTTCATTTTCCAACAGATATTAGGTATTTTTTTACTTAATAGTTGACAAACACCAACATGTAACATCAATGAAAATATACAATTGAATAGTTTTTATCAACACATGGCTCCTAACCACCTCTTGGAAAAATAGATGAGCAATCTAACAAGCATCATGTATGGTTTTTCAAGGTAAATAATGGGTCATCTTACTAAACCTATCCATAATCACATAAATGGTATCATATCCCTACCTTGTCCTTGGTAAACTAATAGCAAAATACATACTTATACACTACCATGGCTTGCTAGGGATTGGAAGTGGTTGGTAAAGACCAGCATTTGAGGATGTTCCCTTGACTGTTTGGCATACTATGCAGCCCTCGACATACCATCTAGTATCTCTAGTCATCCTAGGCCAAAAATAGAACCTAGCGACTAACTCATGAGTCTTATTGACTCCAAAATGATCACTAAGTGACCCATTATTCTTCTCTTAGATCAAATTTTTCCTCATTGATCATCTAGTGACACAAAGTTGGATTCCCTTAAACAATAGATCATTCTACAATGTATAATCACAAAACTCACCATGAATGTTTTTTTTGAACTCCTTGCATACCTTGTAGATTTGTGAAAAATCTTCATCATTAGCATATAGGCCTTTGAATCTTTTGATGTGTATGCTTTGTAGTTGGATCTCTTAGACTATTAGGAGTCTCCTACTTAATGCATTAGCTACCTTATTTTTCACCCCCTTGATATGTTTGATGGTAAATGTGTAGGCTTGTATGTACTCTACCCACTTCATATGCTTGCTACTAAGTTTGTCTTGAGAATCAAGGAAATTGGAAGCTTGGTTTTCTAAATACACAATAGATTCATTTGGACGAAAGTATTACCTCTATTTTCTCAAAGCTTGGACTAGAGCATACAAATCTAGGTCATAGGAAGAATAATTCCTCTTTGCATCATTGAGATTTTCACTATAAAAAGCCACTGGCCTTGCTTCTTGGCTTAGAATAGTCCCAATAGCTATATTACTAGCATGACATTCCACTTGGGAAAGTTTTTCAAAGCTAGGAAGTACTAGTGTAGGCAATTTTTCTATCTTCATTTTAAGTGTCTCAAACCCATGATTAGCTTGTGGGATCCAATGAAATTTTGTCATCATGCCTCCCTTGAGTGTATCCAACATAGAGGAAATTATGGCATTGAAATATCTGATAAAATTTCTATAATACTATGCCAAACTAGGGAAGCTTTTCACATCTGATGTACTCTTAAGAGTAGGCCAACTTAAAATGGCATCTACCTTCTCTTGATCCATTTTGAGCTTACCTTGAGACAAAATAAAGCCAATATAAAGTAGCTCCTATTTTATGAAGTCACACTTCTCCAAATTTATCATTAGCTTTTCGTCATGTAATCTATTTTAAAGAATTTTGAAGTACTTGATATGCTCCTCTTTAGTTTTGTTAAAAATTAAGATGTCATCTAAATAGACAAAAAAAAACTTACCAATATAATATGCAATACCTCGTTCATCAGTCTCATAAAAGTAGATGGAACATTAGATAGACCAAATGACATCAAAAGCCATTTATACAAGCCTTCTATAGTTTTGAAGGTTATTTTTCATTCATGCTCTTCATTTATTCTAATGTGATGGTAGCAACTTTTTAGGTCTATCTTGGTGAAATATTTTTCTTCCCCTAAGAAATCCATTAGGTCTTCAATTCTCTGTATCAGGAACCTATATCTAATGGTGATCCTATTTATGGCTCTAGAATTAGTACAAAGTCTCCAAGTTCCTCCTTTCTTGGGTGTTAATATAGTAGGGACTGCATATGGCCTAATGCTTTTCCCAATTAGGCCTTGCTCTAGGAGCTCCTGGATTTTCTCATAAATTTCATCATTTTTTTGAGGAGTCATCTTATAGGAAAATTTTGTTGGAACTAACAATGGGAAAGTACATTTTGAGAGGGGGGTGAATCAACACTTAAAGCTTTTACCTCTAAAACATTTCATGTACATCCATCTCAAAACTTAACATGTAAACTGAAATAAGTAATTGTGCATCTCATCCAAAGTATAAATCAACACATAACACAAGAGATTTTAGTTACCAAGAAAACTTCCAAGGAGAAGGTAAAACTAGGGTTGGGATGACACCCAAAAACCTTTATTGTTGTAGTTGTAAAGTGTGGCCTATTATAGCTACAATTTTTTTATCATAATCTATGATCTACCCTATGAAAGGTGTGCCCTGCTAAAGGATTACAAGACTATTAGGTCTCACCTTGATTAAAGGATTTAAGCTCATGACTAAGTAATCACTTTGTTACGAGATTTACAAAATCTTGCTAGGACCACTCTATTAAGAGATTTACTTTGTATCACCTATTAGAATGATTTAGCTCCTGATCCTTTGGTTACCACATTGCTACTTGATGTCAGATCTCCTCTTTAATAGTTATCTCTTAATCCCCCTGACTAGATTTTTCTTCTCTATCCTTTCACTATTTGTCTATGTTCTTCTCAAATTGATTCTGCATTGTAGTTCCATAACTTAGCCATCATTTCCACCTTGAAATTCTCTCTATGCTCTTAGCATTCCTCTTCTTGTGCATGTCATTCTTCTCTTTGCAACTTCTTCACATGCATAATGTTCTTTAGGGTTTACCTCTTTTTGTAGGAATTATGGAGATGGTCTAAGTTAAAATCAACAACTTTGGTTGATCATTATTGCCACCTAACTCTTCCCTTTGTCTAATTAGCTTCATGCATTTGTATAGGGATTCATAATATGACTGGTTCCTTATTCCTTAATATCAAAAATTTATGTTCATATCAGCAAAAAGTGGTTTACATAGAAGTTTGTGCCATAATAAACATCTATGTTAAAGACTAGTAACTCGACATCAATAGACTCTAATGCTCAGCCTGCAATGTACTCTATATTATAATACTTGGCTTCTGAATGGATTGGCACTTGCTCTTTCTCAACACCTAAATCACTTAGAACACACTATTTTCTCAGCTCCTATTTTCTCGGCACTTAAGTGACTCAGCACACACTGACTTCTTGATAATGACTAAGTGTTTTGTCACTACTTTTTTAAAACCATAATGAGATTAAGAGATTTTTTAGGTAAGGTATCTCCTGGGATAGACTCTAGTTGGTGGCTAACAAGTCTCTTAGGAGGTAGGGTGGTAGGTTGTCCATCACTGACAATGGCTTTTTACTCTTAAAGAAATTCCTATACTTCCCTCGATATCTCTATTTTCTTGGCAACTGTTTCATCTTTAGGTTTCCAAACCAATGAAAACTAAACTCCATCTCCTTCCTCTAGGGTCTTCAAGAACTTCTTCTCACCAATCATGAGTAGACTTGTATTTGAGGTCTTCAACTCTCCTTCCTCTAGAAAGGATTGGGTCTTTAAAGTCACACCATCCTTCTTGAATGAGTAGGCATTTTTGGTCCCATCATATATGGCTGCATTATCAAATTTCCATGGATTTCCAAGTAAAAGGTGGCATGCATTCATGGGGAGAATATCACATAGCACTCTATCCTTGTATCTCCCTATGATGAACTCTACCCATGCTTGTTCCCCAACAAGAATAAGTTGTCCTTTATTGAGCCATGTGACCTTGTATGGGCTTGCATGAGGGATTCTTTTTAACTTCAACTTGTTGATTGCCTCTCCACTAATTATGTTTTAGTTGATTCTGAGTCAATGATGACTCTACACACCTTTCCCATGATTTTACATCTGATCTTAAAGAGTTCTCTTCTCTAACTTGGTTCTTCTTTGACTAGCTCCTTGATCAATGTTCTCCTTATCATCAAGTTCTCCCCTTCCTTTGATTCTAGGGGTACCTTAGAGTATTTTTTGTTACTACTAGATTCCACTTGCACATAGTTGACTCATTTTTCACTTCCTTGGGAAGCTGAGCCTTTCTCAGGGAACCTATATGTAGGGTATCCTAGCTGATTACAATGTTAGCACTTCATGGTTTCAAAGTAGGACCCTCCTCCTTGGTTATTTCTTCTTCCTCTCCAACTAGAGGTAGAGCTTCTGCCCCTGCTAAAACCTCCTCTTCCTAAACTCCTTTCTTGTTGGTCAATAGCCTTATTGTCTCTTTGTGACCTATAATATGATCCTCTTGCACCATAGCTTCTTTGACCTATTCTATATCTGCCCTTACCTCTACCTCTAAAGATTGAGTCTACCTTCTTTTTTTCTTCTCTTCCACTTTCAAAGCAAGTTGGAATAATTTATGGACTATTGTGGGAGTCCATAGATTGATCTCTTCTTGTATTCTCTATTTCAAACCTCCTAGATACCTAGCCACTTTAATGGGCTCATCTTCTTGTATTCTTGACCTTAAACACAATTTCTAAAACTCTTTAGTGTAAGTTGTCACATCCATGTCCTTTTGTTTTAAAATTTTCCTCTTCTTTTGTAATTGAAACTCATAGTCTTTTGGTAAGTATTATTCCTTAACTTTTGTCACCATGGATTTCTAATTTTAAATGGGCTTCTTTCCATCCTTCCTCCTCTCTTCTTGGAGGTACTTCCACCATGTTAGGGTTGATCCCCTTGGCCTAGATTTGGCTACCTTGACTCTTTGTGTTTCACTCGTACCTTAACACTTGATGAGGAAAATCAATGTCTCAAATTTGATATAGTTTTTATATAGTCTAAACTTACTCTTTGAGCTATGAGAAAAACATTTACAAAATACTTGTTTTAAATGTCTTATGTTGAATATAGCTAGAACCTATTAAACCTATGGATAGTGGATATGATGTACCTTGCTTAACATTATATATAAAGTGTAGTATTTCATATAAATTTTTTAAGCTATGTTTTAATATTTGGATGAGAGTTGAAATTTTTTTTTATATGTTCAAATATTTCTATTTTTTAGGAAATGAGTTAGTGGTGTGAAGAGTGGAAAAAACTACATTAAGATGGAGTAATGAAGACTAGTCATAGCATGAGAAGTGTAGATCAGTTTTGGGTGATAAGCCATGTCTGAAAAAGGAGTTATTTCAAAAAGTTGACTTGTTACATTTTTTTGTAGACCATTATTCTTTTACTCAATCATTGCTCTAAAAGTCATGGTTGACATCCCACCCTTTTTCTATTGATGATGTTTGGTCATGAGTTTTTATGTTATGTTTTTGTAATAAGTTCCAATCCTCTATATATAGGAAGTTAGAGTTAGTTTGAAAGAGATTCAGAAGTTGTTTTCTCTATTCCTTATGAATTGTCCAATCATGTAACAAAAGTAGAATTATAATGAGAAAGTGATTTTGGATTACCTGTTGTGTTCTTAGTTAGATGAAGCCAACCAAGGGGCCCCATTTGGGAGGTGGAATAGATTTAGGTAGAATAGATTTGTTTCTTCTAATTTCCTATTTAAGATAGATTTACTATATTAGTCCTATAGCATAGTTACTATGAAAGTTCTTGTAGCACTTGTGGAAAATTGTCATGGTGGATATTTGAACTATTAACTAGTTTAGAATTTCCTTTTTTGTAGGTTCTATAGTTCTCTATTGATAATCCAAGTATGCTTATTGTTTTATATCAATAGTATAGATTCCTTTCATGCATTTTATTTTCCTACAGCATAGGTGTTAATACTCTTAAAGGAAATTGGAACACATACTATGCTGACCCATTTCAAGTCCTACGTCCCTGGGTTGATAATTCAAATGTATTTTCATAGTGGAATAGATAGTTCTCAAGATGGATAGAGTATCCTTATTAGAGGAATAGTAGTGCAATTATCTTGATCTATTATGGAAACCTAACACACTCAAAGTGGTTCTCCATCCCTTTAATCCACTCCATTACTAATTTAGGGTCCATCTTCCTACTAAACAAAGGGACTCCTTCTAGGGCCTTTCCACCTAATTCCTTGATGGATTTTACGAAGGGATATTCACTTATGGAAGGTTCTAGTTTAGGAATAATGTCTTCCCCATCCATCTTTTCTTTACCCTTATTGCTACTTTCCCCTTCTTGATCTTTCTTCTTAGTTGCCTTAGCAACTTCTTCTGATTTGGTCTTCATTGCTTCTAGAGATTCTTTAATGATTTTATTTCTCTCCTTCTTCTAACCCATCTCTTTTTTAAATCTACATTGGTCACCATATTTCATTCCCCAGCTAACTCTACAGGTTAAAACATCTAGAAACAAACCCAAATCAATTGGGCTCGAATACCACTCTGATGTAAGACATGGTAGTTACCTTGCTTTGTCCTTAGCTCTTTAGCTTTAAGGAATTTTTTAGGCTTTACATTAGACTATTTTGGTTCCCTTTGGTACCCTGATCCCTAGAGGATCTTTGCTCTATCCCCTAATTGGTTCCTACCTAGATACACCAATTGGATTAATTCTTTGACTCATCAATGTCTATTCTAGTTACTCTACCAATTTCTATTTTTGACCTTTCTTCACCAATCCTACCCCTATAAGTGTTGGCATTAAGTTATGTTTGTCATTAGTGGCAACATTTATTATTCATAATTATGTATGGTTATTGACTTCATCATTCAATCCCCAATGTTCATCGAGCATTCAGTGGTTACCAAGTGAGTTTAGCAGTTTAGCAATTCACACCGAACATTTTAGAAGTTACCGAGTGAAAACAAGCGGTGTGAAGTCCAATAGTTATCACTGAGTAGTTAGTGGTTATCAAGCTTCATAGTTTCTACTGAGTCATTAGATCTTGTGATGTGAAGCCAGTGTTAACCGAGTGATGGGATGAGTAGTGTTTATTGAGTGCAAGCAAGATAAACTTGGTATTTAGTTTCTATTGAGTGACACTATATCTACCAAGTCTCGAATGTTCACTAAGTTCAAAGCTATTTTGAGTGATTAGTATGTACCAAGCCTCTACTTCTACCAAATGCATGATGATGTTGAGTAATGCAGTGGACTTCAAGTATTAGAAGGTCATCTAGTCAACTTACAGAACTTGAATTTCTACATTTGGGTTGACACAATAATATTTGTGTTAACTTGTGTTTTAGCCAACCTTGTAATTGTGAGAACTGGGATGGTATATATGTAATGTATTATGTCATACCCAAGAATGAAATGAAGAAGAAGAAAAAGTAATGTTTTGAGAAGAGTGAATGTGAATGTGAATCAGCAACAGAGAAAGGTAGACAACAAGGTCGAATCGGGAGGAGTAAAGTTTTATCTATCACAAGAGGTGATCAGCATTTCAAGGATCTAATTAGCAATTAAGTTGTAAGTCAAATCTACTATTTCATCCTAATAGGTGAATCAACTTCAAATCCTTTAATAGGGTAGACTTAATAGTATTTTCTTTGAATCTCTTAATCGAGTCCATACTTCATTGTATGTTTGTAAAACCTCTAACAAGGTGGACCTAGTAGTCCTAATTGCTCCTAATAGGGAAGATCATCAGAAGTGATTATTTTAAGCTTTAACAGGCTAACTTTATACTCTAGTATTGAAGTTTTGTGGGTATCATACTCACCCCAACTTTACTTTCTATTTGGAATGTTTATCTTTCAGTTTATCATGCATGCAGTAGAATAGATCAATTAATGGTGAATGGATTATGTCAATTAAGTGCTGAATTTGTTAAAAGTTTTGAGGGTACAGATTCACCCTTCCCCTCTCAGTAACCTAGCTAGTCTTGATTTTTTCCAACAATAAGGAGTGAGGAGTTCTATTATGAGGAACTTAAAAAAACCCAACCTTTTAGACTCAAAACCATTAGGGTTTCTTGGTGATTCTTGCAAAACTACCCAAGTTGTACCAATTAGGCCTAATTAAATTAGCTCTCCTATTTGGGTTTTTAGGCTTTATCTCCTATTTTCTCTTAACAATATGGAAAAATAACTTTAGATCCAAGCACCCTTTTGGAAAACCTCAAGGATTTTTTGGTTTTCAAGTCTCCAAGCCATCTGTACATCTGAAAGTATTTTTTATGCCTATAATTAAGGGTTTCATAATAAGGATGATAGTCTAACTAGGGCCTGATCTTTCCCTCAACAAAACTTGTCATGAAACCTTACCCTTTTTCATAAAATTAAATTACTCACCCCTCCTCCTCTTGAAACTCCTATTTTGAAGTTTCTTTCACATTCAGACCCTAAAAACTCTTTGCCAATACTATGATCGCCTAACCAAGTATCACAGACTTGCCTAGGGCATCACATTTGAATAGCTTAGCCAACTCTTTGGGGCCCCAAAAACTATGTACATTATGTACACTAGATCTACTACCATGTCCCTAAATAAATGAATAACTCATAGTGGGATGTAATGAGGGAGTCATTCTTGCACAAAGAATCAAAACTGGACCAACACATAGGAAATTTTCAAATTAATTTCAAAACCTACTCTATTGAACACATAAAAAATTGAAACCTGAATGGAAAAGTATTGAAACAACACAAAAAACAAGGATTCAGCACAAGAATGAGTTTTTCAATGTATTATTTTGTATAGGCAACTGAGAAACTCCAAAACTGTTAAATACAAAAATGTAATTCATGGATTCACTTAAACAAAATTGTTGTTTACAACTCCTACCCCTTTGGATTTATTTATTTTATGGTTTTATAAGCTCCCAAATATTTTTGAGGCTATTTGAATAACCATCAACCTCTTTCTTGTATTTTGTAACTTTTCTATCAAAAAGTTGTCAAGCAACTTTTCCAAAAATTGCACAACTTTGACAACTTTTTGCACCTTTGAGAAACTTTCTTTCCTTCACTTGGGAACTTCCAAACCTATCTAAATGGATCCATTAATAATTTCTACAAATTATTTATCCTCTAGGACATCAATGTGCATGATTTTTGCAATCTTTTCCTTTTTGAGAACTTTTGCACAATTGACATTTTTTTTTATGTCTTCTCCCTTTCTTGCTCCAAATGACATGTTATGCACTCTAATACATGAAAGAGGATGTAAAAACATCATGGAGGACAAGATGGGTTAAAAACCATACCTTAATCATGCTTCCATGGTCCTAGACCCACAACCCCTAACACAAACAACACTAAACAAACACACCAACATCTCCTAGAATGGGAACTTTACCTAAGAACAAACTCAAACATAGAGCTGACCTTGAAAAGGCCCATACTCACACTTCTTACTTGGTTAGATTCATTACATGCCAAAACCAAAACCAAGAACTAATCCTAGGGAGGTTGATTAAGTTTCTTGTTGGCTAAATTTTCCTTCCCACCAAAATCACCATATTTGAATTTAAAAGATAAACGACCCCTTCCTATGCTTTTTAATTTTTAAATACCATGAAAATATAATATTGTGATGTTGGGAGCTAGAAGTCAAGGGCCTATGATGCTACAAAATTTTGTAAGATTGCATGAGGAGAGTATGGAGTGTTGTGATGTTATGTTGGTTGTAAGATCAAGGATCCCAAATTATAAAGTTAAGATGCTACGACAAGGGATCCACCATAAGATCATAATATCAAGATGATATCAAAGGTCTTTGTAATATCAAAAAATGAAAGGTAAGGTCCTCTGATATTATGATATGGTGTAGAGTCACAAAATTGCAACATAAGTTTTACAATTTTATGTCGGAGTCCTAAGATTGAGGAATTATAAGATTAGGAGAGGAGAGAGAAAGGCTTAAGATTCTATATTAGGCAAGTGGTTAGAGGCCTTAAAGGGCTCATTTTCAATGTTATGATAGAAGCCTTAACTCTAGCATTAGGAGGAAAAAATATTAGTGATACAATGCTACAAAAATTAGAGGATATCATAGGATCAGGATATTGTAGGATCGTAAGGCCAAAAATGAAGACATAAGATATTACAAAGTTGTTGGATTCCATGAGTTCATAAAGGGAAATTTTCTTGATTTCAATCTTATGCTTGAGAGACACATGTCCTTGTGGGTTCGAGGAGATAGCACTATAGTTGGCATTGGGAATTAGGTTGACATTTTTTGTTAACTACCATAGTTAAGTTTGAAGGAGGTGTGGTTAGTTAAGGTGATATGATCAATCATGTGGAGACATTGTGAGGTGGAAAAATGAAATCAAATTATTGGCCCATGTGGCCCATCTTAGTTGCAAGATTCAGTTAACCTATTTACTATGCTAGTTCATCAAGCCAACTATGAAGAAGAGATGTGTTTTGCATAATCTAATCTTCATGATCAATTTCAACCACTATCCAATGAATGCCATGCCTAGTGAATGATGGAAAACACTCCACTATTTTTGGTTTTATCCATCTACTTGCTCAGAATAATGTAATGGCACCGTTCTATCTTCTCAAATCACTGTTTTGGAAAAATGTTGGATTTCATTGTATTTGAAATTGTACTGGGATAAGATTTTCCCTAAAACTATATGATTATTCTTTGAAGCATTTAAGATAGTAGTTGGGGAGCAACTCTAGTTAGAAATATCTTAGTTATGCTTGAGCTATAAAGAAATATTTTGTAATCTTTGTAAGGATTGATCTTTTTCTAATTCTCTTGTGTTGCTTTTATGTGTACTGCTATAATTTCTCATGCCTCTAAACCAGTATAATATTCTACTAAGTCTCTTATAGCCATTAACACATTGTGCAAGGTTCTTTGCCTCTAGTTAATATTTTTTGTCTATGTTCTACAATTTGCATGATTGTATCTACTTTTTACATTTGAATGATATTAACTGGAGTTTCTTCCTATAGCATTCTTTTATTTTCTAATCTACATGTAATTGTTAAATTAAGAAATGTCTAAATCTATATTCTTTGAGGTTACAACTGGTTGATTGTGCATTCATGGGTAGAGATAAGTTCAAACACTCTATTTTAGTGCATCACCCCTTTAGGTTAGAGTAGGTAGATTTTCTTTCATGCATCCCTTCTCCCTTTTCCTCTCCAAGAGTGGTCAAGTGCATCCCAATAGAAAAGGAAGCTAGCCTTCTCTAGAGACTCAACCTCATAGTTCAATTCTCATAGCTTGGAGGTTGTTTTCATATTTCACAAGGTTGTCCTTGGGTAAAAACTTTAGACAAGGGTTCAAATTTTTGTGACTACAGTTTTTGGCACATCGGGTGGGACTAAGTTCAAGAAGATTTCAAGTTGATGCTTAGAAGAAAGTGTTGCTCTCATTATTCTAGGCCTTAAGAGGCTCATTTCCACTAGCACTTGGCAACTCTACACCCTTCATTTCTAGTTCCAAACCAAAGTTGTTGTGATTCATGCCCAAAGCTGGAAGAAGGGCATCTTCTAGAGGTAATTTTTAGTATCAAGAACTCTCATTTTAGAATCCTAGAAGAAGAAAGACTAGATTGTCTCTATCACCAGTTAGGAGTACAGAAGAAATACATACCCCTACAAGGTCAATTTCCACTGCTCTTATTGTGACATCTCAACCTAGAAAGCCATTAGCTCATATTAATAGACTACTTGTTTATATGGCTAGAGCTCATGCTTTTTCCACCTTTAATGGTGGAAGTCCTCTTTTATTTACCAAAATACATGACATACCAGTAGCTACACTTAAAAGTATACCTAAATTTATTGGTGAAACTTCTAACTCTCCCTTGGAAAATATTCAAGAGGTTGCAAGTGTTTGTAATATCCATGGTATTATAAAAGATGATGTGGCTGTTAGACTCCTAGCTTCATCTTTAAAATGAAAATCCCTACAATGGTGAAAAAAGTCTATCACATGATTCTATAATAGATTGGGGTTGATTAAGAGTAGGACTATGTAAATAATTTGGGGACAAAAGAGATTATTTGTCACTTTTAGAACAACTAACTACTATAAAAAGAGCCCCCCATGCATGTATCACCAATTTCAATTATATTTTCAAAGCTTTTAACAATGAAATTTCCACCACAAGCCAAACCATGGGAGGAGACACTTTGCCTAATGCTTATGAAAATGCAATAAGGGTAGAAAACATATTGATACAAGGAGAAAGTTAGCCCCAAGGCCTCCTATGCCCTTCTTCCTTGATGTCCCAAATCACCAACCAGCAATGGCCCCTATTCCCATAACTTCCACATCACAATCCCTTGCTCTTGTCCCTCAAGCTTCCACATCTTCAAATGAAATATATGAAATAAAGGAGATGATGTAGTCTACCATGTTGAACATAGATGAAATATTTTAAGGCCAAGAGAAGAAATTAGAAGATGGCTTCTCTATGATGCAAAAAGTGGGCAACAAAGTGGTCACATTGGAAAGGCAACAAGCTCAAGGTAGTAAGGCTCATCAATTACAATATCAAACTCCAAATAATGGTAGGCCTCCAAATCATAATTATGGGAACAAATATTTTAATAAAAGTAGGTGGATTAGTCATGCTTCAATCTCAACTGTAAACCAAAGTCGGACCATAGGCCCTCAAAACAATATGGCCCAAAATCAAGACTTTTGTCACTCCTATAATTACTCTGATGCCTATTGCATGTGTCAGAAGGTTGAATCTTATTTTTCTTTGACTATTCAAGAGCTAGTAGTAGGAAATTCATACAAGGGGAACCAATCCAAAGATTCCTTATATATGTAAAGACATGGTGATTACTCATTTATGAATCATCAAGTGGACAAATCTTGCAATGTAAACTAGGATTCCATTTCTTGCAACACTAATAGAAAAAGAAGAGCTATTAAAGATGCTACCCCTCCTCTTAATTAAGCTTCAATGTTAAAGGTAGTGCCTCATGGACAAGTAGAAAATGATCGATCTGATGCTTCTATACAACAAAAATAGAGTAATTATAGACGAGATGTGAATAGTCCCCAAGTTGTTCCATCTCAACCTCCTACACATGTAGTTCCAAAAGCTTCTACCAAACTACCTAATGCCTCATTTAGTGTGGTAGAATAGATGAAGAAGTCAAATGTTAATATTTCCACGTGGGATTTTATTGCTACTATACCCATGCAAAAGAGGCTACTGTAGCAGGAGTTGGAATGTATTGAACCAAAGGATCAACCACCTAGCATGGAAAGTGCCACAAACCTAGTACCAAGATTAAAGGAGGTAGAAACAAGTAAAAATGTTAGACCTCCTCAATTTTATGTTTCTCTAATCATAGGGGATAAGCTAGTCCACAATTGCATGATTTATTCAGAGGCTAGTAGTTTAGTGGTGCCTAGGTGTGTTGATGATGCTTTAGAAATGAAATATGAGCCCATTGTCAGGGACATACTTCAATTGGATGGTAGTACTATCAAGACTATGGGGATCCTTAGGAATGTGGAAATGGCCCTACATGTATGCTCATATTGTACTATGACTCAAGATATATTTGTTGCTGAAGTCAAGCTACATTTTCCCATTTGTCTATCAAGAGACTTCACTGCCCAAATAGGTGGTTATATATCTTCTGATTGGTCATATATGTTTTTCAAAACAAGATATGGGACCAAGGCTTCAATTAGAGTTGAGCCTCTAGCCCTCTATCATAATGAACCCTACCTAATCTCATCAATATAAATTGCACTATCCTAGAAATGGATGAGAATGGCATAGTGAATGAGTTTACCACTTCTCTACTAGAGATGCCTGATTTTATCTTAGATGAATGGGCTAATGCATATCAATTTGATCCCATATCAAAAACCCTTGAAATAGGTCTTGGTATATATTATATGTCAGAAAATGATGCTCTTATCCCTAACCTTATGAAAACCAAAGAAGATGTGAGTGGGATATGGATTATGTATTTTGATGGATCAAGGAATAAGAATGGATTAGGGGTAGGTCTGATGTTGATTTCTCCTACACAAGTAAGGTACTACTTCTCTTTTAGACTCTATTTTAGTTGTACCAATAATATGGTTGAGTGTGAGTCCTTGATTTAGGGTCTTCTACTAGCTCAAAAAAGAGGAATTCAAACTTTGAGTGTATATGGAGATAGTGAGTTGGTGGTTAATCAAGTGAGAAAAAAAAATGTCACTAAGAATGGCTTGCTCAAGTCTTATAAACATAGATTATGGGATTTTCTTGAAAGTTTCAATGCATTTAATATTTAAAGCATCCCTAGAAAAGAAAATAGACATGTTTATAGGCTTGTAGTAGGGGGTGCATCTTATGATGTACCAAGGAATCTTGAGGATGAGAAGAGGAAACAAATAAAAGTGGTAGTTAGGCCCATAATTCCTAACAACAACATCAATTAGAAAGTTTTTGAATCAGATGGACAAATTGTAAATTTCATGCAGAATGAGGTAGAATTCTCACAAAGAAACTAGTCTAGGTTACATGACCAATATGGAGATTAGATCATCAATCTCAACTCCAACAAATTGCCAAAAGGTCTTATTACCTTAGAGAGTGTTTTCAACCCTAATGACCAAGCAAGAGGTAGAGTCATGAACTTAGCTACTAACAAAGATGATTATACACCAGTTGTGGTTGCTGATGGAAAGACCTTAAACATAGGGAAGGTATGCTCTAAAACTAAGCAAGAGAATTTCATTCACCTATGTCAATAATTTAATGATATATTTTCTTGGACATATGATGATTCAAAAGGTTTTGACCCAAGGTTGTTTTAGCATACCATAGATTTAATTGATAGTGTCAAACCAATAAGACAAAAATAGAGGCTAGTGAATCCTAAAATTGAGCATTAATGAGAAAAGAGCTATCTAAGCTAATTGAGGCTAACATAGTTTTCCCTATCAAGTAATCATCATGGGTAGCAAACCTTGTCCCTATTAGGAAGAAAATGGAGAGATTAGATTGTGTGGATTTTAGGGATCTTAACCAAGCTTCTCTTAAGGATCACTATCCCCTTCCTTCCATGGAATAGATTTTGTCCAAGGTTATTGGCTTAGAGAGGTTTTAATTTCTTGATGGGTTCTCTGGTTACAATTAGGTACTCATCAAAGAGTCGGATAGATACAACATTGTATTCACCACCAAGTGGGGCACCTATGCTTATAGTAAGATGACTTCTGGGATAACAAATGTAGGTACCACATTTCAAAAGGAAATGGAGATGGCCTTCAAAAACATGATTGAAAATTTTGTATTGGTTTACCTTGATGATATCATAGTGTATTCAAAGAATGTAGAAAATCATTTTGGTCATCTCAGACAAGTGTTCATAAGGTGTAGAGAGTTTGGGGTATCCTTTAAAGGAAAACTATTAGGACACATTGTTTCAAAGAATGGTTTAACTATTGATCCAAAGAGAATAGAGGCAATACTTGCTCTCTCTCTCTCTCTCTCTCTCTCTCTCTCTCTCTCTCTCTCTCTCTCTCTCTCTCTCTCTCTCTCTCTCTCTCTCTCTCTCTCTCTCTCGATTTCTATTCATAAGAAAGGTTTGCAAAGTTTTCTTGGTAGAATAAATTTTGTGAGGAGGTTTATCCCTAATTTAGCTACCATTTTGAAACCTCTTATAGCCATGCTTAAAAAGAATATGGTCTTTTCAAGAACCAAGGAAGGGAAATTAAGTTTTGAAGAGATTAAAGCAGCAATAGTCTCAGCCCCTTTATTAGTCTGAGCTTTGGGAAGGATTTCATTCTTTATACTTTAGGTGGTGAGTCAAGTATCTCTACTATCTTGACTCAAACAAATGATAAGAATGAAAAATACCCTATTGCCTTCTTTAGTCAAGGGTTTAAAGGATATGAAGACAAATGCAGTTACATAGAGAAGCAAGTCCTTGTAGTCATTAGAGCCTTGAAGAAATTTAGACACCTTCTATCTCATAAAAAGATCCATTTGTTGGTACACCATGCCAGTGTAAAGGATTTCCTTTTCAGCAAAGATATTACTAAGAAGAGAGCTGGTTGGATTACTAAAGTAATGGAATATGATGTTGACATCTAGATTACCAAGTTGATAAGAGGGAAGGGATTGTGCAAATAGATGATTTTGTCCTAGGAGTTAGATGAGGAACTTACCATGATATTGATAGAATAGAAAGAAGCAAGAAATGGTAATCCAAAGAATTGGATGAATGAAATGATGACCTTCTTAATAGGAAACAAATACCATCAAGGATTAGATAGAACTAAAAGGAGATAGTATAGGCTGCAGTCAATTCCTTATGTCATAGTTAATGGTATCCTTTTTAGGAAAGATTATAATGGAGTCCTATTAAGAGCATTGACATAGACTAAGCTGAAAGAATGATCAAAGAGCTTCATGATGATCCTAATGGTGGCCACTTCTTAGCAAGGAAAACTACAATGAATATCATGAGGGCTAGTTACTACTAGCCATCCTTGTTCCATGATTGTCATAAGTATGTAAGGAAGTGTGAAAAATGCACCTTCTTCTCTAGTAAGAAAAATCTTGTAGCTCTTCATCTTCATTCCATCTAGGTGGACCAACCTTTTTCTCAATGTGGATTGGATTTCATAGGTCCTATGTCATGTCCCCTTTTCAAATAATTAAAAAAAATAAACTTTGCTAAGGCAGGCAGGCTCGAAAAAGGTGAAGTTTTGGGAAAAGGGGCTAATCTTTGGAAACCAATGGACTAATAAATAAAAATTATTATTAAATTATATTTTATTAACCCCTATTGGACATGAGTTAGGGTTATGCCCTCTTTTAAGGGGTTTGGAGGCATTTTGGGCTCATTCCAGAACTTGATTTTTGCTAATTTTCTTGTTGTTCTTCAGAGGCTGCCAAACCTGTGGAGAAGGAGACCCAAGAATGGGAGTTTTCAGGTTTCTAGGAAGGCTAAGGATGGGAGTTTGAAGCCATTCCATGTGCATGCTCATACAGAGTTTGCCTTTGTGCTGAATAGTGCCGATTTGTGGGTTTTCGGGGTTATTTTTGGTTTGAGTTTGGTGTTTTCAGTTGAGTGTTTCATATCAGTTTGGGTTGCTACTGTATTTCAGACTTTAAGATGTTAAAATAGAGCTGAATATATGTATTGGGTCATGATTAAACTTCTGAGATATTTTATGAGTGTTTTTGTGGTGTTTTCGGGCATTGTGTGTTAATTTCGGGAGCCTGATTGAGCATAGTTTTGTCCTACATTTGTGAGTTGTTGTGTAAAGGCTATAAAAATCTGGAAATGTCATTTTGTAGGCTGTTATTCTGCTGAAATTTCTATAAAAATTTCCATTCTCAGATTTATTAATAATTTGTGAAGTTGTGAAGTTTTTTGGCACTAATTTGGACATACCCGATTTGGGTTTTATTGGGAAATTGGCAGATCTTTGTAATATTGGTTGTTTAATTTTAAAGATCTGATTTGAGGCTGGAAATACCATGAAAAATTAGTAAAGGGACATTTCAGTGGTATCAGAGCCATGATCGTGCCAGCCTGAGGGTTTGTAGAAGTTGCATGTCAATTTTAACAACTACCCAGATTTTGCATGTCAGTTTTGACAACTACCCAGATCTTGCATGTCATATTTTATGGTTGCATGTTGCTTCTAATTAGTTGCATGTCAAAATTTATGATCACATGCAACTAAGTGAAAGAGAAAAAAGATATTTGCAGTGAGAAAAGAATAAAGAAATTTTGATCAAACCCCCAGTTGAAAGCAAAAGTACAAAATCCAAGGAAGAAAAAAGTATGGCTGATCTAGATGAGATGGAAAAGAAATTTTTCCAAGACATCCAAAATACTCAGAAGCAAACAGTGGATGGTTTGGCAAAAACTAGAGAGCCTTTGCGAATATTGATAGAAAAATTACAAGGAATTGCATCTATTAATGAGAAAGGGAGCACTTCAGAGGAGCCAAGAAATGGGAGATCCACACCATCTAAATCAACCAAAACTATTTTCTTGCCTGCAAATGAGCCACCAGTACCAAATCCAGCCATTAATCCAATGGAAGAGGTTACAGGTAACTTGATTACATTAAGAGCTACTTACAATGGCTTAGATGATGACTTTCGTAGTTCAGTTCCTTTTAGAGAATATGTGGATATGATGAATGCTTTGATGCCCAAGAAAGAGAACAGGAGGGAGCATGACACAAGTGGAAGAGAGCTCAAAAATAAAATAAGCAAACTTACAGCACCTACTTTTGATGGAACAAATAAAATTTCAGCTAGAGCATGGCTACAAAAATTACAAACTTTCTTCACACTTAACCACATGAAAGAGAGTGATGCTGTTCAATTTGCAAGTCTACACTTGGAAGATGCAGCCTATGATTGGTGGTATCATGGAATGACTACTCAAGGTCATGATCAGGTAACTACATTTGAAGATTTCAGTCAAAGAGTGATAGATAGATTTGACCTCAAGGATGATGAAGAGTACTTTAAAGAATTGTCAAAGTTGAAGCAAACCAAATCAGTTAATGAGTATATAGAAGAATTTCAAAAAGTGGCTGTTATGGTACCTGATATGAGTGAAAAGAGGATTGCTTATCTTTTTCTTGATGGTTTAGAAGATTCTGTTAAGGGTTTGGTTAAGGCTTTCTCACCCTCAACCTTACAGGAAGCTATCTAAAGAAGCTTGCAACTTGAAACTTGTGTACCTATGAAATCAATCACTAATCAAAAACCCCCAAATCTTTGGCAACATAAGGGAAATTTTTAGAAAAGACTTTCCCAACACTACCACCAAAAGATGTGACAAATGTGGCAAAAAAGAAGGTAGATGAAGACACTAGGAGTGAATTACAAAGGAAAAAGCTTTGTTTTACTTGTAGAGAACCATGGGTTCCAGGACACAGATGTTTGGGGAAAGGTCAAGTGCACTATATTGAAGTTGCTTCAAAATCTGATTCAGATGAGCATGAGGAATTTCATGATACTAAGGAGGAGGTAGAAGAAGAGAAAGTAAAAGAAATCAGCAAGGATGGCACTTTAGCAGCATTATCAAGAGTCCCAAGATATTATCCCTTTCGAATTCGAGGGGTACTAGCAAGGCAAAGGTTGATCATTCTTCTTGATAGTGGGGCAACTCACAATTTTATTGATGAGGGATTTGTCATGAAAAGAGGGCTTAAAGCAGAAGATTTTGAGGGATTCAATGTTATTGTAGTTGATGGATTCACTATGCCTTGCACACGGGTGGTGAAACAACTCAAGATGACCTTAGGAGATTATGAGTTATGTGATGACTTCTATGTGGTTGGTATTGGGGAGACAGATCTTGTATTGGGTGTTCAATGGTTGCACTCTATCAAAGGCTATTACATGAACCATCAAAATATGGAGTTTAAATTTCATTCCAATGGGAAAGAAGTCATATTGAGAGGGTTATCAAATGGAGCACCTAAGGCAGTCTCTGCAAAGAGGATGGAGAGGACTTTTTGAAGAGGACAAGTAACATGGGCAGCAGGAGTCATAATCCAACCAACAAGCTCTCCAAAGAATCAAGGTAATTTCCATTTTGAAATTCAAAATATTCTTGATAAGCATAGTATAGTTTTCAATGATTTGCCTCCAGGATTACCACCAGATAGAGGTTTTGAGCATGTTATAGAGTTAGAATAGGGTGCCAAACCAGTTATAACAACCCCATACCACCATCCAAGAGGTTATAAGGAAGAAATTGAAAAAACTATTAAAGAACTCCTGGACATGGGATTCATAAGGCCTAGCTCTAGTCCATTTGCATCATCTATGGTACTTGTCAAGAAAAAGGACGGTACAATGAGAATGTGTATAGACTACAGGGCTCTAAACAAGAAGACCATAAAAAATAGGTATCCCATAACATGCATAGATGAACTCATTGATGAGTTACATGGTGTTGTATACTTCTCAAAAATTGACTTAAGATCAGGCTACCATCAAATCAGAATGAGGAGTGAAGATGTGGAAAAGACTGCTTTCAGATGTCACTATGGGCACTTTGAATTTCTTGTTATGCCATTTGGACTCACTAATGCACCTGCAACATTCCAATCTTGTATGAATAAGGTATTCAGTCAGCATCTTCGAAAATTTGTTTTGGTATTTTTCGATGATATCTTGATATATAGTAAAACATGGGAAGAACATCTAAAGCACATAGACACTATTTTGGGAATCTTGGAGCAGCAATCCTTCTATGCTAAGCTATCTAAATGTGAGTTTGGTTTGACAGAGATCCTATATTTGGGACATATTATAAGTTCTAAAGGAGTACAGGTTGATCAACAAAAAATCTAGGCAATTTTGGATTGGCCTCCACCCACTAATCTTACACAGTTGAGAGGTTTCTTCGGGTTTTGTAGCTACTATAGGAGATTTGCCAAGGGATTTTCTCAGCTTGCTGCCCCCTTGACTGATTTGACAAAGAAAGGAGCTTTTGTTTGGACAGAAGAGGCACACAAAAAATTTGATAAGCTTAAGGAGGTAATGAGTTCATGCCCTGTGCTTGCAATTCCAGATTTCCCTTTACCTTTTGTTGTTGAATGTGATGCTTCTGGAGAAGGTATAGGGACTGTCCTAACTCAAAGGGGACATCCAATAGCATTTGAGAGTAGAAAATTAAATCAATCAGAGAAAGGTTACTCCATCTATGATAAGGAAATGTTGGCAATCATGCATGCACTTCATAAGTTTAGACAATATTTGGTATGTGGGAGATTCATTGTAAAGACAGACCATAATAGCCTTAGGTTCTTCTTGAACCAACGGGATTTGAATGATCACCAACAAAAATAGGTAAGAAAATTGCAAGCTTATGATTTTGATATTGAATACATGAAAGGGAAGAATAATGTGGTTGTTGATGCTCTCTCAAGAAAGCCCACTTTGTGTTCCTTATCATCTATCTCTGCTGATTGGAAAGTCTCCATAATTTTAGAGTATGCTAAAGATTCATTTGCCACCAAGATTTTGGATAAGTTAGTGGATGATAAAAGGTACAAGGTTTTTGATGAATTGATTTATTACAAGAACAAGATCTTCTTAGTGCCAGGGTCAAAAACTAAGGAGAGGGTATTGAGGGCCTTTCATGACACACCTTTGGCTGGTCATCAGGGATACTTCAAGACATATAGGCAAATTTGAGAGTGGTTTTCATGGAAGGGTATGAAGGAGGATGTCCTTAAACACATTAAGGAATGTATGGTATGCCAACAAAGCAAGAGTGAGAAAAATTTTCTTGCAGGGTTGTTGCAGCCACTTCCGATTCCCGAACAAAAATGGGAAAGTATTTTCATGGATTTCATCACTGGGTTGCCCAAGTTTCAAGGTAAGGATTGCATATATGTGGTGGTAGATAGACTAACTAAGTATGCACATTTCTTTCCTATCACATCTGATTTCAAGGCATCACAAGTGGCCGAATTTTTCTTCAAGGAAATTTTTAGATTACATGGTTTGCCTAGAAACATTGTTAGTGACTGGGACAGTAGATTCCTCAGCTCTTTTTGGAAGGAGCTCTTTCATTTGGTAGGAACTAAACTCACTCCCAGTACTAGCTATCACCCTCAAACAAATGGACAAACAGAGATAGTTAATAAATGGATAGAGGGATATTTGAGGAACTATGTTTCAAATCAACAACATGCTTGGGCAAAATGGTTACACCTAGGGGAGTATTGTTACAATACATCTCATCACATGTCTATTGGTATGCCTCCTTTTTGTGCTCTTTATGGTTATGATGCCCTTTCCTTTGTTTATCTAATACTTTCCGATAGCAGAGTACCCGTAGCAAGTGATTTCATCAAGCAAAGCCAAGACATAATAAGGTCCCTCAAGGATAATCTACAACATGCACAGAACTAACAAAAGATATATGCTGACAGGAAAAGGATTGAAAGATCTTTTGAGGTGGGAGATTTGGTATTTGTTAGGTTGCAGCCATATAAGCAAAGCACCTTGAAGAGGAGTGGGGCAGAGAAACTCAAGCCAAGGTTCTATGGGCCTTATAAAATCATCAAGAAGGTAGGAGAGGTAGCTTATGAATTAGAGCTCCAACCAAACAGCAAAATACATAATATTTTTCATGTATCTTGCTTAAGGAAGGTTCTAGGCCAGCAAACCATAGTATCTATAGAATTACCACCTCTTGATGATGAAGGGAAATTAGTTTTGATACCAGAAGAGATTTTGGATACAAGAGAGAAAAGGTTGAGAAATAGGAGCGTCATAGAGCATTTGGTCAAATGGAAAGGATTACCACTAGAGGATGCAACTTGGGAAGGAGCACATATTCTTGAGAATTCCAACCTTCATTTATTGAGGACAAGAAATATTTGGGAGGGGAGGACTTGTCATGTCCCCTTTTCAAATAATTAAAAAAAAATAAACTTTGCTAAGGCAGGCAGGCTCCAAAAAGGTGAAGTTTCAGAAAAAGGGGCTAATATTTGGAAACCAATGGACTAATAAATAAAAATTATTACTAAATTATATTTTATTAACCCCTCTTGGACATGAGTTAGGGTTATGCCCTCTTTTAAGGGGTTTGGAGGCATTTTGGGCTCATTCTAGAACTTGATTTTTGCTAATTTTCTTGTTGTTCTTCAGAGGCTGCCAAACCTGTGGAGAAGGAGACCCAAGAATGAGAGTTTGCAAGTTTCTAGGAAGGCTAAGGATGGGAGTTTGAAGCCATTCCATGTGAATGCTCATACAAAGTTTTCCTTTGTGCTGAATAGTGCCGATTTGCGAGTTTTCGGGGTTATTTTTGGTTTGAGTTTGGTGTTTTCAGTTGAGTGTTTCATATCAGTTTGGGTTGCTACTATATTTAAGACTTTAAGATGTTAAAATAGAGCTGAATATATGTATTGGGTCATGATTAAACTTCTAAGATAGTTTATGAGTGTTTTTGTGGTGTTTCCGGGCATTGTGTGTTAATTTCGGGAGCCCGATTGAGCATAGTTTTGTCTTACATTTGTGAGCTGTTGTGTAAAGGCTCTACAAATCTGGAAATGTCATTTTGTATGCTGTTATGCTGCTTAAATTTCTGTAAAAATGTCCATTCTCAGATTTATTAATAATTTGTGAAGTTGTGAAGTTTTTTGGCACTAATTTGGACATACCCGATTTGGGTTTTATTGGGAAATTGGCAGATCTTTGTAATATTGGTTGTTTGATTTTAAAGATCTGATTTGAGGCTGGAAATACCATGCAAAATCAGTAAAGGGACATTTCATCCTATTAATCTTTCTTCTAGCTCTAGTCACAAATGGATTTTAGCTGCTATAAATTACTTTACCAGATGGATAGAAGCAATAGCATTCAAGGATGCCACACAATCTTCTATTATTGAATTACTTGATGGAATAGTGACCAAGTTTGGTGCCCCTTCAACCATTATTTTAGATAATGTAAAATCTTTTATAGGAGCTCAGATTTGTGCATGTATAATTAATCATAATATCTACTTGAGCACATTCTCAAACTGCTACCCTCAAGGAAATGGATTGGCTAAGTCGTCCAACAAAAACCTAATTTGGATTATGAAAAGGACTATAGAGGACAATCAGAGATGTAGGCATCAAAAGTTAAGGATAGCACTGTGGGCCGATAGAATAACACCTATGAGGGCCATAGGAAATTCAACCTTTATGTTGGTATATGGCAGGGAAGCAAGGAATCCAATTTCATTAGAGTTTCCATCCCTAGAACTAGCTCATCAACTAGAGCTAATGGAAAATGATGCCATGATAGTAAGAATTGAAAAACTTATCGAAATGGAAGAGAAGAGGAAACAGGCCATGCAGACCCTAGAAACACATCATCAATAGTTGAAAAAGAGTTTTGATAAGAAGGCTAGGGTCAAAGTCTTCAAAGAAGGTGATTTGGTATTAAGATGGCATGCAAATAGGAAAAAACTAGGGAGGCACTCAAAATTCGATATACTATGGAGTGGTCCCTACGTGGTTATTAGTTGCAAATAGGCCAATGCTTTTCAATTAAGTAGGCCCGATGGTAAAATTCAGCCTATTCTAGTTAATGGAATATATCCTAAGTCCTACTTCTAACAAAGGATGAGCCTTCATGTATATAATTTAGGATAATTTCCTTTCTTGTTTCTTGTTTTCCAATCAATGCATGAGCACATGTCTTTTGCAAAGGTTGTAGAAGCTTTTTTGGGTTCCTAGTTCTAGTTGTAGAGAGGTACTTATGAAGTTTCCTAGGCATGTTTTCTACAATTTTTAGGGTTTTTTTGGGTGGATTCTCACATTTTTATGACTCTATAGCCCAATGGATGCTTTAGGCAACTGGTCTATGCATAGCTGGCTTGCATCCCCTCTAAGTCATTAGAATTGTTGGCCAAATTTTCCTTCTACCAAAATCATCACATTTGAATCTAAAAGATAAATGACCACTTCCCATTTTTTTTAATTTTTAAATACCATGGAAATATAATATCATGAGGTTGGAAGCCAGAAATCAAGAACCCATGATGCTATGAAATTTCATAAGATCGTGTGAGGAAAGTATGGAGTGTTATGATGTTATAGTGGTCATAAGATTGGGGAACCCAAATTATAAAGGTAAGATGCTACAACAAGGGGTCCACCATAAGATCATAATATCAAAATGATATCAAGGGTCATCATAATATCATAAAATGAAAGGTAAGGTCCTTTGATATTATGATATGGCATAGAGTTGGGAAAGTGAAACATAAGGTTTATGATGTTACACCAAAGTCGTAAGATTGGGGAATTGTAACATTAGGAGAGGAGAGAGAAAGGCTTAAGATTCTACACTAATTGAGTGGTTAGAGGCCTTAAAGAGCTCATTTTTGATGTTGTTATAGAAGCCTTAACCATAGCATTGGGAGGAAAAAAATATTAGTGATATAATGCTAAAAAAATTAGAGGATATTGTAGGATCCGGATATCATAGGATTGTAAGGCCAAAGAAAAAGACATAAGATATTATGAAGTTGCAAGATTTTGTGAGATCATAAAAGGAAATTTTCTTGATTTCAATCTTACAGTTGAGAACATGTGTCCTTGTGGGTCTGAGGAGATAGCACTATAGTTGGCATTGGCAATTGGGTTGACATTTTTTGTTAACCATCGTGGTTAAGTCTAAAGGAGGTGTGGTTAGTTAAGGTGATATGGTCAATCATGTGGAGACTTTGCAAGGTGGAAAAACAAAATTAGATGATTAGCCCACATGGCCCATCTTGGTTGCAAGATTCAATTGACCTATTGACTATGTCAGTTCATCAAACCAACTATGAAGAAGATATGTTTTTTGAACAATCTGATCTTCATGATCAATTTCAACCACTCTTCAATGAATGCCATGCTTAGTGAATAGCAAAAAACATTCAACCATCTCTAGTTTTATCCATCTACTTGGTTAGAATGACTTAGTGGTATGATTTTGTCTTCTCAAGGCTCTGTTTTGGCAAAATATTGGATTTCATTGTATTTGAATCTATACAAGGATATGATTTTCTCCAAAACTGTATGATTACTCTCTAAAGCATTTAAGATAGTGGTTGGGGGGTAACTCCAGTTAGAAATATCTCAGTTATGCCTAAGCTATAAAGGAAAATTTTGTAATCTTTGTAAGGGTTGATCATTTTTTGATTCTCTATTATTGCTTTCATGTGTACTACTATAATTTCTCATGCCTCTAAACCATTGTAATCCTCTATTGAGTCTCTTTTAGCCATTAACACATTGTGTAAGGTTCTTTGCCTCTGGTTAATTATTTTTGTCTATGTTCTACAATTTTCATAATTGTATCTACTTTTGACATTTGAATGGCATTAATTGGGGCTTCTTCCTATAGCATTCTTTTGTTGTTTGATCTACATGTAGTTATTGAATTAAGCAAGGTCTAAATCTATATTCTTTAAGGTTACAACTAGTTGATTATGCATTCATTTGTAGAGATAAGTTTGAACACTCTATTTTGGTGCATCACCCTAGGTAGATTTTATTTCATGCATCCCTTCTCCCTTTTCCTCTCCAAGAGTAGTTAGGTGCATCTTGGTACAAAAGGAAGCCAACCTTCTCTAGAGACTCAACCTCAAAGTTCACGTCCCATAGCTTGGAGGTTGTTTCCATGTTTTACAAGGTTTTCCTTAGGTAAAAATTTTGGACAAGGGTGCAAACTTTTATGACAACAGTTCTCCTATACCGTATATTTAATTTCCCTTCTAATTTTTCAATCTCTCTGACAACATTGTTGTCACTTGTTCAATAAAGTCTTCCTTCAGTAACCTTGTTACTTAGTTAAGCTTGTGTTCTTCAATACATTGCAATAATTTATGATTATGAAACAACCAAAAAAATATTATATTATCACTATCTAACTCATTCAAGTACCCAATGAATATCATACTTATCAATATTATCTTCATTGTACTTCTTTGATCACTCAAATCCTCTTCATCAATCAAATGATATGGTACTATATTGAGTTAGCATAATGTCTATCCAACTAATAGTTTGACATTAATGAAAATATAACAATTGATATGACTATTTTAAATGCATTCATAACATTACCAATTACATTATCAGACAAGGCTAACATTACCATCAAGAGTAATAAACCTCTTCCTTTAATCAAACAAGGTGTATTGTCCCTAGATATGAGAACATCGCCATCATACTTATTAATTTGTACGAAATTATCTTAGTCACCTATCATATGATGAGGAAATCCACTATTTATAATCCATTCTAATTTCATTTGTACATGTGAAACCAAAGATATTTCTTCATTCATAGGATTTCCATCTTTAATAGAAACAAAACTATTTTCTTCTTCATTCTTCTCATATTCATTATCATATCCATCCTTACCAACATAATAGAATTCCTTAGGATATTAATTACTTGTATGGTTGAGCCTTGTTCTTAAGAATTCAAGTAGGACATCTAAAAACAATGACCCATCTTATTGTTGTAACCTAAAATTGGTCTTCTGAAATAGATGCCCCTAATCTTAATAATTAGCTAAAATTGGAAAAGTCATAATTAAAAGGCACATCTATTTCTATCATTACTCTGATCTGAGTATCAAATTGCATTAAATCATTAACTTGAAATAATAATCAAAAATTAATTTATTCCTAAATTTTGATATTAATTTGCAATTACATCATCCTAAATCAATTAATTTAATTTAATGTTCTAACATGTTAATTAAAATGAACCCATTTTCCAATTACACATGAAAAATAGATTAAAATGCTTAAATAGAATTAAATACTCATACATTGAGAAAACCCTATTAAATGAGATAAATATCCAATTATCTTCTCTAGATTTCTAAAATTGATAAAGATAGCTCAAAAACAAAGTTTGAGTGAATAGTTTGTTGACCTCACTTGTATCTTCAACAGAAAGAATAAGAGAAGTGTCAAGTGTTGTCAATGATGGTCAAGAACAACTATTTGAAAAAATATGTGACAACTAGTCAGAGGAAGCAATGATAGAAATAAGTCTAGAGTTACCAGTCAAGAAACACACTAACATACACTATTGTATGCCCATGTTGACATAAGGAATTATATATGGATTACAGTTGATCCAAGTCACCAATGTGAGGTGTCAATAGTGATGTGACAAAAGATAAAAACATAGAAATCACAAGTAAACAAGGATGGAAGGCCACCACTAGCTCACATAGAGATTGATAGCTTTGTCAGTCTAGACCCAAGGCATAGGGTTCATTGGTCCTCTATGAATAGAGAAATCTTGGAATTCAAAATTTAAGTTTGAGAATGAGAGGGATAATTGGAGTATGAAAAACTAGGTATTGACATTGAATGGAATAAATGAACAAAAAGTATTAAAAAAAGAGAGAATGGAGCTAAAGTAGTGGAGTATGGAGAGGAGAAAATCATGACAAATTATTCTAGGAAACGAAGGAAGAGATGACAAGAAGGGTACTCATTAAGTGAGAAGGAAGATAAGTGCATCTTTAGGGAAAATAGAGCATAGATCTACATGGAAAACTAGTGCCACATCCAGATCAAACATTTAGTATGTTTTCTTGCAACTACATCTATTTGTAAGCCTCTAGTAGGGAAAGCTTTGTTAGGAAGCTTTTAATAAAATTATGTAACAAGGTGTCTGTCCAAATTAGATTTATATATCCTCTAACTAGGTAGCTTTTAAAAAATATTTTCTATCCGTAATACTTTCCATACATTCCTAATAGGATGTGCTTCCATAAGAAGCATATGTAACTCTTAATAGGGTACCCCTTTACATGAATTATAAGGGTTAGTGGGTATATTATCCCCATTGTGGTTTTCATCCTCACATCAAGGAATTCTATGTACAAAATATCTATGTTACTTAATGAATGATTTTGTGTGTGAGTTTTTATATCTTACTACATTTATCTTATTTTTGGGAGTAAAGTGGGTTGTGTTAAGGTTAGTAGGAGTGTTGGCTCGTGAATTATTAGTTTTTTAATAATCCAATGATAGGAACAAATACATCTAGGGGTAGCTAATCCCTGTCTAATACATACCCATTTGGACACTGGGGCCAAATATAAGGCTATACTCCTTTTTCTTTAGGCTCTACAAGACCTAGGTAGGTGAACCTTGGATTCTTTATATGGTACTAGTTTTAAAGAATACATATAGTACTAGTTTTAAATAATACAACTAAATATTATAAAGTAGATAAAACCCTTTTTCTCCTATACTTATGTAATGACAAAGGCATGCAATGGCAAATTTAAAATCATATGAAACCTACAAGTTGAGTGAGGGAATCCTTTCAACTCTTAAATGGAAAGGGAAATGGATATTTGATTAAAGTTTGATATCAGAAAAACTTAGATATGTAATAGCAAGAACATGTTGATCCTATAGCTGATCAATACCTTATCTATTGGGAAATTCCATAGATCACACACATACATCCATGATGCCAGTGACATATTTCATACATTAGGATATCATATCTATCCTATTACTTTGTGAATCAGACATCAATGTTCATAAAGCCCTTATACTTATGATATCCTTCTCATGTAACTAGCAACCTTGTCAAATATATCAAACATTTACTTGGCTCTTTTTTCCAACAAAAAAACACACAAAATGATGAGAGCCAATTATAACCTATTTAATGCCCTATCTTAACCCATTTTATGCACTTACCTATTCACTTGCTTATTCCATTTCCATTATATTTCATCCCGTTTCCCTATTTTATGTTGCATATGATTTAATTAAAATATGTAATATCTAATATTGTTTTGGGATTAAAATATGGAAAAATTAATTGTTGATTATGTTTTACTAATCTTTATGTGTAACAGATTGATTTGTGGCATAGATCTTCCTATCACCTATGGTTCTTCTTGTCACCCACTATGCATCTTCCTATAGTTCTTTCACCAATACAAAGCTCCATCAAATTTGATATAGACATGTTTTCTACAAATATCATCCACAATCCATAATGTGGAGATGATAGCAAAGAAACTTACATGGATGCATGTTAAAAAAAATGTGCTCCATATTTATCAACTGGAAACAAACCATGGCTCTCTCCACCATAGATTTGTGCTAAAAGGTTTTCTATAGCAAGAAGACATCAAGAAGGTTAGCATATGAGTGATTAGTAAAAAAAATTTGATTGAATATTATTCCATATTGTTGCTAATAGTGCAAGTCTGACATGGAAATCAAAATCACTCATCTATAACAAATTGTTTCAAATCTATATTGTTGCAAATCATTTTAGCTAAAGACAATATTGTTGCTGCAAAGCATTACCTATTCTTGGCATGGGATATATTTATGTTCTAAGCCACATATTCTACCTATAGCTATAGCAAATCACGTGGCAGCATATGGAAGTAAGCTTGGCCCATAACAAACCACTATCATTGCTTATAATAAAACCATCTCAAAACCATGGTTTAGCAAATGTGAATGAAGGAAATAGTATTTTGTTTCAACAATGACAACAAATTGGCTATTCTTTGCAAGCCATAGATTTTTTTATAACTCTGTTATGTAATAGCCACTCTTTTTATAGAGTTCATAACAAAGTAGTTATTAAATTTTTAAAGCTAAATCTATATAAGCAGCAAGAGATAGAAGTAGGGAGGTACTTATAGTTCTGAAAAACACACAGCATTGTACAAAGATATTATTACTATTTTAAATCATAAGTCCCATATTCACATGCATGGTTAAGAAGATATAAGAGAAATTTGTCTCTTCATCACCAGGAAGCTAAGGAGGTGGGCCCACTCTGAAGTCACCTGGTGATTCTTTATTTTATGGAGTGTGTTTAAGTTTGTTTTTATTTGTATTTTGATCAGTTTATAAGAATTACATAGAATGTGTTTTAATCACATTATATTAGTTTATACATTTAAGACCTATTTTTTATTGCATAATAATATTTCATATGTATATGAATTAATTAATGATCTATTATGAGCAATAGTTATCTTTATTGCAGATTAGTTTTGTTGTTTCTATTTCTGATGTTCATGTCACAAGGAAGTGACAATTCCTATCACAGGGATTCATTTAGTTTTTCATAGATTCAATTTCACATCCTATAGCTGCATTCATAAACCCTCATCTCACAATTACCATCCCTTGATAGCATACTGCTTGGACACCTTTTGCAAGCTTATGCTCTTGGATTGACATGTATAGACCAGTTGAATGCCATCATAAATCATTAATTCTTTTATAATATTTTCCCTAGTGTTTCCCTATCATAAGACATAAAATATTTAGGGGTTGTAAATGGGTTTAATTTTGTTGTTCCTAAACCATAAAACATTGCAGATAACAAAGATAGGAGATAAGAATTGGAATGAAATTAAGAAGTTTGTTGTTCCCTATATTCATTTCTTTGAAAATATACATTCAAGGTGCATGTAAATAACTCATAAAACCACTAAATAGACTAGAAATATCTATATTAGCTTTATTATTGTTGTTCATACAAGAGAAAATGTTGAAGAATGGTGAAAAATCAGCTAAGAGCTTTCTCAGAAAACTTGGGAACCAACCCGAGAGAAAAAAAGAAAAGAGAAAGATATAAGAGACGAATGAAATCCTAGATCAGATCTAGAAGTGATACATGTCCACTTGAATCTCTATCTCCACCTATTACAAAGCCTCTCTCTTCTTTCTACAACCAAAAGACTAGAAATATCTATATTGTTTTTATTATTGTCGTTCATACAAGAGAAAATGTTGAAGAATGGTGGAAAATCAGCTAAGAGCTTTCTCAAAAAACTTGGGAACCAACCCTAGAGAAAAAAAGAAAAGAGAAAGATATAGGAGAGGAATGAAATCCTAGATTAGATCTAGAAGTGACACATGTCCACTTGAATCTCTATCTCCACCTATTACAAAGCCTCTCTCTTCTTTCTACAACCAAAATCTAAAAGGAATCTCATCATTGAGCTTCAAAAAACTCAAAATATCTTCTCCAAGTTATGAGAATCCTTCATTCTAATAAAAATATTAGGTATGCATATAAAATATTGATAAATCCCTCACTAAATAAAATTAGAGGTGAAAAAACATCACCAACTGCATCCTTACTAACTTTGGCATACACTCAATTTACTATTTCACCAAAAACAAGTCTAAACTAACCTCCCAAAATATAGTTGAAAAATAAGCACTTGGGAAAAATCCTTGAATATCTCAAATTTATGGCTTCCTATGCAAGAATAAATGACAAATATGGAAAGTTCATTCTAAGACCTTTCTATTGATATATGGTAGTCATATGTTTCTGTTGCATATTGTGCCCCCCGTCAAATATTTGAATTTTAAATACTAGCCCACCCAACGGTCACTTCCTGATTTAATGTTATTTTAAAACATCCCAAGACAATTGAAAAGATTAAATGATCAAACCTTAGGATTTATTTTTGTGGGCCCGCAAGTTCCTCATTGTACGATCGAGATACATCAACAGTTGGCACTATCTCGCTATAGGAAGTTGCATGATCATTTGCCATAGGGATATAGTGCCTTTTGGCCACGTGTCAGGTGGGTCCTCCCTTATACCTTGTTGTTTCTTCAATGCCAAGTTTTGTTCCATCCACAGTGGGTGCTATGGTGCTATCAAAAAATATGTATTCTTTACCATTAGCGACATAGCGCCCAGACGAAAAGTGTTACTGCAACAACGTCAAAAGGAAGGTGGGTCCCAAGTATGCCTCGTTGGATATCAGTGACGAGGATTTGTCAGACATGTTGGCAATTGGTCAATCTTTTAATTGGCTAAGGTATGACTATATAGAATGTTGGTCCTACTTCACTTGGTAGACCACAAGCGAGGACACTCTACCACCCCGATCTAATCTATCTACTTGGTCAGAGCACAGTTATGGCACTGCCTTTATCTTCTCAATGCCCTATTTTAGTTAATAGTCAGATTTTGTGGTACCTAAAGCTATACTTAGATCAGATTTATTTAGATCCACTTGATTTTTCTTGGCAGAGCCTTGATGGCGGTGGTTGCAAGATAGTTTTGGAGGGAAAATCTCAGTTATGCCTGAACTATAAAGGCAATTTTTGTGAATTTTGTAAGGTGGACCTTTTCTCTATTTTCTTTGTTACCGCTCTACAAATTTTCAGTGTAACTTCCCCTATGCCTCTGAACTACATGATTTTCTATCTTATCTCCTTCAGCCATTGGTATGAAAGTGCAAGAACTCTTTGCCTCTTACTGGTGTTTTGTAGAGATCTATGATCTACATGACTATATCTCCTTGGCCTATGAATGATAATATAAGTGAATCTCTTTTTCCTTGTGTCATTCATCTTGATCTTCTAATCTACATGTGATTATTAGATTAAAGCAAGTCTGAACATGTATATCCTTAGTTTCATTACAGTTCAATAGTGCATATATGGGCAAAGATTGGGCTGAACACTCTATGTTGGTGCATCACCTCTTGAGATTAGATCAGGTAGATTTGCTTTCATGCTCTCCTTCTCCCTTTTCCATTGCAAGAGTAGTTAGGTGCACCCTGATAGTAAGAGGAAGCCAGCCTTCTCTGAAGACTCAACCTCACAATTCAAGTCCCACAGCTTGGAGGTTGTTTCCATGTTTCACTAGGTTGTCTTCATGCATGGGCTTTGGACAAGGGTGCAAAACTAAGTAACAACAATTTTTGGCATGCCCCGGCGGAACAACTTTTCAAAAAATTTCAAGCCTATTTGATGACGGGCCACACCACCCGTACCAACTCACAACCCAAAATGCAACAATATGGAGCTAGAGAGAGATGACAAAACGCTTCATAAAAATTCCATTAATACGTGAATTCATTATAATATCCTCCAAATGAAAAGACTCCAAATTCTTACAATATAAGAGATATTTTCTCTCTAAGAGCTTCTACAAGAAATTACATCCAAAGAGCTTCTATTTCTCCAACTTCCATTAGAAGAGCTTCCATTTCTCGAACTTGATTACAAATGATAATAGGCCTTTCTTAAATAGGCACTTCTAACCCAAGACATTACAAACACAACCAATGTGGGATAAAATATAAATACAACTACCTTTAAATAAATATTAAATTCCCACCCAAATACAACTAAGCACCCAAAAAATATTAAATACATGATTTAAGGATCTTTCCACAAACTTCTAAATTGCCACCTATACACCTTGATTAATGGAATGACAACTATTTTTATTATTTTTCTTTTTACGCCACCTATGCGCCTCGAAAATAGAAATCTCCTTTTCCTTTCTTTTCTCTTTTTTATTTTTTTATTATTTCTCCTCTAATTTTCGTCACTTTCTCTCTCCTCTAGAATTTTTTTTTTTTTTTTTTTTTTTCCTTTTTTTTTCCTCTTTTTTTTTTTTTTTTTTTTCTAATAATTTAATTTTCCCATGTAAGATGCTCCTGCATCAGACTCCCTTGGTAGATAGAAAAGTGTGTCCCACACTTTAACGCCAAAAGAAAGATATACAACCATCTTCATCTTCACCACAAGCTTCCACCTCAATAGGACAAGAAAACCAACATGCAAATCTTCCACATTTTTTTTTTTGCTGATGCATGATGCTCCTGCATCCGACTCCCATGGTAGGAAAAATTTTGTGAATATGGATTCACAAAATGAAGTAGCCACTGTTGAAAGTTTTTTTTTCTTTTCCTCCAACACATAGCTGGAACAAGTATCCGATGCCGATATATTTCCTTCTTTCTTCTTTCCCAACACCTAGTCAGAACAACTATTTGCTGCTGAAAATACTCCTTCGCAATGAACTCTATCCAAGTATAACTCTCATCCTCATCCAATCTTGTTGAATTAATCACACCTGTAATAAACCCAGCAACACCATACCAATCTTCCTTTGCATACCACACATGACTAACAAGATCCTCATGCAAACCATCATCAATATCTTTTAAACTCATATCAAAGAAAACATCCCATGATTCATAAGAATTTACCTGTTTGACATCTTCATTTTCGCTTGCCTCTTTGATGTCGTCAACAATGCATGTAAATACTCCACCTGCTTGATCTCCAACGAAGGCACTATATTCTTCCTCCATTGTTGCAATCTTCAAATCATCTTGCTCTATTTCAGGTTCATAAATCTTGCTATCTTCATGCTCTTCCTCTTCTCGTTCATCTTCTTCAACTTTAGGTTCGCAAATGATTTCCTCTTGATCCACTTGCTCTTCCACTGGATCATCTTTATTTTCCACATCCAAGGAATTATCAACATCTCTTTTCTAGTGACATGCTCTTCGTTTCCGCAACTCAGCTTCTAATTCATTCACTTGCTTCTGCAAATCAACTAGCAATGATTGTTGATTTCTTGCTCTAAATTTCTCAAGTCGAGGAATCCTCAGAACCCATCCAATCACAAAAGTCATCTTCATATGTCTCTTCTCCATAATCAAGTCTTCAGAAGACAAATCTTGTCCAAAACAAGAACCTTGTGCAAACTGCCTCATAGTCGGCAATCTGTCTACACAATCAAGAACTTCTTGACAAACTTCAACCAACCCAAGGTCCTGGTGCAAATTGCCTCAAGTTCGGCGATCTGTCCGCACACTCAGGAACTCCTGCTCTGATACCACTGATGACGGGCCACACCACCCGTACCAACTCACAACCCAAAATGCAACAATATGGAGCTAGAGAGAGATGATAAAACGCTTCATAAAAATTCCATTAATACTTGAATTCATTATAATATCCTCCAAATGAAAAGACTCCAAATTCTTACAATATAAGAGATATTTTCTCTCTAAGAGCTTCTACAAGAAATTACATCCAAAGAGCTTCTATTTCTCCAACTTCCATTAGAAGAGCTTCCATTTCTCAAACTTGATTACAAATGATAATAGGCCTTTCTTAAATAGGCACTTCTAACCCAAGACATTACAAACACAACCAATGTGGGATAAAAAGTAAATACAACTACCTTTAAATAAATATTAAATTCCCACCCAAATACAACTAAGCACCCAAAAAATATTAAATACATGATTTAAGGATCTTTCCACAAACTTCTAAATTGCCACCTATACACCTTGATTAATGGAATGACAACTATTTTTATTATTTTTCTTTTTACGCCACCTATGCGCCTCGAAAATAGAAATCTCCTTTTCCTTTCTTTTCTCCTTTTTATTTTTTTATTATTTCTCCTCTAATTTTCATCACTTTCTCTCTCCTCCAGAATTTTTTTTTTTTTTTTTTCCTTTTTTTTTTCCTCTTTTTTTTTTTTTTTTTTTTTTTCTAATAATTTAATTTTCCCATGTAAGATGCTCCTGCATCAGACTCCCTTGGTAGATAGAAAAGTGTGTCCCACACTTTAATGCCAAAAGAAAGATATACAACCATCTTCATCTTCACCACAAGCTTCCACCTCAACAGGACAAGAAAACCAACATGCAAATCTTCCACATTTTTTTTTTTGTTGATGCATGATGCTCCTGCATCCGACTCCCATGGTAGGAAAAATTTTGTGAATATGGATTCACAAAATGAAGTAGCCACTGTTGAAAGTTTTTCTTTCTTTTCCTCCAACACATAGCTGGAACAAGTATCCGATGCCGATATATTTCCTTCTTTCTTCTTTCCCAACACCTAGTCGGAACAACTGTTTGCTGCTGAAAATACTCCTTCGCAATGAACTCTATCCAAGTATAACTCTCATCCTCATCCAATCTTGTTGATCAGAGAGTATGTGTTTGCATGTCCATCATGTATTGCATGTCTATCAAACTGCCATGGTCTACCCAACAATAGATGGAAAACATCTATCGAAATAACATCACAAAGAACTTCATCATGGTAACTCCCAATTTTGAATTTTACTAAACATTGTTCACTTACCAGGACCTTATGATCATCTTTTACCCAAGAAATCCGATAGGGCTGGGGATGTTTCTCCCTCTTGAGCTTCAGCTTAGAGACCATCTCTTCTGATACCAGGTTATCAGTGCTACCACCATCAATGATCACATTACAACATTTATCCTCACACTTGCATCTGGTACAGAACAAACTCCTTCGTTGCCCTGGTTCATTCTCACCACTTAGTAGGACTCTTTCATTTACCAAGGCCTCTCCTCTTTCTGCAAGAAATCTATTTTGTTGTTGTTGTTGATGGAAGGAAGGATTCTTCTAGATTTGCACCGACTTCTAATGCGGCTTCTGGAACCTTCTATTTTGTCGGTGGATGCCTACTAGCACTTTCTAGAATGTACTCCTAGTCCTTAACCCTCCGGGGTCTATTTAAGGAGATTTTGGCATTGTAAAAGGCAGTTCGAGTCGGAGCTTGAGAGGAGGTGCTAAAAGCAGAAATTTTCTCCAGATTTATGCTATTGTACCCCGTAGGGCATGTTTTGAAGTTTCTTTTCTCTGCACTGTTTGTACTAGCTTATTTTATCAGTTAATATAATTCCCCTTTCTATGGTGTCTATTCTGTTGTTGTGTTATTGTCCCCATCAAGTGGTATCAGAGCGGGTTTTCCTGAGTGTGTAGACAGAGCGCCGACTATGAGGCAGTTTGCACTAGGACTATGTGGTTGTGGGTTCGAGTTAGAAGATGCCTCCACGAAAAGAGCGTGGTGGAAGGGCCAGAGCTATTGATCCTGAGGAGGTTAGAGCCCTCCAGAGACAGGTACAAGCATTGCAAGAGGAGCTTCGTAGAGGAGCAAATATTGCCGCAGATGACAATAGTGAGGATGAAAATGAAGAGGAAGTAATGGAAGTTGACAGGGAAGTTCTGAATCCTGTAGAGGAAAGGCTTTTTAGGGCCATTACTAGGTTTCGGAAAAGACCTACAATTGAAGTGGGTATATTTTTGAGAAATTTGAAACCAGATGAGTTGATCGACTGGATCAATGAACTGGATGAATACTTTGAGTATGAGGATATAAGGGACCCAAATAGGGTTAAGTTTGCAAAGGCCAAACTAAAAGGCCATGCCAAAATTTGGTGGCAAGAGGTTCAACTGGAAAGACTTAGAAGAGGAAAGGAGAAGATCACAAGATGGGATCGCATGGTGGACAAATTGAAGAAGTAGTTCATTCCTGTGGACTACGAGCTTGATCTATTTAAGAAGATGCATGGGTTAAAGCAAGCAGGAAGATCAGTCCAAGAATATATAGAGGAGTTTTATCGACTCCTGATTAGAGCGGGGCATGCAGAAGCAAATAAGGAGAAGGTTGCTCGTTATATCAGTGGGTTGCGACCTAGCATCCAGGAGGAATTAAGTCTGGTAAGAATGACCAACATTGAAGAAGCATACCAGTTTGCCCTACGAGTTGAAGAGAAGCTGAGTAAAAGGTTTGAAGGAAGACAAAGAGGGCGCGGTCAAGGAGGAAGGGGAAGCGGTAGATCATCTGGAGGCTGCAATGAAACTCAAAAGAAAAATGAAGATGAGGGTACTAGCAGGAACCAGAGGAATGAGGGTTTCAACCACTCCCGTGATCAAGATTTTGGAAATCACAGAGGAAGAGGTAGAGGACATGGGCAAGGAAGAGGAGGCTTCTGTGGTACCTATTTCCATTGCAATGAAGAAGGTCATCGTGCCTTTGAATGCCCTCAATGACAAGGAAGGATAGATAGGAGAGTTGAGGGCCAAGCTAGGGTTGCTCATGTGGATGAGGATGCACAATCATCACATTCAGAGGATGCAGAAAGAGGAGAGGCCTTGGTAAATGAAAGAGTCCTACTAAGTGGTGAGAATGAACCAGGGCAATGGAGGAGTTTGTTCTGTACCAGATGCAAGTGTGAGGATAAATGTTGTGATGTGATCATTGATGGTGGTAGCACTGATAACATGGTATCAGAAGAGATGGTCTCTAAGTTGAAGCTCAAGAGGGTGAAACATCCCCAGCCCTATCGGATTTCTTGGGTAAAAGATGATCATAAGGTCCTGGTAAGTGAACAATGTTTAGTAAAATTCAAAATTGAGAGTTACAATGATGAAGTTCTTTGTGATGTTATTTCGATGGATGTTTGCCATCTATTGTTGGGTAGACCATGGCAGTTTGATAGACATGCAATACATGATGGACATGCAAACACATACTCTCTGACAAAGGATGGAGTTCGCCACAAATTGAAGCCCATGAAAAAGGAAGGTGAAAAGGTATGTAGCAGTGCTAGGATTTGTCTTGTTGATGGAAGGAATTTTTTAGATGGCATGAAACATCAGCGTATGTGCTATGCTTTGATTCCTAGGAAAGATAAAGAAGGTAGTAGTGAAATACCATTTGAAGTTTCAGATTTACTAGGAGAATTTAGAGATATTATCTCTGATAATGTTCCAGATGGATTGCCACCAGTAAGGCAAATCAGTCATCAAATAGATCTGATTCCAGGAGCTAGTTTGCCTAACAAGGCTGCTCACAGGATGACTCCTACTGAAACAAAGGAGCTAAATAGATAGGTTCAGGAGCTGTTGAGGAAGGGCTTGATTCGAGAGAGCCTGAGTCCATGTGCAGTACCTGCAGTACTTGCACCAAAGAAGGATGGAGAGTGGAGAATGTGTACAGATTCTCGAGCTATAAATAGGATAACCATCAAGTATCGGTTTCCTTTACCAAGGATGGATGATCTTATGGACTTCTTGAGCAGAGCTCAGTACTTCACAAAGCTAGATCTGAAGAGTGGCTATCATCAGATACGGATTCGAGAAGGAGATGAGTGGAAAATAGCCTTCAAGACCAAGGACAGTCTTTATGAGTGGTTAGTCATGCCCTTTGGATTGACGAACGCCCCAAGCACCTTCATGCGGCTCATGAATGAGGTACTTAAGAAGTTCTTGGGAAAATTTGTTATTGTCTATTTGGATGATATTTTAATTTTTAGCAAGACTTTGGAAGAACATTTACTACATATTCGTAGTGTCCCTGAAAGGCTAAGGGAAGAGAAACTGTTAATTAATCTAAAGAAGTGTGTCTTTGCAAAAAGGGAGTTAGTCTATTTGGGATTTGTTATATCACCTGAAGGTCTCAAAATGGATCCAGAGAAGGTAAAAGCCATCTTGGAATGGCCTGCTCCAAGGTCTGCTACTGAGGTAAGATCATTTCATGGTCTGGTTAGTTTTTACAGGAAGTTTATTAAGAATTTCAGTGGCATATGTGCACCCCTAACTGATACAATAAGAGGGGATAGAAAAGAGTTCAAATGGACTGCAGCAGCTGCGAGAAGTTTTGAATTGCTGAAGAAGAAGGTGACTGAACAGCCTGTGTTGGCACTTCCAGATTTTAGAAAAGTATTCCAGGTGGATTGTGATGCTAGTGGTAGCGCTATTGGGGCTGTATTAAGCCAAGAAGGTAAGCCTATTGCATATTTTATTGAAAAATTGAATGATGCAAAGAAGAAGTATTCTGTTTATGATCAAGAGTTCTATGCAATAGTTCAGGCCTTAAAGAAATGGAGGCATTATTTATTGCCGAAGGAATTTGTTTTGTATACTGATCATCAGGCATTACAGTACCTAAATAGCCAAGGTAAATTGAATCAGAGGCATATGAAGTGGGTAGAATTCTTGCAGAGTTATACATTTGTGTTAAAGCATAGAAGTGGAAAATCTAACAGGGTTGCAGATGCATTAAGTAGGAGACAGTTGTTGCTTACAACAATGCAGGTTGAAGTAGTTGGGTTTGATGAACTCAAGAATTTGTACCTTGAGGATCCTGATTTTGCTGAAGCATGGAAAGCTTGTAAAGAACCTGTTGCTGTAGATAGAACCAAGTGGTTAGACTATTTGATTCAGGATGGCATGTTGTTCAAAGGCAGTCAATTGTGCATTCCAAGGAGTTCCATGAGGGAAAATCTGATTAAGGAGAAACACAGTGGAGGGATGGCAGGACATTTTGGTCGGGATAAGACCATTGCCATCCTTAGAGAACATTATTTTTGGCCTCAAATTACATAGGATGTGAAGAAGTTTGTACAGAGTTGCCAGGTTTGTCAAGTTGCCAAGGGGTTTAGTTAAAATACTGGCCTATATCAGCCATTGCCTGTTCCATCAAGGCCATGGGAGGACATAAGTATGGATTTTGTTCTTGGATTGCCAAGGACACAAAGGGGTAATGACTCAGTATTCGTGGTGGTTGATAGGTTCTCCAAAATGGCACATTTCATTCCATGCCACAAAACTCATGATGCTGTCCATATTGCAGACTTGTTTTTCAAAGAGGTGGTAAGACTACATGGTCTTCCAAGGAGTATAGTTTCTGACCGAGATACTAAATTTGTGGGGTATTTTTGGAGGACATTGTGGAAGAAGTTGAGAACAGACTTGAAATTCAATTCCACGCATCACCCACAGACTGATGGCCAAACGGAAGTGGTAAATAGAAGTCTGGGCAATTTGCTAAGATGTTTAGTTGGAGATAAGCCCAAGGGATGGGATTTGATTCTACCTCAGGCAGATTTTGCTTATAATAACTCTGTAAATAGGAGTACTGAAAAATCACCATTTCAAATTGTATATGGAAATAGCCCAAGGACTGCACTAGAATTGAGGAAGATAGAACAAGGGGAGAGAACAAGTGCTGAAGCTGAGAAATTTGCTGAACACATCAAGCGTCTACATGAGGAGGTTCAAGCACACATTATCAAGATGAATCAAGAGTATAAAGCTAGGGCTGATGCAAGGAGAAGACATAAGGAATTCCAAGTAGGGGATCTAGTCATGGTGCACTTACGAAAAGAAAGATTTCCCATTGGTACTTACAACAAGCTGAAAATGAAGAAATTTGGCCCTGCAAAGTTTTGAAGAAACATAACTCAGGAAATGCATATGAGGTGGAGCTGCCAGATGGTATTCACATTTCTCCCATTTTCAACATTGCAGATTTAATAGAGTATCATGATGATGGTGCAGATGAGGAGCTGGTTTTAGAGCCATGTCCAATTCCTGCTTCTAAGAAGGAGGAGATAGAAGACATTCTAGATCAACGTGTGGGTAGGAGTACCAAAAACAGGCAGTATGAAGAGTATTTGGTAAAATGGAAAGGACGGTCGATCGAGGACTCAACTTGGATTTCAGCAGCTGAGGTTTCCCATTTGGGATTTCCTCTACCATCCATAAAGTGACAGGGTCACTTTTCAATCTACCCTAGGTGTCTGATGCAGGAGCATCCAGAGGTATAAGGGCAATCCTGTGTCACCCAAAAAAAAATGTACTTAGACTTAGTTTCTGTTTTATTTTTTTACATTTTTGGATACCCATTTGGCTCAAATAAAGGTTCCAACTCTCATAGTTCAACTATCAGTGCATTTGAAAATCCCAAAAAAATAGGAGCATGCAATTTGACCATCATTTTGGTGACCTAGAAGGTGCGACTTGGCCAGATGAATGTAATTGAGATTTAGAGCATTCCAGAAAAAGAATCAGGTCAAAAGGCCCCATGGTTTGAAAGTTATTACAGTTTTTTGGGTTTTGGAGACCTCCTAAGAATGCTTCAAAGTTAGGTTTGGGGCATTAAATGACCTCAAAAAGGGTCGAAAAATGGGGGACGAGTGAAGCTTGTTCATAGGGCTATAGAGCGCTTCGAGAGCTTTCCGAAAATGTAAACGGTTCGTCAATCGGAGCTACGGTTCAAAAGTTATGCCTCCCGAAAGTTCGGCTACCGTTTCTGTTGTTGTCAAAAGAGAAGATTCAAGATCAATACCAAGGAGATAGTACTGGCTTCGATGTTGAAGCCTTCAAGAGGCTAATTCTTCAAAGTACTTGGTGACTCTGAGCTTCAAATACATATCTAGTTCCAGACCAAAGTTGCAGTGATTCATGCCTAGTGCTGAAACAAGGGCATTTTCTAGAGGCAAGTTTCAGTATCAAGAGCTTTCATTTTCAAACCCTAGAAGAAGGAACACTAGAATATCTTTATCACCAGTTAGGAGTGCAATAGTAAAAAATACACCTACAAGATCTATCTCTACTCCTCCTCCTATTAGATCTTAGCCTAGACTGCCATCAATACATATCAATAGATCACTTGTCTATATGGTGTTGCCTAGAGCTCATACTTTTGCCACCTTTAATGGTGGGAGCCCTCTCTTATTAGCCTAAAGACATGACATACTAGTAGCTACCCTCAAAATTATACCAGAGTTTACTGGTGAGACTTCTATCTCTCCCTTAAAACACATTCAAGAGGTTGCAAATGTCTGCAATATCCATGGTATTACAGAGGATGATGTTGCAGTTAGGCTCCTAGCTTCATCCTTGAAAGGAAAAGCACTACAATGGTATAGAGGTTTAGCTCATGGTTCTATAACAGATTGGGATGGATTAGGAGCAAGATTGTGCAAACATTTTGAGGATAAAAGTGACTATTTGTCACTTTTAGAATAGTTGTCTACTATAAAAAGAGCCCCCCGTGAATGTATGACTAATTTTAATTATAGATTCCAAAAGGCATGGGATAGAATACCTACTTCAGTGAAGCCTACCCTTGGTAATGCCTTCTTGCATTACCTTAGAGCTTTTAACAGTGATATTTCCACTACAATCCAACTATGGGAGGAGATACCTTGCCTAATGCTTATGACATAGCAATAAAATTAGAGAACATCCTAATACAAGGCGGTAAGCTAGCTCCAAGGCCTCCTATGTCTTTCTTTCCTAATGTTCCAAATCATCAACTAGTAATGGCTCCTCTTCCCACAACTTCTACATCACAATCCCTTGTCCCAATCCCTCAAACTTCCACATCTTCAAATGGGATAGATGAAATCAAAGAGATGATGCAATCTCTGATGCAGAACATGGATTAAAAGGAAAAGAACCTAGAGAAAAGATTACAACATTATGGGAAGAAGCTGTAGGATAACTCCTCTATGATGCAGAAAGGAAGCAACAAGATCGTGACTTTAGAAAGACAACAAGCTCAAGGTAGTAAGCCTCATCAATTACAATATCAAACTCCAAGTAGTGGTAGGCCTCCAAATCCTAATCATTGGAACAATTCTTTTGATCAGAGTAGGCAAGGTGGCCATGCTTCAACCTCAAATGTAAACCAAAGTAGGGCCATAGTCCCTCAAAACAATATGGCTCAAGATCAAGATTTTTGTCCCTCCTGTAACTACTCCTATGCCTATTGTATGTGTCAGAAGGCTGAATCTTTTATGGCTTTGATAGTCCAAGAGACTGCAATACAACCATCATACCAAGAAGGACAAGTTAAAGATGCCTTAGATATGCAAAGATAGGGAGATAGCTCTTTTATGAATCATCTGATGGAGGAGCATTGTAATGTAAACTAGGATTCCATTGCTCATAACACTAGAAGCAGAAGAAGAGCTATGGAAGATGTTGTCCCTCCTCCTCCCAATCAAGCCTCAACTTAAAATGTGATATCTCATGAGCAAGCAGAAAATAATCAATCAAGTACCTTTTAGCAGCAAAGGCAAAATCATGGCAGAAAGGATGCAAGTGATCCTCAAGTTATTCCATATCAACCTCATACAATTGCAGCTCCCAAGGCTTCTACCAAAATAGCTGATGTGCCATTCAATGTGGTAGAGAAAATGAAGAAGACAAATGTGAATATCTCCATGTGGGATGCTGTTGCTACTATACCCATGCAAAAGAGGTTGTTGCAGCAAGAATTGGGAAGAATTAAACCAAAGGATCAGCCACCTAGTATGAAAAGTGCCACAAGCCTAGTACAACCATCAAGGGAGGTAGAAAAAAGTAAAAAGGTTAGACCTCATCCATTCTATGTTTCTCTAATTATAGGGGGCAAGGTAGTCCATAATTGCATGATTGATTTAGGGGCTAGCTAGCAGTTTAGTGATGCCTAGGTGTGTTGTTGATGCTTTGGGAATGAAATATAAGCCCATTGTTAGGGATGTATTATAGTTGGATGGTAGTACTATCAAGACTATATGGATCCTTAGGAATGTGGAGATGGCCTTATATGCATGCCCTAGTTGTATTGTAACCCAAGATATCTCTGTTGTTGAGGTCAAGCCATATTTTGCCATCTGTCTATCAAGAGACTTTACTGCCCAAATAGGTGGTTTCATATCTTTTGATTGGTCATATATGTCTTTTAAGATGAGATATGAAGCCAATGCTTCAATTAGAGTAGAGCCTCAAGCCCTCCATCATACTGAATCTTACACCCCTAATTCCATCTACATGAATTTCCCTATCCTAGAGATGGATGAGAATGACATAGTGAATGAGCCCACCACTTTCCTAACAGAGATACCTAATTTTTTCTTGGATGAGTGGGCTAATGCATATCAATTTGATCTTATGCTAGAAGCCCTTGAGATAGGTCTCAGTACATATTGTATATTGGAGAAAGATGCTCTAGTTCCCAATCTTGTGGAAACTAAAGAAGATATGAGTGGGATATGGAGTATGTACTTTGATGGATCAAGGAATAAGAATGGATCAGGGGCTGGTGTGATGTTGATTTCTCCTACACAAGTAAGTTACTACTTCTCCTTTAGGATCCAATTTAGTTGCACTAATAATGTAGCCATGTATGAATCCTTGATTCAAGGTCTCCTACTTGCTCAAAAGAGAGGAATCTAGGCCCTAAGGGTGTATGGAGATAGTGAGTTGGTGGTTAATCAAGTGAGGAATCACAATACCACCAAGAATGGTTTGCTCAAGTCTTATAAACATAGGGAATGGGATTTGCTTGATGGTTTCAATGCATTTAATATTCAAAGCATTCCTAGAAAGAAAAATAGATATGCTGATAGACTTGCAGCAATAGGTGCATCTCATGATGTGCCAAGGAATCTTGAGGAGGAGAAGAAGTAAAAAATTAGAGTACTAGTAAGGCTTTCAATCCCTGATAGCAATATCCATTGGCAAGTGTTTGAGTCTGATGAGAAAATCGTGAGCTTCTTGTAGAATGAGGCAAAAATTTTAGGCAGGAACTAGTTGAGACTGTAGGATCAGTATGCTGATCAAATCATTCATCTCAGTTCTAAGAAATTGCCTAAGGGTCTCATTACCTTAGAGAGTGTTTTTAATCTTGATGATCAAGAAAGAGGAAAAGGCATGAACCTAGCTACTAATGAAAATGACTACACTCTAGTCATGATTGCCAATGGAAAATCCTTGAACATGGGGAAGGTATGTTCTGAAATTGAGCAAGAAAATTGTATTCACCAATGTCAAGAATTTAATGATGTATTTGCTTGGACATATGATGACTTAAAGGGGCTTGACCCAAGGTTGTTTTAGCATACCATAGATTTAATTAATGATGTAAAACTAGTAAGACAAAAATAGGAACTAGTGAATCCTAAAATTGAACCCTTAATGAGAAAGGAGCTATCCAAATTGATTGAGGCCCACATAATTTTCCCTATCAAGCACTCATCATGGGTAGCAAACCTTGTCCCTATTAGGAAGAAGAATGGAGAAATTAGATTGTGTGTGGACTTTAGGGACCTTAACCAACCTTCCCTTAAAGATCACCATCCTCTCCATTCTATGGAGTAGATTTTGTCCAAGGTTAGTTGTTCAAAGAGATTTTCATTTCTTGATGAATTTTCTGGCTACAATCAAGTGCTGGTTAAAGAGTTTGATAGGTACAAGACTGCATTTACCACTAAATGGGGTACCTATGCTTATTGTAAGATGCCATTTTGGCTAACCAATGCAGGTGCTACATTTTAGACGGCAATGGAGATGGCCTTCAAAGGATTGATTGAAAATTTTTTCTTAGTTTACCTTGATGATATCATTGTGTATTCAAAGGATGTAGAGGATCATTTTGATCATCTAAAATAGGTATTCCTAAGATGCAGAGAGTTTGGGGTTTCCCTTAACCCAAGCAAGTGTTTCTTTGCTACTAACCAAGGAAAATTATTAGGACATATTGTATCTAAGGATGGCTTAACCATTGATCTAGAGAGAACAAAAGCAATACTTTCCCTCCCTCTTCCTAAACACAAGAAAGGGCTACAAAGTTTCTTAGGTAGGATAAATTTTGTGAGAAGATTTATCCCTAATCTTGCTACCATGGTGAAATCTCTTACAGCTATGCTCAAGAAAGGTATGATCTTTGCATGGACTAAGGAAGGCAAGGAAAGTTTTGAAGAGATCAAGGCAGCCATAGCCTCGGCCCCTACTCTCATGAATCCAAATTTTGAGAAAGATTTCATCCTTTATACCCTAGGTGGTGAGTCAAGCATTTCTGTTGTCCTGACTCAAAGAAATGATAAAGGTGACGAGCAGCCCATAGCTTGCTTTAGTGAAGGGCTTAAAGAATATGAAGATAAATAAAGCTATGTAGAGAAGCAAGCCCTTGCAGTCATCAAATCTTTAAATAAATTTAGACACCTCCTATCTCATAATAAGATTCATTTGTTAGTACCCCATGCCAGTGTGAAGGATTTTCTTTTGAGCAAAGATATTAGTGAAAACAAGGCTGGCTGGATTACTAAAGTGATGGAATATGATATTGACATTCAAATTACCAAGCTAGTAAGAGGGAGGGAGTTGTGTAAATAGATGTTTCATCTCAGGAACCAAATAAGGAAGTTGTTATGATATTGATAGAGCAACAAGAGGTAAGAAATAGTGACCCAAGGATTTGGATGGATGGTATGATGAATTTCTTATTAGGCAATGGATACCCTCAAGGATTAGATAGAACTAAAAGGAGATAGTATAGATTATAGTCAATTCCTTATGTCATAGTTGATGGTGTCCTCTTTAGAAAAGATTTTAATGGAGCCCTATTAAGATGCCTTGATACAGACTAGGCTAAAAGAATGATCAAAGAAATTCATGATGGTCCTAATGGTGGTCACTTCTTAGCAAGGACAACTGCAATGAAGATCATGAGGGCTAGTTATTACTGGCCATCTCTGTTTCATGATTGTCATAGGTATGTGAGGAAGTGTGAAAAATGTGCCTTCTTCTCTGGGAAACAAAGAATTGTAGCTCTTCCCCTTCATCCTATCTAGGTGGACCAGTCTTTTGCTCAATGGGGATTGGATTTCATAGGCCCTATCAATCCTTCTTCCAGTTTTGGTCACAAGTGGATTCTAGCTGCTACAGATTACTTCACTAGATGGACAGAGGTAGTTGCATTGAAAGATGCCATTGAATCTTTAGTTGTTGATTTCCTTGATGGAATTATGACTAGGTTTGGTGCCCCTTCAACCATTATTTTAGATAATGCAAAGTCTTTTGTTGGAGTTCAGATTTGTGCATGGGCAGTGGATCATAATATCTATTTGAGAACATCCTCAAATTACTATCCTCGGGGTAATGGCTTGGTTGAGTCATCCAACAAGAACCTAGTCAGGATCATGAAAAGGACAATAGAAGATAACCAGACCTGTTGGCATAAAAAATTGAAGATTGCACTGTGGACTGATAGAATAATGCCTAAAAGGTCAATAGGGAATTCACCATTTGTGTTAGTCTATGGTAGAGAAGCAAGGCTTCCAATTTCATTGGAGTTCCCATCCCTAGAGCTAGCTCATCAGCTGGAGTTGATTGAAAATGATTCCATGATAGTAAGAATGGAAGAGCTGATGGAGCTGGAAGAGAAGAGAAGTAAAGCCATGCAGACCCTAGAGACACACTAGTAGCAAGTAAAAAAGAGTTTTGACAAGAAGGCCAAGGTCAGAATCTTTAGGGAGGGAGATTTGGTTTTGAAATGGGATGCAGATAGAGAAAAACTAGGAAGACACTCAAAGTTTGATGTATTATGGAGTGGCCCCTATCTGATTATCAGTTGCAAGTAGGCCAATGCTTTCCAATTAAGTAAGCCTGATGATGAAATTTTTCCCATCCCAGTCAATGGGATTTATCTCAAGCCTTATTTCTGACAAGGGTTGAGGTTCTATACATAGTTAGCTTAGTTTTGTTTCCAATTTGTTCCCTACTTTTCCAAGAAGTGCATGAGCACAGGATTTTCTCCGTGAGATAGCAAATTTTGAAATTTTGAAGGTTGTAGAAGAGGGTTTTGGTCTCTAGTTCCAGTTGCAGAGACAAGGGTTTCAGGGTTTTCCCCTTAGAGGTAGGGTTAGGGTTTTGTAGTGCTCAGAATCTACATTTTTTTGCGACTCTATAGCCCAATGGATGCTTCAGGTCACTGGTCTATGCATAGTAGGCTAGCATCCCTTGTGAGTCACTAGAAATGTTGCATATTGTGCCCCCTACCAAATATTTTAATTTTAAATACTAGCCCGCCCAATGGTCACTTCTCGATTTAATGTTATTTTAAAACATCCCAAGAATATCAAAAAGATTAAATGATCAAACCTTAGGATTTATTTCTACAGGCTTGCAAGTTCCTCATTGTCGGATTGAGATAGATCAATGGTTGGCACTATATCAATATGGGAATTTGCATGATCCTTTGCCATAGTGACATAGCACCTTTTTCCTGCATGTCAGGTGGGTCCTCCCTTTTACCTTGTTGTTTCTCCAGTGCCAAGTTTTGTTCCATCCATGGTGGGCACTTTGGCGCTATCAAAAAATCTATATTCCTCACTATTAGCAACATAGTGCCTAGACATAAAGTGTTACTGTGGCGACATGAGAGGGAAGGTGGGTCCCAAGTATGCCCCATTGGATATCAGTGATGAGGATTTGTCATACATGTTGGCATTTGGTCAATCTTTAATTGGCTAAGGTATGACTGTGTAGAATGTGGGTCCTACTTCACTTGGTAGACCACAAGTGAGGACTTGTCAGAAAGGTTTGCATGTGGCCAGTTCTCATTGGTTGGTACACTAATAGATTAGATCCATCTTGCTCGCTACCAGATCTCAAAAAATCAATGGCAGGTGTTATCTCACTATGGGAAGTTGCTCGAAAGATATCCATAGTGACATAGCGCCTCAGTGACTCATGGCACAGATGATGTAATGGGCCCACCCTTCTCCAAAGTGATATTATGGCTAATCCTCGGTGGTAGTTGTCAGGTGGATTACAGTACATGGTGGTTTTTCATTGGTCCATTCAACCAACTTAGTGTACAATTGTACAAATTTGTTGATCACCGTTGATCTTGTGGAGATCAACGGATGGTGCTATCTCGCTATGGAGAGCTACAAGGATTTTACCCATAGTGACATAGCACCTTAGTGACATGTAGCAAGGTGGACCCATGTTCTCTTGTGAACTGAAGGGATGATGCCAGGTTGTGCCAGGTCATTGCCAAGTGTGTTGATGTTGGTTCATGGGCTCAAAAGTTTTAAGGGTAGAACCTAGTAATATGGCAAGTCTTCACGATTGTCAAATCTAAAGAAATCCATGGTGGGCACTATCTTGCTATGGGAAAGTGCTCAAAAGATAAGTATAGCGACATAGTGCCTTGGTGACACGTGTCCCAATGGGTCTAGTTAAGGCATTGACAGTTAGCAGCTGGCAGTTAATGTGACCATCTTAGTCAAGGTTACAAGATGGCACAGCTAGTAATGAAAGAGATGGTCAACCACGTTGGACTCCTGTGAGGTGGTAAGATAAAAAGAAGTTATTGGCCCACATAGCCCGTTTTGGATGCAGTGTTCGGCTGACTCATTGACTCTGCTGATTCATGCACCAAAAATGATAAGAAATTGAGGTTTTACATGAATCTAATCTTCATGATCAATTTCAACCACCAGAAGTGAATGTAAAGCATGCAGAGACACTCTACCACCCCGATCTAATCTATCTACTTGGTCAGAGCATAGTTATGGCATTGCCTATGTCTTCTCAAGGCCCTGTCTTAGTTAACAGTCAAATTTTGTGGTACCTAAAGCTATAATTAAATCAGATTTCTTCAGATCCCCATGATTGTTCTTGGTAGAGCCTTGATGGCAGTGGTTGCAAGATAGTTTTGGAGGGAAAATCTCAGTTATACATGAACTATAAAGGCAATTTTTGTGAATTTTGTAAGGTGGACCGTTTCTCTATATTCTCTGTTACTGCTCTGTAGATTCTCAGTGTAAATTCCCCTATGACTCTGAACTACATGATTTTTTGTCTTATCTCCTTCAGCCATTGCTATGAAATTGCAAGAACTCTTTGCCTCTTACTGGTGTTTTGTAGAGATCTATGATCTACATGATTGTATCTTCTTGGCCTATGAATGATAATATAAGTGAATCTCTCTTTCTTTGTGTCATTCATCTTGGTCTTCTAATTTGCATGTGATTATTAGATTAAAGTAAGTCTAAACATGTATATCATTAGTTTCATTCTGGTTCAATAGTGCATATATGGGCAGAGATTGGTCTAAACACTCTATTTTGGTGCATCACCTCTTTAGATTAGATTAGGTAGATTTGCTTTCATGCTCTCCTTCTCCCTTTTCCTCTCCAAGAGTAGTTAGTTGTGCCCTAATAGTAAGAGGAATCCAGCCTTCTCCGAAGACTCAACCTCACAATTCAAGTCCCACAGCTTGGAGGTTGTTTCCATGTTTCACTAGGTTGTCCTCATGCATAGGCTTTGGACAAGGGTGCAAACCTAAGTGACAACAGTTTCTTTAACAGAGATGCCCAGAAGGTCAATTTGAAAATTAGGTTAATGATTGGTTCACAAGCTTGTATTTCTAATTGCAAATATTTAAATTTGCACTAAAGTCAAAAATTTATAACTCTTTTTAATTTAAATGACCCTACACATACTTTGAAGGAGTACAATTAAAAAATAAATTTTTATACAGTTTGGATTTTCCCTCCAACTTTTCATATAGGTCAAACATGTTTGACCACATGTGACACATGTGACACTCTGATTGGTTCATCCTCTGCTTTTTCACTATCACCCGGGCACTACATGGCACCCTCTAATTGGGTCTTTGAACTACCACATGGCACTTGACATACTACCATGGGGTAGCCTCCAATTGGACCTCCACACAGTCACCTTGCCACATCATATGCTTGGTGGGCATCTTGCCACATCATCACCAAATGGCATCATCTGATTCATCTATATTGGTGCACTATCATCACCACCTAGGGCCATGTGGTGGCATGTCTCTTCCTTGCATTTATTATCTTCCCTACATCTTCAAATTTTGAGGAAGCACCAGTCATTATCCTTGCCACATGGCATGATCTGGTGGGTTACTCCTACTTAGCTCCATGTCACTGCCTATGACACATGGCACCTTGTCACTTCCCCACATTCATTAACAACATTGCATCTTTTTTTTGTAGGGAAGTGAGAACCGTAGGATCTGCCACATGTCACAATCTTATGAGGTCAATTTGGAAACTGCCACATCACTGCTCCTCAATTTTCATGTCACATGTCACCTTATGATTGGTCTACCTAGGCACCACATGGCATGTTCTAATTGGTTGAATTAGTCTAGTCATATTGCCATATTATCCTCTTCAAACCATGTTCTAGTTCAAAATCTATCACCTATTTCCAATCTGAGTTAGGCTCATCATGCATGTGCAAGTCATCACTTCATCAAAAGCCACTAGTGCTTAAGAAATTACCAATTATAACCCATGACATATAAAAATAGTAATATGTTCTACATCGCCATGCATGTGGGACAAAAAACTCAAAACATATTTTAAAATCTACGCTTCTCCACCACTACTCACAAAATCACCTCATCATTGATGTAAAACTAGAAGGTTTGGCAATTATCCTCATGGAATTCTGCATGTCCTCATCATTTTATAAATCTGGCACATGCCACACATAACAGGGAAATGTGTTTCTAAACCCTTGGTTTTTCTTAATTTGACTTTAAAACTTTCACTTGCCTCCCCATTTTGTCATTTTCAATGGTGTTTTCTCATAATGTTTTGTAATGAGCCTACCACCAAAGATCACTGCATACTTCTATTGAATTTTGATATGTCGGTGGCCTCATGTGCTAATCATGTGTGAGCTTCATAAACCTTTTATGTTGATTCATTTCTAATACATTCTATTGTAAGATCTTGATGAATTGACTTCAACTAATAACATTTGTATAAATATTTCTTTGTTAAGATTTGGTTTGGATCAAGTGCATATGTAAGTTGCATCATCCCACCATAGGAGAGCCCCTTCTCTTAGTGTAAATCCACCAAAAGCCTACCATAGTAAAATTGCATCATCTCCAAAACATTTGGTAATGGGACTCATTTGTATTTGCTTTAGACATCAATTATTGTGAACCAACATGCCTATTCATCCATATGAAGGGGCTCTCCTCACCTCAATTGCTCATAACTAGGAAAGCATTGGTGTTGATTCTATATCCCATCTATTGTTCATAGCAAAGAGAACTGAGTTTTTATAACTAGTGGCATTCATGATCCTCCACTCTCCCACCATATCCTCTCTTCCTATCAACAACAACATAATACAAGAGAACAAAAAGGGCAGGTTGTGGGTGGCAATGTGTATATGCTCTATTTCTAGAAATCAGCACTAAAAAAGGTCCATCTCATCCTGCATTTTGGCTTCCTCCATAGCACAAATATGGATGCTTTTTTTTAAATCCCAGAACTTGTGATTGAAGTAATGCTCTCACAAGGCCAGTACTAGCAACAAGTGTATTTGTATTTTCCCCACAACCAAAGCCATCAAAACTCTAATTGATAAGGAGTATAATTTACATGCTACCTATATTTGACTCATTCTTTTACCTCTATTTAAGAAGGTAGTCATTTCACAGCATTACCGTAACTCATCCTCTCTTAAGAAGAAGCCCTTCACTTGTGATTGATTAAATGAAATATATTGTGTCAAGAATAAATCAAGTTTTCCAAATGTTGCTAGGTACATAAGGTGTTTTGAAATTTGGGCATGACTGCCACTACATAGTAAAGGAAAATAGAAGTTCTATTAAAATTCCTTAGTCTTTTAATTAAAACATAGCACTTGATGAGTATAAAACTTGGGCTCTCCCTAATTTTTTTATTAAAGGAAACAATCCTATCCATGCTTGGCCATTGCTTATCCTTCCAAGAATCTTTTTAGCAAGAGCATTCTCACTTTTGGGAACAAGCAACTTAAGAGCATGCTTCCCAAGGGCCTCATAGTTTTTCCATCCATATAGATCTTTTATTGATTGGTTCCTTTGATTTGGTCCATTTACACTTTGGCTACTTGTGTGGAACTCCCAAAATCTCCTCGTTAGATGTTGTCCTTGCAAGTCTGACTTTTAAGATGAGATAATATATATTTTAGATCAAGTGACCCAAATTCTTTAATCTCTTGCAGGACTTCATTTGTAGCTTCTTATACATTTCTTCAAACAACATTGATTTGATAACAGCTCTTCCAATCCATTGACATAATTCTAAAGTGAAACCTTTTAGTAATGCACACACATTTTGATCTTGGTGATTTAAAAGTTATCGAAGCATCAATAGAATCTTTCATTAAGAAAAAAACATTTGTCACAAATTCACTAATAGCCTGAATTGTAGGCTCAAATTCTGGCACCACTTCCTTTGCAACTTTTATTTTCAAATTTCACTTTCCATTTTTTAATTAGAAACCTCAAAAAAATTACAAGGTTTCTCCTTCAAATGGTGTCAATCACACTAACTAAGGTCTTTAAGATGTATTATGTTCAGTCCCTTCCTTGAACAATCATTGTCTATTAAGATTCACATGATTCATTTGATCTACAAATCTTGACATTCATACTAAGATAATGTGGTGTTGAAAATTTATTAGTATTACTTGAATATCCTTTATTTCCCCAATCCATATCTGAACAATCAAATGATATTAGTCAGAACCCAAAGTGGGTCCAGCTAAAAAAAATTCAAACTAAAACACCTAACCTTTTTAATTGATCAAGCAATCACATGACCCTGATGAAATTCCAATCTAACCAATGGATTATTATTTAAAACTATTTTACTTTTTTTCTACAGAATATGATTTTTTGATAGGAAGGCCCCTTGGTTGGCTTTAAAAACTAACCAAAACACCTAACTAGGCTCTAAAAATTGACATGTTGATTCATTGTTCCACATTCTCTTACCTTGTCAAATTTTATCTCATGATGATTTCGAGGTCAAAAGATATTGACCATCAAAGTTTCCTTCTTTGAACTACCTACAAACAAACATGTAACAAAACAATAAATCCCATTTGGTTTTGGCTTTGAAAATAGCTCAAATAGACACTTGGAAGCACAAAAAATAGGGCATTAATTCACTGTCATGAGGAGAGTATAAATATTTTATTTGGGCTCATGACAAATGACAAGGTGCATTTGGAAAGAAGACAAAGTTAGGTACTTAGAATTGTAGGACTAGGAATACTTGTAGAACATCAAATTTCACAAACAGAATGGACCTAGGAAAGTGTGTTGGTGGATTGGTCAAGACTCAAAAACTGGAACACTTTAAGTATTTTTAGATTAGAGCACAATGCTACAATCCATTTGGTCTCATCTATCATGGATTTAGAGTTCTGACATCCCAAATAGGGGTACCAATCAATATGCACTTTATGATACTAATAAGATTTTATGAATTGCATTTGGAATCACATTTGAAAACTAGTCAAATGGATTTGTCATAGGCTCAAATCTGGAACATAGAAATTTTATGACATCTAGAATGCAATACAAAATAAAATTATACATTAGGGTCAATAGGGTCAAAGTTATAATTAGCCAAACAAGGCCTCCCAAAATTTTGAGAAATTTGTATAAGCATAACAACAGTAAACAACCAACTTTGAAGGAGTCAAAACACATTGAAATGACTTGAAAATTTTGAGATATTCAATTGCAAACTAGGCTTTTTGTTGTTGTTTAACAAGCAAAAATGTAGATTTGAACAATACTCAAAATGAAACTTCAGAGAATGACTCATAATGGAAATTTATCATCATGGGATGCATGGATATAGTAGATGCAAGGTGTAAAAACATTAAACACTTCATAGGCCTTAAAATGATAGCCAAGTACACATGCATTAAAAGCACTTATAGGGCTCAATTTTTTAGAATGGTACTCAAAATTGTGGCTTCAATTTTGAGTCCCACAAAGAGAAATCAAAAAAATAACCTACTTTGTCAATGGTACTGATTCACCCCCACCTCCCCCCCCCAACTTCCAATTGGGACCAATAATTAGTATCAAGGCATAGATCCCTATGATAAAAAATCTAACAACTTGAGGGAAGATCCAATGGCATCATTAAGAAGGCAACTGGAAGAATCCTTAGAAACTATTTAAGACCTGAAGGAGAAGCTAAGAAATTCCTTAAGTAAAAGGATTAAGTTGATGTAGAAACTCAGTGAAAGCTATGAAGAGATTAAACATTAGGATAGTGGCTTTGAGGAGTCATAGGAAGTCATCTCTAACCTAATGACTAAGAAAGAATAGTAGGGGGAAATGATAGCCCAATTGAGAAAAGAAAAAGAAGAGCTAACAAGAGAGGTTTCCAAAGCTCAAGTAGATAGAGATTTTTTCATCCTAACAAGTGATAAATCTATCACACCATCAAGGAGAGTGGGTGAGATGAAGACTGAAGAAAATAGTCATCCCAACATGGAACAATTCATGAAACTAACCCAAAAAGTGCTCAAGCTCACTAAACAATTGAGAAGCACAAACAAGAAAAATTAAAAGATAAGAAGATTTAATGAGAGCTCTGAAAAGATTGATAATAAACTAAAGGCTAATAGAAGAAAAAGTATAGCTAATCTTAGTTACCAAGCTGATAGAAATATTGAGGAAGGTGAGACCTCTAGAGAATAGAGCCTAAACAAAAAGAGATCAAGAAGTACATCTCTGAAAGGTAATGGTACTACTAAACCTACTTTCAATTTTTTTGGTAAGAAAGGACACACATTTGGTGTGTTTTGGTTCAAGAAAATTATACTTGATCAATAGTGTACCTTTAAAGGGTACTATAACAATTTTCATCTCTATGGCCACATTACACAACAATGTATATCTCATTTTAATGAGAAGATAATTGATGGATGTGTTAGAAATAGGAATTACTAAGAGGGGGGTGAATCAGTAATCTACAAACTTTAGTTATCAACTAGAAATTATTTCTTACTTTAAACCATACATAACAAATTAATAAAGTAATGCTAAATAATGACAATAACCATGCACAAAGATAACTCATAACACCATATTTTGTTAACTAGGGAAACCTTGGCCAATGGAAAACCCTAGCGGGGATGATACCCACTAGATAATATATTGATATATAAGTTCCTTATTAGATGATGAACCTTATTAGGAGTCAATGAGAAAATTACATATAGAAAGTCCCTATTAGGAGACTTTGAATCCCTACTAGGAGATTCCAACCCTATTAGGAGTTGTGGTACCGTAGATGCAAGATGAGCCCACTGCCCAAACATGCACTTCCAATTAAAAGAAGAGCTTACTACCCAAACAAGTAACTAGACTTCTAGAATATAGTTTCTTTCTTAGTTTCATCTCAAATCACAAAATAGTTTCACAAACTTCACATATATTGCTTTCACAAAAGTCTGCATACAATTGCTCAACACAATTTCTCCAAGATAGCATGCTTGAATTTGCAAGATGTCCTTTGCATAAATACCATACCTTTACACAAATTTCTAGTAGGTTGGCTAAAACCATAATACACTTTTCCTACTTAGAGTAAACATCTAGGATGTTGGCCCTAATTGGACAAGTAATTATTTTGTAAACAAAATAATTCCTTTCTTTTAATTTTCTTGTCTTGTTTCACTTGTGAAACACAAATATCTCTTTTTCATAAAATTTTTTTAAACTTCCAAGGTTATACACATCATCATCAACATGTATATTATCTCCATCTAACTCTACTAGTCATAATATGATGTCAACAACAAGTTACAAACAAAATAGTACACTATTGTATACCAAATTCCATACTTAGACAATTTTTGAGTAGAGCTACGTACCTTTATTTTCAAGGTTTCTTGTAAGCATGTACATCATGTGTTGGCATAAATGATAAAAATTATATATCCTCATTAGCCAATTGTCAACAACCTCCCCCTTTGGCATTGATGGCAACAAAATAGGGAAAATTGGCTAAATATTGAAAACGTAAGATAACTAACACATTAACATTACATCTATTACAATTTGTTCATCTTACATATGCTCCCCCTTACAATATACTTTACAATATTATTTTCTCCTATGTACCTAATTTACTTACAATTTTCTATTGTATCTTCTCACCCTTTGACATCTATGACAAAGGTTAAGATGTCAAAAACTATCCAAAAATTGTCCATCTACTATCAAAATCTATGTAAACATCTACCTTACACTGATAGTATCTTCTCGCAATCATCAAAATTTTCTTTCAGACTATTCATACCTTTAGTCCATGTCTTCTTGGTGGATTTAGTAGAGGTGAGAATTGCACATAAGTCATATGATGTAATCTCATCTACATTCAAGTTGGAGTATGAAAAGTTAGAATAAGTGTCCATGGCCTTGACACATTCCTCCAACTATTTCTCAATAAAAGATATTTTTAGAGCAATAGACTCTCTAAAATCTGATACTTTCTTCAAAATTTGTTCCTTTCAAAGTTCCAATTTCATCATATCATTATGAATACTAGCCACTTGTCCTTCAAAATCATCAATCTTACAAATTGGATGTTGTAGTAGGCTAGATAGAGCCTCTAGCTCACTCATCTTTCCTCTAATCTAATTGTCAATATCCTTAGTCAATTTTTGAGATAGAGTTCACTTAATGTACAATATCTTTCCATCCTATTGACACTTCCAAAGTTCCTTGATACAAGTATCAAGACTTATCAAATCATTCCTGCTATTTTGACAAATGGTGCTAAACAAATTATAATCATGTGAGATTTGTGGCTTTGTTTCTGCAACACTCAACAGATTAGTGAATTTTTCATCAAATAAATTTAGCACTACCTATGCCTTCTTGTCTAGATCTACTTTTGTGTGTTGTACTACTAGACTATGTAGTCTATTAGTAACTTCCATCAATTTTTTTTGCAAGCTCTTCACTATTTTGTTCTTCTTAATGAGCTTTGACAAAGATGAGATCAAGTCAATTTGATCATCATCATTAGTTTCTAGCCTTGCAAGTGAAATTGGAGTAGATGAACTAGAAGGTTTAGTTTCATCCTCCCTTTTCTTCTTCTTAGTTGCCTCTTTGACTTTTCTCTCTTCTTCCTCTTTCTTTTCTCTTCCTTTCTTTATTTTTCTCTCTTCTCTTCCTCTTCCATTCTTTTCTTCTTGTCTTCCTCTATTTTCCTTATTTCTTCTTTTTCAGCTTCTCTTTGCTTTTCTTCCTCTTCTTTTCTTTTCATCTCATCCTCGAGCAATTTATACTTGACCTCTTCTATTTTCCTTTTCTCTTCTTCTAGTAACCTCTTCTCCTCTTCAATTCATCTCACTTTATCTTCAATATCCTTAGAATGAGGTTCATTCTATTTGAAACCTTCAAATGGATTTGAATCATCAATGTTAATGGTAACATTGGTCTGATCTATCTACATTTTTTATTTGAGATTAGTTTTGACAAGTGAGTGTCAACACACTTAAGTCATGCCAAACTAGAAGTACATGTCGAGCACAACATGTAAAAATTAGACCATGCCGAGTCATAGTGACTGTTGAGCCACTTATGTGCCCAGTCACTCAAGTGTCGAGTAGATAAACCATGCTGAGTGATTTATGAGCTGAGAAAAAAGTGGATGCTAAGAAATGTAGGTGTCAAGTCATGACAAAGAGATTAGTGCATGTCAAGCATCAAAGGCAACAGATGTTGAGTGATGCAGTTTTGACATTTTTTTTGCAATGGCATAAACAACTATGTAAATCATTTTTGAGCTGACTTAATATTATATTTTGATATTTTGAAGATAAGGATGAATCTCTATTTTGATTCCCTATGCAATTACATGTAGCCAATCAGAAAATGAGAAGGATTAAGCGGCAAAATGAATGAATCTTAGCCATAAATTCATACCTAACCCTAAGCCACCAAAGTCTTCTTAAGGAGGACAAAACCCTAAACTCTTTATGAAAGAATGATCATGTAATGAATTGAAGGAGTAAAGAGGATAGTTTGTATGAGAAAATAGAGCATTCATGGTGACTTAGAAGTTATGAAGAGAAAGTGAATTGTGGAATCAGTTGGAGTAGAAGAGAGGATAGAGAAGAGTATATAGCATTGAAACATCTAATCAAGAAGGATCAAGAAGACATTTTTTAGAGGTCATCTATCATTAGGAAGGCAAGTGCCAACCACAAGATCTATGTTGAGACATTCTAATAGGTGATTTCAATCAAATCTCTTAATAGAGTCATCTTAATAGGTTGTCAAAAATCTTTTAACAAGGTTCTTACTTATTTGTAAGTTAAATTCCTCTAACAAGTCACACTTCTAATAGGGTGTTAAAATCCTATAAAAAGGTAAGACCTAATAGTCTTTGTAAGCCTTTAACAAGTTAGATCTTTCATAGAGTAGATCATGTTTCATGGTCAAAACATTGTAACCTTCATTGGATACACTTTATTATTGCAGTAGTGAAGCTTTTTGGGTGTTATCCCCACCCCAATTTTACCTTCTCACTTGGAGGGTTTATGCGTAATCATATCTAGTGTAATGTCTGTGAATTATTACATGTTCATATAATTTAGATGTATATGTTTTACATGTTATTTTAGTTTACTCATTGAATGCATGAGATGGATGTGTGGTGAAAGTTTTATGGGTCCAAGTTTAGACTACTGATTCACCCGCCCACCCCCCCACCCCCAGAAGTTTACCTTTCCTATTGTATTTCTAAAAATTGGAATTAGAGCCTTGTTCTCTGAAAAAGAAGCTTTGTAGCTTTGAGGAAATATCTTGAAATGGAAGTCTACAAGTTGGGAAAGACTATCGAGAACCACGAGATTGAAATACATCTCATACTACATCAACTGAATGAAGCAAGAGATGAACTAAAGAAATCCTTGAAGAGAAGGAAAGAAATTTCTATTGTAGAGAATGACACACAATACAAAGAGATAGATACTACTAAGATATTTGCAGATGGAGACTCCAATGAATTTGATATAGTAGTTGCAGATCTAATGGAAAAGAAAGTTGAGGAAATTAGAAATCTCAAGTTAAAGGAAGAATCATAAGCCATACTACTATGTGAAGTGGTTGAACAAAAGAAGAAATCCATGGAAGACAAAGTCACGATTGAAGAAGACAAAAGAATTCTGGCCAATAGACTAGAAGAGAAGTCAACAAAGCCAACCAAGATCTCGAACATGTAATTGGATACTCTAAGTCAAATGATGAATGCCAACTATGAGTTAAATGTCAAGGACATTGACATAACTACATTCAAGTTGAAGAATAGACAATTGCAAAATGACCTTAAGAGAGAAAAGGAATTTGTTGAAAGTTCCAACAAACCAAATGAAACCATCAAATACTTTGAGCAATTATTGATATCCCCTAGATCCAATAATGGTACATCTGGACTAGGATATACAAGCACTAAAGAAGGAGAATCATCCAAAAATGGAGAAGAAAGGATCAACAAAGGTAAGAACTCTAAACCTGCTTGTCATAATTGTGGTAAGAAAGGACATAATGTTAATATGTGCAGGAACAAGACTACAAATAAAAATGTCAAGCCTAAGAACATGGTTCACTACCATAAGTGCAACAAACAAGGTCATCAGGCACATGAATATAGAACTGGGACCATTCATACACAAAGATTTGAAGGTTATTGCTATAACTATCAAAAGTATGGACACATAGCTTTTGAATGCAGATCCAAACCCATGTGGTCATTAAACAAGCAAAAAAAGGTAAGGAACAATAGAAACTCTTATAACTAGGTTTATAATACAAGATATAGCTATCACTATTGCCAAGAATATGGACATGTTCCTGAGAATTGTATTAGGATACACTTTAGAGGAATTTACCAAAGGTGGTTGAATCATACCACATGTTTTAGTTGTTTGAAAATTGGTAACATTAGTAGGTATTGCCCACAAAGTCAAAGGCACAAAGTTGTGAATTTGATAAAGAAAAAGGCAAGGTATATGTTGAACACATCAAAGATGAGATGAATAAGACATGGAAGAGAATGGATGATTGCAATACATCAAATGGAGAAGGGATCACTTCACCCAATGGGTTAGGTGATCACACCTCATCAAACTAGAAAATCTAGAGGTATGTGGGATTGATATTTAAGGGCTATATCATACTTCAGTTTCAAAAAGGAGATAGTACTAAAAATATTACATTAGCATGAACAAAGATGCAAAATGTTGATAGGAATTCAAGATAAACCTCTAAGTTTTTCATGTTGTTGCCGAGCATGAAATATTTCCTATGTATGTTGAGCAAAATGCTAAAAGATGTTGAGCTAGCAATCTAGCTAGTTGATGTCATACTTGTAATGGTTTTCAAGTGATGGAAAAGTTAATGGATGTCAACTGAGCTTGAAATTGGTTGATGACAAGATTACAGTTGTGTAAGCACTCAACATTAAATGCAAGGGTTTTAAAGGGTATTTTAATGACTTTAGCTCATTTTTCATCATTTTAAATGTAAGAGAGTTAGTAGAGTAGAAGAAAATCTATAAATTCATCCAAGCATTTGCAAAGGATTCTAGCAGCAATCTCACACTAGTTCATCAGATCTCCTAAGGTATTTATCAAGAGTTGAGATACATAGTTTTAATTTTTGTAAACCCTAGTTTTTCATAATGGCATCAAGTTCAAAGAGTGTTGAAGGGAAGGAAGTTCTAAATGTTTAGTTAGTGAGTAATGAATTTAAATAGCTCATTTTCGAAGCCATTCCTAACATTTCATATAAGCAAGACCCTTCTAGTGCATTATCAATGATTCTGCTAAATGTAATAATGGTTCAAGATGTGAGAAAATGTTATAACTGCAAGATTGGTAGAATTGGTGACATGGAGATTAGGGAGGCATATAAAAAGCTATGTGATAATGGTGTTTTCAAAGAAGAATTCAGAATTTTTGAGAGAAAGGGATTAACATGAGCTCTAGATTTTCCAAATGTGTTTAAGACAGAGTGGATACAAATAGTGCTAAGTTGAATCCATGATGGTTCCTTATGGTTGGAGAGTGGACCTATTAAAATTACCAAGAAAATAATACATAAGGTTACTGGATACCAAACCCTAGATCAACCTAAGACACTTAGAAGTGATTATAAGGGAGTAATTGAGAAGAATATTGGAGTTGTTTGGAATAAAAAAGGTATGACAATAAATGCAATCATTGATCCTCTAATAAACTTTGTTGTAAGGGTTATATCACACAAGTTCTATCAATCTAATAGATTAAATAGTGTACTCTATATAGCTATGGATTTTAGATACAAGATTGTCAAGAAATATCATAACTATGATCTAGCAGAGCTACAAGTGCAACAACTAATGAAGAACCTTGGAGCAATAAGGAAATTTAAGAGTGCACAATGAAAATTTGGCTCTATTTTGATTTGTATTTTCTTTTATGTACAAAACACATTTCTCTCATTTGGTACTATGGGATGGAAAACCAACATATCAATTGCAGTATAGATTGGTGAGTAAATTGAGCAGCTAGGAGAGAATTTTAAATCCTTAATGAGTAGTTACTTTGAAAATTTCAAAAAGTCAATAAAAGAGAGACTAAAAATACTAGTATCTTTAGTTGAAAAATATTATAATGATGTATGTTTTCTTGTGGATGATAATTATACATTTGTACAAGCTGCTACACCAAGGGTGAGATGGTTGGGACCTTTAGACTATGAGATGGTAAAGTCCAAGATTACCATGGAATTAAAGACTACCTCTGTCATGAAGAGAAAGGAAAAGCTAGTAAAGAAGTTGAAAGCCATATTTGGAGAGGATGTTGAGGAGGAAGAGGAAGAAGAAGAAGAGGAAGAAGAGGAAGAAGGAATTCTAGCACAAGAACCTTTAGCATTGACATAGGGCATGGCAGAAGATAAAGGAGAAGAGAAGACTAAAGGTGTTGAGCGAGAAGAAGCCAAGGAAGCACCTACTTCTACTGAGCAAAAGAAAAGGAAGGACAAGGCACAACTTGTAGCAAGGACTAAGAAAATTGTCAAACCAAGTCAGCTAAAGCCTACTATACCTACAACAAGAGCTAGCACATGAGGTATTGCATAAAAGGTCAAGGAGAAAACAAAACAAATAGAACAAGGCGGTCAAGAGAAAAAGAGACCAAGAAGGAAGTATGATGCTCAACCATATTTTGAAGTGGAGAAAATAGAGTCAAATGATAATAGAAAATTTAAGGTGGTGAGTCACAACCCTCTCTTACATCTTGAAAATTTATGTGAAAATGTTAAGAATAATTTAGATTTATTAGGATTTAGTTATGTTGATTTTTATAAATTGGGTAAAGAGGAGAAAAACCAAGTGGAAGAGGCCCTATATGCCATGATTGAAAAATTCAAGACAACACCACTAGAATTTGCCAACTCTGTACCTAAGAATCTATAAGACATAGTTGAGCAAAAGTGGCATCATTGTCTAAATGTGGAAAGACAAATTAGGGAGACCACACTAGACCAAGTGATACCTAAATTAACAAAGGCACAAATTGCTAAGGTTATAAAGAAGTATGCAGTTAGGTTTACACCTAAATAAAAATCCTTTAGCATTCTACAAAATAATATTGAGGATTTTGTCAAGAAGTCAACATAGATATGGAAACTCATTTATGGGTTGACCATAGTAAAGAAAGAAGAATTTGAACCATCAGAGGTTAAAGATGATGATGAAGAAAATGATGAAAAAGATAATACTATTGGATGAGAAATAGAAATGAAAGAAGATGACAAGGAAAAAGCTGAGCCTAAGTAGTAAGAAGAACAGAGTGTGCATGACACACAATTGTTGAGTGTTAGTCCTCCACATGACACAATTGAAACAATAACTATCAAGGATGTTTTTGATCTATTAGCTCAAAATATCAATCCTCTTATTGATAAATATTCAAAGAAGATATTAGATCAATCTACATTTAGGCCAAACTTTGTGGCAATCCAATTTTAGTAAGTGTAGATGAACTAAAAAAATTATGTGACTGATGTTGCAAGGGAAAAGGTGAATCCACAAGAACCACCTTCTATTATTCCTTCAATCACTAATTTACAACCTTTGGTCCAAATCCTAGAAGCTACATTTACTAAGGTTGATAGAACTTTCAAGATTGATATTGTTGAGAAGAAAATAGCAGAAGAACAAGCCACCACTATAGGATAGTAGGAAATAGTTTAGATAGAGTTATCTAAACCTATAGCATAAGGGAAAAGTGCAAGTCAAGTCATAGTGGTAGAAAAGGGAAATCTTAAAGAGAGTGAGCTGACACCTAAGGTGAAGGAACAAGTTTCCATTCAAGCTCTAGTAGATTTACTAGCATTTGGCACTCCTTCCACACAAACTCTTCAGAAGTTGAGCATAGAAGCTATTCCATTGCAAATCTTAGTGCCAAGCCCAACTTAATCAAAGGTTGAAAAGGTAATTCACTATGGAGATATAAGCATTGATGAATAAATTTTTATACCTAAATATGATTATGATACTATGACATTAGAACAAATAGGCATACTACAATAGGCCTTAGAAAGGAAAAAGCATAAAGAAATGCTTAGAAGAGAACATAGGCAAAAGCAAGTACTTCAAGACATTAAGGACATCTTTCTAGATGCATTTAGCCTACCAACTCCTAAAGAGACCAAGCCACTAATGGAACAACTAACAGATATAGTGGAAAAGGTCAGTAAAGAAGACCTTGATACTAATTCCAAATTAATAGAATGGTCAGAAAATAAGTTCCCAAATAAGGTGAATGAGAAAATATTTGGTGAGATAGCACTAACACAAGTTTCATTGGCAACTAAGGTTGAAGATGTGAAGAAGGTACTTGAGAACATATTCTCATTGTACACAAACTTATGCAACCGATGACTCTTCACCCAAGCGACCAGAAGTCACATTCTAATTTTGGAAAGTCAAATTTCTACATCAAGTGCAACACTACCAATGAGTCTAGCTCAGAGTGAGAAGCATTTCAGGACATTGCTTCAAACACAAAGTTAGTTAGTTGTATTAACAACAAATGAGGCTAACATAAGAGCCAAACTAACTAGCATACAAACAATTGTCACCCCACATATGGAAATATTTCACAAGGAGCTAAGCTATACTAAAACTCTACTAAAGAAAGACCCCAATCTTTCTACTTTAGATGGTCTAGTCCACCTTGCTACTAAGCTTGCCATCCAACTCAAGTCATTGGATGTTGGATGTGATAACTGGGATGCAGCCCTCAAGATAATATTGGATGCCCATAAATCCTTTTTGGACAAACACACAATAAGTTTATAGCCCATTTGACATAAGTGTCAAAAGGGGGGAGAATAATAAAAAATGGGGAGATACATCATTGGGGGAGATATATATTTTTGAGAATAAGAGAGAAAAATGGGAAGACATTAGCTAAGGAAGAGCAAGTATAAAAGAAGTATCAGATGAAAGAGTAGCACACTGCATTGAAGTCAAAGTGTATCAGTAGAGATGCATTTACTCAAATGGAGCATAGAATTTTGGTTATAGAATAGACATATCAACTCAAGGTAAGTTATCAAATTTTAAGGTATATAAGTTATTGCAATTTTTTTGAAATTTTGAAGTTTTGTATATAAGTTGAGTCATGTATATGTTATACTTGAGAAATCAAGGATATTAATATATATTCAAGTGTTTTTGACACTCATGTTAAAGGGGGATATTGTTGATCATAGATTGTTTTTGACAAGTGAGTGTCAAAACACTTAAGTTATTCACTTAGTCCATATCGAACTAGTAGTACATGTCGAGCACAACATATAAACTTTAGACCATGTTGAGTCATAGTGAGTGTCAAGCCACTCATGTGCCAAGTCATTCAAGTGCTGAGCAGATAGACTATGTCAAGTGATTTAGGATCCAAGCAAAGAGTGGATGTCAAGCAATGTAGGTGTTGAGTCATAACAGAGAGATTAGTGCATGTCGAGCATCAAAGACATTAGATGCTAAGTGACATAGTTTTGACATATTTGTTTTTAATGGCACAAAAAACTATGTAAACTATTTTTGAGTTGACTTAAAGATAAAATATGATATTTTAGAAATAATAATGAATCTCTAGTTGGATTCCTAATGTAATTACATGTAGCCAATCAAAAAATGGGAAGGATTAAGCAGCAAAATGGATGAATCTCAGTTGTAGATTCATACCTAACCCTAAGCCACCAAAGTCTTCTTAAGGAGAATGAAACCATAAAATCTTTATGAAGGAATGATCGAGTGTGTAAGGAATTGAAGGAGTGAAGAAGATAGTTTGCATGAGAAAACAGAGCATTCATGGTGACTTAGAAGTTATGAAGAGAAAGTGAATTGCAGAATCAATTATAGTAGAATAGAGGATAGAGAAGAGTATACAACATTGAGACATCTAATAAAGGATCAAGAAGATATTATTTAGAGGTGATCCATCATCAGGCAAGCAAGTGCCAACTGTAACATCTATGCTGAGACATTCTAACAGGTGATTTTAGTCAAATCTCTTAATAGAGTAGGCTTAACAAGCTATAGGAAATCCTTTAACAAGGTGCTTACTTAGTTGTAGGTTAAAGTCCTCTAACCAAGAACACTTCTAATATGGTGTTAAAATCATCTAACAAGGTGAGACTTAACAGTCTTTGTAAGCCTTTAACATGGCTGACCTTTCACATGGTAGATCATGTTTCATGGTCAAAACATTGTAACCTTCATTAGATACACCTTATTTCTATAGTAGTGAAGATTTTTGGGTGTCATCCCCACCCCAATTTTACCTTCTCACTTGAAGAGTTTTTTGGTAATCATAACTGGTGTTATGTGTGTGAATGCTTACATGTTCATATGATTTAGATGTATATGATTTACATATTTTTTCAGTTTACTCATTAAATGCATGAGATGGACGTGTGGTGAAAGTTATATGGGTCCAAGTTTAAACTATTGATTCACACCCCCCCCCCCCCCCCCCCCAAGAATTTTACCTTTCCTATTGTATTTTTAGTAGCTACTATAGTCTCACTTCTTATTTTGTCCTTATCACCCACCATAAACAAGAATGGTTTTACTTTAATTCTTAAGTAAGGCACAATATTATTCAATAATCTTTTGACTTCTTCTTCATCATCAGTCTTGCATATTGTTCTTCACATAGACTTCTGAAGTTCTAAATCTTCTTCTCTAGCTAGGGCCTTCTTTTCTATGAGTCTATAATAGACCTTATGGTTTACTATGCCTTCAATATCCTTCAATTTCAAATTTTTTTCTATAATATATCTCATAGTAGAGATATCAATCTGATCTTTTTCAAAGTTATTATACAAATCATAAAATGTGTTCATCTATAAAAAGTTTCCTTCATTAGCAATAGCTGATTTTATCTTCTCTATCTCCGGCTTCTAGGGTTGTCAAGATTTTCTTGCTAACTATTTTGATGTTTTCACCTTCTCTATCTATTTAGCTTCTACATCTTCTTCTTCTTCGCTAGACTCAACACTTGTCAACAATTTCTTTTGTCTATTTCCTAGTCTAGTGGCTTGTTGTTTGACCCTTTTAGTCTTCATGGTCAGAGCTTCCACTAATCTCTCAGATTTTCTCTTTGGTTCACTTGCCTAAACATCTGATACTACTACATATAGAATGTTCTCTTTCTAAGATGTCTCTATAATAGATACTGATAAAAGTTTCATATTCAATATACCTTGCTTCATGGTTTTCCTGACTACTTGTGACTCACTTTCAATCATATAGGCCTCTAAAAAAGCCTTCCTCATTATAGTTTCTATCTTCTTGTGAGATTCCTTCTCCAAGGATGCCTAATGAGTTGACTGGGTAATCTCATCATAAGTTCCAAATCTCTATCCATCTTTGTCCTTCTCTAATTTCAATAGTAAAGCAATATATTCAACTACTATATCATCATTCAATTCATAACCAAAGGGATCAAGAAATTTTTCCTAAGGTTCTACTGCTTGAATATAGGTAAAATCTATATCAACCATAACACAAATATTTTCCTGAAATCTATCTATAATTGCAGGTGCTATTATGAATCTCTGTCTCATTTCATTCTAAAATGTCCTCATTATCAAGTTCCCACTATCCAATATCTTATCTGTTGGATGTCTTCTACATACTTCTATAATCTTCTCCATTGTACATCTACCACTGCTCATAATCTTTGTTACTTACAAATATGGAAATATTTTAAGCTCATGAAAGAATATGTGATTGATTAGTGACTAAAATCTAAACACACCATTCTTAGTCCTCTTGATCTTTTCTAGGTTTTTAAGAAGTTGTATTCTTAGTATTTCACTAAGATTAACTTGTTCCTTCTCAACACATATCTTATAGGCTGCATAGATAAATATGGCTAACAATTCATCAATCTTTGAACTTGCATAGATAGAGTAGGCAATGATTCTACTTAGGAATCTTACATCATCTTTCTTAACGATGCTAATCACCATGGCCTTTCCATTAAATACTACTTTTCTCTAGCTTTCAACTTTATTCTTAACCATTTTTTGACCTATATGTACACTTCCTTGTTTACTAAGACTAGTTACCTCATGAATAAGGTCAGCGAAACTATCAACTACACTATCTTCCATCCATAGTTTCCCATCATGTATCCTATATAGTATGATCTATGTCCACTTATCTGTGTTCAATTCTTGGTAAAAATGATATTTAAACAGGTCTAGCTCCTTCAAGTGTTAAAATCTAGGCTTCATAGTCATATCATGATTAAAAAGTAATTCCATATCCTTCTTCATATATTCACTCCCAATAGATTCAAACTTACTAGTAAGATAACTCCCTACATCTTCCAAATATACTACATTGTTCAGAGTAATTGATAATGATGAGTTAGGGTTTCCTTCTATGGGTTTCATAGAAATAACCTTCAACTTAGGTCTGTCCTTGTTCTCAACACAAAGAACTATAGAAACATCCATGCTTCTAAAAATATGAACTTTTATTGAATAAATTATGTGGATAAACAATAAATTACCTTTATCAAAAATAGGGTTTGCTTTGAAATTGCCTTGACAAGTAGCTTCTAGTGCTCTTTGCTTTTGATGTGATCACAATGAAGTGAAAATCAAGTCTATACTCCATTTATTCAATCAAATTGAAGTTGAATTAATTGCATACTTTGCAAATACAAATAGTTGTCAATCACATTTTGAAATCAAATAACTACTCAAGATCATCTATCTGATCTTCAAATGCCATATGAGGTTTGCTATAGATTCATCCCATCATGAAAATGCTCCACAAGACTTGACTCCATGAAATTATCTACAGAAACATAGTTTTCATCTTTTGCTATAGAATTAACTTTTTTTGTAGTACCAGTAACTCTTACTTTCTTTATAACTTGTTTAGATAAGCTTCAAATTATAAGTGAGCTTAGGTACCATGTAAACTTATCCTGATACACCTTTCCCCAACTTTGTTACCTCTAATTTGATCTCTAAATAAAGTTTTCAAATTTTGGTGTTGTAAACAAGCTTAATTCAATTTAATTGAATCAAACTTGATAACTAACATTGATCTACCTACCTCATCATCTTCTAGCTTTTCTTTTGAGATGTTTAATCCTTTTACAAATGCCTCATTGACTTCATCTCGAAGTTCACTGACTACATTTCTTTGTTCCTCATTGTCTTTGCTAGTTTTGGAGTTCCTTTCATGGTTCCTTCTATCATGGAGTTCCTTTCATGGTTCCTTATATCATTTCCAATGTTCCTTCCATCATTCCTTCTATTTCCAGTTTTTTTCCATGTTTCCTTCTATCTCTAGACTTTCTATCCATTCTGCAATACTTTGTTGTATGTCTAAAATTGTTGCATAACTAATATAATGGTGTTCTTCTAGGATTTTTTTGATCATCAAGTGCATGAAAATTTTGATCTATGTGTCCAACATTGTTACACTTATAACACATGGTTAGTATTCCTACACATTCTACTATTCCTTATATCATTATCATATTTAGGTTTCCTACAATCAATTTATTTATGACCCTAGTGTAGGAGTACTCTCACATGGAATGATGAAATAAGGGTGTTTGGGTCATTTATGACCTTTTTAAAAGATTGTTTTATATGTTTTCAATAAGACATTTATCCTAGACTCTTAGGTTCACCTTTAACCCTTTTGTGTGGCCCATTAGCAATTTGGGTATATTATGAGCTCGTTGCTCAATGAGGTCATAAGGGCACAATTTATGTAATTTGAATGTATATACTTATAATCTAGGATCTATTAGCTATGTTGGGTCAATCTAGACTCATTTGAATGGCTAAAATTCCTTTTAGGCTCTAAAATGTAAAAAATGCATTGAAAGTGCAAAAGTTGCTATGCAACTTTGCAACTTTTTGCATAACTAAGCAAAAATGATTCTAATCTTTCCTCCAATGGTCACAACTATTCAAATATGGTTGGATCAGTTGGGGACAACCTTCATATAGCTCTTTTAGGTGGGTGGAAGGTACAATGTACATATTTGGCATTGAAATCAATAAAAAGAACCTTGTTTTATGCATTTTGGGATTTTTTTTGCATGGTACAAATGTATATAGACACCTAGGGATATGTTCTTCATATGGTTGGATAGATATTTGAATCACCTTTCTAATACAATTGGTTTAAGGTCTTGAAAGGCTGTCTAACTCAAGTTATTCCTATTTTAGTGTTGACAACTCGAAATTCAAGGGTTTCAAGGGTTTTGATTGAAATCAAGATATAATGTGAGATTCCACCATAGGAAAGTTATGGCCTTTGGTGGAATCCTTTTATTTTTAATTCACTTTAAGATTCCTTTGGTTTAAAGTGATAAGATGTGGGGAGAAGGAAGAAATATCATGCCCTAGATGCATATACCTTGTATGCATCAATACACAAACCTATTGTCCCAGCATTTTAAGGCATCAAAACTCCATATTATTGTTTGTAACTTGGTAATAAGAATATCTAGATCATTCCTCAACATCTCCAATTGGTCTCATATTTTTAGCACATGTTTAAATGGTACCTCCTATTGGTGTTTGAAACTACTGAGCAACAAAAAGCTCAATATCAAAATAAAATTACTCACACAATCTAAGGATTATCCAATTCCTAGTAGTAATTACATGAATAAACCACTTTGACCCAAATTCTAAAAAACCAAAAATTGTTTTCTACTCTTTAGGCTCTACTAAACCAAGGCGGGTATACCTAGGGATGATTCTAATGCAAACTGTGGTATGAAATTATCTTAGTCTCATTATGATTCTCATCTTTTACCCTCAAGCACATACACAGTTTATCAATTTTCTCTAAAAGCTTCTCAAATCTATATGCATCCCCTATAAGCAGATCTAGTTATAAATCTCCTATCAGTTTACAAGAATTCCTAGAATTAGTGGCTATCTAAGACTCTGAAAACTATATGCAAATGAGTGGTAACTAGCATTTGTAACTTTAAACAAAATGCAATGAAATAATTTTGAATTTTTAAAAATGATTTGATATGTAGCAGCAGAATTCACCCTTTCTGATTTCTAACTCATGTGACTAGTGCCTTATCCATTGGCCAAAAAATTGACTATTGGCGGGAGATCTAATTCAAATAACTTGCAAATGAATAAATCAATTGTAATTGCCCATTTCCCTTCTTATGAAATATCCCTTTTATAAGCTCACAAACCCTACTGATTCACTAAAACATTTTCATATTTCCTTGAATTATAAGCAACAATAAAACCAGCATACAACCCATCCAAATTGCATTTAGCCAATTAAACCTTATTTAAGTGACTTCAAAGTAAAAAAACTCGTAAAATGGAGAAAGAAATTAGTGACACAAATATAGTGTTAATAACCCTTTGTATTATCCTTTTGAATGACTAATACAATAACCAATAGAATCCCAAGAAAAGCCCAGAACATCTTGCTGATTTTGTCATTTCAATATCACCAGAGAGTAAAAGTGGAAGAAAACTCAAAACAACTACATACTATTGGACTGACTATCTGTACTTTTCTTAAGAAACACAAAAATTATACAAGTTTTTGGACTATCACATTGCCTTGAAAACTCATTTATATAGGCATGAGTTGCAAAAAGCAAAGGGAAAATGTGATTGATAGGTGTCCCTCAAAAAGATATTTACATACACCTGTAACAAAAAGACAAAATGTAAATAATAGAAAGGCTAATACATCGAACATTCCTTTGTGGGTCCCTTTTCTTTTATTCTACCTAAATAGATAAAAGTGTTACCATCTAAATCTTTGATTATTTTGATTCCTCGAAATAAGTGGCCATCAAGTTTGAAATTGATGAGTCATCTCTGATTACCTAAATACTTACTTTAATCCAAGGATTTTCCTTGTCTTCATCATTTATTGTAAGGGTAACTTTTACTTTGATACCTTCTTCCTCCTCATCATCTTTGGTTTTATCATCCTGTAGCATTTGTTCTTCTAACATAAATTTATCTTTCCACTCATTATAGGTAGTATCATTAGGCCAATCAAAATTGAGGACATCTCTTTGTACTATTTCAAAGAATTTCCAATTTCTTCTATATTAACCAATTCTTTTTTGATGGTGTTATAGAATATTTTCACTTTAACCAACTCCTCATTTGTCATAGCCCATAACAATTGTCCAATTTCATTTATAACTTTATTTATCCTTTCACAAAAAATCTCACCCAACTCCCTCTTCCATTCCTCTTTTTCCTTCACTTTATCAATAGTCTTTAATGCACAAGGGAATAAATCAAAATTTTATAAAATATACTTGCAAAAATAAATAATTAATATTTTTTGAAAAGAATTTTTCTTATCATCAAATCCTTGCAATTTATTCAACAAGTCAAAGATTTTTTCTATTTAATGACAGGGCGGCTGGATGATAGGTATACACATGGAAGTGATATCTTCATTTCTTTCTATCCACTTCTACCCAGGGTGTCTGAATACAACTTCATCTCTCTTCAATTCATCCTCGATGATTTCAATCCCTGATAATAAATCAAAAAATGATGGTCATTCTATCCTGTCCACTAAATACATAACACCTTGCCTCATTTTTTCTTGATACTGATTATTTAGATCTACATGTAGTGCATATAATTTGTTCTTCTCCTCTTCAAACTCCTTTGTAGTGTAGAATTGAGGACCTTTTGGGGTGTCTAGTATTTCAATAATTGGAGTCAATTTGAAGGGTTCAATAGGTGACCTTGGGGGGTATGTAATTCTTGGCCTTGTGGGCTTCCTTTTTAGCTTGTCCTCAAGATCAATTCTCCTTTTTACCTGCTTGTTATAGGCCTCAAGAATTTTTTCATATTTACTCTATAGTGAAAACATAGCCTGTTCCTCCTTCTTAGTAGTGGCCAAAAGAAATTGGGATGAATCCAAATTCCAATGTGCTGCCTGCACATGTGAGGTATCAGTAACTCTTCTCACAATTATGCTTCCCATCAATCCAAACTCATCTAGTTGTGATGATGTGGCTCTAGATCCTCTTCTCAATGACCAACTAACCAATGTAGCTTGATCTTCAATGAAAGTAGTGCCTTGGAAGTCCCTTTTATTTTGATCTTGTAAAGTTAGTTTATTTGAAACAAAACTGAAAACTAAGGCATCAACAATATACCAATTTGGTAACAATAAAATGTTAGATACCTTCACCATTTGCCTTCCATCCTAAGGGCTTATATTATGAAATTATTTTATCATTTCTTCTTTTTTTTGGTTTTGGATGGAAGCTTCATCCATTTCTAGATGCTCTATTTTCAACATTTTACATTTTTCCTCAGAAATATGCATGCTTGCCCTCCATGCAAACTACTGAAAAGCCTTAGATTTCACAAAGATGTCATCAACCAAAAATTGATGCTTTGGTTGTTCTAACATAGGGTCCAATTCCTTGCCTCTATAGCCTTCCATTGTTAGATCCAAACTTGGTAGAGGAGGTTTTGGAGGGTTACCTTCATCCAATTTTGCTTGAGTAATAAAGATACCTCCCTGTGATCTCATCTACTCAATTTGCTCACCTGTGAGTTATTCTTCTCCAATCCTCAAAGGGGATTGAATGGGTGAATATTCCTTAGCTTGAAGCCTTCCCTCCTACATTACCTTCTATCTCTTGGGAATAGGCTCATTAGGTCTCTCCTCTTGGGCTATACTAGTGGATCCCATCATTTTCTTGCCCTTATCACTAGGAGCTCTTTTATTCCGAATCATAGTGTAACCAGGCTTCTTCTATACAATTATTTGACCAGCTCCTATATCAGGATAAGAATAAATTTTTAAAAAATCTTCTCATTCATAGCTTCCATTATTTTAGGGAAGTTACTCATGAGCTTATTTATTTTGTTAGCCTTTGTATTAGCATTATCTAAAGGACTATATTTCTGATCAAAACAATGAATGAATTCTAGGACCTGAGAATAAACTCTCCATTTCTCTTTTTTAGTTTCTTGCTCCTACAATGAGAATTCATTCCTTAAAATGTCCTCTAGATAATATGAATCATGTTTGACCTATCCCAGCTTAATTCTATGTCTCAAGGTTTGATTAAAAAATCCCTCAGAATCACAAAAATGAGGATGGGAAATAGCCATCATATACTGATCCAAAATTTTATGCAAAAAGAGCCAACCCCCTTTGGTGATCACAAACTGATGGGCCATTGTGTAGGTAAGTAAAATTGACCCTAGTTGCCTTTTCAATAGAAATATTTCTTCTACTCCTCCTAATTGCCACAAAACTTCAGCCATTCCTTCCTTGAAAGGTACTTGGTAGGGAAAGACATGAGTTCTCCCCTTATAACCATAAGTTTTGAAAATAGTAGAAACACAATAAGGGATGATATCTCTCGAATAATGTGAATCATTCAAATTATGGGGGTTATCCACAGGCTTGATGAGACTCATTGGTCCCTTAGGGATCTTGGGATTTTCATTCAATATGAGGCATCTCAACTTGGAAGCAAAATATCTGTCAAATCCAACAAAAATAACATTATCAACATCCTAGGTCATATTTGCACTCCACAACTGGACTAGCAGTGCTTCCCCATTCTCTTCTCTATTCATTTCCATCTCATTACCAAAATATATCACCCCCTTGAACAAGAACATATTCATTCTCTTCTCTATTCATTTCCATTCATTACCAAAAGAAGCAATTTGAGCCATCATATACATAAGGCCAATGGGCATGAAATCCTACTCATCTTCACCAAAAACATGGCATAGGGTCTTGTATATCTCTATAGCTCAAAAACTGAGAAGACTCATCTTAAAAGGTTCCCTAGAGGCTACAATAATTACCGATAGAGTTCCTATTGTACCAATGTGTGCCCTTAGTGCACCTCCCCTAATTACATCCTTCTTTGTTTTGTATTCATTTTCTAGTTTTGGCAGATTGATTGGCACATGGTAATCTTACAATGGTTCTAGGTAAAAACCTTTCTAATATCTTTAGGACTAATTTAGATCAAAGGCACACCATCATTTCTTCTCACCACCCTAATAGCTTGGTCACAATTCTTGGCAATAGCTTTAAGAAAATCATAATCCATGAAAACACTTGGAACTACTAGCTTTCCCAAATCAAAATTCTAGACATTAGCATGCGAGGCGAACAAATTCCTTTTTGAAAACCACTTTTTAAACAAGACCAGACCAGTTTGCATAGTTGTTGCATCCCCAACGCAGTTCCCCTTCTCATATAAGCCATCGGCAATTTTAAGCCTAGGGTTTAACAAAATCAATTTTTTAACTTGTGCAAGTTCAGTGGTGGATTCTAGGAGTAATTATAACAAATCATCATGAACATTCCTATCCATATAATTAACTTGCCCAAAAAATTCTTTCTTAGGAGGCATCTTCATCGTAATGAAAGGAAATGGAATGCTACAGGGATTTTAATATGAGTATTTACTTGATTTTCCAAACTTGTTCTTCTCTGAACCTCTATAATTGCTCTCAAACAAATGAGGAATCACTTCGCATCTTTACTAGGCTTAACACAATACAATCAACAGGCTCTTGTGCTTAGAAAACATGAAATCTTTGTTTGAGTGATACTGGAAGTGATGAAATCTCTTGTATTACACTCTATTTTTCTCACACACAAAGCTTTCATTCATCATAAATGCACAAAATATAGAAATAGAGTGGCACCATACTTCCTTTTAAATTTGCGTTGTTGACCTTCGAAAACTCCTACAATCATGGAATGAAAACTAGGCTGACTCACATTTTCTCTTAACATGATGGTAGTCAATCTAATTAAATAACTCCATTTGTACCTTTCCTCTAATGTTGGATTTTCAACTGGGCCCATGGATGACTAAGGACATGTGTACCTTGCTATACATAACTTTCGAGCACCTTTCTATAGTGAGCTAGCGATAACGATTGATTTTTCTTTGATCATATGGCAAACATTTCATACAACCCTTAAGAGAACAGTGGTGGGTCCCTCACTCACTACCTTGCTATACATAACTTTTGCACATCTTTCCATAGTGAGTTGGTGAGTATCATCAATTTATGCTTGATCTGACAATTTATAATCATTTACATGTTCTATGCATGGGGAGTGGGTCCAAGATACTACTATCGCTGAGCTAGCTTAACATGTTGGCACACATATATATTATTTAATTTCTAATGACATCATTTTTCCTTGACTCTGCCATGTTTTTCATTTTTAGGTATGTTGCTACTTTGCTATTGGCAAAAATCACAAATTTCCCAGTAGCGACATAGTGAGCTCCGACGAAGTCAAAACTTCTAGCCTATAAATGCTAGGTAGCATGTCGCCATGTCATTTAATCTACACAACTCATTTCTAACAAATCACTTGTTCAGGGCCCATCTCTTTTAAAATTTCCATTACATCACAACCTTCCAACTAGTTGCTACCTCACTACCGGTGAAAACACCAACTTCTCGACTAGCGAGATAGCGACTTTAGACTGAGTCAAAACTCTGGTGATGGAGAACAAAAAACACAAGTATTGAAACTTCACCATTTAATACTAGTGTCAGAGAAGGTAGTCTTGCATATTTATAAGACTGTATAGGAATTTCTACGATCACATCAACCTTAAATAGGGTACTACCTTCTTTAAAATTTGGGCACTCACTATGTCACTACCAACAGGTCAGATGGAATTTCGGTAGTGATTTAGTGAATTGCCAGAGAAACTTGAACTCCAATGACACCATTTGCAAGTTTTTCCATGTGTGTTCTTCTTAATACTGACAAGCCTAGGACATAGCATGTAATCATAATGTCTTCATATTAACACACATTTTTCGGTGCCGAACTTCATGTTTTAGTATCACAACATAGTTCTCTGATGGTTGCTACCTCGCTATGTGTAACTTTCAAGCATCTCGCTATAGAGAGTATGTGACAACCATGGATTCTAACAAGATCCAATGGTGGGATAAGATTTTTCAAAAGGACTCAACAATGACCTCAACATACTTGCAGGAAAGAATATTTAGTTATTGTTAAAACTTTCGTGCCAAAATAAGATTTAAAAGGCAAGACCTAGGGTTTTACATAGATTTTAAAAGATATCCAAAATATGAGACCAAAACCTAAAACCCTAGGACCTAACAAAAGAACTCACATCTAATTTTTTCACCATGATTCTAAGAAAAATTAGTATGTAAAAAATCAAACCATGAGTGGCTCTATCTAGGGATGATAGACTACTTGAGTTTATGTAAGAATTCAAAATTTTTGGAAGAGCAAACCACATACTTGGTATAGGGATGAAAACTTTTTCAGAGAGCATAGAGCAACACACAGAAACAAGAAACAAGAAACCAAACTATATAGAGAAACTATTTACAGGGATTTGCAAAATGTATAGAATGTACAAGAAAACCAAGAACCCTAAAACTATTGTTCATGGAAAACAGATACCTTTAAGAAAAGTACCTCTTGAAGAATTTTCCATGAACTAGAAATTCAAGAATACCTCTAGTTAAATCCTTTGAAAAATATGAATCTTCTCCATTTTTATCACAGATGTTATATGGGCCAAGCTAGATTGGGTCAAATTTACCATGCTTTCCTTTATCTTCCAATCTAGCATTCCACATTAGTACCATGTCACCTATTTCAAATTTCCTATTACTAGCTTTTTTGTCATATAAATGCTTCATTTGGGATTGCAACTTGGCATTTTGAACAACAGATTCTCTCCTTGTTTCTTCTAGTTGCAATATATCATCCATTCTAAGTTGCATCTCATCAATGATATCATCTTCATATAATTGAACAAATCTATGCATCCCTTTGAGGTTATTTTTTGGAAGTCTAGCCTATATACCATAGACCAAATCAAATGGGGCACATCTAATGGCCTTTCTCACAGTAACCCTATCATCCCACAGAGCTAATGGCAACTTTGAGTCCCAAGCCTTCTTGTTTTCTCCTAAGATCCTCTTGATAATTTTTAATATACTCTTATTACTTTATTCTACCTAGCCATTCCCTTGAGGATGATAAGGAAAGGATGTATATTCTATAATGCCATATTTCCTGTAGAATTCTTTATACTCATCAAATCTAAAACACATAGCATTATCAGTTATTATCTTCTGTGGACAACCAAATTTGGTTATAATATTATTTAAAATGAAGTTGATCACCACTTTTCTTGTTGCATTCCTAGTAGGGATTGCCTCAACCCACTTGGTGAAATAATCAGTAGCCACCAAGATCCAAGAATGACCTCCACTAGACTTGTTTGTGATTTTGACTATAAAATCAATTCCCCATTGTTGGAAGGGTGCTTGCACCTCAATAGGTCTTAAGGGTAGATTTCCATAAAACTTCAACTTCCCACTGAATATTTGACAAGTATAATATAATTTCACAAGGTTATGAGCATCTTTAAAAAGTGTTGGCCACCAAAACCCAGCCCTCAGAATCTTATGAGCAATAGTTTTAGCCATATAGTGACCACCACATACACCTTCATGTGTATCTTTCAAAATTCTTTTAGACTCAATTTCATCCACACATTTTAAGAGGACTCCTTCCATGCTTCTCCACCACAGCTATCCTTGGACTATAACATATCTTATAGCATGAAACTTAAGGGATTTCTTTTGATTATCAGTTAAGTCTGATGGAGATTTCATAGTTTGCAAATAATAGATTACATCCTTGTACCAATTAGAGGTGTCCATATCACAGGGGTCTTCTCTACAATTATCATCCAATTGATTAATTTGGTTTTCCTCTAGATTTTCTTCTATCATCAACTTAGCCAAACCTTGACCCCTAACCAATTTAGTAATTTGAATATCAATTTTAAACTCTTGTGTCGTATTAATCCATCTACACCTCCTACCAGATACCTCCTGTTGTGAAAAGATGTCCTTCATAGTAGCAGTAGGAACAAAAGCAATGACAGTAGCTCCCATCAAGTAACACCTAAAATATTTCACCCCTTTTACCAGTGCATATGCCTATTTTTCATTGATGTCATACTTGAGTTCTATTGCTTGCAAAGACTTGCTGAAGAATGCAATAGGTTGCTCATAACCTTCTTCATTTTTCTATAATAGTACTGCAACAACAATGTGAAATGAGGCAAAAGAAAATATATGCATTGGTTTTTCATAATCAGGAGCTTTGAGAATAGGGGCCGCATCTTTAATAGCTTGTTTAATTTTTTGAAATGCAATACTAGGTTCACCATCCCATTTTATCTCAGATCCTTTCTTTAGCATTCTTGATATAGGCCTACTAATTTCTAAAAAATTTGTCACAAATATCCTAAGAAAATTGATCTATCCAAAGAATGACTAGATGCCTTTAACACTCTTAGGTTTCTGAATCTTATATATTGCTTCTACCCTTTCAAGGTCAATCCTTACTCCATGCTTGTCAACTAGATGTCCTAACAATTTTCCTTCAATGACACTGAAGTTACATTTCCTTGGATTTAAAGATATTCCATATTTATTGACTCTGATGAATACCTTTTCTAAGTGCATGCAATGATCATTTTCATCCTTGGAATAAGAAACAAGGTCATCCTAATACACAACTAGAAATTTGTCAATAATATTAGCAAAAGCTACATCCATGGCCCTTTGGAAAGTAGCTCCGGCATTGGTAAGCCCAAATGGCATCCTGACATAAACATAAGTACCCCATGGAGTAGGGAAAGCAGTTTTAAACTGTTCTAATTCTTCAACAACCACCTGATTGTAACTTGAAAACCCATCCATCATGGACATCAATTCTAAACCAGTGACCCTTGGCAACATGGCTTCCATATTGGGTAAACCATAGTTATCTTTTAATGAAGATATGTTGAGATTCCTGAAATAAACACATAACCTTATATTTCCATTTTTCTTTCTTACTAGTACTAGATTGGATACCCAAGAAGAATGTCTAATAGGCTTTATAATCCTAGCATCTCTTAACTTGATCAATTCTTCTTGCATTTTGGGAGCCAAGGTTGGATTTATTGGCCTTTTTTTTTGTCTGAAAGGCTTAGCATCTAGTTTCAAAGGGATTTCATGTTGAAAGAGATCTTCCCTATAGGTCTTTAGATCATCATATGACCATGCAAACAAATGTCTATACTTCCTTAACAGGTCTATTAGATCTTTCCTAATTTTAGGAGGCAATTTCTTACCAATATATACCTTTTTAGGTGTTTCCTAATTCCCAAGTTCACCTCCTCTAAATCCTTGGCATTATACCCATTAGTATCCATTTGTGACCTATCTTGGTTGTCAAAAATGGTTTCTAAAACAACTAGACCCTTTGGAATTTTATTTGTCTTCAATTGTACAACTTCTTGCCCAAAAATTGTATCTTTTCCTTCTACATTTTCTGCATAAGTTGCACAATCAATTTCTTGTCCTGACAATATATGCTCATAATTCAAAAATCTCAGAATATCCTTATCATCTTGAAACACTTGCTAGTTTTGAACATTATTAGGGACAGAGAATCTAGTTTGAAGCTCAATTTTAGACACACTAGAAAATGTGATATCATCCAGTTTTATTGCTATGTTTGCCAGTAAATCTACCATTTTATTATTTGTCCTATCCTTCCAAATTATACCAAATGCATTAAAACATTCAATCATGTCCCATACTACATTTCTATACTGTTTCAATCTTTTATTCTTTGACACATAAGCATTTCTTACTTGGGATACCACCAATTCAGAATCTCCTACAACATGTAAACACTTTATCCCATGCTTATGACCTAATCTAAGACCTAACAATAAAGCCTTGTATTCTTCTATATTGTTAATACAAGGGAAACTTAAAAGTAAAGGAGAATTTGTATGTTACCCCTACTAGAGATATCAACAAAATGTCTACACTAGATCCATCTTTGTAGCATGCACCATCAAAAAACATAGTCCATAAATCACCCTTGTCTATTTTTGTGTCAACTTCCATTTCCATCTGAGATTTATGCTTAGATTTTTTCAAAGTCAAGATCTCAGCTCTGAATGCATTAATATTTGTATCCACAAAAATTTCATATTGTCTTCTACATCTTCCTCTATCATGTATATACTTTTAGGCTCCCTATTGACTTTTATCAAATTCCCCTCAATATTAAAAGTAGTAAATAACAAATCACACTGTAGACTCCCACCCATTGTAGCACTCCATTTTCTTGATAATAACATGCCATATTGAGGTGGAATGTCAACAACCAATACACTCATAGTAAGCTCTTTGTTAGGGTAGGCTATTAATCTATATGGAAAAGGGTTTATAGTGCCTATGACTATCACTTCTCTTTTATCCATAGCACAACATCTTCCTTGAGTTGTATCCACTTTTAGCCTAATTCCTTCATTATTTCAAAAGGCATCACAGTGTTGGAAGCACCAGAATCAATCATGCAATTTTTTAATGTTTTACCATTTACTAAAATGCTTAAGAAAAATGGTTCAAAATTTCCCAAACACTAATTTACAGAATTATCCAAAAACATTTGAGGAATTTGAGAGACAACTCCTTCAGCTTCATTATCCTTTACTTCTTTAGTGCTTTCTTTGGGACTGTAATTTTCATTACAACCCTAACTTACCCTTACATCAGGGTTTCCCAACCATGCTATAGCTTTATTTTGATGTTTAGGGATTCTTAGCAATTCAAACAATGGAACCTTAATAGTAATCTAAGACAAAACAACAAGCATATCTATGGAAGAACCAAGAGATCATCATTTGTCACTTTCCTTTTCTCATCTTGTTAATCCAAAATGTTCAGAGCATTTTGATGATTCTTATCATGTTTTGTGATGATCTTTGATACCTTCTCATCTGGTTTTCTAGGAACATTATTTGAAAACTTCATATCTTTAGGATTTCCTCCTTTCTTTTGTTCCCACCTTCTATTAGTAATTTTAACCTTTATAGTAGGAGCTTCTTTAGGTTTCACGATTTCCCCCTTCTTAGGATCAGCCCCTTTTATGAAGATACTAGCTACCTTATTAATTTCATCTCTTTGAGTCATGTGTCTAGTCTAAACTTGAGCTATCATATTAGTAGTAATTTGATCAATCTCTTCCCTAGAAGGTTTTCTCATTGTTACTTCTTCCTTGGCATTTACCATGTTACACACATTATCTTCCACATCACTCTCATCAAAAAATATTTGATGTTGTATGGCATTCTAAAATTGTCTTTGGTCATACACATCTCTATCATAATCTTCATAGTCAGAATAATGTGATTCAAACATATTGCATCCTACATCATCATTATTTTCTTCTTGCTCATGACACTTTTCTACTGCAGTTTGATTTCCTAGGAATGACAATGTTGCTACACAAGATTCAAGGGAATGGGGTAATTGACATGCAAAACACCATGTAGGTTAAGAAACTAGGCAAAACACCATGTAATTTACAAAATATTTTGACAAAGAATCAGGGGTCACCTTGTTGTTGTTCTTGGGAGGAGGGATACTAGGCTGACCATCCTTCCAAGTAGTGTTATAGGGGAAATTTTGCAGCCTATTTTGTCTATTGAAATTTGATTGATAGGGGACCCTATTATCAGTGGGGTTCTTAACATTCTTCATTTGAGGAAGGTTAAGACCTTTTATAACATTTAGAATCTGATTCATTTCACTAGGCTCTTTCTTTTTTCCTCCTATGGCTTTATTTTCTTCCTTTCTATTTCCCTTATTCCCAAATAACCTAGGATCATCTCTTTTTCTTTCTAATCTCCATGAAATCTTGAAATTATTTTCTATATTAATGGCAATCCTCAAAGCATCTCTTAAGGTCCCAAGCTCTTTATCCCTAAGTCGATATGCCATTTTACCATCAAAAGCATTCAAATAAGTGATTAGACATACCTTGTCATCAATTCGCATGGCTTGCATTAGCTTGTACATCCTTTTCTAAAATCTAGTGTTAAATTCAGTAACAAATTCATTAGGCAACCTCTTAATATTATTGAATTCACTCAAGATATAGCTCTGATTTTTCTTGTCACCATATGGCTCTTTAAAACAATACTCAATATATTTCCAATCAACAATAGACAATTCAAGAAGTCTCTTGAACCACTCTCTAGCATCTTTAGTCAATGACTGCACAAAAAACTTCATAATGACATCTTCAGCTTCAACCTCATAATCGCTCATCATATCAAGAAAACTTCTCAAATGGTCCTCACAAGAAATAGCATTATTTCCATCAAATCCAGGCAATATTTTCCTCATTTCTTGTGGGATAGGATTTGGAAAACTAGGGATTCCATCAAAAAATATTTTCCTATAACCTTCTAATTCAATAGGTCTTCTTTGTAAATCAATCTTGGGGTGATTAGTACTATCTTTCTTAGTATTATTCATATTATTACTAGTGCTAGCATCACCAACAGATTTGTTAAGATCTACTTTTAGTGAAGATGAAGACAAGAAAGAGATAGGTACCTTAGTAGTATTCTGATTTGCATCATTAGATCCATCATCATCTTTATGCATAGTTGCAAACCACTTCTTCATAATTTCCAAGAATTTGATCTTATTGTTCATCTCAGCTATAGCAGCCTCACTTTCAGCAATCTCCAATCTCTTGGCTAAAGCATCTCTTTCTTTCCTTATCTTTTCCAATTCAATATCAAAGAGTGACATAGAATCATCAATCTGAACTGTCTTCACTGGCTAATTGATCTTAATTCCAATCTCCTTTTGTTTTCTTTTGTCCTTAGCCCCTACAATAGGCTCCACATTTTTTACTCTATTGTTATCAACTTCTAGAGTAGTATAGTTCTTAATCTTCTGTATTACAAGTCCCTCTAGATTCATTTTTGAGTTTCTAGAAAATTCTTCTCTTGCCTCTTAAGTTGTTCAACTTGTCCCACAATCTTAGGCTGCCATGCACTAGCTGCTCTCTCATTTTTCTTCTTTAGAGCAGAAATTCACCTTAGTAATTCTTGTTTTTCTTCATAGTTCTTCATAATCACTTCTTCCCTTTCCTTTTGAAATCTCCTATTAATAGATTCTTTCTTAGCAAGTTGTGCTTTCAAAATTTCATTCTCATCAAGATCAGCGATAGTGAACTCAGACCCAGCTATTTTATCATCATTAAAACTTTCAGGTTCTAAGTGTCTAGGTCTAACCTTTTCAAGGGAATAATCTAACATGAAAGGGTTTGTACTACACTAGAAAAGATTGTTACTAGTCCTATCCTCAAGACTAAATACATATGGTTGTACAACCCTTTCCTGACATACCATTTCAGGGGTATTATAGAAATCATCATCAAACAAAACTAGATGAGATCTTGAACCTTTGGAGGAAGGCATTTTTTCAACAGTAGAATGGTGAATGTTATCTTTCCCTACTAGTTGCTCCTATGAATAGCTTCCTTTCTACATCTGATTTCCCTTCACAGCCCAATTTTTTCTTCCTCTAGGAGGAAGATCAGTTTGTAATTTGATTCTTGGGTTTTTCCTCACATTTTCCCGTGTATTTCTTTTATTCTCCATAATTTGGGACAACAATTTTCAAAAAAAATTGGCATTGGTTAACCGTTTGAGTCGCCACCCACCCTATGAGAATGGGAATAAAATTGTTGAGTGGATAATCACAATTACTTCACTTAATAGTTTCAAGCAAAATGTAAACAACTTTCAAACCCACGGGAATCTTCTCATGAAATATAAGCACCTGTACCCAACGGGACATAGATCTCTAATAATTCACTATTTATGAAAACACTAAGTGTAATTCCCTAGAAGAGTCACCATTTTGTTGATGTTTGAAACTACTAAGCAACAAAATGCTCAATATCACAGTGAAATTACTCACACAATCTACGGATTAGCCAATTCGTAGTAGCAATTACATGAATAAACCACTTTGACCCAACTTCAACAAAACCAAAAATGGTTTTCTACTCTTTAGGCTCTGCTAAACCAAGGCAAGTATACCTAGGGATGATTCTAATGCAAACTATGGTATGAAATTATCTTAGTTTCATTTTGATTCTCATCTTTTACCCTCAGGCACATACACAGTTTATCAATTTTCTCTAAAAGCTTCTCAAATCTATATGCATCCCCTATAAGCAAATCTAGTTATAAATCTCCTATTAGTTTACAAGTATTCCTAGAATTAGTGGCTATCTAAGACTCTGAAAACTATATGCAAACGAGTGGTAACCAGCATCGGTAACTTCAAACAAAATGGAATGAAATAATTTTGAATTTTTAAAAATGATTTGATATTTAGTACCAAAATTCACCCTTGCCAATTGTTGACTCATGTGACTAGTGCCTTATCCATTAGGCAAAAAATTGACTATTACCAGGAGATCTAATTCAAAAAACTTGCAAATGAATAAATCAATTGTAATCACCCATTTCCCTTCTTGTAAAATATCCCTTTTATAAGCTCACAAACCCTACTAATTCACTAAAGCATTTCCATAATTCCTTGAATTATAAGCAATAATGAAACTAGCATACAACCCATCCAAATTTCATTCAGCCAATTAAACCTTATTTAAGTGACTATAAAGTAAACAAACTCATAGAATGGAGATAGAAATTGGTGACACAAATATACTGTTAATACCCCTTTGTATTATCCTTTTGAATGACTAGTAAAATAACCAATAGAATTCAAGGAAAATCCCAGAACATCTTACTAATTCTGTCATTTCAATATCAATAGAGAGTATAAGTGGAAGCAAACTCAAAACAACTACATACTATTGGACTGACTATCTATACTTTTCTTGAGAAACACAAAAATTATAAAAAAATTTGGACCATCACATTGCCTTGAAAACTTATTTACATATACATGAGTTGCAACAAGTAAAGGGAAAATGTGATTGACAATTGTCCCTCAAAAAGATATTTACATACACCTGTAACAAAAAGACAAAATGCAAATAATAGAAAGGCTAATACATCGAACATTCCTTTGTGTGTCCCTTTTCTTTTATTCTACTTGAACATATAAAAGTGTTACCATCTAAATCTTTGATTATTCTGATTCCTCAGAATAAGTGGCCATCAAGTTTGAAAGCGATGAGTCATCTCTAATTACCTGCATACTTACTTTAATCCAAGGATTTTTCTTTTCTTTATCATTTATTATAAGGGTAACTTTTACTTTTGCACCTTCTTCCTCCTCATCATCTTCTATTTCATCATCTTGTAGCATCTTCTCTTCTGACATAAATTTATCTTTAAACTCATTATAGGCAATATCACCAGGCCAATTAAAATTGAGGACATCTCTTTGTACAGTTATCAGAGAATTTCCAATTGCTTCTATATCAACCAATTCTTTTCTAATGGAGTTATAGAACATTTGCACTTTAACCAACTCCTCATTTTTCATAGCTTATAACAATTGTCCAGTTTCATTTATAACTTTATTTATCCTTTCACAAAAAATCTCATCCAACTCCCTCTTCCATTCCTCTTTTTCCTTCACTTTATCAATAGCCTTTAATGCACAAGGGAATAAATCAAACTTTTCTACAATATACTTGGAAAAACAAATAATTAATCTTTTTTGAAAAGAATTTTTCTTATCATCAAATACTTGCAATTTATTCAACAAGTCAAAGATTTTTTCTATTTGATGACAGGGCAGCTGGTTGATAGATATAAACATAGCAGTGATATCTTCATTTCTTTTTGTCCACTTCTACCAAAGGGGTCTATATACAACTTCATCTCTCTTCAATTCATCCCTAATGATTGCAATCCTTGATAATAAATCAAAAAATGATGGCCATTCTATCCTGTCCACTAAATACATAACACCTTGCCTCATTGTTTCTTGATACTAATCATTTAGTTCTACATGTAGTGCATATAATTTGTCCTTATCCTCTTCAAACTCCTCTATAGTGTATAACTAAGGCCTTTTTGGGGTGTCTTGTATTTCAATAATTGGAGTTGATTTGAAGGGTTCAACAGGTGGCCTTGGGGGGTATGTAATTCTCGGCCTTGTGGGCTTCCTTTGTAGCTTGTCCTCAAGCTCAATTCTCCTTTTTACCTCCTTGTTATAAGCCTCAAGAATTATTTCATATTTACTCTATAGTTCAAACATAGCCTGTTCCTCCTTCGTAGTAGTGGCCAAAAGAAATTGGGATGAATCCACATTCCAATGTGTTGCCTGCACATGTGAGGTATTAGCAACTCTTCTCACAATTATGCTTCCCATCAATCTAGACTCATCTAGTTGTGATGATGTGGCTCTAGATCCTCTTCTCAATGACCAACTGACCAATGCAGCTTGATCTTCAATGAATGCAGTGCCTTGGATGTCCCTTTTATTTTGATCTTGCAAAGTTAGTTTATTTGAAACAAAACTAAAAACTAAGGCATCAGCAATACCCCAATTTGGTAACAATAAAATGTTAGATGCCTTCACCATTTTCCTTTCATCCCTAGGGCTTATATTCTGAAATTCTTTTATAATTTCTTCTTTTATTTGGTTTTGGATGGAAGCTTCATCCATTTCTGGAAGCTCTATTTTCAACCTTTTACATTTTTCCTCAAAAATATTCATGTATGCCCTCCATGCAAACTGCTAAAAAGCCATAGATTTCAAAAAGCTGTCATCAACAAAAATTTGATGACATGCATGTTCTAACATAGAGTCTGATTCTCTACCTCTATAGTCTGCTATTGTTAGATCTAAACTTGGTAGAGGAGGTTCTAGAGGGTTACATTCATCCAATTCTGCTTGAGTAATAAAGATACCTCCCTATGATCCCATCTGCTCAATTTTCTCACCTGTGAGCTATTGTTCCTCAATCCTCAAAGGGGATTGAGTGGGTGAATATTCCTCAGCAAGAAGCCTTCCCCCTTCATTACCTTCTGTCTCTTACGAATAGGCTCATTAGGTCTCTCCTCTTGGGCTATACTAGTTGATCCCATTATTTTCTTTCCCTTATGACTAGGAGCTCTTTTATTCTTAATCAAAGTTTAATCAAGCTTCTTTTGTACAATTATTTGACTAGCTCCTATATTAGGAGTGAAAGCCAACCTCCTCATGACTTCTCTAGCCTTATCAGGATAAGAATCAATAAAAAATTATTTCTTCTCATTCATAGCTTCCATTATTTTAGGGAAGTTACTCATGAGTTTATTTATTTTTTTAGCCTCTGTATTAGCATTATCTAAAGGATTATAATTCTGATCAAAACAATGAATGAATTCTAGGACCCAAGAATAAACTCTCCATTTTTATTTTTTAGTTTCTTGCTCCTGCAATGAGAATTCATTCCTTATAATGTCCTCTAGATAATATGAATCATGTTTGAGTTGTCCCAGCTTAATTCTATGTCTCACGGTCTGATTAAAAAATCCCTCAGAATCACAAAAATGGGTATAGGAGACATCCATCATATATTGATCCAAAATTTTATGCAAAAAGAGCCAACCCCCTTTGGTAATCACAAACTAATGGGCCACTGTGTAGGTAGGGAAAATTGACCCTAGTTGCCTTTTCAATAGAAACATTTCTCCTACTCCTAATTGCCACAAAACTTCAGCCATTCCTACCTTGAAAGGTACTTCATAGGGCAAGACATGAGGGCTCCCCTTAAAACCATAAATTTTGAAAATAGTAGCAATAGAGTAAGGGATGATATCTCCCCAATTATGTGAAACTTTCAAATTATGAGGGTTATCCATAGTGCTGATGAGACTCGTTAGTGCCTTGGGAATCCTAGGATTGTCATTCAATATGAGGCATCTCAACTCGGAGCAAAATATCTATCAAATCTAACAAAACTAGCATTATCAGCATCCTAGGTCATATCTGCACTCCACAACTAGACTGGCAGTGCTTCCCCATTCTCTTCTCTGTTCATTTCCATCTCATTACCAAAATATTTCACCCCCTTGAACAAGAACATATGCATTAATAGAGAATAGTGGCCAAAAGTTTTCTCCACTTTTCCCTTCACAATTCCAACTAAACTAGTATGAATTTCTTCATCCAAAAAGGAAGAAAAATCAAAGATAGCATCTACACCAAAAGAATCAATTTGAACCATCATATACATAAGGCTAATGGGCATGAAATCCTACTCATCTTCACCAAAAACATGGCACAGGGTCCTGTATATCTCTACAACTCGAGAAGTGAAAAGAATCTTCTTAAAAGGTTCTCTAGAGGTTGTAATAATTACCGGTAGAGTTCCTATTGTACCAATGTGTGCCCTCAGTGTACCTCCCCTAATTACATCCTTCTTTGTTTTGTATTCATTTTCTAGTTCTCGCAAATTGATTGGTTCATGGTAATTTGACAATGGTTCTAGGTGAAAAACCTCTCTAATTTTTTTAGGACTAATTGAGATCAGAGGCACACCATCATTTCTTCTCACCACCCTAATAGCGTGGTCATAATTCTTGGCAATGGCTTCAAGAAAATCATAATCCATGAAAACACTTGGAACTACTAGCATTCCCAAATCAAAATTCTAGACATTAGCATGAGGGGCAAACAAATTCCTTTCTGAAAACCACTTTTTAAACAACACTAGACCAGTTTGTGTAGTTGTTGCATCCCTAACCTAGTTCCCCTTGTCATACAAGCCATTAGCAATTTTAAGCCTAGTGTTTAAGGAAATCAATTTTTTAACTTGTGGAGGTTCAGTGGTGGATTCTGGGAGTAATTCTAACAAATCCTCATGAACATTCCTATCCATATAATTAACTTTCCCAAAAAAATCTTTTTTAGGAGTCATCTTGATCGTAATGAAAGGTAATGGAATGCTATAGAGGTTGTAATATGACTACTTACTTGATTTTCCAAAATTGTTCATTTCTAAACCTCTGCAATTGCTCTTGAACAAATTAGGAATCGCTTCATGTCTTTACCAGGCTTAACACAATATAATCAATAAGCTCTTGTGCTCAGAAAATGTGAAATCTTTGTTTGAGTGAAATTGGAAGTGATGAAATCTCATGTATTATACTCTAATTTTCTCACACACAAAGCTTTCATTCATCATAAATGCACAAAATATAGAAATAGAGTGGCACCATACTTCCTTTTAAATTTGCGTCATCGATCTTCAAAAACTCCTATGATCACGGAATGAAAATTGAGCTCACCCACATTTTCTCTTAACATGTTGGTTGTCAACCAAATTACATAACTCCATTTGTACCTTTCCTTTAATGCTGATGTTTTAAAATTGGCCCACAAATGACTGAGGACATGTGTCATCAACTTGCTACCTCGCTATACATAACTTTCGAGCACCTTTCTATAGTGAGATAGCGATAACCATTGATTTTGCTTTGATCCTGTGGCAGACATTCTATACAACCCTTAAGAGAACAATGGTGGGTCCCTCACTCGCTACCTCGCTATACATAACTTTCGCACATCTTTCCATAGTGAGTTAGCAAGTATCGTCGATTTATGCTTGATTTGATGATTTAGAATCATTTACATGTTCTATGCATGGGGAGTGGGTCCAAGATACTGTTGTCGTTGAGCTAGCTTAACATGCTGGCACACATATATATTATTTAATTTCTAATGACATCATTTTTCCTTGACTCTATTGTGTTTTTCATTTTCAGGCATGTCACTACCTCGCTACTAGAAAAAATCACAAACTTCTCTGTAGCGATATAGCGAGCTCCAACGGAGTCAAAACTTCCGGCCTATAAATGCTAAGTAGGATGCCACCGTGTCATTTAATCTACACAAGTCATTTTTGATGAGTCACTTTTTCAAGGCCCATCTCTTTTAAAATTTCCATTACATCACAACCTTCTAACTAGTCGCTACCTCGCTACCGGTAAAAACACCAACTTCTCGACTAGCAAGATAGCGACTTCCAGCGGAGTCAAAGCTCTAATGATGGAGAATAAAAAACACATTGATTGAAACGTCACCATTTAATACTAGTGTCAAAGAAGGTAGTAGTGCATATTTATAAGATTGTATAGGAATTTTTGCAGTCACATCAACCTTAAATAGGTTATCACCTTCTTTAAAATCTAGGCACTCGCTATGTCGCTACTGGCAGGTCACATGGATTTTTTGGTAGTGACTTAGCGAATTGCCAAAGAAATGTGAACTCTAGTGACACCATTTACAAGTTTTTCCATGTGCATTCTTCTTAATACTGACAAGCCTAGGACATAACACATAATCATAATGTCTTCACATTAACACACATTTTTCAATGTTAGACTTCATTTTTTAGTATCACAACATAGTTCTCCGATGGTCGATACCTCACTATGCCTAACTTTTGAGCATCTTGCTATAGCGAGTATGTGAAAACTATGGATTCTAACAAGATCCAATGGCAGAATAAGATTTTTCAAAAGGACTCAACAATGTCCTCGACATAGGCAAGGAAGAATATTTAGTTGTTGTTAAGACTTTCGTGCCAAAATAAGATTTAAAAGGCAAGACCTAGGGTTTTACATAGATTTTAAAAGATATCAAAAATACGAGACCAATACCTAAAACCCTAGGACCTAACAAGAGAACTCGCATCTAATTTTTTCACCATGATTCTAAGAAAAATTATTACGTAAAAAATCAGACCAACACCTCCTTTGTAAATGTGGCCCAATTAGCCCTTGTGTCTAAATGTTCTCCCCATGGGTTTTGACAATTTGCTTTCTAATGGGATCTCTCCACTTTGGAATCTGATAGTACATCAAAAATAGGAAGTAATCATGGTGTTAGTATTTTCTTTTCATGCTAAGTGTACAAGTTGGAGACCTAAGTCTCATTCCTTGGGCTACAAGAAATCCAAGAGGTTAATGAGGCAACTATGTCCTTTTCTCAGTTTGGAATCTTCAATTCTAGTTCATATGCCTATACTGATGTAAGAACATCATTTCTTGAGTCTAAATTCTTGGTTCCATGTTTGGTGTAGGTTTCTTGTATTAAGCGATATTTTTTTTCAAGGTGCAAGTGTGAGGTCTTGAGCCTTCTTTGGGTTGTAAAACCTTGTTAGGTTATTCTTGTATGTTGTACTCTCCCAATCTACCTTGTTATTATGCTATCAATTGCATCAAGTGGTATTAGAGCCCATTTAGATCTTTGGGCTTCTAAAAATTTGGCAAAATCTTAGATAGAGAGAATGATGGATTGTCGTCCAAGATGTCTAATGTAGACATAGTGAAGTACTTGAAGGAGGAGAAGATAAAGGAAGATGCACAAAGAAGAAAAGATGAACTTAGAAATAGAAAAATGTAGAAAATGAGAGATGAGTTGAAAAGGCTTAGTGAAGAGCTTGTCAAAGCCAAGAACTCTAAAGAGTTTGATGAAGGGAGTGATGAAGAAATCCCTTTGGCAAAAGAAGAAAAAATACCTCCAAATTAGAGGCTACTTGTGAGCACTCTTAAGTCCATGGAAAGAAGAACCATGGATGCCAAACTAGACCTACCAAATTATGATGGGAAGATGTACCTTGATGTTGTAGTTGATTGAGTGGATGCCCTAAATAGTTTCTTTGAATGTGATGAGATTCCTTAGAACCAAAGGAAAAAGATAGAAAATTTCGAGTTGAAATTTAATGCTCTTACATGGTGGAATATCACCCAAGGTGATAGAGTAAAGAATGGAAAAGGTCTAATAACCACATGGACCAAGATGGAGAAGTTATTCAAGAAGGCCTATGTTCTTGAAGACTATGAAGTTCAACTTCATAGAAGAAGAATGAATCTAAGACAAAAAGAGATGATAATTTCAACCTACACTGATGAGTTTCAAACATTGGTGATGAGGACACAAAAGGTTGAATCTGAAAGTATCAAGTTGGCAAGATACATGCAAGGTCTGAGAATATCTATCCAAGATGAGTTGAGTTTGACAAAAATTACCACCATTCAGCAATGTGTGCAACTTTTACTAAATGTGGAAGAGAAGTTCAAAAGGAGTGAAAATTCCAATAGAGGAAGAGGTAGAAACGATAGGGGCTAAAACAACTCTTGGCAAAGAGGACAATCATCAAATGAAGGAAAATTAATGGAGCAAACAAACAAAGACCATGGTGAAGTTAGTCGGAGAGGAAGCTCTAGAGGAGGAAGATCCTTTAATAGAGGAAGCGGGAGATCTAATGGGCCTCCTAAATGTTTTAGATGTAATCAAATAGGACATTATCCAAACAAGTGCCCTGCAAAACCAAACAACAACAATCAAGGAGAAAGAAGGACCTAGTTGGTGCAAGAAGAAAGAGACTTAGAGGCTGAAGAAGGTAAGGTGTTGATGATGAGACAAGCATTCTTGCAAGTATCTCATACTCAAGAACCTACCCAAAGGAAGAACCTATTCAAGACAAGAATCAAATGTAAGGAAAGGGTATGTAATCTTCTAATTGATTCAGGATCAATAGAAAATTTTGTTTCTAAATAAATGGCTCATAAGTTAGAACTAGAAAGAATTCATCATCCATATCCTTATAATGTTTCTTGGTTAACTAAAGGGTAGAAAACAATTGTAACTGAACAAGCTATGGTAGAGTTCTATTTAGGTGATTTCAAAGATAAAGTACTATATGATATTGTAGAAATGGATGCTTACCACCTTCTTTTAGGAAGGTCATGGAAATATGATATGGATGCAATGTATAATTGTAGGAAAAATGTATACACCATTATAAGGGATGGAGAAACTTATTATTTCAAGCCTCTACCTAAAGCTAAAAAGGAAAGAGAACCTTTGGCTATTATAGTGGGAGAAAAAGAAATGTTAAAAGCAATAAAAGAAGAAAAAGAGGGATATGCACTAAGCACTAGTTCTAAAACCAAGGGATGAACCATCACCTAACAAAGATAAATTAGTCCCAAAAGATGTTCAAAAAATTCTTGAAAAATGTAAGGAAGTAGTTGCTAAATACTTAGCCTCATCTCTCTCACCCATCAGAGACATAAGCCACCAAATAGATGGTAAATGGAGACTATGCACTAATAGTAGAGCCATTAACAAAATCACTATCAAATACATATTTCCAATGTCAAGGATTGAAGACCTCCTAGACCAATTGGGTAATGCATCATACTTTTCAAAAATTGATCTAAAATCTGGTTACCATCAAATAAATATCAAACTAGGTGATGAATGTAAGACTGCCTTCAAAAAAATAGAAGGTCTCTATGAATGGCTAGTAATGCCATTTGGTTTAAGCAATACTCCCTCCACCTTCATGGGGCTAATTAATGAAATATTATATGATTACAATGGAAATTTTTTGGTTATTTATCTTGATGACATAGTAATCTTCAGTTGCAACTTGGAGGAACACCTTGAACACATTAAATTGGTTCTTAAAAGGTTAAAAGAATATCAACTAATGATCAACCTTGACAAATGCTCATTCTTTCAAAAGGAACTCATCTTCTTGGGTTATGTGGTCTCACAAGGAACACTAAAAATAGATCCATCAAAGATAGATGCAATCATCAATTGGCCTCCTCTAAAGAATGCAGGTGATGTAAGAAGTTTTCATGGCTTAGCAACATTTTATAGAAAATTCATTAAGAACTTCAGCCATGTATGTGCACCTATGTTGGATACAATAAAGGGGGGTAAAGAGGTAAAGTTTGTTTGGACTAAATCAAAAAATGATGCATTTGAATATCTAAAAACAAGAGTGGCACAATATCCAATACTCACTCTTCCTAATTTTAATAATGTTTTTATTGTTGAGATAGATGCAGGCAACTTAGCAATTGGAGCAGTCATTAGCCAAGACAATAAACATGTGGCTTTTTTTCTAAAAAACTTAATGATGCTAAAAAGAAGTACTCAACTTATGATTTAGAACTTTATGCTATGGCTCAAGCCCTCAAGAAATGGAGGCATTATTTATTACCTAAAGAATTTGTGGTCTTTATAGATAACCATGCACTAAGTTACCTAAATTCTCAAGACAAGTTAAGTATGAAACATATCACGTGGATGGAACAATTACAAGCTTATTCCTTCACCATAAAGAATAAGAAAGGCCAAAAAAATAAAGTTTTTGATGCTCTGAGTAGGAGGATCATTCTGCTATAGGAAATCCAATTTCAAAGCATTGGCATTAAAGCATTGAAATATCTCTACAAAGATGATGCAGATTTTGGTGAAATATATCAAGTTTGCACTACTCTCATGAATAGGTATCATACAAATTTTTCAGAATTTCTTATTCAATATGGACTACTTTTTAAGGGTCACCAACTTTGTATCCCAAAATGCTCTATGAGAGACAATATAGTAAAGGAAAAACATTGTGGAGGAATGAGTGGTCACTTTTGTATTGATAAAACACTAGAGGTTGTTAAGAGGCATTACCATTGGCCTAAAATATAAAATGATGTCAAGAAATATGTAGAATCATGTGTTATATATCAACAAGCAAAGGGTACTACAACTAACCAAGGGTTATACCAACCTCTACCTATCCCTTCTAGACCTTGGGAAGCAATATCTATGGACTTTGTAATGGGTTTAACAAGGACAAAACAGGGATATGATATCATATTTTTTGTTGTAAATTATTTCATAAAGATGGCACACTTTATCCCTTGTAAAAGCACTCATGATGCCTCTCATATTGCCCATCTCTTCTTTAGGGAGATTGTAAGAATTCATGGTTTGCCTAACTCCATTGTTTCAGATAGAGACACCAAAGTCCAAGGACACTTTTCGAGAACTTTGCACAAGAAATTAGGCTCTAATTTGTAATTTAGTTCTACCTACCATCCCCAAATAGATGGTCAAATTAAATTTGTAAGTAGATCTCTTGGAAACCTCCTTAGATGTCTCACCAAGCAATATACACAAAATTGGGATCTACTTCTTCCATAGGTTGAATTTACTTTCAATGATTGATTCAATAGGTCTACTAGAAAAACACCATTTCAAATAGTCTATGGCTACCATCCAAAGGGACCTCTAGAACTAAGAGAGTTACCTAATGACATCAAGGTTAGTGCACAAGGAGAAGAATTGGCTGACCTTATCAAAAAAGTACAAGAAAAAGTGAAAGATACCTTGGAATAAACTTCACAAAAAATACAAATCACAAGAAGATAAAAAGAGGAAGGATGTTCAATTCCAGGTAGGTGACAAATTATGGACGTATCTGAGAACGGAAAGACTCCCTAAAGGTCATCATACCAACCTCCAAATGAAGAAGATAGAACCTTGTATAATATTGCATAAGTTTGGTCCTAATGCCTATGAAATTTCACTACCACCTACCATTGATATTTGACCAATTATTAATGTGGTTGATCTCACTATTTTTAAGGAGATTTTTGATGTTGTAGGTACATCTACAATAGATTTACATGAAGACTAGTTTAAGGATCTACCACCTTCTCAACCTTTAGAGTTGGAAGCTATATACGAGACCAAAATTGTCAAAAAGACAAGGAATCAAACCTATTATCAATAGTTGGTTAAATGGAGGGGGCTACCTGATATTGATGTCACCTAGATGACTGAAGAATAGATTCAGCAACATGGATACATTCTTGATCAACTTACCTCAGCTAGGAACTTGAGTTTCTTTTCTCTAGGGCAGCATGTTGTAGGAGAACTTTCACATGGAATGATGAAATAAGGGTGTTTGGGTAAAATTTTATTCAAAGTTTATTTTATATTTTTCCAATAAGACATTTATCCTAGACTCTTAGGTTCACCTTTAACCCTTTTGTGTGGCCCATTAGCAATTTCGGTATATTATGAGCTCGGTTCTCAATGAGGTCACAAGGGCACAATTTATGTAATTTGAATGTATATACTTATAATCTAGGGTCTATTAGCTATGTTGGGTCAATATAGACTCATTTGAATGGTTAAAATTCCTTTTAGGCTCTAAAATGTAAAAAATGCATTGAAAGTACAAAAGTTGCTATGCAACTTTGAAACTTTTTGCATAACTAAGAAAAAATGATTCTAATCTTTCCTCCAATGGTCACAACTATTCAAATATGGTTGGATCAGTTGGGGAAAACCTTCATATAGCTCTTGTAGGTGGGTGGAAGGTACAATGTACATATTTGGCATTGAAATCAATAAAAAGAACCTTGTTTTCTGCATTTTGGGATTTTTTTTGCATGGTAAAAATGTGTATAGACACCTAGGGATATGTTATTGGTATGGTTGGATAGATATTTGAATCACCTTTCTAATGCAGTTTGTTTTGAGGTCTTGAAACACTATAGAACTCAAGTTATTCCTATTTTAGTGTTGACAACCTGAAATTCAAGAGTTTCAACGATTTTGATTGAAATCAAGATATAATGTGAGATTCCACCATAGGAAAATTGTGGCCTTTCATGGAATCCTTGTATTTTTAATGCACTTTAAGATTCTTTTGGTTTTAGGTGATAAGATGTAAGGAGAAGAAAGAAATATCATACCCTAGATGCATATACCTTGTATGCATCAATACACAAACCTATTGTCCTAGAATTTTAAGGCATCAAAACTCCATATTATGGTTTCTAGCTTGTTAATCAGCATATTTGGATCATTCCTCAACATCTCCAATTGTTCTCATGTTTTTAGCACGTGTTTAAATGGTACCTCCTTTGTAAATGTGACCTAATTAGCCCTTCTCTCTAAATGTTGTCCCCATGGGATTTGACAATTTTATTGGTAATAGGATCTCTCCATTTTGGAATCTAATAGTACATTAGAAATAGGAATTAATCTTGGTATTAGTCTTTTCTTTTCATCCTAAGTGTACAAGTTGCAGACCTAAGTCTCATTCCTTGGCCTACTAGGAATCCAAGAGGTTAATGAAGGGACTATGTCCTTTTCTCAGTTTGGGGTCTTCAATTCTAGTCCATATGCCTATGCTGATGTAAGAAAATCATTTCTTGAGTCTAAGTTCTTAGTTCTATGTCTAGTTTAGGTTTCTTATATTAAGCAATATTTTTTGTCAAGGTGCAAGTGTGGGGTCTTGAGCCTTGTTTGGGCTATCAAACCTTGTTAGGTTGAACTTGTAGGTTGTACTCTCCCAATATACCTTTTTAGTACCCTACCACTTGCATCAAACCCATACCATGACAATTATGAGAATAAAAGTCCTTAACATGATTAAATGACTTTTTTGTATAATCTCTTTTTATATGACCTATTTCATTGCATGAAAAATACTTACCTCTAAATTCATACCTAGTTTCCTTAGGAGATTCCACTTGCTTTGATTCATCCAATATTTCAACTTCCTTTTTTGTCTAGCTTCTTTAGGTTTATTAGAAGATTGATTGGATTCAATCTAATAATCAAATTTATCTTTTCCTTTTGGATCTAATCTAACTCAAGTTTCTTTTCAAACATCTTAAATAGATAACCAAGACTAGTCTTATCATAAGTAGGTCTCTATATTGTCATTGAATCATCAAGATTTATTTTGGTAGAATATATCTTATCAAGTTTTTTCTTACATTGAGTTAATTCACCTTTCATAATAGTATTATACTTATGAATTTCTTCATGATCTTCTTTTAATGTTTCAAATTTAGATGTCTTCTTTTTCAAATTTTCTCTAAGATCTGCATTCTCAATTTTCAAATCAGTTTCAATTTTGCTAGGATCATTCCTCAAAGTCAACTTTAGATTTGAGATGTTCAATCTTTTCCTTCAATTGTCCAATGTATACTTTGGATTCTTCATATCTATCCTTTAGCTTATCTCTTTCTTCAATAAGGAGATCAATTTGTTCAAGTGCCTCTTCAAGGTTCTTTATCAACAATTCCATATCCATAGGGATCTTACTCAATCTATTAAGCTTCTTCAGAGTAAATGCTATTTGATACCAATTGTTAGAAATAAGAATTACTGAGAGGGAGGGTGAATTAGTAATCTACAAACTCTAGTTGCCAACTAGATATTATTTCTTACTTTAAACCATACATAAAAAAGTAATAAAGTAATGTTGAGAAATAGCAATAACCATACACAAAGATAACTCATAACACCATATCTTGTTAACTAGGTAAACCTTGACCAAGGGAAAACCCTGGTGGGGATGATACCCACTAGATAAGATTACTGATATATAAGTTCCTCGTTAGAAGATGGACCCAGTTAGGATTCAATGAGAAAATTTAGTATAGACAGTCCCTATTAGGAGACTTTGAATCTCTCTTAGGAGATTCCAACCCTATTAGGAGTTGTGGTATAGTAGATGCAAGATGAGCCCATTGCCCAAACATACACTTCCAATTACAAGAATATCCCACTACCCAAACACGTATTTAGACTTTTAGAATATAGATTATTTCTTAGTTTGATCTTGGATCACAAAATAGTTTCACAAAATTTGCATTCATCACTTTCACAAAAGTTCATATACAATTGCTCAAAACAATTTCTCCAAGATAGCATGCTTGAATTCATAAGATGTCCTTTGCATAAATACCATGTCTTTGCACAAATTGTTGCTAGGTTAGCTAAGACCATAATAAAATTTTCCAAATTAGAGTAAACATCTAGGATGTCAGCACTAATTGGACAAGTAATTGTTTTTTAAACAAAATAATTCCTTTCCTTTAATTCCACTATCTTGTTTCACTAGTGAAACATGAATATCTCTTTTCCATATAGTTTGTACTAACTTCTAAGGTTATACATGTCATCATCAACATGTATACTATCTCCATGTAACTTTATTTCTAAGGTTTCCTATAAGCATGTACATCATGTGTTTCCATAAATGACAACAATTACATATCATCATTAGCCAATTGTCAACATGATGTTTCTCCTATTGCAACAAATATAGTAATAGTGTAGAAGATTGTTGAAATAGAGCTCAAGATAACCAAATGTATCCTAAGGAAATGAGTCCCATTTCAAGGGACAAGTTTCTCACAATGGCCTATATGACCTATGGAAATGAAGGTCATCTAGTAACTCAATGCAAGCTAGGGATGAACCCAAGAACTAGCACCAGACCATGGATAGGTATTGGAATGACCTACTACATCTATCACAAGATAGGTCATCTTGAAAGGGACTATAGATGTAGTAGAAGATAATGCAGCAAGTCCTTGGTCAAAAAGAAGAATATTGTGACCATTGAATAGCTAGAGAAAGACTTTTCCAGCAAGTGAATGAGAAAGAGCAATTTGGCTGAAGTAAAGCTAGAAGAGATGGAAATCTCATCATTTAGTGGTGAGACATCACAAACTGACTAAGTTCACAAATATTATAGGGGTTGCCAAATGAAGATAGCAATTAGAAGCTAGTACCCCAATTTAAAACTAATAATAATGATTTAGAAGAAGAAGTACAGATGCTGAAAGAATGTGTACCCTATTGACAAAGGTGGTGAAGAAGTAACCATTGTAGAACAACTCAAAGAATTAATGACACATATCCCATGCTAGGTGAAACTTTTGCTGAATATTGTAACCATAACCATACAAATCTTGTGACATAAATACAAGAACCAAGAGTCATTTCATACTTTGCATTGTAAAAATACTTGTGCTTTCATATTGCAAAACCCTAAAATCTCAAAAGTGAAGAATATCACTTGCAAAAAGAGATTCTTATAGGTTTTCATAGTAAAATTCATGAATCATGTGAAACAATGGTAGAAGAAATCAACAAGGTGAATCAGATTGATAGTAGAAAATTAAAAACCTGTAATACAAAGGAATCATAGCAAGAAGGAAAGATGTCAATGACAAAATTGTGTTTCCATTTTTGTACGATGAAGTCTTACACATAGAAGATGTGAGTATGTACTTGGAAGTCAAGATACAAGATATTGGTGATAATGAAGTAGGAATGTTGTAAAACACATTCTTCTCCAAGGGATTTCTAAAAGAAGAACACAAAGATCTAGTGAGTTCATGCTAAGAAGAGATGTGGAAATATCAAATTTCTTCCATGAGGAATAGGTAAGATTTTTTCTTTGTATAACTCACGAAAAAATTGTGTGGTTAGACCAACCTTACAAGATCACCAATACCCTAAGCAAAAAGGTAAATGGGTTTAATGCATTTGGCATAGATCTATCGATGAATGTTGTCCCAAAAAGGTAAGTAGCTTCACTGACTGGAGGAAAAATAACACTAGATGGAATGGGATGTACCATTGGCAACATTCCAAGCCCTAAATTAAGGTTTATGACAATGGTATTAGGCTATAAGATATGCCACACTAGTAAGCAAAACTATGTTCTGATCACTATCACTTGGAGAGAAATTCAAATCATCCATAAAAAATCAAGGGTTGATCTATGTGGGTATCTTCACAGGAAAAATCTAGAAAACTTTGGCAAGATAATGAATGATCATCAAAATCAAACACTAAGGTTTAGATCCATACTAGTATCTATCTTTTTCTATCCAAGGAGATAATTTCTTGGATCCCCAAATGTCAAATGGAGCAAAGATCAACTGATCATGAATTAAATAGGAGAATAATATAGAAGGTTGGAAGGCAAGGGAAATGCCATGATGTGGAATTATTTCAAGAACATCCAAGTAGATATGAATTAGAGAGAAAAGATACCCACAAGTTTTGTGGAAAGTTACAAGGAAACTATTTTCTTTCTAGCAAGCATGAATAAGTGCATTGTGTGCTTGGAAAAACCAAGAGTCCTATGGCTAACACCCTTTGGATACAAGGTAAGAGATGAGGAGACAAGAGCCTAAATATAGAAGTTATTAGCCATACATGTGTAGAAATAAGAAACAAGTTACTTATGAAGCAAAAGGCAATACACAAGCCCACACCACATAATGTAACAATGATCCAAGCACTAGAGAGAAAAGAATCATCCCAAGAAGATCAAAAAATTAAAGAATTGGAATTAGATAATGATGCACCAGAAGTAGTTATGATCATGTAGGCTACTGAAGAAGACAAAGTAGAAGAATCACTGGCACCATGAAAAGGTAAGAAGAAATCTAAGCCAATTATCATTGGTGTAGTTATGAATATTGTAAAGAGCCATGATTATACTATTCTACAAAATAGATTTTCAAGGTTTTTCAAGGAAAACAAGAAAAATCTAGAAATGTTATATTAAGGAGCTTAAGAACAATAGAAAAGAGACCACATGATGTAGGGTTGCAACTTCCCAAAGACTTAAGGAAGATCCTAAATGATAAATGGAGTACATGAGTAAAATATTATGAGAAAATGGTCTATCCTCAGCTGGTGAAGAAGAAGTTCTCACCATAGAGCAAGGAGTATAGAATTGTGAATGATGCCTTCATCTTTGCCATTATTCGATTCATCAAAGGGGATTATGGGAAGAGATTTTCTAATGAGGCGAAGACACAGATCACAGCTCTCAGTGCATATTTCATCCAGTTCTAGACATTCACATACATTCGGGTTGGTGGAGCATCCTTCAATACAAAGAAACTCCCAAGGTACCCAAGTCACAAGTTGGTTTTAATGGAAATTTCTTGGAAAATTGAGTCAGCTTATGAGAGGATCAAAAAACAACGAAGGCCTTGTTGGGATTGGCCTTTTGTAATAGGAGCATACCAAGTAAAGAGAAAGTAGGATATCCCAACTTTCAAGTGAGAATGGGAGAATTATCCTCTTGAACAATATAACTCTCCCTAGCCATTCTTTTACAATGTTGGTAAAGTGGAAAACCTGGCAAGAAAAGAGTTCTATCACGAGGACACCATTGAAGATCATTGGATGAATGTCACAAATGACTATGATGTTTGTATCAGAGACTATTATAGAATGACTTTGTATTTAACAGAAAAGGCTCTCCATTTGACCATCCCGGATGAGATAAGGCTACAAGATCATAGGAGTTACTGGATCCCCTATTCAATATAGATAAAGTTGGTGAGAGGACCATCCTAAATGTAGAAATTGATAGAGAGGAAGGACATGATATTAATCATTGAGCGAGACATGTCATCAAAATGACAAAGAGTTGGATCAAGAAACCCTTTCCACTTGATCCAATTTTGGATACAGTGATATTCCATGCACATGATCGCCCAGAAAGGGTAAAGGGGAGGAAAGTCACAGTTCCTATCTTTGTGCTCCAGTCTCCTATTAGGCCAAAAATAGTCTACTAGCTTGATCATCTATTGCGATACTACCATCCTTTAGAGAAGAAGAAGGGAAAGAGGAAGAGAGCCTCTCCTCAAAGGATTTAGGTAGAGCATGTTGAAGAACAGGCCCCTTTGTAGCAACAAGAATCTACTCCCCAAGAGCCCCAAGACTCTAGAATTTCTCATATCCAAGTTGATTTTCCATTGCCCCCTATTTTGTCAAGTCAACAAGAAGAGGGAGAAATTCTAGAGACATCCATTCATCTGGTGCATGAAGAGCCCATTTCTCCTATGGTTCCACAGAAGCAAAAGAGGATCAAGGTTAGAATGAACAAGAGGCAAAGAGTTCATAAAATATTAGTGCCTAATCCATATGTTCCTAAAACCATTCTCGAGGAAGAATTAGATGAGGGGGAAACAAAGTTAGATGAAGAGGAGGAGCAAGTGCCTCTACAAAGGAGAACTCAGCTGGCCAAAGCTATAGAATTGGAAAGAAGGAAGAGTGTCACAAATACTCCACCACCCACCCAATCTGAAATGGTAGAACTCTCTTCTTCAAAAGATGAAGTACAGTAATGGGTGAATGACAAAAAGGAGCTAGGTGATGATGTTCTCTTGATCCCAGATTTTGATTTCATGCTAGTGGGTACAGAATTGGTTGGAGATAAGATTAGAGATACTCCTACAAGTGAACTTCAATAGCAAGATTGGACATAGATGCCACCAAGGACACCAAGTCCTAATCCAACTCCCCCATCTTCACCTCAGGTTATGATGATAGATAAGGTTTTAGTGACACCTCCACCTCTGAGTTCAGAAGAACATGTTTAGAAGGAATCATCATTACAAGGAGAACTAGAACAAAGGGTTATTGATGAGCCATCAAAAGAGGCACAAGTAGTAGAATGTATACAAAAAACTTCTTAGGAAGTTGAGGATCAAACTACAGGATCTATAGAAACTAAGACTATAGAAGAAGAACCCTCGCAACAAGAGACTCCAAGCAAGAGTGATAGAAGGAAGGAGGTAGCTGAACACATCCCTTCATCATCCAAAGCCAAGGTTATAGAAAGACATATCCCAAGATGGTTTCAAAAAGAGATGATAAGGAGTGCCAAGCATCAATTCCTTGCTTTAGAGGATGATATTTGTGACATTGCAGAGATTTTGAACAAGCCTAACTCTCCATTACATGATGCAATGCCATTTGCATTCATTACTACTACCCAGAACCAAGACTTATTTGCACAAGTGGCTCACCCTCCAAAAGGTACAGATGAAGAAGTTGTTAGCCTTCAGGACTATGAAGTTAAAGATATCATGTTAGGAAAGCCTACATGAGATACTTCCCAACAGATGATGACTATTGGAGTCAAGGAGGTTCTTAGCCATATGGAATAGGATGAGGTTGAAATTAGAACACTTTGAAGGAAAGTTAATATCTTAAAGGGATATTTAGCTAAAGTTATTGGTCCTCTTGATTTTGAATGCCCTGAGGAGACTTTGAATACCATTCTTAGAGAAGAGGAAGGTGTACAACTTAGTCCATTTTTTAGAGCTTGTTACGATTGGCGAGATAGCCTTGAGGATAGGGGTGTTACTATAATCATAGGAAGTCTGAAGTTATTGCATGCTACACAAGAGAATGTTGATAAGATCATGGCAATTTTGAGGTAGGACTTCAGTATTATGGATGAGGTATGGGTATGGAGCAAGAATTTACAAAATCTACAAGCCATAAAAGGGCAAAGGTACTGCATTCTAATTGATGTGTATACCAGAGAAGAGTTAGACATGATAGATGATTGGATAGAAAAGATTGCAGATGGAAATAAAGTGATGGAAACATTGCATGATGAGATACATAGGCTCAAGGACCAAGCCCAAGAGTGAATTTTGGAAGTAGAAAAGTTGTACAGTGATGCATGCTTGGATATTTTTGAAGATGAAGAATGAGAGAAGCTTTTACCAGTTGAGGTAGTTGTGGAAAATTTTAGAAAGACTTTAGAGGAAGCATCTAATGATGAAGACATCAAACAAGCCTTCAGGAAAGAGGAAGCACTGTTAGAGTTGGACACCAAACTCAAAGATTTTGCAGAAGCTCAAATTGAGGTGGACAACTACAGACAGAAGGTCAAAGACAAGTATGAGGCTTTGGATCTTTCGGATGCTGCTAAGATTACTGAGATTATAGAGAAATTCAAGGGCAAACATCCAAACATTTCTTTACAATAAAGATGAGAAAAACCTAGATGCCAGGAATTTCAATATTAACACTTAGTAAAATTTTGAGATTTTTGACCCAGTTGAGGTTCATAGGTCCACAGCTCTATAGGTGCGCTGACAGTTGACTCCCAATTCAAAAAATAGCACTTTCCATGCATCAAAAATGCATTATGATGGCAGTTTAACTTCAACACACACCTAGTGAAGGGGCAGCTTCTATTTTTGGTGTCTCCATACACTTCTACTTTGACTGATGGCTTCCTTTGACTTTCTCTCTCATGCTTTCATTATTTTTGACATGTAAAGGGCTCATGCATCCAATTAATGAATAAAGTATGGATGGAGTCCCTCTAAGCACCTGTTAGATTATCAGTTTATATATATTTAGTTTGTTTTAATGTTTTAAAAGCATTTTATTGCATCAAAATATCTCTCACTCTCAACAAAAATTGAGGAGATGATTTCTTATAAATACCCCATTGTAAAATGTAACAAGGGTTTCCGTTATTATGCAATAAAGTTATGCTTTTGGTGCTAGCATTTGGAGTGTAGTTATTCTTTCCTTAATGTGTCATTGTTTTGTGAATTTTATTCATGAGATTGTGATTGAGTCAAATGTTTATTGCATTATTTTTGGTTGTGTGATCTTTTAGTTTTGGTGTTTGCTATAGATATATGAATTTTATTGACATAACGAGCTTCAGAAGAGATCACCTGATTTGTGTCTACATGGCTTTTTGTCTCACATGAGTGCACTTTCCATGGCCTTGCAATTTGATGAAGAGTGAAACATCATTTAATTTGTTAAAGATTCTCACCGATGATTGCATCAGTGGATTCTAGGAAGTGTTGCTCCTATTTTTATTGGTTTCCTACCAATTTCTTTGAAGGTTTAACTCACAACATGTTGTGATCTATAGCTTATGTCCATTTAGGAATTTAAATTTCAAGTTATTTGATTTCATGTTATTTTCTTTCAATTTCATTATTTTCTTTGCTAATCCCCTATTAGAATAGGACCTCATAGTAGCTGCATTGTTAGAATTGCATTCATTGAAAAAATATAAAAATACAAAAAATATTGTTCTTTTGGTGTGATATTTTGAGACAATGAACAGATTTTACTTCAATTCCAAGATAAAAGAATTTTTAGAACCAGCAAAGGCCTCCTTGTGAACACTCACATTTATTTTCTACTAAGCATATTTTGGTATGTCGCAAGACAAACACTAAACCTTGGAGTGGATCCTTAAAAAGATTTTCTTTTCAAGAGAGGAATTACACTATGGATTCCTATCGTTAACCTTGTGCAAAATGAATGCCCAACAGGAGGCAGGGATAACTTTAAGAAACCCCTCCCAAGAAAAATATGTAACATGTTGGCGAATTCAACATTAAAGTTGGCGATTTTTTCATTCGAGTCAAGGGAGAAAATTATTTTCTATTGGCAAAATTTTCATCTCTGTATCAAAATTTAATAGTAATTGTGGCAAATTAATTTTATTTTTTTTGGTACGCAAATAAATATAGGCAATTTTTTATGTTGGTCATAAACATTTTTGTAATGTAAGAGGTGATTTAATTATTTTATATAACACAAAATATTAATATAGTTGGATAATATGTCAATTTCCAAAGAGAGATTATTTAATTTTTTGGTGAATTTACAGAGTCAAAAGTGGTCCATGGCCCACATGCCAAGTGTACACTATACAGTGTACTTGTCATATGCCAATCCATTAAGATTCAATTAATAATGTACCCTTTTTTATCGTACACTTGGTCATCATCACTTTTAAAGTTGTCATTTTATGGTGAAAAGAATTAATTTGGACCATTGATTTAATATAGATCAATGGCTTTAGTTCTATTTCGGGCCTAATTTTAAATGACATATAATAAAGTCTCAATCTTCCCAAAATTAGGACACATGTCCCAAATACTAAAACATAAAATAGTTGGCTAAACGGGGATAGTTAGAGACACATGTCAATAAAATGGTGGGTGATGCGCAACCTGAGGGAAAATATTATTTTATTTTAAGGGAAAAATAACATTTTCTAATAAGAAAACATTAGGGAAATGCAGGCAAAATTTTTAAAATAATTGTGTTTTAAATGTAGATTATATTGGCGATTGGACTGGGATTTGCGACCAATTATGTATAAACTAATAAGTGATTAGCCTTGAATTTTGACCCAAATTATTTAATATCTTGGTGACATGGTTGACCCCGTATGTTGGTTTTATTTGCCAAATTGTGATTTCTCAAAGAGACAAAATAGCCAATTAGTGAAGATTCGCCACTAAAAAAATCACTGACAAAAGGTACCCCACCAATTACCTACATCAACAAGAAGACCACACAAGAGAAAGCCAAATCACCACAAAGAATGACTCAATAGAAAATTAATAAAGAAGTAAAGATTTGACCATATGTGTTGACTCATCACAAGAGAAAGATAATGATGATAAAAGTGGATCACCTGTACTAGTACAAATACCAAGTGACGAATCTTCAAAAATTGAGGATGTAGAATTCCCAATCAAGTAAAGTAAAGAGGAGGTAGAACTATAGGGAGAAGGACAAGGCATGATAATGAATATCTTTAGAAAGAGTTTTAGAAATTAAGACATATATAAAATAAATAAGAAAGAGAGAATCAAGCATATCTAGAATGACAGGTGGAAGATACACTAAGAAGAAGAGAAAGCCAATCAGGCACATAACAACATTTTTATCCTCATCTTCATCATCCTCAAGCTCTAAAGATGAAGGAGAATTTTATGAAAAGGATGTGGGACCAACCAAGGGAAAGGTAGAATTAGATGCACTCATAGCTGAAAAGGAAAAAAATATTAAAGACATGAAATCAATGAGTACAAATAGCACCTAAAGAGTTAAGAAAAACTCAAGAAGGAACAATAAGCTAGCACACTAGTATTCACCTAAAATATTATTGTAGAACTAGGTTCTAATGAATATGATCCTAATATAGATCTCATAACCCAGCTCTCCACATTGGTTGAAAAAGAAAAAGATGACCAAGGAAATGTAGAAGCACTAGTCAAGAAGATGATCAGGACTAAGAGAATGAACACTTTGCAAGATAAAGTGGCAAAAATCTAGAACACCCCACAAGAAAACATAGAAAAGGTGAAGAAAAACTTAAAGGCCTTAACCCCTACTATGAAGAAGATATAAAATCCATGTATGCTATCTCTAGACCTAGGACAAAAACTCCAACAAGGTCAATAGAAACTACAAAATTTGAAAGATATGTACAATGTAATTACTAATTCTACAGCTAACAATTTGTCCAAGAGTCGAGGAACATCGTACCTCATACATGAGATCAAGAATGAGAAAGAGAAGAAAATCATTGATTCTATGGAAGTACAATGTAAACTATCCCCAATGATAAGATTCATCTAGATGCAAATTGAAAAATTAGAAGTTGCCATCAACCAACTCCCAGACAACACCATGAATGACTTGGAAACACTCTTGGAAGACATGAAAGTTGAGATCTTTTCTCTCAAAAATATGAAAAATTCATGGGACACCCATATTTTCCATAATAAAAGTTCAATATCAAGATATATTCATCAACTTATAATCATCCCACAATCACATTCATCATTGATGAAAAAAAGGGGGAGAATAAGAGAACAAAATGAGGAGAATGAGAAAAGGGGGAGAATGAGACACAAGGGATGAGATACAAAAGAGAGAAAATAAAAACAAAAAATAGGGATGAAAAATAAATGGGAAAATAGAGAACCAAAGGGGGACATATCAAAGGGGGAGAATATATCACAAAGAAGGAGAAGGAAAGAGATAAGGGAGAACAAGAACACAACACTCGTAGAATGGAATGACACATAAAGGGATAGGGACTGTTAGGGGGAGCTTCTAAAAAATGTGACCACATCCATCTACCAACATCATTCACTAGTACAAGAAAATGTATGATATCTAACTTTGCAATGAGTGGGCATGTTGGTAAATAATGTTTTGTCATCAATGCCAAAGGGATAAATCGTTGACCTCACTTGCATCTTTAGCAGCAATAAAAAGACAAGTGTTGAGAATTTCCATTGATGGCCAAGAACATCAATTTGGAAAAATATGTGACAACTGAACAAAGGAAGCAATTGTAAAAAGAAGTCTAGAGTTACTAGACAAGAAACACATTGGTATACACTATAGAACACCCACATTGGCATAAGGAATTAAAAATGGGTTATAGGTGATCCAACTCACCAACACAATGAGTCACCAATGATGTGATAGAAGATAGAAAGACAAATGATGAAAGTAATACAAGAGGCCACTATTGGCTCATGCAGAGATTGATAGCTCTATTAGCCTAGACCCTAGGTGTAGGGTTCATAGGTCCTCTGTAAACAAAGCAAGTGAGTAGAATAATCAGAGTATGAATAGATTCACCCTCACATCAAATGAAATATATGAACAAAAAGTATCAAAAAAAGAAAGAGAATGGAATTGAAGTAGTCTAGTATAGAGAGAAGAGAACTATGAAGAACTATTTCAGGAAACCAAGGAAGAGGTGAGAAAATGGTAATCACCAAGTGAGAAGGAAGATAAGTGCATCTTTAGAGGAAATAGAGCAGAGATCTACATGGAAAACCAGTGCCACATCCAAATCAACCACTTATTATTCTTTCTTACCACAACATCTATTTGTCAGCCTCCAATAGGGAAATCTTTGTTAGGAAGCTTTCAGTAAAATCCTCTAACAAGGTTTCTCTAGGAAGGATATTTTTAAATCCTCTAACTAGGTAGCTTTTGACAAAGCTTTCATAACCCTAATAGGTTGTAGGCATTCCTAATAGGATGTGATCCTGAAAGAAGCATTTGTAACTCTTAATAGGCACCCCTTTACATGCATTATAAGGATTAGTGGATACATTATCCCCACCATGGTTTTCATCCTCACATTGAGAGTTTCCTAGTACTAAATATATATGTCACTTGATAAATGTTTTGTTGGAAATAAAAAAGGAGTAACTAAGAGGAGGGGTGAATCAGTTACTCCTAAAATAAATCCTAGATCCCTTAGATGTCAACAATAAAATTTAGATTGAGAAAATTAATTATTGTTGTTACTTGGTAAACACACAAAAAATGTTGTCACTTAGTAAATGCAAAGTGTAAATTACTTTTAGCGGATCTTAAAACATTAACAGTAGTTAACTTGCAAGCATAACAGAAATAACATGAACACATGAGATACCAAGATTTAACATGGAAACCCAATTTGGGAAAAACCACCAATGTGACTAGTTACTATTTTTCACTCTTTTGAAGTGAGCCCTGTTAGGAGCCAACCCTATTAAAGGTTAGAAAACACACTGTTTGGTGTGACCTTGTTAGATAATTTAATCACCCTACTAGGAGTGGCCTTACAAGAGGTCTTAAAACAATTCAATGGAATTTCCACCTTGTTAGAGGATTTACAACTGGCTATTAAACCACCTCTATTAAGAGATTTTAGATCATTGCTACAATGGTTAGAGAGTAACAATAAAATGACTTGATTGTGATGCAATTGAATTGCTAAATCCATATCTCTTTTCTGCTTAAACTTGATCCTTCCTAAACAAATATTACTTTTCTACTCCACAAGGATACCTTCTTATCCTTCAAGTTCACTCCCTCTCTTTTCTTCTTAATTCAATCAAGACACTTGCACACACACTAGGAATCTCTTTTATTTATACCTTACAAATTGTTAAGTTGGCCCAAATTCAAATTAGAATAACTAATATTCATCATCATAGTTGGCTAGAATCAATACACAAAGTAAATAAGATTCATATGGAAAAATTAAAAAAAATACTTCGCAAGATGACACTGCTCAATATTAATTAACTTTGGAATGATTTCTTGTGTTAACCAATAGAAGCTCAGTTAACATAGAAAACTTGCAAAAAATCCTTTGGAAACTAAGTGAACTCGGTGAATACTAACTCTATACAACTTTCCCTTTGTTAATAGAGTGATCTCGGTTAACACCCTTTTCTACCTCAATTCCTTTGATGCCCAAGTAAGCTTGGTAGACATTGTCATCTATTTAGAGTAAACCAGTAAATGCTCGGTAGACAAGGAAAACTATCTTTACTAACCAAGTGAGCTTGATAAGCATTGTTTGTCAGTTGATATGACATTTGTGTAACATCAAAGACAACACACAATTAATCAATTGTATCCAACAATCTCCCTCTTTGGCATTGATGGCAACACAACATGTCATAGAAAAATAAAATTTTGAGAACAAGACTCCTTTTGACAAAAAGTTTCTCCCTCTTTGGTTTTACACAAGAACTTCTTCTCTATGTTGTATTCTCCCTTTGTATAACTTATTTTCAAACTTCTCCCTCTATAAAATTTTAGAAGGATAAAGATGTGATAATAAAATTATCCCTCTTTGACAACACATGTAGAATTTGTATTAATGTACCTTGAGTACTGATTCATATGCAATATTCTCTTGATTATGCTACATCAACTGATTGAATTTTAACTTGGTTCTTGTTGATGCATCACTAAACTTTATTTAGTGAGCTTTAGATAGGGGAATGACCCTAGCTTACCTCTTAGATACAAGAATGCATCCTTAGGTAATGGCTTGGTGAATATGTCTGCAATTTGTTCTTTTGTATGGACATATTCCAATCTAATTTCTTTGTCTTGCACTAGTTCTCTGACAAAGTGATATTTTATAGCAATGTGCTTTGTTTTGGAATGCATTACTGGGTTCTTTGATATGTTAATTGCATTGGTGTTATCAAAAATACATGACTACTAGCTCTTTAATTTAATTCTTCATTCCTTCTAGCAATTGTTTGAACCAAACAATGTTAGAACAATTTATTGCTACTGCTACATACTCTTCTTCTATTGTGGATTGGGATGCGTACTTTTGCTTCTTGCTTGTCCAAGATACCAGCATTTTACCAAGAAAGAAAGCTCCACTAGTGTTGCTTTTTCTATCATCAAGATTTCCTGCCCAATCAGCATTAGTGAATACCTTTAGGTCTAGGTTTCCTCCAATTTTGTACCATAAACCATAATCTTTAGTACCTTTCAAATATCTCAATATTCTTTTGATTGCCATCACATGATTTTCTTTGGGTTTAGCTAAGAATCTTGCCACTATCCCCACTACTAAGGCAATATGAGACCTTGTGTGAACTACATACTATAATTTTCCAATCATTGATCTGTATAAGGTATGATCTACTTCTTTGGAGTCATCATCTTTGGTAAGCTTAAGTCCAGTACACATGGGGGTACCAACTGGTTTAGAATCTTCCATACCAAGCTTCTTGAGTATCTCTTTTACATACTTTGATTGGGCAATATAGATACCATTTTTGTTCTATTGTATATGTAATCCAACAAACAATTTTATTTCACCAAACATGGACATCTCAAACTCTGTTCATTTGTTTTGAAAATTATTTTCATAGGTCATCATTACCTATCAATAGAGTATCATCCACAAATATCCCTGCCAACACAATTTTGTTATCTGGTCCTTCCTTGATGTACAGACTATTGTTATCATTTGTTCTCTGAAAATGAATATGTATCAAGTAGTTATGTAGTCTTTCATGCTAGGCTCTAGGAGCTTGTTTGAGACCATATAGTGCTTTGTGTAATTTTCAAACCATATCCCTTTTGTTAGGATCAACAAATCCTTCTAGTTGTTCAATGTAGACTTCTTCATCAAGAATTCCATTCGAGAATGCAGATTTAACATCCATTTGATATACTTTGAATCCTCTGTGAGCTGCATATGTAAGTAGGGTCCTAACACCTTCTAATCTTGCAATAGGAGAAAAAGTCTCACCATAATCAGTTGCTTCTTCTTGAAAATAGCCTTTACACACTAATCTAGCTTTGTTTCTTGATACTTGTCCATCTTCATTTAGCTTATGTCTGAATACCCATTTTGTTCCAATCACAATTTTATCTTTAGGCCTAGGAACAAGAGTCCAAGTTTTATTCTTTTCTATCTATTATATTTCTTCGTTCACTGCCTCAATCCAACTTTCATTTTCTAGAGCATCCTTAACACTTCTAGGTTCAAAATCAGCAAGTAAACATGTACCTTTAATTTGCTTCTTGTCATAGTACCTTCTTATTTATCTCCAATAATCTGATTAGGTGCATGATGTCTTCTGGCATACTTGGCTAGTACAAGTTCTTTTCCTTTTGAATGAATCGCACTGTCTTCATTTTCTATTTCAACTTTAGGCTTGGGTCGTTCATACTCAGTAGGCAGTGACTCGGTAGTTTCAAAATGTGACTCGGGTCCCAGTGACTCAGTTTCTACTTCTTGCAACTTGGTAGTTGTGGAAGACTCAGGAGGTGAAGTCTCCTTATTATTAGATGTGTCTGGCAATGTATCAAGTTCAAAGTAAATAAATCTTTTGTAATCTTCTGGTTCCCTTTTGCTTTCTTCTTCGGTCCTTTCTACAAACTCATCAATTCTCACATGTGCACTTTCTATGATTTTATGAGTAGACAAATTCAAACATTTATATGCCTTACTTCTGTAGGAATATCCTAAGAATATACCTTCATCACCTTTTACGTCAAGCTTGCCTTTTCTAGACTCTTTCAAGATATAACATTTACTACCAAATACTTTCAGGTAACTTATATTGGGTTTGTAGCCATACCATAATTCATAGGGAGTTTTATGTGAGTCCTTTTTCAACTGTACTCAGTTCAAAGTATGAACTACAATGTTGATGGCTTCTTTCCAGTATTTGATAGCAACATTCTTTTCAATCATTAGAGTCCTTGCACAATCCATGATGGGTTTTTTTCTTCTTTTAGCTATTTCATTCTACTTAGGAGTGCCAGGGGCTAATACTTGTCTTTTGATTCCTCTTTCAATGCAAAAATTATTGAATTCATTAGAGATGAATTGACCACCTCTGTTTGATCTTAAGCATTTCAACCATTTTCCTATTTCTTTTTCTACTCTTGCTAGATACCATTTGAATTTCTCAAATGCTTTTGACTTTTCTTTGAGATACATAATAGTCATCATTCTAGAGCAGTCATCAACAAAAATAATAAAGAATTCTTCTTCACTATAATTTTCTATTCCAATGGGTCCACACAAATTAGTATGCACAATTTCCAAGACATCTTCTAACTGATATTTTTTTCTCTTGAAACAAGTCTTTCCCATTTTGCCAATTTGACAATTTTTGCATAATCCAACATCTAGTTTCTTCAAACTAGGGATAGCTCTTACTTTTCTAAATTTTCCTATCTTGACCATATTATCAAAGTTCACATGACATAGTCTTTTGTGCCATAACCAAATTTCTTCCATTTGAGCAATAAAACATGAGCAATCACCAAGATCAAGATAAAATAGGTTACCTCTTGTTTGTTTGTCTAATCCAGTTAGATTCCCTTTATCATCCAATAGTCTTGTCTTGCCATGCATGAATTCTACCTTGAATCCAATGCGGATTAGTTGTGCCACACTTAGTAGGTTATGTTTTAGTCCTTCAACTCAATAGGCATTTTCACATACAAGTTCATTGGTTAATGAGATGCAACCTTTCCCTTTTATGCAACAAGGTTCATTGTTTCCAAACCTTACACTACCTCCATCGTAGTGTTCAAAGTATTCAAATTTTGTTTTGTCTGTAGTCATATGATGTGAACATATACTATCTATGATCCATGTGTCATTTTTGCTAACATAAGAGGTAAGTGTCATCTTATCTTCTTCTTCATCAAATTCATCTTTTACAGCAATGTACACTATTTCATCTTCACTATTATCAGAATCTCTAGCCATAAAACAAGTCTTCTTACCTTTTTCTTTGAAGGATTTGTGACTTTTGGATTCCTTCTTGCCTTTATACTTGTGGCTCTTCTTCTCATTTTTTTTTCTCTATTTGGGCACATAGTAGCAATATGACCAATTTCTTTACATGAAAAGAAGATTAAAGGAACTTTACCTTTGTACTTTCCTCTACCTCTAGAATATTTCTTTGCAAGTAAAGCTTCAACAACTTCAAGATCACTATCAAAACTTTCCTCTATTTCCTCTTCACTTTCTGACTGAATGTCCTTTATTTTTTTGCCTTTTTCTTTAGTGAAAGCTTAGCTTCAAATGTAGAATCAATACTTTTGGAAGCTAGAATATAATTTTCAAAGTTATCTAACTCAAAAGCTATCAATCTTTCTACTAAGGCACCCAAACTTAACTTTTGATTTGGATCACATCTCTTTTCTTTAATAGAAGATACTCTAATTGCATAGATGGCAAGCAAAGTTCTGAGAACTTTACTTACAACATTTTCTTCCTTGATTTCTCTTCCAAAAGCTCTAATTACACTGACACTAGCTTTGATTCTTTCCACATGTTTGGCAATATTTTCATCTTCTCTCATTCTCATTTGATTAAACTATCTTCTAAGGCTTTCTGCTTTGGCTCTCCTTACATTGTCATCACCACCATAGATGTCCTTTAGCTTGTTCCACATATCAAAAGCAGTTTTATAGTCTTTAATCTCATCAAATTCATCATAGGTAAGAGTTGATGCAATATCAATCATCATGATGTTATGGTTCTTTTTCTGAGCAAGATCTCTAATAAATATTGTATCAATAGGAGTTTTGTATTCTCCATCAAGGTATTTGCAGCCTGAATCACTAATGGTAGCTAGATGAAGTCTCATGAGTCCCTTCCATGCTAAAAAGTTGTCTCTATTTAGCTTTAAAATCTCTCTCTTGTAAGACATCCTAATCTTTAGCTTAGCTCCTTGAAACCCTTTCTGCAAGCACCAATTGCTCTGATACCAATTGTTGGAAATATAGAAGGAGTAACTAAGAGGGGGGGTCAATTAGTTACTAGTAAAATAAATCCTAGATCCCTCAGATGTCAACAATAAAATTTAGACTGAGAAAACTGATTACTGTTGTTACTCGATAAACACATAGAAAATATTGTCACTTGGTAAATGTAGAGTGTGAATTAATTTTAGTAGATCTTAAAACATTAATAGTAATTAACTTGCAAGCATAAGAGAAATAACATGAACACATGAGACACCAAGATTTAATGTGGAAACCCAATTTGGGAAAAACTACCAATATAACTAGTTACTATTTTTCACTCTTCTTAAGTGAGCCCTATTAGGAGACAACCCTATTAAAGGTTACAAAATACACTATTAAGTGTGACATTGTTAAAGGATTTAATCACCCTGCTAGGAGTGGCCTTGCAAGAGGTCTTAAAAAAATTCAATGGAATTTCCACCTTGTTAGAGGATTTACAATTGGCTATTAAACCAACTCTATTAAGATATTTTAGATCACCGCTACAATGGTTAGAGAGTAACAATGAAATGACCTAATTATGATGCAACTAAACTGTTGAATCTTGATCTCTTTTCTTCCTAAACTTGATCCTTCCTAATCAAATATTACTTTTCTACTCCATAAGGATACTTGCTTATCCTTCAAGTTTTCTCCCTCTCTTTACTTCTCAATTCAATCAACACACTTGCACACACACTAGGAATCTCTATTTGATGGCATATTTTACATAACTAAATCTATGAATTTTATTATCTCCTTTAAGAAATTATGTTTGTACTTCCATGTGTACTCATAGAAATTTCTTAGGTGATTATGATCTCTAATTGGATCCTCTTTGTACCATCCTTGTGTCAGGTGGTATCAGAGAAAGATTTTCTTTTCTTGTGAGTTTTGGGATTGTAATGAACCTTAATTGGAGTGGTTATAGGGTGGTAGATCTAGAATCTAACCTATAACTGGAAGAAGGTTACAATCTTGCAAAAAATATTGTCAAGATGGTTTGAGGTAGAGGAAATGCAGATAATGCTTTAATTGATATGTTGAGATAGATTGCAAGGAGACATGAATTTGTTGAGATGGCCCAAAGAAGAGTTGTAGATCTTGAGGATGTTAGTGATGATGAAGAATAAATACATAATCCTAATCATGAACCTGTGGTAGAAAAAGATGGGGAAAGGCTTCTAAGAGTTTTGTCTAGGGAAAACTCCAAACCTATTGTTGAAGTTGCTTCATATGATGGAAGACTTGAGACTAATGGTTTATTGGATTGGATCTCAGATATGGATAAGTACTTTGAGAATGAAAGTACTTCTGATAATAAGAAGGCTAAGATAGCAGTCACCAAGTTGATGGTTCATCCTTCACTTTGGTGGGATCATTTGCATATTGAAAGGTAGAAAAGAGGGGGAAAATCAAGACTTGGGCTAAGATGATTGGCAAGATGAAGAAGAAATTCCTTCCTATAGATTACTAGGTCAATCTTTTGAGGACAATGCAAAATTTGAGATAAAAGGATATGATTGTGAAAGAATACACTAAGGAAATATACAAATTGGATATTGGATATGAACATGTGGATGATGAAGTTGAGAAGGTGGTTAGATACCTTAATGGCTTGAGGACACCAATTCAAGATGAGATTAGCTATGTTAAGATAGATAGTGTGGAAGAAGAATATTATTATGCCTTGAAGGCTAAAGAAAGATTGACAAAGAAAAATGATCAAAGACAAAGAAGAAGAGGTGGAAAATTTTTAAGAAGTAGAGGTAGAACCTATGGAGAAAGTAGAAAATCTAGTAATGCAATGCTAGATAAAGGGAAGGCCAAATGGAAAGAACTTTTTGGTAGGAGATGTAAGACACTAGAGGTAGCTATATTGGTTGCTCTAGGAATAATAGTGGTGGTAAAAGAGAAGAAAGGACCTGGTTTAAGGGAACTTATTTCAAGTGTCAAGAAAAAGGACATAGGGCTTTTGAGTGTACTAATTCTAGCAAGAAAATTGGTGGTAGTAGCAAAAATACCTTAGCTTGTGAAAAAAATGTCAAATCACTTAATGAATTTGAGCATCTTGAGAACTTGATGTTGAGAAGAGTCTTGTGGAATGAGTAAAATAATGAAGAAAATGTTCTAAGGATTTTATTCAAGACTAAGTGTACGATATCTGGAAAATGTTTGCTAAGTAATCATTGATAGTGGAAGTTCAAATAACTAGGCATCAAAGGAGCTAGTTAATGAGTTGCAATAGTAAAGGTTGAGACATCCTAAGCATTATCATGTTTCTTATATCTAGGAGGAACAAAAGTTACTAGTAAGAGAGCAATGTATTGTTAAATTCAAGATTGGAAATTAATATGATGAAGTCTTGTGTGATATTATGCCTATGAATTATTGTAACATTCTATTGGGTAGACCTTGGTAGTATAATATACAAGCTTTTCATGATGGTAGATTGAATTAGTACATTGTTTGGGTTGTGATGGAAAGAAACAAGTATTTTTTCCTTTTATAGAGAAACTTGATGAGAATAATTTTACCATAGTACAAGTATGTTTGGTTGAAGGAAATTAGTTTCCTAAAGATGTGGAGTAGAATGTTTTATTTTTCCTTAATTCCTAGGAAGGTTGAGAAAGAAGATGAACTTGAGCATTCACTTGAGATTGAATATTGGTTGGCTGAATGTCAAGATATTATTTCTAATAATGTACTTGATGGTTTACCTTTGATGAGAAGTATTAGGCATTCTATGGATCTAGTACATGGAGCTAGTTTTCCTAATAAAGCACCACATAGGTTGACACCTTCTTAAAATATTGAATTGAATAGACAAGAGCAAGAATTTCTTGAAAAGGGTCTGATCAAAAAAAAATTGAGTCCTTTTGATGTACCTAGTGTATCGGCACCTAGGAAGAGTGGAGAATGGAGAATGTGCATTAATTGTAGAGCTATAAATAAAATAACATTGAAGTATATGTTTCCTTTGGCTAGGACGGATGACATGATGGATCTTTTGAGTGAAGCAAAGTATTTTACCAATATTGATTTGAAAAGTGGCTATCATCATATCATAATTAGAAAAGGTGATGAATGGAATAATTCTTTTAAGACTAATCAAGGCTTTTATGAGTGGTTGGTTATGCCTTTTGGTTTAACTAATGCACCTAGTACTTTCATATGCAAATGAATGAGGTTTTAAAAAAAACATGGGAAAGTTTGTGATTGTGTATCTCGATGGCATCCTAATATTTAGTAAGAATAAGGAAGAAGACCTTGAGCATATTAGACAAGTATTTGAGAGATTGGAGGAAGAAAATCTATTGATTAATTTGAAGAACTGTTCATTCTTGAAGAAAGAAATTGTCTAGGTTTTGTGATTTCAACTAATGGTTTGAAGATGGATCTTGAAAAAGGTGAAAGTTATTCTTGATTGGCCTACACTTGAGTATGTTGGTAAACTTAGATCATTTCATAGATTGGCAGGTTTCTAAAAAGAATTTAATAGCATATAATTTTTTGACTGAGATATGAGAGGAGATAAAATGGATTTCAAATGGACACATGGAGCACACAAGAGTTTTGAAACATTGAAAAATAAAATTGTTGAATTACCTATGCTTTCTTTACCTAATTTTAATAAGGTTTTTCAAGTTGATTAAGATGCTAGTGGAATTGAATTTGGATTTTTTCCAGTCAAGAATGAAGAATTGTAGCTCTCTTTAGTGAAAATTTGAATGGTGCTAATAAAAGGTATTAAATTTACGATCAAGATTTATATGCTATTGTTCAAGCTTCAAAGAAGTTGACACATTATTTGATGCCTAAAGATTTTGTGCTACACACTAATCATAAAGATTTATAGTATTTGGGAGTCTGAATAAGTTGAATAAGAGACACATGAAGTGGGTAGAGTATTTTCAAAACTTTTCCTTTGTGTTGAAACATAAGAGTGGGTAGTCAAGCAAGGTTATTGATGTTTTGAGTAAGAAAAGGAATTTGCTAACAGAAATGAGAATTGAGGTAATTGGTTTTGATAATTTGAAACATTTGTATGAAACTAATACTAATTTTGCAAAACCTTGGAAATCTTGTAGGAATCAACTGACAAAAGAGAAATATAAGTGAACTAATTATTTCATTCAAGAAGAGATGTTTAAAGGAATTCAATTTTGCATACCTAGATGATCTATGTGGGATAACATCATAAAGGAGAAACATAGTGGAGGACTTGCTGGACAATTTGGGATTGACAAAATGCTAAGGTTATTTTTTGATAGATATTATTGGCCTCAAATTTATAGGGATGTATAGAGGATGGTTAGAAGTTGTAGAATTTGTCAAACAACAGAAGGAACAAGTCAAAATTTGGGATTTTATTCACCATTACTTGTACCAAATAACCCTTGGGAAGATATTAGTAAGGAATTTGTTCTTAGTTTCCTAGAACACTGAGAGGTAATGATTATGTTTTGGTAGTGATTGACATATTTTCAAAAATGGATCATTTCATAATGTGTAAGAAGATATCTGATGTAGTACATGTGGTTGGATTATTATTTAAAGTAGTGAGATTACATAGTTTTCCTAAAACTATTGTTTTAGATAGAGATACTAAGTTTACTAGTTTTTTTTTGGAGAATTCTTTGGAAAAAAATACATATAGAGCTAAATTTTATTTCTACATTTCATCTACAAAAAAATGCACAAACAAAAGTTGTGAATAGAAGTTTAGGTAACTTTTTGAGATGTTTAGTTGGAGATAAGCCTACTAATTGGGATTTGATTTTAGCACAAGTAGAGATTGTGTATAAAAATTATGTAAATACAAGTACCAAGAAGATGACTTTTTAGATTTTCAATGGATTGAATCCGAAAGGGACTATTGAGTTAAGAGATTTGAACATGGAAATGAAAGAGAAGTCCTAGAGTAAGAGAATTTGAACATTTCATGAAGACTCTACATGAGGAAATAAAGAAGAATGTGGAGGATAGTAATCTAGAGTATAAGAAGAAGGAAGATAAAGGAAGATGACATAAATATTTTGAGGTTGATGATGAAGTTATGGTTCATTTGAAGAAGAAGATATTTCTATTTGGTACCTATAGTAAGCTAAAGAAGAAGAAGTTTAGTCCTTATAAAATTGTAAGGAAGTTTAACAATGGAAATGCTTTTGAAGTTGAATTACCAAAAGATGTGGATATTTCACCACTATTCAATATTGTAGACATCTTTCAATATTTTGAATTAGATGAGAAATTAAAAGATAACCTAGATTATCCCAAGAGGAATACTACCAACATTGAGAATATTTTGAATAGAATAGTAAGTAAGAGTACCAGAGGAAAAGACTAGATGGAGTATCTAGTTTAGTGAAAAGATGAACCAGTTAAAAATAGTTCATGGTTAACATAAGTTGAGTTGAATCAATATGATTCAAGTTAGAATATCAAGGTTCCCTAATGTGGACATTCATTCTTTACTTAACTTAGGTGTATGATGCAAGAGCATCTTGGGTCAATGAGAAATCTTGCATCAACCAAAAATATTTCTTTATTTTATGTACCAGTGTTGTTTGTGGAGTAGTCATTATACTATTTGGTTTCAAGTTGAGCATAATTAACATCATGTTGATTACCTATTTTAGATCCTTATCTTATGAGCACATAAGATCATGTTCCATGTACCTTGAGTTATGTACCATTTTCTTTGATCATTGTTTCATGTGATTTCATCTAGCATAGCATTTTATTTCTTTTAGCATAGTTTTATGTGATGACATTATGTCTTGTGTAGTTAGGAGTTGACTCCTTGATCATGTTGGGACTTACCTTTAAGAGTGCATGAATAATTATTGTCCATTGCATGGTTTACACCTCCAAGGCATGACCTATAGTGTAATTAAATTCTTGCGTCATAAACTTGTGGCCTAGTTGGCTATATAAGAACTTGGATTTGATGTAGGAACTAAAGAGAGGGGAGTACCATGAGGTTAGATGATAGAAGATTCATAGAAGAAAGGCTAAAGACTACAAGATTTAAGCTCTAATATTGTAAATTCATTATATGGACACAACCTAGAAGGCCTTATAGTTGGAAATTTTGGTTGCTAGGTGATGGCATATTTTATCATTAGTAAATCTATGAATTCTATTATCTCCTTGTTATAATTCAATGTTTTCTTCTATGTACACTTTTGGCAATCTGTTAGGTGATTAGTTTTGATCTTTGATTGGATCCTCTCCCTACCAGCCTTGCATCACCATCTCATTCTCCTAATTAATTGATTCCAAGTCATTATTTGTGGTGGTATTGAAATTTCTTCTAACTTCATTTTCATTATCCTCCAACTAAACTAGAATCATTGTCCATTTGTACCTTTGGATATCATCTATTGTCAATCTTGAAAATGTTATCTTTCTTACCTCAAAATCATAATTCACATTGGCCCAATAGTCCTCTAAGTATGGGATGTTCAAGTATTTATTCCCATATACTTTCTTGATTGTATTCATGGAATCAAAATTCTTCCTTGACTTAGAATCCTAGCCCATAATATTTAAATTCTATATCTATTGACTCAACTATAGTTGGGGAAGGATGCACTTCCCCATTAAGACTAGATGAGAATTTGACCACTAGCTTGTATTTATTCTTCAAGATTATTTCATAGGATAGATAGGATGTCATGTAGAATGTATTGGACTCCTTTGAACTCTTGGCATCCTTTGGGTTCTTAATTTCCATCAATGACCTCAGGTGATGATCAATATTAACACTAACAATTTTGGACCATACAAACCTTACTTCCCTTGACAAGATCTTATCTACAAAATGGAACAACATCAGTTGAAAAATAATGCTATGTGGTTCTCCCATCACTCTATTTAGCATAGCAATAATATTACCAATATCTTGCTTGAAATCTAATATAGGTAACATGTTCAACTTCAAAATCTTGGGATAGTAACTCCATGCCTAGAGTATATACTCATTGTTCATCTTATTTGAAGATGCATCTACTTGATCATTATAACACTTCTTTGTCTCCTTACTAATATACATTTCTCTCTCTTGAGATGATATGTTGAATGTGTATGTGATAGCCTTTATTAAAAGGACAGTTGTAGGTTTTTCTTCCACCTCATACTCAATTATCTTCTTTTAAGAATTGTAATATTTTACAAACCTAAGGAGTAATTCACTGAATTGCATACTTGGGAGGAAAGTGGCTACATTGACTATTCCATTTGTCACCATCATGCTTTATATTCTTGAATTTGTTTCCTTTTTCATCATTGGCCTCACTTAAACCATATCAAGAGGTCTCATGTTTATATCTCTAATCTTCTTATGTTTGAAAGTGAAAAGAGATTTAGTCTCATCTCCTTGGTATCCTTCTTGATTTGAATTTACCTTGCCTTATTTAAGCTTATAGCCTTTTCTCTAGATATGCTTCCTCTTGCCACAACAAAATGTTACCTTAGCCTTTAGGATCTAAATTTTTTCTTGATTTGAATTCAAACTAACTAGCTAGAATTCTTCTGTCAATGTTCAAGTGACATTTGTTACTTAAGTTTTTATTACATATCAATTACATAATATTCACTTCACTAAACTCCTCTAGTCCTTTGAAACATGAATCCAAATCAAAAATTCACTTAATCAATCCTTATCTACAATTGAGGACCTCAAAATGATAACAATGGATCTCTATTTAAATTTTTCTCCTTTAGTAATATTTTGATTACAAATAAAAAGGTCATGAAACCAACTCACACTATCCTCACTTCTAATCTTCAATCAATTAAGTGTTATTAATGAGGCTCTTTGAATGAAATTTATTACTTAGCTCCATTAAGGCTCCCAATAACTAACCTTGATTAAATTGGAAAATGCTCAATAATTAAAATTCATTACATTCGAGTATCCCCCTCTGAAAAATAAATTAAATCCTCCTTAGAAAGATTTTTTTATTACCTCAAATAGCTTACACACACTTTGAACTAAATTACCACTTAATCCCTACCACACTCTTGCATTGAATCTGAATATCACTCCAATCCTTGTTACTGATTTTGAAAAACAAGTGTACTTGTTCACTATTGTAGATAAAATTTGATTCCCATAGGCAGAGATGTTGTTTTGATTTGCGGTTTAAATGAACTTTGTCACCCTCCCCATTAGGTGATGGGCCATGCTGGAGGGGTGAGACTCCCTATCAAGAAATGACTTGGAATATTTTAATCAATGAACTTTTTGGGACTCAAAATCAAAGCCCCAATTTTGAATACCATTGAAAAATTAAACCCTATAAACGCTTTTTGATGCATGCGTACCCGATTGTCCATTTGAGGCCTAAGATGTGTTTAATGCTTCTAGCACCTTGCATTCAATGTGTCCACTCATCCCATGAAGATAAATTTCCATTCTGAGCCATTCCATGAAGTCTCATTTTGAATAATGTTCAAATGTGAATTCTTGCTCAAGTTTCAAACAGCAATAGGAGGTTGTGTTTGCAATCAAATATCTCGCACCCAGTAATGTTTCATGACTTGCTATTTTGGGAGTATTTAGTGTCCATAGAAAAGATCCTAATTTTTTTTTTTTTTTGAGTCATTTCAAGTATATTTGACTAGGTTTTGAATCCCTCAAAGTTGGTCATTTATTGATGTCATGTTGATGCAATTTGTTTTGAATTCTAGGAAGCCCTATTTGACTTGTCATAACTTTGACCCAATTGACCAATATGAGAAAATTCCTTTTGTATTGAATTTTAGAGGTGAGATACTTTATATGTTTCAATTTTGAGCTTATGAAGAATTTGTTTGATCAAATTTTGAACGTGATTCCAAATGCAATTTGCAACTTTTTACTAGTGTCATAAAGTGCAAATTAGTTAGTACCCATGTTCGTGATGTCATATCTCAAAATTTGTGATAGGTGAAATTGAATGGATTATACCACTATCTTCTCCTCTAAAAATACTTTAAGTGTGCCAATTTTCAAAACTTGACTAATCCATATGCACACTTTCCTAGGTCCATTCCACTTGCAAAAAATGCTTTTCTGACATTGCTTCCAGTTTGTAAATCTGAGTAGCCTACTTTGACCATTTGCCAAATGTGTCCTATTATTTGTCATGAGCCCTACTTGTAGATTTATATTTCCCTCATGATAGTGAACCCATTCCCTAGTTTTTGTCCCCCGAAGTGTCAGTTTACCCAGTTTTCAAAGCCAAATCCATAAGCAATTTATTGCTTTCTGACATGTTTTATTACAAGTAATTCTAAGAGGGCAACTTCAAAATTCAATATCTTCTAACTAAGAATTTTTCATGAGACAAGATTCGACATGGTAGGAGTATGTGGAACACAAAATCATTATGTTCAATTTTAGAGCCTGATTATCTATTTGGGCCAGTTTTTAAAGCTAGCTGATAGGCCCTGTTAGCAAAAAATCACAGTTTGTAGATTAATAATAAAATGAGTTTTTAATGATAGAGCAGTGCTTTATTTTGTTTCTAGTCAGTATCAAGAAATTAATGGATCATTTTTAGACATCAAGTGTTTGAAAAATGAAAAAAAAAAATTAGCCAGATCTGCTTGGAGGCCCAACTGACTTCATCAAGATGATAGTTGGGTTCGAAGATGTTTTATGATTACTATGGTTATTATATTACTTCAATGCAAAACATTTTTTTACTCAAGAGTAAAAGCTAATGTGGTATTACATTTGGTGATAATGAGAAAGCATCATTTAATATAACAGGTGGTCATGGCCAATGTTTTACTTTGCAAAAGTGTTTTCTTGCTAGTCACAAGTTTCTAGTTTGTGAATTAAAGAAGATATTGTGAGAATGAACTACAGTTTTCTTCCCATTTTACTACATTGGCAATAGAGAGGAATAGGTGGTGATTGATCTCTTATATGGCATGATATGCAATGCTTTTAGGAAAGGGCATTTTCATTTCAAGACACAATGTAGGTTGATGGGATTTTGTAGATGGTTTTTAATGTTAGAAAGTTTTAAGAACTTGTCATTTAAATAGCAGGTTATATGTTTTAAGCATGATGAACCATATGGTTGTACAATGAGGCTATCATTTTTTAAAAGTACTCGAGTATTTGGATAAACATTTTTGTTTAAAAAACATGCTAATGTTTGTGATAAATAGACTATCAACATACACAATAAGAAGGTTCTTTCTATTGGAGAATATTTTAATATATAAGGCAGTATTTTCTCCACTCTGTCTATGGTAGGAATGAGTTCTACAAGTGGAATGGCAGGGGAAAAATTGTGACTATCTTCTTCATACACTTCTCAACATTTGGTAATTGAATCTTGCTTCACAAGTAGATTATACAAGCCTTTTCATTGAAGTGTGGGGCAGAGAAAGAAGACATGAGGTAGAAAAATTGGGAAATGACACCAAATGAAATGAATGAGGAAGGGAAGAGAAATAAAAAGTATGAACTTGCAAGTTGAGACTACCTTCATGCTTAGTCGTATCCTTGCACTTTTTAAAGCTTCAACTTCTTCTTTTCCCATTCATGAATACAATAACCACAGGCAACAAGGGAAGACGAGTTGATAAAAAAAAAGGGTAGTGAACAAGATATGTTTAAAATGGACTCCTTCCCTTTTTTGATATACTGAGTAATACCATCCTCAAGACATATATGGAGGTTGCCTTACATATGCAATGGACCAAAATCAACTACTGAATATAGCACACTAGAGACCAATGTCTAATGGAAGCCACATGAGTAGCAGGAATAAGAGGATGGGTTGTGGAATGAACACATTGACCCAATTATCCTGCATTATATGACCAACATACATAAGAGAAGTTGTGTTGGCATTCTAAAAATGAGGAATTGCATAAGGGGAATGCTATAGTTAATGGTATCTACATTTAATGTTAGAATCGTTCCCCACCCCATGTGATTGAGAAGAAATCAACGCATGAGAGTAATTGTGCAAGTGCTAATTAAAAAATATCCTTCATGAGTTACTTGGTAGTTTTAACAAAATGAAATGAAGTGTTGATTTGAGCTTTCTCAGGCATATCCAAAGGACTTGACCTTCTCCTCCTCCACCATCCTAGTCCATAATAAAAAAAGTATCAGAGAACAACATATATGGAAGAAGTGTGCTTCATCTCATAGATTTACTTGGACTAGAAGAGCTCTATTGTTGGTTTTTATGGGTTAATAGCAATCTAATAATGGATATTAATAAGCAATCCATCTACACACTATTTTTTTATTGCAACGCCAAAATTAGTGGAACCATTCCAAAAATGTTGTTCAGTGCTATGAGAGTCTTGCAAGTTCTAGTTTTGAGCCACACAAATGTCTCAGTACTACCTGCATGTGTTGGAAAGTGGAATGAAATAATGGAAGCAAGCACAAGAGCTAAGGGAAAACCATGAAAAGTAATTATCCCACATTTATAAAATGGGAGGCTATTTTGATATTTAAGTACTACAACACATACACTATGTGTTGTCTTAAAAGATAGTGCCTTTTATAAGGCAGAGCTCATTCACTAAGGGGCCCACTATGGATGGCCAGTTGGAGGTGGGGTAAAGAACTTTTGAACGAACATGTCAACCAAGATGCGAACATCATCGCCAATATGGAGGCCTACTGAAGAAGGTTGCCAAATTCTGGTGTTTGCTATGTTGCCACCAAAAAATGGGAGGTTTTGAGGCAAGCGACATGGAAACCTCTTGGAAAACCAAAAATCTAGTGAGACATGTAGACCCAACTGGTAGTTAAAGTCACCATTCAGAAAATGACAAGTGGCAATACATGGCAGCAAGTGGATTGAGTCAGATCTCACCAAGGCATGGGATGGCAACACGTGGAAGATCCAATGATGGTCTCTATATCGCCAAAGGGAAGTTGTTCGATCATTAAGCAAGTGACATGGTGACCTAATTAGCAAGTGACATGCGGTGCTAATGTAGTGAAGCTAAGGTGGACAAGTGACTAGAGTCTGAGGTGGTAAAAGTTGACACATGTCACTTGGTCACTACATCATGATGACATGGCACAAGGCTAACTTAGCATGCGACATGGTGACCCAACCAGCAAGTGACACGTGGAAAACATGCGGTGGCCATGTGGTGAATGTCAAATAGTTGAGTAGGAATAAGCCAATCACAAGATGACATGTGTCAAAAGAATGGTCAAACAACTTTGACCTAGATTTAAAAATGAGGAAAATTTCAAACAGGCTTTAAAATTGATTTTTTAAATGTTTTTCCCCTATAGTGAAGGCTTTAGGAAAGTTTTAATATTTGCAATAATGTTGTCTAAAGAGCTTGATTGGAGCCTAGTTTTCAAAATAAGATTTTGGAAGTTCCAGCTAAGCCCATATAGGAGTATTATATATTGTTGGAATCAAGAGAAGATGAATTTTTTGATTCTAGAGTTATTTTTTTGCATAGGTGGTCACTAGTTCGAGTTATGCAGGGATTTGTCTCAAGTACCCAATTTCCAATTTCATGTAGTTGGGGTAGTTCAAATCCAATTTTTAGTAAAGTGATGAACTAAATAAACATAAAAGGCATCATGAATGCAATTATGGGAAAGTTTTGCCACATCTAAGTTAGTTAAATGAAGATTTTATCAGCATTGTAGATGCTTTTAGATATTTTGTCAAATAGAATGGTTTTCATCATTGAGCAGGAGATATTTCAAGGTTGTTACAAAATAATGATGAGAACTAGATCAAATCCTAGGGCTAGAAAGAAGAAAGATGTTTTGCATCTGCAATAGGAAGTTTCTAAGTGGACACATGTCAAACATAAAGTAGATCTAAGAATTCTTTCCTCTATTTCATTCTCTTTCTTTCTCATTGTAGAGGTTCTAGTTTTTTCACTGTGAGACCATTGTAGGTTGGAAAGAGAAGGGAAAAGTTAGGAATTGGAAATTGAAGTAGAATTGACTCTAGAATTGATGAATTCTAAATGGAAAGATCTCAGATGTGCTAGTTCTAGACCATGAAGCTTGGCTTTGGCTGTGATACCCCCTTCTCATCCCATCAGTTTCTCATTTCAACCATTTTCTCTCTTGTATGACAGCATATGTTTATTGTATATTTTGGTTTATTAGGTACTTTTGTGAGTCAATTTTATGCATTTTCATGTATTATTTCAAGGAAATCAATACAAAGAATATCAGGTGTTGAGTTTCATTTTAGATCTTGTTTCCTTTATCAGTGATTTGCAATATTTTATGATCTTTGAACAAAGAGTCTAAGTCATAGTTGTAGTCCCTTAAGGTTGTATGTTGTATCATTGTTTCTTATAATTCAATGAGCTATGTAAATGCTTCAGGGAAACCAACAGGGCTGCATCTTTATTAAGGAGGATATCAAATAAGAACGAGATTTAGATTGAGCATTGATATCCAATTTACAAGGTAAATTGATAGATCTAGAATCTTGGCATAGGATATGTGTCTTAGATATCCAAAATACATGAGAAAGGTTTGTGAAATTCTCAATGGATGAGGAACTGATCAACTATAGGATCACTAGTTTGTTTTCCATACTTGCTTTTCATCCAGTTTCCGCACCCACATAAAATCAAAGCAAATTCAAATCATCTTTATATTTTATGTTGAAGAGCTAAAATAGAATGCCCTCACTTAGGTTATGAGTTGCATTATATGCATTTAGCTACTGTAGATCTATGTTATTGCATGAGTCAATAGGAGAAATAAGGGGTTTATCTTCTAATTATATATTCAAGAATATGTTTAGCATTGGTACCATATAAATTGAATCTAAGGTCCACCTGCCTAGGTTTTGCAGACCCTAAAGTAGAAGATGGGTCTAGCCTTATAGTTGGCCTAGTGTCTAAATAGTATGTTGAAGATGGGAGTTAGTTGCCCCTAGATATACCTTATTCTCATTGGGGTAATTTGGAACTATCCTTGTTTGAAAACACCAACAAAAATTAAGGCCCATTTGGCTACAAGGATAGGAATACTCTATTGATGTTGTTTTTGTTCTCATCTTTTCAAATCCTCTTCATCAATCAAATTTGAAATCCTCTAGAACACTTATATTTTCTACGTCTTCTTAAGGATTGGCATCATTTGTTCACATTCTAAACAACTCTCAATTTTCTCCCTCATACATCATAGTGTTTCATGCATTATATCTCCCCATTAAGATATTCCTTCTCCTTAGTTACATGAATCTTTCTCAATCTCCCTAATAAATATGTTTAGTTATCTCTCCCCCATTCAAGTAGAGGATTTTTTATATGTAAATATCTCCTGCATTGACATCAATGAAAAAGGCCTCATATGTCAATTCTCTACTCCAAGTCTTCAACCATCTCAAGTGTCCAAAGACACAGTTTAAGACCAATAACTAAGAGTCCTTAATGACTCTACTCATCTTAGATACTCCCCCATACGGGAAGCATCAACATTCAATCCAGTCAACAATAGTGCTTTGTACCACTATGTTGATGTAATCTCTACATAATCTACTCTGAAGTAGGTAGGGGCATAATCCCAAGCATACCTCTCAAGTACACAAATTTATCTTTAGGTAAGGGCTTTGTAAAGATATATGCAATTTGTTCTTTAGAACTAACATACTCCAATTTGATTTCTTTTTATGCAACCTTCTCTCCCAAAACATGATACTTAATTGAAATATGCTTAGTCTTAGAATGATACTTAATAGAAATATACTTACTTGTGTTATCACAATATATAACATTAGGTTCTAAAAACTCAATCCTAATAACCTTCAACATTTGTTTCATTTAAATAACCTGATTATAGTTATTTTCTACTGCAACATACTTTGCCTTAGTTGTACTCTATGAGATATAATCATGTTTCTTACTTAGCCAAGAAACTAATCTTCCTCCAAGAAATAATGTTCCACCATTGGTGTGTTTTTTGTCATCCATACTACTTGTCCAATTCACATCAGTATAAGCACACAAAGGGAAATCACTTGATCTGTCATAACATGTCCGAAACTCAAATGCTCCCTTCAAATATCTAAATATCCTATTTTCTACTACATAATGATACTCCTTAGGATTAGCTTGAAATATAACTATAATCCCAACTACATTTGTTATATCTGGTCTAGTGTGAGTCAAATATTGTAAACCTCCAATCATGGATCTATACTTATTCTATTCAATTATAGGTGTCTCATCTTTGTTAGATAACGTGTGACTAGTTATCATTGGTGTAGCAACAAGCTTACAACTCTCCAATCCAAATCTTTTCAATAGGTCTTTCAAATACTTGGCTTGTGAAATGAAAATGTCATCATATTTCTACACAATCTGCAAACCTAGATAATACTTCATCTCTCCTATCATACTCATTTCAAACTCATTCTTCATTTCTTCAGAAAACTTATCACTTGCTTCATCATTGCCTCCAAATATTATGGTATCAAAAAATATTACTATTATTAGCAAACCATTCTCAATTTCTTTCAAATACAAGTTACTATTTGTCATACCTTTAGCAAATCCAAGCTTTTCCAAATACTTGTCCAACCTTGCATACCAAGTTCTTGGTGCTTGCTTCAGACCATATAGAGCTTTCTTTAATCTACATGCCATCTTTTTCTTCTATTAGAGGGAAACCTTTAGGCTACTTAATGTATACCTCTTCCTTAACTTCTCCATTCAAGAAGGTTGATTTGACATCCATCTAATATACTTTGAACTTCTTATTTGTTGGATATGCTAGGAACATTCTCATTGTTTCCATTCTAGCTACAAGGGCATATGTCTCCTCATAATCTATTCCTTCTTGTTGTGAATATCCTTTGCACACAAGTCTAGCCTTGTTTATTACAACATGTCCTTGCTTGTTCACCTTGTTTCTGAATACCCATTTAGTTCCAGTGACATTCTTTTCTTTAGGTCTAGGGACTAATTTCCATGTGTCATTCTTCATAATCTAATCTAATTATTCCTTCATTTCTTGAATCTAATGATCATCTTTACATACTTCATCTATGCTCTTAGGTTCAACTTGAGAAATTAGACATATTCTTCTTTAACTATTTTTCTTATCATCACTCCTTTGTCTTTGCTTCCAATTATCTACCCTCAAGGGTGATTCTTTGTCAGATTCCTGTTAGAGGTAGGAATTGCTAATTCAACTCTTATTTCTTCTCTTGGTTAGGATTTATGTTCTCCTGTTTGCTCAACATTTTTCACATCATTTTGTAGATCATTGTTAGTCTCAAAGAATACTTCTACATTTTCATGGTTAGCCTTTTGATGAATAATAGTTACCAAATCGCTCTCTTCTATTACTTCATCTTTCTTAACCAATTCAAGCTCATCATCATAGTAATTCAAGAATCTTTACATACTTGCTTTAAATTCTTCATCTTCATCAGAAAGTGAATTCTTTCTAGTTTTTCTTACTCTCTTAGGACATCTGGATGAAAAATGACCAAACTCTTTACATTTCCAACAAACAAAATATTTCATATCTTCTAGCTCTATTTTCATAAGTAGATCAATACCTTCCATGATCTTCTTATATTCTTCAAATATAGATCTATCTTTACTTGTGCGTCTATTGTTTTGTATGCAACAAAAGGATTCTAGATCTAGAAACTTGATGCTTAGTTCTTTACACATTTCTGATGTCTCACCAAGAAGCTCCATCTTCTAGGTGTCAAAATTTCCTCTATCAGAATTAGGAGTATCTTTTCTAAAGTGACTTGCCAATGATCTCCCAAAGTTGTTAAGCTTTCCCTTCAAGGACCTAAAACTCTAATACTTTGTTATAATATATAGTCCACCAATATAACTAAGAGGGGAGGGTGAATCACTTATACAATATTATCACAATTATCAACCCTATTAAGTCTTAACCATATGAGAAATATAATCATATACCACAATAAGATACTGATGAACAATAAAACTAGATATTTTAACTAGGGAAACCCTTGATTAGAGGGAAAACCCTGGTGGGGATGGTACCCACAAGATGATATATTAATATAAATATTCTTTTTTAGAGGATGGACCTTGTTAGGAGTCTATGAAATACATTCAATACATATCAGTCCCTATTAGGAGATTTTTAATCCCTGTTAGGAGATTCCAACCTTGTTAAGAGTTGTGCCAACCCTATTAATAGTTGTAGAAGGCTGATGGACCCACTATTTAAACAACTTCAAGGGCAAGACCAATAAACCCACTTTCCAAAAGATTTATATATTACTCCTTGCAGAATAATAGAATTGAATTGTACTGCTCCTTCCTCTTTCTTTGTCCTATCAACCAAAATTTTGTTCCTTCTGATCATGAACTTTGCATCCAATAATCCATTAGATCACTTACTTGCATTTATCAAATACTCTTCTCTTGTTCACACTTTCTTTCACACTTTGCATCATACTTACACAATTTACAATAAAGGAAAATACTTTCCTTTATACCAAGTCTTTAAAAAAATTCCTTGAGTCAGCCTTGAGGCTTTCCCAATTAATTAGAATAGGACCATAATAAGATAATTAATTACAATCATGATAGCACTATCACCTCACAATCTCTACAACTCTTCACATGTGCAATTTCAAGGCTTGTACAATTACAAACATCATCATTAGACTGCCTTCTTCCACTATTTAACTTTGTGTGTCCAGATTATATCTCTGTTAGAAGATATAATGAAATCATCAAAAACTACTTCTCAACTGCTCTGATTCTGCACTACTATTGGTAAATCACTTACAACTTCTACATGTATTCAAATTAAGTTATGTGCATTTAACCTTATCATCAGGACATAGTGTGGAACATTTCCTTAACTGCGCATCACCTGACAATCAAAACTTTGTCCATACGACCATGATCTAAGTTTTTTATTATGCCAGTCTTTACAGAATTACTACTCTGTTGACATTAATGACAAACACAATCATGAATGCAACATGTCAATACTACTACATTCTCTCCAATGCTAAGGATACTCCCCCAAAGGAATACCATCAACATTTATCCTAACATCATTTTTGTCCACTTGAATGATATTTTGACAACTTTTTACAGTTAATAATGTTGGCTTTTTTTTAATCAAATGCAAATCTCTAAAATGGGGGAGGAGAACAATACATCTAAAAGAAATGGAATAAATAAGAAAATATTGGAAATCTAAGATAAACAATAGTATAATCTTACATTCATGTAATAGATTATGGTTTTTTATTAATAGCTGAAATAAGATTCACATACATAACATTGTTGATCAACATAAATATCCAATCATGTTAGACTATTCTCCTCACAATATAACATGTTCCAAACTAAAATTTACATATCAAGAAATGCATGTAAACTCAAATAAATATAACTAGTCTGATAAAATTGTTCAGAAAATTTAACAAAAAAATAAATTCATATCATTTCATCTTTTAAAGAAACAAATTTCCAAGTTTCTCATGATCATCTCCTCACTCATTCCTTCTATATTCATATTTGAGAAAGAAATAGTAATTCAAGAAGAAACAAAAAATATACAATCTACACATAGATAACATTGAAAAAATAAAATGACTTGTGAGAGAAATACGAAAGCATGCTAAGACCTTAATCAGATATGTGGGAGCAAATCTACATAGATTTACTTGTAGACGACGTAATTGGAAGCATATAGACAATGGATTTTCCAAATATAGTCTTGGTGAATCATTCAAGAAAAGGTGTTTCCAAAAACATCTAAAAGACACAAAGAAAGCACATTTGATTCTTGTACATATTTCCACAAGAAAAGCAGGGCAAAACATTGTCTATTAATTATGTTTGCACAATTATAGCTATAATAGCTTTCTCAAATAGACACTACCCTCTCAAAAAGACATGTGAAATATAAAAATGACATAAAATATAAATAGGTATCAAAAAGAAATTACAATATCATATACAGAAAAACAATTCAATAGATATATATGACATTGTCCTTCAGCTTCAAAGAGTTTTCTTCAAAAAATGAAACTAAAATAACTAGATTTAGCATAAATGATGTTGTTGTCACAAAAGCTTGCAACCTTTACTAAATTTTTTACCTAAAGGCAACCTTGTGAAACATGGAAACAATCTCCAAACTATGGGACTTGAACTGTGAGATTGAGTCTCTAGAGAAGGTTGGCTTCCTTACTATTAGGGTGCATCTAACTACTCTTTGAGAGGAAAAGGGAGAAGGAATGCATGAAATAAAATTACCTAATCTGATCTAAAAGGGGGTAATACACCAAAATAGCTTGTTTAGTCACATCTCTACCTAACATTGCATTATTCATCAATATAACCTCAAAATAAATTGATTCAACCTTTATCTTAATCCAACAGTTACATATAGATTAGAAACCAAATAAATTTCACAAGGAAGGAACTTCACTCCATAAAATTCAAAGGCAAGAGTAGATATTGTTATGCAGATTGAAGAATGAAAACAAAAAACCTACAGAGGCAAGAATATTTTGCACTAATATTGATTGGAGAATGAAGTAAAACAAAGGAATACATTCATTATAGATAAAAGGAAATTACAGTATCGGAGTGTAGAATACCACTGATATAGAATCAAAGAAAGAGTGATCAATCCTAAGAAGGGTTACAAATTCTAATTTTACAGTGCAAGCACAACTCAAATAGCTTCTACTTGAGGCAAAACACAAAAACTACATTTAAGGTTGTAGAGAACAATCACCACAAATTTGGGAGAGATATAATCATGGTACACATTTGAATATAAGAAAATCATATTATTCACCAAACAAAACCTTGAGAAGATAGAAATGGTGACCATTATCATTTTGACTGGGTAGATGGATAACTAGGTGATGATGGAGTGTCCCTTACATTAAAGTGGCAAGGAGAATGATGAAAGTGGTTGCATGTGATTAAATAGATGGATCTATCATTAAAGATTTTTTTTCTTCATTCTAAACATGCCAAATCAGTTAAATCAGCAAGTAAACTAGATTTGACTGCCAAATCCTACCATGTGGCTCATTACCATTTGAATATTTGGCCACCCTATCTAGCTTTCTAACTTTATGTTGACTTGTTGATTGTTTACATAGCAACCTCACCACCTTTTTCTTTGAGTTTTCCAACTATTCCATATTGGCTTTTCAACCTGGGCCTGTGAGGACACATATCAACCTATCATTATGTCACTATGAAAATTGAGTGTACAATTTTTCATAGTGACAAAGTGACGACCCTCGATCTATTTTCAATATGACAATGGAGGAAATATAACATCTTATGAACCATGATGGGCCCATTGAGAAACATGTTTCATCATCACTATCTCACTATATATTTTCAGTATACATTTTTTCATAGCGACATTCATTGATCCTTGAAGATCAAATGGCCAAGGGAGAACCACAGTTTACCATCCTTGTTAGTACTTCTGACCAATCAAGTATTGCCACATCATTAGATTTTCTTTGACTCCTTCATTACTACATGACTTAAGCTTCAATCTAGCCCCACTTTTCCATGCATCAGATTATCTCTTTGTCACTATGGATAAGGACCTCACATCTTTGGGTAGTGATATAACAATAGATGCACATTGGCCTTTAATCTGACAAGCTTGAAGATGCATCGATCTTTGTCAATACCTTGACCAATCAAAACTTTTCCCTATGCCAACCCACTTTGTAACCCTTCACTTGTAGCCCACTACTAAAATAGGTCTGACACATCCATGTGTTGCATTGTCGCTATCTCGCTATGAAAAATTCACGTACATTTTTTCATAGCAACAAAGAGACAATCGTCAATCATCTCCAAATCAATGATGGATAAGGGAACTTCAATAAAATGGCCCACTTCAAAAGGTAATGAATAAAATTTTGATATTTGTTACCTTGTCTAACAACTCCACCAACTGCAAAGAAGAAAGGCCCACCTAGGATATGTGTGTAGTGCCTCTCCCATTTGACTTTTGTAAGGTGTCCTAACAGATGCAACCTTGTTGATCTTTTGTTGTGATGGATCATGATTGTGACCATGAGTGGTCTACACCATTGAGGTGTTTGGATTTATGTTTCTATATCAGTTGCTTTGATTATGCTTTTGATTGATCTATGAGATTATGATTTATGGTTCACTAAGGTTTGTGCCAGTGCTTACCAGGATCGATGTGGTATCATGAGGTTGTTCTGTGATTACCCTGAGATGTGTGCAGAGATTTCACTATGTACTATTACCATGTTGCACTAGACAAGGTTCATGTAGTAGTGGATAGTCATGTTTATGATTGTGTTCACTTATGTGTTTTAACTACCTTTTTGTTGTTCTTTAAAAAATCATTATTAAATGCTTAAGTAATTAGAAATGGATTTTTCATGTTGGATTATTTGGTTGTCTGTTGCAAACATTTACCTTGTTATATTTTGATCTGAGAGTTATGTGTTACTTATGTGATGTTTTACATTTGAGAGGACCTGAGGGTCAGATGTTATACCTTGATTTCAGTATCATAGATTTTAGACTGCTATGTTGTTTAGTTGATCATATTGCATGATAATGCTATTTTGAGATGATAGTGTGTTTTATGATGATATCTGGTTATCTAGTATTTGGACATACCTCTGATTATGTTAGGTGATGGATTTAATGTTATGGTTATTTACTTCATTGCTACATTGTTATGCTTTATGCAAATGTGAGTGATGTAAATAGTTTATTTTAATATAATTAAATAAATGGTTAAATTAGGTGATTTAATCCATTTATTGCTTCAGCTATGTTCTTATATGCAATTGCACTTGATCATGTTGTTTAGTGTGTAGGATTTATATCCTTGGCAATGGCACATGGAGTTAGTGATTCAGCAATTCATATTTTACTAATGTCATCCTTGTATAGTTAACGTATCCTTATTTTAATTATTTTATTAAACCTTTTGATGATTATTAAATCCGAACTCATTTGCATTATGTGATTAGACTAATAAGTGTGTCAGTGCATTTAGAGGTTTCCATTGTCACAAAAGTTGTTAAGGAAATTCATATGTTTTTGAGTTTTCAGGCTTTTTAATTGATTTATTTTAATTTTTGGTAGCTTTTCCATAGATGAATTCCTAATTATAGGAATAGCCTATTTTCATTTGGGTTAATTCGGGTTTTAACTAGGTTGGCTGGTTATTGGTCTTAATTGATTATTCACTCGAAAAGTTAATAAATATCCAAAAAGGAATTTAATTCCTCACTTATCACTTTTGAATTAGAAAGTATGAGAGTATAAACCCAAAATCCTCTTCATGAGGATTTACTATTTTGTTCATTGTGGGAGCAATGGGTGTGGGATAGTCGTGAGGTTGAGCTCATTGGATCCAGCTTGGGAAAACCTTGGATTGCCGCAATTTTCAGCTACTTCTGTGGGCTATCTATTTTATGGTTCAGATTCCCATTTTTCCCTTTTGGCTGTGAGGTAGGGCTTTCCTATTTTATTGTTTTTTCTTTGTTTCTACTTCTATTTTTGGTAGCCATTTGTTTGGAGGCTAAGAACTAGTGATCCCCTTCGTTTTCGTATGCTAGTTCTACTTAGTTGGGTCGGTATGAACATTTCCCTATTTTTTCGAGATGATGGTTTGGAGTTTTATGCTATTATGTTAGCCATTTTTGCATATGATGTCTAAACTTGATTATTTTTTGATTTTTGGGGTTTTGTACCCAAAGGCCAAATGGGTTTTAATTTTAAAATTTTACAAAATTTTGGAGTTTTTACCTCATTTTGCATGCCACCCTATTTTCTCAAGTTTTCTTGGCACAATGTGGGTCATGGACCTTGATGATCCATTTGGATATCATTCAGACCACTATTGCACTTTTATGTTGCATTGGGATGTGTTTCACATTCGTACTCCCAACTTTGTGTTCAGTTGAGTAATTTTATACCTAATTTTATGGTTTCTTTTGGACCTTTGTTTTTGTTTCATGGACACTAAGATTTTTGTATAATCCACACTCCCAGACTAAAGCCAATTGACTGAGTTCATGATTTTTTTGGTCTTGCTACATCATTGGTATTTGTGTAGAATCCATACTCTCAAATTGAGGCTAGTTGAGTGATTTCATGATGTATGGTTTTATTGGCTTTGGGATTCATGTAGAATCCATCCTTCCCTTGTTACTTTCAATTAGGTGTTATCTTTTGCATTGTGTTCTCATCTTGTCCTTATGTTTTGATATTTGTGATGGTGGTGCACCACACACAAGTACATGCACATACATTTTTTAGGTGACTTGCAAGGCCCGATCTTTCATGGTACTTCCAAAAGTTATGATCACTGGGGTTGGGGTGGGAGTATGCATGCCTATGGGCACTTGTCATAGGATGAGCATGGGTAGGGTAGGGTAGCATATGGAGGGGGCTTCTATCTCGCAACCTAGTGACCTTAGTCCCATAGGGTTGGTAGAGGAAGTTTTAATCAAGTGATAATTAAAGAAAATGTGTGACTAGTAATAAAACTTAAGATAATAAAATGTATGTGCCAAGCTTTTCTGTTGAGGGATGTTGTATCTGCACGATCTGAGCTTGGGCTTGTCGATTCCAAGTGACTCTCCATGATGTCAACCCCTACTTAGTAGCCTATTGAGTGTTTGACCAGGACCTGTACTCCTTGCATTGTCTTAGGTTCTTGGTTTCAGCCATCATACTGTCTGGTGTGAATGTTAGCCATGGATGATTGTTTTGTGTGTGTTTATGGTTGGATCATTATCTCCATTAGCATGGTGGGTGTGGACCTATGGGTGCCACATAGTTGGGAGGCATAGCTACCTCTGCCACTGCTAGGGACTAGTGTATAGAGATAGTCTCATATCCTAGTGTGGCCATTGTTGGATGTTTTCACTTGATGCTTCAGGTTTCGAAGTATGCTTTCTTGTGATTTATGCTTTCATTGGAATGTTTGGATATCATGTTTAGCTGATATTTTTTTTTTTTTATGCATTCCCATATTATGATGTTTAGCATATGCCTAAATGATGTGAATTGTTGTATTGGATTATCTATTGCTTATTGGTTAGCATGTTAGATTTCATTATTATGATGATTAGCATGTGATAGGTGATGTTATCTACTTGCAAGTTTATCTTCTATTGTACTACTAGCATGTTATATTTTCTTATGCTTTTGGTTATTAGCACATTTATTAGTGATGTCCCTATTACGACAGTATCAACAATTTGATCAGTGGCTTGGGATGTTACGTGTAGGGGATGGCTAGGGCCCATGATGGTCTTATGATGCTATTAACGGTTGGGAGGAACTGTGTACTTAGTTTGGTTGTTCAATTATTGTGATGTTATTTTTCACCATTGCGATGTTGATTATGTTCACTGCGATGTTGTTTTTAGTACGTTCTATTATTTCTATGTTTTAGATGGATAGATGTTCCTCCTTCTTGATTCCTTGGCATATTGTTGATTAGGATCTCGAGTGTTTTCTCCTCGATCTATGTGGATCTGGTACTCCCCGGTGTGGAGGTTCTGAACTCAAATTTTCTCTATTTTTTCCCTTTTTGTGTTTTCCTTAAGTTATTTTGTGTTTCTATGGCCGATATTTTATCAGCATGGTGTGACACAAAAATGTATCACATGCCCATTGAAACTATGTCATGTGTATGTTGATTCTATCGCACACCTCTTGGAGAAATATCGTGCGATACTAGAAAGTATCGCAACTCCTTGTGAGAAATGTTGTACGACACCCTGAAAGTGTCGCACACCTTTGGGAGAAGTATTGCCCAGTCCCTAAAAGTGTTGCCCTCCTTCTTTAGAAATGTTGCATGATGTTTTTTTATGTTGTATTAAAGTATCGCCTAGTTTTTGTAAAAACCTATGCGGGCAGGCAGTGCACACTTTTTGATCTAGTTCAAACTTTTTGAGTTGATTTGCATACCCTCTTCAGTGTTCTTCAACCCTATGGTGTTTCTTTTTTATTTTTATTGTGTGTGTTTTAGTAGTCTATCTCTTGGGGTTTAAAATATATCATTTAAGTATAAGTTGATGTAATACATCAACTTATACTTTAGATATATTTCAATATATGTGACAAATTTTTTGAGATAGGTTTCAAACATCTTGGAGTTGAGATAAAGATTCTAGGAAATTTCAAGGCTTCAGAAATCTAGACTTAGCCAATCTTCAGGGCTTCAGGATTTTAGACTTAGCCAAAATTTAGGATTCTGCATTCTACCCTAGCTTGGTGTTTTTTTGGTGTGTGGTTGTTTCTTTGAGCCCTCATTTTGTACGTGGTTGTTGTTGGCTTTTGTTTGCTTGTGTCAGTTTGGTAGTGGCATTCAAAGATCTGTTGGTTGCCGAGATTATGGTGAAGTCTTCTATTGTGATCTTTGTGATCCCTGTATGATGTTTTCATGTACAATCATACTTGTAAAAAAAAAATATCTTAGCTTTTTTTGAATCCTTGTTCCAAGGATCTCCGAGCGGGGCATTACAATGTGGCACACTGTTGCTATGTCACTATGACATTTGGTCATACATTTTACTATAGCAATATAATGACAACTATAGATCCATCCAGAGATCTATGGCCTATATGAAATTGCATAACTTACATTCATTAGAAGTTGAAGAGAGGCCCACCATGGCACGCAATGTGTTGTTGTTATGTCACTATGACTTTTGGTTGTACATTTTTTCATAGTGACAAAGTGACATGTAGATCTATCTTCAATCTAATGGTCCATATTATTTTTTTACTGATTAATGTGCATGACTCAAAGCAAGAGGCCCCACCTAGATGCATGTTACATTGTCATTATGTCACTATGGAAATTTGACATACAATTTCCTATAGCAATGCTCGTTAATCTCTTTTCATCAGATGGTTGAGAAGATGCGAGCCCACCAAGATAATTATAACATGAAGCAACCCAAAGACCTAGGATATAAAATGTAACCCAAGATTTAAATATGTATCTTTTATCATTTGATCATTTGAATATTTGAAAATATGACCATTGGCTATGCTTGACAAGAAAAATTCAAAATTTTGGTGGGAGGGAAAATATGGCGAACAATTATGGTGACTCAAAGGGGATGCTTGCCTACTAAGCATATGATTAGTGACCTTAAGCATCCATTGGGCTATGAAGTCGTAAAATGAAACCTATACTTTGTGAAACCCTAACTCTACCTCTATCTTCTCTACAACTACAAAATTTTCAAAAACTTTCTATCCCCATAGGGAAAAGAATGTGCTCGTGTACTTCTTAGAAAATAGGAAACTAAAAGAAAACCTACTCTACTAAGTACTAAAATATACAAAGAAAATAAATCAAACAAAACCATTGACTGGCTTGCTAAAGTAACTTCCCTTTTTTTTTACTTTGGAATGCTTGGCATGTTCAAGCATCATCCTTCCACTAGAACCTAACACCTAAGGTGGCTTGCCCTTGTATCCATATCTCTCACCTTGATGAAGAAAATCATCCTTCATATTCTAGAAGACAAAAATATCCTCATCAATCTCTCGAGAGAATCATATTCCTTCTAGTTTCTTTGTCTCCTCCTGTTGCTTAAAGAACTCAGCTAGTGCTAACTTGGGTGGGACCTCTTCATTTTTGGCTTGGATTAGATTTGGAATGACAATATCTTGTTCATGTATAAAATAGACCCCTAGTTTAGGTTCCTCTATGTGCCTAAAAGGATTCAAGTGGTGCTCCTCCCTATCAAAGATAGTACAATTTATGTCTGCAGGGTCAACCATGTAGGGCTCAACATGCTTGGTATTGAATGCTCTACCATGATGAAGGTTTTATTGCCATTCCTAGTTCTGTGGAACATTTGGGACCAATCAAAAGCAAAATTCCCACCACTAATTTTATTAGTGAAATCTCTAGGTAAGCTAATGATAGAGTGTGCAAGGAGATCCATAAATTATATATCCTACAACATAGTGTAGCCAAGACATGTACGTAGGGTCAAATCTAAATCTTTAAATACTCCTATCACTCTACAACTACTTCCATCCAATTGAGTAATCTCATTAGTCATAGCTCATATTTTATGTCTGATTGATCAACAATCATCTTAAGATCACTAAGGTACAAGTACTAGAGTCTATCATGCAATTATGAACTATCATATCTCCTATGACTAAAGAGATATAAAAGGGAGGTGGAATCATTTTCTTACCTTGATTCTCTTCCTTGTAGGGTTGTGTATGGGTGGCTGAATTTGAAGATTCACCCTATGTTGATATAGAAGTAGCCTTAGGCTCTTCTTTCATCTTGCAACTCTGTCCTCTATTCTTATTTTGAGCTGATGTAGCTGCCCCATTTTCTATCCCTAGCTCCATGACATGCATGGTTGTAGTACTATTGTTCTTCTAAGCTCTATTATCAAAACCTTCGTTACCAAAGATGGCATAAGAAGCATTCACTTGCATTTGAGCTTGATATCCAGCATTGGAGTGATTTGCATCTATTTGTTGTCCTGAGATTGTTGGTGCCTCTTTTATAGTCAAAGCCTAAAAAGATGTATCTTGATCATTAGATTGACAACCACATGTGTTTCCATGTTTTTCTTGAGAAAGGTTGTTCTGATAAAAAAAAATTCATGACTAATTTGGGGCTACATAAGGTACACCATTGAAAGACTTATTTTGGGCCCATGGCACTTGTCCTTGATGTGTTGGCCTATATGACTACAAGGGCTGGGGGGACCTAAAAATCTAGGATTGTTCTCCTTTGAAGGTTGTAACCTCATTTCCAAGGGTTTGGAGTAATGATTTTTGTTGACTCATAGCCTTCTTGATAGTTTTTGTTTCTAACCTTTAGTCCTAGAACCTCTTTCCCATGTCATAACTATGATCTTGAAGCCTTTTATCTATATTTTGCATCAACATCTACATCATGACCTCAATCTTATTTTTTTCATTTGAGGATGTAGAAGCTATTGGAGGTGTGGCCAGAGGTTGGCATGTAGATGTGGTAGGCATAGGGACCACTGTAGGCTGATGATTGGGTATATCAGGAAAGTTAGGCATTGGAGGCCTTCAAGCTGACTTTCCTCAGATCCGGATATTCTTTGCCTTTATGGAAACTTCATAAGCATCAGGTAAAGTGTCTCCTCCCATGGTTTTCATTGTGGTAGCAATATCACTATTGAATACTCTAAGGTAATGTAAGAAAGTAGTACCAAGGGTAGGTTTTACTGCAGTGGGTATTTTATCTCATGTCTTTTGAAATCTATAATTAAAATTAGTCATATACTCATGGGAGGATCTCTTGATAGTTTTCAGCTACTCCAAAAGTGATAAATGATCACTCTTGTCCTCAAATTTCTTACAAAGCCTTGCTCCTAACCCATTTCAATCATTAATAGAGTTATGAGGCAGTCCTCTATACCACTATAAGGTTTTCCCTTTAAAAGATGAAGCTAAGAGTCTAACAACAATGTCATCTTCTATAATACCATGTATATTACAAACAAATGAGACTTCTGGAATATGTTCTATAGGGGAGATGAAAGTTTCACTTGTGAAATCAGATATACTTTTAAGTGTTGACACTAGAATATCATCTCTTTGAGCCAATAGGAGAGTACTCCCACTATTAAAGGTGGAAAGTACATGTGCTATAGTTTGGGCCATGTGGAATAATGACCTATTCAAATGGAAAGATGGTACCCTAGGCTATAATCTATCGATAGGATGAGTGGAAAGAGATCTTGCAAGTGTATGACTTACTATTGCACTCTTAACTAGTGATAGAGATAATATATTTCTCTTTCTTTTGGGATTTGAAAATGAAAGCTTAGTTTATTGAAAGTTACTTCTAGAAGATGTCCTTGTATAATCTTTGGGCATGAATCATAGCAACTTGGTCTAAAACTAGATGTATTACTAGAGTAGAGTCTCAAACTACCTTGAAAATGAGCCTCTTGAAGATGTGAAAAATGTTGAGAGAAGCACTATCTTCTCAACATATATTTGAAGTCCTTGTCTTCTTTCCACTAGTGAACTAGTAGACTTAGAATTCTTGAATTTTAGTCCCATTAGGTGTGCCAAAAAATTTTGTCAAAAAAGCTTGCACCCTTGCCTAAAGTTTTCACCTAAAGGCAACCTTGTGAAACATGAAAACAATCTCCAAGATGTGGGACTTGAACTATGAGATTGAGTCTCTAGAGAAGGTTGTCTTCTTTATTATCAAGGTGCACCTAACTACTCTTTGAGAGGAAAAGGGAGAAGGAATGCATGAAAGAAAATTACCTAATCTAATCTAAAAGGGGGTGATACACCAAAATAGCTTGTTTAGTCACATCTCTACCTAACGATGCACTATTCATCAATATAACCTCAAAATACACTGATTTAACCTGTATCTTAATCTAATAGTTATATATAGATTAGGAACCAAATGAAATGTCACAAGGAAGGAACTTCATTCTATAACATTCAAAGGCAAGATTAGATACTATTATGCATATTGAAGAATGAAAACAAAACAGCAATAGAGGCAAGAAGATTTTGCACTAATATTGATGGGAGAATGAGGTAAAGCAGAGGATTACATTCATTATAGAAAAAAGGAAATTATAGTAACAAAGTGTAGAATACCATTTATATAGAATTAAAGAAAGAATGATCGACCCTAAGAAGGGTTGCAAAATCTAGTTTTATAGTACAAGAATAACTCAAATAGCTTCTACCCTAAGGTAAAGCACAACAACTACATTTAAAGTTTCACAAAATAATCACCACAAATCTAGGAGAGATCTAATCATGGTACACATACAGATGTAGGAAAACCATATTATTCACCAAAGAAAACCTTGAGAAGATAGAAATGGTGGCCTTTATCATTCTGATTGAGTAGATGGATAACTAGATGGTGATAGAGTGTCCCTTACATTAAAGTAGCATGGAGAATGATTAAAGTGGTTATAGGTGATTAAAAAGATTGATCTATCATTAAAGAGTTATTTCCTTCATCCTCGAGAAGCCAAATTAGATAAATTAGCAAGTCATCTGGATTTGACCGCCTAATCCTACCATGTGGCCCAATGTCATTTGAATATTCTACCACCTTGTCTAGCTTTCTAATTTTATATTGACATGTTGACTATTTACATGGCATGACTTTGCCACTTTTTTCTTCGAGTTTGACTACTATTTCCTACTAACTTTTCAAGCCAAGCCTGCAATGACACATGTCAACCTGTCGTTATTTCAATATAAAAATTGAGTGTACAATTTTCCATAGCGATAAATCAATGACCCTTGATTTATTTTCAATTTGACGATGGAGGAAATATAACATCTTATGAACCCCAATGGGCTCATCGAGACACGTGTTGCATTTTTTCTATCTCACTATATATTTTCATCATAATTTTTTTCATAGCAACATGCATTAATCCTGGAATATAAGCTGACCAAGGGAAAACCATAGTTTACCATACTTGTCAGTACTTTTGACCAATCAAGTATTGCCACATCATCATATTTTCTCTAAATCATTCATTAATGTGTGACTTAAGCTTCAATCTAGCTCTATTTGTCCATGTGTCAGATTGTCACTTTGCCACTATAGATAATGACCTTACATCTTTGGTTAGCAACATAATGACAATCATACATCTACCTTTAATCTAATGGGCCTAAAGATACATCAACCTTTGTTAGTACCTCAACCAATCAAAACTTTTCCCTACACCAACCCATTCTAACTCCCCTTCACTTGTAGCCCACAACTAAAACAATTCCCACACATCCACATGTCGCATTATTGCTATACGTCTTTTTCCATAGTGATAAAGCGACAATCATCGATCATCTCCAAATCAACGATGGATAAGGGGAAATCAAGAAATTGGCCCGCTTCAAAAGGTAACAAATAAAACTTGTATAGTTGTTACCTCATCTAACAACTCCACCAGCCACAAAGAAGAAAGGCCCACCTAGGATATGTCTCACATTGTCATTATGTCACTATGAAATTTGGTCGTACATTTTCCTATAGTGATATAATGATAGTCATAGATCCATCTAGAGATCTATGACCCATATGAAACTACATAACTTGCATTCATTAGAAGTTGAAGAGAGGCCCACCATGACATGCGACATGTTGTCATTATGTTGCTATGACTTTTGATCGTACATTTTTTCATATCAACAAAGCAATAGCACATAGATCTATCTTCAATTTGAGAATCCACATGGTTTTTTTACTAATTATTGTGCATGAGTCAAAGCAAGTGGCCCCACCCAGATGCATGTCACATTGTCCTTATGTCACTATGGAAATTTGATGTACAATTTTCTATACTCATTGATCTCTTTTCATCATATGGTTGAGATGATGTGGGCCCACCAAAATAATTATAAAGTGAAGCAACCTGAAGACCTAGGATATAAAATATAACCCAAGGTTTAAATATGTATCTTTTATCATTTAAATATTTGAAAATATGACTATTGGCTATATTTGGCAAGAAAAATTCAAAATTTTGGTTGGAGGACAAATATGGCTAACAGTTGCTTTCAATAAAAACATTATAATCCTCCAAACTTATAACTAACATAGTCTTCCTCTCCTCTACATCCATCTCTAAGAACTAAATAGCTCTTGTTGGTTCATGCATAAAATAATCACATGCCACATTCATAGTCTCCCAACTAAGTCCAAGGATGGCTTTCAAGGAAGCTAACATATTTGCAACATCTTTCTTAGTATCCTCTTTATCAACATTGATAGTTTACATCCAAAGAAGTGGATACTTTTAGATATTACATCCAAAGAAGTGGTCATGCTTCCATTCCTCCTCTTTGGCCTCCTTATCGATGGGGTAGAAGGATTGCTTCTAGTGGATGCAATGGACTAATTTGACAAAAGGGAATATTTATCTAAATTAGCACCAATGCTCACATGCATATTAAAATCATCATCATCATCATCTAGATCAACACTCTCATCAAAAAGGTTACCATCTTTAGTATCTTGCATTGTTGCAGTGATATTTCCTTCAGCAATGTCATTCCCCACAATGGTTGTTAGCTCATTAAAATAGTAGAATGCTTGTCTCTTGTACACTTTTGCAGTCCTAAATTCTTTTCTTTGCATGTTGGCATAAATAAATAATTAGACATTTGTGTGATATTATAATAGATATAAACTTTGAAGAGTACATTACCTTCAAAATTTCATCCCATACATTGTCCTTTGCATCCATGCATTGAGTTCTCTCATTCTAAGAAAATCCACTTGTATTTTGCAACTCTTTCATTATTCTATACCTACTCATCCAGGTTTTCAACTTGTTTTTGAAATTTTCTCATCCAAGATTCAACTTGAAGTCTTTGTTAAATCTCTTCTCTATTGTTGTCCATACTTCTTTCCAAAAACCTCCTTCTACTTTTATTCCTAGACTAACTTGCTCAATGAGAAAATCTAGGATTTTTTGTTCCATCTTTCTAGTCCATACCACATTCTAAATTTTGGAAGTAGAAATAGGGTAGCAAGAGGGATAACAACAGGGGTAGCAATAGGGGTAGAAATTTGGGTAGCATTTTTACCTCTGGGATAAGCATTTGTTAAACTACTGCAAAATGTCCAATTAAATAATGCACAGTCAACAAAAGTGTAAACTACATATTGTTGGCATAAGAGAACTTCTTAAGAACTCAATCGATACTGACACAAAATAATTTCTTAACTAAAGTTAGACTACTGAAAATTCAAAAAATAATGACAATAGTCACCAAAGGAAAATAATTAATGCATATCAAGTTAATGACACTTTTAGCAATGATTTCTGCTCATGATGAGATTCATAACATACTATCAGTTGTTCTATTTGATAATGTGATGAGATATCATACTCTCTATTCTATTCAAACCTAATAGACAATAAATTTCTAATATTGTACATATTAATTTCATGTGTTATGTATTGTATTTTACATGAAATTTATCTTTTTAATCAATTTAAGCACCTTCTAAGATACTGAGCTTTCCTAATTTTTACGTACTTAGTTCACAGTGAAATTCAACAAGAATTTTATGATACTACAATAAAGTGGAGGTAAATTGACAAGTAGGTTATTGCTAGGAAAGTTTTTCCTGAGCCTTACATATTTTATTGATCTCTAAGCATGTCCCCCAGACTATCACAAAACTAATTCAAAGTTCTCTAAAAAATGTTGTAAATCATTATCTGATAATCATATGGCTGATAATCATTCCCATTGATGTTTATAGCAATAAATATTCCCCAAAACTACTAGAGCATATGCCTAATAATTATACATTCATCACATGCATTAAATAAGTAAACTAAAATAACATGTAAAGCATATGCATCTAAATCATATAACCATGTAAGCATTTACACACATAACACCATATATGATTACCTAGAAACCCTCCAAGTGAGAAGGTAAAATTGGGGTGGGGATGACATCCACAAATCTTCACTACTATAGTAATAATGTGTATCCAATGAAGGTTACAATGTTTTGACCATGAAACATGATCTACCCTATGAAAGGTCTACCCTATTGAAGACTAACAAACACTATTAGGTCTCACCCTGTTAGAGGATTTCAACACCCTATTAGAAGTGTGTCTTGTTAGAGGACTTCAACTTACAACTAAGTAAGCACCCTGTTAAATGATTTCATATAGCATGTTATGACTCCTCTGTTAAGAGATTTAACTGAAATTAGATATTAAAATGTCTCAGCATAGATCCTATGATTGGCACTTGCTTTATTGATAACAGATCACCTCTAAACAATGTCTTCTTGATCCTACACAATCAAATGTCTCAATTTTGTATCATTTTCTATATCCATTGTTCTTCTCTAACTTATTCTACAATTCACTCTTTCTTCATAGCTTCTAGGTCACCTTGAATTCTTTTCTTTCTCATGTAAACTATCATTTTCACACCTTCAATTCCTTACACACCTGATTAATAGTTTAGGTTTTTAATCCTCCTTAAGAAGACTTAGGTGGCTTAGGGTTAGCTATGAATCTATGGATGAGATTCACCCATTTTGTCGCTTAATCCTTCCCATTTTATGATTGGCTACATGTAATTACATAGGGAATCCAAATAGAGATTTGTCCTTATCTTCAAAATATCAAAATATAATCTTAAGTCAGCTCAAAAATGGTTTACATAGTTGTTTGTGCCATTACAAACAAATATGTCAAAATTGTGTCACTTGGCATATGAAGTCTCTGATGCTCGGCATGCATTATTCTATATACTGAGACTCGGCACCTACATTACTCAACATCTATGATTTACTTAGTTCTTGAATCACTCAGCATGGCCTATCTACTAGGCACATGAGTGACTCGGCACTCATTGCAACTCGGCATGGTCTAGTATTTACATGTTGTGCTCGGCATGTATTACTAGTTCGGCATGAACTAAGTAAATGACTTAAGTGTGTTGACAATCACTTGTCAAAACTAATTTGGGATCAAAAATCTCCCCCTTTGACATGATTTTCAAAAAAACTTGAATATACATTATCATTCTTAATCTCTTGAGCATAACATATCCATGATTCAGCTTATATATAAAATTTCAAATTTTCAAAAAATTTCACTAACTTGTATACCTCAAAAATTGATAACTCCCCTTGAGTTAATATGTCTATATTGTATCCAAAATTCTGTGCTCCCTTTGAGTAAAGGTGTCTTTGTTAATACACTTTGACTTCAATATGTTGTGTTATTGATACTCTTTCATCTAATATGCTCTCTCTTATTTGATATCTATCCATTTTTGCTACATTCTCCCCCAAAAATGTATATCTCCCCAATGATATATCTCTACAATGTTGTATTGTCCTTGTTTCTATGCTCCCCCTTTCTTATTCCTCTCCCTTTTGTTTATACTCCCCCATATTATATTTATCCCCCTTTTTGACACTTATGTCAAATGGGCTATACACCTATGGTGTGCTTGTCCAGAAAATATTTGTGGACATCCATTATGATCTTTAGGGATGCGTCCTAGTTATCACATGAAACATCCAATGACTTAATTTGGATTGCAAGCTTAGTAGCAAGGTGTACTAGACCATCTAAAGTAGAAAGATTGGGGTCTTTCTTCAATAGAGCTTTAGCATAGCCTAGCTCCTTGTGCATTATCCCCATATGTGGGGTGAGGGTAGCTTGTATTTTTGTTAGTTTGGCTCTAATGTTAACCTCATCTATTGTTAAGATAGCTAACTAACTCTGTGTCTAAAGCAATGTCCTAAAATGCTTCTCACTCTAAGATGGATTTGTAGGTAGTCTTGCACCTGATGTAGATATTTGGCTTTCTAGACTCAAAATATGACTTCTAGTCTCTTGGGTGAAGAATGTAGGGTTCCATAGTTTTGTGTACAATGATAATATATTCTCAAGTACCTTCTTCACATCCTCAACCTTGGTTGTCAATGCAACTTGTTAGAGTGCTATCTCACTAGATATTTTATCATTTACCTTGCTTTGAATTTTATTTTTTTGACCATTCCAATAGTTTTGCATTTGTATCAAAGTCTTCATTATTGACATTCTCCACTATATATGTTAGTTTTTCTATTAGTGTCTTGGTCTCTTCAAGAGTTGGTAGACTAAATGCATCTAGAAAAATGTTCCTAATATCTTGAAGTGTTTGTGTCTGCCTATTTTCTCTCCTAAACATTTCTTGATGCTTTTACCTTTCTAAGGCTTGTTGTAAAATGCCTATTTGTTCCAATATCATAGTATCACAATCGTACTTTCGAATAACAATTTTTTCATCAAGGCTTATGTCTCCATAGTGTATTACCTTTTCACCCTTTGATGAGCTTGGGCTTGGCACTAAGATTTGCAATGGAGTAGCATCTGTGCTTAGCTTTTGAAGAGTTTGTGTAGAAGGAGTGTTAGTTGATGGTAAAGCTACTAGTGCTTGGATGGCCATTTGTTCCTTCACTTTTTTTTTTGTTTCTTTAGGCTTGCCCTAGTCTATTACTATGACTTGGCTTGCACCTTGTTCTTGTTTTTTAGGTATAGATGAATCTATCTATCTTGTTTCTTTCTATTGTCCTGTAGTTGTGTCTTTCTCTTCTGCTTTCTTCTCAATTGTATCAACCTTGGTAGATGTATCTACTATCATTTGGATCAAAGGTTGTACATGAGTAATTGAAGGGATGATGGAAGGTGGGTCTTGTGGATTCACCTTTTCCCTTGTGACATTAGTTACTGCCTTTTGTAGTTCTTCTGCACTAACCAAAACTAGATTGTCACATTGTTTGGCTTGCAATGTAAATTGATCTAGGATCTTCTTTAAATCTTTTGTAGTAAGAGGATTGATTTCCTAGGCTGATGTATCAAAAACATCTTTGACAATTATAGTTTCATTTGTCTTGGTTGTGTCATGGGGAGGAATGACACTCAACAATTGTGTGTCATGCATACTCTATTCTTCTTGTTGTTGCTCACCTATTGCCTTGTCATCTTATTGCTTTTTAGTCCCTTCTCCAACTGCATTATCTTTTTCATCATTTTTACCATCTAAAGGGTCAACTTCTCCTTTCTTGATAGTGGTTAACCCATAAATGAGTTTCCATATTTGTGTTGATTTCTTAACATCTTTAATATTATTTTGCAGAATGTTAAAGGCTCTATATTTAGGTATTACTTGGGCTAGTGTTGTCTCCCTGATTTGTCTTTCCAAGTTTAGACAATAATGTCATTTTTGCTCAACAATGTCATATAGGCTTTTAGGTACTGAGTTGGAAAATTCTAGTGGTTTTGTCTTGAACTTTGACATCATGGCATATAATGCCTCTTCCACTTGATTTTCTCTTCTTTACCCAATTTATCAAAATTAACATGACTAAAACCTAATAAATCAGCATTGTTCTTGATATTTTCACATAGATTCTCAAGATCTGAGAGAGGATTGTGACTTACCACCTTAAATTGGTTATTTTCATCTAATCCTATCTTCTCTTCATCAGAATCTAGTTGAGCCACATACTTCCTTCTCTGTCTTTTCTACTCATGTCCTCCTTGCTCTATTTGTTTAATCTTTTCCTTGGCCTTTTGGGTAGTTGCACATGTGGTGGCCCTTGTACTATGTGTAGTAGGCTTTGCTTGACTTAGTTTTACAAGTTTCTTTGTCCTTTCCACAGGTTGTGCCTCGACCTTCCTCTTCTTTAACTCAATAAGAATAGGTGCTTCCTCAGCTTCTTCTCCCTCGGCACCTTCAATATCTTCTTTTTTGTCTTCTCCTATGCCTTGAGTTAAAGCTAGTGGTTCTTGAGCCTATTTTTGTTCTTCCTCTTCATCCTCTTCTTCTTCTTCCTCTTCCTCCTCAGCACTCTCTCCAAATTTTTCTTTTAACTTCTTTACTAGCCTATTCTTTTTATTGATTGTAGAGGCAGTCTTCAATTCCATGGCAATATTTGATTTCACCATCTCATAATTTTCAAAAAATTTTGCAATCTTATCTACTTCTTCTACAAGCAAAGCTATTATGGTAGTTGAGGCTTCATCTACATTGACCTCATACCCTAATGGTCTTAACCATCTTACCCTTGGTGTGGTAGCTTGTACAAATGTGTAGTCAGCATCAACAAGAAAACATATATCATTATAATGTTTCTCAACTAAGGAAACTAGTATTCTAAGTCTCTGCTTCATTGAATTTTTGAAATCTTCAAAGTAGCTAGTCATTATGGATTCAAAGTTTTCTCCTAGTTGCTCAATGTATTCACCTATTTGTACTGCAATTGATCTGTTAATCTTCCATCCTACTATTCCAAATGAGGGAAATGTGTTTTGTACACAAAAGAATATACAAACCAATATAGCACCAAAATTTCATTATGCACTCTTGGTTTTCCTTATTTCTCCAAGGTTCTCCATTAGTTGTTGTAACTGAAGTTTTTCTAGATCATATGTATGATCTTTCTTTAAAAAATTATAACCAACATCCATAGGTATGTAGGGTACACTATTCAATCTACTGGATTGATAGAATTTATGTGAGATCACCCTTATAGTAAAATTGAGAAGAGGATCTACGATTGTGTTTATAGTCATACGTCTCTTATTCCAGACTACTCATGTAGTCTTCTCAATCATTTCCTTGAAATCACTTCTAAGTGTCTTGGGCTGATCTAGGGTTGGGTAGCTAGTAACCGTATGAATTACTGTCTTAATTATTTTGATTGGTCCTCCCTCTAGCCATAAGGAACCATCATGAATTTGGCCCAACACAATTTGTATCCACTATATTTTAAATATATTTTGAAAATTTAGGGTTCGTGTTAAACCCTTTTTCTCAACAATTTTCTATAGGACTATTTCAAAACACCATTTTCACACAACCTATTGTATGCACCTCCTATTTCCATATCACCAATGCTTCCTATATTGTAATTGTAGCATTTCCTCACATCTTGCACCATTATCACATTTGGTGGGATCATTGCCAATGTGCTACAAGGGTCTTGTTTATAAGCGATGTGAGGAATGGCTTTAAATATAGGCTGCTTAACTTCATTACTAACTAGCTGAACATTTAAAGCTTCCTTTCCTTCAACATTTTTTGAACTTGAGGCCATTTTGACAAGCTAGGGTTTATGAAAATTTAAACTACATAGCTGGTCTCTTGATAAATACCTTAGAAAATCTAACGAATTGGCAATGAATAACTACACAAATCTTCTGCAATCTCTTCTGATGAATTACCAGATCACCTCTAGCTCTTCTTGCTCCTTCTCAATTTTGAAATAATGAAAAATAACCTCAAATTGATCATATACCCTTTGAAAACCTTGCATTTAATGTTAAGTTCTTACACAGTTGTAAGCTCAGCAATAACCAATTTTGGGTTCACTAGGCATCCATTGATATTTCCATCACCTGGTAGCTACTATGAGCTCGACATCAACTAACATTCCACTCGGCACATATAGTAAAATTTTCATACTTGGCAACAACATGAAAATATTAAAGATTTTTCTTGAATTTCTAATAACATCTTGCATCTTTATTCATGCCAATGTAGTATTTTCAATGCTATCTCCTTTTGGAACTGATGCATGATATAACCTTTAAATATTAGTCCCACATACCTCTTGTTTGCCTAGTTTAATGAGGTTTAATCACTTGACCCATTACGTGAAGTAATCCCTTCTCAATTTGTTGTGTTGTAAACATCTTTCTTTTTCCATGTCTTGTTCATCTCATCTCTAACGTGTTCAACATCTGCCTGTTGGAATCTAATTGAAAAGATCATTATTGAAGAAGGAGATTGTTTGCAAAGAGGGAGATTGTTGATAAAAGAATGTTTTCAATCATTTTTTTGTCACTGATGTCAAACCTACTATTTTTTGGACTAACAATTGCTTATAAGATCCAAGTACTATCACTTAGTTGATTGATGAAGAGGATTTAATCAACAAGATGTAACAAAAGAACCTAAGGGAAGGATTAGTTAAGACAATGGTAAAATGATGTATTGATAATGTACTTGAAGATACAGAGGTTGGCCACACTTAAATACATTAGAAGTATAAGTTGTATGAAAGTTTTCTGCAAAGCTTAACTAAGTTTATTAGTGAGTGCCAAGCAAGCAAGTTCATGCGAAGAAAATTTTTAGTTAGTGCAGAGCAAATGCAAAATCTAGTGTGTGTCGAGCAAAATAAAAGGAATTGAGAAAGTTCAAGTGTCAAGCAAGTAATAGGTGTTGAGCATCAGAAAACTTAGTGGATGACGAGTGAATCCACAATAGGTGTCAAGCATTAGTAAAAAATAATTGGTGCCGAGGAACACAGTATGTGTTGAGCACTAGAATATCAATGGTGTCAAGCTATTGCATTATTTGAAAATTCAAAGATTCGCCATATCTGTGCTAACAAGTTTGTTACCTTGAATTTTGTGAACCAGATGAAGGATAAGGATGATGAGTTGGAGACACAAAATTTTAGGTAAATGATTTTTGAGTGAATTGGATTCTTCATGATGTTTTTAGAAGGAACAAGATATGGGTTGGATTCATTGAATCCTACCTAATCCATTCAATCTGAAATCAAAAGCGTGGGAAGATCCGAGTGGAAAAATTATTCCAGACTTCTATTTAAGGAGTCATAGGCCAAGAACCTAGAGTGGCTAGGTCAAATTTGTTAAAATGGTGTCAAGGAGAAGGCATCAAGAAGAAGGAAGAATAGAGCATAGAGATTGCTTTGATAAGTGGCCATATAGGAAATTTCACTAGTATATCAAGCATAGAGACTTAAGGAGACAAAGCTTGAAAGGAGGACAAGCTATCAGAGCTGCAAAGTTTGTAAGCTAAGAAAATTTAAGAGCTGAACTAAGATCTTAAATTTGTAAGTTAAGTTGTGAGTTGTATCAAGTCAAAATCCCTTGTTGTTACTCTCTAACAATTGTACCAGTTAGGGTAAAATCCTATGAACTTAGGTTGGTTTAACAACCATTTGTAAATCCTTTAACATGGTGGCATTCCAAGTGAATATTGTAAAAGTCCTCTAAGTAGGCCCACTTCTAACAGGGTGGTTAAATCGTTTAACCAGGTCATATTCAACAGTGTGTTGTAGCCTTTAACAGGGTAGGCCTTTCATAGGGCATCACTTCAGAAGAGTGAGAATTGAGTAGTGGTTATTGGTGGTTTTTTTCCAAATTGGGTTTTCACATAAATCATTGTGTTATGTGTTTATCTTTCATGTGTTATTCTTGCATATTGATTTTCAATAACTTGCTAAGTAGGAAAGTTTAGATTGGATGCATGAATAGTTTAATGGGTTCATTTTACTTGAAAAACTTTTATTAGGACATTTGGACCTTGAATAATTGATTCACCCCCCCCCCCCCTCTTCTTAGTTATTCTAAAGCATTTCTAACAATTGGTATCAAAGCCATTTACTGATTTAGTTTAAAAGTACTAGAAGTAGGAAGATCAAGATGTCCAAGAGAGAAGTTCCCAAGCTTAACAGAGATAACTTCATTGCATGGCAAAGTCTAATGAAGTTTCACCTTGGGTCAATAAGTGATCATGCACAAAACTTGGTTGAAGTAGAACATGTTAATCCAAGTACCCACTATAGAAGATATGAAGAAAAGGAAGGAGCGTAATCAGGCAATGTTGGAGATTGCCGCTACCCTCAACTATATTAAATATGATGACATCAAGGGATGTAATTCTGCATTCAAGATGTGGAAAGACTTGACTAATATTTATGGAGGAGATCAGAATGTTCAAAGAGAAAAAAGAGAAAGCCTCAAAGAAAAATTTGATGACATGAAAATGGAGGAAGGTGAGAATGCTACTCAATATGCCTCTAGAATGAAAGAAGTAGTAAGTGCAATAAGAAGTATGGGTGATCATTTAGAGGATGACACTATTAATAGTAAATTCTTAAGATCCTTGCTCCCAATATACACTATTAGAGTTTCATCCATACAAGAGCTAAGACGTGTACCAAGAAACACACTAACCTTTAAAGGTATAGTGGGAAGACTTACTGCATTTGAGTTGTCCAGCTTTGATAACTATAGATCTAAGAATCTTGAATCTCCTTTCAAGGCCAAGCTATCATTAAAAGACATTGAGGAAATGAAACCAAAGAAGAAGAAAAAGAAAAAATATACAACCACTAACAGTAGTATAGATGAAGAAGATGTGAAACAATTGGAAGCATTATTGGCTAGAAGATTTCACAGAAGCAAAGGTAAATTCAAATGTAAGTTGCCTATCATATGTTTTAATTGCAATGAAGTATGACATATTTCTGCAAGATGCACATAGAAAAAGAATTACAGAGAAGGCAACAAGAACAAGAATAGAAGAGAAGATGCTAGCAAAGATTACAAAGACAAAGGTAAAAAGTGCTACATTGCTTAAGAAGAGGATTTTGATGAAAATATGATGAAGTAGTCTATGTAGCTATGAAGGATGAGTCAGATGAAGATAAGGCAACAACACTGGTAACCTATGTGAAAAAAATGAAAAGTGGGTCATAGATAGTGGATTCTCACATCACATGATAAGAAACAAAAGTAAGTTTATTACCTTTACTCAATATGATGGAAATAGTGTTAGATTTGGAAATGATGCTCCATGTCAAATCAAAGGAAAAGGTTCTACTAAACTTATAGAGAAAATTTCATGTGATAATGCATATTATGTTGTAGGATTGAACTACAATCTGTTGAGTGTGTCACAATTAGGCAATATAGGTTAGAAAGTAGAATTTGAAAACAAAACTGCAAAATCTATGACATTGAGGAAACCTGATAGGAAAAGGAGACCAAACTAGGAGTAATTTGTTTTACCTAGATATGGAAGATGCAACATGTCTCATTGTAAAACTTGATGATTCATGGCTATGGAATAAAAGGCTATGTCATGTCAACTTTGATAATCTAATTAGTATTAGCAAAATGAAGAAAGTTAGAGGTTTGCCAAAATTAAAGAAGCCTAAAAAAACAATGTGCAAACAATGTCAACTAGGAAAGATGACCAAGTCAAGTTTCAAAAGAAAAACCTACACCTCCAAAGAAGTATTAGAGCTAGTCCATATAGACTTATGCGTCCCAATTGAAGTACAAAGCTACCAAGGAGATAGATATATAATGTTGTTTGTTAATGACTACTCCAGGATGATGACTGCCATGTTCTTAAAGCAAAAATCTGATGCATTTCAAATGTTTAAATGGTATTTGGACAAGGTTGAGAAAGAAATAGGAAAGAGTCTAAAGTGCCTAAGATCAAATAGAGGAGGAGAGTTTAAATCAAAATAATTTAAAACATTTTGCAATGACAAAGAAATTAAAAGATAAACATCAACACCAAGAACTCCACCTCAGAATGGCACTGTAGAGAGAAGGAATAGATCAATGATAGACTATGCCAAAACACTAATGATAGAGAAAAATGTTGCACTAAAGTACTAAAGAGAAGCTTTTAGCACGGTTGTTTACACTTTGAATCAAGTTCAAGTCAAGAAAGGTACTAATGCAACACCTTTTGAATTATGGTATGGTCATTCACCCAATGTAAAACATTTTCAAAGTATTTGGTTGTAAATGCTATATTCCCAAAGATACTAGTTATGGCAAGTTTGATGCAAAGAGTGATGAAGACATATTTCTTGGATACTCTGCTAGAAGCAAAGCACAGAAGTGTTTGAATACTAACACTAACAAGATTGTGGAGAGTGCAAATGTAAATTTTGATGAGCATGTAGAAGCTTAGGTTGATGTAACTAAGAAACCAAAAGAATAAAAATCTTTTTTATACTTCTATGAAGGAATGCATATCAAAGATAAAGTTGCAAATCAAGTTGAGAATCAGCAACAAATTTTAGTAATAGTCAAGTCACAACTAGTGAATGTCGAGTTGCATTCAGAAGCCAAGTTGCAAAATGAAGGTAATGCACATTCTGACTTTAAAATTAGTACACATTAGAGAGATGATGAAAAACTAGAAAGAGATGTGCACAGTGACTCTGAAGCTGAAGGATCAAACATGAAAAGAAGGAAAGAACCAAGACTATCCAAATATGTGAGAATACATCACCCTGCAGAACAAATCATTGGTGATAAGGAATCCAGACCAATAACAAGGAACAGACTAAAGAATGAATCATGTCTACTGAGCAAGATTGAACCCAAAATAGTAAAAGATGCACTACGAGATGATGACTGGTATAAAGGTATGGAAGAAGAAATAGATCAAATAAAGAAGAAAAAAACCTGGACCTTAGTTCCAAGACCAACTGATAAGAATGTGATTGGTACAAAATGGGTTTTTAGGAACAAGCTAGATGAAAATTGTGAGATCACAAAAAATAAGGCTAAACTAGTCTCCAAAGGTTATGCACAAGAAGAAGGACTAGACTATGGGGAAACATTTGCCCTTGTTGCAAGAATGGAAGGAGTAAGAACACTACTTGCATATGCTGCTTACAAAGGTTTCAAACTCTACCAAATGGATGTAAAGTCTACTTTTTTGAATGGCATACTAGAAGAGGAAGTCTACATAGAACAACCAGAGGGATTCGTTAATGACAACAACAAGGATACGGTCTATAAACTACACAAAGAACTCTATGGTTTGAAGTAAGCACCTAGAGCATAGTATGAGAGACTGCACAAATATCTTGTGAAGATAAGATTTGAGAGAACAGATGACAACAACAACATGTATATCAAGGCAAAAAAAGGTAAAGATATTCTGATATCTTAAATCTTTGTTGATGATATAATATTTGGAGGAAAAGATGTCCTATGCAAAGATTTTGTTGATCAAATGAAGCATGAGTTTGAGATGTAAATGTTTGGAGAAATTAAATTCTTTGTTGGATTACAATTACATCAACTAAAACATGGTATATTTGTGACCCGATCAAAATACATTAAGGAGATACTCAAAACATTTGGCTTAGAAGATTCAAAACCAGTCAGTACACCAATGGTAATAGGACATAAGCTATCCAAAAATGATGAGTCAACTGAAGTGAATTAGACTTGTATAGATCATTGATTAGAAAGTTGTAGTATGTTGTGCATAGTAGACCAAACATTGCATTAGCTATTGGAATTGTGGCAAGATTTTCTACTAACACAAGAGAAAACCATCTAAAGGAAGTAAAGAGAATATTGAGGTACCTAAAAGGGACTGATGACTTTGGATTATACTACAAAAAGAGTGAAATTTTTGAGTTGAGAGCCTACAGTGATGTAGATTGGAGAGGTAATATTGATGACAAAAAAAGAAATAGTGGAGGAGCACTTTTCGTAGGTAAAAGATTGGTTACTTGGACTAGAAAAAAGCAAAGTTGTACCTCACAGTCCATAGCAAAAGCTAAGTATGTTGCTGCTACTATCAACTACACCAATATTGTATGGATCAAACATATGTTGTAATGTATAAAGGAAGAAGTAACTAAACCTGTGATACTTTATTGTGATAACACTTGTGCCATCAACATATCAAAGAATCATGTGATGCATTCCAAAACAAAGTACATTGCAATTAAGTATCACTATGTAAGAGAATTGGTGGAAGACAAGCAAGTGAGAATGGAATATGTTAGTTTAAAGGAACAAATTGCTGACATCTTCACAAAAGCATTACCTAAATATGCATCTGACTATCTTAGAGGTAAGTTAGGAGTGATACCCCTACCTAAGTCTATGTGAACAACAACAAGATTGCCCTACATCAAATGAATTGAACGATGAAATGTTACAAATTGATGCAGAGGTCACTCACTTTAGGTTTCTACCTAAAGTAATCAAAGTACTAAAATTTCAAACAAGTCACAAGTAAGGTGACAGAGGGAGAAATTGGAGTTCCTATAAATGTTACACCTACATGATAAGATGTTGAAATAGTATGTCTTTAGCATTTTTATCAAAGAGGGAGAAATAAAAAAAACTAATCAAATATACAAAATCAAATGGACAAAGGGAGAAATAGCAGAAACTAATCAATGCATACAGAGGGAGAAATAGTAATTAAGAAGAGAAGAATTGATCAAAGTGGTAAGATACATAAAAGAGGGAGTTATGGGAGTCATACAAGAACTTATCAGAAAGGAAAGAGAAAGGAAACAACAGCTAAGAGGGAGAAGTAGAAGCAAAGAAATCAAGATAGAAGATCAAAGAGGGAGATGTGAAAATTGCAATGGTAACACAATTTCTTTTTGACATTTGATTTACTGTTTTAACCTAGTTAGTATTTTGATAACTTGGTTGATCAGTTTGGTTTGCCATCAATGCCAAAGAGGGAGATTTTTGGAAACTTGATTGAAAAGATCATTATTGAAGAAGGAGATTGTTTGCAAAGAGGGAGATTGTTGATAAAAGAATGTTTTCAATCATTGTTTTGTCACTGATGTCAAACCTGCTATTTGCTAGAATGAAAATTGCTTATAAGATCCAAGTAATATCGCTTAGTTGATTGATGAAGAGGATTTAATCAACAAGATGTAACAAAAGCACCTAAGGGAAAGGTCGAGTTATGGTTTTGTAATGGAGTGCAAGGATCAATTAAGACAATGGTAAAATGATGTATTGATAATATACTTGAAGATACAGAGGTTGGCCACACTTAGGTACATTAGAAGTATAAGTTGTAACAAAGCTATCTACAAAGCTTGACTAAGTTTATTAGTGAGTGCCAAGCAAGCTAATTCATGCATAGAAAAGTTTTAGTTAGTGCCGAGAAAATGAAAAATCTAGTGTGTGCTGAGTGAAATAGAAGGAGCCAAGCAAGTTTAGGTGTTGAGCAAAGTAATAGGTGCCGAACATCAGAAAGCTTAGTGGATGTCAAATATCAATGGTGCTGAGCTGTTGCATTATTTGAAAAGTCAAAGATTCGCTAGATCTAAATCGACAAGTTTGTTACCTTGAATTTTGTGAACTAGATGGAGGATAAGGATGATGAGCTGGAGTTACAAAATTTTAGGTAAACCATTTTTGAGAAAATTCAAGAGCATTCTTCATGATGTTTCTAGAAGGAACAAGATATGGGTTAGATTCATTGAATCCTATCTAATCCATTCAATCTAAAATCAAAAGAGTGAGAAGATTCAAGTAGAAAAAGTATTCCAAACTTCTATTTAAGGAGTCACAAGCCAAGAAGCTAGAGTGGCTGGGTCAAAGTTTTTGAAAGGGTGTCAAGGAGAAGGTGTCAAGAAGAAGGAAGAATAGAGCACAGAGACTCTACTTTGATAAGTGGCCATATAGAAAATTGCACTGGTATATCGAGCATGGAGACTTAAGGAGACAAAGCTTGAAAGGAGGAAAAGTTGTTAGAGCTACAAAGATTGTAAGCTAAGAAAATTTAAGAGTTGAACTGAGATCTAAAATCTACAAGTTAAGTTGTGAGTTGTATCAGGTCAAAAGCCCTTGTTGTCACTCTCTAACAATTGTACTAGTTAGGGTAAAATCCTATGGTCTTAGGTTGGTTTAATAGCCATTTGTAAATCCTTTAACATGGTGGCATTCCAAGTGAATGTTCTAAAAGTCCTCTAACTAGGCCCACTTCTAACAGGGTGGTTAAATCCTTTAACTAGGTCACATTTAACAGTGTGTTGTAGCCTTTAATAGGGTAAGCCTTTTACAAGGCATCAATTTAGAAGAGTGAGAATTCAATAGCATGTTACTGGTGGTTTTTCCCAAATTGGGTTTTCACGTAAATCACTGTGTTATGTGTTGATCTTTCATGTGTTATTTTTGCATATTGATTTTCAGTAACTTGCTAAGTAGGAAAGTTTAGCTCGGATGCATGAATAGTTCAATGGGCTCATTTTACTTGAAAAAGTTTTATTAGGACATTTAGAACTTGAATAACTGATTCACGCCCCCTCTTAGTTATTCTAAAGCATTTCTAACACTGCCTTGCCTTTACCTTTATCAAATTCACAAATTGGTACCTTTGACCTAGTTGGACAATATTTACTAATGTGACCAGTCTTCAAATAGCTAAAACATGTAGTTTGACTTAACCATATTTTGTAATTGCTATTGAAGTTTGTCCTAATACAATTCTCAGAAACATGTCCATATTCTTGACAATAATGACAACTATGTCTTGTATTATAATCCAAATTATAAGATTTTCCATTGTTTATTACCTTTGTTGGCTTGTTTGATGACCACATGGTTTTGGATATGCATTCAAAAGCTCTATGTCCATGCTTCTGAAAATTATAGCAATATCCTTCAAATCTTTGTGTATGCATGATCTTGGTTCTACATTCATGTGCCTAATGACCTTGCTTTTTGCACTTATGACAATGAGTCATGTTCTTAGGCTTGATATTTTGATTTGTAGTTTTACTCATGTACACATTAATAGTATGTCCTTTCTTACCATAATTATGACAAGTAGGTTTGGAGTTCTTACCTTTGGTGTTCCTTTCTTTTGTGCTTTTGGATGATTCTCCTTCTTCGGTGCTTGTGTAGCCCTGTCTTGATGTATCATTCTTGAATCTAGGGGATCTCAATAGTTGCTCAAAGTATTTGATGGCTTCATTTGGCTTTTTGAAACTTTTAGTGAATTTATTTTCTCTCTTTAGATCACTCTACAATTGTTCATTCTACAACTTCAATGTATTTATCTCAATGTCCTTGACATTTAATTCATAAGTGGCATTCATCATTTGACTTAGAGCACCCAATTGCATATTGGAAATCTCGGTTAGCTCTATTGACTTCTCTTCCAATCTATTGGCTAGAATTCTTTTGTCTTCTTCAATCATGGCTTTTTTTCCATAGCTTTCTTCTTGTGTTCAGTCACCTCACATAGTAGTATAGCTTGTGATTCTTTTTATATCTTGAGATTTCTGATTTCCTCATCTTGGACTCTTATTTTTCCATTTGATCTGTGACTATTTTATCAAGTTCATTGGAGTCACCATCTACAAATAGCTTAGTAGTGTCTATCTCTTTATATAGTGTGTTATTCTCCAAAATAGAAATCTCTTTCCTTCTCTTCAAGGATTCCTTTAGTTCCTCTCCTACCTCATTCAGTTTATGTAGTATGAGATGTATACAAATTTCCTAGTTTTCAATAGTCTTTCACAACTTCTAGACTTCCATTTCAAGATCCTTCCTCAAAACTACAAAGCTTCCCTTTTAGAGAACGAGGCTCTGATACCAATTTTTGAAATTACAAGAGGAAAGGTAAACTTCTAAGAGGGTGGGGGGGTGAATCAGTAGTTTAAACTTGGATCCATAAAACTTTCACCATACATTCATCACATGTATTCAATAAGTAAACTGAAATAACATGTAAAGAATATGCATCTAAATCATATCACCATGTAAGAATTCACACACATAACACCAGATATGATTACCCAGAAACCCTCCAAATGAGAAGGTAAAACTGGGGTGGGGATGACACCCACAAATCTTCACTGCTACAGTAATAAAGTGTATCCAATGAAGGTTACAATTTTTTGACCATGAAACATGATCTACCTTATGAAAGGTCTACCCTGTTAAAGGCTTACAAAGATTGTTAAGTCTTACCCTATTAGAGGATTTCAACACCTTGTTAGAAGTGTATCTTGTTAGAGGACTTCAACTTACAACTAAGTAAGCACCATGTTAAAGGATTTCATACAGCCTATTAGGACTACTCTGTTAAGAGATTCAACTAAAATCACCTATTAAAATGTCTTAGCATAGATCCTATAGTTGGCACTTGCTTTCCTGATAACAAATCACCTCTAAAATATGTCTTCTTGATCCTACATGATCAAATGTCTCAATGTTGTATACTTTTCTCTATCCTTTGTTCTTCTCTAATTGATTCTGTAATTCACTCTTTCTTTATAGCTTCTAAGTCACCTTGATTTTTTTTTTCCTCATTCAAACTATCCTTTTTGCACCTTCAATTCCTTACACACTCGATTGACAATTTAGGTTTTTCATCCTCCTTAAGAAGACTTAGGTGGCTTAGGGTTAGCTATGAATATATGGCAGAGATTCATCCATTTTACCACTTAATCCTTCCCACTTTCTAATTGGTTGCATGTAATTGCATAAATAATCCAAATAAATATTCATCCTTATCTTCAAAATATCAAAATATAATCTTAAGTCGGCTCAAAAAAGGTTTATATAATTTTTTGTGCCATTACAAAAAAATATGTCAAAATTGTGTCACTTGGCATATGAAGTCTCTAATGCTCAGCATGCACAGTTCTATGTACTATGACTTGGCCCCTACATTACTCAATATCAACTATTTACTTAGCTCTTGAATCACTCGGCATGGTCTATCTACCCAACGCTTGAGTGACTTGGCACATGACTGACTCAGAACTCATTGCAACTCAGCATGGTCTAGTATTTACATGTTGTGCTCAACATGTATTACTATTTCAGCATGGAATCAGTAAATAAATTAAATTTGTTGACACTCACTTGTCAAAACTACTATATTCTTTTCCATTAGATTTGTGACTTTGGCATCAAATTCATTGGAGTCACCATCTACAAATAGCTTAGTAGTATCTATGTCTTTATATTGTGTGTCACTCTCTGCAATAGCAATATCTTTCCTTCTCTTCAAGGATTTCTTTAGTTCCTCTCTTGCATCATTTAGTTGATGTAGTATGAGATGTATTTCAATCTCTTGATTTTTAATAGTCTTTCCCAACTTGTAAACTTACATTTCAAGGTCTTTCAACAAAGCTGCAAAGCTTCCCTTTTAAAGAAGGACCTAATACCAATTGTTGAAATTACAAGAGGAAAGGTAAACTTCTAAGAGGGGGGGTGGTGAATTAGTAGTTTAAACTTGGACCCATAAAAATTTCACTATGCATTCATCACATGCATTCAATAAGTAAACTGAAATAACATGTAAAGCATATGCATCGAAATCATATAACCATGTAAGAATTCACACACATAACACCATATATGATTACCAATAAACTCTCAAAGTGAGAAGGTAAAATTGGGGTGGCAATGACACCCACAAATCTTCATTACTGCAGTAATAAAGTGTATCCAATGAAGGTTACAATGTTTTGACCATGAAACATGATCTACCCTGTGAAAGGTCTACCTTGTTCAAGGCTTACAAAGACTATTAGATCTCACCCCATTAGAGGATTTCAACACCCTATTAGAAGTGTGCCTTGTTAGAGGACTTCAACTTACAACTAAGTAAGAACCCTTTTAAAGGATTTCATACAGCCTGTCAGGACTACTCTATTAAGAGATTTAATTGAAATCACCTATTAAAATGTCTCAGCATAGATCTTGTGGTTGGCACTTGCTTTCCTGATAACAAATCACCTCTAAACAATGTCTTCTTGATTCTACATGATCAAATGTCTCAATTTTGTATCATTTTCTCTATCCTTTGTTCTTTTCTAACTAATTTTTCAATTCACTCTTTCTTCATAGCTTCTAAGTCACCTTGAATGTTCTATTTTCTCATGCAAATTATACTTTTCATACCTTCAATTCCTTACACACTCGATTGATAGTTTATGGTTTCATACTCCTTAAGAAGACTTAGGTGGCTTAGGGTTAGGTATGAATCTATGGTTGAGATTCATCCATTTTGTTGCTTAATCCTTCCCATTTTCTGATTGGCTGCATGTAATTGCATAGGGAATCCAAATAGAGATTTGTCCTTATCTTCAAAATATCAAAATATAATCTTAAGTCATCTCAAAAATGGTTTACATAGTTGTTTGTGGCATTAAAAAAAAAATGTCAAAACTGTGTCACTCAGCATATGAAGTCTCGCATGCTCGGTATGCACTATTCTATATACTATGACTCGACACCTACATTGCTCGACATACACTATTTACTTGGCTCCTGAATCACTCATCATGGTCTATCTACTCACCACTTGAGTGACTTGGCACTCATTGTAGCTTGGCATGGTCTAGTATTTACATCATGTGCTCGGTATGTATTACTAGTTTGGCATGAACTAAGTAAATGATTTAAGTGTGTTGACAATTGTCAAAACTACTCTATTCTTTTCCATTAGATCTATGACCACTACATCAAATTTATTGGAGTCACCATCTACAAATAGCTTAGTAGTGTCTATCTCTTTGTATAGTGTGTCATTCTCTATAATAGCAATCTCTTTCCTTCTCTTCAAGGATTTCTTTAGTTCTTCTCTTGTGTCATTCAGTTGATATAGTATAAGATGTATTTCAATCTCTTGGTTTTCAATAGTCTTTGCCAACTTGTAGACGTCCATTTCAAGATCTTTCCTCAAAGTTGCAAAGCTTCCCTTTTAGAGAACAAGGCTCTAATACCAATTTTTGAAATGACAAGAGGAAAGGTAAATTTCTGGGGGGGGTGAATTAGTAGTTCAAACTTGGACTCATAAAAATTTCACCATACATTCATCACATGCATTCAATAAGTAAACTGAAATAACATGTAAAGCATATGCATATAACCATGTAAGCATTCACACACATAACACTAGATATGATTACCTAGAAACCCTCCAAGTGAGAAGGTAAAACTGGGGTGGGAATGATACCCACAAATCTTCACTGTTGCAGTAATAAAGTGTATCCAATGAAGGTTACAATGTTTTGACCATGAAACATGATCTACCTTATGAAAGGTTTTCCCTATTAAAGGCTTACAAAAAAATTTAGGTATCACCCTATTAGAAGTGTGTCTTGTTAGAGGACTTCAAATTACAACTAAGTAAGCACCCTGTTAAAGGATTTCATGCAGCTTGTTAGGACTACTTTGTTAAGAGATTTAACTAAAATCACCTATTAAAATGTTTTAGCATAGATCATGTGGTTGGTACTTGCTTGCTTGATAACAAATCATCTCTATACAATGTCTTCTTAATCCTATACGATTAGATGTCTCAATGTTGTATCCTTTTCTCTATCCTTTATTCTTCTCTAAATGATTCTATAATTCACTCTTTCTTCATAGCTTCTAAGTCACCTTGAATGCTCTATTTTCTGATTCAAACTATCCTTTTCACACCTTCAATTCCTTATACACTCAATTGATAGTTTAGGGTTTTTGTCCTCCTTAAGAATGCTTAGGCGGCTTAGGGTTAGGTATGAATCTATGGTTGAGATTCATCCATTTTTCCACTTAATCCTTCCCATTTTATGATTGGCCACATGTAATTGCATAGGGAATCCAAATAGATATTTGTCCTTATCTTCAAAATATCAAAATATAATATTAAGTTGGCTCAAAAATAGTTTACATAGTTGTTTGTGCCATTACAAAAAATTTGTCAAAACTATGTAACTCGGCATATGAAGTCTATGATGCTCGACATGCATTGTTCTATATATTGTGACTCGACACCTGCATTACTTGGCATCCACTATTTACTCAGCTCCTGAATCACTCGGCATGATCTATCTACTCGGCACTTGAGTGACTCAACACATGAGTGACTCGGCACTCATTGCAACTTAGCATGGTCTAGTATTTACATGTTGTGGTTGGCATTGATTAATAGTTTGGCATGAACTGAGTAAATGACTTAAGTGTGTTTGCACTCACTTTTCAAAACTAATCTGAGATCAACAATTAACAATCAAGTTTTAATTAAGTAATGAATAGAAAAATAATACAATGTAGCATCATATCTGAATCAAAGTTAACTCATAGTCATAGTGTTGTAGTTTTTCAAATTTGAAGTAAAAAGTGTCAATGTGAGTAAATAGAACAACTAATGTCAAGATCTATAGTCCTCCTGCATCCTTTGTGCTATTTCATCTTGAAAATTTCCCCAATCATCTTTATCTTGCTGAGTCATCTCATAAGTGTCAAGAATTGGCACATTTATCCCATCACGATCATTGTCCTCTTCAATTTCCACATTGAGCGAAACACTATCCTCTATTTTAATGAAATTGTGTAGTATGCAACATGTTCACACTATCTTTGTTTGACTCATGGTACTATAGGGTGTTGCATGCCTCAAGATAGGAAAACTCTGCCTCAAAATACAAAATGTCCACTTAGTGACATTCCTAAGAGAGGAGTGTTGGTGGTTAAATAACTCATGTGCACTATTGATTGGGTTTTCTCTAGAAAACTTTGTTAGGTGGTACCGCATACATCTATAAGGCATAAGAAATCCAAGAACATTTGGATAGTTGTCATCAACTAGATAGAATTTTTCTATACAAAGGAAAAAGAAGTCATAAATTGGAAATAAAATAAAATCCATGATTTAAAATAATGACTATATAATCATTAAAAATATGATTTAATCTACTAAGGGGAACTAGTAGTAGATCTATTGTTGATAGAGTAGAAGAAAGAATACAACTATCTACAACTAACCATTCCCAACCAGCAAGAGTATATTGAAACTTGTAGTCAAACGACTAGACACCCATTACATTTTGTGATAGGTTTCCTTTTCTATCGTGATATTTTTCTTATTTGTCCACATTAATGGTAACTGGTATATGGGTTCCATCAATTTTTCTAATACAATCCTAGTGTGAGAAATATTATTTTCAATAACATAATAATATATTTAAGAATCAAGCAACAAAATACATGTTAGTAGGTGATTTACCTTGAAGTATGGATCAAAATGGTCCTTCCCAATAATTTCTAGAGGAGTAGCCAGAGAAGGGGGAAAAAAGTAATTGGTATGGAGTGATATGATATCCTTCAAGACCTTGTGGAAGTAATGACTCACTATCTCTCCTAAGTGACCAAAGTTATGACCAATCTTACGATTCCTTAGATTATAGCCAATGGTATGGAGGAATATGACTAGTTGTTCTTCCAATTTCATGTTTGTCATATCTTTAATACTCCCTTTCTCCCTTAGAATATTGTTGAGTTTGAATAAGGATCCTCTGCTCATGTGTATTTCATTGTGGCAACAATCTGTCTTGTTGAAATATATAATATGTTTATAGAAAGCACATGCAACTCTTCTTCACATATGCCTATTTATTCTAACATCTTTAGAAGATGCTACTATGAATAATGCTTGGGTGGAAAGAAAATAACTAGAAGACACAAGAGCATGATCTTCCTAACAATGTTTCCCTGAACTTCTATATCATTAGCAAGATCCATTGAGGGATGTACAACCAAATATTGGAGTTGTTTTTTAACATTCCATAAGGAGAAATATACAATGAAACCACCTCTAAAAACTCTAACATCTAACATAATTTGGCTTGTAGGTGGGGAACCCTTTTAAAATTGAAGCGCAGTCTAGAACGAGAGATATTGAATGCTTACAAACTACAATTGATCAATTGTATGGGAAATGATATATTGAACACCAAGCTATAGTGGCAATCAAAGCTCAAAAAGAATTTTAAATTTATCATTCAGTTTTGCATTGTCCTAGCTTCTTGATCTATCTTCCTAGCTTCTTGTCGTATTTTGTTTCTAATCACACCTTTCTTTGTCTTGTATGAGTCTCTCAATATATTAACTCATTACAATTTTAATTTGAAGATAACTGAAGAAGTTTGTGGGTTGTAGTTTCACTAACTCAGCCCAAAATTGATTCAAGGGTTACAAGAACATCAAATATTGTTTACTTATTCTATCATAAACATATCCCCTTTATACTCATTGAAATTATGCCAACAAAACTCTTTCTATATTACCAACCATTGAATCATTAGCCATCAATAGTTACTAATATTTCTAACATATATCAAATTTTTGATTAACTAAATTTTATAATGTGGATCAGACTTTTTGATGAGATTTTGGCATTTGACCATTGTCTTAGCTCCTTATATATGTGGGATAATCTTTTTGGTCATATAATCAATGAAAACATGGTCAATGTTTCTTATTTTGTTTGAGGAGACAAGGAAGAAAGTATAACAAATAAACTTTTATGATGTTAGTTATTAACTCTTGATACCTTAGCTGGGAACAAAGCTATAGAAGATGAAATGCTCCTATATGAGCTAACATTTTTTGTCCATTACAAGAGTTTTTATTAAAATTGATAGAAACTAGGACCAAAGGACCCTCCTTATCCCCACGTAGAAAGAAAATAAAGGTCTATGTAGTTATATAATTTTCTTAGAGAGCAAGATGGGTTTGTCCTCTAAAGCGGGTTTGAAACCATTTTTAAAATTTTCACTTGGTGATTTCTTGTTTGGGCTTAAGTTTAAGTGGCAAGATTGTTGCATAATTAATATAACATGTCTCATGATCAAGAGTAGTAGAAAACCTTGTTCGCATTAAAAGTATAGACATACTAATGAAGTAGACAAATTATAAGATCATCTTCAACTAGCAGTGCCCAAACTAAATCTAGATTATTTTTTGGAGTATTTTTAGCTGACATCCTTCCCCAAGATGATGAATATATAAACATACAAAGATTAGAAAACAAAAAATTATCTCTATGATGATTTCTTGTGTAGTGTCTCTCACATTTAATTTATGTAAGTCATCCTAATGGGTGCAACCTTGATGCTCTTCCTTTGTGAATGATCATGTTAGGACCTATGAGTGGTCAACATCCTTGGGGTGATTGGATTTATGCTATTGTGTCAGTTGGATTGATTATGCTTATGGATGATTTATGAGAGTATGATGTACTAGATGGGTTCACTAAGGTTTGTGTTAGTGGTTACCTGGATTGATTTGGTATCACAATGTTGTTTTGTGATTACCCTAAGATGTGAAGAGTGGTTGCACTGTATTTTGTTGTCCTACTGTATTTGACTAGGTTTTTGTAGAAGTGTTTGCTCGTGTTTGACCATGTTGACTTAAATGTGCACAGTGTCATTTAAGTTGTTGAACAATTGTTATTAATTCTATTATTAAATGCTTAAATAATTAGAAATGAATTGTCCATGTTGGATTCATTGGTTATAGTGCTATAGATAAGTACCTTGTTCATTTCAGTAATTTATTCGATTGTTTAAATCAAATTGATTAAATGCTTTAATTATGAGATTTCACATAATTGTCGCTTCGACTATTATTGGTGTACATCTACACTTGATTGTGTATGTTTATTATGCAGGACTTATGTGGCACATGGAGTTAGTGATTAGACTTTTCATGTTGAGCCAATATCATTCCTATATGGGTGATGTATCTTTTATTGTTATTTTAATCCTTCGGTAATTGGTAAATTTGGATTCATAATGCATTATGTGATTAGACCTATGAGTGTGTCTATACATTTAAAATTCTGCAATGGTTGGGGAAAAGATTAAATTAAATGTTCTTTAATGGGTTAGAAGGGTTAAATTATTTTGATGTAAAATTTATTTTATTGTCGACTAATTTGTCGTAGTTGAATTTTGATTAAATCAAAATTATTTGATTTAATTTGAGTTAAGGGAGCCAATTAGATTATTTAATTTAAATAATATAATCTATATGTCACTTTGCAAAAATGCATATATTGGCTAAAAGTGAGTTTATTCTCACTTCTAACTTTGCTATTTTATGGATTTGGGGAAAATTCCTATGAAAACTCTAATGAGAAATTAGTATTTTTCTCGTTGTTGGAGTTTGGCTCGACAGTTCATTGTGAGATCAGTCTTGTTGGATTTTTATCAGGATTTCTCCGCTATGCTAATGGTTTCACTCGACTTGACGTTCCTATTATTTTACGATTGTGTTTCTTGTTTTTCCCTCTTAGCTGTGAAGTAAACCATTTGGGTTTTATTCATTTTACTCTATTCCAACTTATGTTTTGTGTTGTTAAATGTTAGGGAGTGGAGAACTAGTGTTACCCTCTGTTTTTATGCATTCATATCACCCAATTGGATAGGGGTGAGCATTTCTATTTCATAGGAAATTAGAAATGCAAGTTTAAGTGTTGTCATGCTATTGGATTTTCATGAAGTGTCCAGATTCATGATTTTGATGTTGTGTAGATTTTATCAATGGGTTTTTTATTCTGTTGAATTCCAAGATGTTTTAGTTTTGGGTGTTTTGGCATTGTATCGTTTTGCATACCATCTAGTTTTTTGGCCATTTCTTTGTTTGGCTTATTTAGAGGTTGGATCTTATATCCCTCGCCTTAACGATTAGGATCATGGAATCAGAATGGCTATAGGACATTCTAGAGTATTTTATTTCCTGATCCAAACTCGTGTTTCCATAGTGGATTTTGTAGACTTGTGTCTTTTGTTGGATTTTCTAGATTGAGAATCTGATCCTATTTAGTGATTTTTATTGGACCCTTGGTCTTGTGACCCTATTCTTGAGTTGGGTTTCATTTTCATTGTTATCTAAGAACTTTGAATTTGGGGGTTTGTAGTCTTGTCTCGATTTGCATGCTTCCCATATTTTTTTGGAATTTTGGCATTGTCTCCTTGGATGGTGGAAATGGATTGTATTCCATGTTTCCTTGCATATTATGTTTTTATTTCATGGACACTAGGATCCGTGTAGAATCTATACGCCTAGATTTTGGCTAGTTGGGTGAGTTCATGATGTACAATTTTGTTGCATCATTGGGATTTGTGTAGAATTGGTACTCTCAGATATAGGTCAGTTGAGTGATCTTGATACACTTATTTATTTTATTATTTCTCATCTAGCTCTTGTTGTTTATGAGCTTTGTGTACTTGGTTGTCCAACACACAAGCATGTGACTATGCAATTGTCGAGTTCTTTTGAGACCCGAACTACCAATTGCTTTTGGTTGATTTATGTTCACTAGGGTTGGTTTGGGAAACTACATTGCCTACGAGAACTCATTGTGTGATGAGCATGGGTATGTAGGGTAAACAAGTGGAGGGGCTTCTCTCCTAACCCTGGGTTGTGTTCCTAACAAGGTTGACATAAATAAGTTTCTAAATTAACTGATAACTAAATGAATAAATGGGTAATAAAACTAAGATAATAAAATGTGAAATACCTATACGAGTTGACCGAGGTTATGTGTCTATACATATTTTATAAGGGCAAGTGTATGTATGGGTTTACCGAGGACACAATGTGATGGCCTTTGAGGGAGAGTTTCCACACAATGTTTAGCTTAGGATCCGTGATGCCAAGAAATCTACTCTCCACTAGAGTCCCCACATAGTAGACCCATAGAGTGTCTGACTAGGACTTGTTGTATTGTATTATCTGATGATCTTGGTTTCAATCCTCTATACTGTTTGGTGTGAGTGTTAGTCATGGATCAGTGTGTTGTGTGTTTGTAGTCAGATCATTATCTCCATTAGCATGGTAAGAGTGGGCCTACAATTACCACATGGTTGGGAGGTGTAGCTACCTATATCACTACTAGAGACTGGTGTATAGAGATGGTCTACTTCAATTTGAGACCGGTGTTGGATGTTCACTAGGTACTTCAATGTATCTAGAGTATGTTTCCTTGTAATCTTTGCTTTACTTTGGATGCATGGATAACATATTTAGATGTTGTTAGTTCATTACTTGATGCATTCATTTATTATGATATGTATCATATTGTTAAATGATGTTTCTTACCACTACCTTGGATTGGTGATTTTATTGGTAGATTAGCATGTTAGATATACTTGCTCTTATGATATATTTTTATGGTTATTGGTAAGAATGATCTCATGAAACAACTCCAACTATCTTGTTGGCAATTTGAGATTCATGCTCGGGGGATGGTTAGAGACTTTAAGGTCTCATGATGCCATTATGGTTGGGAGGAAATGAGAAAAGTTGTTTTTAGTTTGGTGGCTTCTTTGCATATGCCTTCCTTCATGAGATAGTTGATTTATGCACATGTATGTTCAATGTGATGTGGCTTTCCACATGTTTACATTAGATGCTATGGATTAGATTTTCGAGTTATCTGATCTTCTTTATGCTTTCGAGTGTTTACTCCTCGACTAAGGTGGTTCCGGTACTCCCCGGTGTGGAGGGTCTAACTCTATTTTGCTGTCTAAGTTGGTCATTTGGAGTTTCTTTGCAAACCTGGGTGACATTGATTCAGCATTGGATGATAGAGGTAAAGAATTGCATGGCTATAGTAAATGGTATTGTGCAATACTAGAAAGTATCACACAGCAATAGTAGTAAGTATCATGTGATACTGGTAAAGTATCACATGATAATAGTAAAAAGTATCATGTGATATTGGAAAGTATCACATGATAATAGTATGTGCATGTACAAGTTGGCCGAGGGTATTATGTATCTATACAAGTTGAACGAGGGTATGTGCCTGTGTAGGTTTTTTGAGGATGATTGTTTGTATGGGTTTATCGAGGACAAAGTGTGATGGCCTCCTGAGGGAGAGTTTCCGCACAATGTTTAGCTTGGGCTCTATGATGTCAAGCGACCTACTCTCCACTAGAGTCCCTACATAGTAGACCCATAGAGTGTCTGACAAAGACTTGTTGTATTGCATTGTCTCGTGATCTTGGTTTCAGTCCTCTATACTATTTGGTGTGAGTGTTAGTCATGGATGATTGTGTTGTGTGTCTGTAGTTAGATCATTATCTCCATCAGCAGGGTGGGAGTGTGCCTACGAGTACCATGTGGTTGGGAGGCATAGCTACCTGTATCACTGATGGGGATCAGTGTACAGAGATGGCCTGCTTCAGTTTGAGATCGATGTTGGATGTTCACTTGGTACTTCACTGTATCCAGAGTATGTTTCCTTGTGATCTTTGCTTTACTTTAGATGCATGGATATCATGTTTAGATGATGTTAGCTTATTATTTGATGCATTCCTTTATTATGAAGTTATATCATATTGCTAGACGATGTTTCTTACCAATGTCTTGGATTAGTGATGCTATTGATATATTAGCATGTTGGATATACTTGTTATTATGATATTTTTGATGGTTATTGATAAGAATGATCTCATGAAAAAATTCCAACTATCTTGCTGGCAATTTGAGTTTCATGCTCGGGGGTGGTTAGGGCCTTTGAGGTTTGATGATGTCATTATGGTTGAGAGGAAATGAGCAAGGTTGTTTTTAGTTTGGTGGATTCTTTGCTTGTGCCTTCCTTCTTAAGATAGTTGATTTATGAACATTTATATTCATTGCGATATTATTTTTTGCATGTTTACATTAAATGCCATGGATTAGATGTTAGAGTTATCTAATCTTCTTTATTCTTTCAAGTGTTTACTCCTTGACTAAGGTGGTTTTGGTACTCCCCAATGTGGAGGTTCTAACTCTATTTTTTCTTCTGAATTGGTCATTTGGAATTTTTTTGCAAACCTAGGTGACATTGGTTCAACATTGGGTGATACTAGTAAGTTATTGCATGGCTATAGTAAATAGTATCATGCAATACTAGAAAGTATTGCACAACAATAGTAGTAAGTATCATGTGATATTGGTAAAGCATCATATAGTAATAGTAGAAAGTATTGTGTGATACTAGAAAGTATCACAAGGTAGTAGTAAAGTGTATTGCATGATCCTAGTAAAGTATTGCACGGTAGTAGTGAATAGTATCATACAATACTGGAAAGTATCGCATGACCTTAGTGGAAGTATCACAAGGGGACTAAGAGAAAACCTACTCGGGCAGACAACAGGTACTTTTCAACTTATTAGGTTTGTTTTAGAAGATGTTTTGGATACCCTTTGGGGAGTTGTTACCTCCTATAATGAAGGGATGTGTTTATTTATCAACTAAGGATTAGTCATCTTTCAAGATGCCTAGTTAGGATTCTATGTACGTGTGTTTTTTTATTGGAAGTGGACATTGTATGTTAAACCCACTTGGTTACTAATGTGTTAGTAAGTGGCGTTTGGAGATTGTTGGCTAATTGGACTATTTGGTTGAGTCTTTCACTATGATTTTTTGATCAGTTTCATGTTGATGTTGTATGTATCCATGCTTTATTTCTTTAAAAAAATGTATTGGCTTTTATTTGTCATTGATCCAAGGATCTCTGGGCATGGCATTACATCTGATATCAAATCCCATGTTCAAACATTGGGATCTCTGTATATATGTTGCCCAAATGGTTGATGTTGTGATTGTGTGAGTGTGAGTGTCTCTTTGAGAGCTCATGATTTCTTGTTGCTTGGGTACCTACTTGGGATGAACTTTCATATCCATTAGATATTACTCGAATCATTGAGAAGAAAGTGAGTCTTTCCTTGTTATATAGATGGAATCGATGTTCCTTAGCATTTTTGGTTGCTTGTGTGACCCTCTTAGATGGAGCCACTAGTTGGTGTCCATGTGTTGGCCTTGAGCACCTCTTTTGTTTCTCCTTGTGGAGTAAGGTGCATTGTTTTCCTTGTATTCTTCTATTGTAAGTAAAGAAATGATTGTAATTTTAATTCATTGTTAATTCATTATAGTAATGAAGTACTTCCCTTTTGTTGGAATAAATGAGTGCATATTGTAAATCTTTGAAAGAGAAGTAGTTGTTTCTTTTGATCATTTGGGTTAATAACTTATGTCCCCAAATTTCTTATTCCTTAAGATTATGTGAAAATGTAGTGATGGTGTTGTATATCATTATGTTGCATTGCATGGAAAATAATTAAGGAAATTGTAGCGATGCATATGCATGAGGTCATTGATGGTATACTTTTTGATGTATGTGAGTGTGTTCTCTAACGATGCTAGGAAGATGTATTCCTTGGCATCATGTGGTGATTAATCCCTCTTGCGTGACTACTCTCAGTCATCTCATGTTATGTGATCTAGTTAATGCCTTATTTTATTTGGTTGGAGGTACTTTCCTCATGTTGTTGGGCTAGCATTGGTTTTCAGTATTTTCCTTTCTTGGACTAGTCATCAAAATTTCTCTATTGCTCTCTTTGTGACCATTGTCACACTTTATTTATTATTGAACTATGCACATTTTTTTGAGATTTACTATTGGAATTGATTACTTCCCCACTCTTCATCTTTGGTTCATGATGACTATTTTGAATGTGTTTTACTACTACCCAGTTGTGTGTTGTGACTCTATCATGTTCATTTCAAACTGCTAATAGTATGTACAAGGGATAACATCTCAAAGAACGTACTAGTGTGTTTTCTTATAGATGTAAGGGTGTTAGTGAAGAGCATTCTATTTTCATATGACTTAAATATTGCATTGTCCTTGAAAGAAAAAGAAATTTTATAAAAGGTGCATACCTGTTAAATGGTAATTTACTCTTGATGCATTGCTCTATTATGAATTCAAATGATTTTAATTGTTGATTGGACGATTTAGTTAATGTTGGTTATGTAAATGAGATTATTTGGTTGTAGCATGTGTTAAAATTTTCATTTCAACATTCCTCCTCTTTCATGAGTGGTCTTTGTGTATCCTTAGATGTCTTAGTTCTTCTTGTCATAGAACTTGTGTAGACCCTTTTTACCTCTTTGGAGAAGAGTAAAGTGGAGCTTGGAGATGAAGGTTATTGCTCTTGGTGGATTCTAATAGCTCTTGGTGGCTCTTGAGTGAAGGTCATTTGTTGCTTAGAGCATTATTTCATGACCTAATGCTTAGGATTTCTCAATCTATGACCATGGATCTTATGATTATGTGCTTCCTTGGAGTCATCCTCTATTAGTGGGTGTTATTCCTACTATAATTAGGTGTGGCTTAGTTCACCTTTGAGGTTGACCCTAGTTGTGAGCTTTAGTGTTGGTGTATTCCCTTGTGCTTGCCTCTCTAGAGTGAGTAGGTTGTCATGCTTATGCCACTAGTACTTTTAGTGTGGAATGGGTGTATAAATGGTTGGAGGGATTGTGATTTTTCCCTAATGCACCATGGATTGATTGAGTGCAAAGGTAGAGAGAGACTCCCTCTGAGTCCTAATGTTCTATAGTTTTTACCTCCCTAATCTGGTATCTTCCAGAGGTTATCTCAATCAAGTTCTCAGTTACAGTTGACTTGAGGCTAGATATTGAGTTTATCAATACGTTGGGTGTAGCATTCCTAGCATGTGACTAGAGAGACATGGTATCTTTGGACAAATATTACCATCATTTTCACTACTAAGAAGTTAAACATATATATGGTTTTTTCCATTAATGGAATTCCTTCCAATCTTGCTGACAAGTGATGCCTTGTCCTCTTGGGTTAAGTAACCCTAGTTCCCAGTGATAGTTGATCTTTTTGTACCATAGAGACTAAGTGCTCCTACGCTTGGTGGTTAGTTGTGGAGAGTATCCTTCTGGATTGTGCAATTTTGGTAGGGAACCAACATCCCTTGTGTTTTGAGGGTGATTTGGCTTAGTTTCAAGAATGCCCATGTGTTGCATGGTGGTGTTCATGGTAATTATGGGATGGCTATTCCCCATGGTTCCAACTCTTGTTGGAAGTGTGCATTATTTTGACCTTGTTTTTTTGGTCACTTGGTAGGTAAATGTTGTAGTTGGGCACCTATTGACGAGGTAGAGTGGCTTTTTCCTTACCTTGTAGTGTTGACTTTATGGCTAGATGGTTTTTTCTAGCACATAGGAAGTTACTTGTTGAAGGGCTTTGTCTTAGTGTGACACTTGTTCTCTTGTGCTTAACTTATTTGGGGGTTCATGAAAAGGTTTGTTAGTGTTGGAGTGATTTGGATTTGACTTGTGGAGAAGTCAATGAGTCATTCCTATTGTTCGGTTTTGATTTTGTACTTGGTGTGTTTGGTCTCTATTCTTGGATGGTAGGCTTCCAAGAGTAAGCCTAGTCATTGGGAGAGATGATGTAGTACCTCTCCCATTTGATTCTATAAGTCATCCTGATGGGTGCAACCTTGATGCTCTTCCTTTGTGAATGATCGTGTTAGGACCTGTGAGTGGTTAGCACCCTTGGGGTGATTGGATTTATGTTATTGTATCAATTGGATTGATTATGCTTATGGCTGATTTATGAGATTATGATGTACTATATGGGTTCACTGAGGTTTGTGCCAGTGGTTACCTAGATTGATTTGGTATCACAATGTTGTTTTGTGATTACCCTAAGATGTGAACACTAGTTGCACAATATTTTGTTGTCCTACTATATTTTGACTAGGTTCTTGCAGTAGTGTTTACCATATGTTTGACCATGTTGACTTAAATGTGTATAGTGTCATTTAAGCGGTTAAACAACTATTATTAATTCTATTATTAAATGCTTAAATAATTAGAAATGAATTGTCCATGTTGGATTCATTGGTTATAGTGCTACGGATAAGTACCTTGTCCATTTCAGTAATTAATGCAAAAATGGACTATTTAAATGATTATTTAAATGAAATTGATTAAATGCTTTAATTATGAGATTTTGCATAATTGTCGCTTCGGCTATTATTGTTGTACATCTACACTTGATTGTGTCGGTTTATTGTGCAGGACTTATATTCCCGACAGTGGCACATGGAGTTAGTGATTAGGCTTTTCATGTTGAGCCAATATCGTCTCTGTATGGGCGATGTATCTTTTATTGTTATTTTAATCCTCCAATAATTGGTAAATCCGAATTCAAAATGCATTATGTGATTAGAATCGTGAGCGTGTTTATGCATTTAGGATTCCACAATTGCCGTAGAAAAGATTAAATTAAATGTTGTTTAATGGGTTAGAAGGGTTTAATTATTTGATTTAATCTTTATTTTATTGCCAGCTAATTTGTCGTAGTTGAATTCTAATTTAATTGGAATTGTCTAATTTAATTTGGGTTAAGGAAGCCAATTAGAATTTGTATGTCACTTTACAAAACTGCATATATTGGCTAAAAGTGAGTTTATTCTCACCTCTCACTTTGTTATTTTATGGTTTTGGAGAAAATTCCTCCAAACCCTCTAGTGAGAAATCAATGTTTTTCCCATTGCAAGAGTTTGGCTCAGAGAATCGTTGCGAGATTAGTCTCATTGGATTCGTAATCAGATTTCTCCACTAGTTCGATGGTTTCACTCGATTTGGCGTCCCTGTTATCTTACGATGGTATTTCTCATTTTTCCCTCTTGGCTGCGAGGTAGCGCTTTTGGGTCTTATTGGTTTTACTCAGATACAACTCATGTTTCGTGTTGCTAAATGTTAGGGAGAGGAGAACTAGTGTTCCCCTCTATTTTTATGCATTCATATCACCCGGTTGGACGGGGGTGAGCATTTCTATTTTGTAGGAAAATAGAAATGCAAGTTTAGGCATTGTTATGCTACTAGATTTCTGTGAAGTGTCTCAATCCATGATTTTATTTGAAAAGTGTGATGTTGGATAGATTTGATCAATGGGTTTTCAATTATGTTGAATTCCAAGATGTTTTAGTTTTGGGTGTTTTGGCATTGTCTCATTTTGTATGTCATCTGGTTTTTTGCCCATTTCTTTGTTTGGTTTATTTAGAGATTGGATCTTATATCCCTCACCTTAATGATTAGGATCATGGAATCAGAATGGTTATAGGACAGTCTAGAGTATTTTATTTCCTAATCTGAACTTTTGTTTCCATAGTGGATTTTGTGGACTTGTGTCTTTTATTGGATTTTCCAGATTGGGAATCTGAGCCTGTTTGGTGAATTGTATTTGACACTTGGTCTTGTGACCCTAATCTTGAGTTAGGGTTTCAACTTCTTTGTTATCTGAGAACTTTGAGTTTTGGGCTTTTTAGTGTTGCCTCAGTTTGCATGTCACCCATATTTTGTTGGGATTTTTTCATTGTCTCCTTAGATGGTGGAAATGTATTGTATTACATGTTTCCTTGCATGTTATGTTGCTATTTCATGGACACTAGGATTCGTGTAGAATCCATACTCCCAGATTTAGGTTGATTCAATGAGTTCATGATGTACAGTTTTGTTTCATTATTGGGATTCATGTAGAATCCATGCTCCTGGATATAGACTAGTTGAGTGACCTTGTTACACTTGTTTATTTTATTATTTCTCATCTAGCTCTTGTTGTTTATGATCTTCATGTAGTTGGTGTGCCCACACACGAGCACGTGAGTGTGCACTTGTCGAGTTCTTGCAAGACTCAAACTCTCGGTTGCTTTTAAGTGAGCTAAGTTCATTGGGTTTAGGTTGGAAAATTACATTGCCTACAGGCACTCATCGTGTGAGGAGCATGGGTATGTAGGTAGACAAGTGGAGGGGCTTCTTTCGTAACCTTGGGTCGTGTTCTTAACAAGGTTGACATTAAGAAGTTTCTAAATAAGTGATAACTAAATTAATAAATTGGTAATAATACTAAGATAATAAAATGTGAAATACCTATACGACATAGGGTATGTACCTGTACAGATTTTTTGAGGGCGAATATATGTATGAGTTCATCGAGGACACAATGTGATGGCCTTTCGAAGGAGATTTTCCAAATGACGTTAGCTTGGGCTCCACGATGCCAAGCGATCTACTCTCCACTAAAGTCCCTACATAATAGACCCATAGGGTGTCTGACTAGGACCTGTTGTATTAAGTGATATTGGTTTTAGTCCTCTGTACTATTTAGTGAGTGTTAGTAATGGATGATTGTGTTGTGTTTGTAGTCGGACAATTATCTCCATCAGCACGACGGGAGTGGACCTATGAGTACCACATGGTTGGGAGGCGTAGCTACTTATATCACTGTTCAGACCATTGTACAAAGATGGTCTACTTCAATTTGAGACCGGTGTTGGATTTTCACTTGGTACTTTGGTGTATCCAGAGTATGTTTCCTTGTAATCTTTTTTTTACTTTGGATACATGGATATCATGTTTAGATGATGTTAGTTTATTACTTGATGCATTCTTTTATTATGATGTTGTACCATATTGTTAGATGATGTTTCTTACCACTGCCTTGGATTAGTGATGCTATTGGTAGATTAGCATGTTGGATATACTTGTTCTTATGATATTTTTTGATGGTTATTGGTAAGAGTGATCTCATGAAACAACTCCAACTATCTTGTTGGTAATTTGAGATTCATGCTCAAGGGATGGTTAGGGCCTTTGAGGTCTCATGATGCCATTATGGTTGGGAGGAAATGAGCACAGTTGTTTTAAATTCAATGGCTTCTTTGCTTGTGCCTTCCTTATTGAGATAGTTGATGTATGCACATGCATGTTCATTACGATGTGGCTTTCTACATGTTTACATTAGATGCTATGGATTAGATGTTAGAGTTATCTGATCTTCTTTATGCTTTCAAGTGTTTACTCCTCAGCTAAGGTGGTTCCAATACTCTCTAGTATGGGGGTTCTAACTCTATTTTTCCTTCTAAATTGGTCATTATGAGTTTCTTTGCAAACTTGGGAAACATTGGTTCAACATTGGGCAATACTGGTAAAGAATTGCATGGCTATGGTAAATAGTATCATGCAATAATTTTCGGTATCGCATGGCAGTAGCAATAAGTATCATGGGATACTAAAAGTATCGCATGGTAATAGTAGAAAGTATCATACGGTACTGGAAAGTATCGCATGGTAGTAGTAAAGTGTATCGCACAATACTGGTAAAGTATTGCCCGATAGGAGTGAATAGTATCGTATGATACTAGAAAGTATTGCACAATACTGGAAAGTATCGCATGACTTAGTGGAAATATTGCACGAGGTTTGAGAGAAAACTTGCTCGGGCAAACAACATGTACTTTCTGACTTATTGGGTGTGTTTTAGAAGATGTTTTGGATACCCTTTGGGAAGTTGTTGCCTCCTACAATGAAGTGATATGTTTATATATCAACTAAGGATTAGTTAGCTTTCAAGATGGCTAGTCAGGATTCTATGTACGTTCATTTTTTATTGGAAGTCTATATTGTACGTTAAACCCATTTAGTTGGTTAATGATGTGTTAGTAAGTAGTGGTGTTTGGAGATCATTGGTTGATTGGACTATTTGGTTGAGTCTTCTTTTGTGATCTTGTGATCAGTTCCATGTTTTTTATTAAGGAAAACAAGTTTTGAAGGGTACCTGAAACCCTTTATAGATTTTATAATTTTCAATGAAGTCCAAACTCAAAAACAACAAACCTTAGATGAGACAGGTTGCCTGACAAAACAAGGAGACCAGGGTGGCCTCACAGATAACATAGTGCACTACTACTATCTGAACAAGTTTTAAATGAGATCTTGAAACCCCATGGATACAATAGAAGACATTTAACCATGTCAAACTACAAGGCAACATGGCAAAGAGACCAAGTTATCCAAAACAAAAAGGGTCAGCCTCAAAAAAGACCAGGTGAGTAGCTGGAAAAGAAATCTGAGCCTCAAGATTTACTTTTAGATCCTGTCTTTTGAGAACATAGAGACATATCAAATCATGGAAAAGAGGGTTTGACATTTTTTCCTTTTACTTTTGTCCATCCATCCTCCACCATCCCAGCAATCTACTGCCAAGAAAAGTCATCCAAACCACAAGCATCCCCCAAATCCCTCACAACCAAGGAAGAAGTACCACCACCACATGAAAGAGGGCCCACAGTTCCCTCCAGAGCTAGAGCAACATCAGCCGAATCAGAGATAGCAACATTCAAAGGAGGGTCAATAGTATTGGCCACCACCTCCCTCACAGCTAGGGAAGAAGTACCACCACCACACGAAAGAGGGCCAATGGCTCCCCCCGGAACCAGAGCCCCCTGAGGAGCATTAGCTGAATCAAAGATAGTAGCATTCGAAAGAGCAGTATTCACCACCACCGTATGGGAAACATTTAAATCATGTGGAGTAGCTACAAAATCTGCCTCCAAAGAATCTTGAGAAGAATCAACCAAATTACCCCCAATAGAGGGAGTTTTTTGAACAGTGTAGTGATCATCCAAAACCCCCTTCCACCAAGAAGGTGACATTTTTTATCTAACCTTTCTTGAGGAGCATCGCACTGCGAGGTGGCCGGTCTTATGGCATTTCCAACATCTGAACAAAATGCCCTTGTAATCTAGAAGCTGAATCCAAGAGCCATTGGGAGAGGCCAATTTAATCATTTCTGGAAGCCCCTTAGAGACGTCAATCTCCACAAGAATGCGAGCATACATCATCCAAAACACATTGGAAGACACAAAGTAAACCATCAAAAAATCCCCGAGTGCCTCCCCCACAGCCTCTAGGACTGAATCTAGCCATAAGTGAAGGGGAGGATTCGGCAGCCTTACCCACAGAGGTATCTTGTTAAAGGATTCAATAGACGGATCAAAATCCACATACCATGGTTTGGCCATCAAGTGGAATCTCTCCTCCCAAGAGAAACCACACCTGAGGATGACATTTCGATCCTCCTTAGAAGCAAATTTCACAATGAAAAAACCCCTTGCCACAGGAAAAATTTGGACAATATCTGAAACTACGGGCTCCCAAAATTTGGAAATCCAGGCATGCAGATCTGACGGAGAGGGCCAAAAACCCCTAAAATGAAAAATGGTAGCAGTAGAGGAGAAGCCCTCTACATAAGTAGAAATCTCCTTGACAAGATCAGACTGTAGATTGATCATAATAGGGTTCCATACAACTACAGGCACAGTAGCACAAGGCCTTGGACACACAACCTGACCACCAAGACCAACCTCATAAGTGGCCACATCAATATAAGAAATGGCCAAACCACCAACAGTTCCTGGGGAACAAATATCCCCAGCAAGATCAGGAGAAGTCCTAGCCCGAAAAGCAGCAGAAGCTGAAGTAGAAACCCTAGCCCAAAAAGCAACAGAAGCTGGAGTTGGAGTGGAAACTAGAGTGGTCACCATAAAGCCGGAGGCAAAAGCTAAAGCCTGACACAGGACCTAAAGTCGGATGCAGAAGTCGGAAGTAGTCGAAGTCGGATGCTGAATGATCAATTCCATGATGTTTTATGTATCCATGCTTTATTCCTTTAAAAAAATGTATTGGTTTTTATGTCCTTGTTCCAAGGATCTCCAGGCGAGGCATTGCCGCATGGGTATCTGTAACAAAAGTTAGTTACAATACTAACATTTGAAAACTGGAAACGTGAAGATAACTGTAACAAAAGCTTCATATAAAGTGAATCTGACTAACTTCATTGTAGATTTTTGTGGGGAAATTCAAGGTGTGGAATTAAATAATATAAAAGTGATTACAAGACAACAGAACCTTGCTTAAGTCGCTATATTGGAAGCCAAGTAGCTCTATAGGGTGAGCAAATTTTGTGATTTCCTAATTTTACAATGCTAATCCTCTAGCTGGTCCTAGAATGATAACTCGGCCCTATGTCAGAAACATGTATTGCACAGAACTGAATCAAAATGATTTTTACCATTAGAGATAGGTTGTCAACATGTTACTAGTTGAATAATAGTATTGCCTAACATGCTATTTTGCTCCATTGTTTGCGAATGAAGTAATGATTGGGTCTTATGCAAAGTTAAAACCCTTCTTAGACTAGTGTTAGGGGCTATAAAATGTTGTGGATAAGGATCACATTGAGTGCAAGGGAACCCAAGAGTGTTCTGTTATAGAGCATCTAAAAGGTTCTTACTATAGAATTGTTAATGCAACTTCCAGGAAAGTTTTCAAAGAATAGGTGTAGGTGGTCAAAGCATCAAAACAACATCTTAGGACATAAGGATGCCTTAGGAAAAGATTTTGACAAGATATGATAACCAACCACTTTTGAAGTCAGAGTGTATCTTTCTTGTGTCTCAAGTGTTTTCAGTTTGTTTCCAAAGAATGGCATCTAATGTGGACATTCTCTAAATTAGAGGGTATTTTTGGACCTTTCAGTCATAACTATATGGGGGAGAGGAGCCATGAACTATCTAGACGACAATAGGACAAGTTGGGAGAGGAGCCCCAACTACCATACACGTTGTCCTCAACTCCCTACTAATCGATGGATAGGCAACACCATACAGACAAGGATGATCCCACATGAAGAGCCATCGGCGGATCATTGAATGTGAACACCACACATCCACCGCAGGAGTGGAACGAGAGGCCCCTAGCTGAGTAGCCTAATCCAAACTATGGGTGATGGGAACCCATTGGTAGAACTCATGGAATCAAAATCAAAGTTGTGGAAGATGATGACACTAGAATCTCATGTTTCATGGTCAAGGAAGACCATCATTTTTTCTCATAATATGCAACTTGCTTAAAAAGCCCAAAAATAGAGAAACCAAAAAAATTAAGAGATTGAAGAAGATCTAGTATACTAGCTGAGATATGTTGTATCAAACTCCAAAAGGGCTAAACTCAAACACACAAACCTAAAATTAAAATTAATATTAATATAGAGTAATTTGTGCTAAACACAAACACATCAAAACATGCATCGGTCAAAAGAAAATTGGAACTTGGAAGAAGAGGTCAAACAGTCTGTGGCTCTTTTCATCGCTTCTCTGCAAATCTCCCCAAAATCCTTCACAAAAACTAGGGCCCGTTTACTGCCTACATGCCAATACACTTGTTCACGTGAATGAACAAGCACAAAAAACATAGACACATCAAAACATGCACCAGTCAAGAAAATTGGAATCTGAAAGAAGAGGTCGAACAGTCTGTGGCTCTTTTCACCGCTTCTCTGCAAATCTCCCCAAATCCCTTCACAAAAAATATGGCTTCTTCCCCCCCCCTGCATGCCAATGCTCTTCCTCACGTGAATGAATAAGCACCAAAACTTAAGCAGTGAAATAATCGAATTCATAAAATTTGGAATAGGAATACGTATTCCAATTCTACCTATTTAGGTAGAATGGACAAATTCTCTTTTTTACCTAAAATTGGAATAAGTATTCCTATTTTTAATTCCAATATGACACAACCAAACAAAGGATATAAAATTTTAAGAATCGTCAACTGCCTATTCCACTCTAATTCCAGCTGCCAACGGGCCCTTGCCAATTCAAATGCCACCTGGACTGTATAACCGCTGACTTGGACATAGGGAAATGAGTCAAATTTTATATACTTGCCTTGTTTTTTTCTAAAACCGATGCTGAGTCCCATCTCTTTGGTTGTATCCTCCGTCGTGCTTATCACCGAGAGGATAGAATCCTCATGGAGGGGCAGATTCTACCTTCCATGAAGGATTTCAGTTGCCTATTCTAAAACACCCATCATCACCCGCTCTATGCATATGCCATCTTCAATCAACAGCAAGTTTGAATTAGAGGAGAGAATCGGGTTCACCGATCGAGAGAATAGAATCGTCCACCTCTATCGGAATCCGCCCAAGGGGGAGGATTATCATTACTTGCTTCCAAACATAGTTTCGATAAAAGGTCATGCGCGCTTTGCCTTTACTATAGGGCTGGAGTCCTTAGTTTTTGAGCTGGCGGAAATATGTCATATGGAAGGATAAAATCCTCTGGACAATATTTTTAAACCTTCAAAGCACCTTCTCTTACAACCTCAAATTTGCCACACTTTGGCTCCCAGTCGCTTCGTTAATTTTTCTTAGACATAAATGCTAAGCAAGGGGGCGGAATTATGACATGCCAGAAGATAAAATGAATTCTCTGGGAGTGGCAGAATCCACCACCCTTAAGAGGATTTCTCCTCCTTATGCTTTGATTCCCTGCCAACATTTAATGCTCATTCAAGCCCTGACTTCACATAAATTTGGCTCGGACTTCATAGTTAGCTGCACATTTGGCATGCCATAAATTGATGGCAATACATTGATTTGACTTGCCCCAAAGAGGGCCAGCATTGCAAATTAATTAATGGAAGAGGCGGGACCCATTCATAATGGGGTGGTGTTGTGACGTTCAACAATAAAGGAACAGATTTTTGCAGTGCCTCCATCATTGTCCTCATCCTCTTCTCAACCCCATCTGCAACTTCATTTGAACTTCTGCCTCCGCTTCCTTTCCCACTTATCCTCGACATAGGGGAGAGGACCCAGTACTTGAACGGGTTCCAATGGTTGTGATAGAAATTGTTTACTTCATACCTACACTAGCTGACTTAATGTCCAAATTTTTTGACAACATTGCACCAATACTTGTAACTTTGAAGTTGTTAATACAATGATGATTACCAAAAAATGAATAAAAATGTACTCTTTGATCTAAAAAGTAACCAGTGATGTGATGCCATATTAGCTGTGCAAGTATGGGTACCCTTTTTGCACGACCAATGGTCTCACTTTTTATTTGGGTTGTTTTGGACAACTTGGCAAAAAGCGTGCTGATGTGGCATCATAATTGATGATGTGCATTTGAAAGCTTAGTTATAAGTAGACGACTCACCAAATAAGCTACTGTAGAAAATTGGGAGTGATTTGAAATTTTCACGTAGGATTTTGATAAGCATGAAGTCAGGGTGTTCAAGTATTGGGTCCTCTCCCCTAGTTAGGAATCAAAAAAATATTCATGTTGCTATGGTATGAAGAAGTTGAACTTTGAAGTTTACGTTGAACTTTACTGATACACTTGTTTTGAAAATTTGAAGTCATGATATTTTGAATTTTAACATTAGCGAAATAATTTGTTAAATTCTATTAAAAAAATGGTGTCTAAAAGTGCTCCAATTTCCTATTTTTCAAGAAAGTGTGTATTGGTTATCGGTCTCATGTACCTATACCAATATTAGTCCACTAACTTACCCAACTCCTCTTTTTTGCAACTTGAGCATCTAACTATTGTGATGTCTACAAAATATTTTATGTTGATGTCCTCATACATGTGCACACAGCTTACCAATATTCATTGAAATTCCAACCATTCCAATCATGATTAGGGCAAGGGCTCACTGTCACCCATGTTCCAATGATCATTCACTCTTTGCTCACTCAAACTCCTCAATTACTAACTTTAAAAAATATATATATGATAATTAAAAGCCCATTAAAATTTCACGTGTACAATAGCTGCTCGCATATACCCCGAATAGTAAAAGTCGTAGAATTTAATTGAAGGCTTTTGCAACTTTATTGGTACCTATAACAGTTACAGAGGATAAATTAGTTGTTAGAGGAATATGTCTTGTATTAATTGTGCAAATTTTTTACATGGTTTTAGTGCACAATTGTTAGGGCATCTATAAGTAGGTATCACGTCACACTTTTGAGATGATCATTTATTGACCCTTGTGCACATAACAAATCCCACAGCACCATCATTACCACCCAGAAGCCAGAACAAAAAAATTGGCACAATTGTTAATATATTATTGTAAAGTGCAAATGAAGACAACAGAAACTCATCCAAATCAGACAATATTGTTGAAGTCCAAATGGAGACAACAGAAAAATATCAAAACTGGACAATACTGTTAAGGATATCTGGGTGCATGAAGTTTGCTATAATGGTTACTGCCGCTCTTCCCTACAAGTTGTTAAAATTGCATTTAGCAACTTACATAATAGCTAAAAGATAATTAAAATTTGACAATTAATAATTAAATACAAATATGATAAAAGCAAGATTGCAGCTAGTATGATCCTCCTTTATTTCCCATATTTTATTAACATCACTGTCTTCCTATTTGAGATAGGGGATGGTTGCTACTTACATTCCATGCTGTCTTTCCTTCAGCTATTTCTCGTTTTACTCTCACATATGCCTTCATGGACAAATGCCCTGCTGTCAATAGTGCTTAATAGTGATTGTCTGTTCGGTTTGACAGTGGACAGGGTGCATTAACTGAGCGTCTGTAATCTGTTACATGTACTCTCGTGGTAGCTGTAAACCAGTTTACCAAAAGAAAAACTATCATGATGTATTAATAGTTAATACACAACCATACCTTATCCTCAATGTGTATTTTTCCACTTCACATAATGTTTGATGCTACGTTAGACATTTAGAAGCAAAGTAAAACAAATCACTAAAGATCGTCACATTAGACTTAATCAAATACAAGGTTAATAAGCCTTCCCTAATTTCAGAAAATCATCACTTTAGACTCAATCAAGTACAGGCTTACACTCGCTAACTCAGAAAATGTTTATATTTAACTTTCAAGAAAAAACCATCAACACCAAACAAGTTAGGATGTTCAGTGCCTACAAAATGACCCAATATGTGGTAAGCGTCAATTAACAATCGGTATATCAACAGTCCTGTTAGTAAACTCCACAAGTTGAATTCCATGAATTGTTACCTACCATAAAATTGAATTTCATTCATTTGTACAACTATTAGATGCATCTTGCATATTCAGGTTATCTTTTGAGAATTCAATTCATAAATGATATTCCCTCTGTCAATTGTGTACAACTACAGCACACCAGAACAGCTGATAGTAAAGAATTAGCCAGAACATTTTTTGTCCTTTAATAAAACTCAAGAGATTCTGCATCAATATAAGTATCTATAGACAAAAGCTTAATTTGCTCAGTAACTGGCTAATTCTGGCCAGAAGAAACAATTAGAATTGCATTCTCATTGGAACTCTTTGCCTTCCAACATTAGCATGAATTTCTCTTTACAGGAAACATGGAAACATCAAATCAATGTAGGCTGAGGCTAATAAGCCATTCAACAAAATCAGGTTACATAGAGTCACGATATAGCACAATTACTGCAGTATGCATTAACCTTTTAAGTTCATGCTATGGCAGAACATTTTTGCTAAAACAGCCTGATAAAATCTGCTTCTAAATTGTACAACAAGCAATTTGATGGGAATATGTCCGGACAAATAACTAACTTATCGGCTTGCAAACCACATTGGAACTTTATGCAACACTTTTTGATAGCTTACTGTTCTAGTTCTGGCCTATAAAGCTTTCCTTTCTCAATAAATTATCTTTCAGCCACAGAATACTTCATTAATATCTTACTGTTCCTTCCAGATCCGTCCAGTAACTCTCAACTTCAGCTCTTTCCAATCACCCCCTGAAAAGAACAGTGCCATGTTCCTTTGAATGATTAACCCATCATGGCTGTCCCGAACTTTACGATGACTGTCCCGAATGCTCCTCGGCACTCCTTGCCATATTAGTTTCCTGCCATTTGCTCCAACTTCAAGACTATATCTGAAATTTCTAGCTTCATTATCATCTCCCATAAACCGAAGGAATGCCATATATACTGGTGCTGCACCTAACTGAAATGCTTCAAAATGTAGACAGAAATACGATGAATAGCAGTTGAAGACCTGCAGTACGTTATATAAAGACCTCAAAATCATTCCATGGCACATGCAAAGCACGGGTGAATCACTCAGTTGTCTTCAAAATAGATAAAAATATCAAAGAAGCATACACAACAAGAAGATTGGCACAAAACTAAGGCATGGGGAGATAAAAGCAAGCAAGGAAAATGACGTCACCAGCCTCTATGAATCTACAGTATACTCACTGTCAACATCCAGGTTGCATTTTCAACTTCAAGTGGATTGAGCTTTACATAACGATGGTTGAAAGTGCTGCCATTGTGCATATCAACTTTATGATCATCCCTTAGATGAGCCACAAGCGTTTGTATATCCCCTGTGATAGAGCATTCTGACCCTGCATAAGGGCAATTGTACGGCCGAAACATACATTGTGCCTCATGTTTAAGCTTATTATAATATGGGAAAATATCTGGACAGCCCAGACTATGATACTTGCACGGTAGGTCAAGAGATGATGCAACCTTTTCCAATGCAAGACATCTTATATTTCCAAGTTCCTGTCTGCAAGTTGGGCATTTGTTATTTACTCTTGATTTACAGTTGGAGCAGAGGGTATGCCCATTAGGACACTGCATTAACATGAAAATTTACCAAACATCAGAACTAGTGTACAAGCAGCAATTCAGAACTAGAAAAAAATTATATCACTTGCTTTGGCTTATAATTTTTACTTCCAAATTTGAATGTAAAACTATAAAAATTATGGTTAATATCAATAACTTAAATTTCTAAATGGCTCTATCTCCTTGGTTGCAGATAAAGTGTTTATGTAACTTCTGTCCATGATAGACTAAGCTCCTAGACTCTGATATAAAATTGGAGTTTACGACCACCCTGGTGCCAATGATTTCAATATTTAACTGAAGACATGGAAGCATGAGACAAGAATGTTTTGAGTTTACTTAAAACTTTCATTTATTGAACAAATACATTATAGTACCATTCAAATCATTAAATTGGGCATATACCACATTTTAGACAATTCTGAATCAAAAATGAACTTGGATTTTCATTTCAATCAATTAAGAAACCCTTTTATAGGGCTCCATGGTTTCATCAAAATTGCTCTCCTTAAACTTGGAATCATATGATAAATACATCATAATGAGAAAACCATGAGCACAAACAAAATATGCTTTCCTTTTTCGAGAAAATGTGAATTCCACTGGATCAACATTCAGAAAAAAAAATGGGCTCTAAGTTCATTATCTACAAACATTATTTTGGAGTAACACAGCCAAAGATATAATTTGGAGATATACCATGTAGAACGAATTAACTAAAACAAACACCTTTTTAAATGTGAAAATAATTTGAAGTTACTCCCTAGGCCCGCCAGTCAGACATTTAAAAAATGCAATTAAAATGTAACGCTAACTCTGTCTTTCATCATTTTCTTCTCTCTGGAAAGCAAGGTGAAGCTTCTTACTAGTAAAAGCTTAGAAATATAAAGTCCCTTGATATCTCAAGAAGAGTTGCCTTCTATTTCTCCACGTCTTCCTTTATATTAGTTACATCTCATATTTGTTCTCTCAGAGCAAATAAAGTATCTATGTTGACAAAAGTTTAAATCCACCAGCTAACCAACTTGCAGCTGAACAGATTTATTCATATAGCCAAAACTAGTCTAATTTATGCCAGTATGCCAGGTATGTGTATTGCATGGACTATTTATATCTTTCAACTCTGAAGTATATTTACAAAATTGCAAACCATAAGCAAGACGCATTACAAACTTGTTCATAGTCATAAATGGAAAGAATTATTTTAATTTAAAATAAAAAAATAGATAAACAAGAGTTATGTAATGCTCTGGAGAGCTTGCAAGTGAATGTTGCTTCTTTCAGTTTAGAATTGACATATTGTCACAATATATTCAGATTACTTCGTAAACTTTTTCAGATCCAGCTTATGCAACTGTCTCTTATGTTTATTTGAGAAGCATTATTCTATCATTTGAATTGACTGCACCCAGTATAATTTCCACGCCTCTCCATCCTTCCCAATCAAGGAGCATTAATTGGTTCTCTGAATCTAACTATTCCATTTTATTTTCTTTTCTATCAAATTCAGCATCAAGTTTAATCATGTTAATTCTCCAATTTTTTGTCTTCCAGTTTAAAGAATTTTTTCTTAAATAGTAGCACAGAAATTCAAATTCTCAAATCTTTGCTTGTAGAGGAAAACAGCTTCAGTCAGTTTAATGGTTAGGGCTGCAGTATGCCCGTTTTGACAGACTGATTTGTCGTTGTAGAGGTAGCATAAATGGATGCACTTGTAGTTCTGTTAGATACCTAGGACAGAAATAAGATAGGCAGATGGTCGTATTGTTAGGTTTGCGGTGGACCGAGACACTTGACTTCTTAGACACTGTCATTGAACAAGAACTAATCAGTTATGTGTTGAAATCGAGGGAAGGCCAGCTCATTTGACCACTGCAATGGAGGAAAGGACTTCTCAGTTAAGTATCACCTGACTTTTCATGATGGAGGATCACTGAGAGTTGGGTCTATGAGACAGCATAAGGCTAGAGAAAAGGAATTTTTGGAAAATTAGCAAGCATTCAACTCTCATTTCGGTGTTTGTCGCATTGCTACTGCTGCTGGGTGCTTTGGAGATGAAACCCTTCAAGCCTGAACCTATGATCATGGGAACAGTATTAGAGTTTGTAAATTGGGAGTACTCAACAAGTTGTATCAGATAGGTAGACTTCCCTTCGAATATATCTTTTTAGCAGAAAAGTAATAGAAATATATCTTAAAAAATTGTTGGATTTTATTTTGTCTTTTATGTTGTGCAATTAGATAGTGGTACAAACACTAGTATCTTACCAGCCTATAAAAAATGGAGAAAACAGGAAAAGGCATGAAAAAACAGGAAATTTCTTCTTGACAAAATGATAGAAGTGCGCTTAAGAAAGACAAGGCACCCCAAGATAGAATGATCAAGCTGTTGGGACGAGGGTTGCAGCTTCTGAGTGGCATGAAAAAACCAGTTCAGGCTAGAACATCACAAAAGAGGAGAAAGTTCAACTTCTATTCCAAAACTTGTTAGGTCCATGTTTTTGCAAAGATAAGAATAATTGGACCCAAGGCTATAACAAGCTATGAAAGAGCAGATTATCAAGCATCAGCTAGAGAATGTGAGAGTGAAGATGCAGAAACTAGCAGCTGCACTCTTGCAACTCATTTAGGAGTAGAATTAGTAAAACAAGAAGCAATTGAGAAGAAGATCGCTGAGATTGAACCTAAACTTTAGGCCGATAATGGGTTTTATTTTCTTGTCTCTGAAGTCTAAAGTCTAAAATGTGCAATGGATTATTTTATGTGAAAATGACATCCCATTAGCCACATCAGGTGATTGAGAGATCTTTCCAAATCACCTCCAGCAAGAATGTAGTGGTATCTTGATAAATTTCCGTTCTCAACAACATCCAACTGATCCACCAATTATGATAGATTGCATAAGTTGACTCATTCAATACTTCTTTGTGTAAACTACAATGCAATGCAGCAATTGTTTGTGGATTTAAGTTGTGAAGTTCTTGTCATCATGGGACGCATTCCAGAGATACTAAAAAGATGATGGGTGCAATGTTTGCAAAAAGGGGCAGAGCTCCTCTCTCTCAAGTTCAAAATGATTATTCTTGTATAATGGTGCGGGGTCCTTGTTTATCAGCGGAATCTAAATGCAGAGGATTTAGTTGGAAAAGACCAAAGATATACTGAAACATTCAACCTGGCATTGCTTGTTGGAAAGCAATTTCAGAAAGGGTTGATTTATAATGTCCCTATTTTCTGATGGGGACACAACCCAAGAATAGAATGGACACGACAGAAAAGGGAAATTGTATTGACTAAGAAATTAAGCTAGTACAAACAGTACAGAGAAAATAAATTTCAAAACATGCCCTAAGGGCTTACAATAGCATAAATCTGGAGATAATTTCTCCTATCAGTACCTCCTCTTAAACTCCACTACGAACTGTCTTTTACAATGCCAGGAATCTCCTTAAATAGACCCCGAAGGGTTAAGGACTAGGAATAAATTCTAGAAAGTTATAGTAGGCATCCACCGACCAAATAGAAAGCTCCAGAAGCCGCGTTAGAAGTCGGCACAAATCTAGAAGAATCCAGAAACGGTAACTGAACTTTCGGGAGGCATAACTTTTGAACCATAGCTCCGATTGACGAACCGTTTACATTTTCGGAAAGCTCTCGAAGCGCTCTATGGCCCTATGGACCAGCTTCGCTCGTCCCCCATTTTTCGGCCCTTTTCGAGGTCATTTAATGCCCCTAACCTGACTTTGAAGCATTCTTAAGAGGTCTCCAAAATTCGAAAAACTGCAATAACTTTCAAACCGTGGGGCCTTTTTACCTGATTCTTTTTCTGGAATGCTCTAAATCACAATTACATTCATCTAGCCAATTTACACCTCCTAGTTCACCGAAATGATGGCCCAATTACATGCTCCTATTTTTTCGAGATTTTCTAGCACACTGATAGTGGAACTGTGAGAGTTGGAACCTTTATTTGACCCAAATGGGTATCCAAAAATGAAAACACATGAAACAGAAACTAAGTCTAAGTATATTTTTTTTGGGTGACACAGGATTGCCCTTATACCTTTGGATGCTCCTGCATCATTTTCACAGTGGATTGTCAACATAGAAGTTGCATCGATGGGTGTATTCATAGTTTCTGTTAGATAATTCAGATTATAAGTAAGATGGACATGTGATCAAATTGTTAGGTCTACAGCAGACTAGGTTAAGCTGATTACTTACCTATTTGATTTTTGCATTAACAGAGGAGTGGCTTTGATAGCTGAAGTTATTACCCTACTAGCATCCTTTGAACCTTGTTAAGAATCTTTTATCATCCTCATTAAGATGATAGAAAGAGAAACAAGATGCTACACAATCCCAGAAACAGCTTATAGCAGTACCAGCGCCCTACAATGAGACAAATATTAGATTGTATTCTCTACTCAATTTAGAAAATTGGTTCTTAATATGTAACGTGCAGATTAGCTGACTCTGCCCTGCTAGTAATAATAGCTATCTACTAGAATGCTGGTATCATTGTCTCAGTTTGTGGAGTTAAATATTCATAGCCAAGTGTTCATTTCTATTTACACTGAAGCTTAAACTCATTTTCTTTATCAAAATTAAGTCTGCAGTCAAAAGAAAGCAACTATTTCAGCTATTGAAGTACAGATTTGTTTCCCTCTGTAGAGACACAAATCCTCTGGCAATTTAATTATGTGGCAGACCTCAAAACCATTAGATGACTAGTCTACTGCCCACATCCATATTCATTTCTCCGTAATCCTCAAGTCATATCAAATTTGAAAATTTCAATAATAATAATCACAGGAGACCAGGTTAATAATATTTCATATCATATGTTACTGCATGGTTATCAGTATTTCAAGGTTAATGATAAATCTATGGATTTTTCATTAAATAGTACAATAGAAATACAATTTCTAAGTTAAATACTCAAATTATAAGTGATATTAAAGGTCTTCTAATTATATAGAAAAGAAGTGAGAAAAATGGATGAAGTTGAAGAAAAAACTACAAAGATTAATAAAATAAAGTGGTATTCCTAAAACTGATTGGAAATTTGGAAGCATCTATATAATGTGCCAAATAGACACAAGCATATAACCAACCAGCATTTCCATTAGCACGAACCTGATAGATTACAAAGGCTATAAATTGTGCACAACATGGTCACTACTTGATTCCAACTATGACTGTGCATTAGAAATAATACAATCGTGCCAAAATACAATCCAATATTTACTCAATTGTAACTCTAAATATCTGAAGTGTAAACTTAATGGAATAATGCTAGGGTTATGTACATATTTCTATTATTTTTATACTGAGGACATATAAAGAAATTTCTTTAATAGATATGAAGAGATAATTATATAGAATTGGAACTATATAAGGAAGAAAATAAAACCTGATGAATTGGTGGATACATGGAATTTGTGCAGACAGGACACTCTAAAAGTTCATGTACACCGGATGTTGGTGATATAACAGGCTTTCCATTATTTGAAGAATGGGCCTTTTTAATAGAAGACTGCTCAATTATGGTGCCTGAAGGTGATTCAATATCTGAAAAAACTGATCCTTTATCATCCATAAAGGCAGCACCTGCTTCTGCATAAGGAGCTTCATCCCCTCTTTGTTCCTTCATAGCCCTAAGACAGCTCATATGGGTTCCCACGTATTGATCTGGCTATATTTGCCTCCACACAACGTATATCTTCAATACACCTCAAAGTCCCAGACCACTATATTTTGCACGTATCAACCGCTTGGAAGCTTCAATAACATGTGACAAAAAACTGATAAGAACTTTGAGGTAACTGCAAGAGCACTCTAACACGACATAGCTTAGACAATAAGTCAACATTTGTATCATTTATAAAAGCAAAATTAATAGCTGACTATTTATGCACTTTTTTGGGGTTTCTGTCATCTTAAGGTTTTTTCTTGCATTTTTATCTTGCAGTCTAGTATTACAAAAATTAAATTACAATGAAGCCATAAGCAGAAACATTTTTTGAAGGCCAATTAGACCTTAACGCTAATGTAATAACAGACGTGTCAATGTGGCATTAAATTTTTATCCATGGAAGATTACAAAAATAAGAGGGAGTGAAAAGCTTAAAAATAAAAGATATGCAATTATGGGGATACCTTATATAAAATAAAAATGAAACATGTTTCCTAAAATTAAATGCTTAAGTGCAAGCCAGTGATTGAAATTAAATAATTATCGATCTGTTAAGGACTGATGCAAAATCCTATGGCGAAACAAAAAGAGTAAAATTTAAAAGAATTGCCTTCACCTGAAAACAACCAACTTATAATGGGCTGTCCACATATAGTCTTGACCTAATCAACTTTTGCAAGAAGATGGCAACATTTGTATTTCTACTGCACTCTATAGGTAAACTAAAATTTCCCTTCTCACATCTCTTCTTCTTCCCTTGACTATTGGCATATAATGCAATGCCACTAACGGATTGAATATTTTGATTCTGAAGACACCAACAATCTAAGTCTCTTTGGTATTGGCCTCAATAAAATATATCTTGAACCTCTAAAATAATCAACCCACAGCCGCGTCTTTGGAATTTGCAACATACTGTATATGAAAAGAGTTCACATCGAGACTTCTTAGATGTTTAGATGTTTAAAATACGTTTCTTTAATGTAAATTTGGAGTCTATTCCTTCCCTCCATAATCTCATGAAACTAGAGGAGTCTTTTCAGACATCCCTAAAATGCACTTACCCAATTTCATAGCCTAGCACCTCCAAAAATATTTTAAACAATGGATGAAACCAAAGAGTAGAAGCCGCCCCCAACCACAAAAGACCAGTGAAGAAACCATAAACAAAAATGCCCCACTTTGTTTCTAACTTTTAAAGGAACACCATTTCATAGAACTCCAACTATAATATATATAAAATTCTTTGGTAACTTACAAGTCACATCCTAACAACTCTAATAATGTGGATACATATTGGCCCTTGGGATGCATGTCGACAAATTGATCCCTAATTAAGAAGACTGTTGAAACAAGTTGCATTGCCCAAAATGGGCTATGGATCCTCAAAAAGAAAAATGTTTGGGTAACTTGAGGCATTTGATTGTATCTAAAATATGAAATTACTGATGCAAGAAGCTTGTAACCATAATGGTAAAGGGGATATCAATGCGCAACAGCCCACTGAAGAAAATGTGAAGTCGGAGACTTTGTACCATACAAGGGATGACTTTGGGATGCATTGGACACATACTACTTGGAGATTACAGATAGGAAAAAGATAATAATTACTTAAGAGTGAAATGGTGCAGCCATTCTAACAAACACATCGATGCAGAGAAACATGAAGCGCATAACAAGTATATATTATGGGAAGCCCTTATAGTCGCAGACATAGTTCTGCAACAGTCTGTGATGAAGAACTCAAATTCTGCTGAGCATCCATACCCACAAATACGAAATTGTGAGTTTTATGCCATTCTGGGTTAATAAAATATAGACCCTCCAATTGATATCGTACATAACTAGTTGGGTTGTCAAAGTTCAGCTTAGTTATTGTCTGTTAATCTATTTGAGTTTATCATGTCTTCGAAGCACTCCCATCGCCATGCACAACTTAAGATATATAAGTTATTCGGTTTAATCCTCCATTCTTGGCAAACTGATATGCAATGACATATAATATAAATGATTTAATGAATACAATAACAAATATCCCAATCCAGAGTAAAGAAAAACCTGGAGCTTAATTTTCAGATTTTCGACAGCTACGTGATTGGGTTTGCTACCGATTGTGCAAAATTTTTAAGGCTCCTGCACATCAACAACAATTAAATGTTGGAAGTCAGTCTTTCACAGATCAAATGGGGACAAAATTTAAAATTTCGTCCTCGCAGCAAGCTGGTCCCCCCTTTCACGAAGAAGAAAGGGATAATGTAAACATATTATACGGTAAATATTTAGATCAAGTCTGAAGATAGCAGAGCATTACGAAAAAACGAGAATAAAAAACGCCGCATCAAATTCCCAGGCGTTTCACAAATTCTACTGTTTCTGACATAAACTAAACGAGAAAACTAATACACGTCTAAAACATTCAATTTTCAGGAAGTTCAAACTCAAGAGTTCGATAAACCCAAAAAATACTGCAGTAGATATTAATATGTTTAAAAATTCCCTGATTCTCGAAAATCTAAGGCGAAGAGTATCAAATGCGTGCGCGAGTAAGATATGGCAGTAATTAGAAAAGGAATCTCATTAAATAAATAACAATAACATAGTGGAGTATTAATAATAACATAGCGGACAATTAAAAGAGTTAAAAAAATAAGAAGACTGCGCGAAGGCTTTGGGAAAGAACAAACTTAACTGGTACAAAAGCATTTAAATGCCTGTCCGAATCAATTTTGGAACAAGTTTCAGTCTTGTAGCAAAATATAGCACAATTTTCAAAGCAATTTTTTTTATTGACTACCAAGACGGACTCCTGCACGTAATTCCCCCTTTCTTGCAAGTTAACAGCTGAAAAAACATTCCCACGCAGATAAATAATTTCAAAGAGACAAATAAACCAATTTTTTACGAATTTCCATTTTCTTTAAGCTCACTGATAAGCTGGCTGCAAGAAAAACTCCTAAGCTAAGGAAATTTAACAGAGATTGCACAAAAGAAAACATACTAAGATATGGAAACTTCACAGAAATTGCACAGAAACGTCATTACTGAAGATCTATGACAGAAAAAAAAAGTAATTTGCGTGATCAAAACGGTAAAATTCGAATCTTTTTCCCCCAAAAATCAAAAGAATCTGGAAAAACTTGGAATAAAACAAATTCAAAACTCACGAGCCGCGAATTCCGCCACAAATGTAAATTCGAGAAATTTTCGTTCCACGCGTTGAATTTCGACAGGCCGAAAATGAGGAGACTTAGTCGAAGAAATCTGGCTATAATAGGGGCAACTGGATCTTCTTCTAAACCTCAAAACACCCGGACTCGGTCCATTCAGCCGCAAATCTTCTTATTTCCGTTCAATTTTACACAGATTTGAGGGTTTCCTGGAATGCAAATAATTTGCGTGGAAAATGTTGGACTGTTTACCTGGGTCAACCGGTTTAAACGGTCGTTGCCCCCATAGACCAGGCATCATGGCCACTTTGTTACCTGTGGGGGCCGTCCTTTTGTGAAAGGAATTTAGTGCCAAGGAAAAATATTTGAATAAGTAAATACTGGACGGCATTGTTCCCTAAGGGTATAGCACTGCACATTTTATGTGAGGCTTTTCCCTTGGCCACATATGATTCGATGCCAAATGCAAGCGAAGCCAGGAGGAAACCAATTGATAAGATAAAGCATGGGAAAAGATGTGGGGTTCATCAATTATTTGAATGAGCTTAGGATTTCTATCAGATTTATTGATAAGTGCAAAGAGAATGGTGGGGTTGCCTTGGTGTGGCAACTTAAAAGTCGAGTGGGCTTTGTTTGCAATTGAGAAGTTGGGTGTACTCTTTCTAAATAGGGAAATTTTATTCCATTTTATTAGTAATTTTTCAATTCACTATTAGTCTATATAGGGAGGTTGAAGTAATTTTTATTATGGATAGGAAAAAATTTAACTTTGGAATACAATTTGTAATGTCTATATTCTTTTTATAGTTTTTTTTACGATTTTTTTATGTGATTGGTTCTTTCTATTTTTTTGTTGGCAAGTATATTAGTTTTAACAAAATATGAAGGGATAAGTGTGTCAGTATGTATTGCATTGGAAGTCTATGTATAGGAATGGGAATGTGTTATTTTATGCTTCTATTATTTTTTACTTGTTCTTAAGCAAGTTTTGAGAGGGAATGAATGAAATAAGGGTTGAGCAACGCTAGAAGGATGGTGTTGAGGTATGGTGATTCATTATTTAATTTTGTCTAATTTTTTGGTTTGGTTGTGGTTTTTGTTGTTCAAAGTGATCATTGTGACTTTTCAGTGTTAAAATGGTTTATGATTTGTGGTTTGGATTGTAGTCAATGTTCTATTATGAAAATGGGTTGGAATTTGTCATTTTATGATCATAGAATTATTGTTGTTCAAGTGTGAGAATTTTATTTATTTTTGTTAGACTTGCTTAATCCATATGGGTTTAGAAGTTTGTTCAATTAAATTACTTTTTGTTAGACTAGCAAAAACCATATGCATTTTAGATGTCTGTTTATTGATAAGGGTTAAGCAAGAGATGAAGGACATTGTTGAGATATGGTGACTAGTTTTTTTTTGTTTTTTTTTTTTCCTATATTTTTATGTTTTATATTTAGTGTTGGTTTTGTTCTTCAAGTGTTTATTTAATATGCCAGCTAACATGTGTGTGAAAAATATTTTGATGGGAATGTTTTATGGGTTGTTTGATGGGAATATTTTATTTTGTGTTTCCTTTGATGACAAGTTCTTATGCAATCCCTTAGAAGCAATGAGCGGAGTGTTAGAAATAGGCAATATTGAGAGGGGGTGAATCGTTATTGCAACACTTTTACACTAATTATATAATCAAAACTTAACCATATGCATTTGCAAATAACAATATTGAAAAGTAAAGCATGTAACAATGTTGTCTAATTTTCTATTAACACAGATGAATATACCCATATCATATTTAGACTTTATATTAACCATATCCAAAATTGTGGCCAATAATATTCACTATGCTAAGCTTGGTGACAAAAAAAATATTTGTTCATTATTTCATGTATAGTACTTAGGAAAATTTCATACTCAAAACTTAATCAAATTTGAATCTAATGTCAGGCAATACTACCAAACTTGGTTTCCATCAATGACAGTCATGCCCTTAGCTATGATCACTTGCCAAAAATCACCCCCTTTGGCATTGATGGCAACACTTGGTGAAAATGACTAAGTGTCAAATGGCAAAAAGATTTAACACAAAAATTAATCTATACATGATGTATGCCTTATTGATGAGTATTATTGTCTATTAAGCGTTATACTTTCATTTTTTACAACCTACCATAATACTTCCCTTTGACACCAATGACAAAGGAGAGATCCACAAAAAAGATTATGTATATAGAAAATTTTGATTCTCCAAAAACTTATAAAAATCTAAGCATGATAGCAAAATTTCCCTAAGGGATGCAAACTTTGTATCATGTACCTTTTTCAAGTTCTCTACGACTTGAATATGTCCACATATTGCATAAGCTTCTATCTCTATTTCTTGAAGGTATTCATGTTTGAATGTCTCATTGGATTTCGTGGATGCTTCCAATAGCTCCAATGTGTTCCACATAATTTATGATTTAGGAGTGAGATAACTTCACAATAATGAGAGTATTTGAGTCATCTTATTTCTCTCCCTTTCAAGTCTATTGATTACATCACATAATTTTCTTATAATCCTATCAAGTTTAGTAATATTCTAATTTTATTTCTCAAAATTCTCTATAGTCTTCTCCAACTTAACTTATTGTTCCTTTATTACTTTATCAACATCTCTTATATACTTAACATAATTTACACAAATAACATACAGTTTCTTTCCTTCCTCAACACAATCCTTAACTTCTTTGATTCATCAATCACTTTTACTTCAAATTAGCTATATTTTCACATACCTTGAGGAGTTTCTCTACAATATAATCTTGATCTTCTTTTGTCTTAGCAGATTCCTCTAGCAAAGTAAAGTGAGTATCAAAATAATTAAGTACATTGCATAGATTATCTACAACATCATTACCTTAGAGAGATTTATGTATGGGTAATGCTTATTTTGATCTATGCAATGCCTTTCCTAAGATTCTTGCATGTTTTTCTAACTTCTTTGATCACTCCTTAGCTTTGACAAAAATCATTAATGAAATCTTCATTTATCATCTTCATCACATGAATCTAGAGTGTTATCCTTATCTATATTAGGATTAACTACAAGCAGAAATTATTATTACATGCAAATATAACCAATATTAGAAAATAATAAATCACATAGAGGAGAACACAAGACACAAAGATTTAATGTGGTTCACCCAATTCTAGAGCTTTGTCCACCAACATCAAGTCCAATATTATTATTATCCAATTATTGCAATTTGCAATCCCTTACAGCTCAATACTACCACAAGAAGCTACAATCTCATCATACATTATGAAATCCCTAACCTTAAGCCATTTTATACAAGCTTTTTATCACTTACAAATTAGGGTTAGAATAAGTCATCCAATAGAAAAATAGCAACCAACACCTATTACAATAATAAAGTCTGTAAGTCCATTGAACTTTTGGGGATGATACTCCTAAAAAACCCCACAAGGGAATTTCCCCTTGACCCCGCCATACTATGATGGGGGCAGTTTCCCTTGACCTCATCTTGGAGGTGCTATCCCTAAACCCCCATAGAATAATCTAGGGGAAAACTGTGAGAATAAAGTGGGAAAAAAATTAACCTCTGAGTCTCATTAGACTCCACATCACAACAATCTATACTAGCAATGAATTTTCTCAAGTCACTTTTGCCAAAAATATTTGCATGCTCAATGAATTTGGGGTCTTAGTTAAGCTTTCCATCTTCTTGGCTACTCTTCACTAACTATGATGTTATCCTTGACATTAAGATAAACTATGATCTATTAGAAATAGATAATACTAATTCACCTCACCCTCTCAGTATTATCTATTTCTAATAATTGGTATCAGAGCCTAGTTATTCGGAAGAGGCTTAACAGCTCGAATAAAATCCCTACAGCTATGGAATAGTTGAAGAAGAATCTTGAAGAAGCTCTTGAGCAAATTGATCTCCTTACTGATGAAAGAGATGGCCTAAAGGATAGATATGAAGAATGTATAGTGTCTCCAGTCCCTATTAGGAGACCAGGCCTTGTTAGAAGCCTCAACCTTGTTAGGAGTTGCTTCAACCCTATTAGGAGTTGGTGGATCATATACAAATGTGTGCAAGAAGAGCATAATGCCCTAACATGCAACTATACAATTAAGTTCTTCAAGAGAATAGATATACATACAATATTGGATCACTTGTACTTTGCAATTCTTCTGATTGTTAGCTCTTCATACAAGCCTTTGGTAGACTATAGACAATCTTCCTTCCTATTCGCTCAATGTCATAAACAAGGAGTAACTGTGCATATATCAATTTGCATTATATCTCGCATTATCATATCACATAACATGACCTCGCATTCACACTTAACTTCACAAATGAATTTCTTTACTTATATCAATCATATTAATAAATCCTTCTTTAGTTAGCTCACATATCATCCTTATAGTCATCTCATCAAGAATTAATAATCAAAATAATTCTTTAAGTCGTACAACTCAATTTGTTGACTTGCTTTGTTCTATACAGTGAAGTATTTGCATTAATATTTCCTTCGTAACTTGAACTTGGTTATCTATATGAACATGCACATTGGTATACATCATCAAGATGATGTCATGCATCTGTAGTCAACTACACAAGAGAATATTCTTAAGGAATATTCCACTATCAATAAATATCATCGTGATGTTGTAACATTGTCCAATACTTAGACAATTTTCCATCACAAACAATCATAGCTATATTGTAAAACATATGTTGCCATAAATGACAACCACATATCTCATCTTATTTGACTGATTGATCATATTGCCAACAATCTCCCCCTTTGGCATTGATGGCAACATTTTTGGAAAATTGGCTAAGTCTCAAAAATGTTGTCATACCAATTAAAGAAGAAAACATACACAACACAACATAGTATATCTTAGATTATATCAAAAAGATTACATCCCTTATAGCTCTAATTACAAAGCTTTCTTGAAGAAAAGCTTACTACTATACTTCAAAATACAACTGTATAACTTACAATTACAATTTTCCTTATTTCTCGCCCTTTGACATGAATGACAAAGGTGTCAACAAAGGAAAAAATCCTATCAAAATCTAAAATCTGCATCAAAATCTGGAGAAACAATCACTGAAGTTAGTCTTCAACTAGACAAGGTGTTTCTTCCAACTACCTTTTAGTGCATCTGACACACTTATTAGTGCACATAGGGCAAATGTGGCTAACTCTATTGCATTCAAGTCTGTAGCTACAAACTTGTCATATGAAGTTTTAGCTGCCAAGCATTCCTTCAACTGATTCTGTAACAATGTAATCTATGGGGATAAATGATCTCTCAAAAGAGTAAATCTTTTTAGGGCTTTCTCTTTTTCTGCTTATATCTCGAATGCTATCATGAATTTCTTCCATTGAATGCTAAAGTTTTCTAACTTCTAATCTTGTTTCAGAAAGTTATTAGTAAGCATTTGTAGCTCAGTTATCTTTCCTTTGATATGTTCATCAAAACTATGAAGGTGAAGGTATGCCAAGTTGCACTTAACATATATCTACTTCCCTTCCTCCATACTCTACCTTAATACCTTAATGCATATATTTAATATTTCTATATCATTCCTTATATTTATACACATGTAGTATTAAGAAGATTAGCATCATGCTCAATCTATGCTTGCATTGTAGCAACATTGGTAACCATTGTATACTCATTGTCAAAAGTTTTGCACACAATTGCTACTCTCTGTTGAATGTCTATAGATGTATCAACAGAACTTACTATCTTCTCTAATCTATCCAAAACTAAAGTTAAAGTCTTCTCAATTGACTTAACTAATTTCTTCTTTTCAAGGAATTTACTCAAAGAAGATATAAAGTTGTATGTTTCATCTTCATCATCTGATTGTATTGTTGTGGTGACCATTGTTGCTTGTGTAGTTGGTATAGAGGGTTTTACTATTATTGTGGCTATGGGTACACTTGTAGTAGTTGCCTCAATGCTAGTTGACATAGTCTCAAATTTCTTCTTAGAAGATACATCTTCTTTCTTTTGCTCCTACTCTTCTTCTTCATCAGTAGAGTTGTTGTAGTCAACAATATTTCCAACAATGTCAGAGCCAAGATCTTTGAATGGATCTTCAGTTCTATCCACTATTACATTAGTGTTATCTACTTGCATGGATTCACTATCAATGATAATGTGTGGTGAATCACTTGGAATTGAAGCTTCAATTGGTTGCCCAGAACTATGAGAAGGACTGACTGTTGCCACAGTAGGGCTTGTCTACCCTGACTACACACTCTTCTTAGTCTCCTAGGCATAGTAGACATGTATGTGAATCAATTATTCAACAATTAAAACATTTATGGAAACAACTCCTAACAATCTACCAAAGGCTTGTATGAAGAGCTGACAATCACAAGAATTGTAAAGTACAACAAGTGATCTAGTATTGTATGTATATCTATTCTTTTGAAGAACTTAATTGTATAGTTGCATGTTAGGGAAATGTGCTCTTCTTGCACACATTTGTATATTATCCACCAACTCCTAATAGGGTTTAAGGAACTCCGAATAGGGTTGAGGCTTCTAACAAGGCCTAGTCTCCTAACAAGGACTCGAGACACTATACATTCTTCATAGACTCCCAATAGTGTCAATATCCTTAACCAGATTCTTTATATAGTGAATCATCTTGTGGGTTTCATCCCCACCAGAGTTTTCCCTTGGCCAAGGTTTCCCTAGTTAACAAAATATGGTGTTATGAGCTCTCTTTATGTATGGTTGTTTATATTCTTCATTATTTTTGATTTACTTTCTTATGCATGTGGAAGAGTAATTACTAATATCTAGTTTTGGGCAAAAAGATTGAAAATATTGATTCACAACCCCCCCCACTCGCCTTAGTATTATCTATTTCTGACAATATTGTTAGAAACAATAGTCCACCAAGATAACTGGGGGGGGTGGTGGGTGGGGCAGTGAGTGAATCAATTATTCAACAATTAAAACATTTATCCTCTTTAAGAAAACTTAACCATTCAACCAAAGTAAACAACAACCATAAAGATGCACATAAACAATTACATCAGATATGTTGATTAGGGAAACCCTTGATCAAAGGGAAAACCTCGGTGGGAATGATGCCCACAAGATGATGTATTAATATAAATATTCCTTATTAGAGGATAGACCCTGTTATTACAACATTTAGTACAAAGAGTCCCTATTAGGAGACTTTGAATCCCTATTAGGAGATTCCAACCTTGTTAGGAGTTTTGCCAACCCTATTAGGAGTTGTGGAAGATAGCTGAACCCACTATTCAAATAGCTTTAGGATTAGATTGATGAAGCCATTGACCAATTGACCTTGGTACTATTCCTTTCAAAATAATAGATGTGAAACAAGCTTTTACTTCTTCCTTTGTCCAGTACGTCAAACTTTTTCTCCTTCAGACCATGCAATCAGATCTATAACTCTATACTTAGTAACAATATCCCTTAAGGTCACTTACATGCATTAGTAAGTCACTCTGCTTCTATAGTGCTTTGTTGCTCAATAATTTGCAAGTCTTATCTACTCTTTATATGTTAAACATGGAAAACATCTTTCCTTTATACCATGCTCAATAATAAATCCTTGACTCAACTTCCCACTTAATTATAATATGTTAATTAAATGAATACACATTTAAATAATTTTGTCGGCTCATAGTTATAAACAAACTTTCACATGTGTGACTTCTGTACATGCACACTCTCTAACGTCATCAATGGCCAACATACTATCTCTAGTTAACTACACAACCTTTCACTGTATTTGTGATGAACTGTAGCAATCACACAATAGGAACTGCTTTCCTAATACTATGTTTCCATACAATTTTTTGTAGACCAATCATATCTTCCATACACTATTAAATTAGGTTCTATGCACTTACCTTTGTAACAAAGACATACTGTAGTATGTGTTGGAAACTATGCATTAACAGATAAGTAATATATTGTTCTGAATACAAAAATCATAGTTTTTTGCTCTATCAGTCTTTACAAACTTATTACTATGTTATCATCAATGACAAACATAGTCATGAATACATCATATCAATGTTTTGCAATGCTCCCCCATAGCATCAACATTCATGCTAACATGGTCTAGTCTGATGGTGTGACAAAAGGACTATCACCATGATCAACATTGTAAAGTATGATGAATGAATATTTAATTTCATTGATCATTTTTCTTACCTCTACCTTAGTAATTACATATTCCTTCTCTTTCCTCTCCTTATCCTTGTCTTTCTCTTCTTCATTATCAATTATCTCTGCCTCATTTTTGGCTTCCATCATTATATCCTAAATCTCATTATTAGATACAAATTTATCCATAAAAAATCTTGTTCCTTTTCTTCATGTGAAGCATCAAGAGTTATAGGTACACCATATACACAGAAATATGGTCCTTGAATTATAGTAAAGAATTGGTTCACATCTTCTAATTCATCAAGAGCATTCACTTTTTGCTCCTTAGTTGTTATTCTGACAGGTCTAGATGTTGTTTTAGGTATTCCTTGGTAATTAATCTCTTTTAGGACTTCTACTATAGCCTTCTCTATTTATTCTATATTTTCTTCATAAAATCTAGCCATTATCTGAATAGTTCTCATTTTTGTTCTTATTTTAGGTCTAACCTTATCCAATATATCCTTTATTTCATCTACTATAACTTAAGTTCATAAGTCACAAAGAGTTTTGTCTCTTATCCTTTGGTCTTCTTCTAAAGTGAATTATCTTCTAACATCAAGCTTGTCATATCTTACATCAAGTATGCTACCCTTTATTGCCAACAAGCTCTTTTTGAAGTTTAAGAGATATCTAACAACATAATTTTCAAGTAAGACTCGATCACTATCCTCATACCATTCACAATACTTTGAAGATGATTAATATTTCCTTCATTCTCTATCTTTTGCAACTTCTATCTCTAATCTATTTTGGCTACCTTGACTTTACCCTTTGTTCTCTCTATTTTCTTTGGTTCACCGGTAATCATTGTCTTGGTTACCTCAGCCTTCTTAGGACTAGATCATTGTTCTTTATCCTTCTATCTAGTTATTCTTGTAGGTGTATTTTGTGCTTATTTCCTAGTCTTAATTGGAGGGGTTTTCCTTGTGGATTTCTTGTTGATCTCTATGCCTAAGCTGCCTATTAGTGTCCAAAAACTTAGTCATTTACTAGGCAAGGTTGGAAGGTCATCATTTCCACCGAGTCATCTAGTGAAGGCCGAGTAAACAAGGACTCATTTATTTTTCATTACATGATGAGAAAGTTAGATATTTTTAAGCTCCCCAATTGAGACTAAGTGCATATATAAGCCGAGATTATACCGTTAAGACCTAGTAAATTGGAAGACAATTTTTATTAAGTAAACAGAAAAAGAAGTGTGTAGAAGCTAAGTGTTAGCATGAATGTTAGGTATGATCAAGTGTCATAACATTCAGATGTTGAGAAAATCAATTTGTCATATGAGTTTGTAATCACATAGACACCTATGTAAACCATTTTTGGCCAACTTCTATACAATATTCAATGATTGTAGAGATAGTTAAGATAGAGTTTGCGTGTCTTTATAGGAGGTATTAATCCCAAGGAAAGAAAATCCACCAATCAGAAAATCAAAAGAGAAATGATAAAAGAGAAGAATTGTGAACCATTGATTATGATCTAGAACATTCAAAGATCATCTATTTAAAGAGGGTTCTAACCCTAGGATCACAAGAAGCATGTGTGTGTGAATGAATGGGTGAATGTGCAAGTGAAGGAGTAAACAATGATAGAATAGAGAAAGAATGGCTAAGTCTGAAAGGAGATTAGGTAGAGCAATCCAAGTAGTGAAGGATAGAATGGAGATATCAAATTAAGAGATTAGATTGAGACATTGAATAGAGGAGATCTAAAATCAACTTCCAGAGCACACCGAGGGCTGGGTACTAAATTTGGTTCAATAGATTAAGTCGAGGAAAATATCTTAACCAAGTGATCCTAAAAGGTCTATGTAAATATCTTAATAAAGTCCTTGATTGTAAGTGTAAAATCCTTTAATATGGTAAGACCTAATAGTCTTAAAGCTATTAATAGGGTAGACCCCTCATAGGGTAGATCATATATCATGATCAAACATTGTAACCCTAATAGGTTAACTTTATTCATGCAACAATGAAGACTTGTGGGTTTCATCCCCACTCTAGTTTTACATTAATATTGAAGTGTTTCTAAGTAACCAAATCATTCATGTTATATGTTGAATATTTTCTTAGGTGTGTTGTTTTAATTTTTATTTCAACATTGTAGTTTTGATGTTAGATCTAAGATATGAGATGAATTAGGTGTGAGATCAATAATTTGTTTTTATAAGTAAAAGTTTAAGATCTTGATTGTGCAACAACCCCCCACTTTAAGTATCCTTTTTTCCATTAAATCCTTCCAACAATTGGCATTAGGGTCTAGTTCTCTTGGAAGAAGTCTAACAACTTGAGAGGATCATATCTTGGAGATAGAGGCATACTAGATGGAAAAAGTCATTAATAACCAAATGATTGAAATTTGTATCATATTGCAACTATTGGAAATATATGTGATAGGCTAAGTTACTAAGAAGGGAGGGGTGAATTAGTAACCTATAAAACTTAATCCTTTATTCAAAATTAATCCTTCATCTATATTCTGATCTAATTGCATGCATTAAAAAAAAAAACTGAAAGCATCAAAACATTCATAACACTTTTGACACACAATATGGTAACCCAAAAACCTTCCAAATAGAAACTAAAACTAGGGTAGGGATGATACCCATAGCTTTAGTACTATAGTATAAAGTTGGCCTATTAAAGCTTACAATGATAACTTCTAATGATCTACTTTGTTAGGAGCAATAAGGACTACTAGGTCCACCTTGCAAAAGGATTTACAAACATATAATGAAGTATGCACTTGGTAAAGAGATTTACAAAAGACTATTAAGTATACCTTGTGAAAGGATTTAACTGATCCACCTATTAGGATGAAATAGTGATTGATCTTTGATCTATAACTTGATTTTCTGAGTGAGATTCCTTTGATTGTATTGATCACCTTGTTGTGATATATAAATCTTTGCTACTCTGTATACTGTTGTAGCCTTTGTACTTCATACTTTTTGTTCTTCTCTACTTATTACATTACTTACATACTATATATTAGATGCGATACAATACATTACATAATATACCAGTCCAAATTACAATTCAACAGAGTTGGCTACAATACAAGTTTACACAAAGTTAGCTCAATTGTAAGAACTTGAGTTCTGAAGACTAGCTCGGTGAAGTTTTGATACTCAACATCTACTGTCAATGCTTGACATCGTCATGCATTTGGTAGATGTAGAAGCTCAGTCCATACTGATCACTTCTAATTAGTCTGAACTCAGTCTGCATTGATAACTCAGTGAGTACTATGAAACTCAACATATAAATTGAATCACTTGATTCACACTGCATAGCTCGGTCAATACTATCACAATGAGCTCAGTATAAACTGAATCACTTGGTTAACACTAAGTGGCTCAGTCAACATTGGATTCACATCACTGTAACTGTGAACTCAATAAGCACTTATGAACTTGGTTTGCATTGAGGAACTCGGTATACACTGAGATGCTCAGTTTACACTGCTTATCACCAACTTGGTAGAAACTACTCAGCACAAACTGAATACTATTCTTTGAACTCGGTAGCAACAATAGAACTCAGTAAAGCCTAAAATTCTTGGTTAACACTATTAACTATACAATAATCTTGGTAGATACTATCTTTCTAAATAAGTGTGCATCACTAATAACAAACATGACTGTAAAGTCAACAATATCCCCCTTTGGCATTAGTGACAAAAACACTTATTAGTCAAAACTAAATTTAAAAAGTTCAAGAACACCTTTATTTCATCATTTGTGTCTTCAACTCAGTAAAGTACTCTGTTTTTGGGATTTTTTAGAATTTCTTTTGTAAGAGATGTTTCTCTGAGTAGCTGTACATATATGATATGATAATTCTCCACCATACATACATACATACATACATACATACATACATACATAAATATATATATACAATATACTTTACATCTTTTCACATATGATATATACATTTTCTCTTCCTTTATGTATACTACATCTTAAATTATATCTTCTCCTCTTTACAATATACATCTTCTCCCCCTTTTTGACATTAATGCCAAAGATGTATGCTATATACTATATAGTAATGTTAAAATGTGACAAGAAATTTGAATGTACCTTTAGAATCCGCACCATTGTCTTGTCCTGGTTTTCTTGCAACACCTTGCATGTGTGTAATGCAACTTGAACTTTCGCTAATTTTTTTATCATGTGATCTGCAATTGAGAAGTTGTTATCATGGATGAGGGTTTTAGCATGTGCAATATATTTCTACAGTGCATCCATGTTTGAGAGAATCATGTCCTTTATGTTTACTAGTCTAGCTCTTATTCTACTTCTTCTCTTAGCAATTTTGCCTACATATCAGTTAAAATTTTGATCTTTGTGTAGTAGGTAGAGCTATAACTCGAGTCAAGTTGCAACTGTTGTGCACTTGCCTTTAGGTCTTCATCAATCTTTGAAAGTTTATCTTTGATTTCCTTGGTGAAAATTGAAGTATCACAGAGTTTATCGAATAATGAAGTCACATTTTTGCAAGAGGTTTCCAATGAGCTTAGAATAGTAGATAGATCTACTTGATGAATTACAATCTTTTATGTAATCAGCTCCAAAACTTTATTCTCAAAGTTCTTATCCACTCTCTACAACAATTTCTCCTATCCATTTAAAACTTCATTGAATTTCTAGACTACCTCTACTAACTGATCCAAAATTGGTTGAGAAGTGTCAACCTCTGTACTGAGTGCCTCTACTAGAATATTCTTTGCATCTTCAAGCACTTGAAATTCTTTATTTCTTTCTTCTGTAAGCCTCTGCTTCTTAGCTTTCTTTTAAAGTAGCTCTCCAAATATATACATTTGATCAGGATTAAGATTGCAGGTGTCCCAATTTAGAATAACAATCTCCTCATCAAGATCAATTTCATCTTCTTTCTCTTTGCCTTTACTAAAAAATTTCTACTCAGTTGAGGCTTGGTCTCAACTATCTTTGTACTTATTAATTTCATGCTAGGAATGGAAATAATGGTAGAAATAGTAGGACTAGCTAAAAAAGTAGATACTATACTTATTGATGAAATTCCTTGTGTAATCAAAATTGATGAAGGAGGAATTGTTGATTGCTTGGTAGATGAAGTGCTTATCACTTCTATCAATGAAGTACTAAGCTGAATAGGTGCAAAAATTGATTGAGTGATGGTACTTGCAATGTTTAACACAATCAATCCTACAATAGCTTTCTCTAGGTTTAATGTTTTCAATGCTTAGCTCAGAGAATGAGGAAGTGAGGCTATGACCACTGCTGCAATTTTCTCTAGGTTAGTCTTCTCTATGTTCTAAACTATAAGTAAATCTTCCTTGGTAGCTTCCTATCCCTATTCTTGATCTTCATCATCTAAGTTATCACAATGTGTTATTTCTTCATCATTATTACCTTCTTATTCCGTGTCATCATTATCACTAATATTAACAACAAAATCACTCTTCTTATGAAGATTATAGATGTTTTTCCATGTGTTTGTAGCATTTTTTACTACATGTTCAATGTCATTGATCAAAATTAGACAATTTTTAAACTTCAAGGTAATATTTTCTTCATTCTTCTTTAAGGATTCTTTTACTTCCTTGTCACTTAAGCTTGGCATGAGTTGCCTTGGGCTCTCCTCATATATGTCTTTAGCAATTTTCCTTGCATGCTCCCATCTTAGCTTTTTCTTTTCCATTAGCTCATTTGGAATCTACTAAGTAAGTTGATCTAGAGAATATTTCCATTTTCCTAGTTTAGATATGACCATGTCTTCAACTTGCTTCTACTCCTCTACAATTCTAGTTTCATATCTTAATGCTTTGAAGTTTTCCATACTAGCTCTAGTGTTAATTACTTTCAACTTTTCTTAGAAAGAGGGTGGTGGCTTTTTGAAGATTACATCTCCACCTTGTTTCTTCCTAGATGCCCTCCTCATGAACATAATAGTAGACGGTTTGGAAAGTTTGGTTATAATAACCTTACCTTTCTTCTTTATAGGTTCTTCTTCTTCTTCTAACTTTTCTTCATCTTCTATTTCATCATCCTCAATGTCATCTCCTTTGCCTTCAGTTAACATAAGAGTGGAGTTGGTTTTCAATTTTGTAATTCTCTTCTTTCCTTTGTTGACTACTTGAGGGAGTTTTATTTCAAGTTCTACTCTTTCCTTTAATTCATGATAGGTGCCAAAGTATGCAACTTTTGGGTCAATAGGCTCATTTAATAGTGCTTGAATAATGTCCTTAGTTTCATCAATGTTAACCTCATAACCTAGAGGCTTGACCCATACATTTCTTGATCTAACTGCTTGAATATATACTTTATCATAGTCAACCATAAAACAAATATCATCTTTGTAATCATCAACAAGTTTCTTGGGTATCCTAAGTTTGTTATTCATATTTTTCTTAAATGCATCAAAGTAGTTATCCATAATACTAGTATATTTTTCTCCCATGTTAGCTATATATTCATTGATCTAATAAAGAATGGGTGCAACCTTCCTCCATACAATAGTACCTTTAGAAGGGAAAAACTTTTGCACATAGAAAAATAAACAAGTTAAGAGAAAAATGACCTTACAAGGATTGTTCTTTGAAGTTCTTATACTCTCCATATTTTTGTTGAATTGATTCAACATCAACTTGGCAAGGTCAAGTGACAAATTATTTTTGACCACTTTGTATGCGAGATCCACTACTTCACATGATGCACTGTTGAGTCTGCTCAAACTATATATTTTGTGCATGTTAACATGTATCCCAAACTTTAATTCCATATCTGTAACACAACAGATCTTCATTCCCCTTCCATCCCACTTGGCAAGGGTTTTCTTTTCTATCTTGACTCAACTTAGGGTTTTGGTCATTTTAGCTTTTGCCAACATTGGAAGACTAGTTATCCTATGGATCATATTCTAGGTTATCACAATAGGTTGATCTAACCACAACTAACCATTATGTATACAACTGAGGATAAATCTTATCCATTTGATCTAAAATCTTGTGGCATTTGAGGAATATGAGTCAAATCCTTTACTTCAAGGTGTTGATGCTTTGGTTTTAACACACCATTCACACACAATTCTCTCAATGATTCATCCATTTCCAAAGTTCCAATATCTTGAGTAGCACACCAAAAATGTGAACAAATATCATTTATCAATAGTACTTTTGATAGAATTTGAGATTATACTCTACTCAAATCTAGGGTTTTCGCGACAACCAGACTTAGCTTGAAGTCTGGTGCCTTTCATTCCATGCCTTGAACTAACATTTTTGACCCTTTCTTAGATTTTATACTAGTGGATGCCATTTTCTTGGTAGGGTTTAAGAGAACATAAAATCTTTAATAGTAATATGCTCAGATCATTTAGATGCTCAAAAAATTCTTTGCAAAAATAGCTTTGAAAAATTTGTAGTGATAAATTACTTCAATTTCACCCTCTTGTCAAATTATGCCTTTCAATTTCCATAAATGCCTAGTACAATTGTTCACTCAAATCACAAACTATCTTTCACTTCACTTGCATTAAGTGCTTGATAGAGTCATCCAAGACTCAGTGACCACATAACAATTTTAGTAGCTCCTGACCTTACTCGGCAAGGTCTACAACCCAACTTCACTTAGTAATGACTCACATATCCTTCAATGCTTGATGATCCCTTTGCATCTTGAATGCTATTATGGATCTTTCATTCTACTAACCGGAACTAATGTGAGATATCTTCTTCAGAATCCTAGTTCTAGTTCTCCTTGTGAGAGATCAAGTGGAAAAGCTTGAGTCACCCAATTCTTGAGTGACATGTTCATCGTTTCTTGAACTTGCATTCTCAGAAGATTTTGGAATCCATTGTTGTCTCTATTTTCTTTTGGTATTAGCCTTGGCTTTCTTTTCATCTTCAATTATTCTAGTATTCATATAGTTCTTGGTAAGATGACCAAGTTCTATACAAATGAAACATCTTGTCGTAGTGTCTCTTGTCCTTATGTGATGTTTTACACAATTCACTCCAATGTGTTTGAATTCTCCATAGTAATGACATTTGCACCAAGTGTTATAGTCCCAACCAAATATAGCTTTTACAATTTTTTCTATTAGGTTCAATATCTTTGTTTTGCATTCTGAAGATTTGTGCCCATGCTTCTTACATTTATGACATTTGCCTTCAAAATTAGGTTTCTCTTTGTATTCATTAGCTCTATGAGCACGTTGATCGCAATTGTAACATCTTCAATTGAATTTGGCTTTCCCATTGCTCCAACATTTGTTTGATGTATGGCCTATCTTACCATAGTGACTATAAGTAAGTCTTTAATTCTTTTGATTTCCTTGCTTGGATGATTCACTTTCTTTTGTATATCCAATCCTTGCTTTTCCTTTTTGTCTGTAATGGCTTTGCTCATTCAATTAATCCATGTTTTCTTGAGATTCCATCATCCTATCATTGATTTTATTTTTAATTTTTAGGTCATTCGACAATCTTTCATTTTCTAATCTTAGATTTATGATTTCTTCATTTGCATTGGTGAGCTGATTAATGAAGTCTACTTGCTAAAGGGATAGGAGTTGAATTTCATTGTTCTTCCCTTCTATCTCTTCTTTTTTCTTGTTTTTCTCTTCCATGACTTCACACAGTCTTACTAACTAAATATCTTGCTCTCTTCTCAATTTTCTTACTTCTTCTTGAAGGTTATCATTTTTCTCTAATATTTCTTTGATTGCTACATTGGCTTCATCTAAATTGTTTGAATGGTTGTCTTTAATTCTTTCTTCAATGTAAAGTTTTTCATTCATTTGGATTACAAAATATTTTCTTCTTTTTGGGGATTGAGAGAGTTGTTCCTTTGCTTTCTTGAGTTGTCCAATAGCCAATTCCAAATCTAGCTTCTCATTGTCAATAGCCTTATCAAGTTTGAATACCTCCATAGCCTCTGACCTTTTCTCAAGCTATTAAACTTCTTTCCTAAGAACCACAATGCTCTGATACCAATTGTTGGAAATATGATAGGCTAAGTTACTAAGAGGGGAGTGGTGAATCGATAACCTATAAAACATAACCCTTTATTCACAATTAATCATTCATCTATTTTGATCTAATTTCATGCATTACAAAAAAAACTGAAAGCATCAAAACATTTGTAACACTATTGACACACAATATGGTGACCTAGAAACCTTCCAAATAGAAAGTAAAACTAGGGTAGGGATGATACCCACAAGCTTTAGTATTGTAGTATAAAGTTGGCCTATTAAGCCTTACAATGATCACTTCTGATGATTTGCCCTATTAGGAGCAATAAGGACTACTAGGTCCATCTTGCAAAAGGATTTACAAACATACAATGAGTATGCATTTGGTAAATAGATTTATAAAAGACTATTAAGTCTACCTTATGAAAGGATTTAACTGATCTACCTGTTAGGATGAAGAAGTGATGATCTTTGATCTACAACTTGGTTTGCTAAGTGAGATTTCTTTGAGCATAATGATCACCTTGCTGTGATATATAAATCTTTGCTACTCCTTATACTAATGTAGCCTTTGTACTTCCCACTTTTTGTTCTTCTTTGCTTATTACATTACTTCCATACTATATATTGCATGTGATATAATACATTACATATATACCAATCCAAATTATAATTCAGAAAAGTTGGCTACAATACAAGTTTACACAAAATACACAAAGTTGGCCCAACTAAAAGAACTTAGGTTCTAAAGACTAGCTCGGTGAGGTTCTGATACTTGACATCTACTATCAATGCTTGACATTGTCATGCATTCAATAGACATAGAAGCTCAGTCCATACTAATCACTTCGAAGTAGTTTGAACTTGGTCTACACTGGTAACTCGGTGAGTATTGTGAAACTTGACATATAAACTAAATAACTTGATTCACACTACATAGCTCGGTCAACACTATCGCAACGAGCTCGCTATAAATTGAATCACTTGGGTAACACTAAGTGGCTTAGTCAACACTGGATTCACATCACTATAATTGTGCACTCAGTAAGCACTGATGAACTTGGTTTATACTAAGGAACTTGACATATACTGAGATGCCCAATTTACATTGCCAATCACCAACTTGGTAGAAACTGCTCAATGCAAACTAAATAATATTCCTTGAACTTGGTAGCAACTATAGAAATTGGTAAAGCTTGAAATGCTTGGTTAATACTGTTAACTATACAATAAGCTCAGTAGATACTATCTATCTGAATAAGTGTGTGTTACCAATAACAAACATGACTATAAAGTCAATAGCAACAACTTGAAGGAGTAGGAGAAGAGTTAAGAAAATCCTTGACAAAAAGGAAAGAGTTGGAAATTTAGCAAAATGACACACAATACCAGGAAGTTGATGCAGAATGACTATTTGATAGTGGAGAGACTAGTGATAGCAATGCAACAATAGAAGAATTACTAGAGAAGAAAAACATTTTGAGCAAAGAGGTAAAAGAAGTCAAGAGAGAGAAAGAAACCCAATCAATAAGACTATGTGGAGTGATAGAGAAAAAGAAGAAAGAAGATGAAGACAAAATCATGGATGAAGAAGATAAAGATAGATGACAACTAGACTTGAAGAAAGAGCATTTGAAGTATAGAAGCTCAGAAGCTCACAAAAAATCATTTGGATATGATGAATTAGATGATAATTGCTACTCAGGAAGAAAACATGAAGGACACAAAGATCACAAATTTAAGGTCACAGAATGAGCAACTAAGAAATGAGTTGAAGACTAAAAAGGAACTTCTAGAAATAATGAACAATCCAAGTAAAACTATCAAATGCTTTGAAGAATTGATGAGATCACCTAGATAAAAAAGAGATACTTATGGACTAGGATACAACAAGAACTTTTCATCTACTAAAGAAGAAGAATCATCAAAGAGTGGAGAACAAAGAAATGGAAAATCCAAAGGCAAGCCTACATGTCATCATTGTGGTAAACTTGGACACACAACCAACATTCGCAGAAGCAATAATGGTATGCAAACTTCTAAACCTAAGTTTATTGGTAATTGTTTTAATTGCAAGAAGGTGGGAAACCAAGCACATGAATGCAAATCAAAGAAAAGTGAATCACCCACTACATCTAGATTTGAAGGAAATTTCTATAATTGTCATAAATATGGACATAGAGTTCATGAGTGCAGATCCAAGACAAAATCTAGCTGGACATTAGAAAAATAAGCACATGCACCAAGAAAAGGTAATACACACCATTCGGATTACAATACAAGGTATAACTGTCAGTACTATGGAGAATATGGGCACATTCCAAAGAATTTCATTAAGGCACATTTCAAAGGAAATTACAAGAAATGGTTGAATTGAGAACTAGTCTATTTTAGTTGTCTCAAAGTTGGACATGTTAGTAGAAAATACAAAAGAAGAGCACTAGCACTAAACAATGGAAATGACAAAGGTTGAGGTAAAGAAAACATGGAAAGAATTAGTGGAAGTTGGGAGCAGTGGATCAAGAAAAGCTAGGATCACCCAATCCAATGGATCAGATGATCACACCACAACTAACTAAGTGTAGAAGGTATGTAGGAACTATATATTTAATTATATACATTAGTTCCTAACAAAAACATGCTAAAATTTCATATCTACATAAGAAAAGATGCATCAAGAACATATTCGTAGAAAGAAAAGTGAAAGAGAATCATTTGCAACATGAAGTACCAGGCATCAATAATATAGTCTGTATTGACCAAGCATTGTAGTATAGACTACGTGATTGACTGAAGTGATGTGTTGACCAAATGAGTTAGTATTGGCTAATTAAGTTAATATTAACTAAGTATTTGTAGGTAAGCATAGAGACTGATATATTTATTGAATTTGGACATAGATTTATATTTACCTAGTGAGTTCACAAGTGATTAAAAGGTGAGAAAGGCAATTTTAGTGACAAAGCAAGAGAATCATAATGAAGCATTGACAAATTTGATAAAATTAGTAAGTGTTACTTTCAATGCCAAGTTAATTATTTTATGAAATTCTCATAGAAGAGTTTTTTTTCAAGAACCCTAGATTGATATGGCATCAACAAGTGAAATGTTGAAAGTGAGAATGTTCAAATTGTGAGGAATGACTAGTGTTCCGCATTGAATTTCAATATTGGTGTGAATCTTGAAGAGACTGAAGATGATATTGATGCCCTGTTGTCAATTCCATAGGGCATATGCACCAAGTTGTGGTGCCAAAAAGGTGACAAGTAGTTTTTTATTTCCTATTTTAAATAGCCCATGCGCACTATAGTGCGCACTTGCTATAGTGCGTACGCACTATTAGCAAAACATAAAAAGTATATATGATGGGCTACAGACATGCATCATCATTTTCATTAGTATTTTCTTCTAGTCCTACAATGAGCAGTGTGTACGCGAGTTGAAAACTTAACATTTTCACCACCATTTGCCAAAATGCCTCCTCGTCGACGAAATCCAAGACCACAAGCGCGCCCACGATGATGCCGTAAGTGATATAAACCTAACTTTGCATTGTTTGATATGTTTTTCATATTGTTTTGTAGGTTTTTTATATTGTTTTGTAGGGTTTTTACAAATTTCATTTAGATTTGTTTATTTATTTGGATTTCAATTGATTTTTTATCAGGAAATGTCCATAATCAACCAGGAAATCCACAAGAACATCAAAACCCGCAAGAACCTAAAAACCAAAATCCTTCTCAAGAAGAACAACAAATTCCACAACCCGAACCAATTGTAAGATCTCTGCTAGGCACACAAGAAAATATAATAAATGAAATAGTGAGAGGCAAAATTGAATTAGAAAGACTCATTGCTTGATTGAAAGAATTCGGACAAACCAATCCAATGAGGGCTCAATTGGCATCATCCCTTGAATCCATTAACACCCAAATAGCCTCAGTTAGTGGTTAGTTAGATATTTGGCAGGTTAAAAGAGATGAACAAAAAAGATTTTATGCAAATAAATTGTCATATGAAATACCAAAAGGTAGTATATGTGCATTATTTAGAAAACTCGGTGAGCAAAATACTGTTAGAGAGGGTGCTAAATGATTCCCCATCCATTGGTGCATACACAATGCTATTAGAAATAATTTTTGGGATAGATGGTGGATGGTTTTTGATGCCCCTCCTTGCAACAATCATGAGGTCTCCATGTATTTTTTGAAGAAATTATATTGTGAGTTTGTCCTTGGGGAGATCCCCAATTATTTTGATATATTAGACTCCCAGGGTAGAGGTGGGGGGTCATCATTTGAGAGGCCGGGAGCACGTCGTGACCCTAATGTAGTTAGGGCACTTGTGGTCAAGCCACAACACGAGCATGTGACTATTCCTTCAGTTGTGAAGGAAAATGTAGAGGCCAGCACTCTAGGGACCATTAAAGCTTTGATGCAGACCCTCATCTATTCCACGAGCCTATTAGTTGAGGGGGAGCCTTCTGTGCATCATGGTCACATGTGCACTTCATGCGGATCCCTATGCACATTTGGCACTCATGCTGGAGATGGTGCAGATGATGGGCTTGTCACTGATCCATTTTTGAATGAAACATTTGGCATTGATAAACAGGTAAATTACAATTATAATTTACTAATTTGATCACATTTCATATGTATAGTGAATGATTAATTAATTAGCATCTATTGACATTGTTCAAAATTCAGGGTCAGAGTGTTGTTGGGCCTAGCAGCGATCCTCCAGGCCCATTTTTTGTCCCTTCCAAGAGTCATAAGGTATGTATCAATTTAATCATTTTAATTAATACATATATTTATTATGTAATCATATTAAGGATTGACAAAAAAAATTATGCATGTGCATCAGTTCTCCACAGGACCCTCAACCTTTACCACAAACTCGGAGCATAAACATCATACGAGCTTCACATAGGTATAGTTGTTTCATGTTAATTTAATTCATTTGATTATATTTATTTTATGTTTCATGTTAGATGTAACACATACTGTATGACATGCAGCTCATGATGTTGGACACACCTCCTCATCTGCGATAGTCTGTTGATAGTGGAGTGGCCGCAGCTGTGGCTAGCTCACAACCACTGACGGAGTTATGAAAGAATTTTCTTCATTTTAGTTGTTGTTTATAATAGTTAATCTCAAAATTTCTAATGTTAATCTTTGTTTATATATTACTATACCTTTTATGGTTTTTACACAAGCAATATGCATGTTAGGCCTACAGATACTCTTTTAATTATGGATCGAAACCTTGTTTTTGTTTTACTAAGTGGTAAGGGGTAGTTTTTTTTTAATGGTTATCTACTAATAGTAGGTCAGTTTGTTGTTAAAGGGTCATCCCCCTAGTTTTGGCTACTTTTAATTCAAAAACTAGGAGTGAAGGTAGAAGTGGCAGTGAAAGAATTAGATAAAGAAGAACTAGGAGCACATATTGAAGTTAGAAGTAGAGAAGAAGTAGGAAAATCAAATAAAGGTATGAGGACTAAGAGTAGGAGATAATGAAATTAAAAGTAAAGATAGGAATAGAAGATTAGTTGTATTCCAAGTTGATTGCAACTAGGAGTAGGACCTATAAGATGGAAGTTATATGTTTTCTATAAATAATAGTCAAGTCTAAAGATATAATTGGTGATTAGATATACTCACCTTGGTCTAGTAGAGTCATAAGTGTAGGAGAATTTGTGTTTTAAATTAATATTATTCATAGGCCAAAGTCAAATGTTGAAATTGATAATAGAACTAGGCATATCCTTAGGATTCAAAGAAACTATAGTTTTTGGAATCAACACCATCAATTCTCCTTCACTATTTCTTTGGGATGAATGGAACTAGCATAAAAAAATTCTACATTCTTTCATTCTCGTCATCCTCCTCCTCTCATACAAAATAAACTTAGATAAGATAACTTACTAGACTTTTGGATTCATGGCCCTTCTCTCTTCTTTTCATACTCTTATAGCTATGCTAGTGGGATAAATCATTGGGTATTTTCTTATCTTTTATTTTTGCTCTTTCTTTTCTCAAGTAACCACTTGAGCTTTTTCTCTAGCTTTTTCAACACGATGCTTGAGATTGAGACATTTTCTTGAGTGAGGTCTCTTCAACTAGTTGACTTGGAATCTTAGTAAGCTTTAGGATTTTGTTGTTCTTTTATGTATCCTTGCAAATGAATGTAATAGTTAATATTCTTGGTTTGGGAGCTTTTGTCCTTCAACTTGGTGATATTTAATCTCCTTGTAGTTTTCCCAAAATCTTTACCTCTTTCTCTTTTTTTCTTCTACCTTATTGTGTGCATGAGGTGGACACATGCTTCCATTAAAGTGGGGACTACATGTATCATTTGAAAAAGTAAGGACACTTATTTGGTATTAATTTTAGCCCCATTTTAATATACATTATGGGTTCCTACATTGATTTCACACTCTCCTAACACTCATTGGACCTTCAAATTATTATTTAAGTCCTATATTGATTCATTTTCTTTAAAAACTCAAGGTTACCCTTATCTATAAGTGTGCTTCTCTATTTCAACTTCAACCAAATAATTCCTTTCATTTATTGGACCTTATCTTACCATTTATGACATGTATTTTCTCTCTAAACCCAAAAATAAGTTGTTAGATCAAATTTCACACGCTTTAAATATCTTGGACCCATAATCAAAACTTGTGTTGGAATTGGTGGGTATAAGATGACTTTGGTGATATTTACTTGGGTACAATATTTTTGTTGGTGATATGTGTATTTATAAGTGATTATATTTATTGAATTGTTGTAGGGTCTCATCACGCCTGATCATCCATGAGCATTTGAGGTGAACTTACAGAGTGACTATTTGTTGGCAATAAAAAAATAATTGATTTTGTGTGTACATATATTTGATTTCAACGTATAATAAATATTGATTCATATCTACTTTCTTTGTATCAATTGGAGCTGGAGAAGAGCCTCAACAAGAGGTCGAGTGAGCATGTTAGGAGGGCCCTATCATCTCCACTGTCTCCCTCCACATGACGGAAAAGGATGTTGAGAGACTTGTTTCCTTCCCCTCATGGGAAGGAAAAGATGTAGTTGATCTAGACATGTATATATATAGGCATCAGTGGACATATTCAATACACATTTGATGTATATGACATTCTATATTTGATGTATGACATTTATTTGATGTATGACATTATTTGACTTATGACATTATTGGTTAATATATGATATGTTTGTTCATGCATGACATTAAATTAAATATGTTCGTGTATGACATTAAATTAGATATGTGCATGTATGAAATTAAATTCAATACCTAATCTATTCAAAACTTTGATAGAATATTGATTAACAATAAACTTTATCATTGTTTAAGCATAAGTTAATCATTTTCAATATGTCATTGTCATATGATTTATGATCTTGTTCATGTTTAAAGTTTTCCTTCTCTATCATTTGTTTATCAAGTTTAATTCAATACCTAATTAGTTTGAATTTTTGATACAATATTGATTGGCAATAGACTTTATCAAGCAATATTCGTGGACCTCTTGGCAATTGGTCACCTAAATGAGAAGCTTGAGATTTATTAGGAACTCCATTAAAGAAATTAGTAGTTTGAAATTACTCTATCCAACAAAAGAGTGGTCTACAAATATTAGAGAGATAGACTTAATATTTACCTAGTTGCCATCCAATGCCAAGTGTTGTGTATGTATCTCCATTCAAAGTTCAATCACATGTAAAATAATAGACATTTCGGAGTAAGAATAAGTTATCTAACCTTATTAACATTCTTTTGTATGAGTTCCAAGTAAGGTATCAAGAGTGCTTGAAATTCAAGACTTTGTCTTCTCATCTTGTCCATGTCTTTACTTAAATCAACCTGGATTAACTAAGGTACCTCAGTTAACTTAGAAACACTATTCTTTATATCCTCATCAATATTTTTCAAATTTCTTTAAAATATATTGTGTCAAATGTAGTACATCACATAACTATTGGAGTAGGTGGATTATCTCCTTAAGAATATTTTCTAGCTCAGTTGTAATACCACCAAGTTCAACTTGTTGAACAGTAATGGACTCATTTAGTCTCTCCATAATCTTCTTCTCTATTCTTTTCTCTTCTAATTGTATCAAATTTTCATTAACATCAACATCAGGTGCATTTACCTATTTTACAAGTAAACTTAATTGATCAATCATTGGAGGTTTGTCATTGGCTAGTGCATCTAGAACAATTTGTAATAAGATTTCCTTTACATCTTATAATACTTGTTTGTACTTCACTTCCTATCTTTCTCTTTTGCATCTTTCCCCTGCACAATTCTCCATAAGTTATCATAGCATCAGAATCCAATTTTGTATGATCATAGATTGAAAGTATGATAACTTCATCTAATATTACTTGATCTCTTCTACTCTTTTTCATCTTTTTCTTGTCTTGTAATGTGATTGATCTTGTACTTGATGGTATAATTGGTTGCACTAAAGCCATCTCCTCAGATTTCTTATTTTTCTCATCAATTAAAGGTTTGTCTTACTTTACCCACTTTTTGTTGTGCAAATATTAGGCTATTTAGCTAGTGTCCCTATAACAACATTTGAAACAACAATTTTGTTTAGTTTTGGCTATGCGTATACAACAGTGTTCATTATTATTTAAGGGAATAGTGATAGTTACTAATCCATGTAACCCCAATAATGTTTCCTTTTATTCATTATAGTCCTATAATAGTTGATAATTTCTATAAGGATTTAACTGATTCTGACTTGGTTGTACATAAGGTGCCTATTAGTAAGTCATATTTTGTGAATAAGGACTCTAAGAAGAATTTTGATCCTTTGCAAAGCTATTCTCCACATCAAACCCCCATACCTGATTCAATTCAAGTGCCTACTTGTAAGAGACAACAAAGAAAACCTAATGCTTAAAAGATTAAGGAGAAAATTGACCTTGGTATTCAAGCTACTCTGGATAAAAATTTGATAGATAGAAAAAGGAAAAGGAGTGCAAAAGACACTCCTTAGAAGAATGAGGGACCTTTTGTGAAATGTCAGACAAAAGATCTGCTCTCTAATCTAACTTGATGCAGGTGGTGCTGATGTAATTTTGCTTCAAAAAACCAAATTGTCTCAATAATCATATTCTTCTATAATTGCAAAGTTGACTAAGTGGAACTCATTTCATGTTCATGTTGCAGGTGCTTCGAATGGTTCATGTATTCTTTGGAACCATAAATCTTGCACTGCTATATATTCAATCTTTTCCTAACTAGTGGCAAGTAGTTGTTACTAATTTTGGTATGTCATTCATAGTGCTCAATATATATGGCCCTACTTCTACATGTGATGATAAGAAAAAACTTTTGGATTCCTATTCTTAGGCTATTTCCAGCATTGAAGATGATAAATTTATTGTGCCTGGGGATTTCAATGGCATTTTATCTCGGGATGAGAAAATTGAAGGTATATTCCCCCTTTGATTGTTTCTAAATAGAAGGGGGTTTATTTTTGGAAGAGAAACTATGGATGGTGCATTAGTTTTTCATGAAGTATTGCATTCCATTAAAAAAAACTCCCTTCCCTCACGTGTCATTAACCTAACTATGATGAAAGCTTATGATAGGCGTCAAAGGGATTTCTTGCACAAAGTTATGATAAAATTTGGTTTCATTAAGAAATGATGTAAATGGAATATGTATTTTTTAGAGGGTGCACGATTTTTTGTAATTATCAATGGTTCAATTGGTGATCATTTTCATGCAACAAAAGACATTTAACAAGTCATTAGAGAGATAGACTTAATAGTGGTCTACAAATATTTGTTTAATAGGTTGAGGATAGGGTTTACCCAGCCAACCAGAGCTAATGGAGTAGACAGTTTGATCCCACGATGAAAGGTGAGAGAGATTTGGCAATTGGCAACTTTGTACTAGCCAACACTATAAGTTTCAACATCACCCGAGATGGCATTGTAAAATGAAAATAGAATGTGATCTTCAAAAAGTGAGAGAGGTTATTATAGGTCTCTACAACATGGTCCTGTAGGAACTAGAATTACATCCATACCTCACATGAGCTACGAGATATACCCCATCAAAGATCATAGTCCTATGGGATTTAGTGACCCTTGGGGACATTCCGGTTCGGCGTGCCCGAGAATGTTCAAGTGCTGAAGGGGACATGACGAGGTTGAGGATAGGGTTTACCCGGCCAACCAGAGCTAACGGAGTAGATAGTTTGATCCCACGATGAAAGATGGGAGAGATTTGGTTGTTGGCAACTTTGTACTAGCCAACACTGTAAGTTTCAACATCACTCGAGATGACATTGTAGAATGAAAACAGAATGTGATATCCAAAAATCAAGAGAGGTTATTGTAGGTCTCTACAACATGATCCTGTAGGAACTAGAATCAAATCCATACCTCACACGAGCTCCAAGATATGCCCCGTCAAAGATTGCATCCCTCTAGCATTTAGTGACCCTTGGGGACATTCCGATTCGGCATGCCCGAGAACATTTGAGCGCTGAAGTAGATAGGATAAGGTTGAGGATAGGGTTTACCCAGCCACTCGGAGCTAACAGAGTAGACAATTCGATCCCATGACGAAAGGTGAGAGAGATTTGGTAGTTGGCAACTTTGTACTAGCCAACACTGCAAGTTTTAGCATCACTCGAGATGGCGTTGTAAAATGAAAATAGAATGTGATTTACAAAAAGAGAGAGAGGTTATTGTAGGTCTCTACAACATGGTCTTGTAGGAACTAGAATCGCATCCATACCTCACACAAGCTCCGAGATATGCCCCGTCAAAGATCGTAGCCCTATGGGATTTAATACCCTTAGGGACATTTCGGTTCGGCGTGCCCGAGAATTTTTGAGAGCTGAAGGGGATAGGAAAAGGTTGAGGAGAGGGTTTACCCAGCCACTCAAAGCTAACTGAGTAGACAGTTCGATCCCACGACAAAAGGTGAGAGAGATTTGGTAGTTGGCAACTTTGTACTAGCCAACACTGCAAGTTTCAACATCACCCGAGATGGCATTGTAAAATGAAAATAGAATGTGATCTCCAAAAAGTGAGAGAGGTTATTGTAGATCTCTACAACACGGTCCTGTAGGAACTAGAATTGCATCCATACCTCACACGAGCTTTGAGATATGCCCCGTCAAAGATCGCAACCCTGTGGGATTTAGTGACCCTTGGGGACATTCCGGTTCGGCATGCCCGTGAATGTTTGAGCGCTGAAGGGGACATGACAAGGTTGAGGATAGGGTATATCTAGCCACTTAGAGCTAATAGAGTAGATAGTTTGATCCCACGATGAAAGGTGAGAGAGATTTGGCAGTTGGCAACATTGTACTAGCCAACACTGCAAGTTTTAGCATCACCCGAGATGGCGATGTAAAATGAAAATGTAATGTGATCTCCAAAAAGAGAGACAGGTTATTGTAGGTATCTACAACATGGTCTTGTAGGAACTAGAATTGCATCTATACCTCACATGAGCTTCGAGATATGCCCCGTCAAAGATTGTAGCCCTGTGGGATTTAGTGATCCTTGGGGACATTCCAGTTCGGCGTACCTGAGAATGTTTGAGCACTGAAGGGGACAATGAGGTTGAGGATAGGGTTTACCCAGCCACCTGGAGCTAACAGAGTAGATAGTTCAATCCCACGACAAAAGGTGAGAGAGATTTGGCAGTTGGCAACTTTGTACTAGCCAACACTGCAAGTTTTAGCATCACCCAAGATGGCATTGTAAAATGAAAATGGAATGTGATCTCCAAAAAGTGAGAGAGGTTATTGTAGGTCTCTACAACATGATCTTGTAGGAACTAGAATCACATCCATACCTCACATGAGCTCCGAGATATGCCCTGTTAAAGATCACAGCCCTGTGGGATTTAGTGACCCTTGGGGACATTTCAGTTTGGCATGCCCGAGAATGTTCAAGCACTAAAGGGGACAGGATGAGGTTGAGGATAGGGTTTACCCAACCACTTAGAGCTAATGAAGCAGACAGTTCAATCCCACGATGAAAGGTGAGAGAGATTTGGTAGTTGGCAACTTTGTACTAGCCAACACTGCAAGTTTTAGCATCACCCGAGATGGCATTGTAAAATGAAAATAGAATATGATATTCAAAAAGAAAGAGAGGTTATTGTAGGTCTCTACAACATGGTCTTGTAGGAACTAGAATCACATGCATACCTCGCACAAGCTTCGAGATATGCCTTGTCAAAGATCGCAACCCTCTAGCATTTAGTGACCCTTGGGGACATTCCAGTTCAGCGTGCCCGAGAACATTCGAGCGCTGAAGCGAATAGGACAAGGTTGAGGATAGGGTTTACCTGGCCACTCAGAGCTAATGGAGTAAATAGTTTGATCCCACGACCTTTTTTCCACTAAGTTGCAAGTTTGAGCAACTTTTACAACTTTCAACAATGCAACTTTGCACAAAAAGTGCAATTTTTACATTTTTCACTTGATTCCAATTCTATGACTTAGAAAAGGTTTGGCAACAGTAAAACCTCAAAGGAATATAGGAATATAGACAATTTTATGGTTATTTCCTAAAATTTGCTAAATTGTTGCAAAAGTTGCTAATGCAACTTTGCAATTTTTGCATTGACAACATTTGGGTGAATTATGTATTTTGGCTTGGAGGGTATGGAAACTGAAAGGTGTTGATGGGAACATGATAGATAGGGTAGAAAAAACCTATTAAAGCCTAAAAACATCTTAGAGTTGAATGTTTGTAGGATTTTCCCATCAGGACCTAGAAGGGTCACTTGGCACATTATTACACATTTGCTCATTTTGGGTTGTTACTTGGGTCCATCACCCTATCCTTTGCATCAGGATTGATCCTAGGTTAGGGGTGGATAGAAAAGACCTATAAAGGTATTAAATAATGTAATAAGGCTATTGAAGCCTCTAAAAGATGTAAAAGGCACTAAAAGTGCAATATTTTGTAAAATTGCCAACATTGGCAATATAAGCCAAAATGGGCTTAATCAAGTCATGTAAAGGGTCCAAAGGGAGGTTTCATTTGGTTTTGAGAGTCTAAATGAGTTTAAAACCTCATTCCTACATGTGGGAGACAAGTTTGGGTAGTCAAAATTGATTGCTCCAAAGGTGGATTTAGTGTTTTGTCTAAACAAGAGTTTCATTTTACATTGGAAGTCATCTAATATAACCAAAGTGAAGGTGTTTGAACCATTTTGGGATTCTAGAGACGTTGCAAAGTAAGATTTCTAGAAATCCCTAGGGTAAAGGGCTAGAAAGGAGGATTTTGTAAAAACCATTGTAAAGTTGATCATGAGACCAAAAAAATAAAAGAATCCTTGCATTTGAGTCATCTCTTAAGACTGTTTTGGGTCATCGGAGTTCCAAAAGTCAAGGGATTGTGGGTTGCTTTGTAAATGGCCTTAAACTAGGTCTAGCTGGTAGACTGAAATAGCCAATTTTGAGTCTTTATAATAGTTGGTATGTACTAGGTGCATGGTGCATGGTAATCTAGCCTTCTGGTGTTGTCAGTTTTGATTGTTCTAGAAAATCAGTTTCAGTTTGGTATTGGAAATAGTTTGGAGTTGGAGGACAAATGATGGGGAGGATCTTGAACAAGGTTCTAGCCTCAACTACTAGAACTTGCTCCAGGCTTTCTCCTAGCCTCTTAGGGTATTTCTCCTATACCCTATTCCAAGGGAATCTTCTCTCTATTCCCTTATTACACTAATACTCACAAATAAACTCAAAACTCTATTTCACCATGGGGTCTCCCTAGTGCTCTCATTGCACCATTCTTCACAATTGGCTTCCAAGAGTGCATTCTTGTCTATATTGAATTCCAAGGCTTGTATTAGGTCTCATTCAATAGTTTTTAGGATCATTAAGTGGATTGGAGTATTTGGTTTCCAATCGATTTGCAGATTGCATAGTTAAGAGGGCTACTAGGACTAATAACAAATTAGGCCTCCAAAACTGATTTTTGGCTTATATCTCCTCAAACCCTTAAGAAGAACTTAAACAAATTTATGATTTGGGTACCCTTTTGGCTCCCCTTGATGATTTTTCAGGTCTGCAACACCCAGGTCATCCATACAAGGGATTCCCAAAAATATACCTATTTACAAGGGTTTCTTGGTTGTATGAACAGGAATATAGAGGGTTTTTCCTTCCACCACTCAAATGGACTCTAAATGTCTAATCTTCTAGAATTAATTTCCTTCACTCACCACTCTTGCCTTCCATGAATTTGTATTGCACCCAACTGATAGGGAGAGAAGGGATGAATCAATCACTGATTCATGTTTCCAGTCTACCTCTAAGACTTAAGGTGTCCTCCAAGATCACCACATGGATTTATAGGATCTTTTTCAAGAAAATATCCCCCAATCCTAAACCCTTCTCCACTATCTTGAGAAGTTTTCACTTCTTGCTACATGCCAAGCTGCCATTCTCAATGAAGATCATTCAAAACCTTCAATCAAACTAGGTCTTCTTGACCAATCTTACCAAACACTTGTAGTATAATGGAAGGAGTCTCAAACCCTTGCAATGTACTCCTTTATCATGTCAAAATAGGCTGCTAAAGCCTTCTTCTTTACTGATTTCACCAAATTGCTCCAAAATAGAGCTACAAGGAATCAAAGGACAACTTGCTGTCCTATCTTGTTTGTTGGCCAAATGGATTGGTGGAGCACTATCCTTTCACTTGAAGAATCTCCTTTCACTCCTCTTCCAACCTCCTTCAGAAACCTACAAAAAAATCCACAATCTTGCAATGTAAAATGCTTATTTATTCAACTCTTCCCTAACCGGGCTTGCTTTGGCTTGCCTAGGGAAAGAGATTAAAAATGCTTGCCAGCATTTTGAAGGGCGCTACTTTTTCCTACATATAGTACATTAAGTTTACTCACTATCCCCAAAAGGTCGTACAATTCCTATTGTGGGATAGTGAGTTATCTCATTTTCTTTACAAAGTGCTATAAACTGGACAACAAACTACCTAAAAACAAAAGATTTTTATAACTACCAAACAAAATGCTTTCAAGCCAAACTTCCTAAATAAAATTTTTTCTAAATCATGACATCTAACATTATATTAGGTACAACACACAAAAAAAATGAAGGAAAACCTCAAAACTGAAAAAAACCAGTCTTTTTGATCTCAAAATGCATGCTATAGCACTTATTTTTTTCAAAGTGACAACTTCTTCCTCACTTTAGGGTTTGGGAAGTCATTTATACTTCCTCCTAGGTATTTTACTCCCCTCCTAATGTTTTGCATCAGCCTCTTTATGTTTTAAAGAAAAAAACTCCAATTTCTAGCAAAGGACAACATTTTTTTCAAACATTGCAAAATTGCAATAGAGCAACTTTTGCAAATTTTCTTGCTTACATGCCTTTTTACACTTCCAACTTGTCAAATAGGTCACCCCTTAGTAATTTCATGATAGATACCCTTTCCTAAGTTAGTTACTCATCACTTAAGGTACCCATTACCCCATGGTAAGGTATACCTTGCCTTTTAGGTCAGTTTGCACTCTACCTAGGACATTTTGACTTCCTACACCCCAACTACCACACTTAGGTCCAATGACCATTATTATTATTTACAAGATCTCTCTTGGAGCACAAGAAAACAAAAAGAAAAGGTGAGGGACCTATGTTTCAAGGTTCCCTTTCATCACCAACACCCCATTCTATGCTCCTTTCAAACACTTATTTGCTGATTTCATTGCCTAGCCGGGTATGCAAACTCGCCTAGGGCCTCTTGGAAAAAAAAGACAAACCTCTGAAAAACAAGACCAAAATACATATTTAAGTTTTTTATATATTCTATTACTTGATTCAAAAAGTCCATCATTTTTCCATCATTGGAATTCAAGTTATAGAGGTTTCTTTGCTGATTGCTTTGTACAGACCAGCGAACTAGCAACTTTAAAAAGATTTTTCAAACTAGCAAAGAAACTGATAAAAAAAACTCCAAATATTTACCAAAGCATCTGAATTACATACACTATCAAACCAAATGAAAACAACAACCCTATCAATCCATTAAAGGTGTGGATGAAGGGTGAAATCAGAAAACTATCATTAAAATGCTTAGTTTGCTCTTCATTCCAATGCCAAAATTCGTACAAAAGCATGTGCCAATCCTCAAACTGACTTGGATTGGTCTTAAATAACTCTTACCCACGTGAATCAATAGATCTCATAGGTTTCCAACTGATTCTTGAAGCCCTTATAAAGTTTTAGCACTTTTTGTTAATGTTGTCAAGCAACTTTGCAAACTTGCAAAGTTGCCAAGTGCAAGTTTTGCACTATTGTGCATTAAATGGCTCCATGACCTCAAAAATGGTTAAATGAACCTATTTCCATGTAATTAAAATTTTTAACATTTTTTCTATCTTTCCCATCCTCCTGGGGTCTTGGTCAATGTTTGACCATTCTAGGCTCTAACAAGCAATTTAAGCAATTTTGCCAACATAGAAGCAACTTGGGAACTCAAACACAACAAAATCCTATTTACAAACACAACTCACATACTTGGGGCTTTATCACATAGCCCTTATTTATGTGGTTTGGCCAAGACCACTACAAGCCAAAAATGATTTAGGAAACTTGGGCATATTTCCTAGGTGCTCCTGCACCAACTAAGATGACTAGAGATAAAGGGGAAATGCTTTTTTTCTTAAAAATGGAAATTGTTGGTTTTTAGGTGATATTTTACTTTATAATATGTCATGTATGTTCAAGGAAAGGTGAAGTAACCTTTTCTTGAATTTGGAAGTGGTTGGAGAAGGCACTTTGAGAAAGCCCTAGTTTTGAGGGCATAAGACTGAGGGTTTGGTAGTTAGCCTATCGAATGCCCATGGCTAGGTAGATGGGTGTAAAAATATGTTGTTTTAGATCATGATATAATATTACCATAGCTCATATAGGACGTTGGGTTAGAAATATTGAGAGTTCCTTTGTAAGTGAAGGGTAATTAGGCCTATTTTGTTGAATCCATAGTGTTGGATCAAATAGTTGGTCCAAAGGAACTAAAAATGAGATTGCTATATGTTGTCATACTCTAATATTAGTATTTGTAACTTTTTTTTACTTGTATGGGGTTTGCGAGAAATTGGTGAAAATAAGGAATTACCTAATTCATAGCGATACTATGATCAAGCCTAGATAATGTCCAAGTAAGGAGTTTTGAATAAATGTGTTAAAGATATGCATTTAGACTATTGGAACAACCTAATTGAGATATTTGAAGACCTTAGAAAGAGTTGGGACAAGCCAATATAGTTGGTAACCCAATTTGAACATTTGGAGGGACCCTTGTGGAGAAGGGTAGGTATTTAGTTTAATGGTTTGAATCTATTCTTGAAACAAGTCATTTGCTGAATGTTTATTACTTCTTGGGGATCTAGTTTGACTCCTCAAATCATTGGTATCAAATCTAGTAGATCTATTGAGGGGTGCAAAATTAGTTACTTGTGTTGTAGATTGTTATATTGAGAAGATGCCTCCAAAAAAAAAATATAGAAGGAGATACAAGAGCTCATATAAGGTACTAAAATACTGGATAGAGAGTTGAGGAAACAAAGAGACTAAGATGCAATAAGGTAAAGAGAACTGAGACAAGTAAGCAAGTAAAATTCAACCATCTTGGAAATCTTGGAAGCTTTGGAAAGGATTCCTACGAGGGATGTGCATGAAGAACAAGAAAGTGATGCTTAAGCACTTGAGAATCCTCATGGAGAGGATGGAGGGGACTTAGATCTTGAAGAAAGATGGATGATAAGGTTGTTGAAGATATTTCAATGTCGTAGAAGAAAGAAAATAATTTATTTCCATATCTATCATGGCAAGATAGATAGTGAAGAGGTTTTGGGGTTGATAGATTCCCAAGAGAACTATTACAATTATGGAGATATAAGTGAAGTAAAATAAGGTAAAGCTATACAAAACATAACTAAGAGGGAAAACATTGAAATGGTGGATTAGTGTAATGGAAAAGAGGTTTTGTAAGGGTGGAACAAACATGACCAAATGGTGAAGGATGTGCCTCTTCCATCAAATAATACAATCCAAAAATAGAGGATAAGGAATAACTTGAAAGAAAAGGAGATTGGTTTGATGACCTACATAGAGGAATTTCACAAGTTGAGCATAAGAGGTGGATTATAGCATAAAGATGAAAATGTTGCAAGGTATCTTAATGGGCTCATATAAAACTTGCAAAATGGGATTACCTTGATTTTTCCTAAGATGTTTAGAGATAGTTTCCAATTGGCTATAAGTGCATAAGATATGGTCAATCGGAAGAAAGAGAGACAAGAAGGTGGTAGAGGAAATGCAAATAGAGGAAGGGGAAGAAAAACCAATAATATAGGAATAGGACAAGGAAGAAATGACAAGGGTAATGAACCTTTTTTTCTTATCAAAGAGTAGGCTATAGAGTTGGAGGAAGATTTTGTTTAGGTAGAGGAACATGGATGTTTACAAGAAGGGTAGGGAACACATCAACTAAGTGTCAATTAAATGATCAAGGTGAAAGGAAGATTAAGAAGAGGGTCAACATGTTAGAGCACATAGAGGTTTAGATCCTTATGTTTAACTAATTTTAGAGACTAAAGGATAAATGTTGATTTTTATAAGGGGAAAACAAAAAAAGTGAAACCAAAGCTATTAATTTTTAGAGCACAATATAAGAGTCAAGATAAGTTGTGAATGACAATAATTCATCTAGGTTCCAATGATAGTTTAGTTTCATATGAAATAGTGAACAATTTATATTTGGAATGGTCACTACACAATAGGCCGTATAGAGCATCACATGTAAGTAGTGATGATTTTCTTAAAAGATAGATGACTATGAGGTGACTATCCTGAATTGAATGACATCTCTAGGAATTTATTGGAATCTAGTTCTATATGATTGTGCTCTACTTTAAACAAATGGAAGTTCTGAGCATTGTAAATTTGTTTCAAGTCATTAGAATGTGACTTCCCAGAAGTATGTACTTATAACTATTTTAAACTATGTCAAACTCTTCATGAAAGCTATGACCCAAATGCATCACCATTGTGTTGAATCTTCTAATATACATCTCCATTAAAATATGTTTTCTGGTGTAAACCTATGAGGAATTGTTGGTCCCAATTCAGTTGTGTGTCAATATTAGGAATGTGACCAATTAATGCTACAAACCTTAGTATTGACATAATTTAACCATATTGTGGGTTGAATTCAATTGGGTTTGGAAATAAGTTATTATTAATATGTGTATGAATTTCCAGAGCAATTCTAAATATGGTAGATAATAGCCTTCCATGTTTGATATTAAGGGATAATGTATGCACATGCTATAAAAAAACTAGAGCATCATATTATATGCAGATTGAAATTTCTATTTGTCATTCAAAGTGTAGTAAAAAATTTATTCTAGGAAGTCTATGCTAAAAACTATAATGTACAAACAATCATTACTTCATAAATCACTTCAACTCAATCATTACATTGTACAAACAACCTCATTGAATATGTCACTTGAACAAACTGATCATGTTACAATAGTATTAACCTCATGGAACACACATGGGATGAATATACATAATCAACTATTAACCCTTTCCAACACACCAACTTTATGATAATAATGATTCAAATTCCAACAAATTGGAATCCTTAGAGAGAACTATATCTATCACTACCCCATTATCATCAGATCGAGACCTATTTTCCTTCTTACTTTTTGATGATTGTGATCCTTTGCAATTCCAGGCATAAGATGATTAGCATACAATGGTACTTGAACAAAGCACACTAATAAATATTGAGGATGCGAATTTATAATACCATTTCATAGATGATTTTGGCATCTCACCCTTTATCACTTGTGCGCCACCTTTATTAGCCCTCTTCTTTGGTGACCTGCAAATGAAAAATTAGCATAGTAAAAAATCTAAGATAAGATTAATCCACTAAGATTAACACACATGGGATGAATATTCATAATTAACTATTAACCCTTTCCAACATTCCAACTTTATGATAATAATGAGTCAAAGTCCAACAAATTGGAATCCTTAGAGAGAACGATATCTGTCACTGCCCCATTATCATCAGATCGAGACCTATTTTCCTTCTTACTTTTTGATGATTGTGATCCTCTGCAATTCCAGGCATAAGATGATTAGCATACAATGGTACTTGAACAAAGAACACTAATAAATATTGAGGATGTGAATTGATAATACCATTTCATAGATGATTTTGGCATCTCACCCTTTATCACTTGTGCATCAACTTTATTAGCCCTCTTCTTTGGTGACCTACAAATGAAGAATTAGCACAGTAAAAAATCTAAGATAAGATTAAAAAAATGGGTCCTATTAAAGAATCTAATATAAATTCAAATAATGTATCTAGATTCTAAACAAATAAAAACTAAATCTCATCACTTACACATCATAACAATACGGTCCACCTTAGTCATGTGATAGTCTTGGGGAAGAGGTTGTAACATTGTATTTGGATCCAATTGATCACTTTTTATCTCTCTCCCTCTCTCCCTATTCAATCTAATGAGCCAACTGGATCTGCTCCACATTTTAATGTTTCAAGTATTGCCTCATGGTCTGACTTGCGAACTTTCCAAAGAATCTTATTATGTAGTTTTCCACCATATTTTATCAAGTGGACATTTGATGCAACAACAAGGTTTGACTAATGAAGAATCTTCCTCTCTGTTTACCAATCCTCGAATAACCACAAGTTAGGATTCTTCATTGGATATCGTCTAAGCCATGTGCCTATTACAACCACCGCACCGACATGGTACTCTAAACCTTCACCATCTATAACCAAGTGATCCAATTTTTGTTTGGCTTCAACACAATGACACAAATAATAATCTGTCTCTTCTTCATTGTCTTCAGGTGCAATAATAGCTAAAACATGGCCTGTAGTGACAAATGTACAAAATGCAGTCATTAATTCAGAAAATACTTGGGCAAAAGTTATAAAGTTACATATTGAAATTACAAATATATATATATATATATATAGATATTACCAGGTTGCACTAGATTTGACAAGTGGTCAAAGTCAATAGATGAATCCATCTCTACCATTTCTAGTGCTTGTGGGGGATGATAGGTGTCAATTGGGTCCAACACCCATATATCCCATTTGTCCACCTATTCAGTTGACTCACAGTCATCCCAATTTTCCTCTGCACATGATGGACAATAGCATGCCATTTTTTGTGTGTGGATACTCCATGAACCTGCATCAAAGCTTCTAAAAGAGTGTAACTCACTAGATCCTGTTAGTGTGCAACAATCCTGATATAGTGCAATGCTAGTATTATCTATCAACCAAAAAAATCTATGAACTATAGAATCACCTTCCTTACCTGGATCCATTGTAGTGTTACACCATTGGACGATGGATTTTGCATCTATCAATATTGCTCCATCTTTGTACTTTAGTTTTTCACGAGCCAAGGCTCTTTTAATGCATGCGCCTGCACCATCGTGCTCTCCCTTACCATGACCAGCCTCTGTGAAATTTCACTTATATTGAATTCTACACAACCTGTGCATCTTGCTCAACCAATAGAACATCCGTGCATTCTTGAATTGAGATGCACAATTGTCTGACCAAATAATGTGCTGACGATATGATATGCCCCTGTTAGCCAAATCTCCATAAAATAGTTGAAAACAACCATGTACAAACTCTGTAGAATGTGATCGATCATCGCTGATGTAAAAATGGTACTCCCTCAAAATCTTCCTATCATCCTCTGTACTTGTAGGTGAATGCATGAATGTTATGTGAACAAATATGGAAGCCTGTTGAGATGTATAATACTTTGCTTGCACCTCATTTTGTAGTTGTAGTGTCTAGTTCTCTGCAAAATCTATAACCAAAACAATGGTATCCAATGGAAACGTATCCTTGCACAACTTGAATTGCAAATCCAACCATCGAGCTCTATGGGTATGCCTTGCATACTCGTAAATAATCTTTTCACGAAAAATCTTCATGAACTCATACACTGGAATCTTTTCAATGACTAGATCACATCTTTTACCATGTTCCCCATCTTTTAGAGCATATGTCACTATCTTGAATTTTTCGTAATCTACTATTTCATTTCCAATTGCATGAGTACTATCCATATGTTGACAAGTTGATAAAAGTTGCAAAGAACGACAAAATAAGCATGTACCATCCAAGCATGATGTATTGTAAAATTGTTGGTTGTCCTCTATTTCACATAAAATGTTGGATATGAATTTCCTTGAAGATCTTGGTGGCTCTTTTATGTCACAATCTTGCAAAACAAACTGAGAATGCAAAACTACGCATATATGCCTAAAAACATCAAAATGGTTAGAAAATTCAATATTTATCCTACAACAAGAAGTTGTGCATGTGTGATTTATCTTCACATAAAAATGTTTACCCATCTCAAAAAATCTTTGACTTATTCGAATTTGAGGATACATACCAATAAATTTTGCAAAATATTGTGTCTAAGTTGAGTCCAAAAAATTTTTCGCATGTGGCTCGTGATTTTGGCTACCAATCCTCCTTCTTACAACATCTCTTTGATTAGGAGAAACACGTGTATTATTTTTCCAAAAATCTTTGATCAATGATTTCAAGGCTTCACTAATTTCTTTATCCTTTCGCGGTAGTCTACTGCTAAATGTCCATAACTCATTTTTTGTTGGATCTTCTATTCTCTCACGCGTTAGCATGGCTCTCCTTAGGGTACCTCTACCAATTTTTAATGTTTTGCTTGTCTTTCTCATGAGTCAAGCTTTTTTCATTTGGCTACTTACTATTGTCGATGTGAGTACTTGTCTTGCGATATTACTATCTTTGGTGCGTGATTTAGAATCCACTTTGTCATAAGCACTCATTAGATTCTTTACAATATTTCTTTCATTTGAATCATCTATCGTTCTTAGCCCAAGAATCTTCATGATAGGCCTAAATTTCAAATTTCTCATCATTTCAACAAATAATTGGCATTGACCTGTAATATTTAATTCTTCAAAAAATAATCTCCACATACTATTAACTTTTCTTTGACAAGTATGCTTGCTAATCTTGTTAGGCATTGATTTCAAAATGTTAGTATCAATATCAATCAAATATTTTAGTCTTCTAAAAAAAATTCTTGAAGGTGTTATAATCTCTTCAATTCTCTCAACATTTTGAACATCAATATAAGGTTGAGTGTATTGCATACCTTGAACCAAAGATGATGTACCTTGGCAATAAGATGTAAAAGATGGAATATCACCTACTTGATGTGTTGATGTTGTGCTTTCAACATGACATGTTGGAGTGTGTATATCGTTGGATCTACAAATCAGTGTCTCTTCTACATGAGAGGATGATATGCCTTCAACACTGGAAGATGGTACTCCAACATTAGAAGATGGTGTAGTGGACGATATGAATTCAACATTGGAGGACGGTGTAGCTTCACAATTCAATTGTCTTCTTGAGCATAACAATCTCATTCGTTCTCTTTGTCTTTCTAATTTTTCCTCTTTGTTTCTTTGTACTAGTGGTTCTTGATCCTCTTTGAAAGTCAATTCTTCATTATTGCTTTGTAATTTTTTTTGTTCACGTAGTAATTTCATTTTATCTCTTTTAATTGCCAAATCTCTCTCCCTATCTTCATTTGTTTTAATCTTTGGTTTCTTCCTTGGCATGATGATGATTTGTACATGTCAAATTATTCAAACATCCGAATTACTTAAAATGTGTAAATTAGAAATTATTCAATTACATATAAAAATTATAATTATTTAAATGAATACACAATATATATCAAATGACTTGTCAAATTTCTAACCATTCCAAAATAACATTTCATTCAAACATAAAATTGTCAATGAATTCATTATATATTAAATAACGTGTCAAATTATAATCAAATTTGTATCTATATATTGACAAACAATATTTAAAATGGATTGCACTAACCTTTTCTATACAAGGAATATTCAAAAAGTTTTCAAATCACATATCCAATGATTTAATTTGGTGTTTGCTAACTTCCAAAAGTGTTGAAATAGTGTTTGCTATGTTGGAACCCATGATGTCTGTCGAAATAACAGAGTGCATAACAGACCAAAAGCAAGAAATCAATGAAATGGGCCCCAAGGTTGGTTTTTTACCATTTTTAGGTGATTTGAGATAGTGCATACGCACTATAAAGCGTGTATGCACTATAAAGCGCATATGCACTATAGTGCGCACGCACAATGTGAAATCACATCACTCCCCATCCTCCCTACTCTCCATCCTTCCTACTCTCTCTCCCATCCCCTCCCTTTCTCTCTTCCTACTCTCTCTCCCCTCTCCCATCATTTACTCTCTCTCACTCTCCCTCTCCCACCACCTACTCTCTCTACCTCTCTCACCCTCTCTCCTCTCCCATCCTCGACTCTTTAGATCTGTCACACACACTGTTATCCCCCCTATCTCTCTCCCTCTCCCTCTCCTACCGCCTACTCTCTCTCTCCTCTCCCATCCCCTACTTTGTCTCTCTTAAACACATTCCCATTCCCCCTATCTCTCTCCCTCTCCTAGTGCCTACTATCTCTCTCTCTCAAGTTCTCTCTACTCTCTCTCTCTCTCCCATCTTGTATGAGCTCTCTCTACCACCACCTACTCACTCTCACACTCTCTCCCATTCCCTACTCTATCTCTTTTACACACAATCTCCCATTCCCCTCTCTCTCTCCCTCTCCCACTCCCTCTCCCACCACCTGGTTTCTCTCCCCCATCCCCTGCTCTCTCTCTCCTCTCCCATCCCCTGCTCTCTCACACTCACACTCTCTTCCATCCCCTACTATTTCTCTCTCACACACACACTCCCATCCCCCCTCTCTCTCTCCCTCTCCCATTGCCTACTTTCTCTCCCCCATCCCCTGCTCTCTCTCTCTCCTCTCCCATCCCCTACTCTCTCACACTCACACTCTCTTCCATCCCCTACTCTGTCTCTCTCACACACACACTCCCATCCCCTACTCTTTCACACTCACACTCTCTTCCATCCCCTACTCTGTCTCTCTCACACACACACTCCCATCCCCCCCCTCTCTCTCTCCCTCTCCCACTGCCTACTTTCTCTCCCCCATCCCCTGCTCTCTCTCTCCTCTCCCATCCCCTACTCTCTCACACTCATACTCTCTCCCATCCTCTACTTTTTCTCTCTCACACACACTCCCATCCGCCCTCTCTCTTTTCCTCTCCCACTGCCTACTTTCTCTCCCTCATTGTCATACTCTCTCTCTGCCACCCCCTACTCTCTCTCTTTTAGAGATACACACACTCTTATCCCCCCACTCTTCTTCTCTCCCATCCCCTACTCTCTACATTTGTCACACACACTCCCATCCCCCATATCTCTCTCCCTCTCCCTCTCCCACTCCCTCTCCTACTGCCTACTATCTCTCACTCTCTCAAATTCTCTTTCTTCATCTCTACTCTCTCTCTCTCTCTCTCTCTCTCCCATCCCTTACTATCACTCTCTCTCTCTCCCATCCCCTACTCTCTCTCATGCTCTCCCATCTCGTAATCTCACTCTCTCTCTCTCTCCCATCCTGTACAAGCTCTCTTTGCCACCACCTACTCTCTCTCACACTCTCACACTCTCTCCCATCCCCTCCTCTGTCTCTCTTACATGCACACTCCCATCCTCCCTCTCTCTCTCTCCTCTCTCATTCCCTACTCTCTAGATTTGTCACACACTCCCATCCCCCCTCTCTCTCCCTCTCCCACTCCCTCTTGCACCACCTACTATCTCTCTCTCTCTCAAGTACTCTCTTTCCCTCTCTACTTTCTCTCTCCCATCCCCTACTCTCACTCTCTCTTCCATCCCCTACTCTCTCTCACACTCTGTCCCATCCCCTAATCTCTCTCTCTCTCTCTCTCACCCCCATCCTGTATGAGCTCTCTCTGCCACCTCCTACTTTCTCTCAAACTCTCACACTCTCTCCCATCCCTTACTCTATCTCTCTTATAAATAAATACACATTCTCATCCCCCCCCCCTCTCTCATAGTCCCTGTCCCACTACCTACTCTCTCCCATCCCCTACTCTATCTCTCTTACACGCTTCCATTCCACCTCTCTCTCCCTCCCACTCCCTCTCCCACCGCCTACTATCTCTCTCTCTCTCTCTCTCTCTCTCACTCTCTCCCTCTCTCTCCCATCCCTCTGCCATTGCCTACTCTCTCTATCTCTCTCTCCCTTCTCTCATTCTCTACTCTCTCTCTCTCTCTTTCACACACACACACACACCCATCCCCCCTCTCTCCTTGTCCATCCCCTACTTTTTCTCTCACTCACTCTCCCTCTCCCACTGCCTACTCTCTCTCTCTCTCTACTATCTCTTACATTTTCACACTCTCTCCTATCCCCTACTCTCTCTCTCTCTTTCTCTCTTATACACATTTCTATCCCCCTTTCTCTCCCTCTCCCACTCCCTCTCCCATTGCCTCCTCTCTCTTCCATCCCCTACTCTCTCTCGAGCTACTTTGTCTTCCCCCTCTCCCATTCCATACTCTCTCTCTTTCACACACATGCACTCCCATCCTCCTCTCTCTCACTCTTCCTCTCCCACTCTGTCTCCCATCACCTACTCTCTCTCTCCCCCATCCTCTACTCTTAATCTCTCTCTCCCAACTTGTACTCTCTTTCATAGTTCCTCTCTCTCCCATCCCCTACTTTTAATCTCTTTCCCCTATCCCACACTCTCTCTTTTCCACCCCTACTCTCTCTTGCATCTTGTAATCTCTCTGCCACCCCTACTCTCTCTCCCATCCTATACTCTCTTTGCCACCCCTACTCTTTCTCACTTTCTCTCTCCCCTCTCCCATCCCCTACTTTCTCTGTATCTCTCTCTCACACACACATGGCCATTCCCTCATCCCCCCTCCCAAACCTATTTCTCTTATGCAATTTAGGTCTTAATAGTGCATGCATACTATAGCATGCGTGTGCTACTGAGAAATTATGTTTTAGATAGTGCATGCGCACTATAGCATGTGCACGCTATAGGGTGCATGCTCTATTGAAAGCTTATTTAAACCAAAGCCTAAGGCTTGGTTTTGCCTTGGAGATCCAACCCAAAGGTTTGGAGTTTATGAATAGGTCTAAGACATGTTTTCCAGCAAACATACCAAAAATGATTATTTTTTCTTGTGTGCTCCCCTTCAAGATTCCTCGTAGTTGGGTATCGATAAGATCAGGTTACATAGAATTATAGGTCTCAATGTTAGCTATCTAACCATATAATTTATTTTTAATTTAAACTATTTCAAACCTTTCATCTATAATTTCTTTTGAATGTATGTTCATTTTTTGTCAAAAACCACCATGTACTAATTGGGCTATAGATTTTAGCTCGTTCATCGAATTTTGCAACAGCTTAGTTTTTTAGAAACTAGACTCCATTCTACACAATTTGAAAAAAAAAAGTTTTGATTTTAGATTAGTTTTCAATTATTTCTAGGGGGAGGACACAGATACATCATATTTTTGGGATGTGTCTAGTTAAAAAATTCATTAAAAAAAATACACATTATAAAATTACCCGAAAAATCTGGGATAAACTACATAGTGTTAACTAACTTTTGACCAGAGTGATTAAAGAATTTCAAGAAAAAAGTTAAAATTTTAGGGGGGCCACACTTTGTACTGTGTTATGTTTTTTTGGAATAAACAGTACCACTTTTTGTGGCCCCCTTTTTTGAGGACCTAAAACTAAACCATTTTGAAAAAAAATTAGTAGTTTAGAAACTAGATTCAAAGGACTACGACTTTTTTTTTTCATGTCTTAAAGTTTTGAGTGTAACTATCTTCAAATTCTTGTTGAAGTTCAAAATTTTCAAAGTTCAGGAAAAAGGTGTCCACTTATACCCCCCTTTTGGCACCACAACTTTGTTCACTTACCCCACATAGAGTTTTGATTGTACATGATGTGAGATCTTGTTACATGTGCTTAGTAAAATGATTGCATTGGAAACTAAGCTTTATGTGTATGGATTATACATCCATCATAGCATCCAAAGCTATCCATTAGATCCATTTACTTAATCAACTAGGGATGTAAACTTGAAATGATGTCCAGAAAGTATATGCTTTAATCCTCTTTAACTATCATTTTCTATCCTATGAAATTAAGAATAGGAATACTTAATCTATGTGCCAATGTAAGAAACCTTAACTAAATGACGTAAATGAATTACAAGTAGAACTCCACACTATTTTTCTTTGTCGTAGGAACAACTATTGGTTTTGTTACCAATGGCTATAGGAACAACATATATCTTAATCCTATTATGAGGAAAACTAATTCTACTAACTAGGTTCACCTACCAAGTGGGCCCCCTTGGATAACTGAACAACGACAATTACAAACTTCAAATATTAACACACAACAATAACAACTTGTATTGATATCAACTCATAAAATAATTACAAACTGTGAATGATAGTTTATATTTGAAAGGGAAAAACTATTTCAATTACAAGCTTTGTTGAACTCCTAGAGCCTTATTCAATAGCTTATTTAAAGAAACTATAGAAAACTAAGTTCCTAAGCTCTAGCTTCATCATCAAGGACTCAACAATGGAACTATTACATCATGGTACACATCTTCAACATAATGAGTCCTAGACACATGTCATAATTACTTTTGGATTTGCACAACTGTTGGAAGTTAGGTTGGCTTGATCTTCAACTCATAAATATCAGCTAACTATATAATAGTACTATTAATGTTAGAGTAATAAAGTTTTTTCTTATTAATTAAATCATATTAATTTGATTATTAAGTCACTTATTATCTTTAGTTATCTTAAGCTAAACTTTGGGCATATAATAATTAATTCTTTATTATTATCATGCAATCTAGGTTTTACCTGTTAGTGTTTTGATCTCCTTTTATAAGGATTGATCTCTTTGTAATTTATTAATTCACTTTTTATAATAGAAATCTCTCTTTTTTGCTCATCAAGAATGTCTCATCTATGGATCTAGGAATTCTATCCTTCATAGCTTTTTCTTCTCTCTTTATGTGGTAGGTGTTATGGGGTTGATCTTTCATCAACTTCAACACAGTATTAGACCTTCACATCTTCATGCCCCTATTCTATTTATGTGAGATTCAACTTGGCTTTCAGATCTATATTTTTTCTTTTAGAGGGTTTCATTTTTCAGAGGATTTTTTAAAATTGAATATAGGGGTCATTGATTTTTGGTGCACTTTGAGCAAAAATGAACATCATAGTTGAGCTCAGAGTGCCCAAAAACCCCTATTTTCATATAAGATTTGTCTAATTTGGACATAGTTGGAATCTGAGGCAAAATAAATTGCTCTGAGATTATGCACATTTCCTGAGGTGGCAATTTGATGATTTTTTGGCACAGAAGTCAATATTTTTTGGCACAAAAATCAAGATTTTTTGGCATACAAATCAAGATTTTTAGCGCACAAATCAAGATTTTAGGTATGTGAATTGAGATTTTTTGGCACAAAAATTCTGATAGTTTTAGTACTAAATTGGCCTATTTTCCAAACATTTTGGCATGGATCTTGATGTGGTAATTTTTTCCCTTCGAAAACTTTTTTGACCTACAAGTGGATTTTTGGTCATAACTTGGTCATGTAGACTCTGTTTTTCACAAACAATAAATTGCTAAAAAGCTGGTTCTGATCTTGTCATAATGGTGCAATGCAACTTATTTGGACTTTTGATGAAATTTGGTTTCTATTTTATGCATTCAAAATTAGAGGTTCTATTTTGCACTCTGGGAGACATATCTTGAGGCATTCCATTTTTCAAGATTCTACTCTAGGCACATCCCATTTAGTTTTTTGCTTTTTTGCATTCTAGTGGATATCTTAATTATTTCAGGTTTGAAGATCAATTTTGTTGCTTCAGATGGTTTTTCTATTGGAAATATTATGATAGGCTAAGTTACTGAGAGGGGAGGGGGGAATCGGTAACTTATAAAAAGTAATCCTTAATTAGCAATTAATCCTTTATGTGTATTTTGATCTAATTGCATGCATGATAAATTGAAAACATTAAAGCATACATAACACTTTTTGACACACAATTTGGTGACCCAAAAAACTTCCAAATAGAAAGTAAAATTGGGGTGGGGATGATACCCACAAGCTTTAGTTCTATAGTATAAAGTTGGCCTATTAAGGCTTACAATGATCACTTCTAATGATATGCTCTGTTAGGAGCAATAAGGACTACTAGGTCCACCTTGCAAAAGGATTTACAAACATACAATGAAGTATGCACTCGGTAAAGAGATTTATACAAGACTATTAGGTATACCTTGTTAAAGGATTTAACTGATTCACCTATTAGGATGAAACAATAGCTGATCTCTGATCTACAACTTGGTTTGTTGAATGAGATTCCTTTGAGTACAGATGTCACCTTGCTGTGATATATAAATCTTTGTTTCTCCTTATATTATTGTAGCCTTTGTAATTCACTTTTCTACTTTTTTGTACTTGTTATATTACATTATATCATCATATTGGATGTGATACAATACATTACATATATACCAATCCAAGTTACAAATTACAAAGTTGGCCACAATACAAGTTTAAAAAATATACACAAAGTTAGCCCAACTAAAGAAAATCAAGTTTTTAAGACTAGCTTAGTGAGGTTTTGATACTTAACATCCATTGCCAATGCTTGACATCATCATGCACTGGGTAGACATTGAAGCTCAGTGCATACTGATCACTTCCAAGTGGTCTTGAACTCAGTCTGCACTGGTGACTCAGTGAATACTGTAAAACTTGACATTTAAATTGAATCACTTGATTCATACTGTATAGCTTGATTAATGCTATCACTATGAGCTTAGTATAAATTGAGTCACTTGGTTAATACTGAGTAGCTCAATTAACACTAGACTCACATCACATCAACTGTTAACTTGGTAAGCACTACACAACTTAGTTTGCACTGATGAATTCAACATACATTGTGATGCTCAGTTTACACTACTGTTCAATAACTTTGTAGTAACTGCTCGATGCAAATTGAATACTATCCAAGGGAGTTGGTAGCAACTGTAGAACTTGGGAACATCTAAAATGCTTGGTTAACACTATTAACAATACAATATGCTTGGTAGATACAATTTGAATAAGTATATGTAACTAATAACAAATATGACTAAAATGTCAATAATCTCCCCCTTTGGTATTAGTGACAAAAACACTTATCAGTTAAAACTGAATTCAAAATGTTCAAGAACACCTTTATCCATCACGTTATGTCTCTAACTCAGTAGAGTATATTGTTTTTGAGATTTTTCAAAATTGGTTTTTTAAGAGATGTATTTTTGTATATTTACATCTTTTCACATCTGATATATACATTTTCTCCTTTTTCACAATACATCTATATACATCTTCTCCCCCTTTACACAATATACATCTTTTCTACAATCTTCAATCTTCTCCCCCTTTTTGACATTAATGCCAAAAATTTGCGCTATGTATACCATATAGTAATGCCAAAATATGATAAGAAATATAAATCTACGTTCACGATAAGTGCCAAAGTCTTGTCCCAATTTTCTTGCAACACCTTGTATGTGTGCAATGCAATCTACACTTCTCCTAACAATTCTATCATATGGTTTGTGATGGAGAAGTTGTTGTCATGGATGAGCATTTTAGCATGTGCAATGTGTTTCTGCAATGAATCCATGTTTGGAAGAATCATATTTTTTATATCTATCAATTTAGCTCTTATTCTTGCCTCTTTTCTTAGCAATTCTGCTTGCATATCAGTTAGGAATCTGATCGTGGTGTAATGGGCAGAGCTATAGGTTGGGTCAAGTTGCAACTGCTATGCATTTGCCTTCAAATCCTCATCAATCTTTAATAGTTTATCTCTTATTTCCTTGGTGAAAATTGATATATCATAGAGTTTACCGAATAGTAAAGACACATTGTTGCAAGAGGTCTCTAGTGAGACTAGAATAGTAGATAATTCTACTTAATGGATAACAATTTGTTGAGCAATAAGTTCCAAAACCTTATTCTCAAACTTCTTCTTAGCTCTCTACAACAATTTTTCTTGTCCATTCAAATCATTATTGAATTTCTAGACTACCTCTGCTAATTGGTTCAAAATTGGTTGAGAAGTATCAACTTGTGCATTTAATTCCTCTACAAGGATATTCTTTACATCCTTAATTATCTAGAATTCCTTATTCCTTTCTTCTCTAAGCCTCTATTTCTTGACTTTCTTTTGAAGAATTTCTCCAAAAACATGCATCTAATAAGGATTGAGATTTGAGATATCCCAATTAGGAATAACAATCTCCTCATCAAGATCTATTCTCTTCTTCCTTTTCTTTTCCTTTACCCAAAAATCTTGTGCTCGATTGAGGCTTGGTCTCAACTATCTTTGCACTTATTAATTGCATGCTAGGAATGAAAACAATTGTAGATACTACACTTATTGTTGAAATATCAATAGTAGAAATACCTAGAGTTACCAAAACTGATGTAGAGGGAAGTGTTGGTTGGTCAATAGATGAAGTGCTTGTCACTTCTATCAATGGGGTGCTGAGCTGGATGGCTGCAAAAATTGATTGAGTGCTTATGCCAACTATGTTTGTCACAATCATTCCTTCTGAAGCTTTCTTCAAGCTTGATGTTTTTAGTGCTTTTCTTGGAGAATGAGTTAGTGAGGCTATGACTACTACAATAATTTTCACTAGGTCAATCTCCTCAGTATCTTGTACATCTTCCTTGGTAACTTCCCACCCCTGTTCCTCTTCATCATCATCAAAATGTGTAACTTCTTTAGCATCAACTTCTTCATCCTTTTCTGGTTCACCATCATCATCTTCTTTGTCACTAACACTAACGACAAAATCACTTGGCTTGTGAAGAACATAAACATTCATCCATGTGTTTGTAGCATTCTTCACTACATGCTCAATGTCTTTCAATAGTACAAGACAAGTGTTAAATCTCAAAGTAGCCTTTTCTTCATTTTTATTTAGATATTTCTTTACATCCTTGTCATCCAAATTTGGCATGAGTTACCTCAGGGTCTTCTCATATATGTCTTTAGTAGTCTTCATGGAATTCTCCCATCTTGGCTTCACCTTCTCCATTAGAATATTTGGAATTTGCTAAGCAAGCTGGTTTGGGGAGTATTTCCACTTACTCATTTTAGTTATTAACATATCTTCTATTTTTTTATGCTCTTCTATAGTCCTAGATTCATACTTCAGTGCCTTGAAATTTTTTATACCAGGTCTCGATTCTAATTCTTTCATTCTTTCTTCAAAAGTAGGTGGAGGCCTCTTGAAGATTACATTTCCTCCTTCTTTATCTGCTTTCTTCCTAGACAAGCTCTTGGTAAACACAATAGTAGATGTCTTGGTAGGTTTGGTAATAATTACCTTACCTTTCTTCTTTAGTGGCTCTTCATGCCCTGATTTCTCTTCATCTTCTCCTTTGCCTTCAATCAACAGAAGAATAAAAAGTAGATGGTTTTCAGTTTGGCAATTCTCTTCTTTCCTTTATTGAGTGCTTGAGGGAGTTTGATTTCTAATTCAATTCTAGCCTTTACCTCATCATAATTGCCAAAGTATGCAACTTTAGGATCAACAAGCTCATTAATCAATGCTTCAATAATGTCCTTGGTTTCATCTATGTTTACCTCATAACCTAGACGTTTTACCCATACTATCCTTGGCCTTACTGCCTAAATGTACACCTTGTCACTATCAACCATCATTTTGTAGTCTTCAACTAGTTTCTAAGGAATCTTGAATTTGTTATTCATCTTCTCTTTGAATGCATCAAAGTAGTTATCCATAATACTTGCATAGTTCTCTCCCATTTCAACAATATACTCATTAATCTGATAAAGAATAGGTACATCTTTCCTCCAAACTATTGTACCTTTATATGGGAAGAAATTTTGAACATAAAAAAATAGACAAGTCAAAAGTGAACCGAACTTACATGGATTGTTCTCAGAAGTTCTTATACTTTTCATGTTCTTGTTAATTGGTTCAACATCAACTCGGCAAGGTCAAGTAATAGGTTATTCTTGACTACCTTGTATGCCAAATCCACTGCTTCACATAATATGTTGTTTAATCTGCTCAAACGATATATCTTGTGAGCGATGGCATGTATCCTGAACTTCAATTCCATGTCAGTAATACAATTGATCTTCATTCCCCTTTTATCCCACTCGACAAGGGTTTTCTTTTCTAGTTTGACCCGACTTAGGGTTTCAGTCATTTTTTCTTATGTAAACATGGGAAGACTAGTTATCCTATGGATCATCTTCTTGGTTATCAAAATACATTGTTCCAACCATAGTTGACCATTGTGCACATGAATGAGAATATATCTTATCCATTTTACTTGAAATTCTCTTGGCATATGTAGAATGTGAGTTAAACCTTTAGTGTTAGAGTAAATAATTAATTTACTAATTATTTACTCTATTTACTTAAGCTTACTTAGATTAATGCATGCAGTTGAGGTTAGTTGTTGACAACATGGGAGTTTGTTCCCTTTAGCATACTTATGTTTTCCACCTTTTGTGGATGTGTGCTTAGTTGTCAACCTTATCTTCTGTCTCATTCCAGCTTGTTCTACAAGCTTCCATGAGGCCTTTTTATTCGGTCTCTCACTCATTGTAAATTCATTCCAATTCCATTTTCACAAAGCAATTCTAATTTCCTATTGTGAAATATTCTCTTGTGTGGTATTTGCTTCAAGCTCTTTGCTCCCTAGGTTTCTCTTCAGCAAGCTATTTGCATTGCAGGTGATCTTGGTGCATTATCAGAGTCAGATTGGTAGCACTGCCGCAGAGCCGCCGCGGCCTAGTCGTCGCCCCTCCTACACCTCAACTGGCAGACTTCTCCGTTCTGCCACCCCTACAGTTGTTTTCGCTTGTCTGTCGCTCCACCTCCACTTGACAAGTGTTCCTCTCCTTTTTGCTGCCCTTACAGCCACTACGTATAGTCAGTAGACCTGTCACTACCCATGTGGAGGTCTTTGCACTATCAACACCTATAAGGGTGTGACACATGGCAGGTCTACCATGTGACCCTTGCCACATCATCAGTAACCACTAGGTGGCATCCACATGGCACTCCCACGTGGACACCACATGGCCTCTCTTTTTGTGCTAACTGTTGATAGGTCATCAATTTTAAACCCATGAAATGATGACATCGCATGATGTCATCTTGCATCATTAACCTTGCTTGCACCTCTCTTGGTTCTTTTTTGGAGCTATTGTTGGTTTTTTGGCCATAACTTGAGCATCCAGAGGTATTTTTACGATCCAAAAGAAGCACTGAAAAGCTGGTTCTGAGATGGAGACATTAGTGTAGGTATTTCTAGGTTTTGATGCTTTTTAATTGCCTATTTTATAGTCAAAGTCCAAAGTTTTGTTTTTTACTCCGGCAAGCATATCTTTTGCGTCCCATGTCAATTTTTTGAAAACTTTATATTTTTGGAAAGCTGGTTTTGTTACCTTTTTAAAAGTGTGCTCCTTTTCTTCAAATTTTGGCCCATGCTCTTTCTATCATTTTTAAAGCATTTTTGCCATATGGTGGATATCTTGAGTGTTTTAGGCTCGAGGATCATTTTCTTGGCATGGTTTCGTTTGTTTTAAGCTATACTTTATTTTGTTGTAGCTTATTTTTAGTTTTGATCATTGTAGCTATCATTTTGAAGCACTTTTATATATCACATTGAGATAAAGTGCCACTCTTTCATTCTGGGGGTCATGAATGTTGTTTTGAGTCAGTTGTACATGCACTATTTTCATAAAGAACCATGGGGAGGATAGTTGTTTGCTATTTTTGGCATTCTCCCTTTATCAGGTGAGTGCCCCTTCCATGAAATTATCCCCATGTAGCATCAGTATGATCGTGTCTTTATAGGTGTTTGTGCCTCTTCCTCTCTCGTCATTCTTGGTTCATCTACAGGAGACTGTGGCCCACCTTTTTAGTTGCCTGTCATCACACCTCATCTACATTAAGGGGGGGTTATGTTGTTGTTCTAATGCATCCTTGGTTCAATGGTTTGATAGTGTAAGATATGTATTTAGTGGTTGATCCTATATATAAGGCGATTGCAGTGGCTGGCTAGCTATGCATTTCTGTGAGATGGATCATCTACCATATACACATGCTCGGTTCATGCCTTCTTCTTCCATGGAGGTTCTTTAGATCAGCAGTTTGGTAGATTTGTGGCTTCTTCATGCTTCAGTGATGCTCTTCATGATCACTTCTTGTTCCTATTTTAGGGGACATCTCCCTAGTTGGAGGCTTCTTCTATTCTTCACTAGGTTTTTACCTCTTTTTTGGGGGAGGGTTTTTCCCATGTGATTTTCTCTCTTTCCCCATTTATAGAGGTTGCATTCTTTTTCATTGTTCATGGGTACCTAACATGGCCTCGTTGCCAGGACCCATTCTACATTTCATCTTAGTTTTGTGAGCTTAAGGCATTTCCCTAAGTTGCACTTAAGGGGGCGTGTTAGAGTAAATAATTAATTTACTAATTATTTATTCTATTTACTTAAGCTTACTTAGGTAAATGCATTCATTAATTAGTTGTAGTCTAGGAGTTTGTTATAAGTTGTTGACAATACAGGAGTTTTTTCTCTCCTAAGTCATACTTATCCTCTCACATTGTTCGAGGACTTTCCACCTTATGTGGATGTGTGCTTAATTGTCACACTTATCTCCTAGCATCTTCTAGCTCGTTCTGGAAGATTCTTGGAGCTCTTTATATTCAAGCTCCCTCATTGTATTTTCATATCATATCTCATTCTATTGTAAATAGATTTTTTCTTGTGTTTGCATATTCTTTCTCTCTCATGTCCATTTAGGGTTTTTCCCTTGCTCCATGCTCTTCCTTCCTTGGCTTCCCTTTGATAGGTTTTCACATGCAGGTGATCTTGGGCATCTTCGGAGTTGAATTTCATCAACTCCAACATTTAGTTTCAAGATGTTCATTCTCAGGTTTTAACACACTATTATCTTATAATTCCTCCAACGATTCATCCATCTCCAGTGTTCCAATTTCTTGAATAATACATTTGAAATGTGAATGAATATCATTGATTAATAGTACCTTTGGTAAAATTTGTGACTGAGCTCCACTCAGATATAGGGTATCTGTAACAGGAGTCAACTTAAATTCTGGTGCCCTCCATTTCATGCCTTGAACTAACATGTTTGAACCATTCTTTGATTTTTTTTTGGTGGATGCCATCTTCGCTCGGTAGGGTATGAGAGAATACAAAAATCTTCAATAACAATTCACTCAAATTGCTTGAATGCTCTAAAAATTTCTTTGCACAAATAGCTCTTGAAAATTTGCGATGAGAAATGACTTTGATTTCACCCTTTTTCATCAAATTTTACCATAAATGCTTGGTATGATTGTTCACTCAAATGAAAGACTCTTATCCAGTTCATTGAATGCTCAATAGTCTTTCATGACTAGGTAACCATATAGAACTTAGTTACTCCCAACCTTGCTTTGTAAGGTTTGCAACCTCAACATGCTCGATAAATATTGCATCTTTTATTAGGTGATCCCTTTGCATCTTGAATGCTGATTTGGATCTTTCAACCTATTAACTAGAACTGATGTGAGATGTTTTCTTCAGAATCCTAGTTCTAGTTCTCCTATGAGAGATTAAGTAAAAATGGTGGAGTCACCCAATTCTCAAGTGACATCTCCATTAGCACTGGGACTTTTATTTTAAGAAGATTTTGGAATCCATTGCTATCTCATATACTTTATGATGTTATCATCTTTTGCCTTCTTATCATCTTCAATTCTTCCAACATTCATATAGTTCTTGGCAAGATGACCAAGTTCTGTACAAATGAAACATCTTCTGGTAGTATCTCTTGTCCTCATATGATATTTTACACAATTCATTCCAATGTGTCCAAATTCTCCACAGTAATGACATCTGTACAAAGTTTTATAGTCCCAACCAAATATAGCTTTTACAATTTTCTCTGCTAGGTTCAATATCTTAGTTTTGCATTCTGATGACTTGTGCCTATGCTTCTTACATTTGTGAATTTTACCTTCAAATTTAGGTTTCTCTTTGCATTCATTTGCCCTGTGTCCATGCTGATTAAAATTGTAGCATTTTCTATTGAATTTTTCTTTCCCATTACTCCAACATTTGTTTGATGTATGACATATCTTACCACAATGATTGCAAGTAAGTTTTTGATTCTTTTGAGCTCTTTGCTTGGCTGATTCACCTTCTTTTGTATATGCAATTTATGCTTTTCCCTTTTGTCTTTAATGACTTTGTTCATTCAACTAATTCATGTCTACTTGAGATTTCATCATTCTCTCATTGGTTTTCCTTTCAATGTTTAGATCATTCTATAGGCTTTCATGCTCTAATCTTAGATTCATGATTTCTTCATTCACATTGGTGAGCTGATCAATGAAGTTTTTCTACTGAAGGGATAGGTGCTAAATTTTATTGTTCTTTCCTTCTATCTCTTCTTTTATCTTGTTTTTTTCTCTTCTATGACTTCACACAATCTTACTAACTAAATTTCTTGCTCTCTTTTTAGTTTTCTTACTTCTTCTTGAAGAGTACTATTCTTTTCAAGTAGTTCTTTGATTGCTTCATCAACTTCATTTGAATTTCTTGAATGAATGTCTTTAATTCTTTCTTTGATGTAGAGTTGGTCATTCATTTGGATTGCAAGTTCTTTTCTTCTTTTCAGGGATTGAGAGAATTGCTCTTTTTCTTTTTTGAGTTGTCTAATAGCCAATTCCAAATCTAGCTTCTCAATGTTAATAGCCTTGTCAAGTTTGATTACCTCTGTAACCTTTGATCTTTGCTCAAGCTGTTAAAATTTTGTCTGAGAACCACAAAGCTCTGATACCAATTGGTGGGAACATTATGATAGGCTAAGTTACTGAGAGGGGAGGGGTGAATTAGTAACTTTTAAAACTTAATCCTTAATTAGAAATTAATCCTTTATGTGTATTATGATCTAATTGCATGCATGAGAAACTAAAAACATTAAAGCATACATAACACTTTTTGAACATAATTTGGTGACCTAGAAACCTTCCAAATGGAAAGTAAAACAAGGGTGGGGATGATGCCCATAAACTTTAGTACTATAGTATAAAGTTGGCTTGTTAAGGCTTACAATGATCACTTCTAATGATCTACCCTATTAGGAGCAATAAGGACTGCTAGGTCCACCTTGCAAAAGGATTTACAAACATACAATGAAGTATGCACTCAGTAAAGAGATTTATATAAGACTATTAGGTCTACCTTATTAAAGGATTTGATTGATCCACCTGTTAAGATGAAACAATAACTAATCTCTGATTTGTAACTTGGTTTGCTAAATGAGATTCCTTTGAGTTTAGAAATCACCTTGCTGTGATATATAAATCTTTGCTACTCCTTATACTATTGTAGCCTTTGTAATATGCTTTTCCACTTTTATCTACTTGTTATAATACACTATATCATCATATTGGATGTGATACAATATGTTACATATATAACAATCCAATTTACAAATTACAAAGTCAACCACAATACAAGTTTACACAAAATACACAAAGTTGGCCCAAATGAAGACACTTGGGTTCTGAAGACTAGCTCGGTGAGGTTTTGATACTCGACATCCACTATCAATGCTCGACATTGTCATGCACTTAGTAGACATAGAATCTCGGTCCATATTGACCACTTCCAAGTAGTCTTGAACTTGGTTTGCACTGGTGACTCAATGAATACTGTGAAACTCGGCATATGAACTAAATCACTTGATTCATAATGTATAGCATGGTCAATGCCATCACTATGAGCTTAGTATAAGTTGAGTCACTTAGTTGACATTGAGTAGCTTGGTTAACATTAAACTCACATCACATCAACTATAAACTTGGTAAGTACTATAGAACTTGGTTTGCATTGATGAACTCGGCATACACTGTGATGCTTAGTTTACATTGCCAATCAATAACTTTGTAGTAACTACTTAGTGCAAACTGAATACTATCCAAGGGACTTAGTAGCAACTATAGAACTTGGTAGCATCTAAAATGCTTGGTTAACACTATTAACTGTACAATATGCTTAGTAGATACTTACAATTTGAATAAGTGTATGTCACTAAGAACAAATATGATTGAAATATTCAATATTTTCATGGGTTTTACTATCTCTTGTATCAGCCTTATGTCTCTGTTGATCTTTGTTGACATCCTTTTGTAGTATTTTTGTAAATGCATTGAGATAAAGTGTCACTCTATTGCATTTCAAGATCTTGCACATCTTTGTGTTTTGTTATACTTGAACTACATTATGAAGTGCCTTAGGGGGTTTCATGTTAGCAATATTCTCTATCTTCCTTTATCAAATGAGTGTTCCTTCCATGACATTCATCTCATGATGTGTCAATGACATGTACACTAGTACATGTTTGTACTTCTTTTGCACTCTCGATGTTCCTCGTTCTTCTTTCTGTAGAAGATATTGCATTTAGTTTCAATGTTCATGTCTTACCTCTCAGTATTATGACAGTTTTATGTTGATTCTATTATTTTCTATTATTTTCTTGGTGATTGTAGTGGCTGGATACCTATGTATTTTGGTGAGATGAATCATTTACCATATATACATTCTTTCATTCCTCTTTTTTGAGGTTGTGAAGATACCGTCCATCTTCGATTGATTAGCTCTTCAGACTTAGTCTTCTCTAATGGGTTATATTCTATATAGTGGGGGTTTTTCAGATTACCAGTTTGGCAATGTTTGTAGCTTCATGCTTTAGTGGTGTTCTTCATGATCATCCTTTTTTTTTCTATCTTCAAGAACATTTTATTTCCATGTCTTTTTGGAGTAGGGTTTTTCCCATGTGATTTTCTCTGTTTCTCCTCTTTTTAGATTTTTGGTTGTGCTTAGGTATCTAATTAGGCCTTGTTGCCAGGACCCAAATTTACTTTCAAAAGTAGTTTCTAGGTTTTTAGCTACTCCCTAAGTTTATCTTAAGGCGAGGTGGGGGGGGGGGTGGTGTTAGAGTAATAATTTTTTTTCTTATTAATTAAATCGTATTTATTTATTTATTAAGTCACTTATTATCTCTAGTTTACTTAAGTTAAACTTTATGCATATAGTAATTAATTATTTTATTAATTATTATCATGCAACCTATGTTTTACCTATTAGGGTTTTGATCTCCTTTTATAAGGATTGATCTCTTTATAATTTATTAATTCACTTTTGATAATAAAAATCTCTCTTTTTTTCTCATCAAGAATGTCTCATCTATGGATTTGGGAATTCTAGCCTCCATAGAGTTTGCTTCTTTCTTTCAATGATAGGTGTTTGCATGCAGGTGATTCTTGGGAGCTGTGGGTTGATCTTTCATCAAATTAAAAAAATAATTTTTATGTAGGCACTCCTTCCTTTGACTTGTTTCTACAATCAAATTAGTACACATGCAACAATTCACCACACAAATTTACTTCATTAATCCATGATAGACATTCAATACACATATCAATCCTTTCTCAGAATGCATAGCTATAGGAACCCACCCACTAAAATTAAGAAAGGAAAAAAGGGCATGCACATCCATAGATCATACATATATAATCCCATTCTTCTATATAAGTTCTAACCATAGCATTATATTTAGGAAATCATATAGTGTCATGAAACTTATGGAAGAGCAAGGTAGATATAAGTTTATATAGAAGATTATGGTTAAAAGTCTTTCAACTTAAACATAAAACATCACATAAAAACTATAAAAACCCATGGACTAATGACATTCTATCAGCCCATCATTCCCCCCAACTTAGAAGTTGGCTGGTCCTCTAGACAAAATATAGTTTGTAACCCTTGCCTTAAACCTAAAATCTTCTATAGTACCAAATCATGTTCCTCCATTCTGCCAAATCCAATAATAACCTTTAGAATCCTTAATCCCTTTCCATGCTTGTACCTTAGTAGCCATGTAGTGTGCATTAACATCATCATTGATTCCCAACAATAGATGCATTAGTAGAGGAGGCTAAAACTTAAGTGGGATCAAGAAACTACCTCTAGTTTGCCCTAACATGATATTACATAGTGTACACCTACTTGCCATAGCAAAGTTCTATGAAGAATGTGGCTCTTTAACTTGCAATCTCTAGTAAGTCTTATCCATAACTAAATGACTGACATTTCTACCTCTTATAACTCATTATCTTGCATTTCATTGAACTCTAGGTAAGAAAATTCCCTTAAATGTTTTATATGTTTCTCCCCTTTCTTAGAATTTGTAACTTTTAGAAAATCATAATAGTATGTCTGAGGATTTTTTACTTTAGGTCTTAAGTACAATGGTTCTGAGTGTTCTACTTCTCAATATGGTTTCACCTAATTTTCTCTTATAATTTCAATTTAAGCCTAGGACATACATGCCCTTAATTGGATATCCCCCATATACATCAAAGGACTCCATTCCCTATCATTAGGGATAGCTAAATTATGCATATAGAGTTCACATAGCAAGTTCTTAATGGTTGCAAAAGATTGTTGAAATGCATGATAAAATTCACGTGGAGTATTCAAGGAAGAATTAAGATCTTACAAAATCTGATTCATTTGATAGTTCAACATGTCATCCTTTAGGAATAGAGTGTAAACTTGAGTTGGTCGTCTACATTGGATAAGTTTAGGAATTAACTTAGTCAATTGTGTGACATTTCCCTCTAAAATCATAATTTTGTCTTCCTGATCCAATAATTCTCTTTGTTGATTATTAATAACTCATTGTATCCCCTTCTTTTCCTCTAACCACTTAACTTTCTCTGTTAGAAATTGCTTGTATAAAATCATTCCTCCTAATAATTGTATACAAATGATAGGTGGGGGAATAAGTCCTTGATCATTAATTACCATTAATTCCTTCAACATTAGTTTTAGCAGTAGTTTTGCCCTTCCATACTACAATGCTTTCAAGAATTTTAGAAGGTAGTTGTGTTGGATACAATTGATTAATTAAGTTTTTTCTTTGATGTTACACAACTGTCATATCAGTTGACAGTCAATGCATGTCAAGCTCACTTGGTCAGTGAAGACAATTTTCCTAGTCTACCAAGCATTCCTGAGTTTACTTTGTGTAGAAGGTAGTCTCTACTGAGCTCACTTGGGCATCAAAGGAAGTTAAGCAAAAAAGAGTTTTAACCGAGCTCACTTAGTTAACAAAAAGAAAGTTCAGCAGAGTCAATTTTAACCAAGTTCACTTGGTTACCAAAGGAATTTTGTAAGTTTGTAGTGTTAACTGAGCTTCTATTGGTTAATACAGGAAATTGCTTCAAAATCAGTTTCTACTAAGCTGGGTCAGCTACCAAAGGATTTTCTTATTTGGCATGTAAAGCTTAATTATTTTTCCTATTGATTCTAGCTGACTAAGGTGATGAATATTGGTTATTCTAAGTTGTATTTGAGCTGACTTGACAATCTAGAAGGTATAAGTAAAATATCAAGTTGTGATTTCAAAGTGTGTAAGGTTCAAGTTGAATGAATTGAAAGAGATAAGTAGAGGAAGCAAACTTGAAGGATAAGTAGATATCCTTGTGGAGTAGAAAAGTATTATTTGATCAGGAAGGATCAAGTATGAACTAGAGTAGAGATCTATAATCACCAATTCAGTTGCATCAAAATCAGGTCATTTCATTGTTAGTTTTTAACCATTGTAGCAATGATCTAAAACCTCTTAATAGAGTTGGTTTAATAGCCATTTTTAAATCCTCTAAACAAGGTGACAATTCCATTGAATTATTTTAAGACATTTTGTAAGTCCATTCCTAATAGGGTGATTGAATCCTTTAACAGGGTCACACCTAACAATGTGTTTTCTAACCTTAAACAAGGTTGGCTCCTAACAAGGCTCACATTAGAAGAGTGAAAAATAGTAACTAGTTACATTGGTGGTTTTTCCCAAATTGGGTTTCCATGTTAAATCCTAGTGCCTCATGTGTTCTTGCTATTTCTTTAATGCTTGCAAGTGATTACTGATAAAATCTTAAGATTCACTAAAGTAATTCACACTCTACATTTACTGAGTTACAACAATTTTTATGTGTTTATTGAGCATCAACAATAATTTATATTATCATTTAGGATTTTGTAGTTTACATCTAATGGATCTAGGATTTATTTTAGTGGTCACTGATTCACCCCCTTTAGCTACTCCTTTTATATTTCCAACAATTGGTATCAGAGCTTTTGGTGCTTGCAGAGAAGGTTTCAAGGACCTAAGCTAAAGATCAGGATGTCTTACAAGAGAGAGATTCCAAACCCGAAAAAAGACAACTTTGCAACATGGCAAGGATTTATGAGGCTTCATCTAGCTACCATCAATGATTTAGGATGCAAATATCTTGATGAAGAATATAAAACTCCCACTGGAACATTATTAGTAGATGATATTGCTGAGAAGAAGAACCATAACATCATGATGATTGACATTGCATCTACTCTCAATTATGTTGAATTTAATGAGGTCAAAGGTTACAAAACTACTTTTGATATGTGGAACAAGCTAAAAGAAATCTATGGAGGAGATCAAAATGTAAGAAGAGCCAAAGTAGAAAGGCTAAGAGGACAATTTGATCAGATGAGAATGAGGGAAGATGAAAATGTTGTAAAATATGTGGAAAGGATCAAGGCCACTATTAGTGTAATTAGATCATCTAGAGGAGAATTCAAAGAAGAAACTATTGTAAGTAAAGTTCTCAAAACTTTTCTTCCCATCTCTGCAATCAGAGTGTCTACTATTTAAGAAAAGAGATGTGATCCAAATAACAAGATAGGCTTGGATGCCGTAGTAGGAAGATTGATAGCTTTTGAACTAGATAACTTTGAAAACTATGTTCTTGCTTTGAAGAATATTGAGTGTACATTTAAAGCTAAACTCTCACTCAAAGAAAAAGGAAAGAAAGTAAAATATAATCAATTAGAAAGTGAGGAAGAAACTGAAGAAATTTCTAATAGTGATCTTGAAATTGTTGAAGTTCTACTTGCAAAGAAATATTCTAGGAACAGAGGAAAGTACAAAGGTAAGATCCCTCTAATCTATTTTTCTTGTGAAGAAATTGGTCACATTTTTGATAGGTGTCCAAATAAAGAAGGCAAGGAAGAGAAGAAAAGCCACAAGTACAAAGCAAAGAGGGAATTCAAAGGTCACAAATCCTACCAAAAAAAAGGTAAGAAAAATTGTTTTATGGCTAAAGATTTTGATAACAATAAAGATAAAATAGCATATATTGCTATAAAAGATGAATATGATGATGAAGGAGATAAGATGGAACTTGTCTCTCATGTTAAAAAAAATGACACATGGATCATAGATAGTGGATGTTCTCACCATATGACTGGAGACAAAACTAAGTATGAACATTTTGAACACTATGATGGAGGTAGTGTAAGATTTGGAAATAATGAATCTTGTTGCATAAAAGGGAAAGGTTGAATCTCATTAACCAATGATCTTGTATGTGACAATGCTTATTGGGTTGAAGGACTAAAACATAATTTGCTAAGTGTGGAATAGTTGAACAACATTAGATTCAAGGTAGAATTCATGAATGGCAAGGCAAGACTACTGGATAACCAATAAAATTTGATTGGATCAGGCAAGCAAAAAAAAGGTAACCTATTTTATCTTGATCTTGGTGATTGTTCATGTTTCATTGCTCAAGTACAAGAAAGTTGGCTATGGCACAAAAGACTATGTCATGTAAACTTTGATAATATGGTCAAGATTAGAAAACTCAAAAGAGTAAGAGGTCTTCCTAGTTTGAAGAAACCTAATGTTGGATTATGCAAGAATTGCTAAATTGGTAAAATGGGAAATACTAGTTTTAAGAGCAAAAACTATCAATTGAAATATGTCTTAGAAATTGTCCATACTGATTTATGTGGACCCATTGGAATAGAAACTTATAGTGGAGAAAAGTTTTTCATTCTTTTTATTGATGATTATTCTAGAATGATGACTGTTATGTATCTCAAAGAAAAATCAAAAGCTTTTGAGAAATTCAAATGGTATCTGGCTAGAGTAGAAAAAGAAACTAGAAAAATATTGAAATGCTTAAGATCAGATAGACTTGGTGAATTCAACAACTTTTGTATTGAAAGAGGAATCAAAAGATAAGTATTAGTCCTTGGTACTCTTGAGTAGAATGGAATAGCTGAAAGAAGAAACAGATCCATCATGGATTGTGCAAGGACACTAATGATTGAAAAGAATGTTGCTATCAAATACTAGAAGGAAGCTATCAACACTAAAATTTGTACTTTGAACTAAGTTTAGTTGAAGAAGGACTCAAACAAACTCCCTATGAACTATGGTATGGTTACAAACCCAATGTAAGTTACTTGAAAGTATTTGGTAGAAAATGTAATATCTTGAAATAATCTAAAAATGAAAAATTTGATGTAAAAGGTGATGAAGGTATATTTCTAGGATATTCTTGCAAAAGTAAAGCATACAAATGTCTAAATTTGTCTACTCACAAAATCATAGAAAGTACACATGTGAAAATTAATGAATTTGTAGAAAAAATTGAAGAAGAAAGCAAAAAGGAACTAGAAGATTATAGGAGATTTGTCTACTATGAGCCTGATACATTGCCAAACACATTTGACAAAAGGGAAACTTTGTCTCACGAGCTCTCCAAATCTCCATCAGTTATTGAGTTGCAAGAAGTTCAAACCAAGTCACAAGGACCCGAGTCATATTTAGAGGCTACCAAGTTAGTGCATACTGAGTCTGAAGAACCCGAGCCATAGATAAAAGGACCCAAGCTAGAAATTGAAATTCAATATGATGACAGTATAGTTTATTCAAAAGTCAAAGAACTTGTATTGGCTAAATATGTCAAAAGGAATCATGTATTTGATTAGATCATTGGAGAAAAATCTGGTGGAACAATGACAAGAAGAAAACTAAAATGTACATGTTTACTTACTGAATTTGAACCTAGAAGTGTTAAAGATGCATTGAAAAATGAAAGTTTGATTGAGGCTATGAATGAAGAAATAGAATAGATAGAAAAGAATAAAACTTGGAATCTTGTACCTAGGCCCAAAGATTAAAATGTGATTGGTACAAAATGGGTATTAAAAAATAAGCTAAATGAAAATGGAAATGTGTCAAGAAATAAAACAAGGTTGGTGTGTACAGGTTATTCTCAAGAAGTTATTGATTACAGTGAAACCTTTGCCCCTATTGCAAGATTAGAAGGTGTTAGGACTTTACTTGCTTATGCATCTCATAAAGGATTCAAAGTATATCAAATGGATGTTAAATCTACATTCTTGATGAGGAAGTCTATATTGAATAGCCAGAAGGTTTTGTTGATCTAGACAAAAGGGACATGGTCTACAAATTACACAAAGCCCTATATGGTCTCAAAAAAGCTCCTAGAGCTTGGTATGAAAGACTACATAACTTTTTGATATAGATTGGTTTTCAAAGAAAAAATGATAACAACAACCTATCCATCAAGGAAGGACTACATAAGAAGATTGTGTTGGAAAAAATATTTGTGGATGATACTCTATTCATAGAAAATGATGACCTATGCAAAGCATTCTTAGAACAAATGAATAAGGAATTTAAGATGTCCATGTTTGATGAAATAAAATTCTTTGTTGGATTGTAGATATAGTAGAACAAAAATGGTATCTATATCACTCAATCTAAGTACATCAAAGAGATACTCAAGAAGTTTGGGATGGAAGATTCAAAACCAGTTGGAAACTTGATGTGTACTAGACTTAATCTTACCAAAGATGATGACTCTAAAGAAGTAGATCAAACCTTATGTAGATTAATGATTGGGAAATTATAGCATGTGGTACATACAAGGCTTGATATTTCCTTAGTAGTTGGGATAGTGGAAAGATTCTCAGCTAAATCCAGAGAAAACCACATGATGGCAATAAAAAGAATCTTGAGATATCTAAAAGGTACTGAAGACTATGGTTTATGGCACAAACTTGGAGGCAACCTTGACCTAAAAGTATTTACTGATGTTGATTGGGTAAGAAATTTTGATGATAGAAAGAGCACCAGTGGTGGAGCATTCTTTTTTGGTAAAAGGTTGGTATCTTGAACAAGCAAGAAGCAAAACTGCACATCTCAATGTACAATAAAAGTAGAATATGTAGCAGCAAAAGTGAATTTTTCTAACATTGCTTGGCTCAAATAGTTGTTGGAAGGAATGAAGGTTGAAATCAAAGAGCCAATAATAATGTATTGTGATAACACTAGTGCAATCAACATATCAAAGAATCCAGTGATGTATTCCAAAAAAAAGCACATTGCCATAAAATATCACTTTGTAAGAGAATTAGTATAGGATAAAGAAATTAGATTGGAATATGTGCATACAAAAGAACAAATTTTAGATATATTCACCAAGCCATTACCCAAGGATGCATTTTTGTATCTAAGAGGTAAGCTAGGGGTCATTCCACTATCTAAAGCTCACTAAATAAAGTTTAGTGATGCATCAACATGAACCAAGTTGAAGATCAATCAATTGATGTAGTATTGACAAGGATATATTGCAGATGAATCTATACTCAAGGTACATTGATACTATTTAAAATTGTCTTTGGCATGTATTGTCAAAGAGGGAGAAGTTTACTATCATATCTTTCTGAAATTTTGTAGAGGGAGAAGTTAAGAAGTTCATTCATAGAGGGAGAACACTATAAGAGAAGATTTTTGCATAAAATCAAAGAAGGAGAAAATTGTTGACAAAGGGATTCTGTTCTCAAAATTTCATTGTGCTATGACATGTTGTGTTGCCATCAATTCCAAAGAGGGAGATTGTTGGATACAATTGATTAATTTTGTGTTGTCTTTGATGTTACACAAATGTCATATCAACTGATAGTCAGTACATGTTGAGCTCACTTAGTTAGTGAAGACAATTTTCCTAGTCTACCAAGCATTCTTGAGTTTACTCTATGTAGAAGGTAGTCTCTACCGAGCTCACTTGGGCATTGAAGGAAGTTAAGAAGAAAAGAGTGTTAACCAAACTCACTCAGTTAACAAAAGGAAATTTGAGTAGAGTCAGTGTTAATTGAGTTCACTTGGTTACCAAAGGAATTTTGTAAGTTTGCAGCATTAACCAAGCTTTTGTTGGTTAACACATAAAATCACTTTAGAATCAGTTTCTACTGAGCTGGGTCATCTACCAAAGGATTTTCTTATTTTGGCATGTAAAGCTTAATTATTTTACCTATTGATTCTAGCTAATTAAGGTGATGAATATTGGTTATTCTAATTTCTATTTGAGTTGACTTGATAATCTGGAAGGTATAAGTAAAAGATCAATTTGTGATTTCAAAGTGTGTAAGATGCAAGTTAAATGAGTTGAAAGAGATAAGTAGAGGAAGTGAACTTGAAGGATAAGCAAATATCCTTATGGAGCAGAAACGTATTATTCAATTAGGAAGGATCAAGTATGAACTAGAGTAGAGATCTATAATCAACAATTCAGTTGCATCAAAATTAGGTCATTTTATTGTTACTTTCTAACCGTTATAGCAGTGATCTAAAACCTCTTAATAGAGTTGATTTAAAAACCATTTGTAAATCCTCTAAATAAGGTGGGAATTCCATTGAATTTTTTTAAGACCTTTTGCAAGGCCACTCCTAATAGGATGATTAAATCCTTTAATAGGGTCACACCTAATAGTGTGTTTTGTAACCTTTAATAGGGTTGGCAGCTAATAGGGCTCACTTCAGAAGAGTGAAAAATAGTAACTAGTTACATTGGTGGTTCTTCCCAAATTGGGTTTCCACATTAAATCCTATTGTCTCATGTGTTCTTATTATTTCTTTTATGCTTGCAAGTAATTACTAATAACATCTTAAGATTCACTAAAGTAATTAACACTCTATATTTATCGAGTTACAACCATTTATGTGTGTTTACCAAGCATCCATAGTAATTTGTTTTATTAGTTTAAATTTTGTAGTTGACATCTAAGGGATCTAGAATTTATTTTAGTGGTAACTAATTCACCCCCCCCTCTTAGTTACTCCTCTTATATTTCCAACAAGTTGTCATGAAGAAGATCCTTCTTCCATTTGTTTTGCAACTTGAACTAAGGTTTCCAACCCTTCACTAGCCATTTCCATAAGAACTTGCTCAATAATGTTTTTATTGACTATGGGAAAATTTTCATCTTGGTCTCATGGATCATTAATTTTAGGTTCTAAAGGTTCATCTCTAGACATAGAAACATCTTCATTCTCTAGTTCACATACAACCCGAGAATGCCTTCCTTTCTTTGGGACCACAAAATTACAATGCCTTTAATCACTATCACTATTGTCATATCCTACATAAGAAACATCTTCTTGGTTTTGACTAGGATTGTGAAGTGAACTTCTTGAGTCTTTCCTTAACTCTTCTGATTGTGTACATTTAGGAATTCCTACAACATTTTTAAGGGTAGTTTCTTTAGCAATTTTATCTACAGGAGTGTCTGGTAACAAAATTCCTAGAAATTCTCTCCCTCCTCCTCATATCTGTTTTAACAGGAGTTTTAGAAACCATTCATTTCTTTGGAAATCCTTCTTCAACATGAGTTGGAGGAGTCTCCTTCTGAACTCCCTTTTTGTCAATAAAAGGAGAGGAAGGAAAAATATTATCATAATCATCATCTTCCTCTTGTGTGTGACCTAGGTTAGGTTCTTCTTGTTCTTGAATTGGATCACGTTCAACCTTATGCATAGAAGACCTTATTTGTACACTATCCTTGAATTGAGTTGAAGTGGGGTTTTCTTGAATATATTTCCCTTTTCCTTTTTCCTCTCTTGGGATGGATGGTAAATTTTTTGTTATCTTCTTCTTTTTCCACCTAGGTGAGGGTTCATCAAACACATTACAATCAATAATTTTTATAGTGCCAGTTGCCATGGCAACCCTTCTTCCTACTCCTAAAACCCTAGGCCCATTAAGTGTTGGAAAGAATTCATCCATTAAAAAATAAAATCCCAAAAGATAGTAGAAACTTTCCTTAATGCCCTTTATATTACCAATTTAATCAAACAATGGTGGGAAACTAAGTTAGGCTTACCTTCCTACACATATACAACTCATTTCTATAGTAAATCGAACAAGTAATGTAAGGTTGATAGGTCTATTAGCATGCCTTAAAAAAAGAGAGTTTAAATTGAAAATGATGAAATCACTGATGCCTTCCTTCACATGTAATGTACTTCATAATATAGAGGGAACATTTATTATAAGGTTCTTGTACATAAATCCTTCTTGTCCCTTACTTCCTATCCCTTCCAGTGCTCTATTTATATGTAGGGTGAATTGGGCCCTCACCATTCGTGGGTCCATATCTTCTTTAAAACTTCCCCTTCTAATGGCAACCCTAAGACCTCCAAAATTGTCTCTGGACCACATTCAACCTTCAGCCCTTTTACCATAGCTATTCCATTACTAAATTAGTTCATAAACTAAAAAACAACTTCATCATCCCAAGCATTAACCTTCTAAAAATACTAGAGCCAACCAAAAGTTTCAAACAACTGACAACAAAAATTATCTGGAAGAATAATATCATGAATTGTAGGTTCATGCAATATCAAACCACCCCTCATGATTATACTAGCAAAAGGCCCAAAATGAAAATTTCCACACTCTTAAGAAGAAATCTAGAATAAAGAGACAACTTCACAATCCATAGAGTATATGCACTCAAAGACAATAAAGAACAAAAGGTTGTAAATATTTTGGAAAATAGCATTCATCTAATAATGTCATATCATCATTAATTTTGTACCTTTTTTCTCAAGCTCCCATAAATGCAAGTTATGTGCATACTTTGCAAATAAAAGGAAAATGTCACATCGACTTGATAAATGAAGAAAGAATGATATGACATAGCTTCACATAATTGCTCAAAATGTAACAAATTGCTTATAATTATGAGATTTATATGAAAAATTAAAAAATACACACACAATACTCCCCTGCAACTTAAAACAGAGCATGGGTCCCACCAAGCAATGTGATAAAAGAATGTAACAATATTAAAATAAAAATTCATGAAAATAAAAAAATAAATAAGGATGGAAAAATTGAATGCATGGTACGAACCTGTGTGATTGTGGTGAATACTTGCATCACTATATGCTCATGTGGAGAAGTAGAAAAGTGAAATGGATGGGTGAGAGAGAAAGAAGACGAGATGAAATTATTATGGAGAAAGTAAAGATTTATTATGAACTTTGATCAGAGTCAAAGTAATGATGAGCTCTAAGTGGAAGACTTAGGTTCAAGCATTGTAAGAGAATCTACAAAAGAAAACTATTGTAGGAAGTCCTCTCGAGATTGGAGCTTACAATAAATTTTGAGCCGATGACCATTAACCAAATTTTTTAATCAAACTAGATCAACTGTAGCCAGTTGTACTATGCCATTATCGTAGACTTCTTCAATCTCATAGGGTCCTAACCATCTAGTTAAAATTTTTCCTTGATAGTGTTGATATCTTGAATTATAGAGGAGTGCTTAGTCACCCAAAATGAATTGCTTCTCTTTACTAAATTTATCATGTCATTTCTTGCATTGCATTTGAATCAATTTAGTATTTTGCAATGCAGATTTCCTAAATTCATCAAGTCCATTCAACTATAGCATTCTTGTTGAGTATAATGGATGTCTATATTGAGTTCCAAGGTAGTGTAGAGTGTTTTATGTTTAAACTCAATGTGCATCATTGTTATTTTACCATATAAGATTTCAAAAGGAGTAAATCTTGTTGTAGTCTTCTATGTTGTCCTATTTTCCCACAATGCTTCCAAGAGCTTGGTTTCCCAATATTTCTTATGTATTCAATTTTTTTTTGTCAAAATGGCTTCCAATTCTTTGGTTGTGATCTTAGCTTGTCCATTAACTTATGGATGGTAAGGAGATGACTTACCATATCGAATGATATATTGAGTCATGAGGGCAGCAATGAGTGTGGATGTAAACTAGATGCCTTGATTAGTCACCAATTCACTAGGAACTCCAAATGTTGTGAAGATGACTTCATATAAGAATTCTACAACATTTCCATCCCTTTCATGTTTCATAGGTTTTGCCTCTGCCCATTTAGTGACATAATTGGTACAAACCAAAATATACAATTTACCTTTTGAGGGAGGATCAATTGGTCCAAAAAAATCTATCCCCTAGTTGTCAAATGGAGTAACTACTAATTGTGGTTGTAGGGTCATTTCATCATATTTTTTGGTCATCCCATACATTGGCATCTATCACACATCTTTTTACATTTCATTGCATCCTTCTGTAGAGTTGGTTAGTAGTACCTAGTCGTCATAATCTTGAATGTTGTTCTTTTAGCTGTAAAATGGCATCCACATGGTTCATCATGGTAGACACATAGGATATCATAAGTTTCATCCTCCTTGAGGCATCTACGCATTACTTGATTAGGTTTAGTGTAAAATGTGCAACAAGCTATCCAAGAAAAAATGAAACTCTTTTTAGCTAGAGGCCTTTTATCCTTGGGAGAGAAATGAGTTGGAGTTCTCCCTATACTAAGATAATTGGAAATGTCAGCATACCATGGATTATGTGCTATTAGGGAGAAAAAATGTTCATTTGGAAAACTATCATCAATAACTACATGATCATCAGGGACCTGTAACCTTGAAAGGAAATCAACTACAACATTAGCCTTTCCTAGCTTGTCTATGACCTTGATATAAAATTCTTGCATAAGAAGAATCATACTAGTCATCCTGAAATAGCTGGCTTATTGATAAGGTACTTGATGGAAGAATGGTTAGTGTGCACAATAAGGTTTACTTTAGTGGTGAATATATGCCAAATGGAAAATCTCACTAATCAAGGATCCTAAATTTGGACATTTTTTTTTCACTTTTGTGGTGGGGATGTTACCCATACTTTATGAAAACTGGGTCCCATGCTTAGACCAATCGCCAATAATGATACATAATCATTTTTATTTTGATGATGACTTCGCCAATGGAATCTAATCTTTCTGCATGGTGAATTAAATATTTTTTCCCACAATTTCAAGGCTTGTCTTATTTGATGGTCACATTTGCTAATATATGGTAAAAATTTAAGTTAGGTAATATGATAAGTGCATATACTTGACATGTGTCTCTATTGCAGAGACTTTCCAAGTAAATTTTCATCTTTTTAAGCTTTGGCCTGAAATTGATTTGACTATGGACAGGTGTCATTATTCCAGAGATTTGCTCTAAAACTTGTTGTCCTTAAATATTTAAGCCCAAAATAGGATTTATACTATCAATTTATAATCATCTAATGATTATTAAAATGACTTACTATATTTTAGATGATATAATAAGTTAGGTTATATGATAAGTAAATATACTTGACACATGTCTCTATTCTAAAAACTTTCCAAGTAAGTTTTCATTCTTTTAAGCTTTGGCTCAAAATGGATTTGATTGTGGACAACTATCATTATTCGATATATTTTCTCTAAAATTTTTTGTCCTTGAACATTTAAGCCTGAAATAGGATTTATATCATTGATTTATGATCATCTAATGGCTATTAAAATGAGTTACTATGTTTTATATGGTATAAAATATGGTTTATAGGTATTCGTACTTTTAGTCACAATTTTCTTCAATAATTAAAGATCCACTAGGGTTTTATAGAATTTTCATACAATGGAAAAAAATCACCAATGAATTTTTTTTTTTTCCAAGTTTGAAAAAAATTTCCAATAGAAATTAACTTTTCCCCATAAAATAATGTTGGATTCACCAAGATTTTATAATTTTTTTCAAAGGGGAGTTTCTTAAAGTTATCCTTGGTGCACAAATATTCATAGCTAGTAATATAAAGTCTGAACTTGTTGAGAGCATAAATCATAGCTAGGAGTTCCTTTTTTGTGGCAATATAGTTGAGTTTAACTCCTTGTAGATTTTTACTAATATAATAAATAACATATTCAACAATCCCTTACTTTTGGCTAAAGACAAATCCTATAGCATAATCTGAAGTCAATATGAATATGTAATAGAATGTTCCAATTAGGATCTCTAAGTACATGTGCTTTACTTAATACATCCTTAACATGTTGAAATTTTTTCACACATTCTAAATTCCAAAAGAAGTCAAAATATTTCTTTAACAAATCATATAGTGGAGCTTCTATTTGACTAAAGTCTTTGATGAGTCTCCTATAGTAACCATCATGAACTAGGAAGCTTCTGGCATCCTTTTGCTTTGTCGGTGTGGGGAGAGTACTAATTACTTCTATCTTTTGGGGATCAACTTGAATGCTAGTTGAAGAAGTATAATGACCTAATGCAACACCTTCCACCATCACCATATAACACTTCTCACTCTTCAATGAAAGGTTGTGTTCTTGACACTTTTTCAACACTTTATCCAAATTGGATTTAGCATCCTCAAAGGTAGAGCCATAAACAGTGAAATCATCCATGTAGATTTTCATATAATTCACAAACATATTAGAGAAAATGCTTATTACTACTCTTTAAAAAGTAGCAAGAGCATTGCAAAACCCAAGGGGTAATACTGAATAGAAAAATGTTCCCTAGGGATAGGTAAAAGGTTTTTTGTCTTGATCTTTTGGTACAATTTGTATTTGGTTTATACCTACTGGATCTATCTAGAAAAGAAAAAGACTTTTTCCCTATCAAGTTATCAAAAACTTGATCAATGAAAGGCAATGGGAAATGCTTCTTTTTAGTATATTTATTAAGTTCTTTGTAATCCAAACATACTTTCCATTCACCTCCTTTTTTAGGGACAATCACCAAAGGTGAGACCAACTGAATATCATAAATAGGGTAGATTAATCCATCATTCAAAATCTTCTACAATTCAATTTTTTACAATATCATATAATGTAGGATTCACTCTTCATTGAGGCTGTCTGATGGACTTACATTTTGATGTAATGTAAATTCTATGAGTGCAAAGTTTTGGGTCTAATCCTTTTATGCTTGTATAATGCCATGCAAATGATTTCTGATTGTCTTGCAATAAGTCAACTGCTACAATATCACATAATGCTGGATTCAATCTTCGTTGAGGCTATCTGATGGACTTACATTTTGATGTAATGCAAATTCTATGAGTGCAGAGTTTTGGGTCTAATCCTTTTATGTTTGTATAATGCAATGCAAATGATTTTTGATTGTCCTACAATAAGTCAACTTCACTTTTGAAAATTTCAAGAGTAAGATTCTTACTAACATTGAGCTCCTTTCTTGGACTAATTTCAACTCTAGTGACTTTATCAACCACAACTAACTCATCAAAATTAGAAGACCTAATTTCATGAGGTAACAAGGCATGTAGGTAACTAGTGGTTGTAGGAAAGTTGGGTATGTCCTTAAGAGGAGGAATTGTTTGTAATGAACAATTTTGGTCACTACACAAGTGGTGTCTTCACCATATTCATTAAATAGGATGGTTGCAAGGATATCATCATCATTTTGAGGAGTCATAAGGGGGTTTCTTTCAATCATCATGATGAGATTAAATGAGTTTATCTCTAGTTCATCATCTCCTAAATTAGGCTAGACACCTTGGTCATCTTGCAAGAGTGGTCTAGTAGGAGAGTACAAAACCAAGTTCTTAATAGTGGATCCACTAGAAATGGCCATTTTTCCTGATCGACAAGAAATACAAGCATTTTTTATAGCTAACCAAAACCATCCTAAGATAATAGGATATCTCCCAAAAATTTCTTTAGGTAATAAGATGATAAAATCCACCAGATACTCCCAAAAATCTAAAATAGTCATGACATCTTCTATCATGTTGTCAATATTTACTATGGAATTGCTAGCAAACTAAATTATGATAGGATATTCTTGAATACCAATGATATTAAGGTGAAGAAACACGTCCCTAGTCATAATATTAATAGATACACCTAAGTTTATTAAAGCATTTTGCAGTTATGTTCCATTGATATTGTTTGTAACAACTGGACTCCTTGGATCAGAATACTTCAAAACTATTAATTTGTTTAGCATAAGGTTATAAGTTATCTCATAACATGGATAGTTTGGGAATCATTTCTCTTTCTACCAAGTTTTTTTGTCCACACCTCTTTAATAGTTTTGGTAAATGCTAGGATTTCCTTGAGGGCATCTACCAACGGTATTATGACTGTCATTTTCTTCAATTGATTAAGAAATTCTCCTACAACAAGGTTTTGAGGAGGACTTGATAATTGAGAAAATATTTATGGAAATGATGATGATAGTGTTGTAGGAGGCTATGATGACACAAGAAGGGATTCTTCATTCAAGGCTTCCTCAAAAGTAACCTCTATTATTATTGGCCTTTTAGGATTTGGAAGAGTAGTTCCAGACTAAAGGTGTATATCATTGATTGAATAGGTTTGATGCTAAGTATCATTGAAAGAGTGTGCTTGTTTCTAGGTAGTTATGTTGTTTGGATTTAGTGTAGGTTGAGAAAATAACTAAGCTTGTTTGGGTGGATGATTATTAGTTGTAAGAGGCGGCATTAGAGCTTGTTATTAGGGTTGTGGTAGGGTATTATATTTTTGATTAGGTTGCCACTGAGATGACTATTGCCAATTATTCTGTGGGGCTTGCAACTAGTTGGATTGTTGCTGTCAATTTTGATTAGGTTGTTAATGATTATTTTTTGTTGTGGAGGGGCTTTCCAATTAGGTTGTTTCCATTGGTTAGGTGGAGTTTGTTGTTAGGATTGGTTATTACACATAGGTTGAGATTGAGGAGACCAAGAAGAATTCCAATGGTTTGGGTGTGAGAAAAATTAGGATTCTACCATTGATTATTAAAATTCCCAAAAATTTTAAAAGGATCTTGAGGCATACCTTGTCTTTGAGCCCACACCCTCCTTTGAGAAATGTACAATATCTCTCCATTGTCATCAATTTCTTTGAACCCCACTAGCATTTATTGCACTTGAGTCTCTAGATTAGCAACCATCTTACACTTGCAATTCCGTTTCTTCTCCCAATAGTGAGAGCATAACTCAACTAACATAGCATTAGCCTCTTCATGTTTCCTTCTATCTTGCATTGTATGCAGCTAGGTTGCAACATTATTGATAAAATCTTGCTTGAAATCAAATAACAATTTTGAAAGATCCATTTTTGATACACTAGCTCCACTAGTCTTTAAGGGATTAGGATGAATTTCTCTTCCTTTTTTACATTATCCCTTAAATAAATCTTGCAATTATACCTCTTAATATCCTCCTATATACTTTGTGTGATGTCTCCTCCAACCATGAGTTCTAGGGCTTAAACAAAAGTCTTCTCTACACCCCTTCAGAAAAGGTGCTTTAAAGATGACTCATTCAGCTGATGTTTAGTATTCCTTTGTAAATTATAAATTAATATTGAAACATAATCTTGAAGAGTTTCATCTTCCTTCTATTTCATCTTGAATATATCATCTCCTCCCATACTCCCTCTAGTATAAAATTTATATTTAGAAATAAATAAGTTCTTTATTCTATCCTAGTCTAGTGCAATATTAGCACCTAAAATCATGAACCATCTTAGGGCCGCTTCTTTTAGAGTAGAGGGAAACAATTTCAGCTAATGAGTGTTAGTTTTGTAATCATACACTCTTCAAAGAATATCAAATTAAAAAAGAGGTTTTTAGATCTTGAGTAATTAAGCCATAGAACTTGGGAAGGGTTGAATTAGGAAGGTTTTAAAGATTATTGTTATCTTGGAGGTTAGGTATGGGAAATGGAAATGTAGGCTAAGACATTGTAGGTGGTGGTGTTGGTTGTCCTTGCTGATAAATCATAATGAATAAAGGATTATCCTGATATATAGGGGCAACAAAAATATTCTCCAAACCTAATGATTTGTCAAAGGATGTTGAAGGAAGGTTTACATGATAGGCTGCAAAAGAATTTTCAAATGGTGTCTTCTCTAAAAAATCTAGGATCTCTTCAAGGGGTTGTTCTTCTTTAGGGTGTTGGTCTTCTTTCTCAAGATACATAATTTCTTCTATTTGAAATGAGCCATTTTTAGGAAGAGATATCCTAAGACTATCTCTTGTATGCATGCATATAATAGTAATACTAGGTTGAACTTGTAATAAGACTTGAACAACTTATTTTGCATATAAACTCCTAAAAATGAGCCTTAGATAAGGTTTAAATTGACACCGTCCCTAACAATGGTGCCAAAAAAGCTTGGTAAACTGATTGCATTAGAAACTAAGCCTTATGCATATGGATTATATATCCATCATAGCTTCCAAAGCTATCCATTAGACCCATTTACTTGATCAACTAGGGAAACTAGGGACATAAAATCAAAATGATGTCCACAAAGATATGCTTTAAACCTATTTAATTATCATTTTCTATCCTATGAAATTAAGATCAAGAATACTTAATCTATGTGCCAATGTAAGAAACCTTAACTAAATGACATAAATGAATTACAAAAAAAACTCTACACTATTTTCCTTTGTTGTAGGAACAATGATTGGTTGTGTTACCAATGGTTGTAGGAACAACTAAGATCTTACTTAATCCTATAACGAGGAAAACTAATTCTACTAACTAGGTTCACTTACCAAGTGGGACCCCTTGGATAAGTGAATAAAAAAAATTACTTGAACTTTAAAGATTAACACACAATAATATCATCTTGTATTGATATCAAATCATAAAAATATTACAAACTATAAATGATAGTTTATATCTAAAAGAGAAACACTATTGAAATTACAAACTCTGCTAAACTCCTAGAGCCTTATTTAAAGAAACTACAAAAAACTAACTTCCTAAGATTAGCTTTAGCATCAAGAACTCAACAATGCAATTATTGCATCATGGTACACATCTTCAATGAAATAAGTCTTAAACACATGACATAACTACTTCTAGATTTGCACAACATTTGGAAGTTCAGATGACTTGATCTTCAACAAGTCATAAATATTAGGTAACCATATAGCCATACTATTAATGTATCTACATGCACTCCTTCCTTTGACTTGTTCTTGAAATTAAATTAGTACATGCAATAATTTACAATACAAATTTACTTCATTAATCCATGATAGACATTCAATACACATATCAATCTTACTCACAATGCATAGCTACAAGAACCTACCCACTAAAAGTAAGAAAGGAAAAAGGGTATGCACATCCATAGATTAGACATAAATAGTCCCGTTCTTCTATATAAGTTCTAACCATAACAATATATTTAGGAAATCATATAGTGTCATGAAACTTATGGAAGAGTAAGGTAGATATAAGTTTATACAAAAAATTAGAGTTAAAAGATTTTCAACTTAAACATAAAACATCACATAAAAACCATAAAAACCCATGGATTCATGACATTACTTTAGCCTATCAACATGTGAAAAATAGGAGAAATTGGTGTTTTCAAGATAAGAGCAGCTTATGAGAAGCTATGCAACAATAGAGTACTAAGGGATGAATACAAGATCATTGTTGAGAAAGGGCTTACTTGTGCCCTAGGTTTTCCTAAAGTTTTCAAAGTTGAGTGGATAAATATTGTCCTAAGACATGTTCATGTTATGAAGGAATGGTTAGAAGGAGGTCTAATCAAAATTAACAAGGCCATAATATGCCAAGTTACTAGATACCTTACCTTGGATAGATAAAAGAGCATAAGGAGTGCAACATGAAATGAAATCGAGAAATCAAACAAAGAAAAGTGGAATGATAAAGGGATTTCAATTGATGGGAATTAAGATCCTATTATTAAATTTTTAGTACATGTGATGGCACACAAATTCTTCTAGTTTAGCAGATTGAATAGTGTATCATGCATTGCTATAGACCTAAGCTATAAAATTGTCAAAAAGGATCATACTTATGCTCTTCCCAAGATGCAATTGCAACATCTGACAAAGAATCTGGAAGAAATAAGAAAAGAAAAGAAAGCATTGTGTAAGTTTGGATCTTTTTTAGTCTGTATATTCTTTTATGTAAAAAATTCTTTTCCTACAGTCGATACAATAGTATGGGATAGGAATAAGACAACTATGGAAAATATAAATGAATTGATAAGTTAGTTGAGAGAGAATTTTGAAGCAATTAGGGATAACTACTTTGAGGAATTCAAAATAAAAATGAAAAATTGAATGAGGATTCCCAAATCTATTATAGATAGATATTTTAATGAGATATTTTTTATCATAGACACATATTTTGTTTATGCATAGGCATTGTTACCTAGAATTGCATGGTTAAGGCCTATGCGTTATGAGGTAAATGTTGATGAAGTCACAATAGTAGTGACTACACTTTTGTTAGAAGATATTGATGAAAATTCCAAGCCATTTGACACATATGACATAGTAAAGGATCAAATGAATGCAGAGTCAAGTGAGCCCAAGACATAAAAGGAAAGGAAAAAGAAGAGTCTTGAGGAAGAGGAGGAAAAATAAGAAGAAGAATCTCATGATATAGATGAAGTCGAGGAAGGAAAAGGTAAAGAGCTAGTTGTTTTTGAGCCTAAGAAAACTAAGAAAAGTTTATAATAATTTCTGATCCCAAAGTTAAAGTTGATCTCATGAAAGGTGTGCATAAGGTTACTACACCTCAAGAGACTAAACGAAACATTATAAAGAGATCAAAGACAATCCAACCCCAGCTATCGAAAAAAAAGGAAGTCAAGAAAAGAGTAAAAAGCTAGTTCACCCCAAAAAAACATTCCTAAGAGGTCAAAGAGAAAATTAGTTGTAGTAGAGAAGGAAGAAGATGATGAAGAGACCAAATTTGAAAATTTGAGAAAATTGAAGATTGTGCCAAGGCCACCTCCTACAATTGTAGACAAGGCATGTCATGAAATTACTAAACAAGAAAGCTTAACATGATTTAAAGACATCATTTTTGATTCCTTAAATAAAGAAGATCAAGAAAAAATGAAAAAATCTTTGATAGAAATGATGATACAATTCGATACTATATCCATAGAGTTGGGAAACAAAATTCTAGAAAATTTGTTTAACAAGGTTGATACTAAGTGGAAGTGGGAATTATCTACTAAGAGACAGATTAGGGAGACTACTCTAGCATAGAAAATGCTAGAGTTAGGGAAGACACATATGTCTATTTCCCTAAAAGATTTTGTGAAGAAGTTCATGCCAAAAGAAAGGGCATACAAAATTTTGATGAATAAAGATCATGAAGTTGAGCAAGAGAGTATCAATGAATGGAGTAACAAATTTGAATTGCTCAATCCATTGATTAATAAAGAAGATGAAGAGGAAGAGGAAAGAGATGGAGAAGTCAGAAAAGAAGAGGATGGAGCAATAGAAATTGCTAAACTTGTTGAGGAAATGAGGCAATTGATAGAAGGATGTGAACAACAAGATGTTGTCACCATTGAAGACATTCTTGATTAATCACCACATGATCATAGTGTGTTAACAAAAGAAGACCTACAAAATGTTGAGTCTACCACATCTCTACCAAACATCAATCTAGTTCTATTATAAATCATAGATTATCCTTGACGATTGAAAGTGCAAAGACTAATAATTCTAAGATTATATTAGTTGCTAAGCATACAAGTGCCAAGAAACAAGGCAAGGCTATAATTTTGTTTCCATAATTTACTTGTATTCCTATACTTCATATTGTAGTGAATATTATAAAGGTCATGCAAACAAAGTTAGTAGAAGATAATGAGAAATAAAAAGAGCAAGAAGCTATACAAGCTCTTATACAATTGTTAAGTGTAAAACCATTAGAACCATTTATTGAAACACCTAAGTAGTAGGTGACAACTACTCAACAAGAGAAATAATAGGTATCTAGATCGATTAAGAAGGGTAAAAATTGTAGATATCATTGCTAAGTGATACAACCCCATGATCTTAGATTATGACTCAATAAAAAGAGATAATAGACAAGTCAGTAAGTCTAGATGAGGTAATTACTTTGCCCATGTATGACTTAAACAATTTGACATTGGAGAAAATGCAAGAGTTGCAAACTTTTTTGAGCCAAAAGGAAAAACAAGAACAACTAAGAAGAGAACATAAAAAGAAATAGGTACTATATATTGTTAAAGATTTTTTTGTTGATGCATTTGAAATAACTAACTTGAATAATTCATTACAAGCTCGAGTTGCCATTGCACCAAAAGATCAACCTATTAATGCTTGATACAACCACTAGAATTATAGACCACTGGAGGTAGTTAAGCCATGTCACAAATCTCAAAGGGGAATGTTAATAGTTAGTCCAACAATCCCCCTCTCAACATTACCCAAGGAGATTTGAACTTGTGACAAAGCTTTGATACTATTTGTTACAAGCTAGAGCTATTGTTGCACCAAAAGATTGACCTATTAATACCTGATACAACCACTGGACTTATAGAACACAAAAGATAGTTCAGCCATGCCATGAATCTCAAAGGGGAACATTGGTGGTTAGTCCAACATAATCAACATCAAAATTTGGACTAGTTAGTGTATATAATTGACAAGGTTCAATAAGAAGATATTGAGACCAATAAAAAATTTCAATGATACTGTTAGAGAAAGTTTGAGCACAAAATTGAGACTCCAATGTTAGAAGAAAATTTGAAGACTATTCATACTTTGTATATGAAGATTTGTGATGTTGAATTCTTTCCATTGGAGAATCAATGATCTATTGATTTGATACATGTTGATATGAGGGCTTGTACAGTTTTATTGGGAAAGAATGCATGTTCAATATCACCCTCATATAATAAGTTAACATTTGGACAATAAAGATTAGTCGAGCTCATAGCTCAAGTTAGTGATATGAGGAAGACATTGATATTTATTCAATTCTAGTTGCTACCACATCTAGAGATTATTCAGATGGAAGTATTTATAACACAAAATATTCTGAAGAAAGACATAGACTTCTCAATTATGGAAAGCCTAATTGATGTAGCTACTGAGCTATAAATTCACATTCAAATTTTGGAGAAAGTAAAGGAGAAATGAAATAAAGGCTTTATAGAAATTTTGGCAAGCCATAAATCATTTTTTGAGAAATATAAGATAGCCCCAGCAAACCCCAATCTCTAAGTGACAAGAAAAAGGGAGAAATAAGAAATGAGAGTATAGTATACTAAATGGGAAAATAAGTGAAATATAACAAGGGGAAAGGTACTAAAGATATTTTGTAGACATAAGAGACATCAGATAGAAAAAAATAAGTAAATTTAGATTACAGATCTGAATTATAGTCTCAGGGGGAGTTTTATTGAATGGAATGATTATTCATGACAAATTTTTTTTGCCACTAATGTCAAAGGGGGAGATTTTTGATCTCTACACCTAAGTTTCCTATTAGTTTCCAAACACTTAGTTATTTACTAGGTAAGGTTGGAAGGTCATCACTATGATCAAGTCATATAGTAAAGGTTGAGTATAAAAGGACTTATTTTTTTGCATTACATGCTGAGAAAATCAAAGATTGCTGAGTACCCTAGTTGAGATCGAACACATATATAAGTTGAGCTTATATAGTTAAGGCTGAGTAAATTGGAAGATAGTTTTCACCGAGTAAACACAAAAAGATCTAGTGTATAGAAGCCAAGTGCCAACATGAATGTTGGTTATGACTAAGAGTTAGAACATTCAGATGTTGAGAAAAATAATTTTGTCATATGAGTTTGTAATCACACAGACACCTATGCAGTAAACTATTTTTGGCTGACTTCTATACAATATTTAGTGATTGTAGAGATAATTAAGATGGAGTTTACACATCTTTACATGAGGTATTAATCCTGAGGAAAGCAACTCAACCAATCAGGAAATTGGAAGGGAAACGAAAAAAGAGATGAATTGTGAACCATTGATTATGATCCAGAACCTTTGAAGATCATCTATTTAAAGAGGGTTCTAACCCTAGGATCACAAGAAGCAAATGTGTGTGAATGAATGGGAGATTGTGCAAGTGAAGGAGACAACAAGGATAGAACAAAGCAAGAAGACTAAGTCTAAAAGGAGATCAAAAAGAGAAATCCAAGTAGTGAAGGATAAAAAAAAGATATCATATTAAGAGATCAGATTGAGGCACTAAACATAGGAGATGTGAAATCAACTTTTAGAACAAACTAAGGATCATGTACTAAATCATTTTTAATCGATTGAGTTAGGGAAAATCTCTTAATCAAGTGATACTAATAGGTCTATGTACATCTCCTAAAAGGATCCTTACTTAATTATAAGTGTAAAACCCTTGAATAGGTTAAGACCTAATAGTCTTAAATATTTTAATAGGGAAGATGCCTCATATGATAGATCATATATTATGATAAAACTTTGTAACCCTAACAAGATATCTTTATTGTTCCAACACTAAAGATTTGTGGGTTTCATCAATACCCCAGTTTTAAGTATTTTTGGGTAACTAGACCATTTATGTTATATGTTGAATCTTTTCATAGATGTGATGTTTTAACTTTCATTTTAGCATTATAGTTTTGATGTTAGATCTAAGATATGAGATGAGTTAGGTGTGAAATCAGTAAATTTTTTTTACAAGTAAAAGTTTAAGATCCTGATTCTTTCCTGCCCTCAATATCTTGTTTCTCATTAAATCCTTCCAACACTTCCTTGTAGCTTAGAAAGGTTGTGATGTAAACTCTTTCTCATTGATCTCAACAATAGGTAAAGCATGCACCTCAAGAGATTACGTACCCTCTGTACATTGTGCCTTAAAAATTATCAACTTCTACTACCAATTTGTGTCTTGGTAGTAACTTCACTGCCCTTCTTAAGTGTTTCCCACTATTGTTTGGTGATCCCTTCCTTTTCTACAATATTTTCTATAATAGCTTTTTCTACTTTTCATTTCTTAGAACCTCTGTAAAGTATTCTCTTACTTGGCCAAATTTATATTTATATATGCCTATCTCTCTACAATAGTGTCTTTAGGTGAAGCTAACATAGCTTAAGGATATTGTTAAAGAATTTGTTGACTAACCTTAGAACCCAATTAGTGTATGGGTAAAAGTACAAACATGTGTCACCCTTTTACAAAGGATAAGGCTAACAACATAAAAACTATTAAACTTCAACGACATAAAGTGATATTTGTGTTTAAAATTTTAAGGTGGTGTAAACTAATGAAATGCATATAAATGGATGAAGTTTATGCAATAATATTTAATTTTTGTTTAATAAAATATTTTTTAAAAATAATTTTCGTTGTTATTTTTTGAGTTGCTGAAATATACTGCAAATTAGGGGTTATAGTTCCCACCACAAAAATAAATGTAAATAATTTTTTTTACATCTAATTTAAAAGTATATTGTAGATGACATATGTGGCTAACACTATGAAAAAGAAAGATTTGATTTTGATGTATATTTTTCTTGTTATAGCTATTCAAAGTTGGAGTTTTTCATAAATTACCTATTTCTAGTTCCCATCATATTTTCCCTATAAAATCTATATCAATTAATAAATTACTTATATATTCTCAAAGATAACTCTCTTTAGTAAAACTAATAATTTTAAATTTTTATGATATCACCTTATTTCTTTTTCTTTTTTTGAATGTGCATCTTCTTGAGCATTGAAATACCTACTTGCAATATATTATAATTACAATATATGATATCTACTCAAAACTTAATAAAAATTATATGAGCATAATTCTAAATCTGAGCTCTATTCAGTGATATTTTTTTTCTTTTTTCTCATTCCTGTAAATTTTGACATTGAAATAGGTCTTAGAAGTCACATAGTAATGTAGAATTGAAATATTTTGTGAATAAAGTGCCACCTAGGATGACACATAAACACTTGAGGCTAGACTTGTTTTGACCAGACTCATTTCGGTCAAACGATGTCCAGTCATACTTTGCCATCTCCAGCTTGGTTGCATGTGCACCCAATCACATAAAAAAAGTATTAATAAATTAGAATTTCATTTATTAATTTTTAAAAAATCAATTAATTATTTGTGTACGTGCCTTTTATTTTTTATTTGTTAATTATTTTTAGGTACTTTTTAGTTTTAATAATTATTTATGTATTTGATCAGTAAGAGGCTGAAGCCAAGGTTAATTATCTATTGTGATTAATTATTATTATTTATTAAGCTTGAGTAGGCTTGAACCCAAGACCTCCCAAATAAGAGGTTCACAATTTACCATTGTATTGTAGGCTCTTGCCTTTATTTTTAAATTTTTTTAATAAGTGTTCTTACTTTGTTTTAAAAAAATAATTATATTTTATTTTATTAAAGTATTTTTTAATATTTAATTTTAAAAATATTTTTAAAATTAATTAATTAAAATTATTTTATTTAAATCAATTATTGTGTTTAGTTTAATTGTTTGATCTAAATAAATTATTTGATTTAAATCATTTTAAATTTAGTTGTTTAAATCATTTGTTATATTTAAATTAATGATTTATTTTTTCATTTAAATTATTAATTGCATTTCTTTTAATTATTTGATCTAAATATATTATTTAATTTGAATCAATTTAAATTAGTTGTTTGATTTAATTATTTATTGGTTTTACATCGATTCCTGTCATTAAATGAACTCTTTTATTCATTTTAATCATTTAAAATAAAATAAACGAATTGCTTCAAATTAAGAAAATTATAATATAATCAATTATTGTTTCTGGGTTCGATTGGGTAACACTTTTTTACTATGAATATTTTGGATCATACTACATAATCCATCCTCACATTGCAAGAGAACGAAGGAAACCAAATGGTAGATTTTAGACCAAGTAAAGTGTGTTTAAAAGAGGGAAAATAGACAATGAGAGAAGTAACAAGTCCAACAAGGTTGACAAGACCAAATGAGTAAATAAAACCCTAACAATAAGAGGGAAAAACCTAAACACTACCAACTAAAGGGGGGAAAAAAAGAGGGAAAAAAAAAGAATATATGTATATAACAATATATATGAATAAAGAGGAGAGATATATATAGATATATATAAAGGGCATGAGTATGTTTTCAAGTCTGCCCCTGCAGAGCACTCCTCTACCACCAAACACCATATTTTCTTGGAGAACACTCAAGTTGTGTTTAAGGAGGACAACTTCAAAAAAAAAGAAGCTCATAGAGGTGATTGTGATAAGCCAAAATCCTCCCAAACTTAATAGGGATGGTGGTTGGAGCTTAAGTAATGCTTGATGGCCATTATTGTCCTCTCTCAAGCTATTCCCTTGACTTGCCCTTTCTTAGGCTTCCTCCCTTTTCTTCTCTCTCATGTCTCTCTATGGGGGTCATTGTTGGCATTGGTGCTCTTGTGGGGTTCTTTTCTTTCCTTCCCCTTTCTCCTCTCCTCTTTTTGGTGGTTCTCTCTCTCTCTCTCTCTCTCTCTCTCTCTCTCATGATTTTTATTTCATAGTGATGTGGATGGGTATATAGGGGTGTGCATGGGTACATAGATACATAGGTATGCAAGTTCTTACATTCATGCATGCATATATATAGCCATTTCTTTTAGTCTTTTTCTTATCCTTGTTTATTTGTGTTGGCTTTATATTTCTTTTCTATTTCTATTTTTGTGAGGTTTCTAGTCTCTTTCTTTTTCTTTCTCTTCTTCTTGGGTTAAGTTCTTTTTTGTTGTAGTAATTCTTTCTCCCAGTGTCTTAGGTGTTGCCTTTCTTTCCTATTGATAATGCACATTGAGTGGCTCTTTCATATTTATTGTTGTGATTCTTAGCCTTTTGGTATATATATATATATATATAATAGATTATATTTAGTTTTAGTTTTTATTTTATTTACAACATATATAAGTTTGTATTTATTCATATATATTTGTTATATATAGTTTCATGTTTATATTATTTATAAATATTGGCATACATACATATATCTACATATACATATACATATGTATATATATGTTTGTATATATGTATATGTAGATATCTACATATATGTTTGTATATATATATATATATATATATATATGTATATATGTATGTATGTATATGTATGTTATGTATATGTATATGTATATATATGTATATGTATATACATATATGTATATGTGTATACATATATGTATATATATAGATATGTATATCTATATATGTATATATATATATATATATATATATATATATATATATATATATATATATATACATACATATACATACACACACACACATATGTACATACATATATACATACATACATATATATGTAGATCTAGATTTTTGTGACCCAAGATAAACTAGCAGATTTGATTCTATACATAACATGTCCAAATTCTATTATGAGGGTTGTTGGATGGATCAATAATCTTTATTCCTATATATATATATATATATATATAGTTATTTATTTATATTATTATATATAGTTATATTGTATTATTTAACCTATCACTTTTTATTATACTTATTTATATATTGAATGATGTAGGAGCATCCAGTGGTGTAAGGGCAATCCTGTATCACCCAAAAATATGCTTAGTGTTAGTTTCTATTTAATGTGTTTTCATTTTTGGATACCCATTTGCATCAAATTAAGATTCCTATTCTCATAGTTCCACTATTAGTTTTTTGGGTTAGAGTTTTTAGCACCTTGGGTGCCAACGTAGAAAATAGTTTATTTTGTAATTGAGCCATAATTATAATGAGTTAGCGGGTGTAAGTTGGAGGGATGATTATAATTGTAATTTAAAGCACTCCAAAAAAAGAATAAGGTCAAAAGGTTTTACAGTTTGAAAGTTATTATAGTTTTAAATGGCTTATTATGGGCCCAAAAAATGGGGGATGAGTGAAGATAGGTCATAGGGCTATAGAGTTCTTGGAGAGCTCTTTAGAAATGTAAACAATTTGTCAATCGAAATTCCAGATCAAAAGTTATGCCTCCCGGAAGTTGGACTACCATTTCTAGATTCTTCTAAATTTTTTTTTTTGATGAATAGTCCTATTCAATTAATAAAATTTATTAAGATTACGATTCAAAAAAAAGGGGCCGGGGGATACAGGATCACCTCGTGAATGAGTTCAGACGGCCAAAGTCGAAAAAAACAACATGGCCTCAGCCAGAAACTATTAACTATTCATTAAAAAAACTTTTAAGCTGCCAAGGCAGTACTAGCAAAGGGAGGATCATCTTTATCAGGAAATCCCCACACATTAGTGGGATTGTGTTGCAAACTGGGAACAATCTAGCCGTCAGTAGCATCAGTAGGATTTGGGGTAGTCATAGTCTCCACATCCTTCTTGTCTGGCCCTGGAGGAGAAATTGACAAGGCCAACCGAGGAAACTTGCTAGAGTGCGCCTATCTAGGGGGAGGAGCTGGGGACCGGCCAGAAGCCCACCCATGGGGAGGAGCCAGGGACTAGCTAGAACCACCACATTGTGAGGAAGCTAAGCGGTGCCTCCAACTGCTATTTCCACCATTGGGAGAGCAGTGGTGGGGACCTTGGGAATGTGGCGTGTGTGAATGGTAGCTAGAGGACTGGGGTCGGGAACGATGACCGCGAGACAAAGAAGCATCAGCCGAGGCATTCAGAGGAACTTTGGAAATGGTGCATGGAGCATTGCCCCAATAATTTAACAATTCTTGTAAGTGCACAACTTTCAAGGCAACTTATTTAGCTTGCACTTGTATCTGCATAATGACATTGTTACAAATACATGCCTTAGTGTACATTGCAATGTTAACATCCAAAAAATTGTGAGTGAATAAAACTGCATTACTATCTTTCCATAAAGAAAAAAAATTTCCATCCTAAAGGTATGCCAAATCTAGGAGAGCTTTCGAGGAATTCTGAGGGAATCACCCAGTAGGATCATGTGCCATGAAAAAGGTTCGGTCTTGAAAGGCTTGAAAAAATCATGAATCCAGTGCCAATAATTCTGAGCACGCTTGCAAAACCAAAAAATATGCAAAAAAGACTCAGGTTGACCATAGAAGGGGCATCTGGGATCAGGAATCCCAATGTGCTTGAGCTGAGGCCCCAGGGGAAGACCTTGGAAGGCAAGGCACAAAGCAAAGTGGGAAATCTTAGGTTCAGTAATGGCACTCCAAATGGTGTCAAAACATTTTCTCCATTGAAAAAGTGAAGATTGCAAATGCCACTGTTGATTAAGCATGTCCACCATTGGAAGGTGGAGCAAAAGCCATATGTACCCCATGTTGGGCTTATAATTGGTAAATGGAGTGGCATGATAACTTCCAATCATGCCACCAAGGACGAATAGACTGAATCTCCACTTTATGAACTAAGTGCACAGGGATGGAAGACAACAAAAGGTCAAAAGTCTGGTGATTAGAACTAACAAGATGGTACTAAACTTGCATATCCTCCCATGACTTGAAATTCACAGTGACTCTTGAAAAAATATCATTGGTAGTGCGGATGCCACGTTTAAAGAAACATAGAGCACTGGCACCTTGAGTCTTCGCAAGAGGAGTACCCTGGATGGAAAATAGGGGAGACCACCAAATGTTCTATTGATTTAAGGATAGCCCATTGAAAAACCCATCACCAACCCAACGAAGCCAAGGTTTAACAGCTTCCTAGGCTTTCCAGATGCTCTTTGTAACAAAAGAGCCCTATATGACCACTGGTTCATGCATAGTGAGAAGGGTCTAAAAACCAATCCCCTTCCACGTCGGTCTGTTAACAGGGAAACCGAAAGAAATGCAATGCCTTTCTAGAATCTTCCAGGTTTCATCTCTAGAAATAGCTCTGATATCCATTTAGCACAGAGGGCAAGGCACTGCTTTTGAGTGGAAAGTAGGCTGAGACCCCCAGATTCCCTTGAGAGACAACATAAATCCCAAGCAACTCTATTAAAACCATGATGGTCAAAACCAAAGGCCCAAAGAAAATCTCTGAGCAAACATTCTAGCTTGAGATAGGAAGCTTTGGAGGGAGCCCAATAGGAAGAATAGTACACATGGGTGGCAGTTAGAATCTTAGAACAAATCTGGAATTTACCAGCAAGAGAAAGCGGCTTAGTGATCCAATAATCAAGCTTTTTGCTAATCTTTGCAAGCACAGCATTCCAAAGTTCCATAGGGGAAGCTTGGAAAGTAAAGGGAATGCCAAGAAAGCAAAAGATTTCTCCATGAGTAACCCATTTCCATTGAAATTGGCTGAGCAAAGGTGGAGCTGGCAAGAAAGACTGGCGGTAACAGAGCATTTTATGCCATTGAATGGCAGAGCCAGAGGCTTGACAAAAAGTGTCCAAACAATTTAAAGAATTTTTAATGTTTTCTTCATCTTCAAGAAGAGTAAGAAAATAATCATCAGAAAAATGACCATTGACTAACTGGGAGGAAGAATCAAGCAAGGAAATGCCATAGACCAGTCCTAAAGACACAAAGTGAGCAAGTAAATAACCAAAACCTTCAGCAGCAAGGACATAAAGCTGGAGCTAGTGGAAAACCTTGCCTGATGGAGCGAAAAAGTCCAAAAGCTTCAGATTGCAAATTATTGATGGTGATGCAAGCATTAGTGTCACCAAAGAGCATTTCCATGGACTCAATGAAATTGGGACCAAAATCTAGAGCCTGAAGCATAGCCAAAATGAAAGGCCATTCAATGCGATCATAGGCTTTAGCAAAATCTATCTTTAAAAAGATAGTCTGCTGCTTGGACTTACGGGCCCATTGCATTGTAATGCCCCGCTTGGAGATCCTTGGAAACAAGGATGAAATACAAGCCAAGATTTTTTTTTTAATTTTTATTTTACTAGTATGAATGCACATGACAACATCATACAGGGATCACAATGATCACAATGGAAGACTTCACCACAATCCCGGCAACCAACGAATCTCCAAATGCCACTACCAAACTGACACATACAAACAAAGCCAACAACAACAATGCACTTGATGAGGGCACAAGAAACAACCACTCATCAAAAAAACACCAAGATGGGTTAAAATGCAAAAACCTAAAATTTGGCTAAGCCTGAAATCTTGAAGCCCTGAAAATTGGCTAAGTCTGGATTTTTGAAGCCTTGAAATTTCTTAGAATCCATAGCTTATCTTCGAGAGGTCTGAAACCTATCTCAAAAGATTCGTCACATATATTAAAATATATCTTAAGTATAACTTATACTTAAACGATATATTTTAAACCCCAAGAGACAACAATAGAACACGAAAAACTGCATTGAACGAAAACCACTAGAATACAAAATGCAACAACATAGGGTCGAAGAACGCCCAAAAGGGTATCGAAATCAACTCACAAAAAGATTGGATCCCGAAGAAAAGTTCCCGCTGCTGGCACGTGCAGGTTTTTCACAAAAATCATGTGACACTTTTTACTAAGGGAGGGTGACACTTCTCCCTTAGTGCGTGTGACACTTCTCAAGAAGGCATGCGATACTGGAAAAGTATCGTGCGACATTTCTCATGAAGCCGTGCGACACTCTTCTAGTGTCGTATGATACTTCTCCAGTAATGCGTAGGATACTTTATAGTATCGTACGACATTCTTTCTATGGGTGTGCAATACTTTAATAGTGTCGCACAATGCTGAACAAATGTCACCGATAGAAAACAAAAACACTTCAAGAAACCTAAAAAAGGCCAAACACACAGAAAAAGCTCCACACCGAGGAGTATCGGATCCACATTCTAAGGCAAGAGCGCTCGAACAATAACAGAGTAACTGAAAGATAGAACACTAGAATCTAACCATCACCAAAAAGAAAAGGGAAAAGTATGGAAAGGAAACATCACATTCAACTGAAAGAAACATTGCAATAACATAGTTAACATTGCAATGAGCAAAATAACTAACTAAGTACGTGGTTCCTCCCAACTATCAATGGCATCATAGGACCATCGTGGGCCCTAGCCATCCCCCGTGCATAACATCCCAAGCCACCAACCAGATCGTCAGTACTGTTGTAATAGGGACGTCACTACTAAAACATGCAACAATATAAGTATAAGAAAATCTAACATGCTAGAAGAAAATCATAAGATAATCCTACAGTAGATAACATCACCTATCACATGCTAAACAACAATAAGCAACAGATATACTACTAAATCAAATAACATCATCTAATCATATGCTAAACATCATGATAAGGAAATGCGTCAAGTAAACTAACATCATCTAAACATGATATACAAGCATCCCAATGAAAGCATAAATCACAAGAAAGCATACTTCGAAACCTGAAGTACCAAGTGAGACATCCAACAACGGTCACACTAGGACAAAGGACCGTCTCTGTACACCAGTCCCTAGCAATGGTGAAGGTAGCTATGCCTCCCAACCACGTAGCACCCATAGGTCCACACCCGCCATGCTGATGGAGATAATGATCCAACCAAAAAAACATAAAAGAACATCCATGGCTAACACTCACACTAGACAGTATGATGGCTGCAACCAAGAACCTAAGACAATGCAAGGAGTACAGGTCCTGGTTAGACACTCAAAAGGCTACTAAGTAGGGGTTGACATCATGGAGAGTCACTTGGCATCAAAAAGCCTAAGCTTGGATCGTGTGTCCTCAAACTTAAATGGGTGCTCAGACATTGTGTCCTCGAACTTAATCGGGTGCTCACACAATTTACTTATCTTAAGTTTTATTAACAATCACACATTTTATTTAGTTATCACTTGCTTAAAACTTCTTATCCTCTGTCAATGTTCGACGGCATGAACGCCTAGCTATGAGATAGGAGGCCTCTCCAAATGCTACCCTACCCTACCCATGCTCATCCTACAACAAGTGCCTGTGGGAATGCATACTCCCATCCCAACCCAAATGATCATAGCTTCCAAAAAATCCATGGAAGATCAAGTCTCACAAGTCACCCAACAAATGTACGCGCACGTACTCGTGTGTGGCGTACCACCATCATGAAGATCATAACACAAGGACAGGAATGAGAACACAATGTAAAGAAAACACCCAGCTGAAAGCAACAAGGGAAGGACGGATTCTACACGAATCCTAAAGCCAATAAAACCATACATCATTAAATCACTCAATCGGCCTCAATTTGAGAATATGGATTCTACACAAATCCTAATGATGCAACAAGACCAAACATCATGAACTCACTCAACCAGCCTCAATTCGAGAGTATGGATTTTAAATGAATCTAAGTGTTCACGAAACAAAAGCAAGTTCCAACAGAAACCATAACAATAGATAACAAATCACTCAACCAAACACAAAGTCAAGAGTACAGGTGCGACATGCATCCTAATGCAACATAAAAGTGTAGAAGTGGTCTAACTGATATCCAAATGGATCATCCAAGTCCACGACCCATATTATGCCAAGAAAACTCAAGAAAATAGGGTGGCACACAAAACGAGGTAAAAACCCCAAATTTAAAAAAAATTCCAAAATTAAAACCCATTTGGCCTTTAGGTTCAAAAACCCCAAAAAATCAAAAATAAAAGAAATCAAGCACTGTATGCAAAAACGGCCAGCATAACGGCCCAAAAACCCAAACCCCCATTTCAAAAATAGGGAAAACATTCATAGCCGACCAACCGAGCAGAACCAACAAACAAAAATGAAGGAGAACACTAGTTCTCATCCTCCTAACATATAGCTACAAGAAACAGAAGCAAAAATGGAGTAAAACCAATAAAACGGGAAGGCCCTACCTGATGGAAAAAGGGCAAAAATTGAAACTCGCACGATAAAATAATCAATCTACCAAAACTGCTGAAACTGATGGCAAAGAAAGAACTCCTCGAGCTGAATCCAACGAGACCACACTCGCAAGGATCCCACGCTCATAGCTCCCAAAACGAACAAAACAAGAATCCTACAGAAGAGGATTTTCAAATTGCTCTCCAAATTTTAATTTCCAAATTGTGATAAGTGATTTATGAAATCACTTTTCCAATACTTATTCACTATTTGGGTGAATAGTTGATTTTGAAAAATAGCTAGCTGGAGTAGCTAAACCCCGAATCGACCCAAACAAAAATAGGTTATTATCCGTAATTGAAATTCACCTAAGGCAAAGCTGCCAAAAATTAAATCTGAAAAGATTAAAACCCAAAAACCCCAAAACATAGAAAAAAAACACTTAACACTTTCGCGACAAATGCGAACTTCTAAATGCACAGACACACTCACTAGTCTAATCACATAATGCAAATGAGTTCGAATTTACTAATCACCGAAAGGTTTTGATCTGAACAATAACAATAAGGGTATGCCAACCATATATAAACAACATGGGTAAATATGAATAGCTGAATCACTAACTCCATGTGCCACTACCAGGGATATAAATCTTGCACACTAAACAACACGATCAAGTGCAATTGCATATAATAACATAGCTGAAGCAATAATGCGTTAAATCACCTAATTTAACTATTTATTTAATTAGATTAAAATAATCTATTTACATCACTCACGTTCACATAAAGCATAACAACGTAGGAATGAAGTAAATAACCATAGCATTAAATCCATCACATAACATAATCAGAGATATGTCCAAATACTAAGTAACCAGATATCAGCATAAAACACACTGTCATCTCAAAGTGGCATCATCATGCAATATGATTAATTGAACAACATAGTAGTCTAAAATCTATGATACTAAAATCAAAGTGTAACATCTGACCTTCAGGTCATCTCAAATGTAAACATAACATGAGTAACAAATATGTCTCTAATCAGAAAAATAACAAGGTAAAGGTTCGCAATACCTAACCAAAGAATCCAACATGAACAATCCATTCTAATTACTTAAGCATTTAATAATGATTGATTAAACAACATTAAAAAAGACACTTAAAATGCATAAGCAAACACGGTCGTAAACATGACTAACCACTACTACAGGAACCTAGTCCAGTGTAGCATGGTAATAGTACACAGTACAATCTCTGCACACATCTTAGGGTAATCGCAGAACAACCTCATGATACCACATCGATCCTGGTAACCACTAGCACAAACCTCAGTGAACCAAAATCACATCATAATCTCAAAGATTAGTCAAAAGCATAATCAAAGCAACTAATATAGAAACATAAATCCAAACACCTCAATGGTGTAGACCACTCAGGGTCACAATCATGATCCCATCACAACAAAACATCAGCAAGGTTGCATCCATTAGGATGACTTACAAAATTCAAATGGGAGAGGCACTACATGCATACCTTCCCAGGCAACAATGATGTTGTCAAGAATATATCTAGATTTGATGAAGCCAGTTTGTTCAGGCCACACAATTAAAGGTAGCATATGGCAGATTTTGAGAGAGAGCGCCTTGGCAATGATCTTATAAGACACATTCAAGAGGGTGATGGGCCTCCAGTTGCATATGTCCTCAGGGTCACCAGCTTTAGGTATGAATTTAATATTTCCTTGATTTATGATCGCTCCTAAGCTTTTAGAATGATATGCTTCAAGATAGGCTTTGTGCAGATCAGGACCAATTTGCTCCCAAAGATGTTTGTAAAATTCACAGGGAAATCCATCATGCCCAGGGGATTTTTCATCCACCATGGAGTAAACTGCCTCTTTAAGGTCTTGAAGGGAAAGAAGTTTCTCAAAGAAAGTGCATTGCTCAACTGCAAGGCAGTTTGGAGTAACATCAATACACTTTCTGAGAGCCTCCTCCTAAGAAACCAAATTGCCCTGCGAAGCAAAAATGTTCTCATAGTGAAGAACAAATGCTTGCAGGATGTCGGGCAAACTGGAAAGAACATCAGTTCCCTATTTTATCTTTTTAATCCCAACATTGGTATGACAAGCTTGGAGAGCCTAGAAGAACTCCTTCGAGGCTTTGTCGCCAACCTCCAACCAGTGGAGACGAGCTTTGATTTGGGATCCTCGAGTAGCATAGTTATCAGCAATTTTCTTATAATGGCAAAGCTTGGCAAGCTGAGTTTGTAACTCCATATCAAAGGGGTTGAAGGTGAGAGCTTCAGAGGCTTTTCTGAGGGCAAGGGTGTTGGCTTCATAAGACCATTTTCTAAAGATTGCCAGCTGACGCTTGTAGATGCACAAAAATTGAGTAGTTCTGGTAATGGCATCTTTCCACCATTGAATCCAACCTCGATGGGAATGTGGATGTGGCTCCAAATTCTAGACATGTTGGATGTGGGAGATGGTGGAAGCATGCAACAACACAGATGTGTTGAGGAAGAATTGAGACTTGGCCACCTTGGGGACAACTGTTTGCTAAGAAATGCCAAAATAAATGGGATAATGGTCTGACAACGTCACATCTATTAGGGGAATGCCAGGTAAATCATGATCTTTAGAAAAGGAGAAAAAAGATTGCGCTGAGATCATAGCACGATCAAGAAATTTCAAAATGCGGTCAGGACCAGCTCTAAAATTGGATCAAGTGTGCCAAGCCCCACTACCATGGCAACAGTTTGTATTGGGATCAAAAAGGCCCAATTTATGTCACATGTAAAACTAGGCTTCTCTTTCCCCAGCTGTCCAACGAAAAGGCAGAATGCCATCTTTGTCAGAGGCCACTTCAACCATATTGAAGTCCCCACACAGGACCCAAGTACCTGGTGGCAAGTTGTCAGCACACCAAACCCACATTTGTGCCCTTTCCACAGCATCACTGGAGGCATAAACATTAATGAATCCAAAAGAATGATTGTTAATGGAAAGCAAAAGCCAAATAATATAGTGTGTGGGGTCAGAACTGTGCGAGATAATAGCAAAATGAAGGCGAGGTGATAGGAGAGTAACTACACCACCTTGGCCAACTTCATACTAGGAAGAAAACATAATGCTATCCTACCAAATGATGAGACATGCAACAGAAAGCATGAAACCAAAAATCTTAACTTCTTGCAGGCAAAGAAAATCTAAATTCCCAAGTCTATGACGCGTATCCTAAACATAGAACTTTCTGGGGAGGTCTGTAAGACCTCAAAAATTCCATGAGAGGAAGTTCATGAGAACTCTTCCATATCATCCTCATCCTCTAGAGAGGAGTAGCTATTCTGCAAAAAGGTAGAAATCGGGTGGAAGTCAGAGGAGAAATCCTCTAGACTTACAACCTACCATTTTACCCCTGATATCTCTGCACATCCAAGAGGACTATGAGAATTCCTTATTGCTGGTGGTACTATGGAAGAAACTACAAGAGGAGTACGAGCCCCAACCAAGGGTGAGGCCCTGGCAGCCTCCTTGATCCCCTGTGAACCAGCAGGGTTTGAAACCTGCGAAAGTGCAATGGAAGCTACTAGCGTCTCCACACTAGCAGGCATTGATACTTTTGTGGAAGTAGGATGAATCATGGTAACCACCACATAGGATGGCTTAGGGGCCAAGGGATTCAACACAGGCTTTCCCTTGCACCCAATAGTAACCCATTCTACTTTTTTTCCTTTAGCCTATTTGATAGGTGCTGCTTTAGGCTGGGGTTTGACCCTAGGCGTAGCCAAAGGTCAATCCCTGATCTTGTGTTCCATAGACTTGCACTTATAACAAGTGTTAGGTAGGTTCAAGTACAACACCTTCTATGAGAAAGTTTGAGTTCCAATCTGGATTTCCACAGAATCCTTGAGATCTTTGGAAAGATCAACTTCAATGCAAACACGTCGTTGAGGGTGAGCATTAAAAAATTTCTCAAGCTCCTTGGTAAAAACTTTGCCAAGGGCTTGGGCAATAGACTCAATGAAAGGCTACTAGGGCAAGAGTAGACCTAGAAATTCGATCCATACAGGAACCCTAAGCTTTTTATCATCTGAGACAGTGAAGTCTCAGGACCATTTCTGAAAAACAAGTAGAGAGGAACACACAGACCAAGGGCCATTGGTAAAGACCATGTCTGCTTGTGACAGGTTAGCAAAGTGAAATAAAAAAGAAACCTTTGGTAAGGTTTTGCATAGCATCAAGGCGGACTCCATGAGGAGTCTAGCATTTGTTGACCCATTCTCTGAGCATAGCTTTAGGAGGAGTCATACCAACAAAATACCCTATCAAGGTATGTTGCTCTAACCAGTCACATGCAACATCAAATTCTTGCAAAGGAAGGATAATATCAAGATTACCTCATGGAAAACCTTCGAGAAAAACTTGGGCAGGCATTTGTTCGATGGCGGTACAATGGCAGTCCGAAGTAGCAGCGTGAACACCAGAAACATCTGGGTCACCACTGGCTAGAGCTATTATATCCTAACCTAAAGCTCCCACAGTAAATGCGGTATAACAAGTACCGACAGAAGGGTAGTGCAAGCGAAGGGCCATAAGTAACAAAAATTGAAAGTTCACATGAAGCAATAAAACCCTAGTAGAGCGATTTTCTTATCAAAAGACCAGGTTGATTTGATTCTTCTAATTTTACACCAACTTTTGATGTGTTTTCTAGAGCCTTTTGTTTTGGAAATGGATGCCAAATGACATATTCTAAAATTTATTCCTAACCCTAAACCTAATTTTGGGTACTTAAGGACATTTCTAGCATTGTAAAGGCAATTTTTGGTGGAGTTTGGGAGAATGTACTGGAGGAGGGTTTTTCTCTAGGATCAGACAATATTGTAAGCCCATAGGGCATGCCTTTGGTCTATTTTCATTGTACTAAATGTAATAGTAGATCACTTCTAATAATAATATTTTCCTTTTACTTTTGTGTTCATTTTTTCTTGGGTTGTGCCCTCATCATTGAACTTATTTTGTTTTTTTGTGGTTTTTGTAGTGTGGTTTGTGTCTCTCTCACACACACACACACACACACACACACACACACACACACACCCACACACACACACACACAAACAAAGGCCACCTCAAACATAGGCTCTTTTTTCATGTAGTTTTTATTTCTCTTAGTGTCTTAGGTGTTTCCTTTCTTTCCTATCGATATTGTGCTTTGCGTGACTCTTTCATATTTATTGCTGTGATTCTTAGCCTGTTGGTATTCTTTCTTGTTTTTTGTAGATTATATTTAGTTTGTTTTTGTATTCTATTTACATTATATATAAGTTTATATTTAGTCATATATATTTATTATATATAAGTTTATGTTTATATCTTTATATTTTTTGACACACAAACACACGTGTGCGCATGTGCATGTATATATTTACATGCATTTATATTTATACATATACATATATAAATGTGTTTGTTTGTGTGTACACACACACACAACTCTTTTCTTTTAACTTCTTATATTTTTAGTATTATATAGTATTTTATTAAATTATATATAATTTTATTTATTGAATTATATATATAGTCATATTGTATTATTTAACCTTTCTCTTTTTATTTCACTTTTTAATATATTTCTATTTTTATTATTTGTGGTTTTAGTAATGTGGTTCTAGTCACATATATATATTTTTTCTCTTTAATCATATATATATATATTCTTTTTTTTCCTCTTTAGTTGGTAGTGTTTATCTTTTTCCCTCTTACTATTCTGGTTTTATTTACTCTTTTGGTTTTGTCAAGCTCATTTGGCATGTCACTTCTCTCCTCCCCTCTTTCTCCTCTTTTAAACATACTTTTCTCAATCTGTAATCTACCATTTTGATTTCCTTGGTTCTCTTGCATCCTAATGATGGATCATGTAGTATGATCTAAAATGTTGATGGTAAAAAATTGTTACACAATGAAACCCAGAAATAAGAATTCATGATCATAGATTGTGGGAATATGATATCACTTATAATATACTTAATTATTTTACTATATTTTGTTCATGCAACAAAATATAGCAACCTCATGCAACCAATCCATCTTATTTTTTTCTTGATAAGTATTTTAATTATTTTACTAAAATAAATTAATATATTTAATTAATTGTTTGATCTAAATATAGCAATCCTTGAATGCAACCAATCCAACTTATTATATTTTGTCAATGCAACAAAATATAGAAACCTTCATGAAACCAATTAATCTTAGAGATCTAAATTTATATGATTTTTCCTATTGTGTATGATCTTCTATTGTGTATGATTTACTATTCTGTATGTAGGTGAATTGAAATATTTTGTATGGAAGTGGTTTGAAGCTGTCTCTTTTAGATTTTTGTATAATGAGGAAGAAAATATATACAATTGAGTAAGAGATGACAAGAAGAAATGATGGAAAAAATATATTGCAAAGCCATTAGTTAAAGAGCCATTTATTGAAGTTAAAGAAGATCGTGTTCAAGTTCCAAAAAGTTGTATGAAATTTTCTTTTGGCTTGGAAATTTTGATGGAGATTGATGAAGAATGTCTTCTCAATCAAATTGAATCATTTGAACACATGGTACTTGAAATTACAATTAAACTACATCTCAAAAATATGTAGGAGCAATATTTAAAAAATAAATCTCTTATTGGTAAAGCACAATTATTTTTTGCACTATTCACGAAAAGAGAAATGGCTTTTTTTTTTGGAGTTGTTGGATATCAATAACAATAAAAGCTCTAAAGGTCATGTAAATGAAGAAACAATTTAAGATTTAATACAGGCATTAAATGTTATTGATAACACAAGTAGAGTAGCTAATTTAGTACTACATGTAGAATATTGATGACTATGATTACTAAAAGATTTTTTTTTTTTTTTTCATGAAGAAAGAAAGCTCGAGAAATTTTTGAATTAATAAAACTATCTAGAAAAATAATTCAAAGATATATCTATAGACACCCAAAAATTGGCAAAGACATGAACAACACAATTTTGATCAAAGGACGTGAGTTAAGGATTAAATTAGACGGAAATTGATAGACTTTCAAATCAATCGTTACATTAGGTCATTAATCAATCAAATTACCTATCAAATAAAAAAGGACCTAAATAATTTTAAAAAAAGGAAAAGAAATTCATAAATCATAAAAGGAAATAAAAAAAGGAAAACGAAAAAGACAAAAATTGAAAATAAATGGAATAATAAATAAATCAATAAAATCCATTTATCCTCTCAAAAGTGAAGATCCTCCTTACATTTAAAAGAATTGGAAAAATAATCTTTTATCCTCACAAACTAAGTCTACTAGACTCTTCCTCTTGGTCCCTAATGAGATATTTATAGTTTCATCATTACCCTACAATCAAAAGTGATATACTGACCTTTACCCCAACCCCTTTTGAAATCCTATAAATAGGAGGAAAGTTCAAGAGCAAAAGGACCCAAGTTTTAGGCATCTGCACTATAGGCACATTTAGAGTTATCATCTTTTAGCATTGTTAGAGCAATTTCATGTAATTTTGATAGCATTTATCATTCTTTTCATTTTATTTAGCATCATTTAGCACATGTCTAGTCCATTACATACTCATCATAACATTCTAGGTTTATCATACTCATATAATTTACATTATCACATAGATCTTGCATACATATTTGTAGATTTGTAGTCATGGCATACTCCCATTCTAGAACTATCACTGAGATGTTGGTCAAAGAGCAATCTTAGTAGTTGTAGTTAGGGAAATATGGGATGTTTGTAGAGTCTTTTTTTGACAATGGTTTCTTGGTTTAGATTAGTTCATTGTCATTCTATTTGCACTCTACTCTAAGGTCTCATGAATATGTGAATACACTGTGTACAAACTAGTGCCCACCATGGGGCTTGAATTTAAAGCCTCTCTATTCTTCAATCCTCCTTTCTAATCTTTTATTTTTATTGGAGACCTGCACTTTTTGTTGTTTTCTTGTGTAGATATGATTGGTTGCAGGTTCTACAACATTTTGGAAGCTTCATAATAGTAATAAAAAACTCTCAAAGACTTCCCCGAATGCATAAAGGCCAGATCTACAATTTTTAGATGCTACAATGCTTTTGAACTCTATTTTAAGGCTTTTGAGCAATATTTTAATGCATTTAAAGCTTTCTGTAGCATATTTAAACATTTCTATAGAATATTTAATGTTTCTTATAACACATTTGCAACTTTTTGTAGTGCATTTATAAGTTTAAAAAGTGCATATGATAGATTCCATAGTACAAATGCTAATTTCTATAGCATAATTGATTAAAGTCATAAATTGTTTTTGATAAGAAAAATAGGTTTTGAAGGGAGTCTGGAACCCTTTACAAATCATGAAATTTTCAAAGAAGCCCAAACCAGACAAAACTACAGTCCAAAGGTGAAATAGGTCAGCTAACATGACATAGAGACCAAGGTGGCATCACAAATAACATAGTACTCATCATCCATACAAATAGGTTTTGAATAGGCACGTGAAACCCCTAACAGGTATTTAAGGGTGCCTGTAACCCTACACAAAACAAAAACTCAAGGTGGAACAGGTCACCAGAAAAAAGGTGACCAAGGTGGTAACACATATAAAACAAGACACTACAGCCACAAAAATAGGTTTTGACTAGGCTCCTGAAACACCATGGTGAGACACACTACAAAGAACTATAGGCCAAAAGTGCCAGGGGACAATATAGAGGACAATATGCCAAATGCCAGGAGATCCAAAGAAGGACAACCACTTTAGACTTTCCCTTTTGAGCTCTTCTTTTTGGACCATAATGCCATATCAAAAGAGGGATTGGAAGGCTTGACCTTTTTTCCTTTTAATGTGGTCCATCCATCCTCCACTTAACTAGCAACCTTCTACCATTGAAAATCAGCACCATCACAGTTGGAACCTAAAACCCCTGAAGCTAGGGAAAAGGCCATAGAAGAGGAATTGATAGTAGAAGCCTTAGACAAAACAACAAACACTCTGAAAAGGAGCCATAGGAGGAGCCACCTTGGAAACAACATAAGATAAGATAGTAAAATCTAGAGATAGACTAACTACCACCATCAATGTGCCAAGAGTGGATGGAATATTAGAGATAGTAGCCGAGTCCATACCAAAAACTAGGAGAGATAGACCAACTACCACCATAGAAGGAGCCAAAGGAGTGGATAGACTAATAGAGATAGTATTAGAATCCACACCAAAAATTGGAACAACAAAATCCTGAGATGAACTAGCAACTAGGGTAGAAGAGAGAATAGTATTAGCCACCACCTTAGGGGAAACATGTAGAACATCAAAATAATCCACCTTCAAAATATCCTAAGAAGAAACACCCAACCCATCCCCAAAAGAGGGATCTTTTTGAATAGAGTAGTGATTATCCAAAACCCCCTTCCACCAAGAAGTTGACTTATTCGATCTAACCTTTCTAGTGGAGCATCTTGTTGTGAGGTGGCCAGTATTTTGGCATATTTGACATTTGAATGGGATTCCCTCATAATCAAGAAGCTAATTCCGAGAGTTGCTGGGAGAGACCAATTTAATAATTTTTGGGGGCCCCTTAGATACATCTATCTCCACAAGGATGCATGCATATGTTGTCTAAAACACATTGCAAGATGCAGAGTCAACTAGAAAAAAATCCCTTAGGCATCTCCCATGGGCTCTAGAACTGAATTGATCCATAAGTGAAGGGGAAGGTTAGGTAGCTTTACCCACAAAGGAATATTATTAAATGATTTAGTAGAGGGATCAAAACCTACAACCAAGGTTTAGCAATCAAGGGGAACCTCTCCCCCTAAGAGAAACTAGGCCTTACGATGGAATTTCAATCCTCCATAGAAGCAAATTTCACAATGAAAAAGCCCTTTTCCATAGGGAAAGTCTGGACAATACTTGAAACTAAAGGCTCCCAAAATTTGGAAATCAAGGCATGTAGATCTAATAGAGAGGGCCAAAAAACTCTTAAATGAAATATGGTAGCAATAGAGGAGTAGTCCTCCACTTGTGTAGAAATCTCATCAACAATATTAGAGTCAAGAATAATCATAGGGTTACTTACTATAACAAGAACAACAACACAAGTCCCTAATGCATAGCCTAACCACCAAGACCAACCTCATATGTAGCCACATCAACATAGGAAATCACTGAACCACCCATAGCTCCTGGGGAATGCATATCCCCACCAGGAATAGGAGAAGCCCTAGCCCAAAAAGTCACAACAGAAACAACATTAGGACTAGAAGCTAGAGCTACTGCCATAAAGCCAAATGCAAGAGTCAAAGCTAGATGTAGGAGCCATATGTGAGAGTTGAAGCTAGACATAGAAGTTAGATATGGGAGCTAAAGCTAGATGTAAAAGCCCTAGTGAGAGCCAAAACTAGATATAGAAGCTAGACATGAGAGTCAAAGCTGGACGTAGAAGCTTGACATAGGAGCCGAAGCTAGATATAGAAGCTGACTTATAGATCTAATTATTGGTTGCTTATAGGTCTCTTCCAAGCTAATGTGAACTCCTAGGTCAATGCCAGCACATGATAGGAATGAAGACCCTTAGAAATGTAGCTAGCCTTTGTTAGCATCAAACTAGATAAGTGGATCTTGATCCTTTTCAATTCAAAGTGTGACATTTCTAAGTTCAAAACCTAATTTAATAGAAATGTTTGATCTCACTAACCTAAATGGGAGTAGGCCTATGCTCTCAACAATTTTTAGTTGATCAAAATTCTTGACCTTCTATAAAGATCAATTAAAATCAAATAAAGAAAGAACCCACACATAGCTTAACTAGGAGCCCCTTGTCTTCTGTAGTTAAAAGGATTGTAATTGAGAAATTGTGACTATTGTGTTTGGGAGGTCAAGATAGTAGGGATATGCTCTCACTCTTCTAGAGTGATCAAATTCCCAAACCTATTTTTTATTTCTATTTTCTTTCTTTCTACTAAGTAGGTTTACTCAGCCATAGATAGGATACCTCTCAAGATTTTCCTTAGTAGGGCTAGTGAGAGGGAATGCCTTCCAATCTTGCATTTCCAAATCGAATTGAAGCCAACCGTATTCAGAATATAGCCTTCCTCTAGTAGTCCTACAAGGGATTGCACCAAACCTTCTTAGAATTGGTGGGAAGATCTTTGTCACAAGAGAGATAAATTTGAACATTGTTGGTTAGAAACTAAAACCCACTAGTCACTAGCTCTAGACAACCTTGATAGGAAGCCCTTTCTTCCATTTTTCTAGGTTTAAGAAGTTTTATTTGATTGTCATTTCTAATATTACTGTGCTTGGATGTGTTTTTCAAACTTAATAATAAACTTCAATTTGGATCACAATCCTCCCAAAAAGATGCCACTACAAACTAATAAAAAAGAAGAGGCTTAAAACAAAAACACTATTAGATTATGAAATAGTGCATTTACTGCTTCAAAAAATGCATTTGACCCATTCTATGATGCATCTAAGCTCTAATATAGTGGATCTGACCTCAAAATAATTCATCTAACTATTTAAATAGTGCATTTGCTCTTCTTTACAATGCATTTAATTGATGAAAGAACCCATCTAAAGATTTAAACAATGCATTTATATTGAATAACAATGCCTGGTAAACAATAAAATAACACATACACCAATTGAAATAGAACATTTGAGCAATCCTCTAGTGCATTTCAGAAAAAACCTAAAACAAAGGCTATCTGCATACATGACACATGCAAACAAAAAATGAATTTAGATACCCTTTTTCCTCATTGATATTTTTCAATACTAAGAGATCCCAAAATTGAGCATAACCATTCTTGAAAGAAGAAAAGTTACGAGTTCCATCCATAAATTTTGAATCAAATAGTTATTGTTGCTTCACCTTGCCTATCAAGCTACAAATTTCTAGAGACACACATCCATTCCCTACCTCACTTTGTGAAAGTGAACTTACCCTTATCAACATTTCCAAACACCTTTTCAAACTTAGCTTGTTACTCCAAACAAACCATGGTCAACATAAACCCCAATATTGTGAAAATGCATAAGAACTAGAGGAATCCTATCCACATCTCTTGCTATTGTGTAAAACCAATACAGATGCAAAACCAAAATGATCACCTATATGGGTGAGTGCCATAATAGCCAATAGAACCATCAAATGAACAAAATCTCTAGATATTATTGAACCTATCACACTAGTGGATTGATCATCAAATAAAATCACTCATGAATTACCTCTATCCAACTAGGTTTCAGAACCTTTGGCCAAAATGGTTTCATCTAATTAGTGGGATGAAAAGAGCATCAAAAGAAAAATCAAAGATTTTTAGAAAAATCTTGAGCTTGCTGATATCATGGACAAGATACTTGAAAAATAAAAAGAATGTTACATACTAGCATTAGCAAAACAAGGTGCAAAATTGCCATCCAACTTTGATGTAACCAATCTTAAATGAGATGAAGAAGAGTCACCTTTAGATGTTGTTACCCAAAAAATACAAGACCTAAAATTAGAAATGGAGAGGATGAAATGAGGGAAGATCCAACCTGCCGAATTTAGCCTTGAAAAAATATCTCCTCTTCCATTTGATAAAAGCATCACCTTTACACCTTTTTCACAGAATGTGCAGATACTAAAATATGACAAATATTTTGGTACATCGGATCCCGAAGATCATCTTAGACAATTTTATACTTTAAGTATGGAGTTTGTTCATGATATGACTTATCTAATTTGTTTATTTCCTAGAAGCCTTAGAGGGCAGGACATGGAGTGGTTCTCCAAGATACCCTCTAACATTAAGTCCTTTGATCAATTGGCTTTTTTTTCATCACCTAGTACTCTTATAATATTGAAAAGGAAGTTACAATGATTGATTTGTGTAACATGAAAAATAACTACCCAAAAAACCATTCAAGGTCTTCCTACAGAGGTGGAGACATACATTTTCCAAGTATTATAGAGACATCCCAAACAAAGAGAAGGCTAACATCTTCATCAATAGTCTCTCTAAACCCATGAACTATTGGCTTTAGCTCCAAGGGCCTAAATAGTTTAAAAATATATTAGAAAATGTGACCAAAGTAGAAGAGACCTTGATAAAAAATGATATTATCAAATTATCAAAAGATGGTAAGGGTTTTCAAACAACTCTCATAGACTCATAATTCATCTAATTGGTCTACCAATAAAAAAAAGTCATGGTGGAAAAATAACAACAAAAACATAGTCAATGATGGGGTGGTTGAAGCTAACCATGTTAAATCACACACACAACCTCATCCAAACTAGCAGTATCCTATTGTCAATAACACCAATGTAAACAATAGACAAAACCCACCCAAACATGATGAGGTTCATCCACTTTACCAATGCAATCTGGCTACTCCTTCAACACCCAATCAATAAGTAGCCTATAATTAAGCTCCTCCCCCAAGAGGATACCGATCCTTTGATATATCTAAAGAATATACACATATTGGGGTGTCTTATGAGAGTACATTGCAAACACTCTTATCCAATGAACTCCTTGGACTACTTGAGGCCAAGCCCTATGAACCAAAAGTTAAACCAAAGTGGTGGAATCATAAGCATTTTTGTGCCTACTACATCAACAAGGAGCATTTAACCAACATCTGTCACACCCTTAAAAGGGCTATACAAAAATTGATCAATGATGGAACTATTGAAGTAATTAACCTTCACAACAATGAAGACCACACGGCTTTCAAGAACCCTTTCATGAGCCACAAAAAGGGTGAATCCTCTAGAGCAAGTTAGAATGCACCTTCCCATGATATGATTAATTATACTCATCATTACAATAATACCATCAACATAATCTCTAGATTTGATGACAATGTGAATGTCATAATAATTAAAGATAAAAAAAAAAAAAAAACAATCATTAAAAATTTTTGCTCGAGGTCAAGCCTCTTAAATCATCCTACTAGGCCCTATGATGGGTTTCGATCATGCAACTATGGGTTCCACCTTACCCAAATACAATTTGGTCAACCAGTTACTCAAGACTCCTACCCATATCTCTATTTTCAAGTTGTTACAAATTTCTCCTAAGCATAAAGAGATCCTCACCAAAGCCTTAGTGCCAAATGACCTTGATGTTAGTAGACATCAAAACATGGTTAGTAACCTTGTTGTCCCTCACTATGTATCCTTTCCTGTTCAAGATGACATGTTAGTCATTCATCCACAAAACTCCTCATTGCACATTAAAGTGTTTATTCATAGAAATAGAGTTAAAAGAGCCTTGGTTGACAATAGAGCAAGACTAAAAATTTACAAATTGAATTTGGTAAAAGTCATGGGGTATAAAGAGGATGCTATTGACCCCAAAAATAAAATCACCATTAAGGCTTGTGATAATGAGAAAAGATCCTCCAAGGACATGGTTATTCTACGAATCAGGGTAGGTCCAATTGTAAAAGAAATTGGTTGTCAAGTCTTGGACTTAAAATTAACTTACAATATCCTATTAGGGAAGTTGTGGATCCATGACATGCAAGATGTTCCTTCTACTTACTAGCAATGTCTCAAATTTCCATACATGGGTCAAGATGTGACCATACTAGGGGATCAAAACCTGGCCTAATATTTTAACTCCCTTGTTCCTCATAATAGGGAAGAAATCAACACCCTGATAGATTACATCAATCAGTCCACATAAATAGATACTCCATGTTCTACTAGCTAAGATAATGACCACTTATCCACATCAACTAAGTGTAAAGAGAAAGTTTGTTTTTCAAGTTGTTCCTTTCCTTCACACTCATCATCAAAAGACCCTAAAGAATCACATTATGAGTAAATGGATAGGATAATGAAAGAGTTTGTAAGTAAGTGCAAACTATAATGCAAAGGGGTAGGTGAGTACTCAATCTCATTATTTGATCCCCCACTTTCTCCAAGATCTCATGGAAAGCCATCATTTATCATTAGACCTTACCATGCACACTTTGTCAAGGTGAGTGGGGTACCATTGAATAAATTAGTGGAAAAAAATTGACATTTCCCCTCACCTATATGGAAAAGGTTTTGACCTAATGAAAAAGATGAGATATACGGGTGATGGGTCTTTAGGGAAAGGGAAAATGCATTGTTGAACCCCCAGTAATATAGTTCAAGTCTAACAAATCAAAAATAGGGGTAGGATACTTTGAACAAGATAACACATACATCACTTCCAAGTCTCATTCCAAACATAGTGATTCTTCCTCTTCCACCTTGGTATGGGCATCCAAAGAAAAAGATGCCAACAACTAAACAATAGATGAAAACAAGAATGTAAACCTATCCATCTTGGATCTACATCCTAAAAATATACCATTCATGTACACCTCTAATAATGAAGATGATGACGATTCCACCAAATGGGAATTTGAGTCATTATTTGAAGAGTCCATTCATGATAAAGAATGCGATTATGTTAATATTCCTGCATCCAATAGTTTCATTGCACAAGGATCAACTTCTCATCTGGACTTTACTTCACTAAAAGAAGGCACACATCATAATAACTTAAAGGCTAATACAAAATAGACACATCAAATCACATTATATGAGGATGATGAATCTATTGAATGGTTTCAGTTTCAAACTCTATTTTCTCGACTTCTTTTTGATAGAATTTGAAGATGATTACTATGAACCACTCACTAGCTCTACTTTTCCTCATACTTTAGAGGAAGCACATGTTATAGACCTAATTGATATAGTGTATGAACTATCAAATGAAGTCATGTCTTTAAACCTTGCTGAATTCTATCCATATTATGAACCACTCTCCTTAGTCCATCTGGAGCTCATCAGCTAGGATACAAATGACCCTCACCATATTCCCAATTTTGACACTCACCATGACATCTTCATCTACCTTAACATGATTAAACCATCTTGTCCACAAAGAATAGGAGAAATGAACAATGATGGGTCTGATATCAATCATCTTAGTTATACCAAAACATGCCAAGCATGTCAAACCCTTAATGACCACCACCAGGTTGTAGCTGATCTTGAGAAAAAAAATAGAAAAAAGTAGTAATGATCCATCCAAAGGTGAAAACCTAACCATGGAACCCATGGATGAGATGATTGATACCTTACCCAAGTACTTAGAATAAAGATTGTCTATCCTAATTAAACCTATAGAAAAAGTCAACATTAGAACATCACAAGAACCAAGGATCATCCATTTGGCACAATCTTTAAACACAAAAGAAGTGCATTCATTCGCTTCCTCAAAGAGAGGCAAATAAAATTTGTATGATCTTATGCAAAGATTCCTAGGTTAGACCCAAATCTAATCCTTCATCATCTCAACTTTTCTCCAGAGGCCAAGTTGGTTAATCAAAAGCTAAGAAAAATACATCCCCACATAGCCCTACTAGTCAAAACAAAATTGGAGAAATTTATCAACACCAACTTCATCTAACCCTTAGCATATGTGTCATTGATATCAAACATTGTACCTATATCAAAGAAATATGGTAGCACACATATCTATATTGATTTTTGAGATGTAAACAAATAACGTCCTAAAGACAATTTCCCCGTTCCTAGCATAGACATCATTGTAGATTTGACAGTAGGTCATGCCATGTTCTCACTTATGGATGGTTTCTTAGGATATAATTAGATTAGGATAGTGTTAGTAGACCAAGACAAGATAAACTTTACTTGTGTACGTGGAACATTTTGTTTGAATGTAATGCCTTTTGGACTAAAGAAAGTAGGGGTCACCTATCAACGAGCCATGACCACTATCTTTCATGACATGATGCACTTTTTTCATGGAAGATTATGTTGATGATATCCTTGCAAAATATCATACCCAAGAAGAACATCTCCCCATCTTAGACAAGATATTAAGGCTTCCTAGAAGCATTCAAAGTTAGGTTAAACCCTAAAAAATGCATTTTTTGCATGAAATTTGGAAAGCTTCTAGGACACATTGTATTGGCCAAAGGAATAGAAGTTGATCTCAAAAAGGTTCCAGCTATAATCAACATGCAACATATAAAGAACTTGAGTCAGCTACATTCTTTGCAAGGAAGAATTCAATTAGTTCAATGCTTCATATCCTAGCTAGTAGAGAAATGTGTGCCTTTCACCCATCTACTTCACAAGGATATAGTCTTTAGATGGGATGACTAGTGTCAAACAACCTTTGAACTTCTCAAGAGTTACTTGATGAAACCACATATGTTAGTGCCCCTAATACCACACAAACATCTGTTACTTTATGTTTCCCTGACTAAAAAATCAATAGGAGCCCTTTTAGCACAAGAAAATGATCAAGTTTTTGCAAAATCTTTATTGAAAAATCTTGTTTAGCCATCACTTATCAAATTAAAAAGGACCTAAATCATTTTAAAAAGAGGAAAATCAATTCATAAATCATAAAAAAAGGAAAAAGAAAAAGAGAACAAGTTGAAAATAAATGGAATAATAAATAAATCAATAAAATCCATTTATCCTCTCAAAAGTGAAAATTCTCTATTTTACATTTTAAAAAATTGGAAAAACCTCTTTTATCCTCACAAACTATTTGTTAGAATCTTCCTCTTGGTCCCTTACGAGATATTTATAGTTTCACCATTACCTTATAGTTAAAAGTGAAATCCTCACCTTTACCCCAACCCCTTCCAAAATCATATAAATAGGAGGGAAATTAAAGAGTAAAATGACCCAAGTCTTAGGCATCTACACAATAGGCACATTTAGAGTTATCATTATCATCTTTTAGAATTGTTATAGCAATTTCATGTCATTTTGATATCATTTAAGCATTCTTTTCATGTTATTTAGCATCATTTAGCACATGTTTATTCTATTACATACTCATATCATAGCATTCTAGGTTTATCATACTCATATAATCTACATTATCACATAGATCTTGCATACATCTTTGTAGATCTACATTCATGGCATACTCCCTTTCTAGTATTGTCACTAAGATGCTAGTTTGAGAGCAATCTTAGCAGTTGTAGTTAGGTAAACATGGGACGTTCATAAAATCTTTCTTTGATAATGTTTTATTGGGTTTAGATTAGTTCATTGTGATTCTATTTGCACTTTGCTCTAAGGTCTCATGAATACACAAATCCACCATGCACAATATCAATAGGAGAAATCTTCTAGATGAGAGCATTGAAAAGAACTAGGTTAATATTTGTAAATTTTCTCGAAAAGATATAATTTTTAAAGATGTAAGAAGATCATGATAGGTTTTTAAATATTGGACCATCCACTGTCATGTTTCTTTCAATAGAAGAGACACTATACAAATGAAAGGTCAAGAGACATGTATGAAAATTGCACATTCTGAACACTTTGTAGATACAAAACAAAGTGAATTATTTGAAGCTTTCAAAAAAGAATTTGAAAATTTGAAAATCTGTTAGAGAATGTTAGAGAGGTTGTGCCCTTGTTTTGTATGCATAAATAAGGTATGTGAAACTTCTTTTTGTCTAAATTATGTTTAGTTTCATCTATATTTGTAAGCATACAAAAATGTTATGGTAGTACTTAAGCAAAATATGATCATTCCTAGAAGTAAAACATAATTTTTGAAGTCTATTTTATATGATATATCAAAAGATTCAGATGAATTCAATGTAGAATACATAAAAAGTGCATGCATAAATTGTGGAGATTTGGAGAAAATTTCATATGAAATAGATAATATTTTTCTTTCAACACCAGTCATGTGGAATAGATTTGAGTACGAGACATACCAAACTAAGAGTGGAGATGAAATTGAAAAAAATGTATTGAAGGAGAGATATTTTCTATTTGATGAGTTTATGGAAAAATTGGGTACTATGATTATCCACATATCCAACATTATCATGGTACAAGATGGAAAGATAAACAATTTCAAGATTAAAAAAGTTATTTTCCACCTAGGTGTATTCTGTCAATTGTTGTTTTTTTTTTTGAAAACTATACATTTGCCCCCTACTTTAAAATTCAAGATAAGTGTTATCATTCTGATCAAGTTGCACTATTTGTGAAAATTACTGATAGACATGTGAAATTTGGTGTTAATGGGGTAGAAAGTATCGATCCATATGAATGAATTATCATTTAAGGAGGTCTACTTTTGTATAAGTGATGATAGGGTTCACGATATGAACTATGTAGCTTAATATACTGTAATTTTTTTAAAGATCTTGTAAATCATAGGAAAAATTCTTTTGAACATTAGATTTAGTCTAATGGTTGTGTAAATAGGTAATTTAGGAGCATCCTTGGGCTATTGGCAATCTTGCATCACCCAAATTTTATTTTTTATTTTTTATTTTTAAAATTTTAATTTTAATTTTTTTCTGTTTTCTATTTTATGAGTACTCGTCTAACAATTTGCATTGGGAAACACTTATTTGTCATTTCCAAATTTTGTGATCTTGGCTTCATATTGTGGAAAGATCATGGATCAGTACCGTAAGTATGCATAATCCTATGTGAGGCGAAAGTTATGCTTCATCTTCTTAGATGTTGATGTTTTTCTTCTTTCAATGCTAGGTATTTAATTTGATAAGATTCTATATTTAAGAGTTGGCTTATGTTCTCTTGGATCTAGGTAGTTGGTTAACATGTAGATTATATCCAAGTCTTTATAATGACATCTCATGTATTATGTATTTATCCATTAATCCATTGAGGGTCAACCCTATAATCTAACACACATTTCCTATTATTGGAGATTGTGAACTCTAAGCTAACTTGCATGTCATGATGGCTATATATCTAATGTCCTAGACTCATAGAAGGTAGTATATAAGTAACGTTAGAGAAGTGATTAAGGATATACTTAAAGAAATCTTGTGATAGTGAACTTTGGTCTATAATCTAGAATAATTTGGTTGTTTCCAAGAACTAGGCCTTACAACCTTGCATATAGTATATTTTATCATATGAGTTGTCTTATGAATCAGTGGAATGCATATGAACCACTTTATATATTTGTCAATATGTTAATAATAAAGTAGTTTTATTTCAATTATATCTTGTGTACTTATATTATGTTGTATTTTTTTGGGGCTTGGTCATCTCCTTTGGGGATACACTTACTTTATATGCCATCAGATGGTATTAGAGTGACCTTTGATCTGATTGGACTTATCAAAGCTAGTTGTTGATCTAGTTGCTTGATCTAGAGGTTGATCTTGTTAGTGACTTATCAAAGAGTTGTAAGATCTAGTATTTGTTAATATGATCTTGGTTAAGCTTGGAGAACTTGTGAGGACTTGAAATCCTTGATTATGGGGTGGTAGTTTAAATGTTTGGTTCATAATTACATAGGACTTGTTCAAGTTTTGTTTAGAATCATGTTATAGACCTATTGATCCTTGTTGGTGTATGGATCATTAAATTTGAGGTAGTCACATCTTGTTGTAAGTCAATATGCCACCTAGAAGGATGAACCCTAGAAGGCTATTTGAAGAATTTAAGGATGCGATGTGAAATTTCTTGAATGGCTCAAGAAGAAACCATAAAGAAAAAGAAGAATATGTCAAAGTTGTTGAAGGTCTTGAAATACTTGAAATAGAGATCTTCACAGAAGAAGAAACATTGTTGAAATCTATGACACAAGTTAGTAAGAGTAATAGAATATAAGTTTCAAATTATTCTAGTTCTTTAGATTTGAGGAATTGATAGATTGTATTATTGAACTTGACAATTATTTTGAGCTTACAAATATTGCACATCCATAAAGAGTTAGGTTAGCATAAACTAAGTTGAAAGATCATGTTTCCTTATGGTGGACAGAATTGCAGAAGGATAGATAAGATAATGATGAACCTAAGATTATAAGATAGAAACACATAATTTCTAGATTGAAGGATAAATTTATTACTAGAAACTATGAACTTAAATTTTTTTTTAAAATGTAGAACTTGAAGAAAAATGATAAGTCTATGGAGGCTTATACTCAAGAATTTTATAAAATACAAATCAGATATGGATGTCGTGAATCTATTAAGGAAAAGGTTGCAAGGTATGTTAATGAATCAAACTTCAATGTTTAGGATGAATTGAGTATGTTGAAACTTAGTTCAATTGAAGATGCTTATCAATATACATTAAAGAGAAAATAAAAGTTAGGAAGAAATCAATGTAAGAAAGTTACTAAACTTGATAAGGGTAAGATTTTTTTAAAAAAAGAAACTTGTTTTCAGCAATACTTTTTGAAAATATGGTAATGATGAACACTAAGATTTTGAATGTCATAATATGAAAGTTGAGAAACAGAACTTGCAAGTACATGAAGAATAGAAATTGGAATCTTTTGATGCCAAATTGACTCCACTAGAAGTTGGAGAATTTATTTTAATGAGGAGAATCATATTCCCTAAGCATGATGTTGAACCTGTGCAAAGAAGAAACCTATTTCAAACTATTTGTAAGTCTAGAGGTAAATGTTGTTAAATTATTATGGATTGAGGTAGTACTAATAGTCTTATTTATGAATAAATGGTTAGGAAACTTGGTTTACGAAGATTGAAATATCCTACTACTTATGAATAAAATGGTTTCAAGATGATCATTGAGTGTAGGTCAGAGAATAATTTCTTGTTAATTTCACTATTAGACCTTTTAAAGATGATTTTTTATGTGATATAGTAGACATGAGTTCTTCTCATATATTACTTGGTAGACCTTGTCAATTTGATATGCATTATTGAAAAAATAATAATGTTAAAGTTGAAAATGATGGTAAGATATTTGTTTTGATTTCTTTCAAGAATGAAGAAGCTATCAAAGCAAAGAAATTAAATATTTTTAAGACTTTCAGTTTAAAGATAACATAATATGTGGTTGAGATTCTTACTATTAAAAGAAATTTATTTGAGCTTGAGGAAAAGGGAAGAGGTAAAAGAAATAGATTTCATAATTAGATGAAGGCATACAATAGGTATGATTCATTTGGCATTGATAGTTGTAGCAACAATAGGAGATCTGAGACTTCTTATGATAGAGTTGGTTGCAGTAGTAGGTTTCAAAAAAATTCTATGTTGATTGGTGAAGAGGATTTATGGATTAAGAATGAGAATGATATTTATGTTCTAAATTATTTCAAATGTTCATAAATCCTTATGGAACATATTTTTGTCACCTTGGGTGCCTAATGTAGGAGCATCCTTGGGTTGTTGGCAATCTTGCATCACCCAAAAAGATATTTGTTGTTTTCTATTTTATAGTTACATGTTTGATAGTTTGTATTGAAAAAAAAAACACCTTTTTATTTCCAATTCTCTAATCTTGGGTTCATATTGTGGAGATATCATGGATCATTACCTTGAGTGTGCATAATCCTATATGATAATTGGTGGAAGTTATGCTTCATCTTCTTGGGTGTTGATGTTGTTCATCTTTTGATGCCTGGTATATAATTTGGAGAGATTTTCTATTTAAGAGTTATCTTAGGAACTATTGGATCTAGATAGATATTTAATGTGTGGAACTATACGTGAGGCTACATAATGTTATTTTTAGAGATAGGGAATACTACAAGTGCGTGGGGGGGGGGGGGGGGGGGGGGGGGGGGGGGTGGGGGGGGGCAGGGGCGGGGGGGGGTTGCAAATTAGTGTTCCACAAAAATTTTCCCAATTATGGATGTTATCATTACTCTTTTAATTGAAAAATTAAACATAACCATAATGTAATGCAACTCATAAAATGATCATTTTTTAACTAGGGAAAACCTTGGTGGGGATGGTAACTACAAAAATGATCCTCTAATAAAAAATATCTTGTGAAACATATTGATCCTGTTAGGAGTCTATTTTATATGCAAAGAGTATATGTTCTTGTTAGAGGACTACACCTTGTTAGAAGCCTTGACCATATTAGGAGTTGGTATTAAAATACATAATTTTCTAGAAGAGCCCATTGATCAAACAAGCAATAATATCTTTATAATGCTATCAAAAGAGATAGATACAAAAAACTTTTAAACAATGCTGATATCTTCAATGTTTGATCTGACCTTGTAGCTCTATCTTCAAAACTGATCATACAACCATACTTATTTTTACTACATCAAATTCTCATAAATATTGATCATAGAAAGTGCACATTCAAATATTATAACATTATATTATAATGCTACACTTTGCTAAACAATTTTTTTTGCTTTATACCAAAATATTTCATCCTATTAACCTTAGTACTTGATACTTTGCTAAATATTTTGAATTATCTTTTTCCACATGTGCATTAACACTAGTATGTCATTCAAACATTTTTAAGTCATTGTTTTGGTAAATCAAAACAATTGCTAACAAAAATTCCTTTACCTTTGTTCTATTTATTCAGTCTTGTAATTTGTAAAATAGTTGTAACTCTATCCATACACATCAAAACCTTTAGCACTATTACCCACATAATTTATACTATCCATAAAATCTCTATCTAAGAATGCACATGCTCAAGTGCCTCCAATGAAGTGTGCCAAACAATCTTTGTGACTGTTTACTATTTCTCTTTATGATACTTAGATAATTTGCTAAGTCTTATCTTTCAAAACTTCATATTTTCTTTTTCCTTCTCAATACAATATATATTTTTCTAGAAATTATAACCCTAAAAAATTTCCTTAGCAAAAATTACAATAATCAGCTCCTTTGGCATTGATGGCAACATATGGAAAAATTGGCTCAGTGTCAAAATCTTCAAAACTTGTGGCCTTGTGAAAATTTAAAATTGTGGATCATTTTAAAATATTATACCATATCATATACTATACTCCCTCTATATACTATTTTGAAAATAGAGTATACTTACAATTTTTTTGTCCAGCACTCCCCCTTTGACATTAATGGAAAAGATGAGTCAAAATTTTGGTTCCAATCATCTTCTTCATGTTGATTAATTTCTCAAAAGCAACACACAATAAAAAAGTTTGACTTCAAGTTCTGGAAGTCTACATCCCATGAAGTCTTCATTGCATCTCTTATATTGACTATACAACATAATCCATAATATGGTAATTGTATTGTATTCAAATATGTATAAGAAAACTTTTGATAAGATGTCTTGAGTTGTAAAAGTGTATCTAACTACTTTTGAAACATATCCACTTTTGGTATAAAATGATCTTGAAGTAATGTGAATTTTTTTAGTTTATTTTTCTTATCATGCTTCAAAAATTTAAGTTCATCATTTTCCTTAGAAAATTTTAGATTAAATTAAATAAGCTTCATATCTCGAGTCTTGAATTCTTCAACCATTCTATCAATCTTGTTTTCTTTGTCCTGTATTGCCTCAATGACTGGTGTGTTTTTGTGTGCATGAGAATAATAAATATACAACTTCTTCCCTTACATAATGAATCTTATTATTTATTTAATGAAGGTATCCAAAACTTCCATCTTGCTTTTGATAGTGTTGCAAACTATATCAAATAATCTTGTATCATGTTTGGTTTAAACTTTTACCCTTATTGCCTCTTCCAAGGTAGGATAATGACTATCAAATTTAGTTAGGATATTCTTATCTTTATTCTAAAAAATTTTCTCATCTACTTGTACTTGGAAGGGTAAGGCACTTTATAGCTTTTCAATAACATGTCCATGTAACTTGTGTGCATTCTTACCCAACTTCCCAGATTCTACTACAACTTTACTTATAGAAAATCTTGATAACTGAAGATATTTTTGAATATCCATGCTACCTTCAAACATAGCAAATAAATATTGGGGAAAACTAGTAAGTAATGCTTCAAAAGGTGATTTTGAGATAGTTGTTAGTGTAGTTTGAGTTGCCTTTGTAGTGGTCTACAAGGTAGTGATCTTCCTCTCTTTAACTATAGGCCTTTTCTCAATTGGTGTCAGTGATGGTTGTGTATCCATTTAAGATTTATTTTATTAGTACTTTCCTTTATCTTATACTTCTCTCTATACTTTATTTAGTGAAATAGTGATTGATGTGGCTTCTTTTACTATATTGACCCAATTAACTTTATAATAAAAATTTGCATTCACAATATTGGGTGTCAAGGACATCACTTTCGGTGATTCTTAATTGCACATAATGGTAGAGTCTTGATGAATCTATTTATTTTCCTCCTCTTCTATGTTGGAATACTTTATAATGTTGTCAACTAACAAATTGCTAACATTAAAGTCAGGTTGATTTTTGAATGTGTTATCTAATGGATTTGCAAAGGGGTCCTCAGTAGTGTCAATTGTGATTGTAGCTCCCCATATGACCATGCTATCATTTTGTACATCTAATGCATCAAATATTTCCATATTAGTGTTATCATATGGCTTTGTCTCTTTTTCTACTACTATTTCTGGTGGTATTGATGGTGTTACAATTTTAGGCTCATTGAGTACCTAATATATTGCTTTTTTATATAAAAAGATTCTCGTCTTACTTCTTCATACATTCCTTCCATTATTTTAATTTCTCTCATTTTATCTCTCAATAAGGGATGCAACTATTTCTTGATTTTTCCAATTTTATCATCATTTTCTAATATACAACATTTCTTAATACATACTATTGGCCTAATTTTTCACTATGCAGAGGTTAAAGGAAAATCTTGTGAAAAATCATTTAAAATCTTGAAATTTTGAAAATTAGGGTTTTATTCCTTGTGTTTTTTCAAAGTCATCAGATTGCCCTAGTTTTAGAATACCCTCAAAATTGTTTTTAGAAAAATGTTTTCAATGACATTTTTCCCCAAGGGAGGGCTTGTATAAGCATGAGGTCATTATATTTTGTTTAATCTTACATGACTGCGCTTAGCATACAAATTGATTAATCATTCTATTAGCAATTACCTTTGATGACACAAAGTCTTTTTAATTGTTGATCCTGTTCAGATCAATGAGTATAACATACCCACAATTTCAAGATGCAAGGCCTTTAAGTAATGTGGGCATGCAACTTAGTGACACGTAGTCTTTGCATTCCTAAATTATGATGAATCATAAATTGTCAGGAACTTTTGCAAGTTTGTTAGTACTTTTGTGCACGTCCTGATTTTCTCATGATGTCATTGGTGGATTCGCCTACAGAGATATGTAGTTTATCACCAAGAAGCGTCAGCCATTAATTTCATCTCAATCAAGGGCTAGCACTTCCTCGCAAGAAGAATATGCTTGACAGATAAATAATGCGGGGAAGTGAAAGTTGGACAAGTGGCACAGTCTAATGAGATGGGCCCACTGTTAAAAGAATAATGGTGAGATGTCCTTCGTGGTGTGTGTCAGATGAGTTGGAATAGGTGGAGGAACATCATTCATCACTATTAGCCAATATGCTACTCCAATGGCGAAGTTTATATAACCGTTGATTTATCAGAGATCAAAGGCCAGCGCATGCCCACAATTTGAAACTACACAAGAAATAAGTAATGTGGGCAAGCAGATTTTTGACATGTGGCAAGGTGGGGTCAGGTATTTGCAAAGCAATATGCCACTCTGTAAACGATTGATGACATGTATTGCCAGATGTGCCACATGGAGGAGTTTTGACTGCTGGATGGAAATGAAGTCTTATCAACCTTAGATCTTTCAAAGATCTATGATTAGCGCAATTCTGCATTATGAAGTTGCAAGTTAGCTAAGAAAAGTGGGAATGCACCTTTGTGACGCATGTCACAATGGGACCAAACCATGAAGAATGCAAGAGTCATGCCATAGGTTTTGCCAAATGTGCTTAGCTAGAGCTATTTATGATCTAGGCCAAAAAGGTGTCAGAAATAAACACAATAGTTAGAACATGCGGGTTAAAAGCAGTCATTTCATTGGCTCGAGTGGGTAATGTGAGCATAAAATGAAGAGTTGTTTCTGATCCTTGATCTTTATCCTGATCAATGAAAGGTGCTTCCTTGCATTTTGAATTTGAGTGAAGTTTAAACAAACTGGGAATGCACCCTGCAGACATGTGTCCGTGGTGACATCAAAATTTTTGTTTAGATGCCTTACAGGGTAAGATCAGTATCGCCATTGATCTTTCAAAGATCGATGACTGGTGCAAGCTCGTAATTTGAAAATGCTTGTTAGATAAAGAAAGCGGGAATGCACCAACACAACATGTGTACTGAATGATGCCAAGTAATTGCTTTCTTAGAAGAAGATATGGGATCTACTAGTGTGGAATGTGGTCAGAGGGCATGAGCTCATATGGAAGTTTCTTATTGGTCAGTATAGCTGACTGGTTTTTATTAGAAAGTGGATTAGTTTGATTGTCGATCTTGTCTTGATCGACGAATAGTGCTTCCCCGTAATTCTAAGATGAAGGGATTTTAAATAATGCGGGGAAGCAGAATTGTGACACATAACATTGTTTTAAAAGTCATAATGCTTGTTACCTTTTAGATTAGGACCGTCCGATCTGGTGAAAATCTATGGATGAGATTCAAACTTGGATGCAAATTGTGAGTAATGGTTACTAAGAGTAAATATGATTTAGACCTTATGCGTGTGATTTTATTGTATGACGAGAGCCCATGATTTCACCAGTAATGAACCACTAAAGCACAGAGAGAATATCAGGGCATACAAAATTTTTAGAGCTAGGGCACAGAAATTCTTGGTTAACAATCCAGTAAAATTGCAAAAGTTATCACATAGTGCAGAAGTGTGGATTTTGGTAAGTACTCTATGGTTTTCTAAGTAATTTTAAAGTATATGCTATTGTGAAATTTGTAGGGTTCATTCAAAATGCCTCCCCGAAAAGAGTTTACTAGGCAAACATATTATTTGAAACATTCTGTGCATGATAACTTTCTTGAACAATTCCCCTTATCAGTGCATGAAATAACTAAGGGGAGGGAACTCATCCTGAAACATCCCAGAATAGTTGTAGCAGAAGGTTTTTATGACAAAGCTAATTGGGTAAGAGATGCCCAAGTTTCCATGGGAGGTCTAGAGTTATTTAAGAAATGGTTTTTAGAGCAAAAACTGGACACTCCTATGAGCAATGTTTCGGAGTTTGATATTGGTAAATTAACAATCCCCACTATTTTCTTTGATAGTGATTTATTGATGGACCTAGCAAAGAAATATGATCCTATTATGGGATGGGTAAAAAATCATTCTGGAATCAATCTTTTTAGGGTTTTCCCTGAGCTGTTCAGTGAGGTTTTCAACCTTAACCCTAACCACATTGTGCATGAAATCATTGATATGGATGATCTACAAGCCATATATGATGCACAACGAATTTACCTAAAAATAGGGCCACTACAGGAGCATGCTGCCAAGGTTGGTAATTTTCCTATGATTACAGCTAGTACCCCAGAGCCATTGTTGAGAAGACATTTCAACTTGAGAGCTCAAGCACTGTATTTTTCTCTTTGCAAGATTTTTGGGATAGAAGAAGGTGATCAAATTCTAGGTTCTATTGTCCTTATAATGGCTCAAACCCTTCAATTTCGAATGATTACCATTTTGGATTTTTCCACTTTTCTATCAAAAGAGATTCATAATGGTTTGGTTGGAATAGCAAGGGGAAAAGTAAACAAACCATTCTATTGGTATTCATTGTTGATGCATGTATGCTTATACAAGGGGTACACTTTCTTCTCCAAGGCTATGGAGTTGGAAACAACCAAGGATGGAGAAAGGAATCTGGTGCAGTTATGGAGTGTGGATATGACTTCTGAAGCCACAGATGCTAGTTATGTAAGGTTTGATAGATTTTTCGCATCTAGGCTGAGATTGCTTTTGAGAGGGGACAACCCCAGAATTCCATAAGCATTGTTGGAATCGGTTATACCTAGAGATCATGCACAAGGGCTGTTGGTTAGTCATAATTGGGGGGATATAATCCCTTATAATGTTTCAACTGTGATAAGGGTATATGGTTTTGTGGCAAAGCCACATGTGTTGCCTTTTCATGTGCCTTTGAAGATTGGGATTGCTGAGCTCTTATGGAAGAGAGGCACTATAGATGAGAGGGAATTGATTAAGAAGGGCACTTTTTTTCCGATTGTTACTGTAGTGCATGATTTTGTCTTTGTTAGAAAAGGGTGGAAGCACCTAAATTTTTTTTGGATAGATATAACATGGTAGAGTCTCACGCCAGATTCATTGACCTTGAAGGATTCTATGACCTTTTAAAACAAAGGGTAAGAGCTTCCCATATGGTACATCAGGTTTACTATCCAGAAGATATAATCAGAAATATCTTCACATTGTAGGAACAAGAATTGAAAAAAGAGAAATGGATAGATTTCAATAAGACCTTGGAAATTATTAATTCTTTTGACCCCCAGTATGACCCATTGAAAGATAAGAAATACTGGGGAGCTAAAATACAAGCATTGATGAATAATTTTGTCATAATAATTCAAACCATGAATGAAAAGAAAGCTATGTATGTTGAGACACATCCAGACAAGGTTGCAGAAGTACAAAGAAGAATAAGCAGTAGAGATGTGGTAGCTCCTGGCCAATATACATTGTAGAAGAGGGTAGGTTATGTTATGATTCGAAATGTGAAACAAGCACCCTCTCATCAGAAGCAAAGGTCAAGAAGCCCATCTGCAGCTCACTCTCCAAAAAGGCAAAAATTAGAGCAGGGGTCTTCTTCTTCTCAAAAGGAACAATACTCCCCAAGCCAATCCCCAATCCATATAGATGATGAAACATCTCTAAGGGAATAGCTTAGACAAATGGGTGGAGAAGGGGATGTGATTGTCATGTCTACAAACTTGGATGTTGGAGAGCCACAAGAACCTCCTACACCTTCCTTGGACCTAATAATTGCTGATTACCAAGGTAAGGAAATTGACCCAATAGTTGCACAGGCTTTTGAAAGATTTATTAATGATGACAATTTTGTAAGATCTAGGGCTTTTGCTCAATTTTTGGGGAGATTAAATATGGGAAATTTTGAGAAAGCCTGTGAGAAAATCAAAGTTGAGCGACTAGATAAACCTGACTCAGTTATTAAGGGAGAGGTGAAGTCAAAATTTTTGAATTATTTTGCCCAGTTTACTCCTAAAGTTGGGAGGCAAATAGTTAGACAGTTAGGAGTCCTCCTTCTACCAGAATGGGATATAGCAAATGCAATTGTTTTTGATTCAGTAAGGAAGCAGAAAGATGTTCAACTAACAACTGCTAAAGAAATATTACAGGCTCATAGAGGAGTCAAATTTAGTGATGACCACCAAGCCCTTGTTATATGGTCTATGGAAAAGAGGGAAAATACCAAGATGCATGAGTTTCCCACTATAGAGCATACTAGTACATTGATAGTATAGAGGGCTGGTGAAGTAAGTAGTAAGAAAATAATGGGAATGGCCTTAGAAGTGCTGAAATTTGGTGGTGTTGTATCTAGCTAGGAAGAAGATAGGTTTACCCAACTCAATGCTAGGTTTGAAGAAGTTTTAAAAGAATATGAGGAAAGGGGTATACAAATACAATCATTGGAAAAAAAAGTGTCTCAAATGGAGAAGATACTTGGGAAGAGAAAGGTGGGAGAATCCAGTGCACCTAGAATTGCATACCCTCCATAGTCATTTGATAGAGCAACCCCTATTATTGAAATACCAGAAACCCCTGAAAGACCCCAATTCTATACTATAGAGGACTTTGAAGAAGAAGAAAAAAATTACATGAGTTTCAGGTAGAATTAAAAAATCAATATGAAGGAAAATTAAAGCAGGGTGTGATGTATTTAAGGGATAAAATACAATGGTCAACATTCTTTGATTAGTTGACAAGAATTGCAATCCTCATGGATGAGTTGAATAGAGATAAGGATAAATTGACTCCCCTTGCACGTAAGTGGAGGGAGAGGAATAGTGATATCACAATTATGAGTATATCTGCCATCTAAATGCCTTATCATCAAGTAGAGAAATTTTTTGATTTGTTAAATAAACTAGAAGATTTTGATGATAAAAGGGATTCTTTGCAGAAAAGATTAACACTTTGTTTTTCCCAGTATATTGCTGAAAAATTCACTTTATTTCCTTGTGCTTTAGAATCTGTTGATACAACAAAGGAAAAGGGAAAGTGGAAAAAATAATTGGATGAAATATTTTATGAAAGGATCAAGAACATCATGAGTGAAACTAGCCATTGGTTTTGGGCAAGGACAAATGAAGAGTTAGTAAAGATACAATTATTTTATAATGCAATGAGAAAAGAGTTTGATGATTTAGAGGAATTTGCAAATTCTTTAGTGATTATACAAAGAGAGCCTCTAAATTTTGATTGGCCGGATGATGCTGCTTATAATGAATGGAAAAATTAGTTTATAGAACAAATGTCAGAAGATGATGAGGAGGAAGATGCAAAAGTAAAAGTTACCCTCATAGTTAGTAATGAGGACATGGAAAATCCCTAGATTAAAGTAAGTTTGCGGGTAGTTGAAGATGATACATCACTTTTTAACCTCATGGCCACTTACTCTGAGGATGAACAATAAATGAAGAATCAGATCATATTTTCTTGTCTCAACCATTGTGAAGCATAACAGAAAGGGACCCACCAAGGAATGTTCAATGTAATAGCCTTTCTGTTATTTGATTTTGTCTTTTATGTTAGATATTTGTTAGTATCTTTTATAAGACACTAGTCACTTTCTTTTAGCCTAAAGCTTGTTGCATCTCACACTATTTAAGTGAGATTCCAAGGCTAAAGAATGGTCCAAATTCTAATTTTCTAAGTGATATGCTTAGTCTATCTTTGGTCCAAATTTTTGAAAGCAAGTTTATGATGTATTTTCTCTGTCAATTCTCTGAAAATACATGAATATAGAATGAGCTGTGTTTCTTTCTGAAGGTCATTCTAAGTCTATTGTAAATGATGTACAATTTTCAAAGAAAATGAATACAAATTGTGAACTGTCCCCATATCAGTTCTTTCTGAATCTTGTCTCCTTCCAATTACTTGGTTATCTTAATATTGTATAAGTAAAGGCTTGTGCAATTGAATGCAATCTAGTTAGGTTATATATCTATTTATCACTGCTGTTAATTCAATGGATTAAATAAAAGCTTTGATGAATGTGATAAGGTTTCTTTAGTAATGGAAAGGGTTTTGAATGATAAATTCTGATAAGAATTTCTGATAGAATTTGTTGTAAGGCAACAAGTTAGATCTAAGAATTTGCTACAAACTTTGAACCCCAATGGATTAGGCACTAACCAAATTGATTCAGCTGAAGGAGAAGTATGTCACAAATGGTTGTCAAAAATGCAGAATTAAATCAATTTTACTTTTGTTTCCTGTAGATCTTCAAAGCTAGCCAGTACTTGCCTACGTGGAATGTTTTAACTTTAGTTAGCCACTATTGTTAAGAACATCTGCAGATCTATAGAAGAAATTTTGGCCATATCTGTTGTATGGGATGTGTTTATCAAGTTATTAAGAATTATGCATTTTTTTGAGGATTTTGAGATGAGAATCATAATGAAACTAAAAATAATCCTCATACAGTTTTCCCAGTCTTGAATCATCCCTAGGTATACCCACCCTGGTTTTGCAGAGCCAAAAGAGTAGAAAACCACCTTTGGTTTTGTTGAAGTTGGGTCCAAATGCTTTACACATGCAATTGTTAACAAGAATTGGCTGACCTTTAGATTGTATGAGTATTATCATCTTGGTATTAAGCATTTTGTTGCTTAGTAGTTTTAGTCCTTTTAAAAACACCAATACATACTTCTCTTAATTATTTCTCTTCTTCTACTACACTTAATCAATATTTATTTAACATTTCATACATCTCCTTAGTTAATTGTCCATGCAAACTAATATGGGGTTTTTTGAATTTTAAAATATATTTTATCACTAGTTTATCCATGTTTCCTCTTTTGTTTACATCATATTTTTGATAAAATTGTTTTAAGTTTTCCAAGTTTGCATTAGTCATAATTGTATCATTCATCTTTCTTAAATTTGGCTTCCATTTTCTTCATTTGATGTCACTTCCTTGCTATGGTTGATCATTCTTTGGTTGTTATATAGGAGGAGATATCTATCCTCTCATCTTTTTATCTAGTGCCTCTCCTTCTTCACAATGTATGCAACCAATACCTTTGACTTCTTCCTAGGTTTTGGTGTACTAGCTATTTCCTTAATCTTCTTAGATATTTTAAGTGTATGTTCTCCTTTATTGATGACCTATGTTGGTGATGTTCTTGTTGATTTTGTAGTGGAAGGTGCAGGCTAATCAATAATCCCAACTTCTTCTTCTTCTTTTATGGGCTTGTCTATTTTTGTTGATGGTGTTGTAGATATAGTAACTATTGGTGAACTAAAGGAAGGTTGTGGTGTACTTGATGGTGATGCAACTAACAATGGTTGAACTAACATAATGTCATTTTTTCAACTGTATTTCATTTCATAAACTACATATTTAGTTTCAATATATTCTTCTTTGGTCATTTGTGTATCATGAAGCATCTTCTTTATTGCATTGTCTACTTTCTTCTTGGTTGCGTTAGAAATCTGTAGCTATTGTTCTTCTTCCAATATTTCTTCTAGTGTACTCTATTTGTCACTATCACCATCCTTATCAGATTCCAAATTCTCTTTTACATATCCATCTATCACATTTTGTATTACTTCATAACTTAATGATTCTACAAACATGACTCTTGGTTCAACTATTTCCATATAAGTATTGTCTATCTCTATCATGAAACATATGTATTCTTTGTACTTTTCTACAATAGTCTTAGGAATCATATTCTCTTATTCATCTCTAACTAAAAATTTCTCATCATGCTATTGATATTGTTGATCATGTAATCTTCAAGTTTTTTTCTATAGTAGATTTTCATCAACTCCATTGTAAACTTATAAGATTTCCACTCTGATTGAGGCATGTTGGGAAATATTTTCAAAACATAAAAGAAAAAATAGGTGATCAATGATTCAAATCTAAAATTAGCATACCTATTCTTCTTTATCATTTCTAAGTTATCAAGTAGTTGCTATCTCAAAATTTCACAAAGGTTTACTTCTTTTCTCTCTACACACATCTTGTAGGCTATATCGATGAGTCCAATTGACACTTCATCATCTCTAGAACTATAATTCATTTCATAGGCTAAAATTTTTCTAATAAACCTTACACCAATTTGTTTGTTCCTACTTAACATCATTCCTGTTCCATTCCACTTAATTTCTATGTTTTCTTGTACACTTTTCTTCACATTCTTTTCATTAACTAAAACTATGCCTTTTTCGCTCAATCTAGTCACTTAAGGAATTAGGTCACTTAAAATCTAGAATTTTTCATCATGCACATGCCTCAAAATAATCCTCATCCATTCCTTATTATCAAATTCATGGTGAAATAAAAATTGTGCAACCTTAAGTTTCCCTGGGTTCTCAAATCCTTCCTTGAATGACATATCTTGTTTATAAATTTTTTCAAATTCACCTATTATGTTTAAGTATCCTATGGTTTCAATTTTTTAGTATATGTATGCCCTATAATCTTCCAAAATTAAGATTCCATCTGGAATTTGCAAAGAAGTCTTGATAGGGTCATCTTATGAAGGTGCAATAGGGTTCCTTTTGAATTTATCCCTTGGTTTTTCCATTATATCATGTAATATTGAAGGATCCACTCTCAACCTTAAATTGACTTTAGAAATTAACCTCAATCAATAGACAAAATACCCTGAAACCATGGAATTAGGGCTTGATGGAAATCTATTTGAATTCACTTCCAAATTTCTCCAAATGACCTTCAAATTGCTCTCACAAGTTTCTCTTATCTCCAAATGGTCAAATGGTGGTCAATTATATTGATCTTATCCTCTAAATCTACATCAATTCCCATTTGCATTAATTATTCATCTACACATAACTCAAAAATTTGATATAGTGCCTAGTAGGCTGAATTTCTTTCTAGTGATTACATATAGTCATACTTTTTATGCACTCTTAATTGTAGTTTCTAAAAAAAATTTCCATTCTTTTCCCAAGTGCACAAAACCTTGCAATGCCGTTCAAGGGTATAATGAATTTTCAAGTACATTATCCCCTATTTCTCTAGTGAAATTATTTTTTTAAATATATAAATGGTTCTTAGTTACAACTATTGATTTCAATTTGTTCTCTGATGTGTCTTTTTCTTCTCTACCCATACCATACTGCTTGCAGGTGTTCCTTCTCTAAGAAATATTTTATCAAGACTTTTGACGTGTCTTCCCTTAACATTCTCATGCCTTTGGACATTGTTGTTCACATTCCTTAAAATTTATATTATATGATCTCATATTAGGTATTCTCATGTTTTTAATTCTACAAAACCTTGTTTTATGTCCAATTTTTTTCTAAAACTAACAACTATAACATTATTTCCATATCTAGGTCTAAATTGATTAGTTTGTAGTTTGCAATGTCTAGCAATATGCCTAATGTTGTTGCACGTATAACACATAATTCTATTTCTTATGACATTTGTTGTTCCAACAGGTCTATTAGATGTAGGTTAGTACTTCCATATGTTCTATCATTATTATTATATCTTGGTTTCCTACATTCATTAGATTTGTGTCCATAAGCAAAGAAATTATAATAATAACCATAAAAGGGTTTAGTATACTTGCATGTGTAGTCCTTCATGTGTCTAGTCTAATTACATGCAAAATATCTTTCATTAAATTGTTTCTATACTTCTTCATATTGTTCAAGTTGATTAAGTACATCTTTTTTTAGATCTTCTTGCTAACTAGGTTGTTGGTTCACTATATCTTATTCCTCAATAACTTCCAATCCCTTAACTGATTCTCCTTAAACATATCCAATTCCCCCCCCACCCCCCAACCCCATTTTTGTCTCCAATAGGTCTTTGTGCTATAATATTCTCATCAAGGGTAAATAAAGGACATGGGGGTCCAAAAAGTGGCAATGTGAAAAAATACTTTGGGAACATCCAAAAGTGCTTCAAAATTTGCTCTGAATCCCCCCCTCAAGTTTATCACCATAGAAAGGTTTAAGCATCTTGACCATATTAGATACCTTCTATATTGGGTATGTGATTATAAATTAGATAGCCAAAATATTAGGTATTTGATGCCTATGGTAATATATAAAACTTGCGAGCTCATTTTTCATGAGTCAAAATACTTTGATTATTGCATTTATTACCACCATTTTTGGTTATGGGATTTAATTTCTAGTCTCAGATAACATTTCCTATTTGACATCTCCAAGTAAGTATTTTGTTTGTCATTTGTGGTGTTTATTTGTTTTTCACAATCAAATTTAGTTAAAATAAATTTAAAATAAGTTTTATTTGAGTTTTGATTGAATAAATTTATAATTTGAATTGTATTTCCAATATATACAAGAATGACTAATAAAAATGATCCTAAAAATCTCCACCCATGAGAAAATGAGCCTCAAAATGAACCACAGTCACCTCCACCAAAATAAGAACCACACCTAAATGTTCCACTACCCCCTCAAAGCCCTCTCCATTTGGAAGATTTGATTAAACAGAATCTAAATGAACTATGGGGCTTTCAAACCACATATCAAAACAATGTATTATTTCCCATGCTATCAAATTTAAGCTCCATTGTACAAAACATTGACACACTTACCAAGCAACATAATTCCACTCTTCTTTGGTGCAATGAGATGCATGCACATTTTGATGATGGGTTGGATTATGATGAGGTTTCATCCCTTAACATTAGAAAGGATGACTTGAGAAACCTATTTTTGAACCCAAAAATTGATATCAAAGTCAAAAGCACAAACCAAAAGTGTCAATAAAATGGTGCACAAATGAGGCAATGTGTGCCAACTTTTGGAATAACTTGTGGATGGTTTTTGACAAACCACCACATTAAAATTTGGAGGTGCCCTTTTATTTTTTGAGAAAAACATATGCCAAGTTTGATATTGGGAAGAAAGTGAACTATTAGAGCATGAGGCTCGACCAAGGCACAATATTAGGAGTACCCCAAGATTGACTATTTGCATAGAGGAAGAAAGAAGTCACCTATGTCCCCTCACTAATGTCCCATCCACTTCTCCAATGCATCTTTCCAATGTGATTGTAGAGGCTAGCTTAGAGGCTATTAGAGCCATTCACTCATTGAGTTCTTTATGGGTTTCCCATAGTAGGTCAATGTTTCCTCCTTGTGTTGATGATGTTGGCACGAGTTCATCAACTAGAAGCTCACATGTTTGTGCACCCCACACTTGTATTACATGCAAGAGTCTATGCCTAGGTCCCCTCACTGATTTTGATTCATATCACTATGTATTTGGGGAGATGGAGGACACAAAAGACTTGGGTACATATTCTAGAGAATCTCATGATGAGGTGAGGAGGGGTAGGTTGAGCCATGGTCTTCTTGTGTCATGGTAGGTCTATACGGTTTATTTGTCACATCATAGTTAATTTAAGATAATTTTTTTTATTAGACTAATTTTAACAACTACACACTAATATGTACATGTTTATGTGATTTAAATGTTCAATCGATGATCAAGGAGGAGATGGGACAGGTGAATGAGTCCATGCTCTTAGTGATTTCATTTGGACTCGAGAACTCCAAAGTGTAAATTGTTTTACATAAGTTTACTACTTTCCTGATGTATACATAATTCTATATGATTTCCCATCTTCTTTTTTCTTGCAAGTTTCACTTGTTGTTGGGGGAAAATGTGAGGGTGGTTAGGCATGTCACATTGATAAAGGAAAGGTAATCAGGTGTTTTAAAGAAATTAAATGTATATGCATACTATTATCTTGTGTGTACTAACAAAATGTTATTACATTCTTTATTGTACTAGGTTTGGCAATTGATGATGACTCCACCCATATTCAACACTATAGACCCTTAGGTGTTTCTATTCATAGTAAAATTCCTATTGTATGTATATTTAAAATCTATTTATTATTATTTTTGTTTTTCATAAAATTATACAAAACTAATTTTCATGATCATAACAATTATGCTCTTGACCGTTGTAAAAAAATCCATTATGATGGAGGGAGGACATTAGAGTTTTGTATCTTTGTTGACATAGTTGACACTTCTAGAGGAAACATCATTATATGTAAGTTTAATTTGAATTCTTGATTATGTTATAAATTTACTATGCTATCAATAATGTTATATGATAATTCATAGATCAATCTCACAAACTTGTACACACACACACACACACACGCGCGCACACACACACACACACACACACACACACACACACACACACACACACACACACACACACACACACACACACACACACACACACACACACACACACACACACACACACACACACACACACACCAACACCCACACACACACGCATGTGCACACATGCACACACACGTGCGCACACACACACACGCACGCACACACACACACACACACACACAAACACACACACACACACACACACACACACACACACACACACACACACACACACACACACACACACACACACACACACACACACACACACACACACACACACACACACACACACACACACACACACACACACACACATCATAACTGAAAACATTCATCCATTAGTGAGGACCCATGTGAGGACTCCTGATTGCCCAAGGAAGACATGAAGAGAGGTTCGCATGTGAATTTCAAATTGAAAATTTTTATTTAATAATTTATCAATATGTATTTGAGTAAATTTATTTTTTATATGCACAAATCATATAAATTAACTATTCTAACTTGGGGTTTGGCTTTTTCATGTAGGAGTTATTGGACCCAAAGAGAACATCAAATAGGTTGCATTTTGATGGTCTACTAGTAGCATAGGATGTTTTAGTAGTATTGATATGCCTCATGGCACTTTTCTAGATGGCATGCATGTCATGTTGTATCTATAAACTTTGATATTGTAGAAATACTTTGATGGCATGTACCACATTTTGTAATTTTTCATGATGTTATATATACCATATTTGTATATGAATGTATATTTTATATAAATTTTCACACACACACCCACACACACACACACACACACACACACACACACACACACATAGAGATGTGTGTGTGTGTGTGTGTGTGTGTGTGTGTGTTGGAATTTTATTTGGAAATTGAGATACTAAGAGGGGAGTTGGGGTTGAATCAAGATCACTAAAATTTTTATCCTTCAAAGAAAATAACAAATTAACTACATTCACCACTAATCCATCTCATATCTAGATCATGAACCATATAACCTTAAACTTGAAATGATGAAATATATCTAACTTTGCATCACATCCATAAGCATAAATTTAAACACATAACACAAGAGATTTGGTTATCAAAAATCCTTCAAGGTGAAGGTAAAATTGGGATATGGATGACACCCACAAATCTTCACTAATGTAGTAACAAATTTTTCATGTTAGGGCTAAAATTGTGGTAGCTTCTGATGATCTACCATGTAAGGGGTCTACTCTATTATGAGATTACAATATTGTTAGGTCTACCTTTATCAAAGGGTTTAAAACTTATAATGAAGTAATCACTCTATTAGGAGATTTACCCAGGCCTATTAGGACCACTTTGTTAAGAGATTTACCTTGATTCACTTGCTAGAATTATCAATACCTGATCCTTTAGTTTGCACTTACAATGCTGTTCAAAAATCTTCTCTTTCCAATCTCTAATATGATCTCCTATTTAATATATCTCTTCTCTTCTCTTCACTTCTCCTCTTAGTCACTACACTTTGTTTCTTCAAAACTTTCTTGCAGAATCCAAAGCACAATCCCTTCACATACACTTTCACATCAAATCCCATCACAAAGAATAGGGTTTGGATCTTCCCTTAAATAGCCATTTGCAGAGTCTTCTAGAACATAATCAATGATATGAATGCTTCTCTTTTTTCCTCTTAATGTCTAGCTAACTTTCCTTTATAGGGATTAGTGACTGATGCCAAAATGTGTAACTACCTCTGTAACAAACTCTACAATCATTAAATGTTATCTCCATGTTGGCCAAAATGGTTTACCTCATATTTTGTATTGTTCCAAAAAATATTTTTTCAAATAGTGTTACTGAGCACACGGTTCTTGATGCTTGGTCGTAAATGTTTAGCCTAGTAATGCTCAACTTCTTCCATATGACTTGGCACATACTAACTCTACTATATTTGACATTCACTATACACTGGATAAATTAGCTTCTATAGGAATAATTGGAACCCATAGACTTTCTTGCTTCTTATTGAGCTTGACATATACATGATTATTCACAATTCTAACAAATACATAACTGTACCTATATAGAGTGACTCAGTTGAAGTGATGACCGAACAACTCTTCCTTCTAAATGACTAATTGTTTGACACTAATAGACAACAAAATAAAGAGATCAAAAATCTCCCCCTTTGAAATTAGTGGAAAAAACAATTTGTGATGATTACATCTTTACAATAAAGTCTAAAAAATATAGTAATCCCCCCCCCCCCCCCCCCCCATGTCTATGTCTTGGTCCATATAGGACTACAAAAATTTTAAAATACACTCATATATACATTACATATATTACATGAGTAAAATTTTCTTATGTAGCTTTGCGATACCTTTGATACGTTTGATCTCTAAATTACCTCCTTTACACCATTTGCCCCCTTTTTTTTCTTTCCACCTTGTTTTTGACACTCATGTCTACTACTGGGGTTGGGAGGATAGAATCACACCATACTTGTGAAGAACTGGCTTGTGAATTTGGATGGTCATGGATAGGGTATGATCCATGCATTTCTAATTGATTCTAAAACTTGAATCTTGATCTCCATCTTTTACACTAGGTCAATGAGGCCACTCATAGTAGAAAGATTATGATATTTTTGTAAAAAATCCTTTTCTAAAGCTAACTCATGTTGTATCACCTCCAATTGAGGTATTAAGGTTGATTGTGTAGAGACAAGTTTAGCCCTCATTCAACTATTTGTTGTTTGTAGCTCATCTAATCTCCCTTGTGCAAATAATAACCTATTATAATGCATTGCAATAGATCCAAAATATTGAGAAATAATATTACTTGAAGATTTTATGTCCCCCTCAATCTTCTAAATATTATCTTGAAATTCATTAGTGAATCTAGGAACATCACAAAGAGTATTGTATAGATCTTGGCTTTTCTTCACAAGTTCTTCTAGGTTCTATATGTTGGAAATAGAAAGGAGTAAATGATAAGGGAGGGATGAATTAGTTACCAAAACAATAAATATAAAATTCCCTTTAAGATGTCAACACAATATAAAACCAATAATTTGTTGTAACTTGGTTAACACTGAATATATTACTACTACTCGGTTAGCACTAAACATGCAAATCTTAAGATATTTAAAAGTATTTAACCTTACTTAACCTAGTTTCAGAAACATAAATAAAATAACATGAACACAAGAGACACAAAGATTTAACATGGAAACCAAATTTGGGAAAGTCACCAATTGAACCTATTTACTATTTTTCACTCTTCTAAAGTGAACCATGTTAGGTGCCAATGAAGTTAAAGGTTACAAAATACACTATTAGGTGTGACCCTATTAGAGGATTTAATTCACCTTGTTGGGAGTGGCCTTTTTAGAGGTTTTTAGACACTTCAATTTAGAAATGCCACCTTGTTAGAGGATTTACCAAATAACTATTAGGCTAACTCTATTAGGAGATTTCATTCACTGCTACAATTATTAGAGAGTAACAATGACTTGACCTAATTGTTGATGCAAATATCTTTGCTGATTTATGATCTCTGTTCTAGCTTGAATACTTGATCCTCTTTGATCAAAATGTTCTTTGTAGCTTATATCCTTCTAGTTCTCTTCCTTAATTTATCTTCTTCAATTCCATGATTCCTCAATGCAATCCTTATCTTGACCTTATACTTATATGAATAAAATTTTCAAGTTGGCTTGAATATACTTTTAATCAAACAATTTTTATCCCTTAATTTGTCTTGAATTAACCAATAAATTTATTAGATTCAATATGTTGTCAGTCAATTAATATAAAATTAAGTACTCAATCAACTTAAAGAAACTCTTCATTAACCAACCCAACTCGGTCAATGCTGATTTTGAATTGACTTTCCTTTGGTAACCCAGTGAACTCAGTCAACATAGGATCCATGGAAACTTTCCTTTGGTAGCCAAGTGGACTTAGTTAATACAAGATCTACCTTTGATGCCCAAGTGAGCTCAGTAGGAACTAACTTTTTCGGTAAGGCTTGAAATTTTGTGTAATATTAAAGACAACATACAATTGCATAATTATTTTGAACAAATACAAGTGCCAACAGTTCAATCTTCCTCAATACTATTTTTATTAGCATGAATGCTAATGATACTACTTTGGGGGAGTATCTTAAACATTGGAAAGTATTGACATGTGACATTCATGACTGTGTTTGTCATTGATGTCAACATTGTATGGTTTCTATAAAGACTGGTTGAGTAGAAGACATAGATATCAGTTGTACAAATAATGGTTTGATTATCTGGTGATGTAAAGACACATACTTGTTCTATAATATGTTCTAATTATGCAGTTTAGTGCACAGAGTCTAAGTCAAAGACATATGAAAGTTTTACATGATTTACAGAGAGTAGTACAAAAATAGAGCAAAAGCAAAGTTGTTCTTGATGGATGTTCGATATATTTCATCTAAGACATAATGAGAATATGCATAGTTAGAAAATAGCAAAGGATAGTCTGTTGGTGATGCCAGTAAGTGCGCAAGCCCTAGTATTGCACGTGTGAAGTTTTGTATAGACTATGAGCCGACAATAATATTGTAATTGTAATTAATTAATTATCTTATTATAATTAATCGAGAAAACCTCAAGGCCAACTCAATGAATTATTTTGAATATATGGTGTAAAAAAAAGATGTTTTACTTGTTTCTAATGTGTTATGATCATTGTATGAAGTGTAAAGTGTGAAAAGGAGCAGAGTGTTTGGTAAATGTGTGCGAGTGATCCAAGCGATTATTGGATGCAAGATTTGTGATTTGGTTACAAGATCTAGTTGACATGATAGAGGAAGAGGAAGGAAGTACATTTCATTTCTATTATTCTGCAAGGAATAATACAAAGATCATTTGGACAATGGGTTCATTGGTCTTATCCTTGAAGTTGTTTGAGTAGTGGGTTCAACTGTCTTCTTTCCCAAACTCCTAATATGGTTGGAATCTCCTAACAAGGATTCAAAGTCTCCTAAAATGGATTAATATGGATTGAATGTTATTATAGACTCCTAATAGGGTCCATCCTCTAACAAGAAATATTTATATTAGTAAATCATCTTGTGGGTACAATCCTCACTGGGGTTTTCCCTCAAATCAAAAGTTTCCCTAGTTAACATATTTGTTGTTATTGTGTATGAGTATCTTGTCATGGTTTATGATTATATTTCTCATATGGTTAAAGTTTAATAAGGTTGATAATTGTGATATTAGTTGGATAATAGATTCACACCCCTCCCTCTTAGTTATATATATATATATATATATATATATATATATATATATATATATATATATATATATATATATATATATATATATATATATATATCAGAGCATCGGGTCCTTGAAGGATAAGCTTAACAAATTTGGAGATTGATGGTGAATCCTTTTATAAAGGATACTCCTAGATTTGATAGGGCCAACTATGATAGTTGGAAGGAGAAGATGAAGATCCATATGTTGTGCATGGGTCTTGGTTATTGGATCTTGACAAAAAGTGAGAAGACAATTGTGAATGAAGGAAAGATTGAAGAATGTAGTGAAGGAGAGAGAGATCTTTTCATGTGTAACATGAGAGAAAGAGATGAATTACTATTAATACTTCTTGAGAATGATTATAGTTAGTTAAATTTACTTTAAACATCTCATAAAATTTGGAAAGCATTAGAATGTACTTTTGAAGGTGATACACATACAAAGAGAATTAGATTGCATAATTGCATAGGTGCATTTCAAGATGCTACAATGATGGAAGATGAATATGTAAGAAGCTATAATGGTAGAATATCATAAATTATTGCATGAATTTGATCTCATGGTGGAACCAAGGAAGAAGATGAGGTAGAATGGAAGATCTTGAAATGTTTGATACCACCATTCAAGCAAGTAGCTTAAATGATTCAGCTATTGATACCCTACACTAAGGATTTCAAAAATGAAACATTGCTTGGAAGATTAGAAGCTATAGAAGTAGATCTAAGAAAATTTAGAGATCTAGCAAGAGTGGAAAAAACTTTCAGTGCCCTTAACATTTGACCTAATCTAACAAGGAGTGCAATTACATGTGGAGATTTTTTTGGTAGCAGTAGTTTTGATGAAGACAAGAAGATTGAGAAAGGTATAACCCTTCTTGTGAGAAGATAAAAATATGGTAAGAAAATATTTAAATTTTAGACTTGTGATGAATCCGGTCATTATGCATCTAATTTTCCTAAAAGAGAGAAAAAGTAGAAGGTAAATTCAAGCCTAGAAGAGATATAAATTGTTTGTATGCAAATGAAAATGAAGATTCTAATGAAAGAGGTCAAAGTGAAAGTGATGATGAATTGGAATTTGTGGCTATCAAGGAAGATGATCTTAATAGAGAAATTAGAGAAGAAAGAGCTCTAGTTTCCCAAGTTGAAAATAAATCTAATTGGATAATTGATAGTGGATGTTCACATCACATGATTGGTGATATGAATAATTTTGTTAAGTTTAAGAATCATGATGGAGGTATTGTTAGAGTTGTTAACAATAAAGCCTATCATATAACATGAATTGGATCCATTACTCTTGATGGTAACACTAACATTGATGATGTTTATTTTGTTGATGGATTAAAGCATAATTTGTTGAGTGTTGGTTAGTTAGTGGACATGGGTTATCAACTAGAGTTCACTGAGAAGACCTACATTATCAAAAACATAGATGATAAATTTATTGGAATAGGGAAAAGATCTAGAGGTAATGTATTTCAGTTGAATCCTACTGAAATGACATGTTTCGTAGCTAAAGTGGACAATCTTTGGTTGTGACAATGAAGATTTTGTCACATAAATTTTTATAATATTGTGAAATATAGTAGTATATATGTAGTTAGAGACTTGTCTAAGATAATTAAGCCTACTCATGTTGTTTGCAAAGAATGTATTTTAGCTAAACAAAAGAGTCCCTATGGGCCCTAACAAAATGCTGCATGAGGAGTGCCTCATCATGGTAATAGCTTGAGTACTATGTCAACCCAAGGAACTTCTTCTCATATTAATCTATCATAATGAATCCTTTATTAAGCCCATGGAATTCATCAATGCCAGCCTCATAGTGTTGTGGCAATAGAAATTTCTCTCTAAACCTCTCCTCAAAAATCTCCCAAGTGAGATCTGCTACATCAATATGGAGCTTATCACTCTTCATACCCCACTAAATGAAACAATGTTCTCTCAATTGTGTGATCATTTAATGGGCCTTCACATTTCTCCCATTAGGTAGTAAGGAGAAACAATGCCCCATATCTAGCAACTAGGTCTTAGCCTTGAGTCTCGTCCCTTGGCCATCAAACAATGGTGGTTTGGACCTCTGAAGTTCTCGTATCATTTCAACATAAGTGAAATTGTCATTGTCATTATGACCACAACCTTTCCATTGATTCCTTCTACCACTAATTGGTGTATGAGAACATTCCTATTCACACTCCTCTCTATGCTATGACCAATAGGAATCTCCATGATGAGATACCTCTTCTTGATTATGATCTTATTGGCATTCCTCTACACAAGGGCCCGACTAAGAAAGAATCTCTTGTAATACTAACATCAATTCCCCGATACCATTTTGATTATTGTTACCCTATTCTCCACCCCCATCTTGCCATTCCCTCTTATGGTGTTCTTCCTCTTGAACCACTTGTTGGTTACCACCCCTACCACTAGATCTACATGTAGGAGGCATCACTATAGAAGCAACAAGATAAAGTTAGAAACATCCATCACAAACATAAGAGAAACAAGAATGAACCAAAAAGATATAAAAATATCAACATAAAATAGCATTACACAATAGAAATACAAACTTAGTGGAAGCATAATGCAAAGACCCTAGTATTACAACATGGGCTCTGATACTAGATGTAATGCCCCACTTGAAGATCCTTCAAACAAGGATAAATATAAGCCAAGATAAATTTTTCTTGAAAAATTATAGATGCACATGACATAACAACATACGAGGATCAAAAATATCACAACATAAGACTAAAAAAACATCCAAACACCAATAGATCTCCAAATGCCACTATTAACCAAAATGACTAACCATAAAAGGACACAAATGATTTCAAATCCAAAAATATACTGAATTTGAAGTGAAATTACAAGGTATTAAATAACACCATAAAGGGTATCCAAAATACCTAAGAATAACTTCTATTCAAATCAAAATGTGCCTGCTATCTACCCAGACAGGTTTTTCCAAAACTTAGGTGATACTTTAATTCAACACCATGTGATACTTTCTAGTATTGTACAACCTTTCTAATGAAGGAGTTGGATACTTTTAGGGTTTTGGTGACACTACTCAAGAAGGCATGCAATACTTCATAATTATTGTATGACCTTTCTCCAAAGGGTGCGAGATACTTTCCAATATCACATGACATTTCTCCTTGAGGCATGTGATACTATCAAGGATCTCACAATATTTCTCCTTTGGGCCTATGATACTTTAAAGTATCACCCAGTACTGATGCATGGTCACCCAAGAATGACAAGAAATACTTTAAAGAAAAATCAAGGGATAAAACAAGAAATTAGAACCTCCACACTGGGGAGTACAAGATCTATAGTCAAGTCAAAGTCACTCGAATCAAATAACTGAAAGGTAGAAACTAAATCTAACCATCTAACAAAATAGTGAAGAGAAATAACTAAAAGAAAAATTGTAATGTACAGAAGCAACAAACTAAATATGTGGTTCCTCCCATAATAGCATCATGAGACCTCAAATGTCCTAGCCATCCATGTGTGTAACATCCAACACTACCAACCAGATTGTTGGAGCTATCTTATGAGGACACCACCACTAAAACATACTACAACATAATAATAAGGAAATCTAAAATGCTAAAAAGTAAAGCATAAGATAATGCTACAAATCCAACTTATAATCTAATATATGCTAAATATCATAATAAGGGAATTTTTCAATAAAACTAACATCATCTAACATGATATCCAAGAATTCAAATGAAAGCATAAAATATAAGATAACATTCTCTAAAACCCAAAGTAACAAGTGTAACAACAAGCAATAGTTGTGTTGGATTAAGGAACTATCTCTGTACACCAATCCCTAGTAGTGGTGAAGATAGCTACACCTCCAAACCATGTGGAACCCATGGGTCCACTCCCACCATGCTGATGAAGATAATGATCCAAACAAACACTCACGTAAAGAAAACATCCATGGTTATCACTCACGCCAGACAATAATGATGGTTGAAATCAATTCCATGCAACAATGCAAGCACAATAGGTCCTAGTCAGACACTCTATGGGTAACTATGTAGGGACTCTTGGTGGAGAGTTGGTAAAATTCTAATAAACTAATCCCCTTGGTATTCCCTTAGGAGGTTGACATGCTACATCTGTGGCTTAATCACAAGGACTATGAATCACTAACCATTCCCATCAGCACCATCCTTAGGAGGATAAATTTAATAGTCTTATCTTATTTAATTCTCTAACAATTTATTAAGTTATCACTTATTAGAAACTCCCTAATGCAAACCTAGGCTAGGACACTATGGTTGCATTAGAAGCCTCTTCACTGACCTTACCTTACATACCCATACTCATCAAATGACGAGTGCCCATAGGCATGCATACTCCCAACCCAACCCCAAACGAGCATAACTTCACCCAAATACAAATGGGAGATTGGGCCTCACAAGTCACCTAACAAAGCATGTGCATGTGCTCGTGTGTGGTGCACCACCATCATGAGGATCAAAATACAAGGGCTAGATGAGAACATAAGCAAAAATAATACTTAACCAAATAAAAACTTGGGAGAATGCATGTGGCACACATCCCAATGCAACATAAAAATAGAAATAATGACCTAACTAAAATCCTATAGATGATCCAAGTCTATTATCAATAACATGCCAAGAAAACCACAAAAAATGTGTGACACACAAATCGAGGTAAAAACCCCAAAGCTCAAAAATATCAAAAATAAAACCATATGGTCATTGGGCATGAAAGCCATTAAAATCCAATAAAATTTAGATTTATACACTGTATGGGAAAAATTACTAGCATAACAATGTGAAATCCCAAACGCTCATCCCAAAAATAGGGACAATATTCATACTTGACAAACTGGGCAGAACCAACCATCAACAATAGAGGGGAACACTAGTTTTGAGCCTCTAGACAAATAGCTACCCTAAAAAATACCAAAAATAGAGCTATAACATGAAACAAGAGAGCCCTACCTAACCAAAAAAGGGAATGAAACAAGAAACAACAAAAATAAATAAATAACCCATAGCAGTTGTCAATAATCACAACACAACAATGTCTCTCCAAGTTGGATCTAATGAGACTAACCTCATGAAGATCCCATATCCGTAGCTCTCGCAACAAACAAAAAACCAATCCTTTAGAAAAGGATTTTAGAAAAATCTCTCAGTTTTCTAAATTGTAAAAGTGAGAAGTGAGGAATTAATTTCCTCTTTCAATACTTATTCACTTTTTGAGTGAATAATCAATTAGGGAAAATAACTAGCCAACCTAGATAAATCTTGAATCGTACCCAAACAAAAACAAGCTATTCCTAGAAATAGGAATTCATGTATGGTAAAGCTTCTAGAAATTAAATTTAATAAAGTTTAAAGTATGAAAACCCAAAAATCAAAGAAATTCCTTAACAACTTTCACAACAATACAAACTGCTAAATGCACAGATAGACTCATGGGTCTAGTCACACAATATGAATGATTCCAAATTTAATCCAATCATTGAAAGGTTTTAATTTCATAATTTAAATAAGGATACATCAACCATATAGGGATGACATTGGTAAAAAATGAATAGCTGAGTCACTATCTCTAGGTGCCACTATCAGGGATATAAATATTGCACACTAAAACACACGATCAAGTGCAATTGCATCTAACATCATAGTTGAAGTAATAGATTCATTAAATACATAATTTGACCATTTACTCAATTATACTAAAATAATTCATTTACATCACTCACATTCACATAAAGCATAATGAAACAATAATGAATTAAATCACCATATCATAATTCCACATATAACCAAAATACCAGATAACCAAATATCATCATAGACCTACCATCATCTCAAAATGGTATCAAGATGCAATTGTGACAAACTAAATAGCATAGTAGTATAACATCTATGATACTAAAATCAAAGTATAACATTCGACCCTTAGATCATCTCAAAAGAAACATAACAAGAGTATCAAGTATCTCTCAAATCAAAATATAACAAGGTATAGACTGTAAACATGAGAAGCACTACATCCTTCCCCACTAGCATTGGCTTATTCTTGGAAGCTAAAAAAAAGGATAGGGATACAATCCTCTCAATCATGTAGCATCCTCCCAAGTTATAGAAGTTTCATTGCTTGGAACCCATTGGACCCTTACCTACTTGATGTCCTAACCTCTCAAAATAAACCTTCGATGCTAAAAGATACATATGGGATCCAAAGTAAGTTTTTTGTCTACTACCTATAAACCATCCCAATCAAGAACATGGGGTCACATTGACAATATACTATCACAAAAGAAAAACATGGAAAACATCATGGATGTACGATAGGCTAGGTGGCAACACTAGTTGATAAGCAAAAATACCAATTCTCTCAAGGATCTCAAATGGTCCAAAAAAATGTGGTGCCAACTAGAGCCTTTCCCATTATGGATGGGGCTCTTCTTGGGATGCACTCACAAAAACACTTTGTCACCAACAGAAAAGTGACGATCCAACTTATGGGCATTTGCATACTTCTTCTACTTGTCCTGAGAAGTAACCAAATGCTCTCTAATACAAATAACCTGCTACTCCATATCTTGAAGAATCTTTGGACCTAAAAGTACTTAGTTCTCTAATTATTCCCAACTCAAAGGGGTACAACATAGTCTATTGTACAAGGCCTAAAATGGTGTCATGCCAAGAGAACCATGATACCCATTGTTGTATACAAACTCAACAAGGTATAAATAATCCTCCCACTTCATCTACCTATCCATTAGATAAATGTGAAGCATATTTTCCAGAACTTGGTCCACTCTCTCTATTTGACCATTGGTCTCTAGTTAATAAGCCAAACTAAAATTGAGTTGCATGCCCAAAGCATGCTATAGAGACATCCATAGTGCTAAAGTAAACACTAGATCTCCATCCAAAATGATTTGACAAGGAATCCCATGAAAAAAAAAATATCCTCATGCGCTATAGAAGAAGCTATGTAGGATACTCTCATGGGTGAAATATGCACTACCTTGGACAACTTGTCTACTATCACCATGATACAATCATGTCACTGTAATGGCATATGTAACCCAGTGATGAAATAAATATATATCGTATCCTACTTCCACTTTGGAATGGTATGTAGTTACAAAAGACCCACCTAATGTTGATGCTCTACCTTCACTCTTTGGCACTCAAGACATCAAGCAACAAAATAAACAACATTGTGTCTCATCCCTACCCAAAATTATTTCTACTTAGGATCAACATACATCTTCGTGACACTAGGATGTGTAGAATACGATGCATGATGTGCCTTCAACAAAATCAAAGTATGAATATCACCAAACACTAGTATATAGATAGGCCCCAAGTGTCATTGTAGTCCCGTGGAATCAAGTAAATAACCTAAAAACCTCCCCTTAAAGGTGCTTCCATACTTGATCTCTTCCCTCACCTCTTAATAACAAATGTCAGTAGGCAAAGCCTTAAAGATATGGCCTCACAAGTCTACCCCCAATGACAACATTGATATCTCATGTCGCTTCCTATTCAAGACATCCACAATGATATGATCCTTCCCTTTAATGTAGTGAACATCAAAGCCATATTCACACAAGAACTCCATCCAATGATGCTATCATGCATTTTGGATTGGCTACGTAAAGATATACTAAAAACTCCTATTATTGCTATGCAACTCAAACTTGTGTACCAAAAGAAAATGCCTCCAATGGATAAGGGCATGTACCATAGTCACAAGTTCCAAATCATGAGTGGGGTAGTTAAGCTCATGGTACTTTAGTTCCCTAGACCCATATGCAATCAATTGACCATCCTGCATTAACATGATACCCACACCTTCTAACAAAGCATTTGTAATCACCTACATGATTAGGCATTGCAAGGACTAGTACATTTTTCAAACACTCCCTAAGAGCATTAAATGCTACCTCACATTGATCTAAACAAAAAAACTTCTTCCCTTTCAGTAAAAATATTAACCTATCAATCTCATGAAACTATGAACCTCTAAGACATTAGTGGATATTGGCCAATCCATGATAGCATGAATTTTCTCTAGGTCGACAAAAATACCATGACCATTGATGATATGTCCCAGATACTTTACCTTGGACTGAAAAAATCCACATTTACCCAAGTTCCTATACAGCTAATGGTCTCTTAGGTAGTGCAATACTTAGCATAAATGGATTTCATATTCCTCAATAATCTTCAAATAGATCAATATTTCATCCAAGAACACAATAAAACAATGATTGAGGTGCATGCAAAATACTCCGTTCATCAAACTCATAAAAAATGATCGCACATTGGTTAACCCAAAGGGTATAACCATGAACTCATAATGTTCATACCATGTACAAAAAGCTATTTAAAGAATGTTACCTGCTAGATACAAAGCTAATGGTATTGAGACTTAAGATCAATCTTTGAGAACACTCAAGCTCCCTTCATCTAATCAAACAAATCATTAATCCTTGGCAAAGGATATTGGTTCTTCATTAGGGTATAATTTAGTGGCTAATATTCATAAATTGGCTAATTTTAGAATTTTTTGACTAGTAATTTGGCTAATAATTTAAGATTTGATACAACCTAAATCACCATAGTTTTATAAAATTCAGTTATAGAATATTTAAAATTGGTCAATAATTTATTTTATTAAAAAATTTAAACTCAAATATTCGCCACAATATTCATTACATGAATACATTTGATTTACCTAAATATAATATATTATTGGAGAAATTAAATTGAACTAACCAATAATTATCATAATTATTAGTTACTTTAGTTATATATCACCAATATTTATTTTTCACTATTGATTTAAAGTATATGTAATGATTCTCATAATATTCCATGAGGTAAAAAAAGTTCAATTTTTATTTGTAATATTACATGTGGATTAATGAAATTCCTATAATTATTGAGATTCAATGATTCAAAAATAATTGCCAATATTAATCATATTTAGAATAAAAAATTGAGAGATTCGTCAATAGAAATAATTTTGTTTTTTCAAAAGAATGAAAGATTCACCAATTTTTTATTTCTTTATTTGGAGGTGGCTTTCTTAAAGTTTACCCTGTTCTTCATCATTACCTTATTTAACTCTCAGTTGTCAATGCATAAACACAATCATCCATCTTTCTTATTTACAAAGATAATTGGTGTACCCCATGGGGATACACTAGGATGAATATGACCCTTGACCAACAATTCCTCCAACTATAATTTGAGCTCACTCAACTCCTAGTAGTCATCTAGTAATTAGCTCATGTAATCAACTCTACTCCTGGTACAAGATCAATCTAAAAATCAATGTCATGTTAGATGGTATATTGGGTATCTCCTTAGGAAATACATCTGCATACTCACAAAGGAGTGGGTGATCATCAAATGTCACCATATGAATCTCAGCTTCCTCAAGATCACTGACATAAATAACAAACAATTAAGAACCCTTTTGCACACTTCACTTTAGCTAATTATCTGAGATCATCCAAAGTGAGATTGGTCTCTAAACACCTACAAGTTCCACCTACCCACCTATGTCATCAATACACTATAACATCTAATGAAGACAATCAATATTCACCTAATGGGAGGCTATCCAATCCATGTCCAACATAATGTCATAAGATCCTAGAGGTAGGATATGATGATCCATTGTAGTGGTCAAGGTACCCAAAATCAAAACACTACCTCTAACTAAGGAGTCTACAACCACTTTGGATCCTATAGCTAACTCAACCTGCCACCTATCAACTTGATGTGTTGCCACTAGCCTACATTGTTGAACAAGAGATGATGAAATAAAAGAGTCTAAAACACTAGAGTCAAACCAAAATGAAATTAAAATACCATGCAACATATTTGTATCCTTGAATACTATACCTTGATGCTTAGGTTGACTATTATAAACTAGCATAATGACTCGATGATTCCTTTCAACATCTCCCATTATAGGCTTTGATCTAGCCACACTCTTATCAAGTCTTATGGATGGTTTAATAGAACACTTAAAATATTTATGGTTAGGATGACCACAAGAATAATAGTTTCCCTCGAAGCTATAACCTATTCTCTGACCACCAGGAGTAAGACTAGAATAAGGTGCATTACCTCTACTAAAGTTTTGCTAACTACCTTAAGGAGGCTAGTCCTTCTAAGATTTCTACCCATGTCTATAGTCTCATCCCTTCCCTCTTGTGGTAACTAAACTCTTCTCCTCCTTTTGAAGGAAATGCTAGTGGCATCACCCACTATGTTTATTGCCACCACGAGAAGGTGTTGATTGGGCTTGGCCTTTTCAAGAAGATTAAATGAACTGGTCATCCTGCCCTAAATTTCATGCACCTTAGTTCTGAGAACTTGATCTACCACTAAACCCCCTAGCCACATTTCTCTATATGATCCTTTCCTTCTTAATGACAAGTGCAAGTGTCTTTGGTTGGTGAGCTCAGGCATCCCAATGATAGAATCCCTAAGGCCCCTAACAAAATAATGAGTAGTGACTCATCATGGTGATAGCTCAAGTATTATCTTAGCCCAAGGAAATTCATCTCATACTAATCTACTATCATGAAGCCTTGCTTAAGCTCATGGGATTCATCAATTGAAATCTCATAATATTAGGGCAATAGGAATTTCTCCCTGAACCTCTCCTCAATGATCTCCCAAGTGAGATCCACTACATTGATATGGAGCTTATTGTTAGAGTGGTGTTGCCATTACACCAAAAAACTAATCTGTCAATACTTAATAAAGCCACTCAACTTATAGTACATAGGAGGTGGTTAAGCCCTTGTCATGAATCTTGATGGGAGCACTAAACAAATTTCCAACAATCACCCCCTTAGCATTTCCCAAGGGTCTGAGGATTTGAACCTGTGACTAAGCTCTAATACTACTTGTTAGAGTGGGGTTTCCATTGCACCAAAATACCAATTTGTCAATGTTCAATACAACCAATCAACTTATAGTACATAGAAGGTGGTTAAGCCCTTGTCATGAATCCCAAGGGGAGCACTGAACAAATTTTCAATAATTATCACTCTCTACATCCCACCAAATGGAACCATGTTCCCTCAACTCTATGATCATGTAATGGTCCATCACATTGCTCCCATAATGTAGTAAGTAGAAAAAATGCCCCATATCTAGCAACTAGGTCTCAGCCTTGAGTCCTATGCCCTGGCCATCAAACAATGGTTGTTTGGACCTCTAAATTTCCCACATCATTTCAACTTGAGTGAAATCATCATTATCATTAAGAGCACGATCTCTCCATTAGTGCTTCCTACCATTAGGTGGTGTATGAGAACATTCTCATTCATGCTCCTCTCTATGCTCTTACTGATGGGAATCTCCATGATGAGATCCCTCTTCCTAATTATGATCCTATTAGTGTTCCTCTACACAAAGGGCCGAACCAAGAAAGAATCTCTTGTAGCACTGATATCAATGCCCTAATGTCATTTTGATTATTTTTATCCTACTCTCCCTCACCATCCTACCATTCCTACTCATGGTGTTCTTCCTCTTGAACCACTTGTTGATTACCACCCTAACCACTAAATCTATGTGTAGGAAGCATCACTATGGAAGAAACAAGATAAAGTCAGAAACATCCATCATAAAAATAAGAGACACAAGCATGAACCAACAAGATATCACAATATCAACATAGAATAGAAATACAGAATAGAAATACAAACATAGTGGAAGCATAACTTAGAGATCCCAATATTGCAACATGGGCTCTGATACTAGATGCAATGCCTCACCCAAAGATCCTTGGAACAAGGATAGATATAAGCCAAGATATATATGTTTTAAACAAGTATAGTTTCACATGACATACAACATATGAGGATCACAAAGATCACAATAGAAGACTAAAAAAACATCCAAACACAAATAGATCTCCAAATGCCACTACTAACCATAAAAGGACGCAATTGATTTTGAATCTAGAAACATACCAAATTTGAAATACAATTGCAAGGTATTCAAGAACACCATAAAGGGTATCCAAAAAAGATTAGAAAAACTTCCAGTCAAACTAAAAAGTGCTTTCTATTTGCCTGTATCAGTTTTTGCAAAGCCCAAGGGATACTTTAATTCAACACTGGTGATACTTTCTAATATCCTATGACCTTTCTAATGAAGGAGTGTAATACTTTTAGGGGTTGGGTGATACTTCTCAAGAAGGCATGCCATACTTCATAAGTATCATACGACCTTTCTCCAAAGGGGTGCAATACTTTCCAATATTGTATGACATTTCTCCTTAAGGTGTGTGATACAATCAAGGATCGCATTATAATTCTCCTTTGGTGGGTGTGTGATATTTTAAAGTATCATCCAATGCTGATGCATGGTCACCCAGGAATAAAAAGAAATACTCTAAGGAAAAATCATTGGATAAAATAGGAAATCAGACCCTTCACACTAGGGAGTATCGAATCCGCAGTCGAGGAAAAGTCACTCAAAACAAATAAGTGAAAGGCAGAAATTGAATCCAACCATCTAAGAAAGTAATGAAGAGAAATAACTAAAAGCAACATTATAGTGTATAGAGGCAACAAACTAATTACACAATTCCTTGGAACCATAATAACATCATGGGACCTTGAAGGTCCTATCCATCCCCCATGCATAACATTCCCAAACTACCAACCAGATCATCAGAGCTGTCTTATGAGGAGGCTGCTACTAAAATGTACTATAACATAAGAATAAGGAAATCTAATATGCTAAAAAGTATAGCATAAGATAATCCTACAAATCCAATTCATCATCTAACATATGCTAAATATCATAATACTAGAATGAGTCAATAAAACTAACATCATCTAACATGATATCCAAGCATTCCAATGAAAGCATAAAACACAATATAACATAAACAAAACTTGAAGTACCAAGTGTAACAACAATCAATGGTCATACTAGATTAAGGAACCATCTCTAAACTATTAGAGTAAATAATTATTATTTATGCTTTACTTAAGTTTACTTAGGTTAAATGCATTTAGTTATTAGTTGTCATCTAGGAGTTGTTGACAACATGGGAGTTTTTTCCTACCTAGTCATACTTATCTTCTCACCTATATGGAGGATAATCCACCTATTTTGGACATATGCTTAGTTGTCAACCTTATCTCCTAGTGCTTTCTAGCTTTTTCTAGAAGCTTCCTAAAGGCCTTTATAAATAGGCTCTCCTCATGTAATTTCATATCATATCGTATAACAATTTCATTTTTTATTATTGCAATATATTTTCACTTAGTCCATTAAGTTTCTCCAAGCCTTATCTTTCCTTCTTTGGTTTCTCTTCAGTAGGTAATTTGCATGTAGGTGATCTTGGTGATTTGTGAAGTTGGCTTTCATCAACTTCTAGATGGTATCAGAGCCTTCCTACTACTTCTCGATTTGAAGGATTTTTGAAGCCGTGATTTGGAGAGACAAACTTTAGTTTGTTTGTGATTTTTTCTTCAACTGAGAGGAAGAACATTTTTCAGTGCACTTTGGGCTCAAATAGACATTGCAATTGTGCTCATAGGGCCTGTTACAGTCACAATCCATATAAAATTTGTCCATTTCAAACAATGTTGCTCTGGAGGCAAATTTTTTTTATCTAGAGGGTCGTACAGACAAGTCTTTTGCACAAAAATAAAAAAAATTAAAATAGGTGTCATAGTGGCTATCATGCAGTGGCCACTACTCAGCCACTATGGCACTACCACTGCATGGCTAATACCCAACTTTGACACTGCTCAATAGGCAGCATAGCTACAATGCAGTTGTCGCTTTGCAGCTACCACCACCTGGCTGAACTGCCACCCTCTACCATAGTGCCACCCTTATTTGTAGCTCTATGGCCACCTCTACCAGTGGCAACCACCCCTGTCACCACCACCATCATCTACTGCCACTTGCACACGTGGACTAGTCTATATGTGCCACATGGCACGGGTGCCACATCGACACCTGCCACGTGGCCATGCCACTCTAGATTGTTTGTAGGCCATATTGTGACATGGATGAAACATGGCACTGCCACATGGTAGTCATTTTTTGCCTTGATGAACTTCAATCCATCTATTTTAGCATAGTGAAATGCTGACATTAGCATGACATTAGCTGTACATGAGCACTCTTGCATCCTCTTTAGGTCTCTTTTTGACCTAGTTGTGGTTTTTTGGCCATAACTTGAGCATATGGAGGTCTTTTTGCAATCCAAAAGAAGCACCAAAATGCTGGTTCTAAGATAGAGACATTGGTGTAGGTATTTTTGATTTTGATATAGTTTTATTGCCTATTTTTATAGTCAAAGTTGGATGTTTTATTTTTCACTCTAACGAGCATATCTTGTGTGTCCCATCTTCATTTTTTGTAAATAATATATTTTTGAAAAGTTAGTTCTATCAACTTTTAAAAAATGCTGTAATTTTCTTTAGATTCTACCCCATGCTCTTTCTATCATGTTTTTTTCTTTTCTACAATATGGTGGATATCATATGTGTTTCAGGTCTGAGGATCATTTTCATGGCATGGAATCTTTTTTTTTAAGCCATTCTATCTATTGTATCAAATTTTCTCCCTTTTTGATCATTTTTGATATCATTTGTAAGCATCTTTATGCAAATGCATTGAGATAAAGTGTCACTCTTGCATTTTGGGATCCTGAATGTTGTTTTGAGACAGTTGTACTTGGACTATATTATAAAGTGCCATAGGGGGGTTAGTTGTTTCCATTTTGTGGCCTATTCCTTTGTCAAGTGAGTGTCCCTTCCATGACATTAGCCCCATGATGTGTTAGTGACATGTGCCTTTATAATTGTTTGTACCTCTTCCTCTCTCTCACTATTCTTGGTTCTTTTTGTAGAGTTTTTTTGGCTCACTTTCTCAGTTGCCTATCACCTCACTCTATCTACATCAAGAGGGGGTTATTCTATAGTTTCTAATGCTTTCTTGGTTCGATGGCTCAATGGAGTGAGCTATGTATTCAATATTATATCATATATACTAGGAGATTGTAGTGGCTAGCTACCTATGCATTTCAGTGAGATGGATCATTTACCATATAAACATTCTCTTGTTCACAACCTTCTATTTCTATGGAGGTTCTTCAGATCATAAATTTCTTTGTGATAGAGTTTGTAGCTTCTTCATGCTTCAGTGATGTTCTTCATGATCTTCTCTTTGTTCCTATTTTCTAGGACATTCCTCTAGTTGGAGGCTTCTTCAATCCTTCACTAAGTTTTTAGCTATCTCTTTTTGGAGAGGGGTTTTTCCCACTAGGTTTTCTCTTTTGTCTCCAATTTACAAAGATTGCATTGCATTTCTTTGCATTTATACATGGGTACCTAACATGGCCTAGTTTTGAAGACCCATTATGTATTTCATCTTAGCTATTGTGAGCTTAAATGCATTCCCCTAAGTTGCACTTAAGGGGGGTGTTAGAGTAAATAATTATTATTTACACTTTACTTAACTTTACTTAGGTTAAATGAATTTAGTTATCTAGGAGTTGTTGACAACATAGGAGTTTTTTCCAACCTAGTCATACTTATCTTCTCACCTACATGGAGGATAATCCACCTTTTGTGGATATATGCTTAGTTGTCAACCTTATCTCCTAGGGTTTTCTAGATTTTTTTAGAAGCTTCCTAGAGGCCTTTATAAATAGGCTCTCCTAATGTAATTTCATATCATATCATACATCAATTTAATTTTTTATTGTTGCAATATATTTTTTCTTAGTCCATTGAGTTTCTCCAAGCCCTATCTTTCCTTCTTCGATTTCTCTATGGAAAGTTATTTGCATGTAGGTGATCTTGGTGAGTTGTGAAGTTGGCTTTCATCAACTTCTACATAAACACCAATCCCCAATGGTGGTGAAGGTAGCTACAACTCCCAACCACATGGAACCCATGGGTCCACTTCGGCCATGTTGATGGAGATAATGATCCAACCACACACTCATATAAAGAAAACATCCATGGCTATCTCTCATGCTAGACAAAAATGATGGCTAAAACCAAGACCATGTAACAATGCAAGTACAATAGGTCCTATTCAAACACTCTATGGGTAACTATGTAGGGACTCTTGGTGGGGAGTTGGTAGCATGGTAACAAACCATTCCCCTTGGTATTCCCTAAGGAGGCTGAGATTCTATGTCCATGACTTAACTACAAGGACTATGAATCACTAACCATTTCCTTCTATACCACCCTCAAGAGGCTGACTTTGATAGTCATATCTTTTTTAATTCTCTAATAATTTATTAGGTTATCACTTATTATAAACTCTCTAATGCCAACCTAGGCTAGTTCACCACGATTGTGTTAGAACCTCCACAAACCTTACCCTACATACCCATACTCATCACATGATGAGTGTGAGTAGGCATACATATTCCCATCCCAATAAAAAATTCACATAACTCCACTAAAATAAAAATGGGAGATTAGGCCTTGCAAGTCACCTGACAAAGGCATGCACACATGCTCATTTGTGGTGCACCACCATCATGAAGATCAAAACAAAAGGGCTCAATGAGAACATAAGCAGAAATAACACTCAACCAAATAATAGCTTGGGAGGACAGATACGACACATATCTCAATGCAACATAAAAAATCAACAAAAATCCTATAGATGATCCAAGTCTATAACCAATAACATCCTAAGAAAATCTGAGAAAACTAGGTGGCACACAAATCAAGGTAAAAACCCCAAAACTCAAAAACATAAAAAATAAAACCCATTTGGTCATTGGGCATGAAAGCCATGAAAATCCAATAAAATATAGGTTTGGACACCATATGCAAAATTGACCAACATAACAACATGAAATCTCAAACCCTATCTCAAAAATAGGGAAAACATTCATACCCAACAAACTAGGTAGAACTAGCCAATAGAAACAAAGGGGAACACTAGTTCTCAACCTCCAAACAAATAGCTACCATAAAAAAAACCTAAAAAATGAAAAAAAAGTAGCCCTACATGATAGAAAAAGGGGCTGAAATAGGAAAAAAAACAACAAAACAAAGAACTTACAGTAGCTATAGAAAATCATGTCACAACAAGGTCTCCCTAAGCCGGATCTAGTGAGACTAACCTTGCAAAAGATCCCATGCCTGTAGCTCTCACAATGAATGGAAAACCAATCCTTTAGAAAAGGATTTCAAAAAAATCTCTCAATTTTCTAAATTGAAAAAGTGAGAAGTGAGGAATTAATTTCCTCTTTCAATACTTGTTCATGTTTTGAGTGAATAATCGATTAGGGAAAATAACTAGCCAACCTAGTTAAACCTCAAATCATCCCAAATGAAAATAAGCTATTCCTAGTAATAAGAATTCATGTATGGAAAAGCTACTAGAAATTAAATTTAATAAAATTTAAATCCCAAAAACCCATAAATCAAAGAAATTCCTTAAGAACTTTTGCAACAATGTGAACTACTAAATGCACAAACACACTCATGGGTCTAGTCACATAATGTAAATGATTCTAGATTTAATCCAATCACTGGAGGGTTTTAATTTAACAATTGAAATAATGATATTCAAACCATACAAGGACAACATTGGTAAAATATGAACAACTAAATCACTATCTCTAGGTGCCATTGCTAGGGATATAAATCTTGCACTCTAAAACACACGATCAAGTGCAATTGCATATAGTATCATAGCCAAAGAAATAAATACATTAAATAAATAATTTAACCATTTACTCAGTTATACTAAAATAATCCATTTACATCATTCACATTCACATAAAGCATAATGAAACAAGAATGAAGTAAATCAGCATAGCATAAATCCACATATAATCAAAATACTAGATAATCAAATATTATCATAAACCTACTATCATGTAAAAATGACATCGACATGCAAAATATGATAAAATGAACAACATAGTAGTATAGCATCTATGATACTTAAAAAAAAGTATAACATTTGACCCTCAAGTCATCTCAATAGAAACATAACAAGAGTATCAATTATCTCTAAAATCAAAATATAACAAGGTACAGACTACAAACTTGAGAGGCACTACAAATTCTATGGTGTAAGGTACTTTATGATTTTTGTTGATGATTTAACTAGAATGATATGGGTAGTTTTCCTTAAAGAGAAATCTAAAGCTTTTGAGAAGTTTAAGATATTTAAGAATAGAGTTGAGAATGAATTTGGTGTTAAGATAAAGTGTTTGAGACTAGATAGAGGAGGAGAGTTCACCTCTAAAAAATTTAATATATTTTGTATAGAGAATGATTCAAAATAAATTTATCCTTACCTAGATCACTTGAGCAAAATTAGTTTGCTGAACAATGAAATAAATCAACAACAAAGGAAAAAAGAGCAATGTTGTTTGAGAATGATGTTTCTCAGACATTTTGGAGAGAAGTAGTCAATACAATAGTATACACTTTGGAAAAAGTACATATGAGAAAATGTATGAGCAAGACACCTTCTACATTATGGTTTGGTCATTCACCATCAGTTAAGTATTTCAAAATATTTGGGAGCAAATGTTACCTTAAGAGAGATAATGACATTGGTAAGTTTGATCCAATAAGTGATGAAGGTATAGTTTTGGTTATTCATTGAAAATAAAGGCATACATATGTTTTAACTATAGAAATAAGACAATAGTTGAATGCACAAATGTAAGGATTGATGAAAATTTTGGAACTAAGGAAAATATGGTAGATTATAATTCAGATGAGGAAGAAGATAATTCTAGAATTTTTTAGACAAAATGCATGTTTTCTTTGAGACTAACAATGATCTACAAAATGATGTGTTATATTGAGTAAATAGGAGATTAGAGATATGAACCTAGAGAGGAGATAAGAGTTGAGATTTTCACTCCTACCCTTAATATGAATCTAACAAAGAATCACCCTCTTCAATAGATAATTAGAACCAAAGACAAATGTGTGATGACAAGAAACATAGTTAATGAAGAGATATGTTTGATTTTTAATTTTAACCTAAGAGAAAAGATGAAGCATGTAAAGATGATTGATGGATCTTGGAAATGAAGGAATAATTATATCATATTGTGAAGAATGAAATATGGGAGTTCGTTTCTAGACCTAAAGATAAAAATGTGATAGGAACAAAATGGGTATTTAGGAAAAAGATTATTGAGAAAGGAAAAGTTGTGAGAAATAAGGCTATACTTGTATGCAAGGGATATTAATAGAAAGAAGGAATACAATATAAGGAAACATATGTACCTACAACTAGAATGGAAGCAGTGAGAATGTTCCTATCTTATGCAATGAATAAAATATTTAAGGTTTATTAGATGGATGTTAAATCAACTTTCCTGAATGGAGAACTTGAAGAAGAGGTATAAATTGAGAAACCTAAAGGTTTTCCTCTAACAAAAGACAAAAACCATGGTATGTAGACTAAATAAATCTCTATATGGTTTGAATAAGAACTAAGACCCTGGTATGCAAGGTTGGACATCTATTTGGCAAAGATTGGATTTTCTAAAGGTGTGACAGTAGTAACTTGTATTTGAAAGAAATTGAGAACGGTTTGCTAATAATAGTAATATTTGTTGATGATATCATATTTGGAGGTAATGATGAAACAAGTGACAAGTTTTCTGAAGAAATGAAGAATGAGTTTGAAATAAGCATGATAGGAGAAGTGGAGTTTTTTCTAGGATTACAGATTGTACAAAATAGCAATGATATTTTTATTTCACAAGCTAAGTACCTAAAAGACTTGTTGAAATTTTTTGGACTAGAAAGTTGTAAACTTATTGGTACACATATGATTATTGGTCATAATCTATCTAACAAAGATGAGACACCTGCAGTAGAGAAGAAGAAGTATAAATCCATGATTGGAGGTTTACAATATCTGACTCACACTAGACTAGGTATAGAAAATGTAGTTGGGATTGTAGCTAAATTTTAACCTAATCCTAAGAAGTATCATCATGCAACAGTAAAGAGTATATTTAAATATTTGAAAGGAAGATTTGACTATGGAATTGGGTATGATAGAACAAGTGATTTCACTCTATGTGCATATCTTGATGCAGATTGGGCAAGTAGTATGGATGATAGAAAGAGCACCAATGGTGTAGCATTTTTTCTTGGAGGAAGATTGGTTTCTTGGCTAAGTAAAAAACAAGATTATATTTCTCAGTGTACACCCAAGATAGAGTATGTTGTAGTAGAAAATAATTGCAACCAAGTAATGTGGATGAAAAAATGTTCAAGGATATCAGAATTGAGTTTACAAAACCTATTATTATTTACTATGATAACAAAAGTATAGTGAGTATGTCTAAGAATCTTGTATTGCATTCTAAGGATAAGCATATATCTATTAAGTATTATGTGCTGAGAGGGAAATTAGAAGAAAAGGAGATAAGATTGGAGTATGTGAGTACTAAAGATCATATTGTAGATATCTTTACAAAGCCTTTTCCTAAAGATAAATTTGAGTACTTGAGAGGTATGCTTGGGGTTATGCCACTTCCTACTCCTAAGTAGATGATGTAGTAAGTGCATCCATCATGTGGTACATAGCACTATTATTAGGCTAGACCAAATGCTAATGCTTCCCATATGGGGGAATATCTATAATGAGCTAAGTCATTGAGGACTCTTGGTATTTGATTTTGAATAGTGTCTTTGGACACTCAAGCTAGTTGAAGACTTGAAGCAGTGTATTAATAATTGGTATACTATCATATTGAGGCCTTTGATGTTGATGTAAATGGGGGATAATATGCATGAAAACTATCTCCTAAATAATTTTGCAGAAGAGCTCCTAAGTATGAATGAGAAAGTTGTACCTGAATGGGAGAGAGATATCTCTTTAGAGAGATTTAGAAAGCTTCATGTAAGGAAGAAGGAATATCTCCAAGAGATATACACCTGATGTGTTGAGATTTTTTTAGTGTATGAAAAATTGATGCTAATCTTAGAATCTAGAGGATTTTAGAGTTGGTTAATGAAGAGGATTTGAAAAGATGCGACAACAATAGAGTATTATTTTAGTATTCTTAGAACTTAGATGTTTTTCATCTATGTTGCCATCGATACCAAAGGGGGAGATTTTTAGCATGAATATTGGTGATACTACTTGTTGGGGGGTCATTTTACATGAGGTCAACGGTAAGAATCCATTGTGCAATTCCTCTCTTGAAAAGCTAGTCCTTTTGGGATCAACTCCAAGGTTTAGTATTTATCTTGTTACGTACCAAAATCCGCTCAGTTGAAGATAAATGTGATTGTTCATGAGAAGGCATTTTCTAGTTCTACTATGATCTCAGAATGAAGTAAATCTATTTTCTATCTCAAAATAACACACAAAATAACAATACTTTTGTATTTTTTGGTTTTTCAATGAATGCAATCTAACAATGCAACTAAAATGAATTCCTATTCTAACAAGGGGTTAGAAAAGAAAATAATGAAACTGAAAGAAAATAACATGAAATTGAAATAACTTGAAATTGAAATCCTAAAAAGACATAAGCTATAGAAATAAAAATGCTGCGAGTTAAGCTTTCAAATAAATCGGTAGGAAACTAATGAAAATAGAAGTTGCACTTCCTAGAATCCACTGATGCAATTATCGGTGAGAAACTTTAGCAATCATATGATACTTCACCTTTCATCAAATTTCAAGGCCAAAAAAAGTGCACTCATGCGAGACAAAAAGCTATACAAACACATTTTGATGATCTCTTCTCAAGCTCGTTACGTTAGCAAAATTTGTAAATCAGTAGCAAATACTAGAACTAAAAGATCACACAACTAGAAACAATGCAATAAACCTTTGGCTCAATCACAATCTCATGAAAAAAATCCACAAAAATATGACACATTAAGGAAAGCATGACTACACTCCAAATGTGAGCACCAAAAGCATAATTTTATTGCATAATAATGGTGGCCCTTGTTATATTTTATAATGGGGTATTTATAAGAAATCATCTCCTCAATTTTCATTGAGAGTGAGAGATATCTTCATGCAATAAAATGCTTTTAAAACATTAAAAAAAACTAAATATATACAGACTAACAATTAATCTAGTGCTTAGAGGGACTCCATCCATATTTTATTCATTAATTGGATGCATGAGCCCTTTACATTTCAAAAACAAAGAAAGCATGAGAGATAAAGTAGGAGGAAGTCACTAGTCAAATTGGAAGTGCATGGAGGCACCAAAAATAGAAGCTGGTCCTTCACTAGGCTTGTGTCAGAGTTAAATTTCCATCAAAATGTGCTCCTGATGAATGAAAGGTGCTTTTTTTGGAACTAGCAGTTAATTGTCAGTGCACTTCTAAATTGTGAAGCTCTGGACCTGCATACTTGCACACCTATAGACCTGTATGAAAATGTGGAGCTGTAAAACTACATGAAAATGTAGAGCTATAGACCTATAGAGCTACATGAAAATGCAGAGCTGCAGGCTTGCGCACCTCAATAGCTCAAATCACCAAAAAATTAAAGTTGTCAATTTTGGAAATAGTTTCTAGGTTTTACTCAAATGGGGTTTTAGATCACTTTTTATGTACATTCTTTGCCCCTTTTTGATGATTAATACTCTCTTTATAGCCAATCACTTTCATAAACTTGAACTCCTACTTCTTCAATCTAAAATCCCAAGGCACTTGTGTTGAATCTTGTCATTAATAGTTTCATAAGATGAGGAACCTATTCTGCTTCATGTGTCCAACCTCTATATCTTCAACGTTTGTCTTCTCTCCACCTACCCTATCCTTCTCGGTGAGAAACCAAGTGATCTAGATTATCCAAAGTGATCAAATGTTTGAAACTTTTTCATATTTCTTTTTACAAGTTTTTCTAGGCATTTTTAAATGGCTTTTTCAGAGGTCTTCTGCTCAAAATTTCAAATTGAAACCTTCATTGGTTGCTAAAACTAGGTAGCTAAAGGCTCACTATTTTAGAGACTAAAATAAGATCTTCAATTCTTCTTTCCAATGGTGTAAGTGGTTCTGAGTTTTGAGCTCCGAGTCAAAAGTTATGACCCTGACAAGTTGAGAACACCTTTTTTACCTACACAAAGAAGCAAATATTAGTCAATAGAGTTGAAAAATACTTAATTAAGACACACCCTAATGATACTAGAACAAAAACCCTAAAAAATAGTTGTGTGGTGTGTGAGAGGTGAATGGGAGGCACGGTGCATGCACAAAGTGATGGCGTGCAGTGTGGAGTAGGCATATGCAAAATAGAGGCGCGCACGCAACGTAGAGTGGATGAGCGTGTAGACGAGCGGGGTTTTTGGAAGTATGCATGGCACAAAAGTGTGTGTGGGATGTGAAATGTACACAAGTGGGTGTCTAGTGTAGTGCATAGCATGGAACTTTAAGGCATGTACATGACGCGTTGTGGTGCATTGGCATGCCCAGGGGTTTTTTTGATCCTTTTGTGTTTTTTCAAATTTTTTTTTTTTTTTTTGGGTTTTTTTTAATTTGATGACTCTAGAACTCTAACTCTAATAAAATTTTCTTCTCTCGACTCTTGATTGGGAGTTTGGGAGTCAAAAATAATAGGGCTTCCCCATTCCTAGTGAGGAATGGGGCATGTGTTATGGACACCACAACACTACTTTTGGGGAGTATCCTAAGAATTGGAAAGTATTGACATGTTGCATTCATGATTTTTTTGTCATTGATGTCAAGATAGTATAGTTTTTTTAAAGACATGCTGAGTAGTAGAAAGTGATCTTAGTCATATAGATAATAGTTATATTTTTTGATAATGCAAAGACATGGATGTGTTCTATAATATGTCTCATTAATGTGGTTCAATGCACAAAGTCTAAGTCAAAGAATTATGGAAGTTGTACTTGATGTACAAAAAGAAGTACATAAATACATCATTAGAAAAGAAGTTCCTAATGGATGTTCAATATCTTTCATCTAAGATGTAATAAGAAGATGCATAGTTAGGTAGTGATAGAGGATAGTCTATTGGTAATGTTAGAAAGTGTACAAGCCCTAGTATCACACATGTGAAGTTTTGTATAGACTATGAGCTAACATTTCTATTGTAATTATACTCGATTAATTATCTTATTATAATTAACTAGGAAAGCCTCAAGGTGAACTCAAGGAATTATTTTGAAGATATGGTATAGAGGAAAGATGTTTTCCTTGCTTGTAATGTGTTGTGATTATTGTATGAAGTGTGAAGTGTAAAAGGGAGAAGAGTGTATGGTAAATGCATGTAAGTGATCCAAGTGATTATTGGATGCAATATTTGTGATCTTGTTATAAGATTAGAAGAAGCAAAGGTGTGGTTGACATGACAAAGGAAGAGGAAAGAAGTACATTTCATTTCTATTATTTTACAAGGAATAATATATAGATCATTTGGAAAAGGGGTTAATTGGTCTTATCCTTGAAGCTATTTGGATAGTGGGTCCAACTATCTTCCACAACTCCTAATAGGGTTAGAATCTCCTAACATGGACTGAAAGTCCCCTAATAGGGACTGATATGTACTAAATTTTGTTATAGGCTCCTAACAGGGTCCATCCTCTAACAAGGAATATTTATATTAGTGCATCATCTTGTGGGTACCATCTCCACCATGGTTTTCCTTCTATTCAAGGGTTTCCCTAGTTAACATATCTAGTGTTATTGTGTACAAGTATCTTGTTATGGTTTCTGATTATTTTTCTCATATGGTTAAAGTTTAATAAGGTTGATAATTGTGATATTAGTTGGATAAAAAATTCACTTGACCCTCTTAGTTATATTGGTGGACTCTATATTCTAACAATTTTAATAGAGACCTTCTCATGTACCTTCATTCCAAACTTATTTTATGACTAGGCCATTAACTTTTCATTGGTCTATACATCCTATGTATTTACCTTGTCAACTATTTTCACTAGCTAAGAAATTATAGGGGCTTTTTGATCAATACAATGAATGTCAAATACATCAAAAAAAATATCCTTGACGTCACGCAACACTTGCTTCTATTGTGTCTCTCCTCAATTATTCTTGCTTTTTCCTTCTTGCCAAAATATCTTTTAAAATAATAGTTTTTTAAATTGAAAGAGTCTTCAAATATAGTCAAATAGTTCAATAACTTACTTCAAGGAAACATGCTTACCTAGGGAACTCACCTTTTTCCTTCCCTTTACTCTTCTTAGGTGTGGTGCTACTCAACACACCTAAGGCTTGAGTGTGTGAAGAGGTTTCACCACTTGGTCTATCTTGTACATTAGTACTAGAGGCAAAAATAATAGTGCTTGGAAATATTTGTGTTTAAGGAACTTGCAACTATTATGCATATGTAAAACCTATAGTTGCTTGCGGTTGAGTGTGAGCTCCCACACTCGGTACTTTCTATGGTGTATCAACTTTATTCTCTTCCTTCTCCTACTCTTTAGGCCTAGTCTCCTTATTTTCCTTTGATAGAGGTCCTAAGACTTGTGGTCCTTGCTAACTTGTAGTAGAGTATTCTACCTTATATTTCTTGTCTTATTCTTGCCCTTTCATGTCTTCCTCTTGTACCTCAGTGGATTCTTTTCCTTTCTGTGGCTCCTTGATAGGTATTACCAATGTGTACATCTGAGATGATTATAGGAGTTGTTGTTGAATTTGTGCAGTAAAATAAAAAAATTAAACTAGTGTTTCTCTTATCTTAGGATAGTTCTTAACTTGTTGTAAGACTAGAGCATTAAATGTGGTTAAATGAATAGGGGATACATTGCCCTACTCTTGAGATCTTGACACACCTATGTCTTCTTCATCAATATGAATGTCTTCTATTATCTAAATATGTTTTTAAATTTCCTTGACCTTCTATCTTATAGCTTCTTCAAGTGTGTCTAGGTCATTATACACAACATGTGTATTTTCTAGTTCAACTTACCCTTTCCTTTATAATCCTTGTTTATATCCTTTTCAATGGTCAATCCAAAAATACTCTTCCATATTAATCCACATAGTTTTACAACATCCTCAATCTTATATTGCAAAACAAAAAATTCTCTATACTTTGGAATAAATCTATTCCTATGTTTCTCCAAAATTTTTGTAATTTTCTTGTTGGTTAACTCAAACACAAGGTTTGCAAGTACACCTTCCCTAATCTACCTTATAGTCTTCATTACATGTTTCCATTTGGCATCAATCCTATTACACAATTCATTAGGAATGGTATTACCTATCTCTATAGGTGTAGTTTTAAACTTATCCATCATATCTAGCATGGCTTCCTCTACCTTGATGTCATTTGCTACACTTAATATTCTAAGTTTTATAAACTTATGTTGATATTAAGGTCAATTTTTCTATCAATGACTCAACACTTAGTCAATTGGTTACATTAATACCAAGCTCTACAATAGCTACCAAGCTTATCATTTAGTTTATAATGTTAATCAAGTGATTCAATTGTTCTTGAGCTAAGTAGTCAGTTTGTAGTGTCTACCAAGCTACACAATGTTTAACAACCTTTAGAGACAAATTTCAATGAAAACTAAGAATGGAAAGGCTAGTAAGATAGTAAGTGGAAGAGAAGAAGATCGTAGTGTTAACCGAGCTTTGCAGTATCTACCCAACTCTCAAATTTAACATAGTGGATCTAGTGTTGACTGAGTCATGTAGTGTCAACCTAGTAATCCATTTGCTATTGAGTTTCTCAGAGTTCACTAAGTCACACAATGCTGACTAAGTTCAAGCTAGTTGTAAGTGATTAGTATGGACTGAGCTTCAAGTTCAACCAAGTGACAAAGATTTTAGAGCATTAACAATGTTTCCTTTGTATCATAACATCATCAAGTTTGTCTTCAAAACCCAAGTTACAATAGTTGGGCTGACTTTTTGGATTATGATGAAGTTTTTATTTTAGCCAACTTTAGTAAGTTGTAATTTGGAAATGTATATATGTAATGTATTATATCATATCCAAATATAGTTTTGAAGAGGACATGAACGGCAAAAGTGTGAATTGAAGAAGGCTACAAGTAGTGTAAGGGACAACAAAGTATTATCTATCATAGTTAGGTGATTATTTAAGGAATCTCAACTAGAAAATTAAATTTATAGAATAGAGATCAATCACTGGTTCATCCTAACAGGTGCATCTGTCAAATATTTTAATAGGGTAGACTTAACAGTATTTGCTAAATCTCTTAACCAAGTGCATAATTCATTGCATGTTTGTAAATCCTTTTACAAGGTGGACCTCATAGTTCTTATTGCTCCTAATAGGATAGATCACCAAAAGTGGTCAATTGTAAGCCTTAATAGGTTAACTTTATATTGTAGTACTAAAGACTATGGGTATCATCCCCACCCCAATTTTACTTTCTAATTGGACGGTTTCTAGGTCACCATATCTTGTGTCAAATTTTTATGAATGTTTATTTGCTTTCATTATTTCATGCATGTAATTTGATTAGAATATTATATGAAGGATTAATTGGTGAAGTGAGATAAAATTTAACCTTTCCTACCTTATATTTCCAACAATTGGTATTAGACCTTTTCAAGTTCTCACATCAAAAGTCTAAAAACTTGAGAAAAGATTGGAAGAAATAGAGGTATACAAGCTAGATAAGGCTATTGATAATGAAAAGTTGGATCTTGAAGTGGCCATTGTCAACTAAATAAATAAAGTGAACAACTCTCTCAATCATTGAAAAGAAAGAAAGATCTTACAATAAAAATGAATGGCAATCGCTACACTAAAGAAAGAATTGCAGATATATCCTGAAAGAAATTCAAATGAAGCTGATGAAAAAATAAGGATCTATTAGAAAAGAATTCCAATCTTCAACAAGAAGTTAGAAATATGAAAACAAAAAAAGGAATTTAATCAATCAGATTATCTGAAGTCATGTAAGAAAAAGCCAAAGCCAAAGTAGAGATAGAAGAAAAGAACAATGAAATCCAACAGCTATCCCTTCAACAAGTAGAATTCATTGATCATCTCACCAATGAAAATGAAGAACTTATGAATCTAAGATCAAAGAATAAAAGACTATAGAATAATCTCAACACTAAAAAGCAGACCTATGAAAGAATATTAGTAAAGAATGAATCAATTGAATGAAAAAAGTTAGTATAGACACATAGGAAAAGCTAGAATAGGATACACAAAAGAAGGTGAGTCATCTTAGCAAGGAGCTCAAAAGAATCAAATACCTACTTGAAATCACTATGGTAAGTGTTAGAAATAATAGTCCACTAAGATAATTGAGGGGGGGGGGGGGGGGGGGGGGGGGGGGGGGGGGCGCGGGTGGGGGAATCAGTTATCCGATTAAAACAACCTTAATTAATCTTAACCATTCAATCAAAGTAAAAAGAAACCATAACAAGATGCACATACATAATTACACTAGATTTTTTAACAAGGAAAATATTTGATTAGAGGGAAAACCCTAGTCGGGATGGTACCCACAAGATGATTTACTAATATAAATATTCCTTGTTAGAGGATAGACCCTATTAGGAGTTTGTTATAACATTTAGTACATATGACTCCCTGTTAGGATATTGTAACCCTATTAGGATTTGTGCCAACCCTATTGGGAGTTGAAGAAGATAGAAGGACCCACTGTCCAAATGGGTTCTAGGGAAAGACCACTTAATTTCACTGTATAGCTGATCTCTCAAGTTTTTTTTTAGAATAATTGTTCGTACTGTGCTTTATCCTCTTTCATCTATCTTGTCAACTAAACCAATCATCATCATACCTTGTAGAATAGGTCACAAACCTTAGATCCAAATGCAAAACCTCAGATCTTGAAATAAAACCTTGGCAATGAATTTTTCTCCAACTTCGCTTTGTTCTGCTTATCTTCACATATCAACCTAATTACTCAACATTCATATCTTTTCTCATCTTTTTTGCTCTTCGTAATTTTTTTTTTAACAAAGGAAAATGTCATTCCTTTATACTGAATTCATAAAACAATTCCCTTGAGTTGGCTATTACACCTTCTCAATTTATTATTATAGGACCTCATTAAGAACATGTTTTACTTAGCGATAACATTAATCTGTCACCTTGTAACTTGAATAAATTTCTATATGTGTAATATTATGATGAGTGAGCTTAGCCATGTAATCTCCAACATGTCTTCTACCCACCTTTAACCTTAATTCTCATAATAACAACTCTGCTATGAGATATAACAATTTTACAAAAACTTCTTTCTATGAACTCTATCTTAGAACAATCTTCACCAAAACTTGCATAACTTCTTCTAGACTTAATATCTTTTGTGCCCAAGGTTAGCTTCATATACTAGACACTTATTAGTATCTCCCATTAACTTTGCTAGTGAAAATACTCAATGATCTATCCATACCAACTTGATCTTTGCCACTATTCTTTTATCAAATACCATAGAAAATTGTTGTGTTGACACCAATGACAAACATAGTCATGAATGTAAAATATCATCATAATAATGATTTAATCATGTTTATACAATACTTCTCTATAGGAATATCATCAAAATTCATGCTTCTAATTGTAAGATAGGTCATACATAAAATTGGAGTAATGGAAAAACAAAATTCAATGGAAAGTGTTACAATTGCAATAAGCATGGTCATGGAGCAAGTGAATGCACAAAGAAACCTAAGTTTGAAGGTAAATGTCACAATTTCAAGAAAAAAGGACACAAATCATTAAAGTGAAAAACCAAGCAGTGGAACCTAGTAGAAAAAATTATGAAATCAATATTTGGATGGGATTACAATACATGGTGCAGATGTCACTATTATGGTGAATTTGGGCACATTGGAGAAAACTGTGTAAAACATAATATGAGGAAAAGAGACACTACAAAAATTTGTTTTATTTGTATAGAACTTGGACATCTTGAAAAGAAATGTATGAATATAGGTAGAATTAAAGATGAAAAGAAAGCCAAAGCTGACACTATCAAAAAGAAAATGAGGCAACAATGGGTACCAAAATCTCTAGAGAATGCATACCAAGATCATGAGGTGAATGACACCCAAGTCAATGAGTTGGGTGGTCTAAACATTTCAACTTAGTTCCTTATGGAGATCACTGGAGTTGTGATTTGGAAGAAGAAATCTAACACTAGTTCCAACTAGCAAGTAGAATAATCCAATCAACATTCAAAATGCACAAGGATCACCGAGCATAATGGAGTGTAGGAGACCTTATGGATCAATGTAAGGTCACAAGACCTTGCCAAGAAAGGCCAGGTCACAAGACCTTGTCAAGAATGGTCAGGTTACATATTGTTTTAGACTCAAGTTGGTAGTTGCTACTAAGTTGTTGGTGACTCTACCAAGATGTGAAAATATCCTGAGCATTAAAATCCAAACTAAGTGGAGGACAATATATCATTGAGTGAGTATATGTGCTAAGTATTAATGATGATTGAAAAGGGGAAATTTGTTAAAAAGAAGAAACCAAAGGCATTGTTTCACTACAAATTTCTAGAGCTAGTTAAGAAGAGTGAATTTAGAGCCCCCAAGTAATTTGAGTACTTGTTGAATTTTTTTGAAGTTTTAAGTAAACCCATCTAAGAAATGACATCTTCTAGCAATAAAAACAAGAAAGGGTCTAAAATGATGGTTAGATGAGTCAATTTCAAGGCACCAAACTTCAAATTGAGTCTAAAAATTGTAGAAGCACTTGACCCAACTAGTGCACAATCAAAAATTTTGCCTACGATATTACTCATGCATGACACTTATTATTTTTATCACTATTGAATCCAATAACTCAGAACCTTATAAATGAATGAAGTATTCAAGGAAGTATGTGTGGATAGTGTGTGAAAACCCAAACATTAGCATTTTGAAACCAAGAGCTTAACACACACATCACATATGCCAGGAGACTTCTAGGTCAAATGGATGAGACATATTTTGAGCTATGTGTATAATGGATAGTTATGGTTGGAGAAACCTATTTAGATAATGAAGAAAATAATCCATAGAATCACTGGACTCCCAATGCTTAATAAAGTGAAGATAACCAAAACCTTAGGTCGGGTCAAACTAGAAAAATAAACTCTTGGAAAGTGAGATAGAAGAGGAATGAAGATTATTAGTATAACTAACATGGAATTGAAGTTTGGCATTCATATCATTGCACATAATATCTACAGTTCAAGTAGATTAAACAACATATCATATGAAGCTGTCAATCATGCTTACAAGGTTGTGAAGAACAATCTACCCTTTGACCTTGCCAATTTACTATTGAACCAATTCAACAAGAATATGGAGAGCATTAGAGGATCAAATAATAATCCATGTAAGTTTGGATCAATTTTAACATGTTTATTTTTCTTTGTACAAAAATTCTTCCCTTCCAAAGGTATAGTAGTATGGAGGAAGATGTTCCTATTTTGTATCAAATTAATGAGTATATAGTAGAGATGGGTGAAAATTTTAAAAGTATAATTTATAATTAATTTGAAACATTTAAAGAGAAAATGAATAATAGATTTAGGATTCCTAAAAAGCTTGTAGAAGATTACATGGATGATATCTATTTCATGGTGGACTATGTGAAAGTGTAGATTCAAGGAATCAAACCTAGAGTGACATGGGTTAAGCCTCTAGAGTATGAGGTTAACATTGATTACACCAAGGATATCATAGAGGCTCTGATGAATAAGCATGTGGATCTTAAAGCTACACACTTTGGTAGCCATGTGAAGCTAAGGGAAGAATAGATCTTGAGATTAAGTTACCTCAAGAAGTTAATAAAGGAAGGAAAAGAGTAGAGAAGATATCAAAAGGCTCAAAAAAAGAAAGTTTGAATCTAATTCTTATCAAGGTAAAAGAGGATGACAATGAATAATATGATGCAGAGGATGAAGAAGAAGAAGAAAAATATGAGGAAGAAGAGCCTTTAAGGAAGAAATGAAAGGTTATCATAACCAAACTTGCCAAGTCATCCCCTACTATGCTCACTAGAAGGGTAGCCAAGTCAAGGAAGAAATTGAAGTTAGATGAAGATGAAGTTGAGCAAATAATCTTCAAGAGATCTCCATCTACACTCTAGGAAAGACTAAATAAAATGGAAGGAGCTAGCATGGAAAACTTTAAATTTTTCTAATATGAGACAAGGAATGAGGATGAGAAAAGAAATATTGAAGATGTTGTTATGACCAAGCTAGGCAAATGGAAGTACTCACTTGATGAGCTTACACATCAGATTCCTAATGAGCTTATATAGGCAATTAAGAATAGATGGGAGCATGAAAAGAAGATAGTCAAGGATATCTTTGAATAGGCCTTGATACAACTCATGCCCAATCTTAGTAAGAAGGAGGTCAAATATTCCTTGAATAAAAATGAGAATAAATTCACATTAAAAGAAAAAATGTATGTTATTGATACAAGACAATGAATATGTAGTGAAGGCAACAATAACTACATGGAAAAACATTTATAAACTACATCAACGTAGTGATTTTATTGTAAATGTTGATCACAAAGATGATGATGAAGATGCGGAAGAGGATATAGAAATAAAATATGATGAGATTGATCATGCCAATTTGGATGATGAGGAGGAAGAATAGGAAGCTACCAGAGGAAATCTTCCAAAAATACAAAGTATTGAGGAAACTAATGTAGAGAAAATTATAACAGCAATCATGGCCTCATTTCCTCACTCTGTAAGCACAACCATGGTGCAATTTGGCTCAAAGATAGCTTCTACCAAGTTGGTTGTGGTTACAACTTCTACACCAAGCATCCAACCAAGCTCTAAATCTATTCAACTAAATGTATCAATGATAGAAGTGCCTAGCACTTCATCTTCTGAGCAACAAGGTCCTTCATCATCAAGATTGACCAAGTAGCAACATGGTATTCATGTTATTAGTGCTATTTAAACTTTTGTTTCTAGTCTATCATTTTCCATAGTTACTTCTATTCCAAGTATATCTATAGGTAGTAAAATGACAATTGAGAACTAGTCTCAACCAAGTACTGAAGTCCTAGACAAGGGGAAATAAATTGTTTCCATCATTCTAAAGGAAAAGGGAAATTAAGAAGAGACAATTGATCTAGATGAGCATATAGTTATTCTAAATTGTGATATCTCTACCCTCACTCTTGATCAAATGGATATCATGGGATAATTACTAAAGAAGAGAGCTAAGATGCAAAATCTTAGAGAAGAAAAGAAGAAAGGGAATCAAATTTTTGAAGACATATAGAGCATATTTGTTGATGCTTGAAGTATTGAGGTTGATCTCACTCAACCTATTTTGGATCAATTAGAAGATATTGTCTAAAAATTTAATGAAGACTTAAATGGATAGGAGAAGCTACTTTAGAGAGAAAAAATGAAGTTTGAAAATAGAGTGTTAGAACAAGTTGCACAAAAAATTGCAATAGACCAAGTAGAGTTAGCTACTATTCTTGGTACACTAGAAACATCTGTTAACAATGTTATACTATTATTTGTCAAGTTAAATGAAACATCTACCTTTACCAAGGATATCAAGGAGAAATTGTCCAAGATAGATCAAGACATGAAGGCAAGTGCACACCAGCTATCACATGACCCAAGCCATAGTTCTACACATTATTGAAAGACCAGTTATTTGACAAACTTTTAGGTAGAATTATTAAAAGTAGAATCTAGGATTAGGGCCACACTTGTAGAAATCCAAGGCATGATTTTTTTGAACATGGATGTATTGTAGAAACATATTGTACATGCAAAGACACTCATCCATGATAACAACTTCTCAATAGTTGATCACATGATGAAATTATCATTAAAAGTTTAGATTGCATTACATGCAAGCAGGGTGCTACAAGAAAATTGAAACAAGACAATGGTACTTATTCTAAAGGTACATTAAGATTTTTTGTCACATTTACACCTTTGGATTTTATGTCTAAAAGGGGGAGAAGTAATATGTAAAGGAGGACAAGTATATTATACTCCATTTGTATATATATAAGGAAGATATATGTATGAGGGAAGCAGTATAGTGTAGTATTAATATGAGCAAAAAATACCTTCCAAAGCAATTTTAGAATATCAAAAAAACATAGTATGTTACCAAGCTATAGTAGGATGAAAGTAGAAACCAAGTTAAAGACATAGAATAATGACAAATGAAGTTTTGATCTATAGTTTTGATTGGTTAGATTTTTGTTTTGATAAGTGTTTTTGTCACTGATGCCAAAGGGAATTTTTTTGACATTAAGGTAAATTTGTCTATTAATGACTCAACACTTAGTCAATTGGTTACATTGCTACCAAGCTCTATAGTTGCTACTAAGCCTATCATTCAATTTACAATGTTAAACAAGTGATTTAGTTGTTCCTAAACTATGTAGTTAGTTTGTAGTGTCTACTGAGCTACACAATGTTTATTGAGCTTTAGAGACAAATTTCAATGCAAAATGAGCTAGTAAGTGGAAGAAAAGAAGATCATAGTGTTTACTAAGCTCTACAGTATTAAACAAGTCCAAAAATATTTACCAAGCTCCTAGAGTAAAAAAATTGGATCTAGTATTGACCAAGTCATGCAATTTCAACCTAGCGATCTAATTGCTACCAAGTTTCTTAGAGTTCACTGAGTCACATAGTGCTGACTGAGTTGAAGCTACTTGGAAGTGACTAGTATGGAGCAAGTTTCAAGTTCAATCAAGTGCCAAAGATTTCCTCGCATTGATGGTGTTTTATATATATTAGAACATCACCAAGTTTTTCTTCAGAAGTTGAGTTACGATAGTTTGGCCAACTTTGTGGATTATGATGAAGTTGGTATTGTAGCCAACTCTAGTAAGTTGTAATTTGGATTGGTATATATGTAATGTATTATATCATACCCAAATATAGATGTGAAGAAGATATGATAGGAAGAAGTGCTAATTGAAGAAGGCTACAAGTAGTATAAGGGATAATAAAGTATTATCTATCATAGTTAGGTGATCATTTTAATAGAAGGAATCTCAACTAGAAAATCAGAGTTGTAGATCATAGATCAGCCACTAGTTCATCCTAATAGGTGCATCAATCAAATCTTTTAATAGGGCAGACTTAACAACCTATGCTAAATCTCTTAACTAAATGCATACTTCACTGTATGTTCATAGGTCCTTTTACAAGGTGTACCTCACATTCCTTATTGCTCCTAATAGGGAAGATCATCAAAAGTGGTCAATTGTAAGCCTTAATAGGTTAACTTTATACTATAGTACTAAAGCTTGTGGGTATCATCCCCACCCTAGTTTTACTTTCTAATTGGAAGGTTTTTGGGTCACCATATCTTGTGTTAAATTGTTATGAATTTTTTTATTTTTTTTCATTCTTTTATACATGTAATTAGATTAGAATATTATATAAAGGATTAATAAGTAAAGTGAGATAAAGTTTTATTGGTTCCTAATTCACCCATCCCCTCTTAGTAATCTTTCATACCTTATATTTCCAACAACTTAAATCTAGATAGGCCTACACAATTTCTAATGTTGTCACATATCTCATCAATTGATTTAGGATTTTTGTGCATTGTTACTTGGTAGTGACTTGGTTCATCTAATTCTACCTTTATTGCATCTTCTTCATCATCATCCTTTGGTGCAATGAATTTTGTCCTCTTTTGTTAAGGCTAACCCTTTTTTGCTAATAATTTCCTCTTTGCACCACTTGTGCCACTTGAAACTTCACTTGGTTTTGTGATCTTTGCAACACCTTTTCTCAAAGGTAGCTTGGTACTTGCTGCTATAGAAGCTCTATTTCTTGGTCTAACTAGCGCATGAGGAGAGATGGGTTTGGATAGATTTCTTCATGTCGGGCTAAATAATTGTAACTTTCTTGGCCTTCTCATCCTATGGTGAAGCAAGTTCTAGGGCTTTATCCTTCTTCTCTACACTCTCTTCCTCTTCCTTTGCATCATCATCATCACTCTTTTTATCCTCACCAAGACCTTTTGTTATCATTAGAGGTCCTTCACCTTTAGCTTGTGTGCCTAGTTTCTCTTTGAAGTATTTTATCATCTTCTTCCTCTTTTTATCATATGAGGTAATCTTAACATCAATTGTTATTTTGATCTATGCCACCTCATATTTTACAAAAAGCTTAGCCTTTGTATCAATTTCCTTGGCAAGTAATGTAGTGATTACTACACTCACATCATCAATGTAAATTTCATAAGAAAATGGTTTAAGCTAGGCCACCCTTAGCTTAACTTCTTGAACATATGTGTTATCAATATCCACCAAAAAATACACATCATTGTAATACTTATCTACCAAGGATTCATGAATCCTTGTCCTTTTCCTCATCTTTTTCTTGAACTTTTCAAAATATCCATCCCAAATAATTTCAAAACTATCTCCCAAATTGTTATTATATTCACTTATTTGTCTAGTAATAGGTTTCCCTTGCTCCCAAACAACATACCAATAGTAAGAAAGGAATTTTGGACATAAAAGAAAATACACATTATCAAAGATCCAACTTAGACATAGTATTCTTTTCTGTCCTCACCAATAAAATATTTTCTACCAATTGTAACCATTACAGCTTAAAAATATCATACTCATGATCTTTATTTACAATCTTCTAGGATTGGTCTACACCCATACATGACACACTATTCAGTTATCCCAACTAGTAAAACTTGTGTGCTATCTCATGTACTACAAAATCTATTAATGGATTTTTAATGCTTGATATTGACATGCCATGATGATTTCACTCACTCTTAGTATTTTCCTCAATAGAATCTTTGATTTGGCACCTCATGATCTTTTTCTTCTCAAATGTTGGATACCTTGCAACTGCATGTATGGTTTCTTTGTAATTTTTGGTGGCCCATTCTTCACCCATAATTGCATAGCGTGAATTTGACTCAAAATTTCTTTTATCCATTCCACATTGAATTTTTTTAGGAAATCTAAGGTAAGTATTAACCCTTTCTTCTCCACAATCTTGAATTTCTTCCTTTAGAACTCCTTCATTGCATAATTTTTCATATGCCATTCGAATCTCATTATCTTTGACTTTACTAATTTTGTACATATAACAAATCCATACATCATGTATCATTATAACCCTAGGTGGTATCGATGATAACACACCCATAGAATCACTTTCATAGAACTATATGGATCAACTCAATATTTAGGTGGAGAAAAAATGTTACTCTTCATAAATTAAACATTACTATCCTTTTTCCCTTTATTATTCACTATGGATGTTAATCCAGATGCCATTTCTATGTTTAGGATTGAGTTTCTATTTTCTAAGTAGCTTGACACTTCTATCAATCAACACTTGATTACACTTCACCTGAAAATTTTTTTGCAATCACCTTTGGGATCACTTCAAAACTTGCTCAAATAACTTTAGTCCTCAAAATATGAATGCAAGGTGTACAAAATGTATTCACATTTCCACTATATACCTTCATTCATTTAAATTAGGGAACTCATAAATGTTGTGTACTTTTTTTGGTGGAATCCAATTGTCTCATCAAATCAATCATTACTTCACCTTTTGTCAACTCGATTGTTAATTCACAACTTGATCAGTACTATCTACCTTTAAATCAACCAACACATCAACTCAGTCTATGTAGGTACTTGGTCTATATTGCAATGCTTAGTTAATACAAACATTATTACTAATATTTTGCACCAATAGCGTATTTGATTTATTTGCTCAATTTTTTTTGCAAATCTATCCTATTAAATCTTATCTTATGAAAATATGAATTTTAACACATTTTTATGTTATGAAATGATCTATAATATGACATTCAAATATCCAGTTGCTTACATACTTTTCTTGATCAGTTTGAGATAGTATGATCACCTTCTCCATTAGATTGGTTAATATCAAATTCACTTGTTCCAACACTTCTAGCTTATACATTCCTCTTCTAGGTTTGATTTATCTCTTCAACTTTGCCTTATCCTTTGATGTGCTCATTTCTTGGTGCTAGTTCTCAAGTCCTATAGTTCTTGCTATTGGCATATCAGTCAAGTTTGTTATTAGTGACACACACTTATTTAGTTTGTATATAGCTATCGAGCTTAGTGTATAGTTCATAGTGTTTTCCATGTATTTTAGTTGTCACCAAGTTCTATAGTTGCTACTGAGTGCTTTGGAAAAATCCCAGTGGTTAATGAGAAGGTTTAGTTGATGTCAAGTTTATCAGTGGTTACTGAGTAGTGTAGTGTTCACTGAGTTTGCAGTGTATATGATGAGAGTCCAATGTTAACCAAGCATCCCAGTGTTAACCAAGAAACTTGATTTATACTAAGCTTGAGGTGAGAATGTTTACCAAGTCATACAATGTAAATCAAGAGACTTATCTTATATGATGAGTTTCAAAATGTCTACTGAGTCACCAGTGCAGAGCGAGTTCAAGACTACTTAGAAGTGATTAGTATGGACCGAGCTTTTATGTCTACTGAGTGCATGATGATGCTGAGTATTGATAGTGGATGCCAAGTATGTGAACCTCATCGAGTCAGTCTCCAAAAATTGAATGTCTTCATGTAGGAAAAAATTTTAATTTGTATAATTGGATTGATATATATATACGTAATGCATTGTTTCATATCCAAGCATGTAAGATATGAAAAATATGAAGATGTGAATGTGAATTACATCAAAGAAAAGTAGGAGCAAATTTTAAAGGCCATAATAGCATAAGGAGCAGTAGAGACATATCTATCATAGAAAGGTGATCAGTACACAAAGGAATCTCATTTAGCAAGCCAAGTTGCAAATAAGAGATCATCTATTGTTTCATCCTAATAGGTAGATTAGTCAATTCCTTTCACAAGGTAGACCTAACTTACATTTGTAAATCTCTTTACCAAGTGCATACTTAGTTGTATGTTTGTAAATCCTTTCATAAGGTGGACCTAGAAGTCCTTATTGCTCCTAATAGCGAAGATCATTAGAGGTGGTCAATGTAAGCTTTACCATGCTAACTTTATATTGTAGTACTAAAGATATGGGTATTATCCCCACCCTAGTTTTATTTTCTATTTGGAGGGTTTCTTGGTCACCAAATCTTTGTGTCTTAGTGTTATGAATGCTTTTAGTTTCTTATGCATGCAATTAGATCAAAATTTATATGATGGATTAAATGCTAATTGAATGGTTGGACTAAAGGTTGAAATTGCTAAAGTTGTAGTAGTTAGTGATTCATCCCTCCCCTCTTAGTAACTAAGCTTAGTCTAGAATATTTTCAACAATTGGTATTAGAGATTTTTAGTTTTTAGGAGAAAGCTTAATAGCTTGAGTAGAGATCAAGTCCATGGAGATATTTAGACTTGAAAAAGCCATTGACAATGAAAATTTTGACTTAGAAATGGCCATTTCCCAATTCAAGAAAGCAAAGGAGCAACTCTCTCAATTCTTAAAAAGAAGAAAAAAACTTGTAATTCAAATGAATGATCAATTCTACATTAAAGAAAGAATTGAAGACCTCAATTCAAGAAATTCAGATGAAGCCAATGAAGCAATCAAAGAACTCTTTGAAAAAAATGGTTCCGTACAAGAAGAAGTAAGAAAGCTAAGAAGAGAACAAGAAATTTAGTTAGTAAGGTTATGTGAAGTCTTAGAATAGAGAAACAAGATAAAAGAAGAGATAAATGGAAGGAACAATGAAATCCAAAACCAATCCCTTCAGCAAGTAGACCTTACTAATTAGCTCTCCAATGCAAATGAAGAAATCATGAGCCTAAGATTTGAAAATTAAAGAATAAGGAATGATCTAAACTCTAAGAAGCAAATCAATGAAAGAATGAGAAATGATCTGAACTCTAAAGATAAATCAATGAAAGATTGAGGAATGATCTAAACTTTGAGAAGAAAATCAATAATGAATGATGAAATCTCAAATAGACATGAATCAATTGAATGAGAAAAACCTCAATAAGAAAAAAGGAAAAGAGGGAATTGGATATACAGAAGAAGGAGAATCATCCAAGCAAGAATCTCAAAAGAACCAAAGACCTACTTGCAGTCACTATGGTAAGATAGGTCATACATCAAATAAGTGCTGGAGTAATGGAAAAACAAAGTTCAACGGAAAATGGTACAATTGCAATCAACATGGTCATAAGGCTAATGAATGCAAAGAGAAACCAAGATTTGAAGGAAAATGGCACAAATGCAAGAAACATGGACACAAGTCATTAGAATGCAAAACCAATGTATTGAATGTAGCAGAGCAAATTGTGAAAGCAATATTTGGATGAGACTACAAAACCTAGTGTAGATGTCACTACTATGGAGAATTTGGACACATTGGTATGAATGATGTTAAACATCATATGAGGAAAAGAGATACCAATAAAAGATGTTTCATTTGTATAGAACTTGGTCATCTTGCCAAGAACTACATGAATACTAGTAAAATTGAAGATGAGAAGAAGGAAAAATCTGATAACAACCAAAAATGGAAGAGACAACAATGTGTTCCTAAGTCTACTGAGGATGAAAGTCTAAGAAATGATGGTCAAGTCACTCAAGAATTGGGTGACTCCACCATCTCTAATTAAGTTCTCATAGGAGAACTAGAACTAGGCTATCAAGAATAACATCTAAATTAATTCCAATTGAAAGGTGGTAAAGATCCAAATATGTATTCAGGATATAAAGGGATCACCAAGTGAGATCAGTATCAGTTACTATTGAGTTACTTCTCTACCAAGTGAGGTCAAGTCATAGACTCTACCATGCAAGGTCAGGAGTAATAAAGATTCATATGGTTACCAAGTCATGAAGACTTCACCAAGTGTTCAATACCAAGTAGTGCATGATAGTCTATCAATGTGATGTTAGTTGATCTACCTTTGTACTAAATATTAATGCTGAAATTTTAACAAAAGGCACGGCATCTAAATCATTTCTTACCATGAAGTTTTTAGTGCCATTGTGAAGAGTGATTTTTAGTGCGACCAAAGTGATTTGAGTGAATTTCTAGTGAAAGGTTTTTGAATTCTGTCAATGTATTGAGTGAAAATGGCATCTAATAGTAGCAAGGTTAGGCGAGGATCTAACATGTTGGTTCATGGAGTTGAGTGGAAGGTGCCGAATTTCAAGCTCACTCTTGTGGTTCTTGAAACCCGAGATCCAAGTAGTGTGCAATCTCAAATTTGTCCAAAGGTACTTCTTATCAATAATATTCACACTCATTTCAAATATGTTATTCAAGATATTGGTACACTAGAAATGGATGATGACCTAGGTCAGTTATGTGTGAATGGAGTCCTAAAACCTGAGTATCAACATTTGGAAACCAAAGGGCCGACACACATGCCTCACATGCCCTAAGAATTTTAAATTAAATGGATTAGGTTTATCCTCAATCGGGTGCATAATGGACAACTATGGTTAGAACAACCAATTCTAATAACTAAGAAGATGATTCATTGAATCACTGGCCTCCCAATGCTAGCCAAAGCCAAAATGACAAAAACCATAGGCCAAGAAGAATGAGAAAGAAAACCCTAGCTGAATGGGATGGTAGAGGAATGCAAATCAATATTGTCACTAATGTAGAACTGAAGTTTGGTATTTACATCATTGCACACAAGATATATAGTTCAATTAGACTAAATAATGTGGCTATAGTTCAAGTTTGGTATTCTTTCCTTCTAAAGGCATTGTAGTATGGAGAAAAGATGTGCCTATACTCTATCAAATCAACGAGTACATTGATGAGATGGGCAAAAGTTACAATAGTATTATGGACAACTACTTTGATGTATTTAAGGAGAACATGAACAATAGGTTTAGAATCCCCAAGAAGATAGTTGAGGACTATATAGATGATATATTTTTCATGGTGGATAGTGACAAGGTGTATATTTAGGTAGCTAACCCTAGAATTGTGTGGGTAATACCTCTTGGTTATGAGGTCAACATTAATGGAGAAAAGGATATCATTGAAGCTCTTATAAATGAATGAATTGATGCTAAGGTTGCATACTTTGGAACATATGATGAAGAAAAGGCCATGATTGAACTTGAAATAAAGCTCCCTTAGGCAATCAACAAAGGAAAAAGAAGGATTGAAAAATTGAAATCAAGTTCACCCCTTTTGTTAATTGAGGGAAAAGGTGAGGATGAGAAAGGTGAAGAAGAAAATTATGAGGAAGAGTTAGAGGAAGAAGAGCCACTAAAAAATAAAGGCAAGGTGATCATCACCAAGCTAGCGAAACCATCCATTGTAGTTTTTACAAGGATATCTTCAAGGAAGAAAGCTGGCAAAGAAGGAGGAGACATCATATTAAGCAGACCTCTACCCACCTTCTAGGATAGATTAAAGTGATTGGAAGAAGGGGTAGACATAAAAAATTTCAAATCATTGAATTATGAGACTAGGACAACAAAAGAGTAGAAGCATATTGAAGACTTAGTCTTGAATAAAATTGGTAAGTGGAAATATTCACCAGATCAACTTGCTTCTTAAGTTCCTAGTGAATTATTGGAAAAGATAAAGCCAAGATGGGATTTTGCTATTGAAATTGTTAAGGATATATATGGGAAAACCTTGAGGCAACTATTACCGAGCATATCAGATGTTGAGGTAAAAGAGTCATTGGAGAAAAATGAAGAAAAAATGACTCTAAAGTTTAATACTTGTCTAATTTTGATCAAGGACATTGAGCATGTTGTTAGGAATGTAACAAACACTTGGAAGAATATTTATTTTTTACATAAACAAAGTGGCTTTTTATTCAATGTCAAAGATCATGATGAAGAAGAAGATAAGGAGAAAGATTAAGAAGAGAATGTTGAAGAAGTAACTTACTTTGACAATGAAGAAGATGAAGAGGATCAAGAACAAGAGTCTATTGAGGAAGAAAAACAAGATGATGAGGAGATTGACCCAGTAAAGATAGCTATAGTAGTCATTGACTCACATCCTTACTCTCCAAGAAAGCCAATGTCAACATCAAGTATGGAGATAGCATCAACAAGTTTGATTGTGACCACTAGTGATATATAAAATGTCCAATCACTCTTTGTTCCTACTCAGCTCAGCACATCACTGATAGAAGTGACTTCCACATCATCTACCAAGCTATAGATTCCTCCATCTACCAAGTTAAGTACTTCATTTTTGACTTCTACGATTTTGAGCACACAAATTTTGTGTTCCTCAAGTATTTCTATAAGTATTCCTTCAGTTAGTATAGTATCCATTTTTATTGCAAGCCCAAGTATCTCTAATATTGTTTCTATTCAGAATATAAAAGAAATAAGTGTAAGGGTAGTTGAGCCAAAGGTTCAACCGAGCACACAATTTTTGGGGAAAGGAAAGGAGATAGAGGAAGATATTGATTTAGATGAGGAAATAGTAATCCCCAATTGGGATACTTACAAGCTTACTCTATACCAAATGTAGACATTTGGTGAACTCCTCCAGAAGAAGGCTAAATAGCAAAGGCTAAGAGAGGAGAGAGATAAAGAGTATAAAATAATTGAAGATGCTAAAACCATTTTGGTAGAGGCTATAGGAATTGAGGTTGATTCTTCTCAACCTATTTTGTATCAGCTAGTAGAAGTAGTACAGAAATTCAATGAAGACACTAATGGACAAGATAAGCTGGTGTAGAAGGCTAAAAAGAAGTTTGACAATAGAGTGTTGGAGCACATTGCTCAATTTATTTCCATTCAACAAGTAGAACTTTCAAAAATTTTGGGCAATTTAGAAACATCATGTTCAAATGTGTCATCACTTATTGGGAAGCTATATGATGTTTCTAGTTTTATAAAGGAAATAAAGGACAAATTGTCCAAAATAGATGAAGATCTAAAGACCAGTGCTTAGTAGCTACAACTTGACCCTAGTTCAAGCTCTAAACACTTCAAGAAAATTAGTTTCTTGTCTGATATGCAAGAAAAATTTCTAAGGGAAGAAGCAAGGATCAAATCCACATTGATTGACATACAAAACATGATCCTTCACAACATGGATGCACTGCAAAAACATATTGCATATTCAAAAACTCTAATCCATGACAATAACTTCTCTATTGCAAACCATATGATAGAATTGCAAGAAGAGGTATAGATTGCACTTCATAAATGTAAGGTCTTGCAGGAAAATTGGGATAAAACCTTGGCAATTGTTCTTATTATACATTGTAAATTTTTGTCTCATTTTTTTTTTAAAATGTAAATAAAATGGAATAAATCTTTGGAATTACTATCAAAAAGGGGGAGAGAGACACATTCTATGAAAAAGGGGGAGAGAGACGTAGTGTATGAAAAAATATAGAAGACAATATGAGAAAAATATGTCATGGGAGAGAACTTGCAATAAGTAAGACATGTATAGAAAGACATGTTGTATATAGAAGGAAGATGTATAGTATACTGTATATACCTTACAAAATAAATTTTTAAAAATCCCAAAAATAGTATACTCCACTGAGCTAGTATCACATGGTGATCGATATAAGGTATTTAGTTTGTCTGATAAGTGTTTTTGTCACTAATGTCAAATGGGGAGATTGTTGACATATCAATCAAGTTTGTTATTAGTGACACACTCTTATTTAGTTTGTATCTAGTTACCAAGCTTATTGTACAATTCATAGTGTTTTCCATGTATTTTAGTTGTCACTGAGTTCTACAGTGGCTACCGAGTCCTTTAGACAAATCCTAGTGGTTACCAAGTAGATTCATTTAATGTGAAGACCAACAGTGTAAACCATGCATTTTAGTTGATGTTGAGTTTATCAATGGTTACCAAGAAATGCACTATTCATTGAGTTCACAAGGTATGTGATGAGAGTCTAGTATTAACTAAGCTTCAAAGTGTTAACCAAGAGACTTAGTTTATACCGAGCTCAAGGTGAGTATGTTTAACAAGTCATACAATGTAAATCAAGAGACTCAATTTATATGAGGAGTTTCACAATGTCTACCGAGTCACCAATGTAGATTGAGTTCAGAACTACTTAGAAGTGTATGGATCGAGCTTCTACATCTATCAAGTGCATGATGATGTTAAGTATTGACAGTGGATGTTGAGTATCAGAACCTCACCAAGTTAGTCTTCAAAACCTGAATGTCTTCATGTGGGCTAACTATGTAATATTTGTGCAAACTTTTATGATGGCCAACTTTGTAATTCGTATAATTGGATTGATATATATGTAATGCATTATTTCATATCCAAGCATGTAAGATATGAAAAATATGAGGATGTGAATGTGAATTACATCAGAGAAAAGTAGGAGCGAATTGTAAAGGCCACAATAGCATAAGGAGCAACAAAGACTATCTATCATAGAAGGTGATCAATACACAAAGGAATCTCATTCAGCAAGCCAAGTTGTAAATTAAAGATCATCTAATATTTCATCCTAATAGGGGGATCAGTCAAATCCTTTCAAAAGGTAGACCTAATCATCTTTTGTAAACCTCTTTCCCGAGTGCATACTTAATTGTATGTTTGTAAATCCTTTCATAAGGTGGACTTAGTAGTCCTTATTGCTCCTAATAGGGTAGATCATCAGAAGTGGTCAATGTAAGCTTTAATGGACTAACTTTATACTGTAGTACTAAAGTTATGGGTATTATCCCCACCCTAGTTTTACTTTCTATTTAGAAGGTTTTTGGGTCACCAAATCTTTGTGTCTCAGTGTTATGAATGCTTTCAATTTTTTATGCTTGCAATTAGATCAAAATTTATATGATGGATTAAATGGTAATTGAATGGTTGGATTAAAGGTTGAAATTGTTGAAGTTTTAGTAGTTACTAATTCACTCCTCTCCTCTCAGTAACTAAGTTTAGTTTAGAATATTTCTAACACTTGCTCATATATCAAGTCTTGTGATAACTAAAAAAAACTAAGCTTCCATTCAACTATTTCTTTTAATTGCATCTGAAATGTGTCCTAATGCAATTTTATGCAATGTGACCATATTCTTCATAGTAATGACAATGATACCATGCATTGTAATCCCAATTGTAGAAGTTACCTTTCTTTGGTGCATTTTCTTGCTTTTTGGGTGTCTAGTTAAATTTGTCGTTTGATATGGATTCTTATACTCTATGTCCATACTTCTAATAGTTGTAGCAATATCCCTCAAATCTAGGTGCAATTGGTGTAACACTTTCCTTTGATCTACATTCATGTTCTTGATGACCTTGTTTCTTGCAATTAAAATAGTTTCCAGTAAACTTGGGCTTAGGATTTTTCTTACCAATCCTACTCTTGCAAATGTTTGTTGTGTCTAGGTTTTTCACAATGATAGCATGTAGGTTGATTCCTTGGCTTTACATTTATTTTATCTCAACCCTTGGACTATTCTTCTTCTTCAATGGATGAAGAGTGCTTGATAAGTCCTAATTCACAAGTGTCACTAGATGACCTTGGTGATCTCATTAGTTCTTCAAAGCACCTTATAGCTTCACTAGGTTTATTCATCCTCTCCATTAGTTCCTTTTTCAGATCTCAACTCATTCCTTAGTTGATAATTTTGTTGCCTCATATTTTTAATATCTATGTCCTTCCTATTCTATTATTTATTTGTAAGTAGAAATTAATTCATCATATCAAACTAATTGTTTGTAAGCTTCTACACATTAGATGTTATTTCATCAAGTCTAGTAGCCATCTATCTCTTGTCTTTTTTAGCTTTCTTTTTCTATTTAGGCACTTCACATAGCCTTAGTGATTGGATTTCGTGTTCTCTCTTCAATCCTCAAACTTCTTCATTCATGATGTTTTTCTTCTCTAGTATATCTTCTATAACTACATTGCTTTCACTAGAATTTCCATTATCAAATAGTCCTTTAGGGTCCACTTCTTGATAAAGTGCATCATTTTTCTGAATCAACATCTCTTTCTTTTTCTTTAGGTATTTCTTCAGCTTCTCCATTGCTTCTTCATGCTAATGCAATATGATCTAGATATCAAGCATTTGATTTTTAATGATCTTTCCCAATTTGTAACTGTCCATCTCCAAGATCTCAACTCTCAAGTTGTTAGAATTCTTCTAAAAGAACAAAGCTCTGATACCAACTATTTGAAGATTATTGGGTAAGTGAGATACTAAGAGGGGGAGAGGGGGGGATTAGGATCACTAATTTTTTTAAAAAGTAAATAACAAATTAATTGCTTTCACTATTAATCCATCTCATATCTAGATAATGAACCATATAACCTTAAACTTAAAATTCTAACATAAATCTAACTATGCATGACATCCATAAGAAAAAATATAAACACATAAGACAAGAGTTTTGGTTACCCAGAAACCCTCCAAGGTGAGGGAAAAACTAGTGTGGGGATGACACCACAATTTTTCAATATCATAATAACAAAGTTTTCCTATTAGGGATACAATTGTGATCACTTATGATCTACCCTATGAGGTGTCTGCTCTGTTAGAAGCTTACATGACTATTCAACCTATCTTTATTAAATAATTTAAAATTTACAATGAAATAAGTACTCTATTAGGAGATTTATCCAGGTCTATTAGGGCCACTATGTTAAGAGATTTATCCTGATTCACTTGGTAGAATGTATAAGTATTTGATCCTTTGGTTTGTACTTACAATGCTGAAGATGGATCTTCTTTTTCCAATCTCTAATATGATCTCCTATCTAATATATCTCTTCTCTTCTCTTCACTACTCCTCTTGGTTGCTATAGTTTTTTTCTTCAATACTTTGCTTAAAACATTCAAAATGCAATCCCTTCACATCCACTTTCACATCACATCACATCACATCACATCACATCACAAAGAGTAGGGTTTGTATCTTCCCTTAAATAGCAATTTTTAGAGTTTTCTAGAACATAATCAATGATCTGGATGGTTTTCTTTTTACCTCTTAATATGATTGGTTAACTTTCCTTCATAGGGATTAGTGATTTGTGCCAAAACATGTAATCACCTCTATAAAAAAACTCTATTATCATTAAATGTCATCTTTATTTCAGCCAAAATGGTTTACCTCTTATCTTGTCCCATTCCAAACATTCTTTCAGTGAATAATGTTACTCCACACATATGGTTCTTGATGCTCAGTCATTACTATTCTACCTATTGATGCTTGACCTCTTTGAGTTTTCTATATTTAGAATTCACTATACACTAGATAACTAGGCTTTGATAGGGATAATTGACCACTATAAAATTTCTTGGCTTCTATAGAGATTGACATATACATGATTATTCACAAATCTCTAACTATGGGTAAAAGCACAAACTTGTGTCACCCTTTTACAAAGGAAAAGGCTAACAAAAGTATAGTTGTTCACCTTCAATGACACAAAACTAGTATTATTATTTAGAATTTAAAATAAAGTAAAATAATGAAATGTGTGGAAATGGATGAAGTTTTAGATTATAATTTTTAATAATTATTTGGAATAAGAATTGATATACTTTCCTATTTTCTAAAGACAACTTTTTCATTGCTGAAAAATGTTGAAAATTAGGGGTGTAGTTCCCACCACAAAACAATATGGAAATCAACTTATTTTCCTTTGATCTCAGATTGTGTTATAAATAACATATGTAGCTAGTATAATCAAAAATAAAAATTGGCTTTAGACCTATATTTTCTCTTTCATAATGATTCAAATTTCAACTCACCTAAAATCAATAGTTTCCATCTCCCACCATAGTTTTAAACAAAAATCTATTCCAACCAAAAGAAAAATTAATACATTTTTAAAGAGAACTCTCTCCTCTAGAATGTCATATAATTTTATTTTTTTTGATATAATTTAATATTTTTTTTCTTTCTCAAAATTGATGTCTTCTCAAGTGTTAAAATACATACTTGTAGAATTTTTTGATTACAATATACTATATCTAATTAAAACTCTATGAACTCTATAAGAGATTATTCTAGACTTTGAGCTTTATAAAATGGTGTTTATATGCCATTAAAAAAAATCATAAAAAATAGTAAGAGTTATTGAAATGTTAGTTTTTTGAAATAATTTATTTCTTAAATAATTGGATACAAACTAGTATAAAAATGTATTTAATAGACATTTCCAATTGGAAAAGTGTGGGACCATATATAACTTAGCTAGAATAAATTTATCAAGGTACTATGTTTGAACAAAATTGATTTTTAGATAGAAATACAAAAATTTAGTTGTTCTAATAAGTCAACCTAAAAGGTGACAACTTTGTAAAGCACAACTTTGTACTTTACATAACTCAGCCTATATAGTGATTCAATCTTAGTGATGATTGACCAACTCTATTTTCTAAATGACTAAGTGTTTGAAACTAATAGATTAAAAAACTAAAGAGATCAACAATATGTCATATCTATAACATACATTTTTTATATATTATAAATTATTGTTATTTATTGTGCATGCGTATATTATTTATGTTTATGGAATCTTGTCTCAAATTTAACTTGAAGATGTATAATTGAATGTATGATTAGTATTTTCATCTAAGTTATTTTAATTTATTTATTCCACAATGGGAAAAGAATTGGATTTGGAAAGATACCAATAGCTCACTTAGATTACTTAGACCAAATAAATATCAGAAGGACCTAAAGGTCTCAAATCAATGTAACTTGGGTCACTAGTGCCTAACAAATGTAAATAGAGTCAAGAAAGGTCTATGTATGCAATGCTGACATGATAAGGGAAATGACCCTACAAGGGTCACTATGTAATAGGATGGGGAGGTGTGGTATTTGAAAGGTTTAGAGGGAGTGAAAGTGTGTAATAAGGCCATTATTGGTCATGCAAGGTTGTAATAAAATTTGTTATTGTATAATGAGCTCAATAGTGTTTAGTTGTCAATAAGGTCTATACGGGCTAGGGCATAAGTTAGTAGTGATTCTATTATTTTGAAAGAACATAAAATAATGTCATCTAGTAAATTATAATGGTGAATAGGCTTATAATTTTTTTAGATTTTTAACTTGACAACATTATATGTTTTAGTTAGTGGTCAGTCACTAGTTTATAGGAAGTTAAGAGACTATTGTCAATCCAAGGTGGGTATGAATGTTATATCTAGTCAAATATCAAAATAGGATTGTAACTAGGGTTCATGCACCCATCTAGAGGCAACTAACTCGAAAAATTGATGTCATTATGCATGGTTTGAAAGATATGCTCTATGAAACCATTCAACTAACCTTTAGTACAAGTTTTGGCATTAAGCGAGATTATTGTGCCAAGTCTAACTAAATTTGAATCTCCCAAAATGGAGAGAATCTATTGTAGACCTCAATAACATGGTTCTATAGGACTTGACCATTTTTCAATTTCCCTCATGAGATTTGAGCTATGACCCTTGAATATTCTAGCCAAATCTTTCTTAGGACACCTTGGGTACACTTTAGTCCAAGGTGGGTGCACATTTTCAATAGACTTAGTGGCTAAAATGGGCTTATCACTAGGGTTTACTCACCCATATAGAGCTAATGAAGTAGATAAATTGATGACACAATGCATGGTTTGAGAGATATACACTGTAACCCCATTTAACTAACATCTACTACAAGTTTTAGTATCAAATGAGATTGTTGTGTTTAATGTATATGAATTTGAATATCCCAAAATTGAGAGAGGTTATTGTTGACCTTAACAATACAATCTTATTTCACTTGATAGTCTGGCAATACTTATCATGAGTGTTACGGTTAACCAAAGACATAAATAACAATTACATGTAAATATAACCAATATTAGAATTAATAAATTGAACAAAAGAGTACACAAGGCACAAGGATTTAATGCATTTCACCCAATCCCTAGACAATGTCCACCAACAATAAGTCCACTATTATAATTATCCAAAGATTACAATTGGCAATCCCTTACAACTCAATACAATCACAAAAGGCTACAATATAATCATAAATTGTGAAATTGATAACCTTAAAAAAAATTATACAAGCTTTTTTCCACTTCCAAATTCAGGACTAGAATAAGCCATACAACAAAAAAAACAATTGTTGCCTTTTAATATAGAAAATTCATTTTTGGCTTTGTGGGTGCTTCCCTCAAAAACTCCCCTGTAGATGTTGCCCCTTGACCCCATAGTAATAATCTAGGGGGAAACTACACCAAATAAACGGGGGGAAAATTAACCTCTAAGTCTAATTAGTCTTTATTAGAAATAAATTTATTTATTTTTTGCAGGGGGGGGGGTGTTGAATTAGTATTCTACAAACTTTTGACCTCAACTGAATATTGTTAATTACTTTATACCTTGCATATTAAAGTAAACCAATAATACTAAACACTAAATAAAACCATACATAAAGAGTACTCATATGACCATTATTTGTTATCTAGGGAAACCTTGTCCAAGGAAAAACCTTGGTGGGGACGATATCCACTAGATGATTCACTAAACAAATGAATCTTGTTAAGGATATTGACCTTGTTAGGAGTCTATAAGTATGTGTATTGTCTCAAGTCCTTTTTAGAGTACTAGGCCCATTTAAAAGCCTCAACCTTGTTAGGAGTTTCTTCAACCCTGTTAGGAGTTAGTGGATCAAATACAATATATGCAAGAAGAGCCCATTGCCCTATCATGCAATAAGAAATAAAGTTCTTCACAAGTATAGGAATACATACAATAATTTTTCACTGCTAAAACTCTCACTTGATCTGATCACACATCAGATTTTGTATCACATAATGCTTGCATATATTTCAAGATATATTCACAATAGTTTTCATGTCACGAATCTTATACATCTTGTTTGATATTTGTGCAAGATAAGATATTTACTTATATCTCACAAATCAACAAATCTCTTCTTAATCAGCCTACATGTCTTCACACACTTGACTTGATATAAAGTCACTTAAATATTAATATCTATGATGTCAATCAATAATGATTTAGTAATTATTTTTTCACCAAAATAATTCCTTAAGTAGTACAACTCATATTTCTGATATGCTCTATTATGTCTTGTTAAATACCTAAACTAATAAATCATCTATAACTTACACCATACTACTAATACACATTTGTGAATTGACTTACATCATCATGAAATTTTAATATAGATATCCTTAGATGTGCATTATCTAACTCAAAGTGTGTCATCTATACACATTATATTTGTCTCTATACTGTTGCAAACTATCCAACACTTAAACAATTTTCTAACTCTAAATACATAAATTAAATATTGAATGCATATTGCCATATATGAAAACACTCTAGACATCCAAGTGACCATATTTCCAACAATCTCCCCTTTGGAATTGATGGCAACATTTGGGAAAATTGGATAAGTCCTAAAATGATGGCATACAAAATATAAGTAAATACAAAAAGTAACTACAAAAATTGCCTTCAAAAAAAATATTATGTTCATGTTTTGATGGATCATTACATTCCTTATCACTCCATAGAATGGTATATAAGTGTACTACCCCTTAAATATAAATATACAATTTCTTTACATATACTCCTTAAACATCATAAATATATACAATTTTCCTTACATACTTCTCCCCCATTGACATCAATGGAAAAGGTGTCAAAACTATGTACAAAACTATATAGCCTTTTGTTGATCTTGTTATTTTAGAAAAGTAGTCTACATAAACAAGTTTCAATCTCTCAACTTATTTCTTCTAGTCTTCCTTAACTATGTTAGAGATACTGATGAGTGTACAAAGTGTATAGGATGCCACTTCTACCATGCTCAAGATAGTATAACAAAATTTGTCATAGGAGGCCTTTGCTGCAAGTCACTCCTCCAATTGCCTCTACAAAAATGTTGATCTTAGGTGACAGAATTTCTCTAAGGGTAGAGAACCTTTTGGATACCTTTTCCTTATTAGTCTATATGCCTCTGATCAAATTGTGAATCTTCTCTACTATAGTTCAAATCTTAATTGGTGGCCTAAGGAAACTGCAACATGGTAGTAAGTGTATGAAGCTCATTCATTTGACCCTTGATTTGACTCTCAAAATATGATAGGTAATTGTATGATAGTACACACTATCCATACAACTTCTTTCCTTCATCATAGTTCTTTCTCAAAACCTTGATGCATACATCTAATGACTTAATGTCATTTCTCACATTCATGCATACTATATCAAATAGTGATGCATCATGCTTGACATGTGCTTGTGCTGAAGCAATTTAAGAAAAGGTTGTGAATTCTTGATCAAAAGACATCACCAATTCTTTAGCCTTACTGTGCAAGTATGGATTTGTGACAACCACATGAACTATCTTCTACATTTTTCTCGAAGACTTATAATAATGTCTTCTCTAACAACTTAACTGATTTATTCTTCTAGAGCAATTTGGTCAAAGAAATCATAAGTCCTTTCAAGTCATCATCATCATCAGATAATACTACTACTACTGCTACTACTGGAGTTGCTGTGGGAAGGAGTGTAACTACTTTTAGTTATGTACTCTTTTTCTCTTCTACAGCCTTCTTCCTCTCTTCTTCTAGTCTTTCTTTCTTAGCTTCCTTTTGTTTCTCCTCTTCTTTTATTTTTTCCTCTTCTCTTTTGTTCTATTTTCCTCCTCTTTCCTCTTTCTTCTTGTTCTTCTTCTTCTTCTTCTTCTTCTTCTTCTTCATTAGAGCTGGTATAGGTAGTAAGATTTCCAATAATTGATGTTCCATAACTTGCAAAAGGATTTTCTTTTGCATCAACTATTATGTGCATACTTTCCACTTGCATGGATTCAATACCCATAACTATGTGAAGATGTGATCGTGCTTTTTGTGTCTCTTCAACTTCTTCTTCACCATTAGTGGGTCTACTAGCTTCCACATAAACTAGACTATCTGGTCATGGTTGCACACTCTCCTTATTGATTTGAGGTACTAGAGTCATGTGTTTCACAATGACTTCCTCTATTTCTTTCCTTAGGTCCTCATAGTTTCCTCCAATAAGAAGAACATCTCATATTTTATTCCTTAGTAGGGGCTCAACACCTTTCAAGATTTTGTCCAAGTCCTCCTTGGTGTTTACTTTTTTGGTGTTTTTACACTACTAAGAAACAAAATACTTAATACCAAGATGATGAACATCACAATAACCTAAGAATTAGCTACTTACTATAAAAAACTAAATGTTCTTTAGATCTGAACCCAACTTCAACAAAATTATGAAAGATTTTCTACTCTTTTGGCTCTGCAAAACCAAGGTAGGTGGACCTGAGGGATAAAAGATTCATAATTTGATACTATATTCATATTTCACTCATTTGATGATATTTAACAACAATAATTCACCCCTTATAGTAGATTGGTCATAATTCTTCTTAGATCTATAGATAATCTTAGGCAATAGTAGCTAACTAAGGCTTAGAGGTTACATGTAAATAAGTGCTAACCAACTTTGACATTCTTCAAAAATTTTAAGTAAAATTGATATTGATTTTTAGATGTTTTCTTGACATCTATCTATGATCTTTCCATATGCTAACTAAAATAATTGATTAGTGCCTCATCCATTAGGATTTAGAGTCTATCCAACTTCTTGAGCTAATTGAATTGATATTGATTTTTAGATGTTTTATTGACATCTATATATGATATTTCCATATGCTAGCTGAAATAATTGATCAGTGCCTCATCCATTGGGATTTAGAGTCAATCCAACTTCTTGACCTAATTGACTACATTACAATCAACTTTATCATAAATTCTCACTAAAAATCATTCTCGTACATATCTTTTTACTGCCTAGAGATCCTATCATATTCACTGAAGCATTTTGTTAATTCATTGAATTGAAAGCAATGATCAACTAATATACAACCTATCCTAGTTGTATTCAATTGGACAAGATTTTCTCATACAATCTTAAGATAACTAGATGATAAAAATGGATACAATAATCAAAGAGAAAAACATAGGTATATTTCATCTTTACATTAAATCTCTTCAAAAATAATAATACATTCTAATAGAACTCAAAAAAATTCCAGATAATACACTATGATCCTTTTTTGCACTGTAACCCTTTTCTCATCATAATTAGATAAATTATTAGTCATATCAAATTTTTTTTCTATCTATTCATGAGATAGACTAATAACTAATACAAAAAAATGGGTGACATCTGTATCCCTACCACCCCATTTATTCATTATATGCTTTAGAGCATCTTCACCACTCTTTAGTTCATTCCACATATCCAAAATTTTCACCAATTGTTCATAAAATGTTGGCCATTCAATCTTATCTACCATATATAAGATTGTTTTCCTAATTTTACCTTCATACAATTCATTCAACTCAACATGTAAAGCCTAGAGTTTATTCTTTTCTTCCTCAAAATCCTTAGTAGTATAGAATTTTGGCCTTTGTGGAGTTTTGGGTAACTCTACCAAGGGAGTTGACTTCAATGGTTCAATTGGGGACAAGGATAGGTAATTTGGGGCTGGCTTGACTCTCCCACTTTTCTCTTTCCTAGTTGCATGTCCATCTAGGATACCTAAATTTCCAACTAATGTATCATGTTCCCTATCTCCTCATATGCCTTTAATATTTCTTCAAACTTGACATTAGCCTCTAGGAATTTACCTTGATCTTTTTTAGTAAGTACCACCCCAAAGTCCATCATCTCTTTAGTCATTTTAGATACCTTTTCACTATCTTCCTCATCTACTCTATAAATAATGAGACTACCTGTATGCTCAACAATTGAAATTTCCCATAACCTAGTTTTATTTCTCTTTTCAATATACCATATCACCAATGCTTGTGATCATTGCTATATTTCCAACCTTTATGTGCCCATAGGATTTCCTCCTCAGTTTTAAACTAAGTATCGTTTTCCTTCCTAATAGAGTAAAAAACCATAGCATTGGCTATGTCCCATTTAGCAAATATTAAAACTCCTAAATCTTTCAATAGTTGTCTTCCCCCTTTTGGGGTCAATTGTGCAAATTACTCCATGAAATTAGCTTTGACTTCCTCTTCAATTTTAGAGTCCAACTTATTAGGTTTCTCTTCTTCTATTAATTTGTAGTTACTCTCAAAATTACCAATATTTCTTCTCCACAAAAATTGGGCAAAAGCTCTTATTTTTACAAAATTTTCATCATCAATGAATTTTTGGGAAGCCTATGCAATCATAGGGTCTATTTTCTTACCTCTATAATTTGCAATAGTAAGATCAAATGATGGCATAGGAGGCTCTTTAGGTGCTCCTCCTTCAATATCAATAGTTGTGACCACAATGTCCCCTTCCCCTCCAATTTTCCTTAGCTATTATCTCAGAGATGCTTTATAATCTATTATGAGTGGAGTCTAGGTAGGTGAATATTATTTTTCATGAGAAGATGATCCCTGCTCTAGTCTCTACTTTTTAGGAGCATGTGTGTCAGGAGGTCTTTTAGACCTTGGCCTCTATTATGGAGGAACATACTGTATATTTTGGGCCACTACATACTGAACCTTTTTTTGCAATGTATATTGCCTTGGGGTCATAATCATTTTTCGGTTTAGTCTCCTCTCCACCTCAATAGCCTTGTCTAGGTATGCTTTTGTTATGATTTCTTTCTTCTCATTCAATGTTTGCATGATCCCAACAAGTTATTCATTAAAATATCTATCTTCAAGCCCCAATATTTTTTATCTACTAAGGGATCATATATTAGCTCAAAAACATTTATAAAATAAAAAACTCTACTATAAACTATTGATTTCTATTCTCTAACCTCTTGTTCTTATAATGAGAACTTATTTCTAATTATGTTCTTAGAAAAGTATATAGTTTGTGTCTAAACCTTTGTTGGATACAATTGCCTAATTGTGTGTTTTCTTTGATGTTACACAAATGTCATATCAGTTGGCAATCGGTATCTACCAAGATTAGTTGATTAGAAAAATAAATTTTAAAGTCTACTAAGCATTCCTAGAAATTACTCTATGTAGATAGTGTCTACTGAGCTCACTTAGGTGTTGAAGGAAAATGTGATAGAAAGTAGTGTTAACCAAGCTCACATGGTTAACAAAGGTAATTTAGAGTTTACTGAGTTCACTTGGTCTCTAAAGGATTTTGTAGGATTCACAATGTTAATCGAGCCTCTGTTGGTTAACACAAGAAATCTTTTCAGGAATAGTGTTTACTGAGTAGGGTTAGCTAATGAAGGATTTTATTAATTTGAGAAATAAAGTTTAATTATTTGAAGTCTTGATTCTAGCTGACTAAGGTAATGATTATTGGTAAATGTAAGTTGTAATTGGGCTGACTTGATAATTTTTAAGGTATATATGAAAGGTCAAGTTGAGAATTCTAAATGCAATGAGTGAGTATGCAAGTGTATTGATTGTTTGAAGTGGAAAGTGTGAGTGAATTTGAAGGATGGTTAGATATCCTTGAGGAGTAGCAAAGTTTCACTTGATTATGAAGGATCTTGTGTGAAGCAGAACAAAGATCTATAATCAGCAATTTAGTTGCATCTCATTTAGGTCATTTAATTTTTACTTTCTCACCATTGTAGGTGTGATTCCTAAATCTCTTAACAAAGTTGGTCTAATAGCCATTTGTAAATCCTCTAACAAGGTGATTGTTCCACTGAATTGTTCTAAAAACATTTTGCAAGGCCACTCTTAATAGGGTGATTAAATCCTCTAACAAGGTAACACCTAATAGTGTATTTTGTTACCTTTAACTAGGTTGGCTCCTAAAAGGGCTCACTTTAGAAGAGTGAAAATTAGTAGCTAGTTACTTGGTGGTTTCTCCCATATTGGGTTTCCACATTAAATTTTGTGTCTCATGTGTTCATGTTGTTTCTTTTGTCCATGCATGTTAATCATTGCGAATGTTTAAGATTTGTTAAAGTTAACATACACTACATCTACCAAGTTACAACATTTTTTCTATATGTTTATTGAGTGACAGTAGTAAGTAGTTTTATCAAACATCTAAGGGATCTGTGGATTTTTTTTTGTGGTAACTAATTCACCCCCCATTTAGTTACTCCATATATATTTCAAAAAATTGGTATCAAATATTTTGGTTCTTACAGGAAGGATTTCAAGGACCTAAGATAAAGATCACAATGTCTTAGAAGAGAGAAATTCCAAGGCTTAACAAGGATAACTTTTCAGCATGGCAGGGTCTCATAAGGCTTGATATGGCTTTGATTGGAGATACATGATTGAAATATCTTGATGAAGAATATAAAACTCCTTCTGGTACATTATCTATTAATGACATTACTAAGAAAAAGACTCATAAAACCATGATGATAGAAATTGCATCTTCCCTAAGCTATGAAGAATTTGATGATATCAAGGACTACAAAACTGCCTTTGCTATGTGGAACAAGTTGATATGTGGTGGTGATGAAAATGTGAGGAGAACCAAAGTAGAAAGTCTAAGAGGAAAGTTTGATCAGATGAGAATGAGAGAGGATGAAAACATTGCCAAATATGTTGAAAGGATCAAAGCAAGTGTCAGTGCAATCAAAGCTTCTAGAGGAGACATCAAGGAAGAAATAATTGTAAATAAAGTTTTGAGAACATTTCTTCCATGCAATTAGAGTATCTAAAATTCAAAAAAAAAGATGTGAAGAAAATCATAAGATAAATTTGGATGCCATAGTAGGAAAGTTGACAAGCTTTGAGCTAGATAACTATGACAATTATGTTCTAGCTTTCAAGAATGGTGAATCTGTATTTGAGGCCAAGATTTCACTCAAAGAAAAAGGCAAGAAAATAAAGGACTGTCAGTTAGAAAGTGAAGAAGACTCAGAGGAAAGTTTTGATAGTGATCTTGAAGTTGTTGAAGCTCTACTTGCAAGGAAAAGCTCTACTTGAAAGGAAATATTCTAGAGGCAAAGGAAAATACAAAGGTAAAGTTTTGTTAATCTATTTTTCATGTGACAAAATTGATCATATTGCTACTAGGTGCCCAAACAAGAAAAGAAAGGCTGAGAAGAAATGTCACAAGTGTAATGGCAAGAAAGATTTCAAATCATTCAAGGAAAAAGGTAAGAAAACATGTTTTATGGCTAAGGACTAAGGATTTTGATAATAGTGAAGATGAAATTGTTTGCATTGTTGTGATAGATGAATCTGATAATGATGAAGAAGATAAGATGGCATTAATCTCTCATGTGAGAAAAAATGATATATGGATCATAGACAATGGTTGTTCACATCATATGACTAGTGACAAAACAAAGTTTGAACATTTTGAAGAATATGATGGTGGTAGTGTAAGGTTTGGAAATAATGAACCTTGTTGCATAAAAGGAAGAGGCTAGATCTCATTAACCAAAGAAATTGTATGTGATAATGCCTATTGGGTTGAAGGGCTAAAACATAATTTTTTGAGTGTGGTAAAACTAATCAATATTGGATTCAAGGTGGAATTCATGCATGGAAAGGAAAGACTAGTAGATGAAAAAGGAAAGCTGATTGGATAAAGAAAACAAAAAAAAAGGTAACTTATTTTTATCTTGATCTTAGCGAGTGCTCATGTTTTATTGCTGAAGTTGAAGAAAGTTGGTTATGGCATAGAAGGTTATGTCATGTGAATTTTGATAACATGGTAAAGATAAGAAAATTTTGGAAAGTAAGAGGCATTCCTAGTATGAAGAAACTTGATGTTGGTCAATGCAAGAATTGTTAGATTGGTAAGATGTGAAAGACTAGTTTAAAAAGAAAAAACTATTAGTCTAAAGATATTCTAAAAATTGTGTATACTAATTTGTGTGGACCTATTGGAATTGAGAGCTATATTGGAGAAAATTTCTTCATTCTTTTTGTTGATGACTACTCTAGAATGATGATCATTATGTATCTAAGATAGAAGTCAAAAGCATTTGAGAAATTCAAATGATATTTAGCCAGAGTAGAAAAGGAAATAGGGAAAAGACTAAAATGTTTGAGATCAGATAGAGGTGGTGAATTCATCTCCAATGAATTGAATAACTTTTACATTGAAAGAGGAATCAAAAGATAGGTATTAGCCCCTAGAACTTCAAGCAAAAGGGAATAGCTAAAAGGAGGAACAGATCTATCATGGATTGTGCAAGGAATCTAATGATTGAAAAGAACATTGCTATCAAATACTAGAAGGAAGTTATCAACACTACAATTCATACCTTAAACCAAGTATAGCTGAAGAAGGACTTGTCCAAAACCCTCTATGAGTTATGGTATGGCTATAAAACCAATGTAAGTTACCTAAAAGTATTTGGAAGTAAATGTTACATTTTGAAAGAATCTAGAAAAGGCATATTTTTGGGATATTCTTGCAAAATTAAGGCATATAGATGTTTGAATTTGTCTACTTACAAAATCATAAAAAGTGCACATGTGAAAGTTGATGAGTTTGTAGAAAGGATTGAAGAAGAAAGAAAAAAGGAACTAGAAGATTATAGGAGATTTGTTTTTATTGAACCTGATACATTTCTAAATACATTTGTCAATTAGGAGACTTCTACTTCTGAGTCTTCATTAGTCACCGAGTTGCAAGAAGTTCAAATCGAGTCCCAAGGACCGAGCCAAAGTAGCCAAAAACTAAAGTTGAAGTTTATGAGGATGAAAATGCAATTCATTCAAGAGGCAAGGAACCTATATTGGCCAAGTATGTTAGAAGGCATCATGCACCAAATCAGATTATTGGAGATAAATCAAAGGGTACTATGACAAGAAGTAAGCTAAAAGGTACTTGTTTACTTGCTAATTTTGAACCTAGAAATGTCAAAGATGAATTGAAAAATGAAAGTTGGATTGAGGCTATGAATGAAGAGATAGAGAAAATAGAGAAAAACAAAACTTGGACTCTTGTACCTACCCTGAAAGATAAAAATGTGATTGGAGCAAAATGGGTATTTAGGAATAAGTTGAATGAAGATGGTAAGGTATCAAGAGACAAAGCTAGATTGGTATGTAAAGGCTACTCTCAAGAATAATGAATTGATTATGGTTAGACTTTTTCTCCTATTGCAAGATTGGAAGGTGTCAGGACCTTACTAGAATATGTAGCATATAAAATATTTAAGGTATATCAGATGGATGTTAAATATGCATTTCTCAATGGTATTCTTGATGAAGAAGTCTACATTGAGAAACTTTAAGGTTTTTTTGATCCAAACAAAAATGACATGGTCTACAAATTACAAAAAGCATTGTATGGTCTAAAAAAATCCCCTAGAGCATGGTATGAAAAATTAGTTTTCAAAGAACTAATGATAACAATAGCTTGTACATGAAAGAAGGACCAGATAACAAGATTGTGTTGGTAGAAATATTTGTGGATGATACTTTTTTTATAGGGAATGATGATCTATGCAAATAATTTTTAGAGCAAATGAAAAAAGAATTTGAAATGTCTATGTTTGGTGAGATTAAGTTCTTTGTTGGTCTTTATATTCAATAGAGCAAGAATGATATATATATATATCTATATATATATATATATATATATATATATATATATATATATATCTATATATATATATCACTCAGTCTAAGTATATTAAAGAGATTCTAAACTAGTTGGAACTCCCATGTGTACTGGACTAAAGTTTACCAAAGATGATGATTTAAAAGAGGTAGATCAAACCTTATATAGATCAATAATTGGAAAATTATAGTATGTAGTTGATACAAGGCTTGATATTGCTCTTGCAGTTGGTATAGTGGAAAGATTTTTAGCAAAACCTAGAGAAAATCACATGATGGAAATCAAAAGGATCTTTAGATACTTGAAAGGCACTAAAGATTATGGCTTATGGTATAAATTTGGAGTAAATTTGGACTTAAAAATGTTTATTGATGTTGATTGGGCAGGAAACAATGATGACAAAAAGAGTACAAGTGGTGGAGCATTCTTTTTTTGAAAAAAAGTTGTTATCTTGGACAAGCAAAAAGAAAAATTGCACATCCCAATGTACATCAAAAGAAAAATATGTTGCAGTAGTAGTGAACTATTCTAATATTGTTTGGTTTAAATAGTTGTTGGAAGGCATGAAGGTTGAGATCAAAGAACTAGTTGTTATGTTTTCTGATAATACAAGTGCAATTAACATATCAAAGAATCTAGTGATGCATTCCAAAACCAAGCACATTGCTATAAAGTACCACTTTGTTAGAGAATTGGTGTAGGACAAGGAAATAAAATTGGAATATGTCCAGAAAAAAGAGTAGATTTTAGACATATTCACCAAGCCATTACCTAAGGATGCATTCTTGTATCCAAGAGGTAAGCTAGGGGTCATTTCCCTATCTAAAGCTCACTAAAATACAATTTTATTGATGCATCAATAGAAACCAATTTGAAAATCTATCAGTTGATGTAGCATAATCATGGGAGAATTACAAATGAATCAGTACTCAAGGTACATTGATACTCATTTGGTATGTCTTGTCTTTGGCATGTGTTGTCAAAGAGGGAGAGTTTACTATCATATCTTTCCAAAATTTGTTTGTGGGAGAGTTTACTATTTGGAAAAAAAGCTATGTAATTCCTTCACAGAGGGAGATTACTGCATTATAGAAGTTTGTGGCATAAAATCTAAGAGGGAGAAAATTTTTTGTTAGAGAAAGATATGTTTTCAAATTTCATTGTGCTATGACATGTTGTGTTGCCATCAATGCCAAAGAGGGAGATTTTTGGATACAATTGTCTAATTTTGTGTTATCTTTGAGGTTATACAAATATCATATCAGTTGGCAAACAATATCTACTGAGCTTAGTTGATTAGAAAAGCAACTTTCAGAGTCTACCAAGCATTCCTAGAAATTACTCTGTATAGACAGTGCCTATCGAGCTCACTTGGGTGTTGAAGGAAAATGTGGCAAAAAGTAGTGTTAATTGAGCTCACATGGTTAACAAAGGTAAGTTAGTGTTTACCAAGTTCACTCAGTCTCTAAAAGATTTTGCAAGATTCACAGTGTTAACTATGCCTCTACTAGTTAACACAAAAAACCTTTTCAGGAATAGTGTTTACTGAGTAGGGTCGGCTAATGAAGGATTTTTCTAACTTGAGAAATAAAGTTTAATTATTTCAAGTATTGATTCTAGAAAACTAAGGTAATTATTATTGGTAGTTGTAAGTTGTAATTGGGATGACTTGATAATTTTTAAGATATATATGAAAGGTCAAGTTGAGAATTCTAAGTGTAATGAGCAAGTATGCAAGTGTATTGATTGTTTGAAGTGGAAAGTGTTAGCAAATTTTAAGGATGGTCAGATATCCTTGAGGAGTAGGAAAGTTTCATTTGATTAGGAAGGATCTTGTGTGAAGCAAAACATAGATTGTAATCAGCAATTTAGTTGCATCTCATTTAGGTCATTTCATTGTTACTTTCTCACCATTTGTAGTAGTAATTCCTAAATCTCTTAACATAGTTGGTCTAATAGCCATTTGTAAATCCTCTAACAAGGTGATAGTTTCATTGAATTGTTCTAAAGACCTTTTGCAAGGTCACTCTTAATAGCATGATTAAATCCTCTAATAAGGTCACACCTAATAATGTGTTTTGAAACATTTAACTAGGTTGGCTCCTAATAGGGCTCACTTCAAAAGAGTGAAAATCAGTAGCTAGTTACTTGGTGGTTTTTCCCATATTGGGTTTCCACATTAAATTTGGTGTCTCATGTGTTCATGTTATTTCTTTTATGCATGCATGTTGATCATTGTGAATGCTTAAGATCTGTTAAAGTTAACATACACTACATCTACTAAGTTACAACATTTTTTCTATATGTTTACCAAGTGATAGCAATAAGTAGTTTTATTAGGCATCTAAGGGATCTGTGGATTTGTTTTTGTGGTGAATAATTCACCTCCCCTCTCAGTTACTCCATCTATATTTTCAACAACCTTAGTGTTACTCCTTTCTTTAAGGAGGTCATAAAATCCTTCTTATCAACAAAATGTGCATCGAATTGGGCCATTTGATATTTTTCTAAGAATTTTCTCAAGTTCCTCCATCCCTTTTTAAGAAAAAAAAATTGTGAATAACAGTAATCATTGGAAAGAAAGTACCTTTAGATTTACCAAGTAAATCTCTCTCCCCAAGTAATCCAATCTACCATAACAACTCAAAAATCTCTACCTTCAAAGGCACTTGGTATGGTAGTACATGTGTCTTTTGCAAAAATCCATAAACTCTAAAAATAGTGGAAACAACATATGGAATAATATCACCCTAGTTGTGTCTTACCAATAATCCTTTGGCATTGTCTTTAGGTCTAGTTAATTCTAAAAGAGATTGTGGTATCCTAGGTCTATCCCCTACCAACAACATTTTGAGCCTTGAGGAAAATTATCTATCAAACCTAAAAAAGCTAGCATTAGTTGCCTCCCATGTCATGTTTTCACTCCATAATTGAATAGGGAGTCTTTTTCCATGTCTTTCTAATTCTAGTTTCATCTCCTTAGAGAAAAAGGTAGCTCCTTTGTATAAATAGATATACATCAAAATTGAATACTAGTAGAAGGGCTTATTAACTTTAGCCTTTGCTATTCTAATCAAACCATTATGAATTTCTTCAGCCAAGAAGGTAGAAAAATCAAGAATTGAACTCATTCCATACTAAAGAGCTTGAGCAATAATAAGAACAATAGAGCCTGGAATATGATCTTGTTCAGCCATACCAAAGATTTTGTAAAGAGAGAAATATAAGGCATGTGCCCTAGGGTTAAAATGTTTTCTCAACAAGGGCTCAAGGGTATTTTGTGTAACTAAGGGCAACAATCTAATTTTAACAAAATAATGCTATAATGGTCGTCCCCTCAAATAGACCCTTTGTGCATCATATCTAGCTTGGAGGTTTTCCATGTAAATTCTCTCATGAACAACATGATTGGGGTTCATCTTAAATACCTCTCTAATTAATTTAAGTGAAACCCTAAAAAGGCTATCCCCTATATGGTTATTTACAACCCTAGTGATTGGATCATACTTCTTCTTCATGTCTATGAATAGATCTTTATCGAAGAAGACTCTAGGGACAATCAATTAACCTTTGTCAAATTCCTAGACATTACTTATTAGAGTATCCAATTTCCATTTTGCAAACCATTTCTTAAAAAGTTCTAACCCTCCCATAGACACCTATGCATCTCTTAACCAATTTTCTTTGTCATAGAAACCCTCACTAACTAGTAACCTAGAGCTTTTTGGGATAAATTCTCTACCCCTAGCTAATTTGTTCATTGATAGCAATATTTGTTCTAGAAAAATCATCTTGAACCACCCTTTTCAAGTAATCTACTTTTCTTGAGAAATACCTATGTGGAGGCATCTTTGTAGTTTACCCTATCACAATCAAAACTTAATTTTCAAAATTTCAAATAACTTACCCACCTTTTCTTACTTTTTTTACTCTATAAATTACTCTACAAAATGATAAAAACCTTGAAAAACTCTTGCCCTAGCTCTGGAAATACTTGTGCTATGATAATTCTATAATCTTATGTCTCAATAATGTAGGATTGGGAATTTTCTTATAACATTAAACTCACACAAAGTGGAATTGATTAGAATTAATGCTCTAATAGTCAAATTTTGTATCATGCCATGAAGTTTGAATTTCAACCATTGATCACAAAGAATTGGATGGTTTTTTTTTAAACCAAAGAGGTAGAATTAATCCTTTTTTGGAAATTGCCATGCATCAATAGGGCACATTCCCACATTTCTTAAAGTTAGAGCACTTTCAAAAAATTTTGAAGTGTGAATTGTCGTTCTTCCAAAGATTGACAATCATGAAAATCCTTACAAATTTAATAATTCAGGCTTTAAATTTATGAGCCCACTAGTAGACTCATTTTCTATCTTAGAAAACACATGGACCATCCTAGTAATCATCATGTTCCATATCATCATACTTTTCCACCCTGGTGTGATTAGGTGACCTTCTGAGTGTGTAGCCCCACTTGTCCACATGGTAAGCAGGTGTTTTACCAATTTGATTAAAGCTCAGTCATTTTCATATTGTAGTGAAGTGAATTTTGTTGATATTTCTAAGATAGACTATATTATATATTTTACCTTTTTTGCACAACCTAGTTACACAAGTCAACCAATAGAATGATGTAGTTTATCTAGCATATTCTAATAGTCACCAACTAACTCAACACCTTTTTAAACTAAGAGGCATGACATTATTGAGTACATGTGGCAAGCAGGTGCATTACCGCATTATTTAAAGTTCTCACATCTTCATGAAGTGGTAATACACCCACTATAGATCTTCTTGAGATCAAAAACTCAATGATATGATACCAAAAGATGACCAAACTACTTAGCTCAACAAATAAAATTGCTAGAAATTCCAATGTGCTCTGATAACTTCTAAAAAGTTCTAACACTCTCTATTTCTTTGTAGTGAAATAAAGAACTTAGTGCCATGAGGTGCTACATGGCACATAGGAGCTTGCTCACATTTTCTAAAAGTCTAGCAAATTCTCAATTCAAGCATGCGCTCATCGTTGATCTTCTAAAGATCAACAATTGACAAAGATAAATCAAAATGGTTAAAATATTTATAGAGTATTAAGAAAATTCAACCAAGGGTGAGGCAATAGTTAGGATAAGGTTTACTAGAATGGATAATTAAAATTTAGAGAAGTAACCTAAAAATAAGTACGAGAAAATATAAAAGATAAAACCTTAAGACAATGAATTTCCTATGCCAATATTTAAAAAAATTATTTTTCTAAAATTTAAAAAGCTAGGGCACATAATAAGGGTTTGATAAAAATTTAATAATCTCACCTAGGGTTTGGACACATTTCTCAATTTGGAACTACATGGAACTAATGGTTTTTTTCACTACACAGTGTGGTAAAATAACCTAGTGAAAAACTAGGCCAACATACTTCACATAATTTATTAACTATGCTCTCTCTTATCTTAGTGTCTTCTTCTACTACCCTCCTTTTTCTATTTAGTAATATGTCACAAAGATCTTCCAAAACCTTTCCTTATATATTGTCAAATATTTTGTTCCTCAAGATCACATTCCTTACTATGACATTCTCTAATTTTCTTCTATCCATATTATTATATAAGCTATAATACTTAATTAATTTTACAAAATTATCATCATTGATAATTTGCATGTTAAAATTTTCTACCTTTGGTTTCCATGCCTTCTTTCCTGTTAGTGTTCTTCCTTCTTTTGCTACTTTTTACACTACTCTCTCCTCAATTTTATCATCAGATTGCTTAGAATCACTTATTTATAGTGTCTTTCTCCTTTTCCTGGGTCCACTTTTGGTTTTCTTGACCCTTTTCTTGGAGGATAGTGAAGGTTCTTTCTTTGTCTTCATCAATATCTTAGATTTCCTTTGTGCAATAGGTGTTTTATCTTCTGATTTCCTTCTTGGTTAATCATGTTGAACTTTGATTAGTTGCACTTGCACAACTGCTGCATAAGATGCAGGTGTCTATACACTAATTTTTACAATAGTTATCCCTTTAGATGTACTACAATAGCAATTGATGTTTCTTCTATTAGCTTACTCTATCCATTATTCTTCATTTCTAGTGCAATACCTTTGATTTCATTAAACTCTTCTTGAGTCATACCAGGTTCCTTGAGGATGGAATCTATCTTCTTCTCCACTTTATTCTTAATATCTTTGTTGTGAAGTTTAGAATGAACTTCCCTTACCTTCTCCTCATAGGTACCCCATCTAGGGCATTTAGCATCCTTCTCTAACTGTAGTATAATCTACAAATACCCTTCCATGAGTTCTTCACTCATCTCATATCCCATAGGCTCAATGAATTTTACCCTTTCTTCTATTGATTCTATACAAGTATTATTACTTTCAACCATGAAACATATCTCATCCTTGTACTTCTCCATGATGGAGGGAGGGATAATAAGTCTTTGTTTTTTCTCATACTAAAATTCCTTCACCATTCTGTCAATGACACTATCTATGACATTTTCCAATATCACCATGTAACATTGTGTTACCATCTTAATAGTACATTCATCATTATCCCAATTTGTCATTCCATGGAATTTCCTTGTTGCATACATGAATAGATGTGTCAACAAAGACTAAAATCTAAAAATTGCATTCTTGGTCTTCTTTATCTTTGCAATGTTGTCCAAAAGTTGTGTTCTAAGAATCTCGTACAGTTTACCTTTTGTTTCTCTACAACCATCACATATGCTCCATGCATAAATCCCACTAGCACTAAGTTCACTATAGAATTGTGATTTATTTTATATAAAAGAATTTTTCTCAATACTTTAACTCCTCTATCTTGAGTCATGTTAAATTTCATGTTTCTTCCACCAAACCTATTGTACAAGTTAGTATCTACTATCTTTCTCACATTTCTATCATTTACTAGGTTGCATCCTTCATTGCTCAAACCTATGACCCTATGAATTATGCCATTGTAAATTGTGACTAGTACATCATTTATCCAAAACATTTCATCATGCACTCTACTCAAAATGATTCTAGTCTAGTCATGTTTGTCAAACTCTATCTAAAACATATCCTTGATAAAATTTAGCTCACTCAGGTGCACATACTTAGATTTAAGGGTTAGGTCACTATTACTTATGACTCCTAAGTCTTTATGTATTTCCTCATCTCTAATACTTTCAAACTTACAATGAATATAACTATAAACATCTTCTAGGTGGAGCACATTTGACAAGATTTGCAAAAATGCTCCTAATGGATCATCCACTATAGAAACAGATGGGTGTTTCTTGGACTTATACCTCAACCTATCACTTATATCATATACTATCTAACTTGCTAGATGTACACTAGAATATTAATCCAAGCTTCATAAAATACCTTGAAATATCACGTTTAGGGCTTATGCAACTTCACACTTCAAATGCCTTTCTTCATCCTTGAAATCACTATCAAAACAATCTTTAATTACTCTAAACACTTTGCATGATCAATTGGTACTCACAATCTTGTTTGCAATCTTTAAATCACTTCAAATTAGACTCCACATTAAATTCATATTTGCTATAAATTCAAAAACTATCACTAATCACTATTAAACTTATTTTCTACCTTACATCTTCCCATGATCATATCTAAGCTTGCACACTCAACCATATCTTCCTTTTTATGTCTACTAATTTTTTTTACCTATGCAACTTATAATTCACTCTTTAACATCAATTCTAATTAATTGATGCTCTGCCTTTACTACAAATGCTTAATTCAAATAGGATGAGTCAAAAATAATTTGTGACTTCAATCTCTCATTAGGTGCATCAAAATACTATTCCTTCAAAACTATATAAGATCTTTCTAGGTCCTTAACCTTCACAAATGCTTCCTTGAATTATTCAACATGTTACTTGACTACTTCCTTTTGACTATTATCATTCTTTTAATCATTCATGTTAGTGTTCCTTCTATGATTTAGATTCCTATAGAAGTTTCTTTTTTCCATTCTGTAATATCTCACTGTGTCTTTAAAGTTATTGCATAACTAGCATACAGGTGCATTTCTCCTTTGACTGGTTCCATTTTTATTATCAAGTGCTTTACAATTCCTTCAAATATGTCAAGGATTATTACACTTGTAATATACAAACTATTTTCTTTCTCGATTGGGTTTTTCTCCATCATTAGATATACTTAGTGATCTTCCTCAATTACCTATAGGGTTAGTGCTCCTAAAAATTCTACTATTTATATTATTACTATCAAACTTAGGTTTCTTATAATCTATTTCTTTATGTCCATTACCATGACAATTATAACAATATAAATTAGTAATAGGTTTGAAAGACTTACCTGTGCAATCTCTTTTCATATGACCAACTTCATCTCATATAAAACATCTACCTTTGAATTCATGTCTGACTTCATTGGGTAACTTATCTTTCTTAGGTTCATTAACATTCTCTATTTTCTTAGGCTCATCATGTTTTGCAGACAAATCAACTAGTTCAGTCTCTTTAGATACTTTAGTAGTAATGCTTTTGATTCAATCTTACTAAGATTAGATTCTTTAGGGGATTCAACAATTGGATCTGGTTCTTTTCTAATTTCAAATTTCTTATTATATTTCTCTCCAATAAGTTAACCAAGGCCTATCTTATCATAAGATGGTCTCTGGTGAAATATCTGTTCATCAATTTTCTCACTATTGGAATAAAGTTTCTCTAACAGTTGCTTAACTTGTGTCAATTCTCCTTTCACAATGGTATTGTACTTTTCTAATTCAACATGCTCAATCTTAATAGAATCTAATTCAAATGTTACTTGACTCAATTGGGATCTAAGGTTTGTATTCTCAGTTTTTAGATTAGGTTCACTCTTACTACCATCTTTCTTAAGACTCAACTTAAGTTCCATAGTTTTCAACTCATGCTTCAAGATCTTATTTTCTTTCTTGAGATTTCCTACTTCATCATTGTCACTAGTCTACACATATGATTACTTAGTAGATTTTAGATGACCTATCTTGTCTTTCAATTTACCAATGTAGACTTTTGCATCTTCATATCTATCTTTTAGGTTGTCTCTTTCTTCTATAAAAAGATCAATTTATTCAAGAGCTTCTTCAAGATTTCTCTTTAACAATTCCATATCCATAGGGATCTTACTCAAGCTATTAAGCCTTTGTAGAGTAACTGCACTTTGATTCCAATTGTTAGAAATAGATAATACCAAGAGGGGGAATGGGTGAATTAGTATTCTATAATATTTTTCCCATTACTAAATATTGTTAATTACTTTATAACTTGCATATGAAAGTAAACAAATAATGCTAAATAGTAAATATAACCATAAATAAAGAGAACTCATAAAGCCATTATCTATTAACTAAGCAAACCTTGGCCAAGGGAAAACCCTGGTGGGGATGATATCCACTAGATGATTCGCTAAACAAAAGAATTATGTTAAGGATATTAACCTTATTAGGACTCTATGAAGTACACATAGTGTCTCGAGTTCTTATTATAGGACTAGTACCTCTTAAAATATTTGACCCTATTAGGAGTTGGTCAATCAAATACAATGTATGCAAGAAGAGCCCACTACCCTAACATGCAATAAGAAATAAAGTTCTTTACAAGTATAGGTATACATACAATACTTTCTCACTGCTAAAACTTGCACTTGATCTGATCACACATCAGATTTTGTATCACATAAGGCTCACATATCTTTCAAGATATCTTCAAAATAGTTCTCATGTCAGACATCTTACACATCTTGTTTAATATTTGTGCAAGATAAGATCTTTACTTATATCTCGTAGATTAACAAATCTCTACTTAGTTGGCCTTCATGTCTTCACACACTTGACTTGATATAAAATTACTTAAGTTTTAATATCTAAAATATTGGGCCATCATGACTTAGTAATTATTTTTTCATCAAAATAACTCCTTAAGTTGTACAACTCATATTTTTGACATGCTCTGTTATGTCTTGTTAAATACCTGAACTAATAAATCAACTATAACTTGCACCATACTATTCATACACATCTATGCACTAACTTACATCATCATGGAATTTTAATATAGCTATCCTCAACTATGCATAAGCTAACCCAAAATGTGTCATCTATTACAAATTACATCTATCTCTATACTACTACAAATTGTTTAACACTTAGAAAAATTTTTAACATAGACAAATTTTTAACTCTAAATACATAAATAAAATACTAAATGTATGTTGCAAAAATGACAACACTCTAGACATCTAACTAACCATATTGCAAATAGTCTCCACAACACAACAATCTCCCACTTTGAGATTGATTAGAATCCATATTAATAACCTCCCACTTAGAGATTGATTATAGACTACTAAACTTGTAGTTCCCACTAGAATGTAAAAGCACATGGATTCTATTGCTCTTTTATTTAGTTCAGTCTATAAGACCATCCAAAGATGAAGAAGAGTTCATCTTCTCCATTTTCACTGACTTTGTAAAAATATCTACTTGATTATCACATGTATGCATTTTTCCAACTTTAACTATCCATCATCCAAAATTGACTAAATGAAATCGTACTGTAATTGTATGTTTTTTGTCTTTGAATTTAGAGAAGAATTCTTTGTCAGATGAATAATAATCTAGATATCTATAAACAAATAATTATCCCCCTATGTGTGCCCCAAATTATTCCATGAATAACTAAAGCTATATCATCTCCTTGGCTACCTCTATAGTAGATACATATTCTACCTCCATAGTGGATAAATAATTAACCTTCTACAATTGAGAAATCCAAGTCACTACTATCCCACCAACAATAAATACATAACTTGTAATACTCCTCCTAGCATTAATATATCCTAGCAAATCTAAGTCAATTTATAGCCTTGTAATCAGTGGTAGAGAACCCAAAACATAAACACTTGCTAGATGTTATCTCAAATATCTAAGAGTTCATTTGACAATATTACAATGCTCAATCCTTTGGTGAATCATATACCCACTACATGTGAAATATCTAGCCTAGTATATACTATAACATAAATTAAACTTCCTATAAATGAAGCATAAGATTCCATTGATATTTTAGCCTCCTTTTCTTGTGTCTTTGGACACATCTCCTTAGTCAATTTTAAATGACCAAGTAAAGGTGGACTAACAACTTTAACATTATCCATAGAGAAACACTGTGACACCTTCTTAATATAATAAAATTGAGACAATGTTATTTTTTTATTCTTTCTATCTCTACAAATTTTCATACCAAGGATTTTCTTTACTGCCCTTAAATCCTTCTAGCAAATGATTGTGATAACTATTGTTTTAACCCCTTAATGTGATCCATGTTAGACCCATCTACTAGCATATCATCAACATATAAATATAAAATAATGTAGTTGTCATCATATAACCTCTTAAAATAAACACAATAGTTAGAATGACATTGACTATAACCATTCTCGTTCATAAAACTATCAAATTTAAGATACCATTATCAAGGTGCTTGCTTCAAGTCACACTAGTATAAAAACAATAATATATCACTAAATAAACTACTAAAAATTGTAAATATATGACCAATTTTGATTACATGACCATTGGTAGTTTATTTTTGGTCATTAATATAACAACCAAATTCATGACTAAACTATTTTAATCATTAATTTGGTTGTTGATTGTTATTAAATGGTAGTTTATTTGGTGGTTTAATTGGTAGCTCATTTGGTAGTTTATTTGGTATTTGATTGTTATTAAATAGTAGCTTATTTGGTAATATATGGTAGTTTATTTGGTAGTATATTTGGTAACTTATTTGGTATTATATTTGGTAGTATATTGGGTAGTAAATTAGGTAATATATTTGGTAGTATATTGGGTAGTTGATTTGGTAGCATATTTGGTAGCATATGTGGTAGTTGATTTGGTAGCACATCTGGTAGTTGATTTGGTATTTAGTTTGGTAGTCAAATTGGTAGTATATTTAGTAATTAATTTGATAGTATATTTAGTAGTTGACTAATCATTTATTGCATAGCTAATTTGGTAGTTTATATGTTTATTTCCATTAATTAGTACTAATATAATTACGAAATGACTAATTTATTGAATACCATAAATTTTAAAATACAAAAAAAATATGATATTAGAGTTGGCTAAAACATTAAAGCAAATAAAAATATTACACATGAACAACACAAATTAAAAGATAAATTCAATATCATGATGAATGAAAATATTACACATGAACAATACTAAAATTAAAAGAATGATTAAATATCATGATTAGAAAAAGGTAACTTGGAATTAAAAGTTCAATGAATATATATATATATATATATATATAAAATTAATAAAATGTCAAAATTGTCTAAAGAGTACATAAGTAAATATGATAAACAATGTCAAAGTTGTCTAAGAGTTTCCAACTCTTTCAAATACACCTTGATAATTAGAATATATTTAAGCAACACTTTCAAAATACTACAATATAAAGCAGTGAACTAAATTTTCTAACAAATAACACATTGATCAACTATTTCATTTTCTCCAAATACTTTAGTGGCCACCATGTGAAATTTCCCTCTTTCTCTTTGAGACAAATAGCTCCATCTATTTTATCTTCATAAGAAAGTGGTATATTACTGGTGACTATTATAATGTTTACATTGGCATCTCTAGTTCCATTCAAATTTTCTCCATGTAAAATAGACAAGGAGTAAATAATCCCAATACCAGAAACATGACCATCATATGGATCCAAAACTTTAACTTTATCCCCTTCTTTGAGTTTATCAAAATATTTTTGCAAAAATAAAACAAAATAACATATTAGATTACATGGGTAATGAAAGGCCAAAAATATAAAATGCAACATAAATATAGTACTTATGATAAAGATTCATTTTTCATTGCTAAAGGTAAAATATTCTTGTAAAAATTAAGGACACTCACATAATGTTAAATAAATTGATAATATTAAATAAATTAATAATATTGGGATTTTAATGATGAGATTCAAGAAAATCACTTATGAAAAACTATGAATATGAATGTATTATGGTAAGTAGTTAAGGTCCTTGAATTATGAGGCAACAATAACCATTAAAATTTACTACGAATATACATTCATGTACATACAATTAAACCTTTATGCAATTTCATGTCTACTTCTAGTTATGAAACAACTAAAAATCATATCCAAAGGAAGGAAATGTAAAGTTTTATAGCACTCACCTCCAGTTTAGTACTACTAGTACTATAAATATCATGTGCATCCTCTTCAAAATCAGCATAATCACTATCAACATTACCCTTTCAAAACTTAATAAATGAATAATTTTAAAACTTATATGAAGCTTTCTTAGGAAACATGACATGAGATACATATATAAGCTTGAAACACATTTAGAGAATATAACAACTAATTAGAGCCTTCAATATTTTCCCAAAAAAATATTTATTGTTAGACGCATGAACATAGACCTAGAGAGCCTGCATAAAAGGGAAGATCAAGTAATATTAATGCATTAAGGAAAAAAATGATCTAAAGAATTTTTTCCATTATGAACAACTTCATTAAAGTTCAAATTGCTACAACAGATCTTGAGAGAAAGGTCTTTCCTATGTATATATTCAAGCTCTATTATTCTGCTAAGCGGACAGCTTGAACTTTATACATGTATGGTTTACTATTCAATAATTGATTTAGCATGCCAATATTTGAAGCAATTTAGTTAGTATATTTTCCAACTTATTTTTTTCATTGTGATTTCATATTTTTGAATGGATGCAAAATCACCCTAGATTCCTCCATAATTGGTGACTATTGTCTCCAGGTAGATTTGGTCATAGTTTATGGCATCATTAGAGATGAGAAGTATTTTCAAGAGCTGCCAGAGTTTGCAAAGAATGAAGTCACTTACCATACTATACTAAAATGTTATGCCAGAGAGAGATTGATTGAAAAAGTAGACAATTGGATAAAAAAGATGCAAGAGTTGGGATTTACTATGACTATAGATTATTATAATATGCTGATGGCCTACTATTTAGAAAGTGGCCAGATAAAGATGATTATTTTAACAATAAAGCATTTGAAGAAAATGGGCATACAACTAAATTCAAATACTTATAGACTCTGGATCGATGCACGTGCTACTATGTATAGCATTGATGATGTAGAGAAGATAGTGGATGAATTAAAATCAACTAATGATGATAGCATAAATTGGACTGGATACATTTCTCTAGGAAACATGTACCTCAAAGGTGGTCTTCTAGACAACGCAAAATTTTCCTTGAAAGAAGCAGAAAAAAATATTGGTCAAAGTGAGCACAAAGAATACAACTACCTTATTAACATGAATGCTTCTATTGGTGATAAGGAAGAAATTTACAAAATATGAAATTCCTTAAAAATATCCTTTGTTAAATTGAATTATGATTTTTGTGCTAGCAAAGTTTGGAGACATTGAAGGAGCTAAGAAGACATTTGAAGAATGGGAATCATCAAGATCAAGTTATAATTTTAGAGTCTCTAACATACTTCTGGTTGCATATGTGAGGGAAGGTATGCTAGAAAATACTGAAAGTTTCACAACCATATCATAAAGGGAAAAAGGTGGTTGAATTTGTAGAACATGGGGAATTCTTGCATAGGGCTATTTAAATAGCAAGTAGATGAATAAGGTAGTTACAACCATGATGAAAGCTTTATCAAGAGCGAGATCTAGTAACTAGAAACCAAATCTTAAAAATGTCATAGGCATTTTGAAATAATTTGAGGAGCAAGGGAATGTAGAAATTGTAGATTCTATTTTAAAACTTCTTAAGGATATTCACTTTGTAAATATAGAGATCTACAATTTGCTTCTTTTGACTCACGTTAAGGCAAGTAAGGATGTTGATGACATATTTGAGCAAATGGTGATTGATAAGGTAAGCCCTAATGAGGAAATTGATAGGCTGCATAAAGCTATCAATGACAATTAATCTTCAAGTTAAATGCCAATAATAGCATGAAAGTGGCCACACCACATGGCTCTAGGTTATGATCATTTTCAACTGATAATGAGTTATCAAAGATAATAATCCTTAAGTTTAGCAACCAACAAGCTCCTTTTGGGCACCAGGCCTAGTAATTATTTTCCACTAGGCATAAAGTTGTTTCCACTACATTATAATTTATTATTTTTAGTTGTTCTTCTATAGGATGATATCTTAATTATTGAATAGGATGTATGGTTTACTATTCAATAATTCTCAAACTAGAGCATCACCATTGAAGAGTATTCTATATCATTATTGAAGATACTAAGTGAATGGTACAAAGTCAAGAAAGATGCCTAAATAATGATGGTAAGTTGCTGACAAGGGTAGTGGTGTATAATCATGGAGAATTTGAAGATGCTGATAGCATTAGGAGGATGAAGAGTTATGAGAAAATTAGTCCAAGCATGTGTATGGGGATAGCTTATTCTTATATGAAGGTATTGCTATGGGTTTTGATACTAAGTTTGTTTATGTTGTAGGTCTATACTACTATGGTACAAATTTATGGCATGATGAAGTTGACAAGGATGTGTCAAAGTCACATAGTGACAAGCCTATGTTATGTCCTTTTCTTTCTAATGATTTGGTCTTTAGATTATAAGCACGAGAAGAAGAGAAGAACATGTAGAAGGAAGGTATAGGGTATACACTTCCAAAAGGTGTATGAGAACATGGATAGCAAGTGTGGGTTGAAAAATGAAGGCATGAATGAGCATGGAAAAGAAGAAGGTACAAATACATAGCATACAAGAAGACAAACATGCATGGAGCATCAAGATGCAAGGTACAAGTGGGCCAATTACATGAGAAGAAATGGCATTCCCATTGGACAAGTTTGTTTTGTTGGACATTCCAAGAGGGCTTGGAATCATTTCAAAGTTGGGGAGTATGGTGTAGGAGCACCAAGGTCAAAGGAAGATTTGAAGAAAAATGGCCTCCAAAGGTCATTGAATCATGCAAGAAGAATATTCATGATTGTTTAATATTGTTTCGATCATAGATTGATCATTTTACAAACAAATCATAAATGTAAGCATTACAAGCAATATTGAGTCTAGAAGGTACCTAGGGGTCACTAGAAATAGATTTTGTTGATCCTAGGTTAGTGGTTGTTGAAAATGACCTATAAGGGTCTTAAAATATGTAACAAGGCTATTAAAGCCTCTAAATGTTGTCATAGGCACTAAAGGTGCAATATTTGTAAAAATTGCCAATGTTGGCAATATAAGCCAAAATAGGCTTCATGGGGTTAGTTTGGTTAGTAGAGATTATAGGTTGATCAAGGTTGGACTTAAAACATGATCTGATTAGGATCTAGGACTATTACAGAGGAATGCTTAACATTATTTCATAAAGTAAAATTTCAAAGCATTAATTAGCAAATTAACACAACTTAAATGCTGAAATGAACAAAGCATAAAAAGGTAATGACTGAAAGAAAGAGAGTAGAGAGACATAAGGCAAAACACGATTGATAAAGGAGTTCATCCGTGGGTCAGACTATATCTCCGAGTCCTGCTCCAATAGAGGGACCAATCCGATTTGCTCCAAAATCAATTACAAGTGTTCAAGATCTTCCCTTCAAGCACAATTACAGCATTACTCTCCAATGTGCAGGAATAATCATCAAGTCTCCAAAATCATAATCTCCTTCTCATCACCTGGATGCCTTTCCAAAGCCTACTACCCCCATTTTATACATCAAATTTAGCCAAAAATGGGCTAAAACAATTAACTAACAAAATCCCCCATTTTGGTTACATATTTCGAATTTACCCCTTTTACCATTATTTGGATATGATTTGACACCAAAATTAAGGGTTTGTTTTCAACAAATACCCCTAATTAAATAAGCTTGGGCGGATTTGTTATGAATAGATAACAACTCTTCCCTTAATATTACATATGCCATAAATAGCCCATTGGTTGGCCTTAACTTTTGGAGGCCAATGGTTAGGAGTTCAACTCCCATTATCTCATTCCTTTAATTCGAATTAAATAGCTATTTTAATTCAAATTTGAATGTTTTCCCTCTCTTTATGATTTTGTGATGTCATGCTGATGTCATCAAAATCCATACTTTTACTGGAATTTGAAACCATCATAACTTTTATATCCGATCTCCGTTCTTGATGAAACAAACGCCATTGGAAAGCTTTTGATGAGCTCTTTCATTTGGAATCCATTGTCAAATACTTTTGAGATGATTATTTTTTCACCCTTTTATGACCTTTGGTCCCAGTTTGACCAAATTTTGACCAGTCATAATTTTTGCACTTGAACTCCAATTTTGATCGTTCAAGTTATGTTGGAGTCAAAATTGTGAACACTTGTAATGATGTTGATCCTTGGAGCATTGGGGACATTTTACTTTTCAGTAATTTTCATCCCCTGGATCAAGCCTCCCCACTAAAGAGCTTTCGGACCTCCGAAAGTTTGGATTACTCATAAAGAAGGTGAGGGTATAGTTCCCTCACTTTCTCAATCTCCATCCATCTTGCCTTGCTTGGATGCATCCCCTTCAATCCCACTCGGAGGTATTCAACTGGTCCTCTTCGTGAAGTTCTGACATTCCTATCAAGGATGACATCTTGTGGCAATTCTGACATGTACTCTGGTGAAAGGTCATCAACTGATGGAACCTGAACACTAACGTCTTCATCCAAGATCATTGGAGGCTCATACAACTCCAGATTCTCAACATTGACAACTGAGTAAATTTGCATGTATGGAGGAAGATTAAGGCGGAAAGCATTGGTACCAATCTTCTCTAAGATTTCAAAAGGACCATACCTGATAGGCTTGAGCTTCCTTCCTTCACCTTGCATTCTTTCCTTACTAATATGTAACCAAACTCTGTCACCAACTTGGAATTGGTGATCAATACGATGCTTATCATGGCGAGCCTTGTATTTTGCTTGGCTCTGCCCCAACTGTGCTTCTACTGCCTGATGGATTGCTTGGACCTTTTGGATGAACTTTAAAGCCTTTTCTGCATCATGGCATCCATCTACAACATCGTTCTTCCCAAAAGCAAAATCCATTGGTGTCTTAGGCAAGTAACTGAAGCAAGTCTCAAAAGGAGACCTCTTTGTAGAAGAGTGTGTCGCATGGTTGTAAGCATGCTGCACATAGTGAATACTTTCATCCCACAACTTAGGATGCTTGCTGCAATAACCTCTAAGTAGATGCACAACTGTCCTATTCACTACCTCTATTTGTCCATCGGTTTGTGGATGGAAGGCTGTACTCTTCTTCAGCTTAGTGTCCATGAGTCCCCACAAAGATGTCCAAAATTCCCCTAAGAATCGAGAATATCGATCCAATACAATAGAAGTGGGTAACCCAAAATGAACCCATACATTTTGAAAGTACAAATGAGCAGTCAGTTTAGCAGTAACTTGCTTTTTACAAGGCATTAAAATACACATTTTGTTGAACCAATCAACTACTACATACAAATAATCATGACCCTTCCTAGAAATAGGTAAACCTCCCACAAAGTCCATAGATACACTTTCCCATGGATGGGATGGTATAGGTAATGGTGTGTACAAACCCAATTTCCTGTTACTTGGTTTGCTAGTTGCACACATTACACATCCTTTTATATACTTGGTGACAATTTCCTGCATACGAGGCCAGTAACAATACTTTTGTAATTGAGCTAGTGTCTTACTTACCCCAAAATGTCCTGCAATCAAAGAGGTGTGTGCTTCATGGATTACATGTGCTTGTTCATTTCTAGGAATACATAATTTTCCCAAGTGGTACAAAAAATTATCCTGCACATAGTAATCTTTCTCTTCCACATGTTTACCCTGGATTAAAGCTACATAGATATCCTTAAAGTTTGCATCATTAGTATATTGTTCCTGAAAACTTTCATGAGCCATAGAACTATTTTGAAGGATTATCAAAGCATTCTGAACAGGAGGTCTAGACAACATATCTGCTACTTTGTTATGGGAACCCTTCTTATACTTAATTACCAAATGAAACTGTTGTAGAAAACCCATCCACCTAAAGTGCCTACTTTGTTGCAACTTAGATTGTGAGTGCAAATATTGTAGTGGCTGGTGATCGGTGTGGATTATAGTTTCTTTTCCCATTAAGCAATGTTTCCATTTTTTAACACTCTGAACTAAAGCATAAAGTTCTTTATCATATGTAGGATAGTTACTTACTTCTCCTGAAAAAGTTTCAGAGTGGTAGCAGACTGGTTTACCTCCTTGCATGAGTACAACTCCCATGGAAAACCCGCTCGCATCTATCTCAATCTCAAATGGTTGATGTAAATTAGGTAGAGCTAGAACTGGTGCGGTGCTCAACTTTTCCTTCAAAGTGTTGAAAGCCTTCTGTTGCAGACCTCCCCAATGAAAAGTTGCCTTAGTACTGGTTAATGCATGTAATGGTGATGCAATGTAAGAGAAGTTTGCAATGAACTTCCTCCAGTATTGAACTGCACCTAAGAAACTCCTGACTTCAGTAACTGTACTTGGCTTAGGCCATTTTACAATACATTTGACCTTTGTAGGGTCTACTTTTAGTTGACCATTCCCTACAACATAGCCTAAGTACACTAAAGATGTCTTTGCAAATTTGCATTTTGACATCTTTACATATAGTTTTTCTTTTCTCAGTATTTCAAATACTTTCTTTACATGAATTACATGATCATCCCAAGACTTACTAAATACAAGAATATCATCTAAATAGACTATGACAAAATCATCTATAAAGGGACGGAAGACATCATTCATGACTCTCATAAATGTAGCTGGTGCATTACAAAGCCCAAATGGCATGACCAACCACTCAAAAAGTCCCTGTTTTGTCTTAAAAGTAGTTTTCCAAAGATCACTTTCTGCAATTCTTATTTGATGATATCCACTACGTAAGTCTAGCTTAGTGAAATAGATTGCATGTTTCAACTGATCAAGTAAATCATCAATTCTAGGAAGAGGGTACCTGTTCTTTACCGTTATCTTGTTCAGAGCCCTGTAGTCAATACACATTCTCCAAGTCCCATCTTTCTTTGGAACCAACACAATAGGAGAACCACAAGGAGAAGTACTAGGATGGATAACTCCTTTCTCAACAAGCTCCTGAACTTGCTTTTTGATTTCTTCATTCTGCAAGACTGATAAATGGTACATGCCGATATTAGGAAGTGGTGCATCTTGCTGCAACTGAATCTCATGTTGTATCTCTCTCTTAGGAGGCAATCCTTTCGGTTCCTGAAACAAGTCATCGTAAGCGGAAACAACTTTGACTATTTCAGCCTTATGTTTTGGATCACATCCCTTAAATGCCTCAGATGTTTCATCTTCTTTGGCTTTTACAATCATCAACACAAAATTCTTACTAGAGTTGACTAACCTTTTCATCTGACCAGAATTAACTAGTGCCAGATTAGTCTTAACCTTATGTGCTCGTACAATGTATTCAATCTTGTCTTTAAACAAATGATATTTATTTTCCCCCCTATAAAAGATAGCTTGACGATCAAACAAATAGGGACTCCCAAGTATGAGACCACATATATCTAAAGGGACTACATCAGCTTCTACCTCATCTACAAAGTTTGCAGTGATAGAAAATCTTAACTTGCATTGTTTAGTTACCTGTAACTGTGCATCATTGCAAACCCATCCAAGAGGGTATGGTTTTGGATGAGGTGTTGTAGTCAAGTTAAGCTTTTTAACAACTTCCTCAGATATCAAATTAACTTGGGAACCCGTATCAAATAATGTATCAACCTTATTATGCTTGATAACAACTCGAATGTGAAATAATTCATTCCTTTGCTTATCATTCTTAGGAGAAGATTCTTTACTTGTACTTGCACTTATGCTAGAAGAAATTGGAGATGATGAAAGAGATATACCTTTTCCTTTACCTTGAATCCCGGTAGCAACAATCTTTGTCTCATCTCCGGAGTCAGATCCAAGATCTTGTTGAATTACAGCAGCAGTTTTCTGTTTACCCTTGTTTCCACCATATCGCTTTGGCCTCTTTTCAGGATGTAACTTCCAGCACTTAGAATCATCATGCCCTTCTTTCTTGCAATGTGAGCATGTGGGTTTCTCACCCTCTTTCTTTACTGTTGCTATCTTTTTACCCTTTCCTTTTCCTTTGGACTTTTCCTCAGACTTAGATGGATTTTTATCAGACTTATCAATGAAAGTACCCTTACCCCTTGATTCTAAATGTGTTGCCTGGACACATACTTCATCCAAATTACAAGGATTGAGGATGAGAATAGAATGCCTTAGGTAAGAATGAAGACCACCTATATACTTGAGTAAGGTGTCCTGGGTATACAATGGGACATTTAATGAAATAGCCTTTTTGCAAAATTCATGGGTGTAATCCTGGACAGACTGACCTTTCCCTTGCCTAAAATGTTGCCAGTTCATCATTAACTGTTGCATATGGCCTAGGGGGTAGAATTGCTTTTTTAAAGCAGTAACAAATTCTGACCAAGACAAACTAAACTTACCATGTTGTGAAGTTTCATCCCGAGACCTACTCTCCCACCAAGTTAGGGCTACACCACCTAAACGAAGAGTGGCTAACTGAATTCTGTCAACATCATCTACAAGGTTTTGAACTCTACAGTAGACTTCTACTTGCTGAATCCAATCATCTAGTTTATCGGCATTTAACTCCCCACAATATTTTGGCAAGTCAAATTTTACATCCAACTTGATTTGAGGCTTATGTCCAACCTTAAAAATATTAGAAGACTCAAAATGGGTAGAAGAAGGAGAAGAGGGGGAAGAAGGAGAAGAGGGAGAAGAAGGAGAAGAAGGAGGTGTCTTTGGTGGATCACGATCAGCTCCTTTCTTTTTCCCTTTGTCCTTTCGAGTTGCACATCTTTGCATCTTCTCTTCTCTTTCTCGTACCAAAACCTCTACCATTGTCTACAAATTCTGAAGAGTCTTCTGAATACTCTGATCTTGAGAAGCTTGTCCACCTTCGTCTACCATTTGTGAAGATGGTTTAGTCCTTCGTTTTCCAATCTCAGGATTGTATTCCTCAAGCTTTCCTTCGCCTTTCTCAATCCTGGATCTTGTTAACATTCAAATCTGCAATACTAGTCGAACAAAAGCTCTGATACCAAATTTGATCTGATTAGGATCTAGGACTATTACAGAGGAATGCTTAACATTATTTCATAAAGTAAAATTTCAAAGTGTTAATTAGCAAATTAACACAACTTAAATGCTGAAATGAACAAAGCATAAAAAGGTAATGACTGAAAGAAAGAGAGTAGAGAGACATAAGGCAAAACACGATTGATAACAAAGTTCATCCGCGGGTCGGACTACATCTCCGGGTCCTGCTCCAATAGAGGGACCAATCCGATTTGCTCCAAAATCAATTACAAGTGTTCAAGATCTTCCCTTCAAGCACAATTACAGCATTACTCTCCAATGTGCAGGAATAATCATCAAGTCTCCAAAATCATAATCTCCTTCTCATCACCTGGATGCCTTTCCAAAGCCTACTACCCCCATTTTATACATCAAATTTAGCCAAAAATGGGCTAAAACAATTAACTAACAAAATCCCCCATTTTGGTTACATATTTCGAATTTACCCCTTTTACCATTATTTGGATATGATTTGACACCAAAATTAAGGGTTTGTTTTCAACAAATACCCCTAATTAAATAAGCTTGGGCGGATTTGTTATGAATAGATAACAACTCTTCCCTTAATATTACATATGCCATAAATAGCCCATTGGTTGGCCTTAACTTTTGGAGGCCAATGGTTAGGAGTTCAACTCCCATTATCTCATTCCTTTAATTCGAATTAAATAGCTATTTTAATTCAAATTTGAATGTTTTCCCTCTCTTTATGATTTCGTGATGTCATGCTGATGTCATCAAAATCCATACTTTTACTGGAATTTGAAACCATCATAACTTTTATATCCGATCTCCGTTCTTGATGAAATGAACGCCATTGGAAAGCTTTTGATGAGCTCTTTCATTTGGAATCCATTGTCAAATACTTTTGAGATGATTATTTTTTCACCCTTTTATGACCTTTGGTCCCAGTTTGACCAAATTTTGACCAGTCATAATTTTTGCACTTGAACTCCAATTTTGATCGTTCAAGTTATGTTGGAGTCAAAATTGTGAACACTTGTAATGATGTTGATCCTTGGAGCATTGGGGACATTTTACTTTTCAGTAATTTTCATCCCCTGGATCAAAACATCTCAAGTTATTAGTTTTAGGCAATAGATCAGTATGTTGTCAAGTGTTGTCAATTTGACAAAAAAATTATGTTGTTGACAGTCAGTTTTGACTGTTGTAGGCAGTTAGAAGATAGTTAGAACTTACTGTTAGGTTATCTAGAGGATTTGGAGTCTATTTGGAGGAGAGATTTAGGAGAGGAGGGGAATTAGATTGTTAGAGGTGAAAATATCAAGTTTGTAATCATTTTGAAATGAATAAAAAATAATTCTTTGCATTTCATGTGACTCATTGTCCCATGGAATAGTCTGGCAACATAGACATGTTTGGATTACATAAAAAATGATATGGTATTCACTATGGTTTAAAATAAATTTTTTAATATTTCTTCTACTAGTTTAAGCCACAATATTAGTGTTTGGTTGTAGTTTGAATCAAGGAATGTGACTGGTATTTGTACACACAGTGACTAGTTTTGTAGGAATAGTTAGCATTAGAAGGTTGAAATCCCTTAAAAAGTAAGGGCACTCCCACCTTTGTGTTAAATGTGGTCTAGTGGGAGATGCCAATGATGCATTGTATATATTATATGTGAGGAGTGCATGGATAGTGATACAAGTGTAATATAGAATGTCCTTTAGAAAACCTTGGATATGATATATCTAGAAACAAAGATGTTAATATAAACCCTTTAACATCATAAACATAAAGGAATGCAAGACAAAAAAATAGCTGTAGTCTCTCCACTACCATCGTTTTGGGTTATTATTTCCTTACAAGATTAAAAGTAGTCAGAACTGACCTATCCTAAAAATTTTCCTTGAGCAGTTCCATACTTTCTGATAACTTTTTTGTCCAACTCATCCTTTTGTTTAATGTAGTAATATTCACAAAAAAATTCTACGAAACATAATCAACCCATGTGAACTCCTAAGAACATGTAAACTAGTTAACTAGGTATCATCATTATCCAAGAGAAATGAGTTCTATCTTCTAGATCCATAAGATAGATGCAAGAAGAGTTCAAAATCTGAATTTATTGAATCAAGAACTATCCACAATTTTTTTTTATTAGTAACTATTGTTTCTAACAATCTAGAACATGTCCATGCATAAGAGTGTTGAAGAAGAGGAAGGATTTTCAGACAAAATCATTTCTACACAATGTTGTTCCTTCCATTAGAAATTTTTGGTGAATATTGAGACTTAGCATTGTCAAAAATATTTCTTGTAAGCTTTCTTGGGCTGCATGATGATATTTAATCTTTGTGAAACTTGATCTCCATGCTATGGCTAGTCCAAATGATTGTCCAAACTTGATAAGACAACTATATAAACTAGTATAAAGTCTTACACAACCAACTTTGGGCTCCTTACAATATCTTCTAGAGTGGCCCTTCATAATTCTCCCCAAGAGTATTTTATTATCAAGGAAGTAACATAATATAAAATGATTATTTTAGTCAAAAGATTTTTCCCTACGCAAATATTGTAAGACCACAATATGCAACCACAAAAAAATAGTGACAAGTTGAACAACTTAGTATAAATGCCTAGAAACAAATAAACCACATGAAAATTGAACACTATCTTAAACCATATTGAAGACTCCCAATGCTTAACAATCCTACATTAGTATTGTGTTACATTTCTCAGATCATCATCATAACTTAATCTAATGTGAAACTATTCTAGAAATATTATTGGCAACGTAACCAACACCCTAGACTACAAACATGGGGCAATATTTGTTGAATCCCTTGGGTTGAGTTAGGTTCCTTAGAGGAATATAGGAGGGCTTTGCATCAACATGGCCACTTATTTCCATTAGGATAATGGAAGTTTTGTCCAGGTCAATGATACTGGGTGGAAATTTATGATGGCAAGACTATTAATAGTGTACCAATTTTGGGTGCCTGAATAGTGAAAATTCTAGACAATATTATTGAGCTTGTGATTGAGCTACCTATGGTATGTTAAGATGAACTCTACAAATACAAGTTGCAAACCCACTATTGTGTGTGATTCCTCAGTAATGTGAGGTCTGGTCTTAGGCAGCGTCATTCTTCTTAGTGTCTATAGTGGGAGTTGATGAAGTTGAAGAAAGCATTTGAGGAGTTGTAGCCTGCTAACAGGTTTTTGAAATTATATTTTGCAATTAGCATTTCATTACTATGCTAAGGAGTGATTACATTCAGCTTAGTTTGTTAATGAATGAAATCTACATTGTCTCTCTCATTTGATTTAGTATATCAGAATTTGTAAATCAAACTTAACTTGTGAGCAAGCATATTGGTAGCATTTGTGGTCCAACATTTAGGTCTAGTATTTACATTTGGATATATTTAATTTGCAAAATCATACATGCCTGAAAACACAAAAAAGAAAATGCATTGCAACAATATTTTTAGTTAAATAGAGTTTGCTTGCTAAGAATTTGGCCAAATGTCAAGCAACTGATTTTAACTTTAAAATTGGATTTTTTGAGTTATAATCTAGTTAGGGTATTTATAGTGGTATTCCTGCCTACCTGTAGGGATTGGGCTTTGAATTAGTGGATAGCTAATAGTGGATAATGGAGTTGATTTGACGTATAAAATCACCATTTTTCTCTAAGATAGGGAGCTTTTTTAGGTTCTAGGTGTGAAATATTTCAAACCTCTTTGTTTGATGGGTTGTGATGTGATTTGCAGTAGCAAATGGTTTCAGGAAGCTATTGTTGAAGATTTCTAGGTCTTCATGAAAGCTTGTGAGTGGGAGGAGCAGGTTTTGCAATAAGAGGAAACCATTTTTAAGGAGAGCTTCTGTAGCTCATTTTCTTGGATTCTAAATGCTATAATTAGGTTTTATATCATTTTCCAAAAGAACATTGTCCCATACTACTGCAATTGTATGTAGTTCAAGGGCAACATTTAACTAAAACCCTACAAATTTGACAATGTTTGAATATATTAAGAAAAGAAGTGCTAACTCACCTTGTGATGAATGAGGTAGAAGGTCGAATGAATTACCAAACTTTGTTCTCCTATGTCCTCTTTGAAAATGAAGGTCCTGTGAAATAGCAAAGGAATTGTGCTAATCTCCTACCTCAAATGTTTTTTGCATAATGCCAATTTGTGAATGAGAGAGAATGTAAAATTTGTGCCCTTTCATATATATGGGATCAGCTGGCACAATAATTATTCATTTTTAATTTATTTTGTTATTTCTTCACAACTCTTCAATTATTTTTATTTTTTACTAGCCCACTTTAGTGTACGCCCAACATTTCACAAAAGCTTTTTTAGATTATAATTATTTTATTTATTTTTATCAATTTTTTATTCATTTTTTTATAACATCAAACATATCTTCTAATTTTTTTTTTAATTATTAATTATTAATTTTTTTATTCGATTAATAATATAATTTTATTTATTTATTTGATAGATACCAAAGTTGATCTTATATCTTTTTACTTTAATTCTAAATTAATTAATTTTATTATTATTAATTTTAGAAACTTATATATTTTTAAGAAAATTAAAATGACTTTAATTTTATTACTGAAATAATTAATCACTAGCAATTGCATCTAGGTGTGTAATAGGTAGGTGGAAAAGTTTTGGCATATTTTGCATACATTTGTTTTGTTCATGATTTTTATTTATTGTCCAATTAGAGTTAGAAATCAATGTTGTGTTTTGTAATGAATTGTTTAATTGAGAAGTGATTGGCTTGTTTTATTGTCTAGTTAGAAATTGATGTTGTGCTTTGTAACAAATTTCTTAATAGAGAGGTGATTAGCTCATATTATTTTTCAAATGGAGAGAGAGTGTGTTAGTTCTTAGGTGGTTTTAGATTTATTCTACCATATTTTTATCTTAATATACTTATATAGTAGTATTTAGTATGTATTTTTTCCTAATTTTCATTTATTGTTACTCATTTCATTAAATGTTTTTTCTTTTTTGTGTTTATTGTTACTCATACTTATTCTTAGTCTTGTCATATATCATCATATTTAATTAGCTTTGCTTTCCATACTTAATTTATATCTTTATAAACTTTTGTGTAATAAATCATTATAGCACTATATTATTGAAAAGAATGAAAGTGTGTTCTTATAGCTCATAAATATCCTTTGTCTAATGACTAAGTTAAAATGCTTATGAAGAGTAGGAAAATTTGTGATCTCCCATTGTCTTCATTAATGTGCGTGATATATGGATGAAAATATATTTTTGAAATTTGCTAATAAGAAATATTAGGTCAACTTATTGATTAGGAATGTGGGGTAATTTTCTATATCAATTGTGAGCTATATTTGATTGTGAGGCATGGTTATAAATTTTAAGAATATAAGATTTTTTATTATAATGTTCAATTTAATTTGGAGTTTATTTTTTCTAATGATCTATAAGGAAAAATCTAATCAAAAAGTTATTAATTAAATAGTGTTAATGATGGGGACGCAACCCATGCATAGAATAGACACAACAGAAAAGGGAAAATTTTATTAACTATGAAAATATGCTAGTACACTTAGTGCAGAGAAATAGACTTCACAACATGCCCTATGGGCTTACAATAGCATAAATCTGGTGATAATTTCTTCTCCCAGTACCTTCTCTCAAAATCCACTCCAAAATGCCTTTTATAATGCCAGAAATGTCCTTAAATAGACCCCAAAGGGTTAAGGATTAGGAATACATTCTAGAAAGTGCTAGTTGGCATCCACTGACCAAATAGAAGGCTCCAAAAGTCATGTTAGAAGTTGGCACAAAACTAGAAGAATCCAAAAATGGTAACCAAACTTTCGGGAGGCATAACTTTTGAATCGTAGCTCCGATTGACGAACCGTTTACATTTTTTGAAAGCTCTCAAAGCGCTCTATAGCCTTATGGACAAGCTTCACTCATCCCCCATTTTTTGGCCCTGTACGAGGTTATTTAATACCCTGAACCTGACTTTGACGCATTCCTAGGAGGTCTCCAAAAATTGAAAAACTATGATAACTTTCAAACCATGCAACCTTTTGACTTGATTCTTTTTCTGGAATATTCTAAATTACAATTTTAATCCTCCCTCCAATTTACACCTTCTAATCCACCATAATTATGGATCAATTACATAGTCCTATTTTTTTGGCATTTACATGCAACCCAAGGTGCTCAAATTGTCTAACCTAGAATTCTAATAGTGGAACTGTGAGAGTTGGAACCTTTATTTGACACAAATGGGTATCCAAAAATGAAAACACATGAAATAGAAACTAAGTATAAGTACATTTTTTTGGGTGACATAGGATTGCCCTTATACCTCTGGATGCTCCTGCATCAAACACCCAGGATAGATTGAAAAGTGACCCTGTCACTTTATGGATGGTAGAGGAAATCCCAAATGGGAAACCTCAGCTAATGATATCCAAGTTGATTCCTCAATTGGTTAGCCTTTCCACTTAACCAGATACTCTTCATACGGCCTATTTCTGGTACTCCTTCCCACATGATGATCCAGAATGTTTTCTATTGCCTTGTCATGCCTAACCACTACTATGGTTTTACTATTTATTAGGATTTTATGGTTATAAGTTCTTTTCAGATGTTATGTTTCTATTTCTAAAGAACTTGGTTTTATTAATGTCTTTTGGATGTGATTATTGCTGGACAAACTTTTTTGTTTCAGAAATACTCTATTTTGAGCTTCGGTAGAAGCACTTATGAATCTAACAAACTTTTTGATGTTTTGGAAATTAATGTCTGATGTTTCTAGTTAATGATACTGTTATGTATTGATTTCAGGTAAGATTTGATTGATAAAACTATTGAAATTTTTTAAATTAAGCTCAGGTTTTATGGTTGTAGCTTTCTTATTTTATTGAATAATAGCTTATTGTTTATGATTATCATGTTTTACTTAGTGTAATAGCATTAGTTTTAATACACTGTATAATGGATATTGATGGAGCTTAGGTATGATTTAATTTTGATTAAAACCATTGGCCTATGATGAATTTAATTAGCAATATTGCTTAAGGTTATGAGTTTAGGTACTTGGAAATTTTCTAATTTTTAAGTTGAAATGTTTTATTTATAAGTGTGTGTTGTTTGTTTTATAGTGGCCAAGTTTATTTCCTAGACCAAATGCTATTTTTAAAAGGGGTTTAAAACCATGGTGGTTAGTATACATGTGCCTAACATATCATATTTGCAAAAGGTTTTATTAACCTAAAATCCTCATGGGTTTCACATACTATATGATTATGGGATTTTGCATTATTTTAGGCTCGACCAAAATATGGCGGTGGCTATGTGGTAGCCGTATGTATTGTACTTTGAGAAATTGTAGATTTATTCATTGCATTTTTATTGTGGCTTTAATGACATCGAAGGAATGTCGGCCATTTCTATTTGTGAATGGGATTTTGTTGAGTATGGCCAAAAAATTGGGCCATTTTTCCTCTATAATGTTTTACACTTGTGTGCTTTTGCTGAGGAATCGACAATATGGTGGATGTTAGTTGGAAGGAAATACTATCTTATGGGTTCAATTACTATTGAGTTTCACTCAATCGATCTTTTCCAAGCATTGCATTCAGTTTATCCAGTGGAATATTATATCCTCTATTTCAAGCAAGATTTTCAATCACAGCATCTTGGAACTGTGGAATTTGAGTCGGGTTTTTTGGCTTTAACAATGGGTTGCTAAAGTGTTTCTTGCTGAGCATTCACCTCTGCTAATTTTCAAGTAGGGGGCCTTTCTTTAACCTTTGTGGTATTTTGAAATTGTAAATCTCTAATGTTAAAAGTTGTTTGTTTAAGGTATCACATATCGACACCCAAGGTTGGGTGTATGTAGGGTTTGGTAATGAAATTATTGAGGTCTGTATATCCCCAAATTTGGATGTGGGTATGGGGTATTTGCTTTGGTGTCTTAGTTTGTAGTCGAGTTTTGTTAAGTGTTGTGTGTTATATGTTTCGGGGTGTTTGATTATTTGTTATTTAGTCATACATTTTCCATGCGATATTTATAATAGATATACATCACAAACTTATTATCGCGTTGCATGTATAAGTCTGGGTGGGGTGTTTGAGCATATGATTTACATGTTTTATGAGGACACAATTATCTACTCTAATAAGATATACAAATTTGAATGCAACATTTTATCAAACAGTAGTATTAGAGTCTTCAACATTTTGTAAAATGGTTGTCAGGTAAGCTTATGCAGCATAACTATAGTAAGATTTAAAATGTTGTAATTATTGTCATAAATCAAAGCCAATACCTGCGAGTTGTATGATGATACAAATCTATTTATAGTTTTCTATGGTGGTCTTATGTATTATGGAATCTCAGTTGTCTGTAGTTTTATTTTGTTCCAACCATGGACATCATGATACTAGTCAACTAAACATTATTGACTTCCTAATTTTGTTTGTAAAATTTTTCATTTTTTTAGAAGGTTGGTAGGTAGTGGTAAACGACATTGTTGGATGCTAACTTTTATAGTTTGAGGCAATCTGCATTTTTTTGGATTGATTGAATTTCTTTTCTACAGTCGATATGAATAAGTTAATGAAAAATGACATCATTTAGGTCACAGATAGGATAAAATGGGAAATGTAGACACTTTGTCATATGATTAACTTGAAACATGAATGTTGTTCTATAATTTTGTGATAGCATGGTCTTTTAAACATCATTGTCATATTGGATGGTATGTTTCAAATTGTCGATAGTTGGAATGTTTTTGCATTGGGAGTTTGAATTTTGTTGTCATAGTAACCTAAGTTACTATCAAAAATTGGCAACAGAAGATAAGTTACAAATGCATGAAGAATGTTGTATCATGTTGTATACTAATTTGATATTCATTGCATGTACATTCTTAGTATATCTATTTGATGTGTATTTTAAGAATAGCTATGATGAACATATATCAGGGTGGCTGAATTTGGTTTATCCAATTCAGTTAATTAATTTAGTGATAACTTTAAAATGAATTGGGTGTGTTGATTTCATATAAAAGATAATTGGCCTTACCTATGACTTAAAATTATAAGGTTAAGTACGAAGAACAAGGCAAATCTCTATTCTGTCATTGACAAGTATAATAGAGAATTTCATTATGTGTTGACTATGAGCATACCATACATGGATGCAGAATCTTAGTGCCATAACGATGACACCTCAGTATATATATGATTCATTTATGGGTTATTCTTAGTGCGAGTTTAATTTTGCATTGATAAGTAAATGATTACTTCTTTCATATTAACTTTAGCATTGCACTATGTTAAGTGGATCAGATATCTGCATTATGGATATGTATATGGTTATTATAACATGTATGCAGGTGGATTACACTTTTCAACTCAGTGTGTACTAAGTCCTCTTTTGTGTTGTGTTGCATTTCTGTGTGTTTTACAGGTGCTTCAAGTTGATTATCAAGTAGCTAAGGATGACTATTGAAGTTACTTCTTGAAACAACATTTAGGGTCCCTATGTTAGACATAGGTGTTTAGAAATGGCATTGTACTTCATTATTATACTAAACTCTATATGTATTCACATTATTATGGATATGTACTTGGATGATATCATCTTTCATTTTGAGGTTTTTAGATTGAGTGTGGCTCAATCTTTGTACTTGTACATGTAATAAGTTGAATTTAATAAAAAAAAATTGTTACATTCATTGTTCTTGTTCTTTGTTGAAAATTTATTGGTTTATGTTTAGTGTGGCATTTCATGCCTCCTTCTTAGAAGAAGGAATTGGACATGGCTCTAACATCAGCTCCTCATCTGCACCATCATCATGATACTCTGTCAAGTCTACAATGTTGAAGATAGGATAAATATGAATTCCATCTGGCAACTCCATCTCATATGCATTTCCTATGCCATGTTTCTTCAAAATTTTGTAGGGGCTAAATTTCTTCATCTTCAGCTTGTTCTAAGTACTGACTGGAAATCTCTCCTTTCTTAAGTGTACCATGACTAGATCCCCTACTTCGAACTCCTTATGTCTTCTCCTTTGATCAGCCCTAGCTTTATACTATTGATTCATCTTGATAATGTGTGCCTGGACCTCCTCATGTTGGTGCTTGATATGTTTAGCAAACTATTTTGCCTCAGCACCTCTCCTCTCCCCTTGCTCCATCTTCCTCAATTCTGGTGTAGTCCTTGGGCTATTTCCATACACAATTTGGAATAGTGATTTACCATTACTCCTATTTATAGAGTTATTGTAAGCAAATGCTGCTTGTGGTGGAATCAAATCCCATCCCTTGGGCTTATCCCCAACTAAACATCTCAGCAAATTGCCCAGACTTTTGTTTACCACTTTTTTCTGGCCGTCAGTCTACGGATGATGTGTGGAACTGAATTTCAAGTCCACCACAATGTTCTCTAGAAATACCCCACAAATTTAGTGTCTCTATTAGAAACTATACTCTTTGGGAGGCCATGTAGTCTTACCACCCCTCTGAAAAACAAGTCTACAATATGGACAACATCATGAGTTTTATGGCATGGAATGAAATGTGCCATTTTGGAGAACCTATCAACCACCACAAATATTGAGTCATTACCCCTTTGTTTCCTCGGCAATCCAAGAACAAAATCCATACTTATGTCCTCCCATGGCTTTGATGGAATAGGAAATGGCTGATAAAGTCCAGTATTGTGACTAAATCCCTTGGCCACTTGACAAATCTGACAACTCTATACAAACTTCTTGACATCCTATGAAATTTGAGGCCAAAAATAATGTTCTCTAAGAATGGAAATGGTCTTATCTCAACCAAAATGTCCTACCATACCTCTACTATGTTTCTCCTTAATTAGATTTTCCCTCATGGAACTCCCTGGAATACACAATTGACTACCCTTGAACAACATACCATCCTAAATCAGATAGTCTAACCACTTAGTTCTATCTAAAACAATAGGTTCTTTACAAGCTGTCCATGCTTCAACAAAATTAGGATCCTTAGCATATAGATTCTTGCATTCATCAAACCCAACTACTTCAACCTGCATTACTGTAAGCAACAATTGTCTCCTACTTAATGCATCTGCAACCCTGTTAGATTTTCCACTTCTATGCTTCAACACAAATGTATAGCTCTACAAGAACTCTGCCCACTTCATATGCGTCTGATTCAATTTACCTTGGCTATTTAGATACTATAATGCTTGGTGATCAGTATATAAAACAAATTCCTTTAGCAATAAATAATGCCTCCATTTCTTTAATGCCTGAACTATTGTATAGAACTCTTGATCATAAATAGAATACTTCTTTTTTGTGTCATTCAATTTTTCAGTAAAATATGAATAGGATTACCTTCTTGGCTCAATACAGCTCCAATAGCACTGCCACTAGCATCACAATCCACCTAGAACACCTTTCTAAAATTAGGAAGTGCCAACATAGGTTGTTCTATCACCTTCTTTTTCAGCAATTCAAAACTTATCACAGTTGCCATAGTCCATTTTAACTCTTTTCTATCCCGTCTTATTGTGTCACTTAGGGGTGAACATATGCCACTAAAATTCTTAATGAACTTCCTGTAAAAACTAACCAAACCATGAAATGATCTCACCTTAGTAGCAGACCTTGGAGTAGGCCATTCCAAGATGGATTTTACCTTCTCTAGATCCATTTTGACACCTTCAGGTGATATAACAAACCCCAAGTAGACTAACTCCCTTTTTGCAAAGATACACTTCTTTAGATTAATTAACAATTTCTCTTCCCTTAACCTTTCAAGGACACTATGAATATGCAATAACTATTCTTCCAAAGTCTTGTTGAAAATTAAAATATCATCCAAATAAATAATAACAAATTTTCCCAAGAACTTCTTAAGTACCTCATTAATAAGCCGCATGAAGGTTCTTGGGGCATTGATCAACCCAAAGGGCATGACTAACCACTCATAAAGACCCTCCTTGGTCTTGAAGGAAGTTTTCCACTCATCTCCTTCTCAAATCCGTATCTGGTGATAGCCGCTCTTGAGATATATCTTTGTGAAGTACTGAGCTCCACTCAAACAGTCCATAAGATCATCCATTCTTGGCAAAGGAAACTAATACTTGATGGTTATCCTATTTATAGCTCGAGAGTCTGTACACATTCTCCACTTTTCATCCTTCTTTGGTGCTAGTACTATAGGTACTACACATGGACTAAGGCTCTCTTGAATCAAACCTTTCTTCAATAGCTCTTGAACCTATCTATTTAGTTCCTTAGCTTCAGTAGGAGTTATCCTATGAGCAGCCTTATTAGGAAAACTAGCTCCAAGGATTAAATCTATCTAATGACTGATTTTCCTTACTGGTGGTAGTCTTTCTAGAACATTATCAAAAATGATATCTCCAAACTCACTTAATAAATCTGAAACTTCAAGTGGTATTTCACTACTACCTTCCTTATCTTTTCTAGGAATCAAAGCATAGCACATACACTGATGTTTCATGCCATCTAAAAATTTTCTTCCATCAACAAGATAGGTCCAAGCAATGCTACATACCTTTTCACCTTCCTTTTTCATGGGCTTCAATTTGTGGCAAACTCCATCCTTTTTTAGAGAGTAGAGGTTTGCATGACCATCATGTATTGCATGCCTATCAAACTTCCACAGTCTTCCCAACAATAGATGGTAGACATCCATTGGAATAATATCACAAAGAACTTCATCTTGGTAACTCCCAATTTTAAACTTCACTAAACATTGTTCACTTATCAGGACCTTATGATCATCATTCACCCTATTGATTTGATAGGGCTGGGAGTGTTTCTCCCTCTTGAACTTCAACTTAGAGACCATCTCTTCTAACACCAAGTTGTCACTACTACAACCATCAATGATCACATCACAACATTTATTCTCACACTTACACCTAGTACGAAATAGAATCCTCCTTTATCCTAGTTCAATCTCACCACTTAGTAGGACCCTTTCATTTACTAAAGTCTCTCCTCTTTTTGCATCCTTTGAATGTGATGACTGTGCATCCTCATCCACATGAGCAACCCTAGCTTGGCCCCTAGCTCTCCTATCTGTTCTTCCTTGTCATTGAGGGCATTCAAAGGTATGATGGCCTTGTTCATTGGAATAGAAATAGGTAGCACAAAAAACCTCCTCTTCCTAAACCTTGTCCACATCCTGTACCTCTTCCTCTCTTATCTCCAATGTTTTGATCACAGGAGCGGTTGAAATCCTTGTTCCTCTGGTTCTAGCTAGTACCCACATCTTCATTTTTCCTTAGGGTCTCATTTTGACCTCTGGATGATCTACCACTACCCCTTCCTCCTTGACCATGCCCTCTTTTTCTCCCTTCAAACTTTTTATTTAGCTTCTCTTCAACTCGTAGGGCAAACTGGTATGCCTCTTCAACATTGGTCATTCTTACCAGACTTAATTCCTCCTAGATGCTAGGTCATAACCCATTGATATAACAAGAAACCTTCTCCTTCTTTTCTTCTACATGCCTTGCTCTAATAAGAAGTCAGTAAAACTCCTCCATATATTCTTGGACTAATTTACCTTCTTGCTTTAACCTATGCATCTTCTTAAACAAATCAAGCTCGTAGTCAACAGGAATGAATTGCTTCTTTAGTTTGTCCACCATGTGATCCCACCTTGTGATCTTCTCCTTTCCTCTTCTATTTATCTCCAATTGAACCTCTTGCCACTAGATTTTGGCATGGCCTTTTAGTTTAGCCTTTTCAAACTTAACCCTATCTAGATCCTTGATATCCTCATACTCAAAGTACTCTTCTAGTTCATTAATCCAGTTGATCAACTCATCTGGCTTCAAATTTCCTGAAAATACACCCACATCAATTGTAGGCCTTTTCCCAAACTTAGTAATGGCCCTAAAAATCCTCTCCTTAACCTAATTTAGAACTTCCCCTTCTGGTCCAATTTCTTCTTCTTCATCGTCATCCTCACTTTCATCACCTACAGTCACATTTGTTCCTCTATGGAGCTCCTCCTATAAGGCTTGAACTTACCTTTGGAGAGCTCTAACCTCCTTAGGATTAATAGCTCCAGCCCTTCCACCACATTCTCTTCATGGAGGCATCTTCTTAATTCAAACCCACAACCACATAGTCCTAGTGCAAACTGCCTCACAGTCAACGCTCTATCTACACACTCAGGAAACCGCGCTTTGATACCACTTGATGGGGATGCAACCCATGCATAGAATGGACACAAAAAAAAATGGAAAATTTTATTAACTATGAAAATATGCTAGTACACTTAGTGTAGAGAAATAGACTCCAAAGCATGCCCTATGGGCTTATAATAGCATAAATCTGGGGATAATTTCTTCTCCCAGTACCTTCTCTCAAACTCCACTTCGAACTACCTTTTACAATGCCAAAAATGTCCTTAAATAGACCCCAAAGAGTTAAGGATTAGGAATACATTCTAGAAACTGCTAGTTGGCATCCACCGACCAAATAGAAGGCTTCAGAAGTCACGTTAGAAGTCAGTGCAAAACTAGAAGAATCCAAAAACAGTAACCGAACTTTCGGGAGGCATAACTTTTGAACCATAGCTACGATTGACAAATCGTTTACATTTTTGGAAATCTATCAAAGTGCTCTATAGCCCTATGGAAAATATTTTCCTATCCCCCATTTTTTGGCCATATACATTGTCATTTAATTCCTTGAACCTAACTTTGAAGCATTCTTAAGAGGTCCCTAGAAATCAAAAAATTGCAATAACTTTCAAACCATGCAACTTTTGACCTGATTCTTTTTCTAGAATATTCTAAAGTACAATTTTAATCCTCCCTGCAATTTACACCTTCTAATACACCATAATTATGGCTCAATTACATTGTCCTATTTTGTTGACATTTACATGTATCCCAAGGTGCTCAAATACTCTAACCTAGAACACTGATAGTGGAACTGTGAGAGTTGGAACCCTTATTTGACCCAAATGGGTATCCAAAAATGAAAAAACATGAAATAGAAATTAAGTCTAAGTACATTTTTTTGGGTGACACAGGATTGCCCTTATACCTCTAGATGCTCCTGCATTAGTTAAAAACATTACACAATTAATATTTATGATATATATATACTTAGTTACATTTTATTACATATTAATTTGATATTTTGAATATTTATGATGTTATTTATTTTTCCTATATATTTTGAGGAGTTTGAGTGTGGATTGGGGTGATTTTGAGTTTGTTTTGAGTTCAATAACATTTTAAAGGAATTCAAGAAAGCTAATTGATAATGATGTATTGATAGAACAAAAAGTCCATCAACAATAAGCAATAAAATTTTAGAAAGTTGTAAATAATGTATTAAAATGATAAAAATAATATCATTGATCATTCATTTAATCATTTCTTTGGGTGACTCATTAGTAGTGAGAAATTGATTAGTCATTTATTTAATCATTTATTTACATACTTATCTTTGTTCAACCTTTTGATTTTACTTGGAGACCAAATTAGTCATTTGTTTAGTCACTTATAAATTGCAAAAGATTACTAGAAGTTGATCAATTTTAGTCCTATGATCAAAAATTTTAGTCTTGTGACTAAAAGTTTTGGTTATTCGGTAATTTATTTGCTAAAATTCTACTAGTGCCATATAAACTTTTCTTTAATTTGCACACTAAATTCTCCTTACCTTTGACCTAAAATCCCTATGGTTGTACCATATATAGATCTTCATCCAAATCATCATGAAGAAAGGTTGATTTAACATCAAGCTTCTCAAAATGAAAATTTTTAGTAGCCCTAATACTTAAAACAATATGAATAGAAGTTATTTTAGCAATAAGAGAAAATATCTGATTAAAATTAATACCCTTTTTATGTGAAAATTCTTTTATTTCTAACTAAGATTTAAATATTTTCTTACCTCCATCCTCTTCTTTCAACTTGTAACCCATCTATTTCAATAAATCCATTTTACCTACAAGAAACTTGCGTAAATACCAAGTCTAGTTCTTCAAAAAGAAGTCCATTTCTTCTGTCATTACAAACTCCCACTAAATCTTTGTATCCTCTGATACAACATCATAAAATTCATGTTCACCAACATCTATTAATAAAATAGAATACAAAGAGGGAGAAAATATTTTAGGAGGTCTAATTAGCCTTTTTGAATGTCTAACAATCATTGGGGTGTGTGGTATTTGTTGTTGCAATTGTTGTAGAGTAGGAGAGACTACTGAAACATCATCCTTTTGTGTATCATCCAACTACACATAATCATTTTCTTTCTTCTCATGTTGCTGCAACAAATATTTGTACAATACTTTCTCATTGAATATTACATCTATTCTTCTTAAAATTTTATTATTTTAAAAATCCCAAAGCATATAACCAAATTCCTCAATATCATATCTGAGAAATACACATTTCTTTTACTTAGTTTATGACTTGGTTCTATTTTTTAGAGTCTATATGTGTGAATTCCTAACAACCAAAGGTTTTGAAAAAAGAATAACTCACCTTCTTACTAGACCATGCTTTCTCCACAATACTACAACCCAACAGAGTAGAGGGACCTATGTTGACCAAATATACAATACTATTGTCATATTTCACCCACATGTTTAAGGGTATCCCAACATGCAACCTCATACTCCTTGCACACTCCATTATTGTCTTGTTCATGTGTTCAACCACTCCATTTTCTTATGAAGTCCTTGGAACAATTTTCTACCTATGAATACCATTAAGAGAACAATAATACTCAAATTATTTTTTGTAATACTCACCACCATAATAAAATCTAAGTCATTTTAGCTTTTTAACAATCCCATTATCAACCAAGCATTTTCATTTCTTAAAATTTACAAATACATCAAATTTTTTTCTAAGAAAATAAACTCATATATTTCTAGTTGCATCATCAATAATTTTAACATAATAATTACAAACACCAAGGGAACATACCTGAGCATATACACAAGCTCTAATTTCTCATTTATTCTCTTCCTTGCCACTCTTCACAAAACTTACTCTCTTTTATTTTCCATATACACAAATTTCACATAAGTGCATATTGACACATTTTAGACCTGCTAAAAATTTCTTTGAATAAAGTAATTTCATACATTTCTCACTCATGTGCCCAAGTCTATTGTACCATAACATTGTTTCAGAATCTACATCAACTATTTGTTCTCCTTGCTTAACTGTAATAACTATTCCTAAACATTCATTTTTCTCTGAAAGAATTATAGTAGAAGGAACAATATGAACTATTCAAAGATAAAAGGTTCCTACTCTCACAAATTTTTCTACTACAAGGGAACCTTTTGAAATCTTCCAATTTTTATCATTAAAAGTAACAACACAACCTCATCACCCAGTTTTCCTACTGAAATTAAATTCAAACTCAGCCTTGGAACATGTCTCACCTCTTGTAGTAGTCAAAAATTCCCATTTTGAAACTTAATCTTAATTCTATCCTTTTCAACAATTTGACATGGTTCATCATCTCCAAAATAAACATTCCCAAAATACCCTTAGAAATAATCGATAAAATAACCTCTATAGGGTGTAGTATGAAATGAAGCTTCATAATCTAAAACCCATGTATCATCAACACTTTCTAAAGAAAGAAGAATACCATCCTCTTCATAATGATCACTTACCACATTTTCCTCCTTGTTCCCACTTGGTTTTCTCCTTCATTATTTTTTTGAGTCTAGTAATATTTCTTCTTATGCCCTGGTTTTCCACAATACCAACAATCTCTTGGTCGTCTAGATTGAAACCTATTTCCATTTGATTTTCCTTTCTATTTCCCATGATTTCAAGAATTACTTGTATTGGCTTTTGATTTGACATAATTTTACCAACGTTTTGGATAATTAGAAAACCTTGGAACTACCTAGAAACCACAATGGGTATTCTAAAATATAAACCTAAAGGACCAAATGACAAGACTTTGATGTCTTTTCCACATTGAATTCTACAAGATTCAGGTGGGTATACCTAGGAAATCACTCTTTACTTTAAAAGAAGTTCAAAACTCAACATGAATTTCGAAATAAAAAATAACTACCTTAGTTCTTCTAATTCTCTAACAACAAAAGAGATAATAGATGATTAATTTATCAAACCCTAGAACTCCATGAATCAAGTATAGACTGAAATTTCAGAACTTCAATAACATAACATTGAATGATTGATTTATATGATTTTTTTGCATAGCATAAGACATTCCAATTAGATCAACTTTAGAGGATGACTAGTGCCTTATCTATTGGGCTATAAACTCATAGGAATTAGACATTTACTTTTGGATCTTATCATAATACTTTGTGCAAAGATTATCAATATTCATTTCTAGATCTTATACTTATCAAAATATTCAATGAAAAAAATAAAGTTATTTCAATTTATGTTAAGCAATTACATAACCCATTAGATTTGTAGAAAAATAAATTTGAAATTTAATCCAAAATGAATTACAAATGAAATTTAATAAAATTTTCCATTAAATCTTAGAGAACAAAATAGAAATAAAATAAAAGATAAGATCTAGGATGAACATTTAACTTTCTATAATTAATTTGAAATTGTGCACATTTCAATAACCATACCTATTAGAAAATAAGATCAAATAGACCAACAACTATCAACTTTCTATTCAATTTTATACTAAATTATAGTATGCATAGACTGACACAAAAGTGAACAAAGCTCTATTTAGATTAAAAATTTTGGATCCACATCTTGGAAATCATTATATAGAATAAGGATCACAATAAGCTTTAGATGGGAGGACACATGTTCAAAACCAAGTTACAAATTTTTTTTCATATGAGACAAAAAAATTACAAAAAGAATATTGGAGATAGCCAAAATTTGACCAGCTATTAGTTTTGATGATTAGGATCAACTCTATAATTTGTAATATGAGCACACACACACAATAGGTAAACCACAAAGATAAAGTGTCTCTACTAGATAGTTGTCCTGGCTCTTGAAGTTCTTTGACTTTTCTCTGCATGTTCAGTCACTTTCTCTAGATGGAGTAGCCTTTATGTTAGCAATTATCTTCTAGATGGTAATATCTAACTCCTAATCTAGCCAAGGCTCCCCTAACTGTATTCAATTCATTGTGACCTTTTTTCCATTTTGCATTAGTTAGAGCTTTAACTTTATAGTTGTCTTATTGATATAACTTTGTAGTTGTCTTATTCATATCTATCTCTACCTTGTACAAAAGATCAACAATATCAAAAATTGTTGCTATATCTATTTCTCCAGTTATGTAGGCAATAAACCTCTCATACTTCAAAATGCCATCAAAAGAATGTGACCATTCTTTCCAATCCCTTATCTTATTCTCATCACCAATTATGTTCTGGATAAAACCAGGTGTACCATTGGCAATGCTCTTCATTTTATTGCTTACTAAATGAAATTTCCCACAAAAGAATGCATTTAATTATTTCACTCTATTTACCATTTTTCTTGTGGAAATAATGCTATCTTTGGGCAATTCTTTCTTTTGGGGCAAAATTGGGACTAATTTATCAAAGAATGGTATGTAAGGGCCTCATTTATTGAACAAAGGGGAAAAACTGGATAGTTCTTTTGTACACTAGTATTATGCTCCCTATAATGCAATATAACTACTATGATTATTCTAGAAGGCCACTTTTAGAACACTTATCTTATGTGAGAGCATGCTCTCCATTATTTTGATCTCTATTTCTTTCCTTGCTTCTAGCTCATCTACTTCCATGTATTGATCTATACCCACATTTTCTATATTAGCTTCTGTTTGGGTCCCTTGATCCTTGATATTTGTGATAGGCCTAGTTACATTTCTCAAATTCATCACCTCATCCTTGAGGGTAGCCACTCTATTCTCCATTACATTTTTTTTTGAGTTCTTCCTCATATTTCTTCCTTGTATCAATGGATATGCTAAATGTTTGATATAGTTGTTCTTCAAGCATATTCATTTTTCTCTTTCCCATGAGAGATGTAGTTTTCATTAAATTGTGAATACAATCACTTGAAATAGTAGTGACATTCTAGAATATCACATTTACTTGGGGAGAATCTCTTATTTCCATGAGAGTTGGCTTGTTTGATATAGGTGCCATGCTCCATACTATCATTGTCTTGGAGTCAACATTGAATCCTTATCTATGCAACTGTCGTGTAATATTTTTCTCCTCAAATGAGATAGACTTTTCTTCCCTTATAATTTAATCAGATGTGAAAATTGAGCTAAGCTCCTACCCTAGGAAGAGTAACATATTACTTCTTTGCGCTAGCTCCTAGGCTTCATCCATCATAAGAGTCTCAGTATTTGGGTCATATTCTCAAAGTTTTTGCACCAATTCAGCTATATTTTTAGGGTATCTCTTGGATACATTTGGAGGATAAGCTGATTATGTTTGATCTTAAACATGAATAATTTAAACTCCTCTCAATTAATGAAGTCATCATCCCTCATAAAATTTTGAGCTTGGATAATTCCCTCATCCAACATTCTTCTTTGAAGCTCAAGTTTATTAGGAATTTGTTCATTCTAGTTAGCCTGCCTTGTTAGGAAGTTGTGCCTAATATTATCAAAGTATTTTGTATCCTTAGGCAGGATCTACAATTCCTTTTCCCTTTCTTTATCTAGGATTTCTATCATTTCTTTTCTTTTCTCTGCCTCCTTGGGCCCATGATGAACTCTTAGGTTGATCATTTTCCACATCAATTTCTATAACATCATCCTTCTTTGAAAATTGAGACTCCACTCTATCTCTTATTTCAAAAAATACTTGAGGTATTATGGCATCAAAATTGTCTAGGCATTTATTATACCTATCCAAGTATATGTCCTCTTGGTAAGAACCCTTAAATGAGGGATTAGTTCTTTTCATTTCCTCTTCCATCCTCATGATATCTTTCCATATCAGAGTCTTGTCTTTACAAACCTCTATCTCTAACCAATTCATTATCACAATCTCCTCCCAATAGGCTTTACTACTTGGTAGGGTGTATTTCCTCTTTTCTTTAAGGCACGCCTAACAAAATCATTAGCATCATACATCCTAGTAGGAGTAGTGGGTAGTAGGAATTCACTTATATATGAATCTATTTCTTCTATGGTATCCTTACCTACAACAAAATCTCCTATATTTAGATTTATAGGGACAAACGAACCCTTCTTTACTATGGGACCTAGGCATTCCCTATTCATCATTATTAGTTTCCAAAATAATTCTATTGTCCCAAACCTTTTTGGAATATACCTAGGTAGAACATGAGGGGGTTGGGGGCATCCATTAACTCTTAACAAGGAAAAATTGTCAAAAAAAAACCCACAACCATGGCCTAGTCTTCTATCCCCATTTGGGCATACAAAAGGTCTTATTAGAATTCTAACCCCCATAGGAACCCTCTTTGGTATATCAGCAAACATATTTTAAATTTGAGAAATAAAATCATTTGAAAAAGAAACATCATTGGAATAGGGATAAAAACTTTTCCATAATCAAGTCCATAGCTGTACAGGAATTCGCCTCAGTTCCTTTAATGAAAGCATGATTGATCTGCCCTATATTCTTGTAGAGTATGATGTGCATCAAAAATGAGTAATGGTGGAATTTTAAATTCGCCATCTCTCCCCTCTAAGCAATAGTGATTTTATTGTGCATTACATGAATAATTTGGGTGACAAAAAGATACCCTACATTATAGTATGAGTCTTGTATATATAAGGCCACAATGTATATAAAGATAGGAGCATTCATCATGCCATCTAATATAATCACCTTATAAATCCAAAAAATAGTATACTAGAAGTATTTGCTAAAATATTCCAAAGGCATGAGGTCTCCTATGTTTTTAGGAAGTTCACCCTTTTCTTTTTTGGCTTTAGGGTTGTGTCTTCTCACGACCTTAACTGTGAAAAAACTTTTTTGGTTCTTGAAGGTCTCATTCATTTTTTCTTGTTAAATGGGCCTTGTCATTGGTCTTCAAAGGTTGAAGACCTCTATGAACATCTCCCTATCCAAGTCACACATTAGACTCATATCTTTCCTATGAAATCCATTAGTGGTGAGATTATAGAACTTTATTGGGGCTTTTAGTAGGTCTACATACATTATCACCTCTGACATAATTAACTTTTCCAAGTTTCTAATCTATGAGTTGTAGATTGGTGGCTTCTCAAACCTATTATTGTAGAAATACCAGAATAACTTGTTACCATTACTTTCTAGCATGGTTACATCTCTGTAGATGCTATATGTATCTTTGAAAACATGATAATTCATTGTCTATGCATGGGATGATCCTGGGAGAAAATATACCCATTCCTTAGTATACAAGCTAGCCAACATTATTTTTGGTTTCTCAGTACCTTGAGAAACTTCTTCCATGTTGACCTAAGCTATTATCTTTCCTACTTCCTATGTCATCTTCTCTGAATTCAAATTCTTCAAATACATTTTCTACAACTAAGAACTCCAAAAACAACTTCACACTCATTCTTTTTTGCTCTAAATTCTATGAATTTTGTAGTTAGAAATTTGTTGCATTGACTTTTAATAGAAATTGAAGCCAAAACTAGCATTAATGGTGTCTTTAAGTCAGCATGCATGACAAATTTTGACATCTCAAAAAGTGTTACAATCAAGCTTTATGATGCTTGTACTGCCAACTTTCAAAATATTATTTGTACTATTTTAGATAGTGCCTATCTTTTTCATAATCATGAGGCTATAATAGCCATATTAATATTAAGCTCTTACATTGCAACCATGCAAACACTACATACTGCTAGTTGTTTAGGAATTTACAAGGTTCATTTTCCATTCTATGTTTTTGCTAGTGCCTGTGCAAATCCCTTGGTCACTCCTTCATTCTTTATCTTTATGTTTAAGGCCTTAGCCTTGTGACCAAGAGAAAACTATTCAAATGACTTGTTGCTACTTCATAGCTATATTTATTCTTTGTGCTCTTAACTAGATGATTGGGTGACCACATAAATATTCATAACCTTCTGAATGCATTGCATGATCGCTACTCAAATTTGACTTTAACACTTAAGGCTTGCAACCCTATGAAACCTTTTAGGTATGTGTGATCACTTGGTCATTGCCTTCATTTCCTTTTACTACTTTAGATGCATAACCATGCGATCATTGATTTTTAAAAAATCTCTTAACTATTTCTCTTAGCCACATTTCCTTTTCAAATTAATATTTGAACTATGTGACTATGAAATCAAAGAATTCTTTAAAGGTTATTAACCCTTTTCACAAGTTCATAGTCTCTAATTTAATTGCAACTTTTAGACATGTGATTATGTGATCAAAAGGTTTACTAAGTTGTGGCTTCACTTTACCTTTTACTACTTAACCATACAATTATGTGACTAAGAATCTCTTATACCATACTGAACAACTTTGCTAGGTTGTAGATTAGGTTTACTTCATGTCTTCTAACCGCGTGATTATGTGATCAAGAAAAAATTCACAAACTCTTAACCATGTCACTTATTTGCAGCTCATATTCCTTATTTGCTTTTAGGCCTTGTGACCATGTGATCAAGTATTTTATTCATCAACCTTGATATTTCACACCATCCTTGCTATCTTAGAACACTATGTCATTAAGCCTCTGATTGTGCAATTATAAATGATCATTGAGTTTCTCTATTATCTTAACTATCTAAAATTCAAATAGCAAAATGGTGATTAGAATTTCTTTAACCTTAGGCACACTATCAAACCATAACCTTGATTGTTATGATAAGCTAGTCTTCTCAAATGCCTTCACATGTTAGATCTTTGAACTATAATGAGGGTTATGACTGAGTGATAATCACTTTTCACATGATCACAACTTGAAATTTTTTCCTTAGATTTAATTGTGTGACTATGAAATTTCTTGTCTTTTAATTGTTTCACTCATTTGATGTCTAAAAAAACCTTTTTCAACAAACTACTATGACCAAGCGAACATTGAGCCTTTAACTATTTTGCAAAATCACATCACAAAAATGGTAAGAGCTTGATTGTTTAACAACCATGGGATCTCCTTGGTCACATGGTTGCACCTTAAAATTTTAAAGGTCCTTTTAGAAATGTAGAAACACATTTTAAAATAAGGGTTTCTAATGGAAACAAGGATACTGATGATGAAACTAGGGTTTTTCTAGTAACTCTATATATGAAAATTGCAAACCTTAACTACTTAGAATGAATAAACTAGATTTTCATGTGAAAATTTTTGGGATTCTAACAATATGAAAATACAGGCCAACAATGGCTCTATCTTGGGATAATGGATAGCTAGCATCCATATAAGGATTCATAATTTCTAGTTAAAGAAAACCATATACTTGGAAAATTATAATTGTTTTAGAGAGCTAGGTACACACTGGAAAAAATACAACAAATATATACATAGAAACACACATAAATAGGATTTACAAATTGTATATAAACCAAAACTACTATTCATGGAAGGAAAAGTACCTTTAACATAAGTACTTCTTCAAGAATTGTTCATGAATGGGAATTCAATAATATTTCCTAATAATTTTTTCAAGTTATATGAATCCTCACCCTATCTGGATTCTATCAAGTATGGGCCAAACCAAATTGGATCAAACTTACCATTCTTTCTTTTGTCTTTAATCCTTGCATTCCACATTAGGATCAGATCTTCAGGCTCAAATTTTCTTGCCACCACCTTATTTTGATACAAATGTTTTTCCTGTTGGCATTATGATACATTTTTGTCATTAGTTACAACACTTATTGGATTCTGAATGCTTACCGAGCTCTCATCGGAAACCAAGCTTTACCTAGTTCTCAGTGTTTACCGAGTAATCAAGGTGAACAAAGAAGTCAGTGTTTATCGAGTAATCAAGGTGAACAAAGAAGTCAGTGTTTACTGAGTAATCAAGGTGAACAAAGAAGTCAATGTTTATCAAGTAATCAAGGTGAACAAAGAAGTCAGTGTTTACCGAGTGATCAAGGTGAACAAAGCAGCCAGTGTTTACCGAGTGTTCAAGGTAAAGAAAGGAATCAGTTTTGACCGAGTGAAGATGTACTAAGATGTAACTGAGAACTTCATGATAACTGAGCTCCTGAGGTTATCAAGGAAATTAATTTTTATCGAGCTCAGACAGATATCAAGGAAACTAACTATCACCGAGTCACAAGGTTCTATCACGTGTTTCCTTTGATCACCGAGCTACAGTTCAGATAGAAGTATTCACCGAGTGACATCTCTTCTACCGAGTCTCCAGTGGTTACCGAGTTCAGAACTACTCGAAGTGTTTAGTATGAACTGTGCCTTCACTTCTACTGAGTGCATGACGATGCTGAGTAACGCAGTGGATGCCGAGTATCAGAAGGACACCGAGTCAGTTCAGTGAACCCGAGTTTTTACCTTGGGCCGACTTTGTATAGAGATTTGCACTTGTTGTTTTGGCCGACCTTGCATGTATTGTTTATATGGATGGTATATATATGCAATGTATTGTATCATTCAAATATAGTTGTTATGGCAATGGTAATGAATGGAAATGTGAAAGTGTGAAAGTGTGAAAGTGCAAAAGAAATACATGCGTGCGAAAGTATGTGGGCTGAATTGTGAAGATATTCAGCAAGGTCGAATTTTGGAGCAGAAAATTTTTATCTATCACATCAAGGTGAATTAGAGCATAATGGATCTTATCAACAATCAGTTGTAATCAGATCCACTGTTTCATTCTAACAGGTGAATCAGTTTTTGTAAATCCTTTAACAAGGTAGACTTAACAGTCTTTTGTAAATCTCCTAACAGAGTGCATACTTTATTGTATGTTTGGAAATCCTCTAACAAGGTGGATCTAGCAATCCTTTGTGCTCCTAACAGGGCAGATCACCAGAAGTGGTCATTGTAAGCCTTAACCGGCCAATTTCATACTGCAGTAACGAAGCTTGTGGGTTTCATCCCCACCCCAATTTTACTTTCTATTTGGAAGGTTTCTGGGTCATCAAATCTGTGTGTTCAAGTGTTGTAAATGATTTTTTTTCATGCTTAGAGTAGGTTACTTCGATGAATGGTGAATATATCAGTATACAGTTTTATTGTTTGAAATTTTAGAAGTTACTGATTCACCCCTCCCCTCTCAGTAACTTGTCATATCTTGAATATTTCCAACAATTGGTATAAGAGCTATAAGGTTCTCAAGATAAAAGTTTCACAGCTTGAGCAAAGATCAAGGACAATGGAGATATTCAGACTTGACAAAACTATTGAGAATGAAAAGCTAGATCTGAAAATGGCCATGGCTCAACTCAATGAAGCAAAAGAGCATCTTTCACAATCCTTGAAAAGAAGAAAAGAACTTGCAAAGCAAATGAATGACCATCAGTATGTTGAAGAAAAGATTGAAGATCTCTCACCATCAAATAGTTCAGATGAAGCTGAAAAAGCAATCAAAGAACTCTTACAAAAGAATGGATCTCTGCAGGAAGAAGTAAGAAAGCTCAAAAGGGAACAAGGAATCCAGTCCATCAGGCTATGCGAAATCTTGGAGCAAAGGAACAAGGCAGCTGAAGACTTAGAGGTAAGGAATAATCAATCCTCTCAGCTTGAAAATCTTGTAACTCAATTATCTAATGCAAATGAAGAAATTATGAATCTGAGATTTGAGAATGAGATTTTGAGAAATGACTTAATTACTGAAAGACAAATCAATGCAAGCTTACAAAGTGATCTAATCTCTGAAAAAAAAGTCAATGAGAGAATGGTAAAATCTCAAAAGGACATGGATCAATTGAATCTGCAAAATGAAGAAAACTTTCATAAACAAAATGGTAAAGCAGGCCTTGGATACAAGGAAGAAGGTGAATCCTCCAAACAGGGTACTTAAAAGAATCAAAAACCTACTTGCAGCCACTATGGTAAGTTAGGTCATACATCTAACGGATGTTGTAGCAATGGAAAAGGCAAATTTAATGGAAAGTGCTACAATTGCAATCAACATGGACACAAAGCCAATGAATGCAAAAAGAAACCAAAATTTGAAGGTAAATGTCACAAATGCCAAAAGCAAGGTCATAAGGCATCACAATGCAAATTCAAATCATTTAATCCAGCTGAACAACTTGTCAAAGCAATATTTGGTTGGGACTACAACACTTGGTGCAGATGTCATTATTGTGGAGAATATGGTCATACTGGCATAAACTGTGCAAGGCATCACCTAAGAAAAAGGGATACCACTGTAAGATGTTATACATGTACAGAACTTGGTCATATATCTAAAAACTACATGAACATAAAGAAAGTCGAGGATGAGAAGAAAATCAAAGTAGACAATATTCAGAAACAAATGAAGCAGCAATGGATTCCAAAGTCTACCGAGCCAGATAATTCAAGTAATGGAATGGTCACTCAAGAAGTGAGTGACTCTCCCATTTCACATTAAGACTCATCAGGATAAGACTAGGACTGTATCTACAAAGCAATATCCTAAGCAGTCCTAGAATGAAAATATGATCAAATCAGTATTTCAGATACATCAGGATCATGGTCGGTACATGACCTTACCGAGCTCAGTCGGGTGCAATAAGGCTTCTTTCACCAATTTGCACTTACCGAGCATGGTTGGTTCTTCTCTTACCAAGTTAAAAGCGGTTTAACCTATTTTCTTTTGGTCACCGAGTTGCAAAGTTTAAGCCGAGCTAGTGGATGATAGCCTGTCAATCGCAGCTACCTCTGTACTGAACATTAATGGCAAATTTTTCATCAAAAGGGCAGATTTCAACCTCATTTTTCACCATGAATTTGAGATTTACAAAAAGAGGGATTTCAAGCGAATTCAAGTGAGTTGAAGAGATTTTCCAGTGAAGTATTCTTACAAAATCTTCTTACTCACCGAGCAGTAATGGCTTCCGCAAGCACCAGCAGAAGCAAGGCGAAGAAAGGATCCGAAATGCTTGTGAAGGGAACGAAATGGAAGGCACTGACGTTCAAGCTTGTTCCTGCCATCGCTGAATCACTCGACCCGCATGGAGCTCAATCACAGATTCCTCCAAAGGTACTTCTAATCAATGATATTCGTACTCATTTCAAGTGTACTGTGCAAGAAATAGGGACACTAGATATGGATAGCACCCTAGCTGAGTTATGCATGGATGGAACCCTAAAACCTGAGTTCAAACATTTGGAAACCAAAGGCTTAACCCATATCCCGCATCTGCCAAGAAGTTTCCAAGTGAAATGGGTGAGGTATATCTTGAGCCGAGTACATAATGGTCAGTTGTGGTTGGAACAACCAGTTTTGATAACCAAGAAGATGATTCACAAAATCATGGGTCTCCCAATGCTCAGCAAAGCCAAAACCACCAAAACCCTAGGACGGGATGAGTTACAGAAGAAAACCCAAGCTGAATGGGATGGCAGAGGTTTAAAACTCAACAATGTTTCAGATATAGAACTGAAATTTGGTATTTATGTTATTGCATACAAACTGTATAGTTCCAGTAGGCTGAATAGTGTACCTTGCGAGGCTGTAGATTTGGCATATAAAATTGTAAAGAAAAATATGGAGTTTGACCTAGCTGATGTGCTATTAAAAAAATTCAATAAAAACATGGAAAGCATAAGGACTGCAAAGACAAACCCTTGTAAATTTGGTTCTTTGCTAGTTTGTTTATTTTTCTATGTACAGAAATTATTTCCATCCAAAGGTACAGTTGTATGGAGGAAAGATACTCCAATTTTGTATCAAATAAATGAATTCATAGTAGAAATGGGTATGAATTTTGACAAAGTAATGGACAATTATTTTGAATATTTCAAGGAAAGGATGAACAACAGATTCAGAATACCTCCAAAACTTGTTGAAGAGTATAAGGATGATGTCTGTTTCATGGTTGACTGTGACAAGGTATACATACAGGCAGTTAGACCCCGAGTTGCATGGGTGAAACCTCTTCCATATGAGGTAAATATTGATGAAACAAGGGATATCATTGAAGCACTGGTAAATGAGCCAGTAGACCCAAGGCAACAAATTTTTGGTACTTATGATGAAGCAAAGGCTAGAATTGAACTGGAAATCAAAATTCCACAGGCCATCAGCAAAGGTAAAAGGAAAATGGCCAAACTAAAAACTGAAATGAGTTCTCTTATGGTCACTGAGGGAAAAGGTGAAGATAAAGAAAGTGAAGAAGAAGAAGAAGGAGAAAAAGAATCAGAAAAAGAGCAACCGGCAAAGAAGAAAGGCAAGGTAATCATTACCAAGCCCAAGAAGCAGCCTACTGTAGTATTCACTCGGAGAATGAGAAAAGGTATTCAGGAACCTGTATTGGTCAAACCTGTACCTACATTCGAGCAAAGGCTCAAAACATTGGAAGAAGGAGCTGGCATTGCAAATTTCAAGGCATTGAGATTTGAGACAAGGACTGATGTAGAGAAAATGCAAATTGAGGAACTGGTACTTAACAAAATGGGAAAATGGAAATACTCCCCGAACCAGATTGCTCCTCATATCTCTAAAGAACTACTGGAGAGAGTACAACCAAGATGGGAGTTAGCCACCAAGACGATAAAAGATATATATGAGCAATCTCTGAAGAATCTTCGGCCTAGTCTCACTGGAGCAGAGGTAAAATATGAATTGAAAACCTATGAAGGTAAAATGATGATCAAATTCCACACTTGTTTGGTTTTGATCAAAGATATAGAGCATGTTGTAAATGATGCTACAAACATGTGGAAAAACATCTATCATCTACATAAGCCCAGTGTAGACCCAGTAGAAATAAAGGATGATGACAGCGACAGCAGCAGTGATGAATCAGATAGCACTCCATCCATCACAGTTACACCAGGAGAGTTGCATGCAATGATGGAAGAGAAAGAGGAAGAAGACAAAGAGGAAGAAGCTGAAGAGGAAGATAAGGAGGATGATACGGTAAAAATTGTAGCAGCAGTTATTGCATCCCTTCCTCACTCCCCAGCCAAACCTGTGACATCATCAAGGTTGGAGTCAGCTTCAGCAGGTTCATCTACACCAGATTTACCATCTACACCTGCCATATCTCAGCTCCAGGTATCATGAGTAGAAGTGACTACCACTTCATCTACCGAGCTGCATCCCTCTTCATCTACCAAGCTGCATCCCTCTTCGACTACCGAGCTGCACCCCTTTTCATCTACCGAGTTAGCCTCCTCGACTCCATCATCATCAGTTGGTATTGCTGTAAGTTCTCAAATTTTGACAACTCAAATTTGTTCTACAATTTTGTCGCCATCTACTTCAGGCACAGTGAGCTCAGATACTATATTACCGAGTGTATCACCATTTTTGGCCAGCACTCAAATTTTTTACCCTGTACATACTTCTATTGGCACTCAAACCTCAAGCATCCCAGTTTTTACTGCTAGTCCTTCTGTCTCTACTGTTGTGTCTATTCCAAAGGTCAAACTAGTCATCTCAGAAGTCAAACAAAAGCAACCATTAAGACTTATGATCACTGGAAAGGAAATTCCTGAAGACATTGACTTGGACACAGAGATAGTAATTCCAAAGATTGACTTTGATAATGCTACCATTGAAGAAATGAGGTATGCTGGTCAACTTATTGAGAAAAAGGCTACTCAGATGCAGTTAAGATCAGAAAGGGATAAGGAATATAGGATAATTGAGGAAGCTCGGAACATAATTACTGAGGCTATAGGTGTTGATGTTGATACTTCTCAACACATTTTGATTCAACTAGAAGAGGCAGTTAATAAATTCAATGAAGATGCCTTTGGACAAGAAAAGCTAATTGAGCGTGCAGAAAAGAAATTTGATAATAGGGTATTAGGGAACATTGCCCAGAACATTGCAATAAATCAGGTTGCATTAACCTCAGTTTTGGCAGATATGGAACATTCTTTTAATAATGTAACATCTCTTTTTGCTAAGCTTTGTGATGTTACCGAGTACACTAAAGGAATAAGAGAGAAACTAAATAAAATTGATGAAGATCTGAAGGTAAGCACACAGAACTTGAAGCTTGACCCCAGTTCAAGCTCATCTCATCACCTCAAAATCAAATTTTTGTCAGAGAAGCAGGCAGAGCTGTTGAGGGAAGAGGCAAGGATCTGATCTACATTGATAGATATCCAAAACATGATCCTTCCCATCATGGATTCAATGTAGAAGCATAATTGCACATTCAAAGACATTAATCCATGATAATAACTTCTCCATTGCAGATCATGTGATTGAACTTTCGGCTGAAGTTCAAATAGCTCTTTCCACCTGCAAAATTTTGCAAGAGAATTGGGATAAGACTCTCCAGCTTATTCTCCAGGTACATTCAGAGTTCATCTCTCATTTTGGTGTTTCTATATAAGTATATATATTCTTTTATTCTTTGGCATTATTGTCAAAAAGGGGGAGATTATTGTTGGATATGTATACTATGGGTGAATAAGTGTTTTTAGAAAAATTGTACAAAAGAAGAGATATACAGCTCATGTAAATAATGTATGTACATTCTATGGGGGAGTTGTATATAACAAAACTATTCTATGGGGGAGTTGTATATAACGAAGCTATGTATATTTAGAATCAGTCATCAGCATGTCAGATAAATTTTGTCTCATAAGTGTTTTTGTCACTAATGCCAAAGGGGGAGATTGTTGGCATTATGATACATTTTTGTCATTAGTTACAACACTTATTGGATTCTGAATGCTTACCGAGCTCTCACCAGAAACCAAGCTTTACCTAGTTCTCAGTGTTTACCGAGTAATCAAGGTGAACAAAGAAGTCAGTGTTTACCGAGTAATCAAGGTGAACAAAGAAGTCAGTGTTTACCGAGTAATCAAGGTGAACAAAGAAGTCAGTGTTTACCGAGTGATCAAGGTGAACAAAGAAGTCAGTGTTTACCGAGTGATCAAGGTGAACAAAGCAGCCAGTGTTTACCGAGTGTTCAAGGTAAAGAAAGGAATCAGTTTTGACCGAGTGAAGATGTACTAAGATGTAACCGAGAACTTCATGATAACTGAGCTCCTGAGGTTATCAAGGAAATTAATTTTTACCGAGCTCAGACAGATATCAAGGAAACTAACTATCACCAAGTCACAAGGTTCTATCAAGTGTTTCCTTTGATCATGGAGCTACAGTTCAGATAGAAGTATTCACCGAGTGACATCTCTTCTACCAAGTCTCCAGTGGTTACCGAGTTCAGAACTACTCGAAGTGTTTAGTATGAACCGTGCCTTCACTTCTACCGAGTGCATGACGATGCCGAGTAACGCAGTGGACGCCGAGTATCAGAAGGACACCGAGTCAGTTCAGTGAACCCGAGTTTTTACCTTGGGCCGACTTTGTATAGAGATTTGCACTTGTTGTTTTGGTCGACCTTGCATGTATTGTTTATATGGATGGTATATATATGCAATGTATTGTATCATTCAAATATAGTTGTTATGGCAATGGTAATGAATGGAAATGTGAAAGTGTGAAAGTGTGAAAGTGTGAAAGAAATACATGCATGCAAAAGTATGTGGGCTGAATTGTGAAGATATTCAGCAAGGTCGAATTTTGGAGCAGAAAAGTTTTATCTATCACATCAAGGTGAATCAGAGCATAGCGGATCTTATCAGCAATCAGTTGTAATCAGATCCACTGTTTCATTCTAACAGGTGAATCAGTTTTTGTAAATCCTTTAACAAGGTAGACTTAACAGTCTTTTGTAAATCTCCTAACAGAGTGCATACTTTATTGTATGTTTGGAAATCCTCTAACAAGGTGGATCTAGCAATCCTTTGTGCTCCTAACAGGGCAGATCACCAGAAGTGGTCATTGTAAGCCTTAACCGGCCAACTTCATACTGCAGTAACGAAGCTTGTGGGTTTCATCCCCACCCTAGTTTTACTTTCTATTTGGAAGGTTTCTGGGTCATCAAATCTGTGTGTTCAAGTGTTGCAAATGATTTTGTTTCATGCTTACAGTAGGTTACTTGGATGAATGGTGAATATATCAGTATACAGTTTTATTGTTTGAAATTTTAGAAGTTACTGATTCACCCCTCCCCTCTCAGTAACTTGTCATATCTTGAATATTTCCAACATTTCCTACAACTACAACTTTGCATTCTTGGTAGAGGCTTCCTTCTTGATTTCAACCAATCCCACCAATTCATCCATTCTTTCCTACATGTCATCTATTATATCACCATCATACATTTGGATGTAATTGTAAACACCAAACAAATTATTTATAGGCATTCTAGCTTGAATTCCATATGCTAGATCAAAAGGTGAAAAACGTATTACTTTCTTAACTATCACTATGTTAGCCCAAACTGCTAGATGAAGCTAGGAATCCCATGCCTTCTTATTATCATCTAGTTTCCTCTTGATAATTTTCAACAAGGTTTTATTAGTTGATTCAACTTTCCTATTCCATTGTGGATGATAGGGAGATGATGTTGTTCTTATAATGCTATAATTATCACAAAATTTTGTGAATTCTTCTAATCTAAAGCACATGAGATTATTTGTTACTATCCTTTTAGGACATCCAAATATGATTATTATATTATTCAATAGAAAATTGTTCACCACTTTTCTAGTATCTTTTCTAGTAGGAATAGCCTCTAACCATTTTGTGAATTAATTTTTTGCTACTAAAATCCATGAATAACCTATGTTGGACTTGATATTTTATCAATGAAGTCCATTCCCCACTATTGGAAAGGTTCTTGCATTTCCACTGATTTCAAAGGAGTATTTCTAGATAACTACAACTTTGCAACAAATCTTTGGTAGGGATCATATTTTTTGACTAGGGCATGTGCATCCTTAAACAATCTCAACCATCAAAAGCCAACTCTTACCACCTTATGAGTAGATAAATTAGCCATGTAATGGCCTTCACATACTTCTGAATGCATTTTAGTGAGTATTTTTACTGACTCATTGTCAATAAACTTCAATAGTATTCCTTCAAAATTTCTCCACCACAACCTCCAATCAACAATAATATATCTGATTGCATGTAGCTTCACATACCTCCTTTCATTATCACTCAAATGAGATGGAGCTTCCGTGTGTTGCAAATAGTATATAATATTTCTATACCAATCACAATCATCCATATCACATATGTTTGAGTTGTGGCTCTAATCTAAAACATTTATCTGGTTAGCATCCAAATTTGACTAAGACATCAATTTTTCTAACCCTTGGCCTCTTACTAGTTTTGTAATTTGAATCTCAATGTTAAAGTTCTAAATTCTATTAATCCATTTGCACCTCCTATCAGACACCTCTTGTTGGGAAAATATATCTTTTATAGCTGCACTAGGCACACAAGCTATAACAATAGCACCTACCAGATAACACCTAAAAGATTTGAATTTTTTTACAAAAGAATATGCCCATTTTTCATTAATTTCATATTTTAGCTTTGCAAACTGAAGTAACTTATTGAAAAATTCAATAGGCTATTCAAAACCCTCTTCATTCTTTGAAGGAGGATTGTTGCAATAATTTGAAAGGAAGCAAAAGAAAATATGTGCATTGGCTTTGCATAATGTAGTGTCCTTAGTATTGGAGCATTTTTTATTACATCCTTGATTTCTTAAAAGGGAGTTGATGGTTCACCTTCCCAATTATGTCATGCCCAAAATATGAGGGCAACAACACATTTTAAAAAATAAAAATTTAATAATAATAATAAGGTGCACTAAAGTTTAAGAGTTGAATTCACAAGTGCAAGAATTAGGTTACTAGATTTCATCTTGATTTTATAATCATGAGAAGGAATACATTGCTAAGTTAAAATCTTGTTATTAAATTGCTATCTGCATTTGATTCATTATTACATTAATATTACAAAAATGCATCAAAATTACTCTAATGTCGATCAGTGGAGTATAAGTACAACTATTGCATAGCCTAGACATCAAAGAACTAAATTTCTATGATATCATGAAATAATTGTCTATCTACAAAAAAACTTGATTCTAAAACTAAACATAATTGAATTAATGATCTATTGAGAAATGATAATAATGATAATAAAAAATATAGCTAAAAATTGAGTTAACTAGAATCTCAACTAAAATTTACTAAGAAAATTTATAGTTGCAACATATCCCTTAACTTTCTTTACCGATGAACACTTAGAATTATGCGAATTAATCTTTTACTAATCATTTAATTTTTAAATCTAAATTTATTAGATACAAACATTTCTAAGGAAAATAAAAATATAAATTAAATTAACTACAATTAGGTAACAAAATAAAACAAGCTTTCATACCTTACCAATCTAACATTAAAGCTAATAGAATTAGTAACACCATTAAATAACTTATATTCGCAACATATAATTAACCTTTAACTAATGCTCCAACACATATTGAAACTAACACTAACTAACACTAACACCTAATTGGTTTAGAGAGAAACTTTATTACTAACACTACTTACTAGTCTAATTAAATTAATACTAACTTAATGTATGATGACAATATCCCAAAAAAAGAACTAAATAAATGAAATGATTATAATTAACAAATACTAATCTTTGAAATAAATAATTACAACACTAATAATCTTGAGCTTAACTAATGACTATACTACTATACAATCCTAACTAAAAAATAACATTACTTTTAAAAGGATACTAATATTAATTAAGAAAGTAAACTAAATTAAATCTAAAAATAACTTAAAATTAACAATAACTTTAAATTAAAAATTTTTTAAAAAAAAATTATTAAAAAAAAAAAAACTAAAGTAATATCTAAAGCATACTAACCTTAACATTTAAACTAACTTAACTCACTAACCTAAGGCCTACCAACTAACCTACCCTACTAATCTAAGGCCTACTCTGCCCACTTGGCCACTTGGCCACCCTATCACCCCCACATCCCCAAGCGCTTGGGTAGAACCCAAGACTCCTGGCACTGCTCCCTAGTTTGCATTGGCACAGACCTTGTCTTCCCTACCTGACGTGAGGGGATCTCCCAAGGACAAGAACCTAAATGGAGGAATGGGAGAGTAAAAGATGGGGTAAGAAAAAATTGCTAAGCTCTTCATTTTAATTCGTCTAGCCTACCCTGTGAGTACAATAGACAAGTAGGTGCAATTCCTCATGTGCATGTTCCATCAAATCATGTAGGAAAAGCCTCCATGATGAGTGCACTTGGAATGGGGAAACATGAAGTTGGGAAGTTTGTTTGACAACTAATGTGTTTGAATGAAGTCGAGTGTCCATCTCACCCACTTCTTGCCACCATATATTCCATATGAAAGCTAAGGGGGTACAAGGCAATGTCACCTTTAATATTGTGAGTTGAGGAATGATGAGTGGAGGTGTAGGTTAGAGACTTAGATTAGAGGGAGAGTATTAAATGAAAAAGTTATTTAGGTGAGCTTAGAATATATGTATAAATATATACATTTTTTTGCATTATTTACTTGTTTTAACATCAAAGTTATTCATATTTATGTTTAAAGGTTTTGAGAAATGATATTACTTGAGATATTGAAGCCAAATTTTCTAAGTGTTGATATAATCTTCCTCCTATATTTTTTTTGTTATGCTAGGAGTGATTTCTATCTTAGTGACAACATAGATTCCCTTTTAACAAGCATACTATTACAAGGATTTGTAAAAGGTTATTCTCTTTTTTTTTCCTTTTCTCCTATAATTTATGTTTTGTCAATCATCATATGACAAAGATATATGTTTCTTTTATTCAGAATTCAAGGTGATGCATTATTTCTTATTCAAATTTGATTTTGTCAATTACAAAATTTAACAAGGAGAGAGATAACTTTTTTGTCCACAATGTAGGATTTTCATTTCCTCTTAATACATAAAACATTGAATTGGAAACTTCAACATATCAAATTACTTTTCCTTAACATAATTGAAAACTTGAGAATTCATAATTCAAAGACATTATCTATTAATCTATTTCTCACATACATATGCATAATTTGAAATCACATAAGAGCAATGCAAGGATGTTTTCATAATCTCTTTTTTTTTCTTTCTCTATTATTCATCCTAGTTCAAGGCTCCATCGGGAAAGAACAAGTAAGAAAACCTGATGTCCTTGCCAATACATCAAAATTTAAATACATTTTACGTAATGTTACAATTTAAAAGAAATATCTTCTAGGTCCTTCACAAGTGAATTATTGCAATACCTTCAATACCTCAAGGAAAACAAGGAGAAGATGAGAGCTGACCCGGGGTAAAACATCACAACATCAAGAACAATCCAAGCATACACCCCAATCCGGTTTTACACAATAAGTCCAAGCATAGAACCTGACTAGGGGGGAGATGGATTTTCCCAATGGGAGACGTCAATCACCATACCATAACATAGCCCTTTCAAGGCTAAAACTTCAAGAACTTCTATTCTTCTACAAGGCCCTTTTGAGGCTATTACCAGAAGGATTTTTATTCCTTTCCATATCAAGAATTCACAATATCAAACAAGGTATGTGATGAAAAGTAGGAGCCCATACACCCTACCCTTTTTCCCTCCTCTCACCATGAGAGGAGACTCTACACCATTGAGGTCCAACTAAGGCCCTTCCCTTGTACATGGTCACTTCTTCCCTATCCAAGGGTGAGTAATGCCAAAACAATCCCCATGAAATCCTCTCAAAACAAAACATCAAGACAAGCATAAGAATAACATCAAGAACAAGTTAAAATCCCTCCAAATCAATCCCAACACAGAAGCAAGCAAAAAAAAGATGCCTTATGCATGATTCAAGCATGAACAACATGAAGAAAAAATTCAAAAGAGTGAGCAACTCCTACCTTCACAAAAAGTTATGATAAAATGGTAAGTTGAGAAGAGGTTTTCATTTTTCTTCCTTCAATCTTCTAACTTTCACTAAAACTAGAGATTGGGTAACAACCCCAAAACTACTCCAAAATGCCTCTAAGTATGATCCTTAACTCAACTAGACTTCAAGTAACGTCAAGATGAAGTTCGAGTCACCAACTCAAGTGGGAGACAATCAATTTTTGCAATCACCCAAAAGTAGGGTTTTTGAGTGACCCTAAAAGTCAACCAAGGAGACTTAGGGATTGGAAATTGCTTCCCACCCATATCCTTACCCTTATGGTACTTAGATTTAATGTTATTAAACCTTAAAGACTTAATAAGAAACAAACAAATTCTATGAGAGTAGTAAGACCAAATAACAACCTTCAAAGAAAGACAATGCAAAGATAGCACAATTTAACAAGGGGTTTTAGTTTTGTCTTTCCATTCGGTTTCTTGGATAAATTTCCTACACACTCATTGCACAAATCAGTAGTTCAAAACACACACACACACACACACACACACACACACACACACACACAAACACACACACATATATATGTAAGAATACATATCAAGAAATTCATGTAATTTAAAACATCCATTTTTCTACAAATCAATTGTTTATCTCATTCTATTCATCAAAATTGAAAAAAAATTGAAGTTTTAGTTCTGAATTCGTTCACTTCATCATCATATATGTTCATAAAGCATTAAATGATGAAAATAAAATATTTGAAAGTAAAGCATCACACATCATAAATATCATAATAATGTTCAGTGCATCAAATAATGTTCTGACATATTGAGTCATGAGTAACAAAATAATAATGTATCATCGATGCTAGGATGGGTTCGGGCAAGGCCTCACAAATTAATCACTACCCCTTTCTTAAGCATTTTAGAAATAGGCCTACTAATGTCAAAAAAATTAGTCACAAACCTTCTTAATAAATTGACTTTGCCAAAGAAAGATTGAATACATTTGACATTTTAACGCTTAGGAATGTTGTCTATTTTTGCCACCTCTTTGGATCAATCTTAAATCCATTTTTAGAAACTATGTGGCCAAAGAATTTCTCTTTTGTTACACCAAAGGTGCACTTCTTTGGGTTCAATGAAACTTCATATTCCAAAGCTTTTACAAAATATTTTCTCTAGATGCTTGCAATGATCTTCAGCTTTCTTGGAGTAAGCTATCAAATCATCCTAGTAGAAAACCATGAATTTATATATGTACTCTTTATATGCAACATTCTTGGCTCTCTGAAGTGTAGCTCCTACATTGATCAAGCCAAAAGGCATCCAAACATATACATATGTCCCCCATGGATTTGTAAAGGATGTTTTGAACTACACCTTCTCATCAACCAGCACTTGGTTGTATCTAGAAAAAATATCCATCAAGGACATCAATTCCAAACCAATAACCTATTATAGCATAGCTTCCATGTTTGGCAAGCTATAATTATGTTTCAATGAAGCAACATTCAAATTCTTGAAGTCTACACACAACTTAATGTCACCATTCTTCTTTCTAATAGGAACTAGGCTAGACACCCATGAAGAATGTCTAATGGGCTTAATATTCTCCCCATCCCTTAGCTTTATAAGCTCTTCTTGCATTTTGGGGGCTAATATGGGGTTAATCAGTCTTTTCTTTTGTCTAAAAGGCTTAACATTCTCTTTTAGTGGTATACCATAATGAAATAGGTCTTCCCAATAAGCCTTAAGGTCATCATATGACCATGGAAAAATATGTCTAATTTTCCTTAATAGATCAACTAGGGACTTTCTTATTGTAGGAGAGAGAGTTTTACCTCTATATATCTTTTTTTGGAGACTCACTAGTCCCTAGATTGATTTCTTCCAGTTCTTATGGTTTCTTGTCCTTGACTTCTAAATGAACTCTATCTTGATTTTCAAAAAACATTCCCTAACACCACTAATCCTTAGGCACCTTATTTGTCTTTAGCTATAAGATCTTTTGCCCAAAGATGGTGTCCTTCCCATCTACATTCTAAACCAAAGTCTTGCAACCTAGGTTCTAACCATGGTATTTATAAACATTTAAAAGAAAATTCAAAATATCTTTATCATCCTTGAATACTTACTAGTTCTCTATGTTGTAAGTAATTGATGGTCTATTCTATACTTCAATCCTAGAAACACTAGAAAATGATATGTCATATGGCTTAATGGCTGCATTGGCTAACAAATCAACCATCTTGTTATTACTTCTATCCATCCAAGAGATTCCAAAAGCATCAAATGATTCAATTTGATCTCATACATCATTTTTGTATTGCTTCATCCTCTTGGTCTTGGATGTATATGTCTCCTTTATCTAAGACACAACTAATTCTAAATCACTAATAACATGCACCTTCTTCATACCAAAGTTTGCTACAACTTATAACCCAAGTAAAAGTGCTTCATACTTTGCTATGTTATTTTTATAGGTAAAATTTAGGTTAAATGAATATCTGAATGTATTTTTCTCTAGAGAGATAAAAACTACTCTAGCACTTGAACCATCTTTAGAACTAGCCCCATCAAAAATAGATTTCCAAAATAATAGGAGAATCTATGCATTTTTCTACTTCTTGTGAAATTAATAATACTATCTTTCCAACTTCTTGAATGATAATGTCAGCTCTAAAAGCATTCACCTCTATATCTAGAAAACATTTAGCATCTTTATCAATTATATCCTCAATCATGTGGATAACCCTTGTCTCTCTATCAACCTTGATGGCTTTATCTCCTATGTGACATGTGGAAAAATACAAGTCACACTATAGGCTATCTCCAATTCCAGCACTCCATTTTCTTTAGAGCAAGATTCCATATTATGGAGGAATATAAAATACTAGGACTATCATAGTTAGGTAAACATTAGGATAGGAAACTAGTCTAAATGGAAAGGCATTGATTGAACCTATAACAGGGACCTCCCTAGCATCCATAGCTCTACATATACCCTATTTTGTATCCACCTTTAGACCAAGAGCTTCCATTATTTTAAATGGCATTACAATAGTTGAGGCTCTTAAATGAATCATGTAGTTCTTCAAGGTATTGCTATTTATGATTAGGCTAATGAAGAAAGGGTCAATATTTTCTTTATAGGTAGCAAATGAATTATCCAAATGCATCTGAGGTCTTTAGGAAATGATTTGTTTGTCCTTATTTTCATTTATTACAAGTTGTAGCTCTTGCACTATTGATGACTCTCTATTAATTACATTAATATTTCCAATCCCTTCTAACCAAGAAAGGGCTTTACTCTTATGTTCTTCTATCCAAAAAATTTATAGTATATGAACTTTAATAATAATATGTGATAACATGTCAATCATGTCAACAATATCTTAAATAATAGGTTTGCATAAATTACCTATGGGTGTTTGTATTTGAACAACAAGCTCCTCTACTTGTCTGTCAATATCACAACTTGACCTGTTTACTTCTGTGTTTGTCTTGACTTCCTCTACAGCTTGAAATTTCACCTTCTTCTTAGGTTCCCACATTTTAGCCTTACTATCCTTCATCTTGACTATCACTAGATTCTCTTATAGTTTATTTCCATCATGCATCTTATGAGTTATATCCTTGATGAAAAATACTGAAGGATTTTCCAAAAACATTTTCTTATTGTCTTATTTCTGAGGTTGTATGCACTATGAACTTGGGACAGCATTTCAACAATTATTCTATCAATTTATTCATTAGATGATTTCATCAAATTCATATGTTCAACATTTGATATCATGTTGCACATCCTATCATCATTTTGATGTTCATCATCTAAAATTAATTTTTGATGGTATAATTGATATAAATTTCACTAGTTACTGACATTAATCTTGGGTTCTTCTAGATCAAATTCTTCACCATTACCACATATTCATGGCTCATTTCTTCCTCACTTGCTTTAGGTTGTGTTTATTGATGTGTAGAAAATGGATGGGAAACAACATAGTGGTTAGGGAAATGAGGAGATTGGAAAATAACGCATCAAGGCATCTCCTCCATCATATTTACAAAATTTCCCTGTAATGGATTTGGTGTGTTATTTTTCTTTTTTCCTTGGGTAGGGTTAAGAATGGGTTTACCATCCTTTTGTTGTGTGCTATATGAATAGTTTTTCATTCTAGTTTGCTTATTATAATTTTTGTTGAATTGTGGTTTCTCATAAAAATTAGGCTTATTTGTAGAGTTTGGTGAAGGATTCAAATTATTTAGCATATTTAAAACTTGGACCGTCTTGTCATCCCTAGGGTTTTTGGTTGTAATAGGCTAGTCACCTTCCTTCCTATTTCCCTTAGGATTGAACAATTTTGGGTCAGCTCTCCTTCCAAGCTTACCAAATGATTTTGTATTGTTTTCAATGTTGATAGTTGTCTTGAAAGCATCACTTCATGTTTTGAGATATTTATCTCTTAGACTATAAACCATATTTCTATCAAAGGCATTGGAATAGGTGGTGAGTCATACATTCTCACCTAGTCTCATAACTTGTAATAATTTATTCATTCCTTTTTGAAATCTTACATTAAAATTAAATGTTGACTCATTTTTTTTCTTAATATTATTGAACTCATTCAACATGAAACTTTTATTTGTATTCTAACCATATTGCTCCTTCAAAAACTTTTCTAGATCATCCCATGAACTAATATTTTCATCAAGTAATCTTCTGAACCAATCCTTGCATCCTCTATGAGTGAGTGCACAAACAATTTCATAACCACATCCTCATGCTCCCGTTTATAGTCATTTATCATATTAGTGAATTTTTTGAGATTCTCTTCACCAATTATAGCATCATTTACTAAGAATTTAGTGAGCTTATCTCTCAGGTCATTGAAGATTGGATGGGGAGAACTAGAGATACCTACAAAGGACTTTTTTTTGTACCTCTCCATATAGATAAGTCTCTTCTAGAAACCTAAGAAATTTGAAGTACCTGGTCCAACCCCTTGGGTCTATATACGGATTAAACTTGTTGAGTTATAGATATTTGGCTAGTATTTGTGGAAGAGGAAGTTGGTATTTACTGGGAAAAACTTTGGCTATTTATAATAGGTCCACAAGTTGGAATAGAAGGTATAACTTATGTAGTCTATTTTTTCCAAGTTGTTAGGTTAGAAGTGGATTTAAGGAAATGGATCTTCCTTCTTGTCTCAATAGCTTTAACTTCATTCTCAAATTTTTCCAACTCTTTAGCAAGATCTTCTCTCTCATTCTTTCCTCTTTCCAATTCTATGTCAAGTTTTGACATGACATTATTTTTAGGAGGAACATGAGGCTCATTAATTTGTATGCTACAACCTTCTACTTACCTTTATTAGGATTTTTAATGGTAAGATCTATGACATTTTCTTCAATGGGTTTGTAGGGTTGGACTTGGAAATTGACATGTCCTTCCTTCTCTCTTAGAAGGTTTTCTTGCTCTTAGATTATTGACCTTATATCTCCCACATCTCCAAATATATCTCGCTCTAGAGTAGATGATCTCTCTTCCGACTTCTTATTTTTATCTTTTAGAGCTAGATCTCCCTCTCTCCCTCTCTCTATGAGAGCATCCATGGTGATATCCTTCTTTTATTTTTTCAAAAAAATAAATTTGGCATCTTCCCCACAACCCTCTTCCTCAATGTCTCAATCTCTAACAATAATTCATCAGGATCTATAGAAGTAGTTTTTGAATCTACTAGATCATCTAGATCTATGAGATTCCTTTCAATATATTGGACTTGACCTATATTTGGCCCATCATTCAAGGTTTTCTTATACCCCCACCTATTTTTTACTTCTTTAGACACATTGGGTTTGAAAATGGTATCTCCTATAGATGAGACAATTTTATCCTAGAAGATTCTTTCTTCTTGTAATGGGGTATTGAACATTTCTCCTAAAAGCATTGTATTCTCAGATTTAGAATTTAAGGATGAAGATTCTCTATCTACCATATGATGATATTAGGAATGAGATGAGGTATTTTCTCTATTTTTCCATGTGTGGTTAGGATCACCTTTTTTCTTGTGTTGGTTTTTCCTACCCACATGAGGTATTTTTGTGTACATAGGCACTTCTAGATTTTCCTTTGTGTATGCTCTTCTAATTTTCTTTCTTTCTACTATTCTAAAAAAAACTTAAAATATATAGACTAGCTACTTAACCTTTGACCGAGTCACCACCCACTGAGGGGATAAGAAAACTTCTAATATGGCTAGAAGATAGAAAATAATAAAAGAATACAATATTTAACTACAAATCTGACACAAAAACTTTTGTCACAATGCATGTTGGGAAATAGAAACTCTGTCACACAAACAAGGCACTATTTGAATAGGACCAGTGTCATGTATTTTCCTACTATATTGGAATTTTGTAGATTCTCAATATTTGTCTATTAAGATAAACTAATATGCATTGTCCCCAACAGAGTCACCATGTTGTTGGCTCCCAATTTGATATAATTTTAACAACCTTTTGTATAATTAGAAAACTTATGAATTAGCTAGAGACTATAAGGGGTATTCTATAATTTAAACCTAAAGGACCAACTGACAAGACTTTGATGTCTTCTTTACTTTGAATTATGCAAGATTTAGGTTTAATTTATCAAACCTTATAACTCCAAGAATCAAGTATAGGCTAACATTTTAGAACTTCAATAACATAACATTAATGATTGATTTTTTAATTTTTTTTTCTTAGTATAAGACATTCCAATTAGATAAACTTTGGAGGATGACCTTGATGCCTTATCTATTGGGCTATTAACTCATAGGAATTAGAAATTTACTTTTGGATCTTATCTTAACATTTGTAAAAAGATTATTAGTATTCTTTTCCAGATCTTATAGTTATCAAAATCTTCAATGAAAACTATAAAGTTCTTTCAATTTACATTAAGCATTAACATGACCTATTAGATTATTAGCAAAAGAAAATTAAAAAATAATCCAAAATGAATTACAACTGAAATTTAATAAAAATTTTCATTAAATATCAGAGAACAAAATAGAAATAAAAGAAGAGACAAGATCTGGGATGAATAGTTAGCTTCCTACATTTGTATTTATTTCTTTGAAATTTTATACAATTCAATGACCATCCCTATGAGAAAAATAATTCAAATAGACCAAAAACTATTAACTTTCTATTCAATTTTGGAAAAAAATTTATAATATGCATGGACTAATATAGAAATGAACAAAACTCTATTCAGATTTAAATTTTGGACCATCACTCCACATCTTGGAAATCCTTTTATAAAATAAGGATTACAATAAGATTTACATGGGAGGATACATGTTCAAAATCTAGTTACAACAACCTTTTCGTATGAGACAAAACAACAAAAAGAATATTTGAGATAGCTAAAACTTGAACATTTGTTAGTTTTGACATTTAGGATCAACTATATAATTTGTAATAAGAGCACATCCACAATAGGTAAACCAAAAAGATAAAATGTCTCTTTCAGATAGTTGTTTTCCCTCTTGATGATCTTTAAATTTTGTCTACATGTTCAGTCACTATCTCTAGATGGAATAGCATTTGGGTTAGCCATCAACTCCTAGATAGTAATATATGACACTTCATCTAGCTAGGTAGCTACCGTAAATTGATTCAATTCATTGAGGCCTTTATTCCATTTTACATCAACTAGATCTCTAACTTATATAATTTTCTTGTTCATATCTACCTCCAGCTTGTACAAATGACCAACAATATCAAAAACTATTTCTATATCTACTTCTCCATTTCTATAGGCAATAAACCTCTCTAGTTTTAAAATGCCATTAGAATGGTATCTTTGGGAAAATATTTCATTCGAGAAAAAATTGGGACTAATTTTTTAAAGAATGGTATGTAAGGGCCACATTTAGTAAACAAGGGGGAAAGAATGGATAATTCATATGTACACTAGTATTCTTCTCCCTACACTACAATATAATTGCTATGAATATTTTGGGAGGAAAGTTTTAGAACACTTATCTTGTGAGAGAAATCTATCCATTATTCTGATCTCTATTTTTTCCCCTACTTCTAGCTCATCTACTTCCATCTATTGATCTATACCAACATTTTTTGTATTAGCTTTAGTTTGGGTCTCTTGATCTATGACCTCTATGATAGGCCTAGTTACATTTCTCAAATTCCTCACTTCATCCTCAAGGGAAACCAATCTTTTCTCAAGTACATATGTTCTTTTGAGTTCTTCCTCATATTTATTCCTTGTATCAATGGATATGCTATATGTTTTATAGAATTGATCTTCGAGCATATCCATTTTTCTATTCCCCATGAGGGATGCAGTGTTCATTAAATTGTGAAACTGGTGACTTGAAACAATAGAAGCATTCCAAAATATCACATTTCCTTGTTGAGAATCTCTTATTTCCATGAGAGTTGTCTTGTCTAATTTAGTGGCTATGATCCATACTACCATTGTCTTAGAGTCAACATTAAGTCTTCACCCCTGTATCTCTCATATAATATTTGTCTCCTTAAATGAGATAGATTTATCTTGTGTTCTAATCTAGTCCAACATAAAGGATAACATGAGCTCCCATCATGGGAAGAGTAACATCCCACTTGTCTACACTATCTCTCAATCCTCATCCACAGTGAGAGTTTCATTAGTTGGGTCATATTATTTGAGGTTTTGTACAGATTCAACTATTTTTCCTAGTGAATTTCCTAGCTATATTTGGAGGATAAGGTTATTCTATTTGATCTTGAATAGGAATGATTTGAACTCCTCTAAATTAATGAATTCATCATCCCTCATAAATTCTTGAGCTTGGATAATTCTCCCATCTAATATTCTTGTTTGAAGCTCAATTTTGTTAGGGATTCATTCATTTGGCCTACCTTCCTTATTAGGAAGTTATGCCTAATATCATCAAAGAATTTTGTGCCCCTCGATAGGATTTGTAATGTCTTCTCCCTTACTTTATCTAGGATTTCAATCTTTTTTTCTTTTTCTACCTCTTGGGCCCATGATGAATTTCCCAAGTTGATCTTGTAGACACCCAAAAATTGGAAAAGACTTGAATTATGCAATTTTGATCAATCAATTAAAATTGAGGAGAAAATTAGAAGTATACAACAGACTTTCAAATCAAAATCACATTAGGTCATTAATTATCTATCAAATTGACAAAACCTAAATCAAGATTAAAAGAGGAGACAAATAATTCGAATTCATACAATGAAATTCAAAAAGGTAGGAACAAAAAGAAAAAGTATTGAAGATAAATAAAGATTTATGAAATCAATTATCCTAACAAAAGTGAAAATCTCCCTTTTTCATTTAAAAGAATAAGAAATATCCTCATTTATCTTCAAAACCAAGTTTGTTGGACTCTTCCTCCTGGTCTCTTATGAGATATTTTTAGTTTCACTTTCATCCACTATTCAAAGGTGAAAATCTTGATTCTTACCCCAACCCCTTTCGAAATCCTATAAATAGGAGGGAAATCCAAGAGCCAAGGGACCCAAGTTTTAGGCATCTGCACTATAGCAACACTCTAAGTTATCATTTTAGCATTATCATTCTAGCAAATCCATAGCATTTTAGCATTCTTTTTATGTCATTTAGCATAATTTGTTACACATTAGCTCATTATATGTCCATTTTCATTGCATTATAAGAGTTGTTATCTTCATATAATCTACATTATATTCATAGATCTTGCATGCATTCTTGTAGATTTGCATTCTAATCATACTCCCATTTTGGAACTATCATTGAGATGCTAATCTAAGAGCTTTCTTAGTAGTTGTAGTTAGGGAAACATGAGATGTTCGTAGAATTTACATTTTGATAATGATTTCTTGGGTTTAGTCTAGTTCATTGTTAGTCTATCTGCATTCTACATTAAAGTTTCATGGATACACATTTACACCATGTACAAATCATTTTTCACATAAAATTCTATAACATCATCCTCCTATGTAAATTGAGGCTCTTCTCTATCTCCTATTTTAGCATGCACTTGGGGCATTATGGCATCAAAATTATCTAGACATTTATTATACCTATCCAAGTATATGTCATCTTCATCAAAACCCTCAAATGATGGATCAATTCTTTTCATTTCCTCTTCCACCCTAATGTTCTATTTCCATCTTAGAGTCCTATATTTGCATTCCTCTATCTCTATATGGTTTATTATAACATCCTCCTCCCAATAGGCTTTACTACATGGCAAGGTCCATTTCCTCCTTTTCTTCAAGGCATGCCTAACCAAGTCATTAGGATCATACATCTTAGCAAGAGGAGTGGGCAGTAGGAATTCACTTATATATGCACCTATTTCTTCTATGACATCTTTACTAATGAAAAAATATCCTATCTTTACTTTTTTTGGGATAACGGAACCCTTCTTTACTGTGGGACCTAGGGATTCCCTTTTCATCATTATTAGTTGTAAAAAATTTTCTATTATGTCCAACCTTTCTAGAATATACCTAGGTAGAACATGAGGGGGTTGGGAGAATCCATAAACCCTTATCAAGGAAAAAATGACAAAAAGAAACAATCTAGCCCAGTCATGGCCTAGTCTTCTATCCCCATTTGGGCATATAAAAGATCTTAAATTAGAATTCTAACCCCCCTAGGAACCCTCTCTTTCATATCAACAAGCATATTTGAAATTCGAAAAAAAAAATCTTTTTGAAAAGAAAAAACATTGGAATAGGGACAAAACCTTTTCCATAATTGAGTCCATAGCATTAAAAACATGTTTTCTTCATTCTCCTTAGTTCCTTCAATGAAATCATGTCTAATGTGCTCTATATTCTTGTAGAGGATGATATGCATCAACAATCAGTAATGATGGAATTTGAAATTCACCATGTGTCCCCTTTGAGCAGTAGTGATTTTATTGTGCATTACATATATAATTTGGGCCATAGAGTCATACCCTACATTATGATGTAACCTATATATGTCTAGGACCATGATGTATATTTAGCCAGGAGTATTCATCGTACCATCCAATCCAATAACCTTTTCAATCCCAAAAGTAGTATACTAGAAGGTCTCGTTCATTAACTCTTGTTCAATGGCCCTTATCATTGGTCTTCCAAGGTTGAAGACCTCTATGAACATCTCCCTATCTAAGGAACATAGTAGACTCATAGCTTTCCTATGAAATCCATGAGTGATAGGATTATAGGACTTTACTAGGGCTTTTAATAAGTCTATAACTACTATCACCTTTAGAATAATTAATTTGCCAAGTTTATGATCTAGGGATTGTAGATTGGTGGCTTTTTAAACCTATTATTGTATAAATACTAGAATAACTCATTACCATTAGTCTTTGACATGGTTGCATCTCTACAAAACTTGTATGTATCTTTGAAACCATGGGAATTCATTGTCTATACATGGGATGAACTTGGGAGAAAATATACCCATTCCTTAGCATACAATTTGACCAACTCTATTTTGGGTTTCTCAACACCTTGAGAGGCTTCTTCCACATTAATCTAAGCTATTAATTTTTGTTCTTTCTTGTGCCATCTTCTTTGAATTCAAATTCTTTGAACACTTTTTCTACAAATAAGAATTCTAGAAAAAACTTTGCGCTCAATCTTTTTTGCTAAGAATTCTATGAATATTGTAATTAGAAAATTTTTGCGTCACCTTATAATAGAAATTGAACACAAGACTAGAATTAATGGTGTCTTTAAGTTTTCATGAATGGGAAATTTCAAAAACTCAAAAAGTGTCACAATTTAGCTTTATGACACTTGTACTACTAGCTTTGAAAATCTTATTTTGTATTTTTTTAGATAGTGCATATCTTTTTTATAATCGTGAGGTTATAAAAATAATATTAATATTAAACCATATGTTTCAATCATGCAAACACTACATACTACTAGCTATTCATATCTTTAGAAGGTTCATTTTTCATTCTATGTTTATACTTGTGACTGTGCAAATCCCTTAGTTGTTGCTTCACTATTTATCTTTATGTTTAATGCCTTACCCTTACAATCAAGAAAACATTGTTCAAATATCTTGTCAATGCTTCATAAATTTCTTTCTACTTCATGCTCCTAACTGCATGCTTGGGGGACCACATAAACCTTCATAAACTTTAGACAGCATTGCATGATCATTGCTCAAATCTAACTCTAACACTCAAGGCTTGTGACTTGGTCAATCCTTTTAGGTATGATTGATCACTTGGTCACTTCCTTCATTTCCTTTTACTACTTTAGATGTGCTTCTATGTGATCATTGAGTCTTAAACAAGTTCTTAACTATTTCATGTAGTCACACTTGCTTTTCAAATTAAAATTTCAATTGCATGAGTACGTAATCAAATAATTCTTCAAAGGTTCTTAACCCTTTTCACCAGTTCATAGTCTTTGATTTAACTGCAACTTTAGACAAGTGACTATGTGATCAAAGATTTCACCAATTCATGGCTTCACTTTACCTTTTACTACTTAACCATGTGATTGTGTGATTAAGAATATCTTATACCATACTTAACAGCTTCTCCAGGTCATGATTTAGGTTTACTTCAAATATATTAGCCACACGAAAATGTGATCATGTAAAACTTCACAAGCTCTTAACTATATTGTTTATGTAGTGCCTACCCTCGTTCACATCTTTTCTAGACTTATTGTTGCTATTATTATCAGACTATGTAGACTAGTTTTATGTTGATGGTTTAGTGGTGTTGTTTTGACACTATCAGATATTATGATAGGGATTCAGTTGATATATGATGAGATCATTTAGACTGTACATTTCATGTATGTATGATGATCATTACATTGTTTTTAGTTATTAATGATGATTAGTTAGATGGTTTATTATCTCATGTGTTTTATTATGGTTACTTACCCCATACTTGCATGTGCATGGTGTGCGTGTTTTCTTATTGTATGGTGTTTTTGATGTGCTTAAGGAAGGGAGTCGTAGTCACCTGCTTAGTCAGGATCTACACGATGCACCACTTCCTGCCATTGTCTATTTAGCTTATCATTATATATTGTATGTACATGCATGGCTTTTCTATAGATTGCAGGTACCGAGTATCGACTTCCCTGAATTGCCAGGATGAGCATACCCTATTATACTATCTCAATGATAAGAGAAGGGAGATAAATTCTCAAGTCCAAATCCCAAACCTAAAAAAACCATTTGTCCTAGTGAGTTAGGACAAGTATCAGAGTTGAATACCCACCGAATGTGTCGGATGACATATTTAGTGATTTTTAACCCTTTAGATTGATTTTGTATGATTTGTTCTATGATGGGTTTTCATATTTTATCTTGGAGGTCTATGGTGAATTTTCCATTAATTAAGTCTTAACAAATAGATTTAATTAATAAAATATCATGATCTTTGATAGTTTGATTGTGATTAATTAAATGTGAATTATTGAGGAAAGAAATTAAATAAAAGAAAACTAGAAATTAAAATTAATAATAATTATAAAATAATAATAAAGTAATAAATAAAATAATAATAATAAAAGTTATAAAAATTAAAATGAAAATTATAAAATTTAAATAGAAATTATTTAAAAAGTAAATTGGAGTTATAAGCTTGCATGGGAATTAACATGTGTCAACAACACGAGGGTTAGTGCATCAATTAAGCACAAGGTGTCTACAACTCTATGACTCATCAAAAAGGTTGGAAAAGACCCATGCTTAGTTGGTGACACCTTCCAACTATTTCAAGAAGCATTCCAAAGGTTTCTTGAGAGCTCTTTATATTCAGGCATTCCTAGAAGCTTAGAGAGAGGTTTTGGAGTGCAATTGGAGCATTGGAGGACTCGAGAACTCTGAAGAAGGGAGGAGCTTGCTCTGCAGGTTTTCTAAGGAAGAGCGATTTAGCAACAGAATCCGGGTAGATTCTTGTGATTTTACTTATGCTATTTCCACATCATGCATTCCCTGTCTTCTTCGTGTCTTCCATATGTCTTCTAAGGAATTTCGTATTTTATTTTATGCATATGGGTAGTTTAGTTATTTGAAAATTTTATATGCATAAATCTAAAAAGAACACGGGGCTAGGGTTTAAATTCGCAACCAAAACCATTAAATGATTTAATGGATAAATTTTGAGGCCAAATGGTTTATAGGAAAATTTTGAAAATTAGAATCTTTAAATAGATTGTGTATATGCTCATTGTAAAATATACATGTTTATATTTTTGTATCTGCATACATATATATATACACACTATAATTATATATATGTTGTGATACTTAATTAAATTCTACAAATACATACATATATATATATATATATATATGTAAGTTCTTTAAAAAAGAATCTTCAAACGTTTCTTTAAAAATTATATATGAAAAATCGTTATTTGAAATGTTTTTCAAAAAAAATATATATATATATTTATAAGTCTGAAATCATTCATAGTAAACGATTTGTGAAAAATATATTTGTATGCGATACCTATGCGAAATTTTTGTTTTCAAAACCTTTTTTTTAAGAAGGGCTGGGGTTTTTATTCCACCCGACCCATTCTTTAGAGCCACCGGCAGCAGGCCTACTGTCGCAAGTACTGCGGCTACCGTCGCAGGCCCTGCGACAAAGGTAGGCTACACGGCGTTGCCGTATATAAATGGTGGTGCGAGTATAAACTCACCTTTGTTTATAAATACATTCAGCTTTGTTATAAGTCGCTTAAACAAAATTTGATTTTGTATTAAAATTAAATATTAATTGTAATATGCATTAGTAAATATTGTTATATGTTATTTATTATATATTATATATATATATATATATGTATATATGTAATAATAATGAAATTTTAATATTCAAAAGTTATTTAGAGTTTTTAAATAAATAATATGGGTTTTAATTAATCAAAATTACTTAATTAGAATTTAGTTTAATTAAGGTAAATTTAAAAGTTATAACATTTAAATTATCAAATATTTTAGCCCTTTTCAATGTTATAAATTGAGTTATGATAACTCAATACCAGAATAACGTATAACGTATATTCTTAAAAACATTTAGATAATTGAGTTCTAAGAGTTAGAGGGAAAAATTTTTATCTATCAACAATTACGTGGGCTAGGAAAAACATACAAAATGTATCTCCATTCATTATACAACTTGGAACGTAAACTAAGACTTTTGCATTTAAGTTGTAAACTTAGCAAAACCAAAAACAGGTGTATTCTTTATACTATTGTTTTGGGTGTTGGGTTGACTAGTGTTGACTAGTTATAGGACGTCTACTAGAGGCTTGGGAGTTATGTGATTGTGATGTCATGATGATGTTTTAATCTCGATCTTTATGAACCCAACCATGGTTATGTGATGGAATGCTCTATGTATTGGTTGTAATATTGATTGTTATAGATGAGAGACTTGACTTAACCATTATTTTTGGTCATCGATCAATTATCCTTGGTTATTTTTTAGTTGCCATGATGGGACTGAAATGTGGATTTATTCTTGATGATGTCATGTTGTGACATGTTTGACTCAACCATTTTTGGAGTCTTCGATTAGTGTGTTTGAGATATATTGCTTGTAATTGAGAACTGTTGGATACTTTTGATTATCAGTGATGCTTCAGTTGCCAATAGAGAGTTGTTGTGGTCATGATTTTCTATGGATGCTTGCTCATGGAGATTTGACGCTTTTATGCATATTTGATGATTTTATGGATTATCTTTTGTAATTTTGAGATTTATGAGTCCATGAGCATTAGGGTAGGATATCTGCATGTAGTATCGGGAAGTGGCTTGCAATGGGGGCCGGGGCCCTAAGAGGCTGCCAGGGTAACTCATTGTAAGTTGGATTAATAAGTGATAACATTCACACCTAATACTAACTGAATGAACCTAAAAAGATAAGTGTTTTGTTCTCGCCCATGCCTTGAGTGCTTGTATAGGCTAGGATGGGAGTAGTGAGAATGCATGGTTGCGACCTTGCGTTCCATAGTATGCCTTGTCAGTATGAGAGGATACTAGTGGCCGCATGAGATCAGTATGGACCCGTAGAGTTTAGCTAACTACCAGGGTAACTTGTACGTGATAAATGTGATGACACTTTCCTGCTTGCATAGTAGGTTCCTACATGTCATTGTGTGCCTGGTAAAATGATGTCAGTTTCGTGATTGGAACCTTTGAGTTAGTATACTTTTAGGATTCCTGGACTATAGAGATTTGTGCTATGTGTTATGGATAGCCTGTTTGGAACTTGAGATTATCTCCTCAGCATGGTGGGAGTGGACCACTTAGGTACCACACAGTCGGGTGGTAGTGTATTTTCCACTCTTATCATTTGAGATTCATTGAGACATCGTGGCTGATGTGTCCTTCGTGTTGGTGGTTATGTATCCTTTCATTGATGATTAGCATATGTTAGATGATGTTATCTTATGCTTATATTTTCATGTTAGATTACTTTCTACATATGATGTTATATATGTTAGGAGTGACATTCCTACTATGTTAATACTGATGATCTCTTCGGTGAATTGGGATGTTACACACAAAGGGATGGCTAGGGCCCACGATGGTCTAATGATGTTATTAACAGTTGGGAGGAACTATGCACTTAGTTAGTTATGTTTGATCTTGCGATGGATGTATATGTATTCTATGATGATGTATCATGTGTATCATGTGATTGTCTTTGATGTATCATGGATTAGAATAGGATGATGTACCTTATTTCACATATGTATATTCTTTTAAGCCTTCATACCCTGTGACATGTATAGTGGATGATTGAGCATTTGGAAATGTAATATTTAAACATTGGACTTATCATTATTATTTAATGTGGTTGTTGTACTAGATGGATTCATGTATGTAATTCAATGTTAAGGGATCTTAAAGAATGTAATCTGTTATGTATGTTATGTTTACTTTTCAGATGGACATTGCTATTGCTTCTATTATTGTGAATAAGTTATGTATGGTATTTAATTTCATGTAAAAAATTAAAAAAAAATGTTACCAAACTTAGTGAAATTCTAGGTTAATTCTTTAGATCCCTTGGCGGGGCATTACATTTGGTATCAGAGCCTGAGTTTCTACATTAGGAGCTCTGGGTATTTTGGAACAACTAGAACTGTGAACTATTAAGTGTATCTCTTCAACTTGAAACTAGGTGAACTGAAACAGAACTTGAACTATTACTTGAATATTTTCATACTTCAACACTTAGTTTTCAAAACTAGAGATTTTACTTAAAACTAAACATAGAATTGAACTTAGTCTATTGCAAACATGTGTCTTTTGATTGTAATAGTACCTTGTTCTATTGTAAGATGATGTCTAGGACTGGGTCTTCTGTTAGAGGCCTTGGTAGAGGCCGAGGAAGAGGCCATGGTCATGGCAGAGCTATCAGTGCCCATGAGTCTACCCATGAGGGATCGGCTTGTGTAGAGAGCAGGGAAGAGCACTCTAATAGGCAGCAGGAAGAGAGCCGTAGAGAGGTTGGTTTGAGACAGATGATGCAAACTATTTTAGAATGTCTACCTCCTATTCAAGAATAGCCTAAAGTGCATCAGACAGAACAAGAGCATAGAGCCAGATCTAGAAGTCCTCGGAAGGATCATCAGATGTCCATTGTGTCCACTCAGATGAAGGATCTTTCAAGATCCAAGGTCAAGCCTTTCAATGGGCAAGGTTCTGGTTATGTGGCCGAGCAGTGGCTGATTTCCCTCAACAAGACTTTTGCCATGCAGGATTTGGACAGTAATGTTAAGGCAAGATTTGTGATCACTAATTTAGAGAATTTTGGGGCCACTTGGTGGACGATTGAGGAGAAGAAGCTGGGAATCGATATGAGTAGTGTCACATGGGAACTATTCTTAGAGAGTTTTCATGAACGATTCCTACCAGAGGAATGGAAACTACAAAGGGTAGATGAGTTTCATAATCTCAAGTAGTACACTTTGTCAGTGACCAAGTATGAGCGTAAGTTTTATGAGCTTATGCCTTTTTCAGGGTTTAGTGAAAATTCAGCTCAGTTGACACAACACTTTATTGGGGGTTTGAATAACCGTATAATTGGGGGTGTCAACGTATTTGAGCCAAAAACTCTCAAGGATGCGGTACATCGAGAAATCCTTGTTGAGAAAAGTGTCAACCTTGGTCAAGGTGGTTTTGTAGGAGCACCAGCAGTATCAGGATCTAAAGGCAACTTCAATTCAAGTGGTAACAAGAAGCCTTTCTTTTCTAAGGGGAAACAGTATCAGCTGCAGTCTCAACAGCTTCTGTAGCGAATGTCTTCATGCATGACATTGTGAGATTACATGGTATTCCTAGAAAGATCATTTTTGACAGGGATCCTGCATTCACATCTACATTTTGGACATCGTTGCAGCATGAGCTTGGAGCGTAGCTAAACTTTAGTTCGGCATATCATCTAGAGACTGATGGTCAGACAAAGAGGGTGAACCAGGTTTTGGACGATATGTTATGGATGTATGTGATGGATAGGTAGACACATTGGGAGGACTATCTCTACCTAGTGGAGTTTGCTTACAACAATGGGTATCATAGTTCTATTAGCATGGCACCTTTTCAGGCATTATATGGACGTCCTTGTTGTACACACATGAGTTGGGACAACCTCGAGGATCACATTCTATTAGGACCTGAGATGCTTTGTGATATGGAGCAACATGTAGTACATATCCATGAGCATTTGACTACGGCACAGGATAGGCAGAAGAAGTATACCGATGCTCATAGGATTGATAAGCAGTTTGCTGTGGGTGATAAGGTTTTCTTGAGAGTGTGACCACGAAAGAGTCTGATTCAGTATGGAAAGGGTTCTAAGCTAGCACCTCGCTTTGTGGGACCATTCAAGATTTTGGAGAGGATTGGCCTGGTTGCTTACCGTCTTGCTCTATCGCCCAGTCTAGCTCGCATTCATGATGTTTTCCATGTTTTAGTGCTTAGGCAGTATATTCCTGATATTGTGCATGTTCTTGATTGGAATGCGTTGCAGGTAGAGGACGGGCAACTAGCTTTGGAGCCGGTTCATATTTTGGAGCAGCAGGAGTTGACCCTCAGGGGTTGAACCATCGAGCAGGTAAGGGTCCAATGGGACCCTACTGATGATTCTTTAGCTACTTGGGAGGATGCAGCTAGATTGAGGGAGTTATATCCATATTTGTTTGTAGGCTTCCAGGAGTAAGCCTAATTCAAGGGGGGGTGGATGTAGTGCCTACCCTCGTTCACATCTTTTCTAGACTTATTGTTGCTATTATTATCAGACTATGTAGACTAGTCTTATGTTGATGGTTTAGTGGTGTTGTTTTGACACTATCAGATATTATGATAGGGATTCAGTTGATATATGATGAGATCATTTAGACTATACATTTCATGTATGTATGATGATCATTACATTTTTTTCAATTATTAATGATGATTAGTTAGATGGTTTATTATCTCATGTGTTTTATTATGGTTACTTACCCCATACTTGCATGTGTATGGTGTGTGTGTTTTCTTATTGTATGGCATTTCTGATGTGGTTAAGGAAGGGAGTCATAGTCACCTGCTTAGTCAAGATCTACATGATGCACCACTTCCTGCCATTGTCTGTTTAGCTTAGCATTATATATTGTATGCACATGCATAGTTTTTCTATAGGTTGTAAGTACCAATATTGACTTCCCTGAATTGCCAGGATGAGCGTACCCTATTATACTATCTCAATGATAAGAGAAGGGAGATAAATTCTCAAGTCCAAATCCCAAACCTAAAAAAACCATTTGTCCTAGTGAGTTAGGACAAGTATCAGAGTTGAATACCCATCGAATGTGTTAGATGACATATTTCGTGATTTTTAACCCTTTAGATTGATTTTTGTATGATTTGTTCTATGATGGGTTTTCATATTTTATCTTGGAGGTCTATGGTGAATTTTTCATTAATTAAGTCTTAACAAATAGATTTAATTAATAAATTATTTATTTGAAAAAAATAATAAAATATCATGATCTTTGATATTTTGATTGTGATTAATTAAATGTGAATTATTGAGGAAAGGAATTAAACAAAAGAAAACTAGAAATTAAAATTAATAATAATTATAAAATAATAATAAAGTAATAAATAAAATAATAATAATAAAAGTTATAAAAATTAAAATGAAAATTATAAAATTTAAATAGAAATTATTTAAAAAGTAAATTGGAGTTATAAGCTTGCATGGGAATTAACATGTGTCAACAACACGAGGGTTAGTGCATCAATTAAGCACAAGGTGTCTACAACTCTATGACTCATCAAAAAGGTTGGAAAAGACCCATGCTTAGTTGGTGACACCTTCCAGCTATTTCAAGAAGCATTCCAAAGGTTTCTTGAGAGCTCTTTATATTCAGGCATTCCTAGAAGCTTAGAGAGAGGTTTTGGAGTGCAATTGGAGCATTGGAGGACTCGAGAACTCTGAAGAAGGGAGGAGCTTGCTCTGCGGGTTTTCTGAGGAAGAGCGATTTAGCAACAGAATCCGAGTAGATTGTTGTGATTTTACTTATGCTATTTCCGCATCATGCATTCCCTATCTTCTTCATGTCTTCCATATGTCTTCTGAGGAATTTTGTATTTTATTTTATGCATATGGGTAGTTTAGTTATTTGAAAATTTTATATGCATAAATCTGAAAAGAACATGGGGCTAGGGTTTAAATTCGCAGCCAAAACCATTAAATGATTTAATGGATAAATTTTGAGGCCAAATGGTTTATAGGAAAATTTTGAAAATTAGAATCTTTAAATAGATTGTGTATATGCTCATTGTAAAATATACATGTTTATATTTTCGTATCTACATACATATATATATATGCTATGATACTTAATTAAATTCTGCGAATACATATATATATATATATATATGTAAGTTCTTTTAAAAAGAATCTGCAAACATTTCTTTAAAAATTATATATGAAAAATCATTATTTGAAACATTTTTCAAAAAAAAGATATAATATATTTATAAGTCTAAAATCGTTCATAGTAAAAAATTTGAAAAAATATATTCGTATGCGATACGTATGTGAAATTTTTGTTTTCAAAACCTTTGTTCAAAGAAGGGTGGGGGTTTTTATTTCACTTGACCCATTCTTTAGAGCCGCCGGCAGCGGGCCTGTTGTCGTAGGTACTGCGATTACCATCACAGGCCCTACGACAGAGGCAGGCTGCACGACACTGCCGCATATAAATGGTGGTGCGAGTATAAAGTCGCCTTTGTTTATAAATACATTCGGCTTTGTTATAAGTCGGTTAAACAAAATTTGATTTTGTATTAAAATTAAATATTAATTGTTATATGCATTAGTAAATATTGTTATATGTTATTTATTATATATATGTGTATATATATATATGTATATATATAATATTAATATATATATATATATAGATATATGTATATATATGTATATATATGTAATAATAATGAAATTTTAATATTTAAAGTTATTTAGAGTTTTTAAATAAATAATATGGCTTTTAATTAATCAAAATTACTTAATTAGAATTTAGTTTAGTTAAGGTAAATTTAAAAGTTATAACATTGAAATTATCAAATATTTTAGCCCTTTTCAATATTATAAATTGAGTTATGATAAATAAATACCAGAATAACGTATACCGTATATTCTTAAAAACATTTAGATAATTGAGTACTAAGAGTTAGAGGGAAAAACTTTTATCTATCAACAATTACGTGGGCTAGGAAAAACATACAAAATGTATCTCCATTCATTATCCAACTTGGAACATAAACTGAGACTTTTGCATTTAAGTTGTAAACTTAGCAAAACCAAAAACAAGTGTATTCTGTATACTATTGTTTTGGGTGTTGGGTTGACTAGTGTTGACTAGTTATAGGATGTCTACTAGAGGCTTGGGAGTCATGTGATTGTGATGTCATGATGATGTTTTAATCTCGATCTTTATGAACCCAACCATGGTTATGTGATGGAATGCTCTATGTATTGGTTGTAATACTGATTGTTATAGATGAGACACTTGACTTAACCATTATTTTTGGTCATCGATCAGTTATCCTTGGTTATTTTCTAGTCGCCATGATGGGACTGAAATGTGGATTTATTCTTGATGATGTCATGTTGTGACATGTTTGACTCAACCATTTTTGGAGTCTTTGATTAGTGTGTTTGAGATATATTGCTGGTAATTGAGAACCATTGGATACTTTTGATTATCAGTGATGCTTCAGTTGCCAATAGAGAGCTGTTGTGGTCACGATTTTCTATGGATGCTTGCTCATGGAGATTTGACGCTTTTATGCATATTTGATGATTTTATGGATTATCTTTTGTAATTTTGAGATTTATGAGTCCATGAGCATTAGGGTAGGATATCTGCATGTAGTATCGGGAAGTGGCTTGCAATGGGGGCCGAGGCCCTAAGAGGCTACCAACATAACTCATTGTAAGTTGGATTAATAAGTGATAACATTCACACCTAATACTAACTGAATGAACCTAAAAAGATAAGTGTTTTGTTCTTGCCCATTCCTTGAGTGCTTGTATAGGCTAGGATGGGAGTAGTGAGAATGCATGGTTGCGACCTTGCATTCCATAGTATGCCTTGTTAGTATGAGAGGATACTAGTGGCTGCATGAGATCAGTATGGACCCGTGGAGTTTAGCTAACTACCAGGGTAACTTGTACGTGATAAATGTGATGACACTTTCCCACTTGCATAGTAGGTTCCTACATGTCATTGTGTGCCTCTGGGAAGTAGATGTCAGTTTCGTGATTGGAACCTTTGAGTTAGTATACTTTTAGGATTCCTGGACTATAGAGATTTGTGCTATGTGTTATGGATAGCCTATTTGGGACTTGAGATTATCTCCTCAGCACGGTGGGAGTGGACCATTTAGGTACCATGCGGTCGGGTGGTAGTGTATTTTCCACTCTTATCATTTGAGATTCATTGAGACATCGTGGCTGATGCGTCCTTCGTGTTGGTGGTTATGTATCCTTTCATTGATGATTAGCATATGTTAGATGATGTTATCTTATGCTTATATTTTCATGTTAGATTACTTTCTACATATGATGTTATATATGTTAGGAGTGACATTCCTACTATGTTAATACGATGATCTCTTCAGTGAATTGGGATGTTACGTACGAAGGGATGGCTAGGGCCCACGATGGTCTAATGATGTTATTAATGGTTGGGTGGAACCATGCACTTAGTTAGTTATTTTTGATCTTACGATGGATGTATATGTATTCTATGATGATGTATCATGTGTATCATGTGATTGTCTTTGATGTATCATGGATTAGAATAGGATGATATAACTTATTTCACATATGTATATTCTTTGAAGCCTTCATACCCTATGACATGTACAGTGGATGATTGAGTATTTGGAAATGTAATGTTTAAACATTGGACTTATCATTATTATTTCATGTGGTTGTTGTACTAGATGGATTCATGTATGTAATTCAATGTTAAGGGATCTTAAAGAATGTAATCTGTTATGTATGTTATGTTTAATTTTCAGATGGACATTGCTATTGCTTCCGTTATTGTGAATAAGTTATGTATGGTATTTACTTTCATGTAAAAATTAAAAAAAATTGTTACCAAACTTAGTGAAATTCTAGGTTAATTCTTTGGATCCCTTGGCGGGGCATTACATGTTTATTTGTAGCCCATATTCTTCATTACCTTTTATGCCTTGCAACCATGTGATCAAGTATTTTAGTTATCTACCTTGACAGTTTCACACCATCACTGCTATCTTAGAAAACTACACCTTTAAGCCTCTAATTGTGTGATCAAAGTTAGTTGTTGATTCTCTCTATTATCTTGACCATCTAAAATTTAGGTAGTGAAATGAACACTAGAATTTCTTTAACCTTAGTCACACTATTGGACCATAACCTTGATCTTTTTGACAAACCAATCTTCTCAAATACCTCCACATTTTAGATCTTTGAACTATAATGAGGGTTACAATTGAGTGATAATCCCTTTTCACATGGTCACTACTTAAAAATTTATCGTTAGATTTAATTGTACAACCATGTCATAGCTTCTCTCTTAACTATTTCATTCATTCACTATCTAAAAAGACCTTTTTCAACAAACTAAGAGCTTGACCATGTAACAACCATGCAATCACCTTGGTCACATGGTTGCACCTTAAAAATTCCAAAGGTCCTTTGAGATGTGTGAAAACATGTTTTAAAATAAGAAGGATTTCTAATGGAAAAAAGGATACAGATGATGAAACTAGGATTTTTCTATGGTAACTTTGTATATAAAAATTGCAAGCCTTAACTACTAAAAATGAATAAACTGGATGTTCATACCAAGACTTTTAGAATTCTAACAAGGTGAAAATAAAGGCCAACCAATTCCTCTCTAATTCGTTCTACCTTTGCTTTTTGCATTCAAAGCACTTTCTAATGTAGATCCACCTAAGGTTTTCCTACAATTCTCCTCACTTAGAATAGCACCAATGACATTATCAAATTTTAGGGTATTAGATCTAGAAATAAAATTACTCATAACCATTACTAAGTCATTCCAACTTTCAGGAAAAGAACACAAAATTAGAAGAGCCCTAATTTCTTCATCAAAATTAACATTTACAAAAGACAATTGACTGGTTACCATATTAAAATCATTTAAATGATATGCAACAAACCTACCTTGTGCCATCTTCATATTAAATAAATGCTTCATGAGAAATATCTCATTTGAAGAGGAGGGCTTTTCATGCAACCTTGCTAGGGTTTTCATCAACTCTTGAATCTTCTTCAATTTTGGAATATTAAATGCCATCAATTGTGTCAAGCATTACTGAATACTTCCAAGTACATTTTGATCCAAAATATTCTAGTCCTTATCTATCATAGAGGTCACTTTCTTGGATTTTCCTTCCAATGACCACCATGAATCCTTCTAATAATGATAGTCCTCCATTTGCATCTTCCACAACTAAAAGTTCTTCCCATTAGTCTTCTCAACCTTCAACTTACCCTCATCTATCATTGCTCCCAGTCAACACTGAGAGCTTCCTATAGATATACATTCAAATATAACCAATATTAGAAAATAATAAATTTCACAAAAGCGAACACAAGACATAAGGATTTTACATGGTTGACCCAATCCCTAGGCTACATCCAATAACAACAAGTCCAATATTATTAGTATCTAATGATTACAATCCATAATCCCTTATAGCTCAATACTGCTGCAGGAACCTACAATATCACCATACATTATGATATCCATAACCCTAAGCCATTTTATATAAGCTTTTTATTGCTTACAAAATTAGGGCTAGAATAATTCATCCAATACAAAAATAATTCACAATTAGGACAAGTATGTGAGTCATGTACCCTTCGAATGCATTGGTTGACGTTAATTCATGATTTTAACCCTTTAGTTTGATTTTGTATGTGTTTTACTATGATGGGTTTTCGTATTTTACTTTGGGAATTTTTGGTGAATTTTCTATTATTTAAGTCTAATTAAAAGATTTAATTAATGATTTAACTTAATGGAAAATTAATATGATATTTTAATATTTAATTTTATTTAATCGATTGGAAAAATAATTAAATAAAAGAATTAAATTTGAGGATTAATTTATAAGTTTAAATTTAGAACGTGATAATATTTAGTTAATTTAATAATAATATGTTTATAGTGCATTTATAAATAAATACTAAATAATATTATTATTTAAATTAATAGATACTTATCAAAATTAATGTTCAAAAATAAATTTAGAAGTGGGAAAATAAATTAATTTAAAAGAGGTCAAGTAAAAATTAAATAAAGTAATTTAATTAATTAATGTATGTGCATGGGAAAGATAAAAGAAAGACAAATAAAAGTTAATAAAGAGTTAAAAGGTTGTGAGCAAAGAGTTCTTGAGGGTGAACACACAATTAGTGCCCTAATTTTAGGGAGAGAACTCCTTATCACAATTTGGGGGTTCATTTTCAATGGATTGCGAATTTTGGAGAAGGAAGAAATTTTTAGAAAGGAGAAGGTTCTAAAAGGGGAATTTCTCTCTATAGATTTTTTGGGTGTAGAAAATTAGCATTAGTGTCCAGGTAGATGCTTGTTAATTTCACATAATTTAAATACGCTCTTTTCTTTCAGGTTTTCTTCATGTTTGTTAGATGATTGTTTGCTTAATTCTTGTGAAGAATATATCATGTTGTGAGTTCTGGACATTTGGAAATTATTCTATATATGAAACATTTTTATTTGTTCAATATAATTTTCCTTCTAGTAGATTCTAGATTGAGAAATTTACCAAAAAGGGTTGAAATTTTAAATGGGAAAACTTCTTAAAGGAAATTGAAACAAAAAAAATGGGTACACTGTTTTCATCCATCAGATTAATTCTTGGATTTGATATAAAAAATATATATTCATTTAAAACAAATTTGATATACCAATTTTGGTTATGTCAAAAGTAAATTTCAATGAATTTATACATACATATTAATGGGGAAACGTTTATGTTAAAATGTTTTAATTTTAATTTTTTAAATAATATATTAAATTGATTGGGGAGGTGGGCAGTCACATCCCACCCCCCTACAGTAGGCACTATCCATGATAGTGGACTACTAGCAGCCTTAAAGGCTATGCAACATGCCACTACTATGGTAGGCCCTGACCTCCCTTTATTAAGGGAAGGCATCTATTATAAATAATAGTGCCTGATTTAATTTAAAATGTAGGCACAATTTGATGTGATTTTATTATGAGTTTTTAAATTTTATTAAGTTTAATTTAATTAAAAGTTTTAAATATATTTATTATAATTTATTTTAAATATTATGTTATTAATAAAGTTATTAACAGTTTTAAATTTTTAAAATGAATAAATAACATTTAATATAGTGGTTGATTTATTTAAAATAAATTTAATAAATATTAATTAAATATTGTTAAATGAACATTAGCTTATTTAAATAAAATTTAATTTATTTAATATGGCTATTAATTAGTGAGATAGGAAATCTTTTAAGATTGTTAATTTGACTTTAGTAGAATTATGAATCAATGGGAATCTTACCTTAGCAAACATAAAACAAATATAATATTTACCCTTTGTAAATTTAGAAAATTGATTTTCAAATTGTGGGGTAAATCTTTATTTTACTTAAACAAATACTTGAGTTTATTATAAGATAATGGAGGATCTATCTTACTTGATAACAACTCTGAAATGAAACTGAAATCTCATATTTGGCTTAACCATGTGATTGCAAAAGCAAACCAAAACATGTATTTGTATCTTGTTTCTTTATGCTTTTTTTTGTTTTGGGGTTGACTAGATTGTTGACCAGTTATAGGATGTCTACTAGAGGCTTGGGGGTTTTGTGAGTGTGGTATCATGTTGACTTGATCTTGATCACTTTTTCTTAACCATGTATGTGATGGTATGCTTATGATGAGTATGTTTATATTGTTGGTTACTATGTTTCAATGTCTTTGTGGGATAGCGAGATATATGCTATGAGATACTTGATTTAACCATTTTGAGTCATTGATTAGTATTATTTGGATACTTTTTAGTTGCTTGTTGAGAACCAATGGATATTGCGATTTATCTTTGTTACTTTTTGGTTGCTCATTGAGAATCGATGGTTATTATGACTTATCTTTGTTACTTTCTGGTTGCTTATTAAGAACCGATGGATATTGTGAGTTATCTTTGTTGCTTTCCAGTTGCTCGTAGAGAACTGATGTGATTATTATGATTATCTTTATGATGCTTCCTAGTCACTTGTATAGGACTTAGTGATTTTATTATGATTTTATGATTTGTGATTTCATGAGTTTAGGGTAGGTTATCTATATGCAGTGTTAGGAAGTGGCTTGCAATGGGGGCCAAGGACCCTAACTGATTTTGGGGGTAACCCATTGTAAGTTGTTTAGTAAGTGATAAATTTACACTAAATACTAACTTAAATGAACCTAATAAGAGATAATTGAATGTTCTCCCCATGCCTCGAGTGCTAGTACAGACTAGGATGGGAGTAGAGAGAATGCTTGGTTATGACCTTGCATTCCATTGTATGCCTTGTTAGTACAAGAGGATACTAGTGGTTGTAGGGATCACTATGGACCTGGGAGTCCTAAGGGACTACTCAAGTAACTTTGAACATGATTTTTGCAATGACACTTTCCCTCTTACATAGTAGATTCCTACATGTCTTGTGTGCCTCTAGGTCTAGATGTTGATCTATGTTGGAACCTTTGAGTTAGTATACTTTTAGGATTCCTGGACTTAGAGAGTATCTATGTTATGTAATTTGATACCCTATGAGGCTATCTCCTCAATGTGATGGAAGTGGGTCATTTAGGTTCCATGCAGTTAGGTGGTAGTGATTTTTCACTCTTACCATTGAGATCCATCCGTAGTCACTGTGGCTAGAGCATTCTTATTTAGCATTTACCTTTGTTCTGTTCATGGATCATTATGATGGATGGTTATATTTTATGATGGATGTTGTTTCATTTTATGATGGACATTATATCTGATTGATATATGGATGTATCATGTATGGTGGATGGTTTCATTTACTTTATTGTACTTGTATCATGGATTCAAAGAGGATGAAGTATTTCTATTTTTACATATGTATATTCTTTTAAGCCTTTCATACCTTGTGACATGTACAGTGGATGAATGAGCATTTTGAATTAATTTTCCATGAGGCATTCAAAACAAATGTATATTAAATGGACATTGGAATTTTCATTATTCTTTCATATGGATGTGGTATTTGATGTACTTAGTATTAGATTAGATTTAAATGTGATTCAACGTCTTGGGATCCTTAAGGAATGTAACTTATTATGTATGTTTTTAGTTGAATGTATGTTATTACTTCTGCTACTATGTGTTAGATGTGAATGGTTTATCTTTCATGTTTCAAAAAAAAAAAATGCTACCAAACATAGTAAAACTTTAGGTTATTTCTTTTGGATCCCTTGGCTGGGTGTTACATCTGGTATCAGAGCCTAATTTTATACATTGGGAGCTCTAGGTATATTGGAACACCATTAGTGTTGAACTAAAATAGAACTTAAACTGTTAGTTTTATATTTTTCATACTTCAACACTTAGACTTCAAAACTTAAAATGACACCTTTATTGTTTGCAAAACATGTGTCTTATATATATATATATGATTTATAGTATTATGCATTATGGTTGTTATAGTACTCTATATCTTGGATATTATTGTAGGATGGTATATGGGATGAGATCTTCTGTTAGAGGCCATAGCCTTGGCTATGGTAGAGAATGTGGATGAGGTAGAGCTATCAGTGTACATGAGTCTATCCACAAGAGCCCCATTCAAGAAGAGAATAGGGAAGAGCATAGTAGTGAGCATCAAGAAGGGAATAGGGAAGAGCATGTTAGTGAGCATCAGGAAGAGAGCCATAGAGAGGAGCATGTTGACTCTGAGGAGGTTGACATGAGGCAAATGATGTGAACCATTATTGATTGCCTACCTCCTATTCATGACTAGGATAGAGCACATTAGGCAAGACATGAGTATAGACCTAGGTCTAGGATCCCTCAGAGGGATCGACATAGATTCATTGTATCTTCTCAGGTGAAAGACCTTTAGAGGTCCAAGATCAAGCCCTTTAATGGGCAGGGTTCTAGATATGTAGCTAAGTAGTGGCTTATTGCCCTTGATAGGATTTTTGCTATGTAGGACTTTAACAGTAATGTCAAAGCAAGATTTTTTATTACCAACCTAGAGAACTTTGGGTTCACTTGGTGGACAATCAAGGAAAAGAAGTTGGGCTTAAACATGAATAGTATCACATGGGAGTTATTCTTGGAGAGCTTCCATGAGTGATTCCTACTAGAGCAATGGAAGAATTGTAGAGAAAATGAGTTCCATAACCTGAGATAGTACACTATGATCATTGTAGAGTATGAGTGCAAGTTCTATGAGCTCATGCCCTTTTTGAGATTTAGTGACAACCCAACACAGTTGGAAAAGCATTTCATTAGAGTCTTGAACAACCATTTAGTTGGGGGTGTTAAGGTATTTGAGCCTAAAACCCTCAAAGATGTAGTACATCAAGCCATCCTTGTAGAACAGAGTGTCAACCTTGGACACGGGGGTTTTGTGGGAGCACCTATAGTAGCAGGATCTAAGGAAAACCACAATTCAAGTGGGAATAAGAAGCCCCTTTTCCTAAAGGAAATTAGTCTTAGTAGTAGTCATAGCAGAAAAATGAATCATATCCTCAGGCATAGAGTGGTGGTAGTGGTTCTAACTCCAGGAAAAATCACAATGCTCAATGCAATAAATGAAATCAGCAAGCTCAACCTGCACATAGCAACTACTCTTTTGCTAGTAGGTATAGCTAGTAGTGGTCAAATGCACCACCTATAGTGAGAGGATCTGATAGAGGCACAAGATGTTATACATGTGGGTAAATTGGACACATTGAAACTCATTACCCATAGTGAGCACCTCAGTATTTAGGGCCTAGGCTAGCAAAATCTAAGCCCATAGTTAGAGATGTAGGTAGAGCTTATAGAGTATTTGTGGTGGTAGATCAGTTTTAGGTAGACCATTAGGGGATATTAGTTGAGACGATGGGAACTATCTGAGGTACACCTCTCTCTATATTGTTTGATTCAAGTGCCACAAATTCTTTTATTTCAACATCTCTAGTTGTTGAGTATAAGCTAGAAGTGATTAAGCAAGATCATGGTTGGCAAATGGAACTAGCCTCCACCACTAAAGTTTCCATAGATTCTATAGTTCATAAGTGTGGGCTTAGCATAGGAGGGTTTGAGACTTCAATTGACCTTCAAGTTATTCCTCTTGGCTCCTATGATGTGGTCTTAGGTATGGATTGGCTTGGCTCTCATAGAGCTAGTATAGACTACAAGAAGAAGACCATTATGTGTCCAAATGACCAAGGGAAGGATATAGAGATTGTGGGGATACTGAGATCTATATCTCTATGGATGATTTTTGCTATGCAATTAAAGAAAAGCTTTTGTAAGGGATGTCAGGTATTTGTTGTTACAGTAAATGAGCTAGATGAAGAAGACCCTATGAGGAAGACTCTAGATCCTCTTATTTTATAGGAGAATGCTGATGTCTTTTTGAGTGAGATTATGGGCATACCCTTGAAGAGAGACATTGATTTTAGCATTGAGCTCACTCCAGGAGCACAACCTATCTCTAGAACTCCTTACGATATGACCACTCAGGAATTGAGTGATTTGCACTTTTAGCTAGAGGAACTTTTGGCCAAGGGTAGTATTTGACCTAGTGTGTCACAATGGGGAGCTCTAGTGCTCTTCAAAAAGAAGAAGGATGGTTCTTTGCACCTTTGTATTAATTATAGACATATGAACAAGGTGACAATAAAGAACAGGTATCCTCTACCAAGGATTGATGATTTATTTTATCAGATCAAGGGAGCTACAATGTTCTCCAAGATCAACCTTAAGTCAAGTTACCATCAGCTTCACATAAAGGAAGCTAACATTCATAAGATTTCCTTTCAAACTTGCTATGGGCATTATGAGTTCATAGTGGTACCCTTTGGGCTGAGGAATGCTCCATCATTTTTCATGAGCTTGATGAATGGAGTATTCTGTTCCTATCTTGATAGATTTGTACTTGTGTTTCTTGATGATATACTAATATATTCTTAGTCCCAGAAGGAGCATGAGAAACATTTTCCTTTAGTTTTGAAGTGCCTGAGAGATAATCAGCTTTATGCCAATGTGGAAAAGTGTGATTTCTTTCAATTAGAGATATAGTATTTAGGACATGTCATATCAAGTGAGGGTATCTCTGTAGACCCCACAAAGATCCATGCAATAGTATACTGGCCAACACCCACTATTATGTCAGAGATTTGTAGTTTCATGGGTCTAGCTAGTTATAATTGCAGATTCATCCAAAACTTCTCCAGAATAGCACATCCTATTACCTCCCTTTAGAGGAAAGGAAAGAAGTTTCTATGGATGGATAAATGTAAGGAAGTATTCCAGAAGCTCAAGGAGCTTTTGACTAGTACACTGATCTTAGCAATACCTAATCCAATAGGTGATTTCATGGTGTGTATAGATGCTTCCCTTCAAGGGATTGGAGCAGTGCTAATGTAGAATGGATAGGTGATTACATATGAATTGCACAAACTCAAGGATCATAAGCTAAATTATCCTATGCATGATCTTGAGTTAGTAGTGGTAGTTCATGCCTTAGTGAGATGGAGACATTTCTTGCTAGGACACAAGTTTGAACAACATAGTGATCATCGCAGTCTTTAGTACATATTCACATAGCCTAATATGAATGCTAGGAAGAGGCATTGGATGGAGTTTTTATGCAAGTATGACTTCAAGGTGAAGTATATCCAAGGGAAGGAGAACATAGTGGTAGATGATTTGAGTCACAAGAAACATGTGATATCATCTATGACTCTTAGTGTTGATTTGAAGAGTCAGATACTTCAGGCACTTCCTACTGATTCTTGGTATCAAGAGGTGTGCAAAGAGATAGATTTAGGGAGACCTTTGGAGGGTAAGTTTTTAGACTATGTCCTAGAGTTAGATGGTCTTTTGAGACATTTAGGAAGGATCTATGTGTCACTACTAGATGAGCTTCACACCTTGATTCTATTAGAGGCCCATTGTGCACCGCACTTGACACATCTAGGTGTTAAGAAGATGCATGCAGACTTGCGAAATTTATTCTATTGGTCTAGGATGAAGGATGACATTGCTGATTTTGTGGCTAGATGTCTTGAGTGTCAAAGAGTTAAAGTAGAACACTAGCATCCGATAGGACTTTTGCAATTGAATCTCATTCCTTCATGGAAGTGGGACATCATCTCTATGGACTTCATTGTAGGATTACCTATGACTACTCATCATCATGATGTTATCATGATCACCATTGATCAGTTGACTAAGGTGGATCATTTTTCACCAATAAGGTCTTCCTACACTATAGCTTTTGTAGCTAATGTCTTCATGCATGACATCATGAGACTACATGGTATTCCCTGAAAGATCATTTTAGATCAAGATTCTATTTTCACTTTCACATTTTTGACATCACTACAACATGATCTTGCAGTGTGTTAATAGACAAAGAGAGTAAATCAGATTCTGGAGGATATGTTGAGGATTTATGTGATGGATAGGCAAACTCATTAGGAGGATTATCTCTACCTAGTGGAGTTCACTTACAAAAACAAGTATCATAGTTCTATTGGCATGGCACCTTTCTAGGATTCATATAGACATCCTTGTCATACACCTTTGAGTTGGGACAATCTTGAGGATTGCATCCTATTGGGTCCTAAGATGCTTCATAATATGGAGCAGTAAGTAGTGTGTATCTTAGAGCACTTGACCATGGCACAACATAGGCAGAAAAAGTATGTTGATGCACATATGATAGATAAGTAGTTTGTTGTGCAAGAGAAGGCTTTCTTGAGAGTGTGTCCATGGAAGAGTCTAATTTGTTATGGAAAAGAGTCGAAGCTAGCACCTCATTTTGTGGGACCATTCAAAATTCTTGAGAGGATTGGTCTAGTTGCCTATTGTCTTGCTCTACTACCCAGTCTAGCTCGCATTCATAATATTTTCCATGTTTTAGTACTTAGATAGTATATCCCTAATGTTGTACATGTTCTTGATTGGAATGCATTGCAGGTAGAGGACGGGTAGTTGGCTTTGGAGTTAGTTCACATTTTGGAGCAGTAGGAGTTAACCCTCAGGGGTCAAACCATAGAGCAGGTAAGGGTCCAATGGGGCCCAATTAATAGTTCTTCAACTACATGGGAGGATGCATCTAGATTATGAGATTTATATCCCTACTTGTTTATAGGCTTCCAGGAGTAAGCCTAATCCTAGGTGCGGTGGATATAGTGCCTATGATGCAGAGGTGGCAGTGGAAGCACTTCACAAGATGCCCAACCACTCTAGGCACTCTTATCCAATTGCAAAAATGTATTCCAAACACCTTAATATGCCCAAATGACACAATCCAACCTATTAGCTTGGTTCCCAAAATACTACAATGACAAATGTGGGTTTGGACCTAGAAATCCTTGTAGGTCCCCCAAACCTGCTTTAGGGCAATAACTTTGTATTCTTCTGAATAACTCTGCAAATAGATCCCACTTTCAGATACCCTTTTGGATGTTCTAAAAAATCCCAAAGACTTAGATTCTAGAGTTAATCCAGCATATGGCAAATTCACAAAGTTCAACAGGCCTAATGTGCACCTTAGGCTTGGATTTCAAGGTAAACTTGCTAGGGATGGGTTCTTAACCCCAAACCTGGTCTTAGGATGACTTGTCTTGATCAAAAAACAACAATTCCACCAATTTCTAGGATCCTAACAATCCCATACACTCAAAATTTGCAGATCCTACAATTTTGGGTCCAAATCAATGGTTAGATTTGGCCTAAGGCTTGAGTGTTCTGATCCACCATGTTGAAACTATGAATCCTACTCCTAAAATGATAAAGTACATTATGTTTGCTAGCATATTCATTGGGTTTGATCCAATTTGAATGGTGCAGCCGTGCCCTACACATCCATCTTTGACCAAACCCTGGTTTGTGAGGGTTTGCAGGCTACTTAGGAAGAAATGAAGATAACTTTCAGTGCCGATCTCCTTTGACCTCCAAACCAAGTGCAACAGAGAGGTAAGTCACCAAGGATTACAAAAATGTTACTATGCCTTCATCTGGTGTCCGTACCGCATGTGTGTATACCCGAGAGCAGAGAAATTGACAAGAAAATAACTGGATCTTTATTATTTCTCAAGCAAAATGAGTACAATGTCATATGTTCTCAAGGGGAAGATGACTTAGTGTTTATATAGGCCCATAAGACTGATCAAATTCTTAAAGGATGGTTGGAATCAGTTCCACACCAGTCCGAGCAACTTCTTCACAAAACTGCTCAGCAACTTTTCAAAGTTGCTTGACAACATTTGCAACTTTTGCATTTTAGTTTGTTTGATCTTCAAACCTTATGAAACTTGCCCAAACCTATTCAAATGACTCTAAAAACATGAGAAATGACATTTTCCACTAAGTGGATACAAAACATAACTTATTTCCTAATCTAGCCCTCTAAAGTATTATTTAGCCCTTTTAGGCTACTTGGCACATGGTTTATAGAACACCAAATTGTACCAAGTGCCTTTACAATATGGGCAAATTATTCCAAGACTAATCAACCTATCTACTTTCCATTTATACAAGGAAACAAGATCAAATAACACTTATAGGTCCATGACCCATGGAGTTTGAAATGTGTCTAGGTTTCATTGTTCCTTGGATGAGACCTTGCCTCCTTCAATTGCTTGTCATCTTCTTTGTATGCCCTTGGTGCTCTGCACCATACTACCCACCTTCAAAGAACTCAAGTCCCTTGAGTTGGGATTGAGTCAAAATCAAAACTTGCCTTCTCAATTTACTTCCTTGTCATCCAAGTTGCATCTTCATGAGGACATCCAACCCACTTGACCAAATAGGTATAATAGGTATGCTTCCTTGTTTGTCTAGTGACTTTCTTGTCTAGAATGCATTCAATCTTTGTTGGAATGACCTTTGGCAATGGAGTCTCTGTCACCTTCTCTTGTATTCCTATCCCTGCATCACATGTGTTAGATTCCTTATAAGCATAAAGATCAAAAACATTAAAAATAGGTGATAGACCAATCTCTGGTGGGAGTTCAATCTTATATACATTGTTGCCACATCTTTGCAGAATCTTGAAGGGTCTTGCCTTCTTCATCATAAGCTTGGTGTATTGCCCTTTAGGCAATCTCTCCTTCTTAAGGTGCACCATCACAAGGTCACCTACTTTGAATTGCAAGTCTCTCCTCTTTTTATCTGCATGGTTTTTGTACTTATCTGCTGCCTTTTGTAACCTGTCCTTCACTTGTTGCTGTACATCCTTCATCACATTAGCAAAATCTTCTGCTTGTGCACTCTTCCTCTCAATTGTATTGACATCTCTCAGTTCAAGAATACCTCTAGGATGATCCCCATAAACTATTTGAAATGGAGTGAGGCCTGTACTCCTATTGACTGAATCATTATAGGCATATTCTGCCTGAGATAATATGGTATCCCATGACCCTCCATGTTGTTGTGATAGGCATCTTAGCAAGTTACCTAATGACCTGTTTGTGACTTCAGTTTGGCCATCAGATTGGGGATGGTATGCTGATGAGAAGTTCAAGTTTGTACCCAACCTTTTCCATAGTGTCCTCCAAAAATGACCAAGGAATTTGGGATCCCTATTAGAAATGATCGATCTAGGCAATCCATGGAGTCTTACTACTTCCCTAAAGAAGAGTCCTACAATGTGAGATGCATCGTGTGTAGACCTACAAGGAATGAAGTGGGCCATCTTAGAAAATCTGTCCATGACTACAAACACACTATCATGACCTATTTTTGTCTTAGGTAGGCCTAACACAAAGTCCATACTAATGGAATCCCATGGTCTGCAAGGAATAGGTAAGGGAGTATATAACCCAGCATTAGATGTATGGCCCTTGGCCTTTTGGCATATCCAACAACTCTCCACAAACCTTCTGACATCTGTCTGTAATTTTGGCCAATAATAGAACCTCTTCACTTGCTCCAATGTTTTATCCAGTCCAAAATGACCCGACATGCTGCCATAGTGCTTTTCTTTGATTATGTTCTCTCTACAAGAACCCTTTGGCACACATAACTATCCACCCTTGAAGAGCAATCCTTCCTGAATCAGAAAATCTGCATAATCAGTATGATACCTATCATTCATTTCAAGGCAAACATTATATATTTCTTTGAAATCATCATCATGAGGATACATGTCTTTCATGGAATCTATTCCAACACTCTCAAGATCAATTGTTTGTATCATTAAGTTCCTCCTACTCAATGCATCTACAACCTTATTTACAATGCCTTTCTTGTGCTTAATTGAAAATGTGTATTCTTGCATGAATTCCATCCATTTTATGTGTTTTTGACTTAGTTTGTCTTGTATATTAAGGAAACTCAGGGCTTGGTTATCAGTGAACACTATAAATTCCTTAGGCAACAAGTAATGCCTCCACCTTTTCAAGGATTGAACCATGGCATATAGTTCCAAGTCATATACTGAATATTTTTGCTTGGCATCATTGAGTTTCTCATTGAAAAATGCTACTGGTTTTCCCTCCTGACTTAGCACTCCCCCAATTGCTTTAATACTTGCATCACACTCAACTGTAAACACCTTGTTAAAATCAGGGAACCTAAGGATAGGCTCTTGGGCTATTCTCTGTTTCAACAATTCAAATGACTCCTCTGCTGCTTTAGTCCATTGAAAATTACACTTTTTGTCCCCCTTAATGGTGTCTATCATTGGAGCAGAGATGCCACTAAAATTCTTAATGAATTTCCTATAGAAGTTACAAAGACCATGAAAACTCTTCACCTCACTAACACTAGTAGGTGATGGCCAATTAACAATTGCTTCAATCTTGGAAGGATCCATTTTCAAACAATATTTAGAAATAACAAAACCTAGGAATATTAATTCCTCTTTCACAAATGTACATTTTTCCAAATTTATCTTTAAGTCTTCTTCATGCAACCTTATCAAAACAAGATCTAAATGCCTTAGGTGTTCATCTTCATCTTTGCTAAACACGAGAATATCATCAAGGTAAACTACAACAAATTTATTGAGAAATGGTTTAAGCACCTCATTCATTAGTCTCATGAAGGTGCTAGGGGCATTTGATAGCCCAAATGGCATCACAAGCCATTCATAGAGACCCTCAGTGGTTTTGAATGCTGTCTTCCACTCATCACCCTCTCTGATCCTTATTTGGTGATATCCACTCTTTAGGTCCACTTTAGAATACACCTTGGCTCCCCCTAGGCAATCAAGCAAATCTTCCATTCTAGGCATGGGGAATCTATACCGGATTGTAATTTTGTTTATGGTCCTTGAATCAGTACAGAGCCTCCAAGTTCCTTCCTTTTTGGGTGCAAGTACAGCAGGTACTGCACATGGGCTCACACTCTTCCTTATGAGGCCCTTAGACAACAACTCACCTATTTGTTTTGCTATCTCCGCATTCTATTCTGGGGTCAACTTGTAGGTAGCTTTGTTTGGTAATGTAGCCCCTGGTATAAGGTCAATGCAATGGCTTACTTCCCTCTTAGGTGGAAATGTAGATGGGACACTACCTGCAACAATCCCATGGTACTTGTGCAGCAAATCCCTGACTTCTTTTGGCCCTATATCTTCTCTCCATTGGTCTGCCTTTGGTTTGTCTTTGATCAGGTTTCTAGACTCTTGTTTGGGTCTGACAACAATGGCAAAACATGGTGTATCCTTCTCCTTCAAGGTTTTCAAGAATTCTTTCTCCCCTACCAATGCAACACTACTAACCACATGATCAGACTTGTCATCATCTGGCAAAGGTCTCATGGTGTACTTGATACCCCCCTTGGTTATGGTGTAGATGTTTGTTTCCCCATCATGTTTAGACTTGACATCAAACTGCCATGGCCTCCCTAATAAGAGGTGGCATGCATCCATTTCGGTTACATCACATAAAACTCTGTCAGAATATTCCCCTAAGGTAAAATCTACCCATACTTGTTCATTGACCAGATTTTGTTTTTCTTTTGTTAACCAAGAAGCTTTATAAGGGTATGGGTGTGGTATCTTAGGCAACTTTAATTTATCCACCATTTCTTTAGATGCTATATTATCAGTTGATCCTGAATCTACAATTAACTTACATACCTTTCCCTTCACTTTGCAATGTGTCCTGAACAATGCTTTTCTCTGAGGCGGTTCTGCAGGGAACGACACTTTGAGTAGGGTCCTTTGTATCATGAGGAACTCACCTTGTTCTGCATCTGCAGGTCTTGAAGTGACAGTTTGGTATGCAGTGGTGCTCTGACCATCTTCTTCTTCTTGTAACAGATTGACCCTTCTGTCTCCGGGTCTGCTATTATCTCCTCCTTTTTGGGGACATCTAAATGATTGGTGCCCTGTCTGGTTACAAGTAAAGCATCTGCCAGTGAAGACCTGGCCTCCTCTGCCTCTGCCAGCACCTCTTCCTCTATTGCCATTGGTTCCTCTTCCTCTAAAGGCTCCCCTCTGACTGGATTCTACCTCTGCACTCTGCTTTTTGTTTTCATCCTTGAAGAAAGAGTTCCTTCCTTGGAACCTTCCTCCTTTACCTCTGAAGTTGCTGCCTCTCCCTTTATTTGACTCTCCTCTCCTTTTGTGTTTCTCCTCAATCTTCAAAGCAAGGTTGAAAAATTGATGGACTGATTCCAAATTGATCAATGCCAACTCATCTTGTATGCTAAACTTCAGGCCACTAACATACCTTGCCAACTTTTGCTTGTTGGTCTCATTAACCTTGGCCCTAAGGGTCAAGTTGTGAAATTCTTGTGTATAGGTGCTTACATCAGCATCCCTTTGTCTTAGATTGTGCAACCTCTGATTCACAAGGATCTCATAATCCTCTGGCACAAATTGCCTTCTTATCTCAGCCTTCATCCTATTCCAAGTGGTGATAGGCTCCTTTCCATCATCAACTCTTTCATTTTGCACAAAGTTCCACCAACTAAGTGCAGGCCCTTTCAATTTGGCCTTTTCCATCTTCACTTTTTGGCTAGGAGGGATATGATCACATTCAAAGTGATTATCCAAGGCTTCAAGCCAATTAATGCATTCATCTGGGTTCAACTTCCCATAGAAGGTAGGAATTTCTCCTCCGTTAACCCCCATCCTCTCCAATGCTTGCAAAAGGGGTCTTTGGTCTGGTGGGACTATGGCTTCATAGTCTTCTCTCTCCACCTCTTCAGCCTCTGACTCATAACCATCTCCTTTCTTCAATTTTCCTTTCAGTTTCTCCAATTCCCTCTTCATGGCACGGTTCTCCTCCCTAGCAGCTCTACTCTCTGCCATTTGTTCTTGCACCAACTTGGCAAGCTCCACATTGGTGATCCTAAGAGGTATGGTCCTCTCTTGCTCATCTTCTCCCTCTGACATGTCTGCAACCACCAATCACCAGGCCTTTCCTGTTCTGATACCACCTGATGTAGAGGTGGTAGTGGAAGCACTTCACAAGATGCCCAACCACTCTAGGCACTCTTATCCAATTGCAAAAATGTATTCCAAACACCTTAATATGCCCAAATGACACAATCCAACCTATTAGCTTGGTTCCCAAAATACTACAATGACAAATGTGGGTTTGGACCTAGAAATCCTTGTAGGTCCCCCAAACCTGCTTTAGGGCAATAACTTTGTATTATTCTAAATAACTCTGCAAATAGATCCCACTTTTAGATACCCTTTTGGATGTTCTAACAAATCCCAAAGACTTAGATTCTAGAGTTAATCCAGCATATGGCAAATTCACAAAGTTCAACAGGCCTAATGTGCACCTTAGGCTTGGATTTCAAGGTAAACTTGCTAGGGATGGGTTCTTAACCCCAAACTTGGTCTTAGGATGACTTGTCTTGATCAAACAACAACAATTCCACCAATTTCTAGGATCCTAACAATCCCATACACTCAAAATTTGCAGATCCTACAATTCCGGGTCCAAATCAATGGTTAGATTTGGCCTAAGGCTTGAGTGTTTTGATCCACCATGTTGAAACTATGAATCCTACTCCTAAAATGATAAAGTACATTATGTTTGCTAGCATATTCATTGGTTTTGATCCAATTTGAATGGTGCAGCTGTGCCCTACACATCCATCTTTGACCAAACCCTGGTTTGTGAGGGTTTGCAGGCTACTTAGGAAGAAATGAAGATAACTTTCAATGCCGATCTCCTTTGACCTCCAAACCAAGTGCAACAGATAGGTAAGTCACCAAGGATTACAAAAATATTACTATGCCTTCATCTGGTGTCCGTACCACACGTGTGTATACCCGAGAGCAGAGAAATTGACAAGAAAATAACTGGATCTTTATTATTTCTCAAGCAAAATGAGTACAATGTCATCTGTTCTCAAGGGGAAGATGACTTAGTGTTTATATAGGCCCATAAGACCGATCAAATGCTCAGAGGACGGTTGGAATCGGTTCCACACCAGTCCGAGCAACTTCTTCACAAAACTGCTCAGCAACTTTTCAAAGTTGCTTGACAACATTTGCAACTTTTGCATTTTAGTTTGTTTGATCTTCAAACCTTATGAAACTTGCCCAAACCTATTCAAATGACTCTAAAAACATGAGAAATGACATTTTCCACTAAGTGGATACAAAACATAACTTATTTCCTAATCTAGCCCTCTAAAGTATTATTTAGCCCTTTTAGGCTACTTGGCACATGGTTTATAGAACACCAAATTGTACCAAGTGCCTTTACAATATGGGCACATTATTCCAAGACTAATCAACCTATCTACTTTCCATTTATACAAGGAAACAAGATCAAATAACACTTATAGGTCCATGACCCATGGAGTTTGAAATGTGTCTAGGTTTCATTGTTCCTTGGATGAGACCTTGCCTCCTTCAATTGCTTGTCATCTTCTTTGTATGCCGTTGGTGCTCTGCACCAACCTACCCCTAGTCTACATTATTTTCCTAGTTTACATTTTTTGCTATCATTGCTGAACTCTTTTAGGCCAGTTTTATGTTTGATGATTAGTAGCATTATTTTGAGATTATTAGATATTTTTTTAGACTCAATTGATATATGATGAGATTATTTGGTACTCTATGCTTCATGTGTGCATGATTATTATTACAATACTATTAAGTTATTGATGATGTTTAGTTAGATGGATTATCATTTGAGTTTTCTTATGGATACTTACCCCATACTACATGTGTATGGTGTGTGTTTTTTTTCTCTTTATGTATGGCATTTCTGATGCGGTTAAGGAAGGGAGTCGTAGTCACCTGCTAGTCGAGATCTACATGATGCACCACTTCCTTCCATTCCCTATTTAGCTTAGTATATATTGTGTTTATACATGCATGAATTTTATGTAGGTTGCAGGTACTAGGTAGTGACTTCCCTAAATTGCTAGAATGAGCATACCCTATCGCATTATCTCAATGGTAAGAGAGGGGAGATAAATTCTTAAGTCCAAATCCTAAACCTTTGAGCAATTTGTCCTAATTGACAACTAGGAAAAGTATGTAAGTCATGTACCCTTCGAATGTGTTGGATGACAATAATTCATGATTTTAACCCTTTAGTTTGATTTTGTATGTGTTCTGATGGGTTTTTGTATTTTACTTTGGGAGTTTTTGTTGAATTATCTATTAATTAAGTCTAATGAAAAGATTTAATTAATGATTTAACTTAATGGAAAATTAATATGATATTTTAATATTTAATTTTATATAATCAATTGGGAAAAGAATTAAATAAAATAATTAAATTTGAGGATAAATTTATAAGTTTAAATTTGGAACGTGATAATATTTAGTTAATTTAATAATTTGTATTTTACTTTGGGAATTTTTGGTGAATTGTCTATTAATTAAGTCTAATGAAAAGATTTAAGTAATGATTTAACTTAATGGAAAATTAATATGATATTTTAATATTTAATTTTATATAATCAATTGGGAAAAGAATTAAATTTAAGGATAAATTTATAAGGTTAAATTTGGAACATTATAATATTTAGTTAATTTAATAATAATATATTTAGAGTACATTTTTAAATAAATGCTAAATAATAATATTATTTAAATTAATAGATAGTTATCAAAATTAATGTTAAAAAATATATTTAGAAGTGGGAAAAGAAATTAATTTATTAAAAGTTTCATGATTCCATGATTTGTGCATGAGATTAAATTAAATAAATTAATTTAAAAGAGGTCAAGTAAAAATTAAATAAAGTAATTTAATTAATTAATGTATGTGCATGGAAAAGATAAAAGAAAGACAAATAAAAGTTAATAAAGAGTTAAAAAGTTGTGAGCAAAGAGTTCTAGGGGGTGAACACACAATTAGTGCCCCGATTTTAGGGAGAAAACTCCTTATCACAATTTGGGGGTTCATTTTCAGTGGACTACGAGTTTTGGAGAAGGAAGAAATTTTCAAAAAGGAGAAGGTTCTCAAAAGCAAATTGCTCTCTATAGATTTCTGGGGCATAGCGAATTAGCATTAGTGTCTAGGTAGATACTTGTGAATTTTGCATAATTTAAATATGCTCTTTTCTTTCCTGTCTTCTTCGTGTTTGTTAGATGATTGTTTGGTTAATTCTTGTGAAGAATATATCATGTTGTGAGTTCTAGACATTTGGAAATTATTCTATATATGAAACATTTTTATTTGTTCAATATAATTTTCCTTCTAATAGATTCTAGATTGAGAAATTTACTAGAAAGGGTTGAAATTTTAATTGGGAAAACTTCTTAGAGGAAATTCTAACCAAAAAAAAATTGGTACACTATTTTCATCCATCATATTAATTGTTGGATTTGATATTAAAAATATATATTCATTTAAAATAAATTTTATATACCAATTTTTGGTCATTTCAAAAGTAAATTTCAATGAATTTATACATACATATTAATGGGGAAACATTTATGTTGAAACATTTTTAATGTTTTGTTTTATAAATAATATATTAAATTGATTGGGCAGGTGGGCAGTCACATCCCACCCCCTGTCGCAGGCACTATCCATGACAGTAGATTGTCGAAAACCTTAAAGGTTGTGCGGTAGGCCACTATTGTGGCAGGCCACAACCTCCCTTTATTAAGGGAAGGCATTTGTTATAAATAATAGTGCCTGATTTAATTAAAAATGCAAGCATGATTTGGTGTGATTTTACTATGAGTTTTTAAATTTTATTAAGTTTAATTAAATTAAAAGTTTTAAATATATTTATTATAATTTATTTTAAATATTATGTTATTAATATTTTTAAATTTATAAACTTAATAAATAACATTTAATATGGTGGTTGATTTATTTAAAATAAATTTAATAAATATTAATTAAATATTTTTAAATGAACATTAGCTTATTTAAATAAATTTTAATTTATTTAATATGGGTATTAATTAGTAAGATAGGAAATGTTTTAAGATTGTTAATTCGACTTCAGTAGGATTATGAATCAATGGGAATCTTACCTTAGCAAATATAAAACAAACATAATATTTACCCTTTGTAAATTTTAAAAATTGATTTTCAAATTGTGGGGTAAATCTTTATTTTACTTAAGCAAATACTTGATTTAATTATAAGATAACAAAGGATCTATCTTACTTGATAACAAATCTGAAACAAAAATTGAAACCTGATTTTGGCTTAACCATGTGATTGTAAAAGCAAACCAAAACATGTATTTGTATCTTGTTTCTTTATGCTATTTGTGTTTTGGGGTTGACTAGATTGTTGACCAGTTATAGGATGTCTAGGAGAGGCTTAGGGGTTTTGTGAGTTTGGTATCATGTTGACTTGATCTTGATCATTTTTTCTCAACCGTGTATGTGATGGTATGCTTATGATGAGTATGTTTATATTGTTGGTTACTTTGTTTCAGTGTCTTTGTGGGATAGCAAGATATATGCTATGAGATACCTGATTTAACCATTTTGATTCACTGATTAGTATTATTAGGATACTTTTTGGTTGCTCTTTGAGAACCGATGGATATTATGATTTATCTTTATTAATTTCTGGTTGCTTGTTGAGAATCAATGGTTATTGTGACTTGTCTTTGTTACTTTATGGTTTCACATTGAGAACTAATGGATATTGTGATTTATCTTTGTTTCTTTCTAGTTGCTCATACAGAACTAATGTGATTATTATGATTATCTTTATGATACTTCCTAGTCACTTGTATAGGACTAAGGTGATTTTACTATGATACTATGATTTTTGATTTCATGAGTTTGCGGTAGGTTATTTATATGTAGTGTCGAGAAGTGGCTTGCAATGGGGGCTAGGGACCCTAAGTGGTCTTGGGGTTAACCTATTGTAAGTTGTTTATTAAGTGATAACTTTACACTAAATACTAACTTAAATGAAACTAATAAGAGATAATTGTATGTTCTTGCCCATTCCTCAAGTGCTAGTATAGACTAGGATGGGAGTAGAGAGAGCACATGGTTATGATCTTGCATTCTATAGTATGCCTTGTCAATACGAGAGGGTACTAGTGGCCACAGGGATCACTAGTGACCCAGGAGTCCTAAGGGACTATTTGGTATCTCTGAATGTGATTTGTGTGATGACACTTTCCCACTTACATAGTAGATTCCTATGTGTCTTGTGTGTCTCTGGGTCTAGATTTTGATCTATGTTGGAACCTTTGAGTTAGTATACTTTTAGGATTCCTGGACTTAGACAGTATCTATGTTATGTGATTTAATACCATATTGGGACTTGAGACTATCTCCTTAGTGTAGTGGGAGTGAGCCATTTAGGTTCCACGCGGTCAGGTGGTAGTGATTTTTCATTCTTACCATTAAGATCTGTTCGTAGTCACTATGGCTAGAGCATTCTTTGTTAGCATTTACCTTCATTCTGTTCATGGATCATTATGATGGATGGTTATATTTTATGATGGATGTTGTGTCACTTTATGATGGATGTTATATCTAATTGATGTATGGATGTATCATGTATGGTGGATGGTTTCATTTACTTTATTGTACTTGTATCATGGATCCAAAGAGGATGAAATATTTCTATTTTTACATATGTATATTGTTTTAAGCCTTTCATACCATGTGACGTGTATAGTGGATGAATGAGCATTCTTAATTAATTTTCCATGAGGCATTTAGAACAAATATATATTGAATGGACATTGAACTATTCATTATTCTTTCATATGGATGTGGTATTTGATGGACTTAGTATTAGATTAGATTTAAATTTGATTCAACATTTTGGGATCCTTAAGGAATGTAACCTGTTATGTATGTTTTTAGTTGGATGTATGTTATTGCTTCTGCTATTATGTGTTCAATGTGAATGGTTTATCTTTAATGTTTCAAAAAAAAAATGCTACCAAAATTAGTAAAACTTTTGGTTATTTCTTTTGGATCCCTTGCCAGGGCATTACAAAATTGACAATGTTGAGACTCCCTCTACTTTATTTAATGCTTTTTGCCACTTTGACTAACCTTTGACCAATTTAGGGACTAAGGGGCCAAATGGTTACATAGATACTAATAGGATTTTAAAATTAAAATCTTCTTTATTAAAAATCATATGCTTCACCTTATGACTAAATTAATTAAATCAAGGAGTTCTCATTTACATTTTTTCATATGTTTGATCATTGTAAGTATTCAAAAAAACAAATTATGAATTTGTCTTCACCATGTAGAAATATATTAATAAAAGAAAAGGTAATTGTACATGTACATCCTTATGAAACTCAAATCACCATGTAAAAATACTCTATATATATCATTAATTTACATTCTTATTATGTATAATTACATCAATGATAAGGGCTCTTAACCCAACTATACAACTACAAAAAATACTAGAGTCCAAACTAGCGTGTCTCTATTCTACTCCTCAAAATGTATCTAGCTCCATGCATTACTACTATTAATGACATGGTTCTACAATAGTTGAGAGTTTGTCAATACCTCTAATGAGCTATAAACTATGTTCCTCTGAAGATCATTTCCCAATATTTCTTAGGACACCTTGGGTACACTTTAGTCTAGGGTAGGTGTAAATGTCCTACCAACTCAATAGCTAAAAAAGAGTTTTTAGTAGGGTTCACATGCCCATATAGAGCCAGTGGTGTAGATAAATTAATGCCTTGATGCATGGTTTGAAAGATATGTACTATGACCCCATTCAACTAACATTGACTACAAGTTTTTGTAGTAGGACAGATTGTTTTGCCAAATGAAAATAAATTTGAATCTCCCAAAATTGAGAGATTTTATTTTAGACCTCAAAAAATGTGGTCCTACAAAACTTGACAGTTTTCCAATACCCCTCACAAGCTCCAAGCTATGTCCCTCTAAAGATCACTATGCAATATTACTTAGGGTACCTTTGGTATAGTTTGGTTCTAGGTGGGCATAGACATTCTATCAGCTTAGTGGTTGAAATGGGGATGTTAGTAGGGTTCACCCACCCATCTAGAGCTAATAGAGCAGATGAATTTATCCCATGATGCATGATTTGTTTGATAGGGACTGTGACTCCATTTAACTAACCTCTACTAAAAGTTTTGGCATCTAGCGAGATTGTTGTGGAAAATGTAAATGAATTTAAATCTCCCAAAATTGAGAGAAGTTATTATAGACCTCAAAAAAATTGTCTTATGGCACTTAATAGTTTTTCAATACCCATCAAAATCTCTAAGCTAAAACCCTCTAAAGATTGTTTTCGAATATTGCTTAGGGAACTTTGGGTACACTTTGGTCCATGGTGGGTGCATACATTCTATCGAATCAGTGGTCAAAATAGGGTTGTCACTAGGTCAACCACCCATCTAGAGCTTTCAAAATAAATGAATTGATGCTATGATGAATGGCTTGAAATATATGCAATATGACCCTATTCAACTAACCTCCACTACAAGTTTTGGCATCAAGCAATATTGTTGTACCAAATGTAAAAAAAATTGAGTCCCCTAAAACTCAGAGAGGTTATTGTATATAATTCAACAACAAGGTCCTATAGCACTTGATAGTTTTTCAATACCCCTCACAAGATCCAAGCTATGACCCTTTAACGATTGCTACCCAATATTTCTTATAGAACCTTGGATACAATTTGTTCCAAGGTGGTTGTCAATATTCTATTGACTTAGTGGCCAAAGTAGGGTTGTCACTAAGGTTCACCCACTCATCAAAATATAATGGATAAGATTAAATTGATACCATAATTTCATGGTTTGAAAGATATGCATTGTAACCCCACTCATTTGACTACTATTGCAAGTTGTGGCATCAACAAAGATTGTTGTGCCAAATATAAATGAATTTGAATCTCCCAAAACTAAGAGAGGTTATTGTAGACCTTCACAACATGGTCCTATATTACATAATAGTTTATTAATACCCCTTGGGAGCTCCAAGCTATTAACCTTTAATTATTATTTCCTAGTATTTCTTAGGGGACCTTAGGTACACTTTAGTCCAAGGTGGGTGTGGATGTTTTATCAAATCAATAGCCAAAACAAGGTTCTCACTAGGGTTCACCTACCCATCTATAGCTACCAAAGTAGACAGATTGATGCCATGATGCATGGTTTGAAAGATGTGTTATGACCCCATTCAAGTGACCTCCATTGCACATTTTGGCATCAAGCATGATTATTGTGCCAAATGTAAATGAATTTGAATCTCCCAAAAATGAGAGAGGTTATTGAAGACCTCAAAAATAAATTCTTGTAGCACTTGATAGTTTGTCAATAACCCTCACAAGGTCTAAGATGTATTCCTCTAAAGATCCCTACCCAATATTGGATAGGGCACCTTGGGTACACTTTGGTCTAGGGTAGACATTGACATTCTATCAACTAAGTGAATGAAAATGAGGTTGTCACTAGGGTTCACCTACACATACAGAGATAATGAGGTTGACAAATTGATGCCATGATGTACCTTTTAGGGACAATTGACAAAGTAGATGCTCCCTCTACTTAATTTAATGAATTTTACAACTTTGACTAACCTTTGACCAATTTAATGACTAAGATGCCAAATTGTTACATAGATAATAATAGGATTTTATAATTTAATTCCAATTTATTAAAAATCATATGGTTCACCTTTTGACTAAATTAATTAAATCAAGGATTTCACATTTGCAATTTTTTATATGTTTCATCATTGTAAGTATTCAAAAAAGAAATTATGAATCTATCTTCACCATGTACATATATGTTCATAAAGAAAACGTACTTGTACACGTACATCCTTTTGAAATTCAAGTTGTTGTGTAAAATTATATTATGCATATCATTAATTTATAACCTTATTATGTATAATTACATAAATGATAAGGGATTTAAACCTAGATACACAACTGCCAAAAATCCTCAACTCAAAACTAGTACAAGTATCTCTGTTCTAGTCCATAAAATGTATCTTGCTTGATGTGGTGGAATCTTAAAATTTTCCCAAATTATGAGATCCAAACAATGAATGAAAAGCAAGGTTTTACATCAAGTATTCTCTTCTAGATTCTAATTATCAAAGGGCTTTGCAATCCATTTCTAGGCATGTATGTATGTATGTATGTATGTATATATATATATATACATATATATATATACATATATATATATATACATGTATATATGTATACATATATATGTATATATACATCTATATGTATACATATATACATGTATATATATAGATATGTATATGTATATATATATATATATATACATATATATATACATGTATATGTATACATATATATGTATATGCATATGTATATATATATATATGTATGTATATATGTATATATGTATATATGTATATATGTATATATATACATATGGATATATATATACATATATATATATATATATATATATATATATATATATATATATATATATATATATATATATATATATATATATATATATATATATATATATATATATATATATATATATATGCCTATTAAATATATTTTAAATATATTTTGCATAATTAAGTACCTTGTTCTTTTTCTAAAGAGAATCCATGTATCACTTTAGGCTACAAAATGAAGCTTTATTAAAATGATCATCAATATATTACCCATCAATCTTATATGCCAAAGTAGTCACTTTGATGTATTGCATGTACTGAAATCTGTAGAAAAACTATATGATCTTATTGATTTTTTTTGCAAGAAGAAAGATTGGTCTTTCAATCAATGTTTATGATTCTTTCATCCCAAATAGATAAGTATTTCAAATCCTTTTTGAGTAAATTATTCTCTCAAAGTCATACTTTGATATAGTGAAAGAATTTTAGTTTAAGATCATTTGCATTTTTGTTTCTATGAGTTTGAGTTGAATATTTAATGTATAAATTATTTTAATTATTTCTAAAATTATAAACAATTAATAGTGATTTTGAATTAATAGGAATGCTATTAAAATATAAAGATGCATAAGGAAACATAAAAATTCCCTTCATAATAGTATCATGAGTTTCTTTCCATACATAATCAATAATAATATGCCCTACACATAGTTTTTTTATTTTAAAGGCTTTAACTATTGTAAGTTTAATACAATGAGAAGTACAAAATTATAACTCACTAGTATTAATATATTCATATCGTTATTAGTAGGAAAATTATGTAGTTATTTTCTATATGCACATATGGTATAGAACATAATTTATTAAGGATGTTGTTAAACGCATGTATGCTTTATAGGTTTCAAATAATTTCCCAGACCATAGTGTATGAAATTTGACACACATATTGGTTTTCGATGATTCATAGGGTCACAAACATTAGACTTATGATATAGAAAATTTGGTCAATTGAGAAAACACATTGCAAAACGAGTCTAGAGGGGCATGGAAGGCACACATATTTCCTCTACACATAGTTTTCTATTTTAAATTAAAAAGAACCTTGTGAAACTACTTTCTATGCAAGACTTATTGATCAAATGATTGTGAATTTGGAGCATGGAAGAATTTACTAAAGAAATGAAGGAGATTATAGAACACATATTGATTATCAATAAATAATTTTTTTGAAACCAAAATTCATGACCTTTTATGGAGATTAAAAAAATGACATGAAAGCCTCCAAATTAATTATTTTATTCAATCTTTGTCTTGTAATAATATTTGTTAAGTTGCATTAAGAAGTGTCGTGATGATTGAAAGCTTGTATGCATCCTTTACTTTTCTATAAAGGATACCAAGATCATTCACAACAAGATATAGAAATCATAATAAAAAACAAATATAAATATCATGAGATACTAGATAGATGATTATGCATTTGATTAGGTAATGCAATTGAACACAACTCAAATGTACTTCATTTTTTAATGAATAAAAGATATTGTTTTCTTCTCAATTTAAAAATTTGTTCTTCAATCCTTGCATACTATCTTATCCTATTCAATGTAGAACTATGGTTTAATATATTCTACTTCATGAATGCTCTTTATTAATTTTACCCCAATTTCATTTCATATCTTTTCTGTAAGGTTTTGAGTTAGGTCAAATATCAATGTCTTGAGTTTGAGTCTAGATTTCCTATAGGATGGCCTTTCTTCTCATCATTCCTTTGAGCTAACCTAATGTGGGAAACCATATGAGGAATACATTAGTCCAAAGCTAGGTGATTAGGGTTTGGAGGGTTTATTATGCATCATCCTAATTAGAAGAAGGTTTGGATCTTCTCTTGATTTGTTCCTAACTATGACAAAGAAAAATATTCAAAATTACATTATGCTTTCCATGGAATACATTGTAGATGAGCAAGATTAGTGATTAGAATAAGTAGTTCATGCAGAAGACAAAATTTAGAACACTCTAGGAGACAAAATATAAAGATAAGCAAATATGTATCATTGATTAAGTACATGAATAGTTTAGATACAATTATAATAAGCATGGTCAAGAAAAGTCAAATGAATGAAAGAACGCACACCATTGGCTAGTTAACAAGTCAAATGGCTCAGAGATTAGGTCTAGGTCATCAAATGAAAACTAGATCAATACATAGTATTTAAGATGGAATTTTAACAAACCTTAGAGAAACATTTTCCTAATGATTAGATCAAAAGAAGATCCACAATCATTGTTATGTCACTATAAAAAGTTGCTCGATCATTATGGAAAGCGACATAATGATAGAAAGACACATGTCTTGATGGGCCTGGTATATTCAATGTAGTACCACAAAGTAAATCATTCTAATGTCAGATTCTACAAGTAATTGAATTTTGCCACTTGTCTACCACAATGTGTCTAGTTGGAAAGTACACTCGCATCATGAAACAAAGAGACTTAACATCAGTTTATTTCCACCATAAAATTGGAAAAAGATCTACATTTGTCACTATCTCTCTATGTCAAGTTGCAAGGAAAATAATCATACCAACATAATGATGGAAAGACACGTGTACATAGAGGGACCTAAGGAGGAAGTTACAAAGGAAGGTTTTAATGTTTTAATTGTGATCATTAATTTAAGATCAAGAACCAGAGTTCAAAAATGTAGTGACCTTTGGAATATGAAATATGTAGGTTTGGTTCAAAATAGTTAAATATGAAGAATTAATAATTCGTTATAGGATTTTTTGAGATTGCATGAAGTTGAATAGTCATCGCATGTTTTAAGAAACACCATGGATTTAAAATAATTGATGGAGAAGATGCCACATGTTCATATCACTATTAATTTCATATTTTATTTTCTTTTATATTTTTTGACTGATGCTTTGGTGAATTGAGAGATGATAGAAAACTATAAATGTAACCTCACTTGAAAATACAAAGGTCAACAAACTTGCTGGTGAATTGGTTTGTAATTTCATTTACCCTATTTTCTTGTCATGCTTTGTTACCCATCCTTAGATTAGTTATGTATTAAGAGTTGAGGGATGGTTATATATGATCCTATGATAATCAAGTGGATTCCATTTCACTTTAGTATTTTTAGTAGAGGTGACTCCATTTACTTTCTTCATATATGATTTTTCTTCTTCTCTAGTTCATTATATATTATGTTAAATAGTTTCATTGGGGAATTGAAGGACAAATGTGTGTGAATCTATTAGTATCTTTTTGAATTCTATTTTATTCAAGCCTAGTAGTTAAAGAAATTCCATTTTCTCTCATGTGCATTTCTTTTTCTCTTCCTCTTTTGCATTTAGATGGCTAATATTGCATTTATGATAGAAGTAAGAGATAAGAAATCTCAAGATCATCTATTACACTCATTCCATTGAGTGTGATAGATTATTCAAATCCATCATACCTGAATTGTTTGTGCCTACAAAAAATTTGGTTATCCCTTACTACACTAAGGTTAAGAGCTTATAATGTCAAAATATTTGATCTCATAAAATCATATTCATTTCATATCATTGCAAATCATAGGGAGCTATACCTGATTAATTTAGATATTAGTGATAAAATATATACACTAACTCATTTTTTGGTAAACATCCTTTTGTCTCTCCAAACATTGGGTATCAAATAGTCAATATTATAAAATCTAATAGGAGAACAAATTGTCAATCAACATTTTTCGATGACTCTACTAGGGAGGATTCAAATGAAAGCTATGAAGAATTTTCCTTCAAATTAGTTTGCACTCTAATTTCACATATATCTGGAGTTGCAAGAAAGGTCTTATAGAAGTCATGTGTTTTCCATAAGAACCTAATATCAGTTTTACAGCCTCAACTTGCTAAAGAAAAGAAGCTAATTCAAAGTTGAAAACTGGTAAAGTTTCCTTGACACTAGGATTAAGGTAAACTCAGAAAAACTATTTTTTGAACATTTGATACATCTTGGATCCCAAGTATACTAAGAGTGCCAAAGAAAGAGGATGGATTGACCCAAAGAACTCAAGAAAGATAATTTCCCTATTCTAAAAGATATTTATAGAAAAGGAAGAAAACATGCAAGGGAATCAATAACTAAAGAACTCCAAGATATCCAATTTCCTACAATTTCTCCTATTTGAACAAAAATAAGTCATTCTTTTGCTCCTCCTATTACCAAAAAGTCTATTCCTCCTATCTTTGATGCTTTTTTGTTGATTGGTATTACACTACCTATTTCTATTACTTTTCAAACAAACAAGAATATTATATCAACAACTATGGCACTTCCTTAAGGAAATGCAATTGGTTCTCTTGCCTTGATAGCTAATAATGATTTTTCAAGAGCATCAAGGAAGAATTTTCCAAGATTCAATGGTGATGGTATGATCTCTACAAAGAAACACCTAGTTTTTTTCCATAAAGCCTATGGTGTAGTAAATCCTCAACAAGAGGATGCAACTATCAGAATGTTTGTAGATACACTTGTAGACAACGTTGCTGATTGGTTTCAAGACCTACTTGAAGAATGCATTATAGGTTAGAAGACTATGAAACAAAGTTTTGAGGAACATTATAAAAGTACAAAAGATGCATATGTGTTTTTGTTACAATTGGCACAAATAAAGAAGGAATCATCAATTTCTATGAGAATTTAATAAGCCCATCAAAAGGATACGTACTAAAAGTGAATCAATAGATGATAATAAGAAAACCCTCTACATTAGTTCCATGCCTCCTAATTTCGGATATCAAATTAGAAGGGCTAATGTTGCAAACTCAAGCTACTAAACACTATTTGTGGAGATGGAAGATGACATGATAGCCTCTAGTAAGTGGAAAAGAGAGCTTTAATTAGAAACTATGAGTAATAAAACTAGTACTTCAAATAATATAGAGGTTATACTTCAAAAGTTATCCAATGAGGTCATTTCATTGAAGAAACAAATCAATAGGCCTGCCCATTCTTTCCATCAACCTCATCAAGAAGGACCTAGATATCAAAATAGAGGTAAAGAATTGCAAATAACACCTATTCAATAGAGATTAGCAATTGAAGGTTCTCCTAAGAGACAAAATATGTGTGCTTTTCACTTAAGGGTAGATCATAATGGAGATACATGTGCCCATATGATCAAATATAAGAAGATGGTGATTAATAAAGAGAAAAAAATTGAATATCTTGAAAGTGAGGATGATCATGCTCCTTGTGTGAACTCTAATTTTTTTTCTTGGAGTATGAATCAAATTTAGTAATAGGAGGTGACTTCTTTGCAACTCTAGAAGGACCTTAGTTGACAATAATGACCAGAGGTTAGAAGAACAGAAATTAGATCAACAATTCAGTCCCTGTCAAAAATAATGTACCATCAAATAAAATTGATAAAGATAAAGGCATTCTATCTTCAACTTCACAGAAGGAGTACAAAGCTAAAACATTTAATTCTTTTGACATAATACAATACTATAATAGATATTTCCACTAGATTTCTTGAAAGCTAATCATGGTCAGTTGAAAAGGTTAGTTGAACATTGCAATAAAGATATAGAACAAATTAGTATAATGCTACTATTGATTATCTTAGTAAAGCTAGAACTAGTGGATCTTCTTTGACTAATGAAGATTTTGCACTCCCTAAGTTGTTTCAAGAAGAGGAATCCATTGTCTTAGCCACCTATCCAAATAAAAAACTAGATCCTTTCTACATCTCTTTGTTTGTCAATGGAATAAGGTTGAATAATTGTATCATAGATTCATGAGCTTCTAATAATGTAATGCCTACCTCTATACAAAAATATTTAGGCCTTCCAATGACCAAGACCTTTGGTAGATGCTATTCAATGGATATAAAAAAAGTACCCTTGCTTGGAAAAATAAAAGATGCTCAAGTTACCGTAGCTACCAATCCTTCAAAAAGACTTAAACTTACCATCCTAACAGTAGACATCCTTGCAATTTATGGAATTCTCCTAAGAAGAAGTTTTTGCAAAGATATGAGGGGAGAGATAAAACTAGATTGTTCTTGTGCTACCATCCAAGTTGGAGATAAAAAGGTGCAGCTAGAGCTAGAGGAAAAGGCAAAGTTTACTATCCTGAAATCAAATGATCCTAGATCTTAAGTATTGTATCATGAAATTTAGTTTAGTAATTACATGCTATTCTCTGACAGTCCTAATATTCAATAAGAATTAGAGAAAACTAAAGGTGATCAATTGTGGACTTTTGAATTTGATGGCAATTGTGCTATTATTGGTTTAGGTGTAGGAGTAGTGCTAGTATCACCTAGTGGGGAGATGATTTGTTTGGCATATAAATTAGATTTCAAGAATAGTAAAAATACTATAGATTATGAAGCCCTTATCCTTAGTATAATGGCAAAAAAATCAAAGGAAGTCAAGATACTCAAAGCTCAAGGAGATGCAAAATTGGTGGTAAGAGAAGTTAGAAATCAATATGCAGTTAAGAACTGAAGATTGAGGAATTACCGTAATAGACTATGGGATGAAATTGAGAGTTTGGATGCTTTCTCAGTTATATCAGTATTAAGTAAATTCAATTCAAGAGTTGATTCTTTGGAATCTTTCTACATCATTGGTATTACAAACCCTGATATCAAAGATCAAACTTATAAGGTAGAAGTTATATTTAGGCCCAATGTTCTTGATAATGAAAATTTTTGGTAGGTGTTTGAGGATGAAAATCACGTACAATAATTCATTGAAGGAGAATAATCTTGCATTCATTTTGAAGGAAGCACTAATTCAAGTGGTGATCTAGCGACAAATGACAAAAATAAAATAGAGCTTGATTTGATTTAGTTGAAAGATAATAAGATTCTACCTTGACTAATTTATTTGGAAAATATTTTTGATAGGAATGATGCATACATAATGAGAGAAAGAGATAAAATAGGAAAATATTGTGGTGAATATGATGGAATCAATAGAGGGACAAAAATCAGCCCAAAAATGATAAATATAGGAAAATGTTGCACACCAAAAGATAGGGTAGAAACCCAATAAATACTCATTAGATTTTAAGATGTTTTTTCTTGGAACTATGAAGAATTAAAAATTTTCATGTGTAAAAAGTTCAAACATGAAATCTCTCTTAAACTAGAAGCAACACCATTCAGGCATAAATAAAGAAATTATAAACCTATAGTTGAAGGAGCAAGCTTCAAGGAGATTGACAAAATGTTGCAGGCTAAGATTAGATATCCTATTCATCATTCTACTTGGGTTGCTAACATTGTGCTAGTAAGAAAGAAGAATGGAGAGATAAGGATTTGTGTGGATTTTAGAAATCTAAATCAGATCTCTCTCAAGGATAATTTTGCACTTCCCAACATGGATCATCTCTTACAAACTATTTTAGAGTTAGAGATGATGTTAATGTTAGATGGATTTTTAGGTTATAATCATATTCAAATAGATGAAGTAGATCAATTCAAAATTGTATTCAGCACACCATGTGGTACTTTTTCCTACAATAGAATGCCTTTTGGTTTAATTAATTCAAGTGCAACCTTTCAATGTGACATGAATCTGGCTTTTGGAGATTTGAAAGATAGAATCATTGTCATATACCTTGATGATTTGATAATTTTTTCTAAGAAGAGGAAAGATCATATTAAAGATCTAGAAAGTGTGCTAAAATGGTGTAGAGAACATGGTATCTCACTAAATCCAAAGAAGTTAGTATTTTTTTATAATAGAAGTTAAACTACTTGGTCATATTGTATCTCAAGGAGTGAAAATTGATCCAAATAGGGTTAAAGATATTTAAAAATTATTTCTACCATTGAGTAAGACTAGATTAAAATCCCTCTTTGGTCTAGTAAATTTCTTGAGGAGATTTGTGCTAGATTTCTCTAATATAGTTAAATGTATAGTTGATATGATGAAAGGTAATACAATTTTTAAATGGAATGATATTGGGAAAAAGGCTTTTGAATATATTAAAGGTGCTATTGTTAAAGCCCCTATGCTTGTTCATCCTAATTACACTAAGGAAGTCATTATATATTGTTATGCATCAAAGTACACTATGTCATCCATATTGATGCAAGAAAACAAAGAGAGAATACTAGCTCCAATTTCTTTCATGAGTATACCACTAAAGAATCAAGAATTGAAATACTCACATATGGAAAAACATGCATATGCAATGGTGAGAGCCCTTAAGAATTTTAGGTTTTAAATTTTGCATTCTCATTTAGTAATATATGTGTCTAATCCTAAAGAACAAAATATTTTGACACAAAAAGATATTGGTTGCAATAATAGAGGAGTTTTGATAGAAAAAGTCCAAGAATATGATATAGAAATTAAGCCAACCAAACTTGTAATAGGTAATGCACTTTATAAAGCCTTAGCATATTATCAACAACTAAAAGAAGAAGATACTCTAAAAGTTCTTATGGTAAGTCTCCAAGATCCTTGGTTCTCAAACATTGATTATTTTCTAACATATGGTGAATTCCTTGATGGGTTAACTACTAAACAAAGAAGAGACCTAAAGATAAAGTCCTTGGAGTATGTGATTCATAATGAGGTCTTGTATAAGAGAGCAATTGATGGTACATTTATAAGATGTGTTGATAGAGAACAACAAGATAAAATTGTTAAGATCTTTTTATGATGAACCATGTGGAGGACATTTTTCTATCACTGTCATTGCATTCAAAATTTTGAGACAATGTTATTATTGGCTTGGTATGTTTAAAGATACATATAAGTGGGTTTCTAAATGTGAGAAATGCAAGATGTTTATGGGTAAACCTTAGCTAGCTTCTTTACCACTTAGACCAATGGTAAATGAAGCTCCTTTTCATCAATGACATTTAGATTTTATAAGTCAATTAATCCTCCTTCTAGTCAAGGATATTCTTATATTATAACTATTACAAATTATTTATGTAAATGGTTTGAAGCCAAGCCAATGAAGAAAACTTCATTAGAAGTGGTATGTGATTTTCTCAAAGAGCATATTTTGATCAAGTTTGGAGTCCCTATAAAGTTGATAATGGATAACACATCCTATTTTTCTTCTTCAGAAATAGTTGAATTTTTCTATGATAATGGTACTCAAGTTGGGAATTCTTCTGATTATTTCCCTCAAGGGAATGGGCAAGTTGAATCAAGCAATAAGAATCTAATTAAATATTTTGAAAAAATTTGTCTCAAATAATTAGAAAAGTTGGCACAAGAAGATCCATGATGCTTTATGGGCTGTTAGAACCACACATAAAAGAGCCATAGGCATTTGAACTTTTGAATTAGTATATGGACTAGAACCTAATTTTCCATTACCTCTAGAACTTGCTACGTGTAAATTAAAGACTGTCATTGAAGAAGATGTTTGCAAAGATGGATTAGAGAAGAGAATCATGTATCTCACCAAGATGGAGGAAGAAAGGGAAGAGATGGTTGACAAGATTAATGAACACCAAGGAAGGTTAAAGAAGTTTTTTGATAAAGGGAAAGGCCAAGAAAATTCATGGAAGGTGATTTGGTATTGCTATGGGATAAGAGACATGAACTAAGAGGCATGCATTCTAAGTTTTGATCTTTATTGAAAGGGCCATTTCAGATCATACAAGAAAATTAGAATAACTCTTTCAAGTTGGCATATCCCACAAGAGAAATCCTGCTATGTTCTTATAATGGGAAGGATTTGAATTTGTATTAAATGAAGAATTGAAAGCAGGTAACCATTGCATAATAGTTAGATAGGTAGGTTTTCCTTTCATGCATTTTACTTTAGCTTAGTTGTTGCTTTCTAGGTAGTAGTTGTTGTTTTCCTAGTCTAGTGTATTCTTTTTGTTTCCAAGTTGTAACCGTTTGTGTAGAACCAGAGATTGCTAATATTCATTATAGCATTATCATGCTTAAATCCCCAGACAAAGCCAGTTGTTGCCCCAAATTTAGATCATATCTTTGCTCTAAGGTTTTAAGTAAGGGCAAATGTCAATATCTTGAGTTTGAGTCTAGATTTCCTATAGGATGGCCTTTCTTCCCATTATTCCTTTGAGCTAACCTAATGTGAGAAATCATATGAGAAATACATTAGTCTAAAGTTAGGCGATTAGGGTTTGGAGGGTTTATTATGCATCATCCCAATGAGAAGAAGGTATGTATCTTCTATCAATTTATTTCTAACCATGATAAAGAAAATGATTCAACATTATATTATGGTTTCCATGAAAGACATTATAGATGAGCAAGATTAGTAAGAAAAAGAAGCACTTCATGCAGAAGAAAACATTTAGAACCCTCCTAGAGTCAAAATATGAAGATAAGAAAATATCCATCATCAATTTAGTACAAGAATGGTTCAAATGAAATTATAATAAATGCTATGGAGAAAATTCAAATGAATGAAAGAATGGATTCCATTGGTCAGTTGACAACTCAAATTGCTCAATAATTAAGTCCAAGTCATCAGATGAAGACTAGATTGATGGATAGTATTCAAGATGGAATTTTAACTAACCTTAGAGATATATTTTCCTAATTTTTAGATCAAAATAAGAACCATGATCATCGTTATGTCACTATAAAAATTTCCCCAATCGTTATGCATAGTGACATAATGATAGAAAGATACATGTCCTAATGGGCCTAGTATCTTCAATGTAGTACCAAAAGTAAATCATTTTGATGTCAAATTCTGCAAGAAATTAACTTGTGCCACTTGTCTACCATGATGTGCTTGGTTGGAAAGTAGACCCAAGCCATGAAACAAAGAGACTTAACATCATTTTCTTACCACTGTCAGATCAGAAAAAGATCTACATTTGTTTCTATCTCACTATGTAAAGTTGTAAGGAAAATAATCATAGTGGCATAACGACAGAAAGAAATGTGTACATGAAGGGACCTACGAAGGAAGTTATAAAGGAAGGTTATAATTTTTTAATCATGATCATTAATTTAAGATTGATAGCCAGAGTTCAAAAATGTAGTGACCATTGGGATATGAAATACATAGGTTTGGTGCAAAATGGCAGAATACGAAGAATTAATGATTTCCTATAGGATTTTTTGAGAATTCATGAAGTTGAATAGTCATTGCGTGTTTTCAAAAATATCATGGATTCAAAATCATTGATGGAGAAGATGCCATGTGTTCATATCACTATTAATTTCATATTGTATTTTCTTTTATATTTTGTGACTCTTGCTCTACTAAATTGAGAGATGACAAAAAACTATAAATGTAACCTCATTTGACAATACAAAGGTCAATAAACTTGAGAGTGAATTAGTCTATGATTCCATTTATCCTATTTTATTGCCATGTTTTGTTGCCCATTCTTAGATTAGTTCTGCATTAGAGTTGAAGGATAGTTATATATGATCCTATGATAATCAGGTGGATTCTATTTCACTTTGGTATTTGGAGTAGAGGTGATTCCATTTAATTTCTTCATATATGATTGTGATTTTGCTTTAGTTCACTTCATATTATGCTAAATAGTTTTATTGGGGAATTGAAGGACATATGTGTGTGAATCTATTAGTAACTTACTAAATTCCATTTTTTTAAAGCCTAGTAGTCAAAGCAATTCCATTTTCTCTCATGTGCATTTCTTTTTCTATTCCTCTTTCGCACTTAGATGGTTAATACTACATTTACAATAAAAGTGAGAGTTAGGAAATCTCAAGGTGATATATTTAAATCATTACATTGAGTGTGATAGGTTATTCAAATCCATCCTGCCTAAATTGTTTGTGCCTACAAACAATTTTTTTAGTTTACTGATCTTAGGTTAAGAGCTTATAATGTCAAAAATTCTAATCTCATAAAAACATATTCATTGCATATCATTGCAAATCATAGGGAGATATAGCTAATCAATTCAAAGGACAACAATAGAATTTATACACTAACCCCTTTTTTGGTAGACATCCTTTTGTCTCTCTATCATGCCCAAAATCTAGGGCAAAACGAACACACAATTTAAAAAAAAAAAAATTAAGAACAATGATTAAATAAGATAACATGGTCATAAAGGAATTTAAAAGTTTAACTATAAGGGAACTAATTGTTCGAGTAGTTTAAGAAATTCAGATAGCCATAGGTACTTGGAGTTAGGTGCAAGTTCTCAATGATATAACGAGGTTACAACTTAGTTTGATCACATCATAAAATAGATAGTTGGATGAGCTAAAAGATTCTAGTAAATCAATTAATTAAATTAAATGACTAGCCCAAATAACTAAGGTCCTGATCCATTAATTGGTTTTAGTAACTCCTTAAATTACTATCTCCTAGGGATGACAGTAGGTTATCACAAGGACTTATTAACTATGTCAAAAAGACCTACTAACTAAAATGACATCTATCTCTTAATTACATAACTTGTTTAGCACCAATCTAATTATGATCAAATACTACTAACCTTAGAAATGATCTAATTAATTAGGCCATTTTTATTAACTTGATAACTTGAACGCCATTACAATTTTAATCAGTTACTTTAGGCTTAATGTCATTAATTAACTTCTTTCAACTTCATTCTAATTACATTTTTAAAACTTTAATCCAAAGTCTACACTAACCTTAAAATTTTCTCCAACATACTTATAACAATCTAATTAATTAATTTATCTAGTACAATTTAAAATTGAAGACTAGAATCAATTCAATAATCTATAAGTTAAATCTAAACTCTATTTAAAACAATTGCAAATTTAAGTTCATCATTAATAAGGTCTATATTAAAAATTAATCTAACAAGGCTCACCATAGTATTAAGCTAATTAATAAAACATTAAAATTATTTTAATTAAGATATTCTAATTTCCAAGATAAAACTTTTGAATTAGAACAAAAAAAACCTAATAACTAAGTCACCAAACTATCATCAATTTTAAAACTAATCTTATTCAACACTTCTTAATAAAATTTATCTAAAATTATAAAAGAATAATTAGTAATAAGATGCTTTCATTGTTAAATTAACTTATAATCAAGTTCCTAAAATACTAACACCATGAAAAAGCCACACTTAAAATATTACAAATACTATTCTAACTATTATTCTACTTTCTAATAACATATCATATCTACTGATCTAAATATTACACTAGTGCTAATCATGATTCAATTTACAATAATTTATAACTAACATAAACCTATCCTATACTAACCTAGTCTACCCATCCAACCAGCATCCCTTAACCTAACAACTGTACTAACAAATAACAAATAAATAAAATAAAATGCTACAAATACTAACCTAAACTACATACTAATCTTATTTAAATCTAATAATAAATCTAACTATAGACCCATCAACCTTTAACCTAATCTAGACTACCTACATGCCAAGTGGCCTAGCCACCCACTTGGCTTCTCCCTCATCATGCCCGCAGTCCCCCATGCAGCTGCATGTTGCCCCAAGGTCTACCTAGCACAAAGATTTGCCTCCCCTTGCATGCAGTGAGGGTGTTTTGAGGACACCAAGCACATGGAGAAGGATGGGAGGAGGGTGGGAGGGAGGGGGGAAAGTTCCCAAGGAAGAATCTAAGTCTTCCTTTTGATTTGACTTGCCTTGTACTACGTGTACCAAGGCAGATGGAAACATGATTCACTTTTAAGAGCATGTGACGCCATCCAAGGTGAGCACTAGGTGGAAGAATACGAGGGTTGAGTTATTAATGTATTTTCTTTTTTTTTTGGTTTACCTCTATCCTAATGTAAAAGAAAGGGTATGAGTTGCATGGGGGTTGACTTCCCATCAACTCCTGTCACATTAATTTTCCCCAATGATGCGCCTAGGATTTAGGAATAGGTGATAGAACAAGGGGTTTTAGATGGAAATTTAGTGGATGGGTAAGGGTAGTAATGACATAAAGTTTATTAGGTGAATTGTGATAGGATGTGTTAGAAAAGAATTTACATTGCTATCAAACTCAATATATTATATTTATATATATAGAGATATATATGTATGTATATCAACGAATTTGGTAATAGATTTCCTTTTAATTCTATTTTTATTTTATTACTTTTTAAAAAAAGGAATCAAGCAAAGAATATGCTCTGTTGTCTTTGGATCATTTATTTTTGTTTTACATCTCTCATACAAACTCCAGAGAGCAAATTTGCTGCTAGGGGGTGCCTTTTTTTTCTAAGTATAAATTCTCTTATTAGGCTATGCTTTTCACTCTCTCTCTTTTTTTGCTATTTTTTTTTTTTTTTTTTTTTTTATAGTTCATCTTACATCAAAGGTATATGAGCCTTTTATTTTGAATCCAAGTAGATGCATAATTTCTTAATCAAATTGATTTTGTTCATAGTGAAACTTAACAATGAAAGTGATAACTCTGTGATCATAATGTAGGATTTTGATTACATTTAATACTTAGACATCAATTTGGAAACTTCAACGTAACAAATTTCCTTTCATTAACATAATTGAAAAATTGGAAATTCATAATTCAAAGACATTATCTATCATTCTATTTTCTCACATACATATGCCAAAATTTGAAATCACCTGAGAGCATTGCAAGGAGAATTTCCTAATATTTTCCTTTCTCTATTATTCATCCTAGTTCAAGGCTCCATCAAGAAAGAACTAGTAAGAAAACCTGACGTCTTTGCCAATACATCAAAATTCAAATACAATTTACATACTATTAAAATTCAAATGAAATCTCTTCAAAATCCTTCACAAGTACTCTCTTCCAATACCTTCAAAACTTCAAGGAAATACAAGGAGAAGACAAGATCTAACCTAGGGTTAATCACCACAACATTGAGAACAATTCAAGCATGCACCCTAACCCAATTTTGCACAATAGGTCCAAACATGGAAGCTAACTAGGGGGAGGTGCATTTTACCAATGGGAGATGTCAATCACCATGCCATAACATAGCCCTTTTGGGGCTAAAACTTCAAGAACTTTCATTCTTCTACAAGGCCCTTTCGAGGCTAACACCACAAGAATTTTCATTCCTTTCCATATTCAAGGATTTACAATATCAAACAAGGCATGTGATGAAAATTAGGGGCCCATACACCCTACCCTCTTTCCCTCCTCTCACCATGAGAGGAGACTCTACACCATTGAGGTCCAACTAAGGTCCTACCCCCATACATGGCCACTTCTTCCCTATCCAAGGGTGAGTAATGCCAAAAAAATCCCCATGAAATCCCCTCAAAAAAAATTCATCAAGACAAGCATAAGAATGCATCAAGAACAAACAAAAATCTCTCCAAATCCACCCCAACACACAAGCAAGAAAAAAAAAAACAACACAATACTTTATGCAAGATTCAAGCATGAAAAACATGAAGAACAAACCAAAAGAGTGAAGAACTCCTACCTTTACCAAAAGAGTTATGGCAAAAATGGTGGGTTGAGAAGAGCTTTTCCCTTTCTTCCTTCAATCTTCCAACTTTCTCCAAATCTAGAGATTGGGTCACAACCCCAAAACTACTCCAAAATCCTCTAAGTATCAACCCTTAACTCAACTAGACTTCAGTAACTCAAGATGGAGTTTGGGTCACCAACTCATGTAGATGACAATCAATTTTCGCAATCCATCAAAAATAGGGCTTTTGAGTGACCCTAAATGTCAAACTAAGAGGCTAAAGGGGTGGAAAGTACTCCCCACCCATACCCTTACCCCTAGGGCACTTAAATTTGATGTTTTTTAAGCCTTTAAGACATAATAGGAACAATTAAAAGCTAGGAGAATAATTAAAATCAAATAACAACCTTTTAAAGATAGACAATACAAAGATAACACAAAATAGACAAGGGGTTCAGCTTTGGCTTTCCATTGGATTTCCCAGCTAAACTTCTTGCACACTCATTGCACCCATCAGTAGGTTCAAGAAATCACATGCATTATGAAATTTACATATCAAAAAAATCATATAAATTAAAACGTCCATTTAAAAAAAAAAAAATTTCAATCATTTATCTAATTCTACTCATATTTTTTACTATTAAAATTGCATAATCAAAATGTTAGTTTTGCATTCATTTACTTCATCGTCGCACATGTTCATAAAGAATTAAATGATAAAATCAACTATCTAAAAGTAAAGGATCAGACATCATAAATAGCATAATAATGTTCAATGCATCAAATAATGTTCTGACATATCGATTCATGAGTATCAAAATAATAGTGTATCATCGATGCTAGGATGGATCGGGGTGAGGCCTCACACTCTCCAAACATTGGGTATCAAAGAGTCAAGATTATAAAACCTAATAGGAGAAGAAACTGTTAACCAACAATTATCAAATATTATAGTGAATGTGATATTTGTCTAATTGAACTCTTTAAGTTGGAGTTAAATTCACTTTAATTAAGGTTTCATATTTTGTGTTCTTTATTCATTGGTCAATGGTTGGTGCATACTATTTCCATAATATTTTGATGATAAATTCTTACAAGATTGACTCTACTTCACCAATTGGATCAAGGGATGGTCTTTATTAGTTCATTCAAGTTGATATATAAATATAATTTGTGTGGCTATTTGACTAACTCATCTATATGGCATTTATCTTCCCTCATTCATATTTCTAGTCACCCATAAAAAAACCCTCTAAGAACTTAGTTTTAGTTTTTGATTTCTCCTTGAGAATTAATTACCATCTCAATAGAATCATCCATAAAGACCACATTCATAAGTATTGAGTCATTGTAAAAATTATTGTGAAGTTTTATCACCTAGGTATTACAAGACTTGAAGAGTAGGGGTATTTGATTCTCAAAGGATCAAACTAATCCATTGGCCAAATTGTGTCAAATTTCCTAGCATTTAGTGTGAATGACTCATAGGAATCTAATTAACAATTTAAAGAACCAATGCCATGCATTGCTACTCTTGATGACATCTACATTCCAATAGCATAAAAATATCAGTTTTATAGGGTCATTATAATAAATAAATAGTGATCAATACCAAAAAAGTAAAATATACTCCAAAGTACGATAGAGGAATTTCATGCATCCATCACATTTTTAACCCTTGCATTTGGAAAGCACAAGAATAAGATCAATGAATTGGAAAAATAATATATTTTTTGGCTCACTTAATCATTATGAACATAAAAAACTAAACAAAGAAAAAATAATAACAAAAGAAGGCACCATGAACTTTACAGCCAATTTATTTGCACTAATCAAGTGTATTTGAAACATCTATATCTGTCATATGTGTATCCAACTACATTCATAATCAATATACTTACAAAACTAAATATTTTTACTCAAAAATAGAAGAAGAAGAAGAAGAAGTGTAAAGGATGAATTTATTTTAAGCTTAATGAGCATAGGATACCTTTTTGTGAGTTACTATTACCTAGTCAAGTTTTCCCATAGAGACATATCTCTACTTGAGAGTCTCTAATAGGGCTTCAAGATAATCAATACTAATAGTCAAAAGTTCCTTTATCTTCTCATAGTCTTTGAATGTAGGATTTCCATTCTTTCTAAGCATGTATGTTCACAGCCATGTTCCAACAACAACAAGTGAACTAGTAGGATATGTGAATCCATCATCATCTATCATTGGTTCTGAAAGATTTTTTTTCCTCTTACACACCATCCTAACCAATAATTTTATTTCTCATCATTCTTGTATGGTGGAACCAATATAAATACATGTCCTAGCTAAATAAGATCTTATAGATGGTTTTACTCAATTGAACATTCCATGTCATCATTTTTGATACAGATCACGAGTAACAATGAAGTAAGATAATGTGGAACCCATGTATCTACCCATTTAGTCATCTCATAGTGATCCCAATCACACTTAAAACAAATCGAACAAAAACAAGGTATATGTTGTATCCAAATGGTCCATGTACTATAGTTAGATCTCTAGAATGAATGAATTTTTGAATAATATCTAATAATAGCACAATCCAATCTATCACCCATGGACCCCTCCTTAACCAATCAAAAGAACCTACATATTACTAAATCAAGAGTCCCCCCTATGATAATGTTGAACTACACCAAAAATACTATAAGCATCGAGAAAATTTGCACCTAATATCTTCAATTTCTCCTTTACTAGAGCTCTCTTCACACATGCCCCTATTCCATCACATTTCCCATTTCCATGGCCAAACTAAAAAAAATCCACATACAAGGCACACCCCTCTCTATGTGCATCCTATACATCCAATAAAATATGTGAGAATTCTTGAATTGACTTGTGCAATTATCTAACCAAATGATATGTCTATCCATAGTAATAACATGTTCTCACAAGAAATCAAAATACTTCTTGAAATAATGTTGCACAAACTCATGAGAGTGAGATCTATCATCACTCATGTAAAAATGACACTCACTAATTATCTTCTAATTATCTTGCCAACTATTAGTGGAATATCAATATGTTATATGGACAAAAATTGCAATCTGAATGGAGTTGTAATACTAGGACCATGTCTCATTTTGGGGTAGCAATGTGTAGTTCTTTACAAAATCAATAGATGATATAATAGTGCCAATGGGAAAAGTTTCCTTTCAAAATGTAAATTGCTTATCCATCAACATATGACTATGCCTTGCATACCTATAAAAACATTTTTCTTGAAATATAATAAATAAAACCACACTAATTTCTTTTGAAATCAAATCACATCTAGAGCCCTCACCTCCACTCTTCAATGTCTATTTCACCTTTTCATATACCTTTTAAAACTATTTTCCTCTCAAGATCTTGTTCTCACTCTTCATGAAAACATGTTATAGATTTGGATAAGCCACTACATTGTGAGAACTTCTCATTTAAGAAATAATTTCTATAAAATAAACAAGGATGAACTTAATGACATACAAATTGATCTAGTAAGTCTCTTGATGATTTTGGAAGCCCACTAGCACTAAAATTTTCCAATATTTCATTATTATGAAAAGTAGAATGGATGGAGTGTAATAGTTCATGGTGCATAGAAAACTCCACATGATATTTGAAACAAAATATATTTTGAATTTTAAGTGGTACATAATAAAATGTCTTCAAGGGTTCAAAAACCCTTTGTGATATATGTAATACTTGATGACTCTCACAAAATTGTTTGAACAACATTGTTTGAGTTACATGTAAATGATGTTTAGGATGTGGGGTACAATCTCTATTGCCAATTCTCAACTTCAACATGTCCTTATAATTTTTTGAGATTCTTGAGCTAGAGTGCCAAAATTATGCAATTTCTTGCTTCACGTCATCGATTAGCTTCTTATGTGGACATCTCACACCATAAGCTCATGTATAATTTTGAAGAGGATCATCAAGTCTCTCTCTTCTAGCAAGTTCTTTATTCAAAGTTTTACAATTCATGTTGAAGTTAAGACAAGTTTGTCTCATAAATTGAGCCTTTCTTAACTATTGACTTAAAATGGAGGTTGTAATAATCCTCCTAGAAATTCTCTTTTCCTTCTCCCTAGTATTTTTCCCAATGCTATTGACAACATTAATTTTTTTTTTTCACAATAACATAATTTCTCTCAAATTTCTTGTTCACACAAATATCCAATATGGATAGCGTATGTCTTATCTTTTGCATCTTTAAGAAATTGACAAAAAGTTGGCATTGCTCCACCATGTTTTGTTGCCAAAAAAATCATCATAAAGTCTTGAAGCACACAATCAAATGGTTCTATTTGATCACTTCCCTTGAATTTTGCTCATAATGGTTTTGTTAATTTAAATTAACCATTTTGGTTCTCTAGAAGGTCTTGAATTTGATTTTTTCTTGTCTTCATTGCAAAGGACTCCATTTATTATTATCAATAGGAGATGTGTAACTTTCTTGTTCAACATTATAATTATCAACCCATTAATATTCATTCCACAATTCTGTATTTATATTGTTGAGCTCATTAATTTCATCTTCAATTTGTGCATTGTCATTTCTTGATTGCTACATTTACATCTTCTAACCCTATATTTTCATCTTCTAAACCTACAAATTCATCTAGAATCAATATATTACGAACCTCAACATTTTCAAATTCAACATCCTCTTCACTAGAAACCACAGTTGCAGTTGCAATTTCAATTATATTTAACTTACTTTATGTCTTCTTCCAATGATTATCTTCAACCTTTTCCTTGTTAGCTTTGATTTCTTCACTTGTTTGCTTCCTCTTACATGTATTCTTTTGATGAAAACTACTCCCCTTGCTGACATCAATTTTAAAACACCAAACAAATTAGTTTTAATAATTTTAAAAAAATTGGGACCCCAAAGTTGTCTTTTTGTTGGCAATAGTTAGAAATACATAAAATTTTATAAAAGCATGTGATTATTGGGTTTGGGGACCCATATAATCATTTTTTTTATTTCACCAGTAGACATTATTGAGTACCCAATTATATATTGGATACCCCATTACTCCTACCAAAATTGAACAACAAAAGATGTATGTTAATTATATATATTTATATATATTATATATATGTCTAATGTGTTGCATGCATAACATATATTATATATGTCTAATGTGTTGTATTTCAATAACATATGTTTAATCACATTTATTTAATAACATATGTTATTAACATAGATGTTTAATAACATAACATAAATTATATTAAATATGTTATATATGTTTAACAACATATGTTAAATTTACATATGTTTTCAAAGCTAAAGACAAAAAATGTCCCTAGGGGTCCTAGGACATGTAGGGACTTTTTTCATTTGTTTGAATGGGACAAAAAGGGTCATGGGATAACCTATGACTGCTTTTGATACATTCCATGACAACATATGTACCTAGGGGTCCTAGGACCCTTAGAGACCTTTTTCATTTGTTTGAATGGGTTGAAAGGGGTCATGGGTTTAACTTGTGACCATTTTTAGTGCATTCTAAGAAAATATATGCCCTTAGGACCCCTAAGGACCTATTTTATTTGTTTAAATGGGTTGAAAGGGGTCATAGGATATTATATGACCCTATTATGCATTCAATAACAAATTTTTTCCCTAGGGACATAACTCATTTGTTTGCATGGGTTGAAAGTGGCCAAAGGATAACCTACAAACTCTTTTGACACATTCCATGACAAAATATGTCCTTAGGGGTCCTAGGACCCCTAGGGATCAATTTCATTTGTTCAAAAGGGGTCATAGGATAATGTATGACCCCTTCTAAAGAATTCTATGACAACATATGTCTCTAGGGGTCCTAGGATGCTTAGTGACATATATCATTTGTTTAAATGGGTTGAAGGGGGTCATAGGAAAACTTATGACCTTTTTCAATGAATTTCATGACAACATGTATTCCTAGGGGTCTTAGCTAGAAACTTATTTCATTTGTTTAAATGGGTTGAAAGGGGTCATATGTATAACCTATGACCTCTTTTGACACATTCCATGACAACATATGTCCTCTATTTCACTTTTTTGAATGGGATGAAAGGGGTCATAGGGTAATCTATGACCGCTTTCAACATGTTTTATTGTAACATATGTCCCTAGAAGTTGTAGGAGCTCTACGGACATATCCTTTTTTTGCAAATGGGTTGAAAGGGGTAATAAGATAACCTATGACCTCTTTTAATTCATTATATGATAAGACATGTCCTTAGGGTTCCTAGGACTTCTAGAGACATATCTCATTTGTTTGAATGGGTCGAAAGGGGTCATTAGTTAATTCATGACTCCTTTTGACTCATTTTTGTTAAATATATGTTCCTAGGGGTCCTAGGTCCCCTAGGAACCTATTCATTTGTTTGGATGAGTCAGAAGGGGTCATAGGATACTCTATGACCTCTTTTAATGCATTCCATAATAAAATATGTCCCTAGGACCCCTAAGACCCCTAGGAACATATCTCATCTAGTCAAATGAGTTAAAAGGGGTCATATAATAACATATGACCCATTTTCATGCATTCCATATTAACATATGTCCCTAGGGATCCTTGGAGCCATAGTGACTTATTGTGAGGCCTCGCCCCCGACTCATCGTAGCATAGTGATACATTACTCTTATTTTGTTATCCGCAACTCGAGATGTCGAGACATTATCTGATGCTTAGAACATATTTTATTATTTCATGTTGTGTGATGTTATTTCTAGATATATTTGATGATTGTCATTTAATGTTCATGTATATGTATGTTGACAAAATCAGTAGATGTAGGATTGAGATTTGATTTAAGATATTTCAAATGGTTAAGAATTATGAAGGATGAAGAAACTTTATTGATGTGTGTTTTAAATTATGAAAATTTTTAATACGTATACATATATGTACATGTGATTTTATGAGACTACTGATGTGTGCAATGAGTGTGCAGATATTTAGTCGAGAAACCCTACGGAGGAACAAAACTGATCTCCATGTGCTAAAATTTGGAAACCCTGTTGTTCGTAATTATGTTCTTTCAGTGTCACTTGACACTCGTAAAATGTTATGTGCTTCGGTATGCTAGTTAGGGTTAATTGTTTAACCTTTAGATTCAAGTTAGTGTCAATTTTCTATTAGATTCTTAATGAGAGTTAGTCATCCCTAATTCGATTTTGTGCTTAATTTGCAAGTTAGAGTTGTTAGATAGACCTATTTTATCTCTAGATTTTATTTGACTCTAACCTCTTCCCTAAGGCTTTAAAACATGTTTTTTTTCTAACTAAAGGGTATGGGTATGGGTTAGGGGTCTTTTCCAACCCCTAAGCCCCTTTTTTTGACTTTTGAGGTCACTCAAAAGTCCCCTTTTTTCCTTTGTGCGAAATTGCAAGTGGTTGTCATGAGTTGTCTTACCTCATCTCTACTTAGGGTTTAACCTTGGTGTAGGTTGAGTTAGGAGTTTCTAGTGTGGCTAGTGGGTGGAAATAGTTATTGCTCCTTTTTGGGTGGTTGAGTTGGAGGCTTATTTAGAGGCCTTCCTTGGTCTAGTGGTTTTGTTACCCAATATCTACATTTAGAGAAGTTTTCTTGAAGCTTGAAGGAAGGAAGGGGATACTCTACTCAAACTGGTTCATTGCCATTACCTCTTTGTGAAGGTAGGAAACTCCCATCTCCCTTATTCAATTTTTATGTTTTGTTTCATGTTCTTGTTACCTTGTTGTTGTTTTACTATTGTATGGTTGTGGGTATGTTGGGAAGATTTGTAAACCATGTCTTTTTGGTTGTTTTCTTTTCTTGTTTATGTTTGAAATTTTGAGTTTTCCTTGCATGGATGTTTTGGTATTACTCACCCTAGGAGAGGGCAGAAGTGACCAATTTTGGGAGAGGTCTGTTTAGTTGGACTCCAACCTGTGTAGAGTCTCTTCACAGGATGAGAAGAGGGATAAAGGGTAGGGTGTTATGGGCCCCTACCCGTCAACACAAACCTAGTATGAGTATGGGAAGTTAAATGAAAGAATGGAAGTTCTTGGTTATTGGCCCCGATTGGGCATCTGAATTTGGTGTTGTGCTTGACTTCTCCAGTTGGAAGAATCCACCTCTCCCTAGTCTTGATTCATTGTGAATCTTATTGTGTAAACCATGTGTGATTTTGCATGCTTTATGTTCTTTTGGTTCTGCTTGGTTGTCACCCGATCAGTTATTGGTATCCTCCATGGTTCTAGAAGTGAGATGCAGAAAACATTACAAACTCCTTGATTTTGATCATGAAGAAAATTTGATTAAATTATTGAAAATTGGGATTGAGATCCTATTGTAAATTGTATTTTCAATCCTTATTGTATATGGCAACGAAGCCGAGTTTTCTTCCCGATTCTTTCTTGACTGAGCCTTTGAATCAGGTTAGCCAATAAAGTAATGGATGAGTGTATTTGGTTCTCATAATATTTGTTCATAATGTTCAGTTGTATGAGTGCTCATCAAAATAGAATAAATAAACTTGTATATATATATATATATATATATATATATATATATATATATATAGAGAGAGAGAGAGAGAGAGAGAGAGAGATGGGAGAATAGAATCATAGATAATGTCTTGATTTATGAATGTTCAAGTTTTAATTACGATAATGAAGAGTTGAATTGATAGAGTGAGTTTCAATTATGATGTATAAGTATTATGATGAGATCAATCAAGAGCAAACCATATATTACGAAATCAAAGATAATTCATTTCTTGATAAATTTCATGGTGGTTATAATCAAATTTGAATGAGAATAATCCACCACCTTTTCTTTTATTATGTGTATAGTATCATTCACCTTCTAAGTTGTTCAAATATGATCAATTGGACTGAGAGGTTGTATTCCTGAAATCAATAATAATAATAATCAAAACATAGAACTCATACCATGTCCTTGAAGAATTAATATTAAACATACATGTTTAACTAGAGATTGAGAGACTATACCTAATGTACTCCTTTGCATTGGAATACTTGTATTAAGGAAGAATGTTAATAATAGATTTATGCAAATCCTTAGTAACATGAATGAAATGCATTAAATAGCATGACCATGCCTTGTCAAAATTTTTGCTTTCAAAAAAAATATGCACTCCCACGAGTAAAAACTCTCTGGAAAATACATGGAGAGAAAATTCATTGCTTCCAAAACCACAGAGCATATTCTTGCTCAGATTCCTTCCTAAATAAATAAAGAAACAAATAAATATTATGTTATTCTCTTGAGTGTATAATTTTGAATATATAAATGTGCACATTTTTAAATAAAGTCTATATCTTCCTTCTCACCTAATAAACTTTTTGACATTACTTCTTAAACTCTTACCTAGGCACAGTAGTTGGAGGTTAAGTCAACAATGGACATGGGGAGGGTGACGTCACCCTGTCCCGATGTCACATCTCCCCCCCCTCTACTTTCTCCTCTCAAAATGTGTGCTCATTCTTTCCTTGGATGGGGAGTTGAGTGTTATGTTTTTAAAAAAAAAAATTCCTTGTTCCACATCAAACTTGGGTCCTTTGTGGGGTGGGGAGGATCGAGACATGACTGACGCAGATGTCAGTCACATGATCATTGCGCAAGGAGTTTTCGAGGGTCGTTTTGGTAGGTGTTTTAGGGGGTAGGTTTTAGGGGGTAGGTGTGATAGATGTAGGTTAGTGTTAAGATTTGTTAGTTAGTTTTAATTACTTTAGTTAAGTTTTTTTTTTTATGTTTTATTATTATGTAAGATTGATAAGGGTTAGTTTAGATATTAGTTAGTATAGGTTAGTATTAATGTTAGTTTTAGCATTGATTGTTTAGTTGCTTAATTATGTTTGATAGGATTTAGTATAATTTTATTGTTAAAAGATTTTATTGTTTTAATTAAAGTTAGTATATTTAAGTTTTAGTTGTGTTGTTTAAAGGAAGGATTAGTGTATGTTAATGTTAGAATAGTGGTAACATTTTAAAGTATTTGGTTTTAAGATAGTTTAATATTAAATGCAATATAGTTAATATTTTAAATTAAGTTAGTATTCCTTGTTTATATATATCAATATAATTTAGATGCAATTTTAGTTTGAGTTTACTATAAATTGAATGTCGTACTCGATTTGTGATTAGACTAGAATTTTAAAATGATATGTTTAGTTTCTTTATGATTTAAGTATGATGTTAAATTAATATTAATTTATAAGTCCTACTGTCAATTACATTAGTATAACTTTAGCTCTATACTATAATGATTTTTAACTAGTCTAAATGTATTATTAATTTATATCTAGGTAGTTTTTATTTCATTAAATTAAAATTTAGTAAGATTTTGATGGTTTATTAATATGTTAAAATAGTTGATTTTGATTATATATTTCCAATGAATCTAAACTTGAATACATTTCATTGTCTTTAAATTATTTTCGCATATTTTTGTAAGTTAATGTAATGACATAATTTTCGTCAATATCAATCTTGTAACAAAGGTTTTCAAAGTCTTAATGATGTGATCGTTCTCATGTTATAATCTTAAGACGTAATGTAGAGAACCTGTACTAAAACTCCTATCTCAATCATATCAAACGTAGAGCATGTTTAATTATTAGTTATTATTAAAAAAAAAAAAAGTTGTGTGTTTTTGCCCTCGTAGTTTGGGCATGACACTTATTTTATTTAAAAGGGGTCATAGGTATAACATCTAACCCCTTTCAATCCATTCCATGAAAAAAATTGTCCCTAGGGGTTCGAGGACCCCTCAGGACCTATTTCATTTGTATGAATTGGTCAAAAAGGGTCATATGATAACATGTGACCCATGCTAATGTATTTAATGACAACATATCTCTCTAGGACCCCTAGGAACATATTTTATTTGTTCAAATGGGTTGAAAAGGGTAATAGGATAATCTATTACCCCTTTCAATGCATTCCATGACAAAATATGTCCCTGAGGGAACATTAGGGACCTATTTAATATTCTCACATGGGTTGAAAGAAGTGATAGGATAACTTGTGACCCCTTTCAATGCAATCAAGAATAACGTATGTTCCTAGGGGTCCTAGGGAAATGTGTCATTTTTTTTGAATGGGTCAAAATGGGTAATACAATAACTTTTGAACCCTTTCAGTACACTCCATGACAACATATATCTCTATGGGTCCTAGGAAACCTATTTCATATATTTGCATGGGTTGAAAGAGGTCATAGGTATAACCTATGACCCCTTTTGACACATTCTATGACATCATATGTCCCTATTGGTCCTATGACAAGAGGGTTCCTATGACACATACTCCCTCTAATCAAGGGTTTTCCTAGTTAAAATATTTGGTGTAATTGTGTATAAGTATCTTGTTATGATTATATTGCTCAAATGTTTATAGATTAATAAAGTTGATAATAATGATAATAGTTGGATAACTTACCAACCACCCCCTCCCCCTCCCCCCCACCCAATTATAGTGGTGGAATTTATATTCTAACAATTGGTATCATAGCTTCACATTCTTGAAGTAAAAGCTTAACAACATTAGGAGATCAATGGCGAGTCACTTTAGAAAAGATAGTCCTAAGTTTGATGGGGTTAACTATGATAACTAGAAATAAAAGATGAAGACTCATCTACTATGTATGGGTTGAGGATATTGGCTTTTGATAAAGGACAACAAAACACTGTTAGAACTTGTAATCTTTCCTTGGTGTATTTATAAACCAAGGTTAGACCTACTTTATTTATTGTTATAATATATTAGGATATAAGCCAAGGTATCCTAATATATTTCTTTTTGTCCTTTTTCCACTACATCTTATTTTTTCATCTAGTGGAATATGTGAGGACAAATACTTATTGTAATTTCTAATTTTAGATTATTCCTCCTTAAGAGGAATCTCACACTTGGCCTCACACACTTATGAATGGTGGCACTCATAGACATGGGAGTTACATTCTAACTCCTCTCTCTCATCTCTATTTAAGAGATGACCCTCTTCTCTCATTTAACAATGAGGTTTCTTCCTCTTCTCAATTATTGTATGAGCATTGCTCTCTTGCTCTCTCTCTCTCTCTCTCTTCTTAGGCTTTTCATGCCTCATTCATAATGTCACAAGGGGTTTTCTTGGCTTTCTCCTTTCCAAATATCTTGTCTCATGATGTTGGAGCTTGAAGCTTTCTCTCTCCTATTTTATGGTAATATCTTTTTATGCATTTACTCACTTAGATTCTTTCCTGGTATTGCTTATTTATAGATTTCTTTTTCCATTTCTAACATGGTATCAGAGTAGTTTAATCTTTGTTTCGAGTGTTTGCATGAAGGTATGATTTGAAGGAGACTCTTGAGAAAGATTTCACTAATTTCTTCTTTAATCTTCTTAAGATGGAAGAAATTGATTTTTTTTTGAGTTTGGCTGGTTTACCGCCAAACCCAATTAACTTCTGTTTGCTCTAATTTGTGCAGGTTACTTCTTATTTTCTATTATTTTTCATCTAACCCCCTTTGGAAGGCTTGCCGCCAAAGGGTTTTCCTATCTAGATATCAATTTTTTTTTACTCTTGTTTTGTCTAAATTACTTTTTTTATGGTTATAAAATTTACTTACGAGGGAAAAAATTCACGCTCAAAGTGAGAGAAAGCGTTCATAGTTTGTCTTCTAAAAATTTTTGCTTAAGAAATGACTCTATGACTATAAATCATGCTTTTACGTAAGGAATCTGTTTACTAAATGTAGGAGAGAGTTTGACTAAAGTATATTAGATATATGGTGCAATCAAAATACTTTTATTCCTGTTAAACCCAAAAAATTTACAGGATTTTGTCTTTTTCCCATGAACTACTCAACTGGATGCTGGTTTTATCTGTTTGGTGGAGGCACTAAGCTCGCTTGTGCATTATTCATTTTTGTTGCTTATTTTGTTCTGTGATGTTGGAAATTTATTTTTCTATTCTATTTTTTGTGGCCCTATATTTTTATGCTTTTGATTTGTCCTGAGAATTATGAGTGCCGATGGCTGATCATTTTCCCTTTGTCGCATCCTTAAGCTTTCGTGATATGTGTTTTTCTGGTGAAATCATGAAGTCTTCCTATTTATTTGTTTGTTTCAGTTGATTCATTGGCCATATCCAAGATAATTGAATTGAACATAACAAGGATACCCAATTCTTTGAAAGTTTTTCGTTACAACTGTGTCATCAAATCCTATCTTCCCTGCAAAGGCAATAGTAAGAATAGTAGTTTTTAATATAATTCACAATGGTCATGTCTTGTGGAGATTGTGTTCCTCCTACAATGTCTACAATTGGATTTGAAGGATTCGAAAAAAGACTTGAGATCCACTTTTCTCAAACTCTATTCCTTGCTGATCCCGGGGGCAGGGGTCTGAGAGCCCTCACTCGTCCTCAACTAGATGAAATTCTGAAGCTGGTTGAGTGCACCATTGTATCTAAGTTGTCAAATGAATATCTTGATTCATATGTTCTCTCAAAATCAATCATGTTTATCTACCCATTCAAGATAGTTCTGAAGACTTGTGGAACCACAAAGCTGCTACTTTCAATCCCTAAAATCTTGTGTGCTGCAAGCGGTTTGTCTCTCTCTGTAAAGGTTGTGAAGTATACTAGAGGGACTTTTATCTTTACTGGAGCACAATCTTTTCCTCATCGTAGCTTTGCTGAGGAAATAGCATATCTGGAGAAGTATTTTGGAATTCTTGGTTTTGGTGGAAAAGCATATGTTATGGGAGATTCAGAAAAGAATTATAACTAACATGGTATCTGTTCTTATCAGTTTAATATTTGATATGTGGCTCAATGAGACACACGATATTAAATTAATTTCTTGAGGGGGAAGTCTCAACAATGGTAGCTTGCTGCCAAAGGCTTCAAGCATCGCTTCTATATTGCAACTTCTTTCTCCTTCTCTCTCCTATTTTATGGCTCAGGCTATGCCTTTAGGGCAAAAATTTGAATCAGGCACGAGGTTTTGTTAGTTTGGAGGTCCCAAGGTTGAATCCGGACAACAACTGTAGCGGTTGTGTCCTAATAGCGGTTTGGACCTCCACTTTGGTCTCGGCCCCGCTGGCTCATTAATCGTGTAAATGTTTGATGTTTATTCTGTCTCTCCCCTTCAATGGAACTCTAGTTCCTGAATGAGGTCAGTTGCACGCATGCCTTTGCCTAATTTCTTGCAAAATTTTTTATAATCAAGTGCAACTTGAAGCTTGCAGGTCTTTTGCCTACATAATGAAAATGCTTTGTTGTTTTTCCTTCGATATTCCCTGATCTGCTTGCTTGCTTTGATGATTTGTCATGGATCGGCTATTTTGTACAAACATAGAGGCCTCACCCTAATATTTTTTTATTTATAGATTTCGTCAAGGGCATGGAAGCCAAGGATTGGGCGAAAGTGACTACAGAGGAAAATCTTCTTCTTATGCTTATTGCATCTTCTTCATTCTCATAATTTCTGCCTGGTTGCCCCTAATAATGTTTTTTTTCCTTTTAAATCTGGCATGGTAAGACATGAAATGTAGACATCCTCAAATGCATTCATTATCTCCTTATCCTTATGAGACAACATTAGGAGCAACCCAGGCGTGTATTTTTTAGCACACTTATTTTTTGCTGCCCAACTCATTGATCTTTGGACGTTCAGTATATCAATCAAGGTATACATGTGGCTACACTTGGCTATGCAGCACGAGCCAATGTGCCTTTTCAGCAGGGCCTCATCAGGTCACATTATGTTGGACGAACCTTTATTGAGCCATCACAAAAGTTTAGATATTTTGGTGTGAAGTTAAAGCTTGCTCCTGTCCAGGCAGTCTTAAATGGCAAAAGGATAGTTGTTGTGCAAGATTCTTTTTCTTTTTTTAGCTCTTGACAGAGGCGCCAAAGGTAACATTCTCTTGTCTTTTCATGCAAGATTCTTTTCCTATTTTTATATGTTGTTATATCCTCATAATCCATTCTTTTGATTATCTTAACAAATCATGATAATTCTATTTTGATCAGCATGTCTCTCCTTTATGTTATTTCCATATATTAATGTGATAATGATCTGCATACATTATTGCTTAGATCATGAGGCATGCATGTTATGGAGGGACGCCCCCATTAGCTTGCAGTGGGATGATTCATTAAGTGGACTGTCTATATCCACGTGATTGATGCAAGATTGATGCAAGTATCATTAGTTGGCCTTGTTTGTGGTCATTTGTGCATTAGTATAATATACTTTTCATGAGAGCATTGATCAAGCTTTTTACTCAATTTGTCCTTGTTGACAATTTTTTGAGCATATACTTTATCTTGATATCAGGTTATCTCCATTGTTTTGTGGTAACATGTTTTACTCATTGTTTCTCTATGAGGGTTTTATTATCCTTATTCAAAAGGATTTTGAATTTGCATATATGATGGCATTCTACTTGTGGATATTTGTCTTGTTGTTCTTTTTTTCAGGTGATCCATCAAGGAACCTTCTTGGTTTTCCACATATGAAGAGGTGTCTATGCTTCCACTTGATCACATTCAAAGGACTCATGTACTTCTCTTGGATCTACAAATGTTCCATATGACTTAAAGACAATCAAATTACTTCATATTGAAGACTAAGTTGCAGATTTTTGTAAAAATTATGGTTTTAATACCCTTTGATGTAATTTCCCCAAGTAAAGATTACAGGGGGGTGTTAGAAGTTGTAATCTTTCCTTGGTGTATTTATAAACCAAGGTTAGACCTCCTTTATTTATTGTTATAATATATTAGGATATAAGCCAAGGTATCCTAATATATTTCTTTTTGTCCTTTTTCCACTACATCTTATTTTGCCATATAGTGGAATATGTGAGGAAAAATACTTATTGAAATTTCTAATTTTAGATTATTCCTCCTTAAGAGGAATCTCACACTTGGCCTCACACACTTATGAATGGTGGCATTCATATACATGGGAGTTACATTTTAACTATTCTCTCTCATCTCTATTTAAGAAATGACCCTCTTCTCTCATTTAACAATGAGGTTTCTTCCTCTTCTCAATTATTGTATGAGCATTGCTCTCTCTCTCTCTCTCTCTCTCTCTCTCTCTCTCTCTCTTCCTCTCTCTCTCTTCTTAGGCTTTTCATGCCTCATTCATAATGTCACAAGGGGTTTTCTTGGCTTTCCCCTTTCCAAATATCTTGTCTCATGGTGTTGGAGCTTGAAGCTTTCTCTCTCCTATTTTATGGTAATATCTTTTCATGCATTTACTCACTTAGATTCTTTCCTGGTATTGCTTATTTATAGATTTTTTTTTCCATTTCTAACAAACACTTATGGAAGAAAGTAAGCTTGAGGAATGCAATAAAGAAAAAGAGATCTATTCACATGTAATATGTGAGCCAGAAAAGCCTTACTAATAGCTCTTTCTAAAAATGAATACAATCAAGTAAAATCTCATAAGATTTGGGAAGCTTTAGAATCTAATTCTAAAGGAGATAAATATATAAAAGAGTAAGATTACAGAATTGGATATGCCTATTTCAATATGCTAAAATATTGGAAGATGAATCTGTGAGAAGCTAAATTAATAGGATATCTGAGGTTGTTATAGGAATCAAATTATGTGGTGGATCCAAGGAAGAACATGAGATTGTGTGGAAGATTTTGAAAACTTTGACACCACCATTCAAGAAGCTAGCAAAGATGCTTGAACTATTAATACCCTATATTGAGAAGTCTACTAATGAAACTTTTCTTGGAAGGTTGGAAGAAGTAGAACCAAGTTCTTGACAATCTAGTGAATTGACAAGAGTGGAGACAACTCTCAATGCCTTAAGAGTTTGTCCAAGTTTATCCATAAGTGCAAGTAACCATGGAGATTATGCTAGAAAAAATAGAACAAGATCTAAAGAGTATAGAAAGATTGAAGAATATATAACTTTTCTTATAAGAAGAGAACCAAATGGTAAGAAATTTTTTTAATGTTGGACTTGTAATGAATTTGGTCATAATGCATCTAAGTGTCCTAAAAGAGAGAAAAAGTATAAGGGAACTTCCGAGCCTAGAAAGTATAGAGGTTATTTATATGCAAATGAAGATGAGGAATTTGAGGAAAGAGTTTAGAGTGAAATTGATGATGAGCTAGGATTTGTAGCCATAAAAGAAGATGATCTTTATAAAGAAACTAGAGAAGAAAAGGCCCTAGTTTCTTAGTTGAAAAGAAATATGATTGGATTATACATAGTGGATGTTTACATCATATGACTAGTGATATGAACAAGTTTGTTAAATTCAAAAATCATGATGGAGGTATTGTTAGAGTTAGAAATAATGTAGCCTCTCATATCACATGGATAGGATCTATTACTTTTGATGGAAAAACTAACACCTAATGATGTTTACTTTGTTGATGGTTTAAAGCATAATTTGCTAAGTTTTGGACATTTGTTGGATAAAGGTCATCAACTATAGTTCATAGAGAATACTTGCACTATCAAAGACAAACATGGTAGGATGATAGGTATAGGTACAAGATCCAAAGGTAATGTATTTTAGTTGAATCCTACTGAGATGACATATTTGGTTGAAAAGTTGGATAATAGTTGGTTAAGGCATATAATATTTTTTCATATAAACTTTGATAACATAGTGAAGGTTAGTAATGCATTTGCAGTTAGATATTTTTTTAAGATCATAAAGACTATAATGTTGCTTGCAAAGAATGTATCATGGCTAAGAAGAAGAAGGTATCATTCCCTAGCAAGAATTTCACCACTGCAGAGAAGCTAGAGATTGTTCATACATATCTAAGTGGCTCTACTAGAACAAGAGGAATCTATGGAGAAAATTATTTTATGATTTTTGTCGACAATTTCACTAGAATGATGTGGGTAGCATTTCTTAAAGAAAAATTTGAGGCATTTGAAAAGTTTCAGTTATTTAAGAATAGAGTTCAAAATGAATCTGGTGTGAAGATTAAATGGTTGAGGTCAAATAAAGGTGAAAATTTTACTTCTAGAGAGTTTAACATGGTTTGTGAAGAAAATGGAATTAAGAGACAATTATCATCACCTAAGACCCCTCAAGAGAACGAGAAAGAAAAAAAGAGAAATAAATCAATATCAAAGGCATCAAGAGAAATGATGTTTGAGAATGATGTATCCAAGCCTTTTTGAAGAGAAACAATTAATATAATAGTATACACCATGAACATAGTACATATTAGAAAAGGTATGAATATGACTCCTTATGAATTATGGTTTGGTCATACAACTTTAATAAAGTATTTTAAAATATTTGGAAGTAAGTGTTACATGAAAAGAGATGATGATATTGGTAAGTTTGATCCAAGAAGTGATTAAGGTATGTTCCTTGGTTATTCTTTGAAAATCAAAGCTTACAGATGTTTGAATCATAGAACTAAGATAATTATTGAGTGTGCAAATGTGAAAGTTGATGAAAAGTTTGGAGTTAAGGAGAAAATGATGGATTAAAATTTTGATGAGGAAGAAGAAACCATAGAATTGTTAGAGAAAATGTGGAAGTATTCTTTGAGACTAACAATGACTTGCAAAATGATGTACAAATTATTGAGAAAAGAGGAGAACATATGTCCAAACCTAGAGAAGAGATAAGAGTTGAGAAAGAAACTCCTACCACTAACAAGAATCTAATAAAGAATCACCCTACATAACATATCATTTGAAGAAAAGAAAAAGGAGTAATGAAAAGAAATATAGTAAATGAGAAACTGTGTGATTTCTCAAGCATAACCTAGGAGTTCATACAAGGCATGTAAAGATGATCAATGGATTCAAGCATTGAAGAAAGAAATAGATTATATTATAAATAATGAGAAATGGGAATTGGTTCTTAGACCTAAAGACAAAGTTTTTATAGGAGGTAAATGGGTATTTAGAAACAAGAACAATGAACAAGGTGAAGTTGTGAGAAATAAGGCTAGATTGCTATGCAAATGTTATTCATAGCAAGAAGAAATTGATTATCATAATAAATATGCCCCTATAGCTAGAATGGAAGTAGTGTGAATGTTTTTGGCCTATGCAGTAAGAAAAAGGTTAAATGTGTATCAGATGGATGTCAAATTAGCCTTTCTCAATGAGGAACTTGAAGAAGAGGTTTACATTGAGCAACTTGAACGATTTTGTTTAACAAAAGATTAGGATATGGTATGCAGACTAAGGAAAGCTCTATATGGTCTAAAGAGAGCACCTAGAACATGGTATGCAAAATTGGACAAGTATTTGGCAAAGCTTTGATTTGCTAAAGGTGTGATAAATGCCAACTTATATTTAAAAATTTTGAGAATGGTTTATTGATCATTGTGATATTTGTTGATGACATAATCTTTGGAGGTAATGATGAAAAAAGTGATATGTTTGTTGAAGAGATGAAGAATGAATTTGAGATGAGCATGATTGGTGAGATGAAGTTTTTCTTCAAATTACAAATTGTGCAAAACAATGATGGTATTTTCATTTCAGAAGCTAAGTATTTTAAAAACTTGCTTAAAAGATTTGGCTTGGAAAATTTAAGGCTATTGGTAGACCAATGGTAACTATTCACAAGTTATCTAGCAAGGATGAGACACTCATAGTTGAGCAAAAGAAGTAAAGACCAATGATTGGAGGTTTGCAATATCTAACTCACACAAGACCAGATATAGAAAATGTTGTTTGAATTGTAGTTAGTTTTCAAGCTGATATTAAGGAGTATCATTATCCAATAGTAAAGAGGATTTTTAGATATTTGAAGGGAACATCTAATTATGTGATATGATATCATAGATCATGTGATTTAATTTTAGCTTATATTGATGCAGATTGGGTAGGAAGTATGGATGATAGAGAAAGCAGTAGTGGTGGAGCATTGTTTCTTTGAGGAAGCTTGGTTTCTTGGCCAAGAAATAAATGAGTTTGTATTTCATAGAGTACAGTTGAAGCAAAATATATAGTAGTAGAAAATAATTATAATCAAGTCATGTGTATGAAGTAAACACTAAAGGATATTGGGATAGAATATTCAAAACTAGTTGTTATAAATTATAGCATCACAAGTACAGTGAGTATTTTTAAGAATCCTATATTGCATTCTAAGACTAAGAATATATCTATTAAGTATCATATTTTGAAAGAGAAGGTTGCAGAGAAGAAATCAGATTGGAGTATGTTAGTACTAAATATTAGATTGGAGATATCTTTATGAAGCCTTTGCCTAAAGATAAATTTGAGTACTTGAGAGGTATGCCTAGGGTTATGCCCCTACCTACTTCAGAGTAAATGATGTAGGGATTACATCAGTCTAGTGGTACACAATATTATTGTTTGACTAGACTAAATTCTAGTGCTTCCTATATGGGGGAGTATCTAAGATGAGAAGAGTAATCTAGGACTCTGGTAATTGGTCTTGAATAGCATTGTTGGACAATTGAGCTAGTTGAAGATTTGGAGTAGATGATTAACATAATGAAGCCTTTTTCATTGATGTCAATAGGGGAGAGAATATATGAAAACATATATCCTAAGTATGAATGGGGAGAATACAAATGTGCATGGAATTCATCTCCTAAGTATTTATGAGAGAGAAGATCATGTAATGGAGGGGAAATTGATGTATGGGAGATATATTGAGATCTCCTATGTATAAGAGACACTATTATTGATGCTAGTGGAGAGAAAAATTGAATAAGGAAGGAAGATGAGATTTTTTTAGTGTTTGAAAAAATGATGTGAGTAAATAAATAGATGTATAATAGAGCAATGTTCTAGAAGTTTTCAGATTTGATTGATGAAGAGGATTTGAAAAGATGAGAACAAGAACAATAGAGTGTTGTCTTGGTATTCTTGGAACTTAGATTTTTCATCTATGTTGCCATCAATGCCAAAGGGGCATATTGTTAGCATGAATGTTGATGGTATTCCTTTGGGGGAGTATCCTTAGAACTAGAGAGCATGTAGAATAATTGACATGTTGCATTCATGACTATGTTTGTCATTGATGACAACATAGTATGATTTTTGTAAAGACTAGTAGAATAGAAGACAAAGAATTGGTCATTCAAACATAGGTTTGATGTTCAAGTAGAGTGTGGTTAAGGGTATGTTCTACACTGTGTCTTGATGATAAGGTTAAGTGTGCATCAAGTAAGTCAAAGATATGCAAAAGATAAATGTGTTTTACATAGAGAAGTATAGAGATAGAGTACCTGATAAGAAAATTTTGATGATAGGATTGTATCTCCTAATAGAGATAGAATCAAGATATGCAAAGTCACACAGTAACAGAGGATAGTCTAATGATGACATCAGTGAGTACAAAAGGTCTAGATTCACACATGTGAAAAGCTATAAATACTGTGAGCTAATAGTGTTGTGTGATTGCAAAATAAGTAATTATCTTAACGTGGTCTTGTTATAATTAATTGGGAAAGCCTGAAGACTGACTCAAGGATTTTTTTTGAGGACAAGGTATAACGAAAGGATATTTTAATTTTGGTAAAGTGTGTATTATGATTAAGAATTGTAAACAAGAGTAGAGTGTTTGATAAATGTGACTAAGTGATTTAAGGGATTATTAATGTGAAGTTGGTGATTTGGTATCAAGATCAGAAGGAGAAGATGTCCAGTTGACATTAAAAAGAAAGAGGAAATAAAATTAAAGTTCATTTCTATTATTTTGTAAAGAATAATATAGAGATCATTTGGATAGTGGGTTTATTGGTCTTTCCCTTGAAGTAGTTTGGACAGTGGGTCCATCAACTTTCTAGAACTCCTAAAAGGATGAGCACAACTCCTAACAGAGTTGGAATCTCCTAACAAGGACTATTATGTACTAAATTTTTTTTATTGACTCCTAACAGGGTCCATCCTCAAAGAAGGAATATTTATATTGTTACATTATCTTGTGGGTATCAACCCCACCAGGGTTTTCCCTCTAATCAAGGGTTTCCCTAGTTAACATATTTGGTGTAATTGTGTATGAGTATCTTGTTATGGTTGTTGATTATATTGGTCATATGGTTAAGGATTAAAAAAGTTGATAATAGTGATAATATTTGGACAATTGATTCACCCCCCTCTTAGTTATATTGGTAGGCTTTATATTCTAACAAACCTATGCCCCATTTAATACATTCCATGAAAAGATATGTCTCTGGGACCCCTAGGAACCTATTCCATTTGTTGAGATGGATCAAATGGGATCATACTTATATAACATGTGACTTCTTTTGATGCATTACATGACAATGTAAATCCCCAGGGGTTCTAGGATCCATAGGGACCTATTTCAATTGTTGAAATGGGTCAAAATGGGTATTAGAGTAAACTATGGCCCTTTTCAATGCATTCCATGACTACATGTGTCCCTAGGGTTCCTAGGTATTGAGATTATGTGTGTTGAACATAATGCATAATATTATTTATATTGCATTTTTTATTATGTATGGTTGTATCTAGGAGTATCAAGATGGATGTGTAGAATGTAAAGATTCCCATGAGATATACTTGATGAGTTGTATTGTAATATTATGATAATATTTGATGTAATTATTTAATATTGGAGAAAAATAATTAAATGTCCAATATTAAATGTGGGGTCAATGAGTTAGGTAGCATGTGGTTTTATCACATGGCTTATGTAATATCACTTGGTGGTTTTTTGGGACTTGCTACTATATAAGCAACCAAAAGGGTAGTTATTGTATGAGTAAAGGGCAAAAAGACAAAAAAGGATAGTAGAGAAAGGAAAAGCTTGATAGGTTAGAGAAGGGAGCATTTGCAAAGGTTGGAAGCATGACCTAGGATGTGTGGATTTGTGCTTGTTCACATGGATTTCTTAGTTGTAATGCAATTGTATTTTGTTGAATAATACATAGTGCTAGATGCTTTTGGAGGCCGAGTTTTTCTTTCAATGAGGGTTTCCCAAGGTATATCTCATGTCACAATTTTTGTGGGAATGGTGTCTATTCTTTTGCATGTGGATTTCAATTGCATATTTATTTCAGATCTATTATAGTTTATGTGGAAATGATTATATTTTTGTTGCAAGTTTCCTTACAAGTGGTATCGCCACAATGGTTTTATTGTTATAACCCTAGATTGAATCCATGGGAATGCATGGGAGGATATAAGAAAGAGAAATATATATGACATTTCATAGCTTATTTATTATAGATCTGAGGGTTTTGGAGTTGCTATTATGATGGGTTGTTGGTAGATTTTGGGCATGTGAAATTATTAGACAAAAAAGTTTTTTGGATGTTTCATTTAAATGAAGGTTTTGGGGGGATAGGGATAACTTTATGAAACCCCTCCCAAAAAAATACTTGAAATGCTTATGAATCAAAAATTTTGTGGGTGAAAAATTTTTAATGTTGAGGGTGATTTTTTTGTTCCATGTGGGGAAATAAAATATTATATGTTGGTGATTTTTTTCTTACCCTAGCAAAAATCATTTTAAATGTGGAAATTTTTTTTTTCTTGACTATAGATAAATAAATGATGGATATTTTTTCCCTTTCCAAAAATGAATTAATAATGTTAGAGGTAGATTATTTATCTTTTAATAAAATTAATAATAATGGTCTTGCTTAGTCTTTAATGGTAAACTAAAAAAATTGTTTAATTTGAAAGAAAATTTGCACATGTACTGGCTAGTGACTATACTGACTACTAAGTAGTCACTTCAACTTGTGTACTATCTTAGGTATTTTATTAATAATGTCATTACATTAGTTTTACCATTACCAAGTTGGCTACTATCACTTTCATATCATTAATACAATAGTTTTGTCAATTGTTGATTAATTAGAGATTAATTATAGAAGATGCATTTCATGGCTAGTTGCTTGAAAAGACCTGGAGTCACATGAAATTCTTTGGAATGGAGACATGTGGAAAGTTTTGTATGGAAACTATTAACTAGAATATAGTGAGTATTGTACATGTGAATTGTGGACATCTAATTCTCACGCACACTTCAACATGGTCTTTACCTGAGAGATCATCTCAGAATAAACATTGAATTGTTCATCCAAGAAATCTAATTAGCACAACCTATTTCCTTCTAACTAGAAGGATTTTTCCTTACTCTTAGACCAAGAAGCAAGCAACTCGACCTTTTAGTATGAAGGATTTTATGCAACTAAATGAAAGTGCAATTAATCTAGATGAGAGATATAATTTAATCTAAGAATAAGAAAAGACATTTAATCTATATGTATGCATTATACTAACCTAAATGATATTGATGATAAGCAATAAAAGCTATGATAACTCTAAATAAGTGACTATGCAATTAGATCGTAATTCAATGCAATTCAAATTCCAACCTCTCCTAATGAGGAATTAGAAGCCTCTTATATAGAATTCCCAAAATCAATTAACCATTGAGATCAACTTAGATCAATGGTCAGGATCAAAGATAAGATCAAGTTAGGATGGAAGATTCCCAGTGTAGGTGAGGTTAACTAACTCAGATCTTAAGTGTAATGAAAAGTTAACTTAAATTCACCTAAGTGTGAGAATAAGTGGATTAATCCAATTCTAATTTGAGAGATAGATCACTTGGAATTCCCATTCTTGAACTAAAGAGAAGAAATTAGAAGGTTATTTAATTTAATAAAAATGAGATATGACCTCATAAATGCATATTTCAATTAATTGAATATTTTCATTCAATAATAAAAATGAGAGCATTATTAAATTAAATTAATTTAATTCTCTAGTACATTAGCTTTAGGAGATAATTTAATTTAACCGAAGTATAAACACTTTAAATTAAATTAAATCTAATCAATAGGTTTAATATAGATAATTTGAGTCGATACTTTAGAAATTAAATTTATAACATGATTAATGTAGATTAGGATTTTCTACATCTGACATTTAAGTTAAGTAGCGAGTATCAGAATGAGAATTGCCTAGTGAAATAGGACTTTAGGGTTGATCAAAATAGGCTAGAATTGGTTATCATGGTAATGTGCCAATTTTGGGATATTAAAAACATCACATCAAGATTAAAATCATAAATGTGGTACTAATAGTTACAATTATTACATTTCATTTATAGCCACCTTGGCAGGCACTTTGACTATCCAACATTAATGTGAGTACATTTTGCACACTTGAAAATAAATAGGAATATGAAAAATAAGATATGAAAGATCACAAACACCAAAAAATTTAACACAATAACCATTAAATAGCCTCTTCAATTCCTATTTTATTATCATTTCTCAAATTCTCAAATCTGAATTTGGTTTTGCAGAGTTTCTTAGTTTGTAAAGTTTCTTAGTCATGGATACACCAATTCACCTTAAATGTACTACAATGGGTCTACAAAAGCCCTTTTTAAGCATGATACTTGAAAATGCCCTAGCCATGGTTTGCAAGGAAGATTTCCAAGGTCCTTTTATTTGCAATGCTTTATTCATGGTCCTCAGCCATAAATTCTTAAGAAATGATAAGAGGTACTACATGTCCACAAATATTACCTCATGCTTCCTCACATATTTTCTTCACCTTGAAGGAAATCAAGTAGACATTCTTATGCTTTTACATAACATTTTTAAGGAAACATTTTTAGAAGAAGATGTCAAAATTCTTGTATTGGTTGAGTAAGTATTGGGGCTAGGCATTGGCATCCTTTTTGTAGATGTAGTAGACAAGTGTTCAGAGCAAGGCATACATAGCATTGTATAGAAGCATCTCTTCTTACTTAGCATGAATGAATGATAATTGACTTAGCATCAAAAGTTGGTGCAGCTCAAGAGGGATTTTCTATGAAAGTGGTTGTTGTTGGATGACATCAGCAAAACTAATTTCATATGGCTGGATGAGTTCAATGACATTATCTTCTCCAAGAGATTCCTCATGGAGGGGCTTGAAGACCTTTTTGATTAAAGGCTTCAAGCCCTTGGCCCCTCAGCCTACTGATGCTCCCAACCTCCCTATTCCTTAGTTCTCTATTCCCTAGTTACCTATTCCCTATTTCCTAAATCTTGTTTCCTTGACCTTTCCCTTTGGGCAAAAAAATATTTTTAAGATATCTATTTTCCTTTGGATTGAGCCTTGCCCTTTAATGTAAATTACAAAATAGTAATAGTAGGCTGATTTAATCAACTATTTTTACTATCTATGCTTTGAATCAGTATTCTGTACATTGTACACTATAAAATATTATCAATGAAAATAATAGTTTTTGGCTTCTCAAATCATTGTTCTTGTTAGTCTATGACTCTATTTTTGGCATCTCAATGCATTGTTGAAATATTAGTTTGTGACTCTATTATAAAAGAATAAATTGTTAATAGTTATAAAGTTAGAAACAAAAAAAAGGGTTTCAACAATCCCTTTATGGTTTCATATTTGATTAAAGATTTATAGTCAAAAAATATTCAATTGAAATTGTATGGATAATATTGAAATTTGATTTGAAAATAAAAACTTCAAATTATAACTTATATATAAATGTTCATATAAAATATTGAATATTAATTTATTTATTCATTTCTTCCTATTTTGAAATGTAAATTTATTTAACTATCATGATCATCATAATATTTTTAACTTTTTATCATATTTTAAATTAAATGAAAAATGCCATGGTTATTTAAATTTAAATTATCACTTATCATTATCAAGTTGAAGCAATTTAACAAATATTGATTATAATCTAAATCAATTTTAAATAAGTAAAAATGCTACAATTATTAAATCAAGTTATCATTATCAAGCAATTAATGATTGATGAATGATAATTGACTACAATTTACAAATTATAATTTTATATTTTCAAAAACTTGATGTTTCATCAATTTTACATGTTTAATTTTATTCATCCAAATCATGAATTTTGGAAATTGTCAAGAACTTCAAATAATTTGTATGTTTGCAACTGATTACTACACTTTGTGATTTAAGTTTTAATTTGCATTGTCCAATAATAAGACAGGGGAGAGGAACCAATAGTTATGAGGGCTAACTTCGTCAACATGTAGTTTCTATGTGGGATATCATAAGACCTTCATTTCTTTTGGAAATATAAAATGGACATTGAACTACCTATAGGTTACAACTAAGGTTTGAAGCTATGATTCATCACACAACTCATTAAAATAGTGCACCTAGTGATATGTGTCCAAAAAATAACTTTTTAAATATTTGACCAAAGCTTAATCTAAAAATATCTAATAATTGAATTTAAAATTATTATTTTTTGTTAATAGAATATTGTATAACTATATGAAATGTAACATATATGTAACTTAAATGGACCAAATAGTTATTATTAAACATAAATATTTGTTATATATAACACAAAATAACAAATACTTCAACAAAAAAATTATTTGTTGTTATAAAAATAACACATTATTATATAAAATGCAGGCTATAACCAACACAAAGGAAACATTAGTTAAACACTAAAAGTTTTTGAAAATCTCACAAATTTCATAGAAAATGCAAAGCATTTATTAGTATTCATCTTTAATGTTTGTGATGAGACATATTATTGATATGATATACTCTATGCATATACATTGCTACCCCAATAGTTGTACACATAAGAGTAGTATTTGTACACTAATATATCAATAATTATTTAATTAAGCATATTATGTTTTAAGTGACACACATAAATGACATAGCTATGATATTTTATTTGAGACAAAAAGTTATTTATTTCACCTTTTTTCTATAGCATTTATAAGTTTTCAAGTTTTCGAGTATTGATATATTTTTTTTATCAATGTTTAGATTTTTTATATGTACAAATAGATCAATTAATTACAATATATAGTAAAAATATGTTGGAAGATTGGACACTCTGTTTACGATAGGGTGATCAACTATTGGATCCCGCTCAACTATTGGATCCTCTCCTACAAATTATAATTTGAATAATTAATATTAGTTATGTGAAAGGTTTAACAATTCACAATTTGATCTGGATCATTCAATGAACAATAGATCAATGGCTATGACTCTATTTTGGGTCAAATTTATAAGATTAAAGTTAAATTCAATTTCTACTTGAAATAAGGATACATGTAGTCAAAGATTCTTTTTTTATAAATTATAGTTATGCCCAAGTCTTAACTCCCAACCATTGACTAAAAGAAAGATCGACGGCCTGAGATGAATTTTAGACTGATTTGGGGAATGTTTTCCCATGTGCCTAGATTCATCCAAAATCATGGCATGTGTTTAGTTATTTAAAGCTTGATTAAGTGTTAGGACTCAGTTAATATTAATAATAATTATGTTTAGTCTTTAAAAAAATTATTACTTAATCTTGACTCAGCGATTGTTAAGTAAAAGATAGATCAATAGCCTTAGATGAATTTTAGGTAAATTTTGGGAATGCTATCGTTGTTGTCAAGAAACATCTAGAATCATGACATGTGTCCTTGACAAGTATCACGATTCTTGATGGCTATTGACAACACCAATAGCATTTTGCAAATTGACTCAAAAATCATATCGATTATTAAGTTTTATTTTTATTAATTAATTTATTTAAAATGAACAAATTTCATAATTCAAATGTATATTAATGTAATTAATTTTTAATTATTATTATTATAGTTATGTACATTATTGAGTCTTGATGCTATTTACATGTACATTGTACATCGTATTAGTAAAGTATTTAAAACTATCGATTACTTTAAACTTACATTTAACTTTTAACTATAAACCTTTTATGTTTTTAGAGTATGAAGTTCAAAGTTCTTGAAGTTGAGAGTCTGATGTGATAGGGTTTTCAAATTTCAACTTTTCAAAGACTGGCTAAATTCCATTTTGTGTTCTGAAGATTGAAAGTGTGGAACTTGAGTATCATAGGACAACACAAATTATCTAAGTATCTACTAGCACCAATATTGTCAAATCTTGATTCTTGATTCTGGGTAATTAAATTTTTGAAAAAAATAAAAAAATTAGTGCAATTTGCAACAATAGACATCTTGATTCTTATTGTCTCAGGTTTACACTTTATAATTCTTTTAAATAGGGATTGAAGAAGATTTTTTTGTAATAACTAATAGCATGCATGGGCAAAAAAAGCCAAAAACCTCCAGTATGAGTGCAAGCATAAAGAAAAAGAAAGACATTATATAACTCAGGCAAGTGCTACAAACCCTAGGTTTCACTGATGAATGTCATGACATTTTTTATCCTATTATCCATGGAGATTTTGGAATCATGGGAATTCTGCATTCATTTTTTAATAAGTGGAAAGATCCACAAAAGGGGAGAAATTATTACAAATATAACAAAAGTATTTGTGCACATACAAATAAACTAACTGCTTTGGTTACTAGATTAGCAAACCTCGATAAACCCAAAGTATTTCCTTACCTTAAAATTTTAATTCTACGTTCTCAAAATTATGATGAAAATAGAAAGGAAATTATAAACCAAAAAACTCAAGAGGAAATTTTATCCATCACTGAGAGTGATTTTTTCACTTTGTTAGACCTAGGACTAGGGTTTAAACCAGAAAGCTTTAATGAGTGCATTAACTTGGATAAACTAGCACAAGCTTATGAAAAACTATATAGAGTTTTTCAAGATTCATATTTTAAGGGTTTAATAAACTCAGAGTCATCTACTGATCATTCTAGTGTTACTATTATACTGGACATAGACCATAAGCCTTCTTATCAATACGATATTTTTGTGTCATGAGTTTAGAATACTATTTCTTTGTTATTATTTTGTCTAGGATTCAATAGTAACAAGGAAGTAGGGGCCAATGTTCTTGAAATGATTTATAATATCTATTGTCAAGGTTGGTCAGTTGGGAAGGTAGATGTAAGATATAATTTTGTTGAGCACATTGTTGAATCTATACAAGAATAATTACTAATGATTAAAAAAAGTACAACTATAGGCAAGACGAAGACATTTATGTTCACAAGTTACTGGAGCTACATTATTTTAGTAAAACATTACTTAATATTTGAGATAGAGAACAACAAGCTTGATATTGAGGTCTATAAGTTTGATGAGAAAACCCAAAAGAAATTAGAGACTCCGAGTCTAGTATATGAGTAGACACATAAGATGAGGATGACTGCTAAAAATAATAACTACAACCATTGTGTAGGCTTCTTTTTGGCACTTATTTACCAAAAAATCATAGACACTTCAATGCCTATATTGTCTATGTCTTGTAAAGATTGTATTCAATTGGGAAGTCAAATTCAATTCATTGATAAGTTCTTCATGGAAGAGTACACTATCTTAAGGTTTTATGGTTCAACAGTTGTACCGTGCAAACTTCCAATGCATGTTATAGAAAGTGTTTTTTCACTAGAATATGTATAGCACATGGAGAGCACAGATCAACTTTTCATTGAACAACAAAAGAAAATGATATTTCCTTCCTTGCCTTTCGCAATTGGAGGCCTCACATTTGAGAGAAATGCTTTTGAAGTGAAAAATGATTCGGTAATTTTTTTGGCTTTGATTTTGTCAATCACCAAAATTATGATCCACTAAACATAATAAGAAAAAAAACTTTTTACTAATGGTAACTTTACAAGAAAATATCAACATCAGGAGATGCCATTGATAGAAAAGTTAAAAAACATGGATTCGTGGGACGAGGTTAAGAAAGAGATGGAGGAACATGCAACAAAGAATAATATTTCAATGCAAGAATTGTCATCCCAAATTATGACATTACACATATCAGAGTCACACAAATCAAATCCTCTAACATACTTAAATTTCTATAAGAAAGCATCTCAACCTTCTAAGAGTTCTATGCCAAAAGCAAAAAAAGAGGCATGAACATCTAAATTTTAGTGTCAAACCAAGATGATTAATTTTTAGAAAATAAGGAAAAATTTGAGTGAACCAAAGGCCTCAATAGGTTTTGAGTAAATTAAGGAGGATGAAATTTTTAGCAATTATTGGAATAAAGAGCATCCAACTGTACTATATGATTTTTGTAGTTGTAGTGGTAGTGATATTCAAAGATAGAAGGACCTTAAGTCTGATGGAAACATTCAAGGTATTCAAGATTCTAACTCAACCAAGGGTAGGCATATTGTTAATCTTCAAATGAGTGATTTTGTTAAAAAAATGTATAATAAAAGGCAAACTATGATACAAAAAATGGGTTATGCAGGTATAGGGCCCATTGGTACAATTGGTGAAGGGATTTGGAATCTAGTTCTAGTACCAAACCCACCCAAAAGAGGAAGTAAACCAATCATTGGACTCTCCAATGAGATTGAAGATGATTCATCTAGAAAAGGAAAAAAACATTATATTTCTATTTATGAAGGTCATCCCAACACAATATTTGTTAAATCTTCATATCTAGTTGTAATTGATCCCACTAGAACTAACACTAGCACTGGCACTAGTATGGATGAACCTTGTGCAAAAAAGAAAAAAGTTATGAAAATTAAAAAACAAGAAATGTTAGTGGTTATTTCACCAATTTATGTACCAATAAGTTCTATACAAAACCCTAAAAATAGTCCTTAAAAACAAGAATTTGGAATGGGCCATCTTCAATATGTTGGCAATCCTCAAGATACAATTGTAGGTGGAGTAATTTTAACTAGAGTTGGAGAAGCATACAAAAATACAACTAATAATTCACCTTTCAAACACTTAATTGTGTCAGCAAACCCAAATTTTAGCTTAAAGGATTTTGCATCAAAGTTTTATCAGACAAGTAAAAGAAATATGAAAATTATAAAAACTTTGAAAAGTGGTTCAGTTGCTAAATGTCAAGGATCTATTAATAGTATATTTCCAACATATAATCCAAAAACTGAAATGGTGAACTTTATGGATGTTATACCCCTAGCTAGAGATAATAATTCACCAAAAAATGTAATAAATCATAACGATGTACAAGTTACCAATCTTCAAATGAATTTCTCAAAAATGAAAAATGTTGACAAAATTAGTATATCAAAAGAGAGTAATAAAATGGTCTACTCTAAACTTCTAAACGTGGAGAGTGAAAATAAAAGGCTTACAAAGAAAATAGAAAAGTTATAGGTAGACCTTGATAATGTTAAGGCCATAGAGAAAGTAGTAGACAATACGTTCAAAGAATTGCAAAATATGATAAAGAATTCTTCTTCTATAGAGGCAATTGTCCAGCAAGAAAAGATGAATGAACAACTAAAAAATTTGACTAAAGAATTAGATGAGTGCAAAAAAAGAATTCATCATGAAAAAGAATCTACTACACAGTTGTTCAAGTTTGTAGAAAGTAGTGCATTGGTCAACAATAAATTGAAAACTAACCTAGAATCTGCTATCAAGAAAAATAATAATTTGAAGATTGAATTAGAGAATGAAAAGGAAAAAGAGGAGTCTAAGGAAAGGATAATTGATAATTTGTAGGAGGAATTGTGGAATGAGAAGAAAAAAGAGGAGTCTAGTACAAACACAATCCATAATTTGAAGAAGAAATTAGAGAATATGAAGAAAAAAGAGGAGTCAACTACAAAAACAATCCTTGATTTGAAGAAGGAATTGGAGAATGCAAAGAAAATGGAGTCTAGTGCTACTACAAATAGTAACACAATCTACCATATCAAGGAATTGGATAATACAAAGAAAAATGAGGAGTCTACTACAAAGAAAATCCTAGATTTGAAGAAGGAATTGGAGAACACAAAGAAAGAGAAGTCTACTCAAACACTCTATGATTTGAAGAAGGAATTGGATAATGGAAAGAAAAAGGAGGAGTCCACTAGGAAGACAATTCATGATTTGAAAAGGTAACTCGAGGATGAGTAGAAAATAGAGGTAACTATTGCAAAGAAAATCCATGATTTCAAGAAGAAATTGGAGGATGAGAGGAAGAGAGCAACTAATTAGCAAGGGCAACTAGAGGAAATACATAAAAAGAGTGAAATGGAGATGTCTAAAATGAAAAAAAAAGTCAGAATGTAATTGCATAAAATATAATGACATCTTCCAAAGACCATCATGTCAAGGATACTATAATAAACATGATTAAGCTTATCAAATAAGAAAATTGAGACAAAATAATGAAGAACAATGATAATTTTTTTGAATGGCTTGATTTAAATAGCAATCTCAGAGTTGTCTTTGAAAATGTAAAATAATATGTTGAGGGTAAAAGAAGTATCTTCATCAATTCCTTAAAAAATCTTGCTAAACAAATTATGAATAAAGTACAGAGATCCAGTGATAGGGATTTGGAAAACCAAGGAATAAATAACCACTTGGATACCTCTATAATGGCCTTTTTTGTCTATCGCAATTGTGAAAAATTAATGGAAATAGATGAAGCTCTCAAATCTACTTCTAGAGACTTGATGAAGATGAATTAGAACATATTGAACTTGCTAAAGGTTGGATTACCAAATCTAGCTTACTCAGATGAAAAATTAATTGTATAGGAAGATTACATGAAAAAGTTACATAACACCATGAATTTTGATTTAGGTAGCTTGCCTAAGGAAACCACTCTAGAAAGAATTGCAAGTTGCATCAAACCATGATCAACAATGAATGCAATTATAGATAAATTCTTTGATTCATGTAAAAATGTCTCTTCAAAGTATTAATTTTTGATGAGGTTACAACTATTTAGCTACATCCTCAAAAAGATAGAGCTTCCAAATGATATAGAATGGAGCACCCTAAAGAACATCATTGGAGCTAGGTCATCTTCCCAAATTATTACTATTAGTGATAGTGATAGTCATAGCTAATATCACTAAGAAGTAACAACTTAGTAAGTGATAGTACTATGTTCATTTTGTCATTTATTGTTCCTTAATTTCAAATTTTGGATTTAATTTCAAATTTGTTTAATGTTAATTGTTACAGGAATCTAGAGCCAGTATATCAGGATAGTTCCACAGCCAAGCACTGGCATACTATTACTGCACAGAGTACATGGAAAAAATTTCCCTACTAGTTGAAAAAATTGTACAATTGGCAATATGGAAATGTGATTGTAAACACATAATGTATTGTATAGTAATAATCTAATTATATATACAATTACAAACTAACCTACAACTATTGTTGCTCCCTTATATTTGTAAAAGGGAATTCAGGGTCATTTGACATTAAGTCAATTGCAAAGAGAATTTAGGATCATTTGATATTGACTCATTTACAAAGGGTTGTAATTGTTAAATGTATTATGTTATAGGCTAATTTATAATTATAAATTATAATACATTTTTTTAAAAATAAAGCTTATTCTATTAAATGCATTATGTTACAATTTCTTAAAGAAACTAGAATCAATGAAAATCTAAAAATATCTAAAAACTAGAATGAATGAAAATCTCGAGTTCAACATGTATTATTGTATTAAAACTAGAATCAATGAAAATCTCAACATGTTTAAAAAATACAATCAATGAAAATCTCAACATGTATAGACTATAAAAGTAAAAACCAGTTTCAATGAAAATCTCAACACGTAAGTTTGTAACATCAACATGTTTAAAAAAAAAATTAAGCATCTATAAAAGGATAGTGAATGAAGGCTATAAATTAACTTTTACAAAATAATTAATTAGTAGATAGTCTTAAACATTGGTAAGACTAGAATACATAAATTAATTTGAATTGAAATGGGTAAGATCAAAGCTACTAGCCTACTATTTGACTCACATAGAAGTTAGAGCTTGAAGTTCAGAAGCTACTATAGTTACCACTCAACTTGGACTAGCTCAACATCACTATCATTAGAATCCTCCTCATTTATTGAATATAAAATTTCATTGTTCATTGTGTTTTCTTTGGATTCACTATCAATGTCAGTATGCATGCCCAATTCAACATCATCTTCATTTCTTCCAATATCAAAACATAAACCACTACACCGCCATTGCCACTGCCACCACCACCACCACCACTAGCACTACCACTTGGGTTTGAAATGTTGGCCATCCTTCTAATTCCACATTTGTTTCTCCAAATGTTGAGAGCCCTATCATAAGGGAAATTATCTACCTCATACCTAGAATTATAGAACCTCAAATAATTATCCAATTTTTTTTCTAATTTTTTTCTAACCTTTAACTTCAAGAATCCCAAAGTATTGAAAAACTCTCTCATCCTCCACTAAACCCAATATCATTATCAAATATAAATCAGTAAGCTTGAAATATTCTAGTATTGACTCTCTCAACTAATTTCTCTGACCAAGGTTTTCAAAAGCATTTTTATTGCTCCTCCTTCATTTGGATTCTCCATAAGATCATATTGTTCCCACATTATGTTTTCAAAAGAATATGATTAATCTCTTGATTGAGATTAATCTAAAATTCCATTTATAGTTACTCCATTGATTACTTTAGGTTTTCAAAAATGTTGAATCAAAGTCATCATCCTTCTTCAAAAATCACTTGAACAATTTAGAGACCAATACTGAGGAAAAAATAATAGATATTGCTTCAAAAAATTACTCTGGAGGGAACCTAAATCTAATTTTTGATGAAAGATTGTAGCAAACTTGATTGATAAAGTCAAGCACAGAGTCTTTGACCTTCTTGAAGTCTTCACTTATAACATGTTAAACTACATTCTCTGGTTTTGATTCTACTTTGCAACCCTGCTTTGTTGGGGTTGGAGTCAGGGTCAACATGGGCATAGTACTACATTGGTATGTCAACTCCATGTCCCCTAGAACATACCTCATCATTTGCACCAATATGTAAAAAGTTTTCGTGATTATTCAAATCTATGATTTCTATCCACTTTGCAATATTTGATTCATCTATTGGTAGTAATCGATATAGAGTATCCAAGCTACTACATGTCATTTTATGTAGCTTATTATATTTTGCAATGCACATAGCTCTTTTTTGAACCCTTTTTACAATATTTCTAATGTCTTGTAGCATGGGGAGAATACCTGCTAAAGTTAAGAGTATCTTAAAATTAATTAGACTTAACATTAGTTAGACTTGAATATAACTAAGGGAATCTATCTAGCACAGAGTGGACTAGTCCAAGAAATGAAAGATCTTTTAGAGAATACTTGATGCGTTGGTCCATCCAAAGAGATCCATTTGACATCATTGTCTTTAAGAAGCTTCCTTCCATTAGTATGTCCTTGAGCAAAGTGTTGAAATTCTTGGACTCATTTTAAACTTTGACAAAAGTATTGGTAAATATCTTTGAATAAAGATTCCACTTTACTTGCACATGCAAAATTGTTGACAATTCCAAAATCTAGATTCATTTGATGGGCCATGTAGTGAATGGGAATAGCATAGGGTACCAAATCATTCTTGATCTTTTTGTAGAGACTACATTTATGATCTTGCATAACCAAAGCTCCATTTGCTCTAGCACAAACCAAAATTTTGGCAATCTCCATGTTATTCATACCTCCACAATCAATTAGACTACTCTTTAATAAATTATATAATTTTTTGGCTATCACAGTACAATTCAATTTAGCAATAGATAGTAGAAAGGGTTAATGACAAAGATCATTTACTATATAAACATGCATGCACACCTAGAAAGTATTATCAATTTTTGTAACTTCATCTAGAGACAATGCAATGAAATTTGAGTATTTTATTTTTTTCTTAATATCTTCTTTTTCAACCTATACAAGACAAATAGCCCATTCCCACCTATTGTTTACTGACTAGTGACTATTCAGATAGTTTCAAACCTTAAAAAAGTGCAATAAAATAGTAAGTGAAGGGTAGTCCATCATAAGACACCCTCTACTCAAAATATAAAAGATCACACTTAATTGTACTACTTTTTCCATATTTTGCACTTCCATTGCTTTCCCAATAAAATATTCATTGGAACCTTAAACTACAGAATGCTTCTCCTATAATTACTTATATAACTCATATATTTTTAGCATTCTTGATATTTAGATAGTTGTCCTTTGTTTTCCAAGTTAGCATGGATTTTTCAACTCCATCTATAGTTTCCTTTTTATAAACTTTATTTACATGCTTTTCTATGGTATCAAGTTTAAGCTGCAACCTCTTCTTCTTTGTTATCTATGTACAAATCTTACATCTACACTCTATAGGAGGTTCACCATCAATTGGATTGGCCATTGGTTCAATGAACTAGTACTTTTCCACCCATTCTAATTGAAAATTCCCTCTCGACAGATCCCAATGAGATCGATCTTTTTTATTGCAATTTTCTTTTCCCCTTTTGTGCATGAACATAATTTATGGAATCACTTTTGGTTTTCTCACCTGACTGGTCTAGAACTAACTCCAAGTCTATAATATTAGTTTGTGACTCCCTACTCAGGGGAAGTGCCTCCAAATCATGTTCAAGTTCATCCTTGACTAAGATATTAGGTTCACCAACTTGAACTTCTTTAATATAGTCTCCAACTTGTGATGTATCTCATTTTTCAATAAGCACTAGAGATCTAATTTGTGAATCTTGTAGGTTGCCAACATTTCCACCATCAAAATATGTGGATATGGTTCCATGTTTTGTTAATGGTGGCCTCTCTTGGCTTTTAGGTATCCTACTAGAACCCTTGTTACCTCTCTTGTTTGACATTGCAAATCAATAAAGGTTGCAAAAACTAAATCAACTTAGTTGTTGAACAAAAGACTCCAAGAGTGACAAGTCAAAGATTGTGATAGTATACTACTTAGAAAACATATAATAACAATAATATGATTCATTCTCATAAAAATGGTACTATTACTATGGTACTACATTCTATAGTACTACCCAATAAAATTTGCAAACCTGTCTTAGCATGTGAGATGTCTAGTCACCAGTGGACACTAGAAAAGAAAAGTAAAAAATAACCAGTACCAATCCACTGTCCACGTAAAAAATAAATTAAAAATAACTTACCTTTTAGGAAAACCACAGTCCACGAGTCAATGGACAATGCACTTAGCACTCTAAAACTTTGGCAGCAATAAGAAATGTGAGTCTCTAGACTACAAAAGAGAGAATTGTGTAGAATAATAATATCTTATAGTCCAATATAGGTTGGTGAATTACATGGGATTAACAATGAGAATGTCAAATATAGGAAAAAAACACCTTCATATGCAAGCACACAATAGGAAATAGTTGGTTAAATGGGCCTGGTGTTTGACACATGTTGGGAAAATGGTAGGTGACACCCAACCAAAGGGAAAATTATTTGGTTGTAGTAATGGCTAAAGAACATTGTCCAATAAGAAACAATATGCAAAGGATGGTAAAACTTTTAAAATAAATGCATCCAAAATGTATATTTCATTGGTGATTGGATTGATATTGTTGACCAATTATGTGATAACTAATGGGCAACTATCATAGGCATTAGACTCAAATCTGATAAATATTTGGTGACGTGGTTGACCTATGTTAAATGTTCTATTCACTAAATGATGATTGACCCATGAGCCGATATCACTAAATGGAAAAGATTCACCACTAAAGTAATTTTTGAGGGGGAAGCTTTATGAAATGTGCTCTTAGGAAAAAAAAAACCTCACCATTGGATCCAAGTTGTCTTTTCCATAAATTTTGATATATAATATGCCCTAGCTTTTCCATGTTAAGAGAAAATGTAAAAGGCTTTTAGTTTTAGCTTGTGATGACTGTCAAATTTAATCCCATCAAAACTTTCGGCACAAAAAAAAATTGCTATGAAAATGGTAAAAAGACTATTTTAGTAAAATGACCATAACTTTCACTCAAAATATTGGATTTTTGACTTCTTCTAGTTGTTGGAAAGCTAATTCAAAGCACTAAAACATGGTGTATGTAGGAGTTTATGATTTTTAAATATGTCAAGTTGTAATATCTTGAAAGTCATATGTTATTTATTTTGAGCATAGATTTGGTCATAACTTGGGCATACAGAGTTAGATTTTGGACTTTGAGTAGTCAATAAAAAGATCTTGGAAATATTTATATATTGGTTAAAATTTGGTGTAGGTTTGGCATGATTTATTTGGTGATATATTAATCTGAATAGTTTAAATGATATATATTGACTATGGTAATATTGTGAGTTTATGACATTTTATATTTCAAAGATTTGAGTTTCATGTCATTGTACAGTGAGATTATATTTAGATTGGTCTCATGATGATATAGTTATCAATATTTGACTTGGATATGTGTGATGACTTGTTGGGTATACAAATTGTGTAGTGTTGTAAGAGGTCTATACTTACAGGTTTCATTTATGACTTGGATATGAGTTGTCTTTGCCCATTGATCTGTCATTATTTATGCACATTCATACTAGTGGCTTGGATTTGGGTTGTCTAGGCCATTATTCACATGATTATTGAATTTTCTTCATGTAGAAGTGATGAGATGTTGTTACTAGGCATAGTCATGGTGGAGGGTTGTGGTTGACTATTTTATGCTAACATGTTCGACACTTTGAGAGTAAGATGCTAGATTCATGAATGTGATATTGGTGAAATATATTTTGGAATGACATGATTGGATATACAAGTACATCCTTGATGTTTATTTGTTTGGATTCTTGATTCATTTATGTTGGTATACCTTCTTGGTTGAGGATCATAGTTATTTGGTTTATTTTGAGGAGCTCTTGATGTGCTCTTTGGGTTCTTTGATGGTTAGATGCCTTGGTTTATTCTCATACTAAGACGATGGTTTTTTCATCATGATATCATTGATATCTTGGATACATGTTTAGTGGGAGCTTGTGATAGTGATGAGGTGGTAGTGTAGGATTAGTTCTTAGTTTGGTTTATATCTCTTTGGTTTGGAGATCTTGGTTTCACTTGGTATAGATGCTTTGATTGTATGTATGTAGAACTGAAAGATCTTTATGTAGAAGATGGATGTTATGATGCTAGGGGTGACTTGGTACTATGGTTAAGTGGGAGTTGTTGGCATTGATATAATTATTGAGTGTTTTAAGATGATGGATGTTCATCTTAGATCGTATTATTGCAGAAGCATCTTTGATGTTTGCATGGTGCACTTGTTATCTTCATGGTAGGTGGAAATGGTTTTCTTCATGGTGTGTGGAGATGGTTATTCATGGTATGTAGAGATGGTTGCATCTTGAAGACTCATGGAGTTCTTGATAAAGGTGTGGCTTATGCTTCCATTTGACATTTTATACTTGGTGTTAAGATGATTTCATTATTATGTCATGGTATACTATTGATACACATTTAGAGTATTGACATTTTATGGTATTTTCACATAGAGCATGTTGTCTTTTTGGTTGAGATTGTAAGATAAAGTTGTCATAATTATGTTCTTGAGGCCATATTGGTTGGAATGTTGACATTGATCCTGGTTTAGTTTCTTGGTATTGAGTACATTGATCATTTTTTGGACACTTCATGGTATTTCTATCTTGCATTTAGAGTTAGAATGGATTGATCAGTTACAAGTACTCATGGATACATAGAGACAGTAGTGATTTTGATTTCTCTTGGATTAGAGAATTATTTATTAGGATAGTTGATGGTTTGAGCAGAAAGTCTGAGGAGCATTCACCTAATATAAACTTGAGAGGAGATTTTTCTTAGATGAGTCTTGGTTGAAGACTTGGATATCTTGATGAACAATCTCATTGTAAGGTCCCTCATCGCATGTACTTATCAAATATGAATTTCTTTGTTAAATTTGTTCTAGGAGATTAGAATGGATATGGAGTAATGTTGTATGTTTTAGATGTCCTAATAAAAATTGAAGTCATCAGATACATCCATGTTTTAATACTTAAAGATTGGAGAACTACTATATTATCTCAACTATTTAAACATTAATTTGCACTAATGATGATACAAGGTGTTTCACTTGATGATGATTTCATTGATTATGGTACCTCAATCATTAGGATTATATGCATTTAGATAGTTCAATATTTTCCCTTGGTGATGCTATGATTTTTAAGAATATGCATGCCTAACAATGATTATTCTAGTACTTAATCTAAAGTAATGAATAAGTGATATTTTATATTGATTATGTAATTACTGGTGATTAAATGTGTGTAGAAATGAGAAAGGATTACTTAAATAAAAGATTTATGTTTTTAGTTATGTGATTATCCTGATGAGTTATATATATATATATATATATATATATATATATATATATATATATATATATATATATATATATATATATATATGCATGTGATTGTCTTGAGCTACTGATGTGTGTAGGATATTTTAGCTGACAAATCTAATGGAGAAATGAAACTGAACCCTATGTACCATTTGTGGAAACTAGGGTTGAATCTGATAGAAGATGCAAACCTCGTTGTTTGTCTTTTATTTGTATCATGGTTTGAATGAATGTATCATTTTTTAATCATTAAGTGTTAATATTTTGTAATAGTGATTTTTCAGTGTCACTTGACACTCGTGAATTGTATATATATTCCAACATGATAGTTAGGATTAATCGAGTAACCTAAAGATCTAAGTTGGACTATGTTAGTGACCTTTTTGCTAATCAATTAGTAATCAAGATTTGATTACCCTAATTAGGATTAGTGAGTAATCTTCTTTTTTGAAGGTTATTAGAAAGTCCTAAAAATTTGAAGCTTTTAAAAGGTCCCTAATTACTCCTAAAGACTAAAAATCATGAAATCTAAGTACCTAAGGGGTATGGGTATGTGTTTGGGGCATTTTCCACCCCCCTAGCCCCTTTTGTTGACTTTTATGGTCACTCAAATATCCTATTTTTTCTTTATTGTGAAAATTGAATATTTTCATCATGAGTTAGATAACTTTAACTCCACCTTGAGGTTGACCTTGTGTCTAGTTGAGTTAGAAGACTCTAAAAGTTTTAGGCAAATGGGTTAGTTATTATATTTTTTAGGTGGTTGAGATTAGGATCTTATTTAGAGGCAAATTTGAGAGGGTTTGAGTATTCACCCAACCTCTAGTTTTAGAGAGCATTTTCAAGATTGAAGGAGAAGGAGAAGGAAGGGAAGCTCATCTCAAGTTTTTTGATTTTCATAACCTTATTGTGAAGGTAGGAATCCCTCAACTCATGTTGTTCATGTTTTGTTTCATTCTTAAGTTATTTTTTTTACATATTTATGTTTGTTTGTGTGTTTAGTATGTTTGGGGAAGGATTGAAATGGATCTTCTTGAATGGTTTTCCTCTGTATTTTGCTTTGAATTTTGAAGGGATTGTATGGGTGTATTGGTATTACTCACCCTTAGATATGGAAGAAGTGGCCATATATGTGAGGTCTTTAGTTGGACTTCAACAGTGCAGAGTCTCTTCTTAGGATGAGAAGAGGGAAAGAGAGTAGGGTGTTATGGGCCCCTACTTGTTAGCACAAACCATGTTTTGAATTCTAAAATTTGAGAAGTGAAAGATTGAAAGTCCTTATGATATTAGCCTCGAAAGGGCATCTATGGAAGAACAAAAGTTCTTGAGATTTTAGCCTTGAAAGAGCTTATGGTGTTATTACCAATGTCTCCTGTTGGAAAAATCCACCTTCTCCCTAGTCTAGCTCAATGATGAACCTATTGTGCAAACCGAGATGGGAGTGGATGTTTTGAATTTGTCTTCATGTTGAGTTTGGTTGTCTCTTAGTTAGTTTTAATTCTCTTCATGATGACCATGATGTGTTACAGAAATTGGTAATGGTTTCCCTACTGTGGAGCCAAGAAGGAAATTTAGAATTGTTATTGAAATTTAGTTATGTTGAGGAGATTTCTCCTTAGGATATTAATCTTGTGTAAAAATGTTATATTTTAAACTCCTTGTTGAAATGACTATGAAGTCGGATTTTCTTCCTGGTTCTTTCTTAGCAGAGCTTTTGAATCAGGTGGTTCAATAAAATAAATGAAAAATGACTAAACCACATTGTTGAAAAAAAAGAGAGTAGTATTCTTGCATATGAGTTGTCTAGTATTTCAATTTTTATTAGCATATTTTTATTTCAAATTTGATGTGATTATGTTCTACCTTACTATGAAATTATGCACTCTAAAATTTCATTCACTTAATTTATGTTAATTGGAAAAAATAATGGTATATAATTAAGCAGTTTAAATTTGAATTATGTCAATTAAATTTGAAGTTACATGAATGAAAGTTACATCTCAAAATATCGTATTTGGTTAGTACTGAAAATTTGTAATTATACTTAAGTATGAGGTAGTTAAGTAATTCTATTTGAATACTTATGTATTAAATTTAATGCTGTTATCATTTTAAAAAAAAAATTGGTCTATTTTTGCCCCTATACTTTGGGCATGACATTTTGGTATCAGAGCCTAGCTTCATGACACTTGGGCAATAATGGGTCCATGTTAAGTGTGGACATTTAAATTTTACTATACGAAGAAAAGATTTCCCCTTGTAGAAATTTAATAAGAAAATGTATTCCTTCTAAATTGTGACACTGACATTTAAACTAAGTTAAGAAAATTTGATATTACGTTTGGTAACAATTTTTACTCTCATGTTTATCAGGAAGCATGACACTCTCATTTGAATACTCAAGCATTACATGAAACCCCTCTTTATTATAAACCAAATTAGAACAAAAAAATATATTCCCCTTGCCATGACACTATATTTTGCATTGAAAAATTAACACCTAGAAAAAAAGGGGGCTTGAGAAAATTTGTTCATCTTTTGAGGAAAATGGTTTTGTCTTTTGTATGGGGAATGTATTAATCCCTTTTCTTGAACAGAGAATCTTAAAAGATTCTCTAAATATCTCTTTAAACATAATAGATATTTCAAAATTAAAGAAAACAAGAAGAGAAAACAAAATATATATATTAAAATAAATATTCTAAATACCTATCCTAAATATCCTAATTCATCACCTAACTGACTTTTAAACATAACTCCTATTCCAAGAGTGGGCATAGGCTTAATTGACAAAAGCAGATAGAATGGGATGGGTTGTTCCCCTACATATCCCCATAGACTATAATAGAAGATTCCTCTTGCAATGGGATTGGAGGAAGCAATTTATTGCTACTAGGCCTACATTTCCTCTTTCCCCCATGTGTACTTGTCTAGCATGACAAATGGGATTGGAGGACAATTTTAATGGGGAGTAGGTTTGTGTATATTTTAAACTTTTCTTACCTATTTTTTTCAAGTGAACCTAGGCATACTCCCCCCTTGGCTGTATTTTCTCCCAGCCTAGGTAGGCATGCATGACAAAGGGTAGGGTGATGATTTGCTAGGTTAGCATGCCACCTCCTAGGAATCAGTCTAAAACACATGGGAGAATGGAGTTTAACCATTAAAGTCAATGTATTTAATTCAAGTTAACTAGGGCCTTTAATCTTTGATCCTTCCTGAAGCCTACATTTTTCTTTGCCTAGAAAACATGTTGGTTTGGCTTGGGACCCCGTGCAGCTCATGGTATGTGTCGAAGACTTTGGGTGTCATTTTTTACCCTTGGGCCATGTGAGCTTTCTTGGGAAGCACCAAACTATTTATTTTCAAGTGTCTCTATTCTTTGCAATAGAATCTAAATATACAACTTTAGAGGCATTTCACATGCACATTTTACACTCACGTCTAACTGGGCATTATTAGAGTCCAGCATTTTAAATATTTAAGAGAGGCTCACATTGTTTCTCACACACAGAACAACCTTCGCAACTCAAATGAACACTAATTTATGTATCTTTAGCAAACACTTCTACATTAGTGATGATATATATTGTCTCATGTTCATTGTATTTGAGAATATTTTATTTATATTCAGGATCAAGATAGCATATCCTCTAGCTATTTTTGTCTTTTATACTATCCTCCTCAGAATGCACTTATATTTTCATTTACCAAAACAAAAGAGACCATACCAATGGGAAACTTCACATTTGGAATCAAGAAGAAGACTAGCAAATGCTTTGGTAGTATGCCCATGTGAGGGAGTTGGCAATTTAAAGCTTGCACAGGCATTTTTGTAAAGCACATAGGGATGGGTTGGTTTGACATGGTGAGTAGTGGAGTAGCTAGGAATTAGGGAGAATGGCCTTATTTTTTCATTTCCCCCTCTACCATGCTAACATGTCACCTCCCCTCTCAAATGTTTGGATGCAGGTCAACATATTTATTGCAAGAATAATGATTGGCAAGGGATTTTAATGTTTCATTACCCAATGCAATTTTGATTTCGTGCTTTTGGTTGGTGTGTTAATGTGTTTGAATGGAGGAGGGGTGGCAGCATGTTTTCTTACACCGAGACTTTTAAAGCACTTAGGAAAGGGGGATGGTGGAGAATGGCACCGCGTCCACATGGGTTGTGAGGTTGGTGGATAGGCATTAGGGGATTGGGTAGCATGAGGGAGGAGGTGGGACAATGAACCCTTCCACTTGGGTGATGTGACATTGTGGGGCAGTGGAAGATGTTTGGGTAGTTACGGGTAAGGAAAGGTTAGTAGGGCTAGAGAGTTAGGGGGTTTGGGGTTCAGTTTAGTATTGTATTTAAGTTGTTAAATGTTAGGTTGTTAGTTAAGATATGTTAACATTTAAGCTAGTTTGGAAATTAAAATGGTCAATATTAATAAGTAATTAGTTAGTTTTTTTATTTCGTTTTAATAATTTTTAGTTAGTTAGTAAATGTATTTATTAAAAATTGTGTTAGATATTGAAGTTAGTTAGAGTTAGTTGCTAGTTAAGTTACCATTAATGTTAGATTATAATTAGTGTAAGATTATATTTAGTTTAGTTAATAAGTAAGTTATTGAGGTTATTTGTTAAGTATTTATTTAATATTTTTTATTTGATGGGTTAGTTAGTAATAAAGTTAGTTAAGTGTGAGGTAAGTTACTTAAAACTAGTTAGTAATGTTAAATTGAATTTAGTAGTTAGTATAAGATAAAGTTAAACAAAAAGTATTAAGAGGTTAGTAAAGAATATCTTGTGTTAATAGTAAGATGTTTAAATGAAAATGATTATTTATTCTTAATATGAACATTCAATTGGTTGAAATACAAGTATTGGGTAAGTTTTATTTTGTTGTATTAAGTCATTTATTCATTATGTTTTAGTGCTAGGATTTAATTAAAGTTTCAAGTGGTTAAAAAATAACTAGATTTAATTATTATTGTTTCAAGTTATATTAAATGGTTCTTGACTAAGTTATAAATGGAAGCTTTATTTATAAAATTGATTGTTAGAATTTAGAAATGTTGTCTTGTACTTTTTGAAAGAAGAATATAGGGATTAATATAGTATAGTTTTAAAAAGGGGATATAATTATTTTCAAAATGTTTTAGTTTTAGTTTTAATATCGAGAATTAAATTTTAGTATGTTATGATGTGTCATGCCCAAACTACGAGGGCAAACACACACAAATTTCTTTTTGAATAATAATTAATAATAAGGTTCACAAAAGTTTAAGAGTCGAATTCACAAGAGCCAGAACAGTTTAACTACGTACATCTTAAGTTTATAATGATGAGAAGAATTCCATTCCAATAGCTACTTATTCGTTAATAAATGGTATCAACCTTTGATCTCGTTATTGCATTAAGGTTACAACGATATTTTGAAATTGTTAAGAAAACAATTTATATTAAATATGGCTAGGAAATAAAACAAATCAAATATCAAAATCTACTCAACTAACATTAATTTTACTAAGATTTTAAAATTTGAATACATGCTAATAATATAATAGAAAGAAGAAAAACAACATATATATTTACTTACTTAATAAATGCTTAACTATCAATCAATATTTGACTATAGAACAATTTAGTCCTTTAGGCATTCATTTTAACCAAAATTAAGAACTTTAATATATATACTAGACTATCAAATTTAACTATCAAAACGCCCTAACTAATCATAATATAAATCTAATGTTAAACCGTACTAAATAATTTATATACACTAAAACTAAGAATCAATAACATGATAACAACGAATTTAAGTAAAACATATAATATCGAAACTTTCTAAAATTTATTAAATAACTAAATTAATTTAAAACTAAACTAATTAATCTAAAATATCTTACAAATTAAATTAATTAAACTAACTACTAAGACAACTTTCAAACTAATACAATTATATCTAATATAACCAACTGAAAATAAATAACTAAAACTAATCTAACTAACTATGAATAACAAAACTAGTAACAATTTTTAATATTAAATAAGAAGTAACAAAATTAACATAATTAATAAATACCAAATTAAAACTATCTTAACACTACTCGTATTAAACAAACTCAAAGAGACATCTAACATATTATCTCATAACATCACTTCTTGTAAAACTAATTTATACTAAATAAATCAATAGTCACTATACAACCTTGTAACATACCGATTTAGTCAATTACTTAAATTAATCCAAATCTAAATTAATTAAATTAATATCTAACTATACTTACTTTACAACTAAATTAATTTACATAACAAAATAAAAAAATAACCCTATAGGAAAGTAACAATAAACTAAAGACTAATAACAAAATAAAACTAACATATATAACATAACTAAACTGAACACTAATTCTAACAACTAATACTATTTTAAGCAAACTATACTATATAAAAATAATATTAATAGAATAGAACTAACCTACTTACTAACCTACCTACTAACCTACCTTAAAACTAACTCTACAAGGCACCTAAACTAACTACCCCCTCCCAACATCCTACTTCCCTTACTCCCTCCTTTCCCCAAGCCTATCCTAGGCTTGCACGCTGTCCTAAATAGCTGGCCCACGTCAGGTCTTGTCCCCCAAGGAAAGGAAATGCAGGCTTAAATAAAAGCACAAAACAGACCCATGTTTTAAGCCTCCCATGGAAAGAAGTGAGTGCTTGGAAAGGTTAGGAGAGAAAAGAGGGTGATGGGATGGGGGGGGGGACAGGTGATGTCACCCTCCCATCAGCAATCCATTTCTCCAAAAAAAAATAACCTTTGCTATGCATTTTCCAAAACCTGCATTCCATGTGAATAGAAGGTGGGAGAAAAGCAAGGTTAGAATATTTTCTCACTTGATTTAAACCACAAAACTTTAATGTCTTCCCTCCAAGTTGAGCACCCATTATAGGAGGAAGATGGGGATGGGACAAGGATGACATCATCACCTGTGATGACATTTTGACTTGCACAAAGCATTCATTGGATAAAGTTTTATAGGTAGCAAAAAAAAACAAATAGATATTTAAGTTATTAGTATAATGCTTATTTAGTTATTCATAATCCTTTTATTGATTATTAATTTTGAAAATTTAATTTGAAACAAGGGATCCAAAGGGGAATATTCTCTGTTCAATCAAGAGATTAAATTATTTCCGCATACAATTTCTAGCATCCTGTAAGTGGATATTTGATAATTTGTCTTCTCTTTCTCTCTTGAAACTCATTGTATATTTCTTTGCAACTATATTACAACAATAGGTGTATACATTCTCTTATGAATTTCTAATTTATTATTTTCATGAACCTCAAATGGCCATGCATTTCGATGGAACCACATTTCATGAAATAACCATCTACATATTCATTTAACTATCTATTATAACTGATGGATCAACATTGGAACAACATAATGACTAAACTAGTCTTAAGGCAATTGAGAAAATGAGAGATCAAAATGATAATGCTCTATTCATTTTGATGGGAGTATCAAGACACACCAAGTTCTGTCCTCTATCATGTTTTTAAATTTAAGTTTGGATAACTTAACATGATTCTTTCCTACATGTTCTTGCAATTTCACTTTCAACACAACCATTCATAAACTAAATCATACCAAGCTCAAAGGAGCTACCATACATTTACAATTTGAATCTTGCATAATTGCACATCATTGTTTCATCTCATCTTTGATACACATTCATATAACAACATAGAATACGAAAATTTTGAGAGAAGCAAAATTTACTCAATCACTTATTTTATTATCAACCTCATTCAAGGCTCAGCTGGGAAAGAATCAGGAAGAAAACTCGGCTTCGTTGCCATATATAATAAGGTTTAAAAAATACAATTTACAATAGGATCTCAATCCCAATTTTCAATAATTTTATCAAATTTTCTTCATGATCATAATCAAGGAGTTTGTAATGTTTTCTGAATCTCATTTCAAGAACCATGGAGGAAACCAATAACTGATCGGGTGACAACCAAGCAGAACCAAAAGAACATCAAGCATGCATAATCATACATGGTTTACACAATAAGATTCACAATGAATCAAGACTAGGGAGAGGTGGATTCTTCCAACTGGAGAAGTCAAGCACAACACCAATTCAAATTCCCAATCAGGGCCAATAACCAAGAACTTCCATTCTTCCATTTAAACTTTCCATACTCATACCAAGTTTGTGCTGATGGGTAGGGGCCCATAACACCCTACCCTTTATCCCTCTTCTCATCCTGAGAAGAGACTCTACACAGGTTGGAGTCCAACTAAACAGACCTCTCCCAAAATTGGTCACTTCTGCCCTCTCCTAGGGTGAGTAATACCAAAACACCCATGCAAGGAAACTCAAAATAGCAAACATAAACAAGAAAGGAAAAACAACCAAAATAACATGGTTTACAAATCTTCCCAACATACCCACAACCATACAACAGTGAAACAACAACAAGGTAGCAAGAACATGAAACAAAACATAAAACTGAATAAGGGAGATGGGAGTTTCCTACCTTCACAAGAGGTAATGGCAATGAACTAGTTTGAGTAGAGTATCCCTCCTTCCTTCAAGCTTCAAGAAAAATCCTCTCTAAATGTAGAGATTGGGCAACCCCCCCTCCACTAGACCAAGAAAGGCTTCTAAATAAGCCTCAAACTCAACCACCAAAAGAATCAATAACTTCTCCCACCCACTAACAATTCTAGAAACTCCTAACTCAACCCACACTATGGTTAAACCCTAAATGGAGGTGGGGTAAGACAACTCATGACAACCACTTGCAATTTTCGCACAAAGGCAAAAAGGGGACTTTTGAGTAACCTCAAAAGTCAACAAAAGGGGCTTAGGGGTTGGAAAAGACCCCTAACCCATACCCATACCCCTTGGGTATAATAATAACATGTTTTGAAGTCTTAGGAATAGGTTTAGAGCCATTCAAAAGCTAAGAATAAAATTAGAACCAACTACAACTCAAAAAGGCAGATTAAGTGCTAATTCGGATTAGGGATGACTAAGCTCGATCATCAAACAAATTAAGCAACTGACACTAACTTAAAGCAACTAAGGTCCAAAGGTTAAACAACTAACCCTAAACAGCACACTGAAGCACATAAACAATTTACGAGTGTCAAGCGACACTAACCAAAACATAGTTGCGAACATTAACATTTACTGAACACAGAGAGATACATACATACATCTCACAACACAATGAATTACGAACAACAAGGTTTCCAAAATTAGCACATAGAGATCAATTTTGTTCCTCCATCAGTTTCCTCAACTAAAATATCTGCACACTCATTGCACACATCAGTAGTCCCAAAAATCACATGTACATATATACATATCAGAAATTTACATAAATTGAAACATACATAAATCAAGGTTTCTTGCATCCTACTTATATCCTTAATCATAAAGATTCCAAACTCAATGTGTTAATCCTACATTTTACTTAATTCATCACATACATATACATAAAGCATTAAATGACGGACATCAATATCTGAAAACAACATCACACAACATGAAATGATATGATATGTTCAAGTATCTGATAGTGTCTCAACATCTCGAGTCGTGAGTATCAAAATGATAAAATAACAACTAGGGCTAAAGAGGGTCGGGGTGAGGCCTCACATGATGAATTAACTTTTAAAAATGTAGAATTAGACTCTCCTAAGGATTGATCTAGCATATTGTTTAAAAGGATAACATCATAGTCAACTTATGATCTTGGAAACCCTAAAATGAAATTTAAATTGAAAGTCATATCTTTGTAATTGAACTTAATGTTTAATCGATAAACTCATTCAACTAGAACTAAGTGTTCCTGTAGCATTGGGACTTACGGATTCGAACCTGGACAATATGTGGAGATGTCAACTCAACATCTTAATAGTATGTATTTGAAACTCACTTTAATCATTTGCCATCTTTCTTTAACCTGATTAGTGTAGCATAGTAGATTAAACTTGGAGTTAGTAATAACAATTGTAAATGGTCAACCATAAATAGATGACCCCATCTTCATGATTGAAAATAATTGATTAGATGCAAGAATGCTATATTTATATTAAAGTATATTATGATCTCATAAAGAATTAAAAATTTTATTGAACATGATCACCTTGAGGGAAAACTAAATTAAGAACCCTAAAACATTTTCTAATCATGTGAGTGGAAACAAGTAAATAACCTAATGATTAGAGAAATAGTGTTTGACAACATCTTTAGTAGAAGGTAGATTTTGTTTAAGCCGAACACTCATGGAAGCATTGTAGATTATATCAAACATGCAAGTCATCAAGTAAACTAGTATTGTTTTAAACATTTCAAACATAAGTAAAGGAAATCTATGATCTTCATAATCTAATTTTGTACCTTTAGGTTGAAATAGTGAATAGATAAAAAGAATGGTGAGTAAATAGGAAGTTAACACTTAAAGAGTATACCACATTACCAAGTTATTGGGATACCTCTAACCTATTAAAAATTTAAAATATATTGTCCCAGTAATCCTCAAAAAGAAAATGAGAGCTAAATTGGAATCTACAAGTAACCTTTGGAAACATAGAATGATAGGACTACTATTGTGAGAAGCTATTGAACAAGTGAGATAGCTAGGAACACACAAAGAAAGAGAGTATCTCAACCTACTATGAGGAATAGAACCCTAATCATAGGGCGATGTCGATAAAGTGAGCTATGTAATTAGTATGAGGGATCATTCATGGGTTGAGCGGCATGGTCTTTAGACCACATCTAATTTTAGTTCAAGATCCCTAAAATGTATTTAGAAGACATAAGATTCTTCATTTTCCTCAGTGACCCTGGTACAGATGCATTATGTCAATAATTTAAACTTTGTAAATAATTGAATTTATTTCCTTATTTGTCTAATTTCAGATTTTGGTATTCTAATGTTCTTCCCTTTTTGCCAACAATGTGTTATGGGGCTGTTTATCCAAATATCTTATTGATGATTCTATTTTGCCTCTAGGTCATGTCTTTATCTCTTGATTAAAAATTTTTCCATAGTGGCCACTCTTTATTTCTTTTATTTCAAACTTTTGCATTGAATGTTTCATCCTTGATGTCAAATTTAAATTTTTTGAGGCTTTTTCTTCTAAATTTTATTAGCAAAGTGACATATGATGGGCCTACAAAAAAAGGGATTCCTGAAAATTAAGTGGATGTATAACTTTAGGGTACGGGGTTATTAGTGAGAGTATTCGTGCCCCACCCTTTCCTAAGACTTTGAGAATAGGACTAGTGATATTTGTGGACTATTTTGAGCTATGGATTGCACTCCAATATCAAACTTGTTAAGGTTACAAGATAACCTAATGGAATTCTAGATGAAAAAGGTGCAGGTGTAACAATGGATTGTTTAGTATCCTATCAAGAGATTAGTATGTTGTAGAAACTCTAAAGGAAAAGTGATTAGCCCTGCATATTATAAGAAAACCTCATTTAAGGGAGTCTTGTACAACTGTTACCTAATGAGTGGGTATATGGAATTTGAAATAGCTTATTATATTATTATTATTAGAGATTCTATAAGTATTTGATACTAGATTTTGAATGTTGTTTATATGTGACCAATATGTTTTAAGAAGTGTTTGACCCTAGAAAATGTAACCATGTCAAAGTTTCGGATTGAAATTTACTTTTAATGAGAATAATTAGGTAATTATGTTATCATCTTTGAGTATGTATATAAATTATTAATCATTAATTTTACATGAGTAAATCTTGGAATAAATCTAGACAAGGTCTAGCATAGAATGGATATTTTTAGTTGTGTGACTTCCAGGAGGAAGTCAAAGGCTAGTGGGGGAGGATGTAAGGTCCCTCCTCGCATGTACCTATTAAATATGAATTTCTCTGTTACATTTTTTGTAGGAGATTAGAATGGATATGGAGTAATGTTGTATGTTTTAGATGTTCCAAATGAAAATTTAGATCAACAGATACATCCATGTTTTAATACTTAAAGATTGGAGAACTACTATGTTATCTCAACTGTTTAAACATTAATTTGCACTAACAATGATACAAGGTGTTTCACTTGATGATGATTTCATTGATTATGGTACCTCAATGATTAGGATTATATGCATTTAGATAGTTTAGTATTCGCTCTTGGTGATGTTATGATGTTTAGGTATATGAATGCCTAACGATGATTATTCTAGTACTTAATTTGAAATAATGAATAAGTGATATGTTATATTGATTATGTAATTATTGATGATTAAATGTGTGTAGAAATGCAAAATTATTACTTAAATAAAAGATTTATGTTTTTAGTTATGTGATTATCCTGATGAGTGTTATATATATATACATGCATGTGATTGTCTTAAGCTACTGATGTGTGCAATGAGTATGCAGGGTATTTTAGCTGAGAAATCTAATACAGAAATGAAACTAAACCCTATGTACCATTTTTTAAAACTAGGATTGAGTCTGATAGAAGATGCAAACCTCATTGTTTGTCTTTTATTTGTATCATGGTTTGAATGAATGTGTCATTTTGTAATCATTAAGTGTTAATGTTTTGTAACAGTGATTTTTCAGTGTCGCTTGACACTCATGAATTGTATATGCATTCCAATATGATAGTTAGGATTAATCAAGTAACCTAAAGATCTAAGTTGGACTAGGTTAGTGACCTTTTTGCTAATTAGTTAGTAATCTAGATTTATTTACCCTAATCAAGATTAGTGAGTAATTTTCTTTTTCAAAGGTTGTTAGAAAGCCCTAAAAATTTCAAGCTTTTAATAGGTCCCTAATTAGTCCTAAAGGGTAAAAATCATAAAATCTAAGTACCTAAGGGGTATGGGTATGGTTTGGGGGCATTTTTCACCCCCCTAGCCCCTTTTGTTGACTTTTATGGTCACTCAAATATCCTATTTTTGCTTTATTGCGAAAATTGAATCTTTTCATCATGAGTTGGATAACTTTAACTCCACCTTGAGGTTAGCCTTGTGTCAAGTTGAGTTAGAAGACTCTAGAACTTTTAGGCAAGTGGGTGAGTTATTATATTTTAAAGGTGATTGAGTTTAGGATCTTATATAGAGGCAAATTTGAGAGGGTTTGAGTGTTTACCCAACCTCTAGTTTTAGAGAGCATTTTCAAGATTGAAGGAGAAGGAGAAGGAAGGGAAGCTCATCTCAAGTTTTTCAATTTCCATAACCTTATTGTGAAGGTGGGAATCCCTCAACTCATGTTGTTAATTTTTTGTTTCATGCTTAAGTTATTTTGTTTACATATGTATGTTTGGGGAGGGATTGAAATGGGTGTTCTTGAATGGTTTTTCTTTGTATTTTGCTTTGAATTTTGAAGGGATTGTATGGGTGTATTGGTAATACTCACCCTCAAATAGGGTAGAAGTGTCCATGTATGGGAGGAGGTCTTTAGTTTGACTCCAACAGTGCAGAGTCTCTTCTTAGAACAAGAAGAGAGAAAGAGAGTAGGGTGTTATGGGCCCCTACTCATTAGCACAAACCATGTTTTGAGTTCTAGAATTTGAGAAGTGAAAGATGGAAAGTCCTTGTGATATCAGCCTCGAAAGGAAATCTATGGAAGAATGGAAGTTCTTGAGATTTTAGCCTCAAAAGGGCATATGTTATGGTGTTGTGGTCGACATCTCCTGTTGGAAAAATCCACCTTCTCCATAGTTTAGTTCAATGATGAATCTATTGTGCAAACCTGGATGGGAGTGAATGTTTTGAATTTATCTTCATGTTGATTTTGGTTGTCTCTCAGTTAGTTTTCATTCTCTCCATGATCACCATGATGTGTTGCAAAAATTGGTAATGGTTTCCCTGTTGTGGAGCCAAGAAGGAAATTTAGAATTGTTATTGAAATTCAGTTATGTTGAGGAGATTTCTCCTTGGGATATTAATCTTGTGTAAAAATTTTATATTTTAAACTCCTTGTTGAAATAACTATGAAGTCAGGTTTTCTTCCTAGTTCTTTCTTGGTGGACCCTTTGAATCAGGTGATTCAATAAAATAAATGAAAAATGATTGAACCACATTGTTGAAAAAAAAGAGAGAGTAGTATTCTTGCATATGAGTTGTCTAGTATTTCAATTTTTCTTGGCATATGTTTACTTCAAATTTGATGTGATGATGTTTTAATTTACTGTGACATTATGCACTTTGAAATTTCATTCACTTAATTTATGTTAATTGGAAAAAATAATGGTATATAATTAAGCAATTTAAATTCAAATTATGTCAATTAAATTTGAAGTTACATGAATGAAAGTTACATCTCGAAATATCATATTTGGTTAGTACTTAAATTTAGTAATTATACTAGAGTATGAGGTAAGTTAAGTAATTCTATTTGAATGCTTATGTATTACATTTAATCCTATTATCACTTTAAAAAATAATTGGTGTGTTTTTGCCTCTATATTGTGGGCATGACACTCATTCCCCACTCTTGGTCTACTCAGCAATTTACTACTTGAGAGGTATAGCCCATTGTTTCTCTTAGGTGCATTATGTTTATGTTTATCTTTCATAGATATGGATCTTGAGCTATGATACATGAGTTATTTTTGGAGAGTTCATTTGAGAGATGGTTTAACATTAGTTATATTGTTGTGCATAGGTTGTTATTATGTTGGTTTAGTTTAGGAGATGGATTTGTATTGGGAATATTTCTTTGATTAGGAATGGTTATTCCTTTATTTAGGAATGGTATATGAACTTTTGATCTTCTTGTAAGAGGCTTACATCCATAATTAGTTATATGGTATGGTTTGGGTGTTTTTGTGGCCTCTTAGCTGGGGTTTTATAGAGGAGATCTTACTTGACACAATTTATATCTAGAGGTGTATGTGTAGAAGGACATGATATAGGTTACAATTTTCATAGTTTCTCTTTGGTTGTGGTTATCTTCTTAGATGTTCAATTTCACTTACATTTGGATTTGAAATTGGTTGGAGATTAAAAATCACTAGTTTGTGTTCATGTATGTCATGTGAGAGATGACATGGTTATTACTTTATTTATTTCCTTTGTTGGTTGTGGAGAACATGGAAGAGTGTTGGAGACTTGTTATGAGATTTATTCTTGCAACTTATTGGTTTATGTGTTGTGGATGTCCTTGATACTACATGGATTCACTTATTTGAGATGTTGTCAGTGCATTGGTTATATATTTGACACTATCCTTTGCACTAGAAGCTTCTTGGTATATATGTGATAGGTATTTCTCTTGAGGCTTGTGATTATAGGTTACATATTGGATATGTTAATGATGTGAGATTCACTTTTTGTAGGTGTTATTTCAGCTATGGATATTTTACAACTATGTATTAATGTGATTACCTTTGGATAAGGTGTTTGTTCTTGACATTTAATTTGGCACAATATTTTATGATCTTCTTATGTGATAGGTTGTGTGGCTTTCTATTTGGGTGACTTCTATGTATGTCCAATGACAATGACATAATAGGAGGTGGGATCATTCGTATTTGAGAAGCTAGATACTTTGATTTTGTTGTAGGTACTAGGATGGAGCACAAGGTGTACTTTATCCATTATTGTGAATGTTCTAGGAGTGATAATTTACTTGTTCATTTATGTGGCTATAGATTGACCCTATTCAATGTATAAAAGTGGGACATTGTTGAAATTATGCATGTTGCACACATTGTATAATATTATTTATATTATAATATTTTACTATGTAATGTTGCACCTTGGAGCACCTATATGGATGTGCAACATGTAAATATTCTCATGGATATACTAGATGAGTTGTATTGTAACATTGTGATAATATTTGATGTAATTATTTAATATTGGAGAAAAATAATTAAATGTCCAATATTAAATGTGGGGTCAATGGGTTAGGTAGCACATGGTATTAGCACATAGTTTATGTAATACCACTTGGTAATTTTGTGGGACTTAGTACTATGTAAGAAGCCATAAGGGTAGTTATTGGATGAAAAAAAGGAAAAAAGACCAAAAAAGGAAACTCAAAAAGGAAACGCTTGATAGGTTAGCCAAGGGAGCATTTGTGAAGGTTGGAAGCATGACATAGGATATGTGGATTCATGCTTGTTCACATGGATTGCTTGGTTGTGGCTATGGCTTTGAAGGCTTCAATGGTAATATTGTAATGGTATTTTGCTAAATAATACATGGTGATGGATTCTTTTGGAGGCTAGGTTTTTCCCTTAGTGAGGGTTTTCCAAGGTATATATTGTGTTATAATTGTTTTGGGTATGTTGTCTATATCTTACATGTGGATTTTAGTTTCATATTTATTTTAGATCTATTATGGTTTATCAGGAAATGATTATATTTTTTGTTGCAAGTTCCCTTACACTAGGATCCCTAGGGACATATCTCATGTAATGCCTTGCCAGGGAACCCAAAAGAAATTAACATAAAGTTTCATTAAGTTTTCCATTTAAAAAGAAGAAGATAATAACATCAATAGAAAATATAGTAGAAGCAATATCTCACATACATGGGTACATAATACATAAACATGTTACATCTCTTAAGGGTTCCATGACATCGAATCACATTCATAATTTTTATTAATACTAAAAATAATACATAACAAATCCACATTATAGATAAGCCACAAGTGCAAATCCATTTATATAATATACAATTACATAAGATTCCACTTGGCATAACCAAAATACATAATCATCCACTGTACAAGTCACAGGGTCTAAAAATATTAAAGAATATACATCATGAATACAATAAATCATCTCATAAGATATCTGAAAATATGATCAAAATGAAAGGAATAACTACACAAGGACATCTAGCTATCAGACCTCAATGGCATAAGAAAAACTAGCACCTAACCTCATGGAACCTAAATGGTCCACTCCCACTATGCAAATGAGATAATCTCAAAGCCCACATGAATATCAATCCTAGATTCAAAACCAACATCTAGGTCAAGGAAAACCTGATAGAAATCTATCTCAAAGGAACCAAGATACAAATGACATCTAAACCCTAAGGAAACAAAGACATGTAAGAAATCTACTAAGTGTGCAAGTTTCATCGCATGAGTCAACTCTAAGGTTACCTTGGTAGCCTCTCTCGACTCCACCCCCCTAGTGAATCTATGTGGCATCGGTATCCTTTTGTATAGACAAAGCATACTAACAAGGCAAGGTCACAACCAAGCATCTTCTCTACACCCATCCTAGCTTGTACTAGCACTCAAGACATGGGCAAGGAAAAAAGTTAATTCTATTTAATTCATTTTAAACCCATTTAATCAAATATTATCACTTATTACAATAAGCTACAATGGGTTACCCAAACAACCTCATTAGGGCTCCAACCTCTATTGTAAGCCACTTCCCAAAAAACATAAAGAAAACCTACCCTAAGTTCAAAATAGTAGAAGGTCTTATAAGATCATAACAACACACATCAGTTCTTAAACAAGCAACTGAAAAGCACCAAAAGATAACTGATTGAAACTTATAGATTTCACTAATACAATCACAATATAAAAATTGATCCATAACTCAAAGATAACATCACAAAACCATGACATCACATAAATATCATGAAATAGTAACTCCCAGGCCTCTAGTAAACATCCAAAATTGGTAAACACACTAAGTTAACTCCAAACCCAATACAAAGAGAAATGTTCATCATAGCAAGTGTAGTTTCATAATTTTGATTGGTTTTGAAAACATAAGATTTTGATTAAACAATAAGGTTCAAGTTTTCATACTTTATTAAAAAAAAATCCCTATAAGTTCATTTATAGATGTTTACAAATTTCCTCTTTATGAATAAATGGTCATTTAATTAAATAAATATTAGATTTAAAATAAATAATTCAATTATACCTTGTTATTTAAAACAAAAATTAAATTTCCAATTCTTGTAATTAACTAAACTAAATATGTTTTAAATAAATATTTCTAAAATTAATTAATCGCTATTAATTATAAAATAATAACTATTAATTATTAATAAATAATATTAATTTATTAATAATAATAATTACTTTTTAATAATAATATAGTAATAACTACTTAATATTCATTAATATATTTTAATATTAATAAATTTAATAATAAAAACTATATAAAAAAAATATTAATTAATTAATTAAATATTAATAAAAATTAAAACCCCAACCTCAAATGCTTTAAGGCTCATCAGCCACAGCTGCTGTAGCAACACTGACTATTTAGACAACCTTGGCTACTACAATAGCTATGACTATTGTTGGTAGTCATGCTATGTGGTAGCATGGGAGAGGAGATGAGGAGGCTATGGTCCTAATCTTCCTTTTCCAATTATTTAAAATTATTTTAAAAATTAAACTAAAATCATAGCCCCCTATTCAATTCCATATCAAAATAATTTATTTTTGAATTTTATTATATTATAAAATTTATCACAATAAATTACCATGATAATATATATATATATATATATATATATATATATATATATATATATATATATATATATATATATATATATACATATACATATGTATATGTATATCTGTATATGTATATGTATATATATACATGTATATGTACATATACATATACATATATGTATATATATACATGTAGATATATACATATACATATATGTATTTATATATACATGTATATGTATATGTATATATATATGTATATGTATATGTACATATATATATACATATATGTATATATAAATATACATATACATGTATATATAGGGATATGTATATATGCATCTATATATGTATATGTATATACATATACATATACATATATAGATGCATATATATACATATCCATATATATATACATGTATATAGATGTATATATACATGTATATGTATATGTATATATGTATATATATATATATATATATATATGTATATGTACATGTACATATGTATATATATACATATATGTATATGTACACATATATATATATATATATCTACATATATATATACATATACATATGTATATATATATAGACATATATATGTATATATATGTATATGTATATATATATATCTACATATACATATACATATACATATACATATATATAACAATTTTTTCAACATAAATCTAATTGGAAAACAAATAAAAAATTTCCAAAATTGTAAATCTAGATTCTGATATTCATTTCCAAACTCTATTCCAAATTAAATATTTTCTTAACAATCCAATTACAATCACAAGATTCTCAAATGAGGGTTTCAAATATTAAATTCGATCACATACATTTTCAAGAATGATTAATTTCAACAAAAAAGTTTCAACCTAAATTAAATTTAAAAAAAAAAAATCAATTCAAACATGAAGAAAAGAAAGATTTCAAAAGAGGAATTACTATGCAAAACTCAACAAGATCCTACCTTGATTTGATACTTACCGATCAGATGCTTGGAGCTTGCAAGAAAATTCCATTCCTTTCAGAAACCCTCTTTCTTCAAAATTGGCTCCTCCAAACTTGTGTGTGGAGAAATGAGCTCTAATTTTGTTAATAAAGAGCTTTCTCCCTTTAGGGTTTCTATTTTGCAATCATGCAAAACTTTTTCCTTAATTATTTTATTTTATTTTAATTTCATGTGCAAAATTTTTCATTTTAATTAAAATACATTTATTAAATTAATTTCTTCTCTCTCTTATTAAATCATAGGACATCTTTAATAGAATCTTTATTAATTTAACTAATAATAATATTTAGAGTTTATTATAAAAATGAAACTCCTCAATAAATTATTATTAAATTAAATAAATATAATTACACCAAAATTAGAACTTTAATTAAATATTTAAATTTTAAATTTTATTTAATTAATTTCTCAACTAATTGAATATAATTGAAACTTGATTTTTCTTTATAATTTTAAAAAAAAAATTAAACCATTTAATATTCTTTTAATTTGATTTAATTATAATTGAAAATCACAATAGACCCACAAAACTAAATACAAAAACCCATGATAAAGTACAAAAGACTAAATCAAACTCAAGGGTCAAAATCATAAATTGATGTCACTTGACGAATTTGGAAGGGTAAATAACTCAAATACTTGTCTTACTATCTAGGACAATTAGCTTACTATTAAGATTTGGACTCAAAAATTGTCTCCCCTCTCTTACCTTTGATATACTAGAATAGGGCACACTCGTCCTGGCAATTTAGGGAAGTTGATGCTCAATATCTACAATCTACATAAAATCTAAGTATATACATATATATATAATCTAAACTAAATAGGCAATGACAAGGAGTTGTGCATCATGTAGATCTTTACTCGTAGGTGACTACGACTCCCTCCCTCAATCACATCAGAAACATCAATCATAAGATTAAACATACATGTATACCATATGCATGTAAGTATGGGATAAGTATCTATAGAAACCCCATATAAATCATACATCTCACTATCATCATGAAATAACTATCATTGTCTACAAGCATCATCATCAAAAGAATAATTATGTACACATGAAATAACCAAGTATCAAGTAAAATCAATTGAGTATGAAATAATATCCAAAAAATCTAGAAATCAAGTACCACTATTCATTAAACATAATCATAAAGATGGCCTAAAAGAATTCGGCAATATAATAAAAAAAAGTAAACTAAGCGTAGGTACTACATCTCATTTGTTTATATGGGTTGAAAGGTGACATAGGTTAACTTGTAACCCCTTTAAATACATTCCATGACAACATATGTTCCTAGAGGTCCTAAGACTCCAAGGAACCTATTTTGTTTGTTTGAATGGATTCAATAGGATCATAGGATAATCTATGACCCCTTTCTATGCATTCAATGACACTATATATCCCTAGGACCCATAGGGACATTTTTCACTTGTTTGAATGTGTGGAAAGAGGTCATAGGGTAACCTATGAACCATTTTGATGCATCTACGAAAACATATGTCTCTCAAGGATCTAAGACCCTTAGGAACTTATTTCATTTGTTTTAATGGGTCATAAGGGGTCATATGATAATGTATGATCCCTTTCAATGCATTCAATATATCATATATTCCTAGGGATCCTAGGACCCCTATGGACATATATTAGTTTTCCCAATGGATTGAAAGGGGTCATAGGTATAACCCATGGCCCCTTTTGACATATTCCATGGAAACATATATCCCTATGGGTCTTAGGACCCCTAGTGACCTATTTTATTTGTTCTAATGGGTTGAAAGGGGCCATATGATAACCTATACTTCTTTCGACGCATTCTATGACACCATATGTCCCTAGGGATTATAGGATCTCTAGTGACATGTCTCATTTGTTTAAAGTCATATGATAACTAGTGACCCCTTTTGATGCATTTCATGACAACATATCTCAAGAACATATTTCATTTGATCAAATGGGTTGAAAGAGGTCATAAGATAATCTATGATCCCTTTTGACACATTCCATGACAACATATGTCCCTAAGGGTCTTAGGACCCCTAGGGACATATCTCATTTGTTTGAATGGTTTGAAAGGGATTATAGGATAGCCTGTGACCTCTTTCAATGCATTCCATGACAACATATGTCTCTAGGGGTCCTAGGACTCCTAGGGACATATTTTATTTTTTCAAATAGGTCAAAAGGGGTCATAGGTTTGACCCATCTGAATGATTTGATGTGTTTTAAGGTATCATAGGACCCCTTATTGAATAGGTCAAATTGGGTCATCTATAATTCACTATGACCTTCTTTGACCAATTAGAAGCATATTATACTAGCGTATATAATTATACAATATATTATATTATACTAAAATATAAAATTATAATATAATATATTATATAAGAATATATTATAATATAATATATAATATTATAATACATTGTGATATGTCATATATATTATATTAAAATATAATATTTGATTTGAAATGACATATATGCCATTTATGCTATTGCAGCTTCTATTGCTTTTCGGGCTAGGGCTTCTCCTTTTCCTAGTGGGGATATTCATTCCCTAGGAGTTGTGGGTGGTTTGGCCATTTCCTATGTTGATGTGGCTACCTATGATACCAGTATTGGTGGTCAAACTATGAATCCAAAGTTTAATGATACTATGCATTCAAGGCTTCATGACACTATCCTAGTTTCCATATGTATCCCAAAAAGCTTGTTTTAAATTCTACTGTAGTTGATAAGATCTCTATCAATATGGAAGATTTCTTGGACACTAATACTATCTTGTGCTTTAAGGGTTTCTAGCCTTCTCTTTCAGATTTGCATGCATGGATTTCCCATGTTTGGAAGCCCTTCATCTCAGAGACTGCCTAGATTTACCCTTTGGCAAGGGGTTTTTTTGTTGTGAAATTTGATACTGTTGAAGGAAGAAATGCTATTTTCAGAAAAAACTTCACTTGGGATGAGAAGTTTCCCATGATGGCTAACTTTTGGCACAAGGATTTCAACCCATTGACAAAATCTTTTAATAAGTTCCCTTTGTGGGTAAGGTTGCTAAATATCCCCCTTCACCTTTGGCGATGCTCTATCTTGAAGGAGGTGGGGAATACCCTTGGAGACTTTGTGATGATTGACACGATTGCTTCCAAAGTGTATTGGATGACATATGATCACATACTAGTTGAGATTGACATTTCTAAGGGACTCCTAGAAAGGATTTCATCAGACTCTCCTCTTTGTTTATGGAATATTCTTCTTGACTATTAGGGCATCCCCTTCTGCTGCAAGAATTGCTACTTGACTGGTCACCTGGCCACCAGGTGCTCTTCTGGTAAATCTAGACTGAAAATGTCCCCTTCTTGGTGGAAGGGGGTCTCAGATAACCACTACACATTCCATAGGGTCCCTTCTATAGGGAATACTAACTCTCTGCAAGAAACTTCAGTGGTGGATTCTACTATTATTTCTCATAAACTATCTTCTCCTAGCATCTTGATGAAGGATCCTCCTTTGGCCCCTTCTATGGTGGTAGCTAGTCCATCCCTAGATTCTACTATCCCAATTTTTGGTGTGCATTTTGCTACTATCTCTTTTAGTTTTTCCCCTCCTTTGGCTCCTTCTGTAGAGGTAGCTAGTCCATCTCTGGACTTTGCTATCCTAGTTTCTAGTATGGACGCTAATAGTGCCTCTATTTTTTCATCCACGTTGGCTCTTTCTGTGGTGGTTGCTAGTCCATCTAATTTTGTTGTTTCAATTTCTAGTGTTTTTGAGGCAGTTCCTCTTGTGGTTCATTTTCTAGGTGATGTTGTTCTATTTTAGGTTTCTGATGTCACTTCCTCTTCTATGACTTGTTCCTTGGTTTCTAGAACTAGTTGTAATGGTGCTAATTTTAAGTGGCAAAAGGCTACTAGTTTTGTGGAGGATGGATGGACTATACTAAATGGAAAAAAGGTCAAGCCATCCAATCCCGCTTTTGATATGGCATTAGGATCTAATAATAAGGGTTCTAAAGGAAAAGTTTGATGTGGCCATTTCTTTGGCTCTCCTGAATTTTGGCCTTTAGTTCTTTGAAGAGTGTCTTATCTTGGGGTTTTAGGAACTCAGTCAAAACCTATTTTTGTGGTTTTAGTGTTCTATATTATTTGTGTTGCCACCGTGGTCACCTTTTTTTTGGTGACTTGTTTCAACTTCAGTGGTTGTTTCATTTAGGGATTTAGGTACCCTTCAAAAACTATTTGGAGTTTCAACTGCCCATTCAAAACCTATTTGTGTGTCTAATGAGTGTTGTGTTATTTGTAATGCCACCTTGATCACTATGTCTTGTTGGGTGACCTATTTCACCTTAGGATTGTAGTCTTGTTTGGATTGGGCTTCTTTGAAAATTTCTTGATTTGTAAAGGGTTTTGGGCTCTCTTCAAAACCTACTTTTCTTATCAAAAACATATATGCCTTTTAAATTAAAATATGAAATATATTTAAAATTTCAAATATCAAGATTTGGGTACATTGTTGAGCATTTTTTGGTACCCAAAGTATTAGGTACCTGATTAGGCTTAGTATTTGCAAAGCCTAATTGGTCAATGCCCAAAAATTGCCAAAAATGTGTTTGTTCCCTCTTTCTTTGAATTTAATACTTCGAAGGTGTCCCTGATGACTTTTTTCCTCCCTATTTTGGTGAAATGAAAACGTTACTTAAGAATGTTCTCATCTTTCCATCGATATAATTTTTGTCAAAGTATGAGTTCATTACATGTAATTATTACTTATTTTCTTTTGGAGTTATCTATAAAGTGGTGACTGACATAGTGATTGAAAAAAATCTATGACTTTCAAATGGTACAACATTTTTAGATGTTTTTAAAAAAATGTTGTAGCAAAACACTTGTTTACCTACTATGAATTTTTTTTAAAAAAGGTTTTGAATAAGTTAAGGTGGTCAAACAAGAGATTTTTTAATTCTTAAAATGTTGTAGAAAAAAAATCATAACTAATTATTATTCTAAATATAATTACTCACAAATATCTATTGCATCTAGGCCCAAGTCTACTTGTTATATCTAGAATCTTATGAAAAAATATTATTATTTGATTGTGATTAAGGTGGTCAAACATACGCCTACTTCTTATTTTCTCCTAAAAATTTTGTACCACAACATTAAAATCCAAAGTTTTCACCATTCATTTTTTTCTTTTTAGAAAAGGCCTAGTATTTTAGAAGCTATATTTAATTTCCTATATATTGTATTATTAATTTTTTTTTTATATAAAGTTAATACATACTTCAAAATTTTCACATCAAATTAACTAACCCTAATTCGTTGATTTTTATTACTGCTTAAGGCCCTAGTCTAGTATACTACGATTTTACGTGTACCCTCAAGCTTCTTTGTGGTTGAATATAACTCCTCAAGAAAAAAAATTTATTTTTTTGTGTAAGTTTTCCTTTTACAATAGTGTTGTACTTATCAAGTTATTTATATTATATCTTTATGGTCTGAAGTTCAGATGTCACCTTGGTAAGTTTGGATTTCAGACCTGTATTCTTAGATCTCAAATCTTAGATTTAATTGAATTTTATTTTCATCTTCCATCATGCCCATATTCAAGTTTGTAACCTCAAGCTCATGTTTCAGAATTTTATTCTATTTCTTAAGATTTAAAATTGCTTCATTATCCTTGATCTGATTACATAATTATTGTCTCTCACATTTAGATGATCAAATCTACACTTTTAGATTTTGAATGAAGTCTTGTGTATCTCTAAGTGTGATCTTCAATTTATTTCTATCAGATACAATTGTATCAAGTTCCTCAAGATTCTTTTACAAATAATCTATATCTATAAAAATCTCACTCAAGCTATTAGGACTTCTTTGAGTAACTATGCTTTGGTGCCAATTGTTAGAAATAGGGAATATTGAGAGGGAGGGGGGTTGAACAAGTGTTCTAATAACTTTTTCCCAACTATGGATATTTTTCACAATCTATAAACTTATGTATATGATTAAACTAAAAAGTAAACATAGCCATAAAGAAATGCAACTCAAAACACAATTATTTGTTAACTAGGGAAACCCTGACCAGAGGAAAACCTCGGTGAGGATGGTAGCCACAAAATTATCCACTAATCAAAAGTATCTTATGAAAGAGATTATCCTATTAGGAGTCTATTATATCTGTATAATGTATATGTCCTTGTTATAAGACTAGGCCTTATTAGAATCCTCAACCCTATTAGGTTTTGGTATTATAATGCAAAAATATGCTAGAAGAGCCCATTAATAAAACAAGACATAATATATTTACAATGATATATAAAGAGATAGATATTGTTGACATATTAGTCAAGTTTGTTATTAGTGAAATACACTTATTCAGATTGTGAGTATCTATCAAGCTTATTATACAAGTAATGGTGTTTTCCAAGCATTTAAGTTGCTATGAAGTTTTACAGTTGCTACTGAGTCCCTTGGAAAAATTCCAATGTTTATTGAGTACCTATAGTTAGTGTGAAGATCAGTAGTCTAAATTGAGCATCTAAGTGTATGTTGAGTTCACTAGTGCAAAATGAGCTTTGTAGTGTTTATCAAGTTCATAGTTGGTGTGATGTGAGTCCAATATTATCCAAGATACTCAGTGTTAACCAAGTGACTCAATTTATACTAAGCTCAAGGTTATAGTGTTTACCAAGCTATGCAAAGGTAAATAAGTGATTCTGATGCAGGAGCATCTAGAGGTATAAGGGCAATCTTGTGTCATCCAAAAAAATGTACATAGACTTAGTTTCTATTTCATGTGTTTTCATTTCTGGATACCCATTTGGGTCAAATAAAGGTTCCAACTCTCATAGTTCCACTATTAGTGTTCTGGGTTAGAGTTTTTAATCACCTTGGGATATGTGTAAATGCCAAAAAAATAAGAGTATGTAATTGAGCCATCATTTTGGTGAACTAGAAGGAGTAAATCATCTAGATGAATGTAATTGAAATTTAGAGCATTCTAGAAAAAGAATCAGGTCAAAAGGCCCCATGGTTTGAAAGTTATTACAGTTTTTTAGTTTTTGGAGACTTCCTAAGAATGCTTCAAAGTCAAGTTAGGGGCATTAAATGACCTTAAAAAGGGGCCAAAAAATGGGGGATGAGTGAATCTTTTCCATGGGGCTATAGATAACTTCAAGAGCTTTTCAAAAATGTAAATGGTTCGTCAATCAGAGCTACGGTTCAAAAGTTATTCCTCCCGAAAGTTCGGTTATCATTTCTAGATTCTTCTAATTTTGTGCCAACTTCTAATGCGACTTCTAAAGCCTTCTATTTGGTCGGTGGATGCCAACTAGCACTTTCTAGAATTTATTCCTAATCCTTAACCCTCTGGGGTCTATTTAAGAACATTTCTGGCATTGTAAAAGGTAGTTCAGAGTGGAGTTTGAGAGAAGGTATTAGGAGAAGAAATTATCTCCAGTTTTACGCTATTGTAAGCCCATAGGGCCTGTTTTAGAGTCTGTTTCTTTGCACTAAGTGTACTAGCATATTTTTATAGTTAATAAAATTTTCCCTTTCCTATTGTGTCCATTCTATGCTTGGGTTGTATCCCCATCAAGTGGTATCAGAGCCAGGTTTTCTTGTGTGTGTAGACAGAGCGCCAACTGTGAGGCAGTTTGCACCAGGACTGTGTGGTTGTGTGTTTGAGTTAAGAAGATGCCTCCATGAAGAGAGAATGGTGGAAGGGCTGAAGCTATTAATCCTAAGGAGGTTAGAGCCCTCCAAAGGCAGGTACACGCATTGTAGGAGGAGCTCCATAGAGGAACAAATGTTGCCGCAGGCAGTGAAAGTGAGGATGACAATGAAGAAGAAGAAATTGGACCAGAAGAGGAATTTGATAGGGAAGTTCTAAATTAGGTAGAGGAAAGGCTTTTTAGGGCCATTACTAAGTTTGAGAAATGACCTACAATTGATGTGGGTGTATTTTCAGGAAATCTAAAACCAGGTGAGTTGATTGATTGGATCAATGAACTAGAAGAGTACTTTGAGTATGAGGATATTAGGGATTTAGATAGGGTTAAGTTTGCAAAGGCCAAACTGAAAGGCCATGCCAAAATCTAGTGGCCAGAGCTTCAATTGGAAAGAAATAGAAGAGGAAAGAAGAAGATCACAAGGTGGGATCGTATGGTGGACAAATTGAAGAAGCAATTCATTCTTGTTGATTATGAGTTGTATTTGTTTAAGAAGATGCATGGGTTTAAGCAAGTAGAAAATTAAGTCCAAGAATATACAGAGGAGTTTTACCGACTTTTGATTAGAGTAGGGCATGCAAAAGCAAATAAGGAGAAGGTTGCTTGTTATATTAGTGGGTTATGACCTAGCATCTAGGAGGAATTAAGTCTACTAAGAATGACCAACATTGAAGAGGCATACTAGTTTTCCCTACGAGTTGAAGAGAAGCTAAATAAGAGGTTTGAAGGTAGAAAAAGAGGGTGTGGTCAAGGAGGAAGGGCTAGTGGTAGGTCATTTGGAGGCTGAAATGAAACCCAAAAGAAAAATAAAGATGTGGGTACTAGCAAGAACCAGAGGAACAAGGGTTTCAATCACTCCCATGATCAAGACTTTGAAAATAAGAGAGGAAGAGGTAGAGGACATGGACAAGGAAGAGGAGGCTTCTATGGTACCTATTTCCATTGTAATGAAGAATGTCATCATGCCTTTGAATGTCCTCAATGACAAGGAAGGACAGATAGGAGAGTTGAGGGTCAAGCTAGGGTTGCTTATGTGGATGAGAATGCACAATCATCACATTCAGAAGATGCAAAAAGAGGCAAGACTTTGGTAAATGAAATGGTCCTACTATGTGATGAGATTGAACCAGGACAAAGGATTTTATTTTGTACTAGGTGCAAGTGTGAGGATAAATGTTGTGATGTGATCATTGATGGTGGTAGCACTGATAACTTGGTATCAAAGGAGATGGTCTTTAAGCTGAAGTTCAAGAGGAAGAAACACCCCCAGCCCTATCAGATTGCTTGGGTGAAAGATGATCATAAGGTCCTGGTAAGTGAACAATGTTTAGTGAAATTTAAAATTGGGAGTTACCATAATGAAGTTCTCTGTGATGTTATTCCAATGGATATTTGCCATCTATTGTTGGGTAGACTGTGGCAGTTTGATAGGCATGCAGTACATGATGGTCATGCAAACACATACTCTCTAACAAAGGATGGGGTTTGCCACAAACTAAAGCCCATGAAAAAGGAAGGTGGAAAGGTATGTAGCAGTGCTAGGATTTGTCTTGTTGACGGAAGGAAGTTTTTAGATAGCATGAAAAATCAGCGTATATGCTATGATTTGATCCCTAGGAAAGATAAAGAAGGTAGTAGTGAAATACCACTTGAAGTTTTAGATTTACTAGGTGAGTTTGGAGATATCATCTCTAATAATGTTCTAGAAGGATTGCCATTGGTAAGGCAAATCAGTCATCAGATAGATTTAATTCTAGGAGCTAGTTTCCCTAACAAAGCTGCTCACAGGATGACTCCTATTGAAACTGAGGAGCTAAATAGATAGGTTCAGGAGCTATTGAGGAAGGGCTTGATTCAGGAGAGCCTGAGTCCATGTGCAATACTTGAAGTACTAGCACCAAAGAAGGATGGAGAGTGGAGGATGTGTACAGACTCTCGAGCTATAAATAGGATAACCATCAAGTATTGGTTTCCTTTGCCAAGAATGGATGATCTTATGAACTACTTGAGTGGAGCTCAATACTTCACAAAGATAGATCTCAAGAGTGGCTATCATCAGATATGGATACGAGAAGGAGATGAGTGGAAAATAGCCTTCAAGACCAAGGAGGGTCTTTATGAGTGGTTAGTCATGCCCTTTGGATTGACGAATGCCCCAAGCACCTTCATGCAGCTTATGAATGAGGTACTTAAGAATTTCTTGGGAAAATTTGTTATTGTCTATTTGGATGATATTTTAATTTTCAGCAAGACTTTGGAAGAACATTTATTGCATATTCATAGTGTCCTTGAAAGGTTAAGGGAAGAGAAACTATTAATTAATCTGAAAAAGTGTATCTTTGTAAAAAGGGAGTTAGTCTACTTGGGGTTTGTTATATCACTTGAACGTCTAAAAATGGATCCAGAGAAGGTAAAACCCATCTTGGAGTGGCCTACTCCAAGGTCTACTACTGAGGTAAGATTGTTTCATGGTCTGGTTAGTTTTTATAGGAAGTTCATTAAGAATTTCATTTGCATATGTGCACCCCTAACTAACACAATAAGACAAGATAGAAAAGAGTTCAAATGGACTGTGGCAGCTGCGAGAAGTTTTGAATTGATAAAGAAGAAGGTGAAAAAACAACCTGTGTTGGCACTTCCAAATTTTAGAAAGGTGTTCTAGGTGGATTGTGATGCTAGTGGCAGCACTATTGGGGCTGTATTAAGCCAAGAAGGTAAGCCTATTGCATATTTTAGTGAAAAATTGAATGATGTGAAAAGGAAGTATTTTATTTATGATCAAGAGTTCTATGCAATAGTTCAGGCTTTAAAGAAATGGAGGCATTATTTGTTGCCAAAGGAGTTTGTTTTATATACTGATCACTAGGCATTACAGTACCTAAATAGCCAAGGTAAATTGAATTAGAGGCATATGAAGTGGGTAGAGTTTTTGCAGAGCTATACATTTGTGTTTAAGCATAGAAGTGGAAAATCTAACAGGGTTGCAGATGCACTAAGTAGGAGACAGTTGTTGCTTACAGTAATGCAGGTTGAAGTATTTGGGTTTGATGAACTCAAGAATTTGTACCCTAAGGATCCTAATTTTGCTGTACCATGGAAACCTTGTAAAGAGCCTGTTACTATAGACAGAACTAAGTTGTTAGACTATCTAATTCAGGATGGTATGTTGTTCAAGGGCAGTCAACTGTGCATCCCAAGGAGTTCCATGAGAGAAAATATGATTAAGGAGAAACACAGTGGAGGGATGGTAGGATATTTTGGTCGAGATAAGACCATTGACATTCTTAGAGAATATTATTTTTGGCCTCAGATTTCATAGGATGCGAAGAAGTTTGTACAGAGTTGTCAGGTTTGTCAAGTTGCCAAGGGATTTAGTCATAATACTGGACTATATTAGCCGTTTCCTATTCCATTAAAGCCATGGGAGGGCATAAGTATGGATTTTGTTCTTGGATTGCTGAGGACACAAAGGGGTAATGACTCAGTATTTGTGGTGGTTGATAGGTTCTCCAAAATGGCACATTTCATTCCATGCCACAAAACTCATGATGCTATCCATATTGCAGACTTTTTTTTCAAAGAGGTGGTAAGACTACATGGTCTCCAAGGAGTATAGTTTTTGATAGAGATACTAAATTTGTGGGCTATTTCTAGAGAAAATTGTGGAAAAAGTTGAGAACAAACTTGAAATTCAGTTCCACACATCACCCATAGAATGATAGCCAAATAAAAGTCTCGGCAATTTGTTGAGATGTTTAGTTGGGGATAAGCCCAAGGGGTGGGATTTGATTCTACCACAAGCAGACTTTGCTTACAATAACTCTATAAATAGGAGTACTGGTAGATCACCATTCCAAATTGTATATGGAAGTAGCCCAAGGACTGCACCAGAATTGAGGAAGATAGAGCAAGGGGAGAGGACAAGTGCTGAAGCTTAAGAATTTGTTGAACATATCAAGCGTCTACATGGGGAGGTTCAGTCACACATTACCAAGATGAATCAAGAGTATAAAGCTAGGGCTGATCAAAGGAGAAGACATAAGGAATTCCAAGTAGGGGATCTAGTCATGGTACACTTACAAAAAGAAATATTTCCAACCGGTACTTACAACAAGCTGAAAATGAAGAAATTTGGCCCCTGCAAAATTCTGAAGAAACTTGACTTAGGAAATGCATATGAGGTGGCATTGCCAGATGATATTCACATTTCTCCTATTTTCAACATTACAAACTTAACAGAGTATCATGATGATGGTGCAGATAAGGATCTGATGTTAGAGCCATGTCCAATTCCCGTTTCTACAAAGGAGGAGATAGAAGACATTCTAGATCATCATGTGGGCAAGAGTACCAGAAATAGGCAGTATGAAGTGTATTTGGTCAAGTGGAAAGGATAGTCAATAGAGGACTCAACTTGGATTTTAGCAGCTAAAGTTTCTCATTTGGGATTTCCTCTACCATTCATAAAGTGACAGGGCCACTTTTCAATCTACCTTGTGTGTCTGATGCAGGAGCATCTAGAGGTATAAGGGAAATCCTATGTCATCCAAATAAATGTACTTAGACTTAGTTTCTATTTCATGTGTTTTCATTTTTGGATACCCATTTGGATCAAATAAAGATTCCAACTCTCACAGTTCCACTATTAGTGTTCTGGGTTAGAGTTTTTAATCACCTTGGATACGTGTAAATGCTAAAAAAATAGGAGTATGTAATTGAGCCATCATTTTGGTGAACTAGAAGGTGTAAATTGGCTAGATGAATGTAATTGAAATTTACAGCATTCCAGAAAAAGAATCAAGTCAAAAGGCCCCACGGTTTAAAAGTTATTGCAATTTTTTGGTTTTTGGAGACCTCCTAAGATTGCTTCAAAGTCAGGTTGGGGGCATTAAATGACCTTGAAAAGGGCCAAAAAAATATGGGATGAGAAAAGCTCATCCATGGGGCTATAGAGTGCTTTGAGAGCTTTTTGAAAATGTAAACGGTTCATCAATCAGAGCTACGGTTCAAAAGTTATGCCTCCCAGAAGTTCGATTACCGTTTCTAGATTCTTCTAATTTTGTGCCAACTTCTAATGTAGCTTCTAGAGCCCTCTATTTGGTCGATGGATACCAACTAGCACTTTCTAGAATGTATTCCTAATCCTTAACCCTCCGAGGTCTATTTAAGAATATTTTTGGCTTTGTAAAAGGCAGTTTGGAGTGGAATTTGAGAGAAGGTACTAGGAGAAGAAATTATCTCTAGTTTTATGCTATTGTAAGCCCATAAGGCTTGTTTTGATGTCTGTTTCTCTGCACTAACTATACTAGCATACTTTTACAGTTAATGAAATTTTTCCTTTCTTGTTGTGTCCATTCTGTGCTTGGGTTGTGTCCCCATCAGATTTAGTTTATATGATGAGTTTCATATTATCTATTGAGTCACCAGTGGACACCAAGTTCAAGACTACTTAGAAGTGATCAGTATGGACTGAGCTTCTATGTCCATAGAGTGCATGATAATGTTGAGCAGTTACAATGGATGCCAAATATCAAAACCTCACTAAGTCATTCTTCAAAACCCGAGTGTCTACATTTGAGCTAACTTTGTAATATTTGTGTAAACTTGTATTATGGCCAACTTTGTAATTTGTATAATTGAATTGGTATAAATGTAATGTATTATATCACATCCAGTGGGTGAAAAATGAGTAGAATGTAAAAGTCTATATGAATATATGCATGGAATCAATGTGATTATCAGAGAAAGAGCAAAAAGTGTGAATTACAAAGGCTCAACCAGTATAAGGAGAAGCAAAGATTCATCTATCTTAGCAAGGTGATTTCTACACTTAATGGAATCTCATTTAGCAAACCAAATTGTAGATCAGAGATTAGCTACTACTTCATCCTAACAAGTAGATTAATCAAACCCTTTAACAAGGTAGACCTAATACTCTTATGCAAATCTCTTTACTAAGTGCATACTTCATAGTAAATTTGTAAATCCTTTAACAAGGTGGACCTAGTAGTCCTTATTGTTCCTAACAGGGCAGATCATCAGAAGTGATCAATGTAAGCCTTAAGAGGCCAACTTTATACTATAGTACTAAAGCTTGTGGGTATCATCCCCACCCCAGTTTTACTTTCTATTTTGGAAGGTTTTTGGGTCATAAAATCTTTGTGTCAAAATGTTATGAATGCTTTCATGTTTTTAGTTTCTCATGCATGCAGTTAGATCAGAATATTCATATTGGATTAAGTGCTAATTGGATTAAATTTTCATAAATTATTGATTCACCCCTCCCCTCTTAGTAACTTAGCCATGTTAAGAATATTTCCAACAATTTTTAATAGAGCATTGTGGTTCTTAGAAGAAAGTTTAATAGCTTGAGCAAAGATCAATGCCATGGAGATATTCAGACTTGACAAAACTATTGACAATGAGAAGCTAGATCTAGAAATGGCTATTGCCCAACTCAAGAAAGAAAAGGAGCAACTCTCTCAATCCCTAAAAACAAGAAAAGAGCTTGAAATTCAAATAAATGATCATCTCTACATTGAAGAAAGAATTGAAAACCTTCATTCAAGCAATCTAGATGAAGCCAATGAAGCAATCAAAGAACTCTTAGAAAATAATGGTTCCCTACAAGAAGAAGTAAGAAAACTAAGAAGAGAATAAGAAATTTAGTCAGTAAGACTATGTGAAGTTATAGAAGAGAAGAACAAGATAAAAGAAGAGATAGAATGAAAGAAAAATGAACTCCAACACCAATCCCTTCAACAACAAGACTTCATCGATCAACTCTTTAATGAAAATGAAGAAATCGTGAGCCTAAGATCTAAAAAATGAAATACTACAAAATGACCTAAACTTTGAAAGACAAATCAATGGAAGAATGATGAAATACCAAGTAGACATCAATCAGTTGAATGAGAAAAATCTCTATAAACAAAAAGGAAAAGTAGGAATTGGAAATACAAAAGAAGGAAAATCATCTAAACAAGGAGCTCAAAAGAATCAAAGACCTACTTGCAATCACTATGATAAGATAGTTCATAATTCAAATAAATGTTGTAGCAATGGAAAAGAAAAATTTAATGGAAAATGTTACAATTGTAATCAACATGGTCATAAGGCAAATGAATGCAAAGAAAAAATAAGATTTGAAGGGAAATTTTATAAATGCAAGAAGCTTGAGCACAAATCATTAGAATGCAAAACCAAGATATTAAATCTAGAAGAAAAAATTGTGAAAGCTATATTTGGTTGGGACTACAACACCTAGTGTAGATGTCATTACTATGGATAATTTGGACACATTGGAATGAATTGTGTAAAGCATCATTTGAGGAAAAGAGATACTACAAAAAGATGTTTCATTTGTATAGAACTTGGTCTTCTTGCAAAGAACTACATGAATATGGGTAGAATTAAAGATGAGAAGAAGGTGAAAGCTAATAACATCTGAAAACAGATGAGACAACAATGGGTTCTAAAGTCTACCAAGAATGAAAGCCCAAACAATGATGAACAAGTCACTCAATAATTGAGTGACTCGACAACATCTACTTGATTTCTAAAAGGAGAAACTAGGACTAGGTTACCAATGAAGACATCTAAATCAGTCCTAGATTGAAAGGATAGAAGATCCATATCTATATTGAAGATACAAAGGGATCACTAAGTGAAAAAGGATACCAATCTCTACCAAGACACCTTCCTTACCAAGTGAGGTTGGGTCACAGACTCTACTGAGCAAGGTCAAGAGTAACTAAAGTTTCATATGGATACCAAATGATAGAATACTTGGCTGAGTAATCAATGCAAGGAAGTAGATGACAATCTATCAACTTTGATCTACCATCCATACTTAGAATTTATTTCAAAATTTGATAAAAGGAATGAAATCAAAATCATTTTCATTATGAATTTTTGAGAGCTATTGCATAGTGTGATCTTCAAGAGATTCCAAGTGATTTGAGCAAAAGATTTCAAATTTTCTCAAACTCCACTGATTGAAGATGGCATCTAGTAGCAACAAGGCAAAATGAGGCTCTGACATGTTGGTTCATGGTGAATGGAAAGCACAAGATTTCAAGCTCACTCTTGTAATCACTGAAATCCTTGATCCAAGTGGAGCGCAGTATCAAGTCCCTCCAAAGATACTATTGATAAATGACATTAGTTCTCACTTTAAATGCACAATTCAAGATATTGACACTTTAGAAATGGATGAATCCCTAGGATAACTATGTTTTAATGGTGTCTTGAAACTCGAGCATCAACACCTTGAGACAAAAGGGTTGACACACATTCCTCATATGCCCCGTGAATTTCAAGTAAAATGGATTAGGTATATTCTCAATTTGGTGCATAATAGTTAGTTATGATTAGAAAAACCAATTTTAATCATGAAGAAGATGATTCATAGAATCATTGGTCTCTCAATGTTGGCTAAGGTTAAAATGACCAAAATCCTAGGTCAGGCTGAACTTGAGAAGAAAACCCTAGTAGAGTGGGATGTTAGAGGCATGAAGATAAGTAGTGTGACTGATATGGAATTAAATTTTGGCATCCATAACATAGAAGACAATATCTATAGCTCTAACTAGTTGAACAATTTGCCTTGTGAAGTAGTTGATCTTGCTTATAAGGTAGTCAAGAACAATATTTCTCTTGACCTTGCCAAGCTACTATTGAAGCAATTCAATAAGAATATGGAAAGAATCTAGACATTAAAGAACAACCTGTGTAAGTTTGGTTCTTTATTGACCTATTTATTCTTTTATATTTATAATATTTTCCCTTCAAAAGATTTAGTTGTATGGAGAAAAGATGTGCTAGTTCTTTACCAAATTAATGAGTATATTGCTAAGATGGGAGAGAACTATAATAGTATCATGGATAACTATTTTGATGCATTTAGAGAGAAAATGAATAATAGATTAACAATTCCAAGAAAACTATTGGAAGATTACAAGGATAATGTATGTTTCATGGTAGATAGTGATAAGGTATACATTCAGGTAGTCAGGCCTAGAATTGCATGGGTGAAACCTCTTGGATATGATGTTAATATTGATAAAAATAAGGACATTATTGAGGCACTTGTAAATGAACTAGTTGATCCCAAGGCTTCATATTATGGCACATATGGTGAAGCAAAAGCTAGGATAGAACTGGAAATCAAGATCTCTCAAGTGGTAAACAAAGGAAAGAAAAGAAATGCTAAATTGAAAACCAATTCTACACTTTTTTTGACTGAGGAAAAAGGTGAGGATGAAGAAGAATCAAAGGAATACAAATAATTAAAGAAGAAGTTCAAGCTAATCATTACCAAGCCTACCAATCCATCCATTTTTGTATTTAACAGAAAGGCCTGAAAGAAGAAAGTTGACAAGGAAGCAAGAGATATAATATGTAGAAAACCTCCACCCACCTTCCAAGATAGGCTAAAAGAACTGTAGGAAGGAGTACGTATAAATTTTTTTAAAGCAATAAAGTATGAGATTAGGACTGAGGAAGAACAAAATTAGATTGAAGACCTAGTGATGGTAAAAAATGGGTAAGTGGAAATACTCTCCAGACTAGCTTACTTCTCAGCTCCCTAATATTTTGATGGATAAGATTAAGCCAAGATGGGAATTTTCCATGAAAACTATAAAATGCATATGTGGGAAAACCATAAGGAAGTTTATTCCAAGCTTATTAAATAAGGATAATAAGGAATCTATAAAGAAAAATGAGGAGAAATTAACTCTAAAATTTAACACTTGTCTGGTTTTGATAAAAGATATTGAGCATGTTGTAAGAAATGCAACTAATACATGGAAAAATATATATCTTCTTCATAAATTGATTGATTTTCCTATTGAGGTGAAAGATTATGATGATGATGATAAAGAAGAAAAAGATGAAGGGGAAAATGTTGAAGAAGCAACACATTTTGATAACATTGATGATGAAGAGGAATAGGAGCAAGAGGCTACCAAGGAAGAAATGCAAGATGATGAGGAAACTGACCTAATCAATATTGTTGTAGTGGTTATAGCCTCACTTCTTCATTCTACAAGCAAGGTATTGACTACATCAAGCATAGAGACATCCTCTATAGGATTTATTGTGCCCAACACTCAAAGCACAACCTACTAATCAATCTTTGCACCAACTTAGCTCAACACATCATTAACTAAAGTGACCTCCATTTCATCTACTAAGCTCCAAACTCTTCCCTCTTCTACCTTGCTGGTTACATTGGTTTTGGACACATCAATTTTGGCTACTATAGGTATTACTTTAGGTATTTTTACATTAAGTGTAGTATTAGTTTTTTTAGCTAGTCCTATTATGTCCACTAGTGTTTCAATTCCTAGTGACCAAGAAATAAGTGCAAGGATAGCTGAGACCACATTTCAAATGAGCATAATTTTTTTGAGCCATGGAAAAGAAAAAGAGGAGGAAATAGTAATCCCAAATTGGAACACTTCTAAGCTCAATCTAGATTAGATGTAGACATTTGGTGAACTTCTCCAAAAGAAGGCTAAATAGAAAAGGCTAAGAGAGGAAAGGGACAAAGAGTTCAAAATTATTGAAGATGTCAAGAATATTTTGGTAGAGGCAATAGGTATAGAGGTTGATTCATCTCAACCAATTTTTTTTCAGCTAGTCGAGGTAGTTCAAAAGTTCAATGAAGATATATATGGACATGATAAGTTACTACAGAAGGCAGAGAAGAAATTTGAGAATAAAGTGCTAGAGGACATTACTCAACAAATTGCAATTTATCAAGTAGAACTCTCCACCATTTTGGGTTCTCTGGAAACTTCATGCACAAATTTATTAATAGTTTTTGGTAAGCTATGTGATGTTTCAAATTTTACTAAGGAAATAAAGGAAAAATTGTCCAAGATAGATGAAGACCTCAAGGCAAGTGCTCAATATTGTAGCTTGACCCTAGTTCAAGCCTTGTACATTTCAATAAGATTAAATTTTTGAAAGAATTATAGGCTATTCAGAACATGATTCTCCCCAATGTGGATGCACTTCAAAAATATATTGTCAATTCTAAATCTCTCATCCATGATAAAAACTTCTCCATACCAAACCACATGATTGAGTTGTTAATAGAAGTGCAAATTGCACTTCACACATGTAAGGTCTTATAGGACAATTGGGACAAAAAGTTGGCTATAATACTCAAGGTACATTCAAATTTTTTGTCTCATTTTGGCATTAATATGTAAATATATAGAATAAATCTTTGGCATTATTATCAAAAAAGGGGAGAAGATATAGAAAAGATATAAAAATGATGAGTTATGGGGGAGAAAATGTAAAGAATGGATACATAAGTTGTAAAGGAAATGAAGGAGATAGATGTGAGATAGATGTGAGATAGATATATAGCATTTATATTATACTATATAGAAGCCTTGCCATGCATAAAGATATATCCTACAAAACCAATTTTGAAAAATCTCAAATATAGTATACTCTATCAAGCTAGACTCACAAGGTGATGGATAAAGATATTTAGGAACTCTTTTAGAATTTAGTTTTGGCCAATAAGTGTTTTGTCACTAATGCCAAAGGGGGAGATTGTTGACATATTAGTCAAGTTTGTTATTAGTGACATACACTTATTCATATTTTAAGTATTTAAAGAGCTTATTATATAGTTAACAATGTTTTCCAAGCATTTTAGTTACTACCAAATTCTATAGTTGCTACCAAGTCCCTTAGACAAGTTCCAATGTTTATTGAGAGGCTATAGTTAGTGTGAAGATTAGCTATGTAAACTAAGAAACTTAGTGTATGTCGAGTTTACTAGAGCAAACCAAACCATACAGTGATTATCAAGTTGATAGTTGTTGTGATGCGAGTCTAGTATTAGCCGAGCTACTCAGTGTTAACCAAGTCACTCAATTTATACTAAGGTCAAGGTGATAGTGTTTGCCAAGCTATGTAGAGGTAAATAAGTGATTCAATTTATATGATGAGTTTCATAGTATCTATCGAGTCACTAGTGTAGATTGAGTTTAAGATTACTTAGAAGTGATCAGTATGGATTGAGCTTCTACGTCTACCAAGTGCATGATGTTGAGCAGTGACAATGGATGCCAAGTATCAAAACCTCACTAAATCAATCTTTACAACCCCAAGTATCTACATTTGAGCTGACTTTGTAATATTTGTGTAAACTTATATTTTGGGCAACTTTGTAATTTGTATAATTGAATTGGTATAAATGTAATGTATTGTATCACAAAAAATGGGTGAAAAATGAGCAGAATGTTAAAGTATGTGTAAATATATGCATGGAATCAATGTGATTATCAAAGATAGAGTAGAAAGTGAAAATTACAAAGGCTACAATAGTATAAAGAGTGAAAAAGATTCATCTATCACAGCAAGGTGATTTCTATACTTAAAGGAATCTCATTCAACAAACCAAGTTGAAGATCAGAGCTCAGCTACTACTTCATCCTAATAGTCTTATGCAAATCTCTTTACCAAGTGTATACTTCATAGTATGTTTTTAAATCCTTTAGCAAGGTGGACCTGGCGATCCTTATTGCTCCTAATATCATTAGAAGTGATCAATATAAGCCTTAACAGGCCAACTTTATACTACAATACTAAAGCTTATGGGTATCATTCCCACCCTAATTTTACTTTCAATTTTGGAAGGTTTACGGGTCACCAAATCTTTGTGTCAAAATGTTATGAATGCTTTCATGTTTTCAATTTCTCATGCATGTAGTTAGATCAGAATATTCATAGTGGATAAAGTGCTAATTGGATTAAAGTTTTATAAGTTACTAATTCACCCCTCCCCACTCAATAACTTAGCCTTGTTAAGAATATTTCCAATAGATACAAGAACCTTTTATACAATGTCAATATCCTCAATATCTCATCTATCTTTATAAAATTAAAATTATACATAGGGGTTAGCTAATTCCCATGACAAGTATGCCCTAACAAGCTAATATGACCAACAAACAAAACAACTCAACCTTCTTTACTTAAAACTTTCCAAGATTTAGGTGGGTGTACTTGGTATTAATTCTATTTTTACTATAATAATACTTGTATTTTAATCCCTAAAAAGGAAGATAAATATATAAATTTCTTCTAACTCAAAGGAAATGAAGACATGAAAAATAGCTAACTATCCACTCTAATAATTCCCAAGCCAACTAAGGGTAGACATCTTAAGATCTACAATATTCCTCTTTAACATCAAGAAGCACATATGGATCTATCTCACTTGAAATATATTTCATTTCCCACTCATAAATAATAATATCATCAAGCCATTAAAATTGAACTACCTTTTGTTCTTTAAACAAATATCTTTCCATTTTTCCTTCAATTTTTTTATCTTTGCCCTAAAAGAATCAATAAATATTTCATCTCTTCCAATATATTTAATTATCCTTTTAAACAATAATTATCATCATTATAAAGGATATCATTAATTCTTTTTCTGAGTATTTCATCTAACTCATCCACCCATTCTTCACATGCCTTTAATGCATTTGCATTTTTAAGATAAAAGGAAAAAGATCAAAATTCTTATGGACATATTCAAAGATTAAAGACTTTGTTTTTATTTGTAAAGACTCCCAATTAATGGAAAACTCTAACAACTATGAAGCACAATTATATGTTTTCTAAAACAAACTTTCTACCTCTTCTTCTTCCCTAGCTACTAAATATATTGCATCTAACTCATTTTGCTAGATAATCCACTTATCCAAAATATGTTCTAATAGAGTCTTATCTTCTTTGAAAGAATTTGAAATATCAAGAAGCTTTGAAATGAAATAGTAAAGAATTCTTGCATACATTTTTTTAATGAAAAGTAAAATTGCTTCCTATATTTTCTCGTCATATCTTTGAACAATATTTATCTATACAACCTTCATCTTGGCCTTTTCTTCTTGCACTTCATTAAATTTCTCCAGAGGGATCAATGAAGATGAGGGAATTTAAATAATGATGATTTTAGGGGGTGATGGTGTAGGTGATTGTTGTCACAAAAGCTTGCACCCCTACCTAAAGTTTTCACCTAAAGGCAACCTTTTGAAACATGGAAACAATCTCCAAGCTATGGGACTTGAACTATGAAATTGAATCTCTGAAGAAGGTTGACTTCCTTACTATCAGAGTGCACCTAACTACTCTTTGAGAGGAAAAGGAGAAAGAAATACATGAAAGAAAAATACCTAATCTAATCTAAAAGGGGTGATACATTAAAATAGTTTGTTTAGTCATATCTCAACCTAACAATGCACTACTCATCAATATAATCCCAAAATACACTAATTCAATCTTTTTCCTAATCCAATAGTTACATACAAATTACAAACCAAATAAAGTGCCACAAGGAGGGAATTTCACTCTATAACACTCAAAAGTAAGAGTAGATATTGTTATGTAGATTGAAGAATAATGCAAAACCACCAATAGAGGAAAGAAAAAATTTCACTAATATTTATGGGAGAACAAGGTAAATAAGAGGACTACATTCACTCATAGACAAAAGAAAAATTAGAGTAACAGAGTATAGGATACTACTAATATAGAATCATAAAAGAAATAACCAATCCTAAGAAGGGTTACAAAATCTTCTTTTATAGTTCAAGCATAACTCAGATAGCTTCTACCCTAAGGAAAAGCACAATTATTGTATTTATGATTATAGAGAACAATCACTACAAAACTGGGAAATATCTAATCATGGTACCCATCCAGGTGCACAAAATTCATATTATTCATCAAAAAGAACCTTGAGAAGCTAGAAATTATGGCCATTAATGTTTCAACTGAGTAGATGGAAAATTAGGTGGTGAGGGGAATGTCCCTTTTAAATTTATTAGGCATGGAGAGCATCAAAGAGTGGTTGTAGATGATCAACAAGATCAGATTTTCCATTTGAGTGTTGTTTCTTTCTTGCTACCAGCATAGTAAGTTAGCCATGTCATTAGTCAATGAGAGTCAATCTTTAGGCTTTGCCACATGGACTAGTCATGTTAAAAAAAATTTCCACCTCATCAACACTCAAACTTGTGTTGACATTCATCATTACCCTAGTTGCAGCTTTGCTACCTTTTATCTTAACTAGTCATTTTACCTTGCAAAACTACAAACTTATACTAATTATTTTTATTGCTTCATAGCTTGAAATTAATATGACACAAAATGTTGGCAACCTTATAAGAATGAACTTAACTGCCACTACTTACTTTCCACCTAGGCCCACTAAGACACATGTCAACTCATTGTTATGTCACTATGAGTATTCATCATGCAACTTTTGATAGTGACATAATAATGATCGCTGATCTTAGAGCCAATTGATAGTGCTAGTTGAAAACTTCAAAAAATTGGTTCAATTTTAGAAAGACCAATTAAAAAGGAACACTTTTCATCTCTTCTAACATTGCTCCTAGCCACAAAAGGAAGTGTCCCAATGGGATGAGTGGCACATTTTCATTATGTCACTATGACTAAAGGTCTAACAACTTTTTATAGTGACATAATGACATTCATAGATCATCTTCAAATCAACAATCCCCAATATCTTCATCGACTACTATGCATGACTTAAGAAGAAAAGGCCCTACCTGGATTCATGTCACATTATCTCTATATTATTATGAGAATTTTCTTGGAAACTTTTGATAGAGACAAAGCAACACTCATCAATCTTGGAAGATCAGATGGCTAAGAAGATGTAGGCCTACTGAAAAATTTATATCATGAAGCAACCCAAAGACTTAGGATATAAAATATAACCCAAGGTTTAAACATATCTTTTTATAACATTAGAATATTTGAAAATTTGAAAATATGACCATTGGTCATGCTTGATAGACAAAAAATAAATTTTTCATAAGAGAGAAAGAATGGCTAACACTAATGATACAATTAGTTTTTGGGATGGCTCACCAATTTTCATATGCTAAGCTAGCTAACTTTTAGACTAAGAAAGCCTCCCCATCAATTCTCTATTTCTTTTCCTTTCCACATCATAAGCATTAATGAGACTTTCATATTTGAGCCTAAGCTCATCTATCATTTGTCTATTCATTAAGGTTGTTGCCTTGGAAAAAATTGCAGTCTAAAAATTCATATTTGTAGAATCCACCCTTGAAATTTCAACTACCCTTCTTACAATCAAATTTTCAATTAAGTCTATGCCAAAATTTCCAATTTCCCTAGATCTATCCCTCTCTTGAATAGACCATATTATAAGAGAAGCATGGTCATCACTATATACCACTCCCTTTGAAACTAATTTGGCTCCTTATATGTCCCATAGGTAGTTTTGGTCTCTTTCCTGATGACATAAAAAAAATTACATTAGTAATGGCCCATACAATTAGAATCATGAACCATGCTTCTTCTATCATCTTTCTCCCATCTTAAGTGGTAATCCTTCTAAATTATTCTAAATTTATTTTTTATCACTTCTTTAATAAAAAAGTCCTATTTATTAGTTTTCTTTGCATTCCACTTCTCACATTTATTTTCAAAATTAGAAATATTTTTCTCTTTGAGAAAATTGGATAAAAGCCCTAGATTTAACAAAATTTTCATTAGCCAAAAATCTATCACAAGATTTCCTAGTGATAGGACCCAACTCTTTTCCTCTAAAATCATTTATTAAGGTCCATGGTGGATATTAGAGGCTCCTCAAGAATTGCCTCCCCTAGTTCAACATATATGACAATAACATCTCCTTGGCTACCCAACTACACTCATTGTTTTGCCACTGCTTGTTCAGTTTCAAAATGCATTGAGAGTTGGGAAGGTGAGTAAACTTCCCTACTTGACAAAACATATTCCACCACCCTTTACCTTTTGGGAGAAGTTCTTTTTGGAGAATCTTTAGATGTAGGCCTATTGCATATGGGAGATAGGGGTGCACATATTACTATTGGAAATATATAGGATAGGCTAAGTTACTAAGAGGAAAGGGGTAAATTAGTAACTTATAAAACTTAATCTTTATTTACCAATTAATCCTTCATATGAATTTTGATATAACTCCATGCACAAGAAATTGAAAGCATTAATACATGTATTGACACACAATATGGTGACCCAAAAACCTTCCAAATAGAAAGTAAAATTGGAGTGGGGATGATACCCACAAGCTTTATTACTGTAGCATAAAGTTGGCTTGTTAAGTTATACAATGATCACTTCTGATGATATGCCCTATTAGGAGCAATAAGGACTTCTAGGTCAACATTGCAAAAGGATTTACAAACATACAATAAAGTATGCACTCAGTAATGATATTTATAAAAGACTGTTAAGTCTACCTTGTGAAAATATTTAAAAAATCCACCTATTAGGATGAAACAATGGTTCATCTTTGATCTACAACTTGGTTTGCTAAATGATATTCCTTTGAGAGTAATGATCACCTTGTTGTGATAGATAAATCTTTGTTGCTCCTTATACCATTGTAGCATTTATACTTCACACTTCTTCTTTTTAAATTCACAGCATATGTGATATCTCTACTTTGGATGTGATACAATATATTACATATATATCAATCTAATTTACAAATCATCAAATTTTGCTAAAATACAAGTTTACACAAAATACACAAAGTCGGCCCAACTACAGGAACTCAAGTTCTGAAGACTAGCTCAGTGAGGTTTAGATACTCAATATCCACTATCAATGCTTGTAATCACCATGCATTCAGTAGATGTAGGAGCTCAATCTATACTAATCATTTCCAAGTAGTCTAAACTCAGTTTGCACTGGTGACTTGGTGAATATTGTGAAACTCAACACATAAACTGAATCACTTGATTCACACTACATAGCTTGGTTAATGCTATCACAATGAGCTTGGTATAAACTGAATCACTTGGTTAACACCAAGTGGCTCGATCAACATTGGATTCAAATCACTGTAATTATGAACTTGGTAAGCAATGCATAAATCAATTTATACTAAGGAACTTGGTAAAACTTATGAAGCTTAGTGTACATTGCTGATCGCCATCATGGTAGAAATTGATTAGTGCAAACTGAATACTATTCCTTGAAGTTTGTAGCAACTATAAAACTTAGTAAATCTTGAAATGCTTGGTTAATGTTGTTAATTGTACAATAAGCTTGATAGATACTATCTATCTAAATAAGTGTGTGTCAATAATAAAAAACTTGACTATTATGTCAGCAATCTCCCCCTTTGGCATTAGTGACAAAAATACTTATCAAACAAAATTGAATCCTCAAAAAGTTCAAAACACCTTTTATTCTCCATCTTGTGTCTCCAACTTGGAAGAGTACTCTATTTTTGAGATTTTTCAAAATTGCTTTTGTAAGATATGTTTCTCTAACTATCTGTACATATATATAATATGATAATTCTCCCCCATACATATATATACAATATACTTTACATCTTCTCATATTTGATGGGGACACAACCCAAGCATAGAATGGACACAACAGGAAAGGGAAAATTTTATTAACTATGAAAATATGCTAGTACACTTACTACAGAGAAACGGACTCCAAAACATGCCCTATGGGCTTACAATAGCATAAATCTAGAGATAATTTTTTCTCCCAGTACCTTCTCTCAAACTCCACTCCCAACTACCTTTACAATGCCAAAAATGTCCTTAAATAGACTCCAAAGGGCTAAGGATTAGGAATACATTCTAGAAAGTGCTAGTTGGCATCCACTAACCAAATAGAAGGCTCCAAAACTCACATTAGAAGTCGGCACAAAACTAGAAGAATCTAGAAATGGTAGTCGAACTTTCGGGAGGCATAACTTTTGAACTGTAGCTCTGATTGATGAACCATTTACATTTTTAGAAAGCTCTCGAAGAACTCTATAGCCCTATGGGAAAGCTTAGCTTTTCCCCCATTTTTTGGCCCTGTACGAGGTCATTTAATGCCTTGAACCTAACTTTGAAGCATTCTTAGGAGGTCTCCAAAAACTGAAAAACTATAATAACTTTCAAATCATGTAGACTTTTGACCTGATTCTTTTTCTAGAATATTCTAAATTTTAATTTTAATCCTCCCTCCAATTTACACCTTCTAATCCACCATAATTATGGCTCAATTACATAGTCCTATTTTTCTAGCATTTACATGTATCCCAAGGTGCTCAAATACTCTAACCTAGAATATTGATAGTGGAACTGTGAGAGTTGGAACCTTTATTTGACCGAAATGGGTATCCAGAAATGAAAACACATAAAATAGAAACTAAGTCTAAGTAGATTTTTTTTTGGTGACACAGGATTGCCCTTATACCTCTGGATGCTCCTACATCAGACACCCAGGGTAGATTGAAAAGTGACCCTGTCACTTTATGGATGGTAGAGGAAATCCCAAATGGGAAACCTCAGCTACTAATATCCAAGTTGAGTCCTCCATTAGTCAGCCTTTCCACTTAACTAGATACTCTTCATACTACCTATTTTTGGTACTCTTGCCCACACGATGATCCAGAATGTTTTCTATCTCCTCCTTCTTAGAAGCAAGAATTGGACATGGCTCTAACATCAACTCCTCATCTTCACCATCATCATGATACTCTATCAAGTATACAATGTTGAAGATAGGAGAAATGTGAATTCCATCTAAAAACTCCACCTCATATGCATTTCCTGAGTCATGTTTCTTCAAAATTTTGCAGGGGTCGAATTTCTTCATCTTCAGCTTGTTGTAAGTACCTACTAGAAATTTCTCCTTTCTTAAGTGCACCATGACTAGATCCGGGGCCCTTGGAACTTCTTATGTCTTCTCCTTTGATCAGCCCTAGCCTTATACTGTTGATTCATCTTGATAATGTGTGCTTGGACCTCCTCATGTTGCCACTAGATATATTTTTAGCAAACTCTTCTGCTTCAACACTTGTCCTCTCCCCTTGCTCCATCTTCCTCAATTCCTTGGGCTACTTCCATATACAATTTGGAATGGTGATTTACTAGTACTTCTATTTATAGAGTTATTGTAGGAAAATTTTCCTTTAGGTAAAATAAATTCCCATACTTTGGGCTTATCACCAACTAAAAATCTCAACAAATTACCTAGACTTCTATTTACCACTTATGTCTGGCCGTCAGTCTATAGATGATGTGTGGAACTAAATTTCAAGTCTGTTCTCAACTTCTTCCACAATGTTCTCCAGAAATACCCCAAAAATTTAGTGTCTCTATCAAAAACTATACTCTTTGGGAGGCCATGTAGTCTTACCACCTCTCTGAAAAACAAGTCTACAATATGGACAGCATCATGAGTTTTATGGCATGGAATGAAATGTGCCATTTTGGAGAACCTATCAACCACCACAAATACTAAGTCATTACCCCTTTGTGTCTTCAGAAATCCAAGAAAAAAATCCATACTTATGTCCTCCCATGAGTTTAATGGAATAGGCAATGGTTGATAAAGTCCAGTATTGTGACTAAATCCCTTGGCCACTTGACAAATCTGATAACTCTGTACAAAATTCTTTATATCTTGTGAAATTTGAGGCCAAAAATAATGTTCTCTAAGAATGGCAATGGTCTTCTCTCAACCAAAATGTCTTGCCATCCCTCCACTATGTTTCTCCTTAATCAAATTTTCTCTCATGGAACTCCTTGGAATACACAATTGACTACCCTTGAACAACATACCATCCTGAATCAGATAGTCTAACCACTTAGTTTTGTCTACAACAATATGTTCTTTACAAGCTTTCCATGCTTTAGCAAAATCAAGATCCTCAGGGTACAGATTCTTGAGTTCAGCATACCCAACTATTTCAACCTGCATTACTGTAAGCAACAACTATCTCCTACTTAATGCATCTACAACCCTATTATATTTTTCACTTCTATGCTTCAACACAAATGCATAGATCTGCAAGAAACTCTACCCACTTCATATGCCTCTGATTCAATTTACCTTGGCTATTTAGATATTGTAATGCCTAGCGATCAGTATATAAAAAAAATTCCTTTGGCAATAAATAATGCCTCCATTTCTTTAAGGCTTGAACTATTGCATAGAACTCTTGATCATAAACATAATACTTCTTTTTTGCATCATTCAACTTTTTACTAAAATATGCAATAGGCTTACCTTCTTGGCTTAACATAGCCCCAATAGCACTGCTACTAGCATCACAATCCACCTAGAACACCTTTCTAAAATTTGGAAGTGCCAACACAAGTTGTTCTGGCACCTTCTTCTTCAACAATTTAAAACTTCTCACAGCTTCCATAGTCCATTTGAACTCTTTTCTATCCCCTCTTATTATGTCAATTAGGGGTGCACATATGCCACTAAAATTCTTAATGAACTTCCTGTAAAAATTAACTAGACCATGAAATGATCTCACCTCAGAAGCAGACCTTGGAGTAGGCCATTCCAAGATGGCTTTTACCTTCTCTAGATCCATTTCAAGACCTTCAGGTGATATAACAAACCCCAAGTAGACTAACTCCCTTTTTGCAAAGATACACTTCTTCAGATTAATTAACAGTTTCTCTTCCCTTAACCTTTCAAGGACACTACAAATATGCATTAAATTTTCTTCCAAAGTCTTGCTGAAAATTAAAATATCATCCAAATAGACAATAACAAATTTTCCCAAGAACTTCTTAAGTACCTCATTCATAAGCCGTATGAAGGTGCTTGGGGCATTCATCAATCCAATGGGCATGACTAGCTACTCATAAAGACCCTCCTTGGTCTTGAAGGTATTTTTGTGCTCATCTCCTTCTCGAATCCGTATCTAGTGATAGCCACTCTTGAGATCTATCTTTGTGAAGTATTGAGCTCCACTCAAACAATCCATAAGATCATCCATTCTTGGCAAAGGAAACTGATACTTGATGGTTATCCTATTTATAGCTTGAGAGTCCATACACATTCTCCACTCTCCATCCTTCTTTTGTGCTAGTACTACAGGTACTACACATGGACTCAGGCTCTCTCAAATCAAACCTTTCTTCAATAGCTTCTGAACCTATCTATTTAGTTCCTCAGTTTTAGTAGGAGTCATCCTATGAGCAGCCTTGTTAGGCAAACTAGCTCCAGGGATTAAATCTATTTGATGACTGATTTGCCTTACTGGTGGCAGTCCTTCTGGAACATTATCAGAAATGATATCTCCAAACTCACTTAATAAATCTGAAACTTCAAGTGGTATTTCACTACTATCTTCCTTATCTTTTCTAGGAATCAAAGCATAGCACATACACTGATGTTTCATGCCATCTAAAAAAATTCTTCCATCAACAAGACAGATCCTAGCACTATTGCATACCTTTTCACCTTCCTTTACCATGGGCTTTAGTTTGTAGTGAACTCCATCCTTTGTTAGAGAGTAGGTGTTTGCATGACCATCATATACTACATGTCTTTCAAACTGCCATGGTCTTCCCAACAATAGATGGCAGACATCCATTGGAATAATATCATAGAGAACTTCATCATGGTAACCCCTAATTTTGAACTTCACTAAACATTGTTCACTTACCAGGACCTTATGATCATCCTTCACCCAAGAGATCTGATAGGATTGGGGGTGTTTCTCCCTCTTGAGCTTCAGCTTATAGACCATCTCTTTTGACACCAAGTTGTCAGTGCTACCACCATCAATGATCACATCACAACATTTATTCTCACATTTGCACCTGGTACAAAATAAACTCCTCCTATGTCTTGGTTCAATCTCCCCACTTAGTAGAACCCTTTCATTTATGAAAGTCTCTCCTTTTTTTGCATCTTCTGAATGTGATGATTGTGCATCCTCATCCAAATGAGAAACCCTAGCTTGGCCCTCATCTCTTTTATATATTCTTCCTTATCGTTGAGGGCATTCAAAGGCACGATGGCCTTGTTCATTATAATGGAAATAGGTACCATGAAAACCTCCTCTTCCTGAACCTTGTCCACGTCCTCTACCTCTTTATCTCTGATCTCCAACGTTTTGATCATGGGAGTGGTTGAAATCCTTGTTCCTCTGGTTCCTACTCGTACCCACATCTTCATTTTTCCTTTAGGTCTCATTTTGACCTCCAAATGACCTACTACTGCCCCTTCCTCCTTGACAACACCCTCTTTGTCTCCCTTCAAACTTTTTATTTAGCTTCTCTTCAACTCATAGGGAAAATTGGTATGCCTCTTCAACGTTGGTCATTCTTACAAGACTTAATTCCTCTTGGATGCTAGGTCGTAACCCACTGATATAACGAGCAACCTTCTCCTTATTTTCTTCTGCATGACCTACTCTAATCAGAAGTCAGTAAAACTCCTCCATATATTTCTAGACTAATTTTCTTTCTTGCTTTAACCCATGTATCTTCTTAAACAAATCAAGCTTGCAGTCAACAGGAATGAACTACATCTTTAGTTTGTCCATGATGCAATCCCACCTTGTGATCTTCTCCTTTCCTATTCTATTTCTCTCTAGTTGAACCTCTTGCCACCAAATTTTGGCATGGCCTTTTAGTTTGGTCTTTGCAAACTTAACCCTATCTAGATCTTTGATATCCTCAAACTCAAAGTATTCTTCCAGTTCATTAATCTAGTCGATCAACTCATTTGGTTTAAAATTTCTTTAAAATACACCCACATCAATTGTAGGTATTTTCCCAAACTTAGTAATGGCCCTAAAAAGCCTCTCCTCTACCTGATTTAGAACTTCCCCTTCAACTTCCCCTTCTGGTCCAATTTCTTCTTCTTTATTATCGTCCTCACTTTCATCACCTGCAGTAACATTTGTTCCTCTACAGAGCTCCTACAATGCTTGAACCTACCTTTGGAGGGCTCTAACCTCCTCAAGATTAGTATCTCCCACCCTTCCACCATGCTCTCTTCATAGAGGCATCTTCTTAATTCAAACCCACAACCACACAGTCCTAGTGCAAACTACCTCACAGTCGGTGCTCTATCTACACACTCAAGAAAACTTGCTCTAATACCACTTGATGGGGACAACACCCAAGCACAGAATGGACACAACAGGAAAGATAAAACTTTATTAACTATGAAAATATGCTAGTACACTTAGTGCAAAGAAATAGACTCCAAAACATGCCCTATGGGCTTACAATAGCATAAATCTGGAGATAATTTCTTCTCCCAGTACCTTCTCTCAAACTCCACTCTGAACTACCTTTTACAATGCCAGAAATGTCCTTAAATATACCCCAAAGGGTTAAGGATTAGGAATACATTCTATAAATTTCTAGTTGGCATCCACCGACCAAATAGAAGGCTCCAAAAGTTATGTTAGAAGTCGGCACAAAACTAGAAGAATCTAAAAATGGTAACCGAACTTTTAGGAGGCATAACTTTTGAACCGTAGCTCTGATTAACGAACTGTTTACATTTTTAGAAAGCTCTCAAAATGCTCTATAGCCCTATGGAGGAGCTTAGCTCATTCCCCTTTTTTTGGCCTTGTATGAGGTCATTTAATGCCCTAAACCTGACTTTGAAGCATTCTTAGGAGGTCTCCAAAAATTGAAAAATTGTGATAACTTTCAAACCGTGCAGCCTTTTGACCTGATTCTTTTTTTGGAATATTCTAAGTTACAATTTTAATCTTTCCTCCAATTTAAACCTTCTAATCCACCATAATTATGGTTCAATTACATAGTCCTCTTTTTTTTGGCATTTACACGTATCCCAAGGTGCTCAAATACTCTAACCTAGAACATTGATAGTGGAACTGTGAGAGTTGGAACCTTTATTTGACCCAAATGGGTATCCAAAAATGAAAACACATGAAATAGAAACTAAGTCTAAGTACATTTTTTTTGGTGACACAGGATTGTCCCTATATCTCTGGATGCTCTTACATCATGATATCTTCTTACATGATATGAAATGAGCCATCTTAGAAAATCTATCCACCACAAAATATATGGAATCATACCCATTTACTATCTTAGGTAATCCAAGAACAAATTCTATACTGATGTCACTCCAAGGTTTCTTAGGAATAGTAATAGGTGTATACAAACTAGTATTTTGACTTACTCCTTTTGCAACTTGACAAAATCCACAACACTTCACAAATTTTTGAATATCCTTATACATTTATGGCCAATAATACTTATCCTTCAATAAAATCAATGTCTTATCAATTCCAAAATATCTAGCCAATCCACCACTATGCTTTTCCTTAATCAAATTCAGCCTCATAGAACTTCTAGGAATACACAACTGAATACCTTTGAACAACATACCTTCTTAAATGTAATATTTATCATACTTAGTGATGTGATATATCAGATGCACTCTCTCTATGCCTTAGAAAAATTAAGATCAACATCAAAGAACTCTTTCATTTTATCAAAACCAAGAACTTCAACCTTCATTTCAATCAACAAAGAACATCTTCTACTCAATACATCATAAAATCTATTAGTAACTCCACTCTTGTGCTTGATTATGAATGTAAAATTTTGCAAATACTCAACCCTCTTCATATGTCTTTGATTCAATTTATGCTAACTTTCCAAGTATTGTAAAGCTTTATGATCAATATACAACACGAACGCCTTAGGAATCAAATATTGTCTCCACTTCTTCAATGCTTGAACAATAGCATAAAACTCTTGATCATACACATAATACTTCCTTTTAGCATCATTCAAATTTTCACTAAAGAAAGAAATAGGTTTACATTCTTGACTTAATATATCTCCTATTGCATTACCACTTGCATCACATTCAACTTGACATACCTTATTGAAATCAGGCAAAGCCAATACAAGTAATTCAACAACCTTTTGTTTCAAAGTCTCAAAACTCTTATCAGCTCCATGTGTCCACTTGAATTCCTTTTTATCTCCTCTCATTTCTCAATCATAGCATTACAAATAGAACTAAAATTCTTTATATTTTTTTTGTGAAAACTAGCCAAACCATGAAATGATCTTACTTCACCCACATTCTCAAGTGTAGGCCAATCCAAAATTACTTTAACCTTCTCATGATCCATTATCAAACTATCTAATAAAACAAAACTTCCCAAATACACAATCTCCTCTTGCATAAAAGAACACTTTTTCAGATTAATTAGCAACTTTTCCTCGTTCAACCTCTGCAATACTTGTCTCATATGGTAAAGATGTTTGTCCTTAGTCTTATTAAATATCAAAATGTCATCCAACTAAATAATCAAAAACCTATCCAAAAAAAATTTAGAACTTCATTCATCAACCTCATGAAAGTACTAGGTGCATTACTCAAACCAAAAGGCATAGCAAACCATTCACAAAAACCACTGTTCATCTTGAAAGTAGTCTTCCATTCATCACCTTCTTTGATTCTAATTCAATGTTAGCTACTCTTCAAATAAATATTTGTAAAATACTTTTCTTCACTCAAATAATCTATTATGTCATCCATCTCTGACATAGAAAGCCTATATTTCACTATGATGTTATTAATAGCTCTAGAATTAGTACACATTCTCCATTTTCCATTGCTTTTAGGTGCTAATATATCAGGTATAGCACATGGACTAAAACTTTCTCTAATCAAACCTTTCTACAACAACTCATGCAATTATATGTTAAGTTCTTCATTCTCTGTAGGTGTCAATCTACATGGTGCTTAGTTTGGAAAACTAGGTCCAGGAATTGGATCCATATAATGACGTATACTTCTCATTGGAGGTAAACCATTAAGAATATCCTCAACAACAATTTCTTTATACTCATTCAAAAATTCTACAATTTCTTCTAGTACTTGGCTACCACTATCTACTATCACTATGTCATTACCAATTTATGTTGCTTTATCATTACTACCAACACTCAGTCCTCTAGAAACTATAGCAAAAAAAACTTGATTCTTCTTTACTTCCTTTTCAAATTGTTTTCTATTAACCATATAAAATTTTATTGTAGTACAACTAACCTCATATAGAATTTCAATCAAAGACAACAATATTTATTTCTGCCCATTTATCCAAAGAGTATATTGATTCAACCTTCCATCATGCACAACATATCTATCATATTACCAAGGTCTACCCAAAGAAATATGACAATGGTCCATAGGCCTAATATCATGCAACACTTCATCAAAGTATTGACCAATCTTGAACTTCACAACACATTGTTCACTTACCAATATCTTATACTCATCTTTGATCCATGAAACATGATAGGATTTGGGATGTTTAGCCTCTACAACTACAATTTTGTAACCAACTCTTCTGATGCCAAATTTGTAGAACTTCTACTATCAATGATTACCTTGCAACATTTTCCATCTATCTTAAATTTGGTCTTGAAAAGACTTCTTCTAAGGATAGGTTCCTCATCACTTCCCTTATTACATAAGGTTCTTCTCACCATTAGATTTTCTCTAGCCTCAGGTCCACTTGGTGAACCCTCATCATCTCCTTGAATCATAGCATTTTTGTTACCTTTCCAACTTTTAGAGGATCTACATTCAAAAGATCTATGTCCTTCTCTACCACATCTGAAACAATTACCACAAAAACTACCTCTATAATAAGAATTACCTCTTCCTTGATATGTTGTATTACCTCCTTGTTATGAACTACCACCTTTCCACTCAGTCTTGTCTTTTTCATCATTCTTCCATTCATATTTTCCCTTGTCTTTCACAAATTTTTCAAATCTACCACCTTCACCATAAGATCTACCTCTATCTCTCTAAAATCTACCACCTCTACCTCATTGTCTTTGTTCATGCTTCTTTTTCAAGATCTCCTCAGCTTTCAAAGCATATTGATATGCTTCTTCTACACTTTCCAACTTCACAAAACTTATTTCATCTTGAAATTCAAATCTTGATTCATTTATGTACCTTACAATTTTCTCAACATCATCATCCACATATCTAGATCTCATGTCCAATCTACAGAATTCCTTGGTATACTCTTACATAGTCATGTCCTTTTGTCTCAAATTTTGCATCTTTCTCAAAAAGATAACTTGGTAATCAGCAAGAAGGAATTTTTTTCTTTACCTTGTTTACCATCTTTAGCCATGTTCTAATCTTCTCCTTTCCTCTCCTTTGTCTATCAATTTACAATGCTCTCACCATAGTGAAGCGTGACCTTTCAACCTAGTAACTGAAATCTTCACCTTCTTATTATCAAGAGTGTTTTCATACTCAAAGAACTTCTCCATATCTAAAATCTAACCTAACACAACATTTGTATCCAACTTTCCACCATAAGGAACAACTTGTATAGTAGGCTTTGAATTTTTCCTAGACAACACTCTCAAGAACCTTTCCTCATCTTAATCTTCTTCAGGTTCTAAATTATGGTTTGGTTCTACTACTTCATCATCACTTACATCATCAAGATGTGCTCCTCTCCTCTAGGCTATCTCCACAACATCTAATCTAGCTAAAATTTATCTCAATTGATCGAATATAGCATTATCAACATTCCTCTACTATGAACCATCTTTACAAATTTGGTTCCTACAAGATCATAACCCTTTGCAAGTTATAGATCAAATTTGTATATCTGTAATCCTACAACTAAATCGAAATTAGGGTTCTACATAATCTAATCACCACAAGGATGAACCTCAAGCTTTGATACCACCTAACACAGGGTAGATTGGGAGTAACTAAGAACAATTGGCACACTTATCTACCCAAACTACCATGCAAGAGTTAACACAATGGAAGCAAACACAAAAGAGAATAGCACCATAGAGAGAGAGAGAGAGAGAGAGAGAGAGAGAGAGAGAGAGAGAGAGAGAGAGAGAGAGAGAACAATATTTTTTATTGATTCATGAAAATAGCTAGCATACATGCCTAGCTATAAGGCCTTTTGGGTTACAGCCAGATATAAAATATATTCAAGATCAAAGATCCAACATCAAATTCACAGCTCTAGATACATATGCAACAAACTTTCTAAACTTTCACATTCTACTCCTAAATCATTCCAAATATTTCCCTAACTCTAAGCCTAAACATTCTATATATACTTGCCAAAATGGCTTATAGATCATTCTAGAACATTACATAAGAGGAAGGTTGACCCAACAATGGTCTGGACACATCCCAAGAAAAGATCTTAACATAAATGTCATGATTGAAATAAATCTTGCAACTCAGCTCATAGAAATCATGACCAAATGCTAACACTTAGCATAAATAGGAAAACTTGGCACATGAACGAACACTCGGTCAACACTAGATTGCTATAGTAACTTAACATCCACTAGACCTATAGTAACTCAATATCTATTAGAACTATAATATCTCAACATCCACTAGAGCTATAGTAACTTGACATCCATTATAGCTACAGTAAATCAACATCCACTAGAGTTAAAGTAACTTGACATCCATTATAGCTATAGTAAATCAACATCCACTAGAGCTACAGTAACTCAGCATCCATTAGAGCTATAGTAACTCAGCATCCACTAGAGCTACAATAACTTGACATCTATTAGTGTTATAGAAAATTGGTATCCAATAGAGCTATAGTATCTCAACATTCATTAGAGCTATAATAACTCAACATCCATTAGAGCTATAGTAACTTGGCATGAACATGCAGAATGAATAAAAATGGGCAAGATAACAAGGCAACCTAGGATGCTCCTGCATTAGAACTCCAACTACATCAACATGTTCCACAAAAATGGTAGATTGTGCATGATCTCCAAGTCCTCTAAGGTGTAGCTTCATCAAACTTTTCCATGCAGGAAAGTTATCTCTATTGAGCTTAGGTACTTCTCTTTTAGACATCTCGATCTTTGCACTTCTAGTACCTTCAAACTAGTCCTCTTAAGAAAATGGATTTGATACCAATTGCTGGAATACTTTAGAATAACTAGGGGGGTGAATCATTTATCCAAGGTCCAGATGTATAAATAAAACTTTTTACAACTTAGTGAACCTATAAAATATTCATATCCATGCATGCATCCATAAGATTATGCAATCGCTAAAACTTGTAGGTTACTATCAAATCAACTTGCAAAAATGTAAAGCATGAAACATAACAAATTCATCAAAAAACTTGACATAATGATTTACATGGAAACCCAATTTGGGAAAAACCACTACTAACATGCTACTTCTTTTCACTCTTATGAAGTGATGCCCTATGAAAGGATAACCCTATCAAAGATTGCAATACACACTATTAAATGTGACCTAGTTAAGGGATTTCAATCACCCTATTAGAAGTGATCTTTGTTAGAGGACTTTAGGAAATTCACTTGGAACACCACCCAATTAAAGTATTTACAAATAACTAATAGGTCAACCTTAATCCAAAGGATTTACTTTAGACTGATATAATTTTTATAGAGTAATAGTAGATATTTGATCTGATACAACTTACAACTTCTCTTGTAGATTATAGATCTTTGTTCAATCCTTAATTCTACTTGGCTTTCATACTTTACAGCTTTGATAGCTTGTTCATCCTTGAAGCATTAATCTCCTTAAGCCTTCTTTCTTAACATGCCATTTAGAACTCTTATCCTAGGTCACTTGATGAAGCAAAACCCTTGACTCCTTCTTTTCCTTAGGTTCTTGCACATGACATCTTTACTTCATTACTAGACATTCCTATAAATAGGAAATTAGGATATTTTTCCCACTCATTTTCCAATGTCAAAATTTAGGATTCAGATGGATTAGGTAGGATGCAATGTATCTACCCATATCTCATATCTCTTCTAAAAACTTCTTCTTCTAGAAACTATTTGAATTCACCTAAAAATAGTTTTCATCAAATTCTATTCCACTAGCTCATCAACCTTATCTTCCTCCTGGTTCACAAAATTCAAGAAAAAAAAATTGTTGGCTAAGATTTAGCAAATCTTTGATCTCTTAAATAATGCAGCAACTTAGCATTATCAACCTTATGATGCTTGGCACATACTACATTGCTCGACATCAACTAAATTTTATTGATGCTTGGCATCAACTTTATTTTACTCGACATCCACTATCTTGCTCAACATCCACTAGAATTTTCTTTTACTCAACTGCAACTAATTTTTTGCTTGGCTTGCACTATCTTTTCCCGACACCTACTATCCACTTGATCAAGCTTGGTAGAAAAACTTTGTGTAACTTGTTCTTCTAAAATTTCTAAGTGTAACCAACCTTTGTAACCTTAAGTAGATTATCAATACATCATGTCATCATTATCTTAGCTTATCCTTGTTCTTCATTATATAATCATAACTCAACCTTTCATCTAGGTGCTATTGTTACCTCTTATTGATCAAATCCTCTTCAACAATCAACTAAGTGCTAGTACTTGAATCTTATAAGTAGTTGTCTTACAAGAAAATAGAAATTTTTACATTAGTGACAAAACAATGATTGAAATACATAGTCTTCTTCAACAATCTCCCTCTTTGATTAACTTCTTCAATCCATTCTCATCACTATCTTGAAATCTTCAGAAAACTTCTTGGGTCTAGAAAGCTCAAGCAAAGACTTTGAGGCTCTAAGGTTGTCATGCAACAATAGTTCTTTTAACATGTAAGCAAAATATTTATCAAACCTAAGAAAACTAGCATTTTTGTTAATCCTAGGACATATCCAAACTCTACAACTGAATAGGTAATGCCTCATCATCCTTTTCCCTTATAAAATCCATCTCCTTTTCAAATTCTAACACCCATTTAAACAAGAACATATGCCTCAACATAGAATACCTTCTAAATGGTTGACTGACCTTGGATTTTTTATTCCTACTAGGACATTGTGCATGAATTGAACAATATAGGGTGGAAAATTAAAAATGAAACCAAAAAGATGATGAAGTATTTGATCCATCATGTACATAAATTAAATTGCCATTAGATCCTATTTATTTTCACCAAAATGATTACACAAAGAAATTTAAACACCTAGGGCACAAGGATTTAAATACTTCTATAGAAATGCCAATGGGGTGTTTTCTCTAGCTAACATTAAATCCCCAATAACTAAAAAATGTCCTTTTATTTGAGTCACTTATAGTATAGACCCATTCAGCCTCATAAGCTTTCCTTAATTATTCAAAATCAATAGGCTCATGAAAAGTAGAGGATGGATCTAGCCCAAAGACCTCACAAATTTACTCTATGATAATGCTTATCAAACAAGCTCCATTATTATCCCTTATAATCCTGGCTATTGAGTCATAATTATTTTCAAATTAAATCAATTTATCTATACCCAAGTATGTTTTGGCAACTCATATTTGTCCCTTTAGCAATGAGGTCCATAGTTTATGCTAACTAGAAAATCAACAAATTAAAATAGAAAATGTAGACACCACCTAGCATGCCAACTCAACCACCCTACCTTTGATCTATTGTGTACACATGTCAAACTATCATAAAGCTACTATGAATAAAAATATTTCAATTTTCCATCATGACTATATGATAGGGTACTATCAACCCCATTCATGGTACTCCCACCCACCACTACCTTAGAATAGGACATTCTCCTGGGGCCCCCTAATTGAGGCCACTCCCGATGGAGAATACTTTCTTTCCTCCCACCCATGTTATCCCTTAAATAAATGAAATGAAGGTAAGGATAGCCAAAGAATTGTTGGGGGCCCTACCCCTACCCCCTACTATTTAGGGAAGGGCTCACCTAGCCCTTTAGTATATATTTTCTCTCTATAAATAGATTAGCTCCTTCCTTTAGGGAAATGTTTCATATTTTCACAAAGCCACAAAGCTTTTCTAATATATATTTTATTATTACGAGTTTGTGACAATAGTTTGATTGAGTTATTTTGATTTAATGATGCATTTTCCTTCTTATAAATTATGTTGGAACTACATTTGGAACAATTTTATGTTGTCATTGATGTCAAACCTTACTAGTAAGACATTTTCTAATAGTGTAGAGTGCTATATTATTTGATTGATGTAGAGGATTTGAAAAGAGAGATAACAAGGTAAGATAGTAGAGTGGTTGAGTAAAAAGGAGTAAGTATGATGGAACTAAAAAAGGCACTTGATCAGTTTGCATTCGACAAGATTATATATTTTTTGATTGTTATATTAAGTGAAGAAGAAAGATGAGTTGAAGTATAGAAGAGATGATTGATAAGAATTTAAGTAAAACCTTAGTTTTAGTTAGTGTTAGGTTACTAAGTCAATGAAGAAGTTAATGATTACTAAGTAGAAGATTAAGGAACTTAAATATTAACCAAGTGATGGTAATGACCAAGCACAAAGATAGTTGAGAAAGATAGTGTAAGCTGAGAAAAATAGATTAGTAGTGACCAAGATACCCAATGATGAATAAGTTGAAGAACTTAGTGATGACTGATTGTTAACAAATTAGTAATTTGTGAAAGAATCAACATTTGAGGTTAACACAGTTGAATTTATGGAATAGTTAAAACATGTTAAAGATTAAGATTGATGAGCTAGTGTATTTAATGCATGAATTGAGTATTTTTAGTGATCTAAGGTGAAGATTCAATGAGAATATTCCATAATTTTCAAGGAAGGAGTAGAGAGACAAAATGATGAACAAATTTAATGAATCTAATCAAACCCTAAGATCTACAATTATGTTTAACTAGAAAAATATTAAGCCTATCTATATAAGGAGGCATATGAGTTGTTCTATAGTTGTTAATTGGTTGGTGAATTTGTGAAGGAAAAGTGAAGAATAGAGCTATAGAGGAATAGTAAGAAGTTAGTATAGAGATATTGCTTGAAATGTTGCCAAGAAGATTAGAAATGGAGAATGTGATGAAGACCAATCAATGAACCAAGAATGGGCCAAACAGAGATTTGAATATGCAAAGTGAGTTGTAATTTATTAGATCAACTTATTCATTACTTTCAAACCATTATGTTTGTAAAATCCTTTAATCAAGGTTGACCTAATAGTCATATTGTAAATCCTTTAATCAAGCTGACATTCTGATGGGATGTTTTGAAGACCTCAAATAGACCAGTCCTAGCAAAGTGATTAAATCCTTTAATAGGGTCACACCTAATAGTGTATTTTGTAACCTTTGACAAGGTTGGCACTTAACCAATCTCACATTAAAGAGTAAAAAAAATAGTAGCATGTTACTTGGTGGTTTTTCCCAAATTGGGTTTCTACATTAAAACCTAGTGTTGTACTTGTTAGAATCTATAGTCCACTTACATAACTTAGAGGGGGTGGGGATTAATTATTTATACAAAAATTATCATCATTATCAACCTTAAACAAACTTAACCATATGAGTAACATAAACTAAAACCACAACAAGATACTCATACACAATAACACTAGATATGTTAACTAGGAAAACCCCTGATCAAAGGGAAAACCACGGTGGGGATGGTACCTATAATCACCTAAAAATGGTTATCTAGACTATTAGCCCCCTTCTCAGCATTTTGGCTAAATTAATTTAATCATTTATCTAGACCAAATTTTTAATAATCAATTTATTTGATTATAACCTATAGTTTGACTATGCTATCCTAAGTTCATTATTTGATTAAAAGAACATGTCCCCTTTTAATTAAATAAAACACCCCATTCTTCTAACCCACTTAAAGTGCACACATAAAGTCTTTTTTCTATTTTACAATTAAAAGAAAAGGCTTGTGAGACTTTTGTCTTATGTGACAAGTCAACTTATATTCTATTGGTCGACTTGTGTGTGCACATGGATCACTCCTCTTTTCGAATACCACCATTGATCATCCATCATCTTCATCTTGATCTCTACGATCTATATGAATTTAAAAGGGAGAGAGCTTTCCCCCTCAAAGGATCCATCATCATTTTGAATGTTGTTATGCTGCAATTTTTCTAATAGGTTTCTTTGGAGCTTTGTGGAGAACTTCTATTTCTTGTCTACATTCTCTCATCCATGGCATCATGGCATTCTAGCTTAGCTTAGCTTTCATTTTTACATGTAGCTTAATCTCACATAGCTTAATAATGGTATTCTATCACTCTTATACATGCTTATCATAGCTGCATTTTGCATTATCATCTTAGCTTAGTTTCCATACTTGCATTGCATTCTTGAGGGATTCCTTGAAGATATTTGCACTCTTGTTCTTGTCTCAAAGAACCTCCCGTTGCATGGTTTACTAGAAAAAAGTACATTTCTAAGGCTCATCTGAGAGCTTTCTTATTCTTGAAATATACTCTCTTGCACTCCATGGATAGGGAGATCTAAGCCGTCATTCAAACATTCCAAACTCATGCAATCATTTGGATAGAAGGGTTTAGAGTGTGACACATTCAAGTGTACATTTTTGGCACCCACCGTGGGGCATGAATCAAGTTTCTAGCTCCATTTGCTTTCATTTCTTATCTTTGGTTTTTTAATAGTAGCATATTGGATCTAATCAAGTGCTTTTGTAGAATTATCACTTTGGTTTTAAGGCCAACCCATAAGTAGATTGGTTTGAAGGCCAAAAATCTAGTTGGTTTAAAGATTTGATCATATCTTTTAAACCGCTTGGAGTTTTGTTTTGAAATTTTTTTTTCAAGTTGAGTATGTCTTCAAAATGTCTCAGTCCGATTTTCAGAGAATTTTGACATTATTTGTGGGAGTTATAATTTCTTTTTAGTTTTTCATAAAAAGCCATTTTTGATAACAAATGAGCACATTTTTTAAAAAAACTTACATTTTCAAAAATATTTTTGAATTCTAAGAGGGGTACTTTCTTTTTGTTTTGACTTTTGAGGTTTTATTAAAGATCAAAAACTCAATTTGATAATTTTGGCCTATTTTGACAAAATCAGTCTCTAGGGAGCAAATGAAGAGATTTTTTTAAATTTTTTGCATTTTTGGAAATCTCTCTAATATTTAGTAGGGGTCTCTTCTTTTTATTTTATTTTTTGGATCCGAAATAATAGAAAAAAAGTATAATCTTGTTGACTAGATCAAAATCAAAGAGTAAAAATGAGAGCATTTGTGATTAGTTTGCCCTTTCTTTGCATACACTTGATTGGAAGATAACTTGGATATTTGAGGCAACTAACCACTTTTTATTTTAGGTTTTTATGTTATTTCACACAAACTTGTGGTGATAACAAGTTGTGATTGCAGGTTGCTATCCTTGTGAAAAAATTGAAACATTGCATAAAAAGAACGCATGTCAAAGCTTCAAATGCACAAGGGCTACTAAAGATTGTTTGCAGGGCTGCTCAACGCATAAAAACCCAATTTTTCTTGTTCTTTACTTTTACATGTGCTACATATACTAGTTGTTTATTTTTAGGCACATTAAAACTTACAATTGGGATCTTTTGGTGATAGGAGAGTATGCTCTTCACCCTTGTGGTGAATTAGAAATCTTGACTTATCATTTGATTTCAAGAGTAAGAGGAAAATGAATCTTTTTGGAATGTTTGGGAGAAAATGATTGGAATAGGAGAGTACGCTCTTCACCCTTGTGGTGAATCAGAAATTTGGACTTCTGAAAGTTGATCCACTCTTTGTGTAGTTAGAATCTTTTAGAAGGCCTGCTCTCAGACAACCGAACGACCCAAGTGGGGACAAGAAGATTACCTGGATCTTCCAACCCACTATAAACTCAAGGCTATCAAGGACACAAAACCTTAGACATAGTTTTTTTCTTTGCATAGTGTGAACGCTTATGAGATTTTGACCATAGGGAGATCACTAGGCAAAAATGCTTAAGGTACTCTTGTGGTCGCGAGATTGGTTACTCATCGCAAGGTGAGGTGTCCTGTAATTAGGAGCAAGAGGAACACTATGAATGGAATCCCTATCTAAACAACCTAAGTTAGTAACTACCCTTTTTAGCCGCTCAACTTCTTGGTGCAAGGATTGATCCTAGTGGACTACCCGGATCACCCCAAGATTTACACTCACCATATGTGTTCCCTTGGTTATGCTTATGGAATTTCCATGACAAATCCAATATCTCTTGTGGGCAACCACTTGGTGTGAGGTGAAGGAGCATCAAGCGTGGGCCAAGTTGTTGAGTAATGAACCATGTCTTTTAGGTAGATATTGCTTGATGTGTTCTCGAATGTGCTAGACCTATGGAAATCTTTGGAACATACACATGATGATAGTTATACGGCTTTCTTTTAAGACCTCACATATGCTTCTATCATGCAAGGTTGCTTTGTCCCTTTCTTGATTGTTTGAAAACTACTCCATGTGTCACTATCTTTCTTGGAAAGAAATTGCTTTTGAACATCAAACTTGCTATGCTATCAACTATTATCAAACTTTTCCAACCAAGTCAAAATATCAAATGCAAACATTTTCTTGTGTTGCTTGCTAAGGGGAGTCTCATCATTTGATTTTTATTTTCTATGTCTCTAGTTCTTGAACATGCTTAAAGTGACTTTTTGGTCTTGGTGCTCTTTGTCTTTTTGTCTTCATGGTCTATGTTTGCTTGCTAGTCATCCTTTTGCTGAAATGGTTACCTTGATTTTTTGACTGCACTCTTAGGTTGGGAAAGTTGTTCACTTGTTACCCCACTTTCTCTATCTACTTAGTATTGGCTTCTTGCCTAGCTCTTGACTTGAGTCACTAGTGTCATAAGTAACTTGGACACTTTCTTGACAAGTCACTTTACTCTATCATTACTATATTGGCAAGTGAATAATCTACCTCTCTAGTTTGGACATCAAGTTATCTTGTGTCACCTTATTAGCTTCCTCTAGTCTCCTTCATGCTTGATTATCTATCTATCACTTGGAATGCAAAGCTTGTGCTACCAAACCTCAACCAAATCTAGATGATCATGATATCCTCCATGTCACTAAAGAGTTTCAATATCTATATGCACAATATAAAGAACTAGAAGAGACAAATGATCTTTCTTACCTTCATCTCTCTAAGCGCATGATAGAAATGAAGTCTAAACTTGAGAAAAGGTTAGAGGAGAATATTGCATCATTACATGAATATTTCTTAAGGTCTTTACATGCATGTGAGTCACCTTCTTTGAGGTCATCCTCTTCTTCTAGGTCTACATGCTCTACTTCAAGACATCAAATGTCTTCATCTTCTAGATCTAAAGACCTCTTTAGAGGACAAGCAAGTGATACCTACTTTGAGCCTATTCCAAAATTTCATGATGGACCTATCTTTGACCAAGATAATGGTGAAGACATGAATGCATTCTATTCACTTGAGAAACAACAAGAAGATCCTAGACATACTTCTAATAGAACTTTTGCTCCCTTGGAAGATTCTTATGATGACACTTTGCAAAAACTTCTTACCAATAAGATCATCATGTTACCAAAGTCTAGCTCATATGGAAACCCATTCTTGGATATCTATTGTGCTTATCATCAACATAATGAGCATAGTACTTCAGATTGCATTGAGCTAACACATAAAATCCAAGATCTTATTGATAATGGAATTATTGACACCTCTAATGATTCATGCGATGAGGATACTTTTCTTGAGAAAGATTACATTAATGAACCTATGTCTAGTAGCAGCTCTATTACATCTTCCACTTCTTCTAACACTCATGCATCTCCCAACACTTCAAATCTTTCCAACATGCCTCCATCAAATAAAGAACCTAATTCTTTCCACATTGACTATGTGTATCCTCAAGGGCTATCTCTAAAACAAACTCAAGCTAACCTTCACTTGGTTGCAAACCTTTTCCATGCTACTAATCCTAAACATCCTCAACCTTCATGCACTACTATGCCTAATCCAAACACTACTCCATTCACTCTTCATTCTCCCTTGTCCTTGGAAGTGGCTCCATGTCAAGAGGACTCTCAAAAAGAAAAAGTTATAAATTTTAAGAAAGATCGAGATCAAGCACCCTTTCATCTCTTTCAATATTTTCCCCTTCCATATCCTATGTCTTATCCACCTCCTAAGTATAATGAAGATAACACTTCCATTATCTCCCTTGAGCTTACTAAAAAATGTGAGAAAAGTTCTCTTCATATGCTATCCAAAGCTACTTGTCAAGATCAAAGCATCCCCTCATGTTCTACTTCTCCACATCCACTTCAAAATTGTGCTCAAGCTTCAAGTGCTTCTATTAAAAATGTTGTTCCTATCAAAGGTACTTATGAGTCTATTGATGGATTTGACCATGTTACTCATTCTAAAGATGTTGATATCCCTTCCCACTATCCCTTTGCATCTTCTAAATCTATCCTTGGTCCTTATCTATCTAAGCTAAAGCATTCAAACCTTCCATCCATATTGGGGCCTTATGTTCCTCCATCTCCTACATTAACTCCTAGCTTATTCCATAGCTCTCCTATAATACCTCAAGATCAACAAAGACACTCATCCTTGATGACTTTTCATCCATCTATACATCTAAACTAGTCATATCATCCTTATTCATCCACAAATCCCAAGTCCTTTGGAAGTGAGAATAAACATAAGAATCCATTGAAAAAGAAAGATCACTATGTCCCATCTAATCAACATGTGAATGCTAAGAAGGAGAATGCACAAAAGATACCACAAAGGTCCACTATTAAAAAAGCCAAATCAAAGAAAATATGGGTTCCTAAACCCATTATTGAAGAAATGTGTTTTGAAGTATCGAAAGGAAAATCTAAAGCTATATGGATTCCCAAGTCTCTTTTAAAAGACTTGAATATTGAAAATTTTTCAAAGTTGACATTCAAGCTTCCAAAGGCTTCCATTCCATCTTCTTCCAAAAATCTTGCTAAAAATATTCCAATGCCTTCCACTCCAATTTTTTCCAAATCACTTCTACCACCTCATACAACTAAATCTCAAGCTATTTCATCCATGATTCCTCCATTGTTCCAATACCCTTCAAGGTGTGTGTCAATGTTGATCTTGTCCAATATTTTAGCTACCCACATGAAATCCTCTAAAGCTTACACCTCCTTTCTATACATGAACTCTTATCCTCCATATATTCTTCCTACTACCATTTCCCTTTCATCACCCTATCAACATATTTGAGCATACCTTTCAATGGTCTTGGCTTATCATGGATTATCTTTCCTATAGGAGCACTATCTAAATTCAAAAAGCTTGAGCTCTTTCTAAAAATTCAAAAAAATAAAAAAATGAAAATGTGCCTTGGTGAAACCCACTTCTTGTGGCACCTTGGTAGCAAAAGTAAAGAGAAATAAATGCATCCTATGGTGAAAACTACATCTTGTGGCACCTTGGATAAGTACCATTATGAAAACCTAGCAAACAGGCATCATGTATAATTCTTCCATCATCCATCTATCCCTTCTTCTCTCTTTGATCTTGACAATGTTGAGCTATCTTTGCATATTGGCTATCTTATCCACCAAATTTTCTATTGTGCTCTCCCATTCACTCATAGCCTCTATCTTGAGCTTTATTCTTATTACTCTATCCCATCACTATCCTATCTAGTTGACCCCTTGTCTTGATCATAATAAATCAAACATGGTTCTCATAGGCCTCTTGACATGTCTACTCTCTTGGATTACACGCTTTCATGCTATCTTCCTCATTGGCTTCCATTGCTTATCCTACATGCTATCTTTCTCATTACTTCCATTGCTTATCCAAAATATGCTTCATGTGACTATTTCACCTCTTTCCCTAGCTTGGGTACTCTTGAGGAGTTAGTCCTTGAGGATCACTTTCACTTCCTTAATACTCTTTTTTCATCCATCTTTGCTTATCCACTAGCTCATTGCTCCATCATATCCTATACCTTGCTAGACAATTGGGAGAAAATGATGTGATCTTGCTTGAGAACTAGTGATATCTAAAACCTTCTAAAAAATTCCAAAATAAATCATATATGATCTTGAAAAAAATCCTAAAAATTAGAAAATGTCCCGAAAAAAAGATCTTCTTAGTGAAAACCTAGCAATAGGCACTTTGATGTATCACCAAAAAAATCAAAAATACAAAAATACAAAAAATTGAAAAAAGTCCTGAATAAATGTATCAAGTGGCGAAAACTTGGAAATAGGCACTACTTGAAACCCTTGCACCTATGTCTACCAGTCTCAATCACCGACTTCACTACACATTTCCTGGCTTGAAATTGTTTCTTGTCTTTTTCTTGGGGGCATAGTTACTTAGTCTATTGAGGTATTCTTGTGCATTACAGTTTCTTTGACAACTCACAAAATAGTGTTTCTCAACACTTCCCCCACCTTGACATCAAGTGTTTTTCAACACTTTTCAGATAGTTTACCTACAGTCTCTGATGTCACAATATTTCTCACTATCAGAATCAAGTCTTGAAGAAATGGCCAAGTGACTTACACACACGCACTCTAACACTTAAACAACTAAGCTATGCTGATCTCTATCTACTTTGTGTGTTGTCTATGACAATTTATTTACTATATGTTCCATCCCTAATAGTCTTTCAAGGATGTCATTGACTAGAAGACTAGGGGCATGGGGCATGTTTTCTTGATTTCTTCTTGTGGGTATACTTTGTTTGTCTATAGTGTTGTAAGCATTCGTTCTTGTCCTATTCAACACTTTGACTTGTAAATGTATCATCCTTGACTGTTTCGCAAGACCACACTTGGGGTTTATCCTAGCAATTATGCCTTGATACAGGTGTAATCTTGCTAAATTAAACTTAGGGAATCTAATTGAGTAGTTATCTTGACTTACATGTCTCTGATGCTTAGATTGGATTTCAACATACCTATCTGATATCGATCATATTCATATCCTCATAGTTATACTAGTGATGGTTGTATGATCTCATGATGTCCCTAATAAATGCTCAATGATGAAATTAAGAGTCTAAATGTTATGCGCTTCTTGCTAGTAAACCACTTTGCATATTAGCTTGCATTTTAGGTTCATTTTCTAGCTTAGTCTTGCATTCTTGCATATGGGGAAAGCTCTTTCTTCATCTTTTTGCAGACATATCGACTAACTCCTTTCATATATTTCTTTACTTTCTTTTTGTTCATGTCCTTTACCTTCTTAATCTTTCACTTCATCTCTTTTCTATCTTATCATCAAATTATATAAAGTTTTGACCTCTTAAATAATTTCAATGTCCTAGATTCATTTTCGAGATCAAAATCCAAATTCGATTTCATCTTGATGGTCAAAATTGTCTTTTAAAATCCTACTTCCTTCTGAGCGGTTAGCTGAACTTTTAAGGTCTAATCTCTGAATCATCACTAGGGCATCTTCATTTCTTCATGACTTCATCATTTCTATGCTTCATATCTACTTCTATTCACCTTTTCACATCTAAATCCTCTTTCTACTCAAATTGACCTAATTTTTATGATTTATCTTTCACGGTCAACTTTGGTCAAATTGGGGCATTTTATTAGTTTCTTATAGTCATTCTTGGGTTCTAATCATTTATCTATCATATCATACATTTCTATATCTCGATTTTCTCATGTCTAACTACTTTCTGCTTCCTCTTACCTCATTTCGATTTTGATCTCGAGGGGTCAAAAATACTCTATTGTTGATTGTTACAGCTATCTATTTCTTAGGAGCATTTGTTTGACCTTATCACTTGCTCTTGATCTATTCACTTTTCTAGATGATAGAATTCTTTTCGGATCCTAACATCATCATCCTAATGTTCAGTACTACTGCTATCAGGCTGTGCATTTAGGACTTGCTATCTATTTCTACATTTCATTCTTTGGAATCAGATATCTATATCTATCATCACGTACTTGGCTTTGATTTTCTTTGACATAATGTGTTCCCAGGTCAATCATGCATTAGTCAAAGAGGGGCAAATGTAATCACCTAAAAATGGTCATCTAGACTATTAGCCCCCTTCTCAACATTTTGGCTAAATTAATTTAATTATTTATCTAGACCAAATTGCTAATAATCAATTTATTTGATTATAACCTATAGTTTGACTATGCTATCCTAAGTTCATTATTTGATTAAAAGAACATGTCCCCTTTTAATTAAATAAAACACCCCATTCTTCTAACCCACTTAAAGTGCACACATAAAGTCTTTTTTCTATTTTACAATTAAAAGAAAAGGCTTGTGAGACTTTTGTCTTACGTGACAAGTCAACTTATATTCTATTGGTTGACTTGTATGTGCACATGGATCACTCCTCTTTTTGAATTCCATCGATGATCATCCATCATTTTCATCTTGATCTCTACCATCCGTACGACTTTAAAAGGGAGAGAGCTTTCCCCCTCAAAGGATCCATCCTCATTTTGAATGTTGTTATGCTACAAGTTTTCTAATAGGTTTCTTTGGATCTTTGTGGAGAACTTCTATTTCTTGTCTACATTCTCTCATCCATGGCATCATGGCATTCTAGTTTAGCTTAGCTTTCATTTTTACATGTAGCTTAATCTCACATAGTTAATAATGGTATTGTAACACTCTCATACATGCTTAGCATAGCTGCATTTTGCATTATCATCTTAGCTTGGTTTGCATACTTGCATTACATTCTTGAGGGATTCCTTGAAGATATTTGCACTCTTGCTCTTGTCTCAAAGAACCTCCCGTTGCATGGTTTACTAGCAAAAAGTACATTTCTAAGGCTCATCTGAGAGCTTTCTTACTCTTGAAATATACTCTCTTGCACTCTGTGGATAGGGAGCTCTTGGAATCATTTGGATAGAAGGGTTTAGAGTGTAACACATTCAAGTGTACAATACCCACAAGATGATGCACTAATATTAATGTTCCTTGTTAGAGGATAGACCCTATTAAGAGTCTATAAATACATTTAGTATATATGAGTCCTTTTTAAGAGACTTTGAATCATTGTTAGGAGACTCAAACCATATTAGGAGTTGTGCCAACCTTGTTAGGAGTTGTGGAAGATAGCTAGACCAATTGCCCAAATAGCTTCATGGGCAAGACCAATGAAACCACTATCCAAATGATCTATGTATTATTCCTTACAAAATAGTAGAATGGTACTATATTGTTCCTTCCTCTTTCTTTGTCCTATCAATCAGACCTTTGCACCTTCTAATCTTGTAACTAGATCAAAAATCTCATATACAATAAACCCTTAAATCACTTACTCACATTTAGTAAGCACTCTACTCCTTTTCAAACTTTGCACTTCATACAATGACCACAATATTTCAACACACTTTACAATCAAGGAAAAAATATTTCCTTTATACGATATCTTCAAAATAGTTCCTTGAGCCATCATTGAGGCTTTCCCAATTAATTATAATAAGATAATTGATTAATTACAATTAAAATAGCACTATTGAATCACAGTCTATACAAAACTTCACACGTGTGATACTAGGGCTTGTGTACTTGCTGACATCATCAACTGACTATCCCCTATCACTGCTTGAGTGCATATCTCTTAATTACATCTTAGATGTAAGATAGCCAACAACCACTAAGAACTATTTTCCCAATACTTTGTCTCTAAACTACTCTTTGTATATCATGAAAACTTCCATACATCTTAAACTCAGGCTCTATATACTTGACCACAACATCAGGTTGTATTCAACATATTTGTAACTATGCATCACTAGACAATCAAACCATTGTTTTTACCATCAAGATCTTTGTTCGCTACTTAGCCAGTCTTTACAAAAACCATGCTATGTTGACATCAATAAAAAATATAGTCATGAATGTAACATGTCAATACTCTCTAATTCTCAAGATGCTCCCCCAGAGTAGTATCACTAGAATTTATGCTAACAATCTTGCCCTTTGGCATTAATGGCAACATAGATGAAAAAAAAAATCTAAGTTCCAAGAATACCAAATAGTGTTCTACTACTACTACTGACCAGCATTAGTTTTCTACACACTAAAAATAATCTTAAACACAACAGATGCATATAGGTGCATACTTCTTCTTAGAAATCAATCGTTTACTTCACACTAAACAATTCACAATACATTAGGTGCACATGCATGCTTCCTTTCATGAATCTTTCTAAATATCTGTAAAGAAATATCTCTCCCTCATGCCTAGGAGATGTTCTCCCCCATAGCTTAGGAGATGTGTTTTTGAATCATATTCTCCCCATTGGCATCAATGTAAAAGACCTCAATCTCAATGTTACAACATACCGATTGTGAAATACCAATCATTAATATGCTACACAGGGTCATCAACCACCTAGATTGTCCAAAGACACTATTTTCCACATACCAACAGTCTTTAGTGACTCATATCATCACAGATACTCCCCCATATGGGAAAAATCAACATTCAGTCTAGGCTAATAATAGTGCTTTGTACCACTAGAATGATGAAATGTCTACATCATCTACTCAGAAGTAGGCAGGGGCATAACCCCAAGCATACCTCTCAAGTACTCAAAAGTATCTTTAGGTAAAGGCTTTGTAAATATATCTACAATCTAATATTTAGTACTTACATACTCCAATTTGATCTCATTTTCTGCTACTTTCTCTCTCAACACATGATACTTAATAGATATATGCTTAGTCTTAGAATGTAATACATGATTCTTAGACATACTTACTATACTTGTATTATCACAACAAATGATAATAGGTTCTTTAAACTTAATTTTGATGTCCTTTATCATATGCTTCATTGACATAACTTGATTACAATTATTTTCTATTGCAACATACTCTGCCTCAATGACACTCTGTAAAATAAAATCTTGCTTCTTTCTTAACCAAGAAACCAATCTTCCTCCAAGAAAAAATGCTCCACCACTGGTGTTTTTTCTGTCATCCATATTGTCTACCTAATCCACATTAGTATATTCACATAGAGTGAAATCACTCGATCTGACATACCAAATTCCATAATCAAATGTCCCTTTCAAATATTTGAATATTCTCTTCACTGTTGTAAAATGATATTCCTTAGGATCATCTTGAAATCTAGCTACAATCACAACTACATTTTCTATATATGGTCTACTGTAAGTTAGATACTAAAAACCTTCAATCATGGATCTATACTTCTTGTACTCCACTGCAAGTGTCTCATCTTTGTTGGATAACTTGTGGCCAATTATAATAGATGTACCAATAGGTTTACAAATTTCCAAACCAAACCTTTTCAAAAAATATTTTAAGTACTTATCTTGTGAAATTAAAATACCATCACTATTCTATCAAATCTGCAATCCTAAGAAAAACTTCATTTCTCCTATCATGCTCATTTTAAACTCATATTTCATCTCTTCAGCAAACTTATCACCTAGTTCATCATTACCTCCAAAAATTATGTCATCAATGAATATTACAATAATTATCAAATCATTTTTAACTTTTTGCAAATATAAGTTATTGTTTTTCATACTTTTAGCAAATCCAAGCTTTGCCAAATAAATGTCCAACCTTTCATACCAGGTTCTAAGTGCTTTCTTCAGACCATATTAAACTTTCTTTAGTCTGTATTCCATGTCTTTTTTGTGATAAAAGAAAATCTTTAGGCTGCTCAATATATACCTCTTCTTCAAGTTCTCCATTTAGAAAGGTTGATTTAACATCCATCTAATAAACCTTGAACTTCTTATTTTTAACATAAGCTAGTAACATCCTTACTACTTCCATTCTAGCTATAGATGCATATGTCTCTTCATAGTCTATGTCTTCTTACTATGAATATCCCTTGCATACAAGTCTAGCCTATTGGAAATATTTAGGACTAGCTAGGTTACTAAGAAGGGAGGGGTAAATTAGTAACCTCAAAACTTTTAACAATTTTAGCACTTAATAACATAATCCAATTATCATCAATAGATCTAATCTACTGCATGCGTGAGAAACTAAAAGCATAAAACATTTTGAACACAATATTTTGTGACCCAAAAACCTTCCAAATAGAAAGTAAAACTGGGGTGGGGATGATACCCACAAAACTTCAATACTATAGTATAAAGTTGGCCTATTAAGGCTTACAATGATCACTTCTGATCATTTGCTCTATTAGGAGCAATTAGGACTGCTAGGTCCACCTTGTTAGAGGTTTTACAAACATACAATGAAGTATGCACTTAGTAAAGAGATTTAAAGAAAAGACTATTAAGTCTACCCTATTAAAGGATTTGAAGCTGATGGAGACCCAACCCAAGCACAAAATGGACACAATGGGAAAGGGAAAATTTTATTAACTATGAAAATATGCTAGTACACTTAATGTAGAGAAATAGACTCCAAAACATGCCCTATGGGCTTACAATAGCATAAATCTAGAGATAATTTCTTCTCCCAGTACCTTCTCTCAAACTCCACTCCGAACTACCTTTTACAATGCCAAAAATGTCCTTAAATAGACCCCAAAGGGTTAAGGATTAGGAATACATTCTAGAAAGTTCTATTTGGCATCCAACACCAAAATAAAAGGCTTCAAAAGTCACTTTAGAAGTCGGTACAAAATTAGAAGAATCTAGAAATGATAGCCAAACTTTTGGGAGGCATAACTTTTGAATCATAGCTCCGATCAACAAACTGTTTACATTTTTGGAAAGCTCTCAGAGTGCTCTATAGCCCTATGGACTAGCTTCACTTGTCCCCCATTTTTTGGCCCTATACAAGGTCATTTAATGCCTCAAACCTGACTTTGAAGCATTCTTAGGAGGTCTCCAAAAATGGAAAAACTACAATAACTTTCAAACCATGCAGCCTTTTGACCTGATTCTTTGTCTAGAATGTTTTAAATTAAAATTTTAATCCTCCCTCCAATTCACCATAATTATGGCTCAATTACATAGTCCTATTTTTCTAGCATTTACATGTATCCCAAGGTGCTTAAATACTCTAACCCAGAACACTGATAGTGGAACTATGAGAGTTGGAACCTTTATTTGACCCAAATGGGTATCCAAAAATGAAAACACATGAAACAAAAACTATATCTAGGTACATTTTTTTTGGGTCACATAGGATTGCCCTTATATCTCTGGATGCTCCTACATTAGAAGTTGATTCACCTATTAGGATGAAATAGTAGATCTCTTACTTAAAACTAAATTTTTGATTGAGATCCTTGAAGTATTGATATCCTCTATGTGATAGATGTAACTTGACTACTCTTGATATGACCTTGCAATACACTCTACTCTGTTGCTAATTCACATTCACATGCTAATCATCACATTCACATTCTCTGATATAAAAATCATTACATTTGGGTATGATATAATACATTACATATATACCAACCCAATTCACATAATTACAAGGTCAGCCAATACACAAGTTAACACCAATATTACTGAGTCGGCCCAAATGTAGAAACTTGGGTTCTGAAAATTGACTTGGTGAATTTTTGATACATGGAATCCACTATTATTACTCAACATCATCATGTACTTAGTAGAAATAGAGGCTTTGTACATTATAATCACTCCAACATAGTTTCAAACTTGGTATACACTAGTGACTTAGTAGATACTGTGTCACTTGGTAGAAATTGAATTCAACATTTACCATGCATACACTTGGTAACACTGCTCATCTCATCACTCAGTTAACACTAACTTCACTTCACAAGAACTAATGACTTAGTAGACACTACAAAGCTTGGTAGCCACTGAACTGCTAGTAAGAACTATTGAACTTCATGTTATCTAAATTCACTTGGTAACCCCTGGAATGCTCGGTAGGAAATATGAAGCTTGGTAACCACTAAATTACCTGGCAAACATTGCAAACTAATCAAAGAGCTTAGTAACCATAAAAAATTTGAATAAGTGTTGTCACTAATAACAAACATGACTTAATGCACACAATCTCTCCCTTTGGCATTAGTGACAAAAACACTTATTAGCCAAAACTTATGTACAACATAGTGTGATACTAACTTGATATGGCATGCTGAATTTTATTTATTTATTTTTTTTAAATTTGTCTTTGTAACTCTATTGTATATACATTTTTCACATATCTCCCCCATACAATATACATAACCTATCAGGCATATATCTCTCCTCCTTATATACATGTCTCTCCCCCTTTTTGACAATAATGCCAAAGATTTATACAAAATCTACTTATATAGAGACACAAAAATGTGACAGAAACTCAGAATGTACCTTAAAAACAAGAGTTAGGGTCCAATCCTAGTTTTCTTGCAAAATTTTGAAGGTTTTAAGTGCAACTTGGACTTCTACAGAGAGCTCAATCATATGATCTGTAATTGAAAATTTATTGTCATGGATCAATATTTTAGAATAAGCAATATGCTTCTTTATTATATCCATGATAGGAAGGACCATATTTTGGATGTCTATGAGTGTAGACTAGATCCTTGCTTCCTCTCTCAATAATTTTTCTCGCATATCTAATAAGAATCTGATCTTTATATGATGAACAGAGCTTGAATTAGGGTCAAGCTACAACTTTTGTGCACTAGCTTTCAGATCTTCATCAATTTTATTAAATTTTCTCTTTATTTTATTTAGTATGCTTAGTAAAATCACATAACTTAGCAAAAAGAGATGTTACATTTGTGTAGGAATTTTCAAGATTTGCCAAAATTGAAGAAAATTCTACTTGCTGAATAGGAATTTGCTGAGCAATGTGCTCAAAGACTTTATTATCAAACATCTTCTCTGCTTTCTCTATTAGCTTATCTTGGCCACTGGAATCCTCATTGAATTTGCTAACTACCTCTTCTAATTGGAATAAAATTTTGTTGAGAAGAATCAACATCAACATCTATAGCCTCTATCAAAATATTTTTAGCATTTTCAATAATTCTGAATTCTCTATCTCTCTCTTCTCTTAATTGCTTTTTCTTGGCTTTCTCTTCAAGAAGTTGACTGACTAGTCTCATCTAATCTATAGTAGCATTGTCAAAATCCAATTTGGGAATCTCAATATCCTTATCCAAATCTATTTCTTCCTTTATTTCATTTCCATTGATCAAAAGTCTTGTGGAATCTTTGGTTCAACTTCTAAAATTAATGCCTTAGATTTTGGAACAGAAACAATAGTGGAAATAGTAGGACTAGAGTGAAAACTTGTAGAGTGCCTACTAGTGGAATACTTACTAGAATATTTGAAGAATTCAAATTGATGTATTCGTAAAACTTCCCAAAATTGAAGTATTTATAGGTGAAGTACTGATAGAAGTATGCACAACTAAAGAACTTACTATAGCATGCACAAATATTGTAGCCAAAATTGAAGAATCCAAAATTGTACTTACTACTAAAGAAGTCAAAATTATGGAACACTCTATATCTATTTCAAAGACTGACTAGGTGACTAAAGGATTCTATAGCTTGGTGGATGAAGTGGTAGATACTTCTATCTATGATGTGCTAAGCTGAGAGGTAGCAGGGAATGATTAGACATTTGATGTATCAATGGTTGTCACAATCAAAGTTGTTGAAGTTGTCTCCACACTTGATCATGTTGTTTTTTTTGCTGGAGAATGAGGAAGGGAGGCTATGACAGTCACTACTATCTTAACTAGATCACTTTCTTCTTCTTCTTTCCTAGCTTCCTCTTCAACTTTTTTCACTTTTTCTTCTTCATCATCCTTCATCAACTCTTGATCTCAACATGATTCTTACTAGGTTTACGAAGATGATAAATATTCTTCCACATAGATGTTGTATCCTTGACTACAAGCTCTATGTCTTTTACCAAAATTAAACAAGTATGAAATCTAATAGCCATCTTATCTTCATTTTTCTTCATAGCTTCCTTTAGCTCAACATTGGTAATACTTAGTAACAATTGTCTTAGAGTTTTTTCATACATGTCTTTTGTTGTTTGCATGGTTGATTCCCATCTTGACTTCAATATTTCTAATAGCTCATTGGAAATCTAAGGTGCTATCTGATTAGAGGAATATTTCCATTTTCCCATCTTGGTTAGTACCAACTCCTCAATCTACATCTTCTTAGCCTTTGTTCTAGTTTCATACTTTAATGCTTTGAAATTGGTTATAGCAGCACCTTCTTCCAATTTCTTCAGTCTTTCTTGGAAGGTGAGAGGGGCCTTACTAAACACAACTTTGCTTCCACCTTTCTTATTGGATCTTCTTGAGAATACTGTAGTGGAAGGCTTGGGTGACTTGGTGATAATCACCTTGCCTTTCTTCTTTGTAGGCTCTTTTTCCTTTTTTTATTCCAATTCATTCTTAGATTCCTCCACATCTTCACCTTTTCCCTTGATAATCATAAGAGAGGTACTTGTTGTTTTCAACTTTGATATCCTCCTCTTTTCATTGTTCACCACTTATGGAATCTTAATCTCATGCTCTATTCTTTCTTTAGCTTCATCATAGGTTCCAAAGAGAGGTGCCTTTGGATCTACAATCTCATCCACTAGGGCTTCAATTATTTCTTTTGCCTCATCAATATTAACCTCATATGGAAGAGGTTTTACCCTCACTATTCTAAGCCTTACTACCTAGATGTATACTCTATCACTATCAACCATAAAACAACAATCATCCTTATAGTATTCAACCAACTTCTTTGGTATATGGAACCTATTGTTCATATTTTCTTTAAAAGTTTCAAAATAATTTTCCATGATGCTATCAAAATTTTCACCCATTTTAGCTATAAACTCATTGATCTCATATAAGACTGGTGTGTCTTTTCTCAATACAATTGTGCCTTTAGAGGGGAAAAACTTTTGAAAATAGAAAAATAAGCATGAAAATAGTGAGCCAAATTTGCATGGGTTATTCTTTGAGTTCCTAATGCTTTCCATATTTTTGTTTAATTGTTTCAACATCAAATCTGCTAGTTCATATGACAAATTCTTCTTCACAACCTTATAAGCTAGGTCAACTACTTCACATGATACACTATTGAGTCAACTTGAGTTGTAAATCTTGTGTGCTATCACATGAATGCCAAACTTGAGTTCTATGTTAGATACACTACTAATTTTCATTCCTCTATCATCCCATTCGACCAAGGTTTTTGTGGCTTTAGCCTTGGTAAGCATAGGGAGAACAATAATGTGATGAATCATTTTTTTTGTAATTAAAACTAGCTACTCTAACCACAATTGACCATTATGAACTTAGCTTAAGATATACCTAATCCATTTAATTTGAAAGCTTCATGGTAGGTGAGGTATATGGGTTAGGCCTTTTTCTTCCAAGTGTTTATGCTTAGGTTTAAGAATTCTATCCACACAAAGTTCACTTAGGGCATTGTCCATTTCTAGGGTTCCTATATCTTGAACTACACATTTGAAATAAGTTCTAATGTCATTACTAAGAAGTACCTTAGGTGGTATCTGCTACTAAGCTCCATTTGGGTCGAGGGTTTTTGTGATCATTGGCAGTAGTTTGAAATTAGGAGCTTTCCACTCAACACCTTGCACCAACATTTCAGATCCTTTCTTCACCTTGCTACTGCTATTGCTACTAGATACCATGATCACTCAATAAATTGAGAAAATTTGTCAAAAATCTTCTACTAGGAATTTTTCTCAAGATCGTTGGTATGCTCTGCAAATCACTCTATTCTCAATATGCTAAATTCACAGTGAAAATGAAGTCAATTTCCTACCTTTTGATAAAAACTTCCCATTAATGCTCAGTACAATGAGAGACATAATGACATAGTGTATGACAACCTTTCATTCACTATCTACACAGATTTCTCAATAGAAGCTTGTAACTCAGCAACCAAACATAACCTTGTTACTCCCAACTTTGCTCAGTATGACCCAACCTTGCTTGGTGATTACTAGTATTGAAATTTTCTGATCCCCTTGTATCTATAATACTAATTTGGATCTTTTCTTCCTTTTCAATTGGAACTATTTACGATGTGACCTTGAAAAAATAGTTTTAGTTCTTCCTTAAGAACTTAATTGGAAATGCTGGAGTCACCCACTTCTTCAATGACATGACTATCATCACTTGAATTAGCTTGCTTGGTAGATTTAGGAATCCACTATTGTCTCATCTACTTCCTGATGTTATCAGCTTTTTCTTTCTTTTCATCTTTAACTCTACCTATATTCATGCAATTCTTAGCTATATGACCAAGTTTAGTACATGTGTAACATCTCATGGTACTATCTTTTCTTCTCAAGTGGTGCCTAACACAATTTGTGCCAATGTGTCCATATTCTCTAAATTAATGACATCTACACCAAGTATTATAGTCCCAACCAAATATTTCCTTTTAATAAATTATTCAGCTAGATCAAATGGTTTGGATCTACATTCAAATGCCTTGTGACCTTGTTTCTTGCATTTTTGATACTTTCCCTCAAACTTTGGTTTTTCTTTGCATTCATTGGCTTTATGACCATGTTGACTACAATTGTAGCATTTTCCATTGAATTTTGCCTTCCCATCACTCCAACATTTGTTTGATGTATGACTTATCTTGCCATAGTAATTGCAAGTGGGTCTTTGATTCCTTTGAGCACTTTTTTTGGAGGATTCACCTTCTTCTTTGTATCAAAGTCCTTCTTTACCCTTTTTCCTATAAAGATTATGTTCATTTTACTGATCCAATTGATCCATGTCTACTTGGGATTTCATTATTATTTCATTGAGTTTATTTTCTGAATTTAGATCAACTTTCATCATTTCATTGATTTTCTTTTCAGTGTTCAAGTCATTTCTTAACCTTTCATTTTTAGATTTTAGACTCATGTTCTCTTCATTTGCATTAGAGAGCTAATTGATAAGACTTTCTTGCTAAAGGGATTGATTTTGAATTTCATTGTTCCTTAACTTCAAGTCTTCTTTTTCCGTATTTCTCTATTCTGAGATTTCACATAATCTTATTGACTAAATTTCTTGTTCTCTTTTCAATTTTCTTACTTCTTCTAGGGAGCCATTCTTTTCTAAGAATTCTTTGATTGCATCATTTGCTTCATCTAAACTACTTGAGGGGAAAAAGTCTTCAATCTTTTCTTCAACATACTAGTGGTCATTCATTTGATTTGCAAGTTCCTTCTTTCTTTTTAGGGATTGAGAAAGATGCTCTTTTGCTTTCTTGAGTTGAGCTATGGCCATCTCCAGATCTAGCTTTTCCTTTTCAATAGCTTTGTCAGATCTGAATGTCTCCATTGTCCTTGATCTTTTCTCAAGCCATCAAACTTTATCCTAAGAACCACAATGCTCTAATACCAATTTTTGGAAATATTCAAGACTAGCTAGGTTACTAAGAGGGGAGGGGTGAATCAGTAACCTAAAAACTTTTCACAATTTCAACACTTAATAAAATAATCCAATTATCATCAATAGATCTAATCTACTATATGCATGAGAAACTAAAAGCATAAAATATTTTGAACATAATATTTGGTAACCCATAAACCTTCCAAATAGAAAGTAAAACTGGGGTGGAGATGACACCCACAAAACTTCAATATTGTAGTATAAAGTTGGCCTATTAAGGCTTACAATGATCACTTCTGATGATCTACCCTATTAGGAGCAATTAGGACTACTAGGTTCACCTTGTTAGAGGTTTTACAAACATATAATGAAGTATGCACTCAGCAAAGAGATTTAAAGAAAAGACTGTTAAGTCTATGCTGTTAAAGGATTTGAAGCTAATTCACCTGTTAGGATGAAATAATAGATCTCTTACTTACAACTGAATTATTGATTAAGATCCTTGAAGTATTGATCACCTCTATGTGATAGATGTAACTTGACTACTTCTGATACGACCTTGCAATACGCTCTACCCTACTATTGATTCACATTTGCATGCTTATCATCACATTTACATTCTCTACTATCAAAATCATTACACTTGGGTATAATATAATACATTACATATATACCAACCCAATTCACATAATTACAAGGTTCGCCAATACACAAGTTAAACCAATATTACTAAGTCAGCCCAAATGTAGAAATTTGGGTTCTAAAAACTAACTTGGTGAATTTCTAATACATGGCATCCACTGTCATTACTTGGCATCATCATGCACTTGGTAGAAGTAGAGGCTCGGTCCATACTGATCACTTCAATGTAGTTTTGAACTTGGTATACACTAGTGACTCGATAGATACTATATCACTTGGTAGAAACTAAATTCATCATTTACCATGCTTACACTTAGTAAACACTTCTCATCTCATCACTTGGTTAGGTTAACACTAACTTTGCTTCACAATAACTGATGACTTGGTAGGCACTATGAAGCTTGGTAACCACTAAATTTCTTGGTAAGAACTATTGAACTTCACGTTGTCTAAATTCACTTGATAACCAATGGAATGCTTGGTAGGAACTGTGAAGCTTGGTAACCACTAAATTACATGGAAAACACTAGAGATTGATTGAAGAGCTCGATAACCATACAAAATTTGAATAAGTATTGCCACTAATAACAAACATGACTTATGCTAACATAGCCTTGTTCCTCACAACTTCACATTTCTCATTCATCATGTTTCTGAATACCCATTTGGTTCCTATCACATTCTTGTCTTTAGGTCTAGGAACTAACTCCCATGTTTCATTCTTCACTATCTAATCCAATTTTTCCTTCATTTCTTGAATCTAATGATCATCTTTAAGTTCTTCATCTCTGCTCTTAGTTTCAACTTAAGATATCAAACACATCTCCTCATTTACTCTATTCCTTTTCATCACACATTTATCTTTGTTCCTTGTTAGATTTTTATTACGGATAGGCCTTGACATCTCAAATCTAATCTCTTCTCTAGGTTCAAATCTGTGTTCTCCTCTTTGCTCAACAATTAGCACATCATTCTGCAAATCATTGTTAGTCTCAAAGAAATATTTAGAATTATGTCTAATAATTCCAAAATTATCTTCTTCTTCACCTAGATTATAATCTACCATCTATTCCTTAGTTCCAAAATTTTCATCAATCCTTGTATTAGCGCATTCAACTATTGTCTTATTTCTATACCAAGAAACATACCTTCATCACTTCTTGAATCAAACTTATCAATTTCATCATCTCTCTTGCTCATACCTTTTATGATATGTACTATATTTAGAGTATACATTACTGTATTGACTTCTTTTCTCCAAAAATGTCTTAGAAACATCATTTTCAAACAAAATTGCTCTTGCTCCTTCTACTACTAATTTATTCCTTCTTTCAGAAATCCAATTTTGTTTAGGTGTTCTAGGTGTAGATAGATACCCTTTGATTCCATTCTCTTCACAAAATATGTTAGACTCTCTAGAGTTGAATTCTCCTCCTTTATCAGATCTCAAACATTAACACCGAATTCATTCTCAACTATATTCTGAAATATCTTAAACTTCTCAAAAGATTCTTATTTCTCTTTAAGAAATGCTACCCACATCATTCTAGTGAAATCATAAAAAAAAATCATAAAATAGCTTTCACCATAGAATCCTCTTGTTCTAGAAGGACCACTTAGATCTGTGTGAATGATCTCTAGCTTCTTTGTGGTAGTGAACTTCTTCCTATGAAATGACACTCTCTTTTTCTTAGCCAAATATATTCCTTACACACAAAAATTTAGTAAGATTTTTAATCTTAGGCTAGTCTCTAACTACAAAAGTGCTACTAACCTTCACAATATTATCAAAGTTTATGTGACAAAATATTCTATGCCACAACTGGTTGCTATCCACTTTAGCTACCAAACATGTCATTATAGTAGGATTCAACTAAAATACATTACCACTGGATCCAATGTCGATTACAATCATCTTATCATCTTTTTCTTTGATAATGTAGGTCTTCTTAGTGAATTGGAATAGATAACCCTTGTCCACCAACTATCCAACACTCAACAAGTTATGCTTCAATCCATCAACAAATTAAACATCATCAATGTTAGTTTTACCATCAAGAGTAATGGATCCAATTCTGATTATGTGATAGGCTGAACTATTACCAACTCTAACAATACCTCCATAACGATTCTTTAACTTAATAAATTTATTCATATCACCAATCATGTGATATGAACAACTGATATCAATTATCCAATCAGATTTATTTTCTACTTGGGAAACTAGAGCTCTTACTTCTCTAATTTCTCTATCAAGATCATCTTCCTTGATAGCCACAAATCCCAATTCATCATCACTTCTACTTTGACCTCTTCCATAATATTCTTCATCTTTGTTTGCATACAAGAAATCTCTATCTCTATCTCTTCTAGCTTTGAAGTTTCCCTTATAATCTATCTTTTAGGACATTTAGATGCATAATGACCAAATTCATTATAAGTCCAAAATTTAAAAATTTTCTTACCATCTTTTTCTCTTTTCACAAGAAGGGCTATTCCTTCCTCAATCTTCTTGTCTTCATCAGATTTGCTGCTACCAAAAAAATATCCATATGTGTTTGAACTCCTTGTCAAATTAGGTTGAATGTTTAGGGCACTAAAATTTGTTTTGACTTTTGAAAGATCTCTAGAATATCTCAAATTTTCTTCTATTAATTCTAATCTTCGAAGAAATGTTTCCTTTGTGAAATCCTTAGTGTAGGGTATTACTAGCTAAATCATCTGAGCTACTAGCTTGAATGGTGGTGTCAAGATTTTCAAGATCTTCCATATAACTTCATCATCTTCCTTGGTTCTACCATGAGACCAAATTCCTACAATTTTTTTTGATATTCTTGTAATATAATTTCATACAAATTCATTTTCTATCATTTTAGCATCTTGTAATGCACATATCCAATTATGTAATCTCATTCTCTTTCCATGATCATCACCTTCAAAAGTAGATTCTAATGCTTTCCAAATTTCATAAGATGCTAAAAGTGACTTTACCTGACTGTATTCATTCTTTGGAAGAGATATTAGTAGAGCTTGTTTTTCTCTTATGTTACACATGAATAGATCTCTTTCTTCTTCACTACATCCTTCAATATTTTCTTCTTCAACAATTGTCTTATTTTCCTTTGTCAAGATCCAATATCCTAGACCCATGTGCAATAGATGAGTCTTCATCTTCTCCTTCCAACTATCAAAGTTGGCCCCATCAAATATAGGACTATCATTTGTAAAAATATTTTCCATTTATCTCCAAAAATTGTTAAGGTCATCCTTCAAGGACCTAAGGCTCTAATATCAATTGTTAGAATATATAGTCCACTAATATAAATGAGAGTGGGGGGGAAGGGGGGATCAATAAATTATACAACTATTATCATCATAATCAAACTTAAACAAACCTAACCATATGAGTAATATAAACTAAAACCACAACAAGATAATCATACAAAATAACATTAGATATGTTAATTAGGGAAACCCTTAATCAAAGGGAAAACCCCAGTGGGGATGGTACCCACAAGATGATGTACTATTATAAATGTTCCTTGTTAGAGGATGGACCTTGTTAGGAGTCTATGAATACATTTAGTACATATGAGTCCCTATTAGGAGAATCTAAATCCCTATTAGGAGATTCCAATATTTTTAGGAGTTGTGGAAGACAACTAGACCCACTACCTAAATAGCTTCAAGGAAAAGACTAATAAACTCACTATCTAAATGATCTCTATATTATTCCTTATAGAATAATACAATGGTACTATATTATTCCTTCCTCTTTCTCTATCCTATCAATTAGACATCTGCTCCTTCTAATCTTGTAACTAGATCAAAAATCTCACATCTAATAATCCCTTGGATCACTTACTCACATTCAGTAAGCACTCTGCTCCTTTTCGCACTTCACACTTCATACAATTATCACAATACTTGAAAATGCTATAAAATAAAGGAAAACATCTTTGCTTTATACCATATCTTCATAATAATTCCTAGACTCAGCCTTGAGGCTTTCCCAACAATTATAATAAGAAAATGAATTAATTACAACTACAATAGCATTGTCAGCTCATTGTCTATACAAAACTTCACATGTGAGATACTAGGGCTTGGAAACTCATTGACATCATTAGCTAACTATCCTCTATTACTACCTAACTGTACATCTCTTCATTAGATATTAGATGTAAGATAACCAAAAAACATCAGGAACTTCTTTCCTAATACTCTATATTTGAACTGCTCTTTGTAAATTAGGTAGAGCTTCTTTACATCTTCAACTCGGACTCTACACACTTGACCACATCATCAAGACACTATGTCAAACATGTTTGTAACTATGCATCACCTGGCCATACCATCAAGATCTTTGTCTTCTACTTAGCCAGTCTTTATAAAAAATGTATTGTATTGACATCAATGACAAACACAATCATGAATGTAACATGTCAATACTCTCCAATGCATAGAATAATCCTCCAATGTAGTATCATTAGAATTCATGCTAACAATACTTGTGTGAATTTTTCTTTTCATGTTTCATGTTATTTACTATTATATGTTTCTGCAATTTGGGTAACACTAAAATAGAGAGTTGTGCATTGATATGAATAAGTTAGATTACTGATGAATTTTTCATTGGACTAAGTGGATTTATGAGTTGGATTAGGTTGGTTGAAGTTGTTAAAAGTTTAATTGGTACATCTAGACTTAAGGATAACTACTTGACCCCCATCTTAGTTATTCTAATTATTTTAACAATTGATATCAGAGAGCTTTGATGTTTGCAAGGAAAGTTTGTAGGCACTTAAGTTAAAGATCAAGATGTAAAAGAGAGAGATACCCAAGTTGAACAAAGATAACTTCTTGGCATGATAATTATTGATGAGATTGTATCTATTGGGAGTTAGAGATTTTACACTATGGTACTTAGACACTGAATATATAGAAGCACCTACACCCATGAAAATTAAGAAAATAAAAGATAACCATGTGCATAATCAAATGATGATAGATATTGTGTCTTCCTAAAGTTATGTTGAATTTGATAATGTGAAAGGTTTCACTACTACAAATAAAATGTGGGATAATTTGGCATAAATTCATGGAGAAGACAAAAATGTGTTAAGGGCTAAAGCTAAAAGTTTGAGACGCAAGTTTGATGACATGACAATGAAAGAAGGAGGAATTGTTGCCTATAATTGTAGTTGAATCAAAGAAGTGGTGAATTCCATTAGAGGAGATAGAAAAGATATTCTAGAATAAACTATGATCAGAAAGGTATTAAGAAATTTACTTTCTATTTATGTCATTCAAGTATCTTAAATACAAGAACTAAGTAGTACACCTGATAATTATCTAACCCTAGGTAATCTAATTGGTAGACTCACTACATTTGAATTGTTATATTTTGATAATTATACACCTTCTAGTGTTGAATGTTATTTCATGTCTCAACTAAACTTTAATGGATCTAAAAGAAGAAAAGGTTCAAAGAGTAATCCTATGGATAGTGACAGTGAATTAGATGATGATCTTGATGATCTAGAAGCATTATTGGAAAGAAAGATACCAAGAGGAAAAGACACATATAAAGTTAAACTTCCTATAATATATTTTACAAGCAATAAAGTTGGTCATATTGCTACAAGGTGTCTTGGTATGGATGAAAGGGAGGAAAGGAAAGACAATAGAAACCAAAGAAGGAGAGACAATATAGATAACTAAGGTAACAAAGGCTACAAGGGAAAATGTAAAAATAGTGTTACATTACTGAAGAATATGGTTCTAAGAGTGATCCTAATGAACATGATGAAGAAGTTGTTTATGTTGCAATGAAAGATGATGAAGATGACAAGTTTTTGAAAATTGCTATCATTTCACATGTTAGTAATAATGATAAATGGATGATTGGCATTGATTTCTCACATCATATGACTAGTGATACAAGTAATTTTGAAAATGTAGAACACTATTATGGAAGCCATGTAAAGTTTGGAAATGATGCACCATGTTATGTGAAAGGTTGATCCATTATATTGAATGAATAGATTAGATGTGACAATGCATAATGGGTTGATGGACTGAAATATAATTATTTGGCTATGGCATAGCTAATTAGTTTAGGCTACCAAGTTTAATTTCCAAAAAAGAAGGAAAAATTTGATGATGCTTCTAGTGAACTAATTAAAAGTAGAGAGAAAACAAGTGGTAACTTGTTGTATCTAGACCTATCTGATAATACATGTTTATTTGCAAAATTTGAAGATGTTTGGTTATGAAATAAGAGGCTATGTCATGTGAACATTGATAATTTTGTAAGAATAATTAAGATGGAGTGAGTAAGAGGATTATCAAGATTGAGAAAGCTTGATAAAGTGATGTGCAAACAATGCCAAACAGGAAAAATAAAAAAGTCTAGTTTCAAGAGAAAGACCTATTCTTCTAATGATATTATGGAGTTGGTTCATACTAATTTATGGGGTCCTATTGGAGTGAAAAAATATTATGATGATAAGTACTTTATCCAATTTGTTGATGATTTCTCTGGAATGATGATTGTGAATTTTCTCAAGGAAAAATATGATGTTTTTTAGATTTTTAAGTGGTATTTGTCTAAAATTGAAAAGGAAATTGATTTGTAAACTAGGATTTACAAGTTTAATAACTTAATCCAAAATATATATTTAATCTATGATCCAATCAATAATTACATGGTATGTATTTTAACAATTTAAATTATAAGAAAATTTATGCTTTAAACACTATTGCTCAAATTTGTGTTTAATTAGAAAAACTCAAAGAGTTAAGAGAATAAGAAATAGTAGAATAAAGAGATGCAAACACTTTGATAATGGAGTTCACCCTAGCAAGAATAAATCTTTGGGTATGCTTCTCAATCTGGGGACTACTTTATTAAATTTGGCAGGAAAAATTTTCTTTGTTACAAATTCCAAGCTTTGAGCATTTAGAGTCTCTTTTTTGCACTTGAAGACAATACACAACACCTTTGCGCTTACAAATTCTCTCACAAGGAAAAAAATTATCCCTTCCTTTAAAAAATTTCTCTCTAAAAATTCTCCAAGACTATTTTTCCCCCAAGGACTAATTATCTTCCAAATAAGAATAACTCCCCTTTCATACATAAGCTTTTATTTATTATGGTGATAACCATAATATTTACCAAAGAATTTTGCATCTTCCATTTACATCATCAAATCTTCCATAAAAGACATTGCCTTTTAAATAATGGCCCACATAATTTTTAAAGAAAAATAATCTTTAAATCTTATACATATATAATCAGCCCACTAAAATTAATATAACAAAACTAATCATGAGTGGCCATGGAAAAGTAACTAAAAGGGAGTGGTTGCATGTTCAAACCACTTAGGTCCTATTTTGGTGGTTTACCAAATGAATCAAAATATAATAAATCCAATATAGCCAATTCATATCCCAATATTTGTGGATGATCTTGTGGTGCTAAGGGAAAGTTGTATGTGAGAGGCTATTGAGTTCAAAACTCATAACCATATTTTGTTTCAAGAAAACAAACTGAGCTAAATAAGACTACTGGTCAACTAGATTCCATGTGGCACTTTTATGTTTGCTAATATCTTGACATGTTAGTTTTCTTATATCTTGACATGTCAACTCATTATTGGTATGTATGAATATCGTGCTATCAAGCTAAGTGGGTTGTTAATGTCATGTTGATGTCATCATTACTACATTTTTATCTCAAAATTCAAATGGTCCTAACATCCACATATGAACTCTATTTCTAACAAAATGAACACCATTGGAAAGCTCTCAACAATCTCTTTAATTTAAAACACTTGTTTGACCACTTTTGAGATGGTCAATTTTCACCTTTTTTACTAATTCAACCTCTAGTTTGTTAGTTTGACCTAAACATTGACCAAGCATAACTTTTCACCACAATCTCCTTTTGACACAATTCAAATTGTGCTAGGATCATATTGTAGGACTACAAAATGGGAGAGGATGAGGGAGAGGATGGGGAGGGTGGAGATAGTGGGGGTAGGGACAATGTTGGAGATGGTGACAAGGGAGAGGATGAGGATGACTATTGGGAGGCTAGGGTGATGTAGTTGTCATGGATGTGGAGGGAGATCCCATGGACTATGTCGATAGGGCACTAGTATCGATACAAGTAGGGCTTACTTAGTTAGATCTAATGGAGGTGATTAGAGGTCTACGGAGTCAATTGGATTAGGTTGTGGTAGAGAGAGATGTTATGACCAGAGAGAGGGATGTAGTTGTAGTAGAGAGAGAATGAGGTATGGCTGAGAGAGATGATGTGGTGCATAGGGTAGAGATGGCAGTGCAGGAGTCTCAGGAGTTCATCAGCAACATCAGAGAAGAAAACTTCTCAGAGATGGTGATGATGATGAGAAAGGCACATATAGAAGCATAGTACTAGCAGGATCACTATGGGAGAGTGGTGCCACCAAGGTAGAGAGTAGAGAGTTTTCGTGCATCAAGATCTCACTCCCACATGACATAGAGGACATAGAGTAGTGTAGGGGTGATGATGCCTATGAAGCCACTGCAAAGAGTAGAGGGATCATCCTTGAGGCTAGACAGAGGTTGTGAGGCTAGGGACAACACGGGATGACACTGACAGACTCATGTACAGAGGGGCTTCTCTATTATTATTTTTGGTTTTTGTTATGCTCTTTCATGGTTCATGCCTATGGGGAGTTAGTATTTATGTAAACCATGGTCATGTACTCTGATACTTTTGTGAGACATTTATGAGATTTATTTGTGTTATGATGATTATATGAGATGGATTATGCATATTCTTTTGATGTTTTATATGGATGCATTTATTCTTTTTTATGTGGACTTATATATGATGACATCATGCATCGATTTATCACATGTTATGCATAGGAAATGTTATATTTTATTTTTGTTGCATGTTTTTCTCATGAATGAATGCCTAATGCAATGTAAAGGATATGGAATACATACTAATGAAATGTAAAATGATATGAAATGAGTGCAAATAAAATGTAAAATGAATGCCAATGACATGTAAAATGAATGCGAATGAAATGCAATGATGTATTGTTGTGGATAATTTTGGATTTTTGACATATGTAGGAATGCAGGACAATAATGTTTTTGATGTATTAGAGTACAAGACCAAGGTAGTGGATGAAGAAGACACAAAAGGTGGAAGAGATGAGATGAGGAACTATTGGAATGAGGTGAAGACTATTGCTTTCAAAGAGTGCACTATATGTCAAATGGAGCTTCATTTTGATGAAACTATAGATGCGAACCATTTTTGAGTGTCTACTCATATCAGCAATATCTACTCACTAATGTTGATTCTGTGAGATTTTAAGACTATACAAATTTTAAGTCCTCTAGATCAATGTAGATTAGAAATATGTGAAAGAATAAAATGTTTGAGATCAAATAGAGGAGATGTATCAATATCAGAGGAGTTCAATACATTTTCCAATGAAAAAGGAGTCAAAAGAAAAAAAATGCACATAAGATTCCACCACAAAATGGGATAGATGAAAGAAGAAACATATCAATTATTGATTGTGCAAGAAAAATGATGATGGAGAAGAATGTTGCACAAAAATATGGGAGAGAAGCTATAAGTATTATTGTTTATACACTTAACCAAGTTCAAGTTAAGAAAGGTACAAACAAAACCCCTTTTGAACTATGGTATGGCCATGCACCTAATGTAAGATATTTCAAAATATTTTGAAGCAAGTGTTATATATTGAAAGATTCAAGGAATGGAAACTCGATACAAAGAGTGATGAAGTTATAGTATTAGGATATTCCACCAAAATCAAAACATACAAGTTTTTAAATACTAACAATTATAAAAATTATGAAAAGTGAAAATGTTGGAGTTGATAAATTTGTAGAAAAGAATGAAGAAGAATGCAAGAAGAAACCTAGAGGATACATAGATTGTGTATACATCTATGAAGGAGAACCAAGTACTTTACCTAAATAAGAGAAAGAGACCGGCAAGCATTAAAAAACATGAATTGTTGCATCATAATAGAGAAGCTTTATTGAGCATCAATAATCTACCATGCTTCAGGCTATAGGAGTTGAGTCATGGAGAGAGGAGACCAAACATAAGACATAGGAAGCCAAGTTATGGTAGGAGATACATGTAGAAGATGAGCAACCTGGACCAAGTGAACTACAACATGAAAGAAGTTTTGAGACTCTTTTACAATAATATGTTATAAGACACCCCACACTTGATCAAATCATTGGAGACAAATATTTAGGAGCCATGACAAAAAAAATTGAAGAATCATACATGTTTACTATGTGAGTTTGAGCCAAGAAAAGTCAAAGATTCATTGGAGAATGAATATTGTATTAAAGCAATGAACAAGGAGATAAATCAAATAGAGAAGAAAAAAACTATAAATTAGTACCAAGGCCAAAGGATAAGACTATGATTGGAACCAAGTTGGAATTCAGAAGCAAGTTGATGAGAAAGGTGAAGTCACAAAGAACACAAGATTGGTTTGCAAGGGATATGCACAAGACGAAGGAACTGACTATTTACTCTAGTTATATGATTTGAAGAAGTAAGAAAATTACTTATATATTATTCTTACAAAGGTTTCAAGGTATATTATATGGATGTCAAATCTACATTTTTTAATGGAATCTTGGAAGAAGTCTACATTGAACAACTTGAAGGATTTGTTGAACCTAGCAAGAAGATATTGTATGTAAGTTGGAAAATTTATTGTATGGTCTAAAACAAGCCCCTAGGGAATGGTATGAAAGGTTACATACATATTTAGTGAAAATAAATGTTGCAATAACTAATGATAACAAAAATCTGTATTTGAAAAGTTAAACAAGCCCCTAGGGCATGGTATGAAAGGTTTTTTGGAAATTTATTCACTGTTCTCCTCATGATTCATGGCACAAGCTTAACTACCTCTTGTACTGTAAGTTGAGTGGTTATATTGGGTATTGAAAGATCAATCTTTTGGTGCAATGGAAACCCCACTATAATAAGTGGTCAAAGCTTGGTCACCGATTTGAATCCTTAGACCTTCAGGTAACACTAAGGGGGAGATTTTTAGAAATTTATTCAATGTACCCATCAAGATTCATGACAAGGGCTTAACCACCTCCTATGTACAATAATTTGAGTGGTTGTATCAAGCATTGACAGATCAGTATTTTGGTGCAATGATAACCCCACTCTAACAAGGTTACATACATATTGGTGAAAATTGGTTTTGCAAGAACTGATGATAACAACAATCTGTATGTGAAAAGTGACTTTTTGGATGGTAAATTATTATCTAAAATATTTGTTGATGATATCATATTTAGAGGATTTGATTTAATGTGCAAATCATTTTCTAATGAGAGGAATAAATAATTTGATATGTCAATTTCTGGAGAGATTAATTTTTTTTTGATTTGCAAGTCTATCAAATGAAAGTAGGTATATATATTACACAATCAAGGTATATCAAGGAGATACTAAAAAAATTTGGAATGGAAGATTCAATACAATTTGGAAAATCTATATCCACTTGACATAAAATCTCAAAGAATGATAATTCTTTTTAAGTAAATAAGACATTTTATAGGTCAATGATTGGAAAATTACAATATGTTGTTCATAGTAGACCTAACATTGCATTAGATGTTGATATTGTTTCACAATTGTATGCTATTTATAAGGAAAATGACTTAATTCTATGAAAAGGATAATGAGATATCTTAAAGGATCAAAAGACTATCATCTATGGTATAAGAAGAATGACAAGTTTGAGCTAAAAGTTTATATAGCTATTGATTGGGCTGGAAACATTGATGACAAAGAGTACAAGTGGAGGAATGCTTTTCCTAGGTAGGAGATTTATTTCATGGACAAGTAAGAAGTAAAATTATATTTCTCAATCCACATAAGAAGGTAAATATGTAGCAACAAAATTTAATTACTCAAACATAGTGTGGATCAAGCAATTATTGAAAGGTATGAAAGAAGATATTATTGAAGATGTGGTGATTTATTGTGATAACGTAAGTTCTCTTAACATATCCAAGAATCCTATTATGCACACAAATAAAAAATACATTTCAATTAAGTATCATTACTTAAGGGAATTAGTGCAAGACAAAGAAGTAAGATTGGAATATGTGAATACAAAGCAACATGTATCATATATATCCACTAAGTAATTACCCAAGGATTAATTTGTGTATCTAAGAGGTAAGTTAGGGGCCATTCTCCTATCTAAATAAAATTAAGAAGAGATGTAGCATTTCATCATTTTTATGATTAGAATATCTTACAGATTGATGTAGGAGGTCATACTTTAGGAGCTTCCTAAAGCTATGAAAAGAAAGACGTAAGAATAAATTGATAAAGAAACAAGTAGGTAAATAGAGATGTGGTCAACGAAAAAGATGAAAGTGGGAGGAATAGTTCAAAGATCAGTCAATATAGAGGATCATATCTTTGTTATTGTTGTCAAAGAGGGAGAAGATGATTACCAAGTTACCATCCAATATCTAAAGATGTGTGAGGGAGATGAGTGCCTAGTTACAATGGAGAATCTCAATTGGTATCATAAAGGGAGAAGTTTAAAATAAGTTCAAAGAGAAAACATATCAAAAGTTTCTTCAATGAGAATAGCCAAAAATATCTACATTATAACCACTTGGCTATAGCCATAAAGCTTTGATTTGATACATTATCAAAATAAAGATGCGACAATGCAAAGTTGAGGTTACCTATTCAAGAGCATGAAAAACTATTAGAGATAATTAAAGATAAAGAGGATCCAAACCATATGTATCAGAAGCTTTAGTTTAGATCAATTAGTTATATTTTATTACTTTGATACACTATATAAATCTATATTACTTTGACATATGACTTAGTTATATATGTGAACTTAAAGATTAAATATGTTCTCATTATTTATTCACTCTTAATGTGTTTAAATAATTTAATTATTTAATATGTTTCTCATCATTTATTATGTATTTCTTAAACATATGTCATTACTTTATATAGGTGTATTTCTCATATGTTATTACATATGTTTTTCTTATATGCAATTACTTTACACACATTTTTTATATCTTATATGACATTTCAATTTCAAATCTTATATCTCATTACTTTCTACATATGTGTATTTCTTATATGTCATTACTTTAGATACATATATTTTTTATATGTCATTTCTTACATGTATTTCATGCCATCAATTTGGAGGTGTGTATTTCTTTTCTTTTTTTTATACATGTACTTATTCCCCTTAAGACAACCCCATTTCCTTATTAGATACCCTTAATTATATTTATTCTCAACATATAAATTCTCTTATAGAATATTTTAATGACCATAATGAATTGTAATTATGACCTTAATCAATGACATTTGTGTGTGTGTGTGTGTGTGTGTGTGTGTGTGTGTGTGTGTGTGTGTGTGCGCGCGCGCACATGTGTGTTTAATGTACATAACCCATGTCTTCTATGTAAATTTCATTGTTCAAACATAATATATTATATGAAATTTGTAAAATATTTAATGCAAATTTAAATGTAAATTTGTAAACATAACATGTAAATATGAAATCTATAAAAAATTATCTATATAAATGTCCAAAACATGTAAACTTTAAATATAAATAGCTAAAACATATCCACCAGGGTAAACTTTAAGAAAGCCACCTCCAAATAAAGAAATAAAATATTGGCGAATCTTTCATTATTTTGAAAAAACAAAATTATTTTTATTGGCGAATCTCTCAATTTTTTATTCTAAATATGATTAATATTGGCGATTATTTTTGAATCTTTTTTTTTTTGTATAAAATATTGATGAATCTCAATAATAATAGGAAGTTCATTAATCCCCATGTAATATTACAAATCAAAATTGAACATTTTTTTACCTCATGGAATATTATGAGAATCATTACATATACTTTAAATCAATAGTGAAAAATAAATATTGGTGATATATACCTAAAGTAACTAATAATTATGATAATTATTGGTTAGTTCAATTTAATTTCTACAATAATATATTATATTTAGGTAACTCAAATGTATTCATGTAATGAATATTGTGGCGAATATTTGAGTTTAAATTTTTTAATAAAATAAATTATTGAGCAATTTTAAATATTCTATAACTGAATTTTATAAAACTATGGCGATTTAGGTTGTATCAAATCTTAAATTATTAGCCAAATTACTAGCCAAAAAATTCTAAAATTAGCCAGTTTGCAAATATTAGCCACTAAATTATACCCTAATATCCACTTTCAATGCAAATAGTCACACAAACACACACGCACACGCGTGCGCGCGCACGCGCGCGCGCACACACACACACACACACACACACACACACACACACACACACACACACATGAAATATACCTAAAACATGTAGTGTAAATTTAAATGTACAAAATTTTGAACATAACTTAAATATTAAATATCTAAAACATGTGCTATGGATGTAAATGGTCACATAACACATGAATATCAAATATATCAAATATTTGCACTGTAAATGTAAAAGGCCACATAACACTTATATATGAAATATCAACAAGTGCTATAAATGTAAATGTTCTCATCACACATGAATATGAAATATGTAAAACATACGATCTTAATTCATGTATGATGTATAATGAAAAATATCATATACGACCCTACCTTGATCCATGATGTGATTGATCCTTGCAAGATCTCAAACCATATGTGCAATAAATGAAGAAAATGTAGATCATGTAGATTTATATATGTAATAAATTAAATGTACTTGATTTTTAATAAATAGTAACTTAGGGACACATAAATTCACTTGTGTGTCATAATAAATGGGAAGGACTAGTGTGTCTACATCTCTTTCCTCCTGAGTTATAGATGCAAGTTATATGCAATAAAAGAAACAAATGTATCACATTCATTCAAATATGTAATTTAAGTAAATTAACTACTTAACAAAAACTAAATAGAAGTAATTCTAAAATTTTACATGTGTCTCACATTGTATAGGATAGGTAGGAATCAATAAGTTCTCATATGACATCGTGATAGCTAGTATATGTCTCACTATGTCACTCAAGTCAGCATCAAAAAAGAAAAAATATATCATATCAAAAATAGGATCCATGAGAATATTATTAAATAAAGATTATAACTGAGGTTCATGAGAAGGGGGGTCTAAAGCTTCTTGGGTAATGGAAGTTGCATTCTTTCTAACTATGGTCTATAGAGGACTTGTATCTAGTGTAGGTATTTTCTCCTACCCATGTCCACCCTATGCCTTTGGTCTAGCACTTGTGAAATCAATTACATATGATGGTACCATACTAAGAGGAACTCTAATCAACATGTGAAAAGTACAATAAGATGAAATAAGATCAATAGATAAATATATTCTCAAATCCTACAAATGATTCATCAAAGACTATGTTGTTATCTCCAGTAGAGATGGTGTGTCCACCTCTTGATACATATCTCAAGTTGAAGAAGATGCAACATCATGACCACTTGTAGATACATATCATGAGTGTGTCATGTATATGTGCACTTGATCAAATGTGTACATCTTGCGCACCTATGTCTCGATATTCATTATCCTTTCATAAACATATTTGTGAGTGTCATCTATGACACACTCTCTTGTTGTAAATAGATCCAAACAATTAGGCATCACAAAAAGGTTTGGACCAACCATTTCCTCCTTATTAGTGGTCACTGGGGTATTAGGTGGTTTATATTTATCTAAAAGTATACCCTTACCTCAACCAACATGGGAAGGGATATTTGTATATTCAACATCAAGGTGTAGATGAAATTTTGCAAACTACTTTTGCAAAAAAAAAGAGAGAGCTCATCCTTCTAGATCCATATGTGATGTAAAGCCAACTAGTGAGGATATATGAATGGTGTCACCAAGAAATCAGTACATCATATAAGCATGTTCCCTCTAACCTTATTCTAGTCTTGAAAACATGGCAACATATCCTTCAAATTGGCTACTAAGATGATACTATTTGCTCGCCTCCACTTCATAGTACCACTAATACTATGAGAGAGAATGGAATAAAATATCTTAAGAATTATATTATCATATAGGTTAAAATATTGAATAGTGGTAATTATCCTAAGTAACTCATTTCTAACAACATTCAGATTATCCCTATGTTATAGGGTAGGTGACCTCTATAGATTTTGATCAAGAGTATCAAGTGTAGTCTATAAATGATGAAGGCTCTCTATGAATAATTATTGCCTCTCTTGAGTGGTATTTTCATACCTTTGCAATGATGCACTACAAGAACTATGTACATGACTATGTACACTAGCATCTCTAGAATTAATACCCCCAAATGAAATGATAATGAAATGTATATATTATAAAATATTAAATTAGGCACAGTTCAATTTAGGACCTTTTAGCTACTCTTTAGTGTATTTTCATTTCAAGATCACACTTTTTGCATGCACTTTTCTTCCTTTCTTCTCTTCCTCCTAAGTGAAACTAAGGTAGGACCTAAAAAATCCTCCTTGAATTTTCTTCTCTATCACATATCCACTAAAATAGGACTTAACTCATGAGTATCCTCTTCCTTCTAGACTTCATATCCTAAATTGGATCTTTGATTGATAGTCTTGAACACATATTACACCCTTGAATTCTTCTAACTTGGAATGTGGAGTAGGAAGACTTAGGATTTTGACCTTCTAGTCTAGGTTAACCTAGGTTGACTTGGTCTAGACTAGGTTCCTGGTCATAGTATAGGATGACTAGGTTGACCTAGTCCATCATTTTTCTATTATTATGGGCTTGATATTATTTTACTCTTGTAGTAAAATCCCACTTTTCCAGCTGTCTCTTATAGAGTATTTTCATGAATATTCATAAAATCTACTATAAAAGGCATCAAATCCCTCACTTGCATGTAAGAGGAGCAAGAATAAGAAAGTATGAACACCCTGATTTGACATAGGTCAATTTCAAGGTGGAAGTAATGGTTGGTTTATTAAACTTCATTGAAAAGTAAGATTTTTATTATTCATCAAGCATTCAAAGGTAAACACATCATCATGTAGTTGTGAAGAGATATTTAAGATAGTTAGAGTACTTTATCCTTAGGGGCTTGGTATGATTTCTACATAATACTTCACATATGATTATTTTCACCTTCATACATTTACATACATGCAAATTTACATGCTAGGGTTTCATTCATGGAGTACATTCTTAGCATTTTATCATTCTAGATCTATACATCTAGGATGCATACATACACACAAAAATTTTCCTAATGACTATTTGTGGAGGTGGGAATCACCAAAATGGGGGTTGACTAAGGAAAACCCCTTCATAGACACCCAAACACAAAAAATTTGTTACATATTTGTTGGATACCAGTGGGAACCTTACAATTCTTAAACCTACTCTTTGAGAGTTTTTTGGGAAAAGTTGATTGCAGGTTATTAGACTACATCAACCTAGTTGAAGGGAACTTTTCTAAGTCAACCTAGACCTTTAGTGCCTATTTTTGTGGAGAATTTTGGGTTTTGTTCTTTATGTTATTTTATCCTAGGTTCCATGGTTTCTAAAGTATGTACCTAAATGTGATAGATGTGTTTTTACTTTTCCCTTTATACTACTTGGTAGCCTACTAATTAATCTACTATATCTTCTCCTTGTATTCCATATTCACTCACTCCACTTGCTTACATTTCTCTCTTGTCATGTTAGACAAAACAATTCACCTTTCAAATATAGCCATAAAATAGTATTTCCATTCCAAGCGGCTTCAAAACAAGAGGTACCTTTATAATAGTCAAGTTACATCTTTAGGTCAACTGAATGCTAATGCTCATGTCAAATTGTGTATTCAACTATTATGTTGATGTTTAGGTGAAACAGTGAACTTGGGTAATACTTTGACACTCGAGTAACGATGTGATCCCTTTCTTGTGTTAGATGCTCAGTTCATGGTGAAAACTTGACAAATACTACTACCTTAGTTCACACTACTAACTTGGTTTACACTGAGATGCCTATCCCATATGATGGTGTTCGGTTGATACTGGGAATTAGAATACTTATTGCTTGAGATGCAATGAAACATGTTGACTGAACAAAAGCTTAGTTCTAGTATTAACCAACCTTTTTGAATGACTTAAATGCTTTGTCACTATTTGACAATATGTCTTGAAATAGGTTCAATAATCTCTCTCTTTGGCATTAGTGAGAAAAACACTTATCATTTACAATTTTTTCATCAATACAAAAACTCTTAATCAAAATTTTAGACAAACTCCCTTGTTCCATATGCTTGGCTCTACAACTTGGTTTTAATTGAAAAACTATGGCTCATTCACAACTGAATGAATTTTGGTTTTTCAAGTTGTATTGTTTAGTTGTACATCTTTTTTATATATGCATATAGATATACATATATGTTTCCCCTTGTATATATTCCTCTACATATACATAGATGTTTCCTCCTATACATTTACCTCTATGTGTATTCCCCCTTGTTTTTGTCATAAATGTCATAAACATATCTTTACAAGGTTATACAAAAATAATTGAGGAAATCATGACGCACTTTAAAAATTAGTGACATATTTTTATCCCAATTTTTTTCAATACCTTAAAAATGTGCAATTTGATCTAAAGTTCAACTGATAACTCCATCACGAGATATACAATTAAGAAATTTGTATCATGTACTAGTTTCTATGCATTTGCAAGATATTTCTACATTACATGTATGTGAGGAAGCATCATATTCTAAATATCTATTAATCTTACCCTAATCTTGACTTCCTCCCTTAGTAGTTCATCCTATAAATCTATCAAAAATCTGACCTTCACAAAATGATTGGAGCTAGAACTTAGGTCAAGTGCCATCTGATTAGCACTATTCTTCGAGTCTTCATCTATCTTGGCTAGTTTTTCCTTTATTTCATTGGTGAAATTTGATGTATCACAAAATTTTGCAAATAAAGATACAATATTATTTATACCTCCTTCTAATGTTGTAATAAGAGAGGTCAATTCCACTTCATCAATGACAATATTCTTGGCTACATTTTCCAAATATTTATTCTTAAATTTTCTTTCTGCCCTTTGTAGAAGTTTTTCCTGAATTAAATCTTTATCAAATTTATGTACAATGTCAATCAATTGATCAATGATAGAAGATTTATCATTTACCTCAACTTGAATCAGATCCAAAAATATGTTCTTGATGTCTTCAAGAACCTTTCCTCTATCACTTTCTTCCTTGAGTTTCCTCTACTAAGCCATTTTCCTCCATAGCTCGCTCAAAATCTCCATTTGTTCAACAAAGATTAGATTGATCCCAATTTGGAATCACAATCTCCTTATCAAGGTCAATATCTTCTATAACTTTTTCTTTTTCTTTTCTTTCTTTTTCTTTTCCTTCTTCTCTTCATCACTCGATTGAATTTTTATTTCTTCTTTGTTTCCTTAGTCAACTGTGTCCTCATCCTTATTTTATTTTTTTCTTAGTTATGCTTGGCCTAGATGTATCTAGAGTCTTCTGCTTAGTTGCTACTTGGGTGGATATACAACTTTCTTTCTCCTTTTCTTTACTCTCTACCTTCTCTATTCTTGATGGAACAATGGCTTGGCTTAGAGAAGTGGGTAGAGAGATTATTACTATAGCTTCCAATATCTAATTTTTATTCTTCAATTTTTTGTACGTTTGGTGTTGCATCATTTTCTACTTTATTCTCTTCTTCAAAAATAATTTTCACCACTTTGTTGTGGACTGAACAACCTCTTCTATTTTTTTTGACAAAATTTGGAAGGATTTAAGTCTAGGAGTTTGCATATTTTCATGCTTGGTCATGGCCTCCTTGATGTCTTCTTTAGTAAAGTGTGGCATGACACATTTTAATATTTGTTTTTTGATGTCACTCTTTCTTTTTACATCATTTTTCCATCTTTGAGTTACTTCCTTAAGTAAGGCTTATGGAGCTTGGCTTTTTAATTCATTTGGATCATATTGCTATTTCGCCATGTTCTCAACTAAAGCATCTTCTATTTGATGTTTCTCCTCCTTGCTCTTAGATTCATTAATGAAGTATCTATATCTAGCCATGCCACTTCCTTCCCCTATTGATTTCAAGTGTTTCTCAAAGGATGGTGGGGGCTTCTTCAATTTGATGTTCTGAGTTTCTTCATCATCATCATCATCATCCTAGAGCTTTGGATTTCTCCTTAGCTTTGCAAACTTGGTAGAGGTGAAGATAGGAGTAGCTCCCTTCTTAGGTATAGCTAACTTAGGTGTTTGCTTGATTATTTTCCCTTCTTTTTGGAGGTTCTTTATAATTCCTACCCCTAGTTTACATTTTATTATTATTGCCAAACTCTTTTAGGCCAATTTATGCTTGATGATTAGTTGCATTATTTTTTAGATTATTAGATATTGTTTCATACCCAGTTGATTATATGATGAGACTACTTGGTATTAGATACTTCATGTATGCATGATTATACCTTGATGATGATTATTTATAGTGATCTTAATTATTTGATGATGTTAGTTAGATGGATTATTTATATGTGTTTTCCTATGGTTACTTACCCCATACTGCATGTGTATGGTGTGCATATATGTTTTCTTAATGTATGATGTTTCTAATGTGGTTATGGAAAGGAGTCATAGTCACCTGCTAGTCAAGGTCTACATGATGGACCACTTTCTGCCATTTCCTATTTAGTTTAGAATATATGTGTTTGTACATGCATGAATTTTATGCAAATTATAGGTACCGAGTATCGACTTCCCTAAATTGTCAAGATGAGTGTACCCTATTGCAATATCTCAATGGTAAGAGAGGGGAGATAAATTCTTCTGTCCAAATCCTAACCTTTTTAACCATTTGTCCTAGAAAATTAGGACAAGTATCTATGATGATTACCCTTCCTAATTTCTCATATGACATAAATTTGTGATTACAACCTTTCAGTTGAACTTGTATATGGTATTTTATGATGGGTTTTCATATTTTGTCTTTTAGGTCTTTGGTGATTTTTCTATTAATTAAGTCAAACTAAAAGATTAATCAACAATTTAATTTAATGGAAATTATTATGATATTTCAATATTTAATTAATTGGTAAATTAATTAATTTTTTTTTTAAAATTAAAAGAGAAAATTGTAGTTCTAATTTGAGAGCGTAATAATATTTATTTAATTTAATAATATATTTAAGAGATCATTTTTAATTAAATATTAAATATTATTACTTAAGTTAATCATTATTATATTAAAATTTATTTTTAAAAAATTAATAAGAGAGTGTAAGCAATTATTTAATAAAGCTTATTTTAATTAAATGTCATAAAGCTTAGGTATGAGATTAAAATATAATAAATTAATTTAAAAAGAGAAAGCAACTTAATTTGTTAAAGGTATTTTTAAATTGCACAAGGTATGCATGAATATATATATATATATATATATATATATATTTATTTATTTATTTATTTATTTATTTATTTATTTAGGAAAAAGTGGCAAGCCACTATAATATTTTATTAATTCTGAATCAACGAGGTTAACTGGGAAAGAATCAGTGAAGAAAATCCAGCATCATCCCTAATATATACATAGATTTATATAGTTTAAGAAAATAATTACAAGGGGTGTATCAACTACTACCCAACGGTGAACCAGAGAGTGCCTTAACATTGATTTCTTTGGACTTTTCCAAGCACTATCTTCATGACAAGCTTATCGTAGCAATTAGCACTTATCTTCCAAATCTTCCCAATAATACACAAATCCACCTTCAATTGACCCAAGCCCACCAAGAATAGATCCCCAGCTAGAACATAACTTTGAAGTGCCATGAATCCAATCCAAATCCGAGTTAACCTCATCAATTAAATTCCAAAAATTGTGTTCAATCGGCTGCATAGAAGCTACATCCATACCCCTAGACTTTGAAACATTAGGTTCCTTCTAAAAATCAATCATAACTTGACCCACTATATTATGGGCCAAAGCTTGAAGCATTTCAGGAGATTGTAGGAGATCCATAGCATTGGAAAGGAAAATTGAAATGAGCTAAGATGGCTAGAAAAATAGAAGTGATGAAGGATATAAAAAACTCTTCACCAATGATATGCCGAATAGCTCTTTGGACTGTGAGTGAATAAATTAAAAACATTTGGTCCAACACCTCATCCAAAATAATACTCGATAACACAGTTTCCTCCAATTTCGGTGGCAAGCATATACAAGAATTCTTTGGCATGATGAAAAAATGTTGTTTGTGACACATTTCACAAGCCAGAGTGATATCGCACCCACAACTCATCTTGTAACACAAACACGAGCACACATCATAGAATTCAACTCTTGCTTATATGTGCAATTGAATATTTCATTCCTCAAGCAATAAATTACATAGTGCAACATGATATAAGCCATCTATGTTCGCATAGAAAATATCCTTGAAAGAGCTGGAAAAAGTACTAATGACGATGCATTTTAATGACTCAAATTTAGCCACGTGAGGAAATCAAATCACAAAAATAGAAATTAAATGTCGTCAGAGAATAATCAAATTTGAAACACTCAAAATATACTGTCCATGTCGTGTCATCATAAATGCTTCTGATAAAATCATATTACATTAATGAGCTTTGAATCATACTCTGATTCTAGGGCAACTCGGCACCTAATACTTATGACCTTGACTTGGCATCTAAAAAACCTACTCTACTCAGCACCTAAAACAATCCTTCTAAAGTCAGCACCTTAACTTGGCACCTGATACCATTCTACTTCACTTGACACCTAAACGTAGGCATTTGATACTTATCAACATTACTCTGCTTCAATTACCTTCTTGTTGAACTCGACAACCAACTACTCTGCTCGGCACCTGAAACAATCTTGCTAAATTTGGCACCTTAACTTGGCACCTAAAGGATATCAAATATTCTTGGCATCTGTTATTTTTCACTTGACATATATCACATTCAAACTAGAACAAGATCAGTGGACAATTTGGCACCTAATACAATTATGCTTCACTTGACACCTGAACGTAAGCATCTAATACTTATCAGCATTACTCCACTTCAATTACCTTCTTGTTGAACTTGGAAACCACTATGTGTACTAACCAACTCAGCACCTGAAATAATTCTACTTTACTTGATGCCAGAACATAGCTTACTCGGCACCAGAATATAACTTGCTCAGCTCGGCATCTAAAGACTTTCTTGGCATCTGATATTAATCTGCATTACTCAGCATCAATTACCTTCTTATTGGACTTGGCATCTACTTGGAACCTGAAGTGTAAACTTTAGATTCCAAATGGATAGAGGCTTCCAATTCATCTTGAATAAAATTTTGTAGAACCTTGTATTTCTCAATAAAAGGTAAAGGATGAAAAGTAGAGGCAATAACCCCATCACGACCCAAATTTGATAAAACATCTACAACTTTATTCCCTTGTCGATAAATATGCAAAATAAAAATATCCAAACATTCGTCGAGAAGTCTCCAAATTTGGTTAAGAACATATTTTAGCTTCCAAGAAATGATGCACCTATGGATACAAGCATCAATAATAACTGAAGAATCCCCTTCTATATGTAACCTATGGAAATAGCCTTGTTTAGCTAAAATAAGCCCGGCCAATAGGGCATGGGCCTCTGCTATATTATTAGTATCAATGGGCAAAGGAGAAACTGTGATAACCACAACCTAACTAGAGGGATTTCTAATACATGCTTCAAAACCCAATGGACCAGGATTACCTCTTGAAGCTCCATCAAAGTTCAACTTCCAAACACCATATGATGGGGATCTCCAAAAATTCTCTCTAGGTAAGATATAAATGAGTGAGTGGCTAATTTTCCACCCATTTGGTATGAATAATTGTTGACATTGTTGGACAATTTGGGAATCCCAATGGGTCACAATCAGGTTGAATTTAATCACTCTTAGTCTAGAATTAGTCACTTTCGAGATTGATTTTTCAATACCAACCAAAACAATGTCTAATGGTAGGGATTCCTTTCTAAAAATACACTTATTATGTTTCCACCAAATAGCCAAACTACCAAGGCTGGTATGCATTTCCAAAGATTTGCAAACAATTTTTTTTAATAAAGAAGTGGCCAATCTTGAAAGAGAAAAGGAGTAAGATAATTAAGTTTATTCAAAATGAATCACCAACATTGATAAGAAAATGAACATGTAACAAATAGGTGATCCATAGTTTCTTCTTGTTCCTCACAAAGAACACATTTAAAAGGAGGAGAAATATGTAGTCTATTCAATCTATCACTAGTTAAAATCCTATGTTTATGTGCTGGCCATGAGAAACAACCTGCTTTAGGAAGAACAATTGGATTCCAACAAAATGAAAAAGCTTTGGAAGTAGGTTTATTCAAACCATTCTGTTGTAAAATTTTGTACCCCTCTTTCATTGAATAATTTTCATCCTTAGCTGGAGCCCAAAAAATCTAATCTTGGGCTTTAGAAAAAAAGACTTGCCTTGAATTCAAGATATTTTGAAATTGAATGATTTCCTGAGATGACAAAGGTAATTTAGTGGGATCCTTCCAAACTATTTTCTTTGAAAATTCACAAACATATTCCACATAATGATTAAATTGGGATCCCTAGTGGAGTTCAGCAACTTGGATAACATTCAATGAGATTCCACTCTTAGAAAGTCAAATTTGACCATTCCAGGAATAGTTCCAGAAATTAATACTCAAGCCATTATTGACTTCCCAAGAGATGTAGTCTACTATGATTTTGCGTGAAGCTATCATGAAATCCCAAATAACCAAGCCTTTTGGAGGATTTGAAATAGTAAGGATTCTAGAAGGATCATTGTTATCTAGATGTTTTTGCTGCATAATTTTGCACCACATAGACTGAAACTTAGAATACATGTGCCAAATCAATTTCCCACCAAATGCTTCATTTCTAATAGATAGATCATGAATTCCTGCCCCTCCAACACTTGGACTCTATGACATATCTTGTAATGAATTAAGTGGAATCTTACAAGATTCATTCATATTACCCAACCAAAGGAAACCCTTAATCAATTTTTGAATTGTAAGTAACACTTTAGGTGGGATCTTGAGGACAGTAATGAAATAATTAGGAATTGTAGCTAGAACTGATTTGATCAACAAAATTCTTCTCGCCAATGACATCCATCTCACTTTCCAAGATGCAATTCTACTCTAAATATGCTGAATAACTAAAGACCAATATGAAGATCTATTTGAACCCATGAAGAAAGGAATACCCAAATATACTGAGGGAAGAAAGTCTTCTGAAAAACCCAAGATCAGTTTAACTTTGTCAGAAACCATTTTCTTAGTATTGAAGAAATAAATCTTGGATTTTTGAGCATTAATAGCTTGACTAGACACAGTTGAGTAGAGATCAAGGGTATAAAGAATATGATGAGCTTCTTGGACATCTGACAATCCTAACAAAAGAGTGTCATCCACAAAAAGAGAATGTGTAATAGATATGTTTGCACTTGAAATAAGAGCTCCTTTCCATTTCTGCAACATGTGTTGGTGTGAAATGGCCCTACTAAACACTTCAGCCATAATAATAAATAAGGTTGGGGATAAAGGATCCCCTTGTCTCATCCCTTATTTAGAAGGAAAAAAAACCCACAGGCTTACCATTAATGATCAGTGAAAACCAAGCTCCCAAAATACATGCCTTAATCCATTTGCACCAATTTTTTGAAAAACCCATTTTATCAAGAACTTGAAGCAAAAATTTCTAGAAAACTCTATCATAAGCTTTCATCATATCTAGTTTAATAACAAGATTTGAAGAATTGCTTGAATTAATAGAGGGGAGAACTTCATGAGCCATGAGAGCCCTTCCATGGTTTCCCTTCACGAGACAAATCCATCTTGTTTTGGAGAAATAATATGTCGAATAAGATTCTAAATCCTAAGATATATGGCTTTAGTGATAATCTTATAGGACAAATTGCATAAAGAAATTGGTCAAAAATCCACAAAAGTTTGGGGATCCTTAATTTTTAGAATAATGGAAATATTGATAGTATTAAAATATTTCAACATATGTTTAGATCTTTTAGATTCTTCAACAGTCACAAATAAATCTCATCCAATTATATTCCAACAACTTTGGTAGAACAATGAAGTAAAACCATCTGGACCTAAGGCTTTGTCAAGCAGAAATGAAAATACAACCTTTCAAATTTCTTGAATAGTGAAGGGAGCCATCAGAATATCATTGTCTTTTTCTATAATCAATTTTTGAATAGAGTCAAGAAGTTCATCCACTTGTAACATAGAAGGATTAGGAAAAATGTTAGGTGCAAGAAGGTTTTTAAAAAATTTGACACCTTCATTTCTAATAATATTTTCATTGGACAAGAGATCACTACAGGTAGCATCTTTGATATGGAATATTGTACTATTAATTCTTTTTTTCTTAGTTGAATTATGGAAAAAATTTGTATTTCTGTCTCCGTCTTGGAGCCATAATTTTTGAGATTTTTGTCTCTAGTACATCTCTTCTTTAGCACACAGGTCCTCCCATTGTGATTGTAGATTCTTTTAAGAAGAATATGTTTCTTCATTCATTCCCTGCTAGATGATCTAATTATATACTTCTAACTGTTCATTGACTTCTACCTTTTGGTGGAACACATTTTTGAAAACCTTTTGATTCTAGATTCTAATTTGGGATTTGACATATTTTAGCTTCATAGCAATCTGATGCATTTTAAGACCTTTCATAGGAACTTCATTCCACCACTATTGGATACTATGTAGAAAGTTTGGATGCTTGAGCCACATACTTTCAAATTTGAATGAAGAGTGAAAGTGTTGTTTCGAACATTTGTTATTGCAAATGAGGCTTAAAGATATAGGAAAATGATCATATCCTGGCAATGTAAGGATTTATGAGGAAATATCTGAGAAACTCAACTTCCAATCATTTGATAAGAGAAATCTCTCTAGATGAGCAGCAATATTAGCAAATCTAGATCTCTTATTAGTTCAGGTAAATGAGCCATTATTTGGGTGAACATCCATCAGATTGTTATTATCCACAAAAGCATTAAAATCTTGTACCATTTTAGATAATACCTCTAGTTTTCTTGGATTGAGATAATAAAGCATTAAAATTACCTCCAATAACCACTTGCAAACACTCTTGCATTTGAAGAGAGCATGTGATAGAATCCCATAAACATGCTTTATCCTTAGAAGAAGCAAGTCCATATACATTAATGAGGATAAAAGATATGTAAAATGTAGTTATATGAAGCATCTACCAATTGTTTTGTTGTTGAAGGAGTTGTGAATTAGCTGTAAGAGGATTCCAAAGAACTGCTAAACCTCCAGAAGCACCCAATCCTTGCATATGATAAGAGTTTCATTTTTTCCAATTAGCATCTGATTTATCAAAGTTATGTTGGGACAATTTAGTTTCCTGCAATAAAATAATATTTTCCTACCAAGAATCAATAACTTGTTTGATTCTTTGCCTCTTGTCAAAGGCATTTAAACCTCTAACATTCCAAGAAATGATTTTCATTGGAGACAAGGAGAACACCTAGTTCTCCCTGTCAATCTTTTAATAATAGTGAAGCTATTGTCCAAAGTTGTTTGAATACCAGCAGTAATTTCCATTCTTATCTTGGAACCCTTCAGTCTACCTTGCGCCTTGGGTGTTTTAGCAGTAGGAGGTATTGTAGAAGGAGATTGCAATATTGATAGAGGCTGAATTTTAAAATTATCTTGATTGTGAAGAACTTGAGACTGAGGTTCTTTAGGAAATGATACCGTAGACTTTTGCACTAGCTGATAGAGATTAGCCTCTAGTCCCAAGGGATCTTCTACCATTAAATCTACGTTTCCTATGCTAAAATCCTAAGGAAATTGGGTAAGGACTGTCAATTTTTCAAATGCCTAACTTGGGATCAATTTATTCCAAAATTGAAATTCTCAAAACAGGGAGTCAATTACAGGTGAATTGTAATCCTCAGCTTGCACACCTTCTTCTTTAGCATATCAAAAATAATAGAAGTGGTAATTTCAGACAAAATTTGATAAAGTTAATAAAGAGTTAAAGGTTTGTGATCAAGGAGTTCCCTCGGGTGATTTCATAATCAATTCCCTAAATTTAGGAGATAACTCCTTATCAACAATTGAGGGTTCATTTTCTAGGAGCCAAAGTTTTTGAGGATCGGGAATTTGGAGAAGGAAATTTCAAAGAGAAGGTTTTGAGAGAAGAGATTTCTCTCACAATCTTTGGATGTTTCCAAAATTTAGCATTAGAACCAAGTAGATTCTTGTGTTTTGTTCACCCAGTTAAATTATGTTATGTAATATTCCTATCTTCTTCATGTTTGTGAATTTTTTATCCAAATTTCATTGTGACGAATCTTTCAATATTGTATTTTTGAATTACTAGTATACATGTGGGTTTCTTCTATATATTTGAAGATTAAAATATCATTACAACCCTCCTTCAGTAGATTTAAAATTGAAAATTAAACTGGGAAGGGTTTTGAATAGAATGAAATTTTTTAAGTAAAAATTTGATTGGTCTACCATATTTTTCCTATCAGAGTATTGAAAGAAATTCTATTAAAAATATATGTATATAAAAAAGGGGAAATTTAATGGGGGGAACTATTATTAATTTTTTATTTTAAAAATATATATCAAAATTTTGGCGAGGAGGCAGGGTCGCCAAACCCCCACCTCCCACCAACTCCCCCACCATGGTAGTATAGGTTGTCAACAGCCATTAAAGGCCACATGGCAAGCATGTTGTCGTGAACAGCATGTACACCTACTGTCACGGTAGTAGGACTCCACAATAGCAAAGCTAACGAGCTTTTAAAATATACACAGGTTGTTATTTTTATGTTTATTTTATAAATTTTTATTATAATTTAATAATTTTCATTAATAAATTTTTTATTAATTATTAATTTAATTATTAATGAATTTTTAAATATATTTCAATATAGTTAATTTTAGTTAATTAATTTATTAATAGTTTTGTTGATTATTATTAATTATTAATTAATAAGATATTAATATAGCTATTTATTTTCATAATTATTAATTAACTTAATCAAAATTAGTTAAATTAGGTTTGATTAAAGATTAATATTGTTTAAATAAAGTTTTAAATTTTTATTTTTTTTATTAATATTGATTTTAGTAAAACTATAATTATTTTATTTGAAAATCAGCAATTATTATTTTAATAATTTAGTGTATGTACAAGATCATGGTTAACCAAACTATGGCCTTAAGTGGTAGTGAAAAACCAACAAATTAGGGTTACGTCAACTTGACACATAATTTTAAAGTGGTTCTAGACTTTATATCAAAAATTTGTAACAAAATAATCTGTAGGAAATTGAACATAGTTTCTAAACTACTAGGCCTTATCTGGAGAAAAAAATTTTGATTGATCAAAAGTTTGGATTTTAATGCAGTACTACAAAAATGTCAAAGCAAAAATAAAAAGTAGGTGTATTTCTGACCACCTTAATCAAAATCAAATGATAATATTTTTAAATATAATTATAGATATAAAAAGTAGACTCATGCCTGAATGTGACGCATATTTTTGGGTATTTTTGTTCCAAATAAATAATTAAATATGAATTTTCTACTAAAACTTTTTTAGAATTAAAAAGCTCCAATTTTTAACCACCTTAACTAATTGAAAACTTTACTAAATTAAAAAAAAATTCTTAGACTAGGCAAAGCATAGAATACAAAGCAACTTTTGGATTTAAAAAATGTTATACCATTTGAAAGTTATAGTTATTTTTTAATCAGTATGTCAATCAGTACTTTACAATCATCTTCATTGAAAATTAACTAATAAATACTTATCAAACTTAGAATTTGAGAGATATTATATTGATGGAATCTTGAGAGTGCTATAAAAAAAACTCTTTTCATTTCATTCAATTTTGATAAAATTAACATTGTCAAATGGCTACTCGAATTTGAGTGTCAATCAAACCCTTCTCAAACACATTTTTTGGGTTGACCAAATAGGTTTGGTAAATACCAAGCCTAATCAGATACCCAAATTTAAATCAAGTATTTGATTTCAGATCGGATACCTAATATGAAATCGGGTATCTAATTACTTTGAATTTTCCAATTGGGAGGGAAACCACCCACATTGAAAATTTTTGAGTGAAATTTCAGAGGTAACTTTTAGAGGGAAACTTTAGAGGAAAATTTTAGAGGGAAATTTATTTTCAGGAAGTGAGGGCATTAATATTATTACATATGATTATGATTATTATTATTATTAACTATTATTATTATATATGATAATAATTATTATTAAGACTAAATATAATATAGCAATATATATGATAAATTTTATTTTCATTAAATATATATAGTAATATTATATGATTATTATTATATATAATAATATATGGTTATTATTATTATTATTATTAAATATACAATCTAGTAATATATATGATTATTATTGTTATATAATATAATAATATATTATTATATTAAAATATACAGTATTATATTATTATTATTAAATATAATATAGTCATGAAATGCATTGAGAGGGGTCATAGGTTAACCTATGACCCCTCTCGATGCATTTCATGACAATATATCTCCCTAGGACCCCTAGTGACCCCTTTTGACATATTCCCAATGGGTCCCTAGGGGGTCATAGAGCCCCTAGGTACATAAGTTGTCATGAAATGGATCGAGAGGGGTCATAGATTAACCTATCACCCCTCTCGATGAATTAGAACTAACCAAATGGGTCCTAGGGCCCCTAGGGACATATGTTGTCATGAAATGTGTCGTTGGCGCATTCAAACCAACCAAATGTGTCCCTAGGGGCCCTAGGGCCCCTATAGACATATGTTTTCATAAAATGTGTTGAGGGGGATCATAGGTTAACATTTGAACCAACCAAATGCATCCTTAGGGGTCTTAGGGCACCTAGGGATATATGTTATCATGAAATGCATCGACCTATGACCCCTCTCAATGCATTAGAACCAACCAAATTTTTCCCTAGGGGACTTAGAGCCCCTAGGGACATATGTTGTCATGAAATACATTGAGAGGGCCCCTATGACTCCTCTCGAAACATTGGAACCAACCAAATGTGTCCCTAGGGGCCCTAGGGACATTTTTTCTCATGAAATGTGTTGAGAGAGATCATAAGTTAACCTATGACACCTCTCGATGCATTGGAACAAACCAAATGAGTCCCTAGGGGTCCTAAGGCCCCCAGGGACATATGTTGTCATGAAATATGTTGAGAGGGGTCATAGGTTTACCTATGACCCCTTTCAATGCATTGGAACCAACCAAATGCATCCCTAGGGGCCCTAGGGTCCCTAGGGACATATGTTATCATGAAATGCATCAATAGGGGTCATAAGTTAACCTATGACCCCTCTTAACACATTAGAACCAACCAAATGGGTCACTAGGGGTCATAAGGCCCCTAGGAACATATGTTTTCATAAAATGCATCAAGAGTGGCCATAGGATAACCTATGACCCCTCTCGACACATTATAACCAACCAAATGCATCCCTAGGGGCCTAGGGCCCCTATGGACATACATTGTCATGAAATGCATCGAGAGAGGTCATAGGTTAACCTATGACCCTTGTCAATGCATTAGAACCAACCAAATGGATCATAGGTCATAATAATAATCATAATAATAATAATAATAATATATGTTGTCTATACTATATTTAATAATTATAGGAAAAATCATAATAATATAATATAATAATCATTTAGTAATAGATTTTATGTATAGGTCATAATAATAATAATAACAATAATAACATATATTATATTATTATATTTAATAATAATAGTAAAAATCATAATAATATAATATAATAATCATACATAATGAAATTCTTTTACATTGCCTATAATTTCGTCCAAAATTTTGGAATCTATATCGGATATCCGATCTGATATTAGATATTTGATTTAATACTGGGTATCTGATCTGAGATCAGATACCCAATTAAAATGGCATGATTTTCCCAACATATTCCTTGTCACTGTAGACCTAACAACATTGCTCTTTGTGGGCCATTTTCATGGGTTTTGGGAAAACTAACTTTTTGGGGCCCAAACTATCGAAAAAGATTTGATAATATATCACTGGGTGTCCAATATTGTCATCTAAATGGGGAGCAGTAGTTATTGAAAGGCTAAATGCAAAAGGAAGATATCAAATGAAGACATTGCACCATATAAGGAAAGGGACAAGGTAAATCACCAAAGGAAAAGACAAGGTATGTTAAATGTGACTCAAGTTGACAATGTATTGGTCAAAGGTGAAATCATAGAGTCAAATAATTAATATGTGCAGTTGGGGAATGAAAATATACCAATTGATAATGATAATGCTAAGATTGAAAATTTAGAGAATGAAAATTTGAAGAATGAAATGCTACCAGGTCATAATGTAAATTGCATGATTAACCATGTTGAACATGACAATGCATAGGAACCTTACATATCTCCTAATTATAATTGACATGAAGATTCTAAAACACCAAAATGGATAATTGAAATTGATGAAATGATTATTACCAATTTGGAAAGGAAAAAATTAAAAAGAACCATTTAGTTATGGGCTTCAAAACTATATAACATGTTTTTTGTCAACAAGATAGTGGTGGAGCAATGTCATCTTTTTAGGCACTTATTAAAGATGCAAAAGATGAGACCTATGCTTTCCAAATTGAAGATTTGTGTCAATAAAAAATTGGAAAGAAATATCGTTATTGTGAAGAATCTTTTCAATGCTCTCAATAGTAGGGAGAAGGATAAGAGAGCTACTCAAAGGGTTATTACAACATCTTTGGTAAGTGATGCAGGAGCATCCAGAGGTATAAAGGAAATCCTGTGTCAACCAAAAAAATGTACTTAGACTTAGTTTTTTTTTCATGTGTTTTCATTTTTGGATACTCATTTGGGTCAAATAAAGGTTCCAACTCTCATAGTTCCACTATCAGTGTTCTAGGATAGAGTATTTGAACACCTTGAGATACGTATAAATGTCAAAAAAATAGGAGAATATAATTGAGCCATCATTTTGGTGAACTATAAGGTATAAATTGGCCAAATGAATGTAATTTTAATTTAGAGCATTCCAAAAAAAGAATCAAGTCAAAAGGCCTCACGGTTTGAAGTTATCGCAGTTTTTCAATTTTTGGAGACATCCTAAGAATGCTTCAAAGTTAGATTAAGGGCATTAAATGACCTTGAAAAGGGCCAAAAAATGGAGGATGATAAAACCTGGTCCATAGGGCTATAGAGAACTTTGAGATCTTTTTGGAAATGTAAACGGTTTGTCAATTGGAGCTACGGTTCAAAAGTTATGCCTCTCAAAAGTCCGGTTACCATTTCTAGATTCTTCTAATTTTGTGCCGACTTCTAATGCGACTTCTAGAGCCTTCTATTTGGTTGGTGGATGCCAACTAGCACTTTCTAGAATGTATTCCTAATCCTTGAGCCTCCAGACTCTATTTAAGAACATTTCTGGCATTGTAAAAGGCAGTTCGGAGTGGAGTTTGAGAGGAGGTACTGAAAGGAGAAATTATCTCCAGATTTATATTATTGCAAGCCTTAAGGCATGTTTTGAAGTCTATTTTCTTTGTACTGAATTTATTAGCATATTCTCACAGTTAATAAAATTTTCCCTTTCCTGTTGTGTCCATTCTATGCTTGAGTTGTGTCCCCATCAATAAGTCATCATTTGTGAAAGGGTAGATATATGAGACAAACTTGTATTGACTTGAACCTAAATTGTGTTACTTTGACAAGAGCACTTAGTAGATGAGAGAGGATTGATGATCTTTCTCAAAATGAAACATGGGATTTTGGTGGGAGACTTCCACATCTTGATAAGAAGCTATTTGATGATGTGAAGGAAGAAATAACACAATTTCGACACTCTAGCTCAAGAGTATCATCCAATGCTAAAGACATGTTAAAGTTGAGAATTGGCATCAAAGACTGCATGCCACATCCTAAACATTATTTGGAGGTAAGTCAAACTATGTTGTTCAAACAGTTTAGAGAGAGTCATCCAAGTCTTCATATATCACAAAGGGCTTTTGAATCTTTGAAGCCATTTTATTGCGTGCCACTTAAAATTTGAAATACATGATGTTACAAATATCATGTCAATTTTTTCATGCACCATAAAATATTACGCTCCATCCATTATACTTTGCATAGTGAAGAAATGTTGGAGAATTGTGGTGCTAGTGGTCTTCCAAAATCATTAAGAGACTTGCTAGATCAATTTTTATGTTGTAGAGTTGATAATTGTTTCTTTTATAGAAATGTTTTCTTAAATGAGAAGTGTTCAGAATGTGTTGACTTATCCAAGTTTGACACATGTTTTGATGAAGGCTGTGAACAAGATCTTGGGAAGAAAATAGTAAAAAAAAAGTTATATGAAACGATGAAATACACATTGAAGAGTGGGGGTGAGGGCTCTAGATGTGAATTGGTTGCAAAAGAAATCAGTATGGGAGTTTTATTTCAGATTTCAAAATAAATATTTTCTACAAGTATGCAAGACATAGTCACAGGTCTCAGTGGTTGGATCAACAATTTAGAATGTGTAAGGAGACTTTTCCTATTTACACTATTACATTAGTTGTTGAATTTACTAAGAACTAAACATTGAGGCCTCAAAATGAGACACAATCTCAGTATTACAACTCCATTCAGATTATTATTTTTGTCCACATAACATATAGACATGCCCCTAATAGTGTGGAAGATAATCGAAAGATTATTAGAGAGTATAATTTTTATATGAGTGATGATAGATCTCTCTCATGAGTTTGTGCAACATTTTTTTGAGAATTATTTTCAAGAATGCTCACATGTTTTATTGGTTATGTAGGATGCATGTAGAGAGGGGGATGCCTCATATTTAGAGTTTTTTTGAGTCTATCCATGGGAAAAGGGAACACGATGGAATAGGAGCATGTGTGAAGAGAGCTCTAGTTAAGGAGCAATTGAAGATTTTAGGAGAAAAGTCTCTTAATGCTCATAGCATTGTTGATTGGTGTAGTTCAACATCATCATAGAGGGGACTCTTGATTCAGTAGTGTATGCCTAAAATGTGAGTACACTTCTATGAGTCATTATATTCAATATTTTTCAAAAATGAGGTCTCGAATGGCAACTCATAGCTCCCTATTCATGGAGTGTAGGGGTTTGTAATGGAGGCCCTTAGTCTGACCTAGTTTGTGTCCATACAAGTACACCATCAAATAAGAGATTCAATGATCTAATATGCATGCAAATGTGATGCAGGAGCATTTAGAGGTATAAGGGAAATCTTGTATCAACCAAAAAAAGAGTAGTTAGATTTAGTTTCTATTTCATGTGTTTTCATTTTTGGATACCCATTTGGGTCAAATAAAGGTTCCAACTCTCACAGTTCGACTATCAGTGTTCTAGGATAGAGTATTTGAACACTTTGGGATACGTGTAAATGCCAAAAAAATAGGAGTATGTAATTGAGCCATCATTTTGGTAAACTAGAAGGTGTAAATTAGTTGGAAGATTTTCATTGTAATTTACAGCATTCCAAAAAAAGAATTAGGTCAAGAGGCCCCACAGTTTGAAAGTTATCACAATTTTTCAATTTTTGGAGACATCCTAAGAATGCTTCAAAGTTAGGTTAGGGGCATTAAATGACTTCAAAAAGGGCCAAAAATGGGGGACAAAAAAAGCTGGTATATAAGGCTATAAAGCACTTTGAGAGATTTATAGAAATGTAAACAATTCATCAATCGGAGCTACGGTTCAAAAGTTATGCCTCTCGGAAGTTCAGTTACCATTTCTGGATTCTTCTAATGTGACTTCTAGAGCCTTCTATTTGGTTGTGGATGCCTACTAGCACTTTCTAGAATGTATTCCTAATCCTTAACCATACAGGGTCTATTTAAGAACATTTCTGGCTTTGTAAAAGGCAGTTCAGAGTGGAGTTTGAGAGAAGGTATTAAAAGAAGAAATTATCTCCGAATTTATACTATTGTAAGCCCTTAGGGCATGTTTTGAAGTCTATTTTCTCTGTACTGAATGTATTAGCATTTTCTCATAGTTAATCAAATTTTCTCTTTCCTATGGTGTCCATTCTATGCTTGGGTTGTGTCCCCATCAAGTGGTATTAGTGCTGGTTTTCCTGAGTGTGTAGACAGAGCGCTGACTATGAGGCAGTTTGCACTAGGACTGTGTGGTTGTGGGTTTGAGTTAAGAAGATGCCTCCATGAAGATAGCATGGTGGAAGGTCTGGAGCTATTAATCTTGAGGAGGTTAGAGCCCTCCAAAGGTAGGTACAAGCATTGCAGGAGGAGCTCTGTAGAGGAACAAATGTTGCTACAGGTGACGAAAGTGAGGATGACAATGAAGAAGAAGAAATTGGACCAAAAGGGGAATTTGACGAGGAAGTTCTAAATCAGGAAGAAGAAAAGTTTTTTAGGGCCATTTCTAAGTTTGAGAAAAGACCTACAATTGATGTGGGTGTATTTTTAGAAAATTTGAAACCAGATGAGTTGATCGATTGGATCAATGAACTGGAAGAGTACTTTGAGTATGAGGATATCAGGGATCGAGATAGGGTTAAGTTTGCAAAGGCCAAATGTAAAGGACATGCCAAAATTTGGTGGCAAGAGGTTTAATTAGGAAGAAATAGAAGAGGAAAGGATAAGATCACAAGGTGGGATCGCATGGTGGACAAATTGAAGAAGTAGTTCATTCCTGTTGACTACGAGCTTGATTTGTTTAAGAAGATGCATGGGTTAAAGCAAGCAGGAAAACCAATCCAAGAATATACAAAGGAGTTTTTATCAACTTCTGATTCAAGCATGGCATGTAGAAGAAAATAAGGAGAAGGTTTCTTATTATATCATTGGGTTGCAACCTAGCATCCAGGAGGTATTAAGTCTGGTGAGAATGACCAGCATTGAAGAGGCATACCAGTTTTCCCTACGAGTTGAAGAGAAGCTAAATAAGAGGTTTGAAGGGAGAAAAAGAGGGTATGATGAAGGAGGAAGGGGTAGCTGTAGGTCATCTGGAGGCCGAAATGAAACCCAAAAAAAATGAAGATGTGGGTACTAGCAGGAACCAAAGGAATGAGGGTTTCAACAACTCTCAAGATCAAGACTTTGGAAATCAGAGAGGAAGAGGTAGATGACATGGACAAGGAAGAGGAGGCTTCCATGGTACCTATTTCCATTGCAATGAAGAAGGTCATCATGCATTTGAATGCCCTCAATGATAAGGAAGGGAAAATAGGAGAGCTAAGGGTCAAGCTAGGGTTGCTCATGTGGATGACGATGCACAATCATCACATTTAGAGGATGCAAAAAGAGGAGAGACTTTAGTAAATGAAAGGGTCCTACTAAGTGGTGAGATTGAACCAAGACAAAGGAAGAGTTTATTTTGTACCAGGGGCAAGTGTGAAGATAAATGTTGTGATGTGATCATTGATGGTGGTAGCACTGATAACTTGGTATCATAGGAGATTGTCTCTAAGCTGAAGCTCAAGAGAGAGAAACACCCCCAGCCCTATCAAATTTCTTGAGTGAAAGATGATCATAAGGTCCTAATAAGTGAAAAAAATTTAGTGAAATTCAAAATTGGGACTTACCATGATGAAGTTCTCTGTGATGTTATTCCAATGGATATTTGCCATCTATTTTTGGGAAGACCGTGGCAGTTTGATAGGCATGCAGTACATGATGGTCATGCAAACACATATTCTCTAACCAAGGATGTAGTTTGCAATAAACTGAAGCCCATGAAAAAGGAAGGTGAAAAGGTATATAGCAGTGCTAGGATTTGTCTTGTTGATGGAAGGAAGTTTTTAGATGGCATGAAAAATCAGCATATGTGCTATGCTTTGATTCCTAGGAAAGATAAAGAAGGTAGTAGTGAAATACCACTTGAAGTTTCAAATTTACTAGGTGAATTTGGAGATATCATCTCTAATAATGTTCCAGAAGGATTGCCACCAGTAAGGAAAATCAGTCATTAGATAGATTTAATCCCAGGAGCTACTTTTCCTAACAAGGCTACTCACAGGATGACTCCTACTAAAACTGAGGAGCTAAATAGACAGGTTCAGGAGCTATTAAGAAAGGGTTTGATTTGAGAGAGCCTAAGTCCATGTGCAGTACCTATAGTACTAGCACCAAAGAAGGATTGAGAGTGGAGAATGTGTACAGATTCTTGAGCTATAAACAGGATAACCATTAAGTATCAATTTCCTTTGCCAAGAATGGATGATCTTATAGATTGTTTAAGTGGAGCTCAGTACCTCACAAAGATAGATCTCAAAAGTGGCTATCACCAGATATAGATTTGAGAAGGAGATGAGTGGAAAATAGCCTTCAACACCAAGGAGGGTCTTTATAAGTGGTTAGTCATGCCCTTTGGATTGATGAATGCCCCAAGCACCTTCATGCGGCCTATGAATGAGGTACTTAAGAACTTCTTGAGAAAGTTTGTTATTGTCTATTTGGATGATATTTTGATTTTCAGCAAGACTTTGGAAGAACATTTATTGCATATTCGTAGTGTCCTTGAAAGGTTAAGGGAAGAGGAACTATTAATTAATTTGAAGAAGTGTATCTTTGCAAAAAGGGAATTAGTCGACTTGGGGTTTGTTATATCACCTGAAGGTCTCAAAATGGATCCAAAGAAGATAAAAGCCATCTTGGAATGGCCTACTCCAAGGTCTGATACTAAGGTAAGATCATTTCATGGTCTGGTTAGTTTCTACAGGAAGTTCAATAAGAATTTCAATGGCATATGTGCACCCCTAACTAACACAATAAGAGGGGATAGAAAAGAGTTAAAATGGACTGCGGTAGCTGCGAGAATTTTTGAATTGCTGAAGAAGAAGGTAATAGAACAACCTGTGTTGGCACTTCCAGATTTTGGAAAGGTGTTCCAACTAGATTGTGATGCTAGTGGTAGTGCTATTGGGGCTGTATTAAGCCAAGAAGGTAAGCCTATTGCATATTTTAGTGAGAAATTGAATGATGCAAAAAAGAAGTATTATGTTTATGATCAAGAGTTCTATGCAATAGTTTAGGCCTTAAAGAAATGGAGGCATTATTTATTGCCAAAGGAATTTATTTTATACACTGATCATCAGGCATTATAGTACCTAAATAGCCAAGGTAAATTGAATCAGAGGCATATGAAGTGGGTGGAGTTCTTGCAGAGCTATATATTTGTGTTGAAGCATAGAAGTATAAAATCTAATAGGGTTGTAGATGCACTAAGTAGGAGAGAGTTGTTACTTCCAATAATGCAGGTTGAAGTAGTTGGGTTTTCTGAACTCAAGGATCTATACCCTGAAGATCCTAATTTTACTGAAGCTTGGAAAGCTTGTAAAGAGCCTGTTGTTGTAGACAAAACTAAGTGGTTAGACTATCTAATTCAAGATGGTATGTTATTCAAGGGTAGTCAATTATGCATTCCAAGGAGTTCCGTGAGGGAAAATTTGATTAAGGAGAAACACAGTAGAGGGATGGCAAGACATTTTGGTCGAGATAAGACCATTTCCATTCTTAGAGAACATTATTTTTGGCCTCATATTTCACAAGATCTGAAGAAGTTTGTACAGAGTTGTCATATTTGTCAAGTTGCCAAGGGATTTAGTCACAATATTGGACTATATCAGCCATTGCATGTTCCATCAAAGCCATGGGAGGACATAAGTATGGATTTTGTTTTTGGATTGCCAAGGACACAAAGGGGTAATGATTCAGTATTTGTGGTGGTTGATAGGTTCTCCAAAATGACACATTTCATTCCATGCCACAAAACTCATGATGTTGTCCATATTGCAGACTTGTTTTTCAGAGAGGTGGTAAGACTACATGGTCTTCCAAAGAGTATAGTTTCTGACAGAGATACTAAATTTGTGGGGTATTTCTGGAGAACATTGTGGAAAAAGTTGAGAATAGACTTTAAATTCAGTTCCACACATCACCCACAGACTGACGGCCAAACATAAGTGGTAAACAGAAGTCTGGGCAATTTGTTAAGATGTTTAGTTGGGGATAAGCCCAAGGGATGGGATTTAATTCTACCACAAGCATGGTTTTCTTACAATAACTCTGTAAATAGGAGTACTAGTAGATCACCATTCCAAATTGTATATGGAAGTAGCCCAAGGACTACACCAGAATTAAGGATGATAGAGCAAGGGGAGAGGACAAGTGCTGAAGCTGAAGAATTTGCTAAACATATCAAGCGTCTACATAAGGAGGTTCAGGCACACATTACCAAGATGAATCAAGAGTATAAAGCTAGGACTAATCAAAGGAGAAGACATAAGGAATTACAAGTAGGGGATCTAGTCATGGTACACTTACAAAAAGAAAGATTTCCCGCCTGTACTTACAACAAGCTAAAAATGAAGAAATTTGGCCCTTGCAAAATTCTGAAGAAACATGACTCAGGAAATGCATATGAGGTGGAGTTGCCAGATGGTATTCACATTTCTCCTATTTTCAACATTGTAGACTTAACAGAGTATCATGATGATGGTGCAAATGAGGAGCCGATGTTAGAGCCATCTCCAATTCTTACTTCTAAGAAGGAGGAGATAGAAGACATTCTAGATCATCATGTGGGTAGGAGTACCAGAAATAGGTAGTATGAAGAGTATTTGGTCAAGTGGAAAGTACGATCGATAGAGGACTCAACTCGGATTTCAGCAACTGAGGTTTCCCATTTGGGATTTCCTCTACCATTCATAAAGTGACAGGGTCACTTTTCAATCCACCCTGGATGTCTGATGCAGGAGTATCCAGAGGTATAAGGGAAATCCTGTGTCAACCAAAACAAAAGTACTTAAACTTAGTTTCTATTTCATGTGTTTTCATTTTTGGATACCCATTTGGGTCAAATAATGGTTCCAACTCTCACAGTTCCACTATCAGTGTTCTAAGATAGAGTATTTGAACACCTTGGGATAGGTGTAAATGTTGAAAAAATAGGAGTATGTAATTGAGCCATCATTTTGGTGAACTAGAAGGTGTAAATTGGTTGGAAGATTGTTATTGTAATTTAGAGCATTCCAGAAAAAGAATCAGGTCAAAAGGCCCCACAGTTTAAAAGTTATCGCAATTTTTCAATTTTTGGAGACATCCTAAGAATGCTTCAAAGTTAGGTAAGAGGCATTAAATGACCTCAAAAAGAGACAAAAAATGGGGTACAAGAAAAGCTAGTCCATAGGGATATAGAGTGCTTCAAGAGCTTTTCAAAAATGTAAATAGTTTGTCAATCAAAGCTACGGTTCAAAAGTTATGTCTCCCAAAATTTTGGTTATAGTTTCTAGATTGTTCTAATTTTGTACCAACTTTTAATGCAACTTCTAGAGCCTTCTATTTGGTCGATGGATGCCTACTAGCACTTTCTAGAATGTATTCCTAATCCTTAACCCTCCAGGGTCTATTTAAGAACATTTTTGGCTTTGTAAAAGGTAGTTCGGAGTGGGGTTTGAGAGGAGGTACTAGAAGAAGAAATTATCTCCAGATTTATACTATTGTAAGCCCTTAGGGCATGTTTTGAAGTCTATTTTATTTGCACTAAATGTATTAGCATTTTCTCATAGTTTATAAAATTTTCTCTTTCCCGTGATGTCCATTCTGTGCTTGGGTTGTGTCCCCATCAAAATGGAAATGAAAAAAAAATTAATCTAAATGATAACAATGCAAAACAATGCAAGAAATGAAATCTAATCTATGAAAGAAAGATCTAATCTATCAATGCAAGATCTAAGCTAACATGAAAATCAAAGTATGGATCATGATGACGGAATCCATGCATGCAAGAGAGAATAAAACAAGAAGACAGAAGTTCTCCACAAAAGCTTTAATATTCAAAACTCTTTCAAAAATCATTCTCCAAACCTGCAACATAACAATAGCATAATAATGGGTGTCTAAAAAATGAGGAGAGGACTCTCCCTTATAAAGAAGATTGGACGATCTAGATTGAGAGGAAAAAGATTTAATCAAGGGTGGAGAAATAATGATCCATGTGAACTAAAGATCCACCAATAAGAAAAGTGGAGTGGTTGAGAAGAAAGTGGAGAAAGGATGAAGATAAGTCCCATATTAAGTGTAGATAAGAGATTTATTTAATTTTTTATTTGTTTTAACTCCTTTTTCATCAAAAAGAGATTTAAGTGAGATATTTTATTTAATTAAAAGGGAGCAAGTTCTTTTAATTAAATAGGAAATATTTAATCAAATTAAAAGAGGGGTTTTTCTCTTAATTAATTAAATGTAGATGAATTAGTTAATTAAAAGAGAGGTTTTCTTTTAATTAAATGGAGACTTATTTTATTTAATTAAAAGAGAGCAACAATTAAATAGGAAATATTTAATTAAATTAAAAGACAGGTTTTTCTCTTAATTAATTAAATGTAGATGAATTATTTAATTAAAAGAGAGGTTTTCTTTTAATTAAATAAGACTTAGGATAAAATGATCAACCTTAGAAATAAAATAAATTAAATTTGATCAAGGAAATTGAATTGAATTGATTTAGGAAATTTGATGAATTGATTAATTGAATAATGGGGGCCCATAGTCTAGGCGACCATTTTAGGGTGCATACAAGTAGTACATAGGTTCTTTTAGTCAGTTGAGGAAGGGTCCATAGGTGATAGATCAGATTGTGCTATAGTGAGAGACTCATCAAAAATGCATTCATTCTAGAGCTCTGATTCTAGTACATGGACCATTTGGACCTAATGGCTAGCTTGCTCTTGTCCTAGTTGTTTTCAATGTGATTGGGATCACTATGAGTCAAGTGAGTGGGTGGAAAAATGGCCTCCACATTATCATACGTCATTGTCTATCATACCCTCTATCAAAAATGATGACATGGAAAGTTCACTTGAGCATAACGATCTATTAGATCTTCTTCAGCTAGGACATGCCTTTCCATTAGTTGCACCATAGAGGAATGATGAGAAATTAGATTATTGCTTAGCATGTTGTGTAAGACATAAACAAAAGCTTGCACAACTGATCATAGATGATGATGGATTCACATATCCTATTGGTTCAATGGTTGTCACTAGAACATGGCTGCAGACATACATACTTAGAAGAAATGGAATTCCTATATTCGAAGACTATCAAAAGCTCAAAACAATTCTCATATATTCACATCTTATTATAGTGAAAAATGTAAAGTTGTTGAAGCATCAAGGAAGACCAAAAGTAAAAGAACTTTTTACTATTACTAATGCAGATCACGAAGCCCTATTGGAGACCCTAAAATAGAGAGAGGACCCTACTAGAACACTTGACTAGGTATATTTACTTCTTATGTTATTTTGTTCATAATGATTTAGTGAACCAGTGATTATCTTGTTTAATACAATAAGTTACTAATATTTTTTATGATATTGGAATGTAGGTATATCATGAAGAGTAGCCATGTATGAAGATAAAAAACTAAATAAGGAGTAGAATAAAGAAAAATCTATTCATTTTTGACACTATGATTTCTGATAATACTTTCATTGGCACTACAATTTTTGGTAGTTGTTTATTAATGTAATAATGATGAAACACTTGATATATTTTAAATGTAAACTTTTTGATTTAATGTAAGAAACAAAGATGATTTTACGTAATGCAATTTATGTGGAGGGACTTGAAAAAAAATGATTTTAATACATACTAACACCAAACTTGCACTGTGCCCAATGCCAAAAACTTGAGAGAGGTAAAAAATAATGTTTTTTTCTTTTAATACTAACCATAGTGACACCCTTCTTCCAGCCATGGAGAGCATGCATCATCTATGGCCACCCTATATCAAGGAGTCTCCAAAGTGCTCTAAGTGCATATCGAAGTCAATCTTTTGAGGGTCGTAACTTGGAGCTTGTGGGGGCTATTAATGAAATGTCAAATGCTACAAGACAATCATGCCAAGGCATTAAATAACCTATCTCATTTTTGAGAGATCACATTCTATTTGGATTCGACGTAGCAATCTCACTTGATGCCAAAACTCATAGTGTGCCTCGATTCATAAGTGCACCATAGCTTAACTTTGAAACTGTCAATCTTGGCATTAAATTGTTAGCACCATTAGCTCTAAATGGGTGGGTGAACCCTAGTGACACCCTTGTTCCAGCCATAGACAGCCTCCATCATTTGTGGCCACCCCATACCAAAGAGTCTCCAAGGTGCTCTAAGTGCATATTTAGGTCAATCTTCTAAGGGTCATAACTCAGAGCTTGCGGAGCTATCGATGAAATGTTGAATGCTATAGGAGTGTCATGCGAAGGCCTAAAATAATCTATCTCATGTTCAAGAGATCACATTTTTTTTGGATTCGGCACAATGATCTCACTCGATGCCAAAACTTGCAGTGTGCCTTAGTTCATAGGTGCACCATAGTGTAACTTTGAACCTATTGATCTTGGCATTGAATCATCAGTGGTATTAGCTCTAGATGGTTAGGTTAACCCTAGTGACACCTTGTTCTATCCGTAGAGAGCCTCCATCATGTGTGGCCACCCCGTACCAAAGAGTCTCCAAGGTGCTCTAACTTTGTATTGAGATCAATTTTTTGAGGGTCGTAACTCAGAGCTCATGAGGGCTATCAATGAAATGTTGAATGCTACAAGATGGTCATGTTGAGGCCTAATATAACCTTTTTCATTTTTGAGAGATCACATTCCAGTTAGATTCAGCATAGTGATCTCACTCGATGCCAAAATTCACAATGTGCCTTAGTTCATAGGTGCACCACAACTTAACTTTGAAACTATTTATCTTGGCATCAAATCATTAGTGCCATTAGATCTAAATGGGTGGGCGAACCCTAGTGACACCCTTGATCTAATCATAGAGAGCCTCCATCATCTACGACCACCTCATATGGAAGAGTCTCCAAGGTGCTCTAAGTGCATATCGAGGTCGATCTTCCAAGGGTCATAACCCAAATCTCATGAGGGCTATCAATGAAAATTTTAATGCTATAGGATGGTCATGTTGAGGCCAAAAATAACCTATCTCATTTTTGAAAGATCAGATTCTATTTGGATTCGGCATAGTGATCTCACTCAATGCCAAAACTCATAGTGTGCCTTAGTTCATAAGTGTACCACAACTTAACTTTGAAACTACTAATCTTGGCATTGAATCATCAACACTATTAGCTCTAGATGGTGGTTGAACCCTATTGATACCCTTTTTTTAGCTATAGAGGGTCTCCATCATCCATGGCCACCATGTACTGAAGAGTCTCTAAGGTGCTCTAAGTGCATATCAAAGTTGATATTTCAAGGATCATAACTCAGAGCTTGTGAGGATTGTCGATGAAATTTAAAATGCTATAGGATGGTCATGTTGAGGCTTAAAATAACCTATCTCATTTTGTTTGGATTTGGCATAGTGATCTCACCCGATATCAAAACTTGTAGTGTGCCTCAGTTCATAGGTGCACCATAGTGTAACTTTAAAACCACTGATCTTGGCATTGAATCGTCAATGCAATTAGCTCCAAATAGGTGGGTGAACCCTAGTGATACACTTTTCCTGACCATGGAGAGCCTTCATCGTCCATGATGACCCCATAAGTCTCCAAGGTGCTCTAAGTATGTATCAAGGTCAATCATCTAATGGGTCATAATTCAAAGCTCATGAGGGCTATCTATGAAAAATTGAATGCTACAATATGGTCATGCCAAGGCCTAAAATAACCTATCTCATTTTCAAGAGATCACAGTCCATTTGAATTGTACATAATGATCTCACTCAATGTCAAAACTCATAGTGTGCCTTAGTTCATAGGTTCAACATAGCTTAACTTTGAAACCGTTGATCTTGGCATCAAATCATCAATGTCATTAGCTCTAAATGGGTAGGTGAACCCTAGTGACACCCTTGTTCTAGTTGCGGAGAGCCTCCATTGTCTACGGCCACCCCATACCGATGAGTCTCCAAGGTGCTTTAAGTGCATATTGCAGTTGATCTTCTGAGTGTCATAACTTAGAGCTCATGAGGGCTATTGATGAAATGTTAAATGATACAAGATGGAAATGTTGAGGTCTAAAATAACCTATCTCATTTTTGAGAGATCACATTCTATTTAGATTCGGCATAGCGATCTTGATCAATGTGAAAACTTGCAGTGTGTCTCAATTCATAGGTGCACCACAACTTAACTTTGAAATTGTTGATCTTGGCATCATATTGTTAGTGCCATTATCTCTAGATACATGGGTGAACCTAGTGACACCCTTGTTCTGGCTACAGAGAACAACAATCATCTACAGCCATCCTATATCGAAGAGTCTCTAAGGTGCTCTAAGTGTGTATTAAGGTCAATCTTCTAATGGGAATAACTTAGAGCTCATGAGGGTTGTCGATGAAATGTTGAATGATATAGGAGGATCATATTGAGGACTAAAAAAACTTATCTCATTTTTGAGAGATCACATTCCATTTGGATTTGACGCATTAATCTTGCTCAATGCCAAAACTCATAGTGTACCGTAGTTAATAGGTGCACCACAACGTAACTTTGAAACCACTAATCTTGGCATCAAATTGTTAGTTCCATTTTCTCTGAATGGGCAGGTGAACCTTAGTGTCACCCTTGTTCTAGCCATGAAGAGCCTCCATCATCCATGGCCACCCTATACCAAAGAGTCTCCAAGGTGCTTTAACTGTGTATCAAGGTCAATCTTCTAAGGGTCATAAGTTAGAGCTTGTGAGGGCTATCGACAACCCCTTACCAAGTTTTGTGAACTCATATAATTAATAATTTAAAGTTATAGCAAAAATTTCTCAAAATTGCAAAAGTTGCAAAATTTCAATTTTGTAACTCTTTCTTGCAAAGTGAAAATGAGAGCAAAGAGTTAGTTAGGGGTTTGAGCATGACCATACAAGGTTGGAAACACCTATATAAGGTGTAAAATGATAGAATTCATTAATGGAGCTAGTTTACATAAAAGTTGCATTATATGCAAAATATGAACTAGAAGGCTAATCATGGGAATGTAAGGGATTATAGGGTTTGTAGTACTATATAGGGTGAAAAATGTCTTATTAGGGCCTTTAGATATTGATTAGATCAATAATTGGAAAACAATGTATGGTGCATGATAAATAAGAAGTAATAAAACAAAGTTTCTTTCTACAATTTGTATCATTTTCCATTGTTACACTTTTTTGGTAACATTTTTTTAATGAGCTTGTCAAAGGAAGATTATTTTGTCACATAATTTTTAGTGCTTTTCTGGGGGCCACATCTCAATTTTCCATTGTTGAATTGGCCTAATTTTGGGATACGTTATGGAGGGTCAAGTGATCTAATTACTTGATGGTTGGATTGAGGAAATGAAGTATGATTAAAAAGTTATGAATGATTATGTTTGGGGTCTATACAAAGGACAACAAGAAGGCATGTTTTGGATGATTTGGTTCCTAAGTTTTGTTAAGTGGATTAGTATGGGTAATCTGATCAATGTGAGAAATATATAGATGTGATTCATTTGGATATGGTATTGGGAAACCAAGTTTAAATGGTTTGATCCAATCAAGTCTCTTAAGTTGGGATATTTCGAGGTTATGTTGAAATTGAAAAGTTGTAGTATGAGGATAGTAACAAAGTGAAGGGCTAGTTATCAAATATTATGAGTCTAAGAATGAGTTCATGGTTGGGAATAGAATCCATAGTTGATGAGTGGAGTCCTTAAGTGTTTTGAGATTAGATTTGAAGCCAAGAGTTAGTTTCAAGGTTGAAGGTGGAGTTTAAAATCAGATTTGGGATTATGTGAACCTTGTGTAGGAGGTTAAAAAGTGTGTTGATGTTATTGTCTACAATATCATGGATCTTTATTGAAGCCTTTGAGTTCATCCCAATTCCCTCATAGAATGCCATCCTTTTGTGAATCGGCTTACTTAAATTACTAATTATTAAAGGTGTACCGAAGGGCTCTGCATCATTCTACCAAGATAATGAATAAATCCAATCTAAAACTAAAACCACAAGGAAAACAATGGTTTTCTTTATGTTACTTTTTTCTATGGTTTCTCTCTATAAATAAGATTTCCCTATTTTGCTTACTCTAAATCACATGATAGAAAGTGAACTCTCATATATTAACTATAGAATTTTTGATAGAAAAAAGATATAACTCATGATAGCATTTCAAATTAAACATTGCATCCAAACTTGATAATAAAGGTTGTTAAAAATATATGTCACAAATTATTGCATTTGAATCAAATATAACAAACATGACCAAAATTAATGATATTCCATAAACATGAACAATACACATGGTCCATAATAAATTGAACAATACTAGATAGTAGATTAATATGTATATCACTATGCACATAAATGATAAATATATATATATATATATATATCAAAATACATGTATCCATAGATAAATAACACAAATATATATATATATATATATATATATATATCTCAAATTTCATGTATCCATAGACAAATTAAGAAAATATGTATCAAAATACATAGATCCATATACAAAATATGGCTGATCATGGCATCAGAATGTGTATAATATCAATGTTTCTATAAACAATGTGGCATATGTCATCTCAAAATGTCTCATGACACATCCTATGACAACTATAATATCCTAGGCTACTAGTGGATGATCAAAATGCAACCTCTTCACTACACTAGGGGGATCAGATGCCTCCTACATAAACAAAAGAGGAAAACCCAAAGTTAGACTACTAAATTTATATGATTCTTTGTATCTAACATTGAATTAATCAAATGCATAATGATCCTTTTTTTTAATGAATATTTATACTATTAAACTTTCATCATAAATACCTCTCTCATCAACCTCCTATGCTGGTTAGGAGTCCTCTCATATGTCCTTAGCAATGCTTGTACCTTGTTGATTGTGGCCTATGCATGTTCAAATATGTTTGTCAGATGAATCTACAACTTAAACTATAACATTATAATTCATAGGATGTTAATTTATAACATATAATTAAGAATTCAAACTAAAACTTACATATGTTGGCTCCTCCTCAGGATATAGTGGCTGCATCATCAAAGATACAAAACTTTGTTGTCCAACCTCATGTGCACTAGGAGTTTCCTATGAGATACAAAATACTAGTTGTTAATATCATGAAAATTAGTTTTAAATTTATTTATGAAAATAAGAAAAATAAAAAATAAATGATACTTATACATACAATGGGGCTCTCAGTGCGAATGGAAATGCCAGAGCATATATGATGTAGAATCTGTATGGGTTCATCACCAGTAGCCATGCCCTATACAATAAAGAATGTAATTAAATTTTATTACCACAAACATTTTACAAGAATGAATTGATATTTAATCAAATAGAAAGCACCTAATTACCTTTTCCTTGTCAATGGCACCTCTAAATTTCTATGTGGAGGGATGTCAAAACCCATCCACCAATGATCCCAAAAGTTTGCACATATGGTGTCATTTGTACACCATTTAATCAATAGTTTGGGCTTTTTGTGATCAACTGGTAAAATATTTTTTGGGTTCACAAAAAGGGCAACCAAATCATCTTTACTTATATTGAGGAATTTAACCTCATCATAGTCTAACCCATCATCAAACATCTCATGCATTTTTTCGTGCTAATGAAGAGTAGTATTTTGTTTGTTGGTAAGTGTTTTAATGTTATCCACTATGGTGTTTAACATGGATAACATAGGAGCCAATGTAGGTACAATATTATATGTTATTCGCAAAGCCCTCAATTTGGTGAGATTTTCAAATATTAAATCCTCAATTTGAGGAGGGTTTTGAGGGGGTAGGGGATCATTTGGTGGACGATTTTGGGGGGCACTAGTTCATTTGGTAGGGGGTTATGAGAAACAATATTTTTTGCCATGGTAACCAAGTGATTTAATGTTTTCCAAGTTACACAATATGTACTGAGTCACCACTGTAGACCAAGTTCAAGACTACTCGAAAGTGATTAGTATGGACTGAGCTTCTATGTTCACTAAGAACATAACAATGCCAAGTAGTGATAGATGATGTTGAGTATCAAAACCTCACTGAGTCAGTATTTAGAACTCAAGTATCTTCATATTGGCTAACTTTTTCATATTTGTGTTAACTTGTGTCATGGCCGACTTTAAATTAGATTGGTATATATATGTCATGTATTGTATCATATCAATGTAGTATGGAATGTAATGTATATGTAATGCAAGTGCAAGAATGTGAATGTAAGTAGTAGATAAAGATTTATGCAGGCCATATCATCATAAGAAGTAGTAGTGATAAATCTATCATAGAAAGGTAATAAGTACATCAAGGAATCTCTGTCAGCAAACTCAATTGCAAATCAGAGATCTATTGCTTCATCCTAACATGTGAACTAGTCAAAATCCTTTAACAAGGTAGACCTAATAGTCTTTTCTAAATCTCTTTATGGAGTGCATACTTCATTGTATGTTTGTAAATCCTCTCACAAGGTGGACCTAGCAATCCTATTTGCTCCTATCAGGGTAGATAATCTGAAGTGATTAATGTAAGCCTTACTATCAAGTTCTTAGTTCATACGATGTGAAGGTAGTATTGACTGAGCAACTCCATGGTAACCAAGTGATTTAGTGTTTTCCAAGTTGCACAATATCTATCGAGTCACCAATGTAGATCGATTTTAAGACTACTTGAAAGTGATTGGTATGGACTGAGCTTCTATGTTCAGTAAGAGCATGACAATGCCAAGCAGTGATAGTGGATGTTGATTATCAAAACCTCACTGAGTCAGTATTCAGAACCCAAGTATCTTCATATTAGTTGACTTTGTCATATTTGTGTTAACTTGTGTCATGGACAACTTTAAATTAGATTGGTATATATATGTCATGTATTGTATCATATCAATGTAGTATGGAATGTAATGTATATGTAATGCAAGTGCAAGAATGTGAATGTAAGTAGTAGATAAGGATTTATGAAGGCCATATCAGCATAAGTGACAAATCTTTCACAAAAAGGTGATAAGTACATAAAGGAATCTATATCAGAAAATTTAGTTACAAATCAAAGATCTACTACTTCATCCTAATAGGTGAACTAGTCAAAATCCTTTAACAAGGTAGACTTAATAGTCTTTTCTAGATCTCTTTCCCGAGTGCATACTTCATTTTATGTTTTGTAAATCCTCTCACAAGGTGGACCTAGCAGTCCTATTTGCTCCTATCAGGGTAGATAATCTGAAGTGATTAATGTAAACCTTAATAGGCCAACTTTATACTACAGTAATCAAGTTTTTGCATTTCATCCCCACCCCAATTTTACTTTCTATTTGGAAGGTTTCTAGGTCACCAAATCGTTGTGTTTAGTATCATCATTTCAGTCAACCATACCTATTAATTTGCAAAAAATAAATTGTATTAAGAAAACCTAAATTTTCACAATTTCTATCAAAAAACTAAATTTTAACAAATTCAATTAAAACTAACAAATTTATAATAAAATTGATTGAAAATATTAAAAAAAAAAAAAATCACTAACCTATATAGTGTATCTGTTTGCGGATTAGATATTGGAGCTCAAAACATAAAATGTAATGTGAACAAATAGCCTTCGGGTTTTCCTTTTTCTTTAAATCATAGTATAGGTATTAGGTATCTGATATGAAACCAGATACCCAATAAGGCTTGGGCTTACTTTTAGCTTTGGCATCAGAATGGGTGGAAAAAAGTCAGAGCGGATTTTTAAATGCTTTTAGATGTTTTCAAACTCTATTTTTTTCACATTGCCACTTTTTGGCACACCATGATCCTGCACATACCCTTTAATAAATAATTACTCTTAAATTATTTTGGAATAATTGAATTATAATCAAATAAGGGTAATTGTGCATTTTTTTCAAATACAAGAAATGGGTTATGTAGTTAAGGGTAAAATGTAAAATTCATATGTTCAAAAACTTACATTGAATGAAAATTGAAAACCTTACTATTAAAATCAAACTATGTATTTTTCAAAATCAAACCAAACAATGAAACTACACAATTATTTGTATGTTGTCTTATGATTTGGGTTTCAGCATCTTACTTAGCTTTAACCAGTCTTAGGATGTTACTAGAGGCTCAGGAGTTTTGAGTTTGTGATATCATGATGATGATTTGATCTTGATCTTTTAAACTCAACCATGGTAATATGTTTAGTATGCTCTATGATGAGTTTGCATTTATTGTTTGTTATTTCTTTTCACTATTCTTGTGTGAATCTGAGATGAATGGTATCACTTGTTTGAGTTAGCCTTTGAGTCTTTGATCAGTTATCTTTGGGATGCTTTCTAGTTGCTCGTAAGAATTGAGATGTTATTGGGGATTATCTTTTAATGCTTTCCAATCACTTGTATAGGCTTGAGGTGAAATTTGTGATTCTTTGATTTGTACTTTTATGAGCCTAGGGTAGGTAATATGTATGTTAAGTTGGGAAGTGGCTTGTAGTGGAGGCCAGGACCCAAAGTGGCTGCCAGGGTAACCCATTGTAAGTTGTTAATAAGTGATAACACTATACTAAATGAGAGTAAAATGAACCTAATAAGAAACTTTTTTTCCTTGCACATGCCTTGAGTGCTTGTACAAACTAGGATGGGAGTAGAGAGGATGTGTGGTTGTGACCATGCATCATTAGTATGCCTTGTCTATATTAAAGGATATTAATGTTTCATAGAGCCACTAGGTGGCTAGATGATTAAAAGACTAGCCAGGTAACCCTAGAGTTAGTTCGTGTGATGACACTCACCCACTAGGAGTATAGATTTTTGACATGTCTTTATTTGCCTCTAGGTTTAGATGTTGATTTATCTAGGAACCTTGAGTTAGATTACTTTTAGGATTTTCCTTGACTTAGATATTACTTTTTATTTTGGGATTATAATCCTATTTGGGGCTTGAGACTATCTCCTCAACATGGAAGGAGTGGACCTTTTTGGGTTACCATGTAGTTGGGTGGTAGTGCTTTTTTACTCTTATCATGGAGTTCCTTGTTTGGATTTTTTTTCATTCTATTCTTGTGCATTATGATAGATGATTATATCTTTATGATGGATGATTTCACTTATTATATTGTATCTTGTTTCATGAATCTAAAAGGGATGATGTAATTTATTTTATAACTGTATATTTTTTCAACCTTTCATACCCTATGACATGTATAGTGGATTATTGTGCATTCCAAATTTTATTGCCAAGTGGCCTTCAATACAAATGTATATTATTTAAGTGGCATGGACTTGTATTTGTACTTTCATATGCATGCATTATTTATTTGACTTAGTATTATTTAAATTTAAATGTGATTCAATGTCTTAGATCCTTAGGCAATGTAATCTGTTATGTTTTGCTTCTACTACTTTATGATTGTTGTATATGTTTTTTTTTTTTTTTAAATGTTTGAAAAACTTAGTAAAACTTTAATTTAATTCTTTTGGATCCCTTGGTGGGGTGTTACATTCTTCTTCCTCTTCTTCTTCATCCTCTCCTTTTTCCTCAGTGAGCATAAGAGGGTCATCCTTCTTGTCAAATTTCTTCTGAATATTTTTAGTTCTTTGCTTTCCTCTCTTCAAATTTTTAGGAATCTTCATTTCTAAAGATATTATGGTTTTGGCCTCTTCATAGGTGCCAAAATAAGAAGCATTAGGATCATTTAGTAGAGCCTCAATGATGTCCCTGGTATTATCAATATTTACTTCATAGCCTCAAGGTTTTACCCATGCTATCCTTGGTATGACTACTTGAATATGAATGTTATCACAGTTAACTAGGAAGGAAATTTCTTGTTCATAATTCTTGAAAACAAATTTGTTAAGGAATCCTATATATATTCTGCATCTTTTTCTTAAAATTCTTGAAATATGCATCCATAAATCCATTAAAAAAAAATCTCCTAAATCATTGATGAATTCATTGATCTGATATATGGTAGATCTTTCCTTGCCCCATACCACATTTTCCTTTTAAGGAAATAAAATTTTCACATAGAAAAATAAATATACCATAAGAGAGCCAAACTTATGCACATTTTTCTTTGATGCCCGGATGCTCTCCATGTTCTTGCTTAATTGACTTAGCCGCAACTCATCTAAGTCAAAAGATAGATTGTTCTTCAAAACCTTGTATGCTAGGTCAATTACTTGATAGGGTATGTTGTTAGGTCTACTCGAACTATAGATCTTATGTGAAATTACATTGCTCATCTTGATACATTGACCATCCCATTTAGCCAGGTTTTTCTTCACAAACTTGCCTTGAGTTATAGTTTTGGTGGTTCTTGGTCTATCAAGCATAGGGTAACCCATGACTCAATGACTCATCTTCTTTGTGATCTTTACTAGTTTCTCAAGCTAGAAAGACATATCATGAACCCTACTCAAAACATATTTGATCCACTTAATTTGGAAATTTTGTGGCATATGCAATGCATGAGTCAATCCTTGACTTCCAAATCTTTTTGCGTAGGTTTTAACACTTCATCCTCACACATTGCACCAAATTCTTGATTTTAACTCAAAAGAACCTAATTCATATATTGTGTAGTGATAAAATGATCTAATATTGTAGATCAATAGTACCTTTAGATGGATGACTAAGTGAGCTCCCATGGTCTCCTTTTTCTTAAAAATTGTAGAATAAAGTTTGAAATTTTGTTCCTCCCAAACTGCATTCTTCACTAGTATCTTAGAGCCCTTTTTCACCTTCATGCTAGAGATAGATGTCATTTCTCTTAGTAAATGAGGAGTTTCACTGCTAGATAACCTTCCTAAAATGTACTTCTGCAAATTCACTTAAGAAAACAATAATTTTCTCTTAATCACTTGGGGATTCGAAAATCTCTATACTCAAACTTGTTTCTGAATTTGCAGTGAAAGAATAAACTCTTACTTTCATCTTTTATAAAATTTTCAACTTTTAGGGCCTAATAAATGCTTCATACTTGGTAGGTGACATGAATCACTTAAGTCTTCAATCTTGAGCTCGACATGAACTATCCATTGTGAAGCTTGGTTAGAACTGGTTCTCACCCTGAATTTGAATCAGTAATGCTTGACAACTCCATTATAACTAAAACTCAACTTGGCTAAAATGTAGTTCCCTTCACTTATCCTAGTGCATCATAGCATGAAGATCTGGAGTGATCTTTCTTTCTAATCATGAACTGATGTATGATATTCTTTAGATCCATAGTTCCTGCCATCCCCTTGAGTTCTTACTTGGATGTGGATGCTTCACTCAACTCATTAGTTTGGATGAAAATAGCTTCATTGTCTTGCCTTGTGTTTCCCTCTAAATTCCTTACCCATTTCTGATTCATCTAAGTTGTGATCTCTTCAGCCTTTGCTTTCCCTTTTTTTTTTTTGCCAAAATTTCTTATCGCTCGATTCATATAGTTTCTTACCAAATGACCAACCTTTTTGCATACATAACATCTCACATTAATATGCATTTTCTAGAAGTGAGTTCTTACACAATTGGATCTAATGTGGTTGTATTCTCCACATAGGTGACATCTTCCCCATGTGTTGTAGTCCCAACCAATGAATGTTATTTATTTGGTTCTAATTTGCTAATTTTTTGGGTTCCATTGTTTTGATCTACACTCAAAAGATTTGTGACCATGCTTGTGACATGTGAAATTGTTTCTATAGTGTCTACCCCTGGTTCACATTTTGTTATTGTTGCTGAACTCTTTTAGAACTAATTTTATGTTGTTGGTTAGCAATATTCTTTTGAGATTATCAGATATTGTGCTATGGATTCAGTTTATTATGTGATGAGATTACTTAGACTCTACATTTTATGTATGTATGATGATTATTTTTAGTGTTCACAATTATTGATGATGATTATTACATTGCTTTCAATTATTAATGATGATTACTAAGATGATTTATTATCACATGTGCTTTCTTATGGATACTTACCCCATACTTGCATGTGTATGTGTTAGTGTAGTTTTTTATTTTTTCCTATTTTGCTAGGTTTTTCCTACACTTTTAATAATCTCGCCTAGGTTAATAAAGCATGTCTTATTAGGTGAATGGTTGTGAGGTGTCACCTTCCTACATGTGAGCATTCATTAGCTATCTTGGGAAGATACTTTGCTATCTTTAGTCTGATAGATGGTTGCTCCTCATTGGTTGGTGTTGCCACCTCCTCCCTCTTCCTAGCCTATATAAGCATGCTACCTAGCTTGTATTTGTATCTCTTGTTTTTGCATCCTCTTAATGCTATTCTGCTTCCAGCATTTACATTACTCTCTTGGAGACTAACTCTATGATACTAATTTGATTTTGTATCATTTGCATTCATAGTTTAGATATTTACTCTTTGCACTAGTTTTCTGGGTTATTAATCTTATCAAATTCTAACATGGTATCAGAGCTTTTTTATGTGCAAGAGTAGATTTTAGTTTTCTTATTTGAGAAATTCAGAGAGGGCTAATAAATTTTATTGTAGTTTTTTGAAAAATGAAGTATGCTCTTCTCTTGCATCTTTGGATGATCTTGAGAATCAGAAAAGTTTTGACAAAAACAATTTTTCTCTGGGGTTTCAATCTCAAATCTGACAACCAACTTGCATATTTGGAGTTTTCAATCAGTTTTGCAGGTTCCAGCATGCCATTGATGGACTTAGGAAGTTGATCCAACATTTGCATGTCATATTCTGGTTGCTGGGGTCATTTTTTAATTTTTGGAGCCATTTTTTACTGTTAAAGGCATCTAATTTACACTACAACAACATTTTCTATACATCAGAAAGAAAAACGCTTTCTAGGTTTTGTTCACAGCCCCAAAAAACCATCTGGGTATTTTTTAGATTTTGCATGCAAGCTGTATTTATTGCAAAATCAAGCATGCAAAGCTACAACCATACCCTCTCCATTGGCAGTTGCGGATTTGAATGCAATTTTCAAATGTCTCGTTCTTGCTCATACGGACTCCGATTTTGATGATTCTTGTTATGAACTTCACTATTTTTTTGTGCTCTATCCACTAGTGGAGTTGTTTTATGATTTTCATGCATGAATTTTTCAAAAATTGCTGATTCTCATCCGTGACTATGCACAGTTCTCATTTTGAAAAATTTGGAAGATCATAACTTTCTCATACGACCTCGTATCGAGGTGATTCTTTTTTTGAAAGTGCATGATTTTTTGAGTAGATCCCAGTGGTGCTATTTATTTTCTTGATTATTGTGCCCAAGTTTCACTTTTAGCATATGCTCTTCATGAGGAGGCCTTATCAATTTTTCTTCCATAACTTGAGCATACGGACGTATTTTTTCGATTCAAAAAATGCATCGGAAAGCTGGTTCTGAGATGGAGATGGTGGTACAAGTTTTTTTTATTTTTGCTATAGTCTGGTTGCTTGTTTTGGTAGTCAAAGCCAGATATTCTATTTTGCCTTTCGGGAGCCATATCTCGCTCATTCAGACTCTTTTCTGGGCTCGCCAGATATCGTTGGAAAGATGATTCTATGAGTTATTCAATTGTAGAGGTCTTTTATCCAGATTTTGCTCCAGGTTTTTTCTCCTTTGAGTTTTGTACTTTCACACTCTGCAGATTACTTGGATTCTACAGGTCCTAGAATTTCTTCTTCTATTCTTTTGGCTCACTCTTCTTTCTAACTTCTGAGCATTGTATGCTTCTATTCTGTTGCATTCCTTTTTCTGTAAATGCACTGAGATAAAGTGTCTACTTTTGCATATCTGGGATCTTGTACACCTTGTGTTTGCTTGTACTCGCACTCAGTTATAAAGTGCCATGGGGGGTCATGATGTTTTGCCATTTTGTGCTCATCCACCTTTGTCAAGTGAATTTTTCTTCCACAACATTAGCCCATGCAGTGTGTCGGTGACACCGCCCTTTATCCTGTGCTTGTACTTCTATTGCACTATTGGTGTTCCTGATTCTTCTTCTTGCAGATATTTTTGGCATTGCATTTCAGTGTTCCTGTCACCCCTCTCCCTGTTCAACATTATGGGAGGGCGGGTTCACTTGTTGTTCTATGCTTATTTGGTTGATGGTTCGTTCCTTTTATTTCTATGGAGGTTCTACAGATCAGCATTTTGACAGAGTTTGCAACTTCATGCTTCGGAGATGCTTCATGCTCTTTTTTGTTCCTCTCTTTAGGACATTTTCCTAGATTAGAGGCTTAGTTTCCTTCATCTAGTTCTTTTTCTTGTATTGGGTACCTGATCAGGCCTTGTTGTCGGGACCCATTTTCTTGCTTTCATAGCTTTGCTAGGTTTAGCTTCGCTTATGGGGGGGGTGTTAGTGTAGTTTTTTATTTTTTCCTATTTTGCTAAGTTTTTCCTACACTTTTAATAATCTCGCTTAGGTTAATAAAGCATGTCTTATTAGGTAAATAGTTGTGAGGTATCACCTTCCTGCATGTGAGCATCCATTAGCTATCTTGGGAAGATACTTTGCTATCTTTAGTCCGATAGATGGTTGCTCCTCACTGGTTGGTGTTGCCACCTCCTCCCTCTTCCTAGCCTATATAAGCATGCTACCTGGCTTGTATTTGTATCTCTTGTTTTTGCATCCTCTTAATGCTATTTTGCTTCGAGCATTTGCATTACTCTCTTGGAGACTAACTCTATGATGCTATTTTGATTTTGTATCATTTGCATTCATAGTTAAGATATTTACTCTTTGCACTAGTTTTTTGGGTTATTAATCTTATCAGATTCTAATAGTATGGTGTGCGTGTTTGCCTTGCGTGTTTGCTTTTGTATGGTGTGTCTGATGTAGTTAAGGAAGGGAGTCGTAGTCACCTGCTAGTCGGGATCTACACGATGCACCACTTCCTACCATTGTCTATTTAGTTTAGTATATATTGTATTTGTACATGCATGGTTTTTATGTAGGTTGCAGGTATCGGGTATCAACTTCCCTGAATTTCCAAGATGAGCGTACCCTATCACATTATCTCAATGATAAGAGAGGGGAGATAAATTCTCAAGTCCAAATCCCAACCCTTTGAGCCATTTGTCCTAATTGGAAAATTAGGACAAGTATCTGAGCTGAATACCCACCGAATGTGTCGGATGACATATTTCATGATTTTTAACTCTTTAGATTGATTTTGTATGATTTGTTCTATGATGGGTTTTCATATTTTATCTTGGAGGTCTATGGTGAATTTTCCATTAATTAAGTATTAATAAATAGATTTAATTAATAAATTATTTATTTGAGAAAATTAATAAAATATCATGATCTTTGATATTTTGATTGTAATTAATTAAATGTGAATTATTGGAAAAAAAGAATTAAATAAAAGAAAACTAGAAATTAAAATTAATAATAATTGTAAAATAATAATAAAGTAATAAATAAAATAATAATAATAAAAGTTATAAAAATTAAAATGAAAGTTATAAAGTTTAAATAGGGATTATTTAAAAAGTAAATTGGAGTTATAAGCTTGCATGAGAATTAACATGTTCAACAACACGGGGGTTAGTGCATCAATTAAGCACAAGGTGTCTACAACTCTATGACTATCAAAAAGGTTGAAAAAGACCCATGCTTAGTTGGTGACACCTTTCAGTGGTTTCAAGAAGCAATCTAAAGGTTTCTTGAGAGCTCTTTATATTCAGGCATTCATAGAAGCTTAGGGATAGCGTGGAGAGGAATTGGAGCATTGGAGGACTCAAGAACTCTGAAGAAGGGAGCTTGCTCTGTGGGTTTTCTGAGGAAGAGCGAATTAGCATCAGAATCTGGCACTTCTTGTCACGTGGAAATTTCGGTTGGCTTGGATCATGGTGGAATTTGCAAATGTTGGAGAAGGAAGAGATTTTCTATGGACTTCTGTGGCATGGCAAATTAGCATCAGTGGCCAGGTGCACTCGTGATATTCTCATATTTCCTTTTTGCACTATTTCTCTTCCTATCTTCATCATATTTTTTATATGTGTCTGAATACTCTTTGTGATTGAATCTACAATTAAATTGGAATCTAGATATGTATGGTTGCAAAGAAAACAATAGAAAAATCTTAGATCCACTTAAGGAAGAAATTAGATCTAAATGAGTTTGGGTTCGAATTAGAATCGAATTGAAATAGATTTGAAAATGGTTTCAAGATTTATGGCCAAATCCATTAGTGAAATTATTGGATAAATTTAGAGAACAATTACCTTTTAAGAAGAAATTTTTAATTGCCCTGTCGCTGCCCCTTGGATAGACCCGAAATCAGTTAATCATAACTTTTTATCGTGATCAAATTTATTCGATCGCTCTGGTCAAAATTGGTGCAACTTAACGCTCTCCAACATACTTAAATTTCAGCCCGATCAAACAGTTCATTAGGGAGATATGGCCGTCGTACTAAGACTGTTTGATTCAAGGACATATATTTTTCTATTTTCCATAACCAAGAGTTCTTTATGCTTAAACTTCACAAAAATAATATATAAAAACATAAAATGAATTAAAGATATTATTGTAATCTTCCCTTATTAGAATCTTATTAATATGCATTAGTTTTATATGATTTATTATCTAATCTAATTAAATCAGATTTAATTAAGATTAGTTAATAGTAGAAGAAGTGTAATTAATTATTAGTCAATCTAAGTTAATGGATTGTTAAATCAGAGAAAATTAAAAGAAAAGAGATTTTAATATAGTTTATATAGTGGACTTTTTATAATGTATATTAAATACTATTTAATATATATTAAATAATTTAGAAATGGTAATTTTATATTACGTTTTTAAATGAAGAGACTTTAATGATAATGGATTAAGATTTAATTGACATGAAGTCACTATTATAACATTGTTATAATTTGAATTACTATGGTATTATTAATACGTTATATATTATTAACTAAATTATTGATATACCTTAATGGTATTAAGAGTTAACTAATGAAGCTTATGTAAAGCTCTCTAGATCGATTAATAATAGTTTTAATGATTTTATTATTTATTAATGTTTGTTGGGACTAACAAACTATTAATAAATAATAGTGTAAATAGTTTAAATAGTTATCAATTAATACGATCAAAGTTAATCTAGAGGAGATTAGTTAATGATTGAAGTACTGTAAAAGATATTAATCAAATTGAATTGGTTAATAATTTGAGGTATTAATTAATTGAATTATCGTACATAAGGGAAACTTATTTGAGATAATAATAATTGGTATTGGGGATTTATTATAAGTTGTTATTATTAAAATAAAATGAGAACATTGTTGAAAGAATGACGAATGTGGTCATTATAGATTTATTAATAAGATTTCCAATATAACTTGTTATTAAATATTAACAAATTATTATTGAACTATGAATATGAATATTTGTGTACTAAATTATAGATGACTTTTAACTTACAAAATTATAGTTAGTTATTAGTCAACTGATATTAATTGGAATGTTGCCTTGGATATGTAATTATTAATTAAATTAATTAGAGTTAATTAGATTTAATTAATAATCAAGTTATGTAATAGTGTTTTAATTGATATGCTAATATCGATTTATCTAGCAAAGTTGTGAAGTATTTACATCGAAGTTGATAAGTCGTACTCTCATGACTTGAATAACGATCTTAGATGTTTTAATGGTGAGACTTAGTATTATTGAATTGAAAACTATTAGATGTTAATAGGTCATGGATGGTGTACCTATGTTAATTGTTTGATTTAATTGATCATTTTAATAAAGTTATAACTCTTCTTAGTTTGATAATTGGTTCTTTTATAAATGAATAATGATCCTAAAAAAGTTGAAAGGTTAATCAATTAGAATATGGATCATGGTTAAATATAAAGGACAATTTAATTAAGGTCAATGATGATCAGTTTAGTGAATATTTATCCTTAAGTTATTATTAGGGTAATGCTATCAGAGAATAATTGGGTTGACTTGTAGGTCAAATGATAAAACTTAAAACACTTGAAGTATACTTGCAAACAAAAAATTGGAAACCCCTACACATTATTCAACTATGTGAATTTAGTAAACCAAAACATGTGTTTGCATCGTGTATTCTATATGCTTCTTGTTTTGGGTTTTGGGTTGACTAGTGTTGACCAGTCTTAGGATGTTACCAAAGGCTCGGGGGTTATGAGATATGATGGCATGTTGATCTTATTTGGTTTTGATCTTTATAAGCCCAACCATGGTAATGTGATCATATGCTCTATGAAATGTTTGTATTTACTGATTGTTAATGTTCATCAGTCTTCATGTGTGAAGCTGAGAGGTATGTGTATGAGACACTTGAGCTAATAATTTTTGAGTTATCGATCAGTTATCCTTGGATTATTTTCCAGTCACCGTGATGGGACTGAAATATGGATTTATTTCTTGATGATGTCATGTTGTAACATGTTTGACTCAACCATTTTGGAGTCTTCGATCAGTATGATTTTGAGATATTCTTGGTTGCTTGTTGAGAACCATTTATCTTGAGATATATTTTGGTTATTGAGAACCAATTGATACTTATGATTATCAGTGATGCCTTCAGTTGCCAATAGAGAACTATTGTGGTCATGATTTTCTATGGATGCTTTTTCAGATGCTCATGGAGATTTGATGATTCTTATCTTGGATATTTGATGCTTTTATGCATATTTGATGATTTTATTATGAATTATCTTTAATGATTTTGAGATTTATGATTCCATGAGCTTAGGGTAGGTAATCTACTTGTAGTGTCAGAAAGTGGCTTGCAATGGGGGCCGGGGCCCTAAGTGGCTGCCAGGGTAACTCATTGTAAGTTTGGTTAATAAGTGATAACATTTACACACTAAATGGGGATTAAATAAACCTAAAAAGATAATTGTTTTGATGTTCTCGCCCATGCCTTGAGTGCTTGTACAGGCTAGGATGGGAGTAGTGAGAATGCATGGTTGCGACCATGCATTCCGTAGTATGCCTTATCAGTATGAGAGGATACTAGTGGCCGCATGAGATCAGTATGGACCCGTGGAGTTTAGCTAACTGTCAGGGTAACTTGTATGTGATAACTGCGATGACACTTTTCTGCTTGCAGAGTAGGTTTCCTACATGTCTTTGTGTGCCTCTAGGAATTAGATGTCAGTTTTGTGTGATGGAACCTCTGAGTTAGTATACTTTTAGGATTCCTGGACTTATAGAGATTTGTGCTTCATAAATTGATATCCTATTTGGGACTTGAGATTATCTCCTCGGCACAGTGGGAGTGGACCACTTAGGTTCCATGCGGTCGGGTGGTAGTGTATTTTCACTCTTATCATTTGAGATCCATCTGAGACATCGTGTCTGGAGTATCCTTTGTTGGTATTTATTCTTCATTATGTTCTTGGAGCATTATGATAGATAATATACCTTATGATGGATGTATTTACTGGTATGTTTCTTATATTGATGATTTGTTTTACTTTGCATATGTTAGTTGATGATTTATTATGTTTTACTTTGCATGTTAGTAGGATGTTTTAGGAGTGACATTCCTACTATGTTAATACCGATGATCTCTTCGGTGCTTTGGAATGTTACGCACAGAGGGATGGCTAGGATCCACGATGGTCTAATGATGCTATTTACGGTTTGGAGGAACCGTGCACTTAGTTATTTATGTTTTTGATATATGGTTTTTTTTGTGATGGATGTTTATATCTTTTGTGATGATGTATCATGTATGATATATGGTTTCATTTATGTTATTGCATCATGGATTAATATTAGATGATGATGATGTACTTTATTTACTTGAATGTTTATTCTTTTAAGCTTTTCATACCCTATGATATGTACAGTGGATGATTGAGCTAAACTAAAATATAATTACAAAAGGACACTTGTATTTTGTTTAAGTACATTGGATGTATCATTGTTATTTCATAAGGATGGGATGTTAGATGAATAGTTAATTTAGATGTGATACAACATTAAGAGATCTTTAAAGAATGTAGCATGTTATGTATATATGTTATGTTTATTTTCATTTGAATTGTTGCTATTGCTTTCGCAAATGTTATGAATGATTTTATCTTTCATGTTTAAAAAAAAAATTGTTTGGCAAACTTAGTAAAATTCTTTGGATCCCTTGGCGGGGCATTACAGTTTCCTTCAAACTTTGATCTCATTCTACATTCATTTACCTTGTGTCCATACTTGTTACAATTATAGAAATAAAATTTGAATTTGGGTTGCATAGTATCACTCCATAAAATGTTTGATGTATGACCTATTTTTCCACAATTGTTACATATAGGCCCTTTTTTTCTTCTGTGCTTCTTGTTTTAATGATTCTCCTTAATCAATATACCCTAATCTAGTAGTAACTTTAGGTCTATTTAGAGATTGTTCATAGAATTGATTTACACTTTCTTGTGATCTCAACCTTCTTTCATTGAGTTCCTTTTTAGCTCTTAGATGATTCTTGAGTTTGTCATTCTTTGTTATTAGATTGGTGATTTCAAGATTTGTATCATCTAGTTGATTTTTCATATCTTCATGATGTTCTCATAGCTATTGGATTTCATTGGTCTTTTCTTCTAATCTTTTTGCAAGTAATATTTTATCTGGATTCTTCATCTAACATTTCTTTATCATTTACTATTTTATTTTGTTCCATGACTTCACATAGCCTGACTGAGTGACTTTCTTGCTCTCTTTCAATTTTGTTACTTCTTCTTGTAGAATGGTATTCCTTTCTAGTAGATCTTCTATGGCTACATTTTCTTCTTCTTAACTTATTTCTCTACAGAGGTCTTCTATGTATAGATTTCCATTCATTGACATAGATAACTCTTTTCTTCTTTTTAGAGAATATGTTAGTTGATGTAGTGTCTCTTGTGTTTGTAGTCTATACCTTATTATATTTTGATCCAAGAGATACTTTTTACTCATGTTATTTTTACATTTGAGACGGCTTGATGGTCAGGTGTTATACTTTGATGTTAGATTTCTATGTTGTCTAGTTGTTCATATCTACATAATGATGTTTTTCTTGAGATGGCAGTATGTTTGATAATGATGTCTAATTATCTAGTATTTTGACATATACTCTGATTATGTTTATATGTTGGATTTGATGCCACAATTATTTACTTCATTCTTTCTTTGTGATGTTTTATGTGAAAGTGAGTGATGTAAATAGATTATTTTAGTATAATTAAATAAATGGTTAAATTAGGTCATTTAATGCATTTATTGCTTTGGCTATGGTATTATATATATATAATTGCACTTGATTGTGTGCTTTAGTGTGTAGGATTTATATTCCTAGTAGTGGCACATGTAGTTAGTGATTCAACTATTCATATTTAACCATTGTTGACCCTATATGGTTGACATATCCTATTTAATTATTTAAATTAAACCCTCTAGTGATTTAATAAATTTGGACTCATTTTCATTATGTGATTAGATGGGTGAGCATGTCTATGCATTTAGAGGTTCACGATTATCGTGAAAGTTTTAAGAAAATTATGTGATTTTGGTTGAAGAGAATTTTGGGATTTATTTTAATTAATTTAATTCCCAACAACTTTTCCATTAATGAATTATAATTACTTGGAATAGCCTATTTCCATTTGGGTTGATTTATGGTTTAACTAGGTGATCTGGTTATTTAGCATAATCCATTATTCACTCAAAAAGTGAATAAGTATCCAAAAAGGAATTGTATTCCCTCACTTCTCACTTTTTGAAATAAGAAAATTAAGAGAAAATTTCCAAATCCTCTTCTATAGGATTTTGTTTCTATTCATTGTAGGAGCTATAGGCATGGGATCACCACAAGATCAGTCTCATTGGATCCAACTTGTGGAGACCTTGGATTACTATGATTTTTTTGTTCAGATTCTTATTTTTTCCCTTTAGGCTGTTAGGTAAGGCTCTCTAGTTTCACTATTTCATCTTTGTTTCTGCTTCCATTTTTCATAGTTGTATGTTATGAGGTTGAGAACTAATGTTCCCCTCCATTTCTGATTGCTAGCTCCACCTAATTGGTTGGGTTTGAGCATTTCCATGATTTTTGGGATGGGGGTTTGGGGTTTTACACCATTATGTTGGCTACTTTTCCATTTGATGTTTGAGCCCAATTTTTATTGGATCTTTGTGTCTCATACATCATTGAGTTGAATGCGGTTTATTTTTGTTGATTTTTGTCAACATTGTTTTTTTGAGGTTTTCACCTTGATTTGTGTGTTGCCCAATTTTCTCAAGTTTTCTTGGTATGGTGTTGGTCATGGATTTGGATTATCCATAGGATGTCAATATGGCCATTATTTCTCTTTTATCTTGCATTGGAATGTGTGTCATATCCATACTCCTAAGCTTATAATCAATTGAGTATTATTTTTCTTATGTTCTAATCCAGCCTTTATTTTTATGATCTTGTTGTAGTTGGCATGACCACACACAAGCATATGCACATGTATTTTTGGGGTGCTTGTGAGGACCAATCTCCTAATTGTTATCGATGGATTTATATTCATTGGGGTTGGTTTGGGAATATCCATTGCCTACAAGCATTCAACATGTGATGAGCATGGGTAGGGTAGCACCATGGATGGGCTTCTCTCGTAACCTTGATGATTATTTCCTAGATTCGCATGAAGAAGTTTCTAAAAAAGTGATAACTAATAAATTATTGGATAATAAATATAAGATAATAAAATTAGTGAGCACCCGAAGTTAATATGAGGATACTTATATATGAGTACCCAGAGTGGATTCGAGGACATAGTGGGAGAGCCTCCCCAAGGAGTTGATTTTGCATGATACTTAGTTTGGGCTCCTTAATGCCAAGTGACTTACCCTCCATCAAGTCCCTAAATAGTTGACACATAGAGTGTCTAACTAGGACCTATTGTATTTGCATTGTCCCATTATCTTGGTTTTAGTCCTCTTTACCGCCTAGTGTGAGTGTTAGCCATGGACATTTTCTTTATATGTGTTTTTGGTTGGATCACTATCTCCATCAGCATGTGAAGAGTGTTCCTATGGGTTCCATGTGGTTGGGAGGCATAGCTACCTATACCAGTGTTAGGGAACAGTGTACAGAGACAGTCTTTTTCTAGTAGAGATCGATGCTTGCTATTTCACTTGGTATATTCTAGTTTACAGAGTATGTTTCTTTATGATTTATGCTTTAATTGCAATGCTTGGATATAATGTTTAGATGATGTTAGTTTCATTTGATGCATTCCTTTATTATGATGTTTAAGCATATGATTAGATGATGTGATTCACTATTAGTTGGAGTATCAATGCTTTGATGGATTAGCATGTTAGATCTTTTCTTCTTATGTTATTATTACTAATGCCATCATAAGATAGCTCTGACCATCTAGTTGGCAGTTTGGGATGTTACGCTTAGGGGATGGCTAGGGCCCTTGAGGTCTTATGATGCTATTATGGTTGGGAGGGATTGAGCATGAGTTTAATTATTTATGTTTCCTTCACATGATGTTGATTTATTAACCATGTCTATACATTGCAATATTGTTTTCTACATGTTCCTTCATTTTTTATTATAGATCATATAGTTAGATGGTTTCTTCTTCCTATTGCATGGTGTCTTGCTATTCTTGAGGTCAAGTGTCCAAGATTTGATTTTTTGGATTTGGTACTCCTTGGTATGGAGGTTCTAACTCTTTTCTTACCCTTGAATGTTTTTCAAAATGTGTCCCTGCATTCCTGGGTGATAATGTTTTAGCATTGGGTGTCATTGGTAAAATACCGCACATGTTGGGTAGAAATATCATACAATACTGGAAAGTATCACATGGAAGTTATAAGTTCTATTGTACAATACTAGAAGAGTGTCACATGACCATACTAAACTCTATGACATAGTCCCTGAAAGTATCGCCTAATAGTTTGAGAAATATCATATGATACTAGACAAGTATTGCATGGTTGTATTAAAGTATCATCTAGCTATAGTAAGAAATATCACATGGCTATAGTGAAAAGTATTGCATGGGTTTGTAAGCAAACCTACTTAGGTGACCAGTAGGAACTTTTTCACTTGACCAAAATTTTTTGAGAGAAGACTTCACTACCCTTTATGGAGTTCTTGAACTCTAGTGTTGGACTTGTTGAGTTTGGGGTCTCTCAGATTTAAATGCATTTTGTGACCTAGGTAGCATTATTGTTTCTAGTTTAAGTGTTGCTTAGAGATTTTTTAAAAGCCTAGATTGGTTAGTAAGTCTTTTTTTGTGATCTTATGACCAGTTGCACATTGATGTTCTTTAATTCCATGTTTAAAAAAAAAAAAATTGTTTTGGCTTTTATTTATCCTTGTTCCAAGGATTTTTGAGAATGGCATTACATTTGGTATCAGACCCCATGTTACAATATTGGGACCTCTATTTTATGCTCCCATTATGATATTATTTCTTTTTCTTACATTTTTATCTTATTTTATCTCATACTTGTGACTTACGATTTCCACATATGATTCTGACACTTATCTTGTTACTTCCTTAATGATGCCTCCTGCATGTAGACCTAGGGGTCAGGGTAGTAACCAATGGAATGTCAATGAGGAATATTACAATGATTAGGAATGTTAGGTCTATGGTAGGGAAGAGAAGAGTAACAATGTGTTGGGACTCAAAATTGAAGCCCTGATTTTGAATACCATTGAAAAAATAAGCCCTATAAGCGCTTTTTAATGCATACATACCTAGCTATATTTGTGATGCCTAATAGGAGTTTAATGTTTCTATCACCTTAAATTTAGTGAATCTATGTGTTCCATGATGATAAATTGTCATTTTAAATCATTCTATGAAGTCTCATTTTGAGCAATGTCTAAATCTGCATTTTTGCCTGTGTTAAATAGTGATAGTAGGCCATGTTTGCCATTGAATATCTTGCACCTAGTAATCTTTCATGACTCTCCACTTTGGTAGTGTTTATTTTCCATTCTAGAGAACCTATGTTTCATATTTTGAGTCATTTTGAATCTTCTTGACTAGGTTTTAAATCCCTCAAAGTTGGTCATTTATTATTGTCACGTTGATGCAAAAGGTTTAGAATTCTAGGAGGCCCTGTCTGACCAGTTATAACTTTGACCAAATTAACCAAAATGATATAGTTACTTTTGCATTGCATTATATAGGTCAGACACTTTCTATGTTTCAATTTTGAGCTTATGAAAAATCCGTTTGTTCAATTTTCAAACATGATTTCAAATGCAATTTGTAAAGTTTTACTGGTGTCAATGAAGGTAGATTGGTTAGTACCCCTATTTGTGATGTCATACCTCTAAATCTATGATAGTTGAGATCAAATGGATTGTACCACTATGTTCTATTCTAAAAATATTTTAAGTATGCCAATTCTCAAGTCTTGATGAATCCATCTGCATACTTTCCCAAGTCCATTCCATTTGCAAAAAATGCTTTTCTGACATTGCTTCCAATCTACAAATTTGAGTAGCTCACTTTGACCACTTGACATTTTTGTCTTGTTATTCACCATGAGCCTAAATCAAAAATTCATACTCTTCTCATGACAATGAACCAACGCCCCAATTTTTGTTTCCCAAGTGTTAGTTTACCCAATTTTTGAAGCCAAATTTAAATGTAATTTATGGTTTTCTAATATGTTTTCTTGTAGGCAGTTCTTAGAGGGCAGCTTTGAAAATCAATATCTTTTGACTGAGAATTTTTCATGAGATGAGATTCAAAAAGGTGAGAGTGTGTGGAACATAGAATCAATATGTTTGATTCTAGAGCCAGATGAGGTGTTTTAATCAATTTTTAAAGCCAGTCAAAAGACCTCCTAGCACAAAGTTGACAATTTTCAAGAAAGTGATAAAATGAGTTTTAATAGGCGGTTTAGTGGTGGATTTTGATTTAGATCTATATCATATGTTAATTGGATTAGTTTGGAACATTAGGTGTTTGAAAATGAAATTTTTTTAGCCAGACCCACCTTGGGGCCTGACTAATTCACATGAGATTGACTAGGAACATGAAAATGAAATTATTTTAGCCATACCCACCTAGGGGCCTGACTAATCCACATGGTGTTTGAATCTTTAGGGAGGCCATGAATCCCCAAATCCTCGTGTAAAATCAAGAAGAAAAATGGCTAGAAGAACTCATTGATTCGGCAATTGTGGTTATTTTAGACAGAGCCAGGGAGACAGGGATGAACCTCTTGAATAATGCTCATAACAGTATGATTGATAATTTTTGTTCAATCAAATGGATTTTCCATGAGTTCAAGGAGGTCCAAGATTAGGTGAAACAAATTCAAGCAACAAGGAAAGGGATGGATGCTAACATGAGGACGAATTTGGCTGAGCGGCTCAATCTGGCAGAAACAAGGATACATAACCTGGAAAACTACAATCACAACCTTGTGAATAAAATGTTCTCCTTGTTAAGCTCCATCAACAACAACAACATCTCTCTTATGGGCTGGATCAAAGACAGAGAAATGCATGAAGATGAGGAAGGTAAAGACAGGGATGAAGCCAGAAAGGAGGACGACTCTGCAAAGGACAACTCCATTCCTGATTAGGACCAGGGGAACCAAAGGGCACAATAGATGGAAGTGGAAGAGAATAAATTGGCCTTTGAGGCTACTCAAGTTATGCAAGATCTAGAGTGAAAGAACAAGGAATAACTCTCACCTATTCTTTTGCTTTTCTTTGTCTTTTGGCTTTTTGTTTTGGCTTTTGACCGTGGCTTTGCTTGTTTTTCTTTGTGGTATTTTCTTAGAACTCTTCTTTTTGGCTAGGCTTAATGCTTATTATCAGCCTATGAACTTAAAATTTTTGGCTCGGCTTTCATGCTTATTATCATCCTTTTATTGTACTAACTATTGGGTTTCAGGTTCCTTGTAAAACTTGTTTATCTAATCAAAAACATACAAGTTTCATGCATGATTGAGATTGTTCCATTTAGCCCTCTTCCATTTGAGTAAAGATTAAAGGTTGTATCTTTAATAATGTGGGAAGAACTCAAGTAAATGGATTGAAGTTTGAAAGAATGTATTGTGAATTCCATTGGTAATCATCAACAACATCTCTCCCCCAAATCTGAATGAGCTAATTAAATAAAGATTATACTAAGAAAGAAATTACTCAAATGGTGATTGAACCATTTTTATCCTCCTATTTACATGATTAATTCATCAAAATGATATTGAAGATGAAGGCAATTGAGAATGAGCTTGTAAGTCCAATAGGGAATATTTTACACACTCTTCCATTTGGCATGTGTATTCACCTTGTTTTTGAGCTCGATCAACCACTCAATATCTCTCATACAAAGAAAGCCATCCAAGAAATCCTCCTCCCTTGAGAATTGCACTTCTCCTCTGTTGTGGCAGAAGGAGAGGAGTTTGGAGCCTACTTGTTCTATCCCATGAACAAGGATTCTATGAAGACACTTCTCAAAAATGATGGAAAATTCACTTTAATTACTTATGTGAAATTTAGGGTAGGTTTGTTGTAGGTACTTTGCCTAGTCCTCCATTTTTCTTTTCTTTGACTATTGTTTTCTGAGACCTGCTAGATTTTTTTTTCTTTCGGTCATTTTAATGATAGATTTGCCATGTAATGGAGATGGGGTTTTCATGTTGTGCAAGGTGGTTCTACCCGTCTATGATGTGTTGTTGTGCAATAGTTACATGAGCCCATGGCATATGCAATGCTTGAATCCCCCTTTGATAGTTGTTCCTATTGGGGATTGGTTTTGTCTTGACTATTCCATAACCAAGCATGAAGATAGATAGCACCCCTGTCGAGATAAATCTTCTTTTTATGGGGATGATTTGATTAGTTAGATCAGAGAAATAAAGGCCGACCCAAATCTTAGCAAAGATGAAAAAGCAAAGAAGAGGCAGGCCCTTATGACTAGAGGACAGGGTAAGGACATGATCAACCTAAAGATGATTGAGGATTGAGAGGCAAGGAATGGGATGAGTAGAGGAAAAACCTTAGATGTTTATCCCACATTTCTTATACACATGAGCATGGAGATGTTTAAAAATAATAACACACCAAAGATAGAATGTCTTAAAGACATCACCCTTTTGGGGAAGCCTCAAGCTCGTGCATGGGTCTTGACTAAAGGAAACATGACCAAATTTTTTACCAAACACATGCAACTCAAGATGATGACATTAGCATGACTAGGAGATGCTAAAAAAACTTTTCAAAATCAAGTGCTTTCCATGTTGCCACTAAAAATGGGAGGTTCTACTAGCAAGCAACATGGCAACCTCCCAAAAAACTTAAAATTTGACAAGGAGTTGTGAGGTCCATTAGAAAGGTGTGGCATGAATCAAAATATAACAAGTGGTAGCACGAGGTGAGTGGAATGATGAATCAAAAGGTGGTATGGTATCTAAGGGACACGATGATGACACATGGATGATCTTGTTGTGATCGCTATGTTGCCAAGGAAAGATGCACAATCAATAATCATAGCGACATGGTGACCAGCCACGTGGCAGTGACGTGTTGGCCAGGTGGACAATAATTGGGTACTAGCTAATAGTGAGGGGAATGAATCAAAAATTGACACATGGCAGAGGCTTCAGATGTGGCATGCTTCCCAAGGTATTGAAGTGGTAAAAAATGACATGTGTCACAAGGTTGTTCTATCATGATGACATGGTAGAATGTTGACTAGGATAGCAACATAGCGACCAATGACATTACATGATGACTGTTGGAAATATTCAAGATATGACAAGTTACTGAGAGGGGAGGGGTGAATCAGTAACTTCTAAAATTTCAAACAATAAAACTGCATACTGATATATTCACCATTCATCCAAGTAACCTACTGTAAGCATGAAACAAAATCATTTGTAACACTTGAACACACAGATTTGGTGACCCAGAAACCTTCCAAATAGAAAGTAAAATTGGGGTGGGGATGAAACCCAAAAATCTTCGTTACTACAGTAAGAAGTTGGCCGGTTAAGGCTTACAATGACCACTTCTGGTGATCTGCCCTGTTAGGAGCACAAAGGATTGCTAGATCCACCTTGTTAGAGGATTTACAAACATACAATAAAGTATGCACTCTGTTAGGAGATTTACAAAAGACTGTTAAGTCTACCTTGTTAAAGGATTTACAAACACTGATTCACCTGTTAGAATGAAACAGTGGATCTGATTACAACTGATTGCTGATAAGATCTGCTATGCTCTGATTCACCTTGATGTGATAGATAAAACTTTTCTGCTCCAAAATTTGACCTTTCTGAATACCTTCACAACTCGGCACACATACTTTCGCATGCATGTATTTCTTTCACACTTATCATTCATTACCATTTTCATTCCATCTGAATGATACAATACATTGCATATATATACCATCCAAATAAACAATGCATGCAAGGTCGCCCAAAACAACAAGTGCAAATCTTAAACAATACATGCAAGGTCGGCCAAAACAACAAGTGCAAATCTCTATACAAAGTCGGCCCAAGGTAAAAACTCGGGTTCACTGAACTGACTCGATGTCCTTCTGATACTCGGCATCCACTACGTTACTCGGCATCGTCATGCACTCGGTAGAAGTGAAGGCACGGTCCATACTAAACACTTCGAGTAGTTTTGAACTCGGTAACCACTGGAGACTCGGTAGAAGAGATGTCACTCGGTGAACACTTCTATCTGAACTGTAGCTTGGTGATCAAAGGAAACACTCGATAGAACCTTGTGACTCGGTGATAGTTGGTTTCCTTGATAACCGTCTGAGCTCGGTAAAATTAATTTCCTTGATAACCTCAGGAGCTTGGTTATCATGAAGTTCTCGGTCAATACTATGTATATCTTCACTCGATAAAATTGATTCCTTTCTTTTCTTCGAACACTTAGTAAACACTGGCTGCTTTGTTTTACCTCGATCATTCGGTAAACACTGACTGCTTTGTTGACCTCGATCATTCGGTAAACACTAAGAACTAGGTAAAGCTTGGCTTACAAAGGAATGTCTGGTGAGAGCTCGGTAAGCATTCAGAATCCAATAAGTGTTGTAACTAATGACAAAAATGTATCATAATGCCAACAATCTCCCCCTTTGGCATTAGTGACAAAAACACTTATGAGACAAAATTTATCTGACATGCTGATGACTGATTCTGAATATACATAGCTTCGTTATATACAACTCCCCCATAGAATGTACATACATTCCTTTGTACAATTTTTCCGAAAGCACTTATTCACCCATAGTATACATATCCAACAATAATCTCCCCCTTTTTGACAATAATGCCAAAGAATAAAAGAATATATATACTTATATAGAAACACCAAAATGAGAGATGAATTCTGAATGTACCTGAAGAATAAGCTGGAGAGTCTTATCCCAATTCTCTTGCAAAATTTTGCAGGTGGAAAGAGCTACTTGAACTTCAGCCGAAAGTTCAATCACATGGTCTGTAATGGAGAAGTTATTATCATGGATTAATGTCTTTGAATGTGCAATGTGCTTCTGCATTGAATCCATGATGGGAAGGATCATGTTTTGGATATCTATCAATGTAGATCGGATCCTTACCTCTTCTCTCAACAGCTCTGCCTACTTCTCTGACAAAAATTTGATTCTAAGGTGATGAGATGAGCTTGAACTGGGGTCAAGCTTCAAGTTCTGTGCACTCACCTTCAGATCTTCATCAATTTTATTTAGTTTCTCTCTTATTCCCTTAGTGTACTCGGTAACATCACAAAGCTTAGCAAAAAGAGATGTTACATTATTAAAAGAGTTTTCCATATCTGCCAAAACTGAGGTTAATGCAACCTGATTTATTGCAATGTTCTGGGCAATGTGCCCCAATACCTTATTATCAAATTTCTTTTTTGCACGCTCAATTACCTTTTCTTGTCTGGAGGCATCTTCATTGAATTTATTAACTGCCTCTTCCAATTGAATCAAAATGTGTTGAGAAGTATCAACATCAACACCTATAGCCTCAGTAATTATGTTCCGGGCATCCTCAATTATCCTATATTCCTTATCCCTTTCCGATCTTAACTGCATCTGAGTAGCCTTTTTCTCAATAAGTTGACTAGCATACCTCATTTCTTCAATGGTAGCATTATCAAAGTCAATCTTTGGAATTACTATCTCTATGTCCAAGTCAATGTCTTCAGGAATTTCCTTTCCAGTGATCATAAGTTTTAATGGTTGCTTTTGTTTGACTTCTGAGATGACTGGTTTGACCTTTGGGATAGACACAACAGTAGAGATAGAAGGACTAGAAGTAAAAATTGGGATGCTTGAGGTTTACGTGCCAATAGGAGTATGTACAGGGTCAAAAATTTGAGTACTGGCCAAAAATGGTGATACACTCGGTAATATAGTATCCAAGCTCACTGTGCCTGAAGTAGATGGCGACAAAATTGTAGAACAAATTGGAGTAGTCAAAATTGGAGAACTCACAGCAATACCAACTGATGATGATGGAGTCGAGGAGGTCAACTTGGTAAATGAAGAGGGGTGCAGCTCGGTAGACGAAGAGGGATGCAGCTCGGTAGATGAAGTGGTAGTCACTTCCACTGATGATACCTGGAGCTGAGATATGGTAGGTGTAGATGGTAAATCTGGTGTAGATGAACCTGCTGAAGCTGACTCCAACCTTGATGATGTCACAGGTTTAGCTGGGGATTGAGGAAGGGATGCAATAACTGCTGCTGCAATTTTTACCGGATCATCCTCCTTATCTTCCTTTTCAGCTTCTTCCTCTTTGTCTTCTTCCTCTTTCTCTTCCATCATTGCATGCAATTCTCCTGGTGTAACTGTGATGGATGGAGCGCTATCTGATTCATCACTGCTACTGCTGCTATCATCATCCTTTATTTCTACTGGGTCTACACTGGGCTTATGTAGATGATAGATGTTTTTCCACATGTTTGTAGCATCATTTACAACATGCTCTATATCTTTGATCAAAATAAAACAAGTGTGAAATCTGATCATCATTTTACCTTCATGGGTTTTCAATTCAGATTTTACCTCTGCTCCAGTGAGACTAGGCCAAAGATTCTTCAGGGATTGCTCATATATATCTTTTACCGTCTTGGTGGCTAACTCCCATCTTGACTGTACTCTCTCCAGTAATTCTTTAGAGATATGAGGAGCAATCTGGTCTGGGGAGTATTTCCATTTTCCCATTTTGTTAAGTACTAGTTCCTCAATCTGCATTTTCTCTGCATCAGTCCTTGTCTCAAATTTCAATGCCTTGAAATTTGCGATGCCAGTTCCTTCTTCCAATGATTTGAGCCTTTTCTCGAATGTAGGTGCAGGCTTGACCAATACAGGTTCCTGAATACCTTTTCTTGTCCTCTGAGTAAATACTGCAGTAGGCTGCTTCTTGGGCTTGGTAATGATTACCTTGCCTTTCTTCTTTGCCGGTTGCTCTTCTTCTGATTCTTTTTCTCCTCCTTCTTCTTCTTCACTTTCTTTATCTTCACCTTGTCCCTCGATGAGCATAAGAGGACCTATTGCAGTTTTCAGTTTGGCCACTTTCCTCTTACCTTTGCTGATGGCCTGTGGAATTTTGATTTCCAGTTCAATTCTAGCCTTTGCTTCATCATAAGTACCAAAAATCCGTTGCCTTGGGTCTACTGGCTCATTTACCAGTGCTTCAATGATATCCCTTGTTTCATCAATATTTACCTCATATGGAAGAGGTTTCACCCATGCAACTCGGGGTCTAACTGCCTGTATGTACACCTTGTCACAGTCAACCATGAAACAAACATCATCCTTATACTCTTCAACAAGTTTTGGAGGTATTCTGAATCTGTTGTTCATCCTTTCCTTGAAATCTTCAAAATAATTATCCATTACTTTGTCAAAATTCATACCCATTTCTACTATGAATTCATTTATTTGATACAAAATTGGAGTATCTTTCCTCCATACAACTGTACCCTTAGATGGAAAGAATTTCTGTACATAGAAAAATAAACAAACTAGCAAAGAACCAAATTTACAAGGGTTTGTCTTTGCAGTCCTTATGCTATCCATGTTTTTATTGAATTGTTTTAATATCACATCAGCTAGGTCAAACTCCATATTTTTCTTTACAATTTTATATGCCAAATCTACAGCCTCACAGGGTACACTATTCAGCCTGCTGGAACTATACAGTTTGTATACAATAACACAAATACCAAATTTCAGTTCTATATGTGAAACATTGTTGAGCTTTAAACCTCTACCATCCCATTCAGCTTGGGTTTTCCTCTGTAACTCATCCCGTCCTAGGGTTTTGGTGGTTTTGGCTTTGCTGAGCATCGGGAGACCCGTGATTTTGTGAATCATCTTCTTGGTTATCAAAACTGGTTGTTCCAACCACAACTGACCATTATGCACTCGACTTAAGATATACCTCACCCATTTCACTTGGAAACTCCTTGGCAGATGTGGGATATGGGTTAAGCCTTTGGTTTCCAAATGTTTGAACTCAGGTTTTAGGGTTCCATCCACGCATAACTCGGCTAGGGTACTATCCATATCTAGTGTCCCTATTTCTTGCACAGTACACTTGAAATGAGTATGAATATCATTGATTAGAAGTACCTTTGGAGGGATCTGCGATTGAGCTCCATGCGGGTCGAGTGATTCAGCGATGGCAGGAACAATTTTGAAATTGGGCACCTTCCATTCGACTCCCTTCACAAGCATTTCATAACCTCTCTTCGCCTTGTTGCTGCTGGTGCTTGTGGATGCCATTGCTGCTCGGTGAGTGAAAAGATTTCGTAAGAATAATTCGCTGGAAAATCTCTTCAAATCACTTGAAAGCCTTTTTTCTGTGTAAATCTTGAATTCGCGGTAAAAAATGAGGTTGAAATCTACCCTTTTGATGAAAAATTCATCATTAATGTTTAGTACGGAGGTAGCTGTGATCGACATACTGTCATCCACTAGCTCGGCTTAAACTTTGCAATTCGGTGACCAAAAGAAAATAGGTTAAATCGACCTTAACTCGGTAAGAGAAGAACCAACCATGCTCGGTAAGTGCAACTTGGTGAAAGAAGCCTTATTGCACCCGACTGAGCTCGGTAAGGTCATGTACCGACCATGATCCTGATGTATCTGAAATACTATTTTGATCATATTTTCATTCTAGGACTGCTTAGGATATTGCTTTGTAGATACAGTCCTGGTCTTATCCTGATGAGTCTTAATTGGAAATGGTAGAGTCACTCACTTCTTGAGTGACCATTCCATCACTTGAATTATCTGGCTCGGTAGACTTAGGAATCCATTGCTGCTTCATTTGCTTCCGAATATTGTCTACTTTGATTTTCTTTTCATCCTCAACTTTCTTTATGTTCATGCAATTTTTAGATATATGACCAAGTTCCGTACATGTATAACATCTTATAGTGGTATCCCTTTTTCTTAGGTGATGCCTTGCACAGTTTATGCCAGTATGACCATATTCTCCACAATAATGACATCTGCACCAAGTGTTGTAGTCCCAACCAAATATTGCTTTGACAAGTTGTTCTATTGGATTAAATGATTTGGTTTTGCATTGTGATGCCTTATGACCTTGCTTTTGGCATTTGTGACATTTACCTTCAAATTTCGGTTTCTCTTTGCATTCATTGGCTTTGTGTCCATGCTGATTGCAATTGTAGCACTTTCCATTAAATTTGCCTTTTCCATTGTTCCAACATCTGTTAGATGTATGACCTAACTTACCACAGTGGCGGCAAGTAGGTCTTTGATTCTTTTGAGTACCTTGTTTGGAGGATTCACCTTTTTCCTTGTATCCAAGGCCTGCTTTACCATTTTGTTTATGAAAGTTTTCTTCATTTTGTAGATTCAATTGATCCATGCCCTTTTGAGATTTTACAATTCTCTCATTGACTTGTTTTTCAGAGATTAGATCACTTTGTAAGCTTGCATTGATTTGCCTTTCAGTAATTAAGTCATTTCTCAAATTCTCATTCTCAGATCTTAGATTCATAATTTCTTCATTTGCATTAGATAATTGAGTTACAAGATTTTCAAGCTAAGAGGATTGATTATTCCTTACCTCTAAGTCTTTAGCTGCCTTGTTCCTTTGCTCCAAGATTTCACATAGCCTGATGGACTGGATTTCTTGTTCCCTTTTAAGCTTTCTTACTTCTTCCTGCAGAGATCCATTCTTTTCTAAAAGTTCTTTGATTGCTTTGTCAGCTTCATCTGAACTACTTGATGGTGAGAGATCTTCAATCTTTTCTTCAACATACTGATGGTCATTCATTTGCCTTGCAAGTTCTTTTCTTCTTTTCAAGGATTGTGAAAGATGCTCTTTTGCTTCATTGAGTTGAGCCATGGCCATTTCCAGATCTAGCTTTTCATTCTCAATAGTTTTGTCAAGTCTAAATATCTCCATTGTCTTTGATCTTTGCTCAAGCTGTGAAACTTTTATCTTGAGAACCTTAAAGCTCTGATACCAATTGTTGGAAATATTCAAGATATGACAAGTTACTGAGAGGGGAGGGGTGAATCAGTAACTTCTAAAATTTCAAACAATAAAACTGCATACTGATATATTCACCATTCATCCAAGTAACCTACTGTAAGCATGAAACAAAATCATTTGTAACACTTGAACACACAGATTTGGTGACCCAGAAACCTTCCAAATAGAAAGTAAAACTAGGGTGGGGATGAAACCCACAAAGCTTCATTACTGCAGTAAGAAGTTGGCCGGTTAAGGCTTACAATGACCACTTCTGGTGATCTGCCCTGTTAGGAGCACAAAGGATTGCTAGATCCACCTTGTTAGAGGATTTACAAACATACAATAAAGTATGCACTCTGTTAGGAGATTTACAAAAGACTGTTAAGTCTACCTTGTTAAAGGATTTACAAAAACTGATTCACTTGTTAGAATGAAACAGTGGATCTGATTACAACTGATTGCTGATAAGATCTGCTATGCTCTGATTCACCTTGATGTGATAGATACAACTTTTCTGCTCCAAAATTTGACCTTTCTGAATACCTTCACAACTCAGCACACATACTTTCGCACGCATGTATTTCTTTCACACTTATCATTCATTACCATTTTCATTCCATCTGAATGATACAATACATTGCATATATATACCATCCAAATAAACAATGCATGCAAGGTCGGCCAAAACAACAAGTGAAAATCTTAAACAATACATGCAAGGTCGGCCAAAACAACAAGTGCAAATCTCTATACAAAGTCGGCCCAAGGTAAAAACTCGGGTTCACTGAACAGACTCGGTGTCCTTCTGATACTCGGCGTCCACTGCGTTACTCGGCATCGTCATGCACTCGGTAAAAGTGAAGGTGCAGTCCATACTAAACACTTCGAGTAGTTCTGAACTCGGTAACCACTGGAGAATCGGTAGAAGAGATGTCACTCGGTGAACACTTCTATCTGAACTGTAGCTCGGTGATCAAAGGAAACACTCGATAGAACCTTGTGACTCGGTGATAGTTGGTTTCCTTGATAACCATCCAAGCTCGGTAAAATTAATTTCCTTGATAACCTCAGGAGCTCGGTTATCACGAAGTTCTCGGTCAATACTAAGTACATCTTCACTTGGTAAAACTGATTCCTTTCTTTTCTTCGAACACTCGGTAAACACTAGCTGCTTTGTTTTACCTCGATCATTCGGTAAACACTGATTGCTTTGTTCACCTCGATCATTCGGTAAACACTGAAAACTAGGTAAAGCTTGGCTTACAAAGGAATGGCCGGTGAGAGCTCGGTAAGCATTCAAAATCCAATAAGTGTTGTAACTAATGACAAAAATGTATCATAATGCCAACAGATGACATGGTGAAACAAGCAGCCAATATAATGGTGCCACATGGTACCTAGATGGAGGTTGTCAAATGACAAAGCAGCAGTTAGCCAATCACATGATGACATGTGTCATCAATGATCAACCAGGTTTGACCCAGATTGAAATGTGAAGGAAAATTTAGATAGGTTTTTAAAATAATATTTTTTACTATTTTCCTAGAAATCACATGTAGGAATTTTAAATAAGTTTTTTCTTTAATCCTAAAGGAAATGAAAAATTTCTTGCATAAAATTTTAAAATAAAGTGTTGTGCAAGGCTATAGTTGGAGCCTAATTTTCAAATAGATGCTAGAGGGGTATTTTTTGTCTGAAATGTGCACTCCAAAATATCATTGGAACAAGGATGAGATGAATATTCCAAATATGAGGTTAGATTTTGCACAGATATTCACCAGTTTGCTCTATAAGAAGATTTGTATTTTCCAAGGCATTCTCAATAGAATGGGCAGATTTCATCATTGAGTATAAAAGTTAGTTGGAGGGCAAATATTGAAGTTTTTTGAAGCCTACATAAATTCTAAAAAGTTTTCTTGGCTTCTAGAGGTCATTTTTGACTATTTTTTTGCCTTTGCCTTGATTCCAGATTTGGCATCAAAAGCAATTATTGTTCTGTCAAGTATCTGAGATATTTTTATGCTTTTGGGGGGCCAAATGATAAAGGATTTGATTTACTAGTTGCTGAGAGAGATTATAGAGATGTTTTCCAAGTGGACACATGTCAAATGCACAATAGATCTAGAAATTCACTCTCCTCTATATCATTCTCTTTCTCATTCTTTGTAGGGGTTTCAGTTCCAAACCATGAAGCTATGCTTTGGCCATGATACCCCCTTCCCATCCCATCATTTTCTCTCTGGTATGAGAGCATATGTTTATTGTATAGTCTAGTTTATTAGGTATCTTGTGAGTCAATTTCATGAATTTTCATGTATTATTTCAAGAAAATCAATACAAAGAATAGCATGTGTTGATTTTCATTTTAAATCTTGTCTCCAATATCAGTGATTTCCAATGTTTTATAATCTTTGAACAAAGAGTCTAGATCATAGTTGTATTCTCTTAAGGTTGTATGTTGTTTCATTGTTGCTTATAATTCAATGAGTTATGTAAATGCTTTAGGGAAGTCAATAGGGTTGCATGTTTATTGAGGAGGATATCAAGTAAGAATGAGATTTAGATTGAACATTGATATCCAACTTACAAGGTAAATAGATAGATTTGCAATCTTAGCATAGCACATGTGTTTTAGATATCCAAAATGCATGAGACAAATTTGTGAATTTTCCCAATGGATGAGGCACTGATCAGCTACAAGATCATTAGCTTGTTGTCTATACTTGGTTTTCATCTACTTTCCCCACCCCCATAAAATCAAATCAAATTCAAATTGTCTTTATATTTTATGTTTGAAGAGCTAGAATAGAATGCCCTCACTCAGCTTATGAATTGCATTGTCTTGCACTTAGCTACTATAGATTCTATGTTATTGCATGAGTCAATAGGATAAATAAGGGTTTCATCTACAGCTAATAGATTCAAGAACATGTTTAGCATTGGTGCCATATAAGTGAATCTAAGGTACACCCACCTAGGTTTTGCAAAGCCTAAAGTAGAAGAAGGGTCTAGCCTTATAGTTGGCCCAGTGTTTGAAAGGATATGTTAAGGATGGGAAGTAGCTTCCCCTAGATACATCTTATTTTCATTGGGGTAATTTGAAACCTATACATTTCAAAAGACCAACAAAATGGAAATTCTACTTGGAAATGTATTGAATCTAAATGGTAGACAAACCTTGAGAATTGAAAAAATAAGATACAATACAATGGAAGAAGTGCATGAAGAACTTATAGTAGTAATCTCTTTAATGTTATTTTTAGTTTCTTACTCCAAATCATGCACCCCAATGAAGTTTTATCCATTTGTAGTAGTAGCTTTGAGGTTGAGTGTAAATTGTATTGTTAAGAGTGTTAATCTTCAATCAATTTATCTTGATTTTTGTTTTGAAAGTGTTGTTGTAAAATCAATTTCAAGAATCAACATAAGTTTGTGTTCCCTTTTTGAGTTTGTAAATCTACAAGAGTGGTTTGATGGTCTACATTTCTCCTACATATGAAGGTCTGGTTCAAATTTGTCAAGTGATAAATTATTTTTTATTTCTCACAAAGTGTGAGTGATGACTCTCAATCTATGCACCAGTTTGTTCCTAGTTGATTTCATTGCAATTTATTGAAGGGCGTTCAATTGTATAGGTAGATCTAAAGCTTTGGTAGTCTCTTGAAAAGGAAGTTTTAAATTCTTGATAAGTTTTGAAGTGTTGTTTGCAATCTATTGTTATAAAAATGAAGTGTAAAAAGTAAATCACAGTAGTGATTTCTTTATCCTCTAGCAAGGAGGTGGAAGCTCGACAAATTCTTATCAATGGTGTAAAGGAATTTTAGTATATACCCATGTCAAATTAGTAGATCAATGTCTTGCATCAATACTTGAGATATTTTGGTTTTCATGTTTTCTTGTCAGGAAAGTAAAAAGTTAGAAATCAATGCCTCTATTTTGTGATTTCAGCACCAAGATAAAGAGGTAGGAAAATTTTTTTTCAAAATGAATTTAGATTGTAGATTTGATAATGTTTTGTCAAGCTATGAAGAGGTACATGAAAATTTGTTCATATTGTATGGAAAGCTTCATAGTCAAGTCATTTCTTCTATTTGAAGGAATGTGGGAAGTGTAGCTAATTTAGATGCAATCCAACTTTACATTGAACTCAAGTTGGAAATCTTAGAGCTTCCCATTTTAGAAAGACCCAAAGAATCATCATGGGCTTTTGTGTTTTTATTAGTTTTCATGCCTGATATAGTACATTGGACAGCAAAAGCAAGATTTGAAAAGATCCAATATTTTGGAAGACTATCTAGAGAATGTGAATGTTATTTAGAAAAGAATGGTTACCGTATTTTTGAAATTGAAAATGTTGATAGTCATAGTGAAAGTGATAAATCCTATGATAGTTTGTTTGAAAATGAAAAAAGTTATGACAATAGTCTTGAAATGTCTTCCTATGATGAAATTTAATATAAGGATGCATTTAATGTTGAGATGTGGTTTAGGGAAGAGGATACATACTATGAGAGTACTATTAATTTTTTAGTTTGTATGACTAATGGTGCCACTATTATAAGTTCTTTAGATTATTTAGGTTATGATTGCAATCAAGGTGAAGAAATTAGTGAAAAGGATCTGTTGAACACTAACAAAGTTTCAGCCTTGTTACAACATGAGTTTGAAAGGTATGCATCAATGTGTGATTCAACTTTGCCTTCATTATTGCATGCATCTCTTAAGGATGATGTAAGGTATGATGTGTATCCCTATGTTTGTCCTCCTACATATCAAAATTGTTATTCTTTTGAGGACTTTCAGCATAAGCATGAGGATTTATTTGAAGAAATGAAAACTAGTAGAGACATATTTAATGCTATCATAAGTAATGTTAAATCAGATTTGTGTTATACTAATGATAATGAGAGGTTGTTGATATCTCTTGATTCTTATTTAACATTTAACAAAGAGACTCCTATGATTTATGTTACTGATAATGTTGAGAGATCGGTTGATTTATTATCTAATCTGGATGGAGTATATGATAGTAATCTACAGTTGCATGAGATGAGATTTGATGATTCGTGTCTTGAAATAAGTATTAACAAAAGTGCACATGAATCTAAAATTTAATCTTCTGTACAAGTTGGTGAGTTTTATGCTAATGATTTTAATGCATTCACAAATGTCTCTACCAATTTCATTGATGAGAATATTGATGCCAGTAAACTTGCTACTGATGGGAATTTTAATGAGGATTATTTTCATATGTTTGTTGAACCTTTGTTTGAAGACTATGATGATAATTTTTATGTGAGTTTTACATCTGATTTGGTATGCGATGATATGATCCATGAAGTTGATTCAAATCCATTGTACTCTTTGTAGCTAGAGGCACAAGGTGAGCTGCAAGTTTTTGGTGCACGCAACTTGGTAAATGGTGTAGAATATGAAGTTTTTATGCATGAATCATTGTTGGATTTTGATTCTTAGTTTAGTTTGTATAATCATGAGTATGCTGATGTTTTTTCTCACGGGGAACATGATGATGAAATAGTCTTTGAGTTTTATATGCACTATGAGAATGATGTTAGTTATTTTGTTTTGTCTTATGAGCTAAGTGAAGGTGTTGTTGCAAATGGAAAAACAAATGAAAGTGAAATTTTCAGCTTACCTTAGAAAAATGAAAATGAAAATTAGGTATTTTATAGAGGAAAGAAATTTGAGTAAGTTTTGGTGGCCTCAGGCTTACCCTTGTATAGTTAGTGTAGTTTCCCTACTTTCAATAAAGTTGTTCGAGAGAAGTTTTTGTTGTCAGGTGTGTGGTCTGCTTCTTCTAGAGATATAAATCCTTTCCATGCCACAAGGGACATACATCCCCAAAAAGGGCCACTATTGGGACTCAAAATTGAAGCCTTGATTTTGATTACCATTGAAAAAATCAAGCCCTATAAACACTTTTTAATGCATACATACCTGGCTATAATTGTGAGGCCTAATAGGTGTTTAATGTTTCTAAAAACTTTCATTTAGTGTGTCTATGTATTCTATGATGATAAATTTCCATTCTGAATCATTCTATGAAGTCTTATTTTGAGCAATGTCCAAATCTGCATTTTTGCCTATGTCAAACAGTGACAGGAGGCCCTGTTTGTAATTGAATATCTCACACCCAGTAATGTTTCATGACTCGCCACTTTGGGATTGTTTAGTGCCCATACCAAAGAACCTAAATTTCATATTTTGAGTTATTTTGAATCTATTTGACTAGGTTTTGAATCCCTCAAAGTTGTTCATTTATTATTTTCATTCTGATACAAAATGTTTAGAATTTTGGGAGGCCCCGTTTGACCAGTTATAACTTTGACCCAATTGACCAAAATGAGATAATTCCTTTTGCATTGTATTATAGAGGTCAAATAATTTCTATGTTTAAATTTTGATCTTATCATGAATCTGTTTGAATAGTTTCCAAACGTGATTCCAAATGCAATTTGTAAAGTTTTACTGGTGTTAATGAAGGCAGATTGGTTTGTACCAATGTTCATGATGTCATATCTCTAAATATGAGATAGGTGAGATTGAATGGATTATACCACTATGTTCTATTCTAAAAATACTTTAAGTGTATCAATTTTCAAGTCTTGACACTTTCGTCTACACACTTTCCTAGGTCGATTCCATTTGCAAAAAATGCTTTCATAACATTGCTTCCAATCTACACGTTTGAGTAGGTCACTTTGACCACTCGCCATTTTTGTCTTATTAGTCATCATGAGCCCAAATTATATATTAATACTTTCCACATGATAGTGAACCAACACCCCATTTTTCCATTTTCCAAGTGTCAGTTTACCCAATTTTTGAAGCTAAATCTAAACACAATTTATGGGTTTCTGACATGCTTTCTTGCAAGTAGTTCTTAAAGCATAGCTTTGACAGTCAATATCTTTTCACTATGAACTCCTAATGAGATTAGATTTGATAGGGTGAGAGTGTGTTGAACTTAGAATCAATATGTTCAATTCCAGAGCCCAATTAGGTGTTTTGATCACTTTTTAAAGCTAGTCAAAGGACCTCCTGGCACAAAGTTGATTATTTGCAAGAAAGTGATAAAATGAGTTTTAATTGGTAGTTCAGTGGTAGATTTTGATTTGGATCTGTTTGTAACATTAGGTGTTTGAAAAAAATAAAATTAGCTAGACCTACCTTGGGGCCTAACTAATCTGCATCGGATTAACAAGGAACATACAAGTTTCATGCATGATTGAGATTGTTCCATTTAGCCATGTTCTAGTTGAGTAAATATTAAAGGTTGTATCTTTAATAGTGTGGGAAGAACTCAAGTGAATGGATTGAAGTTTGAAAGAATGTATTGTGAATGCCATCGGTAATCATCAGCAACATCTCTCCCCCAAATCCAAATGAGCAAATAGACTAAAGATTGTACTAAGCTAGCAAGTGCTCAAATGGAGATTGAACCATTTTTATCCTCATATTTACCTAATTAATTCATCAAAAATGATATTGAAGATGAAGGAAAATGAGAATGAGCTTTTGAGTCCAACAGTGAAGATTTTACACACTCCTCCATTTGGCATGTGTATTCATATCATTTTTTAGCTCAATCAACCACTTGATATCTCTCATACAAAGAAAGCCATCTAAGAAATCCTCCTCCCTCAAGGACCACACTTCTCCTCTATTGTGGTGAAAGGGGAGGAGTTTGGGGCCTATTTGTACCATTCCATGAACAAGGATTCTATGAAATCACTTCTCAACAATGACGACAAATTGACTTTAAAAACTTATGTGAAATTTAGGGTAGGTTTGTCGTAGGTACATTGCTTGGTCCTCCATTTTTCTCTACTTTTGTTTTTTGAGACCTGCTAGATTTTTTCACTTTGGGTTGTTTTAATGGCAGATTTGTTGTGTGATGGAGATGGGGTGTGCATGGTGTGCAGGGTGGTTCTTCTTGACTACCATGTGCTACTATGCAATAGCTACATGAGCCCATGGCATATGTAGTGCTTGAATACCACTTTGATGGTTGTTCCCATTGGGGATTGGTTCTGCCCTAACTATTCCATAATGATGCAGGAGCATCTAGAGGTATAAGGGCAATACTATGTCAACCAAAAAATATGTACTTAGACTTAATTTTTGTTTCATGTGTTTTCATTTTTGGATACCTATTTGGGTCAAATAAAGGTTCCAACTCTCACAGTTCCACTATCAGTGTTCTAGGATAGAGTATTTGAACACTTTGGGATATGTGTAAATGCCAAAAAAAATAGGAGTATATAATTGAGCCATCATTTTTGTGAACTAGAAAGTGTAAATTGGTTGAAATATTCTAATTGTAATTTAGAGCATTCCAGAAAAAGAATCAGGTCAAAAGGCCCCACGGTTTGAAAGATATTGCAATTTTTTAGTTTTTGGAGACCTCCTAAGAATGCTTCAAAGTCAAGTTAGGGACATTAAATGATCTTGAATAGGGAAAAAAAATGGGGGATGAGTGAAGCTGGTCCTTAGGGCGATAGAGCATTTTGAGATCTTTTAAAAAATGTAAACGGTTCGTCAATCGAAGCTATAGTTCAAAAGTTATGCCTCTCAGAAGTTCGATTACCATTTTTAGATTCTTCTAATTTTGTGCCGACTTCTAATATGACTTCTAGAGCCTTCTATTTGGTCAATGGATGCCAAGTAGTACTTTCTAGAATGTATTCCTAATCCTTAACCCTCTGGGGTCTATTTAAGAATATTTTTGGCATTGTAAAAGGCAGTTCGGAGTGGAGTTTGAGAGGAGGTACTGAAAGGAGAAATTATCCCCAAATTTATACTATTGTAAGCCCATAGGGCATATTTTGAAGTCTATTTTCTCTATACTGAATGTATTAGCTTATTTACAAAGTTAAAAAAAATTTCCCTTTCCTAGTGTGTCCATTCTATGCTTGGGTTGTGTCCCCATCAAGTGGTATCAGAGCATACCTTTGTTAGTGGTAGCAGAGCATACCTACATCAATGGTATCAGAGTTGGTTTTCCTGAGTGTGTAGATAGAGCGCTGACTATGAGGCAGTTTGTACCAGGACTGTGTGGTTGTGGGTTTGAGTTAAGAAGATGCCTCAATGAAGAGAGTTTGGTGGAAGGGCTAGAGCTATTAATCTTAAGGAGGTTAGAGCCCTCCAAAGGTAGGTACAACCATTGCAGGAAGAGCTCCATAAAGGAACAAATGTTACTGTAGGCGACAAAAGTGAGGATGATAATGAACCAAAAGAAATTGGACCAAAAGGGGAATTTAATGGGGAAGTTTTGAATTAGGCAGAGGAAAGGCTTTTTAGGGCCATTACTAAGTTTTGGAAAAGACCTATAATTGATGTGGATGTATTTTAAGGAAATTTGAAACCAGATGAGTTGATCGATTGGATCAATGAACTAGAAGAGTACTTTGAGTATGAGGATATCAAGGATCCAGATAGGGTTAAATTTGCAAAGGCCAAACTGAAAGGACATGCAAAAATTTGGTGGCAAGAGGTTCAATCGAAATGAAATAGAAGAGGAAAGGATAAGATAACAAGGTGGGATCGTATAGTGGACAAATTGAAGAAGCAATTCATTCCTATTGATTATGAGCATGATTTCTTTAAGAAGATGCATGGGTTAAAGCAAGTGGTAAAATCAGTCCAAGAATATAGAGAGGAGTTTTATCGAGTTCTTATTAGAGTAGGGCATGCAGAAGAAAATAAGGAAAAGGTTACTCATTATATGAGTGGGTTGCAACCTAGCATGACTAGCATTGAAGAGGCATACTAGTTTGCCCTACGAGTTGAAGAGAAGCTAAATATGAGGTTTGAAGGGAGACAAAGAGGGAACGGTTAAGGAGGAAGAGGTAGTGGTAGGTCATCTAGAGGTCAAAATGAAACCCAAAAGAAGAATGAAGATGTGGGTACTAGCAGGAACTAGAGGAACAAGGGTTTCAACCGCTCCCGAGATCAATACTTTGGAAATTAGAGAGGAAGAGGAAGAGGACATGGACAAGGAAGAGGAGGTTTCTGTGGTACCTATTTCCATTGCAATGAAGAAGGCCATCGTGCCTTTGAATGCCCTCAATGACAAGGAAGGACAGATAGGAGAGCTAAGGGTCAAGCTAGGATTGCTCATGTGGATGAGGATGCACAATCATCACATTCAGAGGATGCAGAAAGAGGAGAGCCTTTAGTAAATGAAAAGGTCCTTCTAAGTGGTGAGATTGAACTAGGACAAGGGAGGAGTTTATTCCATACCAGGTCCAAGAGTGAGGATAAATATTGTGATGTGATCATTGATGGTGGTGGCACTGATAACTTGGTATCAGAGGAGATGATCTCTAAGCTGAAGCTCAAGAGGGAGAAACAACCAAGCCCTATCGAATTTCTTGGGTGAAAGATGATCATAAGGTCCTGGTAAGTGAACAATGTTTAGTGAAATTCAAAATTGGGAGTTATCATGATGAAGTTCTCTGTAATGTTATTCTAATGGATGTTTTCCATCTATTGTTGGGTAGACCGTGGTAGTTTGATAGGCATGCAATACATGATGGCCATGCAAACACATACTCTCTAACAAAGGATGGATTTCACCACAAGCTAAAGCCCATTGCAAGGATTTGTCTTGTTGATGGAAGGAAGTTTTTAGATGACATGAAACATCAGCATATGTGCTATGCTTTGATCCCTAGGAAAGATAAAGAAGGTAGTAGTGAAATACCACTTGAAGTTTTAGATTTACTAGGTGAGTTTTGAGATATCATCTCTGATAATGTTCTAGAAGGATTGCCACTAGTAAGGAAAATCAATCATCAGATAGATTTAATTCTAGGAGCTAGTTTTCCTAACAAGGCTGCTCATAGGATGACTCCTACTGAAACTAAGGAGCTAAATAGATAGGTTCAAGAGCTATTGAGGAAGGGCTTGATTCGAGAGAGCCTGAGTCCATGTGTGGTACTTGTAGTACTGGCACCAAAGAAGGATGGAGAGTGGAGATGTGTATAGACTCTCAAGCTATAAATAGGATAACCATCAAGTATTGGTTTCCTTTGCCAAGAATCGATGATCTTATAGATTGCTTGAGTGGAGCTCAGTACTTCACAAAGATAGATCTCAAGAGTGGTTATCACTAGATACTGATTTGAAAAGGAGATGAATGGAAAACATCCTTCAAGACCAAGGAGGGTCTTTATGAGTGGTTAGTCATGCCCTTTGGATTGACGAATGCCCCAAGCACCTTCATGCGGCTTATGAATGGGGTACTAAAGAAGTTCTTGGGAAAATTTGTTATTGTCTATTTGGATGATATTTTAATTTTTAGCAAGACTTTGGAAGAATATTTACTGCATATTCATAGTGTCCTTGAAAGGTTAAGAAAAGAGAAACTGTTAATTAATTTGAAGAAGTGTATCTTTGCAAAAAGGGAGTTAGTCTACTTGGGGTTTGTTATATCACCTGAAGGTCTCAAAATGGATCTAGAGAAGGTAAAAGCCATCTTGGAATGGCCTACTCCAAGGTCTACTACTAAGGTAAGATCATTTCATGGTCTGGTTAGTTTTTACAAGAAGTTCATTAAGAATTTCAGTGGCATATGTGCACCTGTAATTGACACAATAAGAGGGGATAGAAAAGAGTGATTGCAACACCTGCGAGAAGTTTTGAATTGCTGAAGAAGAAGGTGATAGAACAACCTATGTTGGCACTTCCAGATTTTAGAAAGGTATTCCATGTGGATTGTGATGCTAGTGGCAGTGCTATTAGAGTTGTATTGAGTCAAGAAGGTAAGCCTATTGCATATTTCAATGAAAAATTGAATGATGCAAAAAAGAAGTATTCTGTTTATGATCAAGAGTTCTATGCAATAGTTCAAGCCTTAAAGAAATGGAGGCATTATTTATTGCCAAAGGAATTTTTTTTGTATACTAATCATCAGGCATTACAGTACCTAAATAGCCAAGGTAAATTTAATCAAAGGCATATGAAGTGGGTAGAGTTCTTGTAGTGCTATACATTTGTGTTGAAGCATAGAAGTGGAAAATCTAATAGGGTTGTAGATGCACTAAGTAGGAGACAGTTATTGCTTACAGTAATATAGGTTGAAGTAGTTGGATTTGATGAACTCAAGAATTTGTACCCTGAGGATCCTGATTTTGCTAAAGCGTGAAAAGCTTGTAAAGAGCCTATTGCTGTAGACAGAACTAAGTGGTTAGATTATATGGTTCAGGATGGTATGTTATTCAAGGGCAGTCAATTATGCATTCCAAGGAGTTCCATGAGGGAAAATCTGATCAAGGAGAAACACAGTGGAGGGATGGTAGGATATTTTGGTCAAGATAAGACCATTGCCATTCTCAAAGAACATTATTTTTGGCCTCAGATTTCACAGGATGTGAAGAAGTTTGTACAAAGTTGTCAGATTTATCAAGTTGCCAAGGGATTTAATCACAATACTAGACTATATCAGCCATTGCCTATTCCATCAAAGCCATGGGAGGACATAAGTATGGATTTTGTTCTTTGATTTCCAAGGACACAAAGGGGTAATGACTCATTATTTTCTGTGGTTGATAGGTTCTCCAAAATGGCACATTTCATTCCATGCCACAAAACTCATGATGCTATCCATATCGCAGACTTATTTTTCAAAGAGGTGGTAAGACTACATGGTCTCCCAAGGAGTATAGTTTCTGATAGAGACAGTAAATTTTCCAGGTATTTTTGGAGAACATTGTGGAAACAGTTGGGAACAAACTTGAAATTCAGTTCCACACATCACCCACAGACTGATAGCCAAGAAAAATTGGTAAACAGAGGTCTGGGAAATTTGCTAACATGTTTAGTTGGGGATAAGCCCAAGGGATGGGATTTGATTCTATCACAAGAAGAGTTTTCTTACAATAACTCTGTAAATAGGAGTACTAGTAGATCACCTTTCCAAATTGTATATGGAAGTAGCCCAAGGACTGCACCAGAATTGAGGAAGATAGAGCAAAGGGAGATAACAAGTGCAGAAGCTGAAGAATTTGCTTAAAATATCAAGCATCTACATGAGGAGGTTTAGGCACACATTACCAAGATGAATCAAGAGTATAAAGCTAGGGCTGATCAAAGGAGAAGACATAAGGAATTCCAAGTAGGGGATCTAGTCATGGTACACTTATGAAAAGAAAGATTTCCAGTCAGTACTTACAACAAGCTAAAAATGAAAAAATTTGGCCCCTGCAAAATTTTGAAGAAACATGACTCAGGAAATGCATATGAGGTGGAGTTTCCAGATGGTATTCACATTTTTCCTATTTTCAACATTGTAGACTTAACAGAGTATCATGATGATGGTGTAGATGAGGAGCTAATCTTAAAGCCATGTCCAATTCCTACTTCTAAGAAGGAGGAGATAAAGGATATTATGGATAGTCATGTGGGTAGGAGTACCAAAAATTGGCAGTATGAAGAGTATTTGGTCAAGTGGAAAGGATGACCAATAGAGGACTCAACTTGGATTTCAGTAGTTGAGGTTTCCCATTTGAAATTTCCTCTACCATTCATAAAGTGACAGTGTCACTTTTCAATCTACCCTTGGTGTCTGATGTAGGAGCATCCAGAGGTAAAAGGGCAATCCTGTGTCAACCAAAAAAAAATACTTGGACTTAGTTTCTATTTCATGTGTTTTCATTTCTGGATACCCATTTGGGTCAAATAAAGGTTCCAACTCTCACAGTTCCATTATCAGTGTTCTAGCATAGAGTATTTGAACACCTTGGGATACATGTAAATGCTAAAAAAATAGGAGTATGTAATTGAGCCATCATTTTGGTGAACTAGAAGGTGTAAATTGGTCAAAAGATTGTAATTCTAATTTAGAGCATTCCAAAAAAAGAATAAGGTCAAAAGGCCCCACGGTTTGAAAGGTATTGCAATTTTTCAGTTTTTTGAGACCCCCTAAGAATACTTCAAAGTCAAGTTAGGGGCATTAAATGACCTCAAATAGGGCCTAAAAATGGGGGATGAATGAAGTTGTTCCTTAGGGCTATAGAGCACTTTGAGAGGTTTGCAAAAATGTAAATGCTTCATCAATCAGAGCTACGGTTCAAAAGTTATGCCTCTCGAAAGTTTGATTACCATTTCTGGATTCTTCTAATTTTGCACCGACTTCTAATATGACTTCTAGAGCCTTCTATTTGGTTAGTGGATTCCAACTAGAACTTTCTATAATGTATTCCTAATCCTTAACCCTCCAAGGTCTATTTAAGAATATTTATGGCATTGTAAAAGGCAGTTCGAAGTGGAGTTTGAGAGGAGGTACTGAAAGGAGAAATTATCTCCAGATTTATACTATTGTAAGCCCATAGGGCATGTTTTGAAGTCTATTTTCTCTGCACTAAATGTATTAGCTTTTTTACAAAGTTAATAAAATTTTCCCTTTCCTTTGTGTCCATTCTATTCTTGGGTTGTGTCCCCATCAAGTGGTATTAGAGCATACCTTTGTCAGTGGTAGCAGAGTGTACCTACATAAGTGGTATCCGAGCTGGTTTTCCTGAGTGTGTAGATAGAGCGCCGATTGTAAGGCAGTTTGCACCAGGACTATGTGGTTGTGGGTTTGAGTTAAGAAGATGCCTCCACGAAGAGAGAATGGTGGGAGGGTTAGAGCTATTAATCCTAAGGAGGTTAGAGCCCTCCAAAGGCAGGTACAAGCATCTCAGGAGGAGCTCCATAGAGGAACAAATGTTACAGCAGGCAATGAAAGTGAGGGTGAAAATGAAGAAAAAGAAATTGGACTAGAAGGGGAATTTGATGGGGAAGTTTTGAATCAAGTAGAGGAAAGGCTTTTTAGGGCCATTACTAAGTTTGGGAAAAGACCTACAATTGATGTTGGTGTATTTTTAGGAAATTTGAAACCAAATGAGTTGATCGATTGGATTAATGAACTGGAAGAGTACTTTGAGTATGAGGATATTAGGGATCTAGATAGGGTTAAATTTGCAAAGGCCAAACTGAAAGGACATGCCAAAATTTGGTTGCAAGAGGTTCAATTGGAACAAAATAGAAGAGGAAAGGATAAGATCACAAGGTGGGATCGTATGGTGGAAAAATTGAAGAATCAATTCATTCATGTTGATTATGAGCTTGATTTGTTTAAGAAGATGCATGGTTTAAAGCAAGCAGAAAAATTAGTCCAAGAATATACAGAGGAGTTTTACTGACTTCTGATTAGAGCAAGGCATGCAGAATAAAATAAGGAGAAGGTTGCTTGTCATATCGGTGGGTTACGACCTAGCATGACTAGCATTGAAGAGGCATACCAATTTTCCCTACGAGTTGAAGAGAAGCTAAATAAGAGATTTAAAGGGAGACAAAGAGGGCACAGTCAAGGAGGAAGAGGTAGTGGTAGGTCATCTGGAGGCCGAAATGAAACCCAAAAGAAGAATGAAGATTTGGGTACTAGCAGGAACTAGAGGAACAAGGGTTTCAACCACTCCCGAGATCAAGACTTTGGAAATTAGAGAGGAAGAGGTAGAGGATGTGGACAAGGAAGAGGAAGTTTCTGTGTTACCTATTTCCATTCCAATGAAGAAGGTCATCGTTCCTTTAAATGCCCTCAATGACAAGGAAGGATAGATAGGAGAGCTGAGGGTCAAGCTAGGATTACTCATGTGGATGAGGATGCACAATCATCACATTCAAAGGATGCAAAAAGAGGAGAGAGTTTAGTAAATTAAAGTGTCCTACTAAGTGGTGAGATTGAACCTAGACAAAGGAGGAGTTTATTCCATACCAAGTGCAACTATGAGGATAAATTTTGTGATGTGATCATTTATGGCGGTAGTATTGATAACTTGGTATCAGAGGAGATGGTCTCTAAGATGAAGCTCAAGAGAGGGAAACACCACAGCCCTATTAGATTGCTTGGGTGAAAGATGATCATAAGGTCTTGGTAAGTGAACAATGTTTAGTGAAATTCAAAATTGGGAGTTACCATGATGAAGTTCTCTATGATGTTATTCCAATGGATGTTTGTCATTTATTGTTGGGTAGACCATGGCAGTTTGATAGGAATGTAGTATATGATGGCCATGCAAATACATACTCTCTAACAAAGGATGGAGTTCGCCACAAGTTGAAGCCCATGAAAAAGGAAGGCCAAAAAGGTATGTAGCAGTGCTAGGATTTTTCTTGTTGATGGAAGGAAGTTTTTGGATGGCATGAAACATCAGCGTATGTGCCATGCTTTGATCCCTAGGAAAGATAAAGAAGGTAGTAGTGAAATACCAATTGAAGTTTCAGATTTACTAGGTGAATTTTGAGATATCATCTCTGATAATGTTCCAAAAGGATTGCCACTGATAAGGCAAATCAGTCATCAAATAGATTTAATTCTAGGAACTAGTTTGCCTAACAAGGCTACTCACAGGATGACTCCTACTAAAACTAAGGAGCTAAATAGATAGGTTCAGGAGCTATTGAGGAAAGGCTTGATTTGGGAGAGCCTAAGTCCATGTGCAGTACCTGTTGTACTGGCACCAAAGAAAGATGGAGAGTGGAGGATGTGTACAGACTCTCGAGCTATAAATAGAATAACCATCAAGTATCAGTTTCGTTTGCCAAGAATGGATGATCTTATGGACTGCTGGAGTGGAGCTCAGTACTTCACAAAGATAGATCTCAAGAGTGGTTATCACTAGATATGGATTCAAGAAGGAGATGCGTGGAAAATAGCCTTCAAGATCAAGGAGGGTCTTTATGAGTGGTTAGTCATGCCCTTTGGATTGACGAATGCCCCAAGCACATTCATGCGGCTTATGAATGAGGTACTTAAGAAGTTCTTGGGAAAAAAATTTATTGTCTATTTGGATGATATTTTAATTTTCAGCAAGACTTTGGAAGAACATTTATTGCATATTTGTAATGTCCTTGAAAGGTTAAGGGAAGAGAAATTGTTAATTAATTTGGAGAAGTGCATCTTTGCAAAAAAGGAGTTAGTCTACTTGGGGTTTGTTATATCACCTAAAGGTCTCAAAATGGATCCAGAGAAGGTAAAAGCCATCTTGGAATGGCCTACTCCAAGGTTGGCTACTGAGGTAAGATCATTTCATAGTCTGGTCATATTTTACAGGAAGTTCATTACAAATTTTAGTGGCATATGTGCACCCTTAACTGACATAGTAAGATGGGACAGAAAGGAGTTCAAATGGATTACGGCAGCTATGAGAAGTTTTGAATTGCTGAAGAAGAAGGTGACAGAACAGCCTGTGTTGGCACTTCCAAATTTTAGAAAGGTGTTCCAAGTGGATTGTGATGCTAGTGGCAGTGCTATTGGAGCTATATTGAGTCAAGAAGGTAAGCCTATTGCATATTTCATTGAAAAATTAAATGATGCAAAAAAGAAGTATTCTGTTTATGATCAAGAGTTCTATGCAATAGTTCAAGCCTTAAAGAAATGGAGGCATTATTTATTGCCAAAGGAATTTTTTTTGTATATTAATCATCAGGCATTATAGTACCTAAATAGCCAAGGTAAATTGAATTAGAGGCATATGAAGTGGGTAGAGTTCTTGCAGAGCTATACATTTGTGTTGTAGCATAGAAGTGGAAAATCTAACAGGGTTGCAGATGCACTAAGTAGGAGATAGTTGTTGCTTACAATAATGGAGGTTGAAGTAGTTGGGTTTGATGAACTCAAGAATTTGTACCTTGAGGATCTTGATTTTTCTAAAGCATGGAAAGCTTGTAAAGAGCCTGTTGTTGTAGATAGAACTAAGTGGTTAGACTATCTATTTCAGGATGGTATGTTATTCAAGGGCAGTCAATTATGTATTCCAAGGTGTTCCATGAGGGAAAATTTGATTATGGATAAACACAGTGGAGGGATGGTAGGATGTTTTGGTCGAGATAAGAACATTGCCATTCTCAAAGAACATTATTTTTGGCCTCAGATTTCACAGGATGTGAAGAATTTTATACAGAGTTGTCAGATTTGTCAAGTTGCCAAGGGATTTAGTCATAATACTGGACTATAGCAGCCATTGCCTATTCTATCAAAGCTATGGGAGGACATAAGTATGGATTTTGTTCTTGGATTTCTGAGGACACAAAGAGGTAATGACTTAGTATTTGTGGTGGTTGATAGGTTCTCCAAAATGGCACATTTCATTCCATGCCACAAAACTCATGATGTTGTCCATATTGCAAACTTATTTTTCAAAGAGGTGGTAAGACTACATGGTCTCCCAAAGAGTATAGTTTCTGACAGAGACACTAAATTTGTGGGGTACTTTTGGAGAACATTGTGAAAAAAGTTGAGAACAGTTTTGAATTTCATTTCCACACATCACCCACAGACTGACGGCCAAATAGAAGTGGTAAACAGAAGTCTGGGGAATTTGCTAACATGTTTAGTTGGGGATAAGCCCAAGGGATGGGATTTGATTCTACCACAAGTGGAGTTTGCTTACAATAACTTTGTTAATAGGAGTATTGGTAGATCACCATTCCAAATTGTATATGGAAGTAGCCCAAGGACTACACCAGAATTGAGGAAGATAGAGCAAGGGGAGAGGACAAGTGCTAAAGCTGAAGAATTTGTTGAACATATCATGCGTCTGCATGAGGAGGTTCAAGCACACATTACCAAGATGAATCAAGAGTATAAAGCTAGGGCTGATCAAAGGAGAAGACATAAGGAATTTCAAGTAGGGGATCTAGTCATGGTACACTTATGAAAAGAAATATTTCCAGTCGATACTTAAAACAAGCTAAAAATGAAGAAATTTGGTTCCTGCAAAATTTTGAAAAAACATGACTGAGGAAATGCATATGAGGTGGAGTTGCCATATGGTATTCACATTTCTCCTATTTTCAACATTGCAGACTTAAGAGAGTATCATGATGATGGTGCAGATGAGGAGCTGATGTTAGAGCCATGTCCAATTCCTACTTCTAAGAAGCAGGAGATAGAGGAGATTCTGGATAGTCATGTGGGTAGGAGTACCAAAAATAGGCAGTATGAAGAGTATTTTTTCAAGTGGAAAGGACAGCCGATAGAGGACTCAACTTGGATTTTAGCAGCTGAGGTTTCCCATTTGGGATTTCCTTTACCATTCATAAAGTGATAGGGTCACTTTTCAATCTACCCTGGGTGTCTGATGCAGGAGCATCTAGAGGTATAAGGGCAATCCTATGTCAATGAAAAAAAATGTACTTAGACTTAGTTTCTGTTCCATGTGTTTTCATTTTTGGATACCCATTTGGGTCAAATAAAGGTTCCAACTCTCACAGTTCCACTATCAGTGTTCTAGGATAGAGTATTTGAACACCTTGGGATACATGTAAATGCCAAAAAAATAGGAGTATGTAATTGAGCCATCATTTTGGTTTACTAGAAGGTGTAAATTGGTCAGAAGATTGTAATTGTAATTTAGAGCATTCCAGAAAAAGAATCAGGTCAAAAGGCCCCACGGTTTGAAAGATATTGCAATTTTTTAGTTTTTGGAGACCTCCTAAGAATGCTTCAAAGTTAGGTTAGGGGCATTAAATGACCCCAAACAGGGCCAAAAAAAGGGGACGAGTGAAGCTGATCCATAGGGATATAGAGCACTTTGAGAGCTTTTCGAAAATGTAAATTGTTCATCAATCGGAGCTATGGTTCAAAAGTTATGCCTCCTGAAAGTTCGGTTACCATTTTTGGATTCTTCTAATTTTGCGTTGACTTCTAATATGACTTATAGAGCCTTCTATTTGGTCGGTGGGTTCTAACTAGCACTTTCTAGAATGTATTCCTAATCCTTAACCCTCTAGGATCTATTTAAGGACATTTCTAGCATTGTAAAAGGTAGTTCAAAGTGGAGTTTGAGAGGAGGTACTAAAAGGAGAAATTATCTATAGATATATACTATTGTAAGCCCATAGGGCATGTTTTGAAGTCTATTTTATCTATACTAAATGTATTAGCTTATTTACAAAGTTAATAAAATTTTCCCTTTCCTGGTGTGTCCATTATGTGCTTGGGTTGTGTCTCCATCAAGTGGTATCAGAGCATACCTTTGTCAATGGTAGCAGAGCATACCTACATCACATAACCAATCATGAAGACCAATAGCACCCTTGTAGGGTTAAATATTCTTCTGATGGGGATGATTTGATCAATTAGATCAGAGCAATAAAGGTCGACCCAAATCTCAATGAAGATAAAAAAGAAAAGAAGAGGTAAGCCCTTATGGCTAGAGAACAGGGTAAGGAAATGATCAACCTAAAGAAAATGGAGGATTGAGAGGCAAGGCATAGGATAAGTAGAGGAAAACCCTTAGATGTTTATCCCACATTGCTTGTACACATGAGCATGGAGATGTTTAAATACAATAACACACCAAAGATAGAATTTTTTAAAGACATCGCCCTTTTGGGGAAGCCTCAAGCTTGTGCATGGGTCTCAATTGGAGGAAAGAAGACTAAATTTTTGACCGAATACATGTAACTCAAGATGATGGCATTAGCATGACTAGGAGATGTCAAAAAAAACTTGGCAAAATCTTGTGGTTTCCATGTCACCATTGGAAAATGGGAAGTTTCGTTGGTAAGCAACATGGTGACCTGCCGAAAAACTTAAAATCTGGCAAGGAGTTGTGAGGTCCATTAGCAAGGTGTGGCATGAATCAAAATTCAACAATTGGTAGCATGAGGTGACCAGACTAATGAATAAAAAGGTGATATGGAATCCAAGGAATAGGATGATGACGCATGAATGATCCTATGGTGATTTTTATGCCACCAATTGAAGATGCACAATCAATAATCATAGTAATATGGTGACTAGTCAGGTGGCAATGACATGTCAGCTAGGTGGATAGTGACTGAGTAGTAGTTGATAGTGAGGGGGACAAATCAAAAATTGACACATGATGGAGGCTTTAGATGTGGCATGCTTCTTGAGGTACTGAAGTGGCAAAAAATGACACGTCATAAGGTCATTATGTTATGATGATGTCATAGAATGCTGACTGGGATAGTGACATAGTGCCTGATGACATTGCACGGTGACATGATGCAATGACATGGAGAAATAGGTGGCCAATAAGATGGTTCCATTTGGCACCCAGATGGAGATTGTTGGATGACAAAGCAGTAGTCAGCCAATCACATGACAACATGTGTTGAACCAATAGTCAACTAGGTTTGACTTGCACTAAAAAGTGAGAAAAAATTTAGGCAAGTTTTTAAAATAATATTTTTAAATATTTTTCCTAAAATCACATGTAGGAATTTTAAATAAGTTTTTCTTTAGTCCTGAAATGAAAAATTTCTCGCATAAAATTTTAAAATAAAGTGTTGTGCAAGGCTATAATTGGAGCCTAATTTTCAAACAACTACTAGAGGGGTAATTTTTTGTCTAAAATGTGCACTCCAATATACCGTTGGAACCGAGATGAGATGAATTTTCCAAATATGAGGTCAAATTTTGCATAGATACTCACTAGTTTTCTTTATAAGTATATTCGTATTTTTTGGGGTGTTCTCAACAGAATGGGTAGATTTCGTAATTGAGTATCAAAATTAGTTGGAATCAAAATATTGAATTTTGTTGAAGCCTAAATGAATTCTAAAAAGTTTTCTTGGCTTCTAGAGGTCATTTTCAACTAACTTTTTGTCTTTGCCTTGATTCCAAATCTGGCATCAAAAGAAAATATTGTTCCATCAAGTATCTAAGATATTTTTATACTTTTGGGAGGCCAAATGAGAGAGGATTTGATTTACCAATTATAGAGATAGATTATAGAGATTTTTTGTCACTTTTAGCAATTAGGAGTTGGAAATTGAAGTTGAAATGGTTCTAGAATTAATGAAATATTAATGGATAGTGTATGGGATGTGATTGTTCTAGACCATGAAGATATGCTTTAGCTATGATACCTACTTCCCATCCTATCAGTTTCTCATTCCCATCATTTTCTCTCTTTATGACAGCATATTTTTATTGTACAATCTAGTTTATTAGCAATCTTGTGAGTCAATTTCATACATTTTCATGTATTATTTCAAGGAAATCAATACAAAGAATAGTAGGTGTTGAGTTTCATTTTAAATCTTATCTCCTTTATCAGTGATTTGCAATGTTTTATGATCTTTGAACAAAGAGTCTAGGTCATAGTTGTAGTCCCAAAAGGTTGTATTTTGTTTCATTGTTTCTTATAATTCAATGAGTTATATAAATGCTTCAGGGAAATCAATAGGGTTGTAGGTTTATTGAGGATATCAAGTAAGAATGAGATTTAGATTGAACATTGATATCCAATTTACAAGGTAAATGGATAGATATGGAGTATTAGCAAAGCATACATGTTTTAGATTTTCAAAATGCATGAGAGAGATTTGTGAATTTACCCAATGGATGAGGCATTGATCAGCTATAGAATCATTAGCTTTTTGTCTATACTTGGTTTTCATCTACTTTCCCCACCCCCATAAAATCAAATCAAATTCAAATAAGCTTTATATTTTATCTTTGAAGAGCTAGAATAGAATTCCCTCACTCAACTTATGAATTGCATTATCTTGCATCTAGCTACTGCAAGTTTATGTTATTGCATGAGTCAATAGGACAAATAAGGGTTTCATCTATAGCTAATAGATTCAAGAATATGTTTGGCATTGGTACCATATAAGTGAATCTAAGGTTCACCCACCTAGGTTTTACAGAGCGTAAAGTAGAAGAAGGGTCTAGCCTTATAGTTGTCCTAGTGTCTAAAAGGATACATTAAGGATGTACCCCTAGATATATCTTATTCTCATCGGGGTAATTTGAAACATGTAGGATTTCAAAACACCAATAGAATGATCATGGTTGCATTAGGACATTGATTCCTTTGCTAAAAGATATTATAGTCATGTTGGTTTCTCATGTAGAGGAAAACCAACAAGATTGTGGCCAAGAGGAGGGATCCCACCATGAAAATTCCCATATGTCATATCAAAGAGAGGAAGAGGAATGTGAGTGTGAACAATATTTCACACCACCTAGTGGCAGAAGGCACCATTAGAGAGGTCAATACCATGATTGTTAGGATTCCATCCACATGGACATGATGAAATCCCTTTAGCAATTTAAACCACCATATTGTGATGTTAAGGGAGGTGGCCTCAAGGCTGAGACTTGGTTACTGGATATTGATCATTTATTTTCCATGAATCCATATGAAACCAACTTGAGAGCCTATTGTATGGTCACGCAACTAAGACACCACACATCTATTTGGTGGAACATTGAGGTGTAGAAGCTCCAAATTAGTATAGAACTCACCTGGGAGATCTTTGATGAGATACTTAGAGAAAGGTTCCTATCCCCTCAATTTAGGGAGGCTCTGTTGACATATCAGTCAAGTTTTTTATTAGTGATGCACACCCATTCAGAGTTTATAGAGCTACTGAGCTCATTGAACAATTTATAGTGTTTTCCATATAATTTAGTAGCCACTAAGCTTCTATAGTTGCTACTGAGTCTTTTGGACTAATTCCAATGGTTACTAAGAAGATTTAGTTAGTGTGAAGTTTAGCAGTCCAAACTAAGAATTTCAATGTATACCAAGTTTATTAGTGGTTACTGAGTTCTTATTTCATGTGATACGAAGCCTATGTTTACTGAGCTTTACAACATCTACCAAGTTCATAGTTTAGGTGATGTGAAGCCAGTGTTAACCAAGCTACTTCATGGGAACCAAGTGATTTAGTGTTTGCCAAGTTGCACAATATCTTTTGAGTCACTTGTGCAAATTGAGTTCAAGAGTACTTGAAAGTGATCAATATGGACTAAGCTTCTATGTCTACCAAGAGCATGACAATGCCAAGTAATAATAGTGGATGTTGAGTATCAAAATATCACTAAGTGAGTCTTCAAAACCCAGGTATCTTTATGTGGCCCAACTTTCTAATATTTGTGTTAACTTGTGTCATGGTTGACTTTGTAATTTTGTAAATTGGATTGGTATATATATGTGGTGTATTGTATCATATCCAATGTATAAAGTGTATAAGAAAGAATGTGAATGTAAGCATATGTATTGTGAATGCAGTGAGTAAGGAATTGTAAAGGCCATATCAGTACACGGAGTAGTAGTGACAAATCTATCACAAAAAGGTGATCAGTACACTAAGGAATATCTATTAGCAAACTTAGTTGCAAATCAAAGATCTACTGCTTCACCCTAATAGGTGACCAATCAAAATTCTCTAATAACAAAAACCTAACATTATTTTTTAAATCTCTTTATTGAGTGCATACTTCATTGTATGTTTGTAAATCCTCTCACAAGGTGGACCTAGTAGACCTATTTGCTCCTAATAGGGAAAATCATTAAAAGTGATCAATGTAAGCCTTAATAGGCCAACTTTATGCTACAGTAGAAAAGTTTACAAATATCATCCCCACCCCAGTTTTACTTTTATTTGGAAGGTTTTTGCATCACCAAATCTTTTTGTTCAAGTGTTGTGGATGCTTTCATGTTTTTAGTTTCTCATCCATTCAATTAGATCATATGTGATGAATTAAGTGCTAATTGGTTTATTGGATTAACAATTAAAATTGGTAGAAGTTTTAGAAGTTATTGATTCACCCCTCCCCTCTCAATAACTTAGCATAGTCTTGAATATTTCCAATAATTGGTATCAGAGCTTTTTGGTTCTCAAGAGAAAGTTTAATAGCTTGAGCAAAGATCAAAGATATGGAGACCTTTAGACTTGAGAAAGCTATTGACAATGAAAAGTTGGATCTAGAAATGGTCATTACCCAACTCAAGAAAGCTGAGCAACTTTCCCAATCCCTAAAAAGAAGAAAGGAACTTAAAAATCAAATGAATGATCATCTTTACATTGAAGAAAGAATTGAATACTTTCACCCTTCAAGTAGCTCAAATGAAGCAAATGATGCAATCAAAGAACTCCTAGAGAAGAATGGTTCCCTGCAGGAAGAAGTAAGAAAGTTGAAAAGAGAACAAGAAATTCAATCAATAAGCTTATGTGAAGTCTTGGAATAGAGAAACAAGATAAAAGAAGAAATGGATGGAAGGAACAATAAGATCCAAAACCAATCCCTTTAGCATGTAGACATTATTGATCAAATCTCCAATGCTAATGAGGAAATCATGAGCCCAAGATAGATCAATGAAAGAATAAGGAATGATCTAAATTTTGAAAGACAAATCAATGAAATAATAAAAAATGAGCTAAGATCTAAAAAAAAAATTAGTGAAAGATTAATAAATAACCTAAAGACTGAGAAGAAAATCAATGAAAGAATGATGAAATCTCAAGTAGATATGGATGAACTGAATGAGCAAAACCTTTATAGGAAAAAAGGAAAACCAAGAATTGGATACAAAGAAGAAGGTGAATCCTCCAAAAAATGTGCTCAAAAGAATCAAAGACCTACTTGCAATCACTGTGGTAAGATATGTCATACATCAAACAAATGTTGGAGTAATGGAAAAGCAAAATTCAATGGAAAATGCTACAAGTGCAATCAGCATAGTCACAAGGCTAATGAATGCAAAGAGAAACCAAAATTTGAAGGAAACTATCATAAATGTAAGAAACATGGACACAAGGCATTAGACTACAAAATAAAGACATTGAATCCTACAAAAAAAATTGTGAAAGCAATATTTGGTTGGGATTACAATACCTAGTGTAGATGTCATTACTATGGAGAGTTTGAACACATTGGTATGAATTGTGTTAAACATCATATGAGGAAAACAGATACCACTATAAGATGTTTCATTTGTACAAAACTTGGTCATCTTGCCAAGAATTGTATGAATACTAGTAAAATTGAAAATGAAAAGAAGGCAAAGGCTCATAACATTTGAAAATAGATAAAAAAAGTAATGGATTCCTAAGTCTACCGAGGATACTAGTCTGAGTAATGATGGTCAAGTCACTCAAGAATTAGGTGACTCTACCATTTCTAATTAAGTTCTTAAGGAAGAACTAGAACTAGGCTATCAAAGAAGACATCAAAATCAGTTCCAATTGAAAGGTGACAAAGATCCAAATCCATATACAAGATACAAAGTGATCACTGTGCAAGATCTATATTAGTTATTACTAAGTTACCTTCTCTGCTAAGTAAGGTCAGGTCATAGAATCTACTGAGAAAGTTTGGGAGTAATGAAAGCACTTATAGTTACTGAGTCATGAAGACTTCACTAAGTGGTCAATATAGAGTAGTGGATGATGGTCTACCAAGGACAATGTCAACTCATCTACCTTTGTACCAAGCATTAATGGTGAAATTTTAACAAAAGGCATGGAAGTGAATACATTTCTTACCATGAATTTTTGAATGCTATTATGAAGAGCTATTTTCTGTGTAATCAAGTAACTTGAGTGAATTTCTTGCAGAAGTTTTCAAAGCTCTCTCAAGATGCCAAGTGAAAATGGCATCCACTAGCAACAAGGTGAAGAAAGGTTCTAACGTGTTGGTTTGAGAGGTTGAATGGAAGGTGCTAGCTTTCAAGCTCATGCCCACAGTTGCTGAAACCCTAGACCCTAGTAGAGCTCAATCTCAAATTTCTCCCAAGGTACTTCTTTTTAATGACATTCCAACTCATTTTAAATGTGCAATTCAAGAAAATGGTACTTTTGATATGGATGATGCCCTAAGTCAGTTATGTGTTGATGAACCCTAAAACCCAAGCATCAACATTTGGAAACAAAAGGATTAACTCACAATCCCCATATCCCCTAAGAGTTTCAAATTAAATGGATTAGGTATATTATTAGTCTGGTGCATAATGGACAATTGTGGTTAGAATAGAAAATATTGATAATGAAGAAAATGATTCATCTAATCACTGGCCTTCCCATGCTCACTAAAGCCAAAACAACCAAAACCCTAGGTCAAGTAGAGTTGTAAAATATACCCTAGTTGAGTGGGATGGTAGAGGCATGAAAATAAGTAGTGTTATAGATACAGAGTTGAATTTTGGTATTCATGTTATAGCTCATAAGATATATAGTTCAAGCCATCTTAACAATGTGTCATGTGAAGCTATAGATTTGGCATATAAGGTGGTGAAGAATAACTTATCTTATGACCTTGTCAAGTTATTACTGAGACAATTCAATAAGAATATGGAAAGCATTAGAACTTCCAAGACTAACTCGTAAAAATTTGGTTCTCTATTAACATGTTTATTCTTTTATTTTTAGAAGTTCTTTCCTTCAAAAGGCACTATAGTCTAGAGAAAAGATGTGTCTGTACTATATCAAATAAATGAATATATTGCAAAAATTGGAGAGAACTATGGTAGCATCATGGACAACTACTTCAATGTGTTCAAGGATAAAATGAACAATAGGTTCAAGATACCTAATAAATTAGTTGAGGACTACAAGGATGATGTGTGCTTCATGGTTGATTGTGACAAGGTATGCATCTAAGTAGTTAAGCCTAGAGTTGTGTAGTCAAGCCTCTTGGTTATGAGGTAAGCATTGATGAGACCAAGGATATCATTGAAGCCCTTTTTCATGAACCTATGGATCCCAAGGCCTCTTATTTTGGTACTTATGAATAAGCTAAGGCAAGAATAGAGCTAGAGATAAAACTCCCTCAAGTGGTTAACAAAGGAAAGAGGAGGATAGCCAAACTCAAATCTAGCACACTTCTCATGTTAACCAAGGGTAAAGGTGAAGATGAAGAACAAAAAAAAGATGAAGAATATCAAGGTGAAGAAGCTACTGAGGAAGATAAGCAAGTTGATGAGGAGATATACCCAGTAAAGATAGCTGATGTAGTCACTGCCTTACTTCCTCACTCCTCAAGAAAACCTTTGACTACATCATGTATGGAGACAGCTTTAGCAAGTTTTTTTGTGACTACTATAGATAAACCAAATGTCCAATCACTCTTTGCACCAATACAACTTAGCATGTTATAGATAGAAGTGACTTTGACTTCATCAATTGAGCTATAGACTCTCTCTTCATTTGCCAAGTTATGTTCTTCATTCATCACCTCTCCAATTTTGACTTCTTTAGTTTTGAGTGCATCTATGGTAAGCTCTCTAGTTTTGTCTACTTTAGTTTTGGATTCTTTAGTGTTGACTTCATCAATTTTGGATTCTTTTAGCATCTTTGTAAGTATTCCATTAGTCAGTGCAATATCATTTTTTATTGTAAGCCCAAGTATGTTTATTATTATTTCCATTTTGGGTACTAAAGTAATAAGTGCAAGGACAGTTGAGCCTAAGGCTCAACTGAGTACAAAATTTTTGAAAGGAAAGGAGATAGAAGAAGATATATATTTGGATGAGGAAATAGAAATTCCCAAATGGGATATCTACAATCTTTCTATAGATCAAATGCAAATATTTGGTGAACTCCTCTAGAAAAAGGCCAAGCAGCAAAGATTAAGAAAGGGGAGAAAAAAAGAATACAAAATAATAGATGATGCCAAGAATATTTTGACAGAGGCTATTGGAATTGAGGTTGATTCTTCTAAACCTATTTTGTTTCAACTTGGAGAGGTAGTCCAAAAGTTCAAAGAGGACACCAAAGAACAAGAAAAAATGGTTGAAAAGACTGAAAAGAAATTCAATAATAAAGTGCTAGATCACATTGCTTAGCAAATAGCTATTCATTAAGTTGAGCTTTCAACAATTTTCCTTGAGGTGTCATGTTCAAGTGTGTCATCACTTTTTGTAAAACTATGTGATGTCACTGAGTATACTAAGGAATTTAAGGACAAATTGTCCAAAACTGATACTAATCTTAAAGCAAGTGCTTAGTAGCTAAAACTTCACCCTAATTCAAGCTCTAGACATTTTAAGAAGATTAGATTTTTGATAGACATGAAAGCCAAGTTGTTAAGAGAAGAAGCAAGGATCCTTTTAACATTACTTGATATATAAAATATCATCCTTCCAGTCATGGATTCTATGCAAAAAAAAAATTATATTCAAAGACCCTAATTCTAGATAGAAACTTCTCTATTGTTGACCACATGATTGAATTATTAACAAAAGTACAAATTTCCATTCATACATGCAAGGTACTACAAGAAAACTGTGATAAAACCTTGGCAATTACTCTCAAGGTGCACTCTAAATTCCTATCTCATTTTGGTCTATCCATGTAAATATGTTGAATAAATCTTTGGCATTACTATCAAAAAGGGGGAGAAGAGAAGAGTTACAAAGAAGAGATGAGATATGACAAGAGAAGAGATACAGGGAGATATGTATATAAGAGAATACATAGTAGATCACATAGTATGGGGGAGAAATATGCTATGATGAAGATATACTCTATATATACCTTACAAAGATCAATTTTGAAAAATCTCAAAAATAAGACCAAGCTAGTATCACATGATGATGAATAAAAGGTATTCAATTTTTGGGCTACTAAGTGTTTTTGTCACTAATGCCAAAGGGGGAGATTGTTGATATATAAGTCAATTTTTTTATTAGTGACATGCACTTTTTCAAAATCTATATAGCTACAGAGCTCATTGAATAGTTTACAATGTTTGCCATGTAATTTAGTAGCCACCAAGCTTCTATAGTTTCTACTGAGTCTTTTGGACTAATTCTAGTGGTTATTGAGCAGATTTGGTTAGTGTTAAGTTCAGTAGTTCAAACTGAGCATTTCAGTGTATACCAAGTTTATCAGTGGTTACCACATTTATAGTTCATGTGATGTGAAGCCTATGTTTACCAAGTTTTATAGCATCTACCAAATTTGTAGTTTAGGTGATGTGAAGCTAGTGTTAACCAAGCTACTTCATCATAACCAAGTGATTTAGTGTTTTCCAAGTTGCACAATATCTACCGAGTCACCACTACAAATTGAGTTCAAGACTACTTGAAAGTGATCAATATGGACCAAGCTTCTATGTATACCAAGAGCATGATGATGCCAAGTAGTGATAGTGGATGCCAAGTATCAAAACCTCACCAAGTCAGTCTTTAGAACCTAAGTATCTTCATGTCAGCCAACTTTGTAATTTTGTAAATTGGATTGATGTGTGTGTGTGTGTGTGTGCGCGCATGCGTGTGTGTGCATGTGGTGTATAATATGATACCCAATGTATGAAGTGTATAAGCAAAAATGCAAATGTATGCGTATGTATTGTGAATGCAACGAGTAAAGAATTATAAAGCCCATATCAGTACAAGGAGCAGTAGTGACAAATTTATCATAGAAAGGTGATCAGTACACTAAGAAATCTCTATCAGCAAACTCAATTGCAAATCAAAGATCTACTAATTCATCCTAACAGGTGAACTAGTCAAAATCCTCTAACAAGGTAGACCTAACATTCTTTTCTAAATATCTTTATTGAGTGCATACTTCATTGTACGTTTATAAATCCTCTCACAAGGTGGAACTAGTAGTCCTATTTGCTCCTAATAGGGTAGATCATTAAAAGTGATCAATGAAAGCCTTAGCAAGCCAGCTTTATGTTGCAGTACTAAATTTTGTGGGTATCATCCCCACACCAATTTTATTTTCTATTTGGAAGGTTTCTAGGTCACTAAATCTTTGTGTTCAAGTGTTGTGGATGCTTTCATGTTTTTAGTTTCTCATGCATGAAATTAGATCAGGTGTGATGAATTAAGTGCTAATTGGTTTATTGGATTATGAATTGAAATTGGTATAAGTTTTAGAAGTTACTGATTCACCCCTCCCCTCTTAGTAACTTAGAATAGTCTTGAATATTTCCAATAGGCTCAAGTTGGTGATCCATGAGATTAAACAATGGAACATTTTAGTGGATCAAAATGAGATTAGATTCTTTGAGCTCAGGTAGTATTCATGCTATAACCATGATAAGATACTCCTTACTCAACATATTATTCAAGGTCTTAAGGACTCCATCATTGGAGAGGTTATGCATCAACCTACGACACTTATCCTTGCTACAAAAAGAAAAGGATTACAAAGAGAAATGTGGCTAGGGGGTTTAGTAGAAAATCATGTTCAAAGTGCCATAGTGCACTAACCTCAAGACAAGATGCACAGTCCCCTCAATCACAGTCCTCTAGAGCCAAAACTAGTCAATACCCTCACATGGTGGTCATCATCATGGAAATTGACAACAAGGGAATTAGTCTAAGGGTGGATAGTATTCAGGTCCCTCATTGAAGAAAGGGGATGACCTGAGCAAAGGATAGTAGTTTTAATAGAATTGCCCATCTTAGAGTGGTTAACAGAGCTCTACCAAGGGAAGTGCACCCTATTCTAGTGCTTCTTAGGATGGACGTGGATAGGGCCCCAGTATGAGATGATCATGTTTCTCATGCATTTAGCTTGGCCATAGGCTAGTGTAATTTCCTTTCATGGCATCTTTAAGACCTAGTAGAGGTGGAGCTAGATCAAAGCCTACCATCGAAGATACAAGTAGAAGCCATCAAGTTATTGTGGTGGTTGATAACCATCAAGCTAAGCACTAGGGTACCATAGTCGAGGCTATAGGTATGTTACATGGTATTTCATCTTTAGTATTATTTGACTTAGGTGCTTTAGATTATTTTATTTCACCATCTCTTTTTGTACAATGTGGGCTAGTGGCAGCATATCAGGTCAATAGGTGGCAAGTTGAATTAGCCACAAGATCCAAAGTGGTTGTGGACTCCTTGTTAATGGACATGAATTAGACTTGGGTACCTTCACCACCATAGTGGATCTTTGCATCCTACCTCTAGGATCATATGATAATATGTTAGGCATGGATTGGTTAGCAACCCATCAAGTGAATATAGATTATCGATGTAAGTCGATACAATGTGTTGATGAATAAATAGGTGGATAGGTGGAGCTTTTAGGGGTCCAAAGACCAATCTCACTTCAAATGATCTTAGCTAACTTGTAGAAGCAGAGTGTGTCGAAGGGATTTTAGATGATTGTAGTTTCTTTCAATGACCTTAACAAGGTGGAGAGCCATATGGTGATACTTGATGATCACCCACTCCTTCATAAGTATGCAAGTGTATTTCTTGATTAGATATCAAGTATGCCACCACAGTGTGACATTAATTTCTAGATTGATTTCATCTTAGGAGAGGAGTTGATATCATGAGATCCTTACCACATGAATAATTAGGAGTTGAGTGAGCTTAGATGGTAGTTGGAGGAATTATTGGACGAGGGCCATATTTTCCCCAGTGTATTCTCATAGGGTACAGAAGTCATCTTCATGAAGAAGAAAGATGGATCATTTTTTTTATGCATTGACTACCATAGTTTAATAAGCTGACAGTGAAGACCTAGTATCCCTTGCCTAGGATAGATGATTTTTTTATTAGTTGAAGGGAGCATGAGTGTTCTTGAAGATTGATCTTAATTTTTGATACCATCAGCTTTTTATTTATGATGTCAATATTTATTGAACAACATTTTATACATTTTATGGGCATTATGAGTTCATGGTTGTACCATTTGGGTTGACTAATGTGTCATCAATTTTCATGAGTCTCACGAATGGATTATTTTTCACATACCTCAATCAGTGTGTCATTGTATTCTTGGATGAAATATTGTGATGCAGGAGCATCCAAAGGTATAAGGTCACATAAAGGTTTGAACTCTCATAGTTCCACTATCAGTGTGTTTAAAAATCTCAAAGAAAATAGGAGCATGTAATTGGGCCATCATTTTGGTAAGCTAGAAGGCATGAATTGGCCAGATAAATGTAATTGTAATTTAGAGGATTCTAGAAAAAGAATCAGGTCAAAAGGCCCCACAGTTTGAAAGTTATTGCAATTTTTTGGATTTTGGAGACCTCCTAAGAATACTCAAAAGTTATGTTAGGGGCATTAAATGACCTCAAAAAGGGCTAGAAAATGGGGGATGAGTGAATCTTGTCCATAGGGCTATAGAGCACTTCAAGATCTTTTTGAAAATGTAAACAGTTCATCAATCGGAGCTATGGTTCAAAAGTTATGCCTCCCGAAAGTTCGGTTACCATTTCGGGATTCTTCTAGATTTGCACCAACTTCTAACGCAGCTTTTGTAACCTTCTATTTGGTCGGTAGATGCCTACTAGCACTTTCTAAAATGTACTCCTAGTCCTTAACCCTTTGGGGTCTATTTAAGGAGATTTTTGGCATTGTAAAAGGCAGTTCGGAGTGGAGTTTGAGAAAAGGTACTGAAAGGAGAAATTATCTCCACATTTATGCTATTGTAAGCCCTTAGGGCATGTTTTGAAGTTTATTTTCCCTGTACTATTGTAATAGCTTATGTTCTTAGTTAATATAATTTCCCTTTTCTATTGTGTCCATTCTGTTCTTGGGTTGTGTCTCCATCAAGTGGTATCAGAGCTGGTTTTCCTGAGTGTGTAGATAGAGCGCCGACTGTGAGGCAGTATGCACCAGGACTGTGTGGTTGTGGGTTTGAGTTAGAAGATGCCTCCACAAAGAGAGCATGGTGGAAGGGCTCGAGCTATTAATCCTGAGGAGGTTAGAGCCCTCCAAAGGCGGGTACAAGCAATGCAAGAGGAGCTCCATAGAGGAGCAAATGTTGTCGCAGGTGACGACAGTGAGGATGAAAATAAAGAAGAAGTAATGGGACCAGAAGGGGAATTTGATGGGGAAGTTTTGAATCATGTAGAGGAAAGGCTTTTTAGGCCCATTACTAAGTTTGGGAAAATACCTACAATTGAAGTGGGTGTATTTTCAGGAAATCTGAAACTAGATGAGTTGATTGATTGGATCAATGAACTGGAAGAATACTTTGAGTATGAGGATATCAGGGACCTAGATAGGGTTAAGTTTGCAAAGGCCATGCCAAAATTTGGTGGCAAGAGGTTCAATTGGAAAGAAATAGAAGAGGAAAGGAGAAGATCACAAGGTGGGATCGCATGGTGAACAAATTGAAGAAGCAGTTCATTCCTGTGGACTACGAGCTTGATTTGTTTAAGAAGATGCATGGGTTAAAGAAAGCAGGAAGATTAGTCCAAGAATATACAGAGGAATTTTATCAACTCTTGATTAGAGTGGGGCATGCAAAAGAAAATAAGGAGAATTTTTCTCATTATATCAGTGGGTTGTGACCTAGCATCCAGGAGGAATTAAGTCTGGTAAGAATGACCAGTGTTGAAGAGGCATACCAGTTTGCCCTACAAGTTGAAGAGAAGCTAAATAAAAGGTTTGAAGGAACACAAAGAGGGCATGGTTAAGGAGGAAGGGGAAGCGGTAGATCATCTAGAGGCCGCAATAAAACCCAAAAGAAAAATGAAGATGTGGGTACTAGTAGGAACCAGAGGAATGAGGGTTTCAACCACTCCCATGATCAAGACTTTAGAAATCAAAGAGGAAGAGGTAGAGGACATGGACAAGGAAGAGGAGGCTTTCGTGGTACCTATTTCCATTGCAATGAAGAAGGTCATCATGCCTTTGAATACCCTCAATGACAAGGAAGGACAGATAGGAGAGCTGAGGGCCAAGCTAGGGTTTCTCACGTGGATGAGGATGCACAATAATCACATTCAGAGGATGCAGAAAGAGGAGAGGCCTTGGTAAATGAAAGAGTCCTACTAAGCAGTGAGATTGAACCAGGACAATGGAGGAGTTTGTTCCGTACCAGATGCAAGTGTGAGGATAAATGTTGTGATGTGATCATTGATGGTGGTAGCACTGATAACTTGGTATCAGAAGAGATGGTCTCTAAGTTGAAGCTCAAGAGGGAGAAACATCCCCAGCCCTATCGGATTGCTTGGGTAAAAGATGATCATAAGGTCCTAGTAAGTGAACAATGTTTAGTAAAATTCAAAATTAGGAGTTACCATGATGAAGTTCTCTATGATGTTATTTTGATGGATGTTTGCCATCTATTATTGGGTAGACCATGGTAGTTTGATAGACATGCAGTACATGATGGACATGCAAACACATACTCTCTGAAAAAGGATGGAGTTTGCCACAAATTGAAGCCCATGAAAAAGGAAGGTGAAAAGGTATGTAGCAGTGCTAGGATTTGTCTTGTTGATGGAAGGAAGTTTTTAGATGGCATGAAACATCAGCATATGTGCTATGCTTTGATTCCTAGGAAAGATAAAGAAGGTAGTAGTGAAATACCACTTGAAGTTTCAGATTTACTAGGGGAGTTTGGAGATATTATCTCTGATAATGTTCTAGATGGATTGGCACCAATAAGGCAAATCAGTCATCAGATAGATCTGATTCCAGGAGCTAGTTTTCCTAACAAGGCTGCTCACAAGATGACTCCTACTGAAACAAAGGAGCTAAATAGATAGGTTCAAGAGCTGTTGAGGAAGGGCTTGATTCGAGACAGCCTAAGTCGATGTGCAGTACCTCCAGTACTTACACCAAAGAAGGATGGAGAGTGGAGGATGTGTATAGATTCTCGAGCTATAAATAGGATAACCATCAAGTACCAATTTCCTTTGCCAAGGATGGATGATCTTATGGACTGCTTGAGTGGAGCTCAGTACTTCACAAAGATAGATCTGAAGAGTGGTTATCATCAGATATAGATTCAAGAAGGAGATGAGTAGAAAATACCCTTCAAGACCAAGGAGGTTCTTTATGAGTGGTTAGTCATGCCCTTTGGATTGATGAACGTCCCAAGAACCTTCATGCGGCTCATGAATGAGGTACTTAAGAAGTTCTTGGGAAAATTTGTTATTGTCTATTTGGATGATATTTTAATTTTCAGCAAGATTTTAGAAGAACATTTACTTCATATTCGTAGTTTCCTTGAAAGGCTAAGGGAAGAGAAACTATTATTTAATCTGAAGAAATGTATCTTTGCAAAAAGGGAGTTAGTCTATTTGGGGTTTGTTATATCACCTGAAGGTCTCAAAATGGATCCAGAGAAGGTAAAAGCCATTTTGGAATGGCCTACTCCAAGGTCTGCTACTGAGGTAAGATCATTTCATGGTCTAGTTAGTTTTTACAGGAAGTTTATTAAGAATTTTTGTGGCATATGTGCACCCCTAACTGATACAATAAGAGGGGATAGAAAAGAGTTCAAATGGACTGCAGCAGCTGCGAGAAGTTTTGAATTGCTGAAGAAGAAGGTAAAAAAACAACCATTGTTGGCACTTCAAGATTTTAGAAAGGTTTTCCAGGTGGATTGTGATGCTAGTGGTAGCGCTATTGGGGTTGTATTAAGCCAAGAAGGCATTATAGTACCTAAATAGCCAAGGTAAATTGAATCAAACGCATATGAAGTGGGTAGAGTTCTTGCAGAGTTATATATTTGTGTTGAAGCATAGAAGTGGAAAATCTAATAGGGTTGGAGATGCACTAAGTAGGAGATAGTTGTTGCTCACAATAATGCAGGTTGAAGTAGTTGGGTTTGATGAACTCAAGAATTTGTACCCCAAGGATCCTAATTTTACTAAAGCATGGAAAGCTTGTAAAGAACCTATTGCTGTAGATAGAACCAAGTGGTTAGACTATTTGATTTAGGATGGCATGTTGTTCAAGGGTAGTCAATTGTGCATTCCAAGGAGTTCCATGAGGGAAAATCTAATTAAGGAGAAACACAGTGGTGGGATGGCAGGACATTTTGGTCAAGATAAGACCATTTCCATTCTTAGAGAACATTATTTTTGGCCTCAAATTTCATAGGATGTGAAGAAGTTTGTACAGAGTTTCCAGGTTTGTCAAGTTGCCAAGGGGTTTAGTCACAATACTGGCCTATATCAGCCATTGCCTATTCCATCAAGGCCATGGGAGGACATAAGTATGGATTTTTTTCTTGGATTTCCAAGGACACAAAGGGGTAATATCTCAGTATTCATGGTGGTTGATAGGTTCTCCAAAATGGCACATTTCATTCCATGCCACAAAACTCATGATGTTGTCCATATTGCAGACTTGTTTTTCAAAGAGGTGGTAAGACTACATGGTCTTCCAAGGAGCATAGTTTTTGATAGAGATACTAAATTTGTGGGGTATTTCTGAAGGACATTGTGGAAAAAATTGAGAACAGACTTAAAATTCAATTCCACACATCACCCACAAACTAATGGCCAAAAAGAAGTGGTAAACAGAAGTCTGGGCAATTTGCTGAAATGTTTAGTTGGGGATAAGCCCAAGGGATGGGATTTGATTCTACCATAAGAAGAGTTTGCTTACAATAACTCTATAAATAGGAGTACTAGAAAATCACCATTCCAAGTTGTATATGGGAGTAGCCCAAGGATTGCACCAGAGCTAAGGAAGATAGAGCAAGGGGAGAGGACAAGTGCTGAAGCGGAAGAATTTGTTGAACATATCAAGCATCTACATGAGGAGGTTCAGGCACACATTACCAAGATGAATCAGGAGTATAAAGCTAGGGCTGATCAAAGGAGAAGGCATAAGGAATTCAAAGTAGGGGATCTAGTCATGGTGCACTTACAAAAAGAAAGATTTCCAGCCGGTACTTACAACAAGCTGAAGATGAAGAAATTTGGCCCCTGCAAAATTTTAAAGAAACATGACTCAGGAAATGCATATGAAGTGGAGTTGCTAGATGGTATTCACATTTCTCCCATTTTCAACATTGCAGATTTAATAGAGTATCATGATGATGGTGCAGATGAGGAGCTGGTGTTAGAGCCATGTCCAATTCCTACTTCTAAGAAGGAGGAAATAGAAGACATTCTAGATCATCGTGTGGGTAGGAGTACCAGAAATAGGCAGTATGAAGAGAATTTCATCAAATGGAAAGGATGATCGATCGAGGACTCAACTTGGATTTCAGCAGCTGAGGTTTCCCATTTGGGATTTTCTCTACCATTCATAAAGTGACAAGGTCACTTTTCAGTCTACCCTGGGTGTCTGATGCAGGAGCATCAAGAGGTATAAGGGCAATCATGTGTCACCCAAAAATAATGTACTTAGACTTAGTTTCTATTTCATGTGTTTTCATTTTTGGATACCCATTTGGGTCAAATAAAGGTTCGAACTCTCACAGTTCCACTATCAGTGTGTTTGAAAATCTCAAAAAAATAGGAGCATGTAATTGGGCCATCATTTTGGTAAGCTAGAAGGTTTTAATTGGCCAAAAAATGGGGGATGAGCTAAGCTCATCCATAGGGCTATAGAGTTCTTCGAGAGCTTTCCAAAAATGTAAACAGTTCGTCAATCGAAGCTACGGTTCAAAAGTTATGCCTCCCGAAAGTTCGGTTACCATTTCAGGATTCTTCTAGATTTGCACTGACTTCTAACACAGCTTTTGGAACCTTATATTTGGTCGATGGATGCCTACTAGCCCTTTCTAGAATGTACTCCTAGTCCTTAACCCTTCAGGGTCTATTTAAGGAGATTTCAGGCATTGTAAAAGGCAATTCGGAGTGGAGTTTGAGAAGAGGTACTAAAAGGAGAAATTATCTCCACATTTATGCTATTGTAAGCCCTTAGGGCATGTTTTGAAGTTTATTTTCCCTGTACTGTTGTACTAGCTTATTTTCTTAGTTAATATAATTTCCCTTTTCTATTGTGTCTACTCTATTCTTGGGTTGTGTCTCCATCATATTGATATATTCTAAGACTATAGAGGAACATGAAGTCCAATTACACCAAGTGTTGCAATGCTTGCAAGAGCATTAGTTATATGGAAACTTGGGTAAATGTGGATTCTTCTAGTTAGAGGTGAAGTATTTGGGGCATATCATCACTAGTGATGGTATTTTGATGGATCTAGATAAAATCCAAGCTATCATAGATTGGTTGGTACCCACTAATATTTTCAAGGTTTGTAGTTTCATGGGATTGATAGGTTACTACCATCGATTCATGAAGGATTTTTCATGTGTGACTCATCCCATAACTTCTCTTTAGTGGAAAGGGAAGAATTATATTTGGTTAGACTAGTGTGAGGCATAATTTGATGCTCTTAAGGAGCATTTGACTAGTGCACCAATCCTTGTAGGGCTTAATCTTGTATGCAATTTTATGGTTTGTACGAATGCTTCATTGGAGGGTGCGGGTGCAGTGTTGATGCAAGATGGTCAAGTGAATGCATACAAGTCTAGAAAACTAAAAGACTATGAGATTAACTACTTCACTCATGATTTGGCACTTGTAGTCATGGTGCATGCTCTTGTGCATTGAAGGCATTTCCTTTTAGGACACAAGTTTGAGTTTCGTAATGATTATTATAGCTTGCAGTATATCTTTACTTAGCCAAACTTGAATGCACAATAGTTTCGTTGGATGAAGTTTTTGTGTGAGTATGACTTTGATGTTCATTACATTAAGGGAAAAGAAAATATTGTCATAGATACCTTGAGTAGGAGGTGACATGAGATATTAGTTTTGTCTTTGGGAGTGGATTTAAGAGATTGTATCTTGGAGAGTTTTACTAGTGACACATGGTATCAGGATGTGAGGATAGAGATTGAGTCTAGATGTACCTTTGAGGGGAGGGTTTCAAGTTATTCACTAGAGTCTGATGCTACGATACCTTAGTCATATTTATGTACTAGTGCCTAGTGATATTTGTACATGATTTTATTGAAAGCACATCATGCACCATATTCTACTAATCTCGATGTCAAGAAGATGCATAGTGATCTTAAAAAGTTGTACTTTTGGGTAGGGATGAGATGTGATGTTGATGGTTTTGTTGCTCGATGTCTTGAGTGCCAGAGAGTGAAGGCAAAACATCAACATCCAATAGGTCTTTTGTACCCATATATTATTCTAGAGTAGAAATGGGATACTATATCTATTGATTTTATCATAGGGTTTCCTATGTCATCACGATGACATTGATTGTATCATGGTGATAGTGGACAAGATGTCCAAGGTAGCACATTTTTCACCCATGAGAACATCCTACATAGCTTCTTATGTAGCACATTTTTTCTTGGAAGAAATTGTTTGGTTATATGGGATCCCTTATCAGATTATTTTGGATAGAGATCTACTTTTTACTTCAGCATTATGGACATCTCTCTAGCATTCTTTGGGTACACAGCTCAATTTTAGTTTAACTCACCACCTAGAGATCGACGGTTAGACAGAGAGAGTGAACCAAGTTCTGGAAGACATGTGTTTCATGTATGTGATGGCTAAGAAATTGAAGCAGGATGATAATTTATACCTTGTTGAGTTTTCATATAATAATGTGTATCATAGTTCTCTTGGCATGTCACCTTTTCAGGCCTTGTATGGTAGGTCATGTCGTACCCCTTTGAGTTGCAATCATTTGGAGGATTGAGTTACTTCTAGGTCCAGAGATACTTCAGGATATGGAGCAGCAAGTTGTCCATATTAGAGAGAATTCAATCACTTCTCATGATAGGAAGAAGAAAAACGTGCAAATGCCCATAGGTTGGATTATCACTTTTCTATTGGTGACAGGGTTTTTTGACAGTGTGTATCAGGAAGAGCCCCATCAATTATGGGAAAGGCTCTAAGTTGGTGCCACATTTTTATAGACTATTTGAGATCCTCAAGAGGATTAGTCTTGTTTCTTATTGAATAGAATTTCCACCTAGCCTACCACACATCCATGATGTTTTCCATGTTTCTATTTTGAGGTAGTATATTCCTGATGTGACCCATGTTCTTGATTGGGATGCTTTGTAGGTGGAGGATAGGAAACTTTCTTCAGAGCCCATTGTATCCTTTAGCATCAAAGCCTAACTTTGAAAGGTTAGGACACAGAGCAAGTAAGGGTCCAGTGGGACCCAACTAATGAGAATTATGCTACTTAGGAAGATGCTACATGATTGAGAGATTTGTATTCCTATATTTTTGCAAGCTTCTAAGAGTAAGCCTATGCCTAGTGGGGGAAGATGTAGTGCCTCTCATTTTTGCAATTCGTACCTTGTTATATTTTGATTTGAGAGATACTTGTTACTCATGTTATTTTCACATTTGAGATGACTTGATGGTCAGGTGTTATACTTTGATTTCTAGTATCATAGATGTTAGAATTCTATGATGTATAGTTGATCATATCTGCATGATGATTTTTTTTTTGACATGACAATATGTTTTTTAGTTATCTAGTATTTTGATATATCCTCTGATTATGTTTATATGTTGCATTTGATGCTATGGTTATTTACTTCATTCTTTATTTTGTGATGCTTTATTCAAAACTAAGTGATGTAAATAAATTATTTTAGTGTAATTAAATAAATGGTTAAATTAGGTTATTTAATGCAGTTATTGCTTCGGCTATGCTATTATATGCAATTGCACTTAATCATGTCTTTACTGTGTAGGAATTATATCCCTAGCAGTGGCACATGGAGTTAGTGATTCATCTATTCATATTTAACCAATGTCGTCCATCTATGGTTGACATATACTATTTAATTGTTTAAATTAAACCCTTTGGTGATCTAATAAATCCAAACTCATTTTCATTATGTGATTAGACCCATGAGAGTGTCTGTGCATTTAGATGTTCATAATTTTCATGAAAGTTTAAAGAAAATTATGTGATATTGGTTTAAGGGAATTTTGGGCTTTATTTAATTTAATTTAATTCTCAACAGCTTTTTCATAGATGAAATCCAATTACTTGGAATAGCCTATTTCCATTTGGGTTGATTTAGGGTTTAACTAGGTGACCTGGTTATTTACCCTAATCCATTATTTTCTTGAAAAGTGAATATCCAAAAAGATATTTTATTCCTCATTTCTCACTTTTTAAAATAAGAAATTTGAGAGAAAATTTCCAAATCCTCTTCTATAGGATTGCATTTTTGTTCGTTGTAGGAGCTACGGATGTGAGATCATCATGAGATCAATCTCATTAGATACAGCTCGGGGAGACCCTTCATTGCTGTGAATTTTGGCAATTTCTGTGGGATTTTTTTTGTTGTTGTTCATATTCTCATTTTTTCCCTTTTGGTTCTCAGGTAGGGCTCTCTAATTGTGCTATTTTATCTATGTTCATGCTTCTATTTTTTGTAGTTGGGTAAAAGTACAAAGTTGTGCCACCTTTCAAGTTGACTTATTAGAATGACTGAATTTGAGTATTTATACATAAAACTCAATTTTGTTTAAATATATGATCTTGATAAATTTATTCTAGCTAAGTTATATATGGTCTCACATTTTTCCAATTAAAAATATTTATTAAATGCATATTTTATACTAGTTAGTATACAATTACTAAAGAAATACAATTATTTCAAAAAACTGACGTTTCAATAACTCTTACTATTTTTTATAATTTTTTTTAATAACATATAAACACCATTTTATAGAGCTCAAAGTTAATAATATTCACATATAGAGTTCATAGTATTTTAATTAGATATAATATTTTGTAATTAAAAAATTCTACAAGTACATATTTTAACACTCGAATAGATGTCAATTTTGAGTGTAATGCCCTGCCCAAAGATCCTTGGAACAAGGATTCAATACAAGCCAAGATTTTTTTTTTTACAAGTATGAATGCACATGACCACAACATACTCAGATCACAAAGATCACAATGGAAGACTTTACCACAATCCTGGCAACCAACAGATCTCCAAACACCACTACCAAACTGACACACACAAACAAAAGCCAACAATGACCATGCACAAGATGTGGGCTCAAAGAAATGACCAATTAACAACAAAATGCAGAATCTTGAAATTTGACCAAGTTTGAAATCTTGAAGCTCTGAAAATTGGCTAAGTCTAGATTTTTGAAGCCCTAAAATTTCCTAGAATCTTTATCTTACCTTTGAGAGGTCTGAAACCTATCTCAAAAGATTTGTCACATACATTAAAATATATCTTAAGTATAAAGAATTAAATATATATCAACTTATACTTAAACGATATATTTTAAACTCCAACAAAATGACTATAGAAACACACACAACTGAAATCAAAATGTGAAACCATAGGGTTGAAGAACATCAAAGAGGCTATCCAAATCAACTCTCAAAAAGTTTAAACTAGATCAAAAAGTGCCCATTGCCTGCCAACACAAGTTTTTACAAAAACTAGGTGATACTTTAATATAGTATAGAAAAGTATCGCACGACATTTCTAAAGAAGGAGGGTGACACTTTTAGGGATTGGGAAATACTTATCCTTAAGGCATGTGACACTTTAGGGTGTCGTATGACATATCTTATAAGGAGGTGCGATACTTTCCAGTATCATGCGGTAATTCTCCAAGAGGTATGCGATAGAATCAAAGGACACATGACAAAGTTTCAATGGGTGTGCGATACGTTTTTGTGTCGCACCATGCTAATAAAATGTCACCCATAGAAACACAAAAACACTTAAGGAAAACACAAAAGAGGAAAAATGGAGAAAAATTGAGTTTAGAACCTCCACACCATGGAGTGTTGGACCCACATAGATCGAGGAGTGAACACTCGAGTGCTTAATCAACAATATGCCAAGGAACAAGAAAGAGGAACATCTATCCATCTAAATCATAGAAATAATAGAATATACTAAAAACAACATCACAGTGAACATAAACAACCAAACTGAGTACACGGTGCCTCCCAATTGTCAATGGCATTATAAGACCATCATGGGCCCTAGCCATCCCCCGCGCCTAACATCCCAAGCCACCGATTAGATCATCAGTACAATTGTAATAGGGATGTCACTACTAAAACATGCTACAATATAAGTATAATAAAATCTAACATGCTAGTAGTAAAGCATAAGATAATCCTACAAGGTAGATAACATCACCTATCACATGCTAATCAGCATAATAAGGAAATCTAACATGCTAACCAATAAGAAATAAATAATTGAATACAAAAATTCACATCATCTAGTCATATGCTAAACATCATAATATGGGAATGCATCAAATAAACTAACATCAGCTAAACATGATATCTAATCATTCCAATGAAAGCATAAATCACAAGAAAGCATACTTCGAAACTCGAAGCATCAAGTGAAAACATCCAGCAATGGTTGCACTAGAATGAGAGACTGTCTCTATACATCGGTCCCTAGCAGTGGTAGAGGTAGCTACGCCTCCCAACCACATGGTACCTATAGGTCCACACCTACCGTGATGATGGAGATAATGATCCAACCACAAACACACAAAAAATAACATCCATGGCTAAGACTCACACCAAACAATATGATGGTTGTAACCAAGAACCTAAGACAATGCAAGGAGTGTAGGTCCTAGTCAGACACTCAATAGGCTACTAAGTAGGGGCTGACATCATGGAGAGTCACTTGGCATAAAAAAGTCCAAGCTCAGATCGTGCAAATTTAGCATCCCTCAATGAAATGGCTCGGCACAGCATTTTATTATCTTAAGTTTTATTACCACTCACACATTTTATTTAGTTATCATTTATTTAAAAACTTCTTCAGTCAAATGAGAAATGGACACCAGAATGCATGATAGAAGCCCCCTCCATATGCTACCCTACACTACCCATGCTCATCCTACAACAAGTGCCTGTGGGCATGCATACTCTCATCCCAACCCCAATGATCATAACTTTCAGAAGTACCATGGAAGATCGGGCCTCACAAGTCACCCAAAAAATTTACACGTGCATACTCATGTATGGCACACCACCATCACAAAGATCAAAATACAAGGACAAGATGAGAACACAATGCAAAAAAAAACACCCAATTGAAAGAAACTCAGAAGGATAGATTCTACACGAATCCCAGAGCCAACAAAACCATACATCATGAAATCACTCAACCGACCTCAATCTGGGAGTATGGATTCTATATGAATCCCAATGATGTAACAAGACAAAGCATCATGAACTCACTCAACCAGCCTCAATTCAAGAGTATGGATTTTACATAAATCCTAGTGTCCATGAAACAAAAGCAAAGGTTCAAAAGAAATCATAACAGTAGGTAGAAAATCACTCAACCAAACACAATGTCGAGATTATGGATGCGACACAAATCCAAATGAAAACATAAAAGTGTAATAAAGGTCTAACTAATATCTAAATAGATAATCCAAGTCTACAACCCAAATCCTACCAAGAAAACCTAAAAAAATAGGGTGGCACACAAAATGAGGTTAAAACCCCAAATTTTGGAAAAAAATCAAAATTAAAACCCATTTGGCCTTTGGGTACAAAAACCCCAAAAATTCAAAAATTATCAAGTTCGAACATCGTATGCAAAAATGGCCAGCATAATAGTGTCAAACCCCAAACCCTCATCCCAAAAAATAGGAAAATATTCATACCCACCCAACCAGGTAGAACTAGGATACTGAAATGGAGGGGAACTCTAGTTCTTAGCCTCCAAACAAATGACTACCAAAAATAGAAGCAGAAACAGAGCAGAAACAATAAAACAAGAAAGCCATACCTCACAGCCAAAAGGGAAAAATGAGAATCTGAACCATAAAATAAATAACCCACAAAAGTAGCTAAAAATCACAACAATCTAAGCTTTCCCTAAGCTGGATCCAACGAGCCCAACCTCGTGATGATCCCGTGCCTGTAGTTCCCACAATGAACCAAATAGTAAATCCTCATGAAAAGGATTTTGGGTTTTACTCTCCACCTTTCTAATTCAAAAGTGAGAAGTGAGGAATTCAATTCCTTTTTGGATATTTATTCACTTTTTAAGTGAATAATCGATTAGGGCAACTAACTAGCCAACCTAGTTAAACCTTGAATTGACCCAAATGAAAATAGGCTATTCCTAGAAATAGAAATTCATTTATGGTAAAGCTACCAAAAATTAAAATAAATTAATTAATAAGCCCAAAAATCCAAAAATATAGAAATTTCCTTAACAACTTTCATGACAATGTGAAACTCTAAATGCACAGACACACTCACGAGTCTAATCACATTATGCAAATTAGTTCAGATTTAATAATCATCGAAAGGTTTAATTAAACAATTAAAATAAGGATACATCAACCATACAGGGATGGCATTGGTAAGAAATGAATAGTTGAATTATTAACTCTATGTGCCACTCTCAGGGATATAAACCCTGCACACTAAACAACATGATCAAGTGCAATTGCATGTAATAACATAGTTGAAGCAATAAATACATTAAATCACCTAATTTAGCCATTTATTTAATTATATTAAAATGATCTATTTACATCACTCACATTTTCATAAAGCATAACAATTTAGGAATAAAGTAAATAATCATAACATTAAATCCATCACATAACATAATCAGTGATATACCTAAATACTGGATAACCAGATATCATCATAAAACACACTGTCATCTCAAAATGGCATCATCAATCAATATGATCAATTGAACAACATAGCAGTCTAACATCTATGATACTAAAATCAAAGTATAACATCTAACCCTTAGGTCCTCTCAAATATAAAACATCACATAAGTAATAGATATCTCTCAAATCAAAATATAACAAGGTAAATGTCTGCATCACATAACCAAATAATCGAAATGGGCAATCCATTTCTAATTATATAACCATTTAGTCATGGTTGTTTAAACAACAACAACAAAGGTCACATAAAACACATAAGCAAACATAGCCATAAACATGACTAACCATTGCTACAAGAACCTAGTCCAGTGTAGCATGGTAATAGTACATAGTGCAATCTCTACACACATGTCAATGTAATCATGAAACAACATTATGATAACACATTGATCTAGATAATCACTACAAAAAATCTTAAAGAACCATAAATTACATAATAATCTCATAAATCAGCCATAAGAGTAATCAAAGAAATAGATACAAAAACATACATCAAATCACCTCTACGGTGTAGACCACTCATGGTCACAATCAAGATCCATCACAACAAAAGATCAATAAGGCTGCATCCATCAAGATGACTTACAGAAGTTAAATGGGAGAGGCACTACATTGAGAAAGAAAAAATATTAAATCAAATCAATAAAAATTAAAAATTATATGATGCTCTAGAGGAGAGAGTCCTCTTTCAGAATCTGTAAGTTTTCTTTTGGTTGAAATAAAATTATTTTGAAAAATGTGGTGGGAGATGAAAACTATCGATTTGAATAAGTTGAATTTTGAATCATTATAAAAGAGAGAATATAGGTCTAAAGCCAAGTTTTATTTTTGATTATTCTAGCTACATATGTTATCTATAATATAATATGAGATTAAAGGAAAATAAGCTTATTTCTATGTAGTCTTGCGGTGGGAACTAGACCCCTAATTTCTAGTATTTTTCAATAACTAAAAATTTATCATTAAAAAATAGGAAAATATATCATTTCTTATTCCAAATAAATATTAAAAATTATAATCCTAAACTCATTTATTTCTACATATTTCATTAGTTTACTTCATTTTCAAATTGTAAATAATAATACTTATTTTATGTCATTGATGGTGAACAATTATACTTTTGTTAGCCTTTTCCTTTATAAAAGGGTAACACAGGTTTGAACTTTTACCCAATTGTATGTTAGGAGGTTGAGAACTAGTGCTCCCCTCCATTTTTTATTGCTAGCCCCACTCGGTTGGTCAAGTATGATCATTTTCCTCAATTTTGGAATGAGGGTATGGGGTTTCGCACCATTATGCTCATCATTTTTGTATACAATGTTCGAATTCAATTTTTATTAGATTTATGTGGCTCATTCACCATTAGGCTGAATGAGTTTTATTTTCATTGATTTTTGTCAACATTGATTTTTTAAGGTTTTTGCCTCAATTTGTGTGTCATCCAATTTTCTCAGGTTTTCTTGGCATGGTGTTGGTTGTAGATTTGGATTATCTATAGGATGTCAATTTGAACACTATTACAAACTTTATTTTACATTGGGATGTGTGTCACATATGTACTCCCAAGCTTGTATTTGACTTATTTTGCTTATGTTCTCATCTAGTCCTTATTTTTATGATCTTCATGTAGTTGGTGCACCCACACATGAGCATGTGTGCATACATTTCTCAGGTTCTTGTGAGGCCCGATCTCCTAGTTATTATGCATGGAGTTATGTTTATTGGGGTTGGGTTGGGAATATGCATTTCTTATGGGAACTCATCTTGTGATGAGCATGGGTATGTAGGGTAGGACCATGGAGGCACTTCTCTCACAACCTTGGTGATTATTTCCTAGGTTGGCATGAAGAATTTTGTAAACAAGTGATAACTAATAAATTATTGGGTAATAAATATAAGATAATAAAATTAGTGAGCACTCAGAGTTGATCTAAGGACACTTAAAATGTGAGCACCCAGAGTGGATCTAAGGACACAATGTGAGAGCCTCCCCAAGGAATTGATTCTACATGATACATAGCTTGGGCTTGTCGATGCCAAGTGACTTACCCTCCATCAGATCTCTACATAGTTGACCCATAGAGTATCTAACCAGGACCTTTTGTTCTTGCATTATCTCATGATCTTGGTTTCGGTCCTCTTTACTATTTGGTGTGAGTATAAGCCATGGAAATTTTCTTTATGTGTGTTTGTGGTTGGATCACTATCTCCATCAACATGGTTGGAGTGGTCCTATGGGTTCCATGTGGTTGGGAGGCATAGCTATCTATACCACTATTGGGGATCAGTGTACAAAGATGGTCTATTTCTAGTGGAGACCGATGCTTGATGTTTCACTTAGTATATTCAGGTTTTCAAAGAATGTTTCCTTGTGATTTATGCTTTAATTGGAATGCTTGGATGTCATGTTTAGATGATTTTAGTTTCATTTGATGCATTCCTTTATTATTGTTTTAGCATATGCTTAAATGATGTGATTCACTATTAGTTGTAGTGCCTATGCTTTGATGGATTATCATGTTAGATCTTTTGTTCTTATGTTGCTATCACATTGTAGTAGTAATTCCCTCATAAGACAACTCTGACCATCTAGTTGACAATTTGGGATGTTATACTCGGGGGATGGCTAGGGCCCTTGAGGTCTCATGATGCTATTACTATTTAGAGGAACTAAGCATGAGTTCAGTTGTTTATGTTTCCTTCACATGATGTTGATTTATGAACCATATGTGTACATTGTGATGTTGTTTTCTGCATTTTCTCTCATATGTTGTTATGGATCAGATAATTAGATGGTTTTGCATGAGGGTAAAATCACAAACCTTTTTCACCTTTTATAAAGAAACGAGATATCAGAATTCAACAATTGAACATTAATGACAAAAAAAATGATATTTGTGTTTACAATTTGGAGATGATGTAAATTGATGAAATGTGTAGAATTTGATAAATTTTATAACTATAATTTTTGTAATTTTTTTGTGTAGGAATTTATTCATTTTATTTTATTTTGAAGTCCCTTTTTTAACTATAAAAAATATAGGGTGTAGCTCCCCTCAAAAAATTATCTAAAAATCATTTTTTTTGTTTTGATTTGAAAATATCTCATAGATGACATGTATAGCTAGGGAAAAAAAAAAGAAACAATTATTTTTTATGTATATTTTCCTTGTTATAAGTACTCAAGCTTGACCTTATCATAATCAAACTTTTTTTCCTCCTGTCAAAACTTCCCTATCAAATCTATACCTTCTTGAAATAAAATTCCATATTTGTGAAGAGGACTCTCTCCTCTAAAGATAAATATATTTTTTTTTAAAAATTGATATGATTTACTATTTTTTTCCTTTTTTTGAGGGAGCATCTTTTGAAATGTTGAAATATCAAGTTATAATGTTTTGGAATTATAACATATTATAACTAATCAAAACACTCAAAAATTCATATAATGATGATATTAAATTTGAGACCTATAAAAGGGTATTTTTATTTTTTGAAAAAAAATTGAGTTTTGATAGAGAAATGAGATTTGACCAAAATAGGTTTTGGTATCCTAAACGGTAACACAGATATGTGCTTTTACCCATGATGTCTTTCTATTCTTTTGATCAAGTCACCAAGCCTCAATTTTTTGGATCTTGTACTCCCCTCTTTGGAGGTTATAACTATTTTATTATCATCTAAATGTTCATCAAATATTTCCTTTTATTCCTAGGTGACAGTGTTTTAACATTGGGCGATATTGGTGAAATATCACACATCTTAGGGAGAAATGTTGTACAATAGTAGAAAGTATTGCACAACAATTATAAATTCTATCGCAAAATACTATAAGAGTATTGCACAACCATAGTAAACTCTATTGTGTAATACCTAAAAGTTTTTATTGGTAGTTATGAGAAATATTGTATGATACTGGACAAATATCATATGGTTGTATTAAAGTACCACCTAGCTATAGTGACAAATACCACATGGCTATAGTGAAAAGTATCACATGGGTTTGTGAGAAGACCTACTCTAGCAACCAACAAAGAATTTTTCACTTGACTTGAACTTTTCAAGAGATGATTTGGCTATCCTTTATGAAGTTCTTGAACTCTAGTGTTGGACTTTTCGAATCCAGGATCTCTTGAACTCAAATGTGTTTTGTGACCTTGGTAGCATTTTTTTTGTTTGTTTTAGTGTCGCTTGGAGATTCATTGGAAGCTTGAATTGGTTATTAAGTCTTCTATTGTGATCTTTTTATTGGTTTCATGTTGATGTTGTTTAATTCCATGATTATTTTTTAAAATTTTTTTGGCTTTTATTTATCCTTGTTCCCAGGATCTCTAGGTGGGGCATTATAGTTTCTCTTTGAGTTTCTTCACTTTTTCCATAGCCACATGTAGATCTTCATTTAGTTTTTCATTCTCAATTTCTTTTTCTAACTTATACACTTCCATTTCCTTAGATCTTTACTCCCAAGATGCTAGGCTTCTAATAGGAGAACCTTGCTCTGATACCAATTGTTGAAAATGTAATGATAGACAAGTGAATAAGAGAGGTAGGGTAAATTAGTAACCCCTTAAAAATTTTCACTTAGATTTATGTAGTCTTTCTTTATTAGATTTTCTAATCTATTTACAATGCATAAACACAAAGCAATAAATAAATCAATACCATAACACTTTGACACAATATTTGGTAACCCAAAAACCCTCCAAGAAGAATGTAAAACTAGGGTGGGGATGACATCCACAATGCTTCACTACTACAGTAATAAAGTTGGCCTATTAAGGATTACAATTGATCACTTCTAGTGATCTACTCTATTAGGAGTATGAAGGACTACTAGATCCACCTTGTCAAAGGATTTTACAATACAATGAAGTATGTACTCTATTAAGAGATCTTGCAAAGTACTATTAGGTCCATCTTTTTAGAAGATTTACTTGATGCAACTGTTAGGATGATCCTTTGAATATTGTAATCACCTTACTGTGATAGATGTTGTTGTAAATATAAGAGGAGTAACTAAGAAGGGAGGTGCAAATCAATCACCACAAAATAAAATCCAAGATCCCTTAAGATTTCAATACAATACAAAACCAAGACTCTACTAAAATTGGAATATTATTGTAACTCGATCAACATGAGAACACTTGGTTTATGCTAAGAATTATTGTCACCCAAAAAATACTGAAATAATCACTTCTTAATATTTTTAGTGTGGTTAACCTTAGTTAACTTAGTCAAAGAAACATAAATCAAATAACATAAACACAAGAGACACCAAGATTCAACATGGAAACACAATTTGGCAAAACCAACAATTTCATCTAGTTACTATTTTTCATTCTTCTGAAGTGAGGCCTATTAGGAACCAACCCTATTAAAGATTACAAAACACATTGTTAGGTATGACATTGTTAAAGGATTTGATTAGCCTTTTTAGGAGTGGATTTGTTAGAGGTCTTTAGACACCTCAATCTAGAATTTTCATCTTGTTAGAGGATTATAAAATAATTGTTAGGCCAACTATTAAGAGATTTGATTCACTGTTACAATTATTAGAGAGTAATAATGATTTGACTTGATTTTTGATGCAACTAACTTTTCTAATTTTAGATCTCAGTTATGGCTTGAATACTTGATCCTCCTTGAACAGATTTATCTATGTAGCTTGATGGACTCTAGATACTCTGTTATCCTTCAAATTCACTTCCTTTATGCATCTTCTTCTCATCCACTTATTCCACTTATTCAATCCTCAACTTGACCTTATATTTATATGATTTACCTTGTCAGTCAGCTTGAATACACTATCAAACTAATAATATTCATACCTTGAGTCAGCTAGAACTAACTATTGGGACTCAAAATTGCCTTCCCAATTTTGAGTACTATTCAAAAAATTGAGACCTATAAATGCTTTTTGATGAGATTGTACCTGGCTGTACCTTTGAGCCTTGTGAGATATTTAATGCTTCTAACACCTTCCACTAACCATATCCACTTGTTTCAAGATGATAAACTAACATCCTGAACCATTCTACAAAGAACTATTTTGAGCTAGTGTCATATTTCACAATTATGCCCGTGTCAAATAGTGTTTAATAGCCCAGTTTGCATTTGAATATCTTTTACCCAGTTAAGATTCATACTTCACCACTTTGATAACATTTATTATGAATATCAAAGAACCTATGTCCCAAGTTTCAAGTCATTTCAAATTTTTTTGACTAGGTTTCAAACCTCTCAAAGTTGGTTAGTTACCTTTGTTATAAATCTGCATATTATTCATATTTTCGGGTAGCCTTGTTTGACAAGCTATAACTTTTGACCAGTTGACCCAAATAATAAAATTCCTTTTGCATCATATTCTAGGGCTCAAAAAATTTCCACGCTCTAGATTTGAGGTCATGAATAATCCGTTTGATGAGTTTTCAAATGTGATTTTGAAGGAAATTTATAAATTTTCATTGGTGACCAAAAGTGCAGATTGATCAGAAACCCTGTTCGGGATGTCATATCTTTGAATCCATAATAGATAAGATCAAATGGATTGTTCCCCTATATTCTACTCTAAAAATATTTTAAGTGTGCACATTTATGAACCTTGATGAATCCGTTTGCATACTTTCCTAAGGCCTTTCCATTTGCCAAAAACATTATTTTACTGATGTTCATTGTCCTGCAAATCTAGATAGCTAACTTCAAACCTTCTCCAAATGTGTCCCATGATTCTTCATGAGTCCAAAGCATAGAATTACATTCTCCTCATGGCAATTAAAAAATTTCCCAATTTTTGTGCCTTTAAGTACCTCTTTGTCTAGTTTTCAAGGCCAAAACCAAATGCAATTTCACGCTTTCTGACATGTTTATCTACAGATGATTTTAAGTAGGCATGTTCAAAGGTCAATATCATTTGACTCTGATATAGTCATGAGTTATGATTTGGTAGGCTTTTTGAATGTGTTAGAGAGAACAAGAGTCCAAAGTTTCAAGGCTTGATCAGATGTTTATATCAGTTTTTAAAGCCAGGCAACAAGCCTCTTGACACAAAATTCATAGTGATGTGGAAATGATTTAAAATGAGTTTTAATGATCCATTTTTTATTGAAATTAATTCCTAACATGTTTGAAGATCTCAGTGGATCAATTCCAAGAATTAGTTGTTCGAAAATGAAATTTGTTTTAGTCGGGCCTAGTTTGGGGCCCGACTGATTTCAACAGATGAACAAATACTTGTGAAAGTGATAAAATGTTCTAATGGGAGCTTGAATGGAGTAGATAATATAATTAGTGTACTATACCTGGATGCATCTCAAAATTTTTGATTGAACATGTAGTTTCTCAATGGTATAGGGAAGCTTTGGCAAAGCTGTAGTGGCAGGGGGAATGGTTCCAGCAAGATGTACCATGCCTTTCAAAGCTACCCAAGCATCCACTTTTCAATGATTTTATATCACAATATTTTGTTAATTGGCAGTTTCTAGGAGTTTTATAATGTTATGATTATTTTAAGATGTTGCCATGCCAGGCAACCTAGTATCTATATAGATTTGATGAGCTTCAAATCTACCATCGTGATATTGTTATAAAGAAACTCTAATTGAATTGTTCATTTATTGGAAGGGTTGTTCAACAGTGATCACAAAATGAGATTTTATTTCTTTCTTATGTTATGCTCCTACATTCCACATCCATCACTGAAGGCAACTCCACATCAATGCCACAGTAAGAACAGGTCGCTGCATACAAAGTGGGGGTTTTGCATGATTGGAGGGGAGAGTAAAATGTTTGTCAGGGAAGACACCTACAAGAAGAAGCCACAAGGAGAAAATATGGGGTCTTTTCTTTTAGTTTCACACCATGGGGTGGCCCAAGTCATCTAAGCACATAGCCCACACAAGTAGGGGGTATCCTATAGCAAGGAAAGCCCGTAGCCAAAGATAGAAAAGACCATGCACATTGGTATTGAACAAAGCTCTAGGCATAAGTAAAATGAAGCTGCCCATGTGTCAGCATCGACCAACAAGAAAGGAATCCATGACATCTACAAGGCAATGATCCACATTTTCACATAGAGGCTGTAGCTTAATGAAGGTTCACGCATCTGTAGGAGCACCACACACATTAAATAGGCGTCCCCATGATTTAGAAAGTGCATCCCATATTTTTGGGCCAAAGCAATAGAAGATAGAAACACATTTAAAACATTAATGCCATATTCATCATGGGAGACATTTTTAGTTGTTTAAATACAATTTCATGTAGTAGGCATTTTGTCTTAAAGACACTGGCCCTTTATAAGGAAGTGCTTGCATAGTGGACCCAACCTAGCTGATGAAAGGTGGATGTTGATAAAGAAAATGTTTTGAACAAACACGTAGACAAAGTTGATGACATCAGCAGATATTAGGTTGTCAAAAAATTCAAAAATTTGGTGCCTTACTACTTTGCTAGCCAAATTTTTTTGAAATTTTGGCTAGCAATAGTGAGGTCATCGAAAAACCTCAAAAATCTGGCAAAACTTGAATAAGCCCATGGGTCCCGAATGCAGTTGTAGTTAGTGAACCAGTGAATGACACATGGCACAAATTTTGAGAAGGTGGTGATGTGGCAAGATCACAAACAAAGGAAGGAGATCGTGCCACATGGCACATTCGGCAGTCCTTGCTATCTCACCAAGTAGAAGTTTCTCACACAATAATATGGTGACATAGAAAGGGTTGATGTGGTGACAAGACATGGCAGAAAGTTTCGATGGCGATGATGAGGTAGGTAGTGATTGGGCGATGATGGAACAAGGTAGCCAATTAGGGGATGCCACATGGCAGCCTAGGTGGTGCCCAGTGGGCCCGGTTAGGAAGAAGATTTTAAATGAAATATTAATTTCTAATATTTTATTTATATTGAGGGCTCCCATGCATTTTTTTATGCATAAGTGGGTATTTTCTAAAGTCAAACTTTAGAGAATTTTTGAATTTTTGCAAATTAAGCTGTAGACCTGAGTTTCATACCAAAGAGAGACATTTTTTCAAATTGACTTTGGAGGGGTTTCTGGTAGGTGAATATAGCAATGTTATATATTTCCAAAACCAAGACAAGATGAACTTTCTAAATCTAAGCTCAATTTTTGTGCAGGTGCTCATCGGTTCAGTTTGTAAGCCAATTTGTGATTCCCTAAGTAGAATGACCCAAATTCATCACTGATCATCAAAATTGGTCATGAGGTAGATATAAAGGCTTCGTGAAGTGCAAAAGTGAAAAAAATCATTTTTAATCAATTTTCTTGTATTCTTGAGGCCATTTCAACTTATTTTTACCTTTTACCTTGAGTTCACTTTTACCTCAGAATTAGTTACGATCTTTCATCATGACATTTCTAAGATATTTGATGCCTCTGAAAGAAAATTGAAAAGGGGATTTGATACTCAGTTGAAGGGAGAAGGTAGAGAGAGTCTTTTGATAGCAAAGAAAGGGAATTTCATGTGGATAGATGTCAATTGCAAATTCAATCTGGGAATTTCTTCCTCTATATCTATCTTTTTCTTGCTCATTGTATTGGTTCCAGTTTCTGGGGAAGAAAATTTTCATTTTTGTGAGACCATTGGTTCCATTATTTTGGCATGTTCCTTGACAGTGGCACCATTCTTTAGCATAAATCTCTCATGTGAACAGCAGTAGTGCAAATAATACAACAAGCTCTGATATGTTAGGTGTTTTCATGTTTTAATTTTATGCATCTGAATGTATAGTTTCAAGGAAATGAATACATATGAGAAATAATTTCACTAGTTTCACTCTAGTTCTTGTCTCCTGTCTCAGCAATCTATAAGTCTTGAACCACCTCACAATAGGTGTTCCATAGTCATGCGCTAGGCCTAGCTTAGGAATAATCTATTCAAGCTAAGGACTACTTTTCCCCTACCATGAGGTGCATTTAGATTTTCAACCTAGGGATGTATACTTGAAATGGTCGGCACAGTATGTGCACTAGGTACCTTGATGTGTCATTATGCTTGTGCTGCAAAAAAGTAAAAATGCAAAGGAAGGAAACTACACTACTGCTATAGAAAGGAAACTATTGAATCTATGAATGTTGAAAACACAATGACAAAATAATAGAGAGTCCATCTTGACTCATCCATTAGATTATTCTCACAGATGCTGCAGGAATATTCATGAAGTGTGATGCTACGGGAAGGAATTAACTAGCTATGTCTTATTTAAAATGCTGCTAATGCTTAGTAAAATGAATCTATTCTATCCTAATCTAATCCACCTTCCAAGTGGGCCCCCTTGGTTGGATTCTCTAATCTACCAACACAGGATAGAAACTAAAGAGAACTAATTCATTTCATTAATCATTCATTACATAATTCAGAATTGTAAAACACAACTGCAATAAATTGTGAATCAGTGTTTTCTCTTACTCGATAAAACTTATCAAAACCAAAAAATGAAAACTAAAAAAACTTCACACACAGGAGTCGATCCCGACATATATATAGGGAATCTACTCTTTATTACATAACAAAAAAGTAACTATCCTAAATTAAGTCCGTAGGAGAGAATATAGGAGAACAACTGAAAGCGGAAAGGAAGGATAACGGAATTGAGGAGGGAGCAATGAAGTCACGAAATCCACTTGTTACAACGTAAATGTAGAGAAGGTAATGGCTCGTAAAAACTCATCCTTATTCACTACCATGTTTCTTGGAGTGGTTATAACTTCCTTTTCGTGGTTGTTCCTTGATGCTCATTTCTCCTTGAATGTTGTCGGCAACCAACTTCTGGATTCTTCCGCTCATCCTTTAATCCTTATCATCAGGTTAGTTATGATATAAAACATGTTTGCAAATAAACATCCATCAAACTAAATTCAAGCATAAAAATGCACATTTGGATATTTATATGAAATACTGCATATTAGATATAATTTAGGCAAAGGATGACATAGTTTTTCTACCCCATAAATCATCAAAGGTTTATCAAACATAGGCTTATAAGTGTTAAAACAAGGATGAACAGAGTATCATAAAGTATCTTAAACATAACAAAATAAAGGCATTTTTTAGACTCATCATCTACCCCTTGCTAAACTAATGCTTGTCCTCAAGCATTACACTTCTTTGTCAAAGATATGAGCTCCCCAACTTCTATCTTTCCCTTTCTGCTACTCTTGAAGGTGTAATAGAATCCTCTGGTCCTTTCCCATACTTCTCGTCTATGGTCTTCCTGCAACTTATCAAGTTTGTCAACATCAATATCATACAGGGGCCATAAAAGCATTGGAGGCTACATGGTTAAAGGACACCATAGCTCTGGCCTTAGTTGCTTTCCTAGTTCTAAATATTTTGGAACTCTATATAATGTTGCTTCCAAATTAATAGGACTATGTGGCTCTGATTTCTTGAGAGAATTAGGTAACCGTCCCCATCTACCTCTTACTTCGGTCATAGCTCTTTGGAATGCAAATTAGGGAAAATTTTCATATTCGGCATATACTTTGGCTCTAGCAGAAAATATCTTCTTTCTAATGTCTGGATTACTCTTCCCATAGGTTAAGGTAAACCAGTCTCAAAGTATTTCTTCTAGCTGTTTACTTTCTGCCCTCAAGGGTAAAGGTTTTGTTCTCTCCTCATCTCTGTAATTAACCAGTTGTCTGTCATAATTCGCCTCATTAGACATCCATGACATTAAAGCTTTCAAATGCACATCTCCTATATAAAGAAAAGGATTCCACTCAGTTTCTACAGGAATGAAAAAATTATGAATATACAACTCACACAATAGATTTTTCTGCCATGGTGGTAAGGTTTGATATAGCCCATAAAACTCTTGTGTGGTTTTGAATTCTGCATTTACATTTTTGAGGGTTAACATCGACTAAAACAAAAGATATTGTTCTTCCAAACAAAAAGCATATACATGAGGAGGTGGTCTACAAGCAAGAGCTTGATCAGCTAATTTAAGTGCATGTTCCATGCGCTATTTCTATCTTTCTAGTTGTTCTTTCAATTCTTCAATCTCCTCATTTTGTGATGTTATGATCTTGCTTGTTCTTTTCTTCTCCTCTTTCCATAGTGCTTTAGAAAATAAATGATGTCCATATAATTGGAAAGGGAGTTTTTGCAAGGTGACGACACTGTTATCCTCTTCATAATCCTTTTTCTTTTTCTATTCCCACCATAGATTTTTTGCCAAACTATTGATCCATGTTGACTTATAGGGGATTAAGGTAGTATTTGAATCATGACTTTTAGGAACTAATTCATTCTCATGGCTTGAAACACCTGGTAAATCCATTAAGGTTTCATTAATTTCTTGCTCACATGCTGCAGGAGGACTACCAGAAGCTTCTGTCATCTCAGTGTGAAGGGGAGAATGGTCAAAAATTATCTGTATAGGAGACTCTAGAGCAGGTGCTTTAGACAATATAGGATTTTTAAAAAACTTCCCTCTCATTCTAGGGCTTCTCTACAAAGGAGTCTCTTCTTGCACTATTTTCTTTTTCCTACTTTTCTATTTCGGTATCACTGCTACAGGATTAGTTGTTGCAAGAACCTTCTTTGTTTTCTTCTGTTGCTAAATTGCAGGACTAGGTTTTTGTTGAGCAACGATTTCTTCTGGTGATTTTCGTTTCCTTTTAGCTTGACTAGTAGTGGGTTTTGGGATGTCCTGTATAGGTGGAGGCACATTCGCTTGAGTGGAAGAAAATTTCGATTCAATCCCTTGTGCATTTTCTATTTCAGCTCCCTCAATATTTTGTTCTGCAGGCTCACTATTGGGAACTACATTTTCCTCACCCTACTATTCACTAGGGTCAACTTGGGGTTGTAGGGTTTTAAATTTCACAAAGTCATCCCATGTTAAAGGGGATACATCCCTAAGAGACCTTTCTATTAACAACTTAATCAAAGCATGGTGAGTGACAGAATAATCTTTCCTTTTTTGAGTCTCTTTCGCACTAATACAGAGCATATTATACAGAAAATTTGGGAGATTCATGGCAATATTGTGCCTTATACAACTAAGCAACTTAAAATGGTGTGCATGTAAGTGAGAAAATCTGCCTTCACAAGTAAAATACATGATGACATGCATTGCTAGGTCAGGGTATGGAGGCGGCAAAGAAAATCTCTTACACCCCTACTTTGTAACATCCAATGGAGGGTCATGTGGGGTAGTGAACTAGGCCCTTGCTGACCTAGTGTCATGCGAGCTCAAATAATGCTCTCCAACAAGAGGTAACCCTGTTACTTCTGCAATTCATTCTTTTATTGCAATTACTGTCAAACCCCACACAGAAGCTTCACTTTCATCACATGTCCTGGTGAATTCTATAGCTACTTCTTCATCATATGTTGTTAAATTCAAACAATAACCTAACTACCCGCATGCATTGAATCTTCTTACTGCTTCTACATCAGAGAGCAACAAAATGTGCTCGATTGGCTCTTTTTTCCTATAAACCTCCTCCCATTTTTATTTTTTTTGACACTTCTATTACTTTGTTTCCCTCTCCCTTTCTGAATGCAAACTTCAAAACTCTGCATTATTTCTCAGACGCTTCACCGCTTCTTTTTGAGAACATTAATTGCCATAACCAATTGTTATGTGTCATAATTAAACTTTAGGTAAAATTAAATAATGAATTTGCATGGAAATCATCCAAAAACATGGTTCAAATGCCAAAATTTTAAAAAAATAGGTCACATCATGGCTTAGCACGAAAAATTTGGCACAAACAAAGAAAAATTCATTCAGAAAGTGGGAGTACAACACTTGACATGGCATACTTATGGCAAAAAGTTCTCATTAATAAAGGGTAATGCTAAGATTTTTGAAAATCATCATAGTTAATCAGGCATGTCATTGGATAGTATGACACTCCCCTGCCCCCTACTAATTTTATGACAAGTGTCCTCACGTGTCAGACTAGTATGGGTTAGGGACTGGAATATGCCATAATTATAAAGACTATGCAGTATTAGATATAATTAACTAAATCTGCAAACTTATAAATGAATAATAATTTGAAAATTTTTATGCCTGCCAAGTGGATTGTCACATGGTCCAAAGAAAGGTGGCAAAAATAATGTCAATGGTAGCATCCATTAGCATGTGCAGATTTGATTGAAAACACAAAAACGTAAGTATGTAGAAAGTGAGTGGATGGAAGATTAAGAAATGGAGTGAGGTGGGTGGATGGAAGATTAAGATGTGAATGGAAAGAAATATCATGAAAAGAAAATGGACTTTATGTGAACATAAATTTATTATTATGGACATGCAAATTAGAATTAATGTTGAAGAAGAGCAGGCAGAAGGTTTTCACCTTCGGCTGCAAGGAAGAGATACTTGAGTTGTTGTTGGATCTGGTTGTTCGAACTGTTGCATGAACTCAACTTTTTTTTGAGGCTGTTTATAAAGTTTAAGTCGATGACCGTTGATTAGCATTTTGAAAGGAATATCATCAATTATGGTTAGTTGAACTATTCCATTGTCAAAGGCATAGATGATTTGATATGGTCCTAACCATCACGTTTACAGCTTCCCTGGCATATCCTTGAATCGGGAATCATACAATAACGCCCAGTCACTAGCTTTGAACTATTTGTTGAGGATATGAGAATCATGCCAATGTTTTCTCTATTTTTGCACCAGTTTAGTATGTTCTAAAGTGGTCTTGCGCATTTCATCCAAAGAATTAAGATGCAGGAGACGTTCTCTTTGTGTTGCAGGAAGATCAATATCTAAGTTCAAGGCTGTTCTTAAAGTCGTGTGTTCAAATTCAATTGGAAGCATTGCCACTTTCCCATACAAAAGCTCAAATGGTGTGAATCCAGTAGTGGTTTTCCAAGTTATTATATAAGCCCAAACATCTTCTTGTAACCGGCTGGTCCAATCCCAACAATGCAAATAGACTATTTTGGTTAGAATATTTTCCAGCTCACGATTGGTAACTTATGCTCGTCCATTGGCTTGTGGATGATAAGGACTGGATCAGCGATGCATGATGTTATACTGTTTCATCAATTCTAAAATCAGGTTAGAAGTAAACTATGTGCCTTGATCAGTAACCAATTCTTTAGGAACTCCATAATGTGTAAAAATCTCTTCATACAAGAATTCGGCAACTTTTTCATCACGGGCATGTTTCATAGCCTTAACCTCAACCCATTTGGTTAGGTAGTTAGTACAAACCAAAATATAAGACTTCCCATTGGATGGAGGATCAATAGGACCAATGAAGTCCATTCCCCATTTGTCAAATGGCATTAACACCATTTGAGGGTTCAAAGGCATTTCATCTTTTTTGGTTGGGCGACCCATTCTTTGGCATTGGTCACACTTCCTTGTATAATTGATGGCATCTTTATGAAGGGTAGGCCAATAGTAACCAGTGGCTAAGATTTTGAAAGCTATTCTTTTGGCTACAAAATGTCCTCCGTAGGGCTCATTATGACATGCATGCAAAATATCATATGTCTCATCTTCTCTTACACATCTACGCATAACTTGATTAGGTGCAGTATACAACAGAAAATTGTCTATCCATGAGAAATGGAAGCTTTTCTGTATGAGCAACTTTCTTTCTTTATAAGAAAAATGTGTTAGTGTCTTATTAGTTACAATGTAGTTAGCAATATCTACATACCATGGAACTTTAACAGCAATATGAAACAAATGTTCATCTGGAAATGCATCATCTACCAGAGTAGTGTCAATATCATGATGATTGATTCTTGACAAATAATCAGCTACGATATTTGTTTTTCCAGCTAGTGTATCCAAAACTTGATCTATGAAGGGTAAAGAAAAATGATCCTTTTTAGTAGCCTTATTCAACTCCCTATAATCTACACAAATTCTCCATTTTCCTCCTTTCTTAGGTACTATAACCAGTGGTGATACCCATTTACTATTAGATATAGGATAGATAAAGCCAGCATCAAGTAGTTTCTGCAATTCTATTTTGACTATTTCTCTGAGGCTTGGATTTATCCTCCTCTGAGGTTGACGAAGTGGTAGACAACTTTCATTAATGTGTATTCTATGGGTACACAATGTAGGGCTTAATCCTTTCATATCATCATAATCCCAAGCAAAATTCTTCTCATGCTTCTGAAGCAATTCTTTTAATTGTTCCATCTGTACAGATGTCAATTTGGGGTTAACATGCAATTTATGGCCTTTACTCAGTTCAATAGGAATAGTGGATTCTACCATAGCAGTTTCAGAGATTGGGCTTCCTTCTACTTCATAGGGAAGTAGTGAACAAAGATTTTTAGGTTCCTTAAGTAAAGTACAACTTGTATCACATTCCTCATATGTAATCAATGCTAATACAGAGCTTTCAGACACATCTTTTCCTACCACACAGGTGTTGGCAAGGATGCTCTGGATTATTGAATCTTCTTCTTGCAACTTTAGAAAAGATTGCCTATGTAACATCATAAGTTGTACTATGGAATTTATCTCTTCTTCTTCATCTCCTAAATCTGGCCAAAAAGATGTACTCAAATCTAGTAATGGTTGTGCAGGAGGATATAGATTAAATTGCTTGGTTGCTTGACCATTTGATATGGTCATATTCCCTGATCTACAATTTATGTTTGCATCAGTTGTGGCCAACCATGGTCTACCTAGAATGACAGGATAGCTAGATAGGTTTACTTTAGGGGACAAAATCATGAAGTTCGCAGGATATTTTACAGAATCTAAGGTCACAACAATATTTTCTATCATTCCATCAGGAGTGATAGTGGAACTATCTGCAAGCTACAGAATAGTTGGTGTGGGCCTTAATCCTTCTATTTGTAACTTCTTCATGGTTTCTTTAATCATCACATTTATAGCAGCTCCCAAATCTATTAAGGCATTTTTAACAAATTGACCATTGATGCTGACACTTACTACTAGACTCCCTAGGTCAGAATATTTTGGTGTAATCACTCTTCCTAACATGATATCAGCTAAATGTCCAACAACATGAACTATGGTAGGATCTTTCTTCTTCCTTATAGGTTTCTTTAGACAAGCTTGCCTTATAGCTTTTCCATAAGTAGGAATGTCCTTAATAGCTTGAAACAAAGGTATTCGGACATGCATATTCTTCAACTGGTTAACAATGTCAAAGGGTTGTTCCTTGCTTTGTTCCTTTTGTATTAGTTGGTCTAGAAAAGGAGGCTCTATTTTTGGTTGATCTGGTATTAGTATGGTAACATTAGTTGGGTCAACAGGTTCATCAACCAAAGGTTCTGATGCTACAGGAGAGTCTGATACTTCAGTTATAAGAGGTGGCCTTGGTGTTGGTAAGGTCATTCCAGATCTCAAATGTATATCTACGACATCTAGGGCATAAGCACGGTACTGTTGGGTATCAGTACTATACATGGGCTGTTGTGGTTTGCTATTTGGATTTGGCTAAGGCTATGCAGGTAGTTGTGTCTACTTTTGAGGTCCACTATTTGTAGGTGGTGGCATTAAAGCAGGTTGTTGAGATGGAGGGGGTAATTCTGGAACACCAGTATTTTGGTTAGGCCATTGTTGAGATCCCTTCCATTGGTTTGGAGATTGCCAATTCCCTTGGTTTGGAGATTGCCAATTCCCTTGGTTTGGATATTGCCAATTCCCTTGGGGTGGTTGCCATTGGTTCTGCTAGTTCTGGGGCCATTGGTTATTCTACTGGTTAGGCCAAGATTGTTGGAAATTTTGAGACCATTAAGACTATTGTGGGTTATTTTGCCCAGCATTATTCCAATTGGGTTGGTTTTGTGGGGGACCTTGGGTATTGCAATTTTTCCATTGATTACCATATAAATTTGAATTTTGCAAGGGGTTTTGAGGCATACCTTGACGTTGAGCCCATGGTCGGCATTGAGAAACAAAGAATACTTGCTCATCATCCCCATCTATCTTTACATATTCAGTTGGAAGATGTTGGTTCTCCATGCTTGCAACCAATTTATAGTGGCAATCTTTCTTTTTCTTTCGGCAATGAGGACAGTACTCAGCTAGTTGTAACTTAGCCTCTACTTGCTTCTTCTTTGCAGTCATTGTATCCAACTATATAGCGACATCATTACTGATGTCTTGTTTGAAATCTAACAACAAATTGGATATTTCAAGTTTTGAAATGCCTTGACTAATTCCTTTTGTAACCATAGAACGGGGTCCTCAACCTTTCTTCATGGTTGACCTTGAGTAGTTCTAACATATCTTTTTGAGGTCATCCCATTGAGCTTGATATACATCTCCACCAGCCATCAGGTCAATGCTTACAAACAGTCTTCATTCACTCCTCTTAGAAAGACTAGTCTTTGGGAATCTTCAGACAATGTGTGATGAGGATTCTTTTGTAGTGTATATAAAAATTGAGAAACATAGTCTTCTAATGTCTCTTCCTCCTTTTGTGATCTCCTAAAGATATCATCTCCTCTTGTGTCAAATGCTTTGCAATATTCTTTATATTTTTCCAAAAACAAGGCTTGCATTTCATCCCAATTTACAGTTTCATTGGCTCCTAAGCCCATGAACCATCGTAAAGATAATTCTTTCAATGTGGCTAGAAATAATTTAAGCTTATGGGCATTAGTTTTGTAGTTGAAACTATGACAAAGGATGTCAAACTCAAACAAGAAGGTATCGGGGTCTTCAGTTGCAAGGCCATAGAACTTCGGAAGAGCAGTGGGAGGTATATTCTTGAGATTGGCATTGGTTATGAGACTTGGAAGTGGAAATGGAAAAGTGGGTTGTGCCATGACTGGTGGGACTGGATTATGAGGTTGTTGTTGAAAAGGAAGGTTAGGCACTAGGTGATTAACAAATGGTGGACTTGAGGTAGTGTTATCAAAGAAACTGGTCAATATTTCAGTGAAAGGCTGGAGACTAGATATATCTAGGGATTCAGCTCTTGATGATGATACTGTGGCGAAAACAGGACTTGCATCTTCAAAGGGCAACTCAACTTCTTCATTCAAATTAACAGATCCCTATGGAAGAAATCTGCCATATTCATCTCATCATCTTCCTCTTCGATGCATGCAACTAAAATTTTCACACTGGTAAAAAGAACTTAATCTAAAAACTATGACTCAAAAATGCTCCTAGCTTGACACCATCCCCGGAAATGGTGCCAAAAATGAACTGCCTCACAAAAGGTTTTCCATAGTCATGCATTAGGCCTGGCTTAGGAATAATCTATTCAAGCTAAGGACTACTTTTCCCCTACCATGAGGTGCATTTAGATTGTCAACCCAGGGACATATACTTGAAATGGTCGACACAGTATGTGTACTAGGTACCTTGATGAGTCATTATGCTTGTGCTGCAGGAAAGTAAAAATGCAAAGGAAGGAAACTACATTACTGTCATAGAAAGGAAACTACTGAATCTATGAATTTTGAAAACACAATAACAAGATAAAAAAGATTCCATCTTGACTCATCCATTAGACTGTTCTCGCAGATGCTGCAAGAACGTTCATGAAGTGTGATGCTACAGGAAGGAATTAACTAGCTATGTCTTATTTAAAATACTGCTAATGCTTACTAAAATGAATCTATTATATCCTAATCTAATCCACCTTCCAATTGGGCCCCCTTGGTTGGCTTCTCTAATCTACCAATGTAGGATAGAAACTAAAGAGAACTAATTCATTTTATTAATCATTCATTACATAATTTAGAATTGTAAAACACAACTACAATAAACTGTGAATCAATGTTTTCTCTTACTCAATAAAACTTATCAAAACCAAAAACTAAAAACTAAAAAAACTTCACACACAGGAGTCGATCCTGACATATATATAGGTAATCTACTCTTTATTACATAACAAAAAAGTAACTATCCTAAATTAAGTCCGCAGGAGAGAATATAGGAGAACAATTGAAAGTGAAAAGGAAGGATAACAGAATTGAGGAGGGAGCAATGAAATCACGGCATCCACTTGTTACAACATAAATGTAGAGAAGGTAATGGCTCGTAAAAACTCCTTATTCGCTGCCATGTTTCCTAGAGTGGTTATAACTTCCTTTTCGTGGTTGTTCCTTGATGCTTGTTTCTCCTTGAATGTTGTTGGCAACCAACTTCTGGATTCTTCCGCTCATCCTTTAATCCTTATCATCAAGTTAGTTATGATATAAAACATGTTTGCAAATAAACATCCATCAAACTAAATTCAAGCATCAGAATGAACATTTGGATATTTATATGAAATACTGCATATTAGATATAATTTAGGGAAAGGATGACATAGTTTTTCTACCCCATAAATCATCAAAGGTTTATCAAACATAGGCTTATAAGTGTTAAAACAAGGATGAACAGAGTATCATAAAGTATCTTAAACATAAAAAAATAAAGGCATTTTTTAGACTCATCAAGTCTCATCTTGTCTTGGAACAAAGATCTAAGATCCATTTGCATCCCCTTTAGGTTGTATGTTTGATGTATTTTTTTGTTGGACCAAAGGGCCAAGTAAATGCTTGATATGTTTAATAAGGTTGCTAGTTAATTGAGAAGGATATTTTGTGAGAATGAGATCTGAATGAACTTGATGTCTAAATCACAAGGTGATTAGATAGATCTGATGTCTATGTATACGAAATATGTCCTAATGTCACAGATGTATGTTTTGAATTCATGGAATTGCCCAATAGATTAGGCATTGATCGGTTATAGGATCACTTGTTATACTTCAGCATATTTTAGATTGTGTTGAATCAACATCATTAATTAAATGTTTTGCCTTTCATGTTGAAAGTTATTCAATGTTAACTCGCACTTAGCTTGCCATTTTCATGAGTTATGTTCTTAGTTATTTCATGCTTGTGATTTCTTCGTTAAGTATAGAAGAATTAGGGGTTTTATCTATTATTATAGATTCTAATTATGCTCATTGCACTGGTCACATAATTGGATCCTAAAAGGTTCACCTGCCTAGGTTTTGCAGAGCCTGAAGTGTAGAAGGAGTGTAGCCTTATAGTTGGCCTAGGTTCTTGGTAAATTGTGTCTATTATTGGAGATATTTTCCCATAGACGCATTCTCACCTTGCATACTTGGTTGTTCAAATTCTATTAAATCGAGAGCCAACAAAATGGTGACTCTGCTGGGGATGTGCATACAGAAAGAACCAATATCTCTGACATGAAATAGATTGGATATAGAAAATCGATAGCAAGAGTTATTTCTTATTTCCTTGCTGAAGTTTCATGTCCCCTAGTGTTCTTATTCATTGGCAGTAGAAGTTTGACTGAATTGAATAATTGGTAGTATCAAAGTCATTTGGCATTTTGATATTTTGCTGTCAAAATTTAGATATGTGGTCAAGATTCTTTCACATTGTCAAGAGTATGAAATTCCTAAAGTGTTGTTGAATAAATTTTTTGAGTACTAGTTATAACTTCTGGACCAACTTGCTTTGTTTTGCAAGTTGGTAAATCTTTTCTCACTAAGTGAGTGGTAACTCAAAGTCAAATCTCTACACCAGTGCTTCATAAATGTGAAGGTATTCTAATGGAAATAATAGTTGGAATGCAGATTTGAATTATTTTTCTCAAGCTTCTTGGAAATGGGTGAAAGATTCATATGAGATGTAGTGCAAATGTTACTAAATCTAGATGAGATATAAATCTCCTATTATTTGCAGCATTGAAGTAGTTGCAGGCATCCATACCAAAAGGTATTCTCCACTTTCATGTGTTTTCATTTACATGAAAGTAATATTTACAAAGCTTCTCCGTCAAATGGTTTATAGCATTACATAGGAGAATGGGTTTAGTACAATTCAACATACATTGTGAGAAGTAGATTCAGCCAAAGTGTTTTCTATTTTGAAGTTGAAATTGGTAGAAGATTTTCAGATCTACTGCAAGTTATAAATACTAATAGTGTTTTATGATGAATGAGTCTTAAGTTTGGAGAATGTTGAGTTTCATTTCATCTAGAATGCAGCCTATTAGTGAAATTTTTTAGATCTGTTTCTACCAAGCGGTATATGCCATTAAAATTTAATGGTATTTGTGGTTTCCTGAATACTATGCCTTATAACCTCAAAAAGTATTTGCCTAAGTTTGTTGGGAACCATGAAAGGTTAGAAAACCATCATGTTCAGATATTCAATGACTTGGTTGGTGATTTTGAAATTGCTCATGAAGACGTTTAGATGAATTTGTTTGTTCAGACTTTAGAAGATGATGCTAGGGACTGGTTTTCATTTTTACTAGCATGTTCAATTTCATCTTGGGATGAATTATTTTGAGCCTTCATGATGTAGTTCAAGGAAAGAGTAAGCATCTCTAATTATTTTGATAAGTTTTTGAATATCCAAGTCATAAATGGTGAGTTAGTTCCTGAATTTAATATCATATTTGCAAAGGTTTTAAATGAAATTTTTGAAAGTTGTAAGCCAAATGATCAAATGTGTTTAGTTGTTTATCTTAATGCATTTGATAAGAAAATGAGTTACCTATTAAGGGATAAAGAATCTAAGACTTTGCATCAAGCATTCATGATGGAAATAGAGATTGAAAACAATATAAAATATGGCTCAACCCGGAGTCACTTGTCTAGAAATGTTTTCTGACAAGATGAAGTGCAAAGCACAAATCAATGTCATAAGGAGTGTTTGATTTTAGATCAACAAATAAGTACCCCTACTATTGTAAGTAATCTTGTTGAAAGTTAAAAAGTAAAAACATGTGCAGATGAAGACTCTCTATTGCAAAGAGAATCTACTCCTTTTATTGTTGAGAATAGTGCATATGTTGGTAATATTACAGTAGTAGAAGATAAAGTTAGTTCACTTGATGAGTTATATATGCAAGATTTAAATTCAGTAATTCATTCTTCCATCGGTGATTTGCATTATGTTGAAAACATAACGAATCAGGAAGAGGAAAGGTATTCATCTTAGTATGAGGATGAAGAAGTTGGAAGTGATGTATCAAGTGATGAAGTTGAATTTGTTGATCCAATGTATTATGATGAAGCATCATGTGAAGAAAATGATGAGAATGGTTATTCAAGTCAAGAAGAGGATAGTGCTAGTATATTTTCATCTTCATGTGAATCAGATGCAAATTGGGAAGAAGAAAGCAATGACAGAAGTTGTAACTCTTATGCTAGTAGAGGTATGAGTTCTTTTCTTAAATTTGAAAATAAATTTCTAGTTCTAAATTGTGCAAATCAGTTTGAGGTTGAAATTTATGAAGAAGATTTGTCTACACAATATGAGGATAAAAGGATTATTTATAATGAAGAATTGATTAGTTGTGTAGACGAATGTCTTGACGATATAGGCAGTGATAATCAGTAGATACATGATTCTAAGGCTAATGCATCAACACCTAAAGATGATTTATTTGCAAGACATTTGAATTACCTTAATGGATATAATGCAAGTAATATTGATTCATATTTTTCATGCTTCGTTGATGGAGTTAATGGTTTCACTTCAAGTGATGGTTCTAATTTTTCTTCACATGCTAAAAGTCTCCATGAAGACAAAATGGGTTGTGGTTTTAAAGTATATACTAATGCTTTATATGATGAGAATCCTGATGATGATCAGCCCATTTTTTGTCAAGATGTTCAAAAGGGATCATTCCATGGAGTTGTCAACCCACTATTTGAAGATCACATGGACAATTCAGATTTAGCTGAGAATGAGTTTGATAATTATACCTTGTCTTACTATTGTAAGAGATCATAATGTTCTTCTTCTGAGTTTGATAGTGAAATTGATGATTATGTTGCATCTGATGAGGTAAATGACAAGGTGTTTGATGAGGTTGTTAATGAAAATCAATATGCACCTTGCAATTAGTTTTATGATGAAATTTCTAATGTGAAGACTAATATGTTTGTCGATTGTGAAGAACCATTTGAAGATCATGGATTAGTTTCAGATTATGATATTGATGACATGGGTGAGTACAAGTTAGAGTGCTCATTTGAATATCATCTGGTTATACATAAGGATGCATATTTTCAAGGTATGTGTGACCTTTTTCCCCATGTTGAGTATGATGCCTTTATGTTCGAAGTTGACAGCACGCATGAATCAATAAATGAATAGGATTTTCAGTTTCATTCTAATATTTTTGAACATGCTAATTAGAACTTTCATAATGAGAAAGTGATTGAAAGTGTATTTAGTTTTTACATGCATTATGAAGGTGAAGTTGTATATTCAATTTTACCAAGAGAGTTGATTCATGATGCTACGCTGATTGGGGAAATTGATAGGAGAAGTAATATTAGTTTACTTCATGAGGAAAGGAATGAAAATTAGGTATATGATAGAAGTAAACAATTTTTTTGAAATTTGGTGGCCCGAGGCCATCGTTTGTACATAATAATAGTGGTAGTTGTTTTTTCTTTCAATAAACATGTTCAAGAGAGAACTTTTTGTTGTTTCAAGTGGATGGTCCGCTTCTTCCAAAGATTTGAATCCTTTCCATGCCCACAAGGGACATGCATCCCCAGACAAAGCCACTATTGGGACTCAAAATTGCCTTCCCAATTTTGAGTACTATTGAGAAAATTGAGCCTTATAAATGCTTTTTGATGAGATTGTACCTGGCTGTACCTTTGAGCCCCATGAGGTGTTTAATGCTTCTAACACCTTCGATTAAGCATATCCACTTGTTTCATGATGATAAACTAGCATCCTGAACCATTTTGTGAAGTCGTGTTTTGAGCTACTGTCATATTTCACAATTTTGCCAATGTCAAACAGTGTTCAATAGCCAAGTTTGCCTTTAAATACCTTTTACCTAGTTAAGATTCATGCTTCACCACTTTGAGGATGTTTAGTATGCATATCAAAGAACCTATATCCCAAGTTTCAATTCATTTTGATTCCGTTTGACTAGGTTTCAAACCTCTCAAAGTTGTTCAGTTACCTTTGTTATAAATCTGCATATTATTCATATTTTTTAGGTAGCCCTATTTGACAAGCATTAACTTTTGACTAGTTGATCCAAATAAGAAAATTCCTTTTGCATCATATTCTAGGACTCAAAAACTTACTATGCTTCAGATTTGAGGTCATGAAGAATCCGTTTGATTAGTTTTCAAATGTGATTTCGAAGGCAATTTATAACTTTTCACTCGTGACCAAAAGTGTAGATTGATCGGAAGCCCTGTTCGGGATTTCATATCTTTGAATCCATAATAGATAAGATCAAATGGATTGTTCCCCTATATTCTACTCTAAAAATATTTCAAGTATGCCAGTTTATGAACCTTGACAAATCTATCTACACACTTTCCCAAGGCCTTTCCATTTGCAAAAAACATTATTTTACTGATGTTCATTGTCCTGCAAATCTGGATAGCTAACTTCAAACCTTCGCCAAACACATCCCATGATTCTTCATGAGTCCAAATTATAGAATTACATTCTCCTCATGGAAATTAACAAATTTCCCAGTTTTTGTGCCTTTAAGTGCTCGTTTGTCTAGTTTTGAAGGCCAAAACCAAATGCAATTTCCAGCTTTTTGACATGTGTATCTGCAGGTGATTTTAAGTAGGCATGTTCAAAGGTCAATATATTTTGACTCTAATATCATAATGAGCTATGATTTGGCAGGCTTGTTGAATGTGTTAGAAAGAATAGGAGTCCAGAGTTTTGGGGCTTGATCAGATGTTTATGTTAGTTTTTAAAGCCAGGCAATAGGCCTCCTGACACAAAATTCACAATGATATGGAAATGATTTAAAATGAGTTTTAATGATCTATTTGTGATTGAAATTAATTCCTAACATGTTTGAAGATCTTAGTGGATCAATTCCAAGAATCAGTTGTTTGAAAATGAAATTTTTTTTAGCCAGGCCCAGTTTGGGGCCCGACTAATTTCATCAGATGAGCAAATACTTATCAAAGTTATAAAATTCTCTAACTGGGAGCTTGAATAGAGAAAAGAATATAATTAGTGTACTATACCTGGATGCATCTTGAACTTTTTGATTGAACATGTAGTTTCTCGATGGTATAGGGAAGCTTTGGCAAAGTTGTAGTGGCAGGGGGAATGGTTCCAGCAAGATGTACCACACCTTTCAAAGCTGCCCAAGCATCCAATTTTCAATGATTTTATATCACAATTTTTTGTTAATTGGTAGTTTCTGGGAGTTTGATAATGTTATGATTATTTTAAGATGTTGCCATGCTAGGCAACCTAGTATCTATATAGATTTTAGGAGCTTCAGATCTGCCATTGTGATATTGTTATAAAGAAACTCTAATTGAATTTTTCATTTATTGGAAGGCTTGTTCAACAGTGATCATAGAATGAGATTTTATTTCTTTCTTATGTTTTTCTCCTGCATTCCACGTCCATCACTGAAGGTAGCTCCACATTAATGTCATAGTAAGAATAGGCCACTTCATACAAAGTGGGGGTTTTGCATGATTGGAGGGGAGAGTAAAATGTTTGCCAGGGAAGACACCTACAAGAAGAAGCCATAGGGAGAAAAGACAAGGTCTTTGCTTTTAGTTCCACACCATGGGGTAGTCCACATCATCTAAGCACATAGCCCATGCAAGAAAGGGGTATCCTGCAGCAAGGAAAGCCCATAGCCAAAGACAAAGAAGACCATGTACATTGGTATTGAACAAAGCTCTAGGCATAAGTAAAATGAAGCCTCCCATGTGTCAGCATTGACCAACAAGAAAGGAATCCACGACATTTGTAGGGCAATGATTGACATTTTCACATAGAGGCTGCAACATAATGAAGGTTCACGCATATGTAGGAGCACCACATGCATTGAATAGGCATCCCCATGATTTAGAAAGTGCACCCCATGTTTTTGGGCCAAAGCGGAAAAAGATAGCAGCACATTTAAAACATTAATCCTATATTCATCATTGGAGGCATTTTTAGTTGTTTAAATACAATTTCATGCAGTAGGCATTGTGTCTTAAAGACACTGGCCTTTTATAAGGCAGGGCTTGCATAGTGGACCCAACCCAGCTGATGAAAGGTGGACACTGACAAAGAAATTTTTTTGAACAAACACATAGTCAAAGTTGATGATGTCAGCAAATATGAGGTTGTCAAAAAATTCAAAAATCTGGTGCCTCGCTACTTTGTTAGCTGAAAATTTTTTAAAATCCGGCTAGTGACATAGCAAGGTCATCGAAAAACCTCAAAAATATGGCAAAACTCAAATAAGCCCATGGGTTCCGCATGTAGTTGTAGTCAAAAAAATAGTGAATGACACGTGGCACAAATTCTAAGCAAGTGGTGACATGGCAAGATCGCAAAAAAAGGAAGGAGATCGTGCCACGTGGCACATCCGACAGTCCTCGCTATCTTGCCAAGTAGAAGTTGCTCACGTGCTAACATGGTGACATAGTGAGGGTTGACGTGGTGACAACACATGGCAGCGGGTCTCGATGGTGATGACGAGGTAGGTAGTGACTAGGCGATGATGGAGCAACAAGGCAGCCAATTAGGGGATGCCATGTGGCAACCCAGGTGGTGCCCAGTGGGCCCAGTTAGGAAGAAGATTTTAAATGAAATATTAATTTCTAATATTTTATTTATATTAAGGGCTCCCATGCATTTTTTTAATGCATAAGTGGGTATTTTCTAAAGTCAAACTTTAGAGAATTTTTGAATTTTTGCAAATTATGTTGTAGACCTGAGTTTCATACTAGAGACGGACATTTTCTCAATTTGACTTTGGAGGGGTTTTTGGTAGGTGAATATAGCAATGTTATATATCACCGGAACTGAGACAAGATGAGATTTCTAAATCTAAGGTTGGTTTTTGTGCAGGTGCTCATCAATTTAGTCTATAAGCCAATTTGTGATTCCCTCAGTAGAATGACCAAAATTCGTCACTAATTATCAAAATTGGTCATGAGACAGATATAAAGGCTTGGTCAAGTGTAAAAGTGAAGAAAATCATTTTTAATCAATTTTCTTGTATTCTTGAGGCCATTTCAACTAATTTTTACCTTCTACCTTGAGTTCACTTTTACCTCTGACTTAGTTATGATCTTTCATCATGACATTTCTTAGATATTTGATACCTCTAAAAGAAAATTGAAAAGTGGATCTGATACTCAGTTGAAGGGAGAAGGTAGAGAGAATATTTTGATAGCAAAGAAAGGGAATTTCATGTGGATAGATGTCGATTGTAGATTCAATCTGGGAATTTCTTCCTCTATATCTATCTTTTTCTTGCTCATTGTATTGGTTCCAATTTTTGGGGAAGAAAAAGTTCATTGTTGTGAGACCATTGGTTCCAGTATTTTGGCATGTTCCTTGACTGTGACACCATTCTTCAGCATAATTCTCTCATGCGAACAGAAGTAGTGTAGATAATACAACAAGCTTTGATATGTTAGGTGTTTTCATGTTTTAATTTTATGCATCTGAATGTATAGTTTCAAGGAAATGAATACATATGAGCAATAATTTCACTAGTTTCATTCTAGTTCTTGTCTCCTATCTCCACAATCTATAAGTCTCATGTGGTCTTGGAACAAACATCTAAGATCCATTTGCATCCCCTTTAGGTTGTATGTTTGATGTATTTTTTTGTTGAACCAAAGGGCCAAGTAAATGCTTGATATGTTTAACAAGGTTACTGGTTACTTGAGAAGGATATTTCGTGACAATGAGATCTGAATGAACCTGATGTTTGAATCACAAGGTGATTAGATAGATCTAATGTCTAGCTATACGAAATATGTCCTGATGTCACAGATGTATGTTTTGAATTCATGGAATTGCCCAATGGATTAAGCACTGATCAGTTATAGGATCACTTGTTATACTTTAGCATATTTGAGATTGTGTTCAATCAACATCATTAATCAAATGTTTCCCCTTTCATGTTGAAAGTTATTCAATGTTAGCCCACACTTAACTTTCCATTTTCATGAGTTATGTTCTTAGTTGTTTCATGCTTGTGATTTCTTCGTTAAGTATAGAAGAATTAGGGGTTTTATCTGTTATTCTAGATTCTGATTATGCTCATTGCACTGGTCACATATTGGATCCTAAAAGGTTCACCTACCTAGGTTTTGCAGAGCCTAAAGTGTAGAAGGAGTGTAGCCTTATAGTTGGCCCAGGTTCTTGGTAAATTGTGTCCATTATTGGAGATAGTTGCCCATAGATGAATTCTCACCTTGCATACCTGGTTGTTCAAATTTTGTTAAATGGGTAGCCAACACTGACCAAAAAAACTATTAGATCTAATATGCTCATACAAGAAAATCCTTCATTAGCTGACCCAACTTAGTCAACACTAAATTAGAAAATACTTTCATTCAGAATTCCTTTGGTAACCAGGTGAGATTAATTAACACTTGTTGCATGCCAAGTTTCCTTTGGTACCAAGTGAACTTGGTTAACAATTTTTACGTACAAAATTTCTTGGAACACTTGACATACACATTAAACTTCCTTCAATGAATGAGTGAGATCAGCTAACACTGATTGCTTGGTAAAGACTTGACATTTTTGTAACATCAAAGACAACATATAATTAAATAATTGTATTCAAAAATCTCCCTCTTTGGTATTGATGGCACCACAACATGTCATGATAAAAATAAATATTTCGAGTAGAAATAGAAGTAAGGATAATATCCTAATTTTATTTTTATTCTCATCCATGAGAACTCCCTCCATTAGTGTGAACTCCCTCTACCATCAATCTCTCTAATTTCTCTTACTACAATTTCTCCTTCTTATAGAAAATTCTCCTCTTTAACATTGACTCAAAATTTCTAATTGTTTATAGGATAAACTCTCCCTCTTTGACATCTTATACCAAAACAAAAATCAATGTATTTTACATGTACCTTATGTACTAATTCATATGCAATTTTCTTTGTCAATACTGCATCAACTTGATTGATCTTCAAAATTATGTGTTGATGCATCACTAAACATTATTTAGTGAGCTTCAGCTAGTGGAATGACCCCCTAGGTTACCTCTTAGATACAAAAATGCATCCTTAGGTAATGGCTTGGTGAATATGTTTGGAATCTATTCCTTTATATTCACATATTCCTATCTCACCTCCTTGTCTTCCACCAATTCTCTCAAGAAATGATAATTTATTGCAATGTGTTTGGTTTTGGTATGGATCAATAGATTTTTGGATATGTTCATTGCACTAGTGTTATCATAGAAGATAACAATTGGGTCCTTGATCTCCTTCTTCATACTTGACAATAATTGCTTGAACCAAATAATGTTCGAACAATTGGTTGCTAGTGCAACATATTTTTCTTATGTTGTAGACTAAGCGATATAATCCCACTTCTTGCTTGTCCAAGATACTAGCCTCTTTCCAAGAAAAAATACTCCACCACTAGTGCTCTTTATGTCATCAACACTTCTTTCCCAATTAGTATCAGTGAATGCTTTCAATTCAAAGTTGTCTCCTTTCTTATACCATAAACAATAATCTTCATTAATTTTTAGATATCTCATGATTCTTTTATCACCATCATATGATTTTCTTTAGGATTAGTAAAGAATATTGCCACCATACCCATTGATAATGCAATATCAGGTCTTGTGTCCACTACATACTAAAGTTTTCCAATCATTGATCTATATGTACTCTATTCTACCTCCTTGGAATCATTATTTTTGGAATTCTTATGTCTAGTAGACATAGGTGTTCCAACTAGTCTAGAATTTTCCATTCAAAATTTCTTCAATATCCCATTGATGTATTTTGATTGAGTGATGTAGATACCATCCTTCATCTATTGAATTTGCAAGTTATTATGGTTTTCACAACACACACCCCATTTCTCCTAGAAATGGGGACCCCCTAGTAAATTTTTCTTTCTTAGACTCCTAGTCCAAGGTCTAAGGCCTTTTAGCATCTTTGGTCATGACTTTGTCTAGCCTAGCCCTTTGCCTAAAAAAATCTAGATGCCAAAAATTGAAGAATTTGGATGAAAATGTGATTATTGAAGGAAGAAAGGGTGCACTAGCACACCTAGTGCACTTAGTGAACCCCTCAAGATGTGCTAGTGTGCTAGTCATGCTAGTTTTAGAGCATTCCTTCTTAGAAGTGCATGCATGCATAGGTGTGCACCTCCAAGAGGTGTGATCCATGTCAGGCCTATATAATCCTAGGATCCCCATCCTCCTTATTCATTTTCTTCTCCAAGTAATCCATCTACACCCTCCAAGATGTGCCATCTCCACGGTCTTGCACATACACACAAGAAAACACCTAGGGTAGAAGGTGTGCAGTTGTGCACCTATCCAAGGTGTACAACTACACACCTTTAATCAAAAAACTTAAAAAACAAGAACCTTTCAAAACCTAAACTAAGGCATTTAACAAATGGTGCACAAGTGCGCACCTTTTTGAAGTTCACTATTTAGTTTTAAAAAGTAAGTATGCAGAGTTAGTGTGCATACATGTGCACCCCATAAGGTGTGTAGGTGTGCATCCTTTACATTAAAGCTTGCTAAGTGTAAAAAGTGCACCTAGTTCCTCGTCAAGATGTGTAAGGTGCACCAAAAACTATCTATCAGAGGCTAAATTAAGATTTTTAGGTGTTTTAATGGGTTTTAGGTTTCTGGGTCAGATTTTTTAGTGATTAGGGTTTGTTTACGATTATATTTTCCACCTTTTAGACTAATTTATTTTTGTTTTGTGTAGATAAAATGCTTCCTCCTTGTCCTCACTCACAATGAAGATTAATCCCAAACCAATTGTCTTTAAGTTTCAAGTTGTACAAATAAAATAAAACTTCCAAGATGTACATTCAGAGATTTGAGATATTAAATTAGGTTATATTGATTGGAATGCATTCTTAGTACTCTAAAACCAACCAAATGAGAGATCCTTAATGATTTTCGCACTCATCAGATCCAGGTTAGTTAATGTGGCCTCACATACTACTTCAGTGTAATCTTCAAAGCCTATTATGGCCTTGGCAGAGAATTATGCATCAAAAGAGAGAGTGGTAAAGAGCACAATAAGAGAGATTGCCCTAGATTTGAGACCAAAGAATATTGAAAAATTATTTCATCTCCCAAGGATAAATCAATACATTAGGTTGACTTATCATCAAGTAGAAAGGTCATATAGGGACAATGGGGAAAAGGCTAGTAAAATCATTCAATCATCATATCTAATTGATAGAACAGCTGAGGGATGAAGATCATGAAAAGTTTACATGAAAAGAGGTTATATGAAGGATGATCTAGAGTACACCATAGTGCTCTTGAGTAGGATCATTGGATTCCTAGCAGTAGGGAACTTGCACATCTAGAAGGTATATTTCATTAAGACCATCAGAATAGCTAAAATGCCAATTGATTGGGCCATGATTCTCAGTGATAATTTAGATGAATAGCTAGTGGTGGTAAAAAATGATCTAAGGTTTCATATGACATCTTATCTGGTGTATTTGTTAGTGAAAATAACCATGGATTATCTAGGATTGTTTAGAAGAGGAAGCATGCAAGATGATAATGCATATCCTTATGCAGTATACCCTCAACTAGTAAAGAAGAAGCTCTCGGATAAGGGATACCTATAGGTACTAAAATCATAGGCAAAAAGATAAGGGATACCCAAATGAATTAGCCTTTGGGAGAATATTTGATTCAATTGCCACCTTCTTCACAAGGACCTCTAGGTGCATCACCATCACTAGGTCAAGATTTATCTTTCTTGGATAAAGGTTCAACCACTCCCCCCCCCCCCCCCCCTCTTGTTAATGAAGAGAAAGAACAAGCTATGTAGGAAGAGGAGCCACAACAAATACCCATCGATGAAGTATCAAAAGAGGGGAAAATATATGAAGGACCTCAAAAAACTTCTCAAGATATAGAGGTATAGACTGTGAACTCAATAGACAGAGGGATGCCTGATGTAGATCCCTCACAGAAAGAAATGACTCTAGAGAGGAGTGATAAGGAAAAGGGTCTAGAAAGACAAACCCCCTCTTCTTCTATGTATATTTCTCTAATGGAAACTAGTCCAAGATGGTTGAATAAAGAGGTGATGGTTAGCCATAAAAGACATATTATAGTGAGGATGAGGGAACAAAAGAATCAGTTGAAGGCCTCAAGAAACCCAAGTTACCTAAGGGTGATGCTCATACATTAACCTTTATTATGAGGAACCAAAATCAAGACTTGTTCACTCATATTTCCATCCCTCCTCTACATGAAGAGACTAAAGATCTAACCTTGAAAGATTATCACATTAAAAATGTCTTGCTAGGAAAGCCAACTATGGATACTACTAAATTGATGGTAACTACAGGAATTAAAGAAGTATTTAACCATCTAGAAAATGATGAGTCTAAATTGTTGAGGCTTTGAAAACATAATGAGCTTCCAAGAGGATATTTGCATAAAGTGACTGGTCCTTTGGAGCCTGATAATCTTGAGGAAACTCTAAGTGTGACACTTGACAGGAAGGAAAAGATAGTTGTACTATTGGATTCATTTTTTAAGGCATCTCAGGTATGGCAAGAAAGTTTTGAGAAAAAAGGAATGTAGATAATACAAGGAAACCTTAAATTGTTGCACCATATGCAAAATAATGCAGACAGGCTGGTTGCTATACTAAACCAAGACTTTGGACTGATGGATGAGGTGCATACCTAGGGTAAAAGACCTTCAAGCGCTATAGTCAATAAAGGGACAAAGGTATCATATTCTCATGGATGTATATATGGAGGATGAATTGGATTAGATATATGATTGGATTGAGAAGAATGATGTTTGTAATAAATTAATGGAGACATTACATGTGGATATTCATAAGCTCAAGGATCAAACCCAAGAGCAGATTTTGGAAGCTAAGAAGTATTGTAGCGATGCTTGCCTTGACATTTTTGAAGATGAGTCAAGGGAAAAACTCTTGTTTGTAAAAATAGTTGTCAAACAGTTTTGGAAAACCTTTAAAGAAGCTTTGACTGATGAAAACATTAGACAAGCATTTAAGATAGAGGAGGCATTACTAGAGTTGGATGTAAAGTTGGAAGACTTTGTAGAGACTTGCATAGAAGTAGGCAACTACTAGAAAATAGTAAAGGATAAGTATGATTCCTTGGATTTACTGTATGCAACTCAAGTGATGGAGATCATAGAGAAATTCAAGAGAAAACATCTAGACATAGCTCTAATATGAAGAGGAAGAAAACCCAGAAGCTAAAATTTCAGTTTTGACACTTGGGAAAATGTTGCATTTGTTGGACATGTCACTAAGGTGCACAAGGTGCACTTCTTCCAAGGTGTGCAAGGTGTGTAAGGTTCACCTCTCCAAAGGTGCATCAGGTTTTTTAAAGAAGTCAATGGTGCATCGACAATTAACTACCAGTTCAAAATTTAGAGCTTTTCATGGATCGAAAATGCATTTTGACTATAGTTTATCTCCTACAAACATCTAGAGAAGGTTGAGCTTCTATTTTTGGCATCTCTAATGACTCCTACATCATCTAATAGCTTCCTTCTTATCTACTTCTTTCTTTTTTTTAAAGTCATGCAAAGGCTCATGCACCCATTAATTAATATAAACAATGGTGGAATGTTATGATTAAAACACAAACAGAAATAACAATTAAATGCAAATATAACCAATATCAAAAAATAATAGATCACACAAAAAAGAACACAAGACACCAAGATTTAACGTGGTTCACCCAATCCCTAGGCTATGTCCACCAAATAGCAAGTCTGATATTATTAGGATCCAGTGATTACAACTTGATTACAATCTATAATCCCTTACAACTCAATACTGTTGCAAGAACCAATTTTTGTATCACAACTATGAAAAAATCCCTAACCCTAAGCCCTTTTATAGAAGTATTTTTACTACTTTAGCATTACAATTAATAATTACATATCAGCCAAAAATCTTAATAAAATAGGGTTCAAAAAATCTATCAACCCTAGTTGTATTAGGGGCTACCACCCCTACTCAAGGGCTAGCCTGGCCCTAAACCCCAGTGAGGAATTATGAAGTATGTATAGTACTTCCCTAATCAATTACCACAATCTAACAATCTCCCACTTGGGGACTGATCAGGCTCCACACTAAACAATAATCTCCCACTTGGAGGCTGATCTTATAGCTATGTCACTACTCCATGAGACTCCCATTGGATCAAACCACCTTGGACCCTGTTGTGCTTTTATTCATGTTCAATCTAGAATACCAACTGAAGCTAAAGAGGAGTTTAGCTTCTCCCTTATTACTACCTTTTTCAACATATCTATTGGATTATCATTTTTATGTATCTTGTCCAACTTTAACTATCCATCCTCAAAACTGACCGAATGAAATGGTATCGCAACTATATGTGTTTGGTCTTTAAATGCAGAGCTGAATTCTTTACAAGATGAATGGCACTCTGACTATCTATAAACAAATAATTATCCTTCTGAGGATGTTCCAATTCTTCCAAGAAGAACTAAAGCCATATCATCTCCTTGGCTACTTGTGTAGCAATAACATATTCCGCCTCAAAAGTGGATAGAGCATTAACCTTCTGTAACCTAGAAACCCAGCTTATTGTTGCCCTACCAACAATAAATATGAAACCTATAGTACTCTGCCTAGTATCAATATCTCTTTCCAAATCTGAGTCAACATAGCACTGTAAATCAATAGTAGAGCCCCCAAAGTGTTAACACTTATTGGATGTTCCTTTCAAATATCTAAGAATCCATTTGGCCACATTCCAATGTTCAATTCCTGGATGACTCATATACCTACTAATGACTCCCACAACATGTGCAATATCTAGCCTAGTACATACCATAGCATACTTCAAACTTCCTATAGCTGAAGCATAGGGTACCTTGGACATCTTACCCTCCTCTTTTTGTATCTTGGGACACATCTCCTTAGTCAACTTCAAATGACTAGGTAAAGGTGTGCTGACAACTTTAGCATTCTCCATAGAGAAATGTTGCAACACCTTCTCAACATAATCAGCCTGAGATAGCATGAATTTCCTGTTCTCCCTATCTCTGCAAATCTTCATACCAAGTACTTTTTTCATCCCCAAATCCTTCATACAAAATACATGTGTTAACTAAAATTTTAGCCCCTTAATGTGATCTATGTTAGACCTAGCTACAAGCATATCATCAACATATAAACATAAAATAATGTAGCTATCATCATCCAACCTCTTAAAGTAAACATAATGATCTAAATGACACCTATTGTATCCATGCTCATGCATAAAACTATCAAATTTTAGATACCATTGCAGAGGTGTTTGCTTTAAGCCCTATAAACTTTTCTTCAATTTGCACACTAAGTTATCCTTACCTTTGACCTCAAATCCCCATGGTTGGGCCATATATATCTCTTCATCCAAATCACCATGAAGAAAGGTTGTTTTAACATCAAGCTACACTAAATGAAAATCTTTAGTAGCCACAATACTTAAAATAGTACAAATAAAAGTCATTTAAACAACAGGAGAAAAATTATCTCATCAAAATCAATGCCCTTTTTCTATGCAAATCCTTTTACAACTAACCCAGCTTTAAATCTTTTCTTACCTCCATCCTCTTCTTTTAACTTGTAAACCTACTTATTCTATAAAGCCTTTTTATCTATAGGAAACATGTATAAATCCCATGTCTTATTCTTCAACAAAGAGTCTATTTTGTCTTTCATTACAGACTCCCATTGAATCTTAGTAACCACCTACACAGCTTCATCATAACATTTAGGTTGACCAGCATCGGTAAGTAAAATTGAATACAAAGAGGGAGAGAATCTTTCTGGAGGTCTAATTTGCCTTGTTAGCCATCTAACATTCACTAGTGTCTATGGTATTTTTTGTTGTAGTTGTTGCACATTATGAGAAATGATTGGAACATCATCTTTGGAGTATCATCCAGCACTACATAAGCATTTTCTTTCTTCTCATGTTGCTACAACAAATCTTTGTACAACACTTTCTCATTGAATATGATATCCCTGCCTCTTACAATTTTATGATTTTCAAAATCCCAAAGCCGATAACCAAATTTATCAATGCCATATCCAACAAATACACATTTCTTTGACTTAGCTTCTAGCTTGGTTCTATTTTCAAAATCTATGTGAGCAAATGCTTCACAACCAAAGGTTTTGAGAAAAGAATAACTCACCTTACCAATCCATGCTTCCTCTAGAATACCATAGTTGAAAGGAGTAGAGGGACCTCTATTAATTAAATAAATAGTAGTATTGATAGCCTCCACCCACATGTGTAAGGGCAACCCGACATGCAACCTCATGCTCCTTGCATGCTCCATTATAGTCTTATTCATGTATTCAGCCACTCCATTTTCTTATGGAGTCCTTGGAACATTTTTCTATCTATGAATACCATTAGTGGAGATATAATCTTCAAACTCATGATTGCAATACTCACCACCATTATCAGATCTAAGGCATTTTAATTTCTTACCAATCTCATTTTCAACCAAACATTTCCATTTCTTAAAAATTTTAAATGCATCAAATTTCTATCTAAGGAAATAAAGCCATACCTTTCTAGCTGCATCATCAATAATTGTAACATAATAATGAGAGCCTCTAAGGGAAGATACTTGAGTCGGTCCCCATACATCAATATGTACAAGCTCTAATTTCTCCTTTTTGTTTTCCTTCCTAGTCTTCACAAAACTCACTCTCTTTTTTTTTCCATAGAACTTTCACATAAATTCATATTAACACATTTTAACCTGGTAGAACTTTTTTTGAATGAAGTACTTTCATACCTTTCTCACTCATGTGCCCAAGTTTGTTGTACCATAGTGTTGTATCAGAATTTAAAGTAGTTATTTGTTCTCCCTACTCAGTTGTAGCAACTATTCCTGAACATTCATTTTTCTCTAAAACAATTAAAGTAGAAGGAACAATATGACATGTAGAAAGATATAAGGTGCCTACTTTCACACCTTTTGCTAGTATAAGGGAACCTTTTGTAACCTTGCAATTTTTATCATTAAAAATAACTACACAACCCTCATCACTAAGTTTCCCTACTAAAATTAAATTCCTACTCAACCTTGGAACATGTCTTACCTCATGTAGTAGTCAATGATTCCCATTCTACAACTTAATCTTAACTTTTTCCTTTCCAAAAATCTTGCAGGGTTCATTATCCCCCAAATAAACAAGCCCAAAATCCCCTTGGACATAATCAATGAAATAACCTCTATGAGGTGTAGCATTAAATGAAGCACCAAAATCTAAAACCCATGAATCATCGACACTTTCTAAAGATAGAAGCAAAGCATCCTCTTTAGATTTTTACTTACCACATTTGCCTCCTTGTCTCCATCTAGTTTATATACTTCATTTTTTTTTTTATTCCAACAATCTTTCTTTTTATGCCCTAGTTTCCCACAGTACCAGTAGTCATTCGATCCTCTCAAATGAGATCTCCTCTCCTTTGACTTTCCTCTTGATTTCCCATGATTTTTGGAATTACTTCCTCTCTTAGTTGCTATGCCTATGCTTTGTGCATTCAAATCACTTCATAATGTAGATCCACTTGAGGTTTTCCTACAAGTTTCCTTACTCAAAACAACACCGATCACATCATCATATTTTAGGGTACTAGATCAAGGAATAGAATTACTCATAGCCATTACCAAGCCATTCTAGCTTTTAGGAAAAGAACATAAAATCAAGAGAGCCCTAATTTCTTCATCAAAATTGATACCCATAGAAGTTAACTGACTAGTAATAGTATTCAACTCATTTAAATGATCCACCTTCTATCATTTTCATAATAAATAAACACTTCATAAGAAATGCCTATTTTCATTGGTTACCTACTTATCTTTTCAAAGGCTTGACTCATAGACATGTTTCCATGGCTTATGTCCATTAGGGATTTACTTTTCAAGTTATTTGCTTAAACTTTTTATTACCTTATCTTTGTAATCTTCTTTTACAAACACTCAGTAAATTTAGGAATTCATATAGTTTCATAGTTAAAACTGCGTTTATTATAAATAGAAAAATAGAAAAATATATTTATTTTTGTGTGGATACTTTTTTCAAGATAGAAAGTAGATTCAACATCTTATCCAAAATTGGTCAAACCAACAAAGTCCTCCTCATGAACACTCACATTTATCTTCTACTAAGGAGATTCTAGTAGGTTGCAAGATCACCTAGAACCTTGGAGTTGATCCCATATTAGTTTTTCAAGAGAGGAGTTCAAAAAAATTCCTAACATAAGAATCATTAAAATGAAAGCTCAACACAAGACAAAAAAGAATTTAATCTCTCCAAACAATGATATTTCAAATTCTTTACTCATTTCCTAAGAAAAAGATTTTCACAAGTCATCATTTCTTATAAATAATGTATCATCAACAAAGATTTATGTCAAAACTATCTTCTTCTCTAGTCCTTCTTTGATGTAGAGGCTATTGTTATCATTAGTCCTTTGAAAACCAATCTTTATGAGATAATTATGTAATCTTTCATACTAGGCTCTACGCATTTGTTTGAGACCATACAAAGCTTTGTGTAATCTATAAACCATGTCCCTTTTGTTAGGATCTATGAAACCTTTTGGTTGCTCAATGTAGATTTCCTTTTGTAAGATTTCATTCAAGAATGTTGCATTCACATCCATTTCATATACTTTTAATCCTTTGTGTGTTGCATATGCAAGTAGTGTTATAACACTTCTAGTCTTGCAATAGGAGAAAAAGTCTTTCCATAATGAATACATTCTTCTTGAGAATAACCCTTTCATACTAACATTTCTTTGTTTCTTGCAACTTCTCCATTTTCATTCAACTTATTTCTAAATACCAATTTTGTGCCAATTACATTTTTTTCCTTGGGTCTAGGAACAAGAGTCCAAGTTTTGTTCCTTTCAATTTGATCAATCTCTTCATTCATTTTCTTAATCTAGCTTTCATTTTCTAATGCATCTTTAATAGTTCTAGGTTAAAATTTAGTAAGAAAACATGTACCTTTTAATTTATTCCTTGTCATTATTCCTTCTGGCTGACCTCAAATAATTTTTGCATGTGCATAATTCCTTCTTACATAACCAACAAGTCTAGGCTCCTTAATTTTGGATTTTGGACTTGTTTCACTCAGTCCACCTTGCTCAAAATGATGTTTTGAATCATTCTCAACTCTCACTATTTGTGATTTGGTTCCTTTAGATGACTCAGTTTGTACTAGTTGAAACTCAAGTCCTTTTGGCTAAGACTTTGGTACTTCGAACTATGACTCAAGTTGTACTGGTTGTAATTTGAGTTGAACTAGGAATTTTGGGGATACAAGTGGTGAAGACTTATGATTTCTAATGTTTTCTGGAACATCTAGAATTTTATGTAATTTTCAGGTTATTTTCAAGAAGTATCAGGTTCACAATAGAAAAGGTTTATGTAATTTTCAGGTTCTTTTATCCTTTATTCTTCACACTCTTGTGTAAATTCATCAATCGTTACATGTGCACTTTCTATAACTTTTTGAATAGATGGATTAAAAAAATTTGTATGTTTTTCTCTTATTAGAGTACCTTAGAAATATGCCTTCATCACTTTTCACATCAATTTTTCCTTTTCTTGATTCCTTCAAGATATAACATATGCTTCTAAATACTTTGAAATAACAAACATTAGGTTTATTTCCATAGCATAATTCATAAGGTGTTTGATTTGAGTCCTTCTTCAACATGAACTTGGTTCAAGATATGAATTTTTGTGCTATTTACTTCCCTCAATTATTTGATAGCAACATTCTTCTCAATCATCAGTGTCCTTTCACAATCCATAATTAATCTATTTCTTCTTTCTGTTATATCTGTATGCTGAGGTGTACCAAGTGCAGATACTTGTCTTTTGGTTCCTCTTTCATTGTAGAATTTATTGAGTTCATTTGAGATGAATTCATCTCCTCTATCTAACCTTAAATGTTTTAGTTTCTTTCCTATTTTTTTCTCAACTCTAGCCAGATACCACTTAAACTTTTGAAAAAAATTTGATTTATCCTTTAAAAACATAATTTTCATCATCCTAGAATAATCATCAACAAAAAAATGAAGTACTTATCTTCACAATAGTTTTGTATGCCTATAGGTCCACAAAGGTCTATATGAACCAGCTCAAAAACTTCTTCAGAATGATAATTCTTTCTTTTGAAAGATGTCTTTCCCATCTTTCTAATTTGACATTTTTTGCACATGTCCATATCAAGTTTTTTTAGGCATAACCCTTTTATTCTTTCTTCTATTGACTAGATTATCAAAATTTAGAAGAGATAACCTTTTATGCCATAACTAACTTTCTTCTACTTGAGCTATGAAACATAAATTTTCAGTTGAATCTTGGTAAAATAGATTACCTCTTGTTTGATTTCTAGTCCCAACTAGATTTTCTTTTCCATCCAATAGCTTGGCTTTCATATTCAAAATTCTACCTTCAATCCAATGTTGTTCAACTATACCACACTAAGTAGATTATGCTTCAGTCCTTCAACTAAATAAGCATTGTCACATCTGAGCTCATTCGTTAGTACAACACAACCTTTTCCTTTCACATAACAAGGTTAATCATTTCCAAATTTGACACTCCCACCATCATAGTTTTCAAAGTACTCAAATTTAGATTTATCTCTTGTCATGTGGTGAGAACAACCACTATCAATAATCCATGTATCACTCTTAGTGATATGAGAAATGGGAGCCATCTTATCATTTTCATCATCTGATTAATCCTTAACACCCATGTAAACCATTTCATCTTCATCACTACTGTCAAAATATTTAGCCATGTAACAAGATTTTCTACTTTTATCCTTTTAGTCTTTGTAGCTTTTGAAATCATTCTTTCCTTTGTACTTTTCATCTTCTTTTCTTATTTTCCTTCTTTGTTTGGACACCTTGTAGCAACGTGACCAAGTTCTTCACAAGAAAAATAGATCAAAGGTATTTTTCTTTGTATTTTCCTTTTCCTTTGGAAAATATTCTTGCAAGCAATGCTTCAATGACCTCAAGATCATCATTAGAACCATCTTCATCTTCACTGTCAGACTTTTTTCTTTTAGATTTTGCAGCTTTCCTTTTGGGTGATAGTTTAGCTTGAAATGCAGACTCAATGTTACCAGAGTTAGGAACATAGTTATCAAAGTTATCTAACTCAAAGGCTATCAACATTCCCACTAGTGCATCCAAAGTTATATCATTCTTAGGATCACATCTCATTTCTTGAATATTTGAAACTCTAATTTCATAAATAGGAAGAAGAGTTCTAAGTACCTTGTTGACCACTATTAAATCATCAATTTTCCCACCTAAGGCTCTGATTGCACTCACACTAGCTTTGATTCTTTCATGATATTGTGAAATTTTCTCATCTCCTTTCATCTTCATTAGATCAAACTGACCTCTAAGATTTTCTACCTTAGCTCTCCTCATATTTTCATCACCTCCATAGATATGTTTCATCATGTTCCACATTTCATCAGTAGTAGCACAATCTTCAACTTCATCAAATTCAAAATAATTGAGAGTAGAAGAAATGTCAATCATCATTATGTTATGATTCTTCTTTTCCACAATCTAATCCAGAGATAAAGCTAGTCCAACAAGTGCCACATATTTGTTCTCTAGATATTTCAGTCATGTGTCACCAATGGTTTCCAAATGGATCTTCATGAGTTCTTGCCAATCTTTGAATTTGTCTTCGTTTAGCTTAAGAATCTCCCTTCTATAAGTCATTTTGATCTTTATCTTATGTCCTCAAAACTTTCTCTAAAAGAATCAAAATCTCTAATACCAGTTGTTGGAAATACAAAAGGAGTAACTAAGAGGGGAGGAGTGAATCAATTACTAAAAAAAAAAAAATCCAAAATCCCTTAAGATATCAATACAATACAAAACAAAAACTCTATTGAAAATAGAATATTGTTGTAACTCGGTTAACATGGAAACACTCGGTTTACACTAAGAAGTACTGTTACTAGATAAATACTAAAATAATAACTTCTTAGGATGTTTAGCATGTTTAACCTTAATTAACTTAGTTGCAAAAACATAAATCAAATAACATGAACAAAAGAGACACCAAGATTAATGTGAAAACCCAATTTCAAAAAACTACCAATTGCAACTAGTTATTATTTTTCACTCTCCTGAAGTGAACCCTATTAGGAGCAAACCCTATTAATGGTTACAAAAAACACTTTTAGTATTGAAAATAGATTGATACAAGTATGAAATGTGTTTCAATCATTATTTTCCACTATATCAAACCTACTGCTTGTTGGTAAAAAAATTGCTTATATGATTTGAGTAATATCATTTGTTTGATTGACAAAGAGGATTTGATCAAATTAGGTAACAATAGCACCTAGACGAAAGGTTGAGTTATGATATGGAAAAGGAGTACAAGGATCAGTTAAGATAGAGTTATTATAGTGCATTGATAATCTACTTAAGGTTGCAAAGGGTGGTTACACTAATTAAGTTTAGAAGAACAAGTTAAATGAATTGTGCCTGTCAATCTTAACAATCTACATAGTAGGTGCTAAGAAAAGTTAGTGTAAGCTGAGTAGAAAATCATTTGGGTCTAATAAAAGTTAATTTTATTTTAAGTCAAGTGATATAGTGTAAGCCAAGTAAGGTTTAGTTGATGCCGAACACTAGTAAACTTTAGTTCATGTTGAGTGTTTTGATAGTGGATGCTGAGGAATGTACTATGTGCTAAGCATCAAAAGCTAGTTAATGTTGAGTGTTATCATCATGAGAAAGATAAATAATTCAATCAATTTGAGGTAACAAGTTTGATTTCTTGGATGGTGTGAACCGTGTGGAAGATAAGCTTGATGAGCTAGTTGTATAGAATTCAAGATAAACCATTTTCAGGCAAACTCAAAGAGGATCAAAGGAGAAGTTTTTAGAAGGGAGTAAAATGAAATGAGGATAGATTCATTGAATCCTACCTAATCCAAAATAACCCTAAAATGGATAATGAAAGATGAATGACAAAAGATTGTAATTCTCTATTTATAGAGATGGCTGGTCAGAAATAAAGGATGTCATGTGTGAGAACCTAAGGAAGACAAAGAGTCTAGGGTATTGCATTGGCAAGAAAAGAAAGAAGGCTTAAGGGTATGGATGTTTGAAGAGTGAACAAACTATCAGAGCTAAAGTGTGTGAAAGCCAAGCAGAATGGAGGACTAAAAAAAATATTTATAATCTACAAATGGAGTTGTAAGTTGTTATTAGATCAAGCATTACTTTTACTTTCGAATCATTGTATTAGTGTCAGTTAAATCCTTTGTATTAAGGTTGACTTAATAGTCATTTGTAAATCTTTTAACTAGGTGACATTCTAAATGAATGATCTAAAGTACTCTAACAAGGATCACTTCTAACAAGGTTACTGAAAACGTTTAACCAAGTCACATTTAACGGTGTGCATTGTAACCTTTATCAGGGTTAGCCTTTCACAAGGCATCACTTCAAAAGAGTCAAAATGAATAGCATGTTACTAGTGGCTTTTTCCAAATTGGGTTTCCACATTACATCATTGTGTCAAATATGTTATTAAATTTTTTATGTTTCATGTTTACATTGTAACCTACATTTTAAAGTGGTTACGTAATCTAATGGATGCATGCATGATGAAAATGTTTTATGGATAAGGGTTTACTAAGTTGTGAAAAGTTTTAATTGTAAATTTGGACCTTAGATAACTAATTCACCCCCCCCCCCCCGCCCTCCCCCTCTTATTTATTCTAAAGAATTCCAACAATTGTTATCAAAGCCATATACTTAAGAGGACTAGTTTGAAGTTACTAGAAGCACACAGATGAAGATGTCAAAAAGAGAGGTACCTAAGCTTAATAGAGATAATTTTCCTACATGGAAAAGTCTAATGAAGCTACACCTAGGAGATCTTGGAGATCATGCACAATCTACCATTGTTGTTAAGCATCTTGATCTTGCTGGAGCCCTAACTATTCAAGAACTAAAAAAGAAGAAATAACACAACTAGGCAATGTTGGAGATTTCCTCTACCCTAAGCTATACTGAATTTGATGATATCAAGGGTTTTGATAGTGCAAAGAAAATTTGGAATTCTCTTCACACCTTCTATGGAGCTAACAAAAATGTTCTAAGAGCCAAAGCTAAAAATCTTAGAAGTAAGATAGATGATATGAGAATGCAAGAAGGTGAGAATATTGCTCAATATTGCTCTAGGATAAAAGATGTTAATGTAATAAGAGGAGCTACTAGTAAAATAGATGATGATAATGTAGTAAGAAAATTTTTGAGAACACTATTGCCCATCTATGTTATTAAAGTTTCTACAATACAAGAACTAAGATGTATGCCAAGGAATGATCTAAATGTTGAAGTTTTGGTAGGTAGGCTCACTAATTTTGAGCTATCTAATTTTGATAATTACAAACCTAAAAATTTTGAATCTTCTTTCAAAGCCAAGCTATCATTGAAAGAATCTAACAAAAAGAAGAAGAAAAAGACAAAATATGTGTCCAATGATAGTGATACAAATGAAGAAGATGTAGATCAACTTGAAGCACTACTAGCAAGGAGATTTCATAGAGGTAAAGGCAAGTTCAAAGGTAAGTTACCTATCATGTATTTGAATTACAATGAGGTTGGTCATATTGCTGCTAGAAGTCCAGAGAAGAAGAATAATAGAGGTGGAGAGAAGTACAAAATTAGAAGAGATGAAGATAACAAAGACAAAGGCAAGAAGTCTTGCTACATTGTTGAAGAGGAAACAAAAGATGCATCTAATGATCACGATGATGATGTGGTGTATGTTGCAATAAAGGATTAATCTAATGAGGATGAAGCAACTACACTAGTGTCTTGTGTGAACAAGAATGACATATGGATCATTGATAGTGGGTATTCACATCACATAACAAGAAATCAAAGTAAGTCCATTACCTTGAATTATTATGATGGAAATAGTGTAAGATTTGGTAATGATGCACCCTATTTGATAAAGGGAAAATTTTCTATCAAGCTCATAGAAAAGATTTTATGTGTCAATGCTTATTATGTTGAAGGACTTAACTATAATTTGTTGAGTGTGTTACAATGTAATAATTTGGGTTGTAAGGTTGAGTTTGAGAACAAGATTTCTAAGATATATGATACTAATGGAAAACTAATTGGAAAAGGTGATCAAACTAGAGGTAATCTATTCTACCTTGATATAGAGGATGCTACTTGTTTAGTTGTAGAATTTGATGATGTTTGGATATGGAACAAGAGGTTAATGTCATGTTAATTTTGATAACTTGGTTAGTATCAATAACATGAGAAGAGTCAAAAGTTTTTCTAAGTTGAAGAAGCTTTACAATATAATTTGCAAACACTATCAGTTAGGAAAAATGATAAAGTCAAGTTTTAAGAGTAAGACTCATACCTCTAAAGGACTATTAGAGATTTTTCATACTAACTTGTGTGGACCAATTGATGTGCAAAGCTATAAAGGAGACAAGTACATTATGCTATTTGTTGATGACTATTCTAGAATGATGACAGTTATATTTCTGAAACAGAAATCTAATGCATTCCAAATGTTTAAGTGGTACTTAGCAAAAGTTGACAAAGAAATAGATAAAAGTATAAAATGTTTGAGATCTAATAGAGGAGGAGAATTTACATCAAATGAGTTTGATATGTTTTTTAATAACAGAGGAATCAAAAGATAGACACCTGCTCCTAGAACCCCTCCACAATATGGAATTTTTGAATGGAGGAATAGATTTGTAATGGACTATGCTAGGACACTCATGATGGAGAAAAATGTTGCTTTGAAATACTAAAGAGAAGTTGTAAGTACAACTATCTATACCTTGAACCATGTGCAAGTCAAGAAATATACTCATTCAACACCTTTTGAACTATGGTATGGATACTCACCCAATGTAAAATATTTTAGGGTATTTGAAAGAAAATGTTATATTCTCAAAGATTTTAGGAATGGAAAATTAGATGCAAAAGTGAAGAAGGTATATTCCTTTGTTATTCCATAAGAAGTAAAGCTTATAAGTGCTTAAATACTAACATGAACAAAGTCGTGGAAAGTGAAAATGTGAAATTTGATGAATATACAAAAGTATATGAGGTTGTATCTATGAAGGAACTAGAAGAATAAAAATCATTTGTATGCTTTTATGAAGGTATGCCTACTAATAAAGATTTTGTAAATCAAGTTAAAAATCAATAGAAAGTTTTAGTAACTGTCAAGTCACATACTATGAATGTTGAGTTACACTCCAAAACCAAGTTACATTCAGGTGCCAAATTAAAAAATGAAGTTGAGGTACATTTTGATTCCAAGATTAGTGTACATGAAAGAGATGTTGAACTACCTAACATAGATGTACTTAGTGAGTCAGAAGTTAACAGACTAAATGAAGAAACTAGAGGAGAACCAAGATTGTCTAAATATGTCAAGAGACATCACCTTGTTGCAAAAATTATTGGAGATAAAGATGCTAGACCAATGACAAGGAACAAATTGAGAAGTGATACATTTTAGTTGAGCATGCAAGAACATAAAATAGTGAAAGATTTAGAATTGTACATTGATATTTCTCAACACTTGGAAATTTTAAAGATTGACTATCTTGGTATTTTAAAATTAAGGTTGTCAACAACAAGGGATAGTTTAAAACTTGCTAGTTCATATAAAGGGTCTCTTCAAAGAATTGCTAAGATCATTATTTGGCATGAGAGTTTCCTAAAACTTTATCAAAAGAGGAACACTTAGGTTATCAAAATAAATAAATAATATGAGAAATGAAACCAATGCCATGGGCACACAATTTAAAAGTGCTCAAGGTACAAAAAGAGAATAAAAAGAAAGATTGTGTTAAGAATGAAATATTCCAAAAGTTTTGAGTAAGGTAATCTAACAGTAGGGGTATTCCCTCCAAAATGCCTTCATGGAAGAATAAAATAGAAACATGCAAGCTCCATGAAGCAGAATTCAAAGATTACTTAGGACCTAAAATGCAAAAAAGATAACTTGTTAAGAGCCCTTAGAACAGATTCTCTCGTCTAGGAAGATAAGTGATTGATAAACAAGTTCTACAAGGATTCCCAATAAATGGACTGGTGGAGCATAAGATTTTCTCCAAGTTTCTAGATAATCATGATAGACTACACCTCGAGAAGTTGAAGGAAATGAATACAATGAGCACACATTAGGTTTGAAGATTCGAGATTCTGAAGTTTTAACTATCAAGGAACTTGAAAGTTGTTTGAAGTGCTTGGGATTCAATTGTTATTTGAAAAATTCTTGCTAGTGAAGAAATGCTTTTGTTATTTCTTCCTTTTTGTTGGGGCTATTTGTTGTGGTTTCACAATGCACGCCCCATTTCTCCTAGAAACAGGGACCCCCTAGTAAATGTTTTTCTCCTAGACCCCTAGTCTAAGGCCTAGGTCATTTTAGAAATTCTTCCCAAGTCTGGACCAATTAAGCACACCTATGGTAACATGACATAACTTGTCAAAGAAAAATGATTTAGCTGAGATGAATCAAACATAATATAGGTCTATGATTGGAAAATGATGCAGGAGCATCTTGCATGGGAAAATTAAATTATTAGAAAAAAAAAAGAAATTGTGGAGGAGAGAGAAAGTGACGAAAATAGAAAGAAAAATAATTTAAAAATAAAATAAGGGAAAAAGGAGAAAAGAGGAATTTCTATTTTCAAGATGCATAGGTGGCGTAAATAGAAAAATAATAAAAATAGTTGTTATTCCATTAATTGAGGTGTGTAGGTGGCATCATGCATAGAAAAATAATAAAAATAGTTGTTATTCCATTAATTGAGGTGTGTAGGTGGCATCATGCATAGAAAAATAATAAAAATAGTTGTTATTCCATTATTTGAGGTGTGTAGGTGGCATCATGCATAGAAAAATAATAAAAATAGTTGTTATTCCATTAATTGAGGTGTGTAGGTGGCATCATGCATTTAATATTTGTTGTGATCCACAAAAGAAATGTAATTTTCTAATTGAGCCACATAGTGGTGCTTAGCTCTATTTAGGTGGAAATTCTAGAAGGTTGTAGATATTGTAGAAGGTTGTGGAGATTCTAGAATGTTGTGGATAAATCATGCCTTGGGTGGTAAGTGCCTATTTAAGAAAGGCCTATTATCATTTGTAAGGAAGTTCAAGAAATGGAAGCTCTTCTAAAGGAGTTCAAGAAATGGAAGCTCTTCTAAAGGAGTTCGAGAAATGGAAGCTCTTCTAATGGAAGTTGGAGAAATAGAAGTTCTTGAATTGTAAGCTCTTCAAATGTAATCTCTTCTAATGAATTTCAAGTATTAATGGAAGTTTTATGAAGCATTTTTGTCATCTCTTTATCTCCATATTGTGTTGCATTTTTGGTTGTGAGTTGGTACGGGTAGTGTGGCCCGTCATCAGTGGTATCAGAGCAGGAGTTCCTGAGCATGCAGACAGATCGCCGAACGTGAGGCAGTTTGCACCAGGACCTTGAGTTGGGTGAAGTTTGTGAAGAAGTTCTTGATTGTGTAGATAGATCGCCGACTGTGAGGCAGTTTGCACGAGGTTCTTGTGTTGCACTAGATTTGTCTTCTAAAGACTTGATTATGGAGAAGAGAAAGAAGAAGATGACTTTTGTGATTGGATAGATTTTGAGGATTCTTCAACTTGAGAAATTTAGAGCAAGAAATCAACAATCATTGCTAGTTGATTTGCAGAAGCAAGTGAATGAATTAGAAGCTAAGTTGCGGAAACAAAAAGCATGTCACCAGAAAAGAGATGTTGATAATTCCTTGAATGTGGAAAAGAAAGATGATCCAGTGGAAGAGCAAGCAGATGAAGAGAAAATTATTTGTGAACCAGAAGTTGAAGAAGATGAAAGAGAAGAGGAAGAGCATGAAGATGGCAAGATTTATGAACCTAAAATAGATCAAGATGATTTGAAGATTGCAGCAATGGAGGAAGAATATAGTGCCTTAGTTGGAGATCAAGCAAGTGGAGTAGTTACGTGCATTGTTGATGACATAAAAGAGGCAAGAAAAGATGAAGATGTCAAACAGGTAAATTCTTATGAATCATGGGATGTTGTCTTTGATATGAGTTTAAAAGATATTAATGATGGTTTGCATGAGGAGCTTGTTAGTCATGTGTGGTATGCAAAGGAAGATTGGTATGGTGTTACTGGGTTTATTACAGGTGTGATTAATTCAACAAAATTGGATGAGGATGAGAGTTATATTTGGTTAGAGTTCATTGTGAAGGAGTATTTTCAGCAGCAAACACTTGTTCTAGCTAGGTGTTGGAAAAGCAGAAAGAAGGAAATATATCGGCATCGGATACTTGTTCCAGCTATGTGTTGGAGGAAGAGAAAAAAAAAAATATCAACAGTGCCTACTTCATTTTGTGAATCCATATTCACAAAATTTTTCCTACCATGGGAGTCGGATGCAAGAGCATCATGCATCAGCAGAAAAAAAAATGTGGAAGATTTGCATGTTGGTTTTCTTGTCCCTATTGAGGTGGAAGCTTGTGGTGAAGATGAAAATGGTTCTATATCTTTCTTTTGACATCAAAGTGTGGGACACACTTTTCTATCTACCAAGGGAGTCTGATGCAGGAGCATCTTGCATGGGAAAATTAAATTATTAGAAAAAAAAGAAATTGTGGAGGAGAGAGAAGGTGATGAAAATAGAAAGAAAAATAATTTAAAAATAAAATAAGGGAAAAAGGAGAAAAGAGGAATTTCTATTTTCAAGATGCATAGGTGGCGTAAATAGAAAAATAATAAAAATAGTTGTTATTCCATTAATTGAGGTGTGTAGGTGGCATCATGCATAGAAAAATAATAAAAATAGTTGTTATTCCATTAATTGAGGTGTGTAGGTGGCATCATGCATAGAAAAATAATAAAAATAGTTGTTATTCCATTAATTGAGGTGTGTAGGTGGCATCATGCATAGAAAAATAATAAAAATAGTTGTTATTCCATTAATTGAGGTGTGTAGGTGGCATCATGCATTTAATATTTGTTGTGATCCACAAAAGAAATGTAATTTTCTAATTGAGCCACATAGTGGTGCTTAGCTCTATTTAGGTGGAAATTCTAGAAGGTTGTAGATATTGTAGAAGGTTGTGGAGATTCTAGAATGTTGTGGATAAATCATGCCTTGGGTGGTAAATGCCTATTTAAGAAAGGCCTATTATCATTTGTAAGGAAGTTCAAGAAATGGAAGCTCTTCTAAAGGAGTTCGAGAAATGGAAGCTCTTCTAATGGAAGTTGGAGAAATAGAAGTTCTTGAATTGTAAACTCTTCAAATGTAATCTCTTCTAATGAATTTCAAGTATTAATGGAAGTTTTATGAAGCATTTTTGTCATCTCTTTATCTCCATATTGTGTTGCATTTTTGGTTGTGAGTTGGTACGGGTAGTGTGGCCCGTCATCAGAAAATTACACAATGTAGTACATAGAAGATTTGATTTATTGCACAATTTGTAGGGATAGTTGCAAGGTTCTCTATTAATCCCAAGGAGAATCATTTGATGGTGGTTAAGAGAATAATAAAATATTTGAAAGGAACAAAAGACTATGGTCTATACTATAAGTAAAATAAAAGATTTGAATTGAAAGCCTACACTAATGTTGATTGGGTTGGAAATATTGATGATAGAAAGAGCACCAGTGGAGGAGCATTTTTATTAGGCAAAAGGTTAGTTACATGGATTAGAAAGAAACAAAGTTGCATCTCTCAATCTACTACTAAAGCTAAATGTGTTGTTGTTACAATGAATTGTACAAATGTTGTATGGATCAAATAGCTACTCAAAGGTATGAAGGAGGAAATCATTAAACCCGTGATACTTTATTGTGATAATACAAGTGTCATCAATATATCAAAGAACCTGTGATGCACACAAAGACTAAGGACATTGCAATCAAGTATCATTACTTGAGAGATTTAGTTCAAGATAAAGAGGTGAAGATGGAATATGTTAATATAAAAGAGCAAATAGCTAATATCTTCAAAAAAGAATTATCTAAGGATGCTCATGAGTATCTAAGAGGTAAACTAGGGGTGATGCCCCTATCAAAGGCTATCTAAGAAGTATGAGGAGTTCCCTACATCAAAAAAGTTGATTGACATATGTTACATATTAATGTAGTGGATCTTACTTTAGGAGTTTCCTAAATTAATCAAAGAGCTACAACTACAAATCAGTCACAAGCTAGGTGACCAAGGGAGAAATTGAAAATTTTCATATCTGCATATGAAGATGACAAGTCTTTTTCATTGTTGTCAAAGAGGGAGAAAGACAAAGAAATTTGGAGAAATTCAAGGGAGAAAGATAGAGAAATTATGACTACAGAGGGAGATGAAAGAATACACAAAAGAAACATGGAATACCTAGTAAGAGGGAGTTAATGACAAAGGAGATATAAGAAGTGATCTAGAGGGAGTCATAAGGATGAGTTGATCATATGTCTATTGATTAGAATAGAATGAATTTTTGTGACCTGTTCAAGAGATGAAAGTTGTTGATAGAGGGAGAGATTTAAATACAAAGAATTATTTTCTTTTTGGTATTTTGTGGGTTGTATTGATTAAGGTTGGTCATTTTGCTTTGCCATCAATACCAAAGAGGAGGATTATTGAAAAAAGATTGATACAAGTATGAATATGTCTTTTAATCATTGTTTTGTCACTAATGTCAAACTTGCTACTTGTTGGTAAGGAAATTGCTTATATGAATTGAGTACTATCATTTGTTTGATTGATGAAGAGGATTTGATCAAATTAGGTAACAATACAACCTAAAAGAAAGGTTAACTTATGATATGGAAAAGGAGTGTGAGGATCAGTTAAGACAATGGTATTATAGTGCATTGATAATCTACTTAAGGTTGCAATGGGTGGTTATACTAATTAAGTTTATAAGAACAAGTTAAATGAATTATGTTTGCCAAGCTTAACAATCTACATTGTAGGTGTCGAGAAAAGTTAGTGTAAGCTAAGAAAAAAAATTAGTTGGAGCCGATTAAAGTCAATTTCAGTGTAAACCAAGTGATATAGTGTAAGCCAAGTAAAGTTTAGTTAATGTCAAGCACTAGTAAACTTTAGTTTGTGCCAAATGTTTTGATAGTAGATGTCAGGCAACTCAGTATGTGTTGAGCATCAGAAGCCAGTTAATGTTGAGTGTCAGCATTATGAGAAAGATCGAGAATTTGATCAATCTAAGATGACAAGTTTGATTTCTTAGATTGTGTAAATCGTGTGGAAGATAAGCTTGATGAGTTGGTGGCACTAAATTCAAGATAAACCATTTTGAGGCAAATTGAAAGAGGATTGAAGGAGAAGTTTCTAGAAGGAAATAAAATGAAATGAGGGGTATACTCATGGAATCCTACCTAATCCAACCTAACCCTAAATGGACGATAGAGGATGAACAAAAAAATATCTTAATTCTCTATTTACAAAGATGATTGGTCAAAAGAAAAGGTTGGCATGTGCAAGAACCAAAGGAAGACAAGGAGTCGAGGGTATTTCTTTACTTAGTGACCTAAGATAAGAGACTGTGCATTGGTAAGAAAAGAAAGAAGGCTTAAGGGTATGGATGCTTGAAGGGTGAATAAGCCATCAAAGTTGAAGTGTGTGAAAGCAAAGTAGAATGGAGGACTAAAATAGAGATCTATAATCTATAAATGGAGTTGTAAGTTTTTATCAGATCAAGCCTTACTGTTACTTTCTAATCATTGTACCAATCTAGGGTAAATCCTTTGGATTAAGGTTGACCTAATAGTCATTTGTAAATCTTTTAACTAGGTGACATTCCAAGTGAATGATCTAAAGTCCTCTAACTAGGCTTACTCCTAACACGATGATTGAAATCATTTAACCAGGCCACATTTAACAGTGTGTATTGTGCATCACTTTAGAAGAGTGAGAATGAGTAGCATGTTATTGGTGATTTTTTCCAAATTGGATTTCCATGTTAAATCATTAGGTGAAATATGTTACTGAATCTACTATGTTTCAGGTTTACATTTTTGCAAAGTTTATTTGACTAACCTACAAGTTTAAGTGATTGCACAATCTAACCAATGCATGCATGATAAAAATGTTTTATGGATATGGGTTCACTAAGTTACAAAAAGTTTTAATTGTACATCTGGACCTTGGATAATTGATTCAACCCCCCCACTCAATTATTCTAAAGAATTCCAATAGTTAGGTGTGACCCTATCAAAGGATTTAATTCATCCTATTAGGAGTGACCTTGTTAGAGGTCTTCAAACACTTCAATCTAGACATATGACTTTTTAATAATATTTTTAAAATGGTTGTTAGACCAACTCTATTAAGAGATTTGATTCACTACTAAAATTATTGGAGAGTAACAATAATGACCTAATTGTTGATGCAATTGACTTTGCTAATTTCAGATCTTAGTTCTGTCTTGAATACTTGATCATCCTTGATCAAATTTATCTATGTAGCTCAATCAAATTTGGATACTTTTTCATCCTTCAAATTTTCTTCATTTATTCATCTTCTTCTCTTCCACTTATTCCACTTATTCAATCCTCAACTTGACCTTATATTTATATGATTTACCTTGTCAAGTTGGCTTGAATACACTATCAAAAAAATAATGTTCATCCCTTGAGTGAGCTAGAACTAACCATAAAACTATCAAATCCAATATGCTCATACAGGAAAATCCTTCATTAGCCAACCCAACTCAATCAACACTAACTTAGAAAATACTTTTCTTTAGACCTCCTTTGATAACTAAGTGAGCTTGGTTAACTCTGGGTCCATGCTAAATTTCCTTTGGTAACCGAGTGAACTTGGTTAAGATTTTTTACCTACAAACTTTCCTAGATTGCTTAACATACATAGGAAACTTCCTTCAATGATCGAGTGAGCTTGGCTGACACTAATTTCTTGGTAAAGACTTGAAATTTGTGTAACATCAAAGACAACATACAATTAAATAATTGTATTCAACAAGATGTGTCTCTTCTCTACCCTTTATACTACTTGACAAGCTATTATTTAATATTCTCCATCTTCTTCTATTCCATATTCACTAGCTCCACTTGCTTAAATTTATCTCTCATCATGTTAGACAAAACAATTCACCTTTCTTATAAAGCCATCAAACAATATTTTCATTCCAAGTCAATTTCAAAACAAGAAGTTCCTTTACAATAATCAAGTTACATCTTTAGGTTTGAATGATGATGCTCGAGTTAAACTATGTATTCAAGTGTTATGTTGATGCTCAAGAAAAATAGTGAACTTAGGTAATACTCTGACATTCAAGTAACACGATGATCCCTTGCTTGTGCTATATGCTCAATCCATACTAAAAACTAGGTGAACACTGCTAGCTCAATTCATATTGTTGACTTGGTTTACACTGAGATGCATGTCCCATATGATGATGCTAGATTAATACTAGAAACTAGGATACTTGGTTTCTTGGGCTACATTGAAACATGTTGACTGAAGTAAATCTTGGTTATAGTACTAACCGACCTTCCTAAATGACTTAAGAGTTTTCTCACTAATTGATAATATGTCTATATTTAGTTTTGACATCCCTTTATCCTCTTAGGGGTTTTGGCTAATCAAATTTAGGCCTTATAGAGAGTCATGCTTGGAAGCACCTCTTTCTCTTGTATTGAGTAGCTTAGGGAGAGGGTGTTAAACATTCCTAGTCTTTTTTTCATTGTTATGATTGGTGTCATTTTACCCCTAAACACCTATGTTGGCATCTAAATATGTGTTTGGTAAAGTCACTATTAATAAATGATTGTCTCAATTTGCATTAGATTTGGCATCACTAGGGTCACATTACTTAGGAAAAGGCACATCCTTCCTCATTACTAACTATATGACTTGCATGCATTCTTGTTCCTTCACTATATGATTTCCCTTACTCCAATCATACACCAAGTTCAAGTCCTTCTAGAAGACATTTCACTCCACTATCATACATCTACCATTCATCGTGGAACATAACTACGTCATACAGGAAACATCCACCAATCATTAACGTACCACCATTCACTACAAGGCTACATCTGTATAGTTACATTGTATGGTAGTTAGGTCACCTTATATAAAAATAATTCCTTTGTACAATATTTTCTCCACACTTAACTACTTTACACACATCTGGAACATTACATAGTTTCAAACTACTTAAGTGATGTCATTATTCAATTAGATGATTCTTTCTATTTTCATTATATGCTTATCCAAGACACAACATAATTACTTTAACAATGCAAATATGTTCAAGCTACCATACTTATGTATGGTAACTATAAATTACTTCCCAACACTAATTATTGATCAATAATATTAATTCCATTAAGTCTAACAAGCTTCTATCACAATTACTATGTTTTAATTAGTAAGCAATTGTGGCAATGGTATTACATTAACTTATACATGATTGTAATTTTGTATGAATACGAATTAACAACATCATTTATAAATCACTTCTTAAGATTTTTGGTGTGTTTAACCTTAATTAACTTAGTTGTAGAAGCATAAATCAAATAACATGAGCACAAGAGACATCAAGATTTAATGTGGAAACCCAATTTGGGAAACCACCAATTGTAAATAGTTAAATTGTTTTTCACTCTTCTAAAGTGAGCCCTATTAGGATCCAACCCTATTAAAGGTTATAAAACACACTATTAGGTATGGCCCTATTAAAGGATTTAATTCACCCTATTAGGAGTGACCTTGTTAGAGATCTTTAGACACTTCAATCTAGAAATGCCCCCTTGTTAAAGGATTTACAAAATAGTTGTTAAGTCAACTAGCTATTAAGAGATTTGATTCACTACTACAATTATTAGAGAGTAACAATGATTTGACCTGATTGCTGATGCAACTAACTTTGTTGATTTCTTATCTTAGTTTTGGCTTTAATACTTAATCCTCCTTGATCACATTTATCTATGCAGCTCGATCAACTTTGGATACTCTATTATCCTTCAACTTTTCTTCCTTTATTCATCTTCTTCTCTTCCACTTATTCCACTTATTCAATCCTCAACTTGACCTTATATTTATATGGTTTACCTTGTCAAGTTAGCTTGAATACACTATCAAAAAAATAATATTCATCCCTGGACTCAGCTAGAACTAACATACAAAACTATCAGATCCAATATTTTGATACAGGAAAAGCCTTTTTTAGCCAACCCAACTTGGTCAACACTAACTTAGAAAAGACTTTCCTTCAAACTTCCTTTGGTAACTAAGTGAGCTCAGTTAACACTAGTTCCATGCCAACTTTCCTTTGGTAACCGAGTGAACTTGGTTATCACTATGTTAGTAAATAGTTTTGTCCTTCCAAAATTAAATACAAAGAATGACTCAAGATGCCCAAATAGAAGAATAATTGCCACTAACAATTGGAAATACTATCATGAGATTGATAGCTTTCCTCTAAATTGAGAGGTACAACTCCCTCTTAGAGAGATATTGAGAGAATTTAAATAACTGGTTAACATAAAAGTTTTCTAGAATTTTCCAATAGTGGCATGTTGTGATGGTTAAGTTTTTGCGTTGTTATCCTTGCCATCAAGGTTCAAATCTCATGGGGATGAGGTCCCTCTTTTGTGGCCTCACTGGTTCAAAGCTCCAAGTCAAAGCGTTTACCCCTCTTAAAATTTAAAAAAAAAGTTTTCTAGAATTTACCCATCACTATGGGATAAACATGATTATAAAATTTAAAAGTTGTACAATGAAGAAAGAAAATGAACAAATAGCCACAAGACTACCTATCCAGTTTCTCATATCACAGGGAAAGTACAAAGAAGCATTATTTTATTTTGTTGAATATGAATGATAATGCAAAAATGCACCTAAAACATGAAAGAAATGACCGTAAAATCATTTTCAATCCAAGAAAGAAATATTTAGACTTTAGAATCTGATGTATGAAACTCTCTTTTATTTTAGATGCATAACAAAACAATAACAATATCATTTTATCTCTGTCATTATAGTCAAGTTGCAGAAAAATAGAAATAACACTGCTATTCCCTTCCCTATTACAATCACTACACATAAAAATGTATTCTCCCTCTCCTATATCTGTAGAACTTTCGGTGAAGAGAAGACCTCACTACATCTGAATTTTGTAATAAATAACATTTTGAGTTGTCTTTTGGTTTCCATAACCGTTTCTTGAAAAATCAGTTTAATCATTCTCATGACTCGTCTTCTTGTTACCCCTTTGGAATTTTGATAGCTGAGCCACTTTAAAGTTTCATAAATTATAACAAATATTTTTACCAAATTTAAAATGAATCCCTTGTGCATTCTTGGACAGATGGCATGTGCTGGTTATAGATTGCAATCATGATCCTGTAACTGTCATTAATATACTATTGCACTCAAATAGTCATAACTTTTGATCCATCAAGAATATTGCAAAATGGCTTGGAGAGATCTTAGATAATTAAGTTTCCTCAAACATATCTAGAATTCAGCTCAATCCAATGGTCAAATTAAAATTTTTGGGCCCCGTAACATGACTATTTTTTTTACTGTAGAATATTTGCATTGGCTGGTATGTTGACAGCCCCGCATACAGTCCTTTATAACTTTTTACCTTGGTCATATTTTGAAGATCCCTTCAATGAAGATTTAGAAAACTTTATTTTTGGAAATAGATCAAAAATTTAATCAGATCCAATGGTGGAGCTAAAAGTTATGCCCCCCGTATTGTTACTGTTATTTTAATGCTATCAAAAATCTGTGGGTACAAGCTGTATTAAAACTTACAATAGTATATACACAAATACATGCACATAAATCACATGTTGGAATTTAATTGTAAGTTTCATAACAGCTTGCTAATGCTAAGATGCGCATGCATGACACAACTTCAGGATAATCAACTTCAACTGCATCTTTTATTAGTTGAATAATCTCCAGTGCCGCCTCTCTTATTGTCAAGTTTGGAATGTCTTCAAGCTCACACAAAGATCTATGACCTCATAGTCACTAGCATATACAGATTCATGTTAGCCTACCTATTATGTCTCCATCATAAATGCCCATATTCATTTACAAATTTATCAAGCACCTAGAAAGCCAAAACATATTACTTATAATGAAATAAGGCCCGATTTCGAATTCATATCCTCCATTATCATCAATGCATCTTTCATGGTAGATAACAATGATTTCCTTTGACTTCCATCTCATCTCATTATCCACTATCCTCTTCTAGCCTTGGGTCTTGGACTTGGAACCTTGAAACAGGATTTGAGCTTGATTTTGAATTTGAGCCACAAATTCCAACTGCTGAATCTAGGCCATTGATCTGTGAACTACATACTTGAAACTTTCCATGAGCTTTGAACTTAAGAATGGTGGATTCTTTTCAGGCTTCACCATTTCAAATACAATTTTGAAGCTCTCAATCTTGATTGAATCATAATGATTCTCAAACTTCTAATTGCTAGGGCTGAAGCTGAAACTTCGAACTGAACACTGCATTTTGCACTGATTCCAACATGAACTTGAAGTTGAAGTTGAACTGACCTGAAACTTCAACTTTAACTTCAACCTCCCCATATGTGAATAGGAATGCTGACAAATAGGAGAATGACTGGCCTATTTTTAATATTTTGTGCTAATTACAGAGCTTGAAGTTGAACTTGAACTAGCTAGAAGATTCAACTTCGACTTCGACACTCAAAATTATATTATGAAATCACTAAACTTGAAGTTGAACTGACCCGAAGGTTCAACTTCAACTTCAACTTGGGCACTCCCATGACTTAAATGTTTGACTTTAAGTCTAAAGAAAAATATAAGTGTAAAAATTGGCTCTGACTAGGGACATGGACTATAAAGTGCATGAAGAATCCAGTAATCTCTAGTTGAGACCCGTGTCTAGCCATTGGGAACATAGTCATCAAAGCATAGAGGATAGAGGGAATTCCTATAGAGAAGAGGGAAGAACAGAGAGAACACCAAAGAACAAAGCTAACAGCAAGCCAAAAACCAGCAAACTAAAACTAAGCACAACCAAAACTTTATGTACAAAGAATTGGGCAAATAGCCCAGACTCAAAAGAATGTACCTGACTACTCATGGAAAATCATTAACTAGTTTGGAAAAATATATGCCGGTGTGGAAAAGTGGCTGGAAAATGAGATGCACCACTCCAAGCAACCATCAAGTAGCTGATAAAAGGATGGATCTGAATATCATGTTTTGGACCAACCTTTGAATGACTATGCCAATTCCAAATAGCCATACAACCCCATAGAATTCTAATTTTTCATGCTCCCTCAATGCTTGATTTCCACATGGCTACAACATTTTGATTTGACTGACATGATGCTGAAAATTTATTTCACAACTTCCTCTTTTGATCAGATTTTCAGAATGAGAATAACTCTTTAAATCTGATTTCTCTTTCTTATCAACACCAAGTCTACTTTCAAAGTAAACATGTTCTAGAATAGGTTGATCACAATCTTCTATAATTTCAAGGAAATCTTTATTTCCTCTTACATGGAAATGAAAAACCTCATAGTCAAATAATTCATTACCCATATCAACTTCAAAACCAAATGATTCTTGCATTTTAGTCTTCTCAAGATCTTGAGATGTTTTGGGCTGTAGAAATTCTTCACTGATCTCCATGTAACCAAAATAGAAGCATTCATAAGCAGTATGCAAGAAATTTTCAATTTCAGCATTATCACCCTTAAGTTTTTCTTGAACTTGATAATCCATTACACTTTCTTGATTAAAGTGGCCAGCTAAATATACATCAAAAATATCAAATCTAAAAGATTCTAATTCGAAAAAGAAAACACCTGGCAGCAAGCTCTTACTTGTTTCAACATCAACAATGCCATCTAGAGGGTCTTCTTGCTCCTGTGGTAATTCAAGATTTGATCTTTCTCCTTGAGAGGTATAATGAAGATGGAAAATTTTATTTTCCCTGCGTGTATCAAGATAATAGTTTCCTTATTGTTCATGCTGATTTATCACATTTTCCCTGTTATCACCAATGGCTGGGATAGCATTAGATGTTTCAAAAGAAAAAGATTTGAGTTCCTACAAGGGCATAGCTAGTAATGAGCTTTCATGCAGCTGATTATCACCAAGTTCTCCTTCAATGGAAAGCCCAGCAAAGCAAGTCATCTTATTAGATGACTGAGGAAGATGTTGATCATTCATTTCAGCATGCAAACTAGATTCTTCATTTTTTATACACTCAAATTAAAAATATTCATAATCAGCTTGCAAGGGATTTTCTATTTTACCATTATCCCTAGTGTACCTTTCTTGATCTAGCTGATTTGTCATACCTTCCTGAAAAATATTAGTTGTTGAAACTGCATTAGAGGATCCAAAAGAAAAAGACTCAAATTTAGAAAATGGAGAGGCCATTGGTAAACTCTTATTTAATTTATCACCATCAAGTATTTCCTCAACAAGAGGCATAACAAGGCAAGCCATTAGATTTGATGTTGGAGAGATGTGATCATCATTATTCTCAATGTGCAAACAATCTTTTGACATATTAAAACAATTATTTTCAGCTGATGGGGTTTTGTGAAAATCTTCATCATCATACTCAACATGTAAATGATATGCTCCAGCTGTATCACAAAGATTATCTTCAATCAAAAGAGGCATTAGAAAATCCTCTTTATTAAAAACTGTTAGATTTTGACAAACAGAAATAGGGGGTATTGATTTTTCTTTTTTAAGAACCAGCCTTTTTTGTGTGGGTTTTATCTTTGGATAATAATGCTATTCTTGGAGGCATATTTCAGCCTATGAGGGTTTAGCACATTTCATCCCACTTAGAATCGTGTCATCATCTAAACTGATAGCCTCCTTTTGTACATCTTGCAACCTCTACAACTTTAATTGTAGAAGCAAGAATTTAACTTCAGTTTGCATGGCAGCAATGAATATACACAACTGGTTATTCTCACTTGACTAGCTAGCTAGAGGAATCTTACCTACACTTCTATTAAATCTATCAAGAAAATCTTTCATGGCTTCCCCTTCTTTGATCTTAATTTGAAAGAAATTTAATAGCAACTTAACAACATCAACCGCAGGCATAAACCTTTGTAGAAATTTTACCTCAAGATCATTCCAGCAAGTGATGCAACTATCTGGTAATTTTGGAACCAATCAGTAGCATTTCCCACAAGGCTTTGAACAAACAACCTGATGGATACATTTTCTTCCTGCACACCAAAAATACCGCATGCAACAATGACTCTTTTAATGTGGTCATTTGGATCCTGAGTCTTATCTCCAGAAAACTTGGGAAGCTATTCCCATGATCTTTTAGGTAGGGTTAAATATTGGACCAAGGAAAATGGTCCAATCTGAGCCCCCCATGGCTAAGTGGCAACCACAACCATAATAAACACTGGAACTCCAAAATTAAGATTCAACAGGTTTGAAATATAGAGTCGCCAACCTTCGTCCTCAAGGAGGTAACCTCCAGATTTCCAAGAAAAGAAAAGCACTAGAACTTGCTTTCTTCCCCAGCAAAGTCACCAAAAATTGTTAGTAAATAGTTTTTTCCTTCCAAAATTAAATACAAAGAATGACTCAACACGCCCAAATAGAAGAACAATTGCCACTAACAATTGGAAATACTATCATGAGATTGATAGCTTTCCTCTAAATTGAGAGGTACAGCTCCCTCTTAGAAAGATATTAAGAGAATTTAAATAACTGGTTAACATAAAGGTTTTCTAGAATTTACCCATCACTATGGGATAAATATGATTATAATATTTAAAAGTTGTACAATGAAGAAAGAAAATGAATAGATAGCCACAGGACTACCTATCTAGTTTCTCATATCACAGGGAAAGTACAAAGAAGTATTATTTTATTTCAATGCTAAATATGAATGATAATGCAAAACTGCACCTAAAACATGAAAGAAATTACTGTAAAATCATTTTCAATCTGAGAAAACCATATTCAGACTTCAAAATCTGATGTATGAAACTCTCTTTCATTTTAGATGCATAACAAAACAATAACAATATTATTTTATCTCTATCATTACAGTCAAGTTGCAGAAAAATAGAAATAACACTACTATTCCCCTCTCTATTACAATCACTACACATAAAAATGTATTCTCTCTCTCCTGTAGCTATAGAACTCTCGATGAAGAGAAGACCTCACTACATCTAAATCTTGTAATAAATAACATTTTGGGTTTTCTTTTGGTTTCCATAACCGTTTCTTGAAAAATTAGTTTAATCATTCTCATGGCTCATCTTCTTCTTACCCCTTTGGAATTTTAATAGGTGAGACACTTTAAAGTTTCATAAATTATAACAAATCTTTTTACCAAATTTAAAATGAATCCCTTGTGCATTCTTGGTAGATGGCATGTGTTGGTTACAAATTGCAATCATGATCCTGTAACTGTCATTAATATACTGCTGCACTCAAATAGTCATAACTTTTGATCCGTCAAGAATCTTGCAAAAAAGCTTGGAGAGAATGTAGATAATTAGGTTTCCTCAAAAATATCTAGAATTCAGCTCAATCCAATAGTTGGATTAAAATTTGTAGGCCCCACAACATGACTATTTTTCTGACTGCAGAATATTTGCATTGGTTGGTATGTTGACAAACTTGCATACAGTCCTTTATAACTTTTTACCTTGGTCAAATTTTTACCTTGGTCAAATTTTGAAGATAGGTTCAGTGAAGATTTAGAAAACTTGATTTTGGGAAACATATCCAAAATTTAATCAGATCCAATGGTGGAGCTAAAAGTTATGCCCCCCACATTGTTACTATTATTTTAATGCTGTCAAAAATCTGTGGTTACAAGCAATATTAAAACTTACAATAGTATATACACCAATACCTGCACATAAATCACATGTTGAAATTTAATTGTAAGTTTCATAAGAGCCTGCTAATGCTAAGATTCTCATGCATGACACAACTTTAGGATAATCAACTTCAACTACATCTTTTATTAGCTGAATAATCTCCAGTGTCGCCTCTCTTATTGTTAGGTTTGGAGTGTCTTCAAGCTCACGCAAAGATATATGACCTCATAGTCACTAGCATATACAGATTCATGTTAGCCTGCTTATTATGTCTCCACCGCAAATGCCCATATTCATTTATGAATTTATCAAGTGCCTAGAAAGCCAAAACATATTACTTATAATGAAATAAGGCCCGATTTCGAATTCATATCCTCCATTATCATCAATGCATCTTTCATGGTAGATAACAATGATTTCCTTTAACTTCCATCTCATCTCATTATCCACTATCCTCTTCTGGCCTTGGGTCTTAGACTTGGAACCTTGAAATAGGATTTGAGCTTGATTTTGAATTTGAGCCACAAATTCCAACTGCTAAATCTAGGCCATTGATCTATGAACTACATACTTGAAGCTCCCAATTTTGATTGAATCATAATGATTCTCAAACTTCTGATTGCCAGGGCTGAAGCTGAAACTTTGAACTGAACACTGCATTTTGCACCAATTCCAACATGAACTTGAAGTTGAAGTTGAACTGACCTGAAACTTAAACTTTAACTTCAACCTCCCCATATGTGAATAGGAATGCTGAAAAATAGGAGAATGACTGGCCTATTTTTAACATTTTGTGCTAATGACAGAACTTGAAGTGGAACTTAAACTGGCTGGAAGATTCAACTTCGATTTCAACACTCAAAAGTATATTATGAAATCACTAAACTTGAAGTTGAACTAACCTTAAGGTTCAGCTTCAACTTCAACTTGGGCACTCCCATGACTTAAATGTTTGAGTTTAAGGCTGAAGAAAAATATAAGTGTAACACACTGTTTACCTACAAACTTTCCTAGAATGCTTAGCATACACAAGAAACTTCCTTCAACACCTGAGTGAGCTTGGCTGACATTGATTGCTTGGTAAAGACTTGAAATTTTTGTAACATCAAAGACAACATACAATTAACTAATTATAATCAACAATATGCATCTCTGCTCTGCCCTTTATACTGCTTGGCAACCTATTAATTAATCTTCTCTCTCTTCTTCTTGTATTCCATATTCGCTTGCTTCACTTTCTTACATTTCTCTCTCATCATGTTAGACAAAACAATTCACCTTTCTTATATAGCCATCAAACAATATTTTCATTCCAAGTTAAGTTCAAAACAAGAGGTGCCTTTAAAATAACCAAGTTGCATCTTGAAGTCAATTGAATGTTGATGCTCGAGTTAAATTTTGTATTCAAGTGTTAAGTTGATGCTTAGGAAAAATAGTGAACTTGGTTAATACTCTAACATTTGAGTAACATGATGATTCCTTGCTTGTGCTAGATGCTCGATTCATACTAAAAACTAGGTGAACAATGCTAACTTAGTTCATACTGTCGACTTGGTTTACATTGAGATGCATGTCCCATATGATTATGCCTAGTTAATATTGGTAACTAGGATACTTGGTTGCTTGGGCTACACTGAAAACATGCTAACTAGAGGAATTCTTGGTTGTAGTATTAACCGACCTTCCTAAATGACTTAAGTATTTTGCCACTAATTGATAATATGTCTATATTTTGTTTTGACATCCCTATATTGGGGTTTTTGCTAATCAAATTTATGGCTTATTGAGAGTTATGCTTGGAAGCATCTCTCTCTCTTGTATTGAGTGGATCAAGGAGAGAGTGTTGAACATTCCTAGTCTTGTTTGCATTGTTATGATTGGTGTCATTTTACTCATTTTACCCCTGAACATGTATGTTGGCATCTAAATAGGTGTTTGAAAAAGTCACTATTTAAATTACTGTCTTATTCTGCATTAGATTTGGCATCACTAGGGTCACACTACTTGGGCAAAACTACATCCTTTCTCATCACTAATTGTATGACTTGTATGCATCCTTTTTCCTTCATCATGTGGTTGACCTCACTTCAATCATACGTCAATTTCAAGTCCTTCTAGAAGACATTTTTCTCCACTATCATACATCTTCCATTCATCATGGAACATAACTACATCATATAGGATACATCCACCAATCACTAACATACCACCATTCACTGCAAGGCTACATCTGTATAGTTAAAATGTTTGGTAGTTAGGTCACCTTATGAGAAAAAAATATTCCTTCGTATGGTCTTTCTCCACACTCCACCGCTTTATACGCATATGGGACATTACATAGTTTCAAACTACTTAAGTGATGTCGTTATTCAATTAGATTGTTCTTTTTATTTTCATTATAATGCAATTATGTTCAAGCTATCATACTTATGTACAATAACTATAAATTACTTTCCAACACTAAATATTGATCAAGAATATTAATTCCATTAAGTCCAACAAGTTTCTATTACAATTACTATGTTTTAATTAGAAGTAATTGTGGCAATGGTATTACATCAACTTATACATGATTGTAATTTTGTATGAATAGGGATGAACAACATCATTTATAAGAAATAATAGTATATATATTCACAAAATAAATGAATATAGCATAGCCAAATCAATCATCATGATTTCAATGAGCATAACTGGTTCATAATTGAAAAATAATTCAAACTACATAATATAGTTGCCTATAGTGGTAAGATTTTAAAGAGCATGTGCATTAATTTTGATCATTTATTTAGAATTGAACACATAATTCAAATGGCATATTATCTAGTTGACTATGGTGAACCAAAGAACTACTAAATGGGATATTGATCATGCATTGTCAACATACTACTCCATCTTGTCTCATCAATTGGTATGAAAAGAGCAATCAGTTTTGAGAAATAGATATTAGACATAACATCAACAAAGGGGGAACATAGTTTAGACAAAAGTAAAATGCAATTAATTTTAAAATTTATTAATTGTATCCTTTCACCATTGTTGTACAGATGGTTCATGGGTTATATGTCACTAGATAAATTAAGAATATCTACATTGTAGCATGATATACATAATAAAAGTAATAATATTATAAACTATGCACAAGATATACAATAAGTGATATAAATACTTATGAAACATTACATTTGCATAGTTTTTTCAATATTCTTTAAATAACTAGATCGTGATTAATTACTTCTTATATACTTATTGTTTCTTTTTAAATGTACTATTTAATTTTATGATAAATTACTAAGTGAACAACTCCAAATGTTACTTCAAAACAATCACACAATCTAATCTAAAGAAAAATATCATTAACAATATAGATACTGAAATCTAATATTATTAAAATTAGAATATATCAGTCTCCATTTATTCTTAATACTGCAATGGAAAGTACTCTTCGAAAAAATGGTTTAACAAGACCAACGCCCATCCTGTTCATGCAATCATGCCATTATACTCTGCAATAAAATAAATCATTGTCAAACTCAAACAAATAGCCTTAAACACATTATTAATACTAATACTAATAACAAGCAATCAGCTACTAACACACTATTAATTCCAACAAGCTATCAGTCTAAGGACTGTGTTTTTATGATGAATAAATTTAAACAACACATTCTAAATTTCCGCTTGTTTGAATGGCTCATCAATAATCACATTATTATTTTAGTTAATCCTATCTATTAGTTTGATTCAAGATGACCCATTTAATTGGTTATTATTTTAGTTAATCCTATCATAATCTGAACCTACGTAAGTTATGACTTCATAATTTTTTTTTAAAAAGAGAGAAAATTTTAGAAGCTTACTGATCATATTCAATGTTGATTATGCCGGCAGATGGATCAGCAATATCCTTGAAGGAATCAGCAGAAAGTTGCAGTGTTCCCTGGCAGTCTGGAGAACAATAATCAACAATCTTGACAACAATGGAATCGGTGTTTTTGAAGCATGGGTTTCGTGAGTTTTGATTTGTTCCACTGAGACACCTGACGCTGTACTGCCTCCCACACGCTGCCCCATTGTCCCATATCGCATCACTCGCTGCTGCAAACAGATTCCCCGCTGGAAACTGCCTCTGGTCATTTCCATAACACTCTGTCGCTGCCAAAACAACATATAGTTTTCCCTTCTTCTTTCAAAATCCCATAACAAAACAAATCCATCCATTGATTCAAATTAAGAGAAGAGGGGAAGTGTATTGCTTACGAACGTAAGGAGGAGAGTAAGATGATGCAGTGCCCACATCAGCCAAGCACCCACATATTGCATAGACGCTCCACAGGATTAGAACTAGCCTTGTTTGTATCACCATGGTTATCATGAACAATTCCTTGGCATGATTACATTGGGCGTGTGAGGATTATATTTCACTTGATTCTGCGAGAGTTTCTCCGGGAGTTTGTGATATTAGGGTTTGCACAATCGACGGAATCATGTGATTCTGGAAACGTCTGATGATAAGGATGATGATGGTGATAAGCCGGCATTGACTTCATCAATTAATAATGAATGATGAATTCCACGCGGTTTCACGTGAACAGAGCTCTTCTTCTTCTTGTTCTTCACACCGAATTCTGCCGGCCTCACGGAAATTTGATAATCTGGCAATATGGCTGGATACAGAACAATTCGGTCAGTTACTTAGCTGTTCCATTTAATATGGCAATTTTGGAAAGAGGAATGCACTTTCTGATCAGATGTTATTACGAATTTTATAATATTTATAACCATCTATACCTTTTTAAGTCTCGTGGACTTTGTTTGCTATGCGAAGCATTCATTTAAACTTGGTTTTCAAATAACGTTGATCACCCTTTTTATTTTACTTGTTGGCTATATTGCTAATAGTTATATTGAATAAAGAATTCATATTTTATATAGGTTTTGGTTTTAATGGACAGGGAACTCCATTAGACATTTTAAGTATTTCTATTAATTTTCAAAATTTAGGGTTAAAAAATGTTCATTATATTTAATATAGGTTATGATTCTATTGGAATTAGTGACATCAACAATGTATTATTAGAAAATTTCTATAATTTTTTTGTTATATTTAATATAGGTTATGATTCTATTGGAATTAGTGACATCCACAATGTATTATTAGGAAATTTCTATAATTTTTTTGTTATATTTAATATAGGTTATGATTCTATTGGAATTAGTGACATCAACAATGTATTATTAGAAAATTTCTATAATTTTTTTGTGGTAAGAATAGTAGTAGTCAATTATACTTGTCACATGAAGCTGATGTAGTTTAAGAATGAATTATATGGTCCATTTGAATTTTTCCTCTCAAACATCCCATGCAAAGTAGTTAGTTGAGTATTAACTTGTGAAAAGCTTTTTGGTGGCAATCATGGAAACATTCTCTCAACAATGTTAGGTGAATGTGTCTATAGTGTGAAGATAAGATATTGGTAATGTGATTCATATTTTCCATTTCTAATTGCACACATCTAGATTAATGATCTCAAAAACTAGGATGGAATTTCCCTTCACATATATTTTGATAGCTCCTAATATGGTGCATAGCAACTTTATAAAAATTAATTCCTTCTAACATTGGCTACTGTCTCTTCGTGTAATGTATTGTTTTAGTTGCAATTGTGGTAATGTTACATCTCTTGTTATATATATTATAATATGTACTTTTAACAACTATTATGGTGTTTGATCTATTGGAAAGAAAAGATGTATAATAACTAATATAACTATTTTCAAAAGATGGATTTCTATAATCTTTTCCACTTTTCAAGTTGTCTAGCTAGATTTCATCTCTCATAATAATATCACACTACTAAAGATAAAACTGATTTATGTTTGGTAGTTACCATATACTCAAAGGTTTTTAACAACTTTACTAGTTACATTCTAAGGGAATTTTTTGCAACCTAGGTAAACTGCAAATCATCTCACTATGACAAAAACACAAATTATATTTTTTCTTCCACCTCCTCCTCCATAATATTCAAGAACGATAAAGATCTCATGTGTTTTTTGATATGATTGTATCCTACACAAAATCAAGTACTATTTTATGGCATTTCATCAAGTTTATTAGGATTTTTCAACTTAATCACTTTGCATTAGTATTAAATGAAATGAGATAACATCAATTATTTTAGGATTCAAGTAAAAGAGAAGTATCTTTTATAAAGGTTCAATCAAGTTTTGAAGCCTAGACCCAAACCCTCCCTATTTATAAAACACTTCCCACAACTAAATGTAAGGAACCTGGCAACCAACCATCAAAAAATAAGATAAAAAATAAAATTGAAACTAACCCCAAAAGACACTATTAAATTAATTTCTTCAATTCCTATTTGACTTCAATCTCAATTTGGGAGAAGTGCAGTGCCATCTTTTTGAGATCTTGCAAGTCTTCAATGGTGAAGTGCAGTGAGGATCTCTTGAGATTTTCTCAAGTTCTAGTACATAGCCCCATTTCCTATTGAAATGTTTAGAATATCTAGGGGGCGGGGGGGGTGTATCAGTTATCCAAGGTCCAAATGTACAAATAAAACTTTTCAATACTTAACATATTCATATTCATAAAACCATATCATACATCCATTACAACATACAATACCTTAACCTAGTAGGTCACTATCATAGGTCAAAATAAATGTTCAATAATCTAACGATGAAATACTACTTGGCCAAAAAAAGGGATCAAAATCTTACAGCAATGGACTACTTCATCTAGGATTGGACATCCTAAGTATTTCTAACCCAACTCATTTGGAGTCATTTAATTTATCAACCAGGGGCCTAAACTTGAAATGGTGTCTGCAAAGTATATGCTTCAAACTTCTCTCAAGTTAAGAATTACTCTGGAAATTCAAATGATTATGCTACAGAAAATCTAGACTAAAGTTGAGAATCAAATCTATTTCAATAAAGCATGAAAATATAGCTGAGATCAACTTCAACTGCCTATGCTGCAGGAATATTCCACTAATTCTACTATTAGAGGTTGCAGGAACAATAAATTCTACTCTAGTTCTATGAACAAAAGGTAAATCCTATGCTAACTAATTAGTTTACTCTTTGTGTGGGCCCCCATAGAGAAGTGAAGTAGAACAACTCAGAGATGGAAACCTAAAATGATCTTTTTATTCATAACAATAGTAAATGTACATAGTGATAAACAATAAGATTACATTCAATACTCAAAAACTCAGAAACTTTTTCTTTCTACTAAAAACTACTAATTAATAAAAAGCTCCTCTAAAACATAGACTTTCAGTTATTTAAGTACAAGCTAGGAACAAAATTCCTAGATTTTAGACTCCATCAACTACCAAAACAATGGATGGCATTGAATATTACAATAGATGAATTAACTTTGGCACCAAATGGAATAGGAATTTAGGAGCTCATGACCCCTGGATTTCTTGCTTTGACTCTCACTTTCCTGAAAATAGGTACTAGCTATTATGGATGAAATGGTTGGTGATGTGGAAGGTCATTGATGAAATCTACCACCATTTGCTTAGGCTGCTGACTCTGCTTAGTTGAGTTGACTTCACCTTTTAAGTCTGCAAAATATTAGTGCCTCCAAAGTAATAATACCCATGAAGACTAATTCAAAATATGTCATCTAAATTAGTTTACTCTATGTCACATTGTTGTAGGAGAACTACCCAACCTAGCTAAGGAAGAAAAACATCATTCTCACTATTTTGTAATCAAATGACATATCATTTCATAGCATATTCATTTTAGTCCTAGAAAGTAATTATGCACACATTTTCCTAAAATTATCATAAACATCACGTTCTTAAACATCAAAATCTTTAGAAAGTTTGCAAATTCAACTAAAAATGAAATGATAAAATAGACCATATTCTAGTCTCATCAAATACCACAAACTCATTCATACAATTTGACACAAGGACTTTACGTGGAAACCCAGTTTGGGAGAAACCACCAATAACATGCTACCAATTTTCACTCTTCTGAAGTGATGCCATGTTAAGGTCAACCTTGCTAAAGGTTACAAAACACATTGTTAAATGTGATTTGGTAAAAGGATTTCAATCACCCTATTAGGAGTGAGCCTTGTTAGAAGACCTTAGAATATTCCATTAGAATGTCACCTAGTTAAAGGATTTACAAATGACTGTTAGGTCAACCTTAATCCAAAGGATTTATCCAAACTAAGACAATGATTAGAAAGTGGCAATAGGACTTGATCTAATAATAAAACATAACTCACTTTCAGATTATAGATCTTTGGTTTAGTCCTCCATTCTGTTTGGCATTCATACTCTTCATCTCTAACAACTTGTTCATGCTTCAAGCATTCATCCTCTTAAGCCTTCTTTCTTTGTATGTCAATTATAGACTCTTCTATTTGGCCACCATATGAAGCAACACCCTAGACTTCTTGTCTTCCTTAAGCTCTCGCACATAACAATTGTTGCTTCTGGCCTACTATCTCTATAAATAGAGAATATAAGTCTCTTTCCACTTAACCACAATCATCCATTCTAGGGTTGAGTAAGATACAGTGAATCTACCCACTTTTTCATTTAGTCCCTTCTAGAAACTTCTTTTACAATCCTCTTTGAACTTGACTCAAAATGGTTTATCTTGAATTTTGTGCTGCTAGCTCATCATAGAAATCTTCCACGCACTACACATAATTCAAGAAATCAACTTTGTCAACTCAAATTCGTCAAATCTTCAATTAAAATATTTTTATTGTCACTTGGCATCCACACTATTTACTCAAAAATAACATTCTCCTGATGCTCGACCAACACTGGGTTTGTGGAGTTGCTAACTAGATAGCCAACCACGCTATTCAGGCAGTGTATAACGTGAGGTGGGTTGAAGAATTAAATAAGCATGTTGATCTTAAAGATATTATTAATTATGATTCCATTCATTGGAAAGTGGGAAAGATTTGCCAGGATTAGAAATTTAATGATTTTATGGAGTGGCCTTATGGATGTCAGATTACCTTCCCCAAGGAAGTACATTTATGTGAATGTAATGTGGCTTTTGCACGTATCATCAAAAAAGTGAGCTTCATTTGAAGTGGTAGAAACCTAGTTTCATTTTAATCTATTTGCTCTCTGTGTTTGGTTCTTTCTAGTTTTAAATAGGCTCTTTATGTTCTATGCAAATGGGGGGTGAACTGCAGAAGCAAGAACCTAGAAAGTGTGATGATTGGAAAGCTCACAAGGATGTTTGGAAGATTTTATAGAAAGGGAAGGTGATCATTTACCTAGAATGTCTGCATGGTTTTAAACCTCATGTCACGACTGCCTTTTTTAAGAATTGGTCTAATGACAGGGTCACTCTTCATGGAGTCACTATGAAATTAACAAAGGACTTCATAGCTGAGATCATAGAGCTCCCCACGATTAGTATTAAGTTCACCAGAAAAACCAGTATCTCTAATGTTGCCTATAAAAAATTCTCGAAGACAAATGCTGAGGAGAAACAATTGGAAAAGAATGGAGATTTCTTTGATGTGGAACAGATAAAAGAAATTTGGCAGGATGTGCTATGTTGTATCTGTTAGTATTTCATCCTCAATGGTAGAAATAAAAGAGAAGATTAATTTTATTTTGTTTTTCTTAACCATTTTAGGCATCAGGATAGAGTTTCTTTTCCTTTCTATTTGCGGTTTTCTTTGCTTCAAAGTTTGCATGCCCATAGGAAGAAGGAGTCTCGTCCTATTTTGCATGAAGGTCTGATACTTCTCATAAAGGGTTACTATAAAAATAAATCCATAGCCTCCACTCCTTCTATTGAAAAACCTAAGGGTTCTCACTCTAAAAAGAGTAAGAAGGAGGACAATGTTAAAGGAAAAGAGAAAGTTCTTAAACTTAAACCCTTTGATTCTCAAAAAAAAATTGTGGAAGAGGATTCTGAGTCTTAGAATATTATTAGCCCTAAGAATGATATCCTTAAGGAAGAGGAAGGTATGGATGTTGGGGATTTAAGTTCCAATTTGAAAGGGTATCCAGAGACAAAAGGAAAAAATGAGAAAGGGAATGAGGAAGACAAAAGTGAAGGAAACTCATAACAGAGTAACTCTGATAATGAGGGCAATCATATTGTTTCTGGTGGAGGTGATAAAGATAGAGAAAAATTAGTTGAGAATAATGTTGATATGAGAAAGGAGTATCATATGGTTAAGCCTACTTCACATGCTAGGGAGATTGAGCGAAAAGATAAGGAGGACCTTGTTCACAATAAGTACCCTGTTGAGACTAGGGAAGAGGATCAGATGGAAAGGGAGGAACATATCGAGAAATTTGGTTCCCCTCCTCATGAGATTGTAGGAGACACTAGTGACTCTCTGCAAGGGGAAATCAAACTTTCCTTCTTGCATTTTGCCAAGCTCAAATCTGACTCCATTCTACAAGTTGATTCATGGATTTATAATGAATTGATGGGGCTAAAGAAGAAAGTGAAAACTCTGCAACACAACTAGGATACTAATCATGCCAAAATCAGCCAATTGGAGGTGCAAATGGGAGATATCCCAAATAAACTTAAAGACTATGAGAAAAATCTTAGAATGCTTATCAAGGAAAGTGGAACTAAGATGGAACAGGTTACATCTAGTATCTGTGCTACCACTACAAGCCTTGGAAAAAGAGCTAATGAAGAAATTATATCTTCTGAGGGTCCAAGCAAGAGAACAAGGCAAAGGTAGAGGAAGATAGCCTTGAAAGTTGCTACTGCTTCGGTTGTTGACTCCATCCAAGATATTGTTGTGATTGGTAAGGAGGCTATCAAGATGATTATGGAGTTGCAATAGTAGCTTTGGGTGTTGTTCTTTTCTTTTGTTCCTATTTTGGTCCTATTTGTTGGTTGTAGTAAATGGTTCTTGTTTTTGGTCATGTTTATTGGTTTTCGATCTAAAATATATTTGAGGTTCCAAGTCCTTGTAAAACCTGGGTACTTTTACTGTATTAGGTTTGTGATTTTAGGTCCCTATAATACCTAATTTTGATGTTGTTTTTCAGTAGGTTTTAGGACTATTTTTCCTGGTGGTTATTATTGCTATATCTTTTCTCTTGTTGTTAAAGGGTTTCAGGGTCCCTTCAAAACCTGCTTTTACCATAATCTAAAACATTAGGTTTCTTGGCATCAACTAACTCTTCCTTTCTTGGTCACTGTTGTTATTTACCTAATGTTGGACACATACTATATTTTTCTGATGCTTGACACATGTTGAATTTTTCTTGGCCTGAACTAATTTTTCTTAGCTTACATAGTTTTTTTGGCCAGGCTTGGCAGACACTTTTTTATGAAAACTCTTCTTCTAGGCTTTTCTTAGGTAACCATTTACTTTAGCCTCAAGTACATCAACAATACATAATATCATCAATGTCTTACTTGATCTTAGTGCTCCTTTTATACGCAAAATAACTCAACCTTTCTCTAGTTACTTTTGTTATCTTATCTTTTCAAATCCTCTTCATCAATGAAATAAATGATAACATACAAACCAAAAAGAAGTTGTCTTACCAGCAGGTAGCAGGTTTGACATCATTGAAAAAATAATGACTATACCATGATAGGTTTCACACTTTAAACAGTCTCTTTTCAACAATCTCCCTCTTTGGCATTGATGACAAACCAATACAAACAAAAATACCAAAAAGAAAATTGAAATCTTTCCCTCTATATATGTGCCTCTTTCTTTTTTCTTTTTTGATCTGATCTTTCTGATATCTCCCTTAACCTTATACCTCCCTCTTTGAACTCTCTCTACTATCTCCCTCTTTGAAAATAATGGCAAAGACTTGTCATCTATTAATGCAGATATAATCAATTTAGGTTCTTCCTCTATCACCTTGCATGTGATAATAAATATTTTGATTTAGCTCCTTCATTACTTTAGGCAGCTCCTAAAGTAAGATCCACTACATCAAATTTTAAAACATGACATTGAACTCAATTGATGCAGGTCAGTACTCTTGCTTCTTAAGTAGCTTGGATAAAGGTATCACCTCTAGTTTTCCTCTAACATATTCATGTGCATCCTTAGGTAAAGCCTTTGTGAATATATCAATTATTTGTTCTTTTGTATTCACATATTTGATTCTCACTTCTTTGTCTTCAATCATCTCTCTCAAGTAATGATACTTGATTACAATGTGCTTTTTCTTTTTGTACATCACAAGGTTCTCTGATATGTTTATAGCACTTGTATTGTCACAATAAAGTACCACAAGTTCAATAATTTCCTCCTTCATTCCTTTGAGTAACTATTTGATCCATACCACATTTGTACAATTCACTGCAGCAACCACATATTTAGCTTCATTAGTAGATTGTGATATAGAATTATGTTTCTTACTAGTCCAAGTCACCAATCTCTTTCCTAAGAAAAATGATCCACCACTTGTACTTTTTATATCATCAATATTTCCTGCCCAATCAACATTTGTATAGGCTTTTAATTCAAACTTATCATTCTTCTTGTAATATAGACCATAGTCTTATGTTCCTTTTAAGTATATCATGATCCTTTTAATGGCCATAAAATGATTCTCCTTAGGATTTGCAAAAAACCTTGCAACAATCCCAATAGCTAATGTAATGTCAAGTCTGTTAGCAACTACATATCACAATTTTCCATTCATAGACCTGTATAATGTTTGATTTACTTCAGCAGAATCATCAATTTTGGATAGTTTATGTCCTATTACCATAGGAGTACTAATAGGTTTTAAATCCTCCATACAAAAAAGTTTCAAATATTTCCTTCAAATACTTGGACTAAGTGATGTAAATACCAAAAGTCATCTGATATATTTGCAATCCAACAAAGAACTTTATCTCTCCAAACATAGAAATCTCAAAATCTTTCTTAATTTAATTTGTAAATGTCTTACACAATGCATTTTGTCCTCCAAATTGATATCATAAACAAATATTTCAGCTAGTAAACTCCCTTTACCTCCTTCTATCTTTAAGTACAAATTGTTGTTATCACCAATCTTCTCAAAACCAATCTTCACAAGATAGTTGTGCAGTCTTTTATACCATATTCTTGGAGCTTTCCTTAAAACATATAAAGCTTTGTGCAGTCTACATACCATGTTCTTGATGTTTGGATCAACAAATCCCTTAGCTTGTTCAATGTAAACCTCCTCTTCTAGTATACCATTTAGAAATGTTGACTTCAAATCCATTTGATAAACCTCAATACCTCTATATGCAAAGTAAGGAAGAAAAGTTCTTACTCCCAATCTTGCAACTAGGAAAAATGTCTCTACATAGTCAATTCTCTCTTCTTGTGCATATCCCTTGTAAACTAATCTTGCCTTATCCTTTATGACTTCACCATTTTCATCCAATTTATTTCTATACAACTAATTGATTCAAATCACATTCTTGTTCTTTGGTCTGGGTACTAGAGTCAATATTTTATTCTTTTCAATCTAATCAATCTCTTCTTTCATGGCTTTACTATAGTCTTCATTCTCTAATGCATCCTTCACTAACTTAGGCTCATGCATGCTTAACAAACATGTATCACTTCTCAACCTATTACTTGTCATTGGTATGGCTTCTTTATCTCCAATAATTTGTCTAGCAAGGTGATCTCTTTTGACATACTTTGGAAATCTTTGTTTGGCTCTTCTTTCTACAATAGGTCTATCACCTTTAGAGTCACTGTGCACTTCTCTATCAGGTAACTTGACATTCATTTCATGTACACTAATCTTAGTATTAGAATGTACCTTGTCTTCTATCTACAACTCAACTCCTAAATGCAACTCAGTTTCTAAATGCAACTCGACATCCATTATATGTGACTCAACAATCATTGATTCTTGTTGATTAGCAACTTGGTTTACAAAATTATCATCATCTGCAAACATGTCTTCATAGTAGTACATGAAGGTTCTATATTTTTCAGCTTCCTAGTTTGGTTCATCTTCATGCACTTATGTATATTCATCAAATTTTACATTTATACTTTCTACAACTTTGTTTGTGTTAGTATTTAAATAGTCATAAGCTTTACTTCTTGTAGAATAGTCTAGGAATATAACTTCTTCACTTTTGGAATCAAATTTACCATTTTTGTTGTCCTTAAGAATGTAACACTTGCTTCCAAATACCTTAAAATATTTTACATTGGGTGAGTATTCATACCATAGTTCAAAAGGTTTGGAATTTGCACCTTTCTTGACTTTTACTCAGTTCAAAGTATTGATAATTGTGCTTACAACTTCTCTCTAGTATTTCAAAGAAAAATTCTTCTCCATCATCAATGTTATAGCACAATTCATTATAGATCTATTCCTCCATTCGAAAATTCCATTTTGTGGAGGATTCATAGGTGTAGAATTTTTTCTTTTAATTCCTCTATCATTATAGAATATCTCAAACTCATTTGATGCAAAATCTCCACCTCTACCAGATCTCATACATTTTAAGCTTTTACCAATCTCCTTTTCAACTCTTTCCAAGTACCACTTAAATATTTGAAAAGTATCAAATTTTTATTTCAAAAACATAACTGTCATCATCCTAGAATAATTATCAACAAATAGGAGAATGTACATATCACCTTTGTAGCTTTGCACATCAATTGATCCACATAAATCAATATGAACTAATTCCAAAATTTCTTTTGAGGAGTGAGTATTACTTTTAAAACTAGATTTTATCATCTTGCCTAACTTACATTGTTTACAAATCACATTATTAGGTTTCTTCAGTTTTGGAAAACTTCTAACTCTTTTCATGTTACTAATACTAACTAAGTTATCAAAGTTAACATGAGATAACATCTTGTGCCATAGCCATGCACCATCCAATTCTACAACAAGACAAGTAGCATCATTCATCTCAAGATAAAACAAATTGCCTCTAGTCTTATCTTGATTTCCAATTAATTTTCTATCAATGTCATAGATCTTAGGCTTCTTGTTGTCAAATTCAACTTTAAAACCTCAACTATTCAATTGTGCCGCACTCAAGAAGTTATAGTTAAGTTCTTCTTGGTGCAAGGAAGGGTAGGGAAAACTATTACCAATGGCACACCTAGCTTTCTGAATCACCCTACAAGAGTTAATACAACGAAAGAAAACAAAAAGAACAACAACCAAAGGAGGAAGAAGAGTAAAATACTTTTATTGATTCTTCAATATTCTACATACATGTCCAAATACAAGGCCTTCTAGGTTGTGGGAAAATAAAAATATATTCAAATCCAAGATCCAGCAGCAAATTTGCACTTTCTAGTTTTACTCTCAAATCATCTCGCAAAACTCTTAACTCTTAACTGCCCTAGCTTCTAGCCCAAACACTCTATTTGTACTAGCATAAATGGCTTAAATATCATTCTAGAGCATGGATAAGCCACAATTCATCTCTTAAAAAATATTAAATGATAATAAACCTAACATTAAATACACAAGTTGGCTTGCATCAGCAATTAATTGTCCAAAAATCGATGTCTGAGAAAAATCATGATACCTCCTAGCTCTGATTAAGTTAGAGCTTTTAGTTCAAACTATGGGTAGATATTTAGGTCCTCTACAACCCCTTAAGTGCTCAAAGTTTTATTTATCAAGGAAAAATGCACATCCAATATGAAAGTCAAGCACATAAAATTGCCACACAGAGCTACAAAAATTAATACTTCAGGAGAATCGCCATATCTCCCAACTCATAAGGAGTTAAAACTTGTTCCTTGGATCATAGATAAAAGCCTAGGACCTATTCAATCCATAAAGTGTGTAGCCTTTAATTAATTATAAAAAAATTAGTTGCATGGTCTACCACATGCACCTAGAAACTAGAAAATACAATTTTAGTAGAACACAGTTTCAATAGCAAGATAAGAATTGAAAACATGCAAGATAGCAGTGTAACCCAAGATGCTACTACATCAGATAGCTAGGATTGGAAGAAATGATTCCTCTAAATCATTAAGATGTCCCACCTTGAGCTAAATCCAACTCAGATTGAGAAATCCATGAAGCATCTTCCATAGGTCTGTTCTTCCACTTCACCAGATATTCATAGTAATATTTTCCTCTTGTGCTCTTACTGATTCTTTGATCTGATATCTATTCAATTTATTCAATCTACTTCTTAGGATAGTTCTCTAATACAATAACTTCATCATCTAACTCATGATACTTTTATAAATCAGCAACATTGAATATAGGAGATATATCCATGTCATCAGGTAACTCAATTTCATAAGCATTTCCATTGTCAAACTTCTTCAAGATCTTACAAGGTCCAAACTTCTTCATCTTCAGCTTACTATATGTTCAAATAGGAAATCTTCCTTTCTTCAAATGAACCATCACCTCATCACCAAATTGAAAATCATGATGTCTCCTAGACTGATCAGCATTCTCCTTATACTTCTAATTACTTTGTTCTATCCTCAACTTCACCTCCTTATGTAAAGATTTCATCAAATGAGAAAATTCTTCTCCTATAGCACTTCTCTTTTCTTTATAAGAAATATCTCTCAAATCTAATACTCCTCTAGGATTCATTCCAGTAACAATCTCAAAAGGAGTCTTCCATGTACTTATATTCACAGAATTATTATATGCAAATTTAGCTTGTGCCAATCCCATCTCCCAATTGCTTGGCTTATTCCCAACTAAACATCTCAACAAATTACCCAAGCTTCTATTTACAACCTCTTTCTCTCCATCTATATGTAGATGGAATGTATAACTAAACTTTAACTCAATACCCATCTTCTTCCATAAAGTCTTCCAAAAAAAACCAACAAACTTATCGTCTATGTCAGAAATAATACTTCTTGGTAATCCATGCAATCTCACAATCTCTTTAAAAAAAATTTTAGCAACATGCACAACATTTGATGTCTTCTTACATGGTATGAATTGAGCCATCTTAGAAAATCTGTCCACTACAGCAAAGATGGAATCATACCCCTTCACTATCTTAGGTAATCCAAGAAAAAATCCATACTGATGTCACTCCAAGGTTTCTTAGGAACAGTAATAGGTGTATACAAACTAGTATTTTGACTCACTCCTTTTGCAACTTGAAAAACTCCACAACTCTTTACAAATTTATGAACATCCTTATACATTTGTGGTCAATAATACTTCTCTTTCAGCAAACTCAATGTCTTATCAATTCCAAAATGTCCAACCAATTCACCATTATGTTTTTCTTTAATCAAATTCAACCTCATAGAAATTCTAGGAATACACAACTAAATGCCTTTGAACAACATACCTTCTTGAATGAAATAATCATCATACTTACTTATGTGATTTTTTAGATTTGGTGCTCTGCACTCTCTCCATGCCTTAGAAAAATCAAGATCAGAATCATACAACTCTTTCATTTTATCAAAACCAAGAACTTCAACCCTCATTTCAGTCAACAAAGAACGTCTTCTACTCAATGCATCAGCAACTTTATTAGTAACTCCACTCTTGTGCTTAATTACAAATGTAAAAATCTTCAAATACTCAACCAACTTCATATGTCTCTAATTTAATTTATGTTGACTTCCCAAGTATGATTACTATACAGCACAAACTCCATAGGAATCAAATAATGTCTCCAATTCTTCAATGCTTGAACAATAGCATAAAATTCTTGATCATACACAAAATACTTCCTTTTAGCATCATTCAACTTCTTACTAAAGAAAGCAACAAGTTTACCTTTTTTATTCAATATAGCTCCTATTGCATTACCACTTGCATCACATTGAACTTGAAATACTTTATTGAAATTAGGCAAAGTCAATATAGGTAATTCGGCAACCTTTTGTTTCAAAGTCTCAAAACTCTTATTAGCTCCATGTGTCCACTTGAATTTTTTTTTATCTCCTCTCATTGTCTCAATCATAGCATTATAAATAGAACTAAAATTCTTCATAAACTTTTTTTGAAAATTAGCCAAACTATGAAATGATCTTACCTCACCCACATTCTTAGGTGTAGACCATTCCAAAATTGCTTTAACCTTCTCTAGATCTATTCTCAAATCATCAACTAAAATCACAAATTCCAAATACACAATCTACTATTGCATAAAAGAACACTTTTTCATATTAATCAGCAACTTTTCCTCTTTCAACCTCCACAATACTTGTCTAATATGTTCAAGATGTTCTTCCTTATTCTTACTAAATATTAGAATATCATCTAAATAAACAATCACAAACTTACCTAGAAATCTTTTTAGAACTTCATTCATCAACCTCATAAAAGTACTAGGTGCATTAGTCAAACCAAAAGGCATAACGAACCATTCAAATCAATCTTGGTAAAGTACTTTGCTCCACTCAAACAATCTATTATGTCATCCATCCTTAGAATAAGAAACCTATATTTCACCATGATTTTTTTAATAGCTCTAAAATTAGTACACATTCTCCATTCTCCATTCTTTTTAGGTGCTAATATAGCAGGTATAGCACATGGACTTTCTCTGATCAAACCTTTCTGCAACGACTCATGCACTTGTCTATTAAGTTCTTCATTCTCTGTAGGTGTCAATCTATATGGTGCTTTGTTTGGAAAACTAGCTCTAGGAATCAAATCCATACAATGACTTATGCTTCTTATTGGAGGTAAACCATCAGGAATATCATCAGCAACAATATCTTTATATTCATTTAGCAATTCTAAAAATTTTGCTGTCACTCTATCATTACCAACTTATGTTGCTTGGTCATCACTACCAACACTTGATCCTCTAGGAGCTATAGCAAAACAAACTTTACTCTTCTTTACTTCCTTTTCAAATTGCTTTCCATTAACCATACAAACTTTTATTGTAGTACAACTGACCTCATCTAGACTATCAATCAAAGGTAGTAATATTTGTTTCTTCCCATTTACCCAAAAAGTATATTGATTCAATCTTCCATCATGCACAGCATATCTATCATATTGCCAAGGTCTACCCAAAAAAATTTGACAACAATCCATAGGCATAATATCACAAAACACTTCATCAAAATAATGTCCAATCTTGAACTTCACAACACATTACTCACTTACCAATATCTTATGCTCATCTTTGATCCATGAAACATGATAGGGTTTGGGATGTTTCAGTCTCTACAACTACAACTTCATAACTAGCTCTTTTGATGCCAAATTTGTTGAATTTCCACTATCAATGATTAACTTGCAACATTTTTCAGCCATCTTGCATCTAGTCTTGAAAAGACTTCTTCTAAGGAAAGGTTCCTCATCACTTTCCTTATTACATAAGGTTCTTCTCACCATTAGATTTTCTCCAACCTTAGGTCCACTTGGTGAACTCTCAATGTCTCCTTGAATCACAACATTTTTATTATTCTGCCCACTTTCAAAAGATCCATGCCCTTCTTTACCACATCTAAAACAATTGCTACATAAACCATGTCTAGGATAAGAATTACCTCTTCCTAGGTAAGATCTAGTACCTCCTTGGTATGAGCTACCATCTTTCCACTTGGTCTCTTCTTTGCCATCATTCTTCCATTTATATTTTCCTTTATCCTACACAAAATTGTCAAATATGCCACCATCACCATAAGATCTACCTCTATCTCTCTAGAATCTAGGACCTCTACCTCTTTGTCTTTGTTCATGCTTCTTTGTCAAGATCTCCTCAGCTTTAAAGGCATATTGATATGCTTCTTCCACACTTTCCAACTTCACAAAACTTATTTCATCTTGAATTTCAAATCTCAATCCATTTATGTACCTTGCAATTTTCTCAACATCATCATCCACATGTCTAGATCTGATGTCCAATCTATATAATTCCTTGGTATACTCTATCATAGTCATGTCTTTTTGTTTCTCTTTCTCAACAAGCTAACTTGGTAATTAGTAGGAAGGAATTTTTTCTTTACCTTGTTCACCATCTTCAGACAAGTTCTAATCTTCTCCTTTCCTCTCCTTTGTCTATCAATTTTCAAATGCTCCCACCATAGTGAAGCATGACCTTTCAACCTAGTCACAACAATATTCACCTTCTTATTTTTAGGAGTGTTTTCATACTCAAAGAACTTCTCCATATTTGAGATCCAATCCAACATATCATTGGTATCCAATTTTCCATCACAAGGAACAACTTCTACAATAGGCTTTGAATTTACTCTAGACAACACTCTCAACAATCTTTCCTTATCTTGATCTTCTTCAAGTTATGAATTTTTGTTTGGTGCTACTACTTCATCATCACTTACATCATCAAGATGTGCTCCTCTCCTCTAGATTGTCTCCATAGAATCTAATCTAATTGCAATTTGTCTCAATTAATCCAATATAGAATTATCAACATTTCCTCTATCACGAAACATCTTTACAAATTGGGTTCTTATAAGATCATAACCCTCCACAAGTTATATGTTAAATCCACAAATCTGCCACCCTATAACCAATATCTGAAATAGGGTTCTCCACAATCCAATCTCCACAAGGATGAACCTCAAGCTCTGATACCACCTGACGCATAGAAGGGTAGGGAAAACTAGGGCCAATAGCACACCCAGCTCTCCAAACCACTCTGCAGGAGTTAACACAATAGAAGAAAACATAAAGAACAAAAACCAAAGGAAGAAGAGTAAAATAATTTTATTGATTCTTCAAATATTCAACATACATGCCCAGCTATAAAGTCTTATAGGTTATGTCCAAATACAAATACATTCAAATCCAAGATCTAGCAGAAAATTCACAATTTCAAGTTCTACTCTCAAATCATCTCCTAAAACTCTTAACTGCCCTAGCTCCTAGCCTAAACACTCTATTTATACTATCCAAAATGGCTTATAGATCATTCTAGAACATGGAGAAGCCACAAGTCAGCTCTCAATAAATATTAAATGAAAATAAACCTAACATTAAATACACAAGTCAGCCTGCTTCAATAATTAACTATCCAAAAATTGATGTTCAAGAAAAATTGCAATATCTCCTAGGTCTGATTGAGTTAGAACTTGCACTTCAAACTATGGGTAGATATTTAGGTCCTGTACAACCCCTTAGTGCACAAATTTTTATTCATCAAGCAAAATTGTGCATCTAACCTAAAAGTAAAGCATAGAAAACTATCGCACAAAACTGCTAGAAATTGATACTTTGGGAGAATTACCATATCTCCCAACTCATAAGGAATTATAACTTTCACCTTGCACCATAGATAATATTCTAGGCCCTCTTCAATCCCTAAAGTGCTAGAAACTAGAAAACACAGTTTTAGCATAACATAGTTTCAGCAGCAAAATAAGAACTAAAAACATGTAGGATAGTAGTGCAACCTGGGATGCTCCTGCATCACTTCTACATAGTAAGCATTGCCACACATGATATTTTCTATAAATTTTATTGATCCTTTACCTTTTATCAAATAGGGTTCATCATTACCAAATCTAACACTATTTCATTGTAATACTCAAGGGTAATGAACTTACTTTTATCTCTAGACATGTGATGTGAACATCCACTATCAATAATCCATCTATCACTTTTGTTTCACATAAGATATTAATTTAGTTGTCTCATCTTCATTAGATTCATCTTTTTTAGCAACATATACAACTTCTTCATCATGGTCATCAGATCCATCTTTTGATTCCTCTTTAGCAATGTAGCAAACCTTCTTTCCTTTGTCTTTGTAGTCTTTGTTTTTTCTCATTTCTTTTACCTCTGTATTTATCTCCACTTTTATTGTTCTTCTCTAAACACCTTGTAGCAATATGACCAACCTAATTACAATTGAAACACGTGATAGGTAACTTACCTTTGTATTTCCTTTTTCCTCTGTGAAATCTTTGAGCCAACAATTCTTCAAGATCTCCTACATCATCTTCATTTCTCTCAATATCACTAGAAAGATGTTTGACCTTTTTCTTTTTCTTATCTTTAGGTTCTTTCAATGCTATTTTAGCTTTGAAAGTAGATTGAACATTTTTAGTTTTGAAATTATCAAAATTAGAAAGTTCAAAAGAAGTGAGTCTACCCATCATTCCTTCAAGGGTTAGATTACTACCAAGAATACAACTTAGTTCTTGTATGGCAGAGACTCCAATAGAATAGATAGGTAGCAGGTTTCTCAATACTTTGTTGATCATAGTCTCATCTTCAATAACACCATTTTCTCCTCTAATAGCATTCACAACATCTTTGATTCTTGTATAATACTAGACTATAGTCTCACCTTCTTTCATTCTCATTTCATCAAACTTTCCTCTTAGATTTTCAGCTTTGGCTCTCAAAACATTATTTTCTCCTCCATAGATCATTTCTATATAATCCCATATCATCTTAGTAGAATTACAACCTTTGATGTCATCAAAATCTAAGTAGCTTAGGGCAGATGCAAGCTCTAGCATTACCTAATTGTATTTTTTCTTCTTTTTTAGATCATCAATAGTAGGGGCTCCAATAGGATCAACATGCTCAGTGTTAATGGTAAATTGTACATAATCTCCAAGTCCACCTAGATGTAGCTTCATCAAATTTTGCCATGCAGGAAAGTTTTCATTGTCCAGTTTGGGCACTGTTGGTGAATAGATTTTTCTTCACATAAAAAGATTATAAAAATGACTCAAGAATACCCAAAATGAAGACATAATAATATACCAATAGTTGGGTCACTTGGCCATTGTATTGAGCAAGTGCCCTCTGAATTTTACAGGATATAGCTCCCGGATTAAATATGCAAGGAATGAGATTTGCAATGCTTTTAACCTGAAAGTGAAGGTAGCCCTCACTATTCTTGGATACTAGGCAAAATAAATACAAAAGAGAGAATGCAATATTAATACTGCATGTAAAGAAAAGGAACAATCAAATTCTATAATAATATAGGAATGAGCAAAGATCACATAAATATTTTGGATAACCAAGAAATCCATATGAAGTATGAATTCAATAATAGTAGTTAAACCCACAATCTGGTCTAGATTCAAATATGGATCATATACATGATTCATAAAATGCAATCTTTGAGCACAATATGAAGTATTTCATTCACTTAAAAATAATTTCAAGCAAACATAACTATTGAAAAGCTCATAAAATCTATAGATCTCTTCTCACTAAAAGATCATAGTCTGATATAAATCAAAGAACTGCTCCCTCCTAAAATACTTTGCATTTCCCCAAAAATGCAACACAAGGTTTGCTCAAAAATGAAAACCTCATGACTCTCCACTCCCAGAAAAGAAAAATAATACTCTTAGCCTCCTTCCAAAAAGAATAACCCTTTGCAATTTTCCTTTCCCTTATCAAACAACACATAGTCTATCCAAAAGTGGAACCCCCGTTTCTTCCCTATTTCACATATTTATTCCCATCTTTCGGTCTGGTTCACTTTTTAGCTATTAAAACTTTTTTTTTTACATTATTCTTTTAAAAAAATTAAAACTTCTTTATGTTTTGTTATGAGAATATTCCCATGATGTTTACTCCAAGTTGAACATTTAGATATTACATATGCTAACATGTGGCAATAACTTAATTTCACAATACTTTGTAGGGTATCAAGCTGAAATACTTGGGTTTGTGTTTGTTGATAAACACAAGACTTATCATGTATATTTGTCATATGTTTATGAAATGTGCTCCTTGAAGGTGTTTCCAAATCAAGTTGTATTCAAGGATGAACAAATAAATTTAACCCAATTTGTAGAGGAAAGGTAGAATGAGCAAATGAGATTCTCAGTCCTTCCATTGATGACCATTTCATTGCATAGATCATCCTTGAATTGATTTGATGTGCCATAGGAGTCTTATAAACTCATTAACTGGAACTAAAGTAATATTCTTTATATAAATAGAAAAGTGCGCGCATACTAATCATTTCCACACCTTTTATTGGGTTTTAATGGCAAGAAAACAATCTCTAATCACACTCAAAATGGATGGAATCTAATGGGTATGTCTGAATCATCATGGAAACATAATTAATGGACTCAATATTTGTTTTTCAGTTCTAATTCTTTCCACCTAATCAACTTAGCTATCAACTAGTGTATTGATGCCTCCATCGTATCATCTACATTCTTTAACAGCTAAGCATGATCATTTTTGAGCTAGCTCTTGTTCATGTCAGTGAGATGAGCATAGTATGAAATGGAGTAGTATGTGTGATCATCATCTTCACTACATTTTCATTGGGCTATTTCTTACAAATTTCATGGAGATGGCTTCATGAATTCTCAACTATCAACAACACATGCAACAATGTGTTGAGTTCCTCCAAATGTTGTAGGTTTTGTGCCTAGTTTGAATGTGGGAGCAGACGCAACTTTACCTTGGGATGCCTTTCTCCTTCACAGTTACTAGCTCTTTCATTGATGAATTACTATATGTGATAGTTGGTGTCATCAACCTTCAATATTCCTATGTCTTCTATTTAAAAAAATTGATCTCATTCCAAGATGTAGAGCATAGATAATAAGGTAAAATTCATATTTCACTACCAAACTCTATATGTGCACAACTCAATATTGTGTTTCTCTATTAGGCAGTGGATGTATTTTGCATCAACCTCCCATTGAATTTTGATGAGAAAGTATCCTCCATGCATATAAATCTTGTCCATAGACATCCACACCTTAATTTATCTACACTTTACAATTCTACATCATTTGAAAACATACCAATGACTTCGACTTTGAGGAGAACTAACTACCATAGTCATGACTGGTCTCAACTTTTGAATTATCTCCACTAGCGTCACTTCATCAGCACCACTTGATCGATGCCTATCTTCATCTTAGAGGTTCAACTCTTGTTGCATACAATGTTCTAATTTTTACTATCACTGCACTCAAGCTTATGCCATTTGGGAAATGGTTGATAACAATTATAACCATGGTAAAATTATTACCAATTGCCAAGCATTTTGTTATGATCAATTTCCTCACAATACTAGTAGTGGTTCCCATGTTTTTCCATCACCGTGGATTTTTATCTCATACAAGCAAATGGAAAAATATCTCACTTGTTCACGCAAAAGGGTAAGCTACATTTCACAGATAGTTTTTGATCATGAAGAGCTAGAGATTCTTTTCCTTTGCCTAGATTTTGAACTATTTGGGTTCTTTTAGTGGTGAAGACACTTGGTCTATTACCTCTACACCTATTCTATGAAAGATAAGCCTTGGGTTATCCATTTATATGATAGGGATTTTCACAAGTAATTAGCATGAGTTATTTGCATCTTTCACAATTTTCATAGTGCCCATGTATTTTATTCTCAGATGAGTATTGAGCTAGCTGAGTATATCAAAACCCATGGTCTTTTAATATTTGCACACCCATGATGTTGTTTCTAATATGCAAGCTTGAAAGTGATGATTCACTTGTTTTATAAAAACACATTGCATCTTCTTTGTATTAGTTCAAACATTAAAACATGCCATATTGTAAGAATTTACCTTAGGGAAAAATTCACCCAAAAACTAACTCAAACACAAGCACAATTGTAGACCAGAAAGAGTATGATCAAAATATTGATATGTATTCAATTCAATGTGAATAAAGGTATAGTAAGAGTGTCTATATATAAAGGCCTTTGAGATGCATCTAGAATGCCTAGGAATCAGCATCATGATAAGTCATACAACCAAGAACATGTCCACTAGATATGCGTTATCATCCATTAAGCACGGAAGTAATTGCGATGATGAGAGGATAAGCCTAAAATGGTGTAGCATGAAAATTTATGTTGTAGACACCATGTGCTAAATTAGGAGTGTGAATAACTATGTTGTCTACATGAAAACTTAGTGAATGATGCAAACTCTAGTGTTGTAGACACCATGTGCTAATTTAGAGTTGCATACTTCTATGTTGTCAACATGACAACTCATAAAGATATGCAAACTCCTAAGTGTCTCACCAAAATAAATAATAAAATAATGCATTAACCTAAGTAAACTTAAGTAAAGTGTAAATAGTAAATACTTATTTACACCAACACCCCCCCTTAAGTGCAAGTTAAGGGAATGCCCTTAAGCTTATGAAAAGTAGGATGAAATGCAGAATGGGTCTTGGCTACTAGGCCATGCTAGGTACCCATGTACATAATGAAATTCAATCTCTCATAAAGTGGAGAAAGAGGGAAAATATAATGGGAAAAAGCCTCCCCCACAAAGAGAGATGAAAAGGGATGCATGGATAGATGGAGTAATCAAGACCCCCCCTCCCCCCCCCCCATTATGACATACATCAAGTATATACAAAAGTGAAGAATGAGAAGAACAAGACCTCATAAGAGGAAAAAGTCCCCCTCCCCATAAGAGAGAAGAGGAAGAGAGACAAGGTAGTCCCCCCCCCCAATTAAGAATTTTGACCAGTGATTGCTACTCTAAGGAAGAAGCTAGTCCATGAGTGCAGAATAATATTCCTCCCCTTTGGAAGAAATAATGGCAAAGGTACAATCCCAAAGATGTATGGTTTCCCTAAAACCTACTCAAGTGTCCCTATGTTGATGTTGATGGTTGCCCCTTCTAACACTGCTGAAAAGAATGAATGTAGATATGGCAAGGATGTCTATAGAACCTGCCCAAATGAGCCAACTGTCTCCTCAACTGATAAAGAGACCTCTAACAACTATTGTACATAAGGATCCACAATCACATCAACCTGTAAAGATTGATCATGTAGAGAATGGGCATGAGGGTTAGAGTGAGTCCTTGCAACAACTATAGAAGGATCATCTTCATCAAAGAGAAGATGTAAATCACCAAGGTTGTCTCCCAAATTTGTGGTGTGTGATCCATGGACAAACTTCTAATGTCTTTCATGTAGTCATCAACTACTACTAGAGTTAGAAGAAAAAATGTACCCTATTGTTCTGGACCCATCACTGTGGCAATGTATGCATGTAGACTATACTGATGATGTGACCTCTTGCTGCAACTATCAATAGAACCCCACATATCTGAATCTGTTGAAGCACTATTGTTGGTGTCACTATCAATTTCCACAATGTATGATGTGCAGAGAGGATTAGAGGATAAGTTGGGTGAACTTTCCTCAGAGTGAACATCCTTCTCCATAAAAATCTCATGTGTCTTAGGATCCATAAATCTATATGACTTAGCACTATCTTCATAACTGATGAAAGTACAAGGCCTAGGTGCTAGTGCCTTGCATCCTCTGGAAGATAGGTTTTCCCATGCTGGACAATTGAAGACTCTAAAGTGACTCACAATTGGTTTTCTGCCACACCATACCTCAAAAGGAGTCTTCCCATCTAGGGAATTATGAGGATACCTATTAAGTATGTGAGTAGCACTTCTAAGGATTCAACTTCAAGTGTAGGATCAAGAGACTTGGCTTGTATCATGCAACCTAACATGGACTTAAGAGTTCTAATCCTCATAGCTGCAACATCTATGTTGTGTGGACTGAATGCTAGTGGATTCCAAAGATTAATTCCCTTAAGTTTGCAAAAGTCTCTAAGTCTTTTGTCTACATATCTGCTTTCATTGTCCATCCATAGAACCTTGATGGCTTTCCTTGATTTTTGTTCAACATGACTCTTAAAGGCTTGAATCTTAGCAACCACTTCATTCTTGTGATGAAGAAAGTAGAGCCATGTGAAGCAAGAAAAGTCATCAATGAAAGTAAGGATGTAGCGACCCTGGCTGACTAATGTCACTGCAAAAGGAGCTACTAAAACCATGTGAACCAATTGAAGAACAACTGGAGCTCTAGTAGACTTCCCTTTATAGTACTTCTCCTTGAGACTCATATCCACTGAACATGATGAACACTCACCCTTAGAAAAGTTAATGTTAGGTAGACCTTTGACCATGTGTTTAGAGAAAAGTTGCTAAAGATAGCGGAAGGCAAGATGACCAAACCGCTCATGACATAGATTGATTTGTGAATTAGATTGAGTTAACAAGTCATGTGAAGGAGACTTAGTTACAAATTTTTTGAAGGAATAAAGCCTCTTGTCATGATTGACTTTCCCCACTACAACCAATGAATCATCTCTAAGATTGTGCACCATCACTGAATCTATAAGGAACTCAACTTTATGACCATCTCCAAGGTGAGTGATTTAGTAAACTGAGAGGAGATTGGAGCTAAGGTTTGGAATGTAGAGAACATATTTGAATTCCCCATTTTCCATTTCCACATGTCCTTTCCCTTCAACTTCCATTTTAGTATCATCTCCCATGTGTTGGAGTTGATGAAAGCCAACTTCAAAGACACCCAAGATCACCTGCATGTGAAAAACTTTCAAAGAGAAGCCAAGGAGAGGAAGAGCATGGAGCAAGGGTAAAACTCTAAATGGACATGAGAGACCACAAGTATGCAAACACAAGAGAAAAATGTATTTACAATATGCACAATGCCTTATGATATGAAAATATAAAGAGGGAACCTTATAAAGAGCTCATGGAAGCTTATAGAACAAGCTAGAAGATAAGGATGACAACTCAACATATATCCCCAAAAGGTGGAACATGCTAGAAGGGAACAAACTCCCGTGTTGTCAACAACTAACCACTACATGCATTAAATACAAAATATTAAATAAATGCATTTACCTAAGTAAGCTTAAGTAATAGAATAAATAATTAATAATTAATTAATTATTTACTCTAACACCATGAAGATGTGTGGTACCTGTGACTACTTCAATGAAGAAAAGTCTCCCTTTGAAGAACCCATATGATAGGAGGCACATGAGTCAAGAATCCATTCCGAAGAAGAGCTTGTGTTTGCTATAAGTGCTTTCCCTTTTCCCTTTGAAGAGGTTGGAGTTGAATCCTTGGAAGTACTTGGCACTTGAATTTTTTTCTTCCTGAGTAGGTTTTCCTACTCATAGATTCTCTTAACCTTGCAATGATGCTCATGATTTAGCTTCTTGCAGTATGCACAAAAAAAATTGTCCTTTTTTCTATTACTTTCCTTCTTGTTGGAAGAAGAATTTCCTTGTTGTGAGGACAATTGTTGTGTCTCAAATTGTGATTTCTACTTCTATTGCTTCTTCTTCTTGTTGCTAGAACTTTTCCCTCCTTCACTTTATTGGTGCTCATCACTAGCCACCAATTCTTTGGTCTTTAATGATGTGAGAAGTCCCAAATCTGTCAAGTGAGATTGTTCAACAGTCTACATCTCTACAAATGCATCAAATGTAGGCTTCTAGAAAGCACTTCCCATTGTCAACCTATGAGTATTATAACTCTAAACAAAGGAAGCATATTCTGAAGGTAGCCTCTTTAGGATGTGATGAATCAACTTTTCATCTTTCATGGGATTTCCACAATCTTTAAGTAGTGCCCTATACTCATTGCTTTGTTGATGTAATCTTGAATTGTGTCAAAGTTCTTTGGATCCAAGAGAAGTAGATCGTCCTCAATCTGAAAACCCTTTTTCTCATCCACCTTACCATACAATAATTCAAGTTTTTCCCATGAAGGTTTGGATTCCTTGAAACTAGAAATGTGGAAGAAGAGATCTCTATGTAAACAATTCCTAATAATTCCTAAAGCCTATTGGTCTTGTTTTTTTCCAATCAATGAGTTCTGTAGCATTAGTGGGTTTGGGAATTGAACCATCAACATAAAGACTTAAACCTTTTTCCATGAATCTACTCCATGCAATATCTTTCCATGTGGAATAAATACATGAAGTTAGAAGTGGACATTTAGGTGAACCCATGATGTAAAAAATGAAAAAGAGCACAAAAGAGAGACATAAGAACATAGTACACACCCCACCTTTTCACTCAATCAAAAGACCCCCCCAAAACAAATGATTTTATCACTTTATATATAGTGCATGTACAATAGGCCACTTGTCAAAATGAATAAAGTGGACTTTGGATTTTCTTTTTTACAACTACCTTTTGAGGCCCAAATCTGTCACTAAGCACTATTGCTTAGATGTACAACAATTCTAAAAAGTAATCAAAGCAATATAATGCAGAAAAAGCCCTAATTCTAAAAGTGATATTTTTGTCCATACAACCCTAGAATCTAACTATAGATCTAGAAAGTAGATAAAAAAATAACGCACTTTCAAAAAAATGAAACCTAAAAATGTGTCCAGATGAGCCTGTACAAAGCATTTAAAGTTGCAAAATGCAGGATTGAATAGGTACAGTCACCAAAAAATGCAATTTCTAACAAATCCTTGGACCAAAATTAGCCACAACTGAAAAGTTCAAGAAATTCTACCCAAAATCAAAAAATATCAAACCTGATTTGGAGTTTGGATGAGCAAGTTATGGGCTCTCAAAGTCAGGCTACCAAATCAAAAAGAAATTTGGAGAGGGGTATGGGTAGGAAACTGCGTACTTAAATTTGATAGTCAAATGCCTGTCACAGTAGTTATAAAATTCCTAGAAATGACAATCAGATAGTTATCAAATTTAGAGTTGTGTTTGGCTGACATCAGCAAAAAAGTCACCCAAGATGATGTGGAAGCTAACTGGACTGTATGGTTGTACAAATGGTTGACATATGGCAGAGTCCATACGCTGAGGTGGTTTGACTGAGGTGGACACTGATGTGTATAGTCTACTATGGCATATTTGTAGATGTGGCATTACGTGTTAGTTGCTAGACACATGGCAGGCAAGAAACTGAGCTAGCATCTTGAGTTGGTGGATGTCAGGGTAGTCTAAAATGTTAGTCCTATGTAGAGATGTCTCTAGCTAAGCTAGTTGTAGTCTACATAGGTGGATAAAGGGAATCGATGTGGCACTACTAATATTTCACAGTGGGCAAAAAAATATGTCATCAGGATCCTATTTTATCCATCAAGAAAAATAGATGGGCATTGGAGATCTACTGTAAAACTGGAGCGCTGGCTAAAAACTTGTCATGGGAATTGAAAAATAATAACGCATGCATCAAAAAATTCTTCAAGGCCGGTGGGTGGTTGGTAGCCCCACCAGGAACCTTTCCATTGAGGGCCAAGAAGGATAAACATTTGTCAGAGGTTTGTGGGGTTTATCCCACATTCACCTTGGAATAGTCCTATGCCAAGTTTAAATGTAGAAAGCCACTGATGCTATGTAACAAGAAGGTCAATAGTATTGTTATAAATTTTTCTGTCAAGCTTTGTGTACAATGGCCAAGTTTCCCTTCGCTAGTGAGGGCTATCGACCAGTAGTTGGAGCTAGAATTTGATCTACTACTCGTTATGTGGCTGGAATATGTAGATTTGTGGTCATCCACTTGTTGTTTAGCCCAAATTTAAATGTGACCCTCTAATCCACCCAATTGGAATATACTCTATGAATAAATGGAATATTACACAAAATGTGCAAGGTCGAGATGTGACTACCTAATGCCTATACAAAAAAAATTCTCTACAAGGTCGCCTGGCCTAAAAAAAATTATAAATATTCTAAAAAATGCAGAGAAAAAATAAATTACAGATCCAAAAAAAACAATTAATTAGATCTATAAAATGACCATACTCGAGTGGCAAATCAGAGCCTCCAAGTGCCGATTTGCAAAAAAAAGAATCCTCACAATTGACTTTGGGCTAGGGTAGCTAAATTTATAGCCAATATTCATTGAATTGATGTTTTGGATGCAATGACGAGGTCCATTCTGGCTCTAGACACTCCCAATTTCTATGATACTTTGGATCCAGGTCGAGGTGTTGAAGTAACAATGGTCTCAAATGGCTATGTGAAGAGAGATTCTCCAAACTCTGATACCATGTAAGAATTTTTCTTAGGGAAAAATTCACCCAAGAACTAAGAACTCAAGAACAAACACAACTATAGACTAGAAAGAGTATTATCAAAATATCGATATGTATTCAATTCAATGTGAATAAAGGCACACTAAGAGTTCTTGTATATAAAGACCTTTGAGATGCATCTAGAATGCCTAGGAATTAGCATCATGATAAGTTATACAAACAAGCACATGTCCACTAGACATGGGTTATCCTCCATTAAGCACAAAAGTGTGATGATGAGAGGATAAGCCTACAATGGTGTAGCATGCAAATTTATGTTGTAGACACTGTGTGCTTAATTAGGAATGCAAATAACTATGTTGTCTATATGACAACTTAGTGAATGATGCAAACTCCTATGTTGTAGACACCATGTGCTGATTTAGAGTTGTGTACTTCTGTGTTATCAACATGACAACTCATAAAGATACACAAACTCCTAAGTGTCTCACCAAAATAAATAATAAAATAATTCATTAACCTAAGTAAACTTAAGTAAAGTGTAAATAGTTAATACACACATATCTATTTGGCATGTGATAGTTTTCAAAAATGTCTGTGTCAAAATAGAGCATACCTTATTAGTCATATGATCGAACTAACACCAAAGTCACTGATCAATTAGCAAGATGACCCTATTCACTAATTCAATGTGTGCATCTCATTTGTCTTGTGATGGTATCAAATTTCATATTTTGGGATGTGGGTATGTAACTTGATGATATTCTATCATAATTTTACCATGCCTATTGTCTTTCAATTGGAGGTTTTTGAATTTGGGAACCTATACATATGAACTTAAAATGGAACCACCAAAGATGAAGTTGACATTTTGAACTGATGAACTCCACTTTGAAACCACAATCTTGAACTTGGGAACTAAATTCAATTTTGAATTAACAAATCTTCACTCATGAACTTTAAAATCATTGCACACGAGGAACCAACCCTGGTCTTGCACATTCTAGAGATGATCCTTTGAACATATTCATTGTGTCACATCAAATGAATGGACCCATTTAAATGCAGATTGTACCTTCATATCCTTCATACCTTTCACACCCTTTGAACCATTTGAACCTTGTTCAATTATTTCCAAATTTATAACTTAAAGCCTTGAATGTGCGCATTTTGAGTATTTTGATCCATTATCATGAAACTTCATCTAGAACCTTCTTTACACAACATTCCTTCTCACAACACTTTCAACATAAATCATTGAAGAAAACCAAGATTCTGAGGGATGATCATATTGGGAAGGTGGATTTTCAAGCTTAAAAATTGGGCGACTAATAGGCACCTCCTTTCTGTACATCTTAATCTTTGGCCTTTAGTACCTTCAAGCTATTTTCTTACAAGCACCAATGGCACTGATACCAATTTTTGGAATGTTTAGAATAACTAGGAGAGGGGCGAATCAATTATCCAAGGTCCAAATGTACAAATAAAAAAATTTAGTACTTAACAGATTCATATCCATAAAACCATATCATGCATGTATCCATTAGAACATCAAATACCTTAACTTAATAGGTCCCTATCCATAACTTTGCATAAATGTAAGCATGAAATACCAAAAACTCATTCACACAATTTGACGTGCAAGGATTTTACATGGAGATCCAATTTAGAAAAAACTTTGAGTAACATGCTACCAAGTTTCACTCTTCTAAAGTGAAGCCCTATTACAAGCCAATTATATTAAAGGTTACAAAACACATTGTTAAATGTGGCCTGGTTAAAGGATTTGAATCACCCTATTAGGAGTGAGCCTTGTTAGATAACTTTAGAACATTCTATTAGAATGTCACTAGTTAAAGGATTTACAAATGACTTTTATGTAAACCTTAATACAAAGGATTTATCCAGGCTGATACAATGATATGAAAGTAGTAGTAGGACTTGATCAGATAATAAAACACAACTCACTTGTAGAATACATATCTCTAGTTCAGTCCTCCATTCTTCTTGGCTTTCATACTCTTCATCTTTGACAGCTTGTTCACCCTTCAAGAATTCATCCTCTTAAACATTCTTTCTTTGTATGCCAATTACATACTCTTCTATTCGGCCACCATATAAAGCAACGGCCTAGACTTCTTGTCATCCTTAGGTTCTTGCATATAACAACTATTGCTTTTGGCCTACTATCTCTATAAATAGAGAATTTAGGTCTTTTGCACTTAACTACAATCATCCATTCTAGGGTTAGGTAAGATTCAATGAATCTACCCACTTTTTCATTTTGTCCCTTTAGAAACTTATTCTACAATCCTCTTTGAATTCTCCTCAAAATAGTTTATTTTGAATTTGTGCCACTGTCTCATCATAGAAATCTTCCACACACTTCATAAAATTTAGGAAATCAACTTTGTTGGCTTAGATTTTTCAAATCTTCAATTAAACTCTTTTCATTATCACTTGGCATCCACACATTCACTTGGCAATTATAATCTTCTAATGCTCGACCAACATTGGGTTGCTCGTCATCAACTAAGTCTTCCTTGCTTGGTCACTATTATTATTTACCTAATTCTCAACACATACTATACTTTTCTGATGCCTGGTACATGTTGAATTCTACTCGTCCTGAACTAGGTTTTCTTAGCTTACAATGTTTGTTCAACTAGGCTTGGTAGACAGTTTTGTTGAAAACTCATCTTCTAGACTTTGCTTAAGTAACTATTTACTTTAGCCTTAAGTAGATCAACAATACATAATATTATCAATATATTACTTAGTCTTAGTGCTCCTCTTAGACACCAAATAGCTCAACCTTTCTCTAGCTACTCTTGTTATCTTATCTTTTCAAATCCTCTTCATCAATCAAACAAATAATAGCATTCAAACCAAAAATTAGTTGTCTTACCAACAAGTAGTAGGTTTGACATTGCTGACACAATAATTATTATTCCATGATATGTTCCACACTTCAAATTATCTATTTTCAACATTTCTATCATCCATAGTCCTCCTAAGTAAAAAATGAGTGTTGCTACAAATATTTTATAGCATTAAATATAATTTGATATATAAGGATCATATTTTCATTTTCTATATATTTATTTTGAACAAGATGGTAAATCAAACACATTTGGTTCCATGTTATGTATTTAAAAGAAAATAATAATCCTTGTCTATATAACTAGAAATATTTTGTCTTAAATGGTGCTTTTGATGTAGGGAGGAAAGGGTTTTGAAGGAACCCACAACCTTCTTTACAAATTTTTCCATAGTAAGAAATTATAAGAAACCAATAGACTGCACACAACTAAAGGAAGAAAGAGTTGCAATTGTCTCTAGCTTATTTTGATAGAAATTAAAGTTGAGATTGACCAAATAACTCAATTCTCAATTTTTCTCCTATAGAAATCAATGATTTGACATAGATAATTTGAAGAAAAATTCCATGAATGAGAGAAAAATAAACTACCAATAATTAAAATGATGTGACTACATATAGGTGAAGATGCAACTAATTCCAACCATGAAAGGAGGAAAGTACAAGAGTGATGGAAAAACCACCCAAGAAATTAGGATGGTACGTTGAAATAAAATAGACACATTTCTCGTAGACTTTTAAAAAATGACAACTTTTGTAGACAAGTGTCAAATGATAATGGGTGACTATTTAGTCTTAAAACCCTAAGTGAAATTAAATAATTACACTAATATCCCACTTACGTATAACTTTTAAGGATAAGGTAAAAATTAGGCCTTTGCTAATAGCCATATATTAGGTACCCATTTACAATGAAATATCTCATAAGAGGAGAAATGAGGAAAACCTAGTGGGAACAAAACCTCCCTAAAAAGGGAGATAAAAATCATTGAAATGTACAAGTCAAGAATAATAAGAGTGATAAATAGAGGAAAAATGATAACCCCTTACAAAATAATTTAAAATAATTCTATCACAATGCATAGTATATTTTTCCCATAAGAGATAAAGTAGAGAAGGGCATATGAGGTCCCCAAAAGATCTAAAGTGATGAACTACATGTAGTTATGGTAGATGTTCAGCACTAGATGCTAAAGATACTCCATAAAAAATGAACAACACTCCACCTCTTTGTAAGAAACAACACCATCAATATGTGCAAGAAAAATTCTCATTTGAGAAAAGAATAAGTAGGAACAAAGGTGAATGTCTTTGAATGTTGTTAATACAAAGACTAAAGTAATACTATCACAATGTATAGTATGTTTTCCCCAAAGGAGATAAAGTAGAGAGGACCATATGAGCTCCTAAGAAGATCTAAATTGATGAAATCCATGTAGTTCTAGTAGATTCTCAATACTAGATGCCCCATAAACATTTAACAATACTCCACTACTTTACAAGAAAAACACCATAAATATGTGCAAGAATACTTCACATTTAGGAAAGGAATAATTAGGAATAAAGATGATGTATCTAAATGTTGAAAGGTATCAAATCCAATGATGATGTGTTGCAAATGATGAACCATGTATGCACAATCATTATTGGACCAGTGTAAACATGATACTACTTCAGATGATGATATTTGAGTTGGATATTGCACTCATGAATATATGCACAATCTATAATAATAGGATTTGATGTAGGAAAGGTAAAAGAAAAGTTCAATATTATCATTGTTAATGTAACTGCACAAAAACCATCACCAAATACAAGATGAATATCTTTAATATTGGAATCCATATTTACAAGATGGGATTATACAAATAAATATTGGAGTTACCCTATTATGTTATCTATGTTATGGTCTATGGGCTATATGGTGGATCAAGTATGGCTATAGAAATACTTAATCCAGAGAATCTTTAGACCTCATGAATGAGTGAGTGATAGATTTAGATTAGTCAAAAAGTTATAATGTCCTACTGGATGGCTAAGTGAAGTCATATGGTGTTTCTATATGAGTTGGATAATTATGTAATGCAATACCATGAATGAGAATAGTTTATTGCATTTTATTAGTTTGATTAAACCAACATTGTTTTGTTGTAGGCCTATACATTACACAATATCCACATTTTATTTTTCATCTATTATGATAATTTTGTTGAACACTTAAATGGAAGGGATGAACCAACAATAAGGTAAGTGCACAAAGTTGTGCTACCAAAAAGATAACACATTTTTTTTTTCTAATCTTGTCAATAGTGTGATCACATTAGAGTGTGATCATACTATGATTTAAGTGGGATGAGAATATGGCTCATAAAATTGATATAATAGAGGAGTCAATCTATTTGAAAATCAATGAATTAGGTAGAAAAATCATGCTATAATGCAATCACATTGCTAAAAAAGTTTTATAAATTTAAAAAAAAAATTGAGTTATCTATCATTCTCTCTATTCTCTCTCCATTTTATCTTGGCATCCTTTTATCTTCCAATGAGTGTGAATTCAATGTTTGTACTATATTTTGACCCCAATTTGCATAAAAAATGGCTCCACATCATCAAAAATCCCAAATCAATCAAAGAGGTGTGAATCTTACCTCTTATTTTCGTTAAATTTTATATTTTTAATGGTGTTTATGAATTTTGATTTGGCTTTGTTTTTTTTTTTTTAAATGGTATTATTTAATTGTTAGGTAATGTATAAAATCCACCCCCTAGTCCTTGTGTGAAGAGTCCAACACATGTTCTACCAATTCCACAAAATCCACCATGAAACCCTCCATAGGATCAACCTAAAAACCCTAAAAACAAAGAACAACCACTTCCACAATCTCCACCAATCAAAATATCTCCTCTAGGGACCCAAGAAAAATTATTGAGTGAAATTGACATAGGAAGAAGCAAGTTAGAAACAATGATTAGGACGCTAAAGAGTTAAGTGTGAAATAATCCTAGTAGGTCATAATTGGCACCATTACTTGAGACCATTGTGAGTAAGGTAGAATCTATTAGCGGTCAATTAAATCTATGGAATAGTAAAAGAGGAAAAAAATGGATATTATGTTGATAAATTTTCATATGGAGATGTTAAAAAAAAAAATAACTAAAGATGACATGTGCTTTGTAAAAAGTCAAGAGAACAAAATGCATTGAGAACTAAAACTAAAATGTTCCCCATCCATTGGTGCACTAATGTGTTGGAATATGAAGAGAGTAACTGAAAGGGGAGGGTTGAATCAGTTACCATAAAAAAATTCCTTGTCCCTAGATGTCAAATCAAACTTTTCAATGATAATGTAATTCTTTACCTAGCTTGGTTAAAACAAAGTTCTTGTTGTAATTCAGTTAACAAAGAAATCTTATGATTATTAATATTTTAAACCTTTAGTAAATTAGTTGTAGAAACATAAAGTATAAAACAAATAACATTAACACATATGATACCAAGATTTAATGTGGAAACCCAATTTGGGAAAATCACCATGCAACTAGTTGCACTATTTTCACGCCCTTCTAAAGTGAGCCCTATTACGATCCAACCCTATTAAAGGTTTTAAAACATACTGTTAAGTATGACCTTGTTAGAGGATTTAGATCACCCTACTAGGAGTGGCCTAGTTAGAGGTCTTCAAACCCCTCAAACTTGAAATGTCACATGTTAACTATTAGTCAACTTTGTTAAGAGATTTCTTCACTGCTACAATGGTTAGAAGATAATAGTAATTTGACCTTATTTTTGAAGTAAATTGTTTTGTAGATTCAAATCTCTATTCTAGCTTGACCTCTGGATCCTTACTGATTAGAATATTATTTTCTACTTATCTTCCACACTTTTATGTTATGTCTTTCACTTTGATCACATCTCCATCTTATTCCACATTATTCACTTACATCTTCTCCTAACTACTTGACCTTTCTTATATATTATAAGCTTTTTCAAGTTGTCTTGGATACCCTTTAAAATAACCATTAAACATCTAAATAGTTAGCCTTGATTAGTAAATTAATAGACAAGTTTAATCTCCTAAAAATCAATCAATCCTGGGATTGATCACTCAGTTAACTTTGGAAGTCCTTTAATGCCCAACTACATAGTTAATACTAGAAGATGGATATTTTTCATTGCCTAATAGCTTGGTCAACACTAAATACCCTTCATTTCCTAACTTATCATTCGATACTAAATATGCAAAGTTAATACTGTAAGTTCTTTATTGCATAATTGCTCAGCCAATGTTGGCATTTGTGTAACATCGATGGCAACATACAATTTGAAGAATTGTTTCCAACAATATCCTTCTTTGGCATTAATGGAAATAGAACATGTCAACATACAATGATAAAAGTGTGAGCAATTTGATAATATCCTTAGTTTCATTATCATTTGTATCCATACCAACTCCCTCTATGATTCTACCTAGATTTTACTCAATTGCTTCCAAAGGAACTCTCCCTCTTACATCTATCCTCACTTTTTTGTGTACTTTTGTCATTATTCTCCCTATTTGTTGTCTATTCCATCATATGTATACTTTCCTTCTAAGATACTAAACTCTCCCTCTTTTACATCAAATGCCAAATGATACATACTCTAAAGTTACTGTGTACCTTTTCTACTAATTCATATGCAATATGTTCTACATGTCACACATGAAGTGTGACAAACTGCATCAACTTGATAGATCTTGAATGGAAGTTGGTTGATGCATCACTAACTTGTGTTTTAATGAGCATGAGATAGGGTAATAATCTATATTTTACCTCTTAGATACATAAATGCATCCTTAGGTAATGCCTTAGTAAATATGTTTTCTATTCACTCCTTGGTGTTCACATATTCTAATCTCACCTCTTTGTCTTGAACCAATTCCCTTAGGTAATGATACTTGATTTCAATGTGTTTGTTTTTGTGTGCATCAAAGGGTTTTTGGATATATTGATTACACTTGTATTATCACAATAGATAACCATTGGTTCCTTGATTTCCTCCATTCCTGACAATAATTTCTTGATCAATATAATTTTAGAATAATTTTTTGTTTCAACAACATACTCTTCCTCTGTTGTTGATTAATAATTTTTTTGCTTCTTGCTTGTCCAAGATACTAATCTCTTTCCAAGAAAGAATGCTCCTCCACTGGTGCTTTTTCTATCATCAATGCTTCCTACCTAATTTGCATCAATAAAGGTTCTTAAATCAAGGTTTCCTCTTTTCTTATATCATAAACCATATTTTTTTGTCATCATGTGTTTTTCTTTAGAATTTGTAGAAAACCTTGCAACTATGCCAACTGCCAATGCTATATCAGGTCTTGTGTGTAGCACATACTAAAGTTTCTCAATCATTGATTTGTAGGTAGTCTAATTTACCTCCTTTGAATCATCATTCTTTGAAATTTTATGTCCAGTAGACATAGGTGTTCCAACTAGTTTGGAATCTTCCATTCCAAATGATTTCAATGTTTCCTTGATTTACTTTGTCTAAGTGATGTATATGCCATCCTTCATTTTATGAACTTGTAGACCAACAAAGAATTTTATCTCTCCAAACATAGACATTTCATATTCTTTCATCATTTCTTCAGAAGATGATTTGCATACCATCTCATGTCCTCTAAATATGATATCATCCACAAATATTTCTACTAGCAATATATTTTCCTGTAGTCCTTTCTTTATATACAAATTACTATTATCATTTATGTTTTCAAAACTAATTATTACTAGATATCCATGCAACCTTTCATACCATGCTCTAGAAGCTTGCATCAGTCTATATAGAGGTTTTTGTAATTTACATATCGTGTCTTTTTCATTTGGATCAATGAAACCTTTAGGGTATTAAATGTAGACTTCTTATTCCAGGATTCCATCTAAGAAAGATAATTTTAGATCCATAGGATATGCTTTGAATCCTTTATGTATAGCATATGCTAGTAGTGTTTTGACTCCTTCAAGTCCTTCAAAACGGGAAAAATTTTCTCCATAGTCTATTCCTTCTTCTTGTGCATAAACTTTGCATACTATATTTCCTTGTTCCTTTTTTACTTCTCCCTTCTCATTTAACTTATTTTTGAATATCTATTTTGTGCCAATCACATTCTTATCCTTAGGTCTAGGTACAAGAGAACGAGTATTATGCTTTTCTATTTTCTCAATTTCTATGATCATTACATCTATTCTGTCTATGAAAAATGTGGACAAATATGCAAACACACTTCTATGAATCCTTATACTTTAAATCCTTCAAAATAACACCATGAAATTACAAGATCTCAAGAATTGACTCATAGCTTCCTATCATCAATGTGAAAAGACCTTCAAAGTTTTTTAGTGGTGGCTCTCATATTAACATTAGCCTTGGTCTTCACAAGTATATCCAGTGAATGAAAGATTCAAATGATCATGAACGTGCAAGATATCTCCAAGTCTCCAAGAAAGCTTCAAAAAATGTCTATCATAACAATAGCATAAGAAGTCATGATCTTCTCATAAGAATGCTCCAAGTCCTTAAGGAAATTGTGTGAAAGCTCCAAATAATGGTGATAATAAAATTGCCTCCTTTAAAATGAAGGAAGGAGGTCTCCTTATTTACCAAAGCCAAGATGCATTCCCAAATTGGAGGGAAAATGAAAATTAAATGAAAAGGTGTGACCCACATAAGAGAATGTACAATTAACATTTAATTAAGAGGTGTGGAGTATAAAACTCCATAAAAATTATAAGATGAGGGGTGTTTTGATTTAATTTAAATTTAAAATAATCCCTTTTTATAAAATAAAGTGTGTGAGATTTATTTAATTATTTCTTTTAAAAAAATAATTGTTGCACATAAAATTAAGTGAGGGGTTTTATTTAATTAAAAGGGATCAAATTACTTTAATTAAATAATACAAAAATCAAGATGATCCAACTATTTAATAAAATTTAATTTAATTAATTAACTCCAATTTAATCAAGGAAATTGATGTAAAATAATAATGATTATTTAAATAATTCAAATAATTCAATTTGATCAAAGGAAATGGTGAAGTAGATATTGATTCAAGCTTGAGATAAATTATGAAACTGGGCCACATAGTCAAGGTGACCATTATAGCGTGCATACATTTGCCCCTCTTTGACTAATGTGTGTCCACATACATGAAAAGAACATTAATTCAAAGAACTATAAAATAAAGTGTGTATAAAGATTGATTTATGTCAAAAATATATAAAGATTAAGCATCCAACTCTTCTTCCCTCAACATGCCATCTAGAGTTTTACAATGCCTAGAACACAATATGTTGTTGTGGGTCTTATAATTGTAGGTCTTCCCAAAGAGTTTTTAGAAACTATAAAATTCATGAAATATATATGAAGGTAAAAGACAAATATCAACACCTAGAAAATGAAAAATCACGCATTGACTTGCCCCAGGTACAATAATCATCTACCCCAAGCTAGGCAGAAAAAGATGGGTAGATTTTGAATCAACTTTGCAAAAAATGAAGCTCAATAGAGTGTTCTTTCCCCCTTAGGATTGAAATTGAAATAAAGGAAAGGCTAATCAAGAACAAGATAGATATGATCAAATCAAAAAAAGGTTCATGATGAAAGATAAGAAAGATATAGAACAAGAAACCAAGGTTAAATCACTAAGGGTGAAAAGCATGCCCCAAATCAAAAGAAAGGAGGGAAAATGAAAGACAAGAAGATGGAAAGAAGAAGAGGTAAAATGCCTCAAAAACCATCAACTATGCAAGATATGACATTTTGATTGAGATCATGAACAAATGATGTGTACTAAAAAGTGCAATCATGATCAAAGCTGATAGAAAAGAAATGATGAAGGAGACCTCCAAAAGGTAAAAAAACAAATCAAAAACTCCAAAAAGACAAGGGGATAAAATGCATGTTCATTTCCATATGATACTTTTGTCCATTCTATGTACTTACTCATTTTGGCCAAGATTAAGATCCTAGTTTTAATCATCAAACTGAGCTACACAACCTTCATTGGTCAAAACCATGAAGATATGAATGTAACTCTATCAAAAAGACCACAAAATCATCACTAATCACCGAAGTAATCTAAAGATATGAATGTGATCAAAAGCTTTCCATAATCATCACTAGTCACCAAGGAAACTATGATGATATGATTGTGATTCGGTAGTGTTGAGAAACACTATGAGTCTTGAGATCAAAACCACACAAGAAAGAAATCAACCAAAAATGTGTCTCATGGTCCATAATTCTCTAGCTATGAATCCTAGAGAAAACCATAGAGACACTCATCAATACTAATCAAATCACTCATTAAAAAAAAAAAAAAAAAAAAAACACATGCCCCTAGTGCACAAATGACTAGGGAGGGAATATAAAAAAAAAATACAGATATAGTGTAGTAAACATGTATATATAGCAATGAACAATAATCATACAAAGAAAGATCAAAGCATAGCTCAACATTAAGTATAAACTAAAGCATGATAATCAAGACAAGACTTTCAGGGTAGTGTTAAGAAACATTGTTTTGGTGTTTAAGATATTTAAGGAACATTGTTTTTGATAAGGTAAACAGGTTTTAAGGGGTCCTGAAACCCATAAGTTTAACAACAAGAAAGGCTGAAAATAAGAAAAAAAATGCCCAGCCAAAACATAAGCCTTACGGCTGAAAATAAGCCCAAAGGCCCAGCCCGAAACAACTGCCCACTAAAAAGGCCAGAGAACCAACCAGAAAAATAGAGAGCAGACAAAAAGCCAAAGCCAGGAGAAACAAAAACCAAAGGACAGAGACCCAACCTAGCAGACTACTTCTATTTAAGGAACATTGTTGTTGATATTGAAAAATACCTTTTCTTTTCTTTTTTCTTTTATAATTTTTTTTTGTATTTTTGGAATATATCACTTTTTTTGTATTTTTCAAGACCCATAAATATGTACAGATGCCCCCACTAAGAACAGACATCAAGGGTAGAACTTTTTCAAATGAAGCACATCGATAAGATCAGGGAGCTGATCTCCCTCAGGTGTAGACAACATATAGGTACCCAATCCAAAAGTAGCTATAATAATAAAAGTACCCAACCAATTAGGCTCAAATTTTCCTTTTTGAGCTCTATTTTTCTAATTCTTAGGATTTTCATGCAATACAAGATCTCCCACTAAAAACTCTCTAGGGAAAACTTTCTTGTCATAAGTCTTAGATAATATTTTCTAATAAAATCTCATGTGATAAAAATTAGTTTTTCTCTTCTCATCAAGTAACTCAAGTTCTCATAATCTCATAACTTTGTAATCTTCATTTGTCACTAATCTGTTAAGAGTAATTCTCAATCAATAAATAACATCCTTGCTGGCAACTGTAGAATTAGAGTCTATCAAGTTCCTCTCAATTTCTCTTGAATCATAAAGTTCTCTAATAACTGGAGAATCTAGCTCATGAGAAATATGTGAGTTTGAAATCTCATTAATTGTACTGGGTTGAGAATCCTAAGAATGAATCACATCAATACCCAAATCAAGTATAGAAGTCTCTAAAGATAAATCCAATTCATACTTATTTGAATATGCTCTTTCATCATTATTTTGTATATCTAAATCATTTTGAATTTTTGAAGAAGAAGCTTCATTAATTGAACCATGTCCATCTCCCCAAAGAAGATTAGTAAAAGGGATCAAATCATCACATATATCTTGATGATCAAGTATATAAACTTCCTCATCATCATCATCATAACCATCAAAGTTGGGTCCATAATCATTTTCTTCTTTGTAAATCCAATCTCTAACAAGACTTCCTTCTTCCACTTCTTCCATAGGAAGTAAAGGTTCAACCAAAGAAACAACCTCACATCCCTCCATTTCACTATTAAGTTTCTTAGATTCTATCACACATTCTACAGATTCTTTAACTAACTCATCTGAAACTCTATCCAAAGGCATATGTGATTCTACTGAAATATTTTTAATAGCCAAAGTATTAACTCCTAAAATACACATCTCAATTTCATTATGTGCAAATGCAACACACTGATGATATGTGGAAGGAATTGATTTCATTTCATGTATCCAAGGTCTATCCAATAAAATGTTATAAGAAAGGGTACTAGTATCAACCACATGAAATAGAATATCTCTCTCAACTAACTCAGTAAAAATAGGTAAAACAACTAATCTTTTAGATTTTCTTTCACTACTATTATAAGCTCTAATAGTAACCTTTTGTCTAGTATCAATATCTTGTTCTGAATATCCCAACTTTTCAAGTATGCTAAAAGGACAAATATTCAACCCAGCACCACCATCTATCAACACACATCTAACAAGAGTTTTGTGAATCCTGACTTCAATATGTAAGGCCAGATGATGCGGATGATTCAAATCCTTATCATTTTTTTTAATTGTAACTATTGTCACTAAAGTCTGCACCCTTGTCCAAAGTTGTTACCTAAGGACAACCTCATGAAACATGGAAACAACCTCCAAGTTGTGGGACTTGAACTATGAGGTTGAGTCTCTGGAGAAGGTTAGCTTCCTCTTACTATCAGGATCCACCTAACTACTCTTGGAGAGGAAAAGGGAGAAGGAGAGCATGAAAGCAAATCTACCTAATCTAATCTAAAGAGGTGATGCACCAAAATAGAGTGTTCAGACCAATCTCTGCCCATATATGCACTTTTGAATTATGATGACACCAAGACATATACATTCAAGCTCATATTAATCTAACAACCACATGGAAATTAGAAAGCAAGATGAATAACACAAGGAATGAAAGATTCACTTATATATTGCTCATAGGCCAAAGGGATACAGTCATGCAGATTGTAGATCTCTACAAAACACTAATGACAGGAAAATAATTCTTGCACTTGCACATCAATGGTTGAAGGAGATAAAACAAAATGTCATATAGTTTAGAGGCAAAGAGAATTTACACATGAGATTGCAGGGCATATCAGAGAAGGATTGACCTGGACAAAATTTACAAAAATTACCTTTATAGTTCAGGCATAACTAAGATATTTTTCTTTTTCATTAATTCTTAGCTACTATCATCAAGTCCCTAAGAAAATCTGATATTTTTCTAAAAGAGGGCCCTAAGAAGATAGAGACAATGCCATTGATTATCCTAATCAGGTAGATGGATCAACTGGGGGGCGGTGGAATGCTTTACTTGCATTCAACATTCATTCTAGAGTGGGTGGCATTGATCACAGAGATCAAATAACATGGCAAAACCTAATTTCTTTTGTTTGTAGTCGTGAGTCATCAGAGTCAAAGGAGTCAACTAAAATCTACATTTAGAATGAGCCACGTGGGCCAATAATTTCTTTCCTTTCTACCACCTCACAAGGTTTCCCCAAGTTTACCACCTCTTTCATTACTAACTACACCATCTTTTTTTTTTAAATCCTGATCGTGACGTTATACTAACCACCAACCATTAACTGTCAATGCCTTAACTACTCATACCCTAACTAGACCCTATGATCCTAACTGGCACCAACTGGCATTTTCATAATACTTGGCCCCACCCTACCACATGTTGTTGAGGCACTATGTCACTATGGGTAATATCCTCATAACTTTCCATAGTGAGATAGTGCCCACCGTTGAATTTTTGAGATCTAGTGGCAAGCAAGATGGATCCGACCTATCAGTATACCAACCAATATGAAACTACCCACATGCCAACCTGTCTGACAAGTCCTCATTTGCCGCCTGCCAAGGGAAGCAGGACCCACATTTTACACAGTCATACCTTAGCCAATGAAAAAATTGACCAACTACCAATGTGTGCCAAATTTCATCACTAATATCCAACGGGGCATACTTGGGACCCACCTTCCTTCTAATGTTGCCGCTGTATCACTTTTCGTCTAGGCGCTATGTCGCTAACGGTGAGAAACACAAATTTTTTGATAGCGCCATAGCACCCTCTGAGGATCTATCAAAACTTGGTGCCAGAGAAACAATGAGGAAAAAGGGAGGACCCACTGGCCACATGGCCAAAAGGTGCTATGTCACTATGGCACAACAACATGCAACTTTCCATAGCGAGATAGCGCCCACCATTGATTTATCTCGATCTGAAAATGGGGACTTGCAAGCCCATAGAAACATTAAAATGCACTGGGAAATAAATATTATAAGGTTAAGCGTAAATTATTTTGTGCCCCTTTTGAATATTTGGATATTTAAAACTTTTGAACTTTACTACATTGAATTCAAATGTGGTGATTCTGGCGGGAAGGCAAAAATGACCAACAATAATCATGTTGATAACATTTTCTGCATTAGAATATCCATAATTTTAATTAGAATAAGTATAATTCACTTGAGCTTTCCCATTCTTAGATTATTCACCTTTTTCATGCTTAGGCAATTGATCCTTATAAGCTTGATGATCATTATTAGTAGCATCACTGGCACCATCAATTACTAACTTTCCATTATCAATCAAATTCTGAATATCATGTTTTAACCTTTGACAATTTTTCGTAGTATAACCAATTTTTCTTTGATGATATTTACAATAGGCATTATCATCCCAACACAGACCCTTCATAGGAGGTAGTTTCCAATTCTCAATTAGAGTTAATAGCTTACCATCAACCAACTTTTCCAGAACATTCTCATAAGGTCTACCAATCTTTGTAAAAGTTCTTCTCTCTTGAGGATTTCTATAATTTTATTTAGAATTTTCTCTATTATTTTGCTGAGAAGATGCTTGAAGTTTCATAGCATGAATACTATCTGATAAGTTGTAAATTGTTTGGTCATCAGACTTAGGTGCATCAACTATACCATCATTAACCACATGTTGATTCCCTTTATAAGAAGTACTCCTATTCTTATTTCCATTGTTGCTATTAAGCTTGATAATTCCTTGATTCTTCCAAACATCTTCAATATAGAAAGTTATTTCTACCATATTATGAAAAGTCTCAAACACCCATTTGCTAATTTTGTTTCTAAATTTTTGGACAAAATTACTCACAAGTATATCAATTTTCTTTTTTTCTAGAATTTCTCTAGAGTAATGAGAACATAACTTTCTCCATCTTTGCAAAAGGGTGACAAAGGGTTCTCCTTTATCTTGTTTGAGGTTACATAAATCAAACATAGAAATTGGTTTTTGAACATTGTAAGAGAAGTGTTAAATAAATTTTTGAACAAGGTCCTCAAAATTCTTAAGTGGGGGAGTAATCTTAGTGAACCATTCCATAGCTTGACCCTTTAAACTCCTAGGGAATAATCTCATAAGATAAGCATCTTTATGTGCAAATTCCAAGCTCAAAACACTAAACTATCTCACGTAATCACTAGGATCTCCATTTCCATCATACTTATCATAATGAGGAAATTCTATTTTCTTAGGGAATTCAACCTCTAGAATACTCCTCTTAAAAGGTAGAGGACAAACACTTTGAGAAAATGGATTCTTAGGTGTAATTTTACCCATTAACATCTTCATATTTTTCTTAGTTTGTTCTTGAAATGAAGGATTTTGTCTCTTGATATTCTTATTCACATCAAAATCATAAGGTACTTGAATACTTTTCTTAATTAAATTCATGAATTATTTTTCCTTATTAATCTAAATGTATTAATCCATAATCATAATCCACACCAAAACCACATGTAGTAAATTGAGGGTGTTGTTTGTGAATTCCTTGGAGGAGACATTTTCCTTTGCTAATATCTAGGAGGAGGAGATGGTTTTCTCCTATTTCCTTTCGAAGATTTTGAAGGTGACATATGTCTAGTAACTCTTAGAGGAGGAGAAGGAGGTGGAGACCATTACCACCACCAAGCAAAAGTTTGCAACATGCTATTTCATGAGCTCTCTTTTCTACCTCATGTTGTATGAATGCATCCATGTAAGCTTGTTCTTTTTGTAGAAGATGTCTCTCCTCATCAGCTCTAGGAGATATAGGAGGTGGAGAAACATTACCTCAATATCATTAACCATTTTTTGAGCCATATCTTTAGCCATTTTTCTAGATTCGACTTCCGTATACATACTCACTTTACTAAACTGACCATGAGTTCTTGGAGTTTTGTTGAGAAATTCTTGAGACCTAGCCAAACTTCATTGATTTTTTGTGCTACTTGTTTCTTTTACTTCTCCAAGTATGATATCTTTTCCAATTAATCTTGTCTGATTTTATGAACCATTGGGTGAGAAGATTTAGGTGATAATCTAGGAGGAGCAAGAAATGGAGAGTAGTGTTGATTTCCTCCAAAAAAATCATTTGCTAAGGTAGTTCCATCAATATCTTCATGAGTTATGCAAGATCCCAAAGGTTCAACCCCATGTTGCCTCAATAATCCATCATTTATCATGTCATCCATGCTTTTATCTTTACTTCCAGTGTGTTGGCTCCTAATTTAATAGTTTTGCAAATAACCAAGAAACCAGACAAATGCATCTAAGGCTAGCAACTTCCTATGACAGATACACTTAATTGCACTTGGGTCAACTATAAGGCATAACTCCTTCTTCACTTCAAGCTTTGTTAGACCTAGGTAGGTCGACCTCAGATTCAATTGATATCATACCAGTGCCAAACATATCCCTGAATCTAATTACTACAGATGAAAACCCCTTAAATCTCCTAATAAATCATGTAATAACATAGATCTACAATAGAAAATTGTAAATCCTATGATATTCACAAGTTGAGTGAGGGTTAATTCCTTTCAGCCCACTACAAAACATGAAAAACTGAACTAATTTTGATTAAAAGATTGTGTGCAAATAACATTCATATCAGCTTGCATCTGATTTAGTGATTAGTGCCTTATCCATTGAAACACAGAGTCATTACCAACAGGATGACCTAACTTGTTTGCATTACAATCAAGTTTATCAACTAAAATCCCCAAAATCAATACTTATGCAATATCCCCTTCATACACCCAGAAACCCTATCAGAACACTAAAGCATTTACTTAACTCCTTGAGTCAAAAGCAACAACAGATCTGACATACAACTCATCCAAGTTTTCTTAAATCAAATGAACCTTATCCATTTAATCTCAAAGTTAATAGCACATGAAGAATTACGAGACAAAATTAGAGAACTCAAATAATTCATGTAAATCCCCTATTATATTCATCCATGGAAAGACTGAATACATTAGACTAGTAAGACTAAATGAAACTCAAGATACTTCACATAATCTAGCATCAATTTCTAGTATCCCAGAATGACAATACATGACATGAAATAAGAATTTGCACATAAAAATGTGTGTGGTCTTCACTGCTAGAGATCAGCTCAATAGACAGGAAGCAAAACCATCAACAACCCCTGGTTTCAACAATAGAACTAGAACCCTGCTAGTATTACCCAGAGCAAACTACCAACAACCTTGCAAAAGAGAAGAAGGAAGAAAGATATAGGAAGGAAGCAATTCTTGGATTGAATCTGCAACTAACATGTGTACCCTTAGAATTCCTTCCCAAGAAGATCAAAAACCTCTCTCTACCTTCTCTCTGTAACTAAAAATTAAATCTCATCATTTGGCCTCTACAAGGCATAAAGAATCTCAGATATTTTAATTGGAAGAAATAACTGCTTTTTGATGTCGAATTTGAACTCAAAGTAAAAGGTGAAAATTAGTTATATGACCTCGAAAGGCAAAATAAACTTTTTAGAATAGTTTTCCTCCATACCCAGGATTCAACAAGCCTTCACATCTGCCCTTTAACCACTCTTGATGATCAATGATGATTTTTTCCTATTTTGCTGAGAGTGCCCCAAAATTCACAAATTGTCTTATAGCTCAAATTGGTGAGCATCTATGCAAAAACTGACTTCAAAATCTATAAAATTCATCTCTTCCTAGTTTCAATGGTATATTGGAGCACCTGTTTTAGATGAAAATAGCCCCTGTTATGGCCATCTGAAATTCATGTCTCTGTCTGGAGGTTTCAAAACAATTTTTGCAAAAATGTAAACTATTATATAGTTTGAACTATATAAAGTTTCAGACTTTATTTAAATGTCTGACCTGTATGTTTGGAGGAAAAATCTTTAAAAATTAGTTTTTTTAAAACTCTTGAAATTTTCCCTCACAAGTTTCATTTTGAATCAAACATAGTTTGAGCATCCCACCACGTGTTATCATGTGATTGGCTCAGGCTTATACAACCAGGTGCCACATCATTGCTACCTCATCGCTAGCCGGTCCCACCACCTAGGCACTCACTATGGCACTATACTAACTTCCCTACATATTTCCTTTATCGAGTTAATGATAGTCAATGGATTCACTATGTGGCATGATCTGGTGATCTCTAAGATTTGCTTGCCACATCATTACTTGGTTATTCTATCTACTGCCACTTGGTGCTGCTTGATTCATTGTCAGATTGAAAGCAGGACCCATGCTACTTTATTTACCCCTCGCTGGATTTTGAAGTTTTTTAGCTAGTCGATATGTCACTAGGCAGAAAACCTGGGATTTTTTGGCTAGGGAGGTAGCGACTAGCTGAATTCTTGACTTTTTTGACTGCTTGGAACTTGTTGACATCATCATGCTTGGATTGCACATTTTTTCAAAACTTTTTCTTTGTCAGCATCCATATTTCGTAATCTAGGACCCACACGCGAGCTTGAGTTTCCAGAAACCCTCTTTCTTTCAGATACAATAGATTGGCAATGAGTTGTATTTAAACACTTGAAAACCCCAATGCCCAGCCAATGTGGGATATTTCTCTCAAAACACTCCATGTATCTACTCCTATCCAAATGGTGTGAACTCCCTTCTCTTTGCATGGGCGAGTTCTTCTAATTTTGCATGAGGCTCCCCCTTCATTCGCAGACTACTCCTTGGTTGCCCAACCCTGAACCTCAAGTCGATCTTCTCCATGTTTGTTGTGATAAACTAATTTCTAGAAGCCCTAATCATAGAGCATCAATGATGACACAAATCTTGCATAAACACTAGATTTGGGAATGAAATTTTAGAGGCAATGCATGGATATTTATTGATCTTGAAGTAATTAGTCAACAAAGGTCTAGCAATTTTCTAATTTCAAGGAAATAAATTGCTGGTCAATGTCCCTTTACATATGTTTGATCTACTCCAATATTCTTCTGGTCAATCAAGAAACTGCAAATTCATATTAGTCACAGAAGTAAAAGGTCTAGCGTTAAAGGAAGATGATACAAGACTTTTGCAAGGTAACTTAAAATGGAATCTTCTCATTTGTTACTCTGTTCAGCCACCCCTCTTCTTTGATTGCCCAAATTTCTTTCTTTTGGCGTGTCTTTGTTTGCAATGTTTTCTCTCTTGCAACCTCTAATGTGGGTATTCTTTAGAATAGGCATCCTTTTAACTGCCTGCGTGGACCACTCTTTAACACCAACCGACTATTTGTTCATTCCATCTACATCTATGCAAGCTCCCTACTGCTTGGTACTCTGCCTTAATTGGTTGTAGCTTCCTCTGTTACCATTTTCATCTTTTCATTTTGTATTTAAAAATCTTGCATTATTTTCTATAAAGCTAGTAAATTCATCTGCCTATTCATCAATCCCATTGCCTTCGTAACACTTTTCATAGCATCTCCCATTGCTTATGTTAATTTCATTGTTTGGATATGTAAAGAAACCCCGTGGAGCTGTGACTTAAGTGCATAAAATTTTGTTATTTGATGCCTTGTTCAAATAAGATCCCTTTGCCATCACAGATTATATGTATTTCATACTATTTCAAACCTTTAACTTTGTATGTGTCTTTTAGATCCACTCAAGCCATTAAACATTTTCATTAGTTTTCATTACTGATGTAGCACTTTGAGTATGTCTTTCACAACTCTTTATTATCTCTAAATTTATCTTTTTGCTATAAATTCTAGCTACTTTTCTATGTATCGACAGTTGAAGATTACTTTCTTTTAATCTTTGACTAGCTTATTGACTTGAAAAATAAATTGATCCATAAAAACTTCATAAATGCACCTGCATGCTATTGAGAAAATTAAATGATTGCAACATTAGAAGGAAGTATGTCAGTTTCATGGAGGCACATCACAGACTACCCTGACATTCGTCATCACACCTTTTACATTTGAAGTACCTTTCGGTAACTATTTTTGATGGAGATCTGACTACCTTGAGAACATGCAAGCAAACAATAAAATTCTTGACATACCCTATTAGCTTGTTGAATTCAGTCGGACCCCAAAGTGGGTTCGGCTAAAAAAATTTCATTTTTGGGTGACTGACATCTCAAAGTGATTTACTAATCATCTGATACTAATTAAAATCAAACATGAGCATTGAACTGTCATCTATAAGTCATATTATCACCTTTTTGCAAACTATAAACTTTGCACCAGGAGGTCCATTGACTGGCCTTAAAAATTGACTATAACACCTGACCGGGCTCTGAAAACTAGAACATTGAATCTTTGTTCTGTATACTTGCATCCTGTTGAATCTCATCTCATGAAAAATTTGGGGTCAAAAGATATTCACTGTCAAAGTGACCTTTTCAGAACTGGCTGCAAGAAAACATGTTAGAAAGCAATAAATTGGGTTCAGATTTGGCCTTGAAAACTGGGCAAATGGACACTTGGGAAAATGAAACTTGGGGTGTTAGTTCACTGCTATGAGGAGAGTATGAATTTGTGATTTGGGCTGATGATAAATAACTGGGTGCAAATCACAAGCAGTCAAAGTGGGCTACTTGGATTTTGCAGATTAGAAGCACTAACAAAAAACATTTTTTGTGAATGGAATTGACCTAGAAATGTGTGTATACGAATTTTTCATGACTTGCAAACTAACACACTTGGAGTATTTTCAAGGGAAAACAGAATGTTACAATCCATTCAATATAGGAAATCATAGATTTCAAGCTATAACATCACAAACAAGTGCACCAAACAATCTGCACTTGCTGGCACCAATAAAACTTTAAAAAATTGTGTTTGGAATCGCATTTGAAAACCGATCAAACGAATTTGTCATGAGCTAAAACTTGAAACATAGCAAGTCTCTAACATCTAAAATGCAACACAATAGGAATTTTCTCATTTAGATCAACTGGTCAAAAGTTATAGCATGTCAAATAGGGCTTCCCAAAATTTTGAACTAATCACATCAGCATGACAATATTAAATGACCAAATTTGAGGAATTCAAAACCTAGTCAAACGAACTCAAAATGACTCAAAATATGAAACATAAGTTCTCAAGTATGGGCACTAGATATTCCCAAACTAGAAAATCATGAAACATTTTTGGGTGCAAGATATTTAGATGCAAACATGGCCTCCTGTCACTGTTTGACACTTAGGTGAAAATGCAGATTTAGAACTAGCTCAAAACAAGACTTCATGAAATGGCTCAAAATGTCAATTTATCATCATGGAACACTTAAACACACTAAATGGAAGGTGTTAGAAACATTAAACACCTTAGGGGCCTCAAAGGTACAGTTAGGTACATTTGCATTTAAAAGCATTTATAGGGCTCAATTTTATCAATGGTGCTCAAAATTGACCATGCAAGTTTTAGCAGCAACAGTGGCTCTATCTGGGGATGCATGTCCCTTGCAGGCATGGCAACGATTCAAATCTCTAGAGGAAGTAGACCACACACCTGACATCTCTTGAACAACTTTATTTAAAATAGGAAGCAACTACAACTACTATGTACATATGATGACCTCAAGCCACCAAACTTCAATAAAATTATTTACCTATTTCGTACACCTGGTTTTGGTTCCTTTTCTCATGAGGTAAACTAAAATTACTTCTACCAATTTCACCAATCAGATTAACATCATGAAATGAATCACTTGGCAAAATGAAATCAACACCTTCACTTTCATAATGCATGTAAAAACTAGGCATAAATTTAACCTCTTGCTCACTATGAAAAAGAACATCAGCATGCTCATGAATGTCAACATCAAACTAAAATTGATCTTTACTAACTGATTCATGCATGTTCTCTACCAGAAACACAAAGTGTTCATATTCAGATTCATGGAAAGAGTTATATATATCATGAATTTTCAACTCACCTTGACTTTCCATTTCCTCAAGTGTTGCTAGCTAAATCTCAAATGAGCAGTCAAATTAATATTCACACATAACATCATCATCAAAATCTGAAATTATTTCACAACAATCTTATGTATCTTCATAATTGAAATGCTGATTAGTTTTTACCTCATTTGAATCATCATAAAACTTACAATGAAGTTTCGGTCTCTCTTCAAAGACAATTCCATCGAACACTTCATCTTCAAACTCACAAAATGTAGCATCATTAGAAGATTTAATATCAAAAATGGAAGAACAATATTCTGATTTATTGCAGAAATATGACAGTGTATCACCATTTGCATCTAACCTACCTAAATATGAAACCTCCATGTCCTCTTCAAACAATGGGTTAATGACTCCATGCAAGGATCCTCTTTGAACATTTGGAAAAAAGATAGTTTTTTCACCATCATGCTCTTCATCATAAAAAGCATTAGTGTATACTTTAAACTCACTATCTATTTCATCTTCATGAAGACTTTCAGCGTATGAAGAAAAGTCAGAACCATATGAAGATTCACTTTCTATTTCTTCTACCAAACATATAGTGTCCATAATGACATCCTTTTCATTATCTTGTTTAGGATAACCATTATGAATAGACCCTGATTCATTCCTAAACATCTCCCTATATGTTGAATCTTTACTGTCTAATGTAAGATCACTTGACAACTCTTCACTAAAATCTTCATATTCAAACTCATTAGCGTCAACTAACTTCACCATCTCTTTATCTTCATACTTTGCAGACAAATCACTTTCAAATTTTTCATTGGCTAACTGATTTGTATAACACAAAAACTGAGATGCACTTTCTTTTTCAGATTCAAAAAAAGAATTCATACCTTCACCTTTGAATGAATGTTCACTATCATCATTGCTTTCTTCTTCCCAATCAGCATTAGATTCATGTGAAGATGAACATATGCTAACAATGTTCTCTTCTTGACTTGAGTAACAACTCTCATCATCAGCTTCATATGACACCTCTTGATAATACATCAGATCAGAAACTTTATTATCATCATTTGAAACATGACTTTTAGCTTCTTCATACTCACATTGAGATGGTTGTCTTTCAAATTCAGATTTAATAACACTTTCAACATGATGTAATCTCTCAATAAGATAATTCATTTCTTGCCTATCTTGCTGATTAAGAAAATGCATCTTACCCTCTACTGCTGAAACATTAGAAACATGTGACCTTAGTTCTTCTGACTGTGACTGGGATAAGTGTAACTTACATTCTTCACCCTATGTTATATCTCCATGACATGTCGGATCAGCAACATCAAGTTCATGATCAGAGAGATAACTTTCAGCCTCCTCACTTGCATAAGACTGAGATCTAGGTGCAGCAACCTCAAACTTTAAAACATTAGTAACATCATCATACACATAACTATCATGAGAAGAACTTGCTACTGTAACTAATGTTTGATCCATAAAATCAACATAATGTTGAACATGATCAAAGTCTGAAATATTACTCACTATTGCAGCATCATGAACATATGTGTTTCTATTTGCAACTAGACTAACCTTCCTTATACACACATTCTGATTTAAATTCTCAATCTGATTAAAACCTACAGTAGGGGTGTTGATATGCTTATACATTCATCCTTTCTTTCATAACCATTATACCGGAAATCATACATAGAAAAATGACCTCTAGTCAATCTGTATTTCAAATTATTTTCAATATCCCTAGCAATCCTAAAAGCTTGATATAATGTCCATGGTTCTTTATCCCTTAGTAAATAATTCATTTTCTTGTCAAATGCATCAAATTAAATAGCCAAACACATTTGATCATTGGTTCTATAACTCTGAGGGATTTCATTCAAAACTCTTGCAAATCTGATGTTAAATTGAGGGACAAGTTCATCACTCTAAATATTAATCTTCAAGAACTTGTCATAAGAATCAGATATGCTTACTCATTCTCCAAATTGCTCTATGAAAGTAGAATGTGCTGGTAGAAAAGAAAACCAGTCTTTAGCATTGCCTTCTAAGGTTTGAACAAATAGTTTCATGTGAACATCTTCATAAGAAATCTCATAGTTACCCATCAAATCACTAAACAACTCAATATGATGACTAGCTGAAACAAGATGGTTCCCATTAAACTTAGGCAAACTTTTTCTAACATCACTAGGAATGACATTCGGGAAACCATGAATATCATTAAAACATAATGGCATATACCACTTGGTATAAATAGATATAGGCATTTCATTAACCGGCTGCATATTAGGTGAAATAAATTTTGACATCCTTTAAAAAATTTGAACCTCATTCACCCATATTCTGATTTGTAATTTGCAACAAATCTACACCCTTCTACCAATGAATCACTTCAAACTATACACTTCACAAACTTAGAAACAACAACTAAAATTTGATCCAATGAAGTGTATGAAACCTATTACACTATTCTCCTCTTCTTAGTGCTGAAATTCACTTGATGGAGAACACTTTTCACAATCAATTTTCATGAAAAGGAAAATACATGAAAATGAGAATATCTCAAGATCCGGATGGCTGAAAGTTCTATGTCTACCTTTTACAATAGCATACCCAAAGTTTTATCAAATCCTTATTGAACCTTTTGAATCAACACACCACAAATATTGCAACCATTAAATGTCTCAACCTTTTAGATCTATTCTTCTCCTGTAGAAACTAACCACAATTCATGTATAATACTACACTGGTATAGAGATTAAGTTCGAGTTGCCACTCACATTAAGTGAGACATGAATTGAATTAGATTTGAACAAAACTTAAAAACTAATTTGAAACAATAGCAGATAGAAGAAACCTCTTTAGATTTATCTTGACTATGAAACTTCCAAACAAGGTTGAAACATAACTCTTTACACTATCAGATCCAAACTACACTCCTCTTTTCAAACCAAAATTCAACAACAAATTTAGATCTACCCAACAATGTGTTGAAAGCCCTCATCAAAATACACATGCAATTAAATGCCACTAGTAGTAGAGATAGAGTCATCACTCACAATTGTGAGAAAATTTTGAAACATAGATTATTACTGATCTAATGCTGAACCAAACATTCAGCATGAAATAAACTTGTAGATCCTCAAAAACTTCGAAAAGAGAACAAGATAGTGATCCATCCTTTGACTCTGAAACTTTATAACATCACTTGTAGAGACCAAACTGATTGAATAAAAACTTATGGCATTCATAAAACACAATTTAAATCCAAGTCTCACAACATACTGCCATAAAGGGATAAAACTTACTGGGGTACATGAAACCTTGCATGCAAAACTAAATATGCACAATGTATCAGAGATTTCTAGCTCCTTATCATTGAATTCCTTCATAGACTCCCTAGTAGTGTCACCATTTTTTTGGTGTTTGAAAATGTTGGAGGGTTTTCAATTATCCCAATGAGAATATGACAAATCTAGGGGCAGCTAACTCCCATTTTCAACATGCCATTTCAAACACCGAGCCAACTATAAGGCATGACCCTTCTTCTTCTTCAAGCTCTGCTAAACCTAGGTGGGTAGACCTTAGATTCAATTAATATTGTACCAATGCAAAAACATACCCCTAAATCTATTAAATAGATGAAAACCCTTATATCTCCTAATGACTTATGACATGACATCGATCTACAATAGCTAAATGCAAATCTATGAATCTCAGAAGCTGAGTGAGGGCATTACATTTAGGTCCTTCAACATCAAAGGGTAAAAAATGTTTGATTAATAATGTTGAATTCAACAAAACCTCAGATATGTAACCGTAAGACCTAATGATCCTGTAAACTAATCAGTGCCTAACCATTGGGAAAATATATGAATCAAAAACACACATATGGATATCTGATACCTATTTGTATCTTTAGATACTTGATCTATCTATTCAACTTGTAAATAGATATCAATGTTTAGCTCAAACCTCATTCTTACATGATATCCCCATCAGTAACCTCACAACCCTATTGATTTCCCTGAAGCATTTACGTAACCCTTTGAGTCATAAGCAACAATAAAATAACATACATCCTTAAGGGACTACAACTACAACCTAAGCTCTATGTCAAAGATTGTAAAACATTGAAAATTAGCTGATAAAGGAGACAAGATTCAACTGAAACTCAATCATCTACTATTATTTGCATTTATTTCCTTGAAATTAATATAGTCATATGCATGAAAATGAAAACATGGAAATACCTAATAGATTTGAACTATCTATATTAACCTTCCTAATGCTATTCATACAAGAGAGAATATGCTGAAGAAAATGGTTTCATAGTATTGGAAATGCATCAAGACTAGAACCAAAACCCTAGTATCACAATAGTGTGCAAATTTTCTCCAAAATATTGGAACCTATATAATGAGAAAGAAAGAGATAGATATAGGAAGAAGAAAATCCCATAACTGATTAGGAAATGACAAGTGTCCACTCAAAATTCCTTTCCAAGAAGATGAAAAAAACATCTTTCTACCCTCTCTCTTCAACTACATATCAAATCCCATCATTTGGCCTCTACAAGGCAGAAATATCTTAGATATTTGATTCACCATCATAACTAATTTCTAATGCTAAAGTTGAACTCACGATAAAAGTGAAAAATTAGTTGAATATGGCCTTCAGAATGCAATATAATCTTTCCCAGCTTATTTTTACCACATTTAGGCTCCAAAAATCTTCAAATCCACTCTCTAACAAACTCTAATGATCAATGATCAAATTTTCCTGTTTTTTCGCCAATACCTTGAGAAACACAAATTGACGTATAACACAAACTAGTGAAAACTAGTGCACAATCTAACCTCAAATTCAGAAAAATCATCTTGTTCTGATTCCAATGGTATATTGGAGTGTCCATTTTCAATTAAAAAATGTCCATGTTATGCCCTTCTAAAGTTTAGGTCTTCAGTCATGGCTTCCATGGCATTTGAAATTTTGAAAAATTTACCCTCGTATAAAATTTCAAACTATAGAATAAACTTCAATCTTTATTTAAAATGATCTGCACATACTTCTAAGAAGGAAGTAAAATAAAAAAATTTAATTTGAAACCTTAGAAATTTTCCTTCCTTTTCAATTTGGGTCAAACCTAGTTTGACCAACTTGGACACGTGGCAACACATGATTGGCTCTCTTCTTGCACAGCTATCGAACCTCCCCAACCGAGTGCCATGTTAGCACCTTATCTATCCTGCTCATCGCCACATCAACATGCCACCTCATACTTTCTATTTCATTATACTAACAGGTGAGCAACTTCCCTTTGGCGATATAGTGATGTCCATTGGATCCACCACGTGGCGCAATTTGGTGCACTCTTGAGACTTGCCCACCATGTCACAACCTATCTCAGATTCCATGCCACATGGCACCTTTTGATTGGTCCAAATTTCACCACATCATCACTCAATGATTTTGTTAGTTGCCCCTTGGCACTACCTGGTTTGTCAATGGCATTGGAAGTGAGATCCATGTGCTCATGGACATTTGCCAAACTTTTGAGTTTTTCGGTGACTCGCTATGTCACTAGCCAAAAATCCTTGGATTTCCCAGCTAGCGACATAGTGACTAGCTAGATTTTTACTTTTCTAGCACATTTCAAATTGCTGACATCATCTTAGTTTGAGAATATTCCTTCAAAAAAAATTTCCGTTCATCCAACTAGCATCTACCTTTAGGTTGGACATGGGCCCCACATGCAAGCATTGGCACTTGAAAAAGTGCATGACTTGAAGACATTTCACATATTGTGTGGAGGGGTATTTAAAGTATTAAAATAACTCTACTCACTCAATGTGGGACAAAAGTTGTTACACTATGTTCCCTTTGTTCTACACCTAAAATATTTTCTCGCTTCTTCCAAACTCTATTTCTTCCATGGCATATGAAGATGTTTAAAGATGTGAAAATTTAAACAATACTCAAGCCTCCCTTTGCTTCTTTATGATTCTGATGCATGGATCTTCCTGTATTGCTTAGAGTCTCTTCTTAAAAGGTGCCTTCATTCGTGGCCCAATTTTTCTCACTAACATTGTCCTCTCTCTCCCTTAGAAAAGGCCACATCTCCCATAGCTGCTCAAATTTGATGCAATGTCACCATAAATGGGTCTTCTACAATTTTAAATCATTAATACTCTTCTCTAGCTTACTAACTTTTCTCAAGCAATCCTTTCCTGTCATTTTTTGTCTTTCATGCGCAAGGACTACTTGATGGCATGAACATGAACCTTGCTAAATGCTCTTTCTAATTTGTGTGAGGCTTTTATTGATGCAAACTCTGCATTTTTTAATGTGCTTTATGTCTCTAATTATCAGCCTTGATCCTTTGACTATGTTTTTTGATTGGCATGACTGTGAGTTGGCTGCAGACTTCATGGTGTCTCTTTGATTTAGGCTATTTACAAGTAGCAACTTTTCCCTTTAAAAATATGTGTGCTTCATTCTTGGCCGGCCCCTGCTGCTTGTGATCTGGTTTCCTTCTCCAATACGGGCATTTCTTCCTACAAAACCTGTCGTGGTCTTCATGCTTAAAGCATTAGCCGACTTTTTTTCCCTAATGTGGGCTCTTTTAACTCAAGTCATTGCCTCTCTTTTTTTCTTTCCACGTCGTGTGACTTCCCTTTTATATGTTGCTTTTTCTTTCTTAGATGGATGAGTTTCTTGTTTATTGGCATGGGAGTTCTGAGTTTGTTTTTTATGATGCCTTTGTCTAATCTTTATGCATGGGTTCCCCTTTTAAAAGCATGGTGGGCTCTCCTTAATGTAGGCTATGGTTTTCCCCTGTTTCTACATGTTGTGGGTGACCATCTATGCCATGAGCTTCCTTCTTTCCATTGGTTAGTTTGTTCAACGTTTTTCCATGTCAAACTATTTGTGTAATTTGAATGAAGCCTCCTCTTCAATGCATTAACTGTCCTACTTCTACTTGAATCAACCCCATTGGAAATTGATTTGAAGTAAATCATGGCACTGTCAATATTATAGCATCATCTCAATTTGTCATCAGAGCTAGCATATAACATGGTGTCCCACTTCTTTGAAGTTTGTCTAGTCTACTGCCTTCTCCTTTTAAAATGCCTTTGGCTATCTCTTTATGATGTGTGAATGGCCCTACTAAATGGTGTGAGCTCTACTTCTATGAGTGACTGTAGCTTTCTTGTAGCTCAGCTTCTTGTCACATTTGGTCATAACATTGAGCAAGGTGGCGAGCATCTTCCAAAGGAGCTCCATGATCATTGCTCTTAAAGGTTCAGCTATCTGAGAAGCAAGTGATTTATTTAAGTTATCTCATTCCTTCTCCATATGAGCATGGACCATGCCATAAATATATGCAAATTTTTCTAAAAGACCACCATTATAACTAGGATTTTCATCTCCATCCTTATGACAATCCTCAGATAATTTCATTCCTATTTCAATCTATCTAGAACTAGAGGATACAAGCCCTTCAACACCTTGAACAATGTCTCTTTGAAAATGTTTTCCTATTTTAGTAGAGGCAAAAAGATTCTCAAGCAGTTGGTGTCATTGCGACTCTTCCTCATCTATAACTATTGTATCGAAACCTCCATAACCACTTGACTTGAACTATTTAAGAAGTGCCTGATGTTGCTTAACAACCTGCTCCCTCAACTTGTTCGCTTGTTTTCTGAGTGCATCCATTGCTTGAGGGGAATTCAAGCCACCAGATCTGCAATGCAACTAGGTCAAACTAGATGTCCCACCACTTTTCACTTCCCTCTTAAGAATCTTCATGGGTAGATTATGTTATCCTATACATTTGTAAGCTCGCCTCCTCTCTATCTCTAATACATTATCTGTTCAAATCATGATCTTATCACTGCCTTTTCATCTCATTATCTATCATTATATGTTGAGGTTTTAATATCATGATTCATAATCCCCTCACAATCTCTTAGCAATCTGATGCAGATTGGTCAGAATTAGGTGGGTCCCAAAGTGGGTCTAGCTAAAAAAAAATTTGTCTCTGAACAACTGAAACCTCCAAACTGATCTACTAACCTTCTCAGACTGACTACAATCCAATTGATCACTAAACCATCAATTAGAACTCACTTTATCACTTATCTGCAAACTATCAAATTGGTGCCAGAAGGTCCGTTGGCTAGCCTTAAAAACTTATTAGAACACTCGATCGAGCTCTAAAAATTGGCACACTGACTCTCTGTTCCATACACTTTTACCATGTCAAATCTTGTCACATGAAGAATTTGAGGTCAAAAGATATTCGCTGTCAAAGCTGACCTCTCAAAATTGCCTACAAGAAAACACAGTAGAAAGAAATAAACTAGGTTCGGATTTGGCCTTGAAAACTAGGCAAATAGACACTTGGGAAAATGAAACTTGGGGTGTTAGTTCACTGACACGAGGAGAGTATGAATCTGTGATTTGGGCTCATGATGAATAACTGGACTCAAATGGCGAGTGGTCAAAGTGGGCTACTTGGATTTTGCAGATTAGAAACACTGACAAAAAACATTTTTTGTGAATGGAATTGACCTCGAAAAGTGTGCATACAGATTTGTCATGACTTGCAAACTGACACACTTGGAGTATTTTTAGGGGACAACACAATGGTACAATCCATTCAATCTAATAAATCATAGATTTCAAGTTATAACATCACAAACAAGAGCACCAAAAAATCTGCACTTGCTGACACCAATAAAAATTTAAAAATTTGCATTTGGAATCGCGTTTGAAAACTGATGAAATGGATTCGTCATGAGCTGAAGCTTGAAACATAACAAGTCTCTAACATCTAAAATGCAACACAATAGGAATTTTATCATTTAGGTAAATTGGTCAAAAGTTATAGCATGTCAAACAAGGCTTCCCAAAATTTTGAACTAATCACATCAGCATGACAATATTAAATGACCAACTTTGAGGGATTCAAAACCTAGTCAAACGGACTCAAAATGACTCAAAATCTGAAATATAAGTTCTTGGGTATGGAGGTTAGATATTCCCAAAGTGGTAAATCATGAAACATTTTTGGGTGCAAGATATTCAGATGCAAACATGGCCTCCTATCATTGTTTGATACTTAGGTGAAAATGCAAATTTGGAACTAGCTCAAAACGAGACTTCACAAAATGGCTCGAAATGTCAATTTATCATCATGGAACACTTAAACACATTGAATGGAGGGTGTTAAAAATATTAAACACCTTAGGGGCCTCAAAGGTACAATCAGGTACATATGCATTTAAAAGCATTTATAGGGCTCAATTTTATCAATGGTGCTCAAAATTGACCATGCAATTTTTAGGGCCAACACAATGAATAACATGTCTTGCTCAAAAATTGAAGAGGGCCTAGGTATGTTCAATTTACTAAGATTACTAGGAGGAGTAAACTCAATTTCCATTTTTCCCTTAGGTGTTTGATCAAAGATAGGTTCTTTTCCTTTATGTTTTTGATGAGTTGGAACTAAGGGTAATTGACCAAAGTTAACTTGAGATTTTTTACCATGACTCACTTGAAATCTAGTCATAGCTGGTATGAGAGGGAAAAAACTAGTTAATAGGAAGACTCCAAGAAGCATTGGTATCACTCTTGGGTAGTAAAGTAATCAGTTGTCCAATTAATAAGGTGTAATAATGTAATTGTCTGTCACTCTCATTAACTTAATCAGCCAATAGAGGTCTCACAATCTTGGTTAACACAATATGCCACTGTTGGTCTCCTAATTGTGGAATTATCCAAGAGATAATGTTCTGTAAAAATGTAATAATATAAGATAAATTGATATGTTTAGACAAGTGAATACCCATAATCCAAGGATAAAATCAAAGAATCCCAAAGAAAACTTTCTCCACTAGGGAAATCTCTAACTTTGCAATTTTTGATGTTGGCAACAAGATAAGACAAGACTTACTAACTCAAAGATAGCTATGATGCAAGGATCCAAAGTGACAACAAGTTTGCATGCTCAAGATTAGGTCCACAATGGTCAAATCAACTTAGGAATGACCAAAAAATGATTACCCTAGAGTCTAAATGATGAATTATGAATTATCCTTTTTTAACCAACTAAGATCAATTTCAAATTTATAAATAATAATCAAGCACATAGAAGAGCAATTAGGGATTTCAAGTAAACATCTACAAGCAATGTTTAAGGGAAAAAGAAACCTTGTGCATGAACAAGAATAGTGTCATAGTATGAATCTAATTCCTAGAACCACTACTGTGTATGTTCTCAAAAAAAAATTCAATCATACACATATTCCTAGAAAAGAAAATTTGGCAGCACTAAGGTTCTTAGTAATGGTCAACTCTATAGCTTTTGTAATCTAGAGTGGGCAAAATCCAATCTCAGCACACCAAGATTTTGACATATTCTAAGAATTTAATCAATCAAAGATACTAAGGAGATCTAAAAAACCAACAAAAGACTACACCCATGAGGATTTCCCCCACAAGGACATTTATATAGCGGTTGCTACTACCACATCAAAAATGTCTATTATTACTTGAGGTTTTGTCCATATGGTTGACCCAATAAAGGGAGTGTCCACTATGGTTAACCCTCTCTAATCAAGAAAATCCCATAAAATTGTACCACAAGGGGACTTTCTTTGGATTCAAGGGTTCCAAGTTTCTGATGTGCCCAAAACGGAACAAAGCATACTCATCTAGCCTCTTCACCTCACCCAAACATAGCAAACAAGATTCTTTGATAAACTAATTCAAAATAACCTCACCAAATTTTTGAAAAAGCAAACAACAAACACTGCCAATATCTAAAGAGAAAGTATCAATAGATGTTGAGGACAAATCCAAGCAGAATAGTGAAATAGTAACAAATACCCTTCCCTGCCTACATGGGCATTCATCATCAAGAGGAGCTTTGAATGTAAAGAAAGAAAATGAAGCTCAATCCCTCAAGATTCTAAATAGTGTTCATAGGGCCTAATTACTATGTGAAACATAGATGTGTCGAAGCAAATCTAAATCCAATTTTTGAGCACCAAATGAAGTGTGAATCTATGAAAGCATGTAAAAGCACTCAATTTAAACACATGAGATGTTTATTTTAGTTCCAAATCCAAATGTTATAGAGATCTAGCAAAATACCTAGTAATCCTTACAACATATCTTTTTTCTATTGTAACTTTTTTTTATGCTTGAATGCTCACTCACAACGAACAAAGTAACAAGCAAAACAAGCAAACACAAGATATGCAATATATATCCAACTTATGCAAAACTAGGGTTAGATCTAAAAATCCAATTTTTAAGAGTAATAATAATTAGAAAATAATCCAAATGAAATCTCACATCATGCATTGACCCATTGTAAATATTAAATGCAAGCTATTCATTAAATGCCCCTTTTTAATTAATTTTTTACCTAGTCAACAAGATTGGACCTATATGATATGAATTCAGATCCAAAACCCTAAATGCAGTAAAAAGACCCCTATCAAAAATCAAAGATCTTTCCAAAAATGTTATAATTTTGTAAAAATCTTTTCATTTGTGCCCAGAGAGCCATTTTGTCAAAATAGACCAATTTTTGTAAATCAAATTATTAAGCCCTAATATGATCTCTAAAATCAAAACACAAAGAATCAACTCTATTTATAATTTAGAGAGCTTTCCAAATATGTAGACATTTCCAAAAAATATGATAATTTACATCCTAAAATGATTTTTCATTAAAAATAAAGAAAAAATTATTTAAAATTGGAAATAACTCAAAAAAAATTGAAAATTGGACTAAAGCTTTTCTAATATGTCGCCACCTTGAAAACAAAAGTCAGATCAAAATACCTAGTTGTTTGGGAGATATGATCAAATCCTTCAAATCTAGGGTTTTTTTGTCTCCAAACAAATCTACACAAGGGGGTTAGATCTAAAAATGTCCAAAACCAACAAACAAAGTTGGGTAGCCCCATGGTGGGTCCCAAAAAATGTGTGTGAAAAATGTGGAAAAATATGAAAACACACTTCTATGAATCCTTATACTCGAAATTTTTCAAAATAGCACCATGAAATTGCAAGATCTCAATAATCGACTCATAGCTTTCTATCATCAATGTGCAAAGACCTTCAAAGGTTTGTAGTGGTGACTGTCATATGAACATTAACCTTGGTCTTCACAAGTGCATCCAATGAATGGAAGATTAAAATGATCTTGAACATGAAAGATATCTCCAAGTCTCCAAGAAAGCTTTAAAAAATGTTTATCATAATGTTAGGATAAGTCATGATCTTCTCATAAGAATGCTTCAAGTCCTCAAGGAAATTGCATGAAAGCTCCAAATAATGGTGATAATAAAATTTCCTCCTTTAAAATGAAGGAAGGAGGTCTCCTTATATACCAAAGCCAAGAGGCATTCCCAAATTGGAGGGAAAATGAAAATTAAATGAAAAAGTGTGACCGACATAAGAGAATGTGCAATTAGCATTTAATTAAGAGGTGTGGAATGTAAAACTCCATAAAAATTATAAGATGAGGGGTGTTTTTATTTAATTTAAATGTAAAATAGTCCCTTTTCTTATAAAATAAAGTTTGAGAGATTTATTTAATTATTTCTTTAAAATAATAATTGTTGCACATAAAATTAAGTGAGGAGGGGTTTTATTTAATTAAAAGGCACCAAATTCCTTTAATTAAATAATACAAAAATCAATATGATCCAACCATTTATTTAAAATTAATTAAATGAATTAACTCTAATTTAATCAAGGAAAATGATATAAAATAATAATCATTAATTAAATAATTCAAATAAATTGAATAATTCAAATAATTTAATTTGATCAAAGGAAATGGTGATATAAATATCAATTCAAGATTGAGATAAATTATGAAACCAAAGCACATAGTCAAGGTGACCATTTTAGGGTGCATACATAGCCAACCTTGATTTTCTAAAGCATCTTTTATAGGTCTAGGTTTAAATTCACTAAGCAAGCATGTACCTTTTAATGTATTTCTTTTCAGTATGCCATCTATCTCTCCTCTAATTATTTGTTCAAGTGCATGATGTCTTCTGACATATTTTGCAATTTTTGGTTCTTTACTTCTTGTTTTCCATTCTTGTCATCTTCTATCTTTTTCTTGGGCTCCTTTGTCTGTGACTCAAGTTCCTCTAGCTCATTTGATTATAACTTGGATTTTTTTTCTTGTGACCTAGGTTGTACATTCTATGACTTGGGTTGCACTATCTATGATACAACTTAAGGTTGTATTGGTTATGACTTGGTAGATGCATTTTATTATTGTTAAGTTCCAATTGATTTTGGTAAAGTCTTAGGTTCCTCCTCATAGTAAACAAACTTTATGTAGTCTTTGGGTTCCTTGTTGCTCTGTTCTTCACTTCTTACTATAAACTCATCAATCTTCACATCTGCACTATCTATAACTTTGTGAGTAGAAAGATTCAAACATTTGTATGCCTTACTTTTACTGGAGTAACCTATAAATATACCTTCATCACCTTTTGCATCAAGTTTTTCTTTCCTTACATCTTTCAGGATATAGCATTTTCTTCAAAATACTCTAAGATAACAAACATTAGGCTTATATTTATACCATAGTTCATTAGGTGTTTTGTCTATACCTTTCTTCAGCTAAACTCAAGTTAGTGCACTAGTACTTGTAAAAACAACAATATGTGACTAAAAAACCACTAAAATTTGTATATATGTGACTAACTTAGTCACATGACTAGTAGTAGTTAATATCCAGTAATTTATAACACTACTAAATTTACTACTAAGAAATTTTAGTCATTTATTTGATCATTGATTTTGATCATTTATTTAGTGGTATACTTATTAGTAGATGGGTATGTGTAGGATCATGGTCAACCAAGATATGGCCTTAAGTGGCAATGAAAAACCAGCAAAGCAGGGTTATGTCAACTTGACATGTAATTTTAAAGTAGTTCTAGACTTTATATCAAAAAATTGTAAGAAAATAATCTATAGGAAATTGAATGTAGTTTCTAAAATACTAGGCCTTATCTAGAGAAAAAATTATTTGTTTGGTCAAAATTTTTGATTTTAATGCAATACTACAAAAATTTTAGAGCAAAAATAAAAAGTAGGTGTATGTTTAAACACCTTAATCAAAATAAAATGATAATATTTTTAATATAATTATAGATATAAAAAGTAGACTCATTCTTGGATGTGACACATATTTTTGAGTATTTTTATTCCAAATAACTCATTAATTATGATTTTTTTACTATACAATTTTCTAAATTTAAAAACTCCCATGTCTAGCTACCTTAATTAATTCAAAAAAATTCAAGATTAGATTTTTCTTTTTTTCCTCATATTAGTTGAAGCATAAAATTTAATGCATCTTTTGGATTTCAAAAATCTTATATGGTTTGAAAGTTATAGCTATTTTTCAATCAATATGTCAATCAACACTTTGTAGCTAACTTCATTAGAAAATAAGTAATAGTTACTTAAAAACTCATTATTTGACAGACATTATATCGATGGAAAGCTAATAACATAATCAAGAAGCCCTTTTCATTTCATCAAATTTGGATGAAAAAAAAGTCATCAGCTACATTGTCAAAGTTATAAACACACAATAGCAAGCCAAAAACATGTTTTTGGGACATTTTTGGTGTTGACCATGGAGGGTTTGCATCTAGATGAAAACCAAGCCTATTTGGGTACCCACTCCCAAATCAAATACTCTTTTTTTTAATTAATTTTTTCTTGTATTAAAATTTTCTTTAGTTTCTTTTATAATAGTACTGACCCCTTTTAGGATCCTTAATATTTTTTTTTTAAGTCTTTAGGACCCTTAACCATACATATAATGGTTCTAAAGGTCAAAAGGGGTCATAAGGTACCCTTTAACACTCTTTGACTCATTCAATCACAATATGTGTGCTTATGGATCCTAAGACCCCTAACCAAGTAAATGATGTGATCTAATGGCTCAAAATGGACCTTTGAATATCCTATGACCCCTTTTAACCCATTCGATGACATTAAGTGTGCTTAGGGGTCATAGGATACTTTATTACCCCTTTCGACTCATTCAAACACATAATATATGTTCCTAGGACCCCTAGGAATGTATTTTCTTGTTTAATGGGTCAAAAGGAGTCATAGGGAGCTTTATGACCCCATTTGACCCATTCAAAAAAAATAGGACCCCTAGGAACATATGTTATAATGTAATCCATTGAAATGGGTCATAGGGTACTCTACGACCCCTTTCAACTTATTTGAACACATGATATATGTTGAAAGGGATCCTAAGACCCCTAGGAACATATGTTTGTGTTTAATGGGTCAAAAGGAGTCATAGGGCACCCTATTACCCTATTAGATCAATTTAGACACATTTTATATGTCACTAAGGGTCTTAGTACCCCTAGGAATATATGTTGACCATAGGATATTCTATGACCCCTTTCAACTCATTCAAACACATTATATATGTTAGCGGTACTATGACCCCTAGGAACATATGACATCATTTAATGGGTCAAAAGGGGTCATAAAGCACCCTATGACCACATTCAACCCATTCAAATACATGATGTAGCTCCCTAGGGGTCCTAGGACCCCTAAGAGCATATGATGTCGTATAATGGGTCAAGAGGGATCACAATGTACCCTATGACCCATTTTGATCCATTCAAACACATGATGTATGTCCTTAGGGGTATTATTACCTATAAGAACATACATTTTCATATAATAGTTTGAAAGGAATCATAGGGTACCTTATAACCCTTTGAATCCATTCAAACACATGATATATGTCCCTTGGGGTCCTAGTACACCTAAGAACATATTTTTTCATATAATGGATGGAAAGGAGTCATAGGGTTCTCTTCGGCCCCTTTCGACCCACTTGAACACATGATATATGTTCCTCAATGTCCTAGGAAGCCTAGGAACATATGTTATCATTTAATGGGTCAAAAGGGGTAACAGGGTACCATATGACCCCTTTTGACCTATTTAAATATATAATGTATGTCCTAGGGGTTCTAGGAGCCCTAGCAACATACATTATCATATAATGGGTTAAAACAGATTATAGGGTACTCCATGACCCCTTTTAACTCAATTAAACACATGAAATATCTTCCTATGGGTCCTAGGACCCCTAAGAACATATATTATCATTTAATGGGTCAAAAGGGATCACAGGGAAAATTATGACCCTATTCAACCCATTCAAACACATGATGTATGTCCCTAGGGGCCCTAGGACCCCTAAGAAGATATGTTGTCATATAATGGGTCGAGAGGGTCAAAGCATACCATATGACCTCTTTGGATCCATTCAAAAACATAATGTATGTCCCTAGGGGTAATAAGTGTTATCATATAATGGGTCAAAAGGGGACCTAGGGTACTCTAAAACCCTTCTCAACTCATTTAAACACATATATGTTCCTAGGGGTTCTAGGAACATATTATTTCATTTAATGGGTCAAAAGGGGTCATAAGGTACCCTATAACTTGATTCAACCCATTCAAACACATGATTTATGTCCCTAGGGGTAATAGGATCCCTAAGAACATATGTTGTCATATAATCAGTCAAAATAGGTTATAAGGCTCTCTTTGATGCCTTTCAACTCATTCAAACACATGATATATGTTCCAAGGGGTCCTAGAACCCTTAGGAACATATATTCTCATTTAACGGGCCAAAAGGATCATAGGGCACCCTATGACCTCATTCAACCCATTCAAACACATGATGTATATCCCTAGGGATCTTAGGACTCCTAAGAACATATATTGTCATATAATAGGTCAAGAGGGGTCATAGTGTAGCCTGTGACCCCTTTTCGATCCATTCAAACACATCATGTATGTCCTTAGGGGTCCTAGTACCCCTAGGAACATATGTTATTATAAAATGGGTCAAAAGGGGTCCTAGAGTACTTTATGACCCCTTTCAACTCATTTGAAAACATGATATATGTTCCTAGGTTCCCTAGGAACATATGTTCTCATTTAATGGTCCAAAAGGGGTCCTAGAGTATTCTATGACCCCTTTTGACTCATATGAATAGTTATAATATGTCCCTAGGGGTCCTCGGACCTCTAAGGTTAAATGTTATCATGAAATGCATCAAAAGGGGTCATAGGTTATCCTATGAACCCTTTCAACCCATTAGAACAAATAAAATAGGTTCTTAGGGGTTCTAGAACCCCTAGGGACATATGTTACCATGAAATGTGTTGAAAGGGTTCATAGGTTATCCTATCACCCCTTTTGACCCATACAAATAATTATAATATCCCTAGGAGTCTTAGGGTCATAGGTTATCGTGAAATGTGTCAAACGAGATCATAGGTTATTCTATGACCCCCTTTTGACCCATTTAAACAAATAAAATAGATCCCTAGGGGTGCATATATTATCATAAAATGTGTTTAAAATGGTCATAGGTTATCCTATGACCCATATCAACCCATATGAACAATTACAATATGTCTCTAGTAGTCCTAGGACCCTTGAGGACATATGTTGTAAGGATATGTGTCAAAAGGGGTCATAGGTTATTTTACCATCCCTTTTGACCCATTTGAACAAATGAAATAGGTCCCTAGCAATCCCAGGACCCCTAGGGATATATGTTGTCATGAAATGCATCAAAAGGGGTCATAAGTTATCCTATGACCCCTTTCAACTCATATAAAGGATCATAATATGTCCTTAGGGGTCCTAGGTCCCCTAAGGACATATGTTATCATGAAACACGTCAAAAGGGGTCATAAGTTATCCTATGACCCCTTTTTACCCATTCAAACAAATAAAATAGGTTCTTAGGGTTCCTAGGACCCCTAGAGACATATGTTTTCATGTAATGTGTCAAAATGGGTTATAAGTTATCTTATGACCTCTTTTAACCAATTCAAACAAATGAATTAGGTCACTAGATGTCCTAAGACCCCTAGGGACATATGTTATCATGAAATATGTCAAAATTGACCATAGGTTATCCTATGACCCCTTTCGATCCATTTGAACAAATTTAATAGCTCTTTATGGGACCTAGGACCTCTAAGGACATATTTTAGAATGAAATTCATCAAAAGGGATCATAGGTTATCCTATGATCCCTTTTGACCCATTCGAACAAATACAATAGGTCCCTAGGGGTCATAGGACCCCTAAAGACATATGTTTTCATTAAATGTGTTGAAAGGGGTCATAGATTATCCTAACCCCTTTCGATCCATTCAAACAAATAAAATAGATCCCTAGGGGTTCTAGGGCCTCAAAAGACACATGTTGTCATGAAATATGTCGAAAGGGGTCATAGGGTACTCTATGACCCCTTTTGACTCATTTGAATACATGGTATATGTTCCTAGTGGTCCTAGGACCCCTAGGAACATATGTTATCATTTCATTGGTCAAAATAGGTCATAGGTTACCATATGGCCCCTTTAACCCATTTAAACACATTATTTATGTCCCTAGAGGTCTTAGGACTCCTAAGAATATATATTGTCATTTAATGTATTGAAAGGGGTAATGAGGTACTCTATGACCCCTTTCGACTCATTTGAACACATGATATATTTTCCTAGGGTTTCTATGACCCCTATGAACATATGTTATCATTTAATAGGTCAAAAGGGGTCATAGGGAACCCAATGACCTCTTTCGGTCCATCCAAATAGATGACATATGTTCCTAGGGGTCCTAGGACCCCTAGGGACATACATGATATGTTCCTTGGGGTCTTATGACCCTTAAGAACATTTGTTATCATGTAATGGGTTGAAAGGGTCATAGGATACTCTATGACCCCTTTCGACCCACTAGAACACAACACATATGTATATAAGGGTCCTAAGACCCCTAAGAACATATGTTATCATGTAATAAATTGAAAGGGGTCATAGGATACTCCATAACCCCTTTCTACCCATTAAAACACAAGATGTATGTCCCTAGGAATCCTTTGACCCTGAGGAAGATATGTTGTCATATAATGGGTCAAAATGAGTCATAGGGCATCCCATGATGTATTTGGACTCATTGGAACACATGTATGTCCCTAGTGAGACCACTAGGAACATACATCATCATATAGTTTATTAACTTAGGTTACTAATATATATATATATAATTAATAATAATAATACATATGATATATAATTAGGGTATTTCGAGCCATTTGGACTCATTGGAACACATGTATGTCCCTAGAGGAACCCCTAGGAACTTACATCATCATATAGTTTATTAACTTAGGTTACTAATATATATAATATATTATAATAATATATATGATATATAATTATATAATAATATATAATAAGTAATAACTATATATAAAATAATTATATGATAAATTATTATTATTATTTAATACTATATAATAAATTTTAGTAACTATGTATAATAATTGGTCTCCCCCCCCCCCCCCCCCCCAAATTATGCTATAACTATATTATACTAGGACTTGATATAACTTAAAAATGGGTCCCCCTTTGAGTTTCGTAAATAAAAATCAATATTTATCTTAAAATTTGGTCCCCACTTCCTTTATATTTGAATTTGGCACCATGATTTGGGAACATAGATCGGGTACCCATTCTCAAATTGGATACCTACTCCTAAATTGGATGCCTATTCTCAAATTGGATATCCGATTAGGCAAGGTATTAGATTTTTGGTTTTGTACCAAGATGGGTGGGAAAAAAGTCAAAGCACATTTTGAAACACTTTTAGGCATTTCAAAACTACATGTTTTTCACGTCGCCACTTTTTGGCACACCATGATCCTACACGTACCCATATGTAGTGGTATATTAAGTAGTATATTTAGTAATTGAGTTAGTAGTATATTTAATCATGTGGCTAGTCACATATTTAGTAGTATATTTAATCACATATTTAGTTGATTTAGTCACATATTTAGTAGTATATTTAGTAGAATATTTAATCATATGTTTGGTCACATATATAGTATATTTAGTCACATGTTTAGTGGTATAATCTAGTAGTATATTTGATCAAATATTTAGTAGAATGTTTAATAGTGTATTTGGTCATAATAGGGCATGCTGGAATCAAACCACCATCCATTTGATTATAGAGTAAGTGCTCTTCCATTGAGCTAGCACCCTTTAAAGAATGATCATTGTAATATCCCCACTTCCAAATTAATTTAAAGTAATAATATTAACAGTATTATAACAATTTATTATTAATATCAAAGTGATATAATATAGTATTATATCAACTCATATAATAATAATATATAAATAATATAATATAATTTTGTATAAATCATAAGTAAGAACAAAATATTACTAATGACATTTAAATAAACAATAGAATATACTTATTATTATAATAAATATAAAATTATAATTATAATAAAATGAAACTGAAATATGATAATAAATACATGATTTTAATGTAGATTATATATCAAGAGGAATATTTGAAATATTATATCTAAAAATATTCATATTAAAATATATTTATGTGATATTACAATAAAAGTATAGCTAATAGAGGTCATATCAAAATAATATAAATAATGTTAACAATAAAAACCAAAGAGTCATGACTCTTCGTTGGGTATGGGCTATATAAATCAGGTGTAGCGATTCGGATTGGAGGTATGAGATAATAGGATACATTGAAGGAGAGATAGCCAATGGATAGAAAGGAAGGATTTAGTAGTCACACATGAAATACTAATCCCAGTCAAGAGCTACATCTAATAGGAGAAGAATATTTATCTACAATTTCTAAAATCAAAAGGAAATCATAGGAATCTTATGGTGAATTGAGGAAGCACATAACTCTAATGGTAAGGTTAGATATATATCTAGATTTGAAGCTCAAAAATTAATTTCTACACATCCCAACATCCAAATCATTATTGGAGATTCATCGGAAGGGATAAGCATTGAAGAATTTTAGCAATTGTAGTAGAATAGATATAAATAGTGAGAGATAAACATAGAAGAAGATCTATTAATAAGAGAATATAAAATACTTGGGCACTTCAAAAATAAAGATTAAAAATATAGATTGAAGTCAAAGTATTACTCATTGAGGCCATGTTGGAGAATTAAGGTAGTACAGAGGAGCAAAATAGGAATGGAAAATTGATCCTTGTCAACAAATATTAGAAGTAAGCATTCATATCTTGGAACTGACCTCATCTCAATCCAAAGACATAAAATTATGGAGTGTAACTAATCAGTAATAGATAGTATCAGCAGACATCCATCAGTGCTGGTAGAGAAGAAAAGGATTAGTAATGTCAATACCTTCAAGTTACTATACTACAATACAATTCCAATCATCAATAGAAGTTAATAGGTGTGGTCAAACAGCTAAGGGAAAATACATCAGGAAGAAATTCATTAGCGAACTCAGTAATATAACCCACATATGCCAAAGGTTACTCAATTCCAATAGTTATGGGTGTCCATCTTGAGAAATTATAAATTATCTTTCCAAATCAAAAAGTTGTAGACAAATCAACAAGCAAGGCAAGGGGTTGAGAAAAATCTTAAGACAACAATTAGAAGAAGAAGAAGAGTAATGATCAATCTAATCTTTCATAGTTAATGAATGAGGGAAGCTAAGAGTATGTATAACCATGTCTTTTTAATATTGTAATCATCAAACTACAACTAGCAATCACACCAAAGGTGTAATGGGTATGCTAAAGTGTACCAATATTTTACAAGGTAAAACTAGATCAAAATTGATATTGGCGATTATCTGTTGAACAGTTGGTCCTTTTATTAATCATTGATTGATGGTGTTCTATGTCCATAATAGAGAGAACATAATAGTGTTACCACATAAAAAAAAAGCCCTATTTTTCTAGATATGCAACTAGGTGCTCAACAATGGTCTTTTCTACTAATAGCTCAATTTATACCTTCCTTTAGTGATGGTGAAATCAATGATATTTGTGATAGAGTCTCTAGGTTTTTTGCAATACTAGAGGAAACCATCCCTAATTTTTGCAAAAAAAATTATGAATTCTTTGCATTTCCATGTGCTAAAGAAACCCTCATTTTTTAAATAGTTATTTTGGGTGTTGGATATACACATTTAACTGTAAGCTATCATATCTAATGAAGAAATGGAAATGGGTTTTTCTTTGAAGCATTCCACCTAGTAGCATAAAGAAAACAACATGAAAAGGAAATTAATGATTGCAAAGCTAAGGACTATTACACATGAAGATCACATTAAACCCAACATAGAACCAACAGTAAAACTAACTTAAAATTGGTTTGTATTCACTCCTCAATGAAGTTACAGATATTTGCAAAGGGCGATCTTAAAAAAGACTTCTCACCAGCTTTGATAGGTCCAAGACAACATTTTGGCATAGAGGTCATTAAAACATGTCCCACACAATAGCCATTGGCTAAGAGAATTATTTGGATGAAAAATATTTAAATTCAATAAAAATATATAGGTATGTGTTCCCTAAAATACCAAAAAGATGGATTTTCAATTACTAAAAGCAACATAAGAAGGTTCTAAAGAAGGCAGCAAAACAATAATCATCATTCAATGACTATTTAATTACATCCTACATTTTCTAATATTGGCTACATAGAAAGGCATTTTTAAGCATATCAAAATAATCATGAGTTTTTCCCAAAATTCCTATATTAGTTCTACTGATTTCAATCTACAACATAGTTTCCCCACCCTCTACTCATTGTTTTCTTGCCACTAGACACCACCAGACATGCTTGTGACAAGTTGTACATAGTAGGAGATCTTCCTTACAAGATCCTTATCTTATGAGAGGAGGGAGCAACTAAATCTGTACTAGTAGCCTCTTTCATAGACAAATTAATGCTTGTGGTGAGCCTACATTCAACTATCAACAATGCAATATACAAATCAAATCAATAATGTCACTGGGAAATGCATGCCCATTCAACCAAGCTCTCATCCCCAAGAGGTTGTAATGTATCAATAGGTTTCCTTCTAGTAATAATGTACCAACATGACACCAAATGAAAAAAAATCCAATATTTGAGTAAGCTTTCTTGGTCGTGCATATTCTGGGGCCATATACCTGAAGTATTCAAATAAATGTCACTTAAACTAAAACTTCATAAGGTAGCAACCAAGCATTCTTAGTTCCCCATTTAAATGCAAAGACCAATAAAAGGAAAATAATGAAAATGGCAACATCTTCATCTTATCCAAAGGCTCCCATCAACCTGGAACATGAAAATGTCATCATCAATTAAAAAATAGATATAAACTAGCAAGTAAACCTCACAAATACAAATACAAAACTTGTTATGATTAGAAATCATAAATAAACCATACCTATGCTTAAAATCTATCATCCAAATGAATTTTATCCGACTTTATATCTATACGAATAATCAAAGAATGACTTGTCATGTGCAAATTCAATGTTTAGGGTACTAATCAAAGAAATTGAAAAGAGAAATTCAAATGAACAATCAAGAATCATAGTAAAAAATGTATCACTAGAAATGGTCTTACAATATTCATGTATGTATGCTATCCCACAAGCTACTTTAATGGAAATTCTTAGCCTGGATGACTAGCTCAATGATTAAACATTGTGTAATGTCTAATAGAACATAGAAAGAAATCTTGACAAAATTCCTGTAGCTAGAGGAATGACTATCAAAAAATACATTTACAATGAGATAGATTCTAAAATAATAATAAAATTATAGAATATTTCAAAAAAGTAACTAACCTAGCCCTATTATTACCTATTCTAGGATAGATTACTAGTCTACAATATAGGTATAACCTTTAGGCACACATGTGACATAACCATCATAATCATTCGTCATTGTTGTGGAATATGAAAATTCTTATTGTATATGGTCCTACATAAATATTGATTACTAGAGAATCATAAATCACATTATAAAGAGGCTCCACTTGTTTCCTACTATTCATATCTAAGGCAGTGTCTAAAGAAGGCATCAGCCATCATAGTCCTCAAAAAATACCAAATTGTCCTGCATTTTGACAAGCTTTATGAAAATTGCATCAACAAGAAGGAAAGTTTGAATTGACATTTAAGAACACAACAAAGAAATGACTTATTTTGTTCCATTCTTATAAAAAATTCTTCTTTAGCCACTAAACCTATGTGTTGAAATTTGAATAGGAAAAGTAAATGGTTAAAATCTATTCCTTTGAAAAAAGAAGGAACATAGTTTGAAAATGAGGGAATATATATATGCCAAAAGAGAAGATATGGTGAAAAGTCAAAAAAACTTGAACAACCTCTTAATCCAAAAGTCCAAAAATAAGAATTTTTGTTGTTGGCTACATGAAGAGTACATGATACACACAAGGCACAAGACATAGTCCTCTACTTCTCAGGACATATTTGGTGTGATGAGATCTTTCATTCTAGAAAAAAATTTAGTGAAATATTGTGTAAGGCTGAATTCATGATTAAAAAATGCATTTATATTTACTAAAATTGGTGGTATCCAACCAAACATACACCTTTGATGAACTAAAAGATACTGAAGACTACAAGTAAAGTAGACAGAAAATCCAAACTTCAATAATAAAATTCAACAAGTCAATCATGGCATGAAGATCATCCCCATAATCATGACCCCAAGTGAAGACTATAAATTTTCCTAATTGTTAAAAAAGAAAACTATGAATTTTAAAAAATCTCCAAATACATCGACATCTATTGAACAAATAGTTTGATTAATTGATTTTTTGGGATTAATTAGAACTCAAACTGAACCATAGAGAGGCTTCAATAGTTATAGCCACATTTATAGGTGTAATGAGAATTCCTTATTATGTAATCTACAAGTATGATGTAGAAGCATCCTAGGTTTCCCTGCACTTTTGTTCATTCTATTAGTTGTTGTCAAGTTCTTAGTGAATGTTGAGTCATTCCTTTGGTTGCTGAGTTATTTCCTTTGGTTTCCAAGCTCCTTTTGGTTTCTGAGTGATTTCCTTTGGTTTTTGAGCTCCTTTGGTTGCCGAGTGATTTCCTTTAGTTGCCAAGTTCAAGTGGATGTCACATAATTCCTATGGATGTCAAGTCATTTCTTTAGATGCTAAGTTCTCAGATGCTTTTGAGTGATCTCTTTGAAGGCTGAGTTCATATGGATGTCGAGTGCCAATTTTGGAAAAACTTTCATTTTCCAAGTAATCTATGTCTAGTTTCAATTTTGGGCTAACTTTTCTTGTATTTAATTTTGGTATAAGTAGTTAATAGTTTCTGGGAGCTAACTTGTGGCTTCTCTATGTTTTAGAATGTGTAAGCCCTTTTGGCAAGTATAAATAGATTGTTTAGTTTTAGAGTTAAGGGGATTAGAAGTAGTATGATTTGGAACATGATTGTAGAGCTAAATTGGAAGTGCAAATTTATAGTTAGACCTTGGATCTAAATGTAATTGTATTTGGATGTAACCCAGAAGGCCTTATAGTTGGGAATGTATACTATTCGCTTGATGAATCAATAAAATATCTTGTTCTCCTTCCTTAATGTTGTATTTGTGTTGGGTTTTCCATTGCGCTGATGCTAGCATGTTGATTTGGATAGTTGGGTGTGCCATAGGCCCTGGCTTCCTTACTCTCGCTACATCAAAGTAGCTTCTCCATTAGAAAGCATTTTGTTCGATCAACTTTTAAACATGGTTATATCAAGGTTTAGAATAACATGCCACCAAACTAGGCTTCAGCCACCAGTAATTTTAGTAGAATCCTTGGTACAAAATTAGAATGGTGGTATGATAAGAAATGTGGTGGTGGGGTAGGTCAGTGTCCATCACAACATAGTGGGAGCATGTTTTCAACTTCTATCGAAAGAAAAAAAATTAGGCAAATTACTCATTTATTATCTTGTGTGGTGAGTAAGATCAGATGGTTATTGAGCCCAAGACAAGGATATAAGGACATAGATTCTTAAGCAAAAAAATCACTTACCTATTGTTTCTAACTGTAGTGATTTAATTCTAATGAGTTCTTGCCGCTAGAACTCCTACAACTAGATTCTTCATCTTTGCATATGTCTCTGACATATATTTCACTATAATTTTTCTTCAATTTTTTGTTCCCTTTGTCATTTATTAAATAGTCATTGGGTCTCCCACTAAGAGAGGTTGTATCCCTGCAACAACTACCTCCACATGCTTCTACTCTTAACAACATTTTTACACGTCAGTTCTGATCAAAATCAAGGGAATGCATCTGATAATGATGCGTATGGTTATTTATCCGCATAGAAGGGAAATTTGGTCAGCTTGCATGCCATGTTGGTGAATGAGATAAATGATGCCTCCTCTCTTCTCTATTCTCTCTACATGGTCTGTGTTCATGGTTGTTCTATTCTTCATGTCTCCTTGATGAAATCATCCTATCCCTTTCTCTTTTGGTTGTTATTTCCCCATTTCTCTCTCTCTCTCTCTCTCTCTCTCTCTCTCTCTCTCTCTCTCTCTCTCTCTCTCTCTCTCTCTCTCTCTCTCTCTCTCTCTCTCTCTCTCTCTCTCTCTCTCTCTCTCTCATTCTCTCTCTCTCTCTCTCATGGCTTCTATTCCTTGTGCTTTGAATCTTTGCTCCTAAAATTTGCATAATCCCAGTCTTTTCCTCTCTCTCTTCCTCTATCCTTTTCATCATCTTTTGATTTGAATTTTTCCTTTTCACTATTTTTTTGTGAATGTGAGCTTACTTTAGAAATCCTTGAAGAATCTGATGAATTATCTTATCTTTCCATAGAATTTGAAGAAATAGAACAATGACCAGAAGGAATACACACAATAGAAGAGTTGGCTCACTCTCTCCAAGAAGAAATTTGTGACATGACAGATTGTCCAAATGGCTAAAGCACAACAACCCTTCCATCATTAGTGCATAAATGTTTTTTTCTTTTGCAATATTTGTTAACTTGAATGTCAAGTTTCATGTCAAAACTTGATAAAAGATTTTTTTAATTATAATTAAGACAAAATAAGAAAAATTAAAAATTAAAAAATTTCTTATCTTACCAATGTTTAGTTAAGTAAAAGAAAATTAAAACAAAAAATTTAGTAATTATTATTCAACAAAGAAAATGTCACTATAAGGAATCACTTTTTGTAACCTTTTTAAGCATGGACTACCAAAAATAACAATGACAAATGGCCAATTTACACATAATTAAAATTGTAAATTTTCTACCTTCAAACTGCATTAAATCGAGATCCGCAATTGAAAATTAGTATATCTAGTTAGTTTTACCCAAAAAAATTATAGTCTAAAATCATTCAATAGTGAACATTTACTAAAAATTTAAATAACTAATGCATATAACCTCATGTACCTTCAAATATTCATCTTTATAATTTACTTCTGATTTGTAAAATTGGGGATATAGAAATCAATTTATAGATAATATTAAACAAACAATAATGAACCATCAATCTCATGTATTTCAATAAATAATGTTGTTACCAGCTAGATCCAATCCTTACTATCAAAATCCAACCACTATGTTGTTTTCCTGGGTTGGGAAAGCAAGGAAAGAATAATATTAAAACCTAAGTTACAAAGGAGCCTAAAGACTACACTGAAAATTTAAAAAATAGCTCTTGAATAGTTTTGAATATCACAATGCTAGTCATGATGCAATATTCTAGTGTATTTATGATGTAAAGTACATTTCAAACATTCAGAATCCATGAGATAAAATGAGTAAAATAAAAGAGGTCTATTTTGAAAATATATAGGGGACTTTGATAGACAAAAGATTAGATATAAAAGTAGAGTGAACATAAAAATTGTTCTATAAAAGTTTGTGAGAGATGGTATGATATTTATTCCATCAAGCCTTTGAATCTAATTGTGATTGTAATAAAATGGAATTAAAAGGAAAGAATACTTCATCCATCACACAGAAACAATGAAGGATAGAAAATATTGCTAGATGATATTTTCAATCATGTCCACAATACCTTATTAGTTTTGTCAGATACCAATTTTAAGGCTAAGTTGGACTAGACAAGGTAGAGGTATCTATTAGTGTCACATGGTAGACCCCTATCCTAACCTTATTCAAAATGATATTTATCAAACATACCTCCCCTCAAAAGGTAACTATGTATTCATGATGCATATGTGATGTTCCAATATTTTAGTTGTAGAGAAGACTGCTTCATTGATCATTTATTGCCTTTAATTGTATTTGGAGCATGTGTGTCTATTATTATTAATCATACAAGTGATATTTGTCCTCTTTTATTAATCATTAAACATGATATGATATTTATTATTGGAATGTGAATCGTTTAAACACTCTCTTTGAATAGATGACCAACTTAGGTAAGTATTCTAAATTTATCCTCAATAAAATGAATTAGTGTGAATAAGATAGGTGGAAAACCAATAAGGTCAAATAGAACCATTCAAACTTACAACCCCCCTTACTTGAAACTTAGGAAAGACTAGATAAATATTAATGATGCAATGATGGATGATGATAGGTTCCATATAGAATTCATATTAGATACCCATGTATAAGTGATCTCAAAAATAGAGAAAATGACATGAGGAAGGATCAATAAGCCCTCCTAAGGACTACATCCAACAATAATAAATTTTCTTGTCTGCTAACAAGGAATTCTTTAAAATAGAAAACAATCCATTGGCTCAAAAATAATAAAGCCACTTTTGCACATGTTTTATTGTGTTTTAGATTTGAAAAAATGTCAGTTCTGATGTTTTATATCAAACTCGAGCTCGCATGCTCAAGGATACATTGTGGTTCACTGTGGATGAGCCTAGGAAGTGCATCACAAAATTGGGGAAGCCTTATGATGTGCTTCCTAGGTGTATTCATAGTGCACTAGTATCTGCATCAACATCCATAAGCTTCTACATATACCTCAAAGCCTTGCAAAAGGGAATCTAGTATGAGCTGAAAACATATGCTACAATAAGACATGTCTAACAATTGATAAGAATGTATGTTAATGTACCATGTACCTTACTAGTGTGGTCTGACATGGTATGCTATAGGATAAAGGTCCACTATGCAAGTCATATGGATAATGTTAGATTTATTTCTCCAACTCTCTTGTGTTGTGCTACATAGTTGTAATCTTCTTAGAAGATGGTGTTGAGGTGAGAAGTCACTGGGAATAGCACAATGCTCATCAGTGCATTTAGCACATGGGATGCTAAAAAATGCCAAAGCAAGGACATGACTCAGCATTACTTGGTATGGATTATAATATCTTCGGTAACCCTACACAAGTATTTATAGATTTATTTGATGTGTTTCTTGTCTGCAAGATTTCATTTCACCATGTCTACAATTAAATTAGAATTTCTTTCTTTAGTTGAATTTAGCTATGCTAGGGTTCATCACATTTAAGTGTAATTTGAGCACCTTACCATAGTTGATATTAAGAAAGAATCACTAACACTAGATACCATGCTAAATGAGAATGAAGGATATCTAGGAGAGAGATTAAAGTAGATATTGGATGTTTTGAGGAAGTTAAAAGACTTTATCTTGATGGATAATCTTGTGATGAATACCTTTCATAGTGAGAAAGGATCTCACACCCACATGACTCTTACAGAGAGAATTGGATCTCCTACTATCCTTGACAATTTTTCATCCCCTATATCTTCAAAGAAGATGAAAGATCTTGTTATTGTGACTACTAGGCAGACATGTGAGTGGGTTTGCATATAGAAATAGTTGGATTTAGGATATAGAACTTGTCCCCAGACACAATAGATGATGCCACACATAGATTGGACACCAAATTATGTATTATAAAGTCTAATTGCATAATGATTTGAATCAATTGAAATTTCCCTTTATTATAAAGGAGGTGGCTTGACTAAGAATTCATCAAATTATATCAAATGACAATCATGGATCCATCAAAGGACTTGAATTCATATGGACTTGGAAATGTGGATTACAAGAAAAGAGTAGAAAGCTTGAAACTAAAACAAGAGAATAATATGTTACAAATGACTAGTGGTCATCAATATGTGGATGAAAAAGGAGATATGGATGGTACTGGTTCAAATAGTGGAGGACTATTACTGGCTAATGAAGCATGAAAACCTTTACATAGAAGTTTCCCAGTCTCTCCCTCCAAGCTCATTTCATACAAGATTGTGATTATTCTTCAACTTATCATCCTAGAATTTTTTCTTTCACTACTATGTCATAACCCTCATTTCAAATGTATATCCACTATGGTTAGTCTCAATGATATGTGAGATCTTGTTTTTTGTATGGTGGAATCTTGATCAGTTTCCTAAATGGATGCTTATCAATGTAGAGACCTATCTTGATAGGTTTGCTTTGAAATTTTTGTTAGTATAGTGTACCCTCTTTGACAATCATTACTATCGATTATCATATTCATAAGGTTTCATGTTATGTATGTGATGATGGATCTGCAATGTTAACTTTTGAATCCCTTTCATAAACTTTAGAGTTTGCAAGGAAATGGGTTCCATCCTTAAAAAATTACAACATTAAACCTTGGGTTCTAGACTTCTACTTTTCTTAAAAATATTATTATCTTAAGGATAAAGTATAACCTTCCTTTGTAAAATATTGTAGAGCAATGAAGAGAGTATGAAGAGTTTAAGGTTTAGATTAATGCTCTAGTTGCCAAAGAAAAAAAGGGTCCTAAAGAGGGTTGGACCAAGAAGATGGAACTCCATGGCTAGGAAACAACCCTTCGGACCATCCTATAATGAATAAGTATTCAAAGGTCATTGGAGGGGGCACTTTATAGTGATGAAAATGTCATGCCCAAAAAATATAGAGGCAAAACACACGCAAAAAAAAAAAAATTAAAGGAAACTCAAGAAATTAAATTAATTAAACCAACTCTATAGATGAAATGATCTAGCACTAATCACTTTAAAGTACTCTTAAAATATTACATGATTAAAATATTAGTACCGATTTTACTTATCAATAATTTAAGTTCTGTAAATCTTAGTTATCAACTTTGATTAAGAAAAGATTATCATTAATAGGATGATTGGGTTTACCTGTCCATTTACATGATATTAATCAAATTTAAACAATATTATTAAACGAGACACCCCCCAAATATAAAATCATACATTCAATTAGTTATACTTTATTCATAATCAATTTTGTTCAATCCATACACCTAACAATATTGTTGCAACCTATTAACTTTAACCAATTATATAAGAAAATAATTAACAACTGACCAATTGATTGGGTGTATTATTATTAAACTAATTAATCATGATTAAGATGTCATATTAACTAAAGTAACATTTTCTTATAATTAAGTAAACTTTACTCTAATAACCAATTCATCTTACTCTATAATCTATATAGCCTCCATATATTAACTTATTTATTAATCTAATGTTTTCTACAACTATCAATTTTATATTTAAATCTATAATTATAATAGAAATAAAAGAATATTTCCAAGGATAACCACAACATAAATTAAACTAAATAAATGAAAAATTATAAACTAATATTTGAACTAAACTAACTAAAACACTAATAGCTTTAAATACTAGTTAAACTACTCTACTAAACAAATCCTAACTAAATACAATTTCACTACAAAAAAAAATACTATTCAAAATAAAATACTAACATGACATAGCTCTAAAACTAAATTGAAGCCAAACTAAATCAAATCCAAACTAAGTTACAACTTAGGTTAAATTAAACTAAAGAAACGAAGAAACTAATTAATACTAACTAAATCATTAACATAAACTAACAACATCCTAACTTAAAATAAATAACATACTAACTTAACAATATAAAATACTAACTAATCAAACTAGCCTAAGACCTACCCCCTCCCTACTAGCCAAGTGGCTCAACCACCCACTTGGGCATTTTCCCAAGTGGCTTGCACTACCCCATGCAGCAGTGCGCTACCCCATGCTATAGGAGGGTATGCATGAAGATCATGATAAAGGGATGGAGGGGGTATTAAGTTGTTTTGCTATGTTTCCCCTATATTTCCCACATAATAATGTTGACCTCACACTCAAAATTCACATCACACCTATGCTAGCCTAGAGGGAGAAGTTTCTTGTTTTTATGTTTGGTTGAGTGAAGACTCAGGCCCCCAAATGACTATGATAGTCTGCCACCCACGTGATCCAACATTTGGGTTTTGAGACAATTTAAATTTTCATTTTCCATGATTTCTTCCAAGGTAACTTATTGCTAAAAGTTTTATTGGTGAGGTCCATGGACAAATGCTAAAGAATATATATATATATAAGTATTAAAGAAATTGCTAACACAAAAACTTATTTATTTTCATATTTGAAAGATTGGAAAATAGGTTTTAAAAGAAGAATCAAACTAGAATATGCTCTGTTGTTTCTCCAAGGACCAACTTATTTTTCTCCATATAAATTCCAAAGAGCAATTAGCTCCTAAGAGTGTTTTTTTTTTTTTTTTGAGTGTAGAACATTTTCCAACATGCATAATTTCTCCAAGGCATATTTTTTTGTGTCTTAAGGGTTTTTATACAAGGAGGTTTATATCTTCTTCCTCTTCAAGTTGAATTCACCAATTATTTTTTTAACAAGAGGGTTGAATAAATTTTGTTTATCAACCATGTGAGGTTTTCTTTATCTACCAATATGCATGAGTCCAATTGAAAATTTCAACATAACAAAATTTCTTCCTTAACATAATTGAAAACTTGAGAATTGCATAGTTCGAAAGCATCAACATTTAAACTATTCTTCCACACACCTATACATGAATTGAAATAACATAAGATACAATGCAACGAGGTTTTCTCAATTCTTTCTCTCTATTAATCAACATGGTTCAAGGCTCCATCGAGAAAGAACCAGTAAGAAAACCTGACATCCTTGCCAATACATCAAAAGTTAATTATATATTTTTTTTTACATAATGTTAAAATTCAATTGAATTCTCTTCTAGGTCTTTCACAAGAGGTCTTTTCCAATATCTCAAATGCACCAAGGGAACCATGAGAAAGACAAGAACTGACCTGAGGCAAAACAACATATATGATGAACAATTCAAGCATGCATTCCCAACCTAGTTTTGCACAATAGATTCAACATTGAACCAAAATAGGGGGGGGATGTTGATTTTCTCAATAGGAGACGTCAATCACCATACCATAACATAGCCCTTTAAGGGCTAAAATTCAAGAAATTTCGTTCTTCTACAAATGCCTTTTGAGGCCAATACAACAAGGATTTTCATTCCTTCCCTTCTTCAAAAATTCAAATTTTCATACAAGGTATGTGATGACAAGTAGGGGCCCATACACCCTACCCTCTTTCTCTCTTCTCACCATGAAAAGAGACACTACACTATTGAGATCCAATTAAGGCCCTTCCCCATACTTGGCCACTTCTTCCCTAGCCAAGGGTGAGTAATGCCAAAACAATTGCCATGAAAACCTCTCAAAATTTCAAAGCAAAGCATAAGAACAACACCCAAGAACAAGTTAAGATCCATCCCCAAACAACCTCAATCATACATGCAAGCAATACAAGAATAACACAATGCCTTATGCATGAATCAAGCATGAACAATAAGAAGAAACATGATCAAAAGAGTGAATAACCCTACCTTCACAAAAATTTATGGTAAAATGACAAGTTGAGAAGAGCTTATCCTTCATTTCCTTCAATCTTCAAACTTCTCTCCAAAAACTAGAGATTGGGTAACCACCAAAACTTCTCCAAAATGCATCTAAATATGATCCTAACTCAACTAGGCTTTAGGTAACCCCAAGGTGGAGTGAGTCACCAACTCATGAGAGAGACAAATCAATTTTTGCAATCAACCAAAAGTAGGGTTTTTGAGTGACCCTAAAAGTCAACCTAAGAGGCTAAGGGGGTGAAAAGTAATCCCAACTCCTACCCTTACCCTTAGGGTACTTAAATTTAATGTTTTTAGGCCTAAAAGACTTAATAGAACCCAAAAAAAGGCTAGAAGAATTTCAAGACTATATAACAACCTTCAAAGAAAGATAATGCAAAATAGCACAAATTGGCAAGGGGTACAGTTATGTCTTTGCATTAGACTTCCCAGCTAACTATCCTACACACTCATTGCACACATTAGTAGTTCAAGAAATCACATGCATATATGTAAATTATGTATCAAAAAAATCATATAAATTAAAAACATCCATTTTTCTAATAATCAATTGTTTATCTCATTCTGCTCATATTTTTTACCACTAAAATTTCATAATCAAAGTGTTAGTTCTGCATTCATTTACTTCATTGTTATACATTTTCATAAAGCATTAAATGAAAAGATCAAATACCTGAAAGTAAAGCATCACACATCATAAAATAGCATAATAATGTTTAGTGCATCAAATAATGTCCTGACATATCAAGTCATGAGTATCAAAATAGTAATGTATCAACTATGCTATGATGGGTTGGGGTGAGGCCTCACAAAAAATGAACTACCCTACTTAGTTTACATATCTCATGAAAAGAGGCCCAGTTTCCAACACCATTAGAAATTTGTTGCAATGAATGCATTTGTTCATCTTGCATTTGTCTTTACAAATGGTCCACTGCTAACATATCTTGATCATGATCACTATATAAATAATAGTAAGTATCTACAAGAGGCTAATTATTTAATGATGAATCATGCTATTGGAAAGAAGAAATGCTATGTGCAATTCCCTTAGAGGTTTTGATGGTATTGACCAACACAATCAATATGTGAATGGAAATACAATGTTCTTTGGTATCAACATGAAAGATCTAGATGGGATCTAGGGGCATGTCTATATCAGTACAAGGTTCTCTTTTAATAGGAAACTTCTTATGGTTATGATCTTATTCTAATAGAAAAGGACATTGAAACAAACTAATGTCATAGCCCTAGGAATTAGGCATGAAAATAAATAACTTAATTATGGTAATTGGAAGACATAGAAGAGGGTGTTGAAGGGTATGATAATTAAAAATAAATTTTTATGTTTTAGAAGATCTCATAGAAAAGATTTGGTCAATCAAATGTGTTGATTGTAGCATCTTTAATGGAAGATGATGGCCCTCCTCAATCAAATAATTATGTATCTTTGATAAAAGAAGCTATTCATGTGATCAATTGTGGATACAAAGATAAGTTGAAATATAGAAAAGAGATTGGGTGGATCTATGGTTTAGTTACAGAGGATATTTTGACTAGGTCTAAAATGTATCCTTGAGGATGGATTCCATTCTACTGCATGCTTACACATATCCTACATTCAAAGGATCTACACTAATCAATCATTTAGTTCATTTAAATCAATCTTACAATAGGATCTTGGGTCTATTGAAATTCTTCTAAATAGGTTGCCCAATTTTCTATGGCTACACTAGAAGGTTGAAGCCCTTCCAGAGGTTGGCATATATCAAACCATAAGTCTTCTTACAAATAAATTTATCACTACTGAGATTAGAAACTTTGCAAGCTTTTGGTTTATTTCACTCTTTATAACCATTTTTTTCAATTGGTATCTTAGAGTTGTACTAGAGTATGGTTGAGATTGATGAATAGTGGACAAATGAGAAAAATTGGGTCATTGAAGTTGCATTAGCACACTTACTTGTAGACTCTTGAATGTTCTTTAGCATAGAGAAGTGTCAAGTTGCAACAATAGGTCATCGTGACATTTTTTGAATATTTTAGGATTTCTTTACAAAATGAATTTAACATAATAGATGAAAGCTCATCAAGATGTTCCAATAATATTAGTTCAACTCTTAGAAATCTTTGAGAAAATGTCATTGAAACTAATATTTTGAGAGGGCTAAAGGTTGATAAAATGACTTTCAGGAAAATGTTTGAGAAAATGGGGCAAATAGATAAAGAACCATTCATCTAAATATTATTGATTTTGCATAAGTAACTTTGACTAATTTCATTGATTTATGCAAAAGATGCTACAAGGGTAATTACATCATATCATATTTTATAGCAAGTTGAAATTGCTAGGAAGATTGTTAAGGCAATTTCCTAAAACTTCAATATTGCTTAGGTTTTAGAATCTTTATGTTTGTAACTATTTTTTTCCAAGGGATTTCTCTTTTTGTGTGACAAAATGGTAATCAGATACTTGACTAAAGAAAAGGGTAGATTACCAACCAAAAAAGAATAATGCAAAGGGCATATGTTATTAGAGTTCTCCTCTTTTTTGTACAAAGAAATCACCATTCCTCTATCAAGGATTTGCATCTTAACCTTTTCACTATGGTTATGTATAGAACATATTTTGGGTGATCAAGTGTAATATGTTACTTCCTATTATTTTTTTTAAATAGTTGCAATTTCCTTTTAAAATTTAATGTATGATAGCTTGTTTTACATGTTGATCTCCATTTTTGGCATGGTATTTTCAAGAGTCTTCTTTCATAACATATATAACAGATTTATATAGCACAAAATATAGGATACTACAAGCATTAGCTTTGAGAATTGACTTTATCATTTCTGTGTAACCTTGTGCATGAAAAACATTTTCCTTTTTTTGATTATGAACATGTCACAAAACTTCTTAGTTAAAGCTTAAAAATTATTGTTTCAATTTTCAAAGATACCATAACTACCACACTTATCAAGACAAAGATGAAAATAAACTTAACTTCCTATTAAGAAATCAAAAAGAAATCATATTCCAAAGAAAAAATTTAAAGTATATATTTTCAATTTATAGGACAATAATTTTTTTAATTTCCCATTGACTTCCATAACTCAAATAAATAAGTAAAAGTCAAAGAAAGTGGTAGAAAGTGACCTATTGTGTGACATTAGCTTTTTCCATGTCCACTATCACTTTTGACTTTGAGCTCTATGTTTTTAAACTTTGTCTTTTGAAAGGTAGTTGGTGTGTCTTCCTAATGGAATCCAAAAAGAATAAAGGATGCCTGCTTACTCCACTTCCTAAAGAAATTTCTCGTTCTAAATATTATGCAAGTGGGAGAATAATTAACCATTCAATTAACATGATGATCAAATTATCATTCATTCCATTGTCCTAGCCATTCAATTTTTCTATTGCATACCACCAGTTCCCCAATTGATTCCTTTTAAAGCATAATCTACCAATTCATAAAGCCCTACAAAAAGAGAGAAACCTAGTAAAAGATCCATAACCAAGACCCAGATTTCTAAAAAATAGGAAAAGAATAAACTTTTTTTAATGTTGTCAATTTATTTTCAATTGAAAATTTATTGCTCCATCTACAAGAAAACTATGTCCTAGCTTCTCTTAGCTATATTATATTCTCTATTGTTATTTATTCTATAATACATTTTCTAATTCTTCCTCCATATTTTTATAATGCATAGAAAAGTACATATCATCTTAGGATAGTACTAAGGAAAGTGGTTACATAAATATGAATAAAGAACTCAAAAAGGAGTTCAATCAAACAAATATTTTGTGTCTAATCTATTTGATGAAAGACTAAACTAGCTATTCATCATAAACTTTTAACCATCAAATTATGCGCAAAGTAAGATCTTAGGAGATTAAAAAATTAAGCAAAAAATAGAGGGAAAAAAATTTAAATAGGAATTCAATTAGTATCTAGCTATAATAATTAATTGAACATTATATCAAGGACAAGCTTGATTACAATGTTATATTATTCTGTGTATCCTATTAGTCCACACCAAAATCATAAAACGTGATAGTGATAAAGAGAGTATAATACTACTAATTTTAAATATTACATTAGTTTTCAATGTATCTCATTCACCTGATAGAATTACTTGGAAAACTCATGTCCTGCATAAAGTTCTAAAAAAGGAAGGTTCCCAATAGGCCATATCCAAATATGTATTGATGTCCAACATCTATCAATATATAGTCATGTATAAGCACACAAAAAGGAGATTTGAACAAAAAGAGTACCCATGCTTACAAACCATACTTTAAATAGAAACCACCAAGAATCAAGATTGGCCTTTATTTCAAGTTTCTAGTGCAATACCTAGAGTTGTTTTAACATCAGAAAGAGAAGTTGCTACTAAAATTCTAAGAGCTATCTATAATTTGATGTGGATAAAATCAAAATAAATAGTTGTATGTTGTAATCATTCAAATGGAAGAGTTTCATCCTTCTATTAAAGAAGTTAGTTTGAAAGGATTCTCAAACACATATTTAACCTTTTATGATTTCTATCTCAAAGTTATTGATCCAATTAACCATTGCACATTACCAATTGCAAACCCAAAAAATACAAAAAATAACATGTAGATGATTGAAAGGACCAAATAATAACCATATATAATCAGCCAATATGATCCATCTCCCAATCTATGTATTTTCATCAAGATCCTCAAGTTCCTTTGCATCTCATTACCAAAGAGAACAAGATTACCTATACCAATGCATATTGTATACAACCATCTTTCATAACTTGACCATGAGAGGACAATTTTTATCATCAATTTTATTTCAAGCCCCTCACATATAACTACACAAATGAGCAACATTTTGGTAACAAATGATAGGTAATGAGACATTAAATTACAAAAGTAGGCTTCCAAGTTGCAGTTGCTTGCCTTAGGAAGTAAACAAATATGTATGTATTGTTAGTGTAATAAATATGAAGTTTAAATGATTGTGCTAGTTAAGAAGAGAAGCTTTTCTTTAGTGTAAGAAATTTATCTTTTTTGAAAATAATTGATAGCCATTTTACCATCTTTTTGAGCTAAGTTGGAAAGTTTTAATATTAATGTCACAAGAAATTCTAGTGACAATGCAAATGAGAAGGATATGGTATGCACTTCATACACAAATAGGAAGAAATTTTCTTCATGAAAATATTTGAACAAACATGAGCACATGAGATTCTCTAGAAGTTTCAAACCAATTGTTCTTAACAATAATAATGAATTCTCACAAACATAACAATGGAATCTGCCCTAGATTTAGGAGAGTTAAAGTTTTGTAAGGTGTTAATCAAAAGTGCATTACTTTCATGCTTTGTAAATTCATTTCTACCTTGGCATTGTGTCTTTAACTACAATTATAGGAAGGCTGAAAATCAAATTTTGAATGGAAAATTTTCTGCCCATGGAGTAATATGAAGAGGGTCTAAAAGACTATCTTCCAAGTTGTGCTAGTAGTATCTATGTAGGGATATATGATCTGTATAAGCCACCACATTGTAATTTAAAAATTTGGTACCAATTTCATGAAACATTATACTTTTACTATCTTATCCATCATGTATTCTAGAAAAAAAATTGATTAGTCTTTTTATATAGTAAAAAATGATGCAATATTTATGTGCATATGGGAGAACCATCAAAAGAAATCACCATTCGCTTGATACTCTATTTGCAAAGAAAATTTGTGAAGGTTTCATGTGGGAAGAGAAGTAGCTATAATGGAAAATTAATTTTGTTTTCTTTATTGTTCCATATCAGTTCAATTATGGTGTAGTGTTGAATTTGGATGTTGGTCAGTATACTTTAACTACTTTGTCCCAAAGTTGAAGTTGCAAAAAATAATGAAGGAGTTGTACCTCCAAGATTAAAATTTGATCATTGAATTTTAGATAGGCTACTACCACTAAATATAGAAGAAGGTTCTAGTGAATACAATTTTGCATAGGTCTAGTAAAATCAAAGACTATACTATGTGTGAAGGCTTTTATGTAGAAAGGAGCCTAAACAAGTAGAGTGTGGAAGAAATATACTTTATCATGTGGGAAAGTTGACCAACCATGTACATAGAAGAGAAGTGGATGGAAATAAATTTTACTAAATGAAATATGGATATAACTAGTGCTTGTACTAAGAACAAGTACAAATGTATAGTTGATAGTTGGTATTTTAGAAATACAAAAACCTTATTTTATAGAGAAAGAATTCCTAAATTGGCTTTGTTGACTAACCAACTTATAGAAGCGAAAACATGCAACATAAATCTTCAAACAAACAATTTATTTCACTAAGATGGGAGTACTTCATAATCACATAGTGAAACCATTAAACTAAGAATTATTTCCCCAATATATCCACACTTACATAGTATATGAAAAGCCTTCAAACAAGCAAAATCTTACTATGAATGCAAAACAAACATAAATACCTTGGCCAAGATTTCCAATAGTAAAATCTTCTTACTTAAGTAGTTAAGTAGTTCAGAGATAATCATGTAGAAATATGAAATCTTTTAGCCCCTCTTATTTTCAAATTTTGAAAGACAAGGAAATAATTAATTCAAAAGATACCATTTTTTTATTGACAAAGATCTAATATTGCATTTTTTATTTTTTTTAAAGGAAATTAAGATAGTGACTTTTGACAAGGAGCAAATGCAAAATTAGCGGTGATTGCAAAAACTACTAGAGCAATTTTTTAGTTTCCTCTTCTTCCTTAGTGATCTATTTAGATTCAAAAAGTTTGACTAGATTATGCATAACAACACCCCTCCAAATCTTGCATCCTTTCTTTTATAGCAGTTGTGAGTGTAGTCTGCAATCACCAGCCCACACTGAGATTTTTTTTAGCCTAAATAGTAGTCAAACATGTGCATCTGTACCCTCATTCACATGTAGATTTGGTACCTTCCTGAAAACTATTAGTTTTCAAGTTTATTCATTAAGAAACTATTGTATTCCATCCTTGTTGCTTGATAAAAAAAAGTGAAAGTGCAATTCTTTTAGGCATCTTATTGAATCTATTCATAGGCCTTGTTTTTGGTTTGATGGAGTCAAAAAATACTATGAATAAAATATTCTCTAAAGGAAATGATAATCAGTATGACCAATAGAACTGCTATTTAGTGTACAGTGTTCACCAACAGAAGATGTTTAGTGTCTTCTTGTATTAAATCAATATCTCATCTTTTACTTAGTTTTTTCAGCACTTCTTGTTCTCAATTGATATGTTTCATCTTTACCTTTTATTTTAAGTGGTAAAGATGAATCAAAAGTAGGAGGTGTATGGTTGCAAAGGGATGTAGCTTAGCTAGATCTATTGCAATACATTTGCATATCATCAACTTTCTGGGTAAGTTAACACATACTTTTATCCTATAATTTTCTTGGCAACATTAAATCCTAAAAATATTGCTCGCAATTAATGGATGTTAATATGTGACAACATGTAAATACTTGACTCTAATTCATTAAAATTTATTTACCTTTTGATTAATCCTAATCCCCTATTTCCTACTACTAAGAAATCAAGCTTCGGATCTTTAACAACCTCGTTGATCTTTTCTCCCCAATTAAATTTTTACCACAACCCTTTCCTGAATTTTCCCAAATTCTCTTAAAATTTAGCCAAACTCTAAAAAAAACTAAATGTGATCTATCACATTGTAATTATACAATCCACGCATGTTGTATTTATTTATGTTATCTATCACATTGTATCATTAGTGGCTTCATATTGTTATAGTTATGGTTCCCTTCCATGACTATGTTCCATATGTTCTTGAAGAGATTTAGAACCCTGAATTTGCTTCTAGTGTAGCAGTTGTAACCTAAAGATTAAAAATACATTAGAAATTAATAATTTTTTGTAGATTTGATGGTCAATTACCACTAAGAAGATTTAGACTAATTATGGAGAAACATGGCATACATGTAAAATAAATTACCGCTAAACAGCTTTAGACTAAACTTCTAATATACCATAGAAAGAAGTAAAAAGAGGCATTACTTTTTCAAGATGGAGAAAAAAAATTATTGTACATTATAGTTGTTAATGCATTTATTGAGAAATTGGTGAATAGACCAACTAAATGAATGCCCTCTATTGCTAATAGTGAGCACTATTGAGGAGCGAAGTAATTGCCATTGAATAGTTAGGAATGAGAATGTAAGGAATACCTTTTGATTTTGTGGACCATGAATTTAATAAAATGCTTAAATTTGTTTCTTTGATCAGAGTTAGGAAAACTTACATGGTGTTTTCTTGTTCTTGAGATGTTGTATCATTATAGGATTTTAGATTGACATACAAAATGCAAGCACAAAAATATGATGAAACCACCTCCAAAGAGGAAATTACAAGATTGGATGATCATGGGAGAATATTTTACGTTGAGATAATGGGTGTTGCACACATTGCATAATATTTTTATTTTATTATTTTATTTTAGTATGTAATGTTGTGCCTAGATGGATGTGCAACATATAAAGATTCCCATAGAATATTCTTTATTGCCAAGTTTCTTTACAAGTGGTATCAGAGCCTAGTTTTATTATTGTAACCCTAGATTGGATCCATGGGAATGCATGAGAGGATAAAAGAAAGGGCAAGATATATGAATGATTTGTTGCAGATCTGAGGACTTTGGGTTTGCTATTATGATGGGATGTTAAAATATTTGGGCATGTGAAATTGTTGGACAAAAATATTTTTTCAGATGTTTCATTTAAATGAGGGTTTTGGGGGTTAGCTTGCAAAAATGACCTCCTGGGTAAAAAAAAAAAGACCTCACCATTGGATCCGGGTCAACATTTTCATAAATTTTGATATATAATATGCCCTAGTTTGGCCATGTTCAGAGGAAATGAAAGAGTTTTTTAGTTTCAGCCCATGATGGCCGTCAAATTTAATCCCGTCAGAATTTTCGTCACTGAAAAAATAAAAAATGAAAAATCGTACTGAAAATGGTAAAAAGACTGTCTTAGTAAAACGGCCATAACTTTCTCTCAGAATATCAGATTTTAGAGTTCTTATAGGCGTTGGAAAGCTAATTCAGAGCACTACAACTTGGTGTTGGTTTTTTTCTATGATTTTAACATTTTATTAGGTTTTTAGAGCCCTAAAATCAGATGTTGTTTATTTTGAGCACGGATTAGGGCATAACTTGGGCATACAGAGTCAAATTTTGGACTTCGAGTAGTCAACGAAAAGCTCTTGGAGAGCTCTACACATTGGTTCAGATTTGGTGTAGGTTTGGCATGATTTATTTGGTGATATATTTATCTGAATAGTTTATAGGTATATTTTTGACTATGGTAACATTATGAGTTTATGGCATTGGAGATTTAAGATTTGATGTCATTGTATACTCAGTTCATATTTCAAATTGGTCTCATGATGATATAGTTATCAGTGTTTGGATTTGGATATGTATGATGACTTGTTGGGTCTACAAGTTGTGCAGTGTTGTAAGGGGTCTATACTTACAGGTTGCATTTATAGCTTGGTTATGGGTTGTCTTTGCCCATTGATCTTTCATTATTGATGCATATTCAGATTGGTGGCTTGGATTTGAGTTGTCTATGCCCTGAGTCACATAATTTTCTAATTTTATCTTCATGTAGAAGGGATGAGATGTTGTTACCAGGTACAGTCATGGTAGAGGATTATGGTTGACTATGTTGATAGGTTGGACATATTGAGAGCCAGATGCTCAGTTCATGGATGTGATCATGGTGTCATGAATTTTGGCATGAAATGATTGGTTATACAAGTACATCTTTGATGTTCATTAGCTTGGATTTCTGATTCAATTATGGTGGTATATCTTCTTGGTTGAGGATCATGGTTATTTGGTTTCTTTTGAGGAGCTCATGATGTGCACTTTGAGTTCTTTGATGGTTTGATGCCTTGGTTGATTCTCATGGTTAGAAGATGATTTTTTCATCATTATGTCATGGATAGCTTGGATACACGATTTAGTGGGAGCTTGTGATAGTGATGGGGTGACAGTGCAGGATTAGTTCCTGGTTTGGTTTATATCTTCTTGGTTTGGAGAGGATAGATTCTATGATGCCATAGGTGACTTGGTACCACGGTTGAGTGGGAGTTGTTGGCATTGATATATTTATTAAGTGTTTGCAGATGTTGGAGGTTTGTCTTAGATCCTATTGCTGCAGAAGCGTCTTTGACATTTGCATGGTGCACTTGTTATCTTCATGGTGTTTGAAGATGGTTAGATCTTGAGGACTCATGGAGTTCTTGTTTATCTTCATGGTGTGTGGAGATGGTTCTTCCTGGTGTGTGGAGATGGTTTTCTTCATGGTGTGTGGAGATGGTTGCATCTTGAGGACTCACAGGGTTCTTAGAAAAGGTGTGGTTTATGCTTTTATTTGGCATGTTATCCTTGGTATGAGGATGGTTTCATTATTATGTCATGGTATACTCTTGATACGCGTTTAGAGTTGTGACATGTTATAGTATGTTCATATGGAGCATGTTATCTCTTTGGTTGAGATGGTAAGATCATGTTGTTATGTTTATGTTCCTGAGGCCATGGTTGGAACTTTGACATTGATCTTGGTTTAGTTTCTTGGTATTGAGTACACTGATCATAAGTTGGATACTTCATGATATTGCTATGTTGCATTTGGAGTTGGCATGGATTGATTGGTTACAGGTGCTCATGGATACTTAGAGATGGTGGTGATGTTGATTTCTCTTGGATTAGAGAAGTATTTGTTGGGACGATTGATGGTTTCAGCAGGAAGTCCGAGGGGTAGTCACTTGATATGGACTTGAGAGGAGATTATTCTTAGATGAGTCTTGGTTGGAGACTTGGGTATCTTGATGAGCATTCTCATTCCCCACTCTTGGTCTACTCGACAGTTTGCTACTTGAGAGGTATAGCCCATTGTTTCTCTCAGTTGCATTATATTTATGCTTGTCTTTCATGGATATGGATCTGAGCTATGGTACATGAGTTAGTTCTGGAGGGTTCATTTGAGAGATGGTTGAGCATTGGTTATCTCCATGTGCATATGTTGTTATGCTAGTTGAGTTTGGGAGATGGTTTTATATTGGGCATTTTCCTTGGATTAGGAATGGTTATTCCTTGGTTTAGGAATGGTTTTATGAGTTTGATCTTCTTGTGAGAGGCTTACATCCATGATTAGTTATATGGTATGGTTTGGGTGTTGTTGAGGCTTCTTGTTGGGGTTTTATGGAGGAGATCATACTTGCACAATTTACATCTAGAGGTGTGTGTAGAAGGACATGATACAGGTTATGATTTGCATGGTTTCTCTGGTCTTGGTTATCTTCCTAGATGTTTGGTTTTTTCTTACATTGGATTTGAGATTGGTTGGAGATTTTGATCACTAGTTTGTGCTCATGTATGTCATGTGAGAGATGACATGGTTATTCCTTTATCTCTTTCCTTTGTTGGTTGTGGAGAACTTGGAGACTATTGGAGACTTGTTATGAGAATTTTTCTTGCAGGATATCAGTTTATGTATTGTGGATGTCCTTGATACTACATGGATTCACTTCTTTGAGATGTGTTGAGTGGATTGGTTATAGATTTGACATTATCTTTTGCAATGGGAGCTTCTTGGTATATATGTGGCAGGTATTGCTCTTGAGGCTTGTGATTGCAGGTTATAGATTGGATATGTCGGTGATATGAGATTCACTTGTTATACCTTTGAGGTATGGATAGTTGGATGGGTTTTGGCACTTTGATGTGGGTGCTATTTCAGCTATGGATATTTTGACAACTATGGATACATGTGATTACCTTTGGATCAGGTTTTTTGTGCTTAGAATTTCAGTTGGTACAGGATTTTATGATCTTCTAATGCAACAGGTTGGGTAGTTTTTTCTCTTTGGATGGCTTCTATGTATGTCCAGTGGCATTGGCATAATAGGAGGTGAGATCATTCATGTTTGAGATGCTGGATACTTTTATTTTGTCGCAGGTACCAAGATCGAGCACTTGGTGTATTTTGATCCATGATGGTGGATGTGCTGGGAGGGGTTGTTCCCTTGTTCATTTATGTGGCTACGGATTGACCCTATGCAATGTATACAACAAGTGGGAGATTGTTGAGATAATGGGTGTTGCACACATTGCATAATATTGTTATTTTATTATTTTATTTTAGTATGTAATGTTGTGCCTAGATGGACATGCAACATGTAAAGATTCCCATAGAATATTCTTTATTGCCAAGTTTCTTTACATTTTACTTGTAAATAAGCACAAGAAACTACCTAGGTTTAAAATAACATGCATGAACATGTACAAAGTGTAGGGAATGCTCGACCACTTGATTTTTGAAGCATTTTGTTGAAACCAAGAATCCAATTAATTATTTTTTTGTTTATTCTTGTCCTTGAAGATTTCTTGAGGTCAACTATATAATGTGTATCATAACAGAATATATATATATATATATATATAGTTGGAGGTAGCTGTAAGATTATAATCAATCTTAATAGAGCACCTAATCTAGCTGATCTAATACACAATAACATTACAAATAAATACCAATAGATGAATAGTTATAAAGATATATCAAAACATGCATTCCATGAAAAATTGTTGAAAAATATAAAAATTATCACCTTTCTAAATACATGAAAAATAGAATACTATTGGAATCTCCATATGTAAAGCATTGAAGATTGCAGTCAAGATAAAACCTCATAAAAAGAAGCCTTAAAATACTGCATTACTCTAATCATAAAATTTCTTTCTAAGAATGAAAACATATGACAAAGTTTCTTGCAATAGGTTCATTTGCACTTTGATCTTGGGTGGCACAATTTCAGCTCAAAAAATGTTACCTGGAAAGTTTAGATGCTAGTCATGATTAGTTGGAATATTATATTTTCCCTGCAACATATGAGGAGGAAGCCTTTAAAAGTTGGATTCATCATCCTAAATGATAAAAACAAATACAATAAATAAAGAATATGACAATTATTATTCACATTGATAATATTCTTGAAAATAATTCCCCCTCAAATGAAAGAAATGAAATTTAGAAGTTGTTAGACTACTTACACCAAAAAAATTGGATATCTTGCATTCATAAACATCTATTTTTCAAACTTCTAATTTGAACAATTTTGGGCTCACCCCTCTAGTTAATATTTTTCAATTATTTTAGCACTACATTTTAAAATTACAATTCCCATTTTCTACAAGGCATAGAAAAGTTACACCCTTGAGCTCCACAACAAAAGAAGTACCTTCTAATTCAAATGAAGTCATATCCTTCACTGTAACATCTTCAAAATTATGTACAGCTCTATCCTATGCAAGAGAAAGAAAATAAATTTATAGTTTTTATTACCAATATCAAATGTTGAATAGTAGAGATACAAAAATTAGTAATTCTAAATCAAAGTGTGAGGAAATGGATGCTTACCATTTCTTCAACTTTCTCCACATTGATGAATACATGTAATCGACAAAGGAAAGTTGATGTGTTAATAGAAAATATCTGTAGATTAAGAACATTAGATTTTTTTGGTTTAGGTTGTGTTCATTTGTGTTTTAGAGTCTAGAAAAGATTATGAATACTTTTTATGGCTTACCAAAATATTTGTCCAAATGAAATTGAAGTTTTCATCTGTGTGGCATGTTGAGATCTAGAAGTGAGATAATTTTTCCAAGTGGCTCAAAATGCATAAACTATAAACCCTAAAGCATTCCAAATGTAAAAAATAATCAATAGATTTTTTGATAATAAATTATAATAAAATAAGTGCATCCAATCATACTCAAGTTTGTTAAACTACCCAAATTATATAGGGAAGATAGAAATTTGTTAGTTTTCAGCTATCTATACCCATCATGAGTTTCAAGTTATTATAAAAGTTTAGGTAGTTTCTCCTTTTGAGCATGGACTATATTTAAATACTTCAAAGAATTTTGTAGTCTTGTTCCCTTGGAAATTTTATTAAGGATATGAAACCTTCAAAATTGAGGTATTCAATCTTGGAGAATTCTCCAAAATATTGAAGAATGAGATGCCTACAACCTTGTAATGGTTAATATAATTGGAGATGCAATAATTAAGTAATAGAATTTGGAAATTATACTTAATTGGGAGTTATTGGAAACCATATATCTTTTGTAAGACTAATTTAACCAAATTTCCTAAACCCTAGAGAAACCACTTTCACTAATCTAAAAACTGTAAAGTTTACTTTGGTTTTTCAAAGATGGTTTGAGGAAGAACTAAAACATGACTTTGGATTATCTTTTCACACTTCACTATGAATATGATAATTATTCATGCAACTATTAAGGATAGTGTGATAGTCATTCATTAATAAATTTACAATTGCAAAAGGGGGAAACAACAACTTTCTCCAAAATGATTCATTGCAAAAAGAATACAAATACCTTATAATTATGAAGAAAATATTGGAAATCCTAGTGATTTACACTGCCAAGTTCCAATACCCTTATATTTATTAGTGAGAGGCTAGAAGAAACATCATTGTAGTCATATTCATGCAAGAAAAGTAATATCAATTCTCCAAATACATTGTTAAATTGATGTAGTATAATGGAGCTCAAAGTCATTTTTAGCATTTTGGGCTTCCATGGGTAAAATTTGTGAAACCTTCCTTATCCTTTTGTTGGAATGGATTATTTTAGTGCTAATCCAAAGGATGCTGTGTATACAACCCTACAGACCTAGTATAGAAGTTCAATAAATTTTTGAATTGGACTTCTTAGCAGGAATGCTTTAGGGCAAGATGATCCTGGGGTAAAAAAATTATTTAACATTTGTTCTATAATTTGCAAGCTTCAAAATCCTCAAAGTATGTCTAACATCATTATTTACTATTTCATTAATTAAAAATATGTATTTAATTTATTGTATATATTATTTCTGCAATATTCAAACTTTATGCTTATTTAATTCAATTTTAAAATATAATTTACTAATTATCAATTATTGAAATCATAATTATTATATTTTTTTTATCAAAATTATTTAATTTTATATTTAATTAATATTTATTTTATATAGACTAATAATGTTATTAGAAAACTTAATTTATATAATATATAAAATTACATATCTTGTTTAAGAGGAACCACATTGATTTGTATTATCTTTATTGTTTTATACTATCATTTACATTATCATTTGATTAATTAAAGTGTAATTTTTAATGTAAATAAATATTTTGAAGATGATTATGAATGTGGAATCCTTTTGAATGTAAATGAAGGTGATTAATTTTTTTTTTTTGGCAAGGGTAATGGATGGTTTTTTTATGATCTTATTTTTTTGAAACTCAACAAGGCATGCATCCTTGAGATTTGATGGTTGATCTAGAATTCAATCCAAGTATTTTCATAACAAATTGATGTTCTTTCTCTTAGTATTGTCGAGAATAGTACATATTAAAGGATTGATAAGCTTTGATGTCTCAAAAAATGGGACATTAATAAATATACATCCACTTTTGTCATTTCTCTATTATTGAACTTAAGGTAGAATTGAAATAATTAAAATATTTTTATGATAACTTTCTTTAAAATAAACACTATTATTTTTTGATTGGCATTAATAAATCGCTTAAAGAAAGCTAGTCTGATAATATCACAAAGTTATGAGGTCTTGAGAAACTCAAAGCATAACAATGATCCTAATCATGGTGGCATCATGCTTTGCACTATTCCACTTGTAATCCTTATTTATTTTTTATATTTTGAAGCATAGTTGTATTGAAATTCTTTTTTTTTTAAAAGCCCATAAGTGAAATTGTGGCTAAGAACTGTGATCATTTTGTTGAGTTGTAAATTAATATTATTTTAATTATGAATATTTGAAAAAAAATTAAGACTCCAATATAAATAGAAGAGAACTAAATTAAGAAAAAAATTATTAATCCACTCATTTATTGGTATACCTCTTAGAGGAAAATAGAATTAGTTTTTAATATTAGTTGAAGAGCCCAAAATGATGAATAAAATCTCCTAAGCCATGTAACAAAATGTCATGTATTAGGGAAGATGCAAAGTGAAACAACAATTAATACAAGAAAGAGAAGGTCCAAGGGTCATGAATGAGTTATGGAAAATAAAATTAACCTAATCCATTAATAAATAAACCTTAGGGAAAGTACAAATGACTAATTATTAGTGACTAACTATCTAGTCACTTATTTAGTCATTTATTTGATAGTTTATTTAATCACTTGTGCTTAGGTGACTAATTATTAGTGACTAATTATGCAGACACTTATTTAGTCATTTATTTGGTAGTTTATTTAGTCATTTATATTTGACTCATCTAATGATTTTGTTTGTGACCAAATTAGTCACTTATTTAGTCACCTATACTTGTAAATTGTAAAGAAAAAGCTAAATGTGATCAGTTTTAGTCACGTGACTAAAAAATTTAGTGGTGTGGCTAAATTTTAGTCACATAGTCACATATTTGCCAAAATGTACTAGTGGTGTATGAACTACTATTCTGAATGCTTCTCTCCAATATATAGGTGTAGTATTTTCCTCAACCATTAGTGTTCTTTCACACTCCATGATGAATCTCTTTCTTATTTTTGCTATACCATTTTGCTCTGGTGTTCTAGGTCTTGATACTTATCTTTTGATTCCTCTTTCATTTTAAAACTCATTGAACTCATTTGAAATGAATTCACCTCCTCTATTTGATCTTAGGCATTTTAGATTCTTTCATGTTTTCTTCTCAACTCTAGCCAAAAAGAATATAAAATTTTGAAAAGCATCATATTTATCTTTTAAAAATAGTATAGTCATCATCCTAGAATAGTAGTCAATAAATAGAATCAATTATATGTCTCCACAATAGTTTTATATACCTATTGGTCTATAAACATCTATATGAACTAGTTGCAAAACTTCTTCATAATTGAAAGACATACTTCTAAAACTTCTTTTTCTCATCTTTCCAATTTGACATTGTTTACACATGGCTATCTCAAGTTTCTTCAAATTTGGTATTCCTCTTACTCTTATGTTCTTTCTTATGGTAACCAAGTTACCAAAGTTAATATGACACATCCTTTAATGTCATAGCCAACTTTCCTCTATTTTTGCAAATAAACATGTATTTTTAGTAAGATTAAGGTAAAATAAATTACCTTTTGTCTAACTATCAGTCCCATCTAGGTTTCTTTTTCCATCCAATAGCTTAGCTTTTCCATTCATTAATTATATCTTATATTCTATATTGTTCATTTGTCCCACACTAAGTAGATTGTATCTTATACCTTCAATCTAGTAGGCATTTTCACATTTTATTTCTTCAGTTAATGCTATGAATCTTTTTCCTTTTATATAACATGGTTCATTATTTCAAAATCTAACACGTCCACCATCATAGTGTTCTAAATATTCAAACTTAGTTGTGTCACTAGTAATGTGATAAGAACAGCCACTATCTATAATCCATGCATTATTTCTTATTGTTGGAAATACAAAATGGAAAGTAAACTTTGAGAGGGAGGGTAAATTAGTGCTTCAAAAATTTACCATAAATTCATTCATCACATCTCCATCTCACAATTTGCATGTAAACTAAAATAGCTCGCTAAACATATTCATCCATAGCATGAAAGAAAATAAAATTCAACACAAATATGACACAAGATATTTGGTTACCTAGAAACCCTCCAATGAGAAGGTAAAACTAGGGTGGAGATGACACAAACAAATCTCTACTACTGCAATAATAAAGTGTATCCAATGAAGGCTACAATATTTGGTCATAAACTATGATATACCCTATAAAAGGTTTTCCCTATTAAAGGCTTACAAGATTGTTAGATCTTAACCTATTAAAGAATTTCAACACCCTATTATAAGTGTGTTTGATTAAAGGAATTTAACTTGTAATTAAGTAAGCACCCTATTAAATGATTTACAACAGCCTATTAGGACTATTCTGTTAAGAGATTTAACTGATTCACCTACTAGAATGTATCAACAATGATCCCATGGTTAGCACTCTACTACTAGATAATAGATCACCTCTTTTTTGATGTGTACTTGATCCTCACTAATTAGATGTATCACTTCTATCCTCTAATTCCTTTCCTCTATTCTCCTCTAACTAATTCTACAATGTATCTCAATTCACAACTCCTTAGCCACCATGAATACTCTATTTGCACATGAAAACTTCTTTCTTCACTCCTTCAACATACACAAAATGTTTAGGATTTATCCTCCTTAAGAAGACCTAGGTGACTTAGGGTTAGGTATGAATCAATGATTGTGATTCAACCATTTTGTCTCTTCAAACATTCCTTCAACTAATTGGTTGCATGTACTACATAGGGATCCTCAATAAAGATTCATCCAAGTATCATGTAGAATCAAAAAATAATCCTTAAGTTGGCTCAAAAAAGGTTCACATAGAATTTTGTGCCATTACAAATAACTATGTCTAAAACTACTTACTTGACACTTGAAGTGTTTGATTCTCAACATCCACTGATCACTCAACATCTAAATGACTTGGCATCTACTATCTGCTCGGTAATTGAGTGACTTGGCACTTACTAGTTACTTGACATACACTGTGTATATCTTGCTCAACATATACTATCTAACAACTTTTTCTTAGTATATACAACTTTTTCAGCATGAACTAAGCAAATAAATTGTAGTGCCTACCCCTAAGTCGTATTTTCAGTTATCTTGCCAAACTCTTTTAGGCCAGTTTTATACTTGATGTTTAGTATTATTATTTTAGAGATTATCAAATGTTGTTTTACACTCAGTTTATTATATGATGAGATTACTTGGTACTCTATATTTCATGCATGTATGATGATTATTTAGTGTTTTCAGTTATCAATGATGATTAGTTAGATGGCTTATTATCACATGTGCTTTCTTATGGATACTTACCCCATACTGCATGTGTATGGTGTGCGTGGTGGTTTTCTTTATGTATGATGTTTCTGATGTGGTTAAGGAAGGGAGTCATAGTCACTTGCTAGTTGGGACCTACACGATGCACCACTTCCTGCCATTGTTTGATTAGCTTAAGAATATTGTGTCTGTATATGCGTGAATTTTATGTAGGTTGCAGGTACCGAGTATCGACTTCCCTAAATTGCCAGGATGAGCATACCCTATCACATTATCTCAATGGTAAGAGAGGGGAGATAAACTCTTAAGTCCAAATCCTAAACCCTTTAGCCAATTGTCCTAATTGATAATTAGGACAAGTATTTGAGTTAAGTACCCTTCGAATGCATCAACTGATGTTATTTCGTGATTATAACCCTTTTGTTTGATTTAGTATGTGTTTTTCTATGATGGGTTTTAGTATGTTGTTTTATGAGTTTTTGGTGTACTTTCTATTAATTAAGTTTAATTAAAAAGATTAAATTAATGATTTAATTTAATGTGAATTATTATGACACATTAATATTTAATGGCATTTAATTAATTGAGAAATTAATTAAATAATAAGGAATTAAATTTGGAGATAAAAGCTTTAAGTCTAAATTTAGAACGTGATAATATTTAGTTAATTTAATAATAATATATTTAGACTTTATTTTTAAATAAATGCTAAATATTATTATTATTTGAGTTAATAAATATTTTATCAATTAAGTTTCTAAAATAATTTAAAAAGTGAAAATATAATTATTTAATAAAAGATTCTAGTTCGCATTACTTGTGCATAAGATTAAATAAAAGAAATAAATTAAAAGGATAATATAATAGAAATAATAATGTTATTTTAATTTCATAAAGTGAGGATCGGTTTAAAAGTAATAAAGATTAAAAATAGAAGTCAAGTGGAAAAAAAATTAAATAAAGTTATTTAATGATTCATTTAATATGCATTAAAAAGAGAAAGAAAAGATTAATAAAAGTTAATTTTAGAGTTAAATCAGTGGAGCAAGGAGTCCTCTCGGGTGAACACACAATTAGTGCCCCGATTTGAGGAGAAAACTCCTTATCACAACTTTGGGGGTTCATTTTTGAGACACACGAATTTGGACAAGGAATTTGGGGAAAAGAATTTTAGAGACAAGAATTTTGGGAGACAATTTTTGGAAGGGGATTTCAGAAAGAGAATTATAGGAAAGATATTGAAGAGAAGCAAATCCTCTCGCAGTTTCGGGGACTTCATATTAGCATCAGGACCAGGTAGGGTCTTGTGCTTTGATCACTGGTTAAATTATGCAATTTGAGATTCCTGTCTTCTTCGTGAGTGTTAAAATCAAGTCTCTGGGTTTCATTGCATGAATCTCCTGTTCTTTGGTTCTGTATCTACGATAGGGTATTGTTAAATTATGTTTAGAAGAAAAAATAAATTTAATTAGGAACCCTCATCTTCTAACTTAAAGAAGACACGATTGAATTAGGAAGGGTTCGAATTTAAAAACAAATTTCTAAATTGAAAATTTGGATAATTGGCAATAGTTCCTCTATCAGAGTAATGTGGTGATCAAATTAAAATATATATATTTATTGTTTAATAAATTATAAATTATTATTGATTTCATAAAATAAATAAATTTATATTTGAAAAGAATTGGTTATAATATGTAGTATATGTATAAAGTTTATAAAATAAATAAATTTATTTAAAAAATTTATTTTGGCAAACATTATAATTATGATAAAATAGTTTATATATAAAAAAAATAGAATTAATTAAAATTTATATTAATATGGGGGGGGTCGTTGACCCACACCCCCACCCGTCCTTTCACTGCCGTGTGTCGCAATAGGTATTGTTGTGGCAGCAGTACTGCTGCGACAGCAGGTACTGCTGACGCAACAGTACCCTATGACAGCAGGCCGACAATATATGATACTGCCGCAGCGATTCAAGTGATCGCCTATTATATTTTTTTTAATTTTAAAAGTTTGATTATATGATGCATGATTACAATTCGACTTTTAAATAATTTTTATTAAAATTTTAATTATTATTTGAATTGTATTAATTATTAAAAGATTTTAATATTATATATATATCATTTTAATATATATTAACTTTATTAATATATAATAATGTTTTATTAATAGTTTTAGTAACACGTAATAATTTATCTATTAATACATTTTTAAAGAAGTTTTGTAAATATCAATTTATTAATAAGCTTTTAGTTATATATTAATAAATTGATAATTAATGAAGATATTAATATGTGTGTTAGATCTATAATTATTAATTAATTTAATTAAAATTAAATTTAATTAAAGGTAATTAATGATGAATACTAAGTGATTAAATTGTGGAATTATTGCTTTTAAAATATGATGGGAGGGTAATTCTAGTTTCATTCGAACAAGTAAATGGGTCAACCTGTAGGGTAATCTAGAAATCTTTTGAATTAGAATCATACATTGAAACAAAAACTAAAATGTTACATTAACTCAATAGTATATTATCAATCAAACCAAACTTGATACCTACGTTTTGTTTTATGTATGTTGTTTTTGTTTTGGGGTTTTGAGGTTGGTCCTAGAGTGTTGACCAGTTTAGGACGTTACCAGAGGCTGGGCCGTTATACGATTGTGACGTTATGATTATTTGTTCTCGATCTTTCTAAACCCAACCAGCGTGATGTGACGATATGCTCTCTGATGGATGTTTTGTTTATTGTTTGTTATTGCTTCTAGTTTCCTTGTGTGAAGCTGACGGTGTATGTATTTCAGTTACCTGACTTAACCATTTTAGAGTCTTCGATCAATTTTGTGTTCTATCATTGGGATTCTTTCTGGTTGCTCGTTGGAGAACCATGGGATATTTTGATTTATCATTGATGCCTTCAGTTGTTGATAGAGAATTGATGTGATCATCATGATTATTATTTGATGCTTATCAGTTGCTCATGGAGAACTGATGTGATTATTGTGAATTATATTTATGATGTTTTTCAATTGCTTGTATAGGACTGAGGTGATTTTATTATGATTCTTTGATTTCATGAGCCTAGGGTAGGTTATCTATGTGTAGTGTCAGGAAGTGGCTTGCAATGAGGGACGGGAGACCCGAAGTGGCTCTGGGCATGACTCATTGTAAGTTGTTTGTTTTAATAAGTGAAAACATCTCACCTAAATACTGAATTAAATGAACCTAATAAGATAATTGTATGTTCTCTCCCATGCCTTGAGTGCTACTACAGACTAGGATGGGGTAGAGAGAACGCTTGGTTGCAACCCTGCATTCCATAGTATGCCTCGTCAGTACGAGAGGATACTAATGGCCGAAGGATTACTGGGGACCCGAGATTCCTGAGGGATTGCTTGGGTAACTTCCAATGTGATTCATGTGATGACACTTTCCCGCTTGCATAGCAGGTTTCCTACGTGTCTTTGTGGTGCCTCTGGGTCTAGATGTCTATCTATGTTGAACCTTTGAGTTAGTATACTTTTAGGATTTCCCAGACTTAGAGAGTACTTGTGTTTTGTGTTTTGATACCTTGTTTGGGACTTGAGACTATCTCCTCAGCGCGGTGGGAGTGGACCATCTAGGTTCCACGTGGTCGGGTGGTAGTTCTTTTATCATGTATGGTATATAATTTCATTTATTTTACTGTACTTTGTATCATGGAATTGAGGATGATGTATCTTTGTCTTTACATATGTATATTCTTTTAAGCCTTTCATACCCTGTGACATGTACAGTGGATGATTGAGCATTCCGAATTAATTTGCCAAGAGGCATTCGGAACAAATGTATATTATGGACATTGGACTTTCTGATTATTCTTTCATATGTATGTGGTAGTTGTTAGACTTAGAATTAATTAAATTTAAATATGACTCCACATCTTGGGATCCTTAAGGAATGTAACTTGTGATGTATGTTTGTTGATGATTACATGTTATTGCATCCGCTACTATGTGTTTGATGTGTATGTTATACATTCTTACTTTTTTTTAAAAAATGTTTAGTAAACTTAGTAAAACTTTAGGTTAATTCTTTTGGTTCCCTTGGCAGGGCGTTACATAAATTAAGTATATTGTCACTCATATGTCAAAACCAATCTAAGATTAACAATCTCCCCCTTTGACATGAGTAGAAAAAATACTTGTTCATGCATAAATATCCTAAGCTCTTAAGCATAACTTAGATAATATCCATTAAGTACTTGCATACAAAATTTCAAAACTTCAAAAATTTTCAAAACTTATGACTCATTAGTCGTGCTTCAAAATTATTTAACTCCCCCTGAGTTGATTGTTCCATTCTGAATCTAAAACTGAGTACTCCTGCTAAGTAGATCTATTGTGCTGACTCTATCTCTGTAGTCTCTATTTGATCTCCACCAAAAATTATCTCCCCTTTCATGCATTATCCCCCCTTATCTTCATTCTTTCCCCCAAAATTCATTCTCCCCTTTTTGACACTTATGTCATGGGTTGTACACGAATTGTGTGTTTGTCCAAGAAAGATTTATGAACCTCTATTATAATTTTTATTGATGCATTCCAATTGTCACATGCTACCTCCAAAGATTTTATTTGTATCTCTAACTTGGTAGCAAGCGTGACTAAGCCTCCATGTGTAGAAAGATGAGGATCTTTCTTTAACAATGTTTCTATGTAGGCTAGTTCCTTATGTAACACCTCCATGTGAGGGGTTAACATAGATTGGATGTTGATTAGTGTAGCCCTAATATTTGCATCTTGAGCTTGCAATGATGTTAACAAACCCTTTTTTGATAATAAACTCCTTAATGAGGCTAACCTTGACTAGGATATTATTGTAGAATGTTACTTGTTCTCTTCAGATCTCCCTCTAGATGGTCAATATGTCTCTGCACTTCTTATGTGAATATGGAACATCACACAACTTGGTGTAAAGAGAGAAAGTATGTTCCAACATATTCTTTATAACCTCAATCTTTGTTTCTAACTCAACTTGGTGTAGTGAAATGGTACTAAATATCTATTCATCCACCTTGGTTTGAAATTTCTTCTCAAACCATTCCAATAATTTAACATTGGTATCTAGGTCTTCATCATTGATCTTCTTTACAATATTTTTTGACTACTCAATGATTGTCTTGGCTTCATTAGTTGTAGGAAGGATGAATGCATCAAGACATATATCCTTGATGTCATGAAGTACTTGTTTCTACCTGTGCTCCCTTCTAAGCAATTCTTATTATTTCTTCCTTGCAATATGCTCATCTTCTCTATTGTGATTGTTGTAAGATCATAATTTGGTAACTCAGTCACCTCATCTAAGTTTATGTCATCATAGGATGTCACCTCATTAACCTTAGATGTTCTAAGACTTGGCCTTGATTCTTGTAATGGTGTAGCTTTAGTACTTGGCCCGTGAAGTGATTGACTAGGAGTAAGAGTAGAAAAGGTAACTAGTTTCTATATTTCTATTACTTCCTCTAGATTCATAGTTAAGAGTGAATGTTCATTCCTATACTTCTCCTTTTCTTTTATTTATGCTTCACCTTCTACTTGTGGTGTAGGTGCAAGACTGGCTTCTTGACCTATTTGGATTGGTGTCCCTTCTTTCTCAATTATTGTAATTGCTAGTACTAAAACATTTTGTACCTTAGTGCTGATATGTGAATGCATGGTGTCCTTCCTTTAGTATACCACCATATCCATGGTAGGTTTTACCTATTTAGATTTAGTGAGGGAAATGGATAATGCTTGTGGTTTCTCCCCTGTAGATGCCAATTCTACCTTCTCAATCTCATCCGCACTCACTAAAACTGGATGATAGCATAGTTGTGCCTTGGTGATGGAATCAACCAATATCTTTTGCATATCCTCCTCTGTTAGGGGATTCATCTTCTAAATGGTGGTGTTAGAAACATCCTTAACCTTTACTATATCTATTTGTGGACTGGCACTCAATATCTATACTTTCGATACACTCTGGTCTTGTTGTTGCTCTTCCTCAACTGTTGCCTCTATAGTACCTTCCCCATGTAATTCCATCACAAATTCATCATTTCTTACTTCAAATACGTCTTTTGCTTTGTCTTCACCTACTTCCTTAGGTGCTTTCTCAATAGCCTTTTCAGTTGTTGACCCATAAATTACCTTCCATACATGTGTGCTTTGTTGAACAACCTCTTCAATTTTGTTCTATAGAATGTTAAAGGCTCTCTATTTTGGAGAAAATATTCCCTTATATTTGTTAATAACCTTTTTCATTTCATATTTTTCCAACTCTGGCATCACTCTTGCAAGTGTAGTCTCTCTAATATTTCTTTCAGTTGTGAGACTATATTGCCATCTTTGCTCAACTCTGTCTTATAGGCTCTTGGGAAAAGAGTTGGAAATCTCAATTGGTGTCTTCGTAAAAATTTCCATCATGGCATATATAGATTCTTATACTTTATTCATATCTAGTTTCCTAATTGTATCAAACTCAACATGTGTAAATCCACTTAAATCATCATTATTCTTGATATTTTCACACAAGTTGTCCAAATTAGAAGAGGGACTATGACTTACCACTTTGAATTGGTTGTTGTCATCTGATTTGGTCCTCTCTTCATTTGATTTAGCTAGGGCATTATACTTCCTTCTTCTTTTTTTCTTAGGTTCATCTCCTTGTGTAGTTGTATTAGCTCTCTTTCCTTTAGGATTCTAAACCTCCTAAGTCTTCTTGGTAGTAGCTCTTATGCTAGCCCTAGTAATAGGAACTGTAGGATTTTTTTGTGAAGGTTTCAAAACCTTTTTAGGTTTTCTTATTGCCTGCTTCTTTTCTTTTCTCTTCTTTTCTTTTGTGGAAATAGTTGCTTTATTGGCTTCTTCTCCTTTGACACCTTCATCAATTATTGCTTCTTCTTCTCCTTGTTCCTCACCTTGACCTTGCATTAGAGAAATTTGTACTTGGGCAAGTGCATCTTCATCATTTCATTATCTTCTTCTTCTTCATCTCCTTCTTCCCCTTCACCAAATTGTTAATTAATTTTCTTCACAAGTTTATTCTTCTTCCTCATCATAGAAGTTATCTTTAAATCCATTGTGATCTTTGACTTTGCTACACAATAGTTTCCAAAAGTAGTATCATTCTTATCTACTTCTTTTTCCAATAAAGCAGTGATGGTTGGAGATGCTTCATCAATATTAATCTCATAAGGTAATGGCCAGAGCCATCTCACTCTTGGAACACTAGCTTGAACATATGTGAAATCAACATCAACTAGAAAACAAACATCATTGAAATGCCTCTCAACTAGTGACACTAGAATCCCTAGTCTTTGTTTCATTGACTTCTTAAAGTCTTCAAAATATCTAGTTATCACAGTCTCAAAATTATCTCCAAATTGCTCTATAAATTCACCAATTTACACTATTATCGATCTGTTAGTCTTTCAAGCTACTTTCCAAAATGAGGGAAAAGTGTTTTGCACATAGAAAAATATACAAATAAGTATTGGACCAAATTTTCACTGTGCACTTTTAGTCTTTCTTATGGCTCCCAAGTTTTTTGATAACTGTTGGAGTTGTAACTCGGCAAGGTCATAAGAATGGTCTTTCTTTACTATTTTGTAACCCAAATTCACATCCATACATGGTACATTATTTAACTTGTTGGATTTAAAGAACTTATGTGCAATAATTCTTAATGCAAATGCAATTAGGGGATAATAAATTGTGTCTATGGTCATCCCTCTCTTATTCCATAGTGTCCTTGTATTCTTTTCAATTGCCTCTTTTGCATCACTCTTCATTGTCTTAGGTTTGTCTAGTGTTGAATACCCTATCACTCTATGAATAATCCTTTTTGTGATTTTGATAGGGCTATCCTCCAACCATATAAAATTGCCATGAATTCTACTAAGAATAATCTTAATCCTTTCTATTTTGAACATGTTTGGAAAATCTAAGGCACGAGTTGACCCTTTTCTCTCTAAAACCTTGAATTCCTCTTTCAATACTCCATTCTCACACAATTTTCCATAAATTTCTCTTATATCCATGTCTCCAATGCTTCCTTCCTTACAAGTGTAGCAACACCTTACATCTTGTATCACCAAAACTTGTGGTGATATCATAGATAATGCACTATACAAGTCTTCTTTATATGAAATGTCATGAATTGACTAGAAATGTGGTTGTTTGATCTCATTACTTATCAATTGAACATTCAAAACTTCCTTTCCTTCTTAACCAAAGTAGCACAAGAGCTAGATGCCATAACAACTAACTAGGGTTTGCAAAAATTCAAATAGCATAGCTCGACACATGATAAATACCTTCAAAAATCTAATGATTGGTATCGATTAGCAATTGGATTTAGTATGAAAATTCTTGAATCCTTCTCTCCAATTCATCTTATTCTCTTTGTGCTCTCTTTAATCTCAAATTATTGTCAACGAGTCAAAAATCAACCATATAGCCCTTAAAACTTCACAATAAATGCTTAGTACTTACACAGTTGTAAGATCGGCTCCAATAGAAATTCTAACTCACTTAGCTTCCATGTAATTTCATCCATCCTCATCAACCATAGCAATCTTGGCCAACACTATCACCTTTTATAGCTTGGAAACAACTAAACTTTCACTTGACAACCATATTGAAACTTTTCATGCTTAGCCATAACATAAAAATGCATAGATTTTTTCTAATTCTAAACAATACTTTGCATCTTTCTTTATGCATATATGATCTTTTCAAAACTGACTCCTTGGAATTGATGTATAATTGAACTTTTAAATATCAATCCCACACATACCTCTTAATTGCCTAGTTGGGGATGGTGTGATCACCTGATCTATTGGATGAAGTGATCCCATCTAAGCTTGATGTATTGCAATCTTCCTTTTTCTTCCATGTCTTGTTCATCTACACTTTGAGTTATTCAACATGAACCTTTCCTTTGGCTTCATTGAATTCACTTCTAGGTGCTTTTGACCTTTTTGAACAATTTTTTTTGATGTGGCCAATCTTCAAACAACTAGAACATGTAGTTTGACTCAACTATCTTTTGTAGTCACTTCTAAAATGTGTTCTAATGCAATTTTTAGTAACATGTTCATGCTCTTGAAAATAGTGAAAAATATATCTTGTATTGTAATCCCAATTTTAGGATCTACCAATATGGTTTACCTTGGCTTGCTTGTTTGATGACCAGTTAGACTTTGATCTACGCTCATATGCTTTATGTCCATACTTCTTACATTTATAACAATAACTGTCAAATATTTGTGTGCTTGATGTCTTGGTCTTACATTCCTATGCCTGATGTCCTTGATTATTGCAATTATGATAGTTACCCATGAATTTCTTCTTAGGGTTTTGATTTTCACTATTGCTCCTACAAACATTTCTTGTATGATGTATCTTACCATAATTATGACAAGTAGGTTTGTAGTTCTTACCATTTGTTCTCCTTTGTTCTCCACTTTTAGATGATTCTCCTTCTTTAGTTTTGGTATAACCCAATCCAATAGTATCACTATTAGATCTAGGAGATCTCATCAATTCCTCAAAATACTTGATGACTTCACTAGGTCTATTGAAACTTTCAGCAAATTCTTTTTCTCTTTTCACATCATTTCTTAGTGGTTCATTGTGAAACTTTAGTGTTGTGATCTCAATATATTTTCCATTCAATTCATGATTGGCAATATCATTTAATTCAATGTTTCTAGTTGCATGTGAGAAATCCTATTCACCTCTGATGTCTTCTCTTTCAGTCTATTGGTTAGTATCCTTTTGTCATCTTCAATCATAAATTTGTCTTTTTCAGCTTTCTTTTTCTACGCGGTCAAATCATATAGCAATATTGATTGGACTTCTTGTTCTATCTTAATATTTTTGACCTCTTTAGTTAGGGCTTCATTCTTTTCCATCAAATCTGCAACTACTACATCAAATTCACTTATCTTTCCATCTGTAAACAATTTAGTAGTGTCTTCCTCTTGGTATTGTGTGTCATTCTCTTCAATAGATATTTCTTTCCTTCTCATCAATGAGAACTTCAAATCATCTCCTACTTCATTCAGTTGATGTAGGGCAAGATGGATTTCAATCTTTTGATTCTTAATAGTCTTTCCCAACTTGTAGACTTCTATCTTCAAGATCATTCCTCAAAGCTGCAAAGATTTCCTTTCTAGAGAACTTGTGCTTTGATACCAATTTTTGGAAATATAATAGCGAAGGTAAACTCTAATAGGTGGGGTGAATCATTCCTTCAAAACTTCAACCATAAATTCATTCACAATATCTCCATCTCACAATTTGCATAAACTGAAATATCTAGCTAAACATATTCATCCATAGCATGAAAGAAAATAACATTCAACACATATATGACGCAAGATATTTTGTTACCTAGAAACCCTCCAATGAGAAGGTAAAATTGGGGTGGGTATGACACCCACAAATCTCCACTACTACAATAATAAAATGTATCCAATGAAGGCTACAATGTTTGATCATAAACTATGATCTACCCTATTAAAGTTTTGCCTTGTTAAAGGCTTACAAGATTGTTAGATCTTACTCTATTAAAGGATTTCAACACCCTATTAGAAGTGTGTATGATTAAAGGACATTAACTTGCAATGAAGTAAGCACCCTGTTAAAGGATTTACAATAGTTTATTAGGACTACTCTGTTAAGAGATTTAACTGATTCACCTACTAGAATGTATCAACAATGATCTTTTAGTTAGCACTCTACTACTAGATAATAGATCACCTCTTTTTTGATGTGTACTTGATCCTTACTAATTAGATGTATCACTTATTTCCTCTAATTCCTTTCCTCTATTCTCCTCTAACTGATTCTACAATGTATCTCAATTCACAACTCATTGGCCACCATGAATACTCTATTTGCACATGCAAACTTCTCTCTTCACTCCTTCAACATACATAAAATTTTTAGGGTTTGTCCTCCTTAAGAATACCTAGGTGACTTAGTGTTAGATATGAATCAATGATTGTGATTCATCCATTTTGTTTCTTAAAACATCCCTTCAACTGATTGACTACATGTATTGCATAGGGATCCTCAATAAAGATCCATCCTTATCATCTAGAATTGCAAAACAATTCTTAAGTCAGCTCAAAAATAGTTCACATAGAAGTTTATGCCATTACAAACAACTATGTCCAAAATTATTTTTTTGACACTTGAAGTGTCTGATGCTCGACATCCATTGAAACTTCAATGTTGTAACTTAGCCTCTAAATGACTCAACATCCACTAATCACTTGACATCTAAATGACTCAGTATTTACTATCTACTTGGCACATGAGTAACTTGACACTTACTGGTTACTCGACATACATTGTATATCTCTCACTTGACATATACTATATGACAACTTATGCTTGACATATACTACTCGTTTGGCATGAATTAAGCAAATGACTTAAGTATATCGTTAGTCATATGTCAAAACCAATCTAAGATTAACATATCTAACATGATAAATAAGTGTCATCTTTTCATTTTCCTCATTATCAAATCCATCCTTAACAACAATATAGACTACTTCTTCTTCATTATCATCACTATCATAATCTTTAGAAATGCAATAAGATTTCTTACCTTTGTCTTTGTAGTCCTTGTAGTTCTTGAAGTATTTATTTACTTTGAACTTTTATTTCTTCTCACATCTTTATCTTCTTTTCTTAGACATCTTGTATCAATATGACCAACCTCTTCACATGAGAAACAAATCAATGGAACTTTGTCTTTAAATTTACCTTTCCCTTTTGATACTCTTTTTCCAAGTAGGGCTTCAACAACTTCAACATCTTCATCTGTATCATCTTCTTCTTCACTATCAACCTATTTTCCTTTTGAGTTTCCTCCTTTTCTACCAAGAGTTAGTTTGGCTTTGAATGCAAATTCAAAATTTTTGGGGTTAGGAGCATAGTTATCAAAACTTTATCCAATTCAAAAGCAAGCAATCTTTCCACAAGTGTTTCCAATGTTATATCATTATTTGGATTGCATCTCATCTCTTGAATTGCTAAAACTATAATTGTATAAATAGGAAGAAGAGTTCTTAATACCTTTTTGGCCATTTTTTCATCAATTATTTTTCATCCTATAACTATAATTGCACTCACACTTTTTTTTTTTTTTTTCACTGTATTGGACAATGTTCTCACCTTCTTTCATTTTCATTTAATCTAACTTGCTTCTCAAGCTTTCTTCCTTAGCTCTTTGCACATTTTTATCACCTCCATAGACTTTAAATTTTCCCACATTTCATGTGTTGTTGGGCAATATTTAACTTCATCAAATTCATAATAGTTGAGAGAGGAAGCTCTATCAATCATCATTATATTATGATTATTTTCCTCTTTCATTTGTTCCACAGTCATAGGTTTAGGTGGTGGCACATATCTTTTTTCCATGTAGAAAAAACCAATATCTCCAATGCTTGAAAGGCATAGCTTCATCAATTCCTACCATGCTGAAACATTTTCTTTGTTAAGCTTGGGAATCTCCCTTCTATATGGCATCTTGGTCTTTAACTTAGGTCTTTGGAATCTTTTTGGCAAGCACCAGATACTCTAATATCAATTGCTGGAACATAAAGAGAGTAACTTAGAGGGGAGGGGTGAATCAATTACCACACAAAAATTCCTTGTTTCTAGATGTCAAATCCAAATTTTCATTGATAATGCAATTCTTTACCCAGCTTGGTTAAAACTAAGTTTTTATTGTAACTCGACGAAAAAAGCATTCATATGATTATTAATCTATTTTAACCATTTCTAAATTAGTTGTATAAAAATAAAGAATAAAATAAATAACATGAATATATATATGACACCAAGATTTAATGTGGAAACCCAATTTGGGAAAACCACCATGCAACTAGTTACAATTTTTCACTCTTCTAAAGTAAGCCCTGTTAGGAGCCAACCCTATTAAAGGTTATAATGCATACTATTAAGGATGACCTTGTTAGAGGATTTAGATCACCCTATTAGGAATGGATTGGTTAGAGATCTTCAGACACTTCAAACTTGAAATGTCACCTTGTTAAAATATTTATAATTTGACTGTTAAGTCAACTCTGTTAAGAGATTCCTTCACTACTACAATGGTTAGAAGGTAACAATTATTTGACCTAATTTATGAAGAAACTTCTTTTGCACATTTAGATCTCTATTCTAGCTTGACCTCTATATTCTTACTAGTTAGAATATTATTTGCTACTTATCTTCCACACTTGCTTGATCTTCCTTTCCCTTTGATCACATCTATATTTTATTCTACATTATTCACTTGCATGTTCTCCTCACTATTTGACCTTTCTTATATATAATAAGATTTCTCAAGTCATCTTGAATACCTATTCAAATAACCATTAAACATCCAAATTGTCAGTATTAATTAGTAAATTAATAGACAAATGTATTATGTTGAAACTCGATCAAAACTGGGATTGATCACTTAGTTAATACTAGAAGTCCTTTGATGCTTGACTACTTGGTTAATACTAGAAACTAGATATCCTTCATTTCTTGACAACTTGGTCAACACTAAATGTTATTCATTGCCTGACTACTTAGTTGATACTAAATATGCTTGGTTAGTATTGCAAGTTCTTCATTTCCCAACTACTCAGTTAATATTGATATTTTTGTAACATCAATAGAAACATAAAATTTGAATAATTGTTTCCAACATCATGAAGGTATTAAAAGTAACTTTTCAGATAGGTGGTGGATGGTTTTTGATACCCCTTAGGGAAATATTTAGGTTCCAAAGTATTTCTCGATGAAATTGTATTGTGAGTTTGTCCTTAGGGAGATCCCCATTTATTTTGATATTCCTCCTTCTCAGGGTAGAGGTGGGGGATCATCATTTGATAGGTTGAGGGCTCTTTCTGGCCCTAATGGTTGGGAGACCTCTTGGTAAGTTGCAAGTGGAGCATGTTACTATTCCTTCTATTGTGAAGGAACATGTAGAGGCCAAAAAAATAAATAATATTAGAGATTTTATTTAGAGCCTAATTCAGTGTGCCCCTCCTTTTGTTGTGGATGAGTCTAGTCAGAGTACTGAACACATGTGCATTCCATGTGGATTTCTATGCAGATTTGATGCTTCCAATAGAAAGGATGATGATAATGTGATGATCAGATATGACTTCCTCAATGCCATATTTGACATTGATACATAGGTAAATATAAATAATTATATTTTAAACTATTTTGATCAAATCTCATATCTATACAAATGACTATTAAATTACTATGTCTTGATGTTGTTCGAAATTCAAAGCCAAAGTATTACTGGAACTAGCACTAATCCACTAGCCTCATTTTATGCCACATTTATGAATGTAAAATGTAATCATTTAAATTAATAAATCTATTTATAATGTAAACATATGAATGATTAACTCAAAAAAATTATCCATGTGCATTAGTTTTGTGCTAGACCATTAACTTTCACATTGGACTCTGAGTGTGGGCATCATACAACTCATATAGATGTATATTCATTTTCATATAAATTTGATTCAATTGAATATGTTTATTTAATAAAATAATGAATAATTAACTGATTTTTCTTATTACATGATCATATACAAAGTTAGAGTGGTCATGATGATGTTGATTTGGGGTCACTTGGCTTTCAGATGAGTTAATTTTGCCCAAAGGTATATACATGTTCTAATGCATTTTAATTTGCATGTCTATAGTCAATTATTTTTCACATGAATGTGATTTCTAATAGATTTACATACATGTGCAATAGGTAAATGTTGCACCTTTGGGATCAACACCACACAATGAAGGACACAATGCTACATTCATAGAGGTGTCCAAATATTTTAATTGATAATGTGGTATAAGAGAATATGTATTCTTCATAACTACATCCAATTCTCATGTTGTATCATTTTAAGCTATTGACATCACAAACTTCTCCACACCTTTGTCATTGTATTGATCAAGGACTCACCATTGTAGTTGCTAGTTTCGAGACACTAACAGAGGTATGAAAGAGTTTGTATTATAATTTAGTTATTATTTAAATTAGATATGATATTCATAAGTACAATCAACTAATAACTTTGAAAATTTTTGTAGGTTCTTATTACTCCTAATCGTCCACGTACCCCTAAGGTTGATGTAGAGAGGGATTATCAGCTAGTAGTAAGAAAATATTTAATTTTATGTGTATGTATATTTCATTTATGATGTAAAATATTTATTAATTCACATATACTCTTGATTGTAATAGCTCCAATTATAGAAGAGCATAGACCGATGGACTAGTGAGTATGTTGGGAAGACCCTATCATCCACAACATCTCCCTCTTATCAGCAATCAAAAATAGCTAGGGATTTGTTTTCTTCCACTAGCAGGAAAGAGTAAATATCTAGGCATGTACATTTTATGCCTATATGGATATATTGGGCAAAAAAATTGTATATTTTTTTATGTATATCATTCTTGACATATATTTCATGTATGGCATTAATATAAATATTCTTGTGATGGTTTAAACTACTGGAATTCTTTTAGAATAACTAAGAGGGGGTGGGTGAATCAGTTATTCAAGGTCCAAATGTACAAATAAAAATTTTCACAATTCAGTGAACCCATAAAGCATTCTCAACCATGCATGCATTCATTGTGTGTTAACCTAAACTGATATGTTACTGTAACATTAATATGTAGAAATGTAAGGCATAAAACATATCACATCCATCAGTACACTTGACACAATGATTTAATGTGGAAACCCAATTTGGGAAAAACCACCAATAACATGCTACTCCTTTTTCACTCTTCTGAAGTGATGTCTTGTTAAAGGCCAAACCTATTAAAGGTTACAACATACACTGTTAAATGTGACCCTCTTAAGGGCTTTCAATCACCCTATTAAAAGATAGCCTTGTTAGAGGATTTTAGGTCATTCACTTGGAATGCCACCCTGTTAAAGGATTTTTCAATGACTATTAAGTCAACCTTTCTCCAAAGGATTTACTCTAATATGATACAAATGTTAGATAGTAATAGGAGAGCTTTGATCTGATACAACTTACAACCTTACTTGCAGATTACATATCACTATTCAATCCTCAACTCTACTTGGCTTTCAATCTTTGCAGCTCTGATAGCTTGTTCACCATTCAAGCGTTCATCCTCACTAAGCCTTCTTTCTTAGCTTGTCATTTCATACTTCTTCTCTTGGGTCACTTGATGAAGAAAACCCTCTTTCTTCTCCTTGTCAGCTTTTCGCATCTAAAAATTCTTTGACCTCTATCCAACATTGCTTCATGACAAGAAATCCCTACATATAGTAAATTAGAACTCTTTTCTCACTCATTATCCATCTCAAAAGTTAGGGTTTTTGATGGATTAGGTATGATATAATGTATCTACCCCATATCTTGTCTTCTCTAGAAACTTCTCCTAGAATCCATTTGAATTTGCCTCCAAAATGGTTTACATGAGATTATGTGCCTCTAGCTCATCAATCTTATCTTCCTCTTGATTCACAAGTTCCAAGAAAGCAAGCATGTCACATTTTATTTGGAAAATCTTTGATCTTCTTCATAATTTAGTAGCTCAGCATTATCAATTTACTAATGCTCGGCACATATTGTGTTACTCGGCATCTACTATAAAATCACTCAACATTAGCTAAATTTCACTGGTTCTTGGCATCAACTAAAAATCATTCAGCATCTACTAACTTTCTTGGCACCTATTTGTTTGCTTGGCATCCACTAGAAATTGCTTTCACTTGGCTCCAACTGACTTTTTTCTTAGCTTCCACTAACTTTGCTCAGCACCTTCTATCAACTTGGTCAAGCTTAGCAAATGAACTTTGTCCAACCTTTTTCTTCTAAACTTTCTAAATGTAGCCAACCATTTTGTAACCTTAAGTATATCATTAATACATGATGTTATCATTGTCTTAACTAATTCTTGCACTTCAATACATAATCATAACTCAACCTTTCCTCTAGGTACTTTTGTTACATCTTGTTGATAAAATCTTCATCATCAATCAACTAAGTGATAGTTCTTGAAACATATAAGCAATTTTCTTACTAGCATGTAGTAGGTTTGACATCAGTGACAAAACAATGATTGATAACACTTATTCAAAATCTCATTCAAATGATCTTTTCAATCATATATCAACAACCTCCCTCTTTGGCATTGATGGCAAACCAAATTGATGAACTAGTCAAACAAATGATGAACTAACTAGGTTAAAATAGTAAGGCAATACCAAGAAGAAAGCTTGTGAATAACACTTCTCTCTCTATCAGCAACTCCTTCTTAGGTTACAAAATATTGAATATCTCCCTCTTTCTTTCTACTTTCTCCCTCTTTATTGCTTTCAGTCTTCTAATCTTTTGATGATGAACTCTTCTTTCTCCCTTGATTATCTACTTTGATCATCTCCCTCTTGATCAATATGCACTTGATCATTTTATTGTACATTCTCCCTCTTTGACAACAATGCCAAAGACATACACTCAACACTTGGCATGCAGATATAAGCTTTTGTAGGCTCTTCAATTTTACTCCCTCTATCACCTTGCTTGTGACTAATTTGAAATTCTATCTCTTGTGATTACTTTAGGCAATTTCCTAAACTAAGATCCACTGTATAAATTTGTATAAAATGAATATCAGCTTGTTTAATGCAGGGTACTCACTCTGTCTTTTGCTAGCCTTTGATAGGGGTATCACCCCTAAATTACTTCTCAAATACTCATAAGCATCTTTAGGTAATGTTTTGGTGAATATATCAACAATTTGCTCCTTTGTGTTAATATATTCCATCTTCACCTCTTTAGCTTGAACCAAATCCATTACATAATGATACTTTATTGTAATGTGCTTTGTCTTTGTATGCATTATAGGGTTCTTTGATATATTTATAGCACTTGTATTATCACAATAAAGTGTCACTGGTTCAATGATCTCTTCCTTCATTCCCTTTAATAGTTGTTTAATCCATACAATATTTGTACAGTTAATAGCAGTAGCAACATACTCTACTTTAGCAATAGATTGAGAAGTAAAATTCTACTTCTTTCTTGTCCATGTAACAAGTCTTTTGCCTAAGAAAAATGCTCCTCCACTAGTGCTCTTTCTATCATCAATATTTCTAGCCCAATCAGCATCAGTGAAGGCTTTTAGTTCAAAATTTTCATTCTTCTTATAGTATAAGCCATACTCTTCTATTCCTTTCAAGTATCTCATTATTCTTTTTACTTCCATCAAGTGATTCTCTCTATGATTAGTAGAGAATCTGGAAACTGTCCCCATAGCTAATGCAATATCAGGTTTGTTGTGTACTACATATTGAAACTTGCCAATCATGCATCTGTATAATGTTTGATTGACCTCAGCTAATTCATTATTATTTAATATCTTGAGTGTTGTACCATAGGTGTACTTACTGATTTTGAATCCTCAAGCCCAAATGTCTTCAATATCTCTTTGACATATTTTGACTAACTGATATATACACCATACTTCATTTGATAGACTTGTAATCCCACAAAGAATTTGATCTCACCAAACATTAACATTTCAAATTCGTGTTTCATCTAATTTGTAAAATCTTTACATAGAGCATCTTGTCCTCCAAATATAATGTCATCAACAAATATTTCAAATAATAGTATACCTTTTTCTTCATCTGTCTTCATCTACAAATTGTTGTTATCATCTATCCTTTCAAATCCAATCTTAATAAGATAAGTATGAAGTCTCTCATACCATGCTCTTGGTGCTTGTTTTAATCCATATAGGGCTTTGTGCAATTTACATACCATGTTCTTATTGTTTTTATTCACAAAGCCTTCTAGCTATTCTATGTAGACCTCTTCTTTTAATATACCATTTAGAAATGTAGACTTAACATCCATCTAATAGACTTTAAAACCTTTGTATGTAGCATAAGCAAGAAAAATTCTTACTCCTTCCATTCTTGCAATAGGGGAAAATATTTCACCGTAGTCAATTCCTTCTTCTTGTGCATACCCTTTGCAAACTAGTCTTGCTTTATTTCTTTTCACTTCACCATTTTCATCTAGCTTGTTCCTAAATACCCATTTTTTGTCAATCACATTCTTGTCTTCTAGTCTAAGAACTAGGCTCCAAGTCTTGTTCTTTTCTATATGTTGAATTTCCTCTTCCATAGCCTTGTACCAATCATCATTTTCCAATGCATCTCTTACTATCTTAGGTTCCTTCATGCTTAAAAAACATGCTTCACTTCTCAACATATTTGTTGTCATTGGCCTTGCATCTTTGTCTCTAATAATTTGATCTGCATGATGGTGTCTTCTAATATATTTGGAATTTCTTCGCTTAGTTCTTGTGGTTGCATTCTGTCTCTCAGCTTCAATATCACTATGTGCATCTCTGTTAGGCATTTCAGCATCTCTTTCATGTGTTCTAATCTTAGAGTCACATTGTGCATTTTTCTCATTTTGCAAATCAGCATCTAAATGCAACTCAACATTCATAGGATGTGACTTAGCAGTTGTTGAAACTTTTTGTTGACTTGCTACATGATTTGTAGCATCCTCTTCAGTAGGCATTCCTTCATAATAGTATGCAAATGTCTTGTAATCTTTTGATTCTCTTGTAGTTTCAACCTCATGTGCTTTTCTAAACTCATCAAAATTCACATTTGTGCTTTCCACAATTTTGTTTGTGTTAGTAATTAAACACTTATAAGCTTTACTTCTTGTAGAGTAACCAAGGAATATACCTTCTTCACTCTTTGCATCAAACTTTCCACTCCTAACATCTTTAAGAATGTAACATTTTCTTCCAAATACCTTAAAATATTTCACATTAGGTGGATAATCATGACATAGTTTAAAAGGTGTTGAGTGAGTACCTTTCTTTACTTGCACACGGTTCAAAGTGTATATTGCAGTACTTACAGCTTCTCTCTAGTATCTTAGAGCAACATTTTTCTCCATCATGAGTGTTCTAGCATAGTCCATTATTGACCTGTTTCTTCTTTTAGCAATTCCATTTTGTGGAGGGGTCCTAGGTGCTGATGTTTGTCTCTTGATTCCTCTATCATTGCAAAACATCTCAAATTCACATGAAGTGAATTCACCTCCTCTATCTGGTCTCAAACATTTCAAGCTCTTACCTATTTCTTTCTCAACTCTTGCCAAATACCATTTAAACATTTGAAAAGTATCTAATTTTTGTTTTATGAACATGATTGTCATCATTCTAGAGTAATCATCAACAAGTAGCATAATATACCTACATCCTTTGTAGCTTTTCACTTCAATAGGTCCACACAGGTCAGTATGAAAAATTTCAAGTATTTCCTTAGAAGTATAAGCTTTACTTTTAAAGCTTGACTTTGTCATCTTTCCTAATTGACATTGTTTGCACAATATATTTTTTGGTTTCTTCAACTTAGGAAAACCTCTAACTCTTTTCATGTTATTGATACTAATTAGATTGTAAAAGTTAACATGACATAATCTCTTGTGCCAAAGCCATACATCATCAAATTTTGCAATAAGAGAAGTAGCATATTCCATATCCAAATAGAACAAATTACTCCTAGTTTGATCACCTTTTTCAATTAGATTTCCATTTGTATCATATATCTTGGCTGATATTTTTTCAAAATCAACTTTTCACCCCACATTATTCAATTGTGACACACTTAACAAGTTATAATTCAATCCTTCAACATAGTAAGCATTGTCACATGAGATCTTGTCTGTAAGCTTAATAGACCCTTTTCCTTTTATTGAACATGGTGTATCATTACCAAATCTTACACTATTTCCATCATAACAAGTTAAAGTAATGAACTTACTTTTGTCTCCAGTCATGTAATGCGAGCATCTATTGTCAATGATCCATTTGTCATTCTTGTTCACATAGGTCATAAGTGTAGTAGTTGCATCCTCATCTGATTCATCCTTAATTGCAACATATACCACTTCATCATCATTTTCATCAGAGTTTTGTTCATTAGCAATGTAGCATGACTTTTTTCCTTTGTCTCTATAGTCTCTTCCATCATCTTCTCTTCTATTTTTGTGCTTATTCCCTTCTCTAAAGTTCTTCTTCTATGTACATCTTGCTGCAATATGGCCAAATTCATTGTGATTAAAACAAATGATAGGCAGCTTACCTTAAAATTTACCTTTTCCTTTGTGAAATCTTTTGGCCAGCAATGCTTCCAATTGTTCAATGCCCTCTTCATATGTACTATTGTCACTGGATGCATACTTTATCTTTCTTTTCTTCTTCTTTGGCTTTACCTCCTTAGAATCCTTTAGTAGAAATTTTTCTTTGAAAGTTGATTCAATACTTTCTAGTCTATAGTTATCAAAATTAGATAACTCAAAAGCAATGAGTCTTCCTACCAAATCTTTGAGAGTTAGATCATTTCCTGCCACGCATGTTAACTCTTGGATTGCAAACACTCTAATGGCATACATAGGTAACATTGTTCTCAAGACTTTACTTAGCACAATATCATCATTTATTTTACCAGTAGCATCTTTTATTGCACTAACAACTTATTTTATTCTAGCAACATATTGAGCAATGTTTTCACCTTCTTCCATTCTCATGTCATCAAACTTGCCTCTTAGGCTCTCTAACTTGGCTCTTTGAACATTTTTGTCTCCTCCATAGATGATTTCTAGGGTATCCCGCATCTTCTTTTCACTTTTAAGGTCTTTGGTATCATCAAACTCAACATAGCTTAGGACAGAGGCAATCTCCAACATCGCCTAATTATGCTCTTTCTTTTTCTTCAAATCTTTAGCAATTAAGGCTCCTATTGGATCAACATGTTCTATTGTGATGCAATTTTGTGCATAATCTCCTAGTCCTCCAAGGTTTAGCTTCATCAAACTTTTTCATTTAGAAAATTTATCTCTATTTAGCTAGGGTACCTCTCTTTTTGACATCTTGATCTTTATGCTTTTAGTACCCTAAAACTAATCCTCTTAAGCAACTATGCTCTAATAACAATTGTTGGAATTCTTTTAGAATAACTAAGAGGGGGGGGGGGGGGGGGGGGGGTGAATTAGTTATTCAAGATCTAGATATACAAATAAAACTTTTCATAGTTCAGTGAACCCTTAAAACTTTCTCAACCATGCATGCATTCATTATGTGTTAACCTAAGTTGATATGTTACTGTAATATTAACATGCAAAAATGTAAGGCATAAAATATATCACATGCATCAGTACACTTGACACAATGATTTAATGTGGAAACCCTATTTGGCAAAAACCACCAGTAACATGCTACTCCTTTTTCACTCTTTTGAAGTGATGCCCTATTAAAGGTCAACCCTGTTAAAGGTTACAACATACACTGTTAAATGTGACCATGTTAAGGGATTTCAATCACCCTATTAAAAGTGAGCCTTGTTAGAGGACTTTAGGTCATTCACTTGGATTTCCACCCTATTAAAGGATTTTCCAATGATTGTTAAGTCAACCTTTCTCCAAAAGATTTACCCTAATTTGATACAATTGTTAGAAAGTAATAGTAGAGCTTTGATCTGATACAACTTACAACCTTACTTGCAAATTAAAAATCACTATTTAGTCCTCAACTCTTCTTGGCTTTCAATCTTTGTAGCTCTAATATCTTGTTCACCCTTCAAGCATTCATCCTCATTAAGCCTTCTTGCTTAGCTCACCATTGCAGACTTCTTCTCTTGGGTCACTTGATGAAGCAAACCCTCTTTCTTCTCCTTGTCAGTTTTTTGCATCCAAAAAATTTTTGACCTCTATCCAACATTGCTTCATGACAAGACATCCCTACATATAGTAAATTAGAACTCTTTTCCTACTCATTACCCATCTCAAAAATTAGGGTTTTTGATGGATTAGGTAAGATACAATGTATCTACCCCATATCTTGTCTTCTCTAGAAACTTCTCCTGGAATCCATTTAAATTCACCTCCAAAATGGTTTACATAACATTATGCACCTCCAGCTCATCAATCTTATCTTCCTCTTGATTCACAAGTTCCAAGAAAACAAACTTGTCAACTTTTATTTGGTGAATCTTCATTCTTCTTCATAATGCAGTAGCTTGGCATTATCAATTTACTGATGCTAGGCACATGTTGTGTTACTCAGCATCTACTATAAAATCACTTAGCATCAACTAAAAATCACTCAGCATCTACTAACTTGCTCAACACCTATTAGTTTGTTTGACATCCACTAGAAATTACTTTCACTTGGCTCTAACTTACTTTTTGCTTGGCTTGCACTAACTTTTCTTGGCATGTTTTATCAAATTGGTCAAGCTTAGCAAATGAACTTTGTCCAACCTTTTTCTTCTAAACTTTCTAAATGTATCCATTCATTGTGTAACCTCAAGTAGATCATCAATACATTATGTTATCACTATCTTAACTGATTCTTGCACTTCAATACATAATCATAACTCAATCTTTCCTCTAGGTACTTTTGTTACATCTTGTTGATCAAATCCTCCTCATCAATCAACTAGGTGATAGTTCTTGAAACATATAAGCAATTATCTTACCAACATGTAGTAGGTTTGACATCAGTGACAAAACAATGATTGAAAACACTTCTTCAACAATCTTTCATTCAAATGATCTTTTCAATCATATATCAACACAAATTATCAATGTATGACATTATATGACATTAATATAAATATGCTTATGATGGTTCAAAGTATCAACGTAAGAAATTATAGGACATTGTTGGATATTGACATTAGACCTTATGAAAATAACTTTGAGTATTTGTTATCACATTAGATTTGATGCTTGTATTCTTGGATTAGTTGATTGGGTGCTAAGATTTGATAATTTTGAATTTTAAGATGCAATTTTTTGGACAATCAAGAAATTTCATAATGTATATTGTGTTAGACCTTTGGGAATGTTTTTGATTAGATAAATAGGTTTTACAGGGGTCCTGAAACCCAAAAGTTAGAACATAAAAGGCTGATAATAAGCGTGAAAGCCCAGCCAAAAAAAAAAAAAGTTCAAAGGTCGATAATAAGCATAAAGCCCAGCCAAAAAGCATAGTTATGAGAAAAGACCAGGAAAAAAAATAAGAAAAACCATAGCCTAAAGCCAAAAGACATGAGAAACAAAAGAACAGGCGAGAGTTATTCCTCGTTCTTTCCCTCCAACTCTTGCATAACCTGAGCAGCCTCAAAGGCCAGTTGATTCTCCTTCGCTTCCAGCTGTTGCGTCCTTTGGTTCCCTTGGTCCTGATCAGGAACGAAGTTATCCTTTACAGAGTCATCCTCCATTCTAGCTTCATCCCTATCTTTTCCTTCCTCATCATTCTGCATTTCTCTGTCTTTGATCCAGCCCATAAGAGAGATGATGTTGTTGTTAATGGAGCTTAACAAAGAGAACATCTGATTCGCTAGGTTGTGATTGTAGTTCTCCAAGTTATGTATCCTCTTTTCTGTCAAACTGAGCCTGTCAGCCGAATCCGTCCTCTTGTTAGCATCCGTCCCTTTCCTTGTTGCCTCAAAATGTTTCACTTGATCTTTGACCTCCTCTAGCTCATGGAAAAGCCATTTGATTGATCTAAAATTTTCAATCATACTGTTATGGGCATTATTTAGGAGGTTCATCCCTATCTCCATGGCTCTATCTGAAATAGCCACAATCACCAGGTTAATGAGTTCTTCTAGCTATTGTTCTTCTTGATTTTCCATGAGGATTTGGGGATTCATGGCCTCCCTAAAGATGCCCATCTTCAAAGTCTTGACATTGAAATTTATCCAAGCTTTCCTCCTATCGTTGGTCTGCACTTCCCCTTTCACATACCCAGCTTTCTCCTCTTTTTGCTCCTCAGGTTGGAGATGAATAGGAGATAGGGGCAACATGGATGCTTCCTCAAATTGAGAGCGCACTTCCTCCAAACTCTCCCTCTTGCATTTCTTCCTTCCACTTTCCTCCTTAATTTCCTCCTACATCTCCTTAACCACCTCCTTAGACTTTGGCTCCTCGTCATCATCACTATCTCCCTCCTTAGCATTCTTAGGAGGCTTCTTCCTGAGATCCCTAGGGCTTTTTCTACTATGGGTAATGGGGGAGGGCAATTTTTTAGCTTGGTAAGTCATTGCTTTCCCCAAAGAAGATATCCCACCTTTCTCAGAGCTGAGGCTTTGTATTTCATCTGAGTTAGAGGAGTAACTAGAACTACCAGACTCCACATTCTCTGCCTGAGGGGGAGTGATACTTATAGTCTGAGCCTTGAAGTGCTCATGAATAAGAAATAGTAGCCCCTCATGTAGAGCTGGGTAGCGGTGGGCTTCTTTTTGAAGTTGTCCACTACCTTGCTCATAGAGGTTAACAGATAATAAGGAAAGGAGATTTTGGCATTTTTTCGAAACCCTTTGGGAATGTTTGTGCATTTAAAGATTAGTAGTTAACACTAGTGTACAAAGTTTGGTACCTTTATGTTGGCTGAATTATTTGTGTCTAGTGCTACATGAATCATTTGATGTATGGTTTTCTTACATATTTTAGATTATTTTGCACCTAAATGGTTTAATGCCACTTTAAATTTATGCCAAAAAAAATATTATATATAGAATCATGCCTCTTTTTACTCGGAGTGCACCTACATCCTTAGGGGAGGGTACTTAAGGTACACCTCCATCGTTAGGAGAGGGTATTTTTCATGGAGGGGGTGGTAGTACTAATTCTAGTATAGAAAATAGAATGACATATTCATCTATTAAGTAGAGAGAGTAGTTATTTAGAGACATCATTGCTATGTTATTTTGTGCTATTGAGGTCCTAGATTTTACATTCTTGAATTCTACCACCCTCCTTAATAGGGAGAAGGTTAATACTATGAGAGATGAGTTGTATTGTAATGCCACACAAGACATAACCAAAAGAATCTAAAACAAAATACAATTCCATAAATGCAATAATTTTTTTTTATAAAATCATCTCAACACAAATTCCAATACAAGGACTAATTCACTCTTATACAGAAAAGTTCCCAATGAAAGAGAATATCGTCCAAATACATTTTCATTACAATAAGAATACATAAAGAGTTCAGAACTATAATGAAATACAATTTCATTTCTTGACACTTATGTCCAATATAGGAATCCTAAATACTGATTCAAAAAGTAACTTCGATAAACATCCTTAGCTACTTGAAACTCGAAGCACCTGAAAACAACACAGAAAACAACATAACACAAACAGGGGCTCAGTACATACTGAGTTTAAAAGAAAAATCCATCTGCATACATGTTAGTACCAACATATAGATATCCAAAAACAGATTTCTAATCCATCTAACATAGTGCAAATCTGGTATTAATATGCAAGAAGTAAACAATTACTTTGCATTGCTAAATTGAACCCGCACTAAGAATAACTCATAAATGAAACATATATATTCTGAGGTGTCATCGTTATGGCACTAATTTTTTGCATCCAAATATGGTATGCTTTTAGTCATCATATAACGGTATTCTCTATTTTACTTGTCATTGACTAAATAGAGACATGCCTTTTCTCCGTACTTAACCATATAGGTTTAAGTCATAGGTAAGGCCAATTATCTTTTATGTGAAATTAACCCACCCAATTTATTTTAAATTTATCACTGAATTAATTAACTAAATAGGATAAACCAAATTTAGCCACCTCGATATACGTTCATCACAGCTATTCTTAAACACACTTCAAACAGATTTACTAAGAATGCACATGTAATGAATAACTATTCAATATAACCTATAATACTACATTCCTTATCAAATTGAAACACATCCTCTTCTGCTAATTTTGAAAGTAAACTTAGGTCATTACAACAACAGAAACCAAAACTATAATACGAAGATCCCATAAATATAATTAAACTGACTTAACCATTTAATGACATTTATCGAACCTTAATACTATACAATTGAATACCGCTGATATAAAAAACTAACTTATCCTTCGTAATGACTAAGATATTAAAGTAATTTATGATAATAATGAATTTTCATTAATCACATATCATAAATTCACCTTTTTATTTGAAAACAACTTTTTTGTTCAACAATGAATTCTAACAGTTCTGTAATCAAATATGTAATAGAATACATCTTTCGAAATAAAAGACTTCTATTTTAAAGCATTTAATTTCAACAAAAACGTATTAAAGCTAATGAAATAATTCTTATCCATTTACGCATTCTTGACATATTACCTATCTTCAAGCTTTATTCAATATTTATATAGAGATCAAAGACAATGATGTCGACTTAACATCTGTATATATATATATATATATCATCCTAATGCAAATTATTTTGTTTCACGAAAAGTTTTCATGTAAATCTTTCAGCATTTTACACAACTATTTAACAATATGTCAATACCCTGATTATATATGTATGTTTGTTTTCAAAATTACAATTTATACGTTATGTCAAAATATCATTCCTGTCAGTGATAAAAAATGAACAGAATACAACTTCCTTTGAAAATCTTTAACAAAGATCGACTAATGCTTTTAACATGTTTACTGCCGACTATTCTTACTGAAATTAACTACAATCTATAGTTCCATATTGACATTAAAACCAACTGTATACAATATCATCGAACCTCAATTTAATAATAGAATTTCCAAATCAAATTTCATTTGCGACACAAGAAAAATGTTGTTGCCTTCAATTCCTACTAACAATACTTCAGAAACAAAACCTCACCATCTATGAATGGATTATAACCGCTATGCACTAAGATTTTGACATCCTAAATACATATGATGAACATCGTATTCATTCATGGATAACATAAACACAAAATCCCAACAACACAATGTTTGAAAACTCATATTGCTCAATATCTAAATATGGATACGTGCAGAGCTCGACTCCAATTGTCCAACCCTACATATACCCACACTTGGGTATCGACAAGTGTAACTTAAAACTGAACTTCCCAATTTCCTTTAAAAAAAATTAACACCCATAACAGTAAAAGGGTAAAGGTTAGGAATTGCCCCCTACCTCAAAACTCAGCAGATGAATAAAAACATTCAACTCAGAGCTCTAAAATTTTGCTCGACTCTGAAGCCCCAATCAGAACAAAATCTCCACAATGCAAAATAAATGAAACCAAATTTCCAATTGTAAGAAAACTTCCATTGAGTTCCCTTTTGCTCAATTACATAAGCAAGAAAATCCTTCCAACAGAAACCCCACATCTTGCCGGAAACCCAGCAACAACACACATAGGTGTTACTCAAAATAGAGGAAAAAGGCCCAAATTTAGGTCATTTCCATCAAAATCCTCTTTCAAACAGCAAAGACCGACATTCCTTCAAGGATAGTAAAGCCTCCATAAAAGAGCATTTAATAAATCTGCAACTCCCAAAGAGTTGTGCATATGGCTTTCCTAATAGCCTCCACCATTTTGGCCTCAAAAAAACAATAAATATTTTTTTTTTACCTATTCAAATCATGCGAAACCCTCTAGGGTTTTATGGTAAATGGTTTTATTCTAATATAAATAATAAGTGCATAACAAAATCACCCCCAATGGTTATAGCCATAGTATTTAAACATTGCAAGCTCCCAAAACCATTACTCCACACAAGAATTTATGTGAATATATGTGCGAATATCTCATACCTATATTTATATGAATTTTGTGTGTGACTTATCAAATTATCCCTTTATATAAATATATTCACAAGTCAAGAACTTAAAGGCATGGAATGAATTTCTTGAAAATAATAAAGATAGCAATATACCTGAGAAATTCCTAATAATACCAGAATGCATTTGTCATACATGTACCAGATATGTTTTATTTCCATATACAAAGTTACATAAAAACACAAAAGAGTTTTACAAACATCCTTTTAACATTATGCTCACAATCTAATATACTTGCAGAAGAATATAAAAATCAAATGTACCAATACATAAGTTATACCAGATCAACTTGAAGATACCAATTCTGATTTTCACAAGCATAGCCATAACTAGAAATCCTACAATTACAATCCTGTAACAAGAATTCCATGAAAACATTAATTCTAATCAAAACCTGATTCAGTTCAGAGATCAAATGATGTATTTCAAAATCAACACTACAACTAAAACAGATTAGCTATAAACTCGAGAACAGTCCAATTGCAATACAAAAGCAGTATCCAAAATATATGTATCTCATAAAACCAAAATTAACCTATCTGATATAACAAAATAGTGTTCAAAATATAAAATCTCCCAACCACAGAACTTGTGTCAAAACAACATCTGAAGTGAATAAAGAGAAACAGGAAGAAGTAGGTTTAGGCATGATATGTATCATATGATTTAGATAGTTGAATCATACAACCCATATGATAATATCAATATTGATTTTTTTTATTCTTCTCTTTTTGCAGTGTCACCAATACTATGAAGAATAAATAGGGTTATACATATGTATCCAATGTTATGGTAAAGACTATGTTTCCCTTTTATATAGACAAGTATAGGGTTAAGAGGTTAATCAACTATGAAGTGTGTAGATGAGCTTGCTCAACCACTTATATATCCTTGCTAGATAGCCACACATCATAGATGGCCACAAAAGGATGAGTTTCCTCTATATTTTTGCTAACTTTTATTTGTAGAATTTCATTTATAGTGTGAGGTGGATTATATAGATTTTCTAGGTCATGCTAGGTAGGGCCTAGGTATATTATCAGAGAGGTTTAGACCTATGGACACCCATACACCCATTAATCAATGGGAAATGGTGGGTCCAAACCTTTTGGTTATGCTATGAGGTCCATAGAAGACTACTATAGGTTTGAGTTTTCTAGATGATACATTTAGGAGTTAGATATATTCTAGCATTGCTATAATGGTTACATAGTTGTAGGAGATGTCATTTGATTGATGTGGGAGATATATGTTACGATCTCATGCTACCATTTTGACAATCGCATCCTCTAGCATAGGACTTGATGATGCATATGGGATAGAAGAGATACCTTCTCAAGTAGAGGTTTTTGATTTATCAGATGTGGATGTATTGTATCATATGATAACATATTTAGCTAGTGGTATTCTTGGTTCATATTAGGCCTTATTGATAGTCATGAGGATTACTCTTAGTGATATCGGTGGATACATCAGCCATATTCTCTCATGCACAATAGGATCACAAGGTTTTTTTGAGACAAAAGGATATTCTTGCACCTTCTACAACACCTTTTCCTACTTGTGCCACTATAAAACCTCCTACAATAACCCATTAGGCCCCTGTGGTACCTCCTACAATACTCCCCTACTCAAGCCCTAGTAATAACCAACATCTATTTACCACTATGCTTATAGATGAGATGATCAATTTAGACATTGACCTTGTTTTATCACTACATGATTTAGATATTAGTCATATCAACTAAGCATTACACAATGCTCTAGTAAATATATATTTATTTATTTATTTATTTTTATTTTTATTTATACTTACTTGAGTTTAAAATACATACCTAGAGACATGCATATTCTTGATTCAATATAACTTAAATATATGTACATCTACATGTGCTACAGAGCCTTAATGATAGTATGTTATGTTTCAGTGATCTTTGGACACCTACAAATCCCATCAAACATGACTTAGAGGTATGTAATTAATATAAATTTCATATACATGTAATGTGTGTAATTTAATAGCTTTATAAAATGAATTTAGTGTGACATGTATGTCTGTATTTATTTCATTTGACATTGATTTCAGATGCACATAATAGAGCTTTCTGGAGTGATGGATTAGGAGGGCAGTGCAATTAATCGACATACATAAATGTAGTGCTTGTCTTATTTTGGATGTGCATTTCATTTCCTAAAACTATTTTTTCTAGATTTAGATATGGATACATTTATATTTTTTTTAGACTTTTTATATGGTATTTTAAATGCATTTTATATGAGTACATTATTATCCACAGAAATTTCCTTATATTACACATATAGATACATATTATTTCATAGATGTGTTATTTTGTACATATATGTTATGTTAATGTCTTGTGTCTTATGTTCATGTTCATGTTCACATGTTATGTTCATGTTGGATGTATATGTTTTCAATATTCATACTTATATTCATGTTTATGTTCACGTCATGTACATATTATTGATCTCGATGTTCATATTTTCATTAAAGCATATATGATAATCAAATAATATCACATGTCTTAATGGAATATATTTGGGGGATGTCTTAATCTAACTTTAACGAACTATAAAATGCCATGTCTTAAGGGGAGGTCCAAAAACATACATATGAGAACATGTAAAATACACTAAAGAATACATTAGAGCATTTAACCACTAAAGATTACATGAGAATATAGATTAAAGCATAAATAACAACTTCAAACAAATCAAAGTGTTCAATCATCAAAGAAAGTACATAAGAACATATAAAGAATACAGTCAAGAATGCATTAGAGCATTTAATCACTAAAAAATAAATATAATCAGGTGTACATGAAAAACATAAACTAAAGCATAAGTAACATCTTGAAAAACATATATACATCAAACCATCCAATGCACACACTAAACATATTATCAGAAAATCATATCTACCAGGTACATGACTTAAGGGGATGTCTTAATGGGAGGTCCTAAGAGGAAAACTTAAGGGGGGATCCTAAAACATACATAAGAACATAGATTAAAGCATAAATAACATCTTCAAACTAATAAAATAATTCAATCATAAAAGAAAGTACATAAGAACATATAAAGAATATGTGCTAAAGAATACATTAGAGCATTTAATCACTAAAGAATGCATATAAGCATGTGTACATAAAAACCATAAACTAGAGCATAAATAACATCATGAAACACATATATACATCAAACCATCTAATGAACACAAAACATATAATCATAAAATCATATCTACAAGGTACATGAATTAAGGGGATGCCTTAAGGGGATGTCCTAAGAGGATGTCTTAAGGGGAGGTCCTAAAACATACATAAGAATGTAGATTAAAGAATAAATAACATCTTCAAACAAATCAAAAGATTCAATCATCAAAGAAAGTACATAAGAACATATAAAGAATACATGCTAAAGAATACATTAGAGCATTTAATCACTAAAGAATACATATAAACATGTGTACATAAAAAACATAACTAGAGAATAAGTAACATCTTGAAACAAATATATACATTGAACCATCTAATGCACACAAAACATATAATCATATGTACCAAGTACATGACTTAAGGGAATGTCTTAAGGGGGCTTCCTAAGTGGATATCTTAAGGGGATACATAAGAGCATACATAAAGACATAGATCAAAGAATAAATAACATCTTGAAGCATAGATTTAATATCAAATCATTGAATCATAAAAATATAAATAAAAACACACATAATTTAGTGTATCCAAGATCCAATATCTAGGATCCAGGATCCAATGTATACATTTATAAAACACATATCCAAAAATCAATGTGCATTAACTATGAAAGTATGAGAGCTACATTGTTTAGCTTCTAGAGCTCCACAAATATTGTATTTTTAGGATCATCTCTATTTTTTATTATCTCTAGAAGTTTTTCATGTTCTTCAATAGACAGATTCTACTTTTGATTTTTGTGATGTCCTCTTCTTCATATTGCCTAAAATTGTAACTTTATCACTATAACATTGGTTGTTGTAATGTAAATTTTTTTCTCTAGGCATTTATTCAATAAATTCAATACCACTTTCAATTGCTCTTGTTTGTTGGTAATATGTGCTTTCAACAACAACTAAACCAATTGGGTATGATTGTCCATCATAATCTACAGTTCCTTCTAGTAACTTGTGTTTTTCTTTTGCTCATCTTATAAGATAATAGTCTACACTTTTTGCATTATTTTCTAAGGCTTGGACAACAAAAATATCTCCTACATGTACATAAAAATAGAAGTAAATTTTTTTTATTCAAAATTAAATATATGTGTAACATAAATATGCATGTTACACATATAGGTAATAGGTCATAATTTTAAATTTAACTTGAGAATGTCTAGATCTAGAAAAGATATATATAAGTATTGAATAGACTAAATGCATATATACCTGTAGTGCCTACCCTAATTTTATTTTATGTTACATTGTGGAATTCTTTTAGGCCATCTTTCATGATTACATGATTTGATTTAGAGGTACTTTGTTACCTGATTTGGTTGATACTCTTTACATGCTTGTATTATATATTTGATGAGCTACTCTATACTCGTATATTCTATGTGTTTTTGGTTATCCTTTTGATGATGATGTTTTTCATACTTCATATAGTGATTTCAATTTATTTCATGATGCCAATTATATGGATGATTTATATGTGGTTTTAAGGTTACTTACCCCATACTTGCATGTGTATGGTGTACATGTATGTTTTCCCTTATGTCTGACATATCTAACGTGATTGAGGGAGGGAGTCTTAGTCACCTGCTAGTCAGGATCTACATGATGTAGCACTCCTCTCCATTGCCTATTTAGTAGATATATACATACATATATATATATATATGTACACACACACACACACACATGTTTGGCTTTTATGCAGATTGTAGCTACTAGCCAGTGACTTCTCTGAATTAATAGGATGAGCATGCCCTATCATAGTATCTTAATGGAAAAAGAGGGGAGATAAATCTCAAGTCCAAATCCTAAACCCGAGCCTAATTGTCTTAGTTGTTAAAGTGGTGTAAGTTCAAGATCTTGACCTTTGAAGTTGACTTGTACTTTGTCTTTTAGTAGAGTTTTCTTATTGGAGTTTGTGGGTATGTTGTTATTTTCAAGTAAAATCAAATAATTTAATTAAATAGAAATTTTTTAAAGAAAAATCAATTTTATTATATTTAATTAATTCAAAAATAATTTAAATATAAGAGTCAATTCAAAGATTAAGACTAAATTTGATGCAAATATATTTATTTAATTTAACAAAAATAAATTTAGAAGTTGCATTTAAGTAATCGACTTTTAATAACATTATTAATTAAACTAATAAATATGTTTGCTAAATTTGTCTCACTATTAAAAAATGAAATGGGTAAAATTTAAATAAGGTTTATTCTAATTAAAGGAATAAAGTGTGCACAAGGAAATTAAATAAATTAAAATAATAAAATTTTATTTTAATGAGAGGCCTTTTCATGTTCATGAACCAAAAAACCTAGGTAAGGTTAGACTCTTTATTAAGATATTCAAGCTCATTTCTACACTCAGGTTTGGAGGAACAATTTTTAAGATTAAAAGATGGGAAAATTTTGAAGTATCTAGGAGACATTAATTTTTCAATTGTTGAGGTATTGTCAGATTGTAGCATCAGATTGAGGTAGGAATCTCATAGAATTCATTGTAGGAAATCTCTTGAAAAACTCATGTCTTCTTTGTCCTTGTTATATCAATATTGCTTGTGGAAAATGTAGTTTGAATTTTAAAACCCTTGTTTAGAAATTGATTGTTCTCTAGTGATGAAACATTTGGGAAGATGAAATTAAAACCATTGAAAAAAAAACTTAAATTTAAGAAATGGATTCATCAGTGGGATTTTGACTCAATAAAAATGTTACTGTTTATTTAATTCAATTAGTTGAATGTATTTTCCCTATCAAAATTATATTGATACACATTATATATATATATATATATATACCACATTAATAAATTATTACTGTGGTATTTTTATTAATGTTATCGCATTGGAGGAAACAAATTTTATTGAAAAGTATAAATTAAAAAATAATACTTTGAGGCAGGGCAAGGGCCACCACCTCCCCAACCCCTAACACCTCACTTGGATGCATATGCAAGCTGCACAACATGCTTGTTGTCAGAACAACTTGTATTGTCATAAGGTAGTGCATTGTTATTGTGGTCAACAAGGCTATCGCAACAGTGTCCCCTACGAGGGAGTTTTATTTAATAAAGTCTTTTCTTAACATTTTTCTTTAAAAAAAAGAAATGTTTATTTATTATTATATTTCATGTTAATTTTTTAATTTAGTTTATTATTATTATTATTATTATATTAATATTAAATATAATCTTAATTTAATATTTTTCAAATGTGACTAAATTTTAATTATTTACTAAAACTAGATTCAAATATCATTAAATATGAAACTGTTTTATTATAAATAAACAAATTAATTATTGCTATGAATGTATTATTATGCTCAGATAAAAGCCTAGTTATTAAGAAAACGTGGACGTTTAACTGGGATGGTGAAACTTATATTTTGATCAATCTAAACTTGAAACCTTTATCCAACTATGAAAGGATTATGAAATCAAAGCTTCAATTTGACATAAATCAATCTTTATGAGATTTTAACAAAAACTAAAATGATTGCGTGACTACTTTTCTTATAGTTGTCTATTGAGATGTTATGTTTATCTTGCATTAGGTTAGGGAAAACTAGTATTTTGACCAAATAGGAATGTTTACTAGAGCCTTGTGAAGTGATCATTTTTATGATGTTATTATGTAATATTATTTTGTCATGATTATTTCATTCCCAACCGATGTTTTGTATTCACTTGTTTCTGTAATGAGATCGAGTTCTTTTTTGAAATCTCTTTTATTGTGATGATATTCTTGGTGTAACTTATGAGGTTTCAATCAGTTATCTATTGATGCTTTCTAGTTGATTATATAGGACTGGTGTAATTATTGTGATTTTATGAGATATTCATTAAATATGAAATTGTTTTCTAATAAATAAACAAAGCAGTTATTGCTATGAATGTATTATTATGCTTAGATAAAATCCTAGTTATTAAGAAAACATGGATGTTTAACTAGGATGGTGAAACTTATATTTTGATCAATCTAAACTTGAAACCTTTATCCAGCTATGAAAGGATTATGAAATCAAGCTTGAATTTGGCGTAAATCAATCTTTATGAGATTTTAACAAAAATTAAAATGATTGTGTGACTACTTTTTTTATAGTTATCTATTGAGATGTTATGTTTATCTTGCATTAGGTTAGGGGGAACTAGTATTGTAACTGAATAGGAATGTTTACTAGAGCCTTGTAAGTGATCATTTTCATGATGTTGTTATGTAATATTACTTTGTCATGATTATTTTGTTCCCAACCAATGTTCTATATTCACTTGTTTCTATAATAAGATCAAGTTCTTTTTTGAAAGCTCTTTTATTGTGATATTCTTGGTGTAACCTATGAGGTTTCAATTGGTTATCTATTGATGCTTTCTAGTTGATTGTATAGGACTAGTGTAATTATTGTGATTTTATGAGGTATTCATTAAATATGAATTTGTTTTCTAATAAATAAATAAAGTAATTATTGCTATGAATGTATTATTATGCTCAGATAAAAGCCTAGTTATTAAGAAAACATGGATGTTTAACTAGGACGGTGAAACTTATATTTTGATCAATCTAAACTTGAAACCTTTATCCAACTATGAAAGGATTATGAAATCAAAGCTTGAATTTGGCATAAATCAATCTTTATGAGATTTTAAAAAAAACTAAAATGATTGTGTGACTACTTTTGTTATAGTTGTCTATTGAGATGTTATGTTTATCTTGCATTAGGTTAAGGGAAACTAGTATTCTGACCGAATAGGAATGTTTACTAGAGCCTTATGAAGTGATCGTTTTTATGTTGTTGTTATGTAATATTACTTTGTCATGATTATTTCATTCCCAACCAATTTTCTATATTCACTTGTTTCTGTAATGAGATTGAGTTCTTTTTTTGAAAGCTCTTTTATTGTGATATTCTTGGTGTAACATATGAGGTTTACATTGGTTAACTATTGATGCTTTCTAGTTGATTGTATAGGACTAGTGTAATTATTGTGATTTTATGAGACATTCTTTTATGAGCTTAGGTTAGGATTATCTATGTTTATGTTGGGAGTGGCTTGTAATAGAGGTCAGAGCCTTAAAGAGGCTACTTAGGTAACCCATTGTAAGTTGTGTTAATAAGTGATACCATTTTATTAATGGGGTTTAAATTAATTAATAAGATTCAATGTGCTACCTCACCCATGCCTTGAGTGCTATTATAGGCTAGGATGGGAGTAGAGAGGATGCTTGGTTGTAACCTTTCTTTGTTAGTATTTTTTGTAAGAAATGATGCTAATGCCACATAGGATCACTAAGGGGGCAAATTCTAGAGAGACTGCTAGGGTAACCTTAGAGTTGATTCATGTGATGAAACTTTCCCAAATTCATGTTTAGTTTCCTACATTTCTTTGTTACCTTTGGGATTAGATATTACTTGTGTACTTGGTACCTTTGAGATAGATTGTTAGTAGGGTTCCTTGACCTACATTATTATTATAACTTTTGGATTTTTATCCATTTGGGACTTCAGATTATCTCCTCAACACAATAGGAGTGGGCCATTTAGGTTCCATGAGGTTGGGTGGTAGTATTTCTTATACTATTGAGATCTTATGGTTGGATGTCAATGTTGGATGTACCTTGTGTAGTTGTTTTATTCTTCTTATCTTGTGACTATTTTTTATTGTCAAATTCTAGTATTTTGTACTTTGGTTATTTGAGATCTTATGGGGTGTTGTATCTAATCATGATGTATACATTATTCCAGCATTTCATACCATGTAACTTGTGTAGAGGATGATTATTCATTTTGGTTATGCTATGTGGCATCTTATGTAGTTGGTTATTCTTTCATTTGAATTTGTACATATGGTTATTCTATGACATGGAATTTTTTTACTTACCATATTTAATCTTAATAAAACTTATGCATGTGATTCAAAATTATGAAACCCTTGAGAGATGTAATCATTATTGTATTTATTTATATGTATGTGGGTTATTTCTTCCTCTATATTATCTCTTGATTGTTTTAATCTTTCAAAAAAAATGTTTAGCAAAGTTAGTGACATTATAGGTTAATTTCTCTTGGCTTCTCTAGTGAGACATTACATCTAGTATTAAAGCCTGAGTTTCTACATTAGGAGCTCTAGATTTATTGGAATGTCACTAGATGACAACTAGTCAACATAAAACAAACTTAAATAACTATACTTATATATTACAACTTGAGCTTCATATCCAAGTACTTAAATATACAAAAAGGAAAACTTGAAGTACTCCTAATTTGGTTGTCAAAACATATTTACTTATGATTATGCTTTAAAGTATTATGCATTTGTTGATTTTGTCAATATTTTATTGTTCTTTCTTGGATGTTGTAGGAGGATGGTGATTGGGACTACATCAACTATGAGGGGCCATAGCTCAAGCCAAGGTAGAGATCATGGATGAGGAAGATATATCATCCCACATGTCACTAGTCATGAGAGTCATGTTCAGGAAAAGAACAGTGGAGAGCAACATAAGAACTCCAAAGAACCTGGTACTAGGTAGCTATTGAAGATTATTTTAGAGTGCCTACCTAACCAAGAGAGGGTTGAGCAAGGGGAGTCATGTCATTTTGGGAATGATGAGAGATGGAGATCAAGGAGTCCTAGGAGAGGTCACAAAGGACATCAGCGTGAGGCTATCAAATCCAATTAGATGAAGGACCTCCTAAGAGTCATGCTTAAAGCTTTTTTAGGAGCTAGTAATAGTTACGATATAAATAATTTATCAATTGTAGTAGATAGATATTTTTTGATTCAAGACTTTGACACAAATTTCAAAGAAAGGTATTTCATTACCCACCTAGAGATCTTTTTATCAACTTAGTGGAATATTGAGGAGAAGAAGTTGGGCCTAGATATAAAGAATGGCACATGGGAGTTATTTCTAGAGAACTTTCGTAAGTTTTTCTTATGTGAGGAGTGAAGTCAGCAGAGAGTAGATGATTTTCATAATCTAAGATAGTTTACCTTGACCATGGTAGAATATGAGTGAAATTTTTTTGAACTAATGCCCTACGTGGGGATTAGTGACAATTTGTAACCATTTCATTATGGATGTGAAGTTATTCCATCCTAAGACACCTAAGGAAGTGGTTCGTCAAGCCATACTTGTTGATTAGAATATCACTTTAAGAAGTGGTGGTTTTGTGGGTGCATCAGCTAGTAATTGTGCACCATGAGGGTCCATTGGCACACAAAACCAAGGCATAGGTAGTACTAGGAAGCCTCCCTTATCCAAAGAAAATTAGGGTAAGCAGTAGAAAAATATGTAGCAAAGGGAATCTTATCCTCCAAAATAGAGTGGTGGTGGTGGTTCAAACTCTTGAAACTTTTGTAACTCTCAGAGAAATAGGAACAATCAGTATAGTTAACCTACACATAGTAACCACTCCTTTTTTAGTAGAGATGGCCATCAATAGTCTAGTGCACCTCTAGTAGGTAGAGGTTTGGGTAGAGGAACAAGGTTTTTTTCATGTGGAATGTTTGGGCATATTACAACCAATTTCCCACAACATAGTTCTCGGTATTTGGGACATAGGCTAGCACCATCTAAACCTATAGTTGGTGATGCACGAAAATTAGAAATTAGAGATACATCCCTTTCTATTTTATTTGATTCAAGTGCTAAAAATTCATTCATATCACCCTCTATCATATTCAAGTGTCAATTTGAGGTGGTTAACTAAGACATAGGTTGGTAGGTGAAAATATCTTCAAGAGCTAGGATAGCCACAAACTCTCTAGTCCACCAATATGAGTTGGACCTAGGAGGATTCATTACTTTAGTATACCTTTAATTCATTCTCGTTAGGTCATACGACATAGGGTTGGGCATGGATTAGCTAGGCTCACATAGACCTAGCATTGACTGTAGGAGGAAGACTATTCAATGTAAGGATGACCAAGGTAAGGAATCCAAAATTGTAGGCATTCAGAAACCTATATCACTTTGAATGATCTCCTCTATGTAGATAAAGTGGAGCATCCAAAAGGATTTTTAGGTGTTCATCATTATTGTGGATGAACTTGAGGAGGAAGACCCTCGATAATCCTCTCCTACAGGAGTACATCAATGTTTTTCCTAGTCAAATTCTAGGCATGCTACCTAAGAGGGATGCTAACTTTCACATCGACCTTATACCAAGAGTAGGGCCCATAGCCAGAGATCCTTACCAGATGACCACTCAGGAGTTGAGTGAGTTGTGCTTGAAGCTAGACAACCTTATGTTTAAAGGTTGTACTAGATTGAGTATTTCTCCATGGAGAGAACCTATGCTCTCTATGAAGAAGAAGGATGGGTTGTTACATTTGTGCATCAATTGTAGATAGTTAAACAAGGTAACAATTAAGAATATGTACCCTTTATCAAGGATTGGTGACTTGTTTGATCAAATCAAGGGAGTCAAAGTGTTCTCTAAGATAGATCTGATGTAAGGGTACCATCAGCTACATATTCATGATGCTAACATGCATAGGACAACCTTCCACATTTGATACAAACACTATAAGTTTACAATGGTTTCATTTGGTTTGATGAATACACCATCAATATTAATGTGCTTAATGAATTAAGTATTTTGTCCTTACCTAGACTATTTTGTACTTATTATCTTGGGCAAAATATTGATATATTCTAGATGTCAAGAAGAATATGAAGAACACCTATGGCTAGTCCTTCAATGCCTTAAAAACAATTAACTATATGTCAATATGATGAAGTGTGACTTCTTTTAGTCTAAGGTATAGTACTTAGAGGACATCATTTTAAAAGATCGTATCTTAGTGGATGCTACAAAGATCCAAGTAGTGATAGATTGGCTTGCACCCACTACTATATCTCAGATTTGTAGCTTCATGGGTTTGGCCAAATATTAATATATATTTATTCAAAACTTTTCCATATTCATACACCCCATCATTTCCTCTAGAGAAAGGGGAAGAATTTCATTTGGATAGAAAAGTGCAAGGAAGAATTCTAAAAGATTAAGGATCTTTTTACTAGCACACTAATTCTAGCAATACCTAATCTAGCAATTGATTTTATGGTGTACATTAATGCTTCCCTATAAGGGATTGGAGCATTCCTAATTTAGGATATATGTGTGATTTATTATGTCTCACAAGCTCAAGGATCATGAGGTGAACTATCCCACACATGATCTTGAGCTAGCTAAAATTAGTCATGCTTTAGTGAGATGGAGACAGTTCTTATTGGGGCATCATTTTGAGCTTCATAGTAACCATTATAGTTTGCAAAATATTTTCACACAACCTAATCTAAATGCTACGTAAATGCATTGGATGGATTATTTATGCTATTATGACTTCAAGGTGAAGCATATTTAGGGGAAGGGGAATGTGTTAGTTGATGCTTTAAGTTTCAAGAGACATGAGACATCAACATTGACTCTTAATGTGGATTTGAAGAGTAGTATACTTTAGGAACTTCCTACAAATACTTGGTATTAGGAGGTGACCCTTGATATGGATTTAGGTAGACCTTTAGAGGGAAGGTTTCTAGGCTATTTCCTAGTGTTAAATGGCCTCTTACATCACACATCAAGGATTTATCTACTACTATTAGATGAGCTTAGTACATTGATCCTATCTAAGGTCCATTGTGCACCTTACTCAAAACATCCAGGTGTTAAGAAGATGCATGCAGAATTACAACAATTATACTATTACAAAAGAATGAAGTTGATATTATTGATTTGTGGCTAGGTGTCTTGAGTGCTAAAGAGTTAAGGTTGAGCACCAACATCCTACAAGGATTCTACAACCTAATTTAATTCCTTTATGTAAGTGGGATATTATTTCTATTGACTTCATTGTGGGATTATTGATGACTTCTTGTTGACATGATGTTATCATGGTCACTATTAACTAGTTGAATAAAATGGCACACTTCTCACTGATGAGGTCATCCTACACAGTGGCTTCAATAGCCAATGTCTTTATGAATGACATTGTGAGGTTGCATTGTATTCCCTAAAAGATCATTTCTAATAGAAATCTTGTATTCACATTGACATTTTGGACATCTTTATAGCACAATTTTAGAGAGCAGTTGAACTTCAACATAGCATATCACCCTAAGATAGATGGTTAGACAGACAGAGTGAGTTTGGTTTTGGAGGATATGTTGAGGATGTATGCTATGGATTAATGGACTCTTTTGGAGGTTACCTATATCTAGTAGAGTTTTCATATAATAATGGTTATCATATTTTGATTGAGATGATACCTTTTCAAGCTTTGTATCATCATTATTTTCATACACCATTGAGTTGGGCTACTTTAGAGCATTACATCATGTTGGGTTCTAAGATGCTTCAAAATATGGAGTAATAGTTAGTGTACATCCTAAACATATGTCTACAACACAAGATAGACATAAGAAGTATGTACATACTCACAAGATCAATAAGCAGTTTTCAGTTGGAGAGAATGTATTCTTGAGAGTGCATCCATAGAAGAGTCAAATCCATTATGGAAAGGGTTCAAACTTAGCACCTCATTTTGTGGGGTTGTTTGAGATTCTTGAGAGGATAGATCTAGTTTCATACTATCTTGCATGTCCACTTAGCTTAGTTTGTGTACATGATGTTTTCCATATTTCTATTCTTAGACAGTATATTTTTGATGTGATACATGTTTTTAGTTGGAATGTGTTATAGGTAGAGGATAAGAAGCTAGCTTTGGATCTAGTGGGAATTCTTCAACAACGAGATTTGACCCTCTGGGGTCAAACCATAGAGCAAGTAAGGGTCCAATGGGACCCTTTTGATAAGTCATAAGAAATATGGAATGATGTCTATGGATTATAGGATTTATATCTCTACTTTTATATAGACTTCTAGAAGCAAGCCTGATTATAAGGGGGGAGGATGTAGTGCATACCCCTAGTTTTCTTTTATGTTATATCACCAAATTCTTTTAGACCACCTTTCATGGTTACAAGATTTTATCTAGTGGTACTTGGTTACCTAATTTGGTTGATACTATTTACATGTTTGGATTATATATTTGATGACCTACTTTATACTCAGATATATGATGTGTTCATGGTTATTCTTTTGATGATGATGCTTTGCATAATTCATATGGTCATTTTAGTTGATTTCAAGATTACAATTATATGGATGATTTATATGTAGTTTTACTTTTACTTACCCTATACTTGCATGTCTATGGTGTACATGTTTGCTTTGCCTTCTATCTAACGTATATTTTATGGTTGAGGGAGGGAGTCATAGTTACTTGCTAGTCGAGATCTACACAATGTAACACTCTCGATCATTTACTATTTAGCTTAGATATATATGCATATGTACATGTTTGGCTTTTATGCAGATTGCAGGAACTGGGCATTGGTTTCCCTGAAATTCTAGGATGAGTGTACCCTATCATAGTATCTCAATGGTAAAAGAGGGGAGATAAATCTCAAGTCCAAATCCTAAACCTGAGCCTAATTGTCTTAAGATAAAGGACAAGTACCTAGATTCTTTACCCTTCTAAATTTGTCAAAGTGATGTAAATTCAAGATCTTGACCTTTGAAGTTAATTAATACTTTGTCTTTTAGTCGAGTTGTCTTATTTGAGTTTGTGTGTATGTTATGATTTTCAAGTATAATTAAATCAGCCTAAGAGATTATTAAATGATTTAATTAAATGAATATTTTATAAAGAAAAATTAAATTCATTATATTTAATTAATTGATAAATTAATTAAATAGAAGAGTTAAATTTAAAGATTTAATTAAAAGACTAAATTTGGTACAATTATATATACTCAATTTAACAAAATAAAATTTAGAAGTTGCATTTTAATAATGGACTTTAAATATTATTATTGGTTAAATTAATAAATATATTTTCTAAAAATGTCTAGCTTATTAAAAAATGAAGTGAGAATAATTTAAATAAGATTTATTCTAATTAAAGGGATAAAGTGTACACAAAGGAATTAAAAGAATGAAAATAATAAAAGTATATTTTAATGAGAGGTCTTTGCATGTTTTTGAACTGTAAACTCTAGGTAGGGTTGGACCCTTTATTAATAGATTTGAGCTCATTCCTACAAACATAGGTTTGGACAGGCAATTTTTGAGATTGAAAGATGAGAAATTCTAATGGATTTGGGAGACATGAATTTTGAAATCATTGAGGTATTGTCAGATTGTAGCATCAGATTGAAGTAGGAATTTTGTAGAATTCGTTAGAGGAAATCTCTTGAAAAACTTATGTCTTCTTCGTGCCCATTATATTGATTTTTCTTATGGAAAACAAATTTTGAATTTTAAAACCCTTGTTTGGAAATTGATTGTTCTTGAGTGGTGAAACATCTATGAAAAAAATTCAAACCCTTAATTGAAAAGCTTGAATTTAAGAAATGGATTAATGGATAAGGTTTTTCTTCAATATAAAGATTATTGCTTAATCAATTCAATTTGTTGAACATATTTTCCCTATCATGATAATATTGATAAATATATATATATATATATATATATATATATATATATATAGGGTATGTGCAGTATCATTGTGTACCAAAAAGTGGCGACCTAAAAAATATGTAGTTTTGAAATGCCCCAAAGCATTTCAAAATCTATTCTAACTTTTTTCCCACCCATCCTGATACCAAACTAAAATATTAATACCTTTATAAAGTCTAATATTTCTTTGGATACCAACCCTACATGGTCAACTTTTAAAATGTCTCAAAACATGTTTTTGGCCTATTCTTGTGTTTTTTTTTTAATTCAAACATGTGTGTGATGAATTTTTTTCACCCAAATTTGATCAATGGAAAGTGTTTAAATGTAATGTCTATCAAATTATGAGTTTAGTAAGTAATTATTATTCATTTTCTAATGGAGTTGATTGACACACTGATTGAAAAACTAATAAAACTTTCAAATAGGATAATATTCTTGAAATCCAAAAGATGTGTCACATTATATACTTCTTCTACTATAAGGAAAATAAAAGAAAAAATAAATTTTGTAAAGTTTTTAATTAGTTAAGGTGGCCAGACATGGGAGCTTTTTTATTGTAAAAAAATTGTAGGAGAAAATTCATAGTTATTTATTTATTTAGAATAAAAATACTCAAAAATATGTGTCACATATGGGCATGAGTCTGCTTCTTATATTTGGAATCTTACTTAAAAAATATTAACATTTAATTTTGATTAAGGTGGTTAGACATATGCCTAATTCTTATTTTGTCCTAAAAATTTTGTACTATTGCATTAAAATTCAAAATTTTGACCAATCAATTTTTTCTTTTTTCAAATAAGGCCTAGCAATTTAGAAACTAAATACAAATTGAAAACAACTAATGTTAGACTTGATTTTTACAACTTAATACAACCAAAAAGAAAGAGTTCCCACACAGCCTCAAAGCATCTCAACAAGAGCGCCCATAAGAGGCCTTGTTGGTGTGCTTTAGATTGTGGGATGTAAGTGTGCTCTCCCAAACACAACTTATGAATCCCAAATAATATGAAAATGCAATATCAGAATGAAGTTAGACAAAAATGAATGTAGATGATTCGGGGGATACTTTCGTCAAAATTGAAGTATCTCCAAAATTTCAATAATCAACATCAAGTTAAAGTTCTCAAAATTCTAAATCCAATGCAATTTGAATGGAGAAAAATGGAGTCCATATGCAAAAGTTATAGTCAGTCAAAGGTTGGTCAAACCGAGTATGAAGGTCATAAAAAGGTGAAAAATAATCATCTCCAAAGTGCACAACAATGGATTTCAAAACAAAGAGCTCATTGAGAGCTTTCCAACGGTGTTTATTTTGTCAAAAAAGGATCTTGTGCGTGGAAGTTATGACATTTTAAAGTTCGGCATAAGAGATGAATATTAATGACATCATCATGATGTCAACAAAGTGGAAAAATAAATAAATAAATAAATAAACACATATTTCATAGTCAGATTTGAACTCATGACCATTGATTTCCAAAACATATACTTCCACCACTATACCAAGTATGGTATTAAAAATTCATAGGCGGCAATTAATATTTAAACATTGGCAAGCGCCAATTTTAAGCAATGGAGGCCGCCGGCGGGGTTGGAGCCCCCGACCAGCGGCTGTCATAAAAATAAATTAGCCACTGTGCTATTTCAGCATTAAAAATAACTTAACACATTATTTTATTTACCTCTTATCTCAATTTTGCCTAACCTTAGTAAAATAAGGTTATTGTTTATTTTTTACCCCAAAAATGACATGGGGCCAAATCCTCTAAAATGGGTAAAGAGTTATTCCGAGAGGGAAATAGGTTGAAGAGCCTATTTTTACAATTATTTGTTATGGCCCTATTTTGGCTAATTTCATGTATAAAAAGGGGGTTTAGGAGACTCTTGGGGCATTCAGAAAAAAAAGAGAACGTCCAAGTGCTGAGTATAAGGGAGATTTTTGAAGTGCTCATTCCTGTACTTTGAAATAGCGTAATGTTGTTGTACTTCAAAGGAGTGATTTTGTGAACATTTGTACCTGATTTGGGAGATAATCGAATTGGTCCCCCTATTAGAGCAGGACTCAGAGACGTAGTCCATACGGATGAACTCCGAGATCAAATTGTTTGCGACTTCTTTCTCCCAATTTCTCTTTTGACAGCTTAATCTTGTTATTCTCTTATTTCAATTACGTTAATTTGATTCATTAAAGGTTTAAATTAACTTTATGTAATCAGTTAGCATTCCTCTATAATAGTCCTAGATCCTAATCAGATCAAATTTGGTATCAGAGCTTTTGTTGGACTAGTATTGCAGATTTGAATGCTAACAAGATCTAGGATTGAGAAAGGCAAAGGAAAGCTTGAGGAATACAATCCTGAGATTGGAAAATGAAGGACTAAACCATCATCACAAATGGTAGATGAAGGTGGTGGACAAAATTTAGAAGATCGAAGTATCCAGAAGACTCTTCAGAGTTTGCAGACAATGGTAGAAGTTTTGGTACAAGAAAGAGAAGAGAAGATGTGAAGACGTGCAGCTCAAAAGGACAAAGGGAAAAAGAAAGGTGTTGATCGTGATCTGCCAAAGACACCTCCATCTTCTCCTTCTTCTCCCTCTTCTCCTTCTTCCCCCTCTTCTCCTTCTTCTCCCTCTTCTCCTTCTTCCCCCTCTTCTCCTTCTTCTACCCATTCTGAGTCTTCTAATATTTTTAAGGGTGGACATAAGCCTCAAATCAAGTTGGATGTAAAATTTGACTTGCCAAAATATTGTGGGGAGTTAAATGCCGAGAAACTAGATGACTGGATTCAGCAAGTAGAAGTCTACTGTAGATTTCAAAACCTTGTAGACGATGTTGATAGAATTCAGTTAACCACTCTTCGATTAGGTGGTGTAGCCTTAACTTGGTGGGAGAGTAGGTCTCGGGATGAAACTTCACAACATGGTAAGTTTAATTTTTCTTGGTCATAATTTGTTACTGCTTTAAAAAAGCAATTCTACCCCCTAGGCCATATGCAGCAGTTAATGATGAACTGGCAACATTTTAGGCAAGGGAAAGGTCAGTCTGTCTAGGATTACACCCATGAATTTTGCAAAAAGGCTATTCCATTAAATGTCCCATTGTATACCCAAGACACCTTACTCAAGTATATAGGTGGTCTTCATTCTTACCTAAGGCATTCTATTCTCATCCTAAATCCTTATAATTTGGATGAAGTATTTGTCCAAGCAACACATTTAGAATCAAGGGGTAAGGGTACTTTCATTGATAAGTTTGATAAAAAGCCATCTAAGTCTGAGGAAAAGTCCAAAGGAAAAGGAAAGGGTAAAAAGATAGCAACAGTAAAGAAAGAGGGTAAGAAACCCACATGATCACATTGCAAGAAAGAAGGGCATGAGGATTCTAAGTGCTGGAAGCTACATCCTGAAAAGAGGCTAAAGCAATTTGGTGGAAACAAAGGCACACAAAAGACTGATGCTATAACTCAACAAGATCTTGGATCTGACTTTGGAGATGAGACAAAAATTGTTTCTACCAGGATCCAACGTAAAGGAAAAGGTATATCTCTCTCATTAGCTATAAATTCTTCTAGCATAAGTGCAAGTATAAGTAAAGAATCTTCTCCTAAGGATGATAAACTAAGGAATGAATTATTTCACATCCGAGTTGTTATCAAGCATACTAAGGTCGATACATTATTTGATACGAGTTCTCAAGTTAATTTGATATCTGAGGAAGTTGTTAAAAAGCTTAACTTGACTATAACACCTCATCCAAAACCATATCCTCTTGGATGGGTTTGCGATGATGCATAGGTACAAGTAACTAAAAAATGCAAGTTAAGATTTGCTATCACTGCAAACTTTGTGGATGAGGTAGAAGTTGATGTAGTCCCTTTAGATATTTGTGGTCTTGTACTTGGGAGTCCCTATTTGTATGATTGACAGGCTATCTTCTATAGGGGGGAAAATAAGTATCATTTGTTTAAAGACAATATTGAATACATTGTACGGGCACATAAGGTTAAGACTAATTTGGCATTAGTCAATGCTGGTCAAATGAAAAGGTTAGTCAACTCTAGTAAGAATTTTGTATTGATGATTGTAAAAGCCAAAGAAGATGAAACATCTGAGGCATTTAAGGGATGTGATCCAAAACATAAATCTAAAATGGTCAAAGTTGTTTCCACTTATGATGACTTGTTTCAAGAACCGAAAGGATTGCCTCCTAAGAGAGAGATACAACATGAGATTCAGTTGTAGCAAGATGCACCACTTCCTAATATCGGCATGTACCATTTATCAGTCTTGCAGAATGAAGAAATCAAAAAGCAAGTTCAAGAGCACGTTGAGAAAGGAGTTATTTGTCCTAGTACTTCTCCTTGTGGTTCTCCTATTGTGTTGGTTCCAAAGAAAGATGGGACTTGGAGAATGTGTATTGACTACAGGGCTTTGAAGTACAATTGATGATTTACTTGATCAGTTGAAACATGCAATCTATTTCACTAAGCTAGACTTACGTAGTGGATATCATCAAATAAGAATTGCAGAAAGTGATATTTGGAAAATTGCTTTTAAGACAAAACAGGGACTTTTTGAGTGGTTGGTCATGCCATTTGGGCTTTGTAATGCACAAGCTACATTTATGAGAGTCATGAATGATGTCTTTCGTCCCTTTATAGATGATTTTGTCATAGTATATCTAGATGATATTCTTGTATTTAATAAGTCTTGGGATGATCATATAATTCATGTAAAGAAAGTATTTGAAATACTGAGAAAAGAAAAACTATATGTAAAGATGTCAAAATGTGAATTTGCAAAGACATCCTTAGTGTACTTAGGCTATGTCGTAGGGAATGGTCAATTGAAAGTAGACCCTGCGAAGGTTGAATGTATTGTAAAATGGCCTAAGCCAAGTGCAATTACAGAAATTAGGAGTTTCATAGGTGCAGTTCAGTACTGGAGGAAGTTCATTGCAAATTTCTCTTTCATTGCATCACTGTTGCATGCATTAACTAGTACCAAGGCAACTTTTCAGTGGGGAGGTCCGCAACAGAAGGCTTTCAACACTTTAAAGGAAAAGTTGAGCACCGCACCAGTTCTAGCTCTACCTGATTTACATCAACCATTTAAGATTGAGATAGATGCGAGCGGATTTTCCATGGGAGGTGTACTCATGCAAGGAGGTAAACTAGTCTGCTACCACTCTGAAACTTTTTTAGGAATAGTAAGTAACTATCCTACATATGATAAAGAACTTTATGCTTTAGTTCAGAGTGTTAAAAAATGGAAGCACTACTTAATGGGAAAGGAAACTGTAATCCACACTGATCACCAACCACTACAATATTTGCACTCAAAATCTAAGTTGCAACAAAGTAGGCACTTTAGGTGGATGGGTTTTCTGCAATAGTTTCATTTGGTAATTAAGTATAAGAAGGGTTCCCATAACAAAGTAGCAGATATGCTCTCTAGGCCTCCTGTTAAGAATGCTTTGATAATCCTTTGGAATAGTTCTATGGTTCATGAAATTTTTTAGGAAAAATATGCTAATGATGAGAACTTTAAGGATATCTATGCAACTTTAATCTAGGGTAAACACGTAGAAGAGAAAGATTACTATGTGTAGGATAATTTGTTGTACCACTTGGGAAAACTATGCATTCTTAAAGATGAGCAGGCACATGTAATCCATGAAGCACACACCTCTTTAATTGTAGGACATTTTGGGGTAAGTAAGACATTAGCCCAATTGCAAAAATATAGTTACTGGCCTCATATGCAGGAAACTGTCACCAAGTATATAAAAGGATGTGTAATGTGTGCAACCAATAAACCAAGTAATAGGAAATTAGGTTTGTACACACCATTACTTGTACCATCCCGTCCATGGGAAAGTGTATCTATGGACTTTGTGGGAGGTTTACCTATTTCTAGGAAGGGTCATGATTATTTGTATGTAGTAGTTGATCGGTTCAGCAAAATGTGTATTTTAATGCCTTGTAAAAAGCAAGTTACTGCTGAACTGACTGCTCATTTGTACTTTCAAAATGTATGGGTTCATTTTAGGTTACCCACTTCTATTGTATCAGATTGAGATTCTCGATTCTTAGGGGAATTTTGGTCATCTTTGTGGGGACTTATGGACACCAAGCTAAAGAAGGGTGTAGCCTTCCATCCGCAAATCGACGAACAGACAAAGGTATTGAATAGGATAGTTGTGCATTTACTTAGAGGCTACTGCATCAAACATCTTAAGTTGTGGGATGAAAGTTTTCATTATGTGTAGCATGCTTACAACCATGCAACACAATCTTCTACCAAGAGGTCTCCTTTTGATATTTGCTTCGGTTACTTGCCTAAGACACCAATGGATTTTGCTTTTGGGAAGGACGATGTTGTAGATGGACGCCATGATGCAGAAAAGGCTTTAAAGTTCATCCAGAAGGTCCAAGCAATCCATTAGGTAGTAGAAGCACAATTAGAGAAGAGCCAAGCAAAATACAAGGCTCGCCATGATAAGCATCACATTGATCACCAATTCCAATTTGGTGACAGAGTTTGGTTACATATTGCTACAGTAGCAGAGTGGGAAATAAAATAAGGAATGTTTTATGTTTTCAATATTTAAATTTAATGTTTTCAATAAATGTCCTACATGTGGTGGCATACCTAGAGTAGCAGTTCGACGAGCTCTCCAGATATAGCCACCTAGGACCAGGTGTGTGGATCTTAAATTAGAATAGTTTTTTTTAGTTCGTAGGTGGAGTGTTTAATGATTTTTAGAATCCAATAATAGGTAGTAGGCAATTTTTGGAATATTTCTGATTTAGAAAATGACTTTCTAATATTGGTATAAAAAATGTTTCAGATTCTTATCCTTTTTTTGGATAGAAGACGAAAAAAAACGTGGATATTTAAAATGTGGCCTACTGCATGATTGTCAGATTCCAATAATAGGTAGTAGGTAGTTTCGGATTCTTATCCTTTTCTTGGATAGAAGACAAAAAAAATGTTTCTCATCCTTTTATTAGAAAAGGAGAGTCAGTTTTAAATAAGCCAATTGGCTATGTAAGAGAGGCATTCGAATTTGGGTAATAGAGAAAGTTTCAGTTTTTGCCTTAGAAAGGATATAGATAATTGACTATGGAGTTTGGCAGCAATTCGATCTTGGTCTCTCTTGTAAAAGTGCAAATATATTTTCTTTGAGGACATTCTGGGTTAAAGATCTTGGTGTGCGGGTGAAGATAAACTATGGAGATTTATATGTTCTGATTAATCCAATCTTGAGTTTGGTTCAAGTTCGATCCTGGCTGATTGATGTCGTGCCCCTTGAAGTAACTCAGTTGAGTGAGTATTCCTCCTGAGGTTTCCAAGGTTTGGCTCTGCATCATTTTTGGTATCAGAGCTCAGCAAAAGGTTTGGGAAAAAGTAGTTGTGTATATGTTTGTGTGATTGTGAAAGATTGAGAGAAATAGTCTGAGAAGAAGTCTAGGAGACTAGATAAGAAGAAAATAACCTAGCTGAGGAATGATGGGACAAGAAGAAGTAGCTTTATTGTATCTTTTTAGAAGGTATCAGTAGAGAAAGGATTCTAGACAGAAGGAGATAGAGGAAAAGAAGAAAAGAGAGAAAGGAGAAAGGAGAAAACAAAGAGAAGAGCTAAGCAAGATAGAAGAGGAGATAAACAATTTGAGAAGGAGACTTGAGGAGAATGGTGCTAAGTTGAAAGAGAATAAAGCTAAGTTGAAAGAAGCGCAGCAAGAACAAAAAGTGCAGCAACAAGAAGTGCAGCAAGTATCTCTTGACGAGAGCAGTAACAAGACAAGCCCTATTGGATTTGAATGCAAACAATCTGTGGTTGGAACAGTAACATGTCCTTTGAAAATAGAGAAGAGTACAATGCTGGAAGGTACTCCTAGGGAAAAGATTTTGGAGGCAACTGATGAAGCCTTAAATATGCATAATGAAGAAAAATGTCAAGAGGAATGGCATGAAGATGAAGCTAAGGAATGTGTAACAGCAAGTTCTAAAGAAGAATCTGATTTATGCGAAAAATTTGCAGCCATTGTGGGAGAATGGAAAAGGCATGGCGGTAGTACGAAAACTCAGCTTGAAGAAGAAAGGAAAGAGTACAATACTGTTATTATTCTTGAGCAAAGTTGTAATAAGAAAGAGATATTTGAAAGTGAGATTACTATAGAAGATCAAGATGATGATAAATGTTTAATAAAGGAAGAAGAGATAAATATGATTCTTAAGATTCAAGATGTGAAACTGGTTGATAGTCAAGAAGCAGATAAGTTTATGGTTACTATTGATGAAGATAGATATGATGCACATTACATGGTGTATAAGGAATCTCATATTCAAAAAGAGAACTCAAATAATCTTAATGTTGATGATATGTTTTCTTCTAATAATGTTTATATAGGGATGCAGATTTCATGTATAGTGAATCATGCTAGAGAATTTTCTGTGACATTTATAGCATTAAAGAATCAAAGCTACAATGTGGAGAAGTTGGATATTATCTTTGTTTTTCTTGTAGATATGCTCATCCTAGTTCAAATAAATTGGAAAGTTCGAAAGAAGAATGAGATTCATTTCTACAACACATCATCTATAGAGGACTTGAGATTCATTCTACAGGGGAGTATGCTGCAGTAGTAGAGCGAGAAATAAAATAAGGAATGTTTTATGTTTTCAATATTTAAATTTAATGTTTTCAATAAATGTCCTACATTTGGTGGCATACCTAGAGTAGCAGTTCGATGAGCTCTCCAGATATAGCCACCTAGGACCAGGTGTGTGGATCTTAAATTAGAATAGTTTTTTTTAGTTCGTAGGTGGAGTGTTTAATGATTTTTAGAATCCAATAATAGGTAGTAGGCAATTTTTGGAATATTTCTGATTTAGAAAGTGACTTTCTAATATTGGTAGAAAAAATGTTTTAGATTCTTATCCTTTTTTTGGATAGAAGACGAAAAAAAAAACGTGGATATTTAAAATGTGGCCTACTGCATGATTGTCAGATTCCAATAATAGGTAGTAGGCAGTTTCAGATTCTTATCCTTTTCTTGGATAGAAGACAAAAAAAATGTTTCTCATCCTTTTATTAGAAAAGGAGAGTCAGTTTTAAATAAGTCGGTTGGCTATGTAAGAGAGGCATTCGAATTTGGGTAATAGAGAAAGTTTCAGTTTTTGCCTTAGAAAGGATATAGATAATCAACTATGGAGTTTGGCAGCAATTCGATCTTGGTCTCTCTTGTAAAAGTGCAAATATATTTTCTTTGAGGACATTCCGGGTTAAAGATCTTGGTGTGCGGGTGAAGATAAACTATGGAGATTTATATGTTCTAATTAATCCAATCTTGAGTTTGGTTCGAGTTCTATCCCGGCTAATTGATGTCGTGCCCCTTGAAGTAACTCAGTTGAGTGAGTATTCCTCCTGAGGTTTCCAAGGTGTGGCTCTGCATCACATATCAGCAAGGAAAGAATGCAAGGTGAAAGAAGGAAGCTCAAAGCTATCCGATATGGTCCTTTTGAGATCTTGGAAAAGATCGGTACTAATGCTTTTTGCCTTAATCTTCCTCCATACATGCAAATTTACTCAGTTGTCAATGTTGAGAATCTGAAGTTGGATGAGCCTCCAATGATCTTGGATGAAGACATCAGTGTTCAGGTTCCATCAGTTGATGATCTTTCACTAGAGTATATGTCAGAATTGCCAAAAGATGTTATCCTAGAAAGGAATGTCAGAACTTCACGATGAGAACCAGTTGAATACCTCCGAGTGGGATTGAAGGGGATGCATCCAAGCAAGGCAAGATGGATGGAGATTGGTAAAGTGAGGGAACTATACCCTCACCTTCTTTCTGAGTAATCCAAACTTTTGGTGGTCTGAAAGCTCCTCAGTGGGGAGGCTTGATCCGGGGGATACTTTCATCAAAATTAAAGTATCTCCAAAATTCCAATAATCAGCATCAAGTTAAAGTTCTCAAAATTCTAAATCCAATGCAATTTGAATGGGCAAAAATGGAGTCCATATGTAAAAGTTACAGTCAGTCAAAGGTTGGTCAAATCGAGTATGGAGGTCATAAAAAAGGTGAAAAAATAATCATCTCCAAAGTGCACAATAATGGATTTCAAAACAAAGAGCTCATCGAGAGCTTTCCAACGGTGTTTATTTCGTCAAAAAAGGATCTTGTACGTGGAAGTTATGACATTTTAAAGTTCGGCATAAGAGATGAATATTAATGATGTCATCATGATGTCAGAAAAGTGGAAAAAAATAAAATAAAATAAAAAACACATATTTCATAGTCAGATTTGAACTCGTGACCATTGATTTCCAAAGCATATACTTCCACCACTATAACAAGTATGTTATTTGAAATCTATAGGCGGCAATTAATATTTAAACATTGGCAAGTGCTAATTTTAAGTAATGGAGGTCACCAGTGGGGTTGGAACCCCCGACCGGCGGCTATCATAAAAATAAATTAGTTGCTGCACTATTTCAACACTTAAAGATAATTTTGCGCATTATTTTATTTATCTCTTATCTCAATTTCGCCTAACCTTAGTAAAATAAGGTTATTGTTTATTTTTTACCCCAAAAATGACATGGGGCCAAATCCTCTAAAATGGGTAAAGGGTTATTCCGAGAGGGAAATAGGTTGAAGAGCCTATTTTTACAATTATTTGTTATGGCCCTATTTTGGCTAATTTCATGTATAAAAAGGGGGTTTAGGAGACTCTTGGAGCATTCAGAAAAAGGAGAGAACGTCCAAGTGCTGAGTATAAGGGAGATTTTTGAAGTGCTCATTCCTGTACTTTGAAATAGCGTAATGCTATTGTACTTCAAAGGAGTGATTTTGTAAAAATTTGTACCTAATTTTGGAGATAATCAGATCGATCCCCCTATTGGAGCAGGACCCAGAGACGTAGTCCATATGGATGAACTCCGAGATCAAATTGTTTGCATCTTCTTTCTCCCAATCTCTCTTTTGACAGCTTAATCTTGTTATTCTCTTATTTCAATTATGTTAATTTGATTCATTAAAGGTTTAAATTAACTTTATGTAATCAGTTAGCATTCCTCTGTAATAGTCCTAGATCCTAATCAGATCAGTAGAATACCTTCAAGAAATGGCTATGAGTGAGCCAACCTCAAAGGATTCTAGAGATATGAGTATGAAATGGAAATGCAATGAAGAAAACTAAAAATAGTAATCTATCATGAGATGGAAGCATAAATACAAGAAATCTAACATCTACCAAATGGTTAGTAACAATGCATAGAATCACTAAAATCACTAGAAAGTTCTAACTCTAAACTAGCATGATAACAATGTAAATGAGGGAGATGTAAGGCTTGAGACAAGGGCTCTATTTATAGGTTTGAGAGAGGCCTTGGGGAGGTTTCATCTATGTGGCATCCATATAGGTGCCAAAAGGGAGACACATGGGCTAAGGAGACAAGCCATGCAAAATTCAACATAAACATTTTTAGTGAAAGTGATGGCTCAAGGTTTGCTCACACATGTGAGAAACTTTGGAGAAAGGAAAGGGAGACAAATGCATAAGAGGTGTAAGAGGTGTGAATAAAATAATAAAGTGGAAGCTTTATTGGATCATGAGCTTCTCACACATGTGTGAGCAAACACTTAGGAGCTAAAAGGTGTTTAGGATTAGTTAAGTGATTTTAAGTAGTGGGTAGGCTTAGAAGGATGAGAGTGATGGGTGTAGACCAAGTTTTAGGATGGGATTAGAATTAAATTAAATAGGATTAGGATTATAGAATTTAATAAAGCGAAGGGAATTAAATTGAAATTTATTTAAAAGGGGATCTATGAACACTATGCATTAAATAAATTTAACACATTAGGGGGAAGTATTCAAATTAAATTTAAATACTATTGGGAAGTGAACCTATTTAATTAAATAATAAAAAGAATATTAAAAATATAATTAATTAATAAACAACCAATTATAGTGTTAAGGGAAATATTAAATCAATTAATATAGTGTTTAGGATAATTTTAAGTGTCTACATTTTGCCCCTCTTTGATGTGATGTTGAGACAACATTATATCAAAGAAAATAAAATATAGGTTACCCCAGCAAGGAGAGGAGTGGAAAGAGTTGTGTTGTAGTAATGACAAGGGAGGAGGTTGCCCCCCTCAAGGAAATGGGGTGGAAAAGGAATATATTTTGCCCCATTTTCTTGAAAATAGACATGGAAAGGAAAAGGAAAATAAAAAGGCTTAAAGGAAGGCCTTGCATGACTTTTTTGTAAGAGTGGAATGAAGCGGGGTGAATTAGATAATGATTATTATAAATGCATCCTAACTACATGAATGCATGGGACTCAATTGTGTTCATATGGGAGAGCACACCCTAGTTTGATATTGCAATAAGAGTTATGAATCAAATGCTATAGTAGCGTAGATGACAAGATTCTTTTGTGTGGACTTAGACTCTCAACACAATAGATGTAGGTTTCAGAGTCATGATGGAACAAATGACATATACACATTGGAGAGGTCTAGGCACACCCAAATTCTTTTAAGGGATCTTGGTGGAAAGTGTGCTAATCTATTGCCCCAATGAGCAATGCATAACCATTACTTGAAATCATCATAGATGTGTTAAAGAATCATGAAAATAGATCATATTACAAAATGACACATGTAATCAGGTTAAATCATTCAAATGATACCAAGATATTGAAGATCAAGGCACACTCGGGAAGGCTATCACTGACACACAAAGATAAAATCAACAAAAAGGACCTTATGGCCAAGTAGTCATTCAGTCCGTAGTTCTTGTCATGAACCTGATTCTGATAGTGAAATTTGTTAAGTCTATGTAGGAAGGATTCATCTTGTAAGGTGAAAATTGATTGTTTGATTGAATTATATTGAAATGTTTGTGATTGTTCGCTAGTAATTGTGTGGAAGGAACAATGTTCTCAAATCATTTAGTCTCAGTGTGAATTTGTATATGCTTGTTTGAAATCACTATTTTGATAAGCTCAGTTTGTTGGGGTGAAGCTCAATGCCATGAGATTAGATGATGAACAAAAGAATTTGATTGAATGGAAGAGGAATGCAAGAGAGAAAGTGATAAATGTTCTATAGAGGAAAGTTTGTTTAATGGAAGATTAGAAATTTGATCAAGGTATATGCAAATAGATGGAAAAATGAAGCAATTGATTATGGAAAATGATTTGTATGAAAGGATTAGAAGAATGGAATTTGATTAGAGTAGAGGCTAAATGAATTGATTAAATTGATTAAAATGACTAGATTGGGACCATTGACAAAGGAGATCCAAGGAATGGTAAATGGATAAGAAGGGTGGCGATATCTGAATGGAGAAATAATGTGGGGACCAAAAGATCTGGTATAGGATAATGGGGAACCTAGGCCATGTTTCAAAGGATTTAAAATTCTCCATCCAAGGATAGAAAATGTGGTGGGAAACAATGTGTGGAAATGGACAAATGGTGTGAAGACTATTGTATGGAGGAAGTGAAGGCATGTGTTCTTCCAAAGCATGTATGAACATTTTGTTGTTGTGCCTCTAGTATTGATCATGTGAGCATAGGCCTAAAAGTGGAATGAATAAGGGATATGGGAGTGATGGAAGAGCATCTTGGGTTTCCTTGTAATCCTACACTTTTGTTCATTATGACAATTGTTGTCGAGTTTCCAGTTACTGCCAAGTGCCAGTTTCCAATTATTGCCCAATGCCAATTTCTAGTTATTGTTGAGTGCCAGTTTCTAGTTATTGTTGAGTGCTAGTTTCCAATTATTGTCAAGTGCCAATTTCCAGTTATTGCCAAGTGCCAGTTTCCAGTGTGTGCTGAGTTCCAGTATGTGCTGAGTTCTCTAGTGTGTGCTGAGTTATCTAGTATATGTCGAGTTACCTAGTGTATGTCAAGTGACCCTTCATGTGCCGAGTTACCTAGTTTATGTTGAGTGATCCTTCATGTGCTAAGTTATCTAGTGTATGTCGAGTGACCCTTCATGTGCCAACCTACCCAATGAATGTTATGTGCCAGCATTTGGACATGATTTCTACGAGCCGACTTGCAAGATTTATTTTTTATCATGACATTTATGTTGAGATCTTTTCTTGGGATATGTCCAGGCCATTGTTGGGTCAGCCTTCCTCTTGTGTAATGTTCTAGAATGATCTATAAGCCATTTTGACAAGTATAAATAGAGTGCTTAGGCTTAGTTTTTAGTGAGAACTTAGAGGATTGGAAAAGGGAATGCATATGTGTCTGGAAATGCAAATTTAAAGCTAGATTGTGGATCTAGAAGTTGTATTTTGTATTTGGCCATAACCTAGAAGGCCTCACAGCTGGGCATGTATGCTAAATATTTGTTGAATCAATAAAGATATTATTGTTCTCTCTCCTTGGTATTGTACTTTGTGTTGTGTTTTCCACTGTGTTAACTCTTGTAGGGTGGTTTGGATAGCTGGGTGAGCCTTTGGCCCTAGTTATTCATCCCTTTACCTACGTTAGTTGGTAACAGAGGTTGAAGTTCATCCTTGTGGAGATTGGATCATGTATAACCCTAATTTGGATTTAGTTGTAGGGTGGCAAATCTATGGATTCGACCTATAACTTGAAGAGGGTTACGATCTTGCAAGAACCTAATTTGTAAAGATAGTTCATGGTAGAAGAAATGTTGATGATGCTATATTGGATCAGTTGAGACAAATTGCAACCATATTAGATGTTGTGGAGATAGCACAGAGGAGAGGAGCACACCTTGATGATGTAAGTGATGATGTAGCAGTAGCACCAAACCATAATTTGGAAGCTAAAGAAGATTAAGATGACGAAAGATAGTTGCGAGTGTTGTCTAGGGAAAATTCAAAGCCTATTGTATAAGTTGTTCCTTATGATGGAAAATTGGATGCCAATGCTATGTTGGATTGGATCTCTAATATGGAGAAGTTCTTTTAGTATGAAAGCACTCCTGATAATAGAAAAGTGAAGATTGCAGTCACTAGGTTGAAAGTCCATGCATCATTATGGTGGGAGCGCTTGCAAACTAATAGACAAAGGAGAGGAAAGGAGAAGATCATAACTTGGCCAAAGATGGTGAACAAGGTAAAGAACAAATTCCTCCCTACTAATTACCAAGTTAGCCTATTGAGAAAGATGCAAAATTTGAAACAAAAGGACATGACTATGAAAGAATATACCAAGGAATTCTATAGATTGGACATCAGATCTAGACATGTGGATGATGATGTTGAGAAAATTACAAGGTACATTAATGGATTGAAATCTAGAATTCAAGATGAAATAAGTTTTGTGAAGTTGGAAAGTGTAGAAGAAGCATATCAATATGCCTCGAAAGCTAAGGAGATCTTGACAAAGAAGCATGAACAAAGACAAAGAGGTAGAGGTGGTAGATTCTAGAGAAGCAAAGGTAGATATTATGGAGAAAGTGGAAAATTTGATAGTTCTATGTAGAATAAAGGCAAATCTGAATGAAAGAATGATGACAAATGCAAGACCAGATCGAAAAGTGGTAATTCTTACTGAAGAGGCACTAGTTCTTACCAAGGAAGAGGTAATTCCTATTCTAGAGGTGGATTTCATGGTAATTGTTTCAGATGTGGTAAAGAAGGACATAGAACTTTTGAATGTAGATCCTCTGAAAGTAGGCAAGGTAACAAAAATGTTGTGATTCAAGAAGATGATGAGAGTTCACCAAGTGGACCTAAGGCTGGAGAAAATATAATGGTGAGAAGAACCTTATGTAATAAGGGAAGTGATGAGGAACCTATTTTAAGGAGAAGTTTTTTCAAGACCAGATGTAAGATGGCTAGAAAATGCTACAAGGTGATCATTGATAGTGAAAGTTCTACAAATTTGGCATCAAAAGAGTTGGTTACAAAGTTGTAGTTGCAAAGGCTAAAACATCCCAAACCATATCATGTTTCATGAATCAAAGATGAGCATAAGATATTGGTAAGTGAACAATGCCTTGTGAAGTCTAAAATTGGACATTACTTTTATGAAGTTTCATGTGATATTATGCCTATGGATTGTTGTCATATTTTGTTGGGTAGACCTTGGCAGTATGATAGATATGTTGTACATGATGGAAGATTAAATCAATATACTCTTTGGGTAAATGGGAAGAAACAAACATTGTTTCCTTTGATTGAAAGTCCAGATGAGGTTAATTGTACTACTGTAAAAATTTGCATAGTTAATAGGAAATAATTTGAAAAGGAAATGAAAAAGAATCAAGTTTGTCTTGCCATAGCGCCTAGAGGACCGAGTGTTGGTAGTAATGGCTGAGGAGCAGAATCTAGTAAGGACCAAGTGACATCAGACAGTGACAACCAAGTACCAGTAGAAATTACTGAATTGCTGAATGAGTATAAAGGCATTATTACAGATGATGTTCCTAATGGTTTACCACTAGTAAGAAGCATAAGTCATTGTATGTATCTAATTCCTAGAGCTAGTTTGCCAAACAAATCACCATTTAGATATACACCTACAAAGAATGAGGAACTTAAAAGACAAGTGTGTGACTTGTTGCAGAAAGGTTTGATCAAAGAAAGCTTGAGTCCATGTGTTGTACCTATTGTATTAGCACCTAAAAAGAATGGAGAATGGAGAATGTGTACTAATTCTAGAGCCATTAAAAAGATAACATTGAAATATAGGTTTCCTATGTCAAGGATGGATGATATAATGGATTGTTTGAGTGGAGCAAAGTATTTTACCAAGATTGATTTGAAGAGTGGAAATCATCATATTAGAACTAGAGAAGGTGATGGATATAAGATTGCTTTCAAGACAAAAGATGGTTTGTATGAATGGTTGGTTATGCCTTTTGGTTTGAATAATGCACCTAGTACTTTCATGAGGTTGATGAATGAAGTTCTGAAAAGATTTTTGGGTAAGTTTGTGATTTTCTATTTAAATGATATTTTGATATTTAGCAAGACTAAGGAAGAACATCTTTAGCATATTAGACAAGTATTGTAGAGGTTGAAAGAGGAAAAGTTGTTGATTAATCTGAAGAAGTGTTCTTTCATGCAAGAGGAAATTATGTATTTAGGATTTGTGATTTTAGCTAATGGATTAAAGATGGATCTTGAGAAGGTTAAAGCAATTTTGGAATGGCCTACACCTAAGAATGTGGGTGAGTTAAGATCATTTCATAGTTTGGCTAGTTTTTACAGAAAGTTTATAAAGAATTTTAGTGTTGTTTGTAATGCTATGACTGAGACAATGAGGGGAGATAAAAAGGAATACAAGTGGACACACTGAGCTGATAAGAGTTTTGAGACTTTGAAACAAAAGGTTTTTGAATTGCCTGTATTCACTTTACCTGATTTCAACAAGGTATTTCAAGTTGAATGTGATGCAAGCAGTAATGCAATAGGAGCTATATCAAGTCAAGAAGGTAAATCTATTACTTTCTTTAGTGAGAAGTTGAATGATGCTAAAAGGAAATATTTTGTGTATGATCAAGAGTTTTATGCCATTGTTTAAGCATTGAAAAAGTGGATACATTATTTGATTCCTAAAGAGTTTATACTGTATAGTGATCATAAAGCTAAACAATACTTGGGAAGTCAATATAAATTAAATTAGAGACATATGAAGTGGGTTGAGTACTTGTAGAGTTTTACATTTTTCATTAAGCATAAGAGTGGAGTTACTAACAAAGTTGTTGATGCATTGAGTAGAAGACATTCTTTGTTGACTGAAATGAAGGTTAAAGTTCTTGGTTTTGATGAAATGAAAGAATTGTATGATGCTGATCCTGATTTTCCTAAGGCATGGAGAGAGTGTAGAGCACCAAATCTAATAGATCACATAAGTAAGTATGATGAGTATTTCATTCAAGAAGGTATGTTGTTCAAAGGTATTCAATTGTGTATTCCTAGAATTTCTATGAGGTTGAATCTAATTAAGGAAAAGCATAGTGGTGGATTAGCTGGACATTTTGCAATTGATAAGGTAATGAGTTTAATAAAAGAAAAATATTATTGGCCACAAATGTACAAGGATGTTCAAAAATTTGTAAAGAGTTGTGGAGTTTGTCAAGTTGCAAAGGGAGCGAGTCAAAATATTGGTTTATATTCACCTATTACTGTTCTTGAGAAACCTTGGACTAACATTAGTATGGATTTTGTTCTTGGATTGCCTAAGACAGTGAAAGGGTATGATTTCATATTTGTTGTAGTGGACAGATTTTCTAAGATGACTCATTTCATACCATGTAAGAAGACATCAAATGTTGAGAATGTTGCTAAACTTTTCTTTAAAGAGATTGCGAGATTGCATGGATTACCAAGAAGCATTATTTCTGACAGAGATATTAAGTTTTTTGGTTATTTTTGGAAGACTTTGTGGAAGAAGATGGGTAATAAATTGAAGTTTAGTTCTACATTCCATCCATAGATGGATGGGCAGACAGAGGTTGTGAATAGAAGTTTGGGTAATTTGCTGAGATGTTTAGTTGGGAATAAGCCAAGTAATTAGGAGATGGTATTGGCACAAGTTGAATTTGCATATAATAATTATGTGAATAGGAGTACAGGGAAGACACCTTTTGAGATTGTTACTAGAATGCATCCTAGAGCTATATTAGATTTGAGAGATGTTGTTGGTGAAGAAAAGAGAAGCACTGTAGGAGAAGAATTTGCTAATTTTATGGAGTCTTCACATAAGGAAGTGAAGTTGAGGTTGGAACAAAGTAATTAGAAGTACAAGGAGAGTGTTGATCAGTCTAGAAGACACCATGATTTTCAAGTTGGTGATGAGGTGATGGTTCATTTGAAGAAAGAAAGATTCCCATTTGGAACATATAGTAAGCTGAAGATGAAAAAATTTGGACCTTGTAAGATCTTGAAAATTTTTGACAATGGTAATGCTTATGAAGTTGAGTTACCTAATGAGATGGATATATCTCCTATATTCAATATTGCTGATTTGTATAAGTATCATGAATTAGAGGGTGAAGTCATTGTATTAGAAGATTATCCTAAGAAGAAAATTGAAGAAGTTGAACAAAGATTGGATCAGAGAGTTGGTAAAAGTACAAGAAGAAAAGACTACTATGAATATTTGGTGAAGTGGAAAATGTAGGGCCCATTTGCCGTTGCACCAAAAGCCATGAATTTTAGTGAACATGGAGCACCATGTAATTAACCACCTGTAGGTAGGGGAGCATGTCACATCACCCAAAAATCTCCCCCTTGACGCGCATACCAGGTGCTTACGCGGGTCGGGAAGGCACCGGGGAGATTTGAACCCATGACCAAGCCAAAACCAGGCTCTAATACCACTTGTAAGGAAACTTGGCAAGAAAGAATATAACCGTTTCCACATAACCCATAATAAATCTGAAATAAACATGGAATTAAAATCAACATGCAAGAGAATAGACAACATACCCACAAACACAAAATTGTGACACAAGATATACCCTGGGAAACCCTCATTGAGGGAAAAACCTAGCCTCCAAAAGCATCCATCACCATGTATTATTCAGCAAAATAACCATTGCCATACAACCATGGAAGCCTTCATGGCCATAGCCACAACCAAGCAAACTATGTGAACAAGCATGAATCCACACATCCCATGCCATGCTTTCAACCTTCACAAATGCTCCCTTGGCTAACCTGTCAAGCCTTGTCCCGCTCGACTCTTGCCTTTTGTCTTCTCCTTGTCACTCTTACTCCCTCTACAACAACTACCCTTGTGGTTGCTTATATAGTAGCAAGTCCCACAAAACAACCAAGTGGTATTACATAAACCATGTGCTAAAACCATGTGCTACCTAACCCACTGACCCCACATTTAATATTGGGCATTTAATTTTTTTCCCCCAATATTAAATAATTACATGAAATATTATCACAATGTTACAATACAACTCATCAAGAATATTCCATGGGAATATTTACATGTTGCACGTCCATCTAGGTACAACATTACATAATAAAATAAAATATAACAATATTATGCAATGTGTGCAACACCCATTATCTCAACAGAAAAGTACACCAGTTGAAGATGCTTCATGGATTTCTCAATCTAAGTTGGATTCAGCTTAGGTTGCAACACCTGCATGATTCAAGAGAATCACTTCTCCAAGCTTGGTTGTCTGATGCAAGAGCATCCTAGGTTTCCTTGTAATCCTGCACTTTTGTTCATTCTAATAGTTGCTACCGAGTTTCCAGTTACTGTTGAGTGCCAGTTTCTAGTTATTGCCAAGTGCCAATTTCTAGTTATTATTGAGTGCTAGTTTCCAATTATTGTCGAGTGCTAGTTTCCCATTATTGTCGAGTGCTAGTTTCCAATTATTGTTGAGTGCTAGTTTCCAGTTATTGTCAAGTGCCAGTTTCTAGTGTGTGTTGAGTTCCAGTATGTGCTAAGTTGTCCAGTGTGTGCCAAGTTATCCAATGTGTGCTAAGTTATCCAATATATGCCAAGTTACCCAGTGTATGTTGAGTGACCCTTCATGTGCTGAGTTACCTAGTGTATGTCGAGTGACCCTTCATGTACCAAGTTACCCAGTGAATGTCGAGTGAACCTTCATGTGCTAAGTTACCCAGTGTATGTCAAGTGTCAGCATTTGGACGTGATTTCTACGAGCCAACTTTTGAGATTTATTTTTTATCACAAAATTTATGTTGAGATCTTTTCTTGGGATGTGTCTAGACCATTTTTGGGTTGGCCTTCCTCTTATGTAATGTTCTAGAATGATCTATAAGCCATTTTGGCAAGTATAAATAGAGTGCTTAGACTTAGTTTTTAGTGAGAACTTAGATGATTGGAAAAGGGAATGCATATGTGTCTAGAAATATGAATTTAAAGTTGGATCATGGATCTAGAAGTTGTATTTTGTATTTTGCCATAACCTAGAAGGCCTCATAGCTAGGCATGTATGCTGAATATTTGTTGAATCAATAAAGATATTCTTGTTCTCTCTCCTTGGTGTTGTACTTTGTGTTGTGTTTTCCACTGTGTTAACTCTTTCAAGGTGGTTTGGATAGCTAAATGAGCCTTTTTCCCTACTTATTCATCCCTTTACCTATGTCAGGGAGGGAGGGTATAAAATAGGGATAATGATATGAAGAGTATGGATGAAATGTGAGACATGAAATGGATGGGATAACCAAGACCAATGATATATGAAGGAAGGATGGAAGTGTGTAGGAATATGGATCGAGGATGGAGGAAATAAATCTAACAAGGCTGAGGGATACAAGATATGGATAGGATTTAAGGATCAAATATGTGAATGGATGGTGGGAGTATGTAGGATAGTGTGTGGATAATGTGCAAGGGATATGTCATGTGAGCATGGATGGATGGAAGGAAAATGATAGTCAAGATCAAAGATGGAAAAGGATGATGGCTGATAGATGGAAATATGGAAGATAAATAATGTAGTGTGGTATGGATGGAGCTTGCCCTCAGTTTAGAGTACAAGTGGAAGGATAAGTGAATTACTAGATGTATGAACTCAAAACATGGTGGATACATGATGGGGAAATCGAGGGAGAACTCGAGCATCTATGACATGGATGGTATCCCTTGATATTTTTTTCTCATCTTTTTCTTTGTTATTTTCAAGGAATTTTTACTAATTTCTCATAGATTTTGGTAGGATAGTGAAAAGTAGGATGAAATGGTTTGGGAAATGGAGGATAGTGACTTATGAAAAAGTTTAGATTAAGGGGGTGCGGTGATTTGGAGGAAGACATGGTTGATGGATGCTAAGTTGAAAGATCATCATTGACACACATCTTAAAGGGTGATGGAAAGGAGGAAATTTTGGAGGATATGTAGGAGAAAGTTTGAATTTTGGGATACAGGGACCCAAAATGGATGAAGGAGATGATGGATTTAGGATGGTGTATATTCGGACATAAGGACCCAAAATAGAGTTGGTAAATGGAAGTTTTGAAAATTTATGAATGAGGGAAGGCTTTGGATTAGCAAAATTGGATATCACTTTGAATCTTTCTTTTAGATTCATTGCTTCATTAAGTGGCTTTAGAATCTACATAATTTTTGCATTATTTTCAGCCTTTGTGGCCTTCTAATTCTTTCTTTGGTTTGAATCATGTTTTTCTTTTCTTGAACATCTCTTTTAGAAGCAACATGTTGATCCTTGGATTTTTGCAGATTTTTGGCTTGATTCACTTTATCTTTGGCATCAAATTTGCTTCCATTGGCCATGGTATGGGTACATGAAAATAAATGGTATGGAGAGCTTATGGATGGTGAACATTGGAAGGAATTCAAGGATGTGTGCCTTTGTTGATCTTTAATAGGTATATGAGGGGATGAAGTGGAAAATATTGATATGGTAGATGGATGTACGTAAGGACCTAAAATGGATGGAAGGGATGAAGGGTTTAGATTTGGAACATAAGGACCCAAAATGGATGGAAATGAGGAAGGAATGGAATACGGATACAAGGGCCCAAAATGGACTTGTAATATGGATGATGGGAATATTTAGGTTTGGATGTAGGGATTTTGGATTTGGAAAGAATTGAAGGTGTACCAACATCTTGAGGCATTATTTCTTCAATGGGATACTTATTATCTTCAATACAAGATGTGAGTTCATGTATATGGGGTTCGTGAGTGGATTAGATAGGTGTGATAGGATCATGTGGAGGATTAGGATCATGAGGGGGAGTGTGAGGAATAATAGGATCTTGAGATGGATTGGGATCATGAAAGGAAAAAGAGGATCATGTAGTGGGATGGAAGGAATTATTGGATCATCTAGTGGGATAGGATCATATAATGGAGTGGGTGAAATGCAATTATGAGATGGAAAATTTTGATCTTGATAAGGAGGAATGCTAGTGGATTTTATAGAAGTAACATCTTCATGAGGTGGATAATCTATGGATGCTAACTCTTGGGATAGAATGGAATCAATGATGTGTGCAGTATATGGAATGTCTTGATCTTGATTAGGAGGGGGATCATGGGATAGAATAAGAGGGATAAATGGATCTTGAGGGATAAGGGAATAGTGGGATGGATAAATTCTTAGATCTAGAGGAGAAAAGGAATCCATAATGGCATGCTTTGGAGGAAGGTCTTGAGATGGAATTGGGTGTATGACTTTGGGTGATTGGATCACTTTATTTTTGTATTTATATTTAGACAAGGTTTCTAGTGAGATAAACCTATTACAAGGTATGGATGATGTTGATTTTGGAGGATTAGGATTATGTGAAGGTGGAGGTATGGGTAAGGGATTGGGATGATGGTTTTAGACATTAAGTTCAAAGTATGGGGAATTACATGGAGGATTTGGGTCAGATGGGACATGAGGACTATAGACTTGGAAACATGGGGGAAGAGGACATATGTCATTGGGGGTAGATTTTTTCTTTTGATTTTCTAGGCTCAAGATATAATTCTTTAGTTCCTTAATTTCTTTGGCTATGACATTTATGTTTGTGGAATTGTATGGGCTATGAACAGAACCGTTTGTGGTTGAAGGATAATGAGGTGGATTTCTCTTGTCAAAAGTAGAAGGATAATGAACATGAGATGGATTAGAATTAGATATGAAGTTTTGAGGATTGACTTTATATTGGGTTTGTGCTAGAGGTGTGACTCCATATTGCCTTTGAAGGTCCCCAATCATTTGGTTAAGACAATTCTTATCCATGGAACTTAGATTAGGAGTGGTGAAAGATTTGATGATGGATGAAATATGAACTTCGGACTAGGATAAATTTTGGACTTTCTATTTAATTTGGATTGGAATTGATTGGATATTGATATTTATTTGATTTGATTTGATATTGGATGAAGGTTTGAGATAACCTTGATATTATTTGGGTCATTCAAGATAACTAGGATTAAAGTCCAAGGATTATGATGGTGCTCCTATGTCCAAAGTGAAAGATTTGATGAAATTTTGAATTAGAAAATTAGTTGAATAGATGAAGAAAGATTGATTGATTTTGGATGAAGGTGTAAATGGATTGAATTAGGAATTTATTAGAAAAGAATGAATTTTACAAGATATTAGATTGAGAATCATGAGTATGAAGCATGGGATGACAGAATTGGATCTTGATGTGGATTATGAATTATGACTAGGATGAAGAGTAGGAATTTGATTGAATGATTAAGAAGATGAGGAAATTATTAGGATGAATAGAGATGATTAAGACTTTGAGTAATGATTTGAATGATTAAGACAAGATATGTATGATGAATTTGATGGATATAATAAGTAATGTGGAAAAGGAGAGATTCTTTTTGTTATTTTGTTATTTTGTTATTTTGTTATTTTGAAATGTTTTTGGATTTTTTGGAAACATAACATGCAAAAATGAAATGTATACAAGAAAAATTTAGAAGGTGCATCCCTTTCAAATGGGGAGGTTTTTTGAATACTTAGCACATTGAAAACACCAACAATCCTATAAAGTTTTGACTAGGATATACAATCTTAGCTAGGAATGTCCTCAATATATGCAAGGTACATAAGGCCCAAATCTATAGATGAAAGAAAATAATGCCACACAGTCGAGAGGAGATGGTAACCCAAATCTCCATCTTCACTTTTCAAAGGTATAAAGTTCTTTAGGGCTTAGCCAAGAGTTACAATATTTTACTTCCAAAGAGGTGTCTTTCAATTCACCTCCCGATATTTATACTCCAACAGAATGCTAGAGTTGAGGTTGTCCCAAGCGGTGATGAAATCCATAAGAAGGCCTCATAAAAAGTGTAAAACAAGGCCACTTACTTCTTGTGCATTCAAGATCACCTAAAGGTGTTAGAGGAGTGAATACGTAAGTGGTGTTGGGTTCAAAAGACACTTGTTCTTTCTTAATGGAGCTTTAGGTTTTGTAATCTATTCTTGAAGACACTCATGTTTATAGCATATAATATTCTTTCCAACTTGAAAATATCATCAACATAATAAAAATTGAGAGTTCACCAACATAAGAAAATTGAGCATTGTCAACATTAAAAAAATTGATAAAAAAAGAGTCAATTCCCTTAAGTCATTCAAGATCTAGTGTGTGTTCATTTTAAGCACCAAATGCAAATGTTCATTGTAATATTCTTTGAACCTTAAGCATTCAAGATTCGATGAGATTTATTTTAAACCCAAATTGAAATGTGTATCATAACACTGTTCTTTGACCTTTATACATTAAAGAGAGTATTTAAACATTCATTCCATGAAAAAATTTGATTCCCTTATGGAATTCAAGATTATTTTTTAACAACATTCATCCAAATGAAAGGTTTTGTTCAATTGATTATGCATTTAAGATTGGATTTGTTTGTTTTAAGTTTAGTCGTTCAAGAGTGTGTTTGATTTATCCAATTAATTGTAGCATACATTCTAACATAAATGATTAAGCATTCAAGTTCATTCCCAAGAGCAATAAAACATTAAGAAAAACTTGCAAGAAACATGTTTAGTTCTTTCTAGAATGCTTCAATCTACAAATGTTACAATAAACAACTTGATTAGTCTCACAAAAAATCTCCAAAATGAAGGCTTTACTATGGGAAAAATTATTTTAACTTTCTTTTTGTTAATTTTTTATACATGTAAATCAACTTAGAATAAACACAGACAAATAATAGAGATGACAAAAAATACAGATGACAGAATAAAATAAACTATGATATATTTGTTACTTACATTCGCAGATCATAGATAACAAGATAGGATTGCAAACACTGAATCTCAAAGACGATAGAGTATGAAAATTATGGAGGTGACAGTTTATAAAAATACCTTATTTTTGATAGCCCAAATCACAGATGATAGAGTTTGAAAACTATAGAGATGGCAATTTATAAAAATGAATAGCTTTCGACCACCCACAATAGAGATGACAAAGTAATGAAAACTACAGAGATGACAAAGTAATGAAAATTGTGGAGACAATAAAGTAATGAAAACTGTGGAGATGACATACTATAACTTGGAGATGAGGAAACTACGAAGATGACATAATAGAATTTTATTTTTTTCTTTGATTTCAAAATAGGCATAGACGCGAAACTACAGAGATGACAATCTGCGTAGATGATGAAGCATCTACATAGATGACACTGTGTGCTAATGGAGATGACAGTGTGTGATTTTTTTACAAAAAGTGTCAAGTTTTGATTGGATTTTAGAAATGGAAAAGGGACATGGGTCCCATCAAATGTGCCAAAATGTATGTGTAAAAACCTAACTTGTTAGGAGCACGCGTAAAAAAGAAAACATTAGTTGTTCATATGCATATCAAAGATTCAAACAAATTAAAAATAACTAATGTTAGACTTGAGTTTTATAACTTAATACAAATAAAAAGAAAGAGTTTCCACACAACTTCAAATTAGCTCAACAAAGGTGCCCATAAGAGACCTTATTGGTGTGCTTTAGATTGTGGCATGCGAGTGTGCTCTTCCAAACACAACTTATAAATCTCAAATGATATGACAATGTAATATGAGAATCAAGTATGTGAATCTAGATTGAAATGAGTGTAGAATACCTTCAAGAAATGGCTATGAGTGAGCCAACCTCAAAGGACTCCAGAGATATGAGTATGAAATGGAAATGCAATGAAGCAAACTAGCAATAGTAATCTATCATGAGATGTAAGAATAAATGCAAGAAATATAACATCTACCAAAGGGTTAGTAACAATGCATCAAATCACTAAAATCACTAGAAATCTCTAACTCTAAACTAGCATGATAACAATGCAAATAAGGGAGAAGTAAAATGCTTGAGACAAGGGCTCTATTTATAGGTTTGAGAGAGGCCTTGGGGAGGTGGTATCTATGTGGCATCTACATAGGTGCCACAAGGGAGATACATGGAGTAAGGAGACAAACCGTGCAAAAGTCAACATAAACCTTTTTAGTGAAAGTGATGGCTCAAGGTTTGCTCACACATGTGTGAGAAACCTTAGAGCAAGGAAAGGGGGGGAAATGTGTAAGAGGCGTAAGAGGTGTAAATAAAATAATGAAGTGGAAGCTTTATTGGATCATGAACTTCTCACACATGTGTGAGCAAACACTTAGGAGCTAAAAGTGTTTAGGATTAGTTAAGTGGGTTTAAGTAGTGGGTAGGCTTAGAAGGATGAGAGTGATGGGTGTAGACTAGGTTTTAGGATGGGATTAGGATTAAATTAAATAGGATTAAGATTATAGATTTTAATAAAGTGGAGGAAATTAAATAAATTGAAATTTATTTAAAAGGGGATTTATGGACACTGTGCATTAAATAAATTTAACACATTAAGGGAAAGTATTCAAATTAAATTTAAATGCATTAGGGAAGTGAACCTATTTAATTAAATAAGTAAAAAAATATGAAAAATATACTTAATTAATAAATAACCAATTATAGTGTCAAATAAAATATTAAATTAATTAATATAGTGTTTAGGACAATTTTAAGAGTCTATATATATATATATATATATATATATATTTGTGTGTGTGTGTATATGTATATGTATATATATGATTACCATAGTAATAAAAGTTTTTTTAAGGCAAAAGTGGGTGTGCCACTAAATATAATATATATTAATAAATTTATTCAAGGACTCAATCAAGAAAGAATCAGTAAGAAAACCTGATATCCTAGCTCATTACAAAACTTACATATATATATACTTATATATGTATATAGATGTATATGTATATATGTATGTATATGTATATATATTTGTGTATGTGTGCATATGTATATGTATATATATGATTACCATAGTAATAAAAGTTTTTTTAGGAAAAAGTGGGTGTGCCATTGAATATAATATATATTAATAAATTTATTCAAGGCTCAATCAAGAAAGAATCAGTAAGAAAACCTGATATCCTAGCTCATTACAAAACTTTGGAGTATCAAATCTTGACATAAGTAATACATGTGAAGGACTCCACTTGTCCCTATAGATACTGAACATAAGGAATGATGGTCGATGAGTAAGGAGAATGACATCTGCTAGGTGAGAAATTGTACTTCTAAGGTACCTTTTAAAATCTACCACTACAAACCTATCATAACTTGACTATAGTTGAGTATTCAATAACTACATACACCTTTATTTGCTTCAATCATTTTTTGAAGATCAACATTATCTGCAATGAAATGGATTAGGTTTAATGTTGATGTTACTACCTCTTCACAACCCATGTTTGATAGTAGGTTAGCAACTTTGTTCCCTTCCCAAAGTGTGTGTGAAAGATACACTTCTTGATATTGATTTAGTAATGTCCAAATTTGATTTAGAATATAGCTAAGTTTTCATGAATGTGTTTATCTTTTGATGCAAGTGTTAATGATGACTAGAATGTGCAAATGGAAGTGCCCACCCTTCTTGGTGTAGAACAAGATTTTAGTGTGCAAAGAACATTAACAATAAGAGAAACATTCACAAACTAAAAACTAAATTCACATATAAGTTTAGACAAAGAAAGAAAACAAGAAATGCAAACCTCAAAAGAGAAAACACTCCATGCTTCCTTGATTTTGTAGATGTGTCCTTTGATGTGGATGTATGCTCAATTTCTTGCCCAATTGCTTCAATGGTGGATATGGGCAATGGAAAATTGGTAGCCTTGTGAGCTCTCAATTTGGCATTATAAGGTTAAGATTGATGACTTTGGTTCTCAAAATAGCATGGTAACTTTAGCTCAAGGATTGTGATGAAATGGCTTGGGAGGGGATTCAATTTATAGGCCAAGGGGTAGAGGGATGGATGGCTTAGATGCAAGGAGAGATAAAATCTTAAGGAGGGCTAAGATGCACTCAAAGGAGAGCACATGGATTGTGCTTGTTTAGCACCAATGGGAAGGTGACACTTGTCACAAGGAGATTGAGTGTGAGAGGATAGGATAAGGGGTTGGTTAAAGGCATGATGAGTGAGATTGAGTATGGAAGAGGGATGTAAGAGTCATGAGTGGGCTTGTAAGAGTCTTTTATGGTTTGTAAGAGCACTCATGGCTTGGTGGTTGGGATATTTTGGAGAGGGGACTTTGATTTGGTTTAGGAAAGTCTTAAACTTGTTTAGGGAATGTGACAACATTAGTGGGTGGATTAGGCTTGGGTTTAGGGTTAGATTAAGGATGTTAGAGATGTGCAAGTGGATGGCATTAATGAGGTTGAGTGAGTTAGTGGCTAAGCTAGGTTAGTATGGGTAGATGGGGTGGATTAGGCTAAATGGAGGATTAGGGATAGGTTAGGGGTTTTTAGATTTGAGGATTTTATTTATCAAATAGATTTATGTAATAAATGGGGATTTTTGGAATTAGATAGGAGAAAATGATTTAATTGATAAATGATAGGTTATTTGATTTATCAATTAGGACTATAGATGATTAATTAAATTAATTAGCTAGGGGATGACAAAGGATTAATTAAATAATAATTTAATTAATGATGCCTTTAGAGGTAACTAAATAGGATTACTAAAGTGGTGTAATCAAATTTAGGTGTCTAGACTTGGAAAGTATTAGTCCAATGAATAAAGCATGTACTTCTACAATATTATTGGTTCCTTTAGGTAAGGAAGAGGATGTAAGTGCTAGAACATTACCCTAACAGTATCGAGTGCATACCCCCAAACCCAGCTTAACTAGGTTTCCTCTCAAATCCCCATCAAAATTAAGCTTTAGAATGCTTGATGATGGAGGTTTCCAATAGACTTCAAACCAGTCAACTATAAGCAGATCTTTCTTGACTGATCCCCATCGTGTTGGGACCAATATAGTCATTTCCATTCATGAAGGGTCCTACCATCACAGGGGGTAATGGTTGGATTGAACTTGCATTTTCTCAGGCTTGCATTATTAGCTCTAATATTGATTGTTCAATGTCTTCTAATTCCATAGTAATAGAGGAGAAGCCTTTCCAAAAGATGTGTTTGTTTATTTCCTACCAAATGTCCCATACCACTAATGTTGGAGCACAAATCCAAATGTTAGTGAAAAGGAATTTGAGTAGAGAACAAACCATGATTGGAAGAGATCCCAAATGTTTTTCAGAAGAAGGGTGCTATAGTTTAATTTACTAAGAACAAATAACCAACATTGTTGTGCAAAAGAGCAACTCAAAAATAGGCGATCCACTATTTCGTTGAATGCGTCACATAACAAGCACTTAAATGGTGGAGCAATAAGCAATCTCTCCAATCTCACACTTGTTAGAATCCTATATTTTAATGCAAGATATGCAAAGAACCCATCTTTTGGAAGGAAAATATGATTCTAGTAGAAAGAATATACCCAAGATGGAGATTTTTTAGATCCTATTTGTTGCAATATTCAATATCACTCCTTAATTGAGTAATTTTCATCCTTGGTTGGGGCCCAAATTAATTTATCCTCTCTTCCCTAGAGAAAAACTTGCTTGTTTGATAATATGCCTCTTAGGAGATCTCTTTCATGTTGACTCAAATGTAGGTCATCTAGATCCTTTGAAAGGACCTTTCCCTGAATAAAGACAAACTACTGAGATATAACGAATTAAATGTATCCCCTATGATTTTCTAGACAATGTTATGATGTCATTTATGTTTGGAAATACGATTAAAGGAGGTTGAACATTCCACAAATCTCTCCAAAACTTAACATTAATACCAATATTTACTTCCCAAGTCACATACTTAAGGAAAATATCTCTTGAAGATACCATAAAGTCCCATATGGTTGACCCTTTGGGTGTGTCTAGAGTTGATAATATTCTTGAGGGGTCACTATTATCCAAATATTTTTGTTGCATAATTTGGCACCATGTGGTCTGAGATTTATTATACATTTTCCAAACTAGCTTGCCACCAAAGGCTCCATTTCTTTTTGATAAATCATGCACTCCAACACCTCCTCTTTTTGGGTCATGGGTCATATCGTGAAGTGAAATAAGAGGAATTTTCCTCTCCACATTCATGTTTCCCAACCAAAGAAAACCTCTAATCCATTTTTGAATTTGTGATAGGATTGAAGGGGGAGCCTTGAGAACAACTAAATAATAGTGTGGGATGGAAAAAAACACTAATTTAATAAGGAGAATTCTCCCTAAGAGTGATATCCATCTGTCAGCTTTCCAATTAGATCAATTACTTGGTTTACAAACACAAATCATGGATTGGACATCCAAAATGAGCAGTTATCTTTCTAATAGAGAAGGTTCATTTAAATTGTCAACCCAAGGACATATACTTGAAACAAGCTTGAAAAGTACATGCACTATAAAAATATCTAAGTTATTCTATCATTTTAAAATTAAAATGCTGGAAATAAATCTAAATACATGGTAATGGCTGCAGGAAACCACAAGAAAACGACACAGTAATGGCTACAGGAACTGTATATCATCTAATCTATCTATATCTCTATGTGTGTCTACATAAAATTCTTGATTAAAATTTAAAATATATATGTTTATTGACTCTCTAACAACCCTCTAACAAGTGTCTCATCATTCATTTAAACAAGGAAGAGACTTATTACAAAACTAATGACTAAGTGTGTTGAATTTTTTGTTCTACCTTTTTAGCAGTTCACTAAAATGCATGATGCTACTTTATTATGACAAATTACATAAAACCATTTGACCAAGTTATTCTCCTCCTTTTTATCTTTGTAGATCATTTTGAAAATCTGAATTTCATTAAGAAATGTGGAAGTTATGATCATTTTATTGAAAGTGGTTTTTTGCTGCCTGAAAATGTGCTACCTTTTACTCAGTCAACTTCTAATCCATGGTGCTCATTACCTCTTCCAAACTAAGTCAAACACTCAAAAGGGTTTATGCACCTTTTTTCATATTTTCAAATCCATGAGCCATTCTTAATTTCATTAAGAATTGAGTGAGATATGCATATTTTATTGAAACTAAATTTTGACTTTTTCTTCATTTCCTACAACTGATGAATATTAACAAGTGTCAACTTGCTTCTCCTTCATTCTAGCTACATGAATGACTCAAATATCTCACAAAAAATATTTTAATCACCTCAAGATAATTTTTATTAAATAATAACCATTTTTCAAAATAAATCATCACAAACTAGCATCAACTAGCTATACATGCAAATGCTAATTAATAAATCATTTATCATAGTTAATGCTTCATAAATCAAGTTAATGTATGGAAATGGCTTAGAAATATATTGAAACCATGGAATAAAGTGTTATAATAAATGGATATAAATATGAAATTTTATAGGCTCATCACCATCTAGCTTTCCAATCCACTACTCTACTCTTGATACACTCAAGGACTAAAGATCAGTAACTTGCTTAATTGAACCCCATAAAAGAAAGTATACCAAGGGACTAGATGGCAAGAAATCCACTGAAAATCCCAAAATCTAAACTATGCTATGAGATACAACTTTATTAATGTTAAATAGATAAACATTAGATTTCAATATTTTTTTTTTCCCTAAGACTTCTAAGTATAATTTTAGTATATGCTTCATATGTCTAGCCTCTTTAACTTTTGACAGCCCAAATAGTAGAGTGTTGTCAGCAAATAGAGTGTCAGTGATGCATATATTTGTGTCACTAATGTGTGCTCCCCGTCACTTTCCTAACAAGTTTTTTTTTATAATAGTTCTATTGAATTCTTTAGCCATGATGATGAAGAGTATTAGGGATAGAGGATCTCCTTGTGTAGAAGAAAAAAAAACCCCATAGGATTGCTATTTGCAATTATTGAGAACCAAGCTCTTGAAATGCATTCCTTAATCCAGTTGCACCAACCCTTTGAAATCCCATTTTTTGTAGCATGTGGAAAAAAATATCCAAGAGACTATACATAAGCTTTCATCATATCCAATTTTATTACAAATTTAGAATATTGATTAGTATTGATGGAATGAAGAGCCTCATGAGCCAGCAGTGCCCCCCCCCCCCCCCCACAATGGTTTCTTGGCCTAGGAGAAAGCCATCTTTCGCAATGGAGATAATGTTAGGAATAAGATGTTTTATCCAAAAGTAGATAGCTTTAGTTATAATCTTCTATGTTAACATGCATAGGGAAATGGGTCATAAGTCAACAAAGGTCTTTGGTTCCTTAATTTTTGGGATGATTGCAATATTAGTAGTGTTAAAGTACTTAAGCATAATTTTATTTTTCCTTGACTCCTCGATCGCTGCTAGTAAGTCCCATCCAATGACATCCCAAAAAAATTTCAAGAAAAGAGATGTGAATCCATCAAGCCCAAAAGCTTTATCTGGGGGAAAGGAGAAAACTACTTTTCATATTTCTTGAATGGTAAAAGGGTCCATAAGCATATTATTCTCTATTGGTGACACCATTTTAGGAATGACTTCAAGAATCTCATGCACTTGTGATGAAAATGTGGCTAGTGCAAATCAGTTCTTAAAGAATTTGATGTAGGAGCATCCTAGGTTGCATTTATATCTTACATGTTTATCTTATTTCTTAGTATTGTCAAGTTCCTTTTTGCTACCAAGATCTTAGTTGTTTTCACGTTTTTTGTTTCTATCAAGTTCTTTGTTGCTATTGAGTTCTTTATATGTGTCAAGTTCATAGTTGCTATTGAGTTCATGGTTGATGTCAAGTTCTTTGTGGTTGCCAATTTTGTGTTTATGTTGAGTACTTTTTGGTGTCAATCTTGTGTATGTGTTGAGCATTACCAACTGATAGTACTTTATTTTTTTCCTTCTTTGATCAATTTTTTTGTGTCTAGTTCTAGTTTGGCCAACCTTGCATATTGATTTTGTGATTTGTATTTAATATTTGTTAAGAGCTAACTTGTGGATTGGTTATGTATTTAATGGAAGGGTTTATTTAGTTGGTAATTTTTAACATGCTAACTTATGATCATGCAAGTATTTAAGGGGGTCTTGGGTAGAGTCTTTAGGTATTATGAAGGTAGTTCAAGAAGGAAGAGTCAGTAGGACTTGGAATGCAAAGATCATCATTGAAGTCTAAATTGTAATGTTTGTTGTAACTTAGAAGGCTTTACAACTAGGCATGTATATTAGCAATTTAATGAAACAATAAAGTGTTTTTCTCTTCTATCTCCTTTGGTTTATGTTCTTTGTGTTTTGTTTTCATTGTGTTTACTATTGCAGGTGACTTTGGTAATTAGGTGTACCTTTGGCCCTAATTTTCATCATTCTCCCTACATCAGGTGGTATCAAAGTAGGTTCTTCCTTATGGATATTAGATCATGTAGAACCCTAAGTTGATTTGGTTGTGGGGTAACAAATCCAAGGATTTTTCCTACAACTTGTAGAGGGTTATGATCTTTTAGGAACCTAATTGTAAAGATGGTTTGAGGTAGAGAAAATATTGACAATGTTTTATTGGATACATTGAGAGAAATTGTAGCTAGATTAAATGTTGTAGACATAGCCCAAAGGAGAGAAGCGCATCTTGATGATGTGAGTGATGATGAAGCAGTAGCACCAAACCCTAATCTAGAACCTGAACAAGATCAAGATGAGGCAAGATTATTGAGAGTATTATCTAGGGCACATTCAAAGCCTAATGTAGAAGTTGTTCCCTATGATGGAAAATTGGGCACCAATGCTATGTTGGATTAGATCTTCGATATGAAGAATTTATTTGAGTATGAAAACACTCTTAATAATAGGAAGGTGAAAATTGTAGTTACTAGGCTGAAAGGTCATGCCTTACTATGGTGGGAGCATTTCCAAATTGATAGAGAACTTGGGTGAAAATGGTGAACAAGGTCAAGAAAAAGTTCCTTCCTATCGATTACCAAGTTATCTTGTTAAGAAAGATGCAAAATTTGAGACAAAGAGACATGACTGTAAAGGAGTAAACTAAGGAATTCTATAGATTAGACATTAAATCTAGACATGTGAATGATGATGTAGAGAAAATTGTAAGGTACATAAATGGATTAAGATCTAGGATTCAAGATGAGATAAGTTTTGTGAAATTGGAAAGTGTGGAGGAAGCATATCAATATGCCTTGAAAGCTAAGGAGATCTTGACAAAGAAGCATGAACAAATATAGAGGTAGATGTGATAGATTCTAAAGAGGTAGAGGTATATCTTATGGAGAAGGTGGTAGATCTAAAAATTTTGTGAAAGATTAGGGAAAATATAAATGGAGGAATGATGATAAAGGTGAGATTGAGTGGAAAGGAGGTGATTCTTATCAAGGAGGTAATAGTTCTTACTAAGGAAAAGATAATTCTTATTCTAGAGGTAGTTTTCATGGTAATTATTTTAGATGTGGTAAAGAAGGGCATAGATCCTTTGAGTATAGATCCTCTCAAAATGGGCAAGGTAATAGAAATGTTGTGGTTCAAGGAGACAGTAGGGGTTCACCTAGTGGACTTGAGGCTGGAAAAAATCTGATGGTGAGAAGAACCTTATGTAATAAAGGAAGTGATGAGGAACCTATCCTTAGGAGAAGTCTTTTCAAGACCAGATGTAAGATGGTTGAAAAATGTTGCAAAGTGATCATTGACAATGGAAGTTCTATAAATTTAGCATCAAAAGAGTTGGTTAAAAATGCACATTTGTAAAGGCTTAAGAATCCTAAACCCTACCATGTTTCATGGATCAAAGATGAGCATAAGATATTGGTAAGTGAACAATGTATTGTGAAGTTCAAGATTGGACATTATTTTGATGAAGTTCTATGTGATATTATGCCTATGGATTGTTGTCATATTTTGCTAGGTAGACCTTGGCAATATGATAGATATGCTATACATGAGGGAAAATTGAATCAATATACTCTTTGGGTGAATGGGAGAAAGAGAATATTGTTGCCTTTGATTGAAAGTTCAGATGAGGTTAATTGTATGACTGTGAAAATCTGCATGGTTAATAGAAAGCAAATGAAAAAGAATCAAGTATGTTGTTCTATAATTCCTAGGAAGCTAAGTTGTACCAGTAGTAGCTAAGTGACATCTTGTGATGGTTGAGTAGCAAAAACTTGTGGAATTTGAGTACCAATAGAAATTAAAAAATTTCTAAATGAATATAAAGAAATTGTTGCAGAAGATATTCCTGATGGTTTACTACCAGTAACAAGTATAAGTCATTGTATGGATCTGATTCCTAGAGCTAGTTTTCTAAATAAAGTACCATATAGGTTGACACCTACAAAGAATAAAGAACTTAATAGACAAGTGCATGAGTTATTGCAGAAAGGTTTGATCAGAGAAAGTTTGCATCCATCTATTGTACCTATTGTATTAGCACCTAAGAAGAATGGAGAATGGAGAATGTGTACTAATTCCAGAGCTATTAACAAGATCATATTAAAATATAGGTTTCCTATGCTAGGGATGGATGACATAATGGATTGTTTGAATAGAGAAAAGTATTTGACAAATATTGTTTTGAAGAGTGGTTATCATTAGATCAAAATCAAAAAGGTAATGAATGGAAGACTACTTTCGAGACAAAAGATGGTTTGTATGAATGGTTGGTAATGCCTTCCGGTTTGACTAATGCACCTAGTACTTTCATGAGGCTAATGAATGAGGTTCTAAAGAGATTTTTGGGTAAGTTTGTGATTGTTTATTTGGATAATATTTTGATATTTAGTAAGACTAAGGAAGAACATCTTGAGCATGTTAAACAAGTATTATAGAGATTGAAAGAGGAGAAGTTGATGATTAACTTTTAAAAAGTGTTCTTTTATGCAAGAGGAGATTGCATATTTGGAATTTGTAATTTTAACTGATGGTTTGAGAATAGATTCTGAGAAGGTTAAAGAAATTTTGGAATGGCCTATACCTCAGAACGTGGGTAAGGTAATATCATTTCATGGTTTGGCTAGTGTTTATAGGAAGTGTATAAAGAATTTTAGTTATGCTTGTAATGCTAAGATGGAGACAATTGGAGGAGACAAAAAGGATTTCAAGTGGACACATGGAGTTGATAACAATTTTGAGACTTTGAAACAAAAGGTTATTGGGTTACTTGCATTGGGTTTCCCTAATTTCAATAATGTATTTCAAGTTGAATGTGATGCAAGTGGTAGCGCAATAGGAGATGTATTGAGTCAAGAAGGTAAACCTATTGCTTTCTTTAGTAAGAATTTGAATGATGCTAGAAGGAAGAATTTTGTGTATGATCAAGAGTTTTATGCAATTGTTCAAGCCTTGAACAAGTAGAAACATTATTTGATTCCTAAGGTGTTTGTGTTGTACATTGATCATAAAGTTTTAAAGTACTTGGGAAGTCAATGTAAATTGAATCAAAGACATGTGAAGTGGGTTGAGTACTTATAGAGTTTCACATTTGTGATTAAGCATAAAAGTGGAGTCACTAACTGAGTTGTTGATGCATTGAGAAGAAGATGTTCTTTGTTAACTGAGATGAAGGTTGAAGTTCTTGGTTTTGATGAGATGAAAGAGTTGTATGATATTAACCCTAGTTCTTCTAAGGCATAGAGAGAGTGAAGATTACAAAATCTATCAAATCACCTGAGTAAGTATGATGAGTATTTTATTCAAGAAGGCATGTTATTCAAAGGAATTTAGACATGTATCTCTAGCAGTGATATGAGACTTAATCTGATTAAGGAAAAATATAGTGGTGGATTGGTTGGACATTTTGGAATTGATAAGACATTGAGTTTGCTAAAGGATAAGTATTATTAGCCATAGATGTATAAGGATTTTCAAAAATTTGTAAAGAGTTGTGGAATTTGTCAAGTTACAAAAGGAGTAAGTCAGAATATTGGTTTGTATACAATTATCTCTGTTCTTGAAAAACCTTGGAGTGACATCAGTATGGATTTTGTTCTTTGATTACCTAAGATAGAAAAGGGTTATTATTCATATTTTTTTTTGTGGATATATTTTCTAAAATGGCTCACTTCATACCATGTAAGAAGACATCAAATGCCAAGCATATTGCTAAGATTTTCTTCAAAGAGATTTTTAGATTGCATGGATTACCAAGAAATATTATTTCTAATAGAGATAGTAAGTTTGTTGGTTACTTTTGGAAGACTTTGTTGAAGAAGATGGGTACTAAGTTGAATTTTAGTATAACACCCCACTAGGGAACCCAAAAGAAATTAACCTAAAATTTCACTAATTTTTTCAAACTTTTTTTTAAGATAATAATTAAACAACAATAGATAAAATATAGCGAAAACATCATAAATAGATTACATCTCTTAGGGATCCCATGACATTGAATCACATATATAAATAAGTTTTATTAATACTAAATGTGACACATAACCAAAATCTACATCATGGAATAATCACAAGTGTGAGTCCAATTAAATAATATACAATTACAAAGGATATCACTTGGCATAACTAGAATGCATGATCATCCACTGTACAAGTCACAAGTTATGGAAAGCTCAAAGAATATACATCAAGAATATAATACATCATCTCATAACATCTCTAATAAATGAAGTAAAATACAATGGAGTATAACCATCCAACACAAATACAATACCAAAAAGAAAGGTACAACTGCAAAAACACATCTAGCAATGACATCTAGTTGTTGGATCTCAATGGTATAAGAAAAATGCACTACCACCCAACCTCATGGAACCTAAATGGCTCACTCCCATCATTCTGAGGAGATAACCTCAAGTCATAAATGGATATCAATTCCAAAGGCAAAATCCAACGTTTAGGTCAAGGAAACACTCGAAAGCAATCTATCTCAAAGGTACCAAGACACAAATGACATATAAACCCAAAGGTAACAAAGACACATAGGAAATCTACCATGTAAGTGGGCAAGTGTCATCGCATGATCCAAATCTAAGGTTACCCTAGCAACCTCTCTAGACTATGGCCCCCTAGTGTATCTATGTGGCATCAGTATCCTTTCATACAGACATCAGTATCCTTTCATATAGACAAGGCATAATAACAAGAAAAGGTCACAACCAAGCATCCTCTCTACTCCCATCCTAGCCTGTACTAGCACGCAAGGCATGGGAAAAGAAAAACACAGACTCTTATTAATTCATTTTCAAACCCATTTAATAAAATGTTATCACTTATTAAAACAACATACAATGGGTTACCTAGGTAGCCACTTAGGGCTCCGGCCTCCATTGCAAGCCACTTCCCAACATACACATAGATTACCTACCCTAGGCTCAAAAAAAGTATAATTCATGAAATCACAATTTTCACCTCAATCCTTTACAAGCAACTGGAAAGCTCCTAAAGACCAATCTCAATATCGCCTTATTCTTATACAAGCAACTAGAAAGCACCAAAAGATAAAACACAATAATCACCTCATTACCAAACAAGCAACTAGAAAGCATCAAAAGATAATTGATCGAAGACTCAAAGGTTACACTAGAAAAGTCACACCATAATCATCTTAGTCCTATACAAGCAACTGGAAAGCATCAAAAGATAATTGATCAAAGACTCAAAGGTTACTCTAGGAAAATCATATAATTCACCTCAATTCTATACAAGCAACTAGAAATCACTACAAACATCTAATCAAACTCATCATAGAAAATATGTGACACATCACCATGATTGGGTATAAAAGATCATATAGATAACATTATCACAGAACAAAACCCCCAAGCCTCTGGTAAACATCCTGATTGGTCAAAGTACTAAGTCAAAACTTGATCCTCAAATCATACAATACAACATACATCTCATCAAGTATTTAAACAAGTGTTTTCATAGTTTTTTTTTTTTTTGAAACACAAAGGTTTGATATACAATCAAGGTTTCAGTTTCCATTACCAAAGTATCAAAAATACTAAGGTTTTCGAATTATCAAAAGATATTATAAATTTCTCCTAATGATAGAAATCATTTTCATGTAAAAATTGAACCGTTAAGTAAAACCTAAGTTTACTTAAAATATTCATTTCCCAATTACAATTATCAATTTTACTTTCCAAATATATTTTAACAATAAAATCTTTAATTTAAAAATTATTTTTAAAAAATAATGATCTTTAAATTACTAAAGATAATAATTATTTATTTATTAATAAAATAACTTATATTAAATTATTAATAAAGTAATAATTAATCTAATAATAAAATAATGATTAATAGTATTAGTATTAATAGCATTTAATATATAATAATTTTTAACATTTAATATATTTAAATAACATATATTAAAATTAACATAATGAAAATTATTAATAAAAATTAATAAACATTAAAAAAAGGGATAAAACTTGCCTCTATTAATGTTTAAAGCTCGTAGGTTGATTATGGGTGCCATGGCAGCCCTACTACCACAACATCAGGTTTGTGTTAGTAGTACCTGCTACTTCGGCAATAGGTTTGTTGTGTGTGGTTGTAACTGCCACCGGTAATGGAGAGGTAGGAGGAAACTATTGACTACAATTGATTAATTTTGTGTTGTCTTTGATGTTACACAAAATGGCATATCATTACCAGTCAGTGTATGTCAAGCTCACTCAGACATTGAAGACAAATTTCCTATGTCTGTCGAGCATTCTAGAGCTTGTCTAGTTCAGAAGAAAATGTCCACCGAGTTCACTTGGACATCAAAGGAAAGTTTGCAAAAGTTGAGTGTTAATTGAGCTCACTTGGTTAATGAAGAAAATATTGGATGGAACTAGTGTTAACCAAGCTTACTTGATTACTAAAGGAACTTTGCTAATATGTAGTGTTAATCGAGTTCACTTAGTTAAAATAGGAAAATCATTTATGAGTTAGTGTCTACCAAGTAAGGTCGGCTAATAAAGGATTTTCTTATTTTGGTATATTAAGTTCAATTGAATTTTCTATTGGTTCTAGCCAACTGAGGAGATGAATATTAATTATTCTAAGCTATATTCTAGCCGAATTGACAATATGAAAGATATAAATATAAGGTCAAGTTATGAATTAGGAAGAAGAATACAATGGAAGATAATTGAAGATTTAATGATGCTAAGAGGAAGCAAATTAGAAGGATAAGTAGAATATCCTTGTGGAGCTGAAAGATATACTCAATCAAGAAGGATCAAGTATACAAGCTAGAATTGAAATCTGTAATCAACAATTTAGTCGCATCAAAAATTAGGTCATCTCATTATTACTCTCTAACCATTGTAGCAATGATCTAAATCTCTTAATAGATTTTGCTTAAATAGTTATTTGTAAATCCTCTAACAAGGTGACATTTCTATTGAATTTTCCAAAGACCTCTAACAAGGCCACTCCTAACATGGTGATTAAATCCTCTAACACGGTCACACCTAACAATGTGTTTTGTAACCTTTAACAAGGTTGGCTCCTAATAGGGCTCACTTCAAAAGACTAAAAATTTGTAACTAGTTGCAATTGGTGGTTTTTCCCAAATTGGGTTTCCACGTTAAATCTTGGTGTCAAATTTGTTCATGTTATTTCTCTTATGTGTTTGCACCTACGTTAAAGTAATAGTAATCTCTAATAACATCTTAAGATTTTCATGTTAAGTATTTTTCAAGCATTTTCAATGTTTACAAAGTTAAAATATTTTTCTATGTGTTTGTCGAGCATCAGCAGAGTTCAGTTATCAAAGTTTATGTTGTACTAACATCTAAAGGATTTGGGATTTATTTTAGTGGTAACTGATTCACCCCTCCCCTCTCAGTTACTCCTCTTATATTTCCAATTGAAATAAGGGGTGGGGAGGTGGTGGCCCCCTCCCACCCAAACACATTTTATTTGTATTTTTTATTTAAAAAATTTCTCTCAAGCGTCATTAAACTAAAACAATAGCCCCACATAAAAATCGCTTTTATTTAATAATGTTATTACCACAGTAATTACCAATTACTGTGGTAATTTTATTATTATTATATATACATATTAAAATACAAACCAACATAGATCTGATAGAAAAATAAATAGGAACTATCAAATTTGTAAATTTTTAATCTTTGGTATTCCTTTTATTCAAATGCTAACTAGAATTCAACCAACTAAATATGAATTCCCAAAATTCATCGAATAGGGGTTTTCAATCTTCAACTTGTTTATAAATGTTTTCAAAATGAAAAGCAATAAATTCATGAACAAGAGTTTTACCCCAAATGAAATTTTGAATACATATCCACAAACACGGAAGACAGAGAATTCAAAGAATGAAAACTACTATGCAAAACCCACAAGATCCTACCTAGATCTGATGCTAAAAATAATGAATGCACAGAGCTTACAAGCAAATTCCCTTTCTTTCAAAAACCCTCTTCTTGAAAATTGGCTCCTCCAAATCTCGGTATTGAGAAATGAGCTCTAATTTCTTAATAAAGAGCTTTCCTCAAATTAGGGCTTCAATTTTACAATCACGCGAACCCTTTTTCTTTAATATTTTATTATTTTAAATTCATGTGCAAGTTTTTGCATTTTAATTAAAATAAACTTTAGTAAATTAAACCTTCTCTCTCTTATTAAATCAAAAGATGTCTTTTAATAAAATATTTAGTAATTTAACTAGAAATAATATTTAGAGTTTATTATAAAAATGAAACTCCTAAATAAATTATTATTAAATTAAATAAATATAATTACGCCAAAATTAGAACTTTAATTAAATCTTTTAAATTTAATTATTTTATTTAATTAATTAAATATTGAATTTTCTTTATAAAAGTTTCATTAAATTATATCATTAAGTTATCTTTTAATTTGATTTAATTACAGCTAAAAATCACAACAAACCCACAAGACTAAATATGAAAACCTAATTTAAAGAACAAAGTACTAGATCAAACTCAAGGGTGAAAATCACAAATTCATGTAACTTGATAAATTTGGAAGGGTAAACAACTCAGATACTTGTCTTACTTTCTAGGACAATTGGCTTAAGGTTAGGATTTGGACTCAAGGACTAGTTCTCCTCTTTTACCATTGAGATACTACGATAGAGCATGCTCATCTTGGAAATTCATGGAATTTGATGCCCGGTACCTACAATCTACATAAAATCCAAGCAGGTACATACACATATAATCAAAACTAAATAGGCAATGGCAGGGAGTGGTGCATCGTGTAGATCTTGACTAGCAGGTGACTACAACTCCCTTTGTCAACCACGTCAGAAACATGATACATAAAGTAAAACATATAGGTACACCATACACATGCAAGTATGGGGTAAGTATCCATAGAAACTACATATATATCATCCATCTAACTATCATCATGAAATAATTGAAATAACTATATGAACATACAAAACATCATCATCGAAAGGATAAACATAAACACCTAAAATAACCATGAACACAAGATATAACTGAGTAACTCAACACATGTATAAATTGAGTATGAAATAACAAGTAATTGAATCTAGTAACCAAGTATCACTAAGCATAAAACATAATCATAAAACTAGCCTAAAATAATTCTAGCAATCCAACTTGAAAATTCAACTAGGGGTAGGCATTACATTTAGTTAGACCATCCATAGAAAAATGGATAGACAGAGGTTGTGAATAGAAGCTTAGGTAAATTGCTAAGATGTTTAGTTAGAGATAAACCACATAAATGGGAGTTGGTATTGACACAAGCTGAGTTTTCTTATAATAATTATTTGAATAGGAGTGCAAGGAAAATACTTTTTGAGATTGTTACTGGAATGCACCCTAAAGGAATATCTAAATTTGAGGGATGTTTCTAGTGACAAAAATAGAAGTGTTGCAAAGGTAGAATTTGCTGATTTCATGGATTATTTGCATAAGGAAGTGAAGTTGAGGTTGGAACAAAGTAATCAAAAGTATAAGGAGAATGTTGATAAATCTAGAAGACATCATGATTTTGAATTTGGTGATGAGGTGATGGTTTATCTAAAGAAAGGTAGATTTCCTAGTGGAACATACAGTAATCTAAAGATAAAGAAGTTTGGACCTTGTAAGATCTTGAGGAAGTTTGATAGTGTTAATGCTTATGAAGTTGAGTTACCTAATGACATGGATATATCTCCTATATTCAATGTTGCTAATTTGTATAAGTACCATGAGTTAGATGATAAAGTTGATGTATTAGATGATTATCCTAAGAAGAAGATTGAAGAGGTTGATTAGGTATTGAAATAGAGAGTTAGTAAAAGCTCAAGAGGAAAAGATTACTATGAGTATTTGGTGAAGTGCAAGAATAGGCCAGTTGAAGATGCTACATGGAGTTCTCAATTTGAGTTGGATTTAGCTTAGGTTGTGACACTTGCATGATTCAGGAGAATCATTCTTTCAACCCCAGTTGTCTGATGTAGGAGCATCCTGGGTTGCATTGCTATCCTACATGATTTTCTTGTTTCTTAGTTGTAGTCAAGTTCCTTATTGTTGTCAAGCTCTTAGTTGTTAAGTTCTCTATTGAGTTCTTTATTGCTATTGAGTTCTCTATATGTGTCAAGTTTGTAGTTGTGTTCGATTTCATGGTTGATGTTGAGTTCTCTATGGTTGTTGAGTTTGTTTTGGTGTCAAGTTCTTGTTAATGTCAAGCTTGTGTATGTGTCGAGCATTGTCAAGTAACAATATTCTTTCCTGGTCCTTCTTTGACCAAGTTTTTTGTGTCTGATTCTAGTTTGGGCCAACCTTGCACGTTAATTTTGTGGTTTTTATTTGATATTTGTTGAGAGTTGACTTGTGGCTTGGTTATGCATTTAATGTAAGGGTTTAGTTAATAGGTAATTTGTAATAGGCCAACTTGTGTCCATGCAAGTATTTAAGAAGGTCTTGGGTAGATTCTTTAGGTATTATGAAGGTAGTTCAAGAAGGAAGAGTCAATAGGAGTTGAAATGTGAAGATCATCATTGAAGTCTAAATTGTAATGTTGCTCGTAACCCAAAAGGCCTTACAGTTGGGCATGTATGTTGATGATTTGATGAATCAATAAGTGTTTTTCTCTTCTATCTCCTTTGGTTTTTGTTCTTTGTTTTGTGTTTTTGCTATGTTTACTCTTACAGGTGACTTTGGTAGCTGGGTATGCCTTTGGCCCTAGTTCCCATTAATCTCCCTATGTCAAAATTTGACTCCCTCCTCAATTATTTGTTTTGAATTAGTTATCACATTTTTTGTATCTACCTCCTTGATTTCAAAAAATTTCATAGTTACTCTCTTCTTTTTAGCTAAAGCATAAAAATATTTTTTATATTTTTACCCTTTTTGTAACCAAAATTCCCTTGATTTTTGTCTTTGATATTCCTCTTCTCTTCTACACAACTCTTCCCATTTATTTTGAAGGACTTTTTGTTTGCAATATGTATCATTGTTCATACCATTTCAAATTATTTGGCTATATATTTCATCAGGTTGCTACTTAACCTCCTCTTTTTGTTTAAAAAAATTCTTAAAGACATGTTCATTACATTTTTAATAAGTCATTTAATATGCTTTAGTTTCATGGAAAACTAGTGCATCTTAGAGCCACTTACATGAGGAGAATTGAACCACCATTGCCTCAATAGGCTGAAGAAAGTAGGGATGTTGAAGCCACATTCTTTCTAATTTGAAAGATGAATGGTGTTGGCTTTTGTCTATTTTTCCTCCTTGAATGATGTTAAGTGAAATTGGGAAGTGGTTAGATCTTGGCAGAGATAGAATCTCGGATTGGATATGTAGATTTTGGAGCTTCCATTCTTATGACAAAAGAAATCTATCTAATTGGATAGCTATTTGTGCAAACCCTTCTATCTTGTTTGTCAATGTAAATGAACCTTAAATGGGATGGATATCCATAAGGTTATTGCTGTCAACAAAATGGGAGAAATCTTGTATAGTTTTGATAGGTGGATTGATACCCCCTATTTTCTATAATTAATAAAGGATCACATTGAAGTCTCCCCCTAGGATGACATTCTAAGAATATTGAAGTTGAATCAAATGAGTGATGGTATCCCATAATCTACATTTATCTTGAGTTTAGTTGGGACCATAAACATTTATTAGTATGAATGAAGTATCAAATTCTATCATTTTCAATAGCTGCCAATTATTATTCTACTAAATAAGTTGTCCCTAAATTGTTTGAGAGTTCCAAAGAACTAGCAATCCTCTTGAAGCTCCTATGCCTGAATCCCACTTTGGCCATTTTTCAACTATCTTTTCATAAGTTTTTTGAGAAATTTATGTTTCCTGTAACATTACAATGTCTGTCTTCATAGAATGAATGGCTTGTTTGATCATATTTCTCTTGTCAGAGGCATTAATGCCTCTTACATTCCATGAGTTAATCTTCATTTCTAACAAGGAGAACCTCTCATTCTCCTTGTCTCTCTTTTGGTAATAAAAAATTTTTCATCCAAAGTAGACTAAATTCTTGCTACTATTTCAATTTTTGTCTTGGAGCCTTTTGGTGGGCCTCTCAATTTGGATGTTTTGGGAAGGTGTTGATGTTCTGTTAGAGATTGAACTATTGAAAGGGTCTAATTAGGATCAAAGAGCCCCATAGGGTCATGTAACTCTTTTTTCTTGATGAAGTATAAATTTTTGGAGTCAATCCCATCAAGATGTGTTGTCAACTAGTCATGACCCAAATCCTGGGTCAGGTTTTGCACTTGCTAGTATATCCAACTCTCCACACCCAATTCATCCTCAATTGGGACTTCCAATGGAAAGTAGATGTAATTATCCTTCTCTCTTCATAAAATTATTGACATCTCCATCCTCCTTTGAATTAAATAAAGAAATGAAATATTTGGATCCTAAATCTAGGTAGAATAGATCTTTTAAACCCAACCAAGAGGATGCCCAATCCACAATATCAAAAAATGACAAAGTGGGTAGGTAAACTTACCTATAAGTGTTGATTGATGGATGAGGCCAATAGGATGCTACAAAAAATGCTTAGGAAGGGTGATGGTTATCCAATTTGATGTGTTCTTGATGCTTTCCTTGAGTATAGATGGTGTAGGCTACTTCTTTTTCCAAATTTGAACATGCTTCTTTGGATTAAAAGGGGCTATGGGTGGATATGGTACACTTACCCCTACATTGATATTCTTGGATCCTTTCTTGTCTCTTGGTCCAACATGGTGTACCAAAGAATTGACCCTATCATTATCATGATTGTCAGAATGCAAGGGTACTCTTTTCCCCTTAGCAAATACATTATTCTTCTCTAGAATCTTTGGATGTTTGATAGGGATGAGTGGAAGTGGCAATCTAGTAGGAGTGCCTTCATAAATATCAAAGATGGGTTATTTTTGGAAGGGACATCGAAAGTGTTTACCAATATTATCAAGCTTCCCATTTCCAAATGGAATATTTCCTCCTCTAGGCCTCAGATCAAATGTCTAATTCCTATTTTTGAGATTTTTGTTTTCACATCGATGCCCTTTCTCAAAATGTAATGCATCTTGAAAATTGGTTAGTGTTTCTTGATTAAGCCATCCATCCTCTATTTGTTTAGAAGTTTTGCCAACTTCATATGAGTGAATACCTTGCTAGGACACCTTGTCATCTGATTTACCTATTCCAAGCTTGGTTCATGATTTGAGGGCCCTGATATCTAAAGATTTCCCTGAGGGGAATGTGAGGGTGTGTTGGACATGAAATCTAGGGTTTACAAAAAAATGGTTTGGCAGGTTGTACCACTGCTTTACCCCAAAAAAATGACTTAAAAGCCTTTCCATGATGTCGATCTAAATAGCCTTTGTGAAGATTTTTCTCCACAAATGGGCAACTCTAAAACTCAAGATCTTTATGCACAAACGTAGCTAGTTGTACAATGGGTGTGTTACTAAAGATGTGGGCAAGATCATCATCTAGGGTTATGAAATACTTGTGTTGTTTGCCTAGTGATTATATTTTATAGGATCCTTCTGCTCCTAAAATCTTGACATGCTCTAGCCTACAATGTTTGTGCTTCTACTCTTGCTCCTGCTTCTACTCCAATTGGCATACTTGATCACATATAAAAATTAATTGCATAGTAATAAAAGATTGTTGTGGTAATTTTATAAATCTTATCGCATTGGGGGAAACAAATTTTATTTTAAAATATAAATGAAAAAATTACTTTGAGGAGAGGGCAAGGGGGCACCACCTCCCCAACCCCCAACACCTCACATGGCTGCATATGCAAGTTGCATGATAGACTTGTTGCCATAGCAATAGGTACTATTGTAAGGCAGTACATTGCTACTACCGCCAGTAAGGCTACCGCGATAGTGTCCCCTATGGGGGAGTTTTATTTAATAAAGCTTTTATTTTATTTTTTCTTTAAAAAAAAAAAGAAATTTTTATTTATTATTATGTTTAATTTTTTTCTTTTAGTTATTATTATATAATAATATTAAATATAATCTTAGTTTAATAATTTTTAAATGTGATTGAATTTTAATTATTTACTAAAACTAGATTCAAATATCATTAAATATGAAATTTTTTCTAATGAATAAATAAAGTAATTATTGTTATGAATATATTATTATGCTCAGATAAAAACCTAGTTATTAAGGAAACATGGGTGTTTAACTAGGACGTTGAAACTTATTTTTTGATCAATCTAAACTTGAAACCTTTATCCAACTTTGAAATCATTATGAAATGAAAACTTAAATCTAACACAAATCAATCTTTGTAATATTTTATCAAAGACTAAAATGATTACATGACTACTTTTTTTGTAGTTGTCTATTGAGATGTTATGGTTATCTCGCATTGGGTTAGGGGATACTAGTATTTTGGCCAAATAGGTATGTTTAACAGAGGCTTGGAAAATGATTGTTTTTATGATGTTGTTTTGTCATGATTATTTTGTTCCCAACCAATGTGATATATTCACATGTTTTTGTGATGAGATCGAATTCTTTTTTGTAAGTTCATGTATTGTGATTTTCTTGGTGTAACCTATGACATTTTAATCGATTATCTATTGGTGCTTTCTAGTTGCTTGTATAGGACTAATGTGATTATTGTGATTTTATGAGAGATTCTTTCATGATCTTAGGGTAGGATTATCTATGTGTATTTTGTGAAATGGCTTGCAATGGAGGCTAGAGGATGATTATGCATTCTAGTTATGCCATGCGGAATCTTATGTACATGTTTATTCTTTCATGTGATTTTGCACATATAGTTATTCTATGACATGGAATATGTTTACTTACCATAGTTAATCTCAATAAAACTTATGTGTTTGAATCAACATTATGGAACACTTGAGAGATGTAATTTTTATTGTATTGCTTTGAATGTATCTAAGTTATTACTTCCGTTGTTTTATCTCTTGATTATTTTAATCTTCCAAAAAAAATGTTTAGCAAACTTAGTGACATAAATTGATTTCTCTTGGGTTCCCTAGTAGGCTGTTACATTACCTACAAGTTCATCTTGTCAAAGTGTATGCTTTATACATGCTCCTACTCCATCATGCTCTTATTTTATATGTCGAATTTTAAAGAGTTTCATAAAATCCTAACATTGCTTCTAGAATGTTGCATGGCTAACCAATTAAATGCTTTTTTGGATTTAAATTGTCATGTGAACATGAAATGAGTTTTAAAATATTTATATATCAAATTTAAATAATTTAAATACATGTACACCTACATATCTAAGTTAAATAAAGTAAGCCTTTGTCTAAGTCTTTTGATTCTAATGTTTTTTGTCAATATCACTATCAACCAGGTCATGAAACTTAAAAGTGTTATGGTTTGATGAATGTTATTAAGGACCTTACTAATGCTAAGGCTATTTATGTTGATGCTCAAGTTAATAACATGAATAAGTTTGTTGCATTTCCTAATCAGAATTTGCAAATTTATACTAAGTCTCTACCTTCACACTCAGCGGATGTTATTAATCAACTTTGTTCTTTCAATGACCATATTGATTATGACGAGAAGATAGAAGATGTGAATCATGTGGTTAATCATGTTGAGTTAGACTCTCAACCTCCAATTTCTTCTCAACTTAATCCTTTAAAAAAACTTGCTATCATTAGCTTTAGTCAATCTGATACATTTAAGACACCTAATGGTCCTCTTGACAACACTATTAGAGTATCTCGTACTCCTTGTGGTACATTGGTTGATCCTTCCTCCACTATGAATGTTATCACTAAAGAACATATTTTTAACAAATGATTATATCAAGAAATTTATGATTCAACTCCTATATGGATTCAAACTTGTAATGATTTTATCTATCATCCTCAAGGTTCTATCACTTTACCTATTGAACTTTTAGAGAAATTTGTTTAAATTACTTTGTTTCTATTCCTACTTCTAGTCAATTTCAAGTTAAGCTTGGTATCCCATGGCTTTCTTCCATGAGATTTGTAGCTTCTCCTATTAATAAACATAAATGCCTTCGATTTCCTCGTGATGAAGCTATTATCAGTATTAATCATTCTCTTTATAAACCATCATGTCCTAGAGATTGTTCTCAATGTGAATTTTATTGGCCATATCATCCTGAAAAAACCACCCACTCTGTTGGAAATCTGATTGAAAAGCTTATTGTTGAAGATCAAAGATGGAGATTGTTGTAAAAAAGGAAGAATGTTTTCAATCATTTTTTTTTCATTGATGTCAAACCTGCTATTTGTAGGCATGATATTTTCTTATAAGGTCCAAGTACTATCACTTAGTTGATTGATGAAGAGGATTTGATCAACAAGATGTAACAAGAGAACCTAAGGGAAAGGTTGAGTTATGATGTTGTAATGAAGTGTAAGGATCAAATAAGATAATGGTTAAATGATGTATTGATGACATACTCAAGGATACAGACGTTGGTCACACTTAGAAATATTGGAGGAAGAAGTTGTAAAAAGGAAGAATGCAAAGCTTAAACTAAGATCATTAGTGGGTGCTAAGCAAGTTAGTTGAAGCCAAGCAAATTCTTAGTTGGAGCCAAGTAATAGGAAATTCTAGTGTGTGTCGAGTGATCTTTAGGTGCTGAGTGAAGATTCAGGTGTTGAGCATCAAAAAAGTCTTATTTGGTGCTGAGTGATCTTTAGGTGCCGAGCATCAGGAAAAACATAGTTGATGTTGAGTAACATAGTATGTGTTGAGCACTAGTATTTCAATAGTGTTGAGCCATTGCATTAGTTCAAATGATGAAGAATCGCCAAATCTAAGCCAACATAGTAGTTACATTGAATTTTTTGAATGAGTTTGAGGATAAGAATGATGATTTGGTGGCATAGAATCCTATGTAAACCATTTTTAAGTGAATTCTAAAGGATTATTCAAGAATTTTCCAAAGGAAACAGAATATGGGTTAGATGCAATGAATCCTACCTCATCCATGCGAATTGAAATTAAAAAAAATGGAAGAATCGAGTAGGAAAAGGAACTCCAAGACTTCTATTTAAGGAGTCATAGACTAAGAATCAAAGAGCTATTGATACTGTTGTTGTTGAAGAGCCAAATATGCAAAGTTGTTGGAAGTGTGTCAAGGAGAAGACATCTAGGAGAAGGAAGAGCATAGAGGCTCTGCTTCTATGAATGGACATGAAGAGATGATTGCACTGGTACATTGAGCATGGAGACTCAAGAGGACTAAGCTTGAAAGGAGGGAAAGCTGACAGAGTTGTAGAGATTGAAGATCAGGCAAGGGTATGAGCTGAGAAGTGATATTAGATCTGCAAGATAAGTTGTATGTTGTAATCAGGTTGATATTAGATCTAAAAATCCTATGGACTTAGGTTGGCCTAACAGCCACTTGCAAATCCTTTAACAGGGTGGCATGCCAAGTGAATGTTCTAAAGTCCTCTAACTAGGCCCACTTCTAATAGGGTGGTTAAATCCTCTAACAAGGTCACATTTAATAGTGTGTTGTAAGCCTTTAACAAGGCAGACCTTTCACAGGGCATCACTTTAGAAGAGTGAGAATTGAGTAGCATGTTATTGGTGGTTTTTTCCAAATTGTGTTTCTATGTAAATCATTGTGTCATGTGTTGATTTCTTATGTGTTATGCTTGCATGTTGATTTATAGTAACTTGCTGATTAGAAAAGTTAGAGCTTGGATGAATGAATGATTGAATGGGTTTCACTACACTTAGTGAAAAGTTTGAATAGGACATTTGGACATTGAATAATTGATTCACTCCCTCCCCCCCCCTCTCAATTATTCTAAAGAAATTCTAACAATTGGTATCAAAGCCATCTGCTAATTTAGTTTCAAGGTACTAGAAGCAGGAAGCTCAAGATGTCCAAGAGAGAAGTTCTCAAGCTCAAAAAAGACAACTTTGTTGCATAGCAAAGTCTAATGAAATTGTACCTTGGATCAATAGGTGACTATGCAAAAAATTCAATTGGAATAGAACATGTAACTCCAGCAAGACCTCTCACTATAGATGATTTGAATAAAAAGAAGCACAATCAAGCAATGTTGGAGATTGCCTCTGCACTTAACTATGTAGAATATGATGGCATCAAAGATTGTGACACTGCATTCAAAATATGGAAAACCTTATCAAAAATCTATGGAGGAGATCAGAATGTCCAGAGAGCAAAGAGAGAAAGCTTAAGAGGAAATTTTGATGACATGAAGATGGAGGAAGGTGAAAATGCTACCCAGTATGTTGCAAGAATGAAAGAAGTGGTAAGTGCAATAAGAAGTCTAGGTGGAAAATTGGAAGAAGAAACAGCCATTAGCAAATACTTAAGAACCTTGCTTCCTATCTATGCTATTAGATTTTCAGCCATCCAAGAGCTGAGGTGTGTACAAGGAAACACACTAACCGTTGAAGGAATAGTAAGAAGACTTACTGCATTTGAGCTATCCAATTTTGACAACTACAGACCTAAGAACCTTGAATCTGCTTTCAAAGCCAAGATGATAATAAAAGACACTAAGGGGAATATGTCAAGCAAGAAAAGAAGAAAAGGAAAACACGCATCCAGTGATAGCAGCACAGATGAGGAAGATGTGGAATAGTTAGAAGCACTACTGGTTAGGAGATTCCATAGAAGTAAGGGCAAATTAAAAGGTAAGCTCCCTATCATATGTTTCAATTGCAATGAAGTAGGTCATATAGCTACAAGATGTCCATAGAAGAAGAACTACAAAGAAGTAAATAAGTACAGAAACAAAAGAGAACATGACAACAAAGATTACAAGGAGAAAGGCAAGAGATGCTACATTGTTGAAGAAGATTCTGATGAGAATGATGATGAAGTAGTCTATGTAGCTATGAAGGATGAATTAGATAAAGATGAAGATGAAGCAATAGCATTGGTTACCTATGTGAACAAGAATGACAAGTGGATCATAGACAGTGGATGCTCACATCACATGACAAGAGATAAAAGTAAGTTCATTACCTTTACTCAATATGATGGAAATAATGTTAGATTTGGTAATGATGCCCCATGTCAAATCAAAGGAAAAGGCTCTATCAAACTTATAGAGAAAATTTCATGTAATAATGCATATTATGTTGAAGGATTGAACTACAACTTGTTAAGTGTATCATTGTTAGGCAATGTAGGTTACAAAGTTGAATTTGGAAACAAAACTGCCAAGATCTATGGCACTGATGGAAATCTGATAGGAAAAGGTGAACAAACTAGGAGTAATTTGTTTTACCTATATATGGAAGATGCAACATGTCTTGTTGTTAAACTTGATGATGTTTGGTTGTGGCATAAAAGGTTGTCTCATGTTAACTTTGATAATCTGATTAGCATTAGCAAGAAAAAGAAAGTCAGAGTATTGCCCAACTTGAAGAAACCTAAAAACAAACTGTGCAAACTATATCAACTAGGGAAGATGACTAAGTCAAGCTTCAAAAGAAAAACATACACTTCCAATGAAGTGCTAGAGTTAGTCCATAAAGACTTATGTGGCCCAATAGAAGTGCAAAGCTACCTAGGAGACAGATACATAATGTTATTTGTAGATGACTGTTCCAGGATTATGACTGCTATGTTTTTAAAGTAAAAATCTAATGTATTTCAAATGTTTAAGTGGTATTTGGATAGAGTTGAGAAAGAAACAGGAAAGAACCTAAAATGGCTAAGGTCAGACAGAGGAGGTGAGTTCACATCAAGAGAGTTTGAAATATTTTGCAATGAAAAAGGTATCAAAAGGAAAACATCAGCACCAAGAACTCCACCACAAAATGGTATTTCTAAAAGGAGGAATAGGTTAGTGATTGACTATGCTAGAACCTTGATGATGGAGAAAAATGTTGCACTAAAGTACTGGAGAGAAGCTATAAGTACTGTAGTCTACACACTGAATAGAGTTCAAGTAACAAAATGTACAAATGCAACACCTTTTGAACTATGGCATGGTCACTCACCCAATGTTAAACATTTCCAAGTATTTGGTTGTAAATGCTATATTCTAAAAGATACTAGAAATGGCAAGTTTGATGCAAAAAGTGATGAAGGCATATTCCTTGGATACTCCACTAGAAGTAAGGCATATAAGCGTTTGAATATTAACACTAACAAAATTGTGGAATGTGCAAATGTAAATTTTGATGAGCATGCAGAAGTTTAGGTTGATGAGTCAAAGCGAATAGAGGATTATAGATCCTTTGTATACTTCTATGAAGGAATGATAGTTGAAGACAATGTTGCAAATCAAGTTGGGAATCAACAACAAATTTTAGTATCTATCGAGTCTTAGCCTATGAATGTGGAGCTGCATTTAGAAGCTGAGCTACAAAATACAGAAAATGTACATTCTGATTCTAAAAATAGTAGACATGAAAGGAATGATGAAGTTCCTGATGAAGAAGAATGAAATGACTCTGAAGTTGAAGGATCAAACATGGAAATAAGATTTGAACCAAGATTGGCTAAGTATGTGAGAAGGCATCACCCTACATATCAAATCATTGGTGACAAGGATGCAAGACCAATGACAAGGAATAGACTCGGGAATGAATCATGTTTGCTAAGCAAGGTTGAACCTAAAATAGTGAAAGATGAACTACAAGATGATGACTTGTATAAATCCATGGAAGAAGAGATAGATCAGATTGAGAAGAACAAAACATGTACTCTAGTTCCCAGACCAGTTGATAAGAATGTGATTGTTACCAAATGGGTGTTTAGAAACAAGCTTGATGAGAATGGTGAAATAACAAGAAACAAAGCCAAACTAGTTTGCAAAGGTTATGCACAAGAGGAAGGATTGGATTATGGAGAGACATTTGCCCCTGTTGCAAGAATGGAAGGAGTAAGAACATTACTTGCATATGTTGCATATAAAAGTTTCAAATTATAACAAATGGATGTGAAGTCTACTTTTCTTAATGGTATACTAGAATAGGAAGTTTACATAGAACAACCAGAGGGATTTGTTGATGAGAAGAATAAGGACATGGTCTGCAAACTACACAAAGCACTTTATGGATTGAAGCAAGCACCTAGAGCATGGTATGAGAGGTTGCACAAATATCTTTTGAAGATAGGATTTGAGAGAACAGATGACAACAACTTGTACATCAAAGTTAAAAAAGGTAAAGACATTTTGATTTCAGAGATCTTTGTTGATGACATAATATTTGGAGGAAAAGATGTTTTATGCAAAGATTTTGCTAATCAAATGAAGCATGAATTTGAGATGTCAATGTTTGGAGAAATCATATTCTTTTTTGGATTACAAGTACATTAATTGAAATATGGAATATTTGTGACCTAATCCAAATACATCAAGGAAGTACTCAAAACATTTGGGTTGGAAGATTCAAAACTAGTCAGCACACCAATGGCAATAGGCTATAAACTATCTAAGAATGATGAGTCTGCTAAAGTAAATCAGACATTGTATAGGTCAATGATTCAAAAGTTGCAATATGTTGTACATAGTAGACTAGACATTGCATTAGTTTTTGGAATAGTGGCAAGATTTTATACTAATCCAAGAGAAAATCACTTAATGGTAGTAAAGAGAATAGTGAGATACCTGAAAGGAACTGATGACTTTGGTTTGTACTAAAAAAGGAGTGAGAAATTTGAACTAAGAGCCCACACTGATGCAGATTGGGGAGGTAATATTGATGATAGAAAAAGTACTAGTGGAGGAGCACTTTTCTTAGGAAACGGGTTGATTACATGGACTAGCAAAAAGAAAAGTTGCACCTCACAGTCTACTATTGAAGTTGAATATGTGGCAGTTGTTATAAATTGTACCAATATTGTATGGATCAAACATTTTCTGCAAGGTATGAAGGAAGAAGTAACTGATCCTATGATACTTTATTGTGATAATACAAGTGCTATCAATATATCAAAGAATCCAGTAATGCATGCTAAAACCAAGTATATTGCAATCAAGTATCACTATGTAAGAGAGTTGGTGGAAGACAAACAAGTGAAGATGGAATATGTTAGCTCAAAGGAACAGATTGTTGATATCTTCACAAAAGCACTACCTAAAGATTCTTTTGAGTATCTTAGAGGTAGCTTAGGGGTGATACCCCTAGCCAAGGCTACCTAAAGCAAAGGCAAGACTGCCCTCCATCAAATGAACTGAATGTTGAAGATATTACACATTGATGCAGAGGATGTTTACTTTGGGATTCATGCCTAAAGTAGTTGATATGCTGAAATTCCAAATCAGTCACAAGCAAGGTGATAAAGGGAGAAATTGAATGAACTTGTAAGAGCTAAACCTACATATTAAGATGCTAATATGTCTTTGGCATTGTTGTCAAAGAGGGAGATAGATGTTTGAAACTAATCAACAGCAAAAAGGATCAATAGGAGAAGTTGTGTGATATTGATCAAATGAAGATAAAGGGAGATGTTGATCAGAATAGTAGAAGATGAGCAATACAGAGAGAGAAAGACAAAGAACAAGGTGGCAACAGCAAAGAGGGAGAACCTAAAATGAAGCAATCAGAATAGTAGAAGCAAATGTGAAGTTACAAATTTTTTTTTGGCACTTGACTTACTATTCTAAACTAGTAAGCTTGTGGTTGAATAGTTTAGTCTGATGGTTGATCAATTTTGTTTGCCATCAATGCCAAAGAGGGAGATTGTTGGAAATTTGATTGAAAAGCTCATTGTTGAAGATCAAAGAGGGAGATTATTGCAAAGAAGGAAGAATGTTTTCAATCATTGTTTTGTCATTGATGTCAAACTTTCTATCTATAGGGATGATATTTTCTTATAAGATCCAAGTACTATTACTTAGTTGATTGATGAAGAGGATTTGATCAACAAGATGTAACAAGAGAACCTAAAGGAAAGGTTAAGTTATGATGTTGTAATGAAGTACAAGGATCAGATAAGATAATGGTTGAATGATGTATTGATGACATACTCAAGGATATAGAGGTTGGTCACACTTAGAAACATTGGAGGAAGAAGTTGTAACAAAGAAGAATGAAAAGCTTAAATTAAGATCATTAGTGGGTGCCGAGCAAGTTAGTTGAAGCCAAGAAAATTCTTAGTTGGAGCTAAGTAACAGGAAATTCTAGTGTGTGTTGAGTGATCTTCAGGTGCCAAGTGAAGGTCAAGTGTTGAGCATCAAAAAATTCTTAGTTGGTGCCAAGTGATCTTTAGGTGCCAAGCACTAGGAAAAACACAGTTGATGTCGAGTAACATAGTATGTGTTGAGCACTAGTATTTCAATAGTGTCGAGCTGTTGCATTATTTAAAATGACAAAGAATCACCAAATCTAAGCTAACATAGTGGTTACATTGAATTTTGTGAATGAGTTGGAGGATAAGAATGATGAGTTGGTGGCACAGAATCGTATGCAAACTATTTTTAAGCAAATTCTAAAGGATTATTCAAGAAGTTTCCAGAGGAAATAGAATATGGGTTAGATGCAATGAATCCTACCTCATCCATGTGAATTGAAATTTTTAAAAAAGTGGAAGAATTGAGAGAGAAAAGGAACTCCAAGACTTCTCTTTAAGGATTCTTAGACTAAGAAGCAAAGAGCTGCTAATATTGTTGCTACTGAAGAGCCAAATCTATGAAGTGGTTGGAAGGGTGTCAAGGAGAAGACATCTAGGAGAAGGAAGAGCACAGAGGCTCTGCTTCTACAAGTGGTCATGAAGAGATGATTACATTGGTACATTGAGCATGGAGACTCAAGAGTACTAAGCTTGAAAGGAGGGCAAGCTGACAAAGTTGCAGAGATTGAAGGCTAGGAAAAGGTATGAGTTGAGAAGTGATCTGAGATCTACAAGATAAGTTGTATATTGTAGTCAGGTCAAGATTTTCTAATACTCTTTAGCAATTGTATTAGATCTAAAAATCCTATAGACTTAAGTTGGCCTAACAGCCATTTGCAAATCCTTTAACAGGGCGGCATTCCAAGTGAATGTTCTAAAGTCCTCTAACTAGGCCCACTTCTAACAAGGTAGTTAAATTCTCTAACAAGGTCACATTTAATAGTGTATTGTAAACCTTTAATAGGGCAAGCCTTTCACAGAGCATCACTTCAGAAGAGTGAGAATTGAGCAGCATGTTACTGGTGGTTTTTCCCAAATTGCATTTCCATGTAAATCATTGTGTCATGCATTGATTTCTTATGTGTTATGCTTGCATGAACTGATTTACAGTAACTTGCTGATTAGAAAAGTTAAAGCTTGGATGAATGAATGATTGAATGGGTTTCACTAAACTTAGTTAAAAGTTTGAATAGGACATTTGGACCTTGAATAACTGATTCACCCCCCCCCCTCTCAGTTATTCTAAAGAAATTCTAACACCACTCATCTCGATCATCTCTATAGAAATTATCAAAGACATAAAGTAGCTAAGATCATGGAGATTATTCTTCCAAAGGTTTTTGCACCTCCACCTATCTTTCCTACTTCTTCTATTCCTTCTACTTCTTCCTCTACTCTATCTCAACCTTTTGATGTTCCTTCTTTGAAATCTATGGTTCTTGATCATATTCCTCCTTCTATCCCTTGTAAGACTATTCATAATCAATGTACTTTTCAGCATCACACAAATTAGCAAGCTAAAGCTAAGGCTAAAGCTCATTCTCTTGCTTCTCAACCTACATCTTCATCCCATCCTTTACCTTCCTTTGATTGGACTAGAGATAAGTCTTTCGAGGAAGCTACACAAGGTAACCCTTTACATGATGATTATGTTTGTATTTTAGATTGTGTTAATATATATATGGAGGATACATCATATGATAGTAGTGATGAAGATATAATTAGTATGGATAGTTATTTTCCTAACATTTTTTCTACACAACTTACAATCACTCCTAGTAATGAGCATAGTGACTCTTAAAGTCCTTGCTTAGAACTCATTGTGATACCTACTATTCTGGATGTTGTTGAGACAAAGAGGATAAAGTGATCGATCTATCATATACATTATTCTATTTGTATCTCTTTTCTTCCATATGTTGTTGCATATTCTATTGTGCATGTACTATTGTTCATACCAGTGGTCTTGTCCAGTCTTCTTGGTTGCTTATGATATGGTAACACTAATTCTTTTTTTTGTACATGTTATTGGCCCAAAAAGACTCTTCTTTGTATCTCTTTTGTGTATTTTTCCTCCATTGGGTCATAGTTCTACTTCCTTTGGGGAATGATGTCATTTTCATACTTGACATAACATTGCATGTAATTATATGATCTTACTAACCCCTCTGTTAGTAGATCTATTTTATGCTTTATGTTTTTGTTATGCCTATCTCCCTTGATATGTTTCTCCTCTTAGGGGCATCTCATAGTGGAAACATTCTTTTATGGATGCATGTATGCTTTCTTAAAGCTATTGCTCCCATTAAGGTATTTGTAATCACTTTAATATGGAGGCATACACTCCTCTCATCCTTTTCCCATGGAATAAAAATACATATTTTGTGTATAGTTTGGAGTACTTCAACCTTTAGTGTTTGGTATGATTTCTAAGGTATACCTAGCTCTATGAATTTTTATTTCATGCTTTTCCTTTCTCTTTTGCTTTTTCCTTTTAGTTTCTAGTAACTATGGCCAAGTTCCTCAGGGTTTGGTCTCTTCTTGGACCTCTCTCTAACTATTCACAATTTGGGAGATCTAATCCGTGTTTGTGACCCTTCTTTTGACTACTAATAGTTTAAGAAGCTTGATCTTGTATTGATCCCATAAGGACACATAAATCCTTATGTTTAGATTTATTTTTTATTCTTCTTTTCTAGGACATGGAATTCTCTTGAAGTTGAATGCCTTGATGGATTGATTAGCATGCCACATGTACTTGCCAGACCATATGGTTCATATTTGATGGGTTGACTAGAATGCCACACACACTTGCTAGAATATTCAATGTCATCCCCTTTTGTAGAGACCTTTCCCCCTAGTTCTTACATTTTCCTTATGTAGTTCACAATAAGGCACACAAACCTTATTGGACAAGGGACTACACCTTTTTTTTGTTTTGTAGTGCTTATCTCTCTTTTTATGATTCCAGATGTGATAAAGACTCAAGTCTCTTGGGGGCTTGATGATTTATTTTCCTCATTAGTCATGATAGGATTTTTCCTTTTTCTCTTTATTTACTTTACCATGATTTTGAGGAAACTCATATTGCTGCTAAAGTGAGGATTAAATGTACCATCTTAAAATGGATGCACTTGTCTTTTAAGACCCTTTAGATCCCTTCTCTTCATGATTCCTTCTTTATACCATGGATATATTTATGCTTGTTCCTCTTTTCCTCTTCTCTCTTTCATCTTTCTACTCTATTCTTCTGTCATCTTCCCTCACTTTTTATGGTACCCAAGACCTATCCTCTATTAGCATGAATATTGATGATATTATATTTGGGGAGTATCTTGAGCATTGGAGAATATTTATATGTTGCATGCATGAGGGTTTTTGTCATTGATGTCAACATAACATTATTTTTATAAAGATTGGTTGAGTAGTAGACAGAGATCTTGATGGTTCATACAATGGTTTGAATGTCTGGTCATGTGCAATTATGGACATGTACAGTACAGTGTCTTGATGACATGGTTAAGTGCACAGAGTCTAATTCGATGGTATATGGAAGTTGTCCCTAATTTACAGAGAGCATTTCAAAGACAGGGTATTGGGAAAGTAGTTCTTGATTTTTTTGGCTATATTACATCCCAGATGTAATTAAGAGATGTGCAGTTAGGTGGTGATAAAGGAAAGTTAGATGATGACATCAGTGAGTGCGCAAGCCTTAGTATCACATGTGTGAAGTTTTGTATAGACTGTGAGCTGACAATGCTATTGTAATTGTAATTAATTAATTATCTTATTTTTATTAATTTGGAAAGCCACAAAGCTTACTCAAGGAATTATTATGAAGATATGGTATAAAGGAAAGACATTTTCCTTGTTTGAAAAGTGTGTTCAAGTATTGTGATCATTGTTCAAGTGCAAAATTATGAAACGGAGAAGAGTGGTTACTGAATGTGTGTAAGAGATCCAAGGGATTATTGGATGCGAGATTTGAGATCTGGTTTCAAGATCTGAAGGTGAAGAATCTTGGTTGATAGGACAAAGAAAGTGAAAGGAAGTACATTTCAATTCTATTATTCTACAAGGAGTAATACATAGATCATTTGGACAGTGGGTTCGTTGGTCTTTCCCTTGAAGTTGTTTGGACAGTGGGTCGAGCTATCTTCCATAACTCCTAATAGGGTTGGCACAACTCCTAATAGGGATTCAAAGTCTCCTAACAGGGATTCAAAGTTTGCTAATAGGGATACATATGTACTGAATGTTGTAATAGACTCCTAATAGGTTCTATCCTCTAACAAGGAATATTTATATTAGTACATCATCTTATGAATACCATCCCCACTCGAGTTTTCCCTTTGATCAAGGGCTTCCCTATTTAACATATGCGGTGTTATTGTGTATGAGTATCTTGTTGTGGTTTTAGTTTACATTACCCATATGGTTAAGATTGTTTAAGATTGTTAATTGTGATATTAGTTGGATAACTGATTTACTCTCCCCCCCTCCTCCCCACCCTCTTAGTTATATCAGTGGACTGTATATTCTAACATCCTCCTAGACCATGTCGACCTAGGTGAACCTTGTCCTCCATGATCGACATAGTCCTAGACTAGGTTGACCCAGTTGACCTAGTCCCCAAAAGTTCTAGATCTCAAGGCTCAAATTTCCTCGTTGGTTTATTAGTTTATGACCGTTACCCAATTTGCCTGTATTGTTTTCCCACCTAAAAACTCATATATAAGGTGACTTGGAGGCTTCATATCATATCTCATCAAGCAATTCATATATCAATATTTTTCATGCACTCAATTCTCTCAACTAAATATTTCTTCCTTTTGCATTCAAGGAGTTCAAGCATTCAAGCCTTTTTCATGCATTCAAGAAAGAAGATTTCTATGTAGCATTGAAGAATCCTTTGTGAGAATTTCCTCTTAAAGATCTAGTGCATTTTTGTCTATCGAAGGAGGAGATTTGCATTGAAGCATTCATCTTTTTCTTTAATGATGCATATTCATATCCATGGCACCATGAGCGGAATTATGGTAGATCCATTGCAAAGAGTGGAGATACCCTACATTCCTAATTCATGATCTACAATAGAACTACATTACATACACAAAGGAAAGGTGAATCCTAACATTTATCTTGTTCTTTACAATAATTTACATTTATATTTCTTATTTACAGTTAATTCCTTAACCTAGGTCTTGACCAAAGAAAGGCCTCGTCAAACCCCAACCCCCAAACCTTTCTTTTCTTTGTTGATTTGTAGGTTGGGAGTAAAAAGGATTGTAGTTCTAGATCCTATAGTTTGCAATATTTTTGGAGTCATCACTTTCTAAGTTAGTTACTATGTCAAACTAGTTATAGAATATCCTTCCAAGTTGACCTAGTCCTTCAGTCTCAGATTCTAGGGAGATTTATGGGTTTTTTTCCTTTTGTCATTTTATTATAAGATAAGAATTCAAAAGTTCAAAAAAGATTTAGGTCTGAAATTTATTAATCTTAAATACATCTTCCTCTATTCACTTCAAGGTGAGACTTTTACATTTCATTTCCTTTCATATCTTTCCCCTAGATTTGCATCTTAATTGGGCTGATTCTATTCACATAGCATCTAGATTTATATTTCCTAAGAAATTAGTTCTATTTCATATTCACATTATCCTATTAAAGGGCCAAAGAGCACACTTCCTTGTATTGTATTACCCCTATAATTCAAATTTATTATTAGCACCCTTCCTTTTTTGGGTCGTATCTAATTTATTTTGGGTTAGAAGTGGAATCATATTTGGAAACTCCCCTCTTTCTCTTTCACATTGCAATTGAATGGCTTAGTGTCTAAGTAAAGTGGAAGTCTACATGTTATTTAAAGTGGTTCCATTTTACCACTAAAAATTCCCACTGACTTCCTTTTAGGCTTCATGGAAAATGGGTCTTTAAGTATTTGATGAACTACATTTTCAATTTCTTCTTGAATCTTATCACACTAACCTACCATAATTTCTATTATTCTCAACTTCCTCCTTAATAGTGGCTTCATATTTTCAAGTACATTTCTTAAATCCTCAAAACTTATCAAAGTACATATTTCACTAACTATATCTTCTCTCAGTTTTCTATCTTCTACAATATCTCTAAGCCTTCTTTCCTCTAATTTGTTAAACAAGTGGTCTCATATGCTTCCCTAAAGTTCAACAATATTTGTCTCAAACTTTAAAAGATATTTCACTATTGCATTATAAAGTTGTCTTTGATCATTGTCACTATATCTCTGACAAAACTTTTATACTTGATCTAAATTACCACAATGTTATATCCATTTTGTAATTCTCATCAATTTAGGGTTTCACTTCTTCCATTCTTCAACTAGATCTAATGGTTATTTCTCAATCTATTATTAATCTTTATGTTATGCAAGCTCTTCTTCTTTCTCCTCTTCTTCTTATACTTTATTATCCTTTTTACTTTTCCTTTGAATATTTGGTTTAGGTTTATTGAATGCAGGTCCATGTGCTTCAGCTTTCTATCTAGGGGGTTTCTTTGGCTCTTCAATCTCTATATTAACTTGCTTCACAATTAGTTTCTTTGATTTATCTTTCTTCTTTACTATAGGTGAGGTCTAGTATGATCTTCTAGGAGTTATAGTCTATAGAATGACTTGCACTTTAGTGATTTCAATATGATCCTCAACCTTGTTGGCATCTCCTTTAACCTCTTTTGTTGCCTCTTTTGTGACATTTTATTTTATTTCTTGACTTCTAGAGACTTCAAGTTTATCCTTACCTCACACTTCACTTATCCTTCTCCTTGTTTCTTTCCATTATTCTTTTTTCATCCCTCATTCTTTAACCATTTCTTCTACCATCTTAGCAACTTTCCTCTTTCTTGCTCCATTGTAAATCTATTCTCTTACTTCACTATATTTCTCCTTGTATTTCCCTCATCTAGGACTTTCAATGTCTCTCTTAGACTAACATTGTATTTGCCTAACCTTCTAACATTTCCTCACTGGCCCCATAGCCCATTAGGTGAATAAATATTTCTCTAGAATTTGCTTCTTCCATATAAGTGTAATCAGTCTCTACCATAAAATATATGGTGTCCTCATCCTTTTCCACTACAAACATATAAATCCTTACTCTCTCTTTTTTTTCATTTGGAATACCTTGATCATCCCGAATATTGATGTAATTATCATAGAGTTAGGTAGCATGTTATAGTGATTAGTAATCAAGTCCATTGCATATCTACCACTTGTACACTCAATATTTCGCATGTTGAAAACTTCTAGAGTACTTGGAAGAAAAAATAGACAACTAAGGATAAAAATATAAAAGGTGTGTATTCATCTTTCTTGATCCTTTTAATGTTCTCAAGTAATTGTTCCCTTAATAGCCTACAAGCATTGACTTGTTATTTATCCATTATCACCTTATAAGTTGCATGAATAAATCCTATTGAAACTACATTTGGTCTAGAATTATAATTCATCTTATATCCCATGATTTTACTAATTTTTCTAACATAATTTTGCAAAATAGTGTTAAGTTTCATTCCTCTCCTGTTCCAGATTACTCCATTTTTTTTCTTAAATTTCTTTTCTATAATAGGAATAATTACTTAATTTCTTAGTCAAGTTACCTTATAGATTATATCATTTTTAATAATAGTGGGTTGATCACCCATCTATGTCATGTTGTCATGGATTCCCCTTAGTATAATCCTTGTCCATTCAGATTGGTCAAATTCATCATAGAATATATATTGGGTGATGTTGCATTGAATCAAATGTTAAAACTCTTCCTTGAAGGTCATTTCATCATTATAAACCTTACCCACATCATCAAATATGTTACTATCTCCTATAGGCTCAAATTTACATTGAATGTATGCTCTAATATCTTCCACATGTAATACCCCTTCTAGAGTTTATGAAAGTTCTTATGTGGGATCATCTCCCATAGATATAAATGGGTACTTTTTGAACTAGTAACAAGGTCTCTCTCTCACACATTTCATATAATAGGGGTTTTCATGATCTCAAATACCTTTTCATAACTTCAACTCAAATCCAAATATAACCTCATGGAGTCATTAAATACCTTTTTGATCGCATTTATGGCATCCATAGACAAAGCTCAAAAATCTTTATTTCACATCAAAATCTCTCTGCTAGCTCTCTACTCTTTTTCAATTCTTAAATGGTGAGTAATTCATTGCATTTTGACCCTTAAATCTTTGTGAAATTGGATCTGCATTAAATGTGTCTAGGTGTGCAATGAAAAATTTTATTATACTATTAGAACTCAAATTTTGCATACTCCAATACTTGAATCTTAATTTATGCAAACTCATATGTATATTCCTAATCATCATTCCATGCTAGCGCTTACTGCAGAAAACATAATACCATCTCTCGTGATTCTGGTAAATTTTTGGTATTATATCCCATGTTTATGTTATAAAGTGATAGTTCATGAAGATGCAAAAGGTTTAGTACTAGGTAGTGGTTTCACCTTTTCCTTTGAAGATTCCTTTGACTTTTCAATCTGTACCTTAGTGCTTGTTGAATCTCCTTCCTTCACAAATATCTTGTTATTTTTTTTTGCATGTGTTCTATTCATATTTTGATTTCTTCATATATTATTTTTGTTTCTTCTCACGTTAGGTACTCTCATATTGTTGAAACCATTAAATCTACAAGATATTGTTGTATGACCTAAATTGTTGGAAATATGAGATGATACAAGTCTATTTCCATACCTAGGTCCAAACTAATTAATTTTTAATTTAGAATATCTAGTAATATGTCCATTGTTGCATTTGTAGCTCATAAATCCTTTGGTGATAATTGTGTTCAATCCTAAAGGTCTATTGTCTATCATGTTAGTCCTTTTATTCATCCTCATATTTGATTTTTAATTAACTTTCTTTCATTCACTAGATCTATTTTTATAACCAAATCAATTATAGCAATAATCATTAAAAGGTTTAGCATTATTTAGTTACCTTTATAATTTTTCTTTATGTCTCCAAATTTGGTACTTACAAAGAATAATCTATTGAACTATTTTATTTGATATCTAGGTTTCTCAAGATGATTGGGTGTCTACTTGATTGAATATTCTAGTTGAATATATTCATCTCGCATAACACTTTCTTCAGTGATCTTTGATTTCTTTGATGATTCACCTTCAAGGTAGCCAATTGCTATCATATCTCCTACAAGCCTTTGTGCCATGATATGTTCATAAAGTTTCATTTCTTGTATACAACTTCTCAAGATGCTTCTTGGTTTGTGTAAGTTCTCCTTATTGGTAAAATGCTCAGCACTCCCCTCGAAATTCATGATAAGGGCTTAACCACTTCATGTGTACTATGAATTGAGTGGTTCTATTGGGCATTAAAATATCAGTCTTTTTGTGTAATGAAAACTCCATTGTAACAAGTGGCATCACAACTTGGTCATAGGTTTGAATCCTTGAGCCTTTAGGTAATGCTGAGGGGGAGATCATTGGCAAAATGTTTAGCGCTCCCCTTGGGATTTGTGACAAGGGCTAATTTGGCTCCTTTGTACTATAAGTTGAGTGGTTGCATCAAAATTGAAAGATATCTCTTTTGGTGTAATGGCAACCCCACCCTAACCCTCCTTTTATCATAAAATCATATTTCTCTAGTTCAAAAAACTTCATTTTAGTATCTTTAAGTTCACATGTTACCTTGGTAATTTTTCATCTCATATTTACATTCTCAAACCTCAAATATATATGTACTTGTTTCTCATGTGTCATCAAACTCATCTTTAGTTTTGTAATCTAAATCTCATGCCTTAAAATCTCATTTTCCTTCTTAAGCTTCATAGTTGATTTATAATCCTTGAGCATCTCAAGTAATTCCTTTCTTTTCAGTCTTCAACTATCAATCTGATCTTTTAGCTTTTGAATGAGATCTTGTGCATCCCTTAGATTGGTCTTTTGTTTATTCCTTTCATAATTAACTTAATCCAATTCCTAAAGAGATGCTTCAAGGTTCTTCTAAAAATCCATTGAATCCATAGTGATCTACCTCAAGTTGTTCTAGGATCCTTCTAAGTAATTATGCTATGATACTATTTGTTAGAAATAGGGAATATGGGGGGAGGGTGGGGGAAGGAAGGGAGTGAATCAACATTCCATAATAACTTTTTACCCAACCATGGATATCAATTGAAAACCTCAAACTTGAATAAATGATTAAAAAGTAATAGCATGCATAACATAAAGAAACTCATAACACCATATTTGCTAAATAGAAAAACCATAGCCAAGGAAAAACCCTAGTGGGGATGGCATCCAAAAACTGATCCACTAATCAAAAGTATCTTGTGAATGATATTGACCCTATTAGGAGTCATGTAGATGCATATAGTGTATATTTCCTTGTTAGAAGCCTTAACCCTGTTAGGAGTTATAATTGGAATACAAATGTGATCTTACCACTCTTATAAATATATTACAACTTTCCATGTAGTATAGATGACTACCAAAACCTTGATTATGATGATATCTTCAATATTTGATCAGTCCCTTATAGTTCCTTGCATCAAAACATGCATACCACATTTTTCTCTACTATAACCATGAAATTTTCTTATATACAATACCAAAAAAGTGCACATAATTCAATCATACCATTACAATACAATTACCCTATTTATTGAACAATTTTTTTCCTTTATACTGAAATCTTTAAATAGACAACCTTAATCTTCCTCACACATTACCAAAAATTAAAATTAAAATCTTCCATATGAGGCCAAATTGACAAATTGAAAATTCTTTGTCAACTTCTTTGTTCCTAGGATGTGAAACATGTCACTGGGAAATCTTATCAAAATTTAAAAGAAAAGGAAAGAAAATTACGTTGGAACTTGTAGATTTAATTATGCATAACAATCAAGTTGTTACTCCCCAAAGGTCTACTACTATTTTAATATTTAGAGTTACTCTTTGGTGACTTATTGGTGGCACTTCTAGGTGTCCTTTGAGTGATAGTTCCAAATCATTTAACTTTAACAAGGTTTAGGGTTTATTCAATTTGTGATGACTAGAAAGAAAAATATGTTCAAATAGGTAGGAGCCTCCTAATGTCACACTAAACTTTGATGTTGTATATTGTATGTACGTGATTGGAATCCATTGTTTCCACCTATGTCTCCTACTATTTTTTTTGTCTCGTGAACTTTAAGTTAATTTTAACATTTATTTTATTTGGATTTTTCCTCAAGTGGACTTTAGAGGTGTGCACTCACATTTTTAATGAATGTGTATTTTGATTCTCTTACATGTGTTCATTTAATATTTAAAATAGAACTTTATGTTTGTAAAGTATAATATTTTGATGCTAAAATAATCTTGATAGTGAATTTTGAAAAAAAAAAATCAAGAACTTAATATTTATAATATATTTATAGATTTATTTTGACTATTTCTAGATAGTTATGCTAATATAAATTATAAACATTTGGTCAAGTTAAGTCTACTGAAGGAATTTGAGCTCTCTAATTTTTAGGAATAAAAAAAGAAGACCATTAAATTTTATGGCAATTTGTACTTTTGATTTTTTTATTCTTATTAAAAATTTATCATTATTTATACAATTATAGAAAAAAATTATTTTAGAATTTTTAAAAACTATTTATTTAGAATTAGTTGGATATTGTTATGAATGTGTGCAATAGTAAAATATATCCAAACTTATTTCCCTAAAATACATTTGTGAATCCTATCAACCAAATATCGAATACCAAGTCACATTGTGCATTCATTCATCACCCAATCATATATGTACTTCTATTTAATTATTATCCATATATCATTCTAATGACATAATTATATCACTAAAAAACTTGAATTTGCCTTGTAATTCCCAAAAAAAAAATTAAGATTGAAGAGCTTTGTCTCTAATAATTTCCATTACCATAAAAATGATTACAATTTAAAAGTCTCATACTTGGTAGTTACTAATTAGAAAGTTTGATGACTTTAAAAATAATTAAAAATTTACATAATTTTTCAAGACAAACTCATAAATCATTGGATAGATCTGACCACATAGAAGTGACACACAACTAGGAATTCAACTCTCTATAAAGTCTTCAAACTATTTGAAACACAAGAAAAAATACTAATAGAGAAGATCCATTTTTTAGTCTTAATGTGATTAAATTTCAATGTTACATCAAATTTGATCCATTTGATATATTTTTGAGCAATGGTTGAATACATTTAAGATTTATTAAATTTTTCTTAAGGCATTTATCCTTATTAGAATTGTTGTATAAATTTATTAGAGATGAAATAAGTCTCCTATGACACACACACAAGAAAACACATGTTAAAGATTGACCTAGTTTTAAGTGTCTCTAGTTTCTGATGGTTAATTTAACTTAAGGAATTTCATAAGTTATAAGTTTTTTAAAAATAAATTGGCATGCAAAGTTTTGCATTATATTCCTTGTAGAGAATTGAACTTGGTAGTTGGCATAGATTTAGGAATTTATTTAATGTTTAGTAATTTTAATGAAAATTAGGAAACAAAGGTGTACAATTTCTAAAAGGAAAACAATTTAGATAGTATTTCAAGGCAAACTCACAAATCATTGGATAAATCTCACCACATAGAACCAACCCACAAACATGAACTAAACTCTCCTAATCACAAGGCAAAGTACTAATTGAGAAGTTCCATTGTTCATCTCAATACATTTGAATTTCTATGTAACTCCAAAATCATCTATTTGAGATGTTTTGGATCAATGATCAGACATCTTTATGATTCATAGACTTATCCTTGTGATATACACACCTTTGTGAACTTCTTGCATACATTTAGATGACTCACACACACTAAAAATCACCTATAGAAGACTAGCCCACAACCTAAATTTTTGAACTAAAATTTTGTTGCCACATAATTATGCACCCTTTCCTAAGGAACTACTTCTCAAGTGACCTTTTGTAACATGGAAACAACCCCCAAGTTGTGGGACTTGAACAATGAGGTTGAGTCTCTGGAGAAGGCTGACTTCCTTTGCTATCAAGGTACACGTAACTACTCTTGAGAGGAAAAGGGGGAAGGAGATGCATGAAATAAAAACTACCTAATCTAATCTAAGGAAGGTGATGCACCAAAATAGAGTGTTCAAACCAATCTCTGCTCATAAATGTGTAGTTAATTATCATGACATAAAAATATATAGATTCAGACTTGTTTTAATCCAATAATCACATGCAAATCAGATAACCAAATGAGTGACACAAGGAAGAAGAGATTTCACTATCTATCATTCATAGGCCAAAAGGAGATATAGTCATGCAAATTACAGATAACCACAATACATTGATGAGTGGCAAATGAGTCTTACATAGTACATCAATGGTTGAAAAGGATAAAACAGAATGTCATGAAGTTCAAAGGAAAAGGGGATTTACAATGAGTATGTCAGAGTAATGCCAAGGAAAATAGAAAAGAGTCAACCCTTGGAAGGGCAATAGAACTTGCTTTTATAGTTCAAGCATAACTGAGATAACTTTAGAAAGAAACCAAGTTCAACGACTAAAATTAAAGTTGTAGAGAACAATCATGTAAATCTAGAGAAAATATGATCCCGGTACACATCCAAATGCATGAAATCCAATATATTTCCAAAATAACAACCTTAAGAAGATAGGAACATCAGCCATTAATGCATAGCTGGGTAGATGGATAACCAGGTGATGAATGTGTGCTCCTTTTGCATTTACTAGGCATGGGAAATGTTGAAAGCAATCTACAAATGGTCAAAAGATCTAATTCATCATTAAAGAGTTATTTCATCTTCACTACCAACATACCAAGTTAGATGTATCAGCAAGTCAATAATATTCAATGTTCATCTTGTACCCTTCCTGCAATTATATTGGTCGGAGACTCTTTTCTTTTATGGCTTGGACAAGTGGAACACCCCTATCATGGTCAACCTAGGGACCTATGATATTATGATCATCAATAAAGTCAAAACCCTTGTACATCATCTTTATCCCAGAAGCTGACCCCTACAATCTTACGATCATCAGTTTATCGTTTGGTTGAGAGCACCTTTCATCCTTCTTATGATCTTACGATCATCAACTCATCTTGATACATGGCCTCCCTTGAAACCTCTTAATGATCTTATGACACACCATTGGCTTGTGATCTCATGATAGCATGATGACATGGCAACACAAACTTACGATCAACCCTTGGTGTAGAATCTTACCACTATCTAGCTTATCCACCGATCTCGTGATGCATGGCTTATTGTAGCATCGCAACACTTTATTCTTACATCTTGAAAATGCAGGAAAGCACAAATCATAGATCTTGTTTCATCTGGCGGCCCAGAAACATGCAACCAACTTTATTCTCCATGTCAACATCTCAACCAATCAAAATTGTGTTTGTATGCCAACTCATCTAATACCTTGTCCACCTCAACTACGGCCCACAAAATAAGACCCACATGCCACATGTCACACCATCACTTTTTCACATGAAGTAAAGTTCATGGTTTTCTACAAAGTGACAAAGTGATGTTCATCGATCTTGGAAGATCTGACGAATGAGAAGATGTAAGCCCGCCAAACATTAAATCGCGCAGTCACTTAGGAAATAAGATATAACCTAAAGTTTCAAAATATGTTTTTGAGTGCCCTAATATTTAAATTTTTAAATGTATGAATGTTAGGGTATGCTTAGGCATTTGAATTCAAATTTTTGGTGGTAGGGCATTTTGGCTAACAACTTCTTCATAGATTTTCTCAACAAGAACCAAGTTCTTTGATCAAGTGGTACAACTAGAAAAAATATGGAAATTAATCAATGCTCCCCAACATAAGTGCTCCCAAATGACCAAGACTGGGGAGAAACATGAATGGAAGTGTGAGCCTAGTCATCACTAGTAAGAACCCCAAAAGGTAGTGTTTGGCCTTGAAGACGAGTTGGAGTGAACTCCCAATTGTGGCCCCAACTCCTCCTCATAAATAATTCAATAGATGTCACCACATAGAGGTGACACATAGCCATGTATTCAACTCTCTATAAAGTATTTAAACTGTTTGGAGCATAATGGAAAATATCAAAATAGAAGATCCATTTTGAAATCTCGATGCAATTAAGTTTCTATGGTTTAATGCACTTAAGATTTATTAAATTATTCTTGAGGTATGAATCCTTATTATAATTGGTGTATAAATTTATTAGAGATGAAAGAGTTTTCTTAACACACACGCACACGCACACATACAAAAGAAATGACATGTTAAAGATTGACCTAGTTTTAAATGTCTCTAGTTTGTAATGGTAGTCTAGATTAAGGAATATGATAAATTATAAATTCTATGAATAAAAAATACATGTGAATCTTCTTACATTTTTGCAAATATATTTCCACAATCCATAGTTTATATTAAAAATACACACACAATCAAATCCTAGAAATTATCTCTCATCTTATTACATTTGTTGTATACATTTATTAGAAAATGAACAAGTTTCTTGTAACTTACACAACAAAAGTAATTTATGAAAAACCAATTAAAATTGTTCCTTGTAAAGAATTAAACTTGGTAGTTAGCATAGATTGAAGAATTTAATTAGTGATTGGTATTTTTAGGGAAATAGGAAAGATAATACACAGTTTCTAAAAACAACATAATTTAGATAATAATTCAAGGAAATCTCACAAATCATTGGATAAATCTCACCACATAGAAGTGACCCGTAACTATGAACTAAACTCTCCCCAAAGTCTCCAAACTATCTTAATTACAAGGCAAAATACCACTTGAGAAGTTCTATTGTTTATCTCAATGCATTTGAATTTCAATGTGACTCAAAAATCATCTATTTGAGATGCTCTAGATCAAAGATCTAAAATCTTTAAGATTAATTGATTCATTCTCATGATATACACACCTTTGTATTGTTGAGGCAATCGTATCCATCACAACATCAAGGAGAAAAATCTCAATTCTTGCTTATGAGTAAGAAATGTCATTGGGGAGGACTTTAAAGTGTACTAATAGTACTATCATGTATGCAAAAAAAGGAACAAAGAAATATCATTGGGGGTTTGTTTGAAGAAGAAGTGTGATTAATGTCAGAGGTGGAGGTCCAAGTACCCCCTAAAACATTTTGGACTAATTGAAGAAGTCTATGAGGAAGTCACCCCAAATGAAGCATCAATAGACACCTTGTGTACTTTTACTAGAGGAATTTTATCCATAAATTACAATCATATTCTTGGTAGGTAGAGTCTTCCCCAAGGCTTGCTACCATGGATGTGAGCAATTAAAAAGTAAGAAAGAAAATTAGGTGGGAAGTTGTAGAGAGCTAAATATGACTAACAATCAAGTTGTTACTCCCCTATGTTCTACTACTATTTGACTTTGTAAAGTTACTTTGAGGTGACTTATTGGTGGTACTTGTGATTTCTCGAAATCATTTAACTTCAACAAGGTTTGGGGTTTTTTTGGTTTGTAATAAGAATAAAGAAAAATATGTTTATAGGTAGGATCCTCCCTTGTATGACTCTAAAATTCAATGTATGTTGTATGTAAGTGATTGGAAGCATTATTTCCACCCAACACTACTATATTGGTTTTCTAATGACCTCTAAGTTAAGTTCAACATTTATTTTATTTGGATTTTGCCTCATGTGGACTTTAAAGGTGTGATTTTATATGCAGCCACATTTTTTTTATGAATGTGGATTTTTATTTTCTTACATGTGTTTAGTTAATATTTAGAATAGAACTTTATGTTTTGTAAAGTACAATATTTTAATGGTAAAATAAGACATTGAATTTGGAAAAATCTTGAAGAACCTAATAATAATAAGTTATTTGTAAATTTATTTTGACTATCTTAGAGTTTTGATGTTATAAATTGTAAAAATTTGGTCATTTAAATTTTGTAAAGATTATATACAAGTGAAGGAATTTGAGCTCTATAAATTTTAGGAATAAAAAAGGGAGATTGTTAAATTTTATATCCATTTGAACTTGTCATTTTTTTCATTCTTATTATTTATTTTATGATTTTTTTTGCATAATTATTCTTTTTGTAATGTAGAGGTATAGAAAATGTTTTTAATTTAGAATTATTTTAAAATTATTTATATAGATTTAGTTGGATATTGTTATGAATTATGTGTGCAATAATCAAATATATTCAAAATAATTTTCCTAAAATACATTTGTAGAACCTCTCAACAAAATACCAAATAGAAAGTCATATGGTGTATAATTAGTCATATAAATATTTTATTTTTACTCTAAATAAAACAACTCTTCAATGTGCATTCATTCATCACCTTATCAAATTTATACTTTTATTCAATAATTGTTCACATATCACTGTAACACATTGTAATTAGATCACTAAAAATTTGAATTTGCATTATAATTCCCATGAATTTGTTATGATTGAAGAGCTTTTTCATGCAATTGTTTCCATTACCATAAAAATGACCCAACCAAGAAAAAAGTAGTTTGGGAAAATAAAATATTACAAATTTGGTTGAAAATAAATTATATTATTTTTCAAGAAAAACTCATAGATAATTGGATAGATCTCACCACATAGACGTGACACACAAGCATTAATTTAACTCCCTATAGAGTCTTCAAACTATTTCAAGCACAACAACAACAAAAAACTAATAGAGAAGATCCATTTTTAATCTCAATGCAATTAAATTTCATTGTTGTATAAAATTGGTCCATTTGATATATTTTTGAGTGATGGTCAAATACACTAAAGGTTTATTGCATTATTCTTGAGGTATGCATCTATATCATAATTGTTGTATAAATTTATTAGAGATGAAACAAGTTTCTTATCAAACACATACACACAAGAAATCAACTGTTAAACGTTAACTCATTTTTAAGTGTCTCTAGTTTGTGACAGTTAATGTAGATTAAGGAATTTGATGAATTATAAATTCTTAGAACAAACAGAAAAGCAATCATACCTTCTTACATTTGTTAGAAGTCGAACAAGTTTCTCACGACTTGCGAAACAAAAATAACTTATGAAAAACTAGCTTGAAATTTTGGATTTTATTCCTTGTAGAGCATTGAACTTGGTAATTGGCATAGATTTAGGAATGCAGATAGTGATTAGTATTTTTAATCAGTTAGGAAATAGAGTACACAATTTCTAAAAATAAAATAATTTTGATAATTTTTTTAAGACAAGCTCACAAATCACTGGATAGATCTCGTCACATAGAAGTGATCCACAACCATGAATTAAACTCTCCCCAAACTATCCTAATAACAAGGCAAAGTACCAATAGCAAAGTTGCATTGTTTATTGCAATGCATTTGAATTTCAATGTAACTCCAAAATCATATGTTTGAGATGTTTTGGATCAATGATCAAACATCATTAATAATCATTTACTCTTGTGATATAGACACCTTTGTAAACTTGTTGTATACATTTATTAGAAACTAAACAAGTTTCTTATAACTCACACAAACACTAAAAGTGATCTATAGAAGACCGGCCCACCACCTAAATTCCTGCACTGAACCTCTTCATATAGATCTAAACTTGTAGATCTCCACAAGAGGAACCAAAATGCTGCAATCGAGCAGTCGAGCCGGAACATTTATGAAAAGTAGTAATCAACGCTCCCCAACATAAGTGCTCCCAAATGACCAAGATGGAGGAGCAACATTAGTAGAAGTGTGAGCCTTCCCATCACTAGTCATAGCCCTAAACGATAAAGCCTGGCCCTGAAGAGAAGCTTGGGTGAACTCCCAATTGTGGCCCCAATTCCTCCTCATAGGAAACCAAGGAGTATTGCTCCCCTTGATACTCAACCCCACAATCTCTCCATCTCCACCCACATTCCACACCAAAACAAGAAGAAAGTAGGGGTTCCCCCTGATGGTGAACCTCATTCCCCCATGGAAGAGGCAGTTCACTTTCCTATAGAGAACAGGCACAATGCCCCCCTCATAGACTGCAATCCTCTCAAATGCAGGAATTGACATGTCAAGGTGCTTACGAGGGGGATTGCACCAACCACCATTATCACTAGGCAAGGCATAATTGGGAGGACAGAAATCCGTTGTGGTGACTCTAACAGTGCGGTCGGGCCCAGGTAAACACCACTTGCTGAATACACACTTAACTTCTATGCATGAACCGCATTTGCCACCGTTGTCAAACAAGGCGGTGCTCAATGCAGTCGTATAAATGCCTGCGTACAAAGAACGGCTACTTTCGTCCGAGTAGCCGCACGCGCCGCCGGGGGCTTCTTTGTAGAACGTTGCATGCGCAAAATCCCACGTCGCTTTCGCCGCCTTGCATGAAATCGCCATTAACAACACGAACAATATAGATCTCCATTTTCCTGCCATCTCTCAATGCTCGAGTTTTTTTCTGTCAAGAAAAGAAAAAAGAATAATGGAAGTTTTAGATTCAAATCTACCTTCCCTTAACATATAATAATAATTAATTTGAACAAATAATAATAATAAATATAGATTTCTGCCGTTTACCATAAAAAAAATCTGAACTTTAAAAAACTCACGAAATCTTACCTGCAAACACTGATACGCCAGAAAAAAATCAACAAAGTAAATTGTTTTTATCCTGCATACGATCCGTTCAACTGCGAAACAATGTATGCGAAAATGTTATTTCACCTTTGTGTGTTTGTGGGGATATTTATATCTACATTTTGGAAACGGTTCGTGAATTGCATGTATTGTGGAAAAGATAAACACGAAAGTCTTAAATTTTGAACAGGCCTAAAATGCCGATTAATTTAAACCAGACATTTAATAAATTGTCTATCTTAATTATAAGTCAACACTAATCCAGCAACTCTTTCCTCCGCACATTTGTTCATTTTGAAGCGCCGGCCTTTCATTCCGGTAATCTGTCCTTCGCACAGTACTTTGTTTAATAATTCAGAGGCAGAGATTATTTTTCTTGATTCAATACCATACATTTTATGTTCCCTATGATTGTGATAAGCGAATAAATCCGCTATTCCAGCTTATTGTCAATGGTTGTAATAAATTCTAGATCATATTTTTGGAAGCAACACCTGTATTTCATGATTAATTAATGGAGAATGATGATTAAATTGAGCTAATTTTATAGCGTAGTGTTAAATATAATGAAAATTAAAATTTATTGGTAATAAAATTTATATTTTTGTATTTGATAAATTTTATCTATGTGTTTTATTTTGGGTGTTACTATTAGTATCATTATTACTGTTGTTATGAGTTGAATTACAATTGGTTCAAGTCCCTTTTTAATTTTTTGTGCTTCGAAACAATTACCTAGTATACGTTGAACAAAGTAAATATAAAAGATTGATTTGAATCTCACACTCCTTTGGATGAAGCTGACTTAGATGAAGGAAAAAAGATGGTTAGTTGAAAAAGTCATAGAAATGGATAAGGAAGAATTTTAAGATGGGGATTTAGAGAATAATACAACAAGATACAATTTAATAGATACCAAAGGAAATATATCAGATAAAAACATAGTCTTAGGCATTTCAATAGGAATAGGGGAAGATAAACAATCGGATATAATAAAAATAACAAAGTATAACAATGTAAAACAAAAAGAAACAAAATCTTATTCACCTTCCTAAGAAAAAGTAGAGAAAAGAGAAAGTGGTTGTAGAATTTTTTTTTTCTATTGCATATCAATTAATCAAAAAGGGTACATCACAGTATCAGATCAGTTTACATAGAAAAACCACAACATACAGAAGTACATAATAAGAGTCTCGAGACATATATGACTAGCCATTATTTTGGCTTGTTCAAGAATAATATCAAACTATTTTCTGATTCAAGGAGGATCCTCCTCATCGTCTTCTTCATCATTGGTATCAGGGGAAACAGAGTTATATCCTAGCACCCTATAGTCATATTCAACCTTCTTTTTCAGTTCCTTCTGCATGTTGTCCATTTTGATCTGTTGGATGAAGTCTCTCAAAGTGTACTCAAATTAATCTTTTTCTTTTATTAATGTGTACCCATAAGCAATCTCTGTTTTTTCCATGGTAGCTTTTCCTTCTCTTAGTACTTGCAGAAATTTACTTTCCTTCACCTTCAGGATTACTGTGATCTACATAGAAATGTCAAAATATATGAGCCTCTTATGAGACTCAGTAAGATTTATGTCCTTCCCTAAGAGCACATCATTATTCTAATATTTATAGATGAACCATAAAACAATAGAAGAAAGCAAAGACCAGAAAGAGTTACAAAACTTGCTACTATTGATAGTTCTAGAGATTATATTTATAACATCGAAATGAGTTTTGAAAGATAGGCCAAACATATTCCAAATTTCAGCAACAAATAGGCATTCAAAAAATACATGCATGACAAATTCTGGTTGTTCACACATACTGCAAATGTTAGGCTCCCCCCCTAGTCTTTTGAATGGGAGTCTGTGCAGAAAAAGCTTCCACAGAAAACAAGATATTTTGGGTTCTACAGGTCTTGTCCAAAACATGGTGAAATATTTCATCCATTCCAGATTATCAATCTCAACACCCCATTTAGAATTCACATAAACAAAGATATCATTGATATTTGTTAACAGCTGGTAGAGGTATCTAGATTTTACAAGATGAAGGGGGGTATGATCAAGCCAAAGCAATTGAAAATCATAGCATGAGACATCACAGCATCCTTTGATAGGTCTAATGTTAAATAAGGCTCCTCTAAGCATAGAGTGTGTTCTCCACTGGGATTTGGGTAAGTGATACTTCTTTTCTAGCCATTCCCATTCCACAAAGCTATCTTTCAAGATGATATCTCCAATAACAGAAACACCAAGTTTAGACCACTTTTTTGTTGAGCACCCTTGGAGGAGAGCAAGCTTTTTATCCCCATGGCTCAAATTCCACCAAATAGATTTCTTTCCACAAGGAGACCAGATTTCTCAACAAGATCTTTATTGCTTAAGAAACGCATGACAAATTTTGAAGCCTTCCAAATACTTTTAAAAGCATTGGATCCTTGAACTACCAAGGGAGCATCAACTGTGAGAGAGTCTATAAAGAAAAAATTATTCCATCCTCTAGGTCTGTTGCAGTGGGACCTCCTCAGATTGTTTCTAATCAATACCTTCCAGGACTCCTCTCCATCTCCTGCTTTGGCAATCCATTTGACAACCAAGGGTACACATTGAAACTTGAGGTCCTTGAGACCCAAACCTCCCCATGCCCTACTCTTAGTACACCAATCCCAAGAGACAACATGTATTTTCTTCATTCCACTTCCATCAGACCACAAAAATTTCCTAATAATTTTCTGAACAAAGTTAATCTACACTTGATTGAATAGCCACATGGAGGAAAAGTAAATAGGATAAGAAGATAGAATCTTCTGGTAGACTTGAAATCTACCAGGAAAAGATAGCAAATTACTATTCCATTTTGCTAATTTCCTACTTATTCTTTCAAATGCCCAATCCCACATCAAATTGAGATTAGGCTCTATAGAGAAAGGGATGCCCAAGTATCTTACTAGATGATCCAACCCCCCCCCCCCCCCAAGCCAAATCAAATTTACTCCACCAAATAGGTGATTCTTTAGTCCATCCCAGCATAATAGATTTTGAGATGGATATTTTACTACAAGAGGCAAGACAAAATGTATCAAGTTTCTCCATAAGGTAGGTCATATTAGTTTCTTCTAAATGTAGGAGTATTGATGTATCATCTACAAACTGTACATTGGCAACTTCTTGATTGTTAGGGAGAAGAATTCCCCTAACACATGGAGAGAGAGAGCTATCTCTAAGAAGATAATGAAGAGAATCACTAGCTATCATAAAAAATGTTGGAGCTAATGGACATCCTTACCTGATATATATTGTAAGGCTGAAGAATTCAGATTCTAACCCCATTAATCTCCACTACAGCCTTGGCCCCAAACAACAAAATAGAGACCATTCTGCAATAATGTGTCAGGAAGCCAAGGGCCTCCAACATCGTCATAATGAAACCCCACTCAATCCTATCATATGATTTCTCATAATTTATAAGGAGCATGGCACAATCTTGACCTAAAGACTTAGCCCAATTCATGGCCTCCCAGCATGTAATAAGATTCTCCAAAATATATCTACTTGACAAAACTAGTCTGAGTACTATTGATGACATTAGGAAGAATCTTTTCAATTCTAATAGCTAGAACTTTGGCAAGAATCTTATCAACCACATTTAGCAATGTAAAAGGCCTCTAGTTCTTTATGAGCAACCTATCACCCTCCATTGGAATGAGTTTAATAACACCAGCATTTAGTTCAGGGCCAAGAGACCCTCTGTCAAAGGCTTCTTCATAAACACTTAACAAATAGGGAACTATCCAGTCTACATTCTTTCTATAAAATTCAATTGGGAGCCCATCATGTCTTGGAGCCTTATCACTAGCCATTCTACTAATAGCTACTATGATCTCCTCTTCTGATAAACCACCATCTAGAACCTTAGCCTCTTCATCCTTAATTTTCTTAGGGATGATGGATCTAATCTTAGCCCTAGAAACCTCCATGCATGGGTCAAGTTCTGAAGAAGTAAATAATTCCTTATAGAAGGAAGAGAAGGCCTCTAGGACCTCCTAATGAGATGAAACCACTAAATCCTAAGTTCTAATACTGCAGATCTTATCTCTTGCCTCTTTCTTCTTCAGGGTCTAGAAGAAGAATTTAGATCCTCTATCTCCAAGGTTAATCCAATTAATCTTGGCTCTAACTTTGGCCCCTCTAGTCTTAAACAACTAAAGTTTTCTGAGTTTGTTCCTACACAGAAGGGCTTCTGCATAGGGGTTTGATTTAATCTCTCGTTCTACTTCCTACAAAGACTCAACCAACTCAACTTCCCTTCTCGTGGCATCCTTAGCCTTTTTCCTCCCTACTACCTTAAGCGTTCCCTTCCAAGACTTGGAGGTTTGCTCCCATTTTTCAATGGCAGATTCATGTCTAACAACCTTCTCATTATACCAAACAATAACTCTGATAGCCGCCTTGATAGCATCATCTTTTAGCAAGGAAGTGTTCAGAGAAAAAAATTGTTTAGGAGGGGATTCAATGCATTTCTCTCTAATCAATTGGATGGAAGCCATAATTGGTTGATGATCTGATAGTGTGTATGGTATGATTTTTACACAATTATTGTTAGACTGATGTTTACAGCTAAACCACATCTTATTTAAATAAAATCTGTCAAGTCTCGAATAAATCCTTCTATCACCTTTTTGAAAATTAGACCATGTGAACCAAAATCCTTTGGATTCATGCCTCATTCCTACAAGAGGGTCAAAAAGGTTCAATTTATTCATCATTCTACACCAGAATAATGGCTCATTCCCTTTCCATTCAAATTTAAGGCCCCCAAATTTGTCTTGAGCTCTCTCAATCATATTAAATTCTCCTACTACAATCCATGGAATTGATTCTAGATTAGCTAGCCACTTCCATAATTCAATTCTACCATTATGCACATTAGGGGCATAAATTGAGCAAATACCAAATGGTAAATCATTATACTTTAGTTTAACCTAGACTACCCTATTACACAGAGATGTCCCCCATCCTATCATTTTATCCTTCCAATTTGGACTGATTAGAATAGAGGATCCTCCTTTACCTCTTGGGTGTTTAGTAGAAATTGTACTAGCATCCCTCCATATGCATTTCAGGGCAATATCTAGGTCAAATCCAATAGCTTTGACTTCTTGAAGTAATAGAAAATCTAACTCTCTATAAGAGTTGAGTAACTTTTTCACCACATATTTCCTATCAGAGTCCTCTAATCCTTTAACATTCCAGGAAATGCAGTTAAGGGCCATAAAAAAAAGATTAGTCTGTCTCCATGGGTTTCCTAAATCCTTTAAAGTATTCAGGTATGCCTGCTTTAGTTTTCTTAAAAGGTCTAGGATTCCCACTAATTAATGGGGGTCTGCCTCTCTTCTTTTTCTTAATCAAGGGGGAAGCACCAAATTTGGGACCCAGCTCCTTAGGATCTTCACCATTAGACAGATCAGCATTAAATACAAAGATCTCCTCCGACTTCTCATCTTTGCTAGCATCAACACATGCAATGATTTCACCCTTTTCCACTTCACCAATACTGTCAATCAACACTTCTCCCACTTCTGTCGCCCCTTTATTTAGGGATGAAACAACACTTTTCTTCTCATATTTCCAAAGATTTGAAGGTGGTGGAAGAGGAGGGGGGGCTGGAATTACTACCACAGAGTAATCATTGAACTTATCTTGCATCTCAGAAGAAGACATGTCCCCTCCCAAACCACCACATGGAAGAGAGCTATCACACTCATCAACAAAGAGAATAGGCTCAGAGTTCTAGGTTCTGAGCAAATATCCCTAATAGAAGGAGGAGCAGGTGAGGGAGAGGGGTTGCAAGATTTTTAGATATAATAAGTTCTCCACTTGGGCTGAGAGGAAATTTTGTTATTCCTAGCTCTTCCTCTAATCCTCTCCATTGCTAATTGATGAGCATTTTTAGTTCTGTGAGTTGGTTTGGGTTTATTCAAATTTAGACCAAAATCAATATTATTCTCAATAGAAGAAATCTCTTGGGGTTTCTCAATGCAAGGATAGTATTAGGTTTCTCAGGGTGGATTAAAATTTCCCTTTAAGTTTATCAAGAGCAGCAAAGAGTATTTCAAGGTTCTAGTTCCAATTCTCCGAAGGAGAAATGTTAACTGAAGGAACAGAGGTCTTGTTGCCAGAAAGAGGTGGTTCGACAAAACTAGAGGTGTTAACAAAGCCATCTTTAGGAGCTACTTTTTTCTTAATAGAATTTCTTTTAAGAATAATAGGGCATTCTTGTTTCCTATGTCCTTCTTTTCTGCACACAAAACATCCACCTAAACCACCTAGAAACGTAATTGGGCAACACACTAGAGTGGGATAAATGTCAAATTACAACGACTCTAGGAGGTCAACACCAAGCTTGAGTGAAATAAGAATTTGAAAATCAATGTTAGGAATGAGGGTGTTTGACTAATAAATCTGAAGCACCTTCCCTAAGGGCTCTAGTGCTTGTAGAATGAGCTCAATAGAAAGGGTGGGAGATTACCTAGGATAATCCACCTAGGGCTAGACAATGCCAGAACTTCATCTTGTGTGGCTTCAAGGGTCTAGGGTATTTCCCTAAATTCACAAGCACCAACCCTCCAAAATTGTTTATCTATAATCACCTTCTAGGCTTTATTATCACAAAAAAAGAGGATAAAAAGGCCTTTTTGCAGCATATGGCAATAGGTAAAATGAAACCCTAGCTTTTGCCCCCAAACTTTGTGAAACCAATCATTCAATAAATTCCTTGATGAAACCCTACAACTATCAATAGCAGCAAAGAAAATTGCACAATCCTGAAGCATAGCTTTCTCTAATTCAATAACTTCATTCATCTAGGAATTCGGCTTAACGACAAGCATGGATGGAATAGAAACCTCACCTCCATCTCCTTCAACGACTAAAACCTCTTGTGTGATGCTTGAGATGAAGGTTGCCCCTTGAGGAATGATTCTTTCATTTTGCACTACTTGCTTGAAGGACAATAGCTTGGCTCCACTACGCCCTTCTTCTCCTCCATTCTATAAGTTTTTTCAGCTACAGCACCTTCCAAGAGATCTAGTGAATTTTGCAAAGGAAATTTAGGGTTAGAACTACCACCATTCAAGAAAATGGGCAAGTTTCCATGTTTGTAGGGTATAAAACCCCTCGAGGCAGAGGCATTAACGTCTTCTAGGGAAGTAGAGACCATAAATGCAACCCTTGTGAGGAAGTGTGTGAAGGACAACCCAAGGGTAGCACTAGGGTGTCAAGCACATCAACTTGCAGAGTCGTGCATCCTCCCTAGAAATCATTGTAGATATATTTCAATTGAGGTGGAGACATTTAAGGGAATTTGATTTGATAAATCAAGAAGAAATACCAAATAAATGGAGCTTGGATTATCTAGATAGGAACAAAGTAGGACAATTCCAAAATTGGGAGGAGTTCAATATGGAGGAATTAGAAGAAATTTAGCAAGGTATAAATAAAACAAATGATGAAAATAGTCAAATTATGAAAATAATAGGCAAAGAAATGGACGAGGATGATAGAGGATTTAGTAACAAAATTATGAAAAAAAAAAAAAAAAAATTTCAAATAAAATGGAAGATAAATCTATTACCATAAGTATGTAGAATGCTAGTAAAAATCTAAGAAATCTTGGTATCAAGTGACAAACTTACAAGGTTTAGAGCATCCAAGATGTTAAAAAAAAAGTAGAGATAGAGGAAGGAAATCGTTAGTTGAACTTAGACTAGCTACAAGACTAGCTAGAAACCATAAAAAGATTTAACGTTCTTATGAATGCAGGGAAGGGGAAGTTCCTTTTGACAGAGCCATGAAGCTAACAACATGGAATATTAGGAGCCTAAATGCCCCTAAAAAAAAGTGGTTATGCAAGTGCAATTGAGCATTATTTGAATCAAATATAGTATTAATAGAAGAATCAAAACTTAACAAAGAAGGAGGAGAAAAATTTAGTAGAAAACTAGGTTCTTGGAAAAGGGAACTTATTGATTGAATAGGGACCTCAAGTGAATTTGTATCATATGAGACCCAAAGAGGGTTGATTTCACTCCACTTGTATCCAATAATAATTGGATGGGCTGAGAGTAAAAAGTTTCACAACCAAAATCTAATTCCTACTTTTTAATGTGTATGGGCCACCTTCGACGATGAATAAGAAAGAAATTTGGAATGAGATTATCAACTATTTAGAGTTAAATCCATAAGAAAATGTTTTCATTGGGGAGATTTTAACACAATTCTAGATTTAGGAGAAAAAGAAGGTGGATCCACGACCATTAACTAGGTTATGCTAGATTTCAAAGCATAGCTTGCAAAAAATAACCTTATTGACATTCTAACATCTAACAAGGTCTTCACATAGAACAATAGACAAGTTGGTTTCTATAATATAGTAGAAAGATTGGAAAGATTTATATTTAAAGAAAATTTAACATATTTTAATCATCCCTTCAATATAGTCATTCTTCCTAATGTAGGATTTGATCACTATCTGGTTAGAGTAGAAATGGGCGAATCACACAAATCATCAAGAAATCCATTTAAGTGTGAAAATTTATGGTTATTGGATAAAGAATTTATTAATAGTATATATCAATGGTGACATGAAGAAAAACTTGAAAGATCAAGGATGTTTTGTTTCATAGCCAAATTGAAATCTATGATAGCCCCGCTAAAATAATATTTAATAATTATTAAGATACAAAGTAAGTAATATATATAATAATTATAAATAACTAATAATATTTTTTTTAAGTAAAGATAGATAAATAAATAAATAAATGCTATTGTAATAATAATTAAAGTTATAAATAAATGAAATGATATAACTAAATAATGTTTGTATTCAATAGATGTTATTGTAATATTTAATCTACATCATAAACTTACTATTGTTAAATAAAATAAATACTATAATCCAATAAATCTTAAAATTTAATAATATCATTTCTTAATATTAATAATATATTATTTTTATAATCTAGAAGGGGTGTGTCATTTCATTTAATTATATATAATAGGAGGGTCCATAGGATTCATTTAGGGATCATCAACAAATATATCATTCATTACTCAAAATTATCTTATCAAATATGGATGAATGAATGAATGAAAGATTTTTAATGACATCCACGAGGCCATAAGCCTAAGAAACCTACATAAAACTCGTACTCAATCTGATGTGATTTCTCCATCCTATCTCTTTTGTTGTGAATCTGCATAAGTAAAATGCCCCCCTTGAGGAGTCTTGGTCCTTCAAAAAGGTCTTTTATGTTTTTCACTTTTAATGTTTATTTGTATTGGTTATGAATGTCTTTGTATGTTGTACAATCCTTAAGATAGTGCCACTCTATTTCTACCACACCCGCATTGCAGAATCCACAAATTTTGTCCTCCACTATTCCTTAGGGAGCTTCCATCTACCAGTTTCACATCTAAAATAGTGGGAACTAGATCTTAATTATGTGATTAGGAATTTTGCCTCTCCTTTGATATTGGCTCCTAAATATTCTTTTTTTTTTATGTTTTCATGTGGGATTAAATTCTTTGACATAATAGGCTTTTTTTCTACCTAGCTCGTTTACCCACATGACAGATATGATTTTTCTTGCCACCCATTTTTTAATTTCAGAATTATTTCTCAGACATTCTTGGTAGTCAATGTTCCACTTTTTGAACCATTTATCATATTGTTTCTTCCATGTCTTCTTTCGACGAGCTAGTTCACTATCAACCACCCTACTAGACTAGCGATTTGCATCCATTTTACTCACCTTTTTTAGATAGCTCAACAATCTAACAATTGTCGAGGCCTCCATCGAGAACATGCCCACCTCTGCTAAAATAATCTTGTATGGAACAGTGAGTTTGATTTTGAGATTAGTTGTGATGAAGTATTTTTGAATTCTTTCAATTTGTCACCATTTATGGTTTGATACATTACTCCTCCATACCTTGCTGCCATATAAAATAACTAGTATCACCAGCAACCCAAAGAGGGATTTCTTAGTCTTCCAATGGAGAATGGGGTCATTATAATTGGAATCAAAGCATGATCCTTCCATCTTATGCTCATAGATATTTATACAAAATTACAAGAGAATATAGAAATAGAAGGAAAGATGTATCTTATACAAAGAATGGAAAGTGTTATTACATTTGCAGCAATCCTTTCCCTCAACATGGTATCAGAGGCAACTACAAATATAACAAAGAAAAAGTGAATGTAGCATCTAGATCAAACATAAAATATTAAAATCATAGCAGATGCATGTCAGAAATATTCAAGACTATGCTAAGTTACTGAGAGGGGAGGGGTGAATCAGTAACTTCTAAAACTTGTACACTTTAACTCTTTATCCAACAGTCCAATTAGCATTTATTCCATCACATAAAATTTGATCTAATTGCATGCATAAGAAACTAAAAACATGAAAGCTTTCATAAAACTATAACACAAAGATTTGGTGACCTAGAAACTATCCAAATGGAAAGTAAAACTAGGGTTGGGATGATACCCACAAGCTTTAGTACTATAGTATAAAGTTGGCCTGTTAAGGCTTACATTGATCACTTCTACTGATCTACCCTATTAGAAGCAATAAGGACTGCTAGGTCCACCTTGTGAAAGGATTTACAAATATACAACGAAGTATGCACTCGGTAAAGAGATTTACAAAAGATTGTTAGCTCTATCTTGTTAAAGGATTTGACTAATCCACCTATTAGGATGAAGTAGTAGTTGATATCTGATCTACAACTTGGTTTGTTGAATGAGATTCCTTTATTTACGAATCACCTTGTTGTGATAGATATGTCTTTGTTGCTCCTTATACTATTGTAGCCTTTGTAATTCGCTCTTTCTACTCTTCTTTGATTATATTCAATTACATTGCATTCATATTTACTTACTTACACACTTGGATATGATACAATTCATTACATATATACCAATCCAATTATATAAATTACAAAGTCAGCCACAATGCAACTTTACACAAATATTACAAATTTGGCTCAAGTGAAGACACTCAGGTTCTGAAGACTGACTCGATGAGGTTTTGATACTTGGCATCCACTATCAATGCTTGACATTATCATGCACTTGGTAGATGTAGAAGCTCGATCCATACTGATCACTTTGAAGTAGTCTTGAACTTGGTCTGCACTGGTGACTCGGTAGATACTATTAAACTCGTCATATAAATTGAATCACTTGTTTACTACTAGATGACTTGGTAAAAACTATCACCTCGAGCTCTATATAAACTAAGTCACTTGGTTAACACTGAGTGGCTTGTTTAACACAGGAATCGCATCACATAAACTATGAACTCGACGAACATTGCATAGCTCAGTTTGCACTGGTAAACTTGGTATACACTGAGATGCATGGTTAACACTATTGATCTTCATTATAACTATAACTACTCGGTAACCACTAAGATTTGTCCAAAGGACTTGGTAGAAACTATAGAACTCGGTGATAACTGACATACTTGGCAAACACTATTAACTATACAATAAGCTTGGTAGCCATTTACAATCTAAACAAGTGTGTGTCACTAATAACAAACTTGATTGTTATGTCAACAATCTCCCCATTTTGCATCAGTGACAAAAACACTTATCAGCCAAAACTAGATTCAAAAAGTTTCCTAAATACCTTTTATTCATCACCTTGTGATACTAGCTCGGTAGAGCATATTGTTTTTGAGATTTTTCAAAATTTATTTTGTAAGGTATATATTTGTACATGGTAAGGTTCTTTCATATAGTATACTATACATCTTCTTGCTATATACAACATATCTTTCTGTGCATATCATTCTCCCTAATTGCCTTTACAAATTATTACATTTTCACCCCCATAACTTATATCTTTCTCCCCCTTTTTGACATTAATGCCAAAGATTTAATCTACTTATTTACATGTTAATGCCAAAATGAGATATAAAACTTGAATGTACCTTGACAATGGTTGCCAAAGTTTTATCCCAATTGTCTTTTAGGACCTTACATGTGTGAATTGCAATTTGTACTTCTACTGACAATTCTATCATATGGTCTACTATGGAGAAGTTATTGTCATCGATGAGAGTTTTTGAATGTGCAATATGTTTCTGTAGTGCATCCATGTTGGGAAGAGTCATATTTTTAATATCTACCAATGTAGATCTAATCCTTGCTTCTTCTCTAAGAAATTATGCTTGCATATCTGACAAAAATCTTATATTTTGGAAGTGTGTAGAGCTTGAACTAGGGTCAAGTTGCAACTATTGAGCTCTTGACTTTAGATCTTCATCTATTTTGGACAATTTGTCCTTTATTTCCTTGATAAACTCAAAAACATTACATAGCTTTCCAAAAAGTGATGACACATTTGTACAAGATACTTCCAAAGAACCCAAAATTATAGAAAGTTCTATTTGATAAATAGTTATTTGTTGATCAATGTGCTCCAACACTTTATTATCAAACTTCTTTTCTGCTTTATGTACTAGCTTATCCTGACCATAGATATCTTCATTAAAATTTTGTACTATCTTTGCTAGCTCAAACAAAATTGGTTGTGAAGGATCAACTTCAATGCCTATGGCCTCTGCCAAAATGTTCTTTGCATCCTTAATAATTTTGAATTCTTTATCTCTCTCCTCCCTTAGTCTTTGTTGTTTAGCCTTCTTCTAGAGGATTTCACCAAATGGCTGCATTTGGTCTAGAGTAAGCTTAGAAATGTCCCAATTTGGGATTTCAATTTCCTTATCTAAATAGATATTTCTTCTTTGATCTCTTTTCCTTTACCCAAAAAATTTGTGCTCGGTTGAACCTTGGGCTCAACTATGATTACACTTATTGCTTGTGTACCCATAATAGAAATAATAGTAGACATGTTAGGACTTGCTGTAAAATATAATACTGCACTTACTCAAGGAATATTTACAGAAATACCTAAAGAATCCAAAATTGATGTGCTCAAAACTAAAGTAGCCAACTCGATAGATGAGGGAAGAGTCTATAGCTCAGTAGATGAAGTGGAGATCACTTCAGTCAATGATATGTTGAGCTGAGTGAGAGCAAAGCATGATTGGACTTTTGTATTCACACTAGTAGTCACAATCAAACTTGTTGGGGTTGTCTCCATGCTTGATGTTGTTACTGGCTTGCTTAGAGAGTGAGGAAGTAAGGCAATGACTATTGCATTTGTTGGTCCTTAGATGGTTTTGACATTTGAGTGTCAACACACTTAATCAATTTTTGTACTAAAGCTGAGTACACTATGTATGTCGAGCCACAGTGTGTGCCGAGTTAGAATTCCAACAGGTGTCGAGTGACTTCAGGTGTCGAGTAGTATATAAGTACAGAGTGATATATAGGTGTCAAGTCATAGTTGATGTCGAGAAAGTCAAAATGCTTCATATGTCAAGTGAGCCAGAATCATATATGTGTCGAGCAAGACAAAGTGTAATAGGTGTCGAGCAATCTAGGATAGTATATCTGTCAAGCACCAGTAGTTTAGTATATGTCAAGTAACACAGAATTAGCATATGAGTTTGTGCCCTCACAAACTTAGATGTAAACCATTTTTGGAGCTGACATAGAAGGATTTCAAAAAAGAAAAAGGATAAGAATGAATCTTTTATGATTCCTATGCGATCAACATGTAGCCAATTAGAAAAATTGAAAAGGCATGCAACCAATGATAAAAATGTAAGGAATGAGCGAGAACTTGAGATTCAATATGGATCATAGATCCATACCTAACCCTAAGTCTTCACAATATTTAAAAGGAGGTTGAAAAATCCATTAGGTATGTGGAAGAGAATAGTATATGGGGAGAATATAGTGAAATTCAGCATGAAGAAGGAAAGACTTAAAGGACCAGAGTAGTAATTTCATATCTAGTTGATTAGAATAGAACAAGGAACAAGGGACACAATTAGATATTAGATCTTAGAGGATCAAGATCAAAGAGACTAGATCAAGTGCATGAACCTAGAAATTAGAGATTGCATACTATTAGGTTTATTGATCTAATACTTTCTTGTCATTGTATTAGAAGTTGGAAATCCTATATTGATAGGTTAGCTTAACAACTAAGTAGGAGAACCTTTGGAGAAGGTGATTGAAAATCCTATCTATTAGGTGGGTTTAACAGCCTATTGTAATTCCTTTAACAAGGTAACAGTTCATGTAAAGTTTTTGCAAATCCTTTAATTAGGTCACTATTGATATAGTGTAAAGCATTTAACAAGGCAAGCCTTTCACAAGGCAAACCATCAAAAGTGGTCAAATAATTATTGTTGCAGTAATTTTTGTGGTATCATCCTCACCCTAGTTTTACTTTCTTATTCTTGAAGGGTTTCTAAGTTACCAAAATTTGGTGTTATGTGTTATTGCATGTGTTTACTTTATGATTATTTGATGTATTTATATGCATGCAATTTACTTTTAATTATTTGACTAAAAAGGTTAAAAGTGTGATACTTTTGATTCACCCCACCATCTCAGAAGTACTCTTCCCATTTTGAACATTCCAACAATAGCTATCTTAACTAGATCAGTTTCCTCATCATCTTGCTTTGCTTCCTTGGTAGCCTCTTGTCCTCATTCCTCTTCATCCTCTTCGTTGTCAAAATGAGTTGCTTCTTCAATATTTTCCTCTTCATCTTTCTTCTTATCCTCATCATCATCATCATCATCTTTAACATCAATTGGAAAATCACTTGGTTTATGTAGAAGATAGATATTCTTCCAAGTGTTTGTTGCATTCCTTATAACATGTTCAATGGCTTTCATCAAAATTAAGCAAGTATTAAATTTTAGAGTCAATTTTTCTTCATTTTTCTTCAATGACTCTTTTATCTCAGCATTTGATATGCTTAGTATAAGCTGACTCAAGGTTTGCCCATATATGTCTTTAGTGGTTTTCATGGCATAATCCCCATCTTGGCTTTATTTTCTCCAAAAAATCATTGGGAATTTGAGAGGCAATCTGATCATGTGAGTACTTCCACTTACCCATCTTGTCCATTACCAGATCTTCTATTTTCTTCAGCTCCTATATTATCTTAATTTCATACTTTAATGATTTGAAGTTTGTTATACCAACTCCTGCTTCCAAATCTTTCAATCTATCTTGGAAGGTGGGTGGAGGTTTTCTAGATATAATGTCTCCTCCTTCCTTGTTAGATTTCTTCCTAGAGGATCTTCTTGTAAACACTGCAATGGATGGCTTTTGTGGCTTAGTTATAATCACCTTGCCCTTTCCTTAATGGCTCTTCTTCCTGAGATTCTTCATCATCCTCTACTTCTATGTCCTCTTCTTCCTAATCCTCGTTGATTCCCTCGATCAACAAAAGGGTTGAACTTGTTTTTAGTTTTGCAACTCTTTTCTTTCCCTTGTTAATTGCCTGAGGGAGCTTTATTTCTAGTTCAATCCTGGCTTTAGCTTCATAATATGTACCAAAATAAGCAGCCTTAGGATCAACTAGCTCATTGACAAGTGTTTCAATCATATCTTTGGTTTCATCAATATTGACCTCATTTCCAAGAGGTTTTACCCATGCTATTCTAGGCTTAACTGCCTGAATGTATACTTTGTCACAATCCACCATGAAACATACATCATCCTTATAATCTTCAACTAGTTTCTTGGGGATTTAGTATCTATTGTTCATTTTCTCTTTGAATGCATTAAAGTAGTTGTCCATAATACTATTATAGTTTTCACCCATTTCAGCAATATACTCATTTATCTGGTATAACACAAACACACCTTTTCTCCAAACAACTTTGCCTTTTGAAGGGAAGAATTTATGAACATAAAAGAATCGATAAGTTAACAAGAAACCAAACTTACATAGGTTATTCTTTGATGTCCTTATGCTTTCCATATTTTTGTTGAATTGTTTCAATAGTAGCTCAGCAAGGTCAAAAGATAAATTGTTCTTCACTACTTTGTATGCCAAGCCCACAACTTCACATGACACACTATTCAACCTGCTAAAGCTGTATATCTTATGTGCAATGATGTAAATACCAAACTTCAATTCCATATTTGAAACACTGCCAATTTTCATTCCTCTGTCGTCCCATTCTACTAGGGTTATCTTCTCTAGTTCAGCCTGACCTAGGGTTTTTGTCATTTTGGCTTTGGCTAGCATTGGGAGATCATTGATTCAATGAATCATCTTCTTTGTGATCAACACTGGTTGTTCCAACCACAATTTCCCATTATGCACCTAACTAAGGATAAACCTAATCCATTTAACTTGAAATTTGTGGGGCATGTGAGGGATGTGAGTTAACCCTTTGGTTTTTGGGTGTTGGTGCCCGAGTTTCAAAACTCCATTCACACATAGCTGACCTAGGGCATCATCCATTTTCAAACTACCAATCTCTTGAATAACACATTTAAAGTGAGTGCGAATATCATTGATCAAAAGTACCTTTGGAGGGATTTGCGATTATGCTCCACTTGGATCTAGGGTTTCAACGACTGTAGGAGTGAGCTTGAAATCCGGTGCCTTCCATTCCACTCCATGAACCAACATGTCAGATCCTCTATAATGAAAGTCAAAGCAAACAGATTTCCACAATCCATGAATATTGAAATGATTTCTGGGGAAGATTGTGTGAGAGTTTTTTCATCAACGTTTCGGATCATACTGTATGATCCATCATCAGAATTTTTTGCTCTCAATGACTCAGTGGCATCCTGATGATGGATCATACAGTATGATCCGAAACGTTGATGAAAAAACTCTCACACAATCTTCCCCAGAAATCATTTCAAAATCCTCTATAATGTCTTATTTTGGACATTTTACTCATTTTCCCTATCTTGTATAGATTTTGATATATTTTCATCTAATATCTTTCCATTGTTTGATATTTTGTGTGTGTGTGTGTGTGTGTGTGTGTGTGTGTGTGTGTGTGTGTGTGTGTGTGTGTGTGTGTGTGTGTGTGTGTGTGTGTGTGTGTGTGTGTGTATTTTCAAAGGGTCACATCCTTTCATAATAGTTATATTATATTAATAATTATAATAATTATATATTAATAAGGTTATTTATATATCATAAGGTGTATTATATTAATAATTATGTATTATATATTAATAATATAGATTAATATTAATTATATATGATTATTATAAAATATCATTATATATTATATATTATATTAATTATATATGATTATTATAAAATATCATTATAGATTATATATTATATTAATCATATATGATTGTATATTATATATGCATCATTTTAATTATTTAATATAGATATAATTTTCATATACTATAGTACATAAAATAGTTGATATATATGTATATATTAATTATTTATAGCATGACAATTAAATATCTAATTATATATATAGATAATAATATTCATATATTCATATATATATATATATATAATATTTTTTGAAAAAAGAGGGGTAAAAAATTATTTAATCAAAGATCAAGAACAAAGCAAAGGCCTAAGGCCCAAAGGAGCTCTACAAACTCATGTCCTCCAGAAGCATCTGATCAATAATCTCTCAATACTCAACGGGTAACTTATCTCTACCATTAATATTCCACTCACCCACATTCTCTGAGGCCCACTTAGCTAGACAATCAGCCACTCTGTTCCACTCATGAGGAATATGACGGAAGGAAACAGAGTCCACCCACCTACAAAGATAAGGAATTTGTCTGGCTAAAGAAGCAAGTTGCCAACTAACATTATCCAACTTCTAATTATTCAACATATCCACCACAATCTGTGAATCAAACTCACATATGAATTTTTGCCACCCTAAAGTGCAGCCTCGCTCAATAGCAACCTTAATGGCAAGGGCCTCCATCAGGTTATTGGAATGCATACCCTTGTAAATAGAGAGGAGAAACACTACATCTCCAGCATCGCTTCTACCAATAGCCCCAATACTGGCATGCCCAGGATTCCCCCGAGAAGACCCATCTGTATTGATCTTCAAGAACCCAGTCGGGGGAGAGGACCACCTCCCATCTCGACACACCCGCTGCTTCCCATGTCTCAGTCTGTTGCTGGGACTGCCTCCCCACCTACTATCTTTCAAGTTCAAGTTTTTCACAATAACTTGGTCCTGAGGATCAATATTAACTGACATATCACACTTTGCATATAACGTCTCCTGAATCCTATTAAGAATCACCTTCCACAGTTGAGAGCTACTAGATTTGGCATCACAACAAATCCTGCGATTCCTTTCCAGCCAAAGATTCTAGAGAATGAATACCGGACCAACCCACCAGGCCACCTATAAGAAAGAAGTCTTCACAGGAGGTCTGCCCAAGCTCTCCCAGAATTTGATAAGAGAATTAGCATGAATGCAACCATGACCCCAAGCCTCCCACCATCTGTGCCATATCTCTCTTGAGAAGGGGCAGAGGAAAAACAAGTGTGAGACACACTCCTCATTATGCCTGCAGAGAAAGCAAATCGAGGGGCCCTGAAAGCCTCGTTTGCAAAGGTTCTCCCAAGTAAGACATTTCTTCTGAGCCAACACCCATAAGAAAAAGTTACACTTGGGCCACGAAAAGCTGCTCCAAACTTTCTTCCACCAATGCACCTTAGCCTGCCCATGAAGGTTCCTGTCAAGAATAGCATAGCCTTGAGCCACTGTAAATTTGCCTTTTGGACTTGGACTCCAAGCCAATTTGTCCCTCCCCTTTAGAGAGCTACACAACCTACCCTCCAGAACCCAAGAGAGGAGAGCTCGGTCCTCAACAAATCCACCCATTGGCCACTCTCGAGGATCCTTCCAGCAAGTTATCTCAACCTGACCCAGGTGCTTAACCGTCTTAAACTGTTCCACCTTAATCCACCCAACATTAGAAAAGCTTTGGGAGAGGGGAATGAGCTGGGGAAAACTAGAAAGAATAGGAGGATGTCCATCCCAAGAGTCCTACCAAAACAGAGTTTTCGAGCCTCTGTTACAAATCCAGAAGAGCCCCTTCTTAACAATTTATGCTCCCCTCTTGAGAGTATTCCAAATGCAGGAGCCTTTACCTACCAAGGGAAGCCGTGGCACCTTAGAGCAATCTGCACCAGGAAGGTACTTGTGAGTGATAATCTTGGCCCACTCTTGATCTTGATTGATACATCAATGCTAGTATAATTTGGCAGCCAACGCAGTGACAACAAGATCCATCGAACGAAGCCCGAGGCCACCTGTATGCTTTGGTCTACACACAGTCTCCCACTTGACTAAACTCCACTTCGAGGAAAGAATATTTCTAGACCAAAGGAATTGCCAAGATAAAGCATCAAACTCTCTCACAAAACTAGAAGGAGGGATCAAGACACCACACCTGTAAATGGGCAGAGACTGCATCACCGTCTTAAGCAGAACCAATCTCCCAGCAGAAGAAAGCCATCTATAAGTCCAATGACTAACCTTACTTCTAAATTTATCCAAAATCCCCTACCAATACTCCTTCCGCTGAGCACCCAAGGATAGAGGGACCCCAAGATACATCAGGGGGAGCGATCCAATCTGGAACCTAAGAATTCCAGCAATCTTGTTCTAAATAAGCCTTGGAGTGTTAAAAAAAAAGATAGAAGACTTATCATCATTAATTTTCTGACCTGAGGCTCTCAAATAAATATCTAGGGCTTTCCTGATGTTAACTGCCTCACTAATACTAGCCCTACCCAGAAGTCGAGTGTCATCCACAAATTGAAGATGAGAATACGAAGGAAGGTTATTGCTCCAACTCCACCCTTGGATAAACCCCTGCTGAACCTGAGCTGATAAAAATCTACCAAGCCCCTCAGCCATGATAATGAATAAATAGGGAGATAAAGGATCGCCCTACCTAAGTCCTCGAGAGGCACCAAACAGCTCTGAAGATTCTCCATTAATGAGAACAGAGAAGGAGGAAGAGGACAAGTTGCTAAGAACCCATTCAACCCATTCCACTGCAAATCCAAAGTTCAAAAGGATTTTTTGTAAGAACTCCCAACTCACCCGATCATAAGCCTTGGCCATGTCAAGTTTTATAAACATAGCTTTCTCCTTAGAATTGGCCATAGAATGGACAACCTCCATTGCTATCACAACTCCATCCAAGATTTGTCTTTCATCCACAAAGCCACCCTGTTCTGCAGAGATTAAAGAACCAAGGAATGGTTTGAGCCTCTCAACAATCAGCTTGGTGATGATCTCATAGACCACATTGCATAAAGCTATGGGCTTGAACTGATCCAACCTATCAGCACCTTCCTTCTTAGGAATAAGGGCCAAGAAGGTCAAGTTCAAAGATTTCAACATTCATTTATTCCTGTGTGATTCTTGGACCACATCTAGAAGATCATACTTTATTATCTCCCAGAATTATTGGAAAAATTCAATTAGAAACCCATCTGGACCAGGGGCCTTACCCTTCTTCATATTGAATACAATTTTCTCCAGTTTCGAAAGAAAGATAGGAGCTAGTAGGGCTTCATTCATGTCAGCAGAGACAAGATGAGGAATGCAAGCCAAAATGTCACGCTCCTCATGCCCACCTGCAGGCTCCCCCCTAGAAAAGATATCAGAGAAGTACTTGACTACTTCCCTAGATATAGCTTCACGAGAATAAATCTGAGTTCCATCTAATGATACAAGAGAGGGAAGAGAATTCCCTTGCCAACGTGCCTTAACTGAGTTGTGAAAGAAGGCAGTGTTCCTATCCCCCTCCTGAAGCCAATCAATTCAAGATTTCTGCTTCCAAAAAATTTCCTCTCAAAGCTCCCATTCTTCTAGCTCTTTGAGGGCTAGAGTCTCAACTTCACTCATCTCAGAGCTTAGCCCATGGTCCCGAATCCACTGGGTAATGCTATCAAGTTTGGTTTGAGCCGCAGTCTTCTGAACCTGTAGATAGTCGAAACACTATTTATTCCATCTCTTAAGCCTGTACTTCACATGTTGGAGCCTCTTGCTGAAAGTATACATTGTTGTGACATGATCTGGCTTCCCCTCATACCACCAGTCAACCATTAGATTAGGTAAAGATGAGTTGCGTAACCACATCAACTGGAATTTGAAAGAGGAATTCTTGGTAATCCTGTATGAAATGATGGAAAGTTTAATAGGCCAGTGATCTGATCCCCTCCAATCAAGAATTTCAAAACTGGTAACCCACCTATTGTCCATCCAATAGCAAGAGACCATAAATCTATCAAGCCTCTCTGAGATCGCCTCACCACCATATCTCTGATTATTCCATGTAAAGACTCCATTATTAGGCTTCACATCAATGAGGAATAATAAGCCAATCATATCTCTGAGCAGATTAGAAGAATGGTCTAGCTTTGCTAGCCCACCTCTTTTTTCCTCGAGGCTAATAACAACATTGAAGTCCCCCACCATAATCCATGGAAGAAAAGGTTCCAAAGACCGAATGAATCTAATATGGGCCCATAATTGGACTTTACCTGCAAATTTTGTAGGAGCATAAATATTGGATAAGAAGCACCTTTCGCCATTCTCAAAACTAGTAGCTATTAAAGAAATGGATGACCGACTGGAGAACCACCATAAAGCGGTGACTTTCCTAGGATCCCAGAAGCAAGCCACCCCTCCAGCACTTTTCAAGGCCCCCACCCCCTTCCAAGAGCCGCGGGGCCAAATATATGCAGCACATTTAGCCAAACCATCCAAGAAAGCTTAGTTTCCTGAATAAAAACCACATCAAGAGACTGGGATTCAATTAATCTATGAATAGCCTTTTGTCTGGGGATGCTGTTCAACCCCCTTACATTCCATGATAGCACAATCATTTATGAGGCTAAGAGAAATGAGAATCAATAGGGCATACCGACCCAAATTCCACCAAATTTTCCCCCATTAGCTTCATGTTTTCCTGATCAGTCTTCCTACCACTTTTTATTGGTTTATCTAAAGACCCCTTTTTGAAAGACTTATGTTGGATGCCTAAAGTGAGAGAAGCCTTATTACTCTTAATAGAATCAGATGCACCTTTAGGCCTGTGGGATTCATTGGGAACCCCTGCCGGTCTCTGTGAGCCCTGTGCTCCGCTAAGATCCCCCATATTCTGAACAAGAGGAGGCCCATTATTATCCCACTGCTTGCCTTGTAGGTCCCCTGTATCAAGAAGCTGGCCCTCTCTCTACATATCTCCTTCATGAGTCTCCAGCTAAATGATGGCTTCCGAGGAGAGCTCAACTGGGAAACTTGCCTCTTGGTCCATGTTTTCAAGAGCATCAAACCTATTAAAGGTGTCTTCTGTCCTCCTTTCTATCCAGGCTCTTTTCTTTCCTTTTCCCTTATTGCGAGGTTTAACCTGAGTAAAACCCTCACTATCAACAGGTCCAGTAGAAGCTTTAGCCTTTCCCTTGTCCTCCCTATGGGGGGTCTAAGCATCCGCGGAGGGGTTCTTATATCTAGGACACTAGCGTAGTAGGTGACCATACTCATGGCAGATTCTGCATCTAAATGGGAGGGTCTCATAATCCAACTGTTGGATCCAAGAAACAGAGCCCATACAAATCTCCATAGAGTCTGGCAATGGGTTATTCAAATCAACTTCAACACAAATATGAGCAAAAGATATTACCTTACAATCTTGCGTCTGTGTAGAAGACCCCACAAGTGTTCCAAGAAGCATTGAAATTGAGTGAAGAATATCCTCCCTCCAGAATTCCAAAGGAAGTCTTGGCAGGCGGACCCAAACCAGAATCTGAGAGGGAATCTCCTCAGCGGAATTAAAGCCCGTGTGCCAAGGCTTAATGAATAGCCCCACCTAGTTAAAGAAATAAGGGTCGCCTTCAAAAACCTTATTCCTGTTCGACATGCAGGAGAATATAACCTTAAAGTAGTTATTAGCTACTAAGAGAATCTTCATATCTCCTTCTAGATTCCACACCCGACAGGCCCAAGAATCCAACAACGGTAGTGGAAGGCGAAGGCTCAAAAATTTACATATAAGAGTATGTTTATTCCAATACTCAACATCTTCCAAAACCTATTCAAGTTGAACTACTAGAATAGGACGAACCTCGGCTTTTTGTAGACACCCATTAATTTTTTGAAGTCGGAGTTTTCCATTTGAAGAGGATTCTCCTTCCTTTGACTGGAAGTTATCCTTCGTACCCTTGCTACTGTCATGCATCCCCAAAAACAACTCCCCCATCACCAAGTCTTCTCCCAGAGGCTTGGAAGGGGTGGCCCCTGGATCCCCCATTAAATCTGAGCCTGGGCTTGGCAATCTAACAAGTCGCAAAAAGGGGGCACAAGCCCCTCCAACCCCCAACCCCACAGCCACGAACACCCCACGCAGCAGGAGAGAGAGAAACCCCGGCCGCAAGCCCTATCCCGTGGCCAAAGAGGCGACAAAACCCCACACCCCAGCAAGATCGTGCACCAGACCACCCACGAGCATGCAGCACGAGCACTCAGCTCGCCGAAAGCCTGACAAGACACGAGGAGCAGAGCAGGCTAGGACACGCAAGCCCTAGCAGCGAAAAGCAATTCGCCCATCGCCGTCCACATTCTTCTCTCGTCCAAAAACCATATATATAATATTTATAATTATATAATATATAATGATTTATATTTGTAACTTAAAATAATTATAATTTATTCTATATAAATTATTGATTACTAATATTATACTCTTTATGTATAATTAATTTATATACTGAAATGGGGATATCACAGCCATCTCCTCTCGAATTTGCTTGTCCTCAAGCAAAATCATTCACGTACAAACTCCTTCACAAATACAAACATGTTTGTATACAAAATTCCTAAAATATTTATGAAACAATGAATGAAAACACAAAGCAAACATGATGTAGACAAATGAAAACACGAAGTAGACACGATGCAGACAGATGAAGACACAGAGCAAACACGATGCAGAACACAATATACATGTTAGACATTTCCTTAATTGTGAATCTTGCAACCAAAGAAATCATTAGTACACATTATGTATAAATCAATCTCCTAACAAGGTGTTTATCAAAAGTATCTGTTCATTATAATGTCAACTCATCAATTCTTGTGTACGGGAGGAGAAACTATAATAGGGTACCCTGTTACCCAACTAGTGGACCCCACCGTTTGCCCTTATTATTGTTATCTCTCTCTAATCATTATTCCCAAGAAGGTGCTTTTGTATGATGTACCCTGGGATATTCACTCCACCGTAGGCCTTACTCGGTGCCTGTAGGCTTTATCCGGTACCCCAAGTGTTGTCACCCAGCCCATTCCACCGCAGGCCTTATCTCAACTTGGAGAATCATGATCTTAAGGTGATTCTATCAACTATTTTTCAATAAGAAGTCTTTTTAAAGCATAATCTTTGAAATATCAGATACTTAATCTTATCATTCAATTATAGGAGGAGAAATCATAATGGGGTGCCCTGTTACCCAAATTAGTGGGCATCACCATTCTCCCCCATTATCGTTACCTCTCTCCAACCATCATCTCCAAGATAGTACCTTTGTATGATGTACCCTAGGATATTCGCTCCACCGTAGGCCTTACCCAGTACCTGTAGGCTTTATCTAGTACCTCCAAGTGGTGTGACCTAGCCCATTCCACCACAGGCCTTACCTTATCTTGGAAGATGATGACCATAGATAATTTAATCACTTTTACTTAACAAAATTGTAATTTATTAAACCTTCAGTTTATATTAAAGCATGGAGGACAAATCTACTTATCCTTTGATTAGCCATTTCAAATCTAAATTTCCCTTATATATTGCATGTATAAATAGATCTCATAATATATTAAAGTCTTAATCCTGTGACAAGTGGAATCTTACTCAAGCCTTTTCTTGATTACACTTGAAACTACATTCCCTAGTACATTTCTAAAAATACCAATAATAATAATAACAACAATAATTATTTTTATAGTGAAAATCTCATAAATGAAAAGTGCATATTTTTCCTTTCTTTAATATCATAATCATAATTATTGATTATATTCAATAGAAAATATATTTGTTCATCTTTATGTACAATAACATAATATAAAAAGTAAAATGAATAGAAATCAAAATAAATTTGTACCTTACTTTTTCCTTTCATATGCTATATGAATCTCTTTTAAGTTTACCTCATTTATCCCTTTCTCTATAAGCAAAGGGTCTCACCATACCATTAAACAGTATCTCCTTTTATTTTTTCTCGGACTTATGAAGTCATTCACCCATGGTGGGTCCCATCCAAATAACATGGCATAGGAAAGGTTGGGATAGTTTTGTCTCAAATTGCCATTCTTTAGGTTGCTTTATGAATATTTCCCTTCTTTTTTATCTTTCTTTTATATTCATCTACTTTAACTGATGTCTAAGCTCTTTTACATATGCTTATGTATCATACTATTGTAGGATGGTAATGCCCTTCTAATTTGAACTAACAAAAAACTAATACATTATCTTGTTTCATCTGTAGATCCTCACTTTCTACCTTTGTATTTGCTCAGAGTAAGTGTTTCATGTTTTTCATGATCATCAAATCAGTTTTAGAATACATAATTCTTTAGTGGCTTTTGTATGAGATACTCAAATTCTCTATAGTTTTTTTAGATGACTTAGAATTAGGTTTTCTAAATGTAAATTTTCTCACGTATTGTACGAGATTTTTGTTAATTTTACTTGTAGTTTTCAAAATTCATTGTATGACTCAAGACTTCTAATTATTGAATCTGATTGTTTTGATCACAAGATGATCAAGAATTATTTATAATGTCATTTAAATGAATAGAATGTTTTATCTACTACTGAACAACTTCTATCTTTGTTTTTATTTTTCTACATTCTTAAATTGTTGAAAGCGTTGTCTAATGAGTTTTAGAAGAGGATGTCAAGAGCATTCTGGGCAAGGGAATCTTGGCTATTTGTCTTTTCAGCACTCTAATATTGAACAATAGCTACACTGCACATTTCACCTCTATTCTCACAGTGGAAAGATTGGCACCATCAATTACAAACATGAGGAGTCTCACAACAAGTAATGTTCGAGTGGGTTATTTGAAACCTTCATTTGTAAAAACTTATCTCACAAATGATCTCAAAATAGCTCAAGCTAATGAACTGGGAAGTGGGTGCCATAGTGGATGAAATTCCATACATTCAACTGGTCAAATCTCTTTACCCATCTAAAAAATTAGCCATTGTGGATCAAGGATACCTTAGCTCCGGAGGTTTCATATTTGTGAGCATCTCTTCCATTCCTCCTACAGATTATCACGCCTTATTGAATCCAGATTAACTTTTGCTTCTTGCACTGTTACTAAATGCCATCCAGGTGAAGTTTGGCAATTCATGTCCAACATGTGAATGATCCTCTGACATAGCTGTTACACTTGATATTGATATATAGATATTCAATTCTATGGTCCTCTTTAATTTTCTTTATAATTCCACCTTTTAGGATTCGGGATGTTCTGCGAAATATAGATGAGCCCTAATCACTGATTTCTTTTCTTTTGTGTATCTTATTTTCTGAATTGAAATCCTTCCATAATTGTTTCATCTCATTGTATTCATTGTATTCAGGCTAGCAAGATCATGCTCTGATACCACTTGTAATGTCCCATTTTGGACATTTTACTCATTTTCTGTGATATCCCCATTTTAGTATATAAATTAATTATACATAAAGAGTATAACATTAGTAATCAATAAATTATAATTATTTTAAGTTACAAATATAAATCATTATATATTATATAATTATAAATATTAATTATATATATATATAATTAGATATTTAATTGACATGCTATAAATAATTAATATATACATATATATCAACTATTTTATGTACTATAGTATATGAAAATTATATCTATATTAAATAATCATAAATAATTAAAATGATGCATATATAATATACAATCATATATAATTAATATAATATATAATATATAATGATATTTTATAATAATCATATATAATTAATATTAATCTATATTATTAATATATAATACATAATTATTAATATAATACACCTTATGATATATAAATAACCTTATTAATATATAATTAATATAATATAACTATTATGAAAGGATGCAACCCTTTGAAAATACACACACACACACACACACACAGATATATATATATATATATTGAATATCAAACAATGGAAAGATATCGGATGAAAATATATCAAAATCTATACAAGATAGGGAAAATGAGTAAAATGTCCAAAACGAGACATTACAAGTGGTATATATTAATTATTTATAGCATGACAATTAAATATCTAATTATATAATATATAACAATTTATATTTGTAACTTAAAATAATTATAATTTAATCTATATAAATTATTGATTACTAATATTATACTTTATGTATAATTAATTTATATACTGAAATGGGGATATCACATCCTCACTTAACCTTGTTGTTGTTGGATGCCATCTTCACTCAGTAGGGTTTTGAGAAAATTCAAAATCTTTCGCTATCAATTTGCTCAAATCTCTTGAAAGCTTTGAAAATCACACTTTGCAATAGCTCTTCAAAAAATTTACTGTAAGAAATGACTTTGATTCCATGCCTTTTGTTAAAAAAATTCCATAAATGCTCAATACAAAAGGTAGGTCAACTGACATCATATTTGACAAACTGTCATCCACTACACTTGCATTGAACACTCGGTGAAGCCTTCATGACTCAGTAACCATATGCATCTCCATTACTCCTGACCTTGCTCGGTAAGGTCTGTGACTCAACCTCACTCGGTAGAGAAGGTAACTCGGTAGACACTTGTACTCAGCGATCCCTTTGTATCTTGAATACAGATATGGATCTTATGTTCTTTCAATCTGGAACTATTTTGGATGTCTTCTTTGGTAGCATAGTTCCAGTTCTTCCTTGAGAACTTAAGTAGAAATGGTAGAGTCACTCAATTCTTAAGTGATTTGACCACCATTGCTTGGGCTTGTATCCTCGGTAGACTTTGGAACCCATTGCTATCTCATCTATTTTCAGATGTTATTAGCCTTTGCCTTCTTCTCACCTTCAATTCTACCAGTATTCATCTAGTTCTTGGCAAGATGACCAAGTTTTATACAAATGAAACATATTTTAGTAGTATCTCTTTTCCTCAAATGATGTTTAAAACAATTCATTCCAATGTGTCCAAATTCTCCACAATAATGACATCTACACCAAGTGTTGTAGTCCCAACCAAATATTGCTTTCACAATTTGCTCTGTTGGATTTAACATCTTGGTTTTGCATTCTGATGACTTGTGTTCATGTTTCTTGCATTTGTGACATTTGCCTTCAAATTTTGGTTTCTATTTGCATTCATTAGCCTTATGACCATGCTGATTGCAATTATAGCATTTTCCATTGAATTTTGCTTTTCCATTACTCCAACATTTGTTTGAAGTATGACCTATCTTACCATAGCGATTGCAAGTAGGTCTTTGATTCTTTTGAGATCCTTGCTTAGATGATTCTCCATCTTCTGTATAACCAATTCCTACTTTTCTTTTTTGTCTATAGAGATTTTTCTCATTCAATTGATTCATGTCTACTTGGGATTTCATCATTCTTTCATTGATTTTCCTTTTAGTTTAGATCATTTCGTAATCTTTTATTTTTAGATCTTAGGCTCATGATTTCTTCATTTGCATTGGAGAGCTAATCAATAAGGTCTTCTTGTTGAAGGATTGATGCTAAATTTCATTATTCTTTCCTTCTATCTCTTATTTTATCTTATTCTTTTGCTCCATGACTTCACATAGCCTTACTGACTGAATTTCTTGTTCTCTTCTTAGTTTTCTTACTTCTTCTTGTAGGGAAGCATTCTTTTCTAGGAGCTCTTTGATTGCTTCATTGGCTTCATCTGAATTTCTTGAATGAAGATCTTCAATTCTTTCTTCAACGTAGAGATGACCATTCGTTTGAATTGCAAGTTCTTTTCTTTTTTTCAAGGATTGAGAGAGGTGCTCCTTTGCTTTCTTGAGTTGGACAATAGCCATTTCCAAATCTAGCTTCTCATTGTCAATAGCTTTGTCAAGTCTGAATATCTCCATGGCCTTGATCTTTGCTCAAGCTATTAAACTTTCTCCTAAGAACCATAAAGCTCTAATACCAATTGTTGGAAATATTCAAGATTGTGCTAAGTTACTGAGAGGGGAGAGGTGAATCAATAACTTCCAAAACTTTTACACTTTAACTCTTTATCCAACATTACAATGAGCATTTATTCCATCACATAGAATCAGATCTAATTGCATTCATAAGAAACTGAAAACATGAAAGCATTCATAACACTATAACACAAAGATCTGGTGACCCAGAAACCTTCCAAATAGACATTAAAACTAGGGTGGGGATGATAACCACAAGCTTTAGTACTATAGTATAAAGTTGGCCTGTTAAGGCTTACATTGATCACTTCTAATGATCTTCCTTGTTAAAAGTAATAAGGACTGCTAGGTCCACCTTGTGAAAGGATTTATGAACATACAATGTAGTATGCACTCAGTAAAGATATTTACAAAAGATTGTTAGGTCTACCTTTTTAAAGGATTTAAATGATCCACCTGTTAGGATGAAGTAGTAGCTAATCTCTAATCTGTAACTTGGTTTTCTAAATGAGATTTCTTTATGTACTAATCACCTTGTTGTGATAGATATGTCTTTGTTGCTCCTCATACTATTATAGCCTTTGTAATTCGCTCTTTCTACTCTTCTCTGATTATATTTGATTACGTTGCATTCATATTCACTTACTTACACACTTGGATATGATACAATTCATTACATATATACCAATCCAATTATATAAATTACAAAGTCAGCCACAATACAAGTTTATTCAAATATTACAAAGTTGGCTCAAGTGAAGACACTCAAGTTTTGAAGACTGACTTGGTGAGGTTCTAATACTTGGCATCCACTGTCAATGCTCAACATTATCATGCACTTGGTAGACATAGAAGCTCGGTCCATACTGATCTCTTTGAAGTAGTCTTGAACTCGGTCTGCACTAGTGACTAGGTAGATACTGTGAAACTCATCATATAAATTGAATCACTTGTTTACCACCGGACGAATTGGTAAACACTATCACCTCGAACTTGGTATAAATTGAGTCACTTATTTAACATTGAATGGCTTAGTTAATGCTAGAATCACATCACATAAGCTGTGAACTCAATGAACACTACACATCTTAGTTTGCACTGGTAAACTTAGCATACACTGAGATGCACGGTTTATGCACAGTTTACCTTATTGATATTCATTGTAATTGTAACTACTTGGTAACCACTAAGATTTGTCCAAAGGACTCGGTAACAACTGTAGAAATCGGTGATAATTGAAATACTTGGCAAACATTGTTAACTATACAATAAGCTCAGTAGCCATTTACAATCTAAATAAGTGTGTGTCACTAATAACAAACTTAATTGTTATGTCAGCAATGCATTCTTGAACCTATGCATTAATTGATGACAAGAAATTTTCAATAACTCATTTGAATAAGGAAATTTATTGTTATACATGTCTAGCATTAGTTGTAATATAATATCCAACCGAGAGAGATGGAATTTTGTGAGCATTCTAAGATTTTTCGTGGAGCCTATTTTTTAATATTATGTCTGCGGGCACTTAGCTTGGAGATTTTTTTTGGAAGATAGACTTAATTGATTTTGGAGCTATTTTGAATATTGACAGTGTAGGTACTAGCAAGAGGTTATAACATTCAAACTACACCAGCAAATGACATTTTCTTAAATGTTTGTGTAAAAATATTAGTGAAAATTGTTACTTCAAATGTTATTGATGTCAAAATATGAGATAAATACAATCGTATGTGAAAGAAATAATTTACAATTCTATCTAAGTGCTATCAAAAAATACTATCTTAAAAGAACACATGTTGAAGATACTTATGTTGACCATAACCAAAAATTTGTAGCAAATATTGGATGAATGTTGTAGCATCTTACATAGACTAGGGCTTGCAAAAAAATTGGTCACACAAATGATTGTTCAAGCAAATTGAAATATTATTAGGCACAGACCCAAATAGGAGAAATATGACCAAAGGAGGGCCTGATAAAACTTGATAACATATAAGATGAACATATCTAAGAATGATAGGTAGTTATATATGAAAACATGTAGGCACAGACAAACATCAAACATATAGGTCACCAATAATATTTTAAATTTTTGGATACAACAAAATAAACACATTGGAGTAAGACACTTGTCTAGAATTCTAACTATTTTTAATAACATTTGAGTAATTATGAAGTATTGATGTACAAATGATAATGTATAAAAAATGTGTTGTCTTAGGACAATCTCCAATGGAGGTATTTGTGATTTATCTTCCTGTTGGTAGCCGGACACATGCTTGAAATATACAAACAAGAGGAAAAGTATTTAATATGGACAAATCATGCAAACACATGGACAGTTGAAAACCTTGTTCATGGGAAGACAGTTGAAAATTATATTCATCAGTTCTATATATTACACTAACTTAGAGCATAAAGTATGTAGTGGAAATGTATTGAGTATTTTTATGAAGGAAGTGGGCTCCATAGAACATTTCCGCATTCAAGTGGAAATGTAAAGGAAAATGGTGCTGACAGCAATATAAGTGAAGTTATTAAGTGTCGGAGGTTGTCTCTGCAAGTGCAAGTAATATTTAATCAAAATTAGAGAACCTATATCATATTTATTCCATTATCTTATTGAATATGGATGAAGAATGGGGTCATTACAAAATCATTAAAGAAAAAAATGGAATAAAGATCATTTTAATTTAGCATATTTAAAGAAAAAATAGAATGGAGAAGAATTGAAAAACATAAATGGAGAAATCATTAGGGTAGGAATGGATAATGAAAAATATATCAAAAAAAAAGAACTTCTAGCTAAACACGAAAATATCCTAGCAAAAGAAGAAATATTCTTGAAACAAAAATCAAGAGAAACATGGTTCTTAGAAGGGGATAGAATTCTTTTTTCATATTAGCACTATTAATAGGAGAAATATTAATAGAATATTAAAAATCAAGGATAATTCAAGAAGGGTAATTGAAAACCCAAATGAGATAGTAAAAATCTTTGTGAATTATTAGACACTTATCCTTATTAATATCAATTCATCAAATTTAATAGCTCAAAATAAGATGTTAGGATCTATTCTAAAAATAACAACTGTAGAAGATAATAAAAACTTAAATAAGAAATTTACCAAAGATGAAATTTAAAGATGTCATTTTTCAACTTAATTTTGTAAATTGCTAGGCCTTTAGGACTGTCAAACCTTTTTCTTTCAAAATTTTTTGACTATTCCGGGAGATGACCTTTGGAAGGTTATTGAGGAAACTAGGAATTTTGGATCCCTTCTAACTGTAATTAACAATACATCTTAACTTTAATTCTAGAAATCTAAACATATGGATCCATGAGATTTTAAGCACATAGCTTTATGTACTACAATCTACAAAATACTCTTAAAAACACTAGCCAACATACTTAAAAAGGTACTAACAAATCTCATTTCAAAGGACCAGAGAGGTTATGTTCCAAATAGGTCAATTATGAATGGTATTATCATAATCCAAGAATTAATTCATTTGTTAAAAATTAATAAGGAATCTTGTATGCTAATGAAGTTAAATATGCAAAAAGCCTATGATAAAGTAGATTGGATATTCTTATGTAAAATACTCAACGCTTTTGGTTTCTCTCGTCAATGGATCATCTTAATATATAACTGCATTTCGATGCCAAAAATCTCCCTTTTGATAAATGGTACCCCGAAAGTTTTTTTTAGCATATCGAAAGGAATAAGACAAGGGGATCCTATATCACCTTTCTCTTCATTATTATGGTAGAAGCTTTTAGAAGAGCTATGATAAAGAATCAAATTGAAAGGAAAATTAGAGGAAACATAGTAACTAAAATAACACATCAACAATTTGTAGATGATACAATGCTACCAAGAGAAAAAACTTTGGAAAAAGCTCAAAATTTTAAGCAAACAATAAATAATTATATGGAAGCATTAGGTCAAAAAGTAAATGCTAATAAATCAAAGATTTTCTTTATTAATACCAAAGAGGAAGTGGAGAGAGAAATTTGTAGGGTAATGAAATTCAGAAAAGGAACCTTTCCATGCAAATATCTTAGTATTCAACTTGAAAAGGGCCTTAGAGAAAGTAAATTTTGGGATACGATTTTCAAAAAATTGGATTAAAAATGGGAAGTTGGAAAGTGAAATGGTTAACTAAAGCTAGTAGAAAGACTATGAACAAAGCATTACTTTTGGTCATCCCCACATATCATATGTAATTTGTCTTCCCCTGTCTAAAGGTGTAAAAAGTAAATTAGACTATAAACTTTATAAAAAAATCGGCAAGATACTGAAGATAAGAAAAAATAAGCCTTGATAAAATGGGGGAAAAAATGTAAATCTAAAGAATTTGGAGGTCTAGGCATAAAAAAATTGAGGTGGTAAAATGAGGCACTAGGGACAAAACTTATTTGGAGAATGTTTGAAGAATGTAATAGTAAATGAGCCCAAATTTTATATCATAAATATTTAAACAAAATAATTCTTAGTCTTTGTTCAGAATTACAAATCCTCTAAAAGGTTCAAGAATTTAGAACTTTATGTTGAAATGTTTCCCATTGATTGCTAATAACTTAACTTGGGATATCAATTTAAGGTAGGATGCTTTATTTTGGAAAGATTCATGAGATAGGCTCCCTTCTCCAAATAGTGTAAATCTACCTATACATATCAAAAAAACTCTTTTAGCTCTGTGGTGTAAGAATGTGATTGATTGTAAAATTAAAATTAATGATAATCAGTATGGAGCATGACAATGGAAAACCCTAGATGAAGCTCCACTTTCATCATAGAAAAATTATATTTTTAATCAATTTTTTTAAAAAAATAGGTAAATCATAAAGATAGAGAAGATAAATTAATTTGGGGAGCCTCCAAAGTCAAAAATTACAAACCCAAACTAGGGTATGAAAAGATAATAAATTATCAACAATGTAATAAGATTAACATCTTCCTAAATCTATATTGGGATCCAACATGTCTCTCGAAATCATGTGTATTTGTTTTGGCTAGTCTTTGGAAGAGAATTCTAGAAGCGGATAGATTTACCAAGATGGGTTTTGAAGGACCATCTAGATGCCCACTTTATGAAAAGGAAAATCTGAAACATCTTAACACTTTCTTTATGATTGTTCCTTTGCTAAGAATTATAGGTATTTGTTATGTAAGAAATTAAATTGGCAAACAGCATTCCCTAATAGTTTATTAAAAAAAATTAAAGTTTAGTTGAAACATGATTGTTCTAAGGTTTATAGTAATTTATGGAAAATACCCCCCTCCATACTCCTATGAGAACTATGGAAAGACATTAGAAATCTAATGGAAAAGTGAGATGTTGAGAGTAAGGGTGAATCAGGATCTTCAAAACTTTTACCAATTCAAACTTAATTCATACTCAACAATAATTCACCAACTCTTCATTAACTTTAATCATTCAACATCATGAGATAACATGTAATCACAAATCTAACATCTACTTGCATGAATAAAACACATAAAATTTTGATCAACACATAACACAAGATGTGGTAATGTAGAAACTATCCAAGGTGAAGATAAAACTACAGAGGGGATGACACCCCCAAAATCTTCACTTCTGTAGTAATAAAATGCTTGTTAGCGATACAATTTGATCACTTCTAATGATCTTCCCTATGAGGGATCTTCTCTATTAAAAGATTACAAGACTATTAAGTATACCTTGATTAAAGGATTTAAACTTTACAATTGAGTACTCTATTAAGAGGTTTATAATAGGCTTGTTAGGACCACTATATTAAGAGATTCACCTGATACACTTGTTAGAATGTAATAGAACCTTGATCCTTCACTTTCCACTAAAATGTCAATAATAGATACTTTCTATCTAAATTGTAATCACCTCATTTTGACTAATTTTCAATATCTCCTCACTACACTGCTTGGTCACCGTACTTTATAACTTGTTGAATCTCTTTTAGCTTTGCATTCATGTATATGTTCAAATCTCAACAATGTATTCTATCTTGAACCCCTTCTTTCATGATCGCCTTAAGAATTTTCTAAATCATAATCAACGATCCACATTCTTTCTTTTTGCCACTTGACCTTTCCAATTTTTTGATTGGTTGATTATCCTGCATAGGGATTAATGATTCATAATCACAAGCATAACTACCTCCTTAAATTAGGTCCTTGAACTTAGAAACATGATTCATGCTTGGAAAAATAGTTTACATATGATTTTATATCATTCCAAACTCATAGATTCAAACCGTATAACTCGACACTTATGTTGGTATCTCTAAGTCTTATTATCTATTAGTGTCAAACACTTAGTCATATATAAGGCAAAGTCAATTGGCACTACAATTGAGCTACTCTATATAGGTTGAGTCATGTGAAGGCTTGTAAATAATCATGTATAAGTCGAGCTCTATAGGAGCCGAGCAAGTCTTTGGTCGTTGAGTACTTTCAATATAAGTTGATCCTAATGAATGCCAAGCAAACAAAGTACATTGATGTCGAGTTATACAAAAGGAGCTAAGTATAGTTAAGGTCAAGCAACAGCAGGAAGAACATTTATGACTGAGCATCAGAAATAGTATGTGTTGAGTAATATAGAGAGAACATAGAAGTCTAGAATAATAAAAACTTTGAGGTAAATTTTTTCAAGCCAACATGGATAGGACATTTAATGATAGTAGAGTTTGTTATACATATTTTTACATATTAAGATATGGATCATCAATCCCTATGAGGAAAGAAGAACCAATCAGATGAAGAAGCAAAAAGGGAAGCATCGAGAAGAGTCTACATGTCTTTAAATAGGAAGATCCAAACCCTATTTTGATGTGATTGCATAAGAGAGTGTGAAGAGTGAGAAGGAGTTAAGTTTTGAATGTTACATGAGAAAGTTGTGAAGTGAACAGAGTTAGCGACCTAATGAAGCAATGAAGGATAGAGTAAAGATATATAATATTGGAGATCATATCAGAGCTTGGAAGGAGGAGATTTTTAATCAAAAATTATAAGTACAAACTAAAGGATTAGGTATTGAATCATTTTTGACTGATTGAATCAGGGAAAATCTCTTAACAGAGTAGTTTTAATAGACCTTTTTAAATCTTCTAATAGAGTCCTTACTTCATTGTAAGTGTAAAATTCTTTAATCAAAGTAAGACCAAATAGTCTTAAAGCTTTTAATAGATTAGACCCCTCATAGGATAGATCATCAAAAGTGATCAAAATTGTAACCCAAACAGGTTAACTTTGTTACTGTAATAGTGAAGATTTGTGGGTGTCATCCACACCCTAGTTCTACATTCACCTTGAAGTGTTTCTAGGTTACCAAATTTTTGTTTTATGTGTTTACATTTCATGGATGTGATGCTTAGTTAGATCAATTTCAGCATTTGATTTTTCAAGTTATGTTATGCATAAGCTAGATATGAGATGGTTAATATGGTGAATGAAGTAAAGTTGTTTTGAAGGATAAATTTTTTATAGATCCTTATTAACCCCCCTCTCAGTATCCTAGTTTCCCAATTAAAACTTCCAACAACTTATACCTTCCTCATGCTCAGCTATGCTTGGCTCTTCATGATCTCCCTCGGCATGAACTACGCTCAACTTCAACTATTTTATCTATGCATTGCTCGACCCATCTTGCACTCAAAAATAACTAGAATTCTTAGGGACTTATAATGTGCTCAAAAACTATATTTTCCTTGGCACACATTGAACTTTTATACTTTTGCACTTTATAGCCTAGCCTTTATTGTGGCTCAATCGCAGTGTAGACTGACCAACTCTACTTAGTAAATGACTAAGTATTTTACACTAATAGACAATACTAAGATTGTTTTAGGGTCAAAAATCTCCCTCACTAGAATTAGTGGGAAAAAATATTTATCATGATCAAAATGTGTCTTCAAAACATTTAGTCCCCTTTAAGGTGTACTCCATACTTATAGCTCAGTCATCATATCTTTGTAACTTGTATTTTCAAAACATTTTCCAAAAATTATTTTTTTCTCAAATCTATCTTCTTATTAGTCCATTTCCCCCTTTTACTTCTTAGACATAATATACATTTACATTTCAAAAACAATTAAACATTTCCCCCTTTATAGTCATACTTGACATATAAAAAAATTTCCCTTATTTTTGTCACTTATGTCGAGTAGTGAAATTCAATTACGCCTAGGCAGTATACAAAACTCATTGAAAAATGGGTGGTTCAATCTCATCACAATATCCATAGTCTTGTCCCAATTCTTCTTGAGTGTCTCAAGAACTTGTTTTTCAATCACTAGTTTGGTTGTGACATCTACTATGTTGTCTGTTATAGACACTTTTTGACTCTGAATTAGGTTCTTTGTAACATGTAAATGTCTTTGCGCTACTTCCAAATGAGGAATAATAATTCTTGTATAGAAGTAACTTCATTTCTAGTGTTGCACTCCTTATGTAGCATCTCTAACTATTTACCTTGCAAAAAAATGATCTTTGAAAAATATAATAAACTGGAACTAGGATCCATGTTCAAATTTGATCCACGCTTATGTAGATCGGTATCAATCTTATCCATTTTCTCCCTTATTTATTTTTTTAATTATTACATATTTTGGAGAATGATGTATTGGCACTAGTGGCTAGTTGCTCCAAATCGGTAATTAGAGTGGAGAGCTCAACCTTCCTTTTTGCAATTTCAATTGCAACCTTCCCCAAAACTCGGTTCTCAAATTTTCTTTATAACCACTACATGAAAAAAAAATTCTATTTATATCAAATTCATTAAGCTTCTTAACTATCTTAATCAACTAGTCAATTATAGGGGCATTCTAATCCAAATCATCTATAACAAGAATATAAAGAAATATATCTTTGATGTCATATAATACATGTCTTTATTGATTCTCTTTTCTCATATACTCTTGCTTGGCATTCCTTATTGGAATAAGTATATGGGAAAAAAGATATTGAGGAGGGTGGGGGGATGGGGTGAAGCAGGATCTTAAACTTTTAGCTTCAAAACCAATAATATAAATTCACACCTAATTCATCTCACATGTGTATCATTAAAACTACAATGTTATAACATAAATGAAATACATCACATCCATAAATTTTCAACATGTAACACAATAATTTGATAACCTAGATACACTTCAAGATGAAGGTAAAACTAGGGTGGGGATCAAACCCACAAATCTTCACTATTGCAACAATAAAGTTAACCTATTAAAGTTACAATGTTTGACCATAATATATGATCTACCTTGAGAGGGGTCGTCCTTGTTAAAATTTTAAGAGACTATTAGGTCTCACCTTGTTAAAGGATTTTACACTCACAATAAAGTAAGGATTATGTTAGGAGATTTACATAGGTTTGTTAGGACCACTCTGTTAAGAGATTCACCCTATCTCAATTACAAAATAATTGATTCAATACCTGACCCTCAGTTTTGTCTACAAGTTGATATTGGGTTTCCTCCTTCCTATATCTCTAATTTGATTCTCCTAATCCAATATCTATGTTCAGTCCTTCACTTCTCTGATTGCTCTCTTTTTTATCTTCTCTTGAATTTTGGCTTCACTCCTTCACATGCACATACATCCTTACACATTTCAACACATTTTCAATCTCTCTCCTTCACCCTTGATTCTAGGGTTAGAATCCTTCTTAAATAGACTTCATGTGAAGGTTCTAGATCTTGATTGGCGGCTCAAACTTCATCATATTTTGTTTTTTACATCCCTTTTTTTGATTGGTTGAATTATTTTTCTTGGGATCATTACCTTATGTAATGATGCATAAACAGTAGCTGATATGGTTCTACAAATATTAAATGTTATGCAAATGTTGGCCAAAATGGTATACATATGTGTTTGTGTCACTACAAACTCTCATATCAAAACTAAATTACTCGGCACTTGAATGCTCTAATTCTTGTTCAAGCATGATGTTACTTGGCTTTTGTATGTATATTTTCCTTGTGCTTACTAATTTTTCAATATGTTTGGTCTTCATTATATTGCTTGGCTTATACTATATTCCTCAGTTTGCATATCTACTTGTTCTCTATTGAATGCTTGATAATCATTGTCCTACTTGGTATAAGTATTGTATGCCCAGCCTTTACTAGATAACTCAATCATAGTGGTGACCTTGTAATCTTTCCTAGTAAATGACTAAGTGTTTAGACACTAATTAGCAACATAGGCATAGAGATCAAAAATCTCCCCCTTTGACATTAGTGACAAAAACACTTTGTCATGAAATCATTTCATTCCAAAAATGTATTCTTCCCTTGGGACCAAAATTTGATTATGTTCAATCTGATATATGGTTCATATCTCCCCCTTTTTTCTTGTTTCTCCCTTTCTCATTATTTTTTCTTTCTCATCAATCTCATTCCCCCTTGTTTTTGTCACTAATGGAACTTGGGGCTTTTAGCGTTAGCTAATACTTCTCAAAGAATTGTTGATGACTTGCCACAATATTGGAATAGTCAGTATTCCATCTTTCATGTACCTATTTTTAAATCTAAAATTGAATCTCTAGCTTGGTAGCTAGGTCAATAAATCTTGCAATGTTTGAGAATTTTGTCTCTTTCTTCAAAATATCTCTAGCTATAGAGATTGACTTCTAAATTATCTCTATATGTGGCAATAATTGAACTTGAATCAATGTCAACTTAATCCTTATCTCTTCATCTCTAGCCTTGAGCTTGGCTAACCTCTTTTGATTAAATGCCAGTTCATTGTAAGAGGATGAGCTTGAACTTACATTCTTGCCCAATGTGATAACATTTTCTCTCATGTTTGCATGTAATAGCTCTAATGAGCATGTAGTATCCATTGTAAAGAAATCTATATCACACAATTTCAAGTATAAAGAATCAATGATCTTCAAAATTGTTTCCAATTGTGTAATGAATGTAGAAAGCCCAGCTTGTCTCTTTACAAGTTCTTATGAAAATTTCTATAATACTTTATGCTCCATTCTTCTTTCAGACCATTGTAATAACTTCTCATTTATTTCTATGTCATATGTCTGAATTCTATCAACTACATACACAAGCTGGTCCAAAGTTGTGTGTTGATTATTTACATCTATAATTCCAAATATCTCTGTAAAAATATCCTTGACAACATATAGTACCTGTCTTCTCTTATACTCTCTCTTCAATTGTTCTTGTTTTTCCTTACGACTTAACAAGATTTGCAATTCTTGCATTTTCTCTAGGATAAGATTATTCAAATCATATGTAGGTAATATAATTACCTCAACAAGGTTCACTTACTCATCATCATTCTCCTCTACTATATGAGTCAAATCCTAAGATCTTGAGGGTGTATTACTCATTAGTCAGTTTATTAGGATTAGGTGGAGGGGTGTCAATGCCATCTTCAATTGTTATTGTGTCTTTTTGTTCATACCCACTGACAAGCTATTGAATTTCCTCTGTCAACTTGGCCACTTCTTGCTGATATTCATCTTCAAATTCAATAGCATCTCGGCCTTCCCTCTCCTCTACTATTTGATTAAGAACTCCAAATTATTCTTTCCATACTCTTATACTATCTTGCTCAACTCCATGAGCTTTATTCTTCAAAACTTTATTTTTGATGTCCCTTGGCATAAACTTCTTAACAAAATATAAGAGGGCTATAGACATATGTGTCTTCCCCAAATCTAGCATAACTTGTGCCAATGTTGGTTCTCTTATTTTCATATTAGTGGACAATTCCCTTTCCACTTAGCATCCACTCTTTTGTACAATCCCACTAGAAATCCTATTCCCAATTCTAGGAGTGTGTGCCTAAATTTGATCCTCATATCAATCATTGCACCTTCAAGCTTTGCTTGATCATTCTTGTTCAAAGAATCATATTGAATATCTATAAAACAAATTATGCTTTTTCATTCTATAAATTTTGCACATACCTGACCCACAATCATTGGAGAGAGTCTATTTACTACTTGTAGTTTTCTACTCTCATCAAACTTTGTCTTTTCTTCATCTTCCTCCTCCTCTTGTGCAATGATCAACTTCCTCCTCGGCTTCACTTGCACATCTAGTTGCTTCCTTTTCTTTGATGGACTTCCTTGTAATAGCTTGTTAGGGGTTTTACTGACCTCTTTCTGGTGATGATCACCTTGACCTTTGGCCTCTGATGTGTCACCATTTCTTACATGTTCTTCTAGGGGTCTTCCTTCACCTTAGGTTCAATTATTACAACCTTTCACTATTTTGTGGCCTTCAACTTCACAACTGCAAGCTCTTTGCCTTTGCCTTCCTTGGCCTATGAGGGTTTTCCTAACCCTATCCTCATTCTTTAACATTGGCCTCAACAACTTTTCTCTTTCTTTGATTTCCTTCTTTGGGTGTGCCAGATTCTATAGTCAGCTCGGCAATAACAGTCTCATATGTGCCAAACTGCTTGGTACTAGCATCAATTTCTTCTGCCAATAGTGCAGTAATTGTTGTCGTTACATCATCCATATTTACCTAATATAGGGAATTGGCTTTAGTCATGCTTCCCATGGTAATACTACCTATGCATACACAAAATCTATGTCTATAATGAAACATATTTCATCATAATATGTGTCTACAATAGACTTTGGAATTCTCATTATGTTCTTCATTTTAACTTTAAACTCTTCAAATTAGTTGTCCAATATTGGCTCAAAATTCTCTCCCAACCTATTTATAAGGTCATTTAACTATTCCATAGTAGTCCTATTTCTATCCTATGCTATCATTCCAATCGTAGGAAAACAGTTTTGTAGATAGAAAAATATACAAACTAATAGGGAACCAAACTTACAAGATGTGTTCTTCATTTTTCTTACTACGTCTAGGTTCCAAGTAAGTTGGTGCAATTGCAACTCAGCAATATCATATGAATGATTTGTCTTCACAATTTTGTATCCCAAATCAGCTATAATGCATGACACATTGTTTAATCTGCTCAATTGATAGAACTTGTGTGCAATCACACTAACACCAAATTCAATTAGTGGATCCTCAATGTTCTCTATTGACATATCATGACCATTCCACTTCACCTTGGTTAGGTTCTTAGTCTAATTCTTGGTTCTGCTCCTTATGCTCTTTTGTAGATCCAATGTAGGGTACCCAGTTACCCTTTGAATGATTGCCTTGTTGATCTTTATTGGTCTGCCTTCCAACCAAACTTTCATGTCATGAACTTAGCTTAGCACAATCTTGATCCATTCAACCTTGAAAACTTTTGGAAATCCTAGGGCATGGATAAGCCCTTTGTCAACAATGATCTTGAATTTGTCTTTCAGAATTCCATCAACACATAGCTTGTCATATGCTGCCCTAATTTAAAATCTCCAACCTCTCCAATATTACATTGATAGCATGATCTAATGTCTTGAACAGTCAAGACTTTAGGTGGAATTAATGATAACACTACCATATCATCAATAGGGGTTTTGATATTAATTGTATTTTTGAAGTTGGGTGGAAATCTCTCATCATTCCTAATTATTTATGCACTGCTATCCTTTATCATTTCACTTTCAGAAGCCATTGTGAACTAGGGTTTTTTAACCAAACTTTCAAAGATACCTTCACTGAATACTTTACTCAGAACTGAGAGTAATACATACTTTACTTCATAAATTTGTTGATAATTTGTTGAGATTCTTTGCTCTGGTCATTGAAATCACTTCTATCACCTTTTAAATCTTCTTGTGAGCTCTTTGATCACTTGGTGGGAGCACAAGCCTCTTTAAATGTAGGGCTATTGATCTATCAAAATGCATTCCCACCACTGAAAAACAAAATTGTGAGCAAAGCACCTGTACAGAAAAAAATACCAGCAACAACCATAAAACAAACAATGCCCAACCCATGCAAGGTGACAATCGTGACAAATCACAAGACTACACTTCAGCATACCTTGACTATGGTAATTTGATCGGACGTTTATCCCACAATGAACCTTATGTTAATGTACTAAAAATCAAGGGCCCATGCAATCAATGCATAGTCACAACGCGATGAACCCAACTCAATAGTGCAGGGCCACCTACACTTGCACTTGCTCCTTCAACAACACAATACAATATTCTAGAACATCTTGGAAACATGTCAGCCCAAATCTCCACCCTAAATTTACTCTGTACCAACCCACTTTATAGAGAAATCTTTAACAATACCCTCTATGGATCCTATGTCCCCATTGATATCAATGTAGCAGAGTTTAGAAACCTAGTGGGACACCTCTCCTCCTCATGTGCATTATCCTTCAAACCCTTTGATATCCCATAAATGGAGCCAGATCACATCCTTCCACTTCACATTGTCGTCATGGCCTTTGACTTTGTCATGAAAAGGGTCATGATAGATAATGGATCCACCTTGAACCTATGTACTTTGAAGTTCATTAAACAAGAAGGATACATTGAGGTAGACATTATCAATGAGGTCAACACTATTAAGGCCTATGACAACTTGGAAAGAACTACAAAGGGAACTATCTTGTTTCCCATCAAAGCTAGGCCTACTACTCAAGAAACAGTGTGCCATGTAGTTGATCTTAACCTACCTTTTAACATCCTCCTTGATCAAGCATGGATTCATGCCATGAAATCAGTTCCATCCACTAATCATCAGTGCGTCAAATTTTTGCATCATGGTACTAAGATAATCATCCATGTTAATCCAAAATTGTTTATATATTGCAACATGGTAGAAGCATCCTATGATAATCAATGCCCAAGAATTGAGATCAATACCACCATCACTAGCTCTTTTGGTACCTACAATGACCCCGACACCATCTTAGCCTCTACACTCTCCATCCTTAAGATCAACTACAAGGGTTGCCGTGAATATAGTCTCTCAGATGCATTTTTTGTTGGTGCCTTGCCTCTTGACCCACCGACTCGAGGATGCCCAACGTATCAAGGACCATAGAAAGACACAACTCCTCAACTCAAACAACTTGAGCCCACCGCATTTTTTGCAAACAAGATCTTCAATGGGGAAAAAATGGCCCCTAACATTAGTACATGGATATACAAGGATCCACCTCTGAAAAAAAAAAAATCTCCTCAACTATCTCAAACAAAAATATCCCCGCTCACATCAACTTGCTACTAAACAATGAGATTATCAAGGAGGTGACCTAGGAAAAGAGGAGTCAAGCATTAGGTGACCCATAGAGGCATACAAGGAAGAGAAGAAGAGAGGCCTAAGATTTGGATGCCCAACAAGTGAGGGCACTAGTAAAGAGTATCATGCTTTCTTAAACATCCAAGGTGAACTCATAGAGGTCGAAGACATCCCTGATGACATTGAAAAGAGAGCCTATGATGATATCCATGATAATGACATATCCTTAGGAGACTCTGTGCTCCATGAACTATCCATCAACCTCATAGACCTTCCCCTCACCCATCCCAAACTCACTAATTGGGACCAAACAAGTGTACTCCACATTGACAAATTCTCTACCAAGGAAGCACTCCTAAGATTCATGGGGGCTAAGACACCACAGAAGAAACCAAAGCCACCATTAGCTTATTTGTACAAATTGGACCTAAAAAGTTACTTTGGGGAGGAAGAAATCTCTAGTCACAAAAATGATGAGGAAAAAAAGGAACAACAAAGGTATCCCATAGTGAAAACTCCTTTGGAGCGCCATCAGATCAATCCAAAAATAAAAGAGAAATAGAGGACGTATTTGACAGTGAATACCTCTCTAAGGTGCCTAAAGATGGATATTTCTTCCTCCTCCCACAAGATCATAGACTAGAAGTGTCATCTATCCTGATTTAAGAGACAAGACCAATCAACGTCAATCTGATAGAGACACCTAGGATCATGTACGTCACATCATCTTTGCCACTAGCCCAAGCAGAACTTCTCATTGAGGTACTCTAAGAAAACATTGGTCAATTTGTATGGTCATACTAGGACATGCTAGGATTAGATCCTAAGTTGGTTGTACATAGGTAGTAGATCTAAAATTCAAGGCAGTCAAGCAAAAACTCCAAAAAATGCATCCTAAAGTCGCCTTGTTGGTAAAAAAAGAATTAGAAAAGATGTTGTGTTGCCTCACTTTTCAACCTATAACCATTTTGCAAAAGTGGAGAATTTTGTGTCTTAGTTAAGCCTAGGTATTGTTTGAGTCTAGTTTTAAGTTCCCTTAGGTGAAAAGAGTCTTCATCGGATTTTTCATCTTTCCCTTCTCCCACATTTCACAACCAGGTGGTTTTCCTTTTTTTTGTGAGTCTTATGGGTAGCTTAGTACCTAATCTGATGGAGATTCTTGCAACATGAAAAAATTATTCACAAAACTAAGCTTGTTAGTGGCTTATCATATTTTCAATGAAAAGAAGAAGCTTGCAAAAAATTCAGCATCACCTTCTCCTCGGTGGATTTTCAACCCATGAAGGTGATTTCCCACGAAGAGCAAGAAATAATGCTTACATATCCATGTAAGAAGATAATGAGATATCTTATGGAAAATTCCTATTTTCACTATGATATACTACCTTGGGAAACATTTAGGATTCATCACAACACTCAGAATCATCTTAAGCGAAAAACTCAAAACTGACTTTTCCTCGGCAAGTTTTCAACCCATGAAGTTCGTTTTTTGCCAAAGGCAATTGTAAAGGAAAAGAAACAAGGAAGTGGGTCCCTTTCAAATTTCACAACCCTTTTAAACTTCTTTGAACTCAAAGGAAATACTAACTCAAAAGATAAAGTTTAAAGGAAAGCCTAGGCGGAGAGATGAAAATCAGCTTCTCCTCGGTGAGTTTTCAAGCCATGAGGATGATTTTCCACATTCAAAAGAAAATCAACTTTGTAAGCGGATTGGACCCACAACTTGTATACAAAACATCTTAAGATGATAATGGAAATAATCTAACCATTGTGGGAAAGGTATACTGAGTAGAATTCAATTGGGCAAATATTTCCTTATAGGGTACTCTATTCATAATTTCCCAAAACTTAATGGGAAACAGGAAAGTGAGTATGAAAGAATAGAAAATTACCATTGGGCCAACCGAAACAATGAAAAGACACCGAAATATCCATTAGAGCTCCTACATTTATTGTTTCAATGGATTTATCCTTTAATTCATTTGTGTGGCACAAATCATGAAGATCAATGGATGAATTGAGACCCCTATATAGATGGAAACATAATAGTTATTCAAACTACCACTTTTTCTTGAATTGTTATTCTGTTGAATTCCACAAATTTTTCAAATAGCCTATATTTATGAATTCAATATCCTACTATTCTTCTATATTCAAATTTTCAATTCATTTCATTCTTAGACAGAATGGCAACTAGGTTTGCAAGTTTTGATGGGCTAAATGGAATCAAGTCTGCATTGCAGAATTTCACGGATAGTTCACTCCATTTTTATGATATGTAAGATTTCCAAAAGAGGCTGAAATCATAGCCAATTCATCCCATAACTAAGAAGCTTTGAGGATGTGGACTAGTGGAAGCAAGTGGTTTCTTGGTGGTAGTCCAAGCTCCAAAATTGATTTATGAATGCATAAATCACTACAATCTGGATATTAGATAGATTGTGTTACCAAATGATACAATATTGATCTCCATTAATAGGTAAATTGTGGTGAATTACCTCTAAGTTCCAGAATGGGAGGAGTTTTTGGATTTGATAGTAGAAGGAGTAGTTTCTAAGTTCTCTACTAAGAAGATGGTCTGGAGGAAAGAAATTATGCAGTCCTGGTTTCAAAAGCTACGGAGTGCCAAGAGTAAGGTCCCCAAAACTCTATTTGGTACTAATCTCAAACCTGAGATTGTAGACATTTTGGTTCTCCTGTACAAACTGAAAGGTGAGTTAGAAGTTGTAAATTTTGTTGAACAATATTTCTTTTTGGTACAAGTTATTTGTTCAGATACATAATATATTGACTGGGCTCATGAGGTAAGTGAAAATATTTCCAATGCTCTCAGTGTTGTGAAGTTCTACAACACCTTCTACATGTCTTCCTTTCTTATTCACATGCTAGCATCTTTACAATTATGGCCAGGCCTCCCAAGGATAGAAAATTTTCCCAATGATGTGAAGTGTTATGAGTTCTATCCATGTTTGCAATTGCAAAATAGTTATCCAAAGTATGTCAAATTTAATGATGCATTCACTATGAGAATTTGCAAGGAGCTCTAGGAATGCCCAAAGTGGAGATTTAGCCCAGAAGTAAAGGTGGCTATTAGCCAGTTCAGAAGTTATTTTATCAAGTTCTCATCTTTCTTGCATTTGCACCTTATAACTTTCAATGGATTCCCCTTAAAGCTACCTAGGTATCCAAGTGACATGATTTTGCTGATAGAGATCATGAGGCAGACAATCCAAGTAAACGTGCTGAGCAGGAGCTTGAAGAAGAAGGGATATGAGTTCCCTATGAAAGTAGGAGCTTTCAATTGTGAGTCTCGATCTTATGTAAAGAATATGCTTAAAGTGTTTGAGATGAGGTACAAATTGGAGATGTATGAGGTCTTGAGACCTATGTTTGATCCAAATGGATATGCTAGGGAGGTTTTGCAGATTGGGAGTGTGATGAAACACAATACCACTATTGAGGATTATTGGGCATATTATAGAGATGAATTTGAAAGTTGATATCATGCTTTCACTAGGCTCACAGTGGAGCAAATAAAAACATATAATATCTATCTTGATGTTGAAGGATTGGAGGATGATGGGCAACATATGTATAGTAATACATATCTGACTAAGTTAAGAGACACTCCTATCAGTTTGAAGCATTACGAGGATGTTGAGGGGGACTTAAATATCATAATGGCCCAAATCATCAAAAGAACTGGAAAGTGGGTTGAATGGTCTACTGTGAGGAGGAGTAGAAGTAAAAGCACATCAACTCAAGCTTCTCTAGCAGCTACAGCTCCTTCCTCCTCTCAAGGTGGCACAACAAGTGTAATCTTGGCCATTACTCAAGGACCAGCTCAACTATCAGGGGGAGGTGACCAACCTCCAGACAAGAACATCCCCATGGCTAAGACTTGTCATGATGGCTCCCTCCCAGTTATTGGAACCCAAAATGATGCTAAGAAGAAGAAGATAGAGGAGCCAAAGGATAGTGTTGTTACCCTATTTCCTTCTCCTCATGTCACCCTGGTTTCCTCACCTAATCATAACCCAGTTCTGCAAGTAAGTGCTACACTTTTGCAACCAAGTAGCTCCTCAGTATAGATTGTGGATTTAGGAGATGGAAGGAGTAGTAGCAGTGAATCTACTAAATCTGATGAGGAAACTAAGAAAACCTCAAAGGTGGATAAAGGCCAGAGCTCTTCCAAGCTCATTTCTCAAGCCTCAAAGAACCCCTTCTCTTTGACTGCGATGGCAATTACTCTAGTCAAGAAGAAGATGTTTAGCATAGACTCACTTGGGATAGCCTCCAAGGTGATAGGCATAGATTCCTGGTTGGAGGACACTTTGGAGAAGAAGAGAAAGAGGAAGGATGAAGGTGCTCTGAACAAGGATACCTTATCTCTTACAGTTCAATCTGGGTCTGCTTTGAGTAAAGTCAAGAAGCAAAAGACCTTGTTTATCCTTGGACACGATCTTGAAACTAGACACCTAACAATGGAGAGTGTGAAGACCACCAAGGATGGACATATGGAAGATATGATTGTAGATGATTTCACTCTACACTCGGTGGATCTTGGAGAGGCCAAACATGACACCAAGGTTGGCTTATCGAAGTCAACCAATGAAGTAATCAAAGGACAACTAAAGAGTCTCAAGTTGTCAAAAGTTAGGATGAAGGCAATGATAGAAGAATTGAATAGATTCATTAGATAATTGGTCACTCCATTGGAGAGTATCTCTGGAATTCCAGTAATAGGTAATCCTACTACTACTAAAGTTCAAGACCTTATCTCTCAGCGTCAGGAAGATAGGAACTTTGGCCAAATTGGTAAGGAATGGATCGGGAAGCTCAAATTGGAGGGAGTCCCTATTATAGAGCAAATTGGCAATGTTATCTTAAGATTAGAAACAGAGAAGGATAACATCTCAGCAAATGGAAATACTTTGGCCAGAGAAAGAGTGAAGAGTGATGATTGTATCTCTCTTCTAAAGATGATTATTCAAATGAAGGCAAAGGAAGCCATCAAAGCAAAGATCTTGCCAAAGGGAGTGAACATTTATTCAAAGGGCTTTAGAGCATGCAGTTCAAATCAAAAATGATCTTGTTAGCAGAGAAAGGACTTAAGGAGACAGAGGATAAAGTGAAGAAGGACCAAGATAGAAGTTTTGAACTCATGAGGGGACTACATACAAATTCATAGACTAGCAACTAAGGGAAAGGACTCATTGGAATAACTGTCATGCAGGAGAATTTCTCCAAATTCATAGATAGTCTGACAGATGTATCCTCTAGTAATCAAAACAGAGTTGCAAAACTCCAGAAACTCAGCAGATGCATACATGTGGCCATGAAGGAATTGCAAGATCGATTTAATGTTGTGAAGGAGTTGGCCGGGGAGCATTCTAAGTGGCTCTTGAGATACACCAACATACACGTGCCTAAGCATGAAGAGCAAATCCCAATCATTATTGTTGCTAAGGCTTATAGAACAAAAGTAGAAAAGGGAAAGAAGGCAAAGTGATTCATATTCCCCCCTTTTCATTTTCTTATGTAGTCATTGTAATACGGCAAACTGGTTTCTTGCCCTTTGTCATTCTTTTGAGGAGATGAACCAATTGAACATCTATTGTAACAGTCATCTCAAAATCCTATATGTATGAAATTGAAAGATTAATATAGGGGTCAGCTAAATTTTGGTGTGAAGTACTTGATGTTGTAGAGCTAATTAAATGGTATTTTGTATCAATTATTTTCTGTTCCATTTATGTTAGTTGTTAATTACATGTTTTCTCTTTTATCTAAATTGAAGCAAGAAATGAACAGAGTTTCATTCCCCTATTTTGAAGTGGTGAACGAATGTGATAAGTAGTGTCATTGCATGTTCAAAGAGAAATCTCTTAGATATTTTTCCCTTCAGTTATTTTTTCCCCTCTCAATAGCTTAGATTCTAGCTGAATCAGTTTAGTATTAGTTATTATGCCATTTTAAGTCATTAAGCTTTGTGAGTTCATAAGATGTGTGGATTCATGAACTTAAACAATTATTTAGAAATCACTTTTTGCCTGAGTTAGATCTTGTTTAGGCCTAGCTCAGTTTTACCTCTCCTATTCTCGGGTAAAGAACACACCCCCATATAAGTTTTAGGAGCAAAACATAATTCATTATTAATCCACAATAGGGAGCTGTACCTATTAATTTAGAGAAAAGTTAGTCTTTTCAGAAGCAACTTTTCAACTGTTTGTAATTAGATATTGTTCATAGTTTGGTCATTTAAGAGTCAGAATAAAAAAAAACAATCTGTTTACCAACATGCTAGAAGCAAAGGTCATATGTCCAATCGACTACTTAGGGTGGATTTCCAACATGGTACCACTCACAAAGCCCTTTGGTGATATTAGTATTTGTACATATTTTAGAGACGTCAATAAGGCTTGTCCCAAAGATAATTTCCCTTTACCAAATATCAACATGATTTTGGATCTCATAGTTGGCCACGAACTATTATCCATCATGGATAGATTCTCCAGGTATAATCAAATATAGATAGAAGAAGAGGATCAACATAAGGCAACATTCACCACCCCTTGGGGGACCTTTTCCTACCACATGATGGCTTTTGGGTTAAAGAATGTAGGAGCAACCTATCAAAAAGCTATAATGGTCATCTTCCATAACCTCATATCCAAAACCCTTGAAGATTATGTAGATGACATCTTGGTCAAATTTGTTGATGCCATGGATCACCTGTGACACCTTAAAGAAGTGTTTGATCGGTTAGCAAAGTAATATCTCATGTTTAAATCCAAGAAATGCATTTTTGGCATTACATCCAGGAAGCTCCTAAGATTTATTGTTTCACAGTGTGGCATTGAGACTGACCCCCAAAAGGTCAAAGCCATCATGGACACTCCTCCTCCCAAGACATTGTGAGGGCTTCATTTGCTCCATTGTAAATTATAATCAGTAAGATGGTTCATCTCACAGCTAGTAGATAAATGTTAGTCGTTCACACATCTACTCAAGAAAGACCATAATTTCAAATAGGATCATATATGTCAACACAACTTTGAAAAGATAAAGCAATACCTAGCCAATCCACTGATCTTAATTCTACCAATTGTTAGGCAACCATTGATACTATACATAACTTCTACTCCAACAGTGTTAGGATCCCTTCTCACACAACTTGATGACAAAGGAAAATAAAGAGTCATCTACTACATCAATCATATTATAGTTGGCTACGAGCTTAATTACACTCCTATGGAAAAAAATTGTTTAGTTATGATTTTTGCCACTTAGAAGCTTTGCCACTACATATTGAGTCATACTGTGTAACTCATTTCCAAGATTGACCCTTCAAAATACATGTTATCCCACATAACACTCATAGGCCGCCTAGAAAAATGGGTAATGCTCCTCGGTGAATTTGACATCCAATATGTCGATAGAAAGGAAATCAAGGGACAAGATATAGTAGAACACTCGAGTGATGCACCATTAGTTGATACTTATCCTTTGGTTATGGAGTTTCTAGATGAACATCTCTACATGATAAAAGAACAAACATCATGGAAGCTATACTTTGATATATCTTATACGTCTCATGGGTCAGGAGTAGGAATATTATTGGTTACCCCTCAAGACGACTACATTCCCAAAGCATTCAAGCTACAATTCCAATGCACCAATAACATCATGGAGTATGAAGCTCTAATTGTAGGGCTCAAGACAATAGTTGAATGGAACATAATAGAGCGACAAGTCTTCAAAGACACACAATTAATTATCAAATAAGTGCTTGATGAATACCAAACAAAGGATGACAAGCTACTACCCTACAAAGAATTGGTCAATCAATTAAAGCAATATTTCACCAAGATCAAATTCACAAAGTTACCAAGGTTACAAAACAAGGCTGCAGATACAATGGCCACCATCGATTCACCATTGGAAATTCCTCAGGAAGCTACACAAGTATGAGTTCTTAGTCAAGCAATTACATGAGCCCGCATACAAGAACAATGAATCAACATGAGTATGCATCTTAGTTGGTCCCAAATTCCCATGGTACCATGAAATTCATGTGTATCTAAAAAATGGTATCATATCCCCTCACCTCACACAAAACCAAAGCCAAAACCTCATTCATAGAGCATCCCACGATACTATCATAGCCAACACCCTATATCGTCGAGGTTATCATGATACTCTTTCCAGGTGTTTAGACCAAAGTGAGGTTGTCATGGCATTAAAAGAGGTACATTCTAGACTTTATGGTGCCCACATGAGCGATATAGTCCTAGTACGACAAATCTATAGAGCGGGATACTATTGGCCTACTATTGAACATGATGCTTGTAAATTTGATATGAGTCCTAACACAAGATCTCCAACCTATTGCACCACCATGGCCATTTCATGCTTGGGGTTTGACCTTATCAGTATCATTACACCCCTATCTTTAAAAGACCACAAATGGATCATTATTGCTACAGATTATTTCACCAAGTGGATTGAGGTAGTCCCACTTGTCACTGCCATAAGAGTCTAGGTATCTAAATTCATCCTCTATCATATTATATGTCACTTCAATATCCCCACTACCATTTTTACAAACCATGGAGGTAACTTTGAAAACTTAAATGGATGAGTTGCGCACCTCCCTCCACATTCATCACTGTTTCTCCAACCCATACTTTCCACAAGGTAATGGTTAGGCTAAGGCAACTAACAAAACCCTACTCAAAATCCTCAACAAAGTTGTCAATGATTTCCATCACAATTAGCATCTACAAATCAACCTAGCCTTATGGAATTACTGAACCTCATTTCACACATCCATGTGCATAACTTCATACTCATTAGTCTATGGTGTCAAAGAAATCTTTCCTATTGAGGTTGAACTCCCATCCTTGCGCATATCTTTACGAGGACAAATATCATATGAGAATTATAAAGTTGCCAGACTCATACAACTAGATCTACTAGATGAAAGAAGACAATAGGCCTACAACCACCTCATAGTCTATCAAAATTGACTCAAGCACAACGTTAATAAAAAGGTTCAGCCATGATAATTTCAAGTAGGTGGCATGGTCCTCAAAGAAATTAGGAAAGTCTAGGCAGATTGAGAGAAGAAGAGAAAGTTTGAGCCCACATGGCTTGGTCCATATGTTGTCACAACATCTTTGGCTCAGAAGCATATCAACTATCAACACTAGAAGGTGAAACTTGGGAAATATTGCTTGTTTGTGGGTTACCCATATCGATTCCACTCTGATTCCTATTGGGTTTCATATGTGATGTTGAGGCAATCCTTGCATGTTTGTTTTGAGTCAGTCTTATACAAAAATGATGACTAGGCCTTAATGTTCTTGGTAACCTTGGCCAATCACTGATATTGCTATATTAAAATAAGTGCTCAACTACATGGTGGTTCTCTTTATGGAGAATCCCATGCTCAAGCTTCAAATGAATTTCATCTCATCCCCCCATCATAAAAAGGAAACCCCAAAAAGAGTTCATTTTTATCCTATCAACATCTATCCTACATACTTATCCAATCTTGAATACCTCTCCCAAAATCCCAAAAAAGTTCTACAAGTTTCCAAAATCCCACCAATTCATCCATCACATCCTAAGGGTTCAATTTAAAAAGCAAAAATTCCCCATTTTCCCTCATATCCTCCATCTTATCCCACAATTTTGTCTAAATTGTACAAATTGATCTCACATTTTCTTATACTCCCGTAGTGAGAGTATGAGCCACTTTTAAACCTCTTTCATCCTTTGTGCGTCCTCCATCTCACCCCAATTTTCTTACTTTTTGAGATGCCATCTATTCTCATTTTCTCTCTTTGCCACCATCTCGAGAGGGCATCACACATTATAGTCTTTTATCAAGACTGGGGCACCCTAGTTGCTTAAAAAACCTTCTTTGTGTCATCTATTATTTAAAAACATCTTTGAAATAGTGTTGTACCAACACTATATCGAAGATGGGCAAAATGTAGACACCTAAATCTGATCACATAAATTCATAATCAAATTTAGTCATCTTCTAAAGCATATTTTAATTAAATATTAAATATTAAATTTTTTTAGTGCTATCTCTTAATTAATTAATTATAGCCAAATTAATAAATGGATAGACGATCAATAGTCTAATTTATTAACAAAATCTCCCTCCCTCTATTAAATTAAATAAATGCAAAACCCAAATTTAATTTAATCTCTAAAACTCCTATCTATTTAATTAAGTTAATTAATTAAAACCCTCCACCCATAAACTAACCCTTCAACCTAGCAGTTACCCAAACTCAACTCATGCATAAAATATTCCTCTTTTAATCAAATAATTCATTTATTTAATTAAAACTTATGCACCAATAATACTCATTTTTAATTAAATCATCTATTTATTTAATTAAGCTCACCCACCAAACCTTTCTCTAACGAATCCATCCACCTCCCACATCCTCTAGTTAATTGATCCTCCTCACCCACCTTAACTTAAATACATCACCTCCTCTTCCATGTCTAAAATCCCTTTCTAGATCACTTCCATAAATTAAGGCATAATTTATGCCCTCTAACTCAAGCCCAAGTCCACTCTCATGACACATCTCCTCCACTTATCTTAGTTAACTGAAGTCTATCTCGCACCTCACTCAGTTAACTATCCACCATCAATTCTTAACTCCTTCTCACCTATTTTCCTATAAATTGAACCCCTCTCCTCTCACAAATCATCCACTTTCATATGCAAACTTATAATACTATTTTGAGAGCCTAAGAACTATCAAAAAACTATTATAATGGCAAAATCCACTCATTCCTTCTTTGTTGAATCCTTCACTCATCTCTCATCCATTGAAGCTTGAGGCCATGCACTTAAGCATACATCTCCATCCTTTTGACATACCTACTCATTAATATAAGCTTGGAGTGCTCTCCTTTGGTTTGCATTCCTCTTATATGTTTTTATTGTCTAATCTATATGTTGGTATGTGATTAGTGTGTGAATATTTTTCAATTGCTTAATGTTCTTTGAACTCTAATTTTCATAGCTCTACACCCTAGGTGTCTAATGCAAGAGCATCCTAGGTGTAAGAGAAATCTTGCATCAACCAATAATATTTTATTTTATTTGTTTGAATAAGTGTTGTCTTAATGCAAAGTTGTTGTCTGTGGAGGCTTTGTTAGAATATATAGTCTACCTAAATAATTTGGGGTGTGTGAATCAATTATACAACTAATATCACAATTATCAACTTACTAAACTTTAACCATATGAGAAATATAATCAGAAACCACAACAAGATACTCATGCACAATAACACTATATATGTTAACTAGGGAAACCCTTGATCAAAGGAAAAACCCTAGTGGGGATGGTACCCATAAGATGATGTACTAATATGAATATTCCTTGTTAGAGGATGGACCCTTGTAGGAGTCAATAACAACATTTGGTACATATCAGTCCCTGTTAGGAGACTTTGAATCCATGTTAGGAGATTCCAACCTTGTTAGGAGTTGTGAAAGACAACTGGACCCACTTTCCAAACAACTTTAGGTGCAAGATCAATCAACCCACTATCCAAATGATCTCTATATTATTTCCTGATGAATAATATAAATGAATAGTATTGCTCCTTCCTCTTTCTGTCTTGTCAACCATACTCCTGCTCCTTCTGGTCTTGTAACTAGATCACAAATCTCGCATCCAATAAGCCCTTGGATCACTTACTTGCATTCAATAAACACTCTACTCCTTTTCACACTTTGCATACACTTCAATGTCACTACTTCTTACAAACAAGGAAAACATATTTCCTTTATACCATATCTTCAAAATAATTCCTTGAGTCAGCCTTAAGGCTTTCCCAATTAATTATAATAAGACAATTAATCAATTTACAACTACAATAGCACTGTCAACTCATAGTCAATACAACTTCTCACGCATGTGATACTAGGACTTGCACATTCATTGATGTCATCATCAGACTATCATAAGTCATTGGTTAATCGTGCATCAATAGGTTATATCACTGCCAAAGGATATAATGCAAACATCGAAAACTACTTCTGAGGCACTATGTCTTTGTACCGCTCTATGTAAATTAGGTACAACTTCTATATGTTTTCAACTTACATGTTGTGCATTGAACTTTCACATCAGGACATTGTACCAAGCATGTCCATAAACACGCATCACTAGACAATCAAAATAATGTTCGTACAACTAAGATCTCTATCTGCTACTCTGTCAATCTTCACAAACTTACTACTATGTTGACATTAATGATAAACACAATCACGAATGCAATACATCAATATTCTCCAATGCTTAGGATACTCCCCCAAAGGAATATCATTAGCATTCATGCTAACAATCTCCCCCTTTGGCATTGATGGCAACATAGATGAAAACATCTAAGTTCCAAGAATACCAAATAGTACTCTATTATCGTTGTTCTCATCTTTTCAAATCCTATTCATTAATCAAATCTGATTCATTAATCAAATCTGAAATCCTCTAGAACACTGCTTTGTTCTTCTTCTTCTTTAGGATCGGCAACAATTGTTCACGCTAAACAACTCACCATACATTAGGATTCCTTATGCTACATATCTCCCCAATAGAGATATTCCTCCTTCTTTCTTACATGAATCTTTCTAAATCTCCCTAATAAAGTAGAGATTTCTCTCCCATTCATACTTTTCTTATGCATTCTCTCCATTCCACTAGAGGGTGAAGAGGGTGTTTTTCATGTACATAGCTCCCCCATTAACATCAATCACAAAGGTCTCATTATGTCAAGTTACTGCTCCAAGTCTTCAACCGGCTCAAGTGTCCAAAGACACTATTCAAGACCAAATACCAAGAGTCCTTAATGACTCAACTCATCACATATACTCCCCCATACAGGAAGCATCAACATTCATTCTAGTCTAATAATAGTGCTCTGTACCACTAGACTGATTCAATCTTTGCATCATCTACTCAGAAGTAGGCAGGGGCATAAGCCCAAGCATACTTCTCAAGTACTGAAATGTATTTTTTGGTAAGGGCTTCATAAAGATATATGCAATATAATATTTAGTGCTCACATACTTCAATCTAATTTCTTTTTCTATTTCTTTCTCTCTCAAGACATGATACTTAATAGATATATGCTTAGTCTTAGAATGTAACACAAAATTTTTAGACATACTTACAATAAATTTTTTTTATAGTATATGCTAACAAGTTTTGTAAATTCAATTCTAATATCCTTTAGCATTTGTTTCATCCACATAACTTGATTATAATTATTTGTTGTTGTTGCATACTCTTCTTCAGTTGTACTCTGTGAGATATAATCTTTTTTCTTGCTCAACTAAGAAACTGATCTTCCTCCAAGGAAAAATGCTCCACCACTAGTGCTCTTTCTATCATCCATATTGCCTGCCCAATCTACATTAGTATATGCACATAGTGTGAGATCACTCAATCTATCATAGCAAATTCCATAGTTAGATGTTCCTTTCAAATATCTGAATATCCTCTTCGCTACTGCATAATGATACTCTTTAGGTTCATCTTGAAATCTAGTGACAGTTCTGACTGCACTTGCTATATCTGGTCTAGTGTGAGTTAGATATTGCAAACCTTCAATCATGAATATGTGCTTCCTTTGCTCAACAGTAGGTGTTTCATCCTTGCTAGATAACTTATGACCAATTATCATAAGTGTACCAATAGGCTTACAACTTTCCAATCTAAATCTCTTCAACAAATCTTTAAAGTACTTGGCTTGTGAAATGAAAATACCATCATTGTTCTACACAATTTGTAATCCTAGGAAAAACTTCATTTCTCCTATCATGCTCATTTTAAACTCATTCTTCATTTATTTAGCAAACTTATCACTTGCTTCATCATTACCTCCAAATATTATGTCATCAACAAATATTACTATTATCAACAAACCATTCCCAATTTCTTTCAAATATAAGTTACTATATATCATACCTTTAGCAAATCCAAGTTTTGCCAAATAGTTGTCCAACCTTGCATACCGAGTTCTAGGTGCTTACTTCAATCCATATAGAGCTTTCTTAAGTTTGCATACCATATCTTTGTCTTCTATCAAAGTAAAACCTTCAAGTTGCTCAATGTAAACCTTCTCTTCAAGTTCTCCATTTAGGAAAGTTGATTTAACATCCATCTGATATAATTTGAACTTCTTATTCATTGCATAAGCCAAGAACATTCTTACTACTTCCATTATAGCTACAAGGGCATATGTCTCCTCATAGTATATGCCTTCTTGTTGTGAGTAATCTTTGCATACAAGTTTGACCTTGTTTCTCACAACTTCACCTTGTTCATTCATCTTATTTGTGAATACCCATTTGGTTCCTATCACATTCTTGTCTTTAGGTCTAGGAACTAACTCTCATGTTTCATTCTTCACAATCTGATCTAGTTCTTCTTTCATTGCTTGAATCCAATGATTATCTTTACATGCTTCATCTGCACTTTTAGGTTCAACTTGAGAAATCAAACATATCTCTTCATTAACTCTATTTCTTGTCATCACACCTTTGTCTTTATGTCCAATTATCTACTTTGGAGGGTGATTCTTTGTCATGTTTCTATTAGAGGTAGGAGTTACCAACTCAACTCTTATCTCATCTCTTGGTTCAGATCTTTGTTCTCCTCTTTTCTCAACATTTTGTACATCATTATGCAGATCATTGTTAGTCTCAAAGAAAACTTCTACATTCTATCTAACAATACCAGAATTTTCTTCTTCTTCATCATAATTGTAATCTAACATCCTTTCCTTAGTTCCAAACTTTTCATCAATCTTTACATTTGCACATTCAACTATTGTCTCGATTTTGTGATTAAAACATTTGTACACCTTGTTTTTCAATGAATAGCCAAGAAACATACCTTCATCACTTCTTGGATCAAACTTACCAATATCATCATCTCTCTTAATATAACACTTGCTTCCAAATATTTTGAAATACTTAACTTATTGTGAATGACCAAACCATAATTCATAAGGGGTCTTGCTCATACCTTTTTTGATTTGTACTTTGTTCATAGTGTACATTGTTGTATTGACTGCTTCTCTCCAAAATGTCTTGGAAACATCATTCTCAAACAACATCGCTCTTGTTGCCTCTCTTGGAAATATTAAAGACTATGCTAAGTTACTGAGAGGGGAGGGATGCATCAGTAACTTCTAAAACTTTAGCAATTTCAATTCTAATCCAGTAAATCATTTAGCACTTAGTTCATCACTTCTAATCTAATTGTATGCATGAGAAACTAAAAACATGAAAGCATCCATAACACTTGAACATAAAGATTTGGTGACCCGAAAAGCTTACAAATAGAAAGTAAAACTGGGGTGGGGATGATACCCACAAACTTTAGTACTGTAGCATAAAGTTGGCTTGTTAAGGCTTACATTGATCACTTATGATGATCTACCCTATTAGGAGCAAATACGATTGCTAGGTCCACCTTGTGAGAGGATTTACAAACACAAAATGAAGTATGCACTCCGTAAAGAGATTTATAAAAGACTGTTAGGTCTACCTTGTTAAAGGATTTTAACTAGTTCACCTAATAGGATGAAGCCGTAGATCTTTGATTTGCAACTAAGTTTGCTGATAGAGATTCCTTAGCGTATTGATCGCCTTTCTGTGATAGGTTTGTCACTGTTGCTCCTTATACTATTATGGCCTTTATAATTCTTTATTTGCTACTAACATAACTTGAACTTTTCACATCCACATAACAATAGATATGCTTACACATTCGCATTCACTCCCTTTCTTACTCTTGCATTAGATATGATACAATACATTATATATATACCAATCCAAATTACAAAATTACAAAGTCGGCCATGACACATGTTAACACAAATATTACAAAGTCGGCCCACATGAAGATACTCAGGTTCTGAAGACTGACTCAGTGAGGTTCTGATACTCGGCATCCACTATCAGTGCTCAGCATTGTCATGCTCTTGGTAGACGTAGAAGCTCAATCCATTCTGATCACTTTTAATTAGTCTTGAACTCAGTTTGCACTGGTCACTCAGTAGATATTGTGCAACTCGACAAACACTGAATCACTTGGTTGTCATAAAGTAGCTCGGTTAACACTAGCTTCACATCACCTAAACTACGAACTTGGTAAACACTGCAATGCTTAGTAACCACTGATAAACTTGGTGAATACTAAAATACATGGTTTAGACTGTTGGACTTCACACTGATTGAATCTACTCGATAACCACTGGGATTAGTCCAAAAGACTCGATAGCAACTATAGAACTCGGTGGTTATTGAATTACATGGTAAACACTATAGACTGTTAAATGAGCTCAATAGTTGTACAAAATCTAAATAAGTGTGTGTCACTCATAACAAACTTGATTGATATGTCAATAGCCTCTGGTATTGATCTATTTCTTCTTTCTATAATCCCATTTTGTTCACGTATTCTTGGTGAAGATAATTGTCTTTTGATTCCATTCTCTTTACAAAACATATTAAACATTCCAGAGGTAAATTCTCCTCCTCTATCAGATCTCAAACACTTTATCTTAACACCAGATTCATTCTCAACTCTATTCTTAAATATCCTAAACTTATCAAAAGCTTCAAACTTCTCTTTAAGAAATGCTGCACACATCATTCTAGTGAAATCATCAACAAAAATCATGAAATACCTTTCACCATATAATCCTCTTGTTCTAGAGGGACCACTAAGATTTGTGTGAACAATCTCCAACTTCTCTATGTTTGTGAACTTCTTGCTAGGAGATGATACCTTCTTTTGCTTAGCCAAAATACATTCTTTGCAAATAACATTAGTAGGTTTTATTATCTTAGGAAAATCTTTGACTACAAATGTGCTACTAACTTTTACAATACTATCAAAGTTTATATGATAGAATCTCCTATGCAATAACCAACTATTATCCTCTTTAGCAACCAAACATGTTATTTCAGTGGGATTCAACTAAAATACATTACCTCTAGACCTAGTTCCAGTTCCAATCATCTTACCATCTTTATCCTTGATAGTGAAAATATTTTATGTGAATTGCAATTGATATCCTTTATCCACCAACTATCCAACACTCAACAAATTATGCTTTAATCCATCAACAAAGTAAACATCATCAGTGTTAGTTCTTCCATCTAAAGTAATGGGTCCAATCCTTGTAATATGATAGGTTGCATTGTTACCAACTTTAACAATACCTCCATCATAGTTCCTAAATTTAACAAACTTATTCATATCACTAGTCATGTGATGTGAACAACCATTGTCTATTATCTAAACATATTTCTTTTCAACTTAGGAAACTAGAGCCTTTTCTTCTCTAATTTCTCTATCAAGATCATCTTCCTTAATAGCTACAAATCCTAGTTCATCATCACTTTCACGCTAAACTTTTTCATTAGATTCTTCATCTTCATTAGTGATGGGGACACAACCTAAGATAAAAATGAATGCAATAGGAAAAGGGGAATATTATTATCAGAAGAGATCTGCTATTACATTTAGTACAATGAAAATAGACTCCACGACACGCCTTGTGGGTTTACAATGTTATTAGATTCTAGAGAAAACCCTTCTCATAGTACCTTCTCCCAAACTCCACCAAAAATTGCTTTACAATGCCAGAAATGTCCTTAAGTAAACCAAATTAGGTTTAGGGTTAGGAATACATTTTAGAATATGCCATTTGGAACCCACCACTAAAACAATGGTTCTAGAAAACATGTCAGAAGTCAGTGTAAAATTAGAAGAATCCAAAAATGGTAGTTCAACTTTTGGGAGGCATAACTTTTGATCCCAGACTTCAATTGATAAACTGTTTACATTTCTAGGAAGCTCTCCAAGTGCTCTATAGCCCTGCGGACAAGCTTAGTTGTCCCTCATTTTTTAGGCCTGTACGAAGCCTTTTAGTGCCTCAAATCTAACTTTGAAGTGCTCTTAGGAGGTCTCCAAGCAACTTAAAACTACAATAATTTTCAAACCGTAAAGCCTTTTGACTTGATTCTTTTGCTGGAGTGCTTTAAATTACAAGTATAATCATCCCTCCAACTTACACCCTCTAACTCATTATAATGATGTCTCAATTACAAAATAACCTATTTTCTACATTGGCACATCCCAAGGTGCTCAAAAACTCTAACCTAGAAAAGCAATAGTGGAACTATGAGAGTTGGAATCTTTATTTGACCCAAATGGGTATTTAGAAATGAAAACACTTTAAACAAAAACTAACACTAAGCATATTTTTGGGTGATATAGGATTGCCCTTACAACACTAGATGCTCCTGCATCAAACACCTAGGGTAGATTGAAAAGTGACCCTATCACTTTATAGTTGGTAGAGGAAAACCCAAATAGACAACCTCTATTGTGGATATCCAAGTTGAGTCTTCTACTGGTCATCCTTTCCACTTCACTAGGTATTCTTCATACTTTTTGTTTCTAATACTCAGACCCACACAACTATCTAGAATTTCTTCAATCTCTTCCTTCACAGAAGTAGGAATTGGACATGGCTCTAGCATCAACTCCTCATTTACACCATCATTATGATATTCTATTAAGTCTGCAATATTGAAAATAGGAGAAATGTGAATCCCATCCGGCAACTCCACCTCATATGCATTCCCTAAATCATGTTGCTTCAAAATTTTGCAGGGACCAAATTTTTTCATCTTTAGCTTGTTGTAGGTACCCACTGGAAATCGTTCCTTTCTCAAATATACCATAACCTAGTCTCCAACTTGGAACTCCTTATGTCTCCTATTTTGATCTGCCCTAGCCTTATATTGTAGGTTCATCTTGGTAATATGTGCTCGCACCTCCTCATGTAGGTTCTTGATATGTTCAACGAAGTCTTCTGCCTCAACATTTGTCCTCTCTTGTTGCTCCATTCACCTTAGCTCTGGTGCAATCCTTGGACTACTCCCAAACACAATTTGGAATGGTGATCTACTAGTACTCCTATTTACAGAATTATTGTAAGTAAACTCTGCTTGTGGGATAATCAAATCCCATCCCTTGGGTCTATCTCTTACTAAACACCTCAACAAATTGCCCAAACTTCTATTCACTACTTTTGTTTGTCCATCAGTCTATGGATGATGTGTAGAACTGGACTTCAATTTTGTCTTCAACTTCTTCCACAAAGTCCTCCAAAAATGCCCCACAAATTTAATATCTCTATCAGAAATAATACTTTTTGGGAGACCATGTAGTCTCACCACCTCTTTGAAAAACAAATCTGAAATATGCGTTGCATCATGAGTCTTGCAGCATGGAATAAAATGTGCCATCTTGGAGAACCTATCAACCACCACAAATAACAAGTCATTACCCCTTTGTGTCTTTGACAATCTAAGAACAAAATCCATACTTATGTCCTCCCAAGGCTTCGATGGAACAGGAAATGGTTGATAGAGTCCAATATTTTGACTAAATCCTTTAGTTGTTTGACATACTTGACAACTCTAGACAAACTTCTTCACATCTTATGACAATTGAGGCCAAAAATAATGTTCTCTAATAATGGCAATGGTCTTATCTCGACCGAAGTGTCCTACCATCCCTCCACTATGCTTCTCCTTGATCAAGTTTTTCCCTCATGGAACTCCTTGGAATACAAAATTGACTTCCCTTGAACAACATACCATCCTAAATCATGTAATCTAGCCAACTAGTCCTGTCTAGAGCAGCAGGTTCCTTACAAGCCTTCCAAGCCTCTACAAAGTCAGGATCCTCAGGGTATAGATTCTTGAGTTCATTAAACCCAACCACTTCAACCTACATTATTGTCAGCAGCAACTATCTCCTACTTGATGCATCTGCAACCCTATTAGACCTTCCACTTCTATGTTTCAATACAAATGTATAGCTTTGCATGAACTCTACCCATTTCAAATGTCTTTGATTCAATTTACCTTGGCTATTTAGGTACTGTAATGCCTGGTGATCAATATGCAAGACAAATTCTTTTGGTAACAAATAATGCCTCCATTTCTTTAAGGCTTGAACTATTGCATAGAAGTCCTAATCATAAACATAATACTTCTTCTTTGCATCATTCAATCTTTCATTGAAATAGGCAATAGATTTACCTTCTTGGCTCAATATAGGCCCAATAACACTGCCACTAGAATCGCAATCCACTTGGAATACTTTGTTGAAATTAGGAAGTGCCAACACAGGTTTCTTTATCACCTTCTTCTTCAACAATTCAAAACTCCTAGCAACTCCTGTAGTCCACTTGAACTCTTTTCTATCCCCCCTTATGGGTGCACATATACTACTAAAATTCCTGATGAACTTCTTGTAAAAACTAGCCAGACCATGGAATGACCTCACCTCAGTGGTAAACCTTGGAGTAAGCCATTCCAAGATGACTTTCACCTTCTTTGGGTCCTTTTTGAGACCTTTAACTAATACAACAAACCCCAAAATAGACTAATTCCCTTTTGACAAAGCTACACTTTTTCAAATCAATCAACAATTTCTCTTCCCTTAACCTTTCAAGGACACTATGAATGTGCAATAAATGTTCATCCAAAGATTTACTCATAATCAAAATATCATCCAAATAGACAATAATAAATTTTCCCAAAAATGGCTTTAGTACCTCATTCATAAGCCGCATGAAGGTGCTTGGTGCATTGGTCAGTCCAAAGGACATGACTAACCACTCATATATACCCTTCTTGGTCTTGAATGTAGTCTTCCACTCAATATCTAGTGATAGCCACTCATGAGATCTATCTTTATGAAGTACTAAGCTCCACTCAAACATTCCATAAGATCATCCATTCTTGGCAAAGGAAACTGATACTTGATGGTTATTCTATTTATAGCCTGAGAGTTTGTACACATTCTCCACTCTCCATCCTTCTTTGGCGCTAGCACTGCAAGTACTACACATGGACTCAGGCTCTCTCAAATCAAACCTTTCCTGAACAGCTCCTGAACTTGTATGTTTAGCTCCTTAGTGTCATTAGGAGTCATCCTATGAGCAACCTTGTTAGGCAAACTAGATCTAGGGACTAAATCTATTTGATGACTAATTTGCCTTACTGGCGACAACCCTTCTAGAACATTATCAGAGATGACATCTCCATACTCACTTAATAAACCTGAAACTTCAAGTGGAATTTCACTACTATCTTCCTTATCTTTCCTAGGAATTAAACAATAACACATATGTTGATGTTTCATGCCATCCAAAAAATTTATTCCATCAACAAGACATTACCCGAGCACTTCTATATACCTTTTCATCCTCTTTTATCAAGGGCTTCAATTTTTGGCGAACTCCATCCTTTGTCAGAGAGTATGTATTTGCATGACCATCATGTATAGCATGCCTATCAAACTACCACAACCTTCGCAACAATAAATGGTAGACATCCATTGGAATGATGTCACAGAGAGCCTCATCATGGTAACTCCCAATCTTGAACTTTTGCTCACTAACCAAGACCTTATGATCATCCTGCACCCAACCAATCTGATAGGGTTGGGGGTGTATCTCCCTCTTTAGCTTTAGCTTTGAGACCATCTCCTTTGACACCAAGTTGTCAATGCTTCCACCATCGACAATTACATTACAATATTTAACCTTGCACTTGTACCTAGTATGAAACAAACTCCTGCTTTGTCCAGGTTCAGTCTCACCGCTTAGTAAGACCCTTTCATTAACTAGAACCTCTCCTCTTTCTGCATCCTCTGAATGTGATGAATGTGCATCATCATCCACATGAGTAACCAGTGCTTGACCATTAGTTCTCCTATCCGTCCTTCCTTGTCATTGAGGGCATTCGAAGACTCGATGACCTTCTTTATTACAATGAAAATAGGTACCATAGAAGCCTCCTCTTCCTGAACCTTTTCCACATCCTCTACCTCTTCCTCTCTGATCTCCAAAGTTTTGATCATAGGAACAGTTGAAACCCTCATTCCTCTTATTTCGGCTAGTATCCACATCTTCATTTTTCTTTTGGTTCTCATTTTGGTCTCCAAATGACCTGCCATTGCCCCTTCATCCTTGACTACACCCTCTTTGCCTTCCATCAAACTTTTTGTTTAACTTCTCCTCAACTCATAAGGCAAACTGGTATGCTTCTTCAATGCTAGTCATTCTAACCAAACTTAACTCTTACTGAATGCTAGGTCTTAACCCACTAAGGTAATGGGCAACCTTCTCCTTGTTTGATTTCGCATACCCCACCCTAATAAGGACTCAGTAAAACTCCTTCGTGCATTCTTAGACAGATTTTCCTACTTGCTTTAACCTGTGCATCTTCTTTAATAAATCAAGCTCGCAATCAATAGGAATGAATTGCTTCTTTAGTTTGTCCACCATGCGATCCCATCTTGTGATTTTCTCCTTTCCTCTTCTATTTCTTTCCAACTGAATCTCTTGCAACCAGATTTTGGCATGCCTTTTCATTTTCGCCTCTGCAAACTTGACCCTATTAGGGTCCTTGATATCCTCATACTCAAAATATTCCTCTAGCTCATTGATCTAGTTGATCAACTCATCCAAGTTTAGATTTCCTAAAAACATGCCGACATCAATTTTGGGTCTTTTTCTAAGCTTGGCAATGGCCCTAAAAAGCCTCTCCTCCACTTGGTTTAGGAATTCTCCATCTCCTTCCCCTTCCTGCCCAATATTTCCTTCTTCTTCATTTTCTTCCTCACTTTTGTCGCCTATGACAACATTCATCCCTCTATGGATCTCCTCTTGTAATTCCTGGACTTGTCTCTGGAGGGCTCTTACCTCAAGAGAACAACTTCAGCCCTTCCACCACACTCCCTTCATAGAGGCATCTTCTTGAACCCACAACTACACAATCCTGGTGCAAACTACCTCACAATTGGTGCTTTGTCTACACACTCAGGAAAACCAACTCTGATACCACTTGATGGGGACATAACCCAACACAAAAATGAATGCAACAAGAAAAGGGGAATATTAATATCATAAGAGATCTACTATTACATTTAGTACAATGAGGACATACTCCATAGCATGCCCTATGGGCTTACAGTGTTATCAAATTTTAGAGAAAGCCCTTCTTACAGTACCTTCTCCCAAACTCCACCAAAAATTGCCTTTACAATGTCAAAAATGCCCTTAAGTAAACCAAATTAGGTTTAGGGTTAGGAATACATTATAGAATATGCCATTTGGCATCCACTACAAAAATAGAAGGTTCTAGGAAACACGTTAGAAGTCGGTGTAAAATTAGAAGAATCTAGAAATGGTAGTCCAACTTCTAGGAGGCATAACTTTTGATCTGGAACTCCAATTGACGAACCGTTTACATTTCTAGAAAGCTCTCTAAGCACTCTATAGCCCTATGGACTAGCTTTTCTCATCCCCCATTTTTTGGGCTTATATGAGGTTGTTTAGTGCCTCAAATTTGACTTTGAAGTGCTCTTAAGAGGTCTCCAGGCAACTTAAAACTGCAATAAATTTCAAACTATAAAGCCTTTTGACCTTATTCTTTTTCTAGAGTGCTTTAAATTACAAGTGTAATCATCCCTCCAGCTTACACCCTCTAACTCATTATAATTATGGCTCAATTACAAAATAACCTATTCTCTACATTGGCACATATCCCAAGGTGCTCAAAAACTCTAACCCAGAAAACCAATAGTGGAACTATGAAAGTTGGAATCATTATTTGACCCAAATGGGTATCTAGAAATGAAAACACTTTAAACAGAAACTAACACTAAGCATTTTTTGGTGATACAGGATTGCCCTTACACCACTGGATGCTCCTGCATCAATTAGCATACAAGAAATTCCTAGGTCTCTTAGGATTGAACTTTCCTTTATACTTTTTTCTTCTTTTAGGATATTTAGATGCATAACGACCAAACTCATTACATGTCCAACATTTAAATATATTCTCACTGTATTTTTCTCTTCTCACAAGAAGTGTTATACCTTCTTCAATCTTCTTGTCTTCATCAGCTTTGGTTTAGCTACTACTAGCAAAATCTCCATGTGTACTTGCACTTCTAGATAGGCTTGGCCAAACATTTAGGGAATTGAAGGCTATCTTAATTCTATTCAGATCTTCGAATTGTCTTAGATCTACTTATGTTGCTTCCAATCTTCCAAGCAATGTTTCCCTAGAAAACTCCTTAGTATAGGGGATTAGTAGTTCAATCATCTGAGCTACTTGCTTGAATGGTGATGTTAAGTTTTTAGAATCTTCCACACTACTTCATCTTCTTCCTTGGTTCCACGATATGACTTAATTCCTGCAACAATTTCTCATATCCTACCAATATAGCGTCTTACATATTCATCTTCCAACATTTTAGCATCTTGAAATGTACATATCCAATTCTGCAATCTTACTCTTTTTGTATGTGTATCACCTTCAAAAATAGATTCTAAAGTTATCCAAGTCTTGTGAGATATTTGAATTGACTTTACCTAACTATATTTGTTCTCTAGAAGAGCCAATAGTAAAGCTTCTCTAGCTCTTATGTTGCACATGAACAGATCTCTCTCTACTTCACTACATTCTCCAAGTTTCCCTTCTTCAACAATTGTCTTTTCACTCTTTGGCAAAAGCCAATAACTTGGACCCATACATAACAGATGAGTCTTCATCTTCTCCTTCAAATTGTCATAGTTGGCCCCATAAAATCTTTGACTATCCCTTCTGAAAAGATTTTCCATTGATCTCTCAAAGCTGTTAAGCTTATCCTTCAAGGACTTGATGCTCTAATACCAATTGTTATAAGAATATATAGTCCACCAAGTGGAACCAGTTATACAACTAATATCACAATTATCAACCTTATTAAACTTTAACCATATGAGCAATACAATCACAAAACCACAACAAGATACTCATGCACAATAACACCAGATATGTTAACTAGGGAAACCCTTGACTAGAGGGAAAACCTTGATGGGGATAATACCCACAAGATGATCTATTGATATAAATATTCCTTGTTAGAGGATGGATCCTATTGGGAGTCAATAACAACATTCAGTACATATCAATCCCTGTTAGGAGACTTTGAATCCCTGTTAGGAGATTCCAACCTTGTTAGAAGTTGTGGAAGATAGTTAGACCCACTTCCCAAATAGCTTCAGGTGCAAGATCAATGAACCCACTATCCAAATGATCTCTATATTATTCCTTGCAGAATAATAGAAATGAATAATATTGCTTCTTCCTCTTTATGTCCCATCAACCAAACTTCTACTCTTTTTGATCTTGTAACCAGATCATAAATCTCGCATCCAATAATCCCTTTGGATCGCTTACCCGCATTCAGTAAACACTCTGCTCCTTTTCACATTTCGCATACACTTCAATGTCACTACTTCTTACAAATAAGGAAAACATCTTTCCTTTATGCCATATCTTCAAAATAATTCCTTGAGTCGGCCTTAAGGCTTTCCCAATTAATTATAATATGATAATTAATTAATTTACAATTACAATAGCACTGTCAAATCACAGTCTATACAACTTCTCACACGTGTGACACTAGGACTTACGCATTTGCTAACATCATCATCATCATCAAACTTCCATAAGTCATTAGCTAACTGCACATCAATAGATTATATCACTACCAAACTTGGATATAATGCAAACATCAGAAACTACTTCTAAGGTACTCTATCTTTGTACTGCTTTATGTAAATCAAATATAACTTTTGTACATCTTCAACTTACATGATGCACATTGAACCTTCACATCAAGACACTGTACTAAACATGTCCATGTATGCGCATCACCAAACAATCAAAATATTGTTTGTATAACTAAGATCTCTATTTGTTACTTTGTCGATCTTCACAAACTTACTACTATGTTGGCATCAATGACAAACACAGTCATGAATGCAACATGTCAATACTCTATAATGCTTAGGATACTCCCCCAAAGGAATATCATCAACATTTATGCTAATAGGCTTGCTACTCAATAATTTAGTCATATGAGCTCAAAATGTCCTAATTTCAGAGGTGGAGGTTCATCTTAGTTATATCTACCTGCCACTTGAGGGCCAATGCCATATCATAAGTATCAATAAAGTTATTGTGGATTTTTGGTATAAAAACTTTGGGCTCAATTTTTTTAAGGGCTACAAGTGCTCGAATGAGGCCCAAAAAATTGATGGATGGGTGCTTGTGCTAATTCAAGCTTGTAGATCAGAAGCTAAGGATTTCAAAAAGTGGTTATAATAGACTATTATAGCAACAATTTGAAAGTTATGGCCTTCCACAGTTGGGTTAACCAAAATTTCCAAAATAAGTGTCAAAGGTATATCAAGCTGACTCTATATGTAATTTTAGAGTTAGTCAGTCTCAAGGGTTAGGGTTTGATGTTTAGAAACTTCCCAGGAAGTGTAAAAATACCTATTTAAGGAATGCCTGTACATTGTCTAGGACAACTCTGGGTGATAGTTTGCAACATTATGTTGCAAATTATTGTAAGGAAGGTGCACATGTGGGTTTTCATATTTTATTTCAAAATTTTGTAACTCTATTTGTGGTGATAATAAAAAAGCTCATATTTTATTCTCATTAATTATTGTTATTTCTTTATTTCTATTATGTGCTTGTGGTATTAAGGGGAGCACCCTTCATCAAGATTATGGTCTATGGTATGAAAAATAAGGAGACTTTGATCTTAAGGTATGCACAAATGTTGATTGGGATAGAAATGTTGATGATGGAAAATGTACAAGTGGAGGAGCTTTATATCTCGAAAACAAAGTAGTCTCATGGGCAAGTAAGAAATAGAATTGTATTTCACAATCTACATCTGAGGCAAAATATGTATTGCTGCAATTAATTGTCAACAAGTTATTTGGATCAAGCACATATTAGAAGGGATAAATGAGAAGTCAAATGAACATTTTGTTATTCATTATGATAATACTAGTGCTATAAACATATCAAAGAATCCAATGATGAACTCAAAGAATAAGCACATAGCTATAAAGTATCACTTTCTAAGAGAACAAGTAAAAGATCAAGAGGTTAGATTGGAATACATTTCTACTAAGGAACAAGTTGCTAATATATTCACCAAACCACTACCTAAGTAAAGGTTTGAATATCTTAGCTCTAGGTAGAATAGGGGTCTCACCCCTATCTCCTAATAACTAAGGAAGAAGATGCATGTTGCATTAGTTCATATCATACAATAGAAGATCGTAAGCATTAATTGATGCATAGGTGGACTACTCTATAAAGAGAGCAATCTAATTAAGTCAAGAAGAGCAAAACAAAATAAGTAACACATCTTATGAAAGTACAAAAAGGTTGATCACCTTTGACATTGTTGTTAAAGGGGGAGAATGTATATAGGAGAGAAGTTATAAGCCATATAGACAGAAGCAATATCAATAAAAAATAGGAGGAGATGACAATCAAATAATTAGCAGAAGCAAAACATAATACGTAACACATTAGATGTATATAGAAAAGTAATATCAATAAACAAAGTGGAGGAGATGATATCAGAGAACTATAAGAGAGAAGCAAAAGAAGAAGTGAATAGGTGAAAGAAGATAGAATAGGATGAATAATATAACATGGAGTATTAGCTCAAAAGTTTTGGCATAGGTAGGGTGTGAGTAACCAACATATGAAAATAGATATACATAGACAATGCTTAGGCCAAATTTATAATAAAATATTTCCACTTTTGCCTATAGTATCAAATAGGAACAATATTTGACATCAATTCCAAAGGAGGAGATTGTTGGTGCAATTGATTTGGTTGACTAATTAATAAGGTTGATTGATAAGGCAAGTTGATGTTAGTACAAACTAGAACATGATTTGATGACAGGATAATCAATTATATTGTTGTCATTAATGTCAAACTATTTGGTATGTTGTTTTAACTTGTAATCATATATTAATAAGAAGAAAGAGTGAGTTATAGTATTCTTTAAGTGTTGCTATCATATAGAGATGTTAATTGATAGGTATAGATGCTAATTTTATGACAACACCTATTTATGTATAGATTGGAGCAATTTATGAAGACAAGAACCAAACTGTGTAATAGTTGGGAAATATAATGATGGACAACTGAATGATTTGAATGATTGCTAAAATTTGTAAAGGAATTAGTTTATTTGATTATTGAATATGATTCATGAACATGGTGAGAAGACATGGTTAAGGCATCACTCTATAACAAGTATAGGTAAAAGTGCTTTGATAAGTTGGGAATAATGCAAACAAGAAAAGTTGAGTGGGTAAATTGAACATATGAATAGGTAAAAAAAATAATATTATCAGTAATCTAAGGTCTTATCAGTAAATAGGAAAGTTAAAAAAAAAGATTAGACACATTGGTACAAAAAAAAAGAGAGCTTATCATAACAGAAGAAGGATAGGTAAATAGGTGAACAGTAAAGGCTTTTCGGTGAATGAAGAATAGTTGATGAAGATTTGAGGCGCAATTCTAAAGTTCAAATTATTATTGAAAAGTGAGTTTTGGGTTGGACAACTGGAAATGTATGACGTGATTTAAGGAAAGAGATGATGACACAAAGATCGATGTAATAAGTTTTACAATTGGATTCATGGAGAAGTTTCTACAAGGACAAAATGACTTATGGAAATATTAAATAGAAGGACGACATGGCCAAGATTTTTTATGATTAATCTAGATCATTGGATTTAGATTTAGGTTTTGTGATTGAAGAATTTCTACTTAATAATAAGACTAAAGAAATTGTTATTGTGACATTGTGGCTAATTGTTGTGACAAAGAAAAGAAAGTTGGCGAAGGTTACAATCATAGAGGATGACACATAATCACACAATATTAGAATGGAGGATAATGCGAGGTATGTTAAAGTGTTGATGAGCTTTATTGGGCTTGATTAAGCAGGAATAGTGCAAACTACATAATGTTTCTTATTTTTTGCTCCCTAATCATTATAATAGAAAAATCCCTTGATCATGTGGCCGTAATAGGTCTTTTGTAAATCTTTTAACCATGTGACATTCTCAAAAGAGTATTTAAAATTCTCTAATAAGGTTACTCCTAATAGGGTATATGAATTTAATAGGTCTCCAAGGAAATCCTTTAACCATGTAGTATTTAATAGTGCTTTTGTATCCCTTAACCAGACAAACACCTAACATAACATATTCCAAAAGAGTACAAATATTTGTGAGCATCATTCTCACACCATGATTTTCACCCTAATTGGATTTCCATGAGATATATCTGGTGTTATAATTGTGTGGATATTTTTATATGTTGCATGTTGGTTTAATGTTTACTTTACCGATAGTATTGTTATAGTCTAAATAAGATTTAAAGGTTAATCTGGTTGGTAAAGTTTGTTGGGACTATAATTTTTTTTTGGGTTGGTGATTACTTATTCACACCCAACTCTCAATAATCATTCCTATACCTACAATTATGATTTGATATTGTGAAGAACAAGTTAAAGCATAAGAGAAGTTGCAGAGAAAAGGAGTCGAATAACATACATGTCTCCTCAAGGTAGCAAGGAATAGGGGAAGGAGATAGGTGATACAAAGCTGATTATAGGGCAAGCCAAAGCAGAGGAAAGAGGTCAGAAGACCTTAAAGCATTAAACAACATATCTACAAGTACCAGTTTGGGACAACAAAATATGTTGAGCTACCCACAAGTAGGTTAGCTACATGTTTAGAATCATTGAGATATAAGCTATGAAGCTTTGTTGATATGAATAAACTTTTGCAAGATTGGAAAATGCAGACTAGTCTCAAAATATGTATGTCCCACCAATAATTTGAGATATTGCAAGTGCAAAGTAACCAATCCAAATGAAAACCTAGGTGAAGGTAAAATACAATGCCACAAATACACCATGAACTACACAATAATAATTGGTCCATACTAAAGGAATCCTGAAAGAAAGTCAACCATAGACAAGCTAAAACAAATAGGAAATACAATATATTTAGTGAAAGAAAGATTACTAGGAACCCATGATGCTTGTGCACAACTTTAGGTGCTCTCCAAAGTCTTAGAGCTTGAAAGAAATCAAAAAGTAGAAATTAAAGAAAAAAGAAAGAAAATAGGAAAAGGGGAAACAAAAAAGAGAGGACACAAATTTTGTTAAACAAAAGGTAGGGATGAATAGGCATTAGATAACACTCAACTCTAACTATTGAATGCCAAATGGATAAGGTCCTAAAATTTGTGTTCATGTCAAATCCTATAAAGAAGTGCCTCTTAGTGCGACTACTTGAAATTTTATATTGGATGCTTCCCCACTAGAGGATGCGTTCACAAGTTTGAGGCAAGTTCATTAGTATAAATTTATCCTTTTGCATTCGATTCATCTTGAATATTTTTAAGATCATGTTTGGTAATTTCTCATAATATGTAGTTCTTTTCTTTACTTAATTTAGAACCATAGATTGACAATATTGACATATGCCTCATCAAATTATTGTATAAACAAGTAATAAGGTTATTATGCCTTGATCAATTGCTTGAAAATTAATAATATTGAGTGCGATTGTAAGTGCCTAAGATAAATATTATTTATTCATTTTGTACTACACAATTAAAATGCATTTCTATTGATTATATCAATGCTCAAGAATGGTGTACTTTGAATTCTTATAGGAGATGAATAATGAATGTCTAAACTATCTTTGATGATTACCACGTAGATTCAATGTATGCCAAATTTATATTTAGTTGTCTCACACTGTAAGGATAATGAGTATCACTCAACTAAATTTGTATTTTAAAATTAGAAGGAAAAAAATGTAATTGTAAGGTCAACCTCATGTTTGCGTACTTGTCTTGGGACAAAACAATGATCAAATCTAGACAAAACATTGCTAAATAGAGATAGGTACATAAATACATGTAATGCTTATAGACATATAAACCTTGAATATCAATATGTGTAAAAAGAAAAATAGTACCTAAACACATATAGAATACAAATAGATAAATATACCAAAAAAACAAATTTATCTCCACACAATATTATACTATTTTTCATTTTATAAATATATTAATATGTCTTCATACAATAAATACAAAACCAAATAAAAATTATACAATTTTTACCATATCATTTATTTTTATAAAGAAATAGATCCTTACAAGAAAACTCTATAATGATCCTTCGAAACAAACTCCATAACCACTATTGTTGACCAACAAATTTCATAACCACTATCCTTAAGACACTAACATACAACTCTCATAGACACCTTAATTGCCTTCCCCAAATCCTCAAGGCAATACTATAAATAAAGAGGGGAGACCCAAAACAACATTATCCTAACATCATTCTTAGCTTTCACTCTAAGAAACGAATCCAACAAATGATAGATAACAAAGAGAATGTGAGAGTTGCCAACTAATATTGGTTGGAAGAAAGATTTTGGGCAATTTATAATGTAAGAGTTTTAACTTAAAAAATAAAAAAACAAGTTTTTCAAAGGCAAGAGTCAAAAAGTTTTCTTACCATACAATTCACTTCCATTAACATATTCAAACTACAAGAATTTACAATTCAAGACCTTCAAATAATAAAACCAATAATTTAAGTTTCTCAAAGGCAAGAGTCAACTTTTTCTTACCAGACAATTCATTCTTCTATTAACTTATTCAAACTACAAGACGTGTTGAAATGATCAAAATCAATGGCCAGAGCACTAATGTTTGATAAATGGAAGGTCGTATTTGTCAAGCCAACCCGCGCCGTCGATGTTGGAGAAGCTGCACGCCACATAACATCTGAACTGAGACGCTCAACCCACCGATAACAAATACCAAAATGGGCCCGCCCCCCATGATCGTTCATGCGGTCTGAAAAGGACTCTGGGCTGTTGAATGCCACGGACACCAAAAACAAATTAAGAATCCTGCATAATATTCCAGTTCTTTACACTCTGCGAGAAAAATGAATTCAAGAAACCGTCACGTCCTGATGTCATGGCAAACCAGGGTTACAGGTTCGAGTCTAGCGGGGTCGTCCATTCCTAACGGGCATTATACATGATCCGATCCAATCTTTAGGTACGAATTCAGAATTCTCGTCCCCTAAAACCTTCAATTTGACCATCGAGGCAAATACAGTGAATGAAAGGCAGACAGGACTGAAAGGAAATAGCGAAATCAACAAATACGATTTATGTTCGGAGAACTGAACGGTTAAAGATGGATTAAAGGTTCTGTCGCTAGTTTTGGGGTGTGAGACTGATTATTTAGGGATCCTGGTGATTGGAGTCAGCGTAGGTTTTGTCTGATAGTTGAATTTGATCGGCAGCCGGTGCTTTGCACAGGAAAGGGATAATTGCGTTTCAATAGCATTATTTGGGGTTTCAGCTCCGTTATTTGGGAATACAGTTTTTCTTGATTAAGCCTAGGCTCTGCCTATTACATCGAGGGATCGTTCAATTTGGATAAAGATGGGGTCGTTGAAGCCGTCTATGCGTTCCAGGGCCTCGGCTCCAGCGGGAGCTGTGACTGCCAATGGCACCGTGAATGAAGATGTTGCTCTCTCTGATAAATTGAAATTGTTTAAAACGGACAATTTTGATGCGGATGGCTATGTTCAGCTGAAGTGCCAGTCAATGAATGAGAAGGTAATGGTATTCATATTTTTTTGGCTACGGTGTTTTCATTTCATTTGATAAATTTTGGGACGGATGAATTCAGTAAAAATGCTGGATAATTATTAAGCTTGATTGGAGAGAGAAACTAAATAAACATCCTTAGAATCTTTTCTCTGGTTTAATTTTCACTGCTTAATATAAAAGGCTAGCTGCAGGCTGCAAATTGGGCACTTGACTAGTATTTCCTCGGTGGAACTTTTTCCATCACAATTTTTTTTCTCTTCTTTTCTTATCACAATAATATACAAATTTATTCTCGACAATACTTTTAATATGCAGTTACAATTGCTGAAACTTTTTCCATTACATTTTTTGCCTCTTCTTTTCTTATCACAATAATACAAAAAAATATTCAACAGATTATTTTTTTTTTTCATAAGTTTTTTTTGGATCGATAAGAGGCCGAAGCCAAGATTAATTATTATGTATTATTATTAATTATTATTTCATTAACACAGGTAGTTTCGAACCCAAGACCTCTTCAATAAGAGGCTCACAATTTACCATTCTGTTGTAGGCTCTTGCCTATTCAACAGACTATTTTAATATGAACTATACTTGGTTTATTTACATTTTGATTACCTTTCTGCGTTTTTAATTTATACGTATTAATGAGGCTCTCCTCTTTTGCATGATATGTGAGTCCCTTTTGTTTTCCATGTTTCGAGTGCTTTGTAGATTTTGAACAATACACAAGTGGTGAGTGCCCTTGGAGAGGGGATATAAATTGGCAGGGAAAAAGAAGAAGAAGCTAAAGCCTAATTTATATAAATTATAATCCGTCCCTTTCTGCTGGCTGCGTGATAGAGTTTAATGGACTTTGAATATAGTGAAAAAGGAACAAGCAATATGTTGATTCAATTCCTCGAATGAATTCCTGGTAGGACCTGCTCTAGAAGTAATATACTAATGCAATTTGTGTTGAAGAAGGCGTCAATGATATCTGACAGTCCTGCTTTAGAAAACTTTGTATAAATTAGTGGAGGATCTAGGCTTGCATCCACATCAATGCCCTTAGAAATGTGTAGACATCATTATAGTAACAACGGCAACCTGCCAAATATGTGAGCAAATCTTGTCTTTCCATCGGCAATTTTGTTTTTAGTTTTTTTCTTGGTTAGCACAATAGTTCTATTTTGTATATTTTGTGCAAATCACAGACTTCTAGTTTTTTTTTTGGAAACATTATTAATTTTTTAATAGAAGAACCCATGAGTTTCAAAGGATGCAACTACATATTGATTTCAAAGAATAAAGTCTCTGAAATAGTTTTCTGTTTGATCTCATTTATTTCAAATTCAATAGCTTACATTTTATCGCTTGAGCCCGAATCCTGTTTAGAAACTAAAACGTTTTATATCCTGATTTGTTTATAATTAATGTTTTTATAATGTTGAAGCTGGATGAGTGCTTTAGAATGTATATGTAGAGCTGCACAATGACATTATTGCAGGTTACAAATGAATATTTTAATGCATGAAAAATCCATTAAGCTTTGAATTCGGAATGTTTTAAATATACAGCCATTTCAATATTAAAATATTCCTATTGTGAGAGGGCCATCATTGTGGTGTACACGGAATCATTATCAGCCATCAAACAATTTGAGCTTTGTAGTTTTTGAATTCGTAGGAGGAATCTGGTTCTTCACACTCTTGGGCTCAAATTGTGTAAAGATGCATCCGTATAAACTTTGCCAAATTGTGAAGACTGGGGAGCCTGCCCTGGTTCTGAAGGATGCATATTTATTTAAATTGACTGAATGACCTAGTTGGAAGGTTTTGTTGATCCTTTCACCCACTGAGTTAGTTAAAACTAAAAGACAAGTAAGCTGTAAAGAATTTGAAGAATAGTAATATACTCTGGGGGATGTGCATTATGTTGGGTTAATGGGACTGAATATCGATGCAGGGAGTTTGTTGGTTACTTTCTTTTTAGTGGTCAGACTGATCACAATTATTGCAATGATAATACGACTCAACAAAATCTACTCTGCAAAAGTTGTGTGATTAGTTCATCAGATGCATAATGATATGGAGGCATTTAGAAAGTGTTTATGCATTATATAGGAATCCATTACTTCTTATAAATCCACTTACAATATAAACACTAGTAAATAATGGTTTGGAACTTTGGTCGCATATGCATTGCAATTACTTGCATGAGCTAAGTAGAATAAACAATTTATCTTACATATAAGTTGTTTGTTGTTGAGTGATATAGACAAAGGTGCCTAAGAGAGAGTCATCTCAAGAATACTGCATTTAGAGCTGGTGTTCATTTTTAAGATTACAACCAGAAACCAGCAACATGATTGTTAGTGTAGGCTACCTTTCTCGCTCAGAAATGCTTTTACATTGGTGAATTGTTTTCATAGTTTGTTGTCACTCGATTTACAGTTGCAGGTTCTGTGCAAGTGGTATCAGAGCTCTTTCTTGGGCTTTGTCTTAAATAACCCTGACAGGTTATTGCTCCTTTAACACCAAAATCTTAAAACTTCAAGGAGTTTGACATTTCGTCAAACAGTTAGCAACAAGTTCTAAGATTACTGTAATAACCCTGGCTATATGGATCACTCAAAAATAAAATTGAACTGGGACAATTTGACAAACACTTGTTATGCAACCTTCAGTTTGATATTATTTCCAATAAGATTCACCAAGTGATATAGATGCAACAATAGGTAACATTACCATACTTATTCAAGGAAGTATTTGTAAATTCAAAGCTTTTCAGTGTCTAATCACAAATACAATAGTTGAATAACAGACCTGAATTGGAGGGATATTAAAAACCTCAAATTTGCCGCCTTCTATGAAATTTGCTGATTCTGTTCAAGTTGTTTATACCCGGTAGAAACTGATGCCCCAAATTATTTTGTTGCCACAGCACATTAACATTCAATGGAGTCTTTACTATCAAAACTCCAACCGTATTCCTGGACATGAATCACTACTGGCTCCCAAACTGAATTCACCCGATATATCTCATGGACGCCCAGATTTAATTGTTATCGCTACAGCACTTCAAGGCGTATAGTCTTGCTGCCGGATTCATCAGTATTGAGGCGGAGGCAGAACGCACTGTATAATCCGTATGCAGGGCCCTTGTCTATAACGCATGTAGAAAGGCGTCTTCTGCCTTCGGTCGTTATTGGGTAACGCTGTCACCTGCGATTTAATGAGTCGCGATCTCTGCTTGTGGTAACACGGAGCTAGAAATATTTCAACCTGTGTCTAATCACTTTTCCGCTACTCTTTGGGTCTTGTTCTCAAACTAATGCGTCTTTAATCATTATATTGAGTGCGGTAGTCTCTGATATGATGGTTGGAGCTCGTCTTCAATCAAGACCTTCAAATCCTGCGATTTCTTTAAAATCTCCAAATATATGATCGGTGCTGGTGTGCACTTCGAAAATGGATTTCCGTAGTAGCTGCCGGCTCACAAATTACAAATTCCAATAGCTCCTCAGTAATTAGAATGAATCGACCAATATATAAACTTTTGAGTGCGGCAGACTCCGTTTCATGATCTGCGATATTGGAACCCGCACTTGGCTAGGACGCAAAATGGAGAGTCTCGAAAGCTGACAATTAATTCAATGACGCATCCAGCCTGCAAGTCTTGTGCAAATAGTACCAGAACGGCTTCTATACAAACTATCTTCTATAACATAATCTTTGCTGATCGGTCCAGATTACGGCTTTGATGATAGGTGGAAATGCTGCAGAAAGGTTGTCTAGGAAACTGGTCTGTTCATACTGCAACTTTGCTGAAGAAGTCGCTTTTACAACTGATCCTGTAAAACCTTGTGAATGACTTATATCTTCAAAACTGAATTCTCAGAATAATCCTTCCAAAATTTTGGCCTTAAGCCACAGATTCTGCCCCAGGATGAAATGACTGAATGTCACCTCCAATCTGCAATAATTCAGATGATATTTCACACCTTCAAAATTGCGCACCAATTGAGAGTTATCTTTCTCAATGGCCAATTGTGACAATTGCAGAAACCCTAGGTTCCACAATGCACCTGTGATTGAATCACAATCTGAAACAAGAGAGATAAACAACTGCTTGGTTCGAATGGAGCCCCGGGGTGCCTATTTATTCTTTCCTCTCCACCTTCTCCAGAGACATCTAGAACATTTTTTTGATTTTATCTATTAAGTGACTTTATTAAATATTTTTATAATCCAAGTCACTTTATTAAATTAATTAAATATAAAGTTATCTTTTAATATTTATTTATTTGATAACTTTATAAATAATTAACTTAATATCACTTATTTATTTAATTAAAATAATTAATTAGTTGTCCTTATAAAATATTCATTATTTTGGACAACCAGATTAATTAAATTTAATTAAATCGAACTGTCACCAAAAATGGGGACATGACAGTTCGCCCTTCCTGAAATTGCTTGTCCCCAAGCAATGGCTGAACCATAAACCAATCAGTATGCCTGGATCCCAGATGTAAATCTGTATATCATCCCAATCCTCATCATACTCCCGTGGAGAAATCATCAATACCAATAGCTGAGAAACTGTACTCAATATCAAAACAACTGACAACTCTAATGAAATCATTTGAAAACCAACTGTAGATGACGGTGGAAGAAACCTTTCTGTAGAACTCAAGCCAACTAAAACATCGACTCTATCAAGACTCAAGTCCCTGTCTAATTGACACCTACACCCCGCTGCACTGTGGATCTGACAACAACAATAGGTACCTGAGTCACTGCCATCAAAACCAATCTCTGATAAACTGCTCCGGGTGTGTCGATACTGCAGGCTATGCAGCTTGCAACTACTAATTCCCCTTTCAAAAGACGGTGCCAATCCATCCCATAATGGATGGTAAGAAACTGGAGCTGATCTACACCTGCGTGAAATCAAATCTTCTATCTCTAGGTCAAAAGAAAAATGATGAGCGTACCCCACCGTATAATGCCGGTAAGAACCCCCAAACTCTGCTGCTAGCTCATCATCACTGAACGGAAAATCAATAGATGGCTCCAATCTCAAACTCCAAGTAGCTGTAGGCTGATTAGGATCCCCAACAAACCTCTCCTCGAGATCCCTGTGAGGTAGCATAGTAGAAAGGACCCCTATTATCTTCTCAACCAATCTGCAAATAACACTAGTATCTTGGATGAGAACACCTTCTGTCACTTTATGCGAATCCAGATGAACACGTGCACTATCCAACAAATATTCCATGAACGGTTCAGTGCAGTAAAAATTATACGAGGAAGCGTCAACATACTCCCTTGCACACCACAACTGATCTTCCTGTAAGGGTGGCATACTCAACTGAACCACACTATCATTTATCTGAGAAGAATCAATTTGGGGACTTGACTCTACTGGTATCCCGAACTCATTAGGACCAGCTACTACCAAATCCTGAATATGTGTGTCAGCCTCAACAATATGCTCCTCAGTAGCAACCGCAGGAGTGTACTCACCACCATCCACCTCAATGGTCAGGTGAACTGGGTCTGGGGCTGGTTTCGACTGCAATTGCTCCAACTCCACAGTCACCTCTTTTAACTGAAACTGCGACTTCTGTAGATCTCACTGTGTGTCCTCTAAAACCTCAGTAGTCGCTATGAGCTCCTGGGAAAGCTCACTCACCTCTTCTTCACGATCCAAGAGTGCCTCATAAGCTGTACTTCTCCACTCAACCAGGTGATCACGGTCGGCTACCAATTGTAAATAATCCTGCTTCAAAATCCGGACACCTTCACACAAGGCATGAATCTCTGCCAAAGAAAAGTAACCATCGCTGGACTCATCTGTCATAGAAGTACCCCAACCAGTAATGGCCAACAATTGACGAGCAATATCAAAATGCTCACAAGCGATAGCAATGTCTCGCTCACTAACTTTCAACTGGCTGAACTGTCTCCTACAAGCCTCTTCTGGTGCTTTGTCTATAGGGGTATCCTCTAGGTTACTGATTTCTAGAATACTATCATCCATATCTCGCGAATCATCTCCAAGGTCCATATCAACATCCAGAGTGTCAGAATCTATAGTACTGCTCTCTAATTCCTCTGTACCCAAAGAATTTTTCAAAGAAGCTGTGTCTTCAAAACTGTCCATTTCATCCTCCTGGATGTCATCAAGGCCAAAATGATCCTGGGACTCATCCGTACACACTGCCAAATATGAAAAATCTTCAACACCTTCTAGCAAGAACGTTCGTCTGGATATATGAACCAAGCCCAACACTGGTGTATAAAAACCAATACCAACATCGGACAAGCTGCTGGCACAAGGGAAGACAACACCGTGTATTCTGCTAATCAAATCCATGATAGCACTCAAACAGTCATTGCTACCATTAAGTGTTAAAGACCTCCAGTTAACTGAATCCCAAATGCTGCTGAAACGTTCTTGAGTCCATATCCATAAACAAGGAACAACTGGTAACTCAAGCAAACTCCTTACCTGAGTAATGTGACCAACTAATTCCACAAACCTGTCTGCCCTTGCCCTTATATCCTGGATGTGAAAGCAAGATGAATGCGTAACATTATCAGCAACCTCATAGGATCTGTCTTCTGCCAAAAATTGAGTGCAAGATGAACTTAAGCTCAGCTCCATGTCGTGCTCATACCCACGTTTCTTCCCGTCCTGTAATGCCAAGGGAATATTTACCTGAGAAACTTGAGTGTCTTCAAGCTTGCAAGAAAACTTGTCAATTCCCTCCTTCCTTCTCAAGGCATCGGAGTAGTCTCTGACAAGTCTAAGAAGATGGTCACGATCTGATAGAAGATGTAAATAGCTCAACTTCATCGTTCCCATTCCTTCTCTAATTGTCTGTAAGTTAACACAAGAGGACTTGGCCTGAACTTCCTTATGTCTATCCTGTAACTGAATTATCCGAATGTGATCTTCTAACATGTCCCGCATCTTGTCATGATGAGATAGTGAAGTCACAACACTATCTTCGCTCACCTTCAGCTGGCTGGACCAATCACGTGAAGTACTACCAGTTTCATCCTCATGTGACGAAGCATCTAACTGAGCCTGGTACTCTCTGTCAGCAAAATCATGAATACTCAATGGCTGCTCAACTCTACTAGGTATCTCACCATCAACATCCTTATCATCATCTGAACTCACTCCACTGTAATCATTGCTTGTCGGAACCAAACCATCCTGCGTACCTGAGACATCACCCTTGGGAAACCTGTATACAACTGTCTCAACTTGAGTATCAAGTTGACAGTTATTATCAATCTGCATAAAATCCATTCCCACTACCCCCTAAAGTATTGTGCGCCCAACATCTTCCTCCCTAGATTCGACTTTATGCTGGTCATCAACTACTGCAAACTCCTTGTAGAGGTTTCTAGATACCTCACTTGTAGAGACCTCTTGTTCCCTTTTTTCTTGGTTCTGGCGATTGTTCCTCATATGTTTTCTCCTTTGGTTTAGATAGCGATCAAAGCTCAATAGTTTACACACATGCGGGGGTAATGCCTGCCATTCTGCAGTAGCAGCTCTAAGATCATCCGACAAATCATCTTCTCCTATCTCCTGAGCCTCTTCCCATAGGGAAGTGGGACGAGTAGGCCTATTCGCTGTCCATGATCTGCGCCTAGGAGCCCTCTGTGAGCCTATCACACTTCTAATTTCATGATCCGGTGTACCTCTACCTTGAGCCACTCTTTCCATTAAGGTAGTCAAAGTTTGTAGTGACTGAGCTATTCCTTGTTGTTTGGTAGTCATGTTTCTGTAAAATTCTTTGGTTACATCAACTCTGGAGAATCTTGGAGGACTCTGTGGCTGTCTTTCACCCATATTTCTGCCCTTAAGTGTAGTTCTCCTGGGAAAATGATATCTGGAATATTTTCTACCCAACAGGATGGCAGGAATACAGCTCTGATACCACTGAAATAACCCCGACAGGTTATTGCTCCTTTAACACCAAAATCTTAAAACTTCAAGGAGTTTGACATTTCATCAAACAGTTAGCAACAAGTTCTAAGATTACTGTAATAACCCTGGCTATATGGATCACTCAAAAATAAAATTGAACTGGGACAATTTGACAAACACTTGTTATGCAACCTTCAGTTTGATATTATTTCCAATAAGATTCACCAAGTGATATAAATGCAACAATAGGTAACATTACCATACTTATTCAAGGAAGTATTTGTAAATTCAAAGCTTTTCAGTGTCTAATCACAAATACAATAGTTGAATAACAGACCTGAATTGGAGGGATATTAAAAACCTCAAATTTGCCGCCTTCTATGAAATTCGCTGATTCTGTTCAAGTTGTTTATACCCGGTAGAAACTGATGCCCCAAATTATTTTGTTGCTACATCACATTAACATTCAATGGAGTCTTTACTATCAAAACTCCAACCGTATTCCTGGACATGAATCACTATTGGCTCCCAAACTGAATTCACTCGATATATCTCATGGACGCCCAGATTTAATTGTTATCGCTACAACACTTCAAGGCGTATAGTCTTGCTACCGGATTCATCAGTATTGAGGCGGAGGCAGAATGCACTGTATAATCCGTATGCAGGGCCCTTGTCTATAACGCATGTAGAAAGGCATCTTCTGCCTTCGGTCGTTATTGGGTAACGCTGTCACCTGCGATTTAATGAGTCGCGATCTCTGCTTGCGGTAACATGGAGCTAGAAATATTTCAACCTGTGTCTAATCACTTTTCCGCTACTCTTTGGGTCTTGTTCTCAAACTAATGTGTCTTTAATCATTATATTGAGTGCGGTAGTCTCTGATATGATGGTTGGAGCTCGTCTTCAATCAAGACCTTCAAATCCTGCGACTTCTTTAAAATCTCCAAATATATGATCGGTGCTGGTGTGCACTTCGAAAATGGATTTCCGTAGTAGCTGCCGGCTCACAAATTACAAATTCCGATAGCTCCTCAGTAATTAGAATGGATCGACCAATATATAAACTTTTGAGTGCGGCAGACTCCGTTTCATGATCTACGATATTAGAACCCGCACTTGGCTAGGACGCAAAATGGAGAGTCTCGAAAGCTGACAATTAATTCAATGACGCATCCAGCTTGCAAGTCTTGTGCAAATAGTACCAGAACGGCTTCTATACAAACTATCTTCTATAACATAATCTTTGCTGATCGGTCCAGATTACGGCTCTGATGATAGGTGGAAATGCTGCAGAAAGGTTGTCTAGGAAACTGGTCTGTTCATACTACAACTTTGCTGAAGAAGTCGCTTTTACAACTGATCCTGTAAAACCTTGTGAATGACTTATATCTTCAAAACTGAATTCTCAGAATAATCCTTCCAAAATTTTGGCCTTAAGCCACAGATTCTGCCCCAGGATGAAATGACTGAATGTCACCTCCAATCTACAATAATTCAGATGATATTTCACACCTTCAAAATTGCGCGCCAATTGAGAGTTATCGTTCTCAATGGCCAATTGTGACAATTGCAGAAACCCTAGGTTCCACAATGCACCTGTGATTGAATCACAATCTGAAACAAGAGAGATAAACAACTGCTTGGTTCGAATGGAGCCCCGGGGTGCCTATTTATTCTTTTCTCTCCACCTTCTCCAGAGACTTCTAGAACATTTTTTTGATTTTATCTATTAAGTGACTTTATTAAATATTTTTATAATCCAAGTCACTTTATTAAATTAATTAAATATAAAGTTATCTTTTAATATTTATTTATTTGATAACTTTATAAATAATTAACTTAATATCACTTATTTATTTAATTAAAATAATTAATTAGTTGTCCTTATAAAATATTCATTATTTTGGACAACCAGATTAATTAAATTAATTAAATCGAACTGTCACCAAAAATGGGGACATGACATTGTCTGCAATGTACGGACTTGTTTTTGTTGCAGCAACAACCATTCTTGGCAATTCACTCACTCCTTTTTGTGACATGGTGCATAAAAGCACTTGCAGCTTTTGGGAAATAAACAGGTTGAATACCAAAGATTGTGAAGATCAATCTCTATCCAAGAAACTAATCAAAGTGAGATCTAAGGCTTGGATAATGTATGCAATGAAAGTATTAGTCCAACTAGGAATGTAATAGCGAACAAAAATATTCAACTGATAAAACCCAAAACATATGAGACTAGAAAAAAGAGAACTAAAATACCAAAGTAGCCTAATAAAATGGAAACCTCTTAAACCAAGCAATTCTCCATGATATGTAGATTCTATCCAAGATTGAGAATGTGTGCTCAAAGATTGTTCGCTCAAGCTTCAATGGTGTAGATAAAACTTGGAATTATAAGGCTAAGATTGGTTGGCTCAGAAAAGGGCATTATAACTTTGCATAAGATGGTGGATGATTTGTGAAGGAAAGAGACTTCAATTATAGGCAAAGGTGAGAGGAAGTGGAGGGCTAGGACTGAAAGCTTGGGAGTGGCCAAGATGCTTTTGAGGGAGAGCACATGGATTGTGCTTCTTCAAACTCATAGCTTTGTAACGAGTGTCATAAGGAGAGAGCTTGAGAGAACATGGGGGAATGGGTAGATATGCCATAAAGGCACAGCTTGTCTCAAATCCAAGGGCAATCCTTCAGAATTGTGACCATTTTGGTAAGTGGGAATGGGGGATAAATGTGTAAGAATATAAGGGATAAGTAAGATCATTTAAGGTTGACTTAATGCATATGGCTGGGGATTTTAGAGGATGTGGTGGGAGGTTGACTTAGGCTTAACTTAGGATTTCTTAATCCTTGGATTAAGGTTGTGCAAATTTTTAGGATGAGATTAGGCTAGGATTAGAGGGCAAGTGGGAGAATTAGGAGATGACAAGTGAAGGAGAGAGAATGAGTGGAGCATTAATTAGTTAATCAAGGTTAATTGAATAATTAAGTTAGGTTAGTATGTCTGAGTGGGTTGGGTTGTGGGGACCCATGAGTTATGTGGTTTTGGGTTTGGTTAGAGGGTGATTAAAGTTAGGATCCATGTGCTGAAATTGAATTAAATAGAACTTAATTCAATAATGAAGGAAAAAGATTAAGTGAATTAATTAACCCAAATAGGAGTATTTGTTTCAATTAATTGAAGAAGGTGGATTAACTAATTAAATAGCCAAGGTTGCAAATTAAATAAATTAGACTTTAATTAATTAATTAGGGGAGCAACATAGTTAATTAAATATTGATATTTAATGAAAATGTCTTGGAGAGAGCTAAATTTGATTATGAAATTGTGAATCAGATTTAGGTGTCTACATATAGCTACAACATTAAAATCTGAAGGTCATTGGAAAACTGAAAAAGTATGTTAATTTAACATGGAAACCAATACTTAGATCCTCCTTCTTAATGATGTAAAAAATCAGCCTGTATATCATGCTTAATAAACCTATCTTATGTGAACTTATACTAACAGCAATAAATAATGATTACTGTGAGCATAAGATAGCAATAATAAGGCATAAATCAGCAACACGATATCAACTCATAACACATGATTTACGTGGAGAAATCCTTGCTGGGAAAAACTCCACCAAGATGAGATGCGAAGATTGCATTATCAGCAATAAATGTATTTACAATACAATCCGTTCCATTGTACTCTTTGCCTCCATCATAGCAGCACCGATGTACATGTGTACAACCTCTTTATAACTCCTATCTGTCCTTTGTTCCTGCAGAGAAATCGACATTCATTTGTTGCTCCCAATTCTACACCCAAAAGGTTCAATTATAGAGTGGCAAGAGCTCCAAAACCACATATAAAGGTGTTTAAAGAAGCCCTTTGTTTCATTACAATCACAACCATTGGAATGGCTCCATGAAATGTGAAAAGGCACCAATTCCAGCTCCAATACTTTCCCTCTAACATGAGTGCCCATCCTTGCAAGATAAACATTATGTTGAAGGCAATAAATGATGGAATATGTAGAGACACCCGTTATCTCTTGCAAGCACCCACTTGGACACACCCAAAGGTCACTCATTTGTCTTTTTCTGGAGTCATTACTTATCTTATTGTAGACCTCAATAAGTTGGGAGACAATATTATATATTGTGTTCACAACTGCAATGTCCCTTTCTTGAACCACCTTATGCTTTGCCCTAAATTTACAAATCCAAAATGGAACAAGAGCAAAATGTAGTTAGAGATATAATCCTTACTCAAGAATAAGATTAGATAAACCTTTTTTGGAAACTTGCAACCAGATTAGACAATAATGTAGATATAACTAATTAAATACATCTAATTTCAGGGCTAGAAAATATATATAAATTTTACAATTCCAACATAATCCATAATATTTATCTCAGGAAAATCAACTCAATCTTATGATATAACTAATCTTATTTATGAAATACCTTTGTAATGTCCTCAAGTTGGGGTTTATGCTTACATAACCCATCATAAATCCATCTTGGTAGGAGCTTTGAGAGGGCACTAGTAAACTGCCTATCCAGCTAAGCCAAACTGCCTAGTCCAACTAAGCCTGAGAGTATGTCAAATTCACATTATGGCCAAATTGCTATCATCCCACTAGGGGTAGGAGTATCCAACTATGGACCACTTCTCCCCCTTGTGATGCCTTACAAGTGGCAGAAACTTCCAATGAAGGACCAATTGCCCCCTTTGGCCAAACATTCCACAAGTGGCAGGAATATCCAACAACGGACCAATTCCTTCCTTGGGCCAAACATTCCACAAGTGTCTGGAATATCCAACGATGGACAAATTCCCCCCTTGGAACTAACATTGCACAAGTGGCAGGAATATCCAATGATGTACCAATTCCTCTCGTGGGTCAAACATGCCGTATGATTGATAAATATATGGATATAAAATATATAGATAAGCAGGAGATAAATTTATGGACATAAAATATATTTTTAATGGATATAAAATATATAGATAAGTAGGAGATAGATGTATGGATATAAAATATTTAAAATAGATATTTAAGTATTATTATAACTTATCTGATGTAGAGGATGCTATTGAACCGCTGCTTGGTTTGCTAACTTTTTTTCTTCCTGTTCATTCCTTCCTTGAATGCCAGCTTTTGATCCTTATACCTCTCCCTTGTATCGGAAGAGACATGTCCTTTCCAAGGTGGCATCTCTTCAAATCCAGTACATCCCTTCATCTGCACCAATCGCCTCTTTCCCCTAAATGACACCTCTTCTAAAAAGATATTTATTAAACTTGCAGTTGTATATATCTCCTCTACTTCTTAATTAATCACTAGTTGATGAATAAGGAGTTTGCTGCCTTAGTTTCTGTAATTGCATTATTTAATATATGATTGCTGTTACTTATAGCCTACTGTCTTAAAGATTTGATTCTGCTTATGTCTTCTCTAACAACACGCAATTATTTTGCAATGGATGGATTTAGGTTGCTTGCCTTTCTCTTTTATCTGATTAATCCTCTTCCTAAAACTCTGCTAGACTACTTTATTCCATTTTTGGCCTGCTGATCAGTAATGAATTCTGATTTGTCTTGTTTGCAATTTCTTAATCGCCGATCCATGTTCTGACTTGCACATAGCCTTAACTTATATTTTTTCTCTTAAGGAGTTGGCTACTAAGAAGTTTGCTCTGCTGCTATTAATCTGAATAACTTCCTTTTTCCTTCCCCCCAGTTTTCTGTCTTCCTGTAATGTTCATTTTTATATCTTATCAAATTCCCAAGATATGTGTCCCTATGAAGAGGGACAACTCCACTAAACGAGGTCTTTGGTTGGCCCTTGTTATTACTTTTTAGAAAAAAATAATAATCACGGCCAGCTCTAGATATTCCCTTAAATTGCTGATATATATACTTAAATAATAAATATTAATCGCCTTTCAAAGATAATTATATTATTATTTAATAATTGAGTTGCTGCTGTAAGTATATGGTTGCTATTTTTTTTGGTTGCTGCACTAGGGTTTGAGATGGGGACATGACAACAACCCACTTTTACCACTAGTAGTGGAGCCCATCACTTTTTCTGAATATATTACAAACAATAGTGAGAACTAAATATTACAAATTATTCTCCCTATGCATTCTAGGTACCCTAGGACATTTTTCAAGGATGTTGGAACCATTTTATAGGATTTACAAGGTAGATGGCACCTCAATCGTAACAACAACAGGCTAAAAGCCTTTGCAGGATTAGGTGCAAGTTACACCCACTTAATTGAGGGAAGAATCTAGGCTAGATTTGTCTTGTAAACTTATTGTGAGAACTAAGAAGTATCCCAAGAACTCTCTAAGTGGTTTGGTTGGAGTCTATTTTGCCACCAAAAAGGGTTAATTTGTCTACTTCTAATTTTTGGTTGTTTTTACCTTGAGCATATATAATGGCTTGTAAGTAGAAGATTAAATCTATGCTTGGAGTATCAACAATGACCACCTTAGTTGGAAAATTGTTGATGTTGAAAGAGTGGCACTTGATCAAACAACCTTTGTGGCTCGTGAAATTTATTTACCATTGTACGAAGGTGCTGCATCAATATTTTCTCCCACTTATCAGACATCCTAATTTTCCCTTGAAATCATATGCTAAGAAAATTGAATGATTGAGCCCTAGAGGGGTGTCATTTGAAGGGTTTTTATCAAAGTTCCATGGGGTTTGGGGACATATCCTTGGGGGTACGAGGGAAATAGGTTTTGGGGACAGGGGTACTTGAGGCCTAAGTTTGGGAATACTGGGGTAACAGTAGCCAATTGGGGGGTTGGGGGCATCGCAGGAACAGTACTCACATAATACACATAGTATTAGTACTTGAAAAAATAGTTTTAGAATGATAAAGATGTATAACATGAGTCTAATAGTAGTATTTAAATGAAAAATGTCAAAACAAAAAATACCAAATATGGACATTGCAACTTGAATTTTAAAATTTTAAAATCTTTCATTTCATAATCATATTATTATTCACAATATAATGTTCATCAAAATTGCAATCAACTGATAAATATAATCTTTCATTTCATAATCATATTATTATTCACAATCTAATCTACGAAGGTGCTGCAACAATATTTTCTCCCACTTATCAGACATCCTAATTTTCCCTTGAAATCATATGCTAAGAAAATTGAATGATTGAGCCCTAGAGGGGTGTCATTTGAAGGGTTTTTATCAAAGTTCCATTGGGTTTGGGGACATATCCTTGGGGGACGAGGGAAATAGGTTTTGGGGACAGGGGTACTTGAGGCCTAAGTTTGGGAATACTGGGGTAACAGTAGCCAATGACATAACACACATAGTATTAGTACTTGAAAAAATAGTTTTAGAATGATAAAGATGAATAACATAATAATGCAAGTCTAGTAGTAGTATTTAAATGAAAAATGTCAAAACTAAAAATACCAAATGTGGACATTGCAACGAGAATTTTAAAATTTTAAAATCTTTCATTTCATAATCATATTATTATTCACAATCTAATGTTCATCAAAATTGCAATCAACTGATCAAGTTATCAAGATCAACAATGTTCAAACTTCAAAAACAAAACACTAAATACTAGAAGTATAAACTCTAGAAGCAGAGTCTAATGGTAATGACTCTAGTCATCACCAAGTTCCTCACCTAACTCCTTGATGCCCTCATCACTTGAATTGTTAGACTCCACATTCTCATGCTCATCTATACCAATACCAACCAACCTTGTCTGTGTAGCATCATCATAAATATGAATCGACTCTTCTGGCTCTACATCCTATCTAGCTGCTGGACTATCCTTGTACGTAGATGTGTTATAGTCAGTGAGATGCAATGTACTATGTATTGTCACAAGCTTCTCTGCCCTCCTAGAAGTAAGCCTCTTCCTCTTAATAGAGTGGATGAAGTTGTAAGTAGACCAGTTCCTCTTTGCAACAAAAGCCCTAGAAACCCATGACATAAAATGAATGGCTAGAGTAGTTGTTAAAGATTTAGGCCCTTGCATAGTCCACCACAGCTTGGGGTCCTCTTGTGACATAATCTCTAGATCTATCTTTGTTACCTCTAGATATCTCTATCGAGTGGCAAATTATGTCCACTTAGTACGATGCAGTCAGAATCATAGAAGTCTCCAAGGGAGATGTCCAATCTTGCAGCTAGAAACACCACAATAGAAATAATAACATAAAGCAATAACAACACCAGCCAATAAGGAAAATGGATCGTTAGTTATCATCAAGTTGGCCTGCAAGTGCAGATTACAGATTTAGGACATAAGCCTTCTTACATTCCAGGCATACATGCCAGATTGTTTTACTAAATCAGATGCTAGACTACCAGCTCTCCTTCCTCTATTAGCACTGCCCTGCACTGCCTAAAAGAAGAACTACTACCCTACTTATATACTAGATCGCTAGCTACAAGCCGACTTATCCAATCAACAATCTCCAAGATAAAACAAATGTATTACAAACAATTAGGTCAGGACCTGAATCCATAAGAACACCTACAAATAGATACATCATGCTGTGGGAATACACGAGTGTTGATCACATGTATAACTGAAAAGGTTTGAGGGATCTCTGATAGAGATTACACAAGTGTTGATCACATGTATAACTGAAAAGGTTTGAGGGATCTCTGATAGAGATAAACTAAATCTCTTTTGATGTAATATCAATATACTGATATAGAATTATCAGTACCGTATACATACGGACACAACTGAATCTGGTTCCGATTACTAATAATAACAATGTGCTCTTGATATGGTAAGTATATTGATAATGTTTCTGATCACAGTCCAGACTATATATATCTTTGACAGGGTTGAATGTGACAACACCTAGTGCTTGTTTATTATCGCTGGATAAGAGCAGATCATTGCCGTGTGATTGATGATCCAAATCATCCTGCGATTGGTGATTATGTATGAGGAAGTAGAGGTGCATGTCCTGTAGGGCCATGACTATACGTGGCCATTGGCCATGTAGAGTCATGGCCCTACGGGGTCATGCAGTTCTAATTAACTAACTGTTTCAATAATAAACTAGTATTAGTCAGGCACTGATAACAAATATGATTAAGTGTATGACGATTAGTAAACACATATTAGAGATTTTATATATATATCTGTGTGAGGAAATCACAGATCATACACTTAACATATATGTGAACTTCACTTCTTTTGAAGCTACACATTAGCACTCCCTCTTAGCAAGGGAGAAGTGAAATATCAATCATATCTCATGAAACGTAACAAGATATCAATATTAATGATATCCATACAAATAACAGATTATCTGACTTTAACATTCAGAAATAGTGACTTGTTAGACTTGTCAAATAACCATAATCACAATGTTATGAACACTATCATAACATGTATTATGATCTCCAGCATTCCATATCAACAATTAGAGTGATCATAATACGTTCGTTATCAATTACTTCTGGCGTATTCAAAACAATAACATAATTTGTCATGATAACATGCCTATCATTTGTAAGATTGTCACCTTACAATGATTACCTTCTGAATATATATGTCAATGAAAAATCGTCATCTTTCATTACATATTTGATGCAACTATTCGATTAGAAGCATAAACACGCATAAAATTGGAACTCAAATTCAATATTCAAAATTACAATTTGATCATACCAAGTTTTCCTCTGAAATAATCCAATTTAACCTTGGCAAGAGGTTTGGTAAGAACATCCACTGTTTGCTCATTTGTACTTATGTACTCTAGTTTGATAACATCTCGATCTACCATAGCCCTATTATAATGATAAGGTATCTCAATATGCTTAGTTCGGTTGTGGAAAACTAGATTTGCTGAAAGCTTGATACAACTTTGATTATCGCAGTGAATAATAGTTGGCTTCAAAGGTTTCTTGAACAACCCAACTAGCAACTTCCACAACCATACTGCTTCTCTGGCTCCCATGGACGAGGCTATATATTCTGCTTCAGTGGAGCTTAAGGGAACTGAAGATTGTTTCCTGCTAAACCAAGAAATCATTGCAGATCTATGACTGAAACAACATCCTGTAGTACTCTTACGTTAAGTAGAGCTGCTGGCCCATTCAGAATCTGAATATCCATGAAGATTGATTTCAACTTGATCATATTTGAGCCCCATACCAACTGAACCTTGTAGGAATTGTAAGATGTGCTTAGCTGCCATAAGATGTATCTTCTTTGGTTTACATATGAATTGACTTAACGTATTAGTTGCATAACAAATATCAGGATGAGTATTAACCAAGTACATTAGTGATCCGATGATCTCCCTGTAGTAAGTAGGATCAGTAGGTTCAGATTCAAATCCATCATTCTTTAGTTTATGTAAGTTAGCTTTCGTAGGAGTAGTAATTGGTTTACAATCCGTCATTCCAAACTTAGTCAAAATATCAACATTGTATTTTCCTTGATTTAAGAAAATGTAGTTCTCCTTTTGCTAGACTTCTAGACCAAGGAAGTAATGAAGAAGTCCTAGGTATTTCGTATCAAATTCTGTTGTTAGCTCCTACTTGCATTTAGCTAGAAAATGTTCTTCACCTGTTATTAGCAAGTCATCAACATATAATACAAGAATAATCATATCATCTCCATTTATTTTGAAGTGTATGTTAGGATCAACTTCATTCTTAGAATACCCTAATTTTGTGAGATATTTGTCTATTCTTTCATACCATGCCCTGGGTGCTTGTTTAAGGCAATATAGTGCTTTCTTTAATTTACACACATGAGAATTTTTTTCATGAGTGATGAATCCTTTTGATTGCTCAATATATACTTCTTCAATTTCACCATTTAGGAATGCTGTTTTGACATCCATTTGATGTATCTTTCACCCTTTGGAGGCTGCAATTGCTATGATAGTTCTTATAGATGTGTACCGGGTGACTGGAACAAATGTTTCTTCATAATCAATTCCTTCCTTTTGTGAGAATCTGTGAGCTACAAATCTGGCTTTGTATTTTTCTATGCTGCCGTTAGGTGCATGCTTGATTTTGTATAGCCATTTAGAAGAGACAACTGATTTATTCTTTGGTCTGGGTACAACATCCCACACATCATTTTTGTTTAGTATTGATTGATATTCTTCAATCATTGTATCTTTCCAATATTTTCTTGATAAGGCTTCTTCGACATTTGAAGACTCTGTTTTGATATAAAAAGGACACCCAAATATTATTAGGTGGCTCAAGTTTGGCATGAAGATTTTGGTCATGCATCATAGCTCTGGCTGATTCAATAATGGATCTGTTTTTTTGTTTTGCGACTCCATTCTATTGAGGATTATATGGTACATAAAATTCCCTCTTAATCCCAACAATAACGCAAAAATCTTTAAAGATTTCTGAGATGTATTCACCTCCATTATCTAATCTTAGGGTTTTGATTTTCTGTCCAGAGTAATTTTCAACCAGGGCTTTGAATTCTTTGAATTTAGATAACACTTCAATTGATTCCTCTTGTTTAAGGAAGTAGATCCAAGTTCTCTTAGAATAGTCATCAATAAAAATCACATAATAGAGACATCCATTTAGGGAAGGTACAGACATAGGACCACATAGATCGGTATGAATAAGCTCAAGTACAAAATTTGATTTGTGTACACTTTTGGGAAAGGATTTTTTTGTATTTTTACCTAGGGCACATCCTTTGCAAATGCCTAAATGATCAGGTTTGAGGCTAGGTAACCATGTTACATTTTTTCCCATCGATGATAAAGCACAGAAATGAAGGTGACCTAGTCTTCTATGCCATATTTCATTTGTGTTTGATGTTTCATGATTTAGAACTAAATTTTGCGAGTAAGTTTATAAACTTCCATCTCTAAACCCAATGGATATAGCTTTCGTGATATTTGAATTCTTTGGCCAAGATAAAACTTTATCTTCTTGGAAGGTGATTTGATACCTCGGATCGGCAAGATCGGAGATAGAGACCAAATTTCTTTTTATACCAGGTACAAATAAAACATTCTTAAGTTGGAGAGTAATGCTTGAATTTAGCTGAATTGAACATGATCCAATACCTTTAACCGAGTGTGTAGAGTTGTCTCCAATGATTACTTCTTTAGAGGAGTATCTTTTTAAGTTTTAAAATTTTTCTCTAAAGCCTGTGATATGACGTGATGCTTCATTGTCTATAATTAAAGTATTTTTGTTGGAGTTTAATTCACTTGAAAGTGCTAGATAAAATGCAAAGTTTTCTTCTTTTTCATCTTTTTCCTCTTTGATTTCTGCTAGAGCTGCTTGAATTTTCTCTCGTTCTGGACAAAAGTTATGAGTGTGACCAAATTTGTCACATTTGAAACATTTTACTTTTGACCAACCTCGTTTCTTATATGATTTGTTGAATTCCTTTCTATTTCGTTTAAATTTACTTGTCTTTTATTTATTGTTGGTATTAGCTTGAAGAGCTTGAATGTCTCCCTCTTGATTTAAGCTGATTCCTCTGGAAACTAATCTCGACTCTTCTTGAGTGAATTCATTTTTAAGTAGCTCAAATTTAGTAAGATCAAGTCAAGAGCTTAGACCACAAATAAAAGTTTCCCAAGATAGTGGTAGTCCTTTTAAGGCTATAATGCTAAGTTCTTTGTCATCTACTTGATTTCCAATAGTCACAAGTTGATCTTTCAACTTAGAAATTCATAAGAAATAAGACATAATTGATTCTCCATTGTTCATTTTGATATATAGAAGATCTTGCTTCAATGTTAGCAATCTACTAGCGTTGTTAATTTCAAAAGTATTCTTAATTGTAGAAAGCATCTCAAAAGTTGTTTTAAGACTAGATATAGAGGGGAGAATGTGATCCTTCACAGAATCAATAATAATCTTCATGGCTTTGTTGTTGTGCCTGTTCCATGTTGTTTTATCCGGATCATTTTTTGGTATTGGTTTATTTGACTCTGCATATTCTTCTAATTCCATCTCTCGTAGTACAATCATGACTCAAATTTTCCATGATGCAAAATTTGAAGCTTCTTCAAGTCTATCCTCTAACCTTACGTGATTCACCATTTTGAATTGAAGATATTTAAAACCTGATATTAATAATTCTGAGATTAATAATTTTGAGATTAATAATTTTGAGATAAGAGTTTCTCTATTAGGATGGCTTTTATATCTTTGACAGGGTTGAATGTGGCAACACTATTACTTGTTTATTATCACCGGAGTAGAGCAGATCATTGCCTTGTGATTGATGATCCAATTCATCCAGCGATCGGTGATCATGTATGAGGAAGTAGAGGTGCATGTCCTGTAGGGACATGACTATACGTGGCCAATGACTGCATAGGGTCATGGCCCTACGAGGTCATGCACTTCTATTTAACTAACTATTTCAATAACAAACTAGTATTAGTTAGGCACCGATAACAAATATGATAAGTTTATGACGATTAGTAAACACATATTAGAGTTTATATATATATGTGTGTGTGTGAGGAAATCATAGATCATATACTTAACATATATGTGAACTTTACTTCTTTTGAAGCTACACATTAACAATAACAACATAGAACAATGCACCAATTAGCATCATATGTTGTAAAACTCCATCATGATTCGAGTCTTGCCACCTTGGCCATTAGAATAGGAAACCAAATATAGGACCAAGCCAATCTTAAGATAACTTTATCCAGAGACATTGAAATGAGTTGCAAAGCTAGATATAGGATCTTTATGATGCTTAGGCCATGCCATAAGGATCGCATAGGATAGTGAGCCAACTAGGACTATCACTACCTAAAACAATAGGAAATTATCCAACTGAAACAATAAGCAGACAAATTGAAAGGAAATCTTTTTGGGTGATGCATGTTGATGCTGTAGCTTCAGTCGGATTGAATTAATCTAGAGCTTATTCCCTATGGTTATTGGTTAAACATTATTGCATTTGATTAACTGTCAATCAGATATATATATATATATATATATATATATTGTTGTGAATAATTTCTAATGGAAATTAACTTCAATAACCAATATGGATTAACATAGAGACATGCATCTTCTACTCCTTTATATATGCATGCGGATCTGCACTTGAAAACACATAAAAACACATAGTGCCATTACATTTGCTGAGATCCTTCATTCTTTAACATGTTATTAGAGCTTAGTTCCTTCTATAAAGCCTAGACAACTTGAAGGTAGATCCTAGGCAACAATCACAGAGAAGTAATCAGGGACAAACTAATAAAAATCAATAGGCATAGGGAAGTATAGGTGGCATAGATCAAGTAACGTGGGTCATCCCATCAAATTGTAGACATTACTACTGTTGAGAAAAGTCAAGGGATGGACCAAGCGCGTCCTCCATTTACATTGTTGTTATGTAGCAAACCACACATAATGAAGGAAGTATAGGAGGAGAATTTCGAATAACTATATTATACCAACATTTGTATGAATTCCGATAACTATTAATCTAGCAGCAAGCGATACTCAATGATATTGAGGATAAGAACAAGGAAAGTCTAACGGCCTTACAAATCATCATCTTCATTGGAAAACCCAAAGAGACCACTACGTACAATGAATAAATGGGATAGACAGCTCAAAAGAGCGGCGAATAGGAGAAACTATTGTTCCAATGTTAATCGCATGCATAAAAGGATAGTGAGTAAAGGGCATGGGCCATTTGACCAAGAGATTTCGGATAACGGATAAGGAGAGTGCCCATTAAAGTATAAAATATTCTTAGAGCACCAACAAATAACACCTATATCACAATTGCGAAGGAAAGACACGAGAGTTATAACTACTCCATTGTAAGATGCCATGTCACCCCTACACTTATTAAGTAGGAACGAGACCCGCAACCACATATAGTGGTGGTTGTGAGTAAGGTACGAATAGGATTTGTCCAAGTCACGTGGAAATTTTAATAAAGGTTAGCAGACTAGACATGAAAAGACTGAATAGACCAAATGATAAAAGTAGCCAACAGGAAGGATATTGCACGCTAAAGAATAAATTTAAATATAAGAAGGTAAAATCAAGGTTGGTATAGTATATTTCTATACATCGTATTTATTATCGTTTTGTTAGATAATTATTTAATGCATTATATATATAAGGTGGGGAATTATTGAACACATAAAATGAAGAGTTCTCTCATGATATTATACACACACACACACACATATAAAGAAGATACATACATTTGTTATTAGATTAATAACATTAAATTTCTAATATTATCATTAAAATTATTTAAATTTCGAAGTATTGTATTCCTAATGTAATAAATCTTTTTTGTATTTATTTCTATATAGACTACAAGAATATTTACCTTGATCTTTTCCTCCAAGTATGTTCTTGTAGAAAAAGGTAGATTGATATCAGATTCAAAGGGAGTTTGACACTTCTTCTAAGGTAAAGGAGATTAGAAGTTTGATGTTCAAAGGGAGTCTGACACATCTGTCAGAAGGAGTGGATAGAGGATATGTTTTAGTTGATTTTTGAAGATCTTGATCATATCAGAATCAAAGAGTTTTGACTTCATGCAAACTTTTGGTGTCATACGTGTGACTGTATGATTTAATTGGCCTATTCCTTGTATACATCACGAGGAAGTGACGACTTCCAAATGATTATCACTTGTATCTGTAGAAGTTATTGAAAGTTGATGATCTTTCAATAACTTAATCTTCTATTATAATAGACATCTTATGATGGCTGAAATAGATCATGGTAGATGATAACTTGCATGGTGGATTAAGTTCCTTAAATAAACCATGGCCTTGTGATAGACATCTTATGATGGCTGAAACAGATCATGATAGATTATATCTTGCATGTTGGATTTAGTTATTTAAACAGACCATGGCTGTTCCTATGGTAAGTATCACTGAGGATACGTGTGCACATACCTTATGAACAAGTTTTTGAGTACTTGGTGAATGTTATGCAAATTGATGTTCAAGAGGCCATTACTCATGGTACTTGATGAATATCTTGCGACTTGACGTTCAGGAGTCCATTACTCAAAGAAAACTTGTTGAATGTCATGTGCCTTGACATTCAGGAGGCCATTACTCTAGATATCTTAAACGATAGCAAAATTTTGAATATCTTCTGATCAAAGATATTCTTATATTACACTGAGGTAATATTTAGTTATGTGTTTATCCTCTCTAGCTAAGAGGGAGTGTTGATGTTGTAGCTTCAATTAGATTGAATTACTCTAGAGTTGGTTCTGTATGGTTATTGGTTAAACATCATTGCATTTGATTAATCATCAATTAGACGTACATCCATATATGCCTATATTTATATATATATACACACAACAATAATGTCTAATGGAAATTAACTTCAATAACCAATATAGATTAACATAGAGACATGTCTCTTCTACTCCTATATATATGCATTCGGATCTGCACTTGGAAAACACATAAAAATGCACAGTGCCATTACATGTGTTGAGATCCGTCATTCTTTAACAATGCAAGATTGTCAACAACCCAAGGATGCTCTTACATCAGACACCCTAGGTGAAAAAGAAGATGTTACATAAGAGGAACTTATGAACATGTGACACGATTTGAAACATAAACCCCATGTTCATTCTTAACTCACATACCCTCCTCATCAAAAGGAAAGTGATTGCATTGACTTTGCACATCCACAAGTCTAGTAGAATACCTTCCACCCTCAGGGACTCCTCTGCTACTGTTTCCACAACCTTTGTTCTAATCCTCTAGTCTGCATTAATTGCTTCTGCATTTGTCACTTCCACAAGTAGAAACCAATGTCTGCTTTGTCATTTACTGTTTGACTCCACCTTTGACATTGTTCAACAACTTCTCAGCTTCTAATCCACTCACAAGATTTTGTTGCTCATTTGATACTACTCCGGTAACCTACTATAACATCATCTAGTTTTCATGAGCCTTCAATTCCATCGGTTAAAATCTATTCATCAAATTCCTCAACAACTGTACAATCGCAGTAACCGCCTGCTGCAAATCCTTTACCTTATGATCCATAGTAGTCTGATCTCCTAAGGTGTAAGTCCTCAGTTAGCTTTCCTTCCTTCCCCCTTCAAAGGAATTAGAGTAAACCTTCTACCATCTTTCATGATAGACACAACATTCCTACAACAATCATGAATAGCACAAACATCATAATGCTTAGGTCTACCCAACAAAATGTGACAAGCGCTTATGTTGAACACATCACACAATACTTCATCGTGATACAATCCAATTTTGAAATTAACCCAACATTACTCTTTCACTTCCACCATTTGATCATCCTAAAATCAATTTATTCCACAAGGACAAGGATGTTTGAGTCTCCTCAACCCCAACTTCTACACCATTCCCTTTGATGCAATGTTATCAATACTTCCACTATCCATTATCATCTTGCAACATTTGTCTACTGATTTACAAATAGTTTAGAACAATTGCCTTCTCTACATAGTCTTCACTTCTTACTAACATAACTCTTCTAAACATCAGAGACTCTCCCATCTCAGATGCAACCTCTTTTTAAACAAGCTCATCTTCATCAGCCTGCTCCTCATGTGCTATTAGGCTATGTTTTCCTTTGCTAGAACCAACAAAACATTCGAAAGCCATATCCCAAATATGTACCTTTGAACTCTCTGTTTCATCTGCCCTTCCACGAATCTTCTGATCATGTTCTCTTCAATCACAAGTGTATCCTTGCTCTTATCACCAACCGGTTTATACCTAACCCCAGGGTTAACCTGTCTTCTCTTCAACTTATCTTCCGCCTTTAGTGCATATTGATAAGCATCCTCAATTGTACTAATCCTCAACATACTTAACTCATTTTGAATATCAAGTCTCAAACCATTAACATACCTAGCCACCTTATCTTTGGATGACTCTTGGTGTCCAGATTTGATTGTCATCTTGTAGAATTCTTTGGTATACTCATTAATTGTTAAATCTTTCTACTTTCTACTTTAGAACAAGCTCATTTTTATCAGCCTGCTCCTCATGTGCTATTAGGTTATGTTTTCCTTTGCTAGAACCAACAAAACATTGGAAAGCCATATGTCCAACATTCCCACATTTAGAACATGTACCTTTGAACTCTTTGTTTCATCTGCCCTTCCATGAATCTTTTGATTATGTTCTCTTCAATCACAAGTTTATCCTTGCTCTTATCACCAACCGGTTTATACCTAACCCCAGGGTTAACCTGTCTTCTCTTCAACTCATCTTCTGCCTTCAGTTTATATTGATAAGCATCCTCAATTGTACTAATCCTCAACATACTTAACTCATCTTGAATATCAAGTCTCAAACCATTAACATACCTAGCCACCTTATCTTTGGATGACTCTTGCTGTCTAGACTTGATTGCCATCTTGTAGAATTCTTTGGTATACTCATTAATTGTTAAATCTTTCTACTTTAGCTTCAATAATCTCTTAAATAATTCCATATTCATAATCCTCTGAGATGAACTTGGCCTCAAGTCTAGAAACCATAATTCTCCACCTAGTGATCTTAGGTTCACCATTATCTTCTTTATCTCTTTGCAACTCTCTCAAAAATAAGGCAACATGATCCTTCAATTTAGTCTGTGCTAACCTAACCCTCTGTGGATCTCCAATATCTTCTAGGTCAAAGTAATCCTCTAGTTCATTAACCCAATCTATCAATTCCTCCATATGTAATGAACTAGAAAAACATGCAACATCTATTTTAAGAATTTTACCCATTTGTGCCATAACTCGCAACAATCTTTCTTCTTCAGTAGGAATCTCAACTCCATTTGCCTCAAGATCTTCTACAACTTATTCAAATTCATCTTTAGTCTTAGGGTTTCTGCTAATCCCAGCCAATGCATTCCAGATCTCAGTGCTCATCTCATTTATGAATTCCTCCATAATTTTCTCTAGCCTTCTAGGATTCATCCTTCTAGGTGGCATCCTTGCAAACTTAAGGAACCTCAGGTTCAGTGATCTGATCACAACTGTTGATTGCCTTACATCAACAAGCAATCTACCAACACCAACAATCTGCCTCAAGCAACCAATCTGTTTAGTCCTAGAATCACCAACTTGCCACTCAACTAATTCACCAACTCTTCCTTGTGCAATTGTTTGAAATTGTAGGTTAGATCTATCTTTTGCCACCCCACAACTAAGATTTCTATGGTTCTCAATCTTCGGAACTCGATCTGATCCCTCCTTATTGTTGTCGCTCTCTTCGTCATGCCAGTCAACAACAAATCCTATTCTTGACCACCTTGCGTAAGCTACCAGTTGATGTAGGTTAATTTCTCAACTCTATGACCCCACAAGCAACAAGTAAACAAATCCACAATCTCAAAAGTCAGGATTTGCAAATCAACAATCACAATTGTGCTTTGATACCACTTGATGCTGTTAGCATCCGAGAAGTCTTCAAGGGAGATGCCCAATCTTGCAGCTAGAAACACCACAACGAAAATAATAACATAAAGCAATAACAACACCAACCAATAAGTAAAACAAAGCTTCAATTATCATCAAGTTGACATGTAAGTGCAGATTACAAATTTTGGACACAAGCCTTCTTAAATTCTAGACATACCTGCCTGATTATTTTAGTAAATCAAATACTAGACTACCAACTCTCCTTTTAATACCACTACCTCGTGCTACCTAAAACAAGGACTACTACCCTACTTATATATAAGATCGCTAGCCACAAGTTGACTTATCCGATCAACAATCTCTAAGATAAATGAAACATATTACATATTACAAACAAATAGGCCAGGACCTAAATCCATAAGAACACCTTCATTTAGATACATCATGTTGTGCAAATACACAAGAGGTTCGGCCACATATATAACAACATAGCACATGCACTAATTAGTATCGAATGTTGTGAGACTCCATCGCAAGCTGAATCTGCCACCTTGGCTGTTAGAATTGGAAACCAAAGTTATGACCAGACTGATCTTATGGTAACTTTATCCAGAAACATTAGAATGAGTTGCGAAGCTAGACATAGAATCTGTATGATGTTTAGGACACACCATAAGGATCACATAGGATAACAAGTCAACTAGGATGATTGCTACCTAAAATAATAGGAAATTGTCCAACTCGAACAATAAGCAGAAAAACTGAAAGTAAATCTTTTTGGGTGATGCAAGATTGCTAATGACCCAAGGATGCTCCTGCATCACAATATGAATTAGGCAAGCCTATGTAGGAAAATACATTTTGTCAATTAGAGTAATGAATCTTTGTTTCACCAGGATCTTCTATTTGTGTAACTTTGCTAGGCCTTCACACATACCACTTTGGTTCAATGTGTCGACAACCACGTAATACTTTGAGTTTAATACATAAACAACCATGTGTAAGGTATTGTTGAGATTCCATCATCTACGATGAATGATCAATTGAATATGCTTAGTGTATAATTGCATTGAAGGGCACTTCTTGTAAGAATTTGCCTAAAGAAAAGGATAAATTGCCAATATCTAGAAGCTCAATTGATAACACAAGGGAGATAGGCAAAATGATGATCAAGTGATTGATTCAATAATGATCAACAGTACATGAATAGAATGCCCATTGATAAATCGATGTAGACATGCCTTAATATAGGCAATGTATGATAATTAGGAGAGATGCAAGAGATAACCTATCAATCACACTAGGTGTAAACACATATACACCAGTGGTGGATAATCATCCATTGTACAACAAAGTATGTGCAACTTGTGCAATGAGAGGATGATAATGTGATGAGTAGTAAAGGTCGATCTTACACATTAAGAGGTATGAGATAACAACTAACTTCACCTTAAGTGGATTCCTTCTACACCATGTGCTAAAATGAAATGCAAAATCCTATGTGTCTACATGAAAACTAATATGTAAATACATAATCCTAAGTAAACTTAATTTAAGTGTACTAAGTAATATTTGATTACACCAACACTTCTTTTGCAGAACAATCTTCATTTGACCAAACATAGAATATTGCACTCATACACCTCTACAAGGGAAGGTGAATTAGAATCTCCAAATCTATCAATTGTGAAGATTGGAGCAATGATGTAGACAACATAGATCATTCTTCACCACCTCCTTTACCCTTAACCCTTGTTGTGTCTTTGACTCAGTACACTTGTTCCTATTTGCTATCACGACCATTAGTTACAATGCCTCTTGCAATTCAAGCATCATCTCCAAGAGAATAAAGTGTAATGCATATAGAGTCTACAGGTTTTAGGAATTCTTTCTTGGACAAGGTCCTAAAGAGTGCACGTTCACTAACAATTGGTTTGATCCAGCCAATTTTTCCAATGTCCTCGAGTGCATTATTCATGGCATGCACATAACAAGGAGTCCACCAAATATGTCTATAGGTGGCCTCAATCATCTTCCCTGCTGCTCTATGCGCATGGGCCAAATTTGTCTTTAGTCACACCATATTTTTTGTGGCCCAACCTATTCTACGACATCTTTGAGGATCTGGGACTGAAAATGAGCATCCTTGCTCTACCCTAAACAACCAATAGCCCTAAGGAAATAAGGTCTGCTGTAGATGTAACCATGATATTGATGAGTGGACAATGCCTAGTGTCTGTCCATCGATCCATGGCTATGCTGCAATGACTTGTAACCCAGGATTTCTTCACCTTCTCCATCAAAATATTAATCTTAGAATAGTTTTGTTTGAAGATTCTTGTCCTCAATTTAGTCTCACCTGGAGGCACATATGATGGTCCCACCCTTATTATCTTCACCACAACTTTCTTACAATAAGGAGATTGGGACATGTGGAATGGAATGCCATTGGCAAAGAAGAATTTTTCAATGGCATCATTTGTCTCATCCCTTGCTTGCACATTAAACTAGTCTGCCAATGGTTGTGAAGATGGGCCAATCATCTTACATTTCCCCTTGTCTCTGCTGCCTCTGAACTGGATGGAATTGTTGGTCTTCAGGCTTGCAAAGTAGAAGAAACAGCCACAGAAGTCTGATCAGCCCTATTCCTATGTGGTAAAGTACATGATATAGGTACTTCATCTTCATTGAAACCCCATAATTTTAGTATTTCAGCTCTGTACTTCAAGTTCTTATGTATCTTTTTGTATACTCCTACACCTTTGCCTTGAACAAGAAGGAGATGAGTATTAGTTCTTGTAATATTGCCAAACCATTCAAGATTACATATGTAGCGCTGCCACATTCTAGTGCCCCCATCTGTCGCAGGCCTTGCTGGTTCCTTAGATGCAATTTTTCTTAAGGCTGATTTTAAATCAAAGGGGCCCATGGCCCATATTTTAGAATTTCAGATTGCAGCTGAGTTTTTACTCCCAAAAGAACTTGGTTCAGTTTCATTTGCCTCATTCCCCACTCTTTTTGTGCTAGGTTCATCAGATGACTTATTTTCACTATGAATTTCAACCTTCTCATCCTCACTCATGTTATTAGTGCTCATTGTGACGGTGACAAGGATGCTGTAACAAATAATGTTAAAAAAAGAAACTTAGAAAATTTTCCAGCAATCAATTGGCTTTCAAAGTTCTTGAGTTTCTAATTGTCTAATAGACTAATAGTTATAAGGATGCTGATTATTTAAGGAAGCAACAAGTTTTCTAGTTTTTAGGTTCTAATTATATTCTTCTAGCTGCAATAATTTTTAAATTTTGATTCTTGAATCTTGATCACTGAATGAATCTTCTTTCCAAAGAATTAAATCTTGCAAATGGTTAGCTTCAATTCTGGAGAAAGAATGAGGAAGCTTCCTCTAATCCTATTCCAAGCTTTCTGAATCAATTTTCAGACGTTCCATTTGCAGTCCACTTCTTGCTTCTTAACATTCAATTTCCAAGCTGACCAAATGACTTTGTGCCTTCAGTTCTTTATTGAAAACTAGCATACATTTGATGGAAGAGTTATTAATGATCAGTGTTGTCTTATATGCCTACTCTTTCAATATCATTATCAGCAATATAAAGTAACATGAATCTGCTGCCAATATGGTCGAGAAGCTATGCCAAATGCATATGAGGAAGAATACACACCACAAGCTTTCCAGACCAGCTTACCTTTGAATGATGTGTTAATGGAAATCGTAGGAATGTCCACGAGTTGTAATAGAAAATGGCTTTGCTGAATGTGTGCACTTGAATGAAAGAAACACTTTCTTATGTTGCCCCCACCATATATTGTGTGCCAAGAAATGTTCCATGTTGCTAAAATAAGAAGGAATCCCAATTGCCCATGCAGCCTTCTGACTTGAGGAACTGTGCCAAAGAATGCCTGTGCTGTCCAGAACCCACCTCATGCTCATACTAGGGTTGGAGCTTAAGGAAATAAACCACTCACACTAGCACATGAGAAACTTAATATTTCTCTTAATTTGATCTTTGTCCTACCACAATAATTCCCAAAACCTTAATGTTTTTTTGTGTGAGTGCAAATGAGACTAAATGTCTCTTTTATTAGCTTTAGGTTAGTTAGGGTTAGGGTGCTTGCATTTTTTTTTAATAAAAAATGGGAATACTTAATCTTGCTTTCATGGGAAACACAATGAGTCACCTTCCCTGTTGAGGGATGTTTGGCATTTCTGAGACATTTGAACACCTCCCAATAGTGTCTTCCTTGAGTGAAATGTCTCTTTTTTGTGGAAAACGCAGGAGACGTCTCTAGACCGATTGAGAACCATAGTGGAGGTGGAGGTGTGACAGAGAAATGTTTTGCAGGCGTATCCTCATCCTAGGGATGTTCATGTCTCGGAAACTTAATGTTTTCTAGTGGGGACACGCCCCCGGGGAATGCTGACTAATAGTCAAATAGAATTTGATTGATTAGGGTTATGCATTTTAATAGGTATTTTGATTGTACAAGGTTTGGGTTGGGTCCATTTGACCATTAGGATTACGGTTAGTGGTTAATTAAAAAGCCTTTTTTAAATGCTATTTGTGAGGGATGGTTGCAAATTTCTATGAAATTCAAGGCATGCGGTTGGGTTTCATGAGGATCTTGGGAACTTCCTAGAGTTTCCTGAGTCCTCAACCCCTCATTCATTATGGAAGGATGCCCCAAAGATGTATGTTTTAGAAGGGAGACATCTGGGTCATATCTCCTACCTTGTTTCAGCAGTGCCACAAGAAATTGGATGTTTTTATCTTAGTGTCTAAAAATGCTGTCTTACAAGACACCAAATGTTTTTGGGGGAATACATTCTCGTGGAAGATTGTTTTGGACATTTTGAGAAAATTTGATCACCCTGATGACCAATGTTACTTTGTATGTTCTAGCTGTCTTTATGCATGAGAGTTTGCTTCCCAAGGGTTTCCATTCCCAAGAATATAGGGCCATTAATTGCTTCTTGAGGTTTTTTCTCCCCAATATAATTTGGTTGACACTTTTGTATCCAAATGCCACTAGTTATTTTGACAACAAGTTGGTTTTGGTTTTTAGTTTTTAGAAATATGTTATTTTGCCAATATATTCTACGCTTCCTTAATTGCAGGCGATCTAATCCTCAATTGGTGGTAGTTTGACTAACAAGTTCCTTGCTCAAACAATGCCATCAATTGACAAGTCCATCCTTATTTATCTTATTTCTTAATTGAATTAACTCACTTATTCGTCCTCTTTATTTCAAGATTTAGATGACCCTAACTATTCCTAGTTGCCAAGACAATGCCATCAATTGACAAGTCCATCCTTATTTAATTGACCTTAATTGAGTCATTTATCTTATTTTTTAATTGAATTAACTCACTTATTCGTCCTCTTTATTTCAAGATTTAAATGACCCTAACTTTTCCTAGTTGCCAAGATCACTTACTTAATGCCACTCCTATGCTGAAAAGGGACATTGTTATCCTTTCTCCTCAAATTTACTTGCCCTCAAGCAAGACAAAACTGGGTGAGCTAAAATGCTAGTCAACTCCCTTAAGTGATGGAAGGACTGTTGATCATACCTCCTTCATGGGATGTGCTCCCATGCATGGCTTGGGCTCTTCCTTGTCATTGGAATACACCTCAAATCCCAAAATTTCTTGATCTTTATCCTTGTATGATGCCTCCTTAGCTTCTAAAGTTGATATCCATTTTTTTTTTGTCATTTACTTGCATGCAGTTCCAATAGTTAATTTCTTTGAAGCCTCCCATAGGTGGGCCAGTTCTTAAGCTTCGTTCCACACTAGAAAAAACCTGAACTAATTGCATAAAACTACAATATAGACATAGAAATGTTTCAACAGGAAATATTTTAAATTTAATTCAATAAACACAAATTATTCAACTACCCGTGGGCACCATGCAAATCTGAATTCCTAAATGATCTTGGACACTTTGTAGCAAATCTAACACCTTTTTCCTAAGAAATTCCTTAACTGATGGCAATAAACTAACAAATCCATTCTTATTTAGTTGACCCTCATTACTCATCCACCTTATTTCCTTATCTCATACTCACTTTATGCTTTGATTGATCCTAATAATTCCTAGCTACTAGTCTACTCATTCAATAAAGGGACATTAGAAATCATGCCTGCCCAAATTTGTTTTCGTTCAAGCAAGACAAAACTGGGTCAACAGAAAGTCAGTCAACTCCCTCTATTGACAGAAGAATTATTGGTAATACCTCTTAACATATCTTGTGCCTTTGTGCACAGTTGGCACTATGGGAAGAAAATGTAGAGATAACCATCTTCCATCTCTCTTCCCTGCAGCCTACCGATTCAAGTTAATATAGAGCACAGCTCTGTTCTAATTCTCCCTATCAGAGGAAGTAGTGGAGTGTTCCTAGTGCACGGTTCCAAGTGTCAGGCTTCCTTTCTGCCCTAGGCACCTCTATATTCTATCCTAACCTTATGGTAGAGGAGGGGGACAACTCTTCATCATTAAGTACACCTCAACCAGATATATTTGACTCCTTCACTAGCACCTATGTGTTGGATCCAAAGGCTTGGGAGGGGGTGTAGGTTTACTATTCTCCAGAACATAAATGGATAAGTCTTCATCATTAAGTACACCTCAACCAGATATATTTGATTCCTTCACTAGCACCTATGTGTTGGATCCAAAGGCTTTCACTCTTTGTGTGACATATTTTGCTTACTTCATTTCCTAATTTGATATCTGATTTATTTGTCATTTACTGACATGCAGTGTTGATATCTACTTTTTCCTAACTTCCCACAAGCTAGTCAGATCTTAGCTTTGTTATTATCTACATACATGAAGAAATACTCTAAAAACTTTTTCTCTTTGGGAACTTAATTCAAATACACTTAAGAATCAAACACCACTAAATTGTTACAACTTACTTGCTAGAACTAGCATACAAATTTTAATGCCTAAATGACCTTGGACAGTCTCTCTGCTGCAAATCTGAGCGCCTAAATGATCTTCAGCACTTTGCATCAAGTTTGAATGCAATGATGGTTGATTGCACTCTGCATGATCCTACCGTTACTCTCTGTACCACAAACTGCTTCCCGAGCATTTGTTTTCAGGGAATTAGCTGAATACACTTAATGGTTCTCATCTCCCAAGTTCACTAGTTGTTGTGACAAGCCTGAGAATAAAATTAAATTTTGTTTTAACTTCCAGAAGTCTATTTTACCTTTCTTCGCCACACTGCTTGTATGTTCTTTGCTTCCTCAATTGCAGGTGATCCAGTCAATTGACCAATCCATCCTTATTTTATCACAGGCTAACTGTCACTTCCGCCTTATTTAATTGACATAAACTTACTAATCTCCTTATTTCTTGATCTTATTAACCCTTAGTATTCCTACACTGCCAGTCCACTCACTCAATGCGATTCTCACACTGACAGTTCAAAAGGGGATGCTACTTTGCTGGAATTCTTCTTTACCAATGTCTTGTTTCCAAAAACTTTACTATCCCTTGAGTTTGTCTTTTTCTGCTTTGAATTGTCTATTGCTTCTCATTTCTTCTTTCATTAGATTAAGAAATCCGATTTGGGTTTGCTGAAACTCCATTCCAGCTTCACAGGATTAAAAATGTTGCTATGCTTATGTAATTTAATTGGTCTCAACTGTTAAATATATTAGTCATTAGTTGATTAGAATGAAAACTTAGAAGGATTAATCTAGGTATTGTGTGATTGCTTCAGGTATTAAACATAGCTCCAAAAATAGCAAAGCTTTCTCCTTTGTTGTTATTTAATTTTGTTTGCTTGTGTAAGCAGTTTCACAGATTGTGATTTCTTTTGTTGCAATTTCATTTTTTTTGCTTGAGCAAGCAATTTCACAGATAGCCAATTGGGCTTCTCCTTGTAAGTCCATGTAATTGACTAATTTCAATGAATTGATATTTGCTTTCCTGTGGCTTTGATTTTGCTGCAAACCATTTTCTCTAAAATCCATTTGCTCAACTTTCAAAATTTTCTTTCTTGACGATGAATGTATAAATTTTAATGATGTCCATGAGACCAGGCAGTCTAAGGGATTAATACAGCTAGAGTTAATCCATTTTCAGGTTTCTTTCAATGTTGGATCTTTTATTGTGCATCTTGATTAAAAAAATTGCGATATTCTGTAGCCTTGTTCCTCAAAGATCTTATTCTGACTGCTAACTTTCAAAATGTTTCCAAATGTAAAACAAATATCCTTATATGCTGTCCAATCTAGGATGAAGTGTCGTTCAGTCTCAATTGCCCCTTTGCTGCAGAAATGCAGATTCTTTCTTCCAATCTTCCTTGGAACCATCTATTTTCCTGTCCCATATCTGAGATGGTGAGTCCCAGTCCTCAGTGGAGCGTCCTAGGTTTTCTTTCAATTGCGGCCTTAATTTAGCTTTTTCAGCATTGCTCCCACAAGGGCATGAACTCTTTGATATTGTGTGCTATTTAGAATTTGATCTCTATTAAGCAGAAGAGACTTGTACCTTAATGCTTATTGCTTCCTTCCCCATTAAATTTTTTTCTGAACTTCTACCATAATTGTTTTTGATGTTCTTGATGTTTCTTTCTCAGTTGCCTTTGCTTCATCATTTTTTATCTCCATTTTTCTTCATTAGATATTTTGACTTATTTTGTAATCCTCACCACCTTTGCTTACTTCCATCTTCTTTTCTGAGGGTCAATATTATTTTAATTTTAAAAAATTGCAATAGTTACTCAGGAGAATAATTTTAGTTTTTCAGTCTGAGAAAGTGAATTGTATGTTCATGTTGTATTTTTGTCAGTAAAGAAATATCCAAATATATGGTGTAAAATCCTTTGTTCATGTCTGTAGAAGGGAGTTCAATTCACTGCATGTTTTTGGGAAATCATAGCTTTTATTTGAAATCTGATCCATAGATATATCAAATTTTATTAGAAAGGAGATGCTACAACATGATGCTACTGTCAATATTTTTATAGTGCTTCTTTGGATAATCTTCAAGTCTTTCATTTTCTTGAGATATGGGTTGGTATCAAAGCCTTGAGGAAATAGAGACAGTCTATTAAGAAGCTGATCACGTTCTCTTAGACTTATGGGAATTCAAGAAACTTTTGCCTAAAAGAGAGAGAAAAATAGTCTTCAGTGCTTTAGATAGCCTCCTCCACATTGGCTTTGGTGGTTTGAACCTATTGTAGAAGTTTTTTAATTGAATGGTTGATCACATTTCTTCCCATCTAATCCAATTCTTCTATCTCTTCATTTGTACTTAATCGGCCCCAATTCCTTATTTCACTATAGAGAATATTTTTAAAGGTAAAATCTAATGCATATTTTGCAATTAAAACATCTATAATCCGAAGTTTTACTTTTTGATACTTTAAAATCTTCAAACCATGTGGAAATGACCTTTAGGTGCAGATTTAAGGATGAACTATTTTATATGTCATGCAGGAAATCAGGCAATTGTGTACACATCTTTTAGAACTTAAGAAAGCATCTGCTGAAGAAATGCGTAAAAGTGTCTATGCCAATTATTCTGCATTTATCCGGTAAGCCATCCATTCTAATTTGTTAGTTTGTAGAATGTGAGGTCACATATAAATTATTCGTGGAATTAATAATTAGTTTGTAAAGTGACACGATTGACATATCTTTTAGTTCTCAATTCACTTACTAGTTTTATGTAAGATATATTTGCATGTGATAAAATGTTGGCTTGTTCTGTATGTTCATTTTTTATGCTGTGGTTTCTTTGCCATAATTAGTTAACTTATTTCATTACAAGCCATTTTTGTTTAAAACACTAAAATTTCTTGTTTGTAATATAGTGTCCTGACACCTTGATGTAGCTGGTAAATTATTTTTGATTTTATGTTTTCATTAACATTGTATTCATTTTGACCACTGTCTACATTATTACATCTGTTCATGCTTATTGCTAGCAGATAAAGTGGACCGCAGCATTTAGACACCTGACAGAAAGGTCCTGAAAGCTTCAAATTAGATTTATAATCTTGTCCATGTGAAGTTTTTATGGGCTCTTTGTTTCATATTCCTGCAGCATGTTTTAAATGTTTATCCTGTTATTCTATTGGCTACCTAAATGCAATATTTCTGCTTTGATCTTTTAACTGCAACTATTTCTAAACTTTCTGGGGATGCTTACAGCCCATTAAGTACGGCCCTCTTTCATTTAAAAAATTAACTGCAGACATTTCTAAACTTTCCGGTGAGGCTTGCAGCTCATTGAGTATGACCTTTTCTTCCTTAATGTTCTATTTGTTTATTTCTTGTTGCCTTCAGCTGCAAGCTGAGACAAATGGTACTATTGCATGGATCATACTTGCAAAGGCCTGAAGTCTGAAGATGGCATTCTTTTTGGAGAATTTCCGGTAAATTTTAAGTTTGGAGTCTGTCTGTCTTGATTAGTTAGGGTGCCACTAGTAGTGTTCATTCTTACTCGCTATACATTTAGACTGACCATCACATCCGCCAGGAATATACAAATTTGTAGATTATCTTCTCTTTTGAAAGTGAATGTGTTTATATTTCATTTATCATTTTATGTATGGTCAGTAGAACCAAATTTTTAATGGAATTTGAGGAAGATTCTGTTGCCTGTTTGGGATATTCTGTTCATGTTCTTTGTTTACTCTGACTATAGATCATATATCTATTCCTCATGGTAATGGTTCCATTTTTAATTGGAACTTGGAATGATCCCTGTCATGGATAAAGTTCTCTCTACCTAAGACACATGAAGATTGGATTTGGTTTTGAGATCTGGAATGGTAATTGGAAAAGAGCAGCCTGCTCTTGAAATTTGCTAAAGATTCCTTACTGTAGAAGCATTAATAATTTAATAAACGCTTTTAAGAGTGGACATGGTATTGTAGCCTTTGATGCTAAAGTATTTCAAGTTTCTTTCTGTAAGCGTAAGACCTATGTACAAACAACTTGTCCCGTGGAGGACTTTTTATCTTGTGCTATCCTCCATAATTAACCGTATTGGTGATCTAATGGTGGTGATTGTGGCAATTGATTCTTATGTTGCATGCATGCTTTGTACAAGGCTTTTTAACTCTTTTCTAAATAAAATCTATCTCCTAAGTTATTTTTCTAATGGTTACTTCTAGATGTGAATGTTAATGGTGGTGATTGTGGCAATTGATTCTTATGTTGCATGCATGCTTTGTACAAGGCTTTTTAACTCTTTTCTAAATAAAATCTATCTCCTAAGTTATTTTTCTAATGGTTACTTCTAGATGTGAATGTTACTAAGTTTATATCAGACTGATAGAATGAATTTCTTTTCTTCAAAATCTTATAGTTTTGAATACTGATATGTCGCAAATTCTATTTTCAATGTCTATCAATGAGATATGTGGCAGAACCTTACTTATGTATGTACTGTAATGTCAGAGATAATGAAATGCTTTCAATCACCAAACTGTTATTGTTATCCAGATCTTGCTTCATATTTATTGATTTCGATACTTGCAAGATTGAATTTATTTGATATAAATAATCTATGATAGGGTACATGGGTGAATGGGCATGTCTCTAATTAGAGACATGACTATTCACCCTTTTATCTTAACATAGATTAGTTATCAATAACAATTGCTAATGCAGATCAGTTTGTATTGCACCAATTTATATCAAATGTGAATGAGAGATGATCTTTCAGAAAGAGTACTTGTGAAATTTTGAACGTTTTGGAATACTTTTTTTTCCCTTCCTATTTTGAGTATATCTATTTTCAGTTTCACTGCATCCTCAAATGACCTATTATTGAGTTTGGAAGTATGTATTATTTTTAGCAATGCCTATTTTTGGTAACTCTATTTTAAATTTTTAGTTAGTTTCACTATATCCCAGTTTGCCCTAATTTTGCATTTAAACAAACTACTTTTTTTAGTAAGTGCATTTTTGGCAGGTTAGATGAGCAAAAGTTGAGGAAGAGGAAAAAAACCATTAACCGGAAGTTGAACAAGTTTGGCAGGTGGTAAAAAAATTATTGTCTGAAAAAGTATCTTCTGAAAAGGGGCACCCAAAAAGCGTCTCCTTAAAAAGGCAACTCCTGAGGGAAAACGAAAAAGTACTCAAACAACACTTGAAAGAGGAAAAGCTAAAAAGGAATCTAGTTCAAGATCTGACATGATAATAAAAAAGCATCCATCTCTAGAAGAATGAGCGAAAACAACTAAGTTTGAAGCATCAGAAGGTGGAAAAAAGAATGGAAAGTTGTGAAGGTTCTTGATTCTAATCTAGGAAAAGATTTAAAAATTCTTGGGAAATCCTTGTTCTAGTTTTAGATTACTTAAAATTTTGAAATAAGAACTTAGGAAAAGAACACTGAATGAAGCGTGTTAATTACTGAAATTTGGCCAAGTCTGAATTTTTTTGGGATCTTATAAAAGCTAGAATCTCCATTATAACTCCTAGAGATCTAAAACTGCTCTCAAACATGTTGATAGTACTCATATGGAATATAACTTAAAGGTTATATTTTAGATGCAAGGTAAGTTGAAAAAATGACTAAGTCATGAACAAAATCCACCACATGAATGGATTTGTGCCCAAAGAATGAAATCTTCCACATTCACGAATTGACACACAACACATGAAATCCTTCACTTGGCTAAAATTCACCCAAGAGTGCAAATCACTAAAACCAAGGAATTTCGGCCAAAGTGGAAATTCCACTACTCAACCTCAAATACACCCATGAGTGCTAATTCAGAGGTAAAATGGAATTGCGCTCAATGTACAAAATCTTGCACTAGGTACCATATGTGACCATGTGTAAATTTCATGAGACCAAAGAAACTGACGACATTAAAGTAACATGGAAAGGACTAAGTCTAGACCAAAAGAAGGTAATGCAAAAAAATGGCTAAGTGCTCATTAAGTGTGGATCCAAAGAACATGAAGTTGGCGAAAATGACAAGTTACGAAAATTCCATGACATCCGTGAGAATGCCCAAAATTTCAAGTGAGGGATCAAAATAGGTACGAAGATGACAAAAATGGTTAAGTCATGGAAAATTCCATGATAGCTAAGGAATTGCACCCAAGTGACAAAATTCTCCATTGCCAAGGAATTGAGCCCAAGTGATGAAATTCTTAACATGCAAGGAATTCTTTTTCAAAGGAAAAATCCTCCACCCTAAAAACATACCCACGCATTCAAATGGCATGAAAAGTGACAAAATTCTCCATGTGCAAGGAATTCTTCTTCAAAGGAAAAATCCTCCGCCCTTACGCCCAAGAGAGGTGTTGTGAGATTTACACACCATCGCCCCATTGCAAATGGGATTGCCCTCTTTTTCCTTATTTGTTGCCAGCTTCAGTTGGTAGAGTAGATTGACAACAATTCAAATTTTCAGGAGCCTCTTAAATCAAGATGTCCAAAAATGAAAAATGACAAAAGATTGGCTAAGTCTGAGAACAAGAAGGTAAGAGTCAAATGTTGAGTTGAGCTCATTGGCATTAAAAAAGGGAGCAAGGTCATGTTTAAAAATTGCTTGACAGATGAAAAGGTGGAATCTACTCCCTCAAGTGGCAATAGAGTGAATAAGGTTAATTGGACAATGAAACAAAAATAAATCGATTTGAGAATGGATATTGAATTTGAATTTGTTAGTAAAAGGTAATCAATATAATTAAATCTTGCATTGAGCTTTGGGTTAAATATTTAATAAGATTTGGGTTAAATATTAATAATATTAGGCAAGGGGAGATCAATTTTAATGGAACTTATTGGGATGGATATTAACTTCATATTTAGATACGACCCAATTTGCATTGATTTTACAAGAATGAAAAACATTTTAGTTGGAGAGGTCCCAATTGATATCGATTTTGCAAAATGAAGACCAATGTTAAATTGAGATGAGATTAAATTTGCTTCAATTTTGTAAAATGAAAATGGATTTTAAATTGAGATGAGATTAAATTTACCTCTATTTTGTAAAATGAAGGCAATTTTAAATTGAGATGAGACCAAATTTGCTTTCATTTTGCAAAATGAGATGAGATAAAATTTACCTCATTTTGCAAATATGGATCAATTTTAAATGCGGATTAATTAATCCATTGCGGCATTGAGTTTATCCAATTGGCATCAATTTTAACAAATGGACGGTTGACATTAATAGGAAAAGTAATTATAAATGACAACGACTTCAATATTTTCCAATCAACTTGAAGTTGCAAAGGGCCATGCATTGAATGAATTATTCCAAGGCCCTCCGTTTTGCAAAATATCAGTTGATTTCAACCAAAAGGGAGCCAATTCAAATTGATTATTGAAGGAGTCATCAAATTTAAATAATTAGCATCGATTTTAAACAAGAAAAATAACAATTTTTAAAAATTGATGCTGATTATTATTGGTTATACATAAATCCGAAGACGAGAGATGAGATTTCGACTTGCATTATTGAATCAAATTTTGTTATTGGAAATTAAAATGGGAAAATGGGATTTAAATGAAATCAATTGGAATGGTTTTGAGAGAAGTGAATTACAGTTTTGATTTCATATCCATGCATTTCATGTCATTTCAAGGGATGAATTAAAAAATAACAAGTTTGTGATGATTTTCAAAGTCTTGCTAACTTGATATGTTAAAATTATCATTTAGAATTCCATGATTATTTACAAGTGGTAGTTTGCCTGGTAGGATAGGAAGTGGTGGGAGCTAATGAAGGTGAAGGTTTGAGGGTCAAGTACAAGCAAGATGCTTGCAAACTTAAGGGCGAGGTCTATATATCAAGAAGAGTTCAAGAATGCAAAAACAGGCCAAGGCAACGAGAAGATTTCCAAGAGTAGGGGATTTTCATGAAGAGGGCAAAGGCTATTTATTGAGCCTTTAGATAAGCATTATGAGGTGACACCCTTTTCTTCAACCAATCGAAATGCACCAAGCATCCAAATGGAGGGGCTTCATCATATTCCAAATTCATTGAATTTGCCAAAAGAAGAAAAGTTAAAGAAAACCATCTTCTAAAAGAAGATTGTTTGTAAGCCCATTGGCATTTTATAATTGGCCCATTGATGGCTGTTTTCTCTTGCAAGCTTCTACCTAACTTCTTTTCTAATTCACCTATGAAAGCAATGCATTTTTCTAATTGACCGACATGGTGGTGTTCTTTTGTAATCGAGTCGACATTTAATAATTGTTAGTGGATGTTATTAAACCCTAATTAGGGTTATGTTGCATTTGTCTTGGCCCTTGATCTTGAATCAATTTGGGCCCTTCACTGTAATTGAACAAGCAAAAAGGTTTAAGACTTCCTCATTTGAAACTACTAACGCATGAGAGAGATTAGAGATGATATTAAATTAGAGATAGAGTAGAGTAGGGGGTCTTGTTGAAATTGTTGCTATAATACTACCAAAATTAATTTTTCTTTCGTTGTTGGTTTTCATGGTGTTTGCTTGTGACATTTAAAGCATTGCATGGTTTCTATATTTTCTCACTTAGAGTATATTTCATTTTATGTTAAGTAGAAGTAGAAGTAGATGAATGAAATTTATTTTGGATGCATCTTTGGTGAATTTACTTAGACCAAACACTAGCTTCTTGTTGATTGTAAGTATGCTTTGTGTGGTTGAATGATATAAAATCATAAGCTTTCAATTATTGCTTGCACATTGATATGCATTGATGGATGGTGTTAATGGAATGTTGATAGTTTGAACATCTTTTATCTAACTTAGGAGATCACACTAGCATGGTTATGCATGTGGTCTCCCCTTCTTTTTAATAGCTCTTGAGTGATTCTTGGTCTACTACTTTTGCTATTTCAAATCCTGCACTCTTTCATCCTGATGATGGATCACATAGTGTGATCCGAAATGTTGATGCTAAAAAATACACACAATTGAATCCAGAAGTGAACTTCATAATTTACAAATGGATTGTGGAAATCTGATATTATCACTCGTATGATGTTTTACATTGTTAGCATACACAGGACTTTGCTCAAGAGAGGATACAATGCCTTGGTATTTTATTCTGTTTTTGGTGTGGCCATAAAACACGCATCAACACAATAGAGAAGAAACAGTTTAGGATGATAGGACGAGATGTTCTAGTACTTTATTGTCATTATGATTTTCTTTCTGTTTCGGTCTTTACATATAATTTCATTTTGAACCTTAAAGGGTAATGTAATCAGAGAAACTTTAGCGAAGGCATAATGTTAGGAAGATGGGGTAGAAAGGAAAGGAAAAGACATAATACGGTTGTTCAACAAATGGAGAAGGAACATTGATAACTCAGCATGCCTTTCAAGGATAACAAGATTGACCTACGGCAAACCAGAAGTACAAATCTATATTGTAAAGTTCAATCCAGAATTATAATGGCTCACAATCAAACATGCGTGACAGATTCAGTGATGAAAGCAAACAGTAATACAAACAATTTATTGTTAAATGAAATATGCTCTGATGATAAATCTAAGGACCCTTAAAAATGGCTGGTAGGATATATGAGTTCTGGCAATCTGAATTGTTTATATCGGAGGTTGTGCAACCATATAAGGTTGGAAGGTGCTGATGACTCTATGGAGGAGTGACTATAGCTGTGATTAAACCCTAATTGGTGTACTGAGAAAAGTGACCTTAGGCAGCAAGGAAGAGCGCTAAAAGGGAAGTAACCATTGAAAGACAGCTCCTAAAATAAGATTGCTGATGAGATGGTTCTTAAGTAATAATGTGTGTGCAAGGATGAGATGCAAGTCATAAAGACAATGAAATCAACAGTGGTTTCTTTGTGTCTTTTTTTTGCCGATGTAGAGAGTTAAGAATATGGCCTGCTGTCATATTTGTTATAATTTATAGACCTTAGACTTAGTGCCATTACTTTTATTTTCTCTTGGCAAACTCAACTTTTCTTGGTATTGTCTGTACTTTATTTTATTCAGTCTAATTCTTTATTATTTTCCTCTTTGGCTGTCTAATTGTATAACCACTAAAATCAGTGAATCATTCAAATTCTTTATGAACTAGACACCCAAGGCAAAGCACAAGACACATTAGCGAAGAATTCAAATGATTGGTGCAATTATGTGGACAGGGAAATGTTACCCCTGAGGAAAGATTTACAGCACAAGGAAGAATGAGTCCAGGATGATACTAAACTAGGCAGCTTGGTGCATCATCGTCACACTGATTTATATGCTGCTTTCGTCTTGACTCTTTAGATGACCTGATAGGGTTTCTTGTTCGAAACAATTTTTCTAAATCATTCACTTCTGCTATTAAAATCTACAGGGGTGTAAAGATGTAATGAATACTAGATATTTCATATTTCTTAACCTTTATGACTTTTCTAATTTGATGAGGATGGGGATCATTCTTACTGGTCTAATTCCACAGAGAATGGGATTTTCATGTACAATAACATTAGAATTTGCTTTGGGATTCTTATTCAAGATGTATCACGGATTTACTCGCTAGTCTTTTTCATTTTTCCTGAATTTAATGTTTTTGCTTACAGCCTTAGACTATGTCTTCATGCAGCTTTGGAAAAGACCAAGGCTCTAATTTCAGTTGGAAGTGTAGGTGCCATCCAGATCGTGTATGATTAGGTCTCATGATTTTGACATTTCTTTTTTCTTTAGTTATTTTGCTTAAGATGACTATATATAATGAGTGGATTGAAAGCAACTCATCCGTGTGTCTTTTAGACTTTTAGTGCTCCCACATTCTTCTGTATTCCATTTTCTGCTTACTAAGCAAAGCATTCTAATTGGTCTTCGATCTTTTTGGCATTGTCATCATTTCAACTATTTTTTAGAAAGTTTAGAATGGCAATTTTTTAATACATCCATTCTTTGAAATTTCTGTATTTTTCAATCCCATTTTGTTTATTGCCCACTGTTCCTATGCATTATGTCTGGTTCTAGTACAGTGTTAAGAGCTTAACTTTCCATCACTTTCAACTGTTAATTCAGGATTTGTTGTGGTGATTCTTGCTAGACATTTTGAACTGGATCCTTGCATGTCCAGGAGATAAATATTTTTGATGAGGCTTGTAATTACAAAGGGAGTGCTTTGAATCATAATTCAAAAATCCCTGTGGCTAACTTTCTGGCTTGTGAGAACTCGTGGGTCAAAACCAGCCAGCAAGTTTCTCTCTAGTTGCCCTTTTGCTATCAACTTTTTATTTAGCGAAAGCTTATCTTTTCCAAAAAAAATGTTTTTTTTCAGGATTTGGCTTGGTACTCTTTTTTTTTCAACAATCTTCCTAGCCATGCAAGATTTAAATTCATTTTGTATGCTTTTTGGTACTTATCATTTTATTTTTTTAAAAACTTTTTTGTAAATTTATGTATTTTTTTCACCATGTCAAGTTTTAGCCAAACCAGTTGCAATAGAGATGAGCTTGGATAAGATGATCTTCTGCTTTTAGGCTTATGGAATCAACAAATAAATAACTGTATTTAATATTATGATATTATCTGCAACATCATTAAAGGGCAGATTAGACGGTAAGGCTTTTCAAGATGTACACTCTAGTTGAGCGAGCAATAATACAAATTTCAAGGCATCAAAGTTGCAAGGTGCACTAGAAGAGAAATTTTATGTTCTTCCTTTTGGGGCTATCAGTAATACAGAAATTTGTAGGCCATGAGACGGGAGAGATTGCATGTTGTTGATTTGCACGTATTAGTGGCAAAGTGTCTCCCAATAATGCAACTGTGAAAATGACTCTCAAAATGTTGCAGTAGCTGCAAAAGGTTTTCTTTTTCCTGATAAATAATGTTTAGAAAAAGCTAATACCTATCCCAATGGTGTCTGATGCATGCTTGTTCAAGTGGAAATAGAGGATGGCATTTTTCTAATATGTGATAATTTTTTGAAGTCCAAAACGCACAGTTTTTATGGTTACATGACCAATGAACTCTGCATAAATACATTATGGGTATTGTTTCTAATCACTTTGATGTGAAAAAAAGGATGATATAATGGAATGCTTGTCATGTCTTGTTACGTTATAAATTAAAAAATAGGGACGATTGCAACACATTATGTGTTAGATATATAACTGCCAAATGTATGATTGTTTCGGGGGATATGCTCTTATACAAGAAAAGGTATCAGTTGTGCTACTAGTGGGTATTTGAAAGTTATTTTGAATTTGAGATAAATTAGAAATAAAGTATTGTTGGTATTTATTGAATTATTAACCTGTTTTTGTTCAGGCTCTAAGGAATATAAGTATGATGAATGGGATTTCAATTTTGATAATCCCTCTGTTTTCTTATATCAAGTATAGAACACTGATTCTTTAGCTGTTGGGCCATTTCCAGAAATACATTGACTTGATATTCATAGTTCAATTTTAAATAATCATACATTGTTGTTTCTTTCACTGAAGATCAGTTTTCTACTTTTAAACATGTAGCTATTAATGGCAATTTTCTACTATGCAATGCTATTATTTACAAATTACATAGTTTCTTGAATTAACAATTGGTTATTGCAGCACTTCGAAAGAGATATCAGATCTGGAGGGTGAGTTGCTTTCAATTAGAAATTTACTTTCTACGCAGGCTGCATTAATCCATGGACTCGCAGAGGGTGTTCATATGGATTCATTATCAAATAGTTCTGGGATTTCCTCAATTCAGGACTCTCCTTCCTCCGAAGATTATGAGATTTCAGAATTAGAGAAATGGTCCTTGGATCTTCCTGATGTTCTGGATGTTCTTTTAGCTGAACGAAGAGTGGATGAAGCTTTGGCTGCCCTAGATGAAGGTCAGCACGTAGCTGCAGATGCTCAAGAGAAGGGGAGTTTGAGTCCAATTGCACTCACTTTATTGGAAAATTCTATATCTGATTGTAGACGTCGGCTTGCTGAGCAGCTTGCCGATGCTGCTCACCAACCATCCACTCGTGGTGCTGAACTTCGTGCTGCAATATCTGCACTCAAAAGACTTGGTGATGGTCCTCGTGCACATACTTTATTGCTTAATGCTCATTACCAACGTCTTCAGTATAATATGCAAGGTTTACGACCATCCAGTACTTCTTACGGTGGTGCATATACTGCAGCCCTTTCACAACTTGTTTTTTCTGCTATTGCACAAGCTGCAAGTGATTCTTCAGTTGTTTTTGGAGAGGAATCAGCATTTGCGTCAGAGCTTGTAATGTGGGCTAGCAAACAAACTGAGGAATTTGCACTCCTTGTGAAGAGGCATGCACTTGCTTCTTCAGCAGCTGCTGGAGGGCTTCGAGCTGCTGCAGAATGTGTTCAGATAGCCTTAGGTCATTGCTCTTTGCTGGAAGCTCAGGGCATTGCACTCTGTCCTGTTGTCCTAAAGCTGTTTAGACCCAGTGTGGAACAAGCATTGGATGCCAACTTAAAACGTATTGAGGAGAACACTGCTGCCCTTGCTGCAGCTGATGATTGGGTGCTGACACATTCACCTGCTGCTAACCGGCCATTCAATCGAGCTTCAAACATTTCAACTGGTGGAATTTCATTCCAGTTGAAGCTTTCGAGCAGTGCACACAGGTTCAATTCAATGGTTCAGGTGTTGTACTCATCTCTCTCAAGCTTGAATTTTTCTAGTTCTATCCATGCAGCAAGCTACAACCTTTTTATTATGCATAACAATTTATTTACTGCACTTGTTCAAATGTACTAGATAAAGTAGACCTTATGATATCATATTGCTTTTTCAGGAAGTATTTAAACATTCAAAATGCAATGTGCATGCAAATAAACTGAAACTCGTATTCTCTTACATAAGGATCTACAGTAGGGTGTAAAGAATATTGATAATTAAGTCCAAGTCCGAAAATTATCGACCTTTGTTGCAGTGCTCAATAATGATAAGCTTGAGGACCAATCGGTGAACCTTGTGCACATGCTTAAACTGAAAATGTGCATAAAATAATGGAACTATAAATGTAACTCTAAACAGAGAAACGCATTGCAAAATTTAAAAGTCATGCGGGCTGTAAGAATGGTGGAATGAAGGTTTTAATTGCAGGGCTGGTGATTTTATTTTGCTAGGACAGCATCCATACTTTCACGGAGTCATTTTGAGGGGGAATCCACACCTCCTCAGGGATGTTTCTCAATCTAATGTAATATTCCTCTATTTTGATCAATGCCCTACCTTTTCTGTTCCACCATTAGAAAAAGAGTTTATTCTGGTTTTTTAGCAGTTGCAGATTTGATATCTTGTATCTATCAGTTCCATTAATTTGTTTCTCTTGAGTGTTAGAATTGGTTTCTCAATCTATAAATTCTAGATTTCCGAATCTTTACCTATGTCAGTTTCCAAAAACACATGTTCATAGCATGATCAGTTTTAGTGTTTCTGTCTTCAATTTTAGCAGCAAGCCATTTGGGATCACAACAGCTGGCACCGGATCCACTTTCTTTGCATTGTTTGACAGGATAAATGCTGGATTCCTCTAGCCTTTTTATGTAAGCTGGATTAGAAAAATTGTATTATCACTAGAGTAAGTCATTCTTGATGGGCCTGCATTTGATTGGTTTCAAATAGATTGGCCTTGTTGAGGGTGAACAAGAACAGAATAATGCATATTATCAACCTGAAAATGACCATTCTTTGACAATTTTATATGGTAATTTTAGTGATTACACACAAAAAGATTGCGCCCAGATTCTTAAAAAATTAAGTAGCAGGAACAGTTACATGCCATTCTAGGAAATTCTGCAAAACTAGTTTTTGTTGGAGATTACATATCTTTATTCAGGGAAGTTTAAACTAATGGATTCACAGACTGCATTAGTTGGTATGTGAAGGCTTTGAATCTCAACAGTCCTGAGAAGTTATTCAGAAAGCAGAAGCCTATTGTGAGCTGGTTAGGATGTCAACTGCCGGAAGGAACCATACCCAAAAACAGCTTTCCAGCAAAGGAGAAATCATAAGGTATCGTATAATTAATTTCCCCTTAATTCAGTTCCTGGACAGAAAACGGGAAGAATAGTAAGGGGACTCAGAAGCCTACTGTCAGGTGCTTAGTGGACGGTAAGAAGTTTTGTGGCTTTATTTAAAATCTGCCAAAGGAATAAAAAAGGAGAATATGAGAAACCTGCATTTATTGCAAATCCTTGCCTATTCCCAATAAACAATAGGAATCCACTAGCACAACATTTTTCGTTGAGCTTACTGTGTGGGAAGAAAAATTCAATTACTGTAGTGGTTGATTAGTGGGCAAAGTGTTCCCATTTTATTTCTATGGATATCCTAACATCAGAAGGCACTGAGTTCTTTATTGTGTATTTATTGGCTGTAGGAACAATCGGAAGAACATTATCATCAATCAAGAGCTTATATTTACCATTAGTTGTTTTACGCAGTTTAAATATGTTGGGACTGGTTTGACTCCAAGTAGTAGCTATTTTCCACAAACTTATGGACAGACAAATGTTGTGAAGAAGTTTTTAAGAGTTGACAGTTTATATTGCATTTTGACTAACTGTATGACCAAAATGGTTGCATGTGATGGAGAATGGGTACAATTCAACAATTCACGGATGTCTGTCCATTAGTATGTTGCCCTTTAAGTTGTATGATAATGACCCCCTTTTATTTATTTATTTTTTAATGGAAGAATCAATACTTGGTCCAATCCACAAAGTGAAGTCCTAACATATGATTATAACCTCCATCTGCATTAGTTATCCTCCACCTGTTCAGAGGTAAAGCAAAGGAAATTGAACTAGCAGGCTTTATCCATGTTTCCTATAGCTTGACCATTTAGTTTACCCCTAAGGGCTAATTATCCCCATGTTTCCTATAGCTTGACCACCTAGTTTACCCCTGAGGGCCAAATAACTGCCTTTATTGATTGATTTTTATATTAAAGATTTACATGTATCGATTTTATATGGTTTCCTTTAATTAACTAACTGTTTCTGTAGTGATAGTAGAACTTGAAGGTAGCTCAAGGTACAAGGGCTAAGATCGAAGTGACAGTGAGTCTGGGTAGCTAAGTGGGTCTTCTTTTAGGGCTCGTTTGGTAGCTGGAATTAGAATGGAATTGGCATTCGAAATTCTAAAAAAATTCTAATCCATTGTTTGGGTCCGCACAATCGGAATTGGAATTGGGAAAAAGTGGAATCCGGTGTCCCCATTTGACCCCCAAAACAAGGATTCCAAATTCCTTCAAAATACTTGTTATTTGGAATTCCTGTTTTAATTCCCATTTTTTGAAAATGAGGATTTCAATTAAAGTAAAATTTAATTGGGTTGGACTTCCGGATGCCCATTTGGGGACACTCTTTTTTGCACTAATTTTTGAAATTTAATTTTTTTAAATGGGGGGAAAATTTTCCGCTATTACTTGCTCATATATTTGCCACTATTGAGTAATTTATCAGGCTTTTTCCACCTGATCCGCCTCAGTAGTTACTGCAAAAAAGTTTGGTGAAATAACTTTTTCGCATACATTGTTTCTCAATTAAATGAATCGTATGCAGGATAAAAACAATCTACTCTGTTGATTTTTTTCTGGCGTAAAAGTGTTTCCAGGTAAGATTTCGTAAAATTTTATTATAAACATTTAGACTTTGCACCTGTGAGTTTGAATGTTGTGATGATCAAATTTTTTATTGGATCTCTACAAATATATATATTTTAATAGGACGTTTCTGACTCTTATTTCATCAATTCTTGTGATTCGGATTCATTCAATGAGACTTGAACAATATACATATTTCATATCAGTAATTATGTGAATTATAATCAATGGTATTTTTTTTATAGAGCAAGAGTCATAAAAGTTTTAGTATCCATTAGTGCAATCTCGTCCTCATCCGTTATGATTATGTTTACTTTGAACATGACTTAATCTTTTTATACTTGTTAAAAATGTTTGGACTTCAACAAACCAAATAAGTATTGAATTTTTTTGCATGATGATAATGCTACTGCTGGATGATAATATTTTGCATGTTATTTTGGCTAGTATTCCAATTCCACAATGTGCAACCAAACGGAAGAAATCTGTATTCTCACAATGAATTCTTGGTCAACCAAACAGTCCCAAATTGGATTCCCTAATCATAATCTGGATTCCAAGTGCCAGAATCCCAAAGCCAGCATTCCAAATGCCAATGCTTAATTTATATTCCAGCAACCAAACGGGCCCTTAGTTACAGCCTATAAGCAAAACTCTCTTATAGAAGGATAGCATAAAAAGTTAGGCTTTGAAACGATGGGCTCTATATTATTGTAGCATGCGGGGAAAAGGTTTTATACTGGAAGCTTGGTAAAAAAGGACATTTAATTTGACTCCAAAATTTTACCTATAAAATTACTATATAAATATATTGGTTTTGATGCAAATGCTGATTTTGTAGTATATTAAATTATGTTACAATCTGTTGATTTTTAACGTTGTTTTTTCAAGTCAGTCTATCAACCCATATTTCATCAGTAGTGGCTTCCAAGAACCCATCTCCATGATGCTGAATGGTACACTTAGCACCCATTGCATCTAGGTGATGCTTAGGAGGTTGAAGCAGTAGAATTTTTTGTTAGGCAACCCCTCATAGAACTTCAACTGAAGCATGCTTAACCATGTTTAGCATCACTAGGTGTATCTCTATACAATTTTCTGCTCATTTAGGCCTCATTTTAGCTTTTAGGCCTTTTATGCTATGGTCATGACTGATTATGCTCTCACTTGATTAAATTATGTGACTTCATCTGGCACCTAATGCTGGTCCTTGACCTAGCTCTAATTGGGTTGTCAATGGTGTTTTGGGGTGCCATTGATCTGCCAAAAGGGGCCCAATTTTGGACCCTCCAATGGTATGAATGTGCAGGTGTGAAATCCTCCGTGTTAGCCTACTTCAAACATTCGAATACGTGTCATGAGGATAGGTATAAAAGCAAGCCTTCTTCCTCATTTGAAACGTCTCATCATCAAGATACCAATTAGATCTTACACGCATCCTATCAATCAAGATTGAGCAAGCAATCAAGCATCACCAAATTATTGAAGGAGAAGTAAAGTTCAGATCCCAAGCATTCAAGATGGCATTCATGATCAACATATTATGAAATCAACTGTACATGTCAACATCAACTTCTTCATGCAAACATCAACACAAGGAAGCTTTCAACTCAAGTACATATCAATTCGATTCATGGTTGATTCCAAAATCGAGGTTTGACGTAGGTACATCCCTATCAACCCAACACTTTCTCTCCTTTGTAAGCATAGTGACAAGTTTTGAAGAAAAATCTGGAATCAAACAGAGAAGACAAAGACCTGCAACCCCCCCTTTTGCAGATTTGAAAAAGTAAGGGCAATGATGCTTTGACGCATCATCATCCGACACTTTTTTATGACAAGATATTCAGGGAAGATACTAAGTGACATCCTAATCCTGAAAATCCAAAATTTTGTCCGCATCTGACATCCCAGGTCAGGAACGCTTCGGAGCATCATTGACTGGCCTTTTAAAGCTCAAATTCCAAACACGAATTCTCTTCCTCTTCTTTTCAGATCTGTATCACATATCTGCTTATCTGATTTGAGGCTTTCTGTGCATGCTGGTTACTACCAATTCCACACCTTTGGCCCTAGATCTAGCATTCAACTCACATGTTTTGCGTAGTCATTTTCAATTTAAAGAAGAACTGTTGAATCTACCTTTCACCCAATCCTTTTTGATCAGATTTGAGGTTGAACCAAGCCAATCTACTCTCCTTCCTAATGTAATTGAGAAGAGGGAAATAGGCCTACTTGCTAGTCTGCACGCATAAATTAGTGTACCCTCTGTTTGCCACCAATTACACTATGTAGTTTCCCAATTAACTTGCTAATTATTTGCAGAAACCTTCAACAAGTGCATGTCTTATGAACCATTTACGATAGAACTCCCTTGCTCATGCATTTTTGTGTAAGTGGGGTTTCCACAATTATCAAACTATGTGATGATTTATTGAGTGGTTTAAGGGAACTTAACTGTGGAATTTCCCTCACAATCAAGACTACCTAGCTTGATATGCCTATTGCAAAATCTTCAGGAAGTGCTTTTCCCTACAAACCATTTATTATAGTTTCTCATCTCATTCACTTCCTATGTTCCACAAAGTCTTTAAGACATGGGGATACATTTGAAAAACTAACTACTATAAAGTGTAAAAGAAATTGCAATTTGACATTTATGTTGAAAAAGAGTAAAAAAACCTGAAATTTGTACAAAAGTTATATACTGTTGTATGATAATTTTGTGTTAGAGATAACAATCTAAAGTCATAGTTCATGTCTTGAGTGGAAATTGAACCATAGACCAAGAATCCTCTGTTAGGCATTTTAGGATCATTGTTTGCACTATTTAATGTCTGAATGTCACTGACATTGCAAAGTTCAGACTATCTAAGCAAATGCTTTCTTGTTACAGCTGCTGTTTACAGAGATTAGAAAATCTTGCTGCCATTCTTCAATTGAGAAAGAGTAATTTCTTTAGAAATATTCTTCAAATAAATGTAATAGATTGCAGAGTAGTAGACTCCCGAATGTTCGTTAGTAATGGATGTACTAGAGAAAATAATGTGACAAAGAGTTTCCTAAGTAGTTACAGCTTCAATCTGCTTCCGCGTAATCCAAACATCTTCACTAAGATCATCATATTTACTTTCTAAAATATTTGATTAACACCAAGTAGCATTACTTGGAATTAAAAGATTAATTTGTAAAAGGAAAAGTTTGAAACTAGAGCAGGATTCTAGGGGTTGCAATCCCCACAAGGGCCAAGAGGAAGCCACCAAGGCCAAATTAAAACCCTAAAGGTCACAAGGACTGTTATGGGGCATTGACTGTTTTTAACATGAAATGACATTTTTTATAGTGTGTGGGTGCTTCTGATTCTCACTTTTTATGATTGCAATAGAGTGTGGACTAGCGTATTTATATGATTTTATGGTCGTGGTCCATGGTGGGCCCCTTTCTTGTATGGTTTTTAATTTTTGAATTCTTTGACCTTTTAACAAGATTTGGTGATGTTTTGCTGCCCCTTGGGTCAAGGGATGTTAGTAGGCCCTTGAAATGTCTTGAGGACAACATGACAACCTAATATGCCTTGGGGACAATAGAGCATACTCAAATGCTCACCTGAATGGGGAACATACCAGAGATGCTTCTGCACCTACATGGCTAGATTGGGGACGTACATGCCCATGGGGCTGCTGCCAAGGAGACAGTTGGGGGATGCTTTTTCCTTGACCTACTGCCCTTTGCACATCCTTGCTCTTGCAAATCAAGGGCTTATTTGCAGGGGGCACTGCTTTTTTGTGTAAGTAGCACTTCTCTAGTGTATCAAATCAGAATCAGAAGCAATTTGGGATAAATCAATTCGAGGGTGTAGAAGTGTTCGATGCTGAATAAAAATAGTGAACTTTAACTCTAGGTGTTTTAATCTTATAGGTGTATTTTTGTTTGTGAGGAAATCAAAACTAGCTTAAAATTACTTGTGGTAGATGCATAAAGTGAAAAAAGGCCAGCAAGGGAAAGGAAAAAGAAAAGAAAGTTTAATGTTTTTATATGTTATTAAATGAGGGATTGCTATAAAAAGACTTAAATGCGAGGCAGTCATGTTATATTTTTGGAAAGGGATGTTTTTGCACATAGGTTTGATGACTCTGTTTGGCCAAGGCATCATTCATATTATCTTCAATTTATCTTGAGGTTAGAGGTGTTATATTTACTCGAAATTGCACCCTTGCTGAAGTTGGTTCAGTATTCTAGTGAAACATGGGAACCATGTCAAGGTGGAACCTTGCGAATGAGATTGAACCTTTAGGAGAAGGTTGGCTTCCTGTCTAACCTAGGTACATTGTGTTGATCCTAGTCAACACAGATTTAACCTACAGAGTATAGACTAATCCTAATATAACAACTTGCAACGGAATAGGGTAAGTGAAATGCAGAAAATTGAAAAGGGTGGTAATGAACTAAGACTATAATTTATTCCTTCCCACCAAGAACAACGAGAATCAATAAGGGTTACCATGAACATTGATATTGGCTCTTTGCTACACTAGTTCCTTGATGTGTATGGAGGTTAGGGTTTGAGAGACGCTCAAAGGGAAGAAGTAATCCACAACACCCGAAAACAAATTAAAATGACATACAAATATAGAGATTATGGTGAATCTTTATTGAAGCAAAGAGGTAATAATATTTTCATTGGATGCTAGAAGAGAGGTGATGAATAGCAATTTTATTGATGCTGAGGCACAAGCCTAATCACAGTTGCAGAGATTTGAAAAAATTGCATGTGTTATGATAGAGAAACAATGGAAAAACCCTTAGAAAAATAAAATGTGGAGGCTTTATTTTGGAGGGAGGAAGCTGAGAAACGATGCCAAAATGTTGCAGACAAGTTGGAAACTCTAGCTGCCAGAAAACCAAGAAATACAAACATTTGTATTATTCATTACGATTTGGGTTACCAAGAAGTATGATAGGGTATCTTCTGCGTGTTTTCCGTATTGTTACATCGATGTTTTTTGAGTTTGAGTACAAAAGATATGAAGACTGCCCACGACATCTACTTTGGGGGATGGAACTTCGACAAAAGGGTCGCCTATAGGTGATAATGAGGTATGGGCACCGACTTTCTTTGTCAATCTGTGCTTAAATCATTTAAGACCCTTTTGTAGCTCTTGTGGATTGAGATTTGGTGTTCGTTCTTGCTGAACATCAATCACATTCTTGGGTCGAAAACACTCTTTTTGGAGTATTAACATCATGCCAAAGAGAAAAGACATTAAATTGTTCACAACCCAGAGAGATCAGCATCAAACATTGGGCTTTGAACCTACAATGTATTGCTTATTATTGAGCTTGCAAGAAGAGGATGTTCACCTTCTATGCTTTGATGAGACAATCCTTTGTAGGCTGTCGTGCATTGGGTATTCATGGTGATGCTTTCCAATGAGGAAGGGGAGGATGAAGAATGCTGAAAGTTTGACCTTTGACTATGACGTAATTGTAGAATGAATGTGGATTTGTTTAATCAGTAGGAGATGAAGAGGGTAACATCAGCAAAGGGCTGATGATGTCAGGAGAGGGACCTAGATTTTGGGGAGTTGGTGATGGAAGGAATGGTATGATGGTAAGTGAAAGCCCGAAGGTCTGATGAAATCGCCTAGGAATTGTGTAGGGAATGAGTTGGGGATTAGGGATTGGGAAAGGGTCTTACTTCACAGAAAAATGGGATGAAGGTAAGGGGAAAGCCAAATGCTCCTTGTTTGTAAGGGAAAGCCGAAAACCCCATGTCTGATGAAAGACTTAGGTGGTCTTGAAGAGGAATGAATCAGGGATTAGGATTGTTTAGATATCTTACTTATACCAGAATGGGATAAAGGTAAAGAGAAAGTTGAAAGTCTGAAGTCTGATAAGTCAGGGATTGGGAAGGCAAAGGGAAGCATGCCCAATATGGATGAGGGGATGGAAGAACTGATGGTCTGAAGCTTGATGGAAGAGAAAACTCAACATCAAGCTTGTCAAATATAACATTTAACAAATTTTACTCTTCTAACTTCAGGTTTTGAGGATGCAGAGGAAAAGGGATTAACCAGGTAGAGAGTGTGGTGGGTGCTGATAGCTTGAACTTCAAAAACTTAGCTAGATTTTACAAGGTGATCAAGGAACTTGGAGCTGATAGAGAAGTTATGACAGCACAAGGGTAAGCAAAACCCTGAGACTTCAACAAGCTAAGCACTTCATCAATTTCGGATTTTGGCAACTTCGGTTTTTGGCTAGGCAAGAACAAAGATTGCTGGTACAATATCCAGATGTAAAAAATCATGCAAGATGTTCCATGTAAGATCTCTCGGACTGGTTACCACTGATGGACTACAAGTGGGACATGGAATCTCAACAGGTGACATCCACACACCCTGAGGAAAGTCCTATTCTATTTTATGTAATTCTCCTCTTTTTGGCACAGTGATAGCTTGTTTGTCTGTCCCAAACATGAAAGAATAGTCAGTCTTGACTTTTCAGCAGTTACAGATTCAAATTCTAATTCCAGCTGTTGCATATTTTTCCTTTACTTTTGGATTGAATTTCTTTATCTGGAAGTTTCTGATTTTCTGATCTCTGTAGTTTTAAATGGAAAATTTGTGGATAGCACTATTACTATATTTTGAGCAGTTTCATGTTCAGTTAAAATAGCAATCGATCTGGGATTGAAACAACCTTCACTGTTTAACAGCTATTCGAAGTTGGAAGATTTCTATCTACACAGCCTCATCATATGCATAATTCATCAGGACAATAAATTTCCCAAGGTGTGGGTCAAGTGGATATTTTTTAAGTGTCCGTTGGCTTTTGGGTAGTTAGATATTCTTTTAGTTCTGTTTGTTAGGAAAACAAAATATTTTTGACTTATCAGACATTCGTAAAGTGACAAGGTACGTACTAGGAAAGTAAATATCACAAGGGGCAAACATTGAACACATCATTGTTGATGTTTCTCAGATCGCTGCAAATGTACTTGCATTGCCTGTATTGGTATATATTTTCCATATGCAACATCCTCTCATTTATATGGAGCATAGGTTATTGAATAGACATATCTATTCAATAATCAAATAATTAATTTATATAAACTTAATTATTGTTATCTATAAATATATTTCTCACATATAATAAGTTTATATCTCACATAGAATTATATCTCATATATAATTACATGTATATCCATAGAGTTATCCGACAGAAGCTACCAAACATTACACTCCCTCTTAGCAAGGGAGGATAAACACAAGACAAATATTATGTCATTGGTAATATTAAGGATATCTTAGAAGTTTTGCACCATTTAATATAGCATATGATATCAAGAGTATTGATCTCCAAAATATCAACATATGATATTCATCAGTTTCTCAAACTAGGGTACGATATCACATTTGATATCAAGAGTCTTGATCTTCCAGAATATCAACATCCAATATTCATCAAGTACTCAAAAACAAGGTTTGATAGCACATTTGATATCAAGAGTACTGGTCTCCTAGAATATTAATGATATTCACCACTTACTCAAAACGTTTAGATATCACATTTGATATCAAGAGTATTGGCCTCCCATAATATCAATGATATTCACCACTCACTCAAAACGTTTAGGTATCACATTTGATATCAAGAGTATTGGCCTCCCAGAATATTAATGATATTCACCAAGTACTCTAAGAGTAATGGCCTCCCAGAATGTTGAGATACAAGACATTCACCATCTACTCAATTTATTTGATCTCATAATACAAGTTTATTGTAAGATCGTCATCTTACAACAACTTCTCCAAGTACAAGTGATGATCATTTGGAAGTCGTCACTTCCTCATGATGTACACAGGGGATAGGCCCATATAAAAATCACATGGTCACAGTCCTCTTGACTGTGACAACTTATAGATTATTATAGAAACCATCTCAGCATGGTTTACTCCCTCTTAATCAATAAAATTGGGTTCATTGAAGGTTAACCAAATAGCATCCTTAGTCTTCTTCCTTTGAATCTTAGTCTCCCTCTTTTTCTTGCAAGAACATTCTCGGAGGAAAAGATCAAGGCAAATAGCTCATATAGAGATATAAAATAAGAACGATAACATTAGTTTGATTTTTAGTAATTTAACTCATGCATATTACTAACAACATAAATGATTATAACATAACTCTTTATTTTATATTTTCAAAAATTAATATAACATAATACTTAATTTTATTCATAATATAATACTTAATAATAATCAATTCATCTGATATCACATATCAAATATATATATTATGAATTAATTCATAACATATAACATATAGCATATCAGATATATATAGTATGAATTGATTGAATTTTAACATTAGAATAAAACATAAAATATATTATACCTTCACCAAGAATTTATTTGGTACTTTCTAAAGGGAAGGGGGCTTAGTCGGCAGGCCCCACTACCATCTCCTCGTCACCCTTCATTCGTACGGTGAAGAGAGCATTCGGGGCCCACCACTAATTAACTCCTCGGTCATCCCGATAATACTCCTTACAAATTACAACATTTAAATATTTCTTTCATTAAAAAGAAGGCACTCCTTCATCTTGTCCTTTGTATCTATTTATGTTCTCCACATATTGTATTATTATAAGGTAATGTTAGTCCAAAGACAATTGGATCAAAGGTCCTCGGTAGGTGCTCAACTTCAAAAACTCAGCAATGATGGGCAAATTGCTGAATGGGATTGAATCTGCTACAGATCATTGCTTGCACCGGTCTCCGATTTTGTGCTTGGACTTTGGTCTCAAAGATGGTTCGGAGCTCACCCAAATACTTTGGTGCTGTGATCGCTATGGGCAAATATCGTGTCTGGGTCTGTCAAGTTCCTCTTCCAATGTCTATGTGGGGTGGGATCGGGGTGCCTTTGTGGTGCGTGAGACTAATAGAATGCTGCTGTTGACAATGTACATGTCGGATTGGGGCCCGTGCAGATTGGCGCTTGACAAACAGTTGGAGTGTTGGAAGGGGCTTGGACCAGAGGAATGCAATTTGGGAATCAATTTGTGCCACATAGGATTTTGTAATGCTTCCATATTTGAGTGTGATCACCAATGATTGAAGAACCTGTGTGGTTTCAATAAAAAAATTGCAGGAGCTTGCCTTTGGATCTCCACTACCTTGATTATGGATGGTGCCTATGTGATATCAATCAATTTATTGTTGCTGTTAATCTCAATATTATCATTTGCCATCTATGTAGTTATCTTTATTTAGTGCAGGCCTGGTATGGAACCTGCTCTGATACCATGTTAATGTTTCTCGGATCGCTGCAAATGTACTTGCATTGCCTGTATTGGTATATATTTTCCATATGCAACATCCTCTCATTTATGTTGAGCATAGGTTATTGAATAGACATGTCTGTTCAATAATCAAATAATTAATTTATCTAAACTTAATTATTGTTATATATATATATATATATATCTCACTTATAATAAGTTTATATCTCACAGAGAATTATATCTCATATATAATTACATGTATATCCATAGAGTTATCCGACATAAGCTACCAAACATTAACAATCATAAAAAGTAACCTAGGCTGCAAGTGAGAAATGCTTATGGGGAAAGAAACTCTTTTGCTGGCTGATGACTGCCTGGCCAAGACATCATTTGTAGTGCTTAATTCGGTCTGATTAGGCAACTACACCTCAGTAAACTTGAATTCCATCTGTCTTAAATTTTAATGTTCACTTTTTGTTGTTGGAGGGCTTTACATCAATAATGTACAATGTTATTGTTTATTTTTGTATTAATCCCTAGAAAAGCAGTTGGTTCTGACTTAACAGCAGCAAAAGATTGGTTTCATCATTTCTTGCAGTCCATAATTCCGTTGTACAAGAAATTTCAGATTAAGCATATCTCTATCGATTTCAGTTTTTAAATGAAATTTCCTGCTCATAGCTTTATCTGTTACATTTCCAGAAGTTTTCAGTTTCAGTCTGCTGTGATCTGATTAGGATCACAGCAATCTTTGTTATCCAACAGTTATTCAACAATATAAGTCTACAACCTACATAGGTTCATTTCCACCATTTATCACTGCAATAAACATCCCAAGGTGTGGGACAAATGGACATCATCCTTGAGGTTTGTTCCTGGATTCTGGTATAATTTTTAGCTACCCTGATGTGGACCCAGCTTTGGATTAAAACTGTATAGTTCTGGGTAAGGCTGGTTTACTAATGGTATAGTTTTTATTTGATGCTATTTGACACTTACAGCTCCTTTGGTTATTTGGTACATTAATTTGGATCAACTGGATAATAAATCCTTTATCCTTATCCATCAGGTTTCTATGACATGTTGCAACAATTTTTAAGTATAACTAAGCAAAAGTTCATGCATAGCTCCATTTAGAGCTAGGAATGCTTGGAGACAAAAAATAATTCCAAGGAAAGAAGAAAATAGCTTGGTCCAAAGACAGTAATGCCTTCATCAAAAAATGTGAATTCCAATGGAGATGAGTGTGAACTCTAGAATGTTTTTTTGCTTTCTGTATTAGAACTGTAAACAAAAAAATATATCTTCATCTGTTGATGTCTTATTATCTATTAGCAGACCACACAGGGTCTTATACCATGTGGAATAGCCTATGTCTATTGTGCTTCACCTTCTTCATGGTTTATGTTGTTGGAAGTATTAATATTGAGAAAATGATTTTTTGCTGCAGGAGTTTTTTGATGATGTAGCACCACTATTGAGCATGCAATTGGGAGGACCAACCTTGGATGGTCTCGCAAAGGTGTTTGACTCATATGTAAGCCTGTTAATAAAGGCTTTGCCTACTACAATTGAAGAGGATGGCAGCTTGGAGGTGTCAGAAAATAAAATAATAAGATCAGCTGAGACCGAGACACAACAAATTGCCCTCCTGGGAAATGCAGCTGCCCTAGCAGATGAGTTGCTACCACGTGCTGCACTCAAACTTATCCCCAATCAAACTAGTGGCAAGGAAGATCCTCGAAAGAGATTAGCTGAAAAACAGAACCGTTATCCTGAACTTAGAGATTGGCGAAAGCGGTTACAGCGGAGTGTTGATAAATTGCGCGATAATTTCTGCCGACAACATGCCTTAGATTTGATTTTTACTGAAGAAAGTGATGCACAATTAAGTGCAGATATGTACATTTATTTAGATGAAAAGGCTGACAGTAGCTCATGGCATCAAGATGCTTTTCCCTCTCCAATATTTCAGGTTTGTTTTCAATATTTCAAATGACATGTTTGTTTAGGCTTGTGTATTGTTTGTTGTTGTGGTGGTTTGCAATGTTATTGGGCTCATTTATTAAGTCATTTTGATATTATGATTTTAAATTTTTTGTCAAAATATTTCAAGAACTGTATGCATAATTTTTCGGTTAATAAATAAGAAAATTATAATTTAATTTTAATATATGATAAATAGTAATTACCATAATATTTATCTATATTAGTTAATTTAGATAAATCTTATATACAAATTTGGCTAATGTTTTTGAGCAATTTATTATTTTACACATGGGAAACTATCAATTTTGAATAATTGTTGCGGGTGGAGACAGTTGCTAGAGATTGATTGAGATTAAAATCTGTAAAATATAACTTAGATTATAAAGAATGTTTAATTGCTCCAAACTAAAGTCTAAAATTAATAAACTGATTGCACACAAATGAGACTGTAGTTGACTGGTGGGAGAGAGGAAAAGTTCAGCTCTTTGTTATAGCTGTTTGTTTAAATTGGGAATTTCTTAAAACTCAGACTCGTGAATAATGAAATTATATTAAAGTAATCAATATGAATTCAATTTAATTCGAAGTATGTAATCAATAGTTGGCTCTGTCAAATTTGACTTTTGCTTAACAAATAACATTCTTTATCAAAAGCCTGACTTGTATTAAATAATGCTCTAAATCTACTATAGACCACATATGAAATAAATTCTTTCATAATGTCCATTTAAGTAGCTTAATAAAAAAATGAGGAACTGAAGACAAAAGCAAACATCTGCTATATGTTTGATAGCTATGACTGCTTGGATATGGCACGTCTCTCAGCTTTGCAATCAGATAAGAAATACATAAAAATATTTTGCACAAGATTCTCAAACCAGTCTTCTCTGCACTGCTGTTTAATGTATTTAGAATTCTCTCCCTTGGGATTGCATTGAAATCCTAATAGGAAGTGAGCATGTTCTTTATGAAGTCAGTGACAATTAATTTGTCACGTGATTTTTTTTTATAGCTGGAACCAACTAACATAGATATAATGCTAATTTTCCTGAAAAATAATAGAGTTGACACTCCTGGATATCTTGTTCTTTATCAATATTGAATATTAAGGAGTTGTTGCTTGTTTTTAATCCTTATCTAGGGCTGTGGAAACTTGAAGACCATGGGGTGATTCTTTATGTGCAGTTGAAACGTCCACAAGTACAGTAGTTAATTTACTTGACTCTTAATAGATGTTTACATTATGCCTGGGCAATTTAGTTTGTCCAAGCTATTTTCTAATAGTTTGAGGTCTTTTGTGTATTTTTTTGACTTTAGAAGCAACTCATGAGTAAGACTTGTAAGAGATTGCCCAAGGTCCTGGCTCTAGGTGATCTTATGCTGCTTTTGTGCTTTCATTGTTCTTTTACAGTCTTCTGTTCTTAACCATAAATTCTGGTATAGTTAATCTCAGTATGCATTTATTTTTGTCATCATTACTGCACGGATAAAGTAATGAGGCATCTCTAGTTATCTTTTGGATCTGAGCTGGAATTGAAAGTGGGTAAATATTTTTGATAACTACTGAATCATTCAGAAGATTTATTTGAACCGACTTTTCTAAAAGAACCATGTTTGTTTTGCACAGGAACTCTTTACCAAGTTGAACAGGTTATCGTACATTGCCACTGAAATGTTACCTGGCAGAGAAAGAGTCATCACAGTGCTATTGATGAGACTCACTGAAACTGTTATAATCTGGCTTTCTGATGATCAGACTTTCTGGGAGGATATTGAAGATGGACCTAAACCTTTAGGACCTTTGGGTTTGCAGCAGGTTGGTGGTTGAAAGAAATACTGAGAAGGTGTTTGCTCTTCTTTCAGAGAGATTTCATTTATATTACTTGCTTACTTGATATTGCAAACATTTGTTGGGTGCAGTTTGTGCTGGATATGCAGTTCGTTATGCAGTTTGCATCTCAAGGGCGCTACTTATCAAGACACATGCATCAAGTAGTTAGGGACATTATCTCAAGAGCTATAAATGTCTTTGCTAACACTGGGATGGATCCAAACAGGTATATTATAGCTTTACATAATTGTAAGAGTGTCTTTTGTTTTCGTAATCTCTGATGGGTTCTTTTATATCTTTTAGCTTGCCTGTCAAAATTCAAAATATGAAGCTTTTACAAATTTTGAAAGAGAAATGTTTAATTCGAGAAGTTGCATAAACTAAATTGGCTGTCTAATTATGTAAATGCTCCTTTTTCACAATTTGAGGAGCTAATTAAGCAAATAAAGCCAATATGAACATTCATCAAAGCTTTTGACAGAATGAAAAAAATTGAATAATTTTTAAGGGTTCAAACGTAGACCTGATGTATGAGAGATAAACTTGTTCAAACACCATGATCTATTGAAAGACTTTTTTCTCACTCACTTGAGTACATCAATCCGCTTCCATATAAATATTGATTGATAATTATGCATAGCACTTTTCATGAAAAATCAAATAATATATCTGCTCGTATTCCAAAATCACAAATGACATTGTTTTAATTCAAATGAGCACATAGTGCCAAATTTAAACAAAGAGATTGAAGTAACTTTCAGAAGTAAAATATATTATGATTAACGCATCCAAAATCAGGCCAAGCAGCAATGTAACTTTATCCCAAGAAACAAGTTTGATCAGCGAAAAACAGGATTTTATAATAATAGTCTCCTTTATAACGAATTTCAAATCTTTCCAGGCATCAGAAGACTCGTCAACCTAGGGATTGGACATCTTTAAAAAGCATCCATTCCCATTTTGATTATATTACTATGCCACTTGAATAGGATTAAAAGTGCAAAACTTAATACATGTGGAAACTAAGTTACCAAATTGGAATCAAGCGCAGCTATGTTACCCAGTGCAACAATTTTCTGAGAGGGTCCTGGGTACAGTCATAGAAAAATCAAATAAAACTACATATATATTTAAGAATTAGGTTCAGAATACCACATAGCAGACATACTTTAAACAAAATGACCTTAAATGTTACAAAAATAATAATCTTAATGTATTTGATATCAACTTATCAACCTTAAATGTCATAAATTGTAACAAATATTCGTTCATAAATATTATGAATAAATTAAATTTATTTATTTTGTGCTTAATTTCTTTGCTACATCTTGCCTGACATAGTTTATTTTGATGCTTTGACAGTGTTTTGCCTGAGGATGAGTGGTTTGTTGATGTTGCTCAAGATGCCATGCTTAAATTAAGTGGAAGATCAAGAAGTGTTAATGGGGATAGAGAACCAAACAGTCCCACAGCATCTGTGTCTGCACAGTCCATGTCTTCAGTGAGGTCACATGGAAGTTCATAATATTTACTTTATTTTACATGAGGGTTTCACAGGTTATGTTGCTATTGTCGACTATTTTCCGAATCAGCCTTGCAGTTTGTAAGAGATATTGATCATGAAAAATTGTGTTTTAGAAGCTATCAGGAGTTTCTTTCATTCATGGAGCATTTTGATGTTGGTATAAGGTACATCCTTTTTTGGAGTGTTTGTATTATTGATTCCATCAACTTCAAAGGCTTTTCAAGGGTTCAATATAAAGTGGATGTTGGAACATGACTACATGTATACTAGCATGGTGGAGAGGAGTCAGTTCTGTACTTATTTTTCTCCAAGTACCAATTGTAAAGATGATGGCAAGTTCATGTGGAGGAAGTTTGCCATGTAATTTTTTGGGTTTATAGAGAATGGATAGTTTGGAAGATACACCACTTGTAATAATAACATTTAGCCCAAGTTTCACAGGTACACATTCTTTACTTTAAATTCATGGCAATCACTTGTTTGATGTAATGAAATGCAATAAAATTTGCCTTGAATCAGTGAGCTGTTGGCTTGAAGAATAGTTTAATGGCTATACACCTCACATCTTGCACAAGGTTGTATTTTTAAACATGGAAAGATTTATCAAATCACATAGGAGTCGACTCTACTACCCAATATAATTGAACCTGTGGAGTCTGATAGAGTCTACTTGTCTGAGTGAATCATTATTTTTGCTTCATGACTGCCTGACCATAGCAAGCTAATTTAATCAATTTGTTTTTTGTTTTCAAATTCTGCACGCATGTGCACACACAAATATTGTTTGAGAAAACTCAGGTTTCTAGAGTGGTCTGATCCCAGAGAGCACTTACAGAGGATCTCTTCCCTCGAGGCCACTTCTGGGGGACCATCATTCCCAATTAACCTGTTTAATTTGTTCCCGTAGTCTCAATAACCCACAACCTACAAGGGCAACTTCCCAGCAAAGGCCCACAGCCTGCAAGAACTCCTGGGAGCGCATCAGCACAGTGAAGGCACAAGGCCAGCAAGCTGAGCAAGCCAGTGGGGTTTTGAACTTTGGTGGTGGCCTCAACAATAAAATGACTTTATCACTACACTTTGCCTTGATTGGCATATATTTATATATTCTCTGTGTATTTTTAATACACACACATATGTATATTGGGTGATCTGATGAGTGGAAGTGCATTAAACACTGAGCTACAGTGGTTGTTAATAGTCTAACCTATAAGTTCTGTAAATTACTGGAAGAAAGCTTGAAGATTGAGTCATGCAAATTACTGTAGTTAGTTACCAGGAGTTTGAAACAGTAGAGATCATTGCCTTTTTTTGTTTTCTCAACTTTTTTGAGACCAGGCTTATCCATGTTATGTTGATGGCTGTGCACATATTTGAGTAATCAGAGATAGCAGAACAAGGATGTGTAAGAAATATCATTTAATTAATATCTTTGAATAATAGCAGCTAAATATTTCTTTTATGGATTGCAGGCTGCCTTTGTTGTATCCTATCATCACGTGAGGAGCAATTATGAGCCATACTCAGAAGATACTGTTACTTCCAGCCTGCTTTCTTGACAAACATTCTCACTGCATAGGAACCTGAAACTAGGCTTTTGTTGCTTGAAAATCCCAATGCCTTTATATATATAATTTATTTGAAATTGTCTTTTACTGTCGCGCTGTTGCCAAAGATGCTGACCATTTTGTATTGTCAAAACATAATAAAATCTCCTGAAGTGAGAAAATGTAATTTTTTTCGAAGTAAATTTTCTTGTCATCAATTTTATTAGCATTTAATTATTTTAGTGTTGCAGTTTTACACATTGTGACCTGGATATCTGATTGATTAGACTCAACCCTGTTAGGAAGATGTCCAGGGAATCCCAGTTTGAGGCTTGTCTATAATTAAATGCAGAAGGCTTTTTATTCTTTTTAACGATTTGATTATTGATGCAGATGTTAATATTAATTAATATATTAATTTATATTGCAAATTGCTAACTTTTTAATGTGAGTAATTACTAATATATTTAATAATATTTAAGTTTTCAAAGTAAAATAAGTACCTTGTTTCTGGTTGATTTCTTCTGTATATATTGGCAGGGGTAAATTAATTATTCTACGCCATGTAACTATGATGGAGTGAAGAAAGTATTGCTAACATAACTTCGTCTCAATTTTTTTGTCGGTTCAAATCAATATTTGTTTTAAATTGGGTTCTTTACCAGGGTTTTCTAAATGCCATCTTTTAAACTGTAATTGATTGAAACAAGTTACCATAATATCAAGTCATGTGTGGTCGAAATATAGATGGTGCGCTATACTATGCAATGGAAATTGAAGGGTTTTATAATTGAACATGTCAAGCTTTATATTATGCAATGAAATCAAAGGGTTTTATAATTGAACATGTCAAGCTTTTCATTCAATACCGCAGAAAGTTTGAAGTATTGCTCATCACAGTGATGCTTTTAATGTGCACCTTATACAAGTTAATTGGCATGTTTTGTTGGTCATTGCTGCATTTTTATACGTATGATCTTATTTTAATTGCAAAAAATGTCTATAATTTGAGAGAACATTTGAAAGCTTAGTTATCTTTTGTCGACAGCTCAGGATGCTGGTGAACATTAGCAAGACTAAGGTCATGACTTTTTCTTTTAAAAGGAAGAAGCAATGGGCTGTTTCATCTTTGAAAGAAGTCTCTTAGTGATTGTGGAGGAATACAAGTACTTGGAATTGGTTTTCACGATAGGCTCAGTCAGGAGACTTGTAGAGCAAAACAAATACAAGGGGGTGGTAGGGTTTTTGTGCTGCAAAACAAGTGCAGACAAGCAGAGTTGTGTGATTGGAAAACCAAGGACTCTTTTTAGTGTGTTGGTCATGTCAGTTATGAGCTTCGGGGGAGTAGTCCTATCAATCACAAATGGAGGCACATATAAAGAATCTTAAGACATCTTATCACTAGTAGCTCAAAGTCAAATCAACCACCTCTTATGAGCTAAACATTGACAACAGGCCCAAGATGGTTGTTGAGCAAAAGTTACTGTAGAAAGAAGACGTGGATGAAGGAAAATATTGTAGTTGAGAAGATTAGTTATTAACTTGCAGGATGGTTCCACACTAATGAAGACAAAAAAACATTTGTGTTAGAAATAGTCATGACTTACCATGTGTACAACGAATTGGTCCAAAAATAGCTCATCATGTCAAAGATTTCTATGCCATACGGGAACATGATTAAAAATACTACCTATGGTTGGTGAATAATTGTAAGGCTAGATTATTAGTGACATACTTAGGTCTTATCATCTAAGATGTGAGACAAGTAGAGAGGTGGTCTCCAAAGAAGTTAAGGAAAAATCGTTTAATTTTTGTAGCGAAGGAATAGTTGAAATTGAATGACAATTTTATTTGATTGTGTTGCTTTCTAAGATATGGGTGGTCAATATGAAAACAACAAAATGTGGTTGTTTACACAAACTTTGTGGAAGCCAAGTTTCACAATAGTGTTGGTTCTTTGATTAAACACCATAATTGAAGAGTTGACATTGATAAGAACTTGAAAATGGTTTAGCAAGTGTTTTTTTCCTCTAAGATGTGTTGGGAAATAGATTTGTCACTAAGAATGCTTTCTTCAAAATGACCATGTTTGCTTTGTGAGCAGTGACACCTGAGCCAATAGTTGGAGAGATTGCAAGTGATCACTATCAACTTACAATCTTCCTTTGCGTTTGAGAGGAGCAACTCCCTCATTTGATAGGGGTATTTAGGATTTGTGCACTTTTCACTTGAAAGCATGAAATGATAGAAACTAGAAAACTGAGACTAGGTGAACATAAGAAACCCCAATGATAGACACGAGTATCAAATATGATTTTAGTAAAGATAACAATTACAAAGGGGCATTTAGAACATAAATTAAATGGCGACGAAAGAAGTATAATAGATCCCGACAGGCAAAGTGATCATCTATACGAGTACATCCAAACAAAGATATTGAGAGATGATTGTCTTTCTTTGCACCACATTACGTTATTTGCATGAATGCATAAATGAATCATTGATTTAGCATATGATAAATAAGTGATCATAATTTATAAGCACTATTGGAAATATGAACAAATGCACTCCTCATTATCTTTTGAGAATAAACAAACTCAAAGACCCTTGCACATACTATGGAAACATAATTAATTGGAAGTTCCTCTGAATATTTCAACATTCCCCTATTTGTCAAAATGCTCTACCCCCTTACATTACAAATAGCCTAGACATAACTAACTCCTTTTTAGAGTTTTTTAACTAACTCCCTTTTACGTGTTTTGGGAGAGGTTAATAAACCTCTACAAAATTAACCCAAAACGACAAAAGCCAATGTTTACAAGGTATAGTTGAAAGATATGAAATTTGATAGAACCATCAAATAAATTGGGAGAGGTTAATAAACCTCTACAAAATTAACCCAAAACGACAAAAGCCAATGTTTACAAGGTATAGTTGAAAGATATGAAATTTGATAGAACCATCAAATAAATAACTTCGCTAACATGAGATTGTAGATTTCTTCCAATTCATGGATTACCAATTAACTACACATAATGAGTTCCTTTTTCACGACTATATTTTTTTAAAAAGATCATGCATTAGAACTTCTGCCGCTATCATTTACATATCTTTCACATACTGAAATCTTTGAATAGAACCAATTGTTGACTTTACTGAGATAGCTGTCCATCTGCTTTCTCGTGTCACAAAAACTTCAAGAATGCCTTCAGCTGTGATCTCGTTCAGCTGTGATCTCGTGCTCACGGTGAAAATACTTTTAGAGCTCCACACTTTTTAAAACTTCTTTTTTCAATTACACTCCAAGTGCCTGCATTTTTGTCGTAACGCTTCCATCTAGACATTTTGCATGCATATAAACCAGAATATGTTTAGTGATGCACTTGCCGTGATAGAAAATATTTCAACCATAGTATCTGATAACATCACAACAATGAAATAGAAGAGTTTTTTGTAATTATGTTTCCTTTAAAAATCTCTTCATTTTTGTTTGAATGCCATCCGATGCTTATTCTATAAACAAGCTCTCATTGAGTTAGAGGATATATATTTCTATGCCTCCTATCACCACAATTCCACCTTTAGTATGTATCCCTATTAAGGTAATCAGGATCTCGATTATAATATCCAATGCTACCACTTTTAAATGCTTAAGGAGATGTCCGTATACTACTGCCAAAAATATTTTCTTCGTGCACTAGCTCTGACATATTAAGACGAGTCACTTTATATAGAGAGAGATGAACGGAGTGTAATACATAGTTGAGGGTCATCTGAATAACTTCATCTCACTCCAATCGTCAAACTTTTATCATTACCCACTAAAGAAGTTGAATAGTTGAAATGCATTTGTGGTTCACTTTAGTCATCAGAAACTTCTTTCCAAATTACACCTTCATTGTTTTTAGATCTTTAGTCAAACACTCATAATGTGCTCGGCCAATTCAAAGATTTTGAGAAAGTCCATGTAGAATTTTCTTCGCCCGTTCCATATTCATTGTAGTCCTATTGAGATAATATATCTGCGGTCCCATAAATCTACCAAACAATTGAGCTCGGTTGTTTTTGACGCCACATTCAAATCTTTTATATGCGGATTGTGGTAGGAATTAGAGGTGTAACATTGAAGTTACATTTAGTTACTGGGGATATAGGTGTTGAGCAACAAGGCAAAGCTCTAATTGTGTTTGCACAATTCACTTGTATGCCTATATTGTAGACAGAAATGAATATGCAGAGGAGTCGGCAAAAGAGAATGAGTAGACAAAAGAGCAAGAAGCTACACAAGCTCTTATACAATTGCCGAGTGCAAAGCCACCAGAACCATTGATAGGAACACCTAAACAATAGGTGACATTTACTCAACAGGAGCAACAACAAATATCTAGATCGATTGACAAGGGTAAACAATTGTATTTATCACTTCCAAGTAATACAACCCCATGATCTCAGATTATGACTATTCAAAAGAGATGGAAGATGAGTTAGTAAGTCTAGATGAGGTAATTTCTTTACCCATGTATGACTTGAACAATTTGACATTGGAGCAAATGAAGGAGTTGCAAACTTTTCTGAGCCGCAAAGCAAAGCAAGAACAACTAAGGAGAGAGCATACAAAGAAGCATGTATTACATACTGTTAAAGATATTTTTGTAAATGCATTTGGAATAACCGATTTGAACAATCAACATCAGATCAATTAGTGCACAGAATTGATAAAGTTCAAAGAAGATATAGGGACAAATGATAAATTGATGCAATTGTTTGAAAGAAAGTTCAAGCACAAAGTATTACAAAAAGTCTCTCGAGAATTTGTACATAGACAAGAAGAGCTTTCTAATTTAGTCATACAACTAGAAGCAATTTTGAAGACTATTCATACTTTGTACATGAAGCTATGTGATGTTGAGTTCTTCACATTGGAGAATCAACGATCTATTGATATAATACACGTTGACATGAGGGCATGTACAATTTCACTGAGCAAGAATACAACTTCAAGCTCACCCTGATACAATAAGCTAACATTTGCATAGCAGAGGTTAGTTGAGCTCACAACTTGAGTTAGTGATATGGGAAATAAATTGATATTAATTTAATTCTAATTGCTACCACATTGGGAAATTATTTAGAAGGAAGTGTCTATAGAAAATATTATCATGCAAAAAGACACCCATTTCTCCAATATTGAAAGCCTTATTGATCTAGATGTTGAGCTAGAAATTCAAATCCAAGTTTTGGAGAAAGTAAAGGAACAATGGAATAAAGGATTTGCAGAAATTTTGGCAAATCATGATATCTTTTTTTTGAGAAATATAAGATGGCCCCAACAAACCCCAATCCATAAGTGACAAAAAAAGGGGGAAATTAGTTAAATGAAGGGGAAATGAAATGAACAAAGAAATTAGGGTAAACATCAGATATCAGAGTCAAAGACATCAGATAGAACAACATTAGTTCATTCATATTGAAGATCCAAATCATAGTGTCAAGGGGAGTACTTTTTAATGAAATGATTATTCATGACAAAGTGTTTTTGCCACTAATGTCAAAGGGGGAGATTTTTGATCTCTATTCCTAAGTTGCATATTAGTGTCCAAACAATTAGTCATCTAATAGGAAATGATGGAAGGTCATCACTGCGACCAAGTCATCTAGTAAAGGTCGAGCACATATGAATTTGTCTATTTTGCATCACATGCTGAGAAAGTTAGAGATTGCCAAGCACCCTAGTTGAGAACGAGTGCATATATAAGTCGAGCTATTATAGCTAAAACTGAGTAAACTAGAAGACTAATTTTGCTAAGTAAATAGAAAAGATCAAGCATGTAGAAGCTGAGTGCCAGCACGAATGTTAGTAACGACCAAGCGTTAGAATATTCAAATGCCAAGAAAACTAGTTTTGTCATATGAATCTGTAATTGCATAGACACCCATGTAAACCTTTTTTGGTTGACTTCTATATACATTTAATGATTGTAGAGAGTTATTATGGAGTTTATGCGTCTTTACTGATGGCAATGATCCTGAGGAAGGAAAATCTACCAATAAAAAAATCAGAAGTGAAATGACAAAAGAGATGAATTATGAATCATTGATTATGATCCATAACTTTCAAATATTGTCTATTTAAAGAGGGTTCTAACTCTAGGATCAATATAGGATTAGAATGGTATGATATGAAAGGGTGAATGCGCAAGTGAACGAGTGAACAAAGATAAAATAAAGGAAGAAAGGCCAAGTCTGAAAGGAGATCAGATAGAGCAATTCAAGCAGTGAAGGATGAAATGGAGATATCAGATTGAGACATTCAGTAGAGATCTGAAGTCAGCTTACAGAGCAAACCAAGGGTTAGGTATTGAATTAGTTCTAATAGATTGAGTAAGGGAAAATATTTTAACCAAGTGATCCTAATAGATCTATGTAAATCTCCCAAGAGAGTCCTTACTTGATTGTAAGTGTAAAATCCTTTAATAGGATAAGACCTAGTAGTTTTAATAGCTTTTAATAGGGTAGACTCCTCACAGGGTAGATCATATATTATTATCAAACATTGTCTCCCTAATAGGTTAACTTTATTGTTATAACATTGAAGATTTGTGGGTTTCATCCCTACCCCTATTTTACCTTCATATTGAAATGCTTCTGGGTAACCAAATAATTTGTGTTGCGTCAAAATATTTTCATGAATGTGATGTTTTCATTTACATTTCAGCATAACAGTTTTGATGTTAGATCTAAGATATGAGATGTATTAGGTATGAAACCAATAATTTGGTTTCGTAAGTAAAAGTTTAACATCCCGATTCACCCCCCCTCTCTCAGTATCTTTTTTCCCATTAAATCCTTCCAACATGAAGATGAACAAGGATATCATGGAGAGAGTACTTAAAGAGATATCATTTGAATATCGTAAATAAGATATCAATATACTCATTAAATCTAGTAGATAAGATTTCAATATACAAAATAAAGTCATAAGAATTATGATTTGAAATAATTAAAGTGTTCATGATAGAAGTGTAGAAAAATAGAAGGATATAAAAGGTTTTATAGGATGAACTAGATAAAGATAAATAATTAAAAAGAAATGAGAATGGGTTGAATAAATCTATTCTACCTCAATCATACATTCTATCAAAAGTAATTGGATAGTCAAGGATGATATGTCTAAAAAGAAAAAAGTTAGACAAGAAAAAGAACAAATTAGTGATGGTATAATTATTCTTAAGGACATACCCTATGAAGAAATTGATCATACACCCAACACTCAATTGATCCAAATAATTACGGAATAACGTATGAGGGTTGTTGAAGAATCAATAACAAGAAGATAAAGTTAAGTGTCAATGTTACATGCAAAAGATAGAGAATAAGACTTATTACAAAGCTTGCTATAGTTGAAGAAGGAAAAAATGAAGAAGATGAAGAACTTGAGAATGCGGACATCACAAAGCAAAAAAAAAAGAGCTACAAGTGTAACGCTCCACCAAGGGATCCAAAAGAATTAACATAAAGTTTTACTAAGTTTGCCAATATTTTTTAAAAAAAAGTTAAAGATAATAACTTAACAACAGTCATAACATAGCGAAAGCAATTAATATTCACATAAACACATTTCATAAAATATATTACAATTCTTAAGGGTTCCATGATGTTGAATTATATTTAAGTTTAATTAATAATAAATCTAACATAAAATAAATCCACATCAAATAATAATATACCAGTATGAATCCATTTGAATAATATACAATTATATATGATGTCACTTGGCAATAAATAGAATGCACAATCATCCACTGTATAGGCCATAGGGATTGAAAGGCTGAAATAATATACCTCATGAAATAAATTACATCATCTCTTAAGATCTTATGAAATCAAATACAATAGTACAACCATCCATCACAGAAATACAAGAACATACACAAAGGTACATCTGCACAAACACATCTAGCAGTGACATTTGATGGTCGGATCTCAATGGTATAAGAAAAAAACTACCATCTGACCTCGTGAAATTTAAATGGCCCACTCCCACCATGTTGAGGATATAGTCTCAAGTTTCACACAGGATAACAATCCCAAAAATAAAAAATAATATCTAAGTTGAGGAAAAACCCTAAAAGTAATCTAACTCAAAGGTTCCAAGATAAATCGACATCTAGACTCAGAGGCAAACATAGACACGTAGGGAACCTACTATGCAAGCAGACAAGTGTCATCGCATGAATCAACGTTAGAGTTACCCTAGCAGTCTAAGTTGACTCTGGCCCCCTAGTGACTCTATGCGGCACTAGTATCCTTTTGTACTGACAAGGCATACTAACGATGCATGGTCGCAACCAAGTATCCTCTCTACTCCCATCCTAGTCTATACTAGCACTCGAGGCATGAGCGAGGAAATACAAAGATTCTTATTAGGTTCATTTTATTCCATTTAGTGTAATGTTTTCACTTATTAAACAACTTACAATGGGTTACCATGGCAACCACTTTAGGCCCTGGCCTCCATTGCAAGCCACTTCCTGACATGACATATAGATAACCTACCTTAAGATCATGAAATCACAAATCAAAGAATAATATAATATCACCTCAATCCTATACAAGTGACTAGAAAGCATCAAAAGATAAATCACAATAACCCATCAGTTCTCTACAAGCAGCTGGAAAGTATTCAAAAAATACTGATCGAAGACTCAAAATGGTTAAGTCAAGTAGGTCATAACTTTCATTTTGTTATCCCATACTAACACTAAAAACAATAACTAACAATATAAAGAAACTCATCAAAGAGCATACCAACACATTACCATGGTTGAGTTTAAAAGATCAAGATCAATTCAACATAATACCACATTCACAAAACTCCCAAACCTCTGGTAGACATCCTAAAACTGGTCAACACTCTAGTCAACCCAAACCCAAAACATAGACAACATATAGATAATAGTGTAGGTTTCATAGTTTGGTTTGATTTTGAAAACATATGGTTGAGTTAAAAGTAAGGTTTTAGTTTTCAATTTAATGTATGCTTTAACTAGATAAAATTCATAGTTCACCCTTACAATTAACCCATTCTTATATTTAAGTAATTGCACAATTACCTTAATTCGGTTTTAAATCCATTATTCCAAATGACTTGAAGGTAATTATTTAATTAAAATATTAAAAATAATACTCATTGATTTTAAATAAAATAATTTACAATTTCATTAAAAATCAGAATTATTAATAATAACTAAATAAATTTTAAAACTTCACTGAATGTCTTATTAATTATTAATTATTAATAATTAATAACACTATCAATAAATTCATTTAATAATTAAATTAATAATTAAAACTTATTAATAAACATTATTAAATATTAATAAAATTAATATTAAAATACTTATTAATAAATTTTATTAAATAATAATAAAAATAATATTAAAAACTTATTAATAAATATTATTAAATAAAAATAATAATAAAATTTATTAATTTTAAAAAGTTTAATTAAATCTACTTGCGTTTATTGAAAAGCCCACCGACTTTGGCCTTTACGGCTACCATGCGATCTCCTTGCTGTCGCAGGGCCTGCGGCCTCTGTAGTACTCTATACCACTACTGTTGCAGTACCTGCAACAACAATTTATGCCACCGATAGGGCTTTGGGGTGGGGTGGGGGGGGGGGGGGGGTGTGGTAAAACCCGCCTCCCCTTCTATATATATATATTTTTCAATTTTCAATTTTATATTTTTTTGTATATTAAAAATTCATTTTTAATAAAAAACCATTCTCATGGTTATTTTTAATAAAATCAACAATTTCCCCTTCTAATAAATTTCATTTTCTTTAAAATACTTTTTTTTAATAAACATTTGCAATTTTAGTCTGATAGGAAAAATACATTCAACCATTTGAATTTTGAATCTAAAATTTCTATTTCTAAATTCAAAACACCTCCAAGTTAAATTCCAACTATAAAATTACTAAAAATAAGATTCTAATGATATTTTAATCTCCACGTATGCAGAAGAAATCAACATGCATACTAGTAACTCCAAATTGAAATATTCTTCACAAACAAAATTAGATAAAAAATTCATAGTCACGAAGAAGCCATGAATATTAAAGAATGTAATTTACTATGAGAATTAAAACACAAGAATCTACTTGGATTCTGATGCTAAATTACAAACACCCAAAAAATTTGTGAGAGAAATTGCTTCTCTCAAAACCTTTTCTCTTAAAAAATTTCTTCTCCAAAATTCACAGTCCCTTGAAAATGAATCCTCAATTGTTGATAAGGAGTTCTCTCCTAAATTCAGGGCACTAATTGTGCGATCACCCGAGAGGACTCCTTGCTTACTAGTTTTTAACTCTTTATTATCTTTCTCTTAATATTTTCATGCACCTTTATTGCAATATAAAATATCTTAATTAAATTCACTTGACTTCTCTTTTTAATTAATTTATTAAATTTTATTCTCATGCATACTTTATGCAATCTTAAAATTCTTTAATAAATTAACATCTTTTTCATGCTTTAATTTATTTCCTTAATTGATAAAATATTTATTAACTTAAGTAATAATAATATTTAGCATTTATTTAAAAATGTTCTCCTAAATATATTATTATTAAATTAAATAAATATTATTACATTCTAAAATCAAACTTATAATTTTATCTTTAAATTTAATTCTTTTTATAAACTAATTTCCAAACTAATTAAATATAATTAAATATTAAAAATATCATAATAATTTTTCATTAAGTTAAATCCTTAATTCAATCATTTAATTTGACTTAATTAATAGAAAAATCACCAAAGACTTCTAGGATGAAATATACAAACCCATCATAGAAAAACACATACAAGATCAAACCAAAGGGTTATAAACACGAACTTATGTCATACGGTGCATTTGGAAGGTAAACAACTTAGATAATTGTCTTAATTTTCTAAGACAAATGGGTTTAAAGGTTAGGATTTGGACTTAAGAATTTCTCCCCTCTCTTATCACTAAGATAATGTGATAGGGTATGCTCATCCTAGCAATTTAGGGAAGTCAATAACTAATACCTACAATCTGCATAAAATTCACACATGTACAAACTGTTATAATTCTTTAGAATAACTGAGAGGAGGGGGGGGCCTGAATCAGTTATTCAAGGTCCAAATGCCATAATAAAACATTTTCTATTTTCTCTACAAAACCTTAATGGTGCATAACTGAACTTATCATGCATGCAATATTTAAACAACTAAAAAAAGTAAACATGCATCACACCATAACACTAAGAATTTGATAACCCAGAAACCCTCCAGGAATAAGAAGGTAAAACTAGGGTGGGGATGATACCCACAAAATAACTGCGCAATTGATTTTAACCACTTCTGATGGTCTGCCCTGTGAAAAGCCTGCCCTGTTAAAGGCTACAACACATTGTTAAATGTGACCTTGTTAGAGGATTTCACCAAACTGTTAAGAATGAGCCTAGTTAAAGGACTTTGGAACATTCACTTGGAATGTCACCCTGTTAAAGGATTTACAACATGGCTATTAAATCAATCTAAGTCCATAGGTTTTATCTTAAATGTTACAATTGCTAGAAAGTAACAACAATAGCTTTGATCTGATTCAACTTACAACATAACTTGCAGATTACAGATCACACTTCAGTTCAATCCTTTGCTTGGCTTTTAATCACTTCAGTTCTGTTAGCTTGTCTTCCTCTCAAGCTTTGTTTCCTTGAGTCTTCTGTATTCATCAAACCAATGTAATCATATCTGTGGTCATCCAGCGAAACATAGTATTCTTTGTTCTCTTACTCCTTGGCACTTTTCTTCAGCAGCTCATGATTTCATGCTTTTTCACCACCACACTTCTGCTTCGTGACCTTATGACTTCTTAAATATAAATCTGAAATATCTTTCTCGCTCAATTCTCCCTCTCCAATTTTAGGGTTTCAATGGATTAGGTAGGATACAATGTATCTACCCCATATTTCTTCTTTATCTAGAAACCTTGTCTAGCATCCAGTTGTATTCACTAAAAACCTTTTTACATGGTGTTTTGTGCCACCAGCTCATCACTTTTATCTTCTATCTAGTTTACAAACTTCTAGGTAACAACCTTGTCGGCTCAGATCTAGCAAATCTTCAATTTCAAAATAATGCAGCAACTCGGCATTATTGGTTTATTGATACTCAACTTGTTCTGTGTTACTCGGCACTTGTATCCTGCTCGACATCTATATCTTTACTCGACACTTGTTTCATGCTCGGCACTTGATGTTTACTTGGCATTTGTTTTTTGCTCGACATCTATATCTTTACTCGGCACCTATTTCATGCTCAGCACTTGATGTCTACTCGGCACTTGTTTTTTGCTCGACATCTATATCTTTACTCGACACATTTTAAAAGTGAACTCACTCGACTTCAACTAAGAATCTATTGGGCACTGACTTGCTTGCTCGGCTCTCTCTCTCTAATGAACTTAGTTAGACTTTACAAATGACTTAGCTAAAACCTTACATCTTTGATATGTTTTAGTGTGCCCACTCTCTGTGTCTTAGAGTATGTCATCAATACACTTTTTCATCAATGGCTTAGCTGATCCTTGTATTTCATTACAACATCATAACTTCAACCTTTCTCTAGGTACTCTAGTTACATCTTATTGATTGCCTCCTTGTCAATCAACCAATTGATAGTATTTGGATCACTAAAGCAATTATCATTCCTGCAAGTAGCAAGTTTGACATCAATGACAAAAAAATGATCGAGAGCATTCTTTACCAGTTCCATTACTTTTTATGTATAATCTCTTCAACAATATCCCTCATGATCTTTTCTAATCATTTCCAACAATCTCCCTCTTTGGCATTGATGGCAAACCAAACTGATCATTTGATCAACTTAGTTACCATCAAAATTACATACATTTTTCTGCCACTTTTTGTTTCTCTCTCTTTTGCTATAGTTTTACTACTGATCATAAATCTTTACTTTTCAGTTTCTCATAAGTCTCCCTCTTTCATATATATCCTTCTCATATGTATCTCTCTCTTATTTTGTTTATTTTGATCAGTTTCTTCATATCTCCCTCTTTGACATAAATGCCAAAGATGTAGTATCTTTAACATGTGAAATATAGGCTTTGCATCTCATATTTTCTCCCTCTGTCACCATGCTTGTGACTGATTTGGAGTTTCTGCTCCTACTGTCATCCTCTGCATCATTCTTCTGATATTTCAATGATTTATTCCTGTTGATGCAGGGCAACTTCCTTGTTATTTTTATACTACTTGAGTTATGGGTATTACCCCCAACTTGTCTCTAAGATATTCATAAGAATCCTTGGGCAATGGTTTGGTGAAGATATCTGCAGTTTGTTCCTTTGTGTGAATATACTCCATCTTCACTTGTTTGTCTTCTACCAATTCTCTGACATAGTGATACTTGATTGCAATATGCTTGGTTTTTGCATGCATTACTGGATTCTTGGATATGTTTATAGCACTTGTGTTATTACAATATAATATCACAGGTTTGGTTACTTCTTCTATCATTCCTTTCAATAAATGTGTGAGCCACACAATGTTTGTGCAATTGACTGTTGCTGCCACGTATTCTGATTCTGTAGTGGACTGAGACATGCATGTTTGCTTCTTGCTGGTCCAAGTAACTAATCTTTTTCATAAAAATAGTGCTCCTCCACTTGTGCTTTTTCTATCATCAATGTTACCTCCCCAATCTGCATCTATATATGCATTGAGCTCAAACTTTTCATTCTTTTTATAATATAGACCAAAGTTATCAGTTCCTTTGAGATACCTCATTATTCTTTTTACTACTATGAGATGATTTTCTTTGGGATTAGCAGAGAATCTAGCCATATTCCAACTGCTAATGCTATGTCTGGTCTGCTATGTACAACATATTGTAGTTTTCCAATCATGGATCTGTACATTTTTTGATTAACTTCAGCTGATACATCATTTTTGGATAGCTTATTTCCTGTTTCCATTGGTGTGCTGACAGGTTTGGAATCTTCTAATCCAAATGTTTTAAGTATCTCTTTGATGTACTTTGATTGTGTCATAAATATACCATGTTTTAGTTGATGTACTTGCAATCCAACAAAGAATTTGATTTCTCCAAACATAGACATTTCAAATTCATGTTTCATTTTGTCAGCAAAAATTTTGCAAAGCACTTCCTTTCCTCCAAACACTATGTCATCTACAAATATTTCAGATACAATAATTTCCTTACTTTCTTCTAATTTGATATACATGTTGCTGTTGTCATCAGTTCTTTCAAATCCGATTTGCACTAGATACTTGTGAAGTCTCTCATACCATGCTCTAGGTGCTTGTTTCAGACCATAAAGTGCTTTATGTAGTTTAAAAACCATATCTTTGTTGTTTTCATCAATGAAACCATCTGGTTGTTCAATGTAGACTTCCTCTTCCAATATACCATTCAAAAAAGCAGACTTTACATCCATCTGATAGACTTTAAAATCTTTATATGCAGCATATGCAAGTAAAGTTCTTACTCCTTCCATTCTTGCAATAGGTGCAAATGTTTCCCCATAGTCTAATCCTTCTTCTTGAGCATAACCTTTACATACTAGTCTAGCTTTGTTTTTAGTAATTTCTCCATTCTCATCTAGCTTGTTTCTGAATGCCCATTTGGTACTAATCACATTTTTGTCAACTGATCTCGGAACTAAATTTCAAGTTTTGTTCTTCTTAATTTGATCAATTTCTTCTTCTATAGCTTTATACCAGTCACCATCTTGTAATGCATCATATACTGTCTTAGGTTCAATTTTGCTTAGTAAACATGATTCATTTCTTAGTCTATTCCTTGTCATTGGTCTTGCATCTTTGTCACCAATTATCTGTTCAACAGGGTGATGCCTCTTCACATATTTGGACAATCTTGGTTCTGTCCTTGTTTCTATATTTGATCTTTTAGATTCAAGGTCACTACGCACTTCACTATCAGGTAGCTCTACATCTCTATCATGTGTACTGACTTTAGAGTCAGAATGAGCATTTTCTTCATTCTACAACACGGCTTCTGAATGCAACTCAACATTCACTGGTTGTGAGTTGGTTGAAACTGAAACTTGTTGTTCAATCCCAGTTTGATTGATGGTATCTTTGTCAATGGGCATTCCTTCATAAGAATACACGAAGGTTCTATAGTCATCCATTTTTTTTGGTTTTTCAACTTGGACATCTGCATGCTCATCAAAGTTTACATTTGCACTTTCCACAATTTTTCTAGTGTTAGTATTTAAACACTTGTATGCTTTACTTCTAGTGGAGTAACCAAAGAATATGCCTTTACCACTTTTTCCATCAAATTTTCCATTTCTAGCATCTTTAAGGATAAAACATTTGCAGCCAAATACTTTGAAATGCTTTACATTGGGTGAGTGACCATACCATAATTCAAAAGGTGTTGCATTTGTACCTTTCTTGACTTGTACTAGGTTCAGTGTATGAACAACCACACTTACAACTTCTCTCCAATATTTTAGAGCAACAGTTTTTTCCATCATTAATGTTCTAGTGCAGTGAATCACAGATCTATTTCTTCTTTCAGCAATTCCATTTTGTGGGGGAGTTCTTGGGGCTGATGTTTGTCTCTTGATTCCTTTGTCATTACAAAATATTTCGAATTCATTTGATGTAAATTCACCACCTCTGTCCGATCTCAAGCATTTCAAACTTTTTCCTATTTCCTTTTCAACTCTAGCCACATACCACTTAAACATTTGAAAAGCATCAGATTTTTGCTTTAAAAACATAATAGTCATCATCCTGGAATAATCATCAACAAACAACATTATATATTTATCTCCTTTGTAGCTTTGTACTTCCATTGGACCACATAAGTCAGTATGGACTAACTCAAGTACTTCTTTAGATGTATAGTTTTTACTTTTAAAACTTGACTTGGTCAACTTTCTTAGCTGACATTGTTTGCACATGATATTGTCAGGTTTCTTCAGTTTAGGTAAACCTCTGACTTTCTTCATTTTACTGATATTGACTAGATTATCAGAGTTGACATGACATAGCCTTCTATGCCATAACCATACATCATCAAATTTTGCAACGAGACAAGAGGTATTTTCCAGATCAAGATAAAACAGATTACTTCTTGTTTGATCTCCTTTTCCTATCATTCTATCATCAGTATCATAGATTTTTGTAGTTTTATTTCTAAATTCTACTTTGTAACCTACATTGCCTAATTGTGAGACACTTAGTAAATTGTAGTTTAGTCCTTCAACATAGTATGCATTATCACATGAAATTTTTTCTGTAAGCTTAATGGTACCTTTTCCTTTGACTTGACATGGAGCATCATTACCAAATCTAACACAATTTCCATCATACTGAGTAAAGTTAACAAACTTACTTTTGTCTCCTATCATGTGATGTGAGCATCCACTATCTATGATCCATCTATCATTATTGTTCATGCATGTTACCAGTGCTGTTGGCTCTTCTTCATTAGATTGGTCCTTCATGGCCACATAACCAACTTCATCATCATTATCATCAGAATCCTCTTCAGCAATATAGCACTTCTTGCCTTTGTCGTTGTAATCTCTCTTATCATCTTCTCTTCTATTTTTGTACTTGTTGCCTTCCTTGTATTCCTTTTTCTGTGTACACCTTGCAGCAATATTTCCTACTTCATTGCAATTAAAACAAATGATAGGCATCTTACCTTTGAATCTTCCTTTGCCTTTGTGAAATTTTCTAGCTAGTAGTGCTTCTAATTGTTCCACATCTTCCTCATCAGTGCTACTGTCACTGGATACATATTTCATCTTTCTTCTTTCTTTCTTTGATTTCACCTGATCAACATCTTTTAATGATAGCTTGGCTTTGAAAGTAGATTCAACATTCTCAGGTCTGTAGTTATCAAAGTTAGCTAACTCAAATGCAGTGAGTCTACCTACTATGCCTTCAAAACTTAGATTGTTTTCTGACACACATCTTAGCTCTTGTATAGCTGATACTCTAATAGCATAGATAGGGAGCAAGGTTATTAAAAACTTACTATTAATAGTATCATCATCTAATTGACCATTCAAGCATCTTATTGCACTTACCACTTCCTTTATTCTAGTAGTATACTGAACAACATTCTCACCTTTTTCCATTTTCATATCATCAAAATTTCCTCTAAGACTTTCTCTTTTTTCTCTTTGGACATTCTGATCTCCTCTATAAATGTCAGATAGGGCTTTCCACATTTTGAATGCAGTGTCACATCCTTTGATAGAATCAAATTCAGCATAGTTGAGTGTAGAAGCAATTTCTAGCATTGTTTGATTGTGTTCCTGTTTGTTTTTTAAATCTTCTATAGTAGGAGCACCAGTTGGATCAATATGTTTACTATCAATTGATTTTCGAGCATAATCTCCTATGGATCCAAGATGTAGCTTCATCAAGCTTTGCCAAGCAACAAAGTTGTCTTTGTTGAGCTTAGGAGCTTCTCTCTTAGGCATTTTGATCTTTTCTGCTTCTAGTCTTTTAAACTAAATCAACAGCCGAGGCTCTGATACCAATTGTTATAATTCTTTAGAATAACTGAGAGGGGGGGGGGGGGGGGGGGGGGGGGGGGTTGAATCAGTTATTCAAGGTCCAAATGCCATAATAAAACTTTTTCTATTTTCTCTACAAAACCTTAATGGTGCATAACTGAACTTATCATGCATGCAATTTGAATATTGAAACAACTAAGAAAAGTAAACATGCATCACACCATAACACTAAGAATTTGATAACCCAAAAACCCTCTAGGAATAAGAAGGAAAAACTGGGGTGGGGATGATACCCACAAAATAATTGTGCAATTGATTTTAACCACTTCTGATGGTCTGCCCTATGAAAAGCTTGCCCTGTTAAAGGCTACAACACATTGTTAAATTTGACCTTGTTAGAGGATTTCACCAAATTGTTAAGAATGGGCCTGGTTAAAGGACTTTGGAACATTCACTTGGAATGTCATCCTATTAAAAGATTTACAACATGGCTATTAAACCAACCTAAGTCCATAGGTTTTATCTTAAATGTTACAATTGCTAGAAAGTAACAACAATAACTTTGATCTGATTCAACTTACAACATAACTTGCAGATTATAGATCACAATTCAGTTCAATCCTTTGCTTGGCTTTTAATCACTTCAGTTCTGTTAGCTTGTCTTCCTCTCAAGCTTTGTTTTCTTGAGTCTTGTTTACTCATCAAACCAATACAATCATATCTGTGGTCATCCAGCGAGACAGAGTATTCTTTGTTCTCTTACTGCTTGGCACTTTTCTTCAGTAGCTCATGATTTCATGCTTTTTCACCACCACACTTCTGCTTTGTGACCTTATGACTTCTTAAATAGAAATCTGAAATATCTTTCCTACTCAATTCTCCCTCTCCAATTTTAGGGTTTCAATGGATTAGGTAGGATACAATGTATCTACCCCATATTTCTTTTTTTATCTAGAAACCTTGTTTAGCATCCAGTTGTATTCGCTAAAAACCTTTTTACATGGTGTTTTGTGCCACTAGCTCATCACTCTTATCTTCTATCTAGTTTACAAACTTTTAGGTAACAACCTTGTCGGCTCAGATCTAGCGAATCTTCGATTTCAAAATAATGCAGCAACTCGACATTATTGATTTACTGATACTTGGCTTGTTCAATGTTACTTGGCACTTGTATCCTGCTCGGCATCTATATCTTTACTCGACAACTATTTCATGCTTGGCACTTGATGTTTAATTGGCATTTATTTTCTGCTCGGCATCTATATCTTTACTTGGCACCTATTTCATGCTCGACACTTGATGTTTACTCGACACTTATTTTTTGCTTGGCATCTATATCTTTACTCGACACATTCTAAAAGTGAACTTGCTCGAATTCAACTAAGAATCTGTTTGGCGCTGACTTGCTTGCTCGACTCTCTCTCTCTCTCTAATGAACTTAGTTAGACTTTACAAATGACTTAGCTAAAACCTTACATCTTTGATATGTTTCAGTGTGCCCACTCTCTGTGTCTTAGAGCATGTCATCAATACACTTTTTCATCAATGGCTTAGTTGATCCTTGTATTTCATTACACCATTATAACTTCAACCTTTCTCTAGGTACTCTAGTTACATCTTATTGATTGCCTCCTCCTTGTCAATCAACCAATTGATAGTATTTAGATCACTAAAGCAATTATCATTCCTCCAAGTAGCAAGTTTGACATCAATGACAAAACAATGATTGAGAACATTCTTTACCAGTTCCATTAATTTTTATGTATAATCTCTTCAACAATATCCCTCATGATCTTTTCCAATCATATCCAACACAAACACATATATATTAAGCTAAACATGTAATGGCAGGGAGTGGTGCATCGTGTAGGTCTCAACTAGTAGGTGACTACAACTCCCTTCCTTAACTACATCAGAAATATCATACATAAAGAAAATATACATGCACACCATACACATGTGGTATGAGGTAAGTATCCATAAGAAAACACATATAATAATCCATCTAACTAATCATTATCAATAACTGAAATCACTGTAATAATCAACATGCATTCATGAAGTATAGAGTAGATCAAGTAGTATCATCATAAAATCAATTGAATATGAAATGATATCTGATAATCTTAAAAATAATGCTACTAATCATCAAGCATAAAATTGGTCTAAAAGAGTTTAACAATAATAACAAAAATGTAAACTAGGGGCAGACACTACATCAAGACTATTCTACAAATTTGGAAAGAAAGGAAACCTGGGATAAATATAAGGTATAAGAGGTATTCACGGAGAACTAGTACCAAATATTGCATATGATCTGAATGAAAACATCATTTATCAAATGGATTCATAGACTAAAGTCTTTACAGAGAGTCTTGGAGTTGGAAATAACAATATTAATGGTAGAAGAAGAAAATAATGAGAGGACGAAAATAGATAAAATTTTAAACACAATATACAAGGATGGGGTTAAATTATCTAAAGAGATTAGTAAAGAAAAATAATACTAAATGGAATAGGTGATGGGGAGAGAGATGAGGAAAGTAAAACAACAATATAGTTAGGGGTAAAATGAGTTACCTAGATGACCAACTACGTTCCTCTCATAATATAGATGGAACTGAGCTTTATAAATGTGGCCTATAGATATACTCCAAGGATCTAATAAGATTTATTCAATACCACTTTAGATTGCAAACTATTCCCATTAATTGATCACCTTCAAAACAACACATTTTTTTCAATTAACTAGCCTTAACAATGATGGAAAATAATAACAATTGGTTCTAGACACTTAGCATGGATGGAACAGTCCTATTACACCTTTTTGGTGCTAAACCAACCAATATGAATAATTTTTAACCCTTGGAATTCCTCAAATTTTAAGCTGGTTACAAGAGACCTAATTAGGAGGCTTAATTCTAGTAGGTCTATTTTACCCATTTTTGGGCCTTGACTATTTTTTTATCTAAAAAGAATCTATAGAAAAATCACCTTTTCTAATACCCCTTTGGGACTTCTACCAATCCATAAAAGATTAATCCTCGACTACTTGAATGGACCACTAATTCCTCATAGGGCTAATTTGAGGAATAATCCTAAGTAGGCCTAAATTACAAAACAACCATGATATTTTTGGACTCCATAAATTTATGTACAATTTAGAAACCTCTAAGCACATATACAAGTGTCAAATCCGACACTAGTTTGATCACAACCTCTCCACCCTTTGTCTTGCAATCAAATTCCTACTTTATTGTAAAACAAGCATAAAGAGATGTTAGGTTAGGGCATTATATTTATTTTAATTTCCTTGATCTTCCTATCCTAAACCAATTGAATCTTATATCAAATTATGATATCTTGAATTACACCTAAGGCCATAATTTTTCAATGGTTGGAATTCAAACTGGAGATTTTTCTCTTTGAAATCCTAGGTTAGATTTGTTTACTAGACCAATGAGTGGAATCAATTTCTAATTTGTTTTGAACTCTAAAAAATAGAATCAAACCAATTGGGAAAGATAGTAAAACATACTACTATCAAACCATACTACTTTTCACCCCTATTCAATCCAAATCCATACACTAGAGCTGTATAAAGGTTAGAAAATGAGAAAATCATAAGTGTTTTATTGCTTTCACTAGTTTAGAATATTCCAACCATATATTTTGATGCAGCGAGAATCCAAGGGCACCCCTACTGGAGGTAAACTAGATCCTGACAAATAACCACACAATGGAAACACAACAACAAAGCAAGATTTGATACCAAATCACAACACTTTATTCATAAATATAATTGTTTACATGTAATATGCCCATCTGTAAGGCCTTTCAGGTTAGGGATAAATACAAAAACAATTACAAAAAAAGTTTTGCAAGATCCCTCAAGATCGAACTCAAATCCCAATCCCAACTAGTCTAGATCTACACTATGGTAGAAAACCCCAAGGAAATCTCAACTTGTGCTTGCAAGCCCACCAAGAAATATCCTAGTTTACCAAGCCTCAACTAGTATCCCTTCTTAAAATTTGATCCTAAACTTCATCCTTTCTTCAAGTTGGATGACTCTCTCTAATCTACTCACTTAAGACTCCACAAAGTACCCCTTACTTATATGCAACTAAGCCACAAGTCAGCCTAGCCCATTACAAATTAAAATAAACCCTTATATTAAATATTTGCATAAACGAAAAGTTGGGTACAAAAAAAATTAAATACCCATACATAAATTAAATGCCAAAAGTTGGCTCATTGACAACTCAGGCACCACAAGAACCAAGACCAAATCGAGTGTTAGAGAAAAAAATGTCGAGTGTCAACATTCCACCAGACATAACCGAGTTCCTTCACTGACCAAGATGCTCAGGTAACATTAGTGTGGAGCTCCCAATGCAAAATGAGCTTCCAGTATCTACCGAGTGCCCAAAGCATCATTGAACATCTTCATTAATTGAGTCATTCGATTAACACAAAAACCAAACCAACTCAGTATCAATCGAGTCCCCTTCATTCTTTGACCATGTCCTCCAACTCCAAGGTCAAAATACACCAACATGCAGGATTGCTAACCAACCAAGGATGGTCCTGCATCAGACACTGCAGGTTCAAAAACATGTTCTCAGTGGCTGGAAGGAAATCTTCTAGGATTCAACACAAAAATCTTGAATTCATTCTTCACATACACATCCTCCATGTCCTTAACTTGTACAGTCTTTCCCTTGATATTCTTTTGATTCTTCACATCCATCCTTATTGTACTACAAGTCTTCTTTCCATGTTGATTTCTAACCCTTTTAGAATCCTTAAACTCAACTTGACTATCGATACTCAGGTTCCACCAAACTCTTCATTCTACAAAGGAATCAATGAATGCTTCCTGCCACCTTTCAAAATTGTAAACACATTCTGGACACAATCATGTACAACCCTACAATCATACTACCAAGGTCTACCAAGAAACACATGTCAACTGTTCATGTCCATAATATCACACAACACTCGATCTTTATGCTGACCAATTTGGAAATCAACAAGGCATTGCTCCCTTGCTTCCAAAGCATGCTCACCTTGCAACCATCCAGTCCTATGAGGATAATGCTATCTCATTCTCCTCAAACCAATTTTCTGAACCATCTCCTCATCAACAAGGTTATCAATAGTACCACCATACACAATCACCTTAGGGACTTTATCACTAGCCTTGGGAAAAAGTTATGAACAAATTAGTCCTTTGACAAGATTCTATTATCCTTTAACCAATCAACACTCACTGAGATAGCAAACTCTATCCTTGCTCAGGTTGACTGCCATGATCACCTACCTCATTCACAAAAAATCTTCTATCACTAGCTTTAGGACGTTCATAAAATCCATGTGCCACTTTTCCAAATTTGTAGCAAGTACCCTTAAACTCTCCTCTACATGTCCTTCTCTTCCAATCAACAGGCTGTGGTTTATCTTCATCACTCAGTTTAGCTTATCCTGCTTCTCCTTCCCTCTGGAATTACCTTGACTTTTCTTCTTCAACTTATCTTCATCCTTCAAGGCATACTGATAAGCATCCTCAATCGAATTGATCTTCAACATACTAACCTTATCTTGGATATTGAATCTCAAACCATTAATGTACTGAGCTACCTTTTCCTTTGACAATTCTCTATGCCTAGACTGAATAGTCAACTTGTAGAACTCCTTGGTATAATCTTTCATAGTCATATCCTTCTATTTCAAATTCTACAACCTCTTGAAAAAAAAAAGTCCATTATCAAAAGGAATGAACTTAGCCTTCAACTTAGTTACCATTAACCTCCATCTAGTGATCTTCATTTCACGTTCGTCCTCTTTATCTCTTTGTAGTTCTTTCAACCAAAGAGAAACATGTCTTTTCAACTTAGTTTGTGCCAACCTTACTCTGAGTGGATCCTCAACATCCTCAAGCTCAAAGTAGTCTTCCAATTCACCAATCTAGTCAATTAGGTATTCAGGAGTCAAATTACCTGAGAAATTAGAAACCTCCATCTTATGCTTCAAGCTCAACTGAGATCTAGGTCTAGCAAAATGACCAGCCCTAGTTTAAATAGGTCTCCCCACATGATCAGTTCTATCCTCACCACTTAATCCAAAAACTTCAAAGTCTTCAACAACCTCCTCATAACCATCTTTAGTACCCACATGCCAAGGTACACCACCTATAGCACTTACAATTTCAATAACCATGTCACTCTTCATCAATGCAATCTTAGATCTGAATTCTTCTTTAATCTTCTCTAAGAACCTTTCCTCTACAACATCACTATGATCATAAATTTCCCTAGGGTTAAATCTTGATGGAGGCATCTTCTAAGATACTTTATAAACCCAAACAATAAATCTACAAATCTAGAAGATCAAATAACTCCACAAGAGTCCTGGTACAAACCGCCTCAACTTCAGCACTCAGTCTACACACTCAGGAACAACTGAGTTTTGATACCACATGGTGTAGAAAGAATCCAAGGGTAACCCTATTAGAGGTAAAAAAAATCCCTAAAAATAATCACATAGTATAAACACAACAACAAATAAAGGTATGATACCAAATCATAACACTTTATTCATAAATATAACTTTTTACATGCAATATGCCTGATTATAAGACCTTCTAGGTTAAAGCCAAATAAAAAAGCAATTACAAAGATAGTTTTGCAAGATCCCTCAAGATCTAATTGAAAGTCCTAATCCTAACCAGTCCAAATCTACACTCTAGTAGAAAAACCCATGGAAATATCAACTTGTGCTTGGAAGCCCACCAAGTAATCTTCTAGTTTACCAAGCCTTAGCTACTAGCCCTTCTCAAAATTTTCTCCTACACTTCTTTCTCCAATATGGATGTTTCTCTCTAATATCCTCACTTAAGACTCCACAAAACACCCCTTACTTATACCTAACTAAGCCACAATTCATCTTAGCCCATTACAAATTAAAATAAACCCTTACATTAATTGTTTGCATAAGCCACAAGTTATATGTAATAAAAATTAAATACCCATACATAAATTAAATGCCAAAAGTTTTCTCACTAACAGCTCAAAAACCAAAAGAAACAAGACCAAACCAAGTATTAGAGAAAACCATGTCGAGTGTTAGCATTCCACTAGACATAACCGAGTTCCTTCACTGACTGAGCTGCTTGGGTAACACTACTGCCAAGTTCCCAGTGCAAACCGAGCTGCCAGTATCTACCGAGTGCCCCAAGAATTACCAAACATCTTCTTTAACCAAGTCATTCAGTTAACACAACAACCAAACCAACTCAGTATCAATTGCATCCCCTTCATTATTTGATCGAGTCCTCAGACTCTAAGGTCAAACAACACCAACATGCAGAATTACTAGCCAACCAAGGATGCTCCTACATCATATTTGATGCCTCCGAAGGACATATATAGCCTTCCTATAAGTACTCCAAATTTTTGAAACCAATTTTTGAATTGGTTAGCCATTGGAGATGACATATCAAAAAAGTTGTAACTTTTGCATAAAAGTCACAAAAGTTGCATTGATAGCATTTGAAATTTTGCAACTTTTCATGTATTGACTTTATCTCCTTAAACTACCTATCTATAACCCTTATAATGGTGATATTAGATTGTATTACATCAATTTGAACAACTTAGGATTATTACATTGTATTTTTTTTCCATTAGACCCATTTGCGACCAATTGGGCCATTATGGCCTTAAATGTCCCTAATGGCTATTTGGCCAAAAAATTGACTTTGATCCTTTATTTCCTATTAAATGCTTACATAGAATATCCCATGGGGTCTTATAAAATGAATAGATACTAAATTGGACCATGCCTTATATAGGGTTTTGTTGACCATCCTAGGTGCCTCAATGCCATAGTCCACCAAGCAAAGAAGTCTCGATTCCTCTTAGAGACTAACTTCTTCAAATCACCTCTTTTTCACAAAATCTACTTCTCCTTCATCTAAGTGGCCTTTGATGTTGGATTTTCCTTCCATTTAACTAGGTGCTCCATGTACACCTTCTTCATTTTCCTCTTAGTTTTTAACTTTCAAGAATGTTTTCTATCTTAGGTTCAATGGTGATAGGTAGGACTATGACTTAATGTTTTTTTTCATCTTGTATCCCTGTATCATCTTCTTTGATAGGTATATAACCTTTGAAAAGTGTTAGATATGCCACATTAAATATTGAAGTCAGGGATATGTTTGATGGTCATGTTTTTATGCATTGACCCTATACTTATTGATTATCCTACAAGGACCTATCCTTCTCATCTTCAATTTTTTATAACTCCCCTTTGGCAACTTGTCCTTATTCAGATGGACCATAAGTTTTTGGGTCCACCTTGACCTTAAACATTTAGGAAAGATATTCTCCCACCTATTCATGAATATCCCTCATGGCCTCTACAAAATAGTCACCAAGATGATTTCTATTCTTTGTTTCTTTCAATATCCCCAACTCAATGATTCCTTTTGGGTGACTACCATAAAATATTTCAAAAAGGCTTCTCACTAAAATCCTATTGGTAGAATCATGATAGGAAAACTTTGTCTGTGGTAGAACCATATTCCATGACTATCCATGTTCCTTAGTAGAGAACCTCAAAAGGTTTCCCAATGTATATTAACTACCTTAGTCATCGTATCAGTTTGAGGATGGTAGGTAAAGCTCTATGAAAACTATGTTCCTAACTTCTTCCATACAATTCTCCATAAATGACCCAAATTTTTTAAATCTATGTTACTAATAATTGATAATGGAAAACCATAAATCCTTAAAACCTCTTTAAATAAAAAATTATATATATAACTTGCATTATTTTTTGTCTTACAAGGGATGAAATTAAGCATTTTATTGAATCTGTCAACAACCACAAATATGTTATCAAATCCTTTCATTTCCCTTGGTAGTCCTAATACAAAATCCATGCTCAAGTACTACCCTGGTATATTTAACATAGGATGGGGTTGATAAAGGCATGCATTGGTGGATACACCCTTTTCCCTATGACATATCGCAAATGATTCGACCAACTTCCTAACATCAGTTTGCAACCTTAGCTAAAAAAGAATCTCCTTGCTAGATACAATGTCCTATTGAGTCCAAAGTGGCCCCCAAGACCTCCATTATTCTTTTATTTGATTATATTTTCTCTCATGGAGAAATTTGGCATACAAAGTTGGCTCTGTGTAACCAATAAGTCTTCCTATAGTACAAAGTCAAAAAAATCTGAATGAAAACTATTCTTAAATTGACTGCAAACCTTATAAGATTCCTTAAAATCTTCATCAATGGGATACATGTCTTTAAGGTTTCAATCCCTACATGTTTCAATTGTATTTCTTGAAGTGTGAGTTACCTCCTTCTCAATCCATGTACTACCTCTTCTTCCCTACTTTTTATGTTCCTAATGGTGAAGTTGAATTATTATATTCTCTCCACCCATTTCATATGCTTGTGGTTTAGTCTTTTCTTTCCATTCAAGAAACTCAAAGCATGATTGTTAGTTAAACCAATAAATTTTTTGGGAATAAAACAATGCCCCCACTTTTTCAAGGCATGCACCATAGCATAAAGCTCCAAATCATATGTTTAATACTTCTTTCTATCATTCTATTTCTTAGTAAAGATGGTTATTGGCCTTCCCCCTTGGCTCAATACCACTCCAATAGAAACTTTGCTAGCATCACATTTAATTATAAAAATATTATTTAAATTAGGCAATACAAAGATTGGTTATTTATCTACGTTATACTTTAGGTATTGGAAATGTTGAGATTTAATTGAAAAGATCATTGTTGATAAATATTGAAAGAGGGAGATTGTTGAAGAAGACTATGTGTTTCAATCCTTGTTTTGTCAATGATGTCAAACTTGCTATTTGCTGATAAGACAATTGCTTATAAGATTCAAATACTATCACTTAGTTGATTGATGAAGAGGATTTGATCAAAAGATGTAACAATAACACCTAGAGAAAAGGTTATGATTATGTAATGAAGTGCACGGATCAATTAAAACAATGATGACATGATTTATTGATAATCTACTTAAGGTTAGAAAGGTTGGTTACACTTAGAAAGTTTAGAAGAACAAGTTGCACAAAGTTTGTCTACCGAGCTTGACCAAGTGGATAGTAGGTGCCGAGCAAAGTTGGTACAAGCCAAGCAGAAAATTAGTTGGAGCTGAGTAAATATTTATTCTAGTGTATGCCGAGAAAAATGGTTGATGTTGAGTAAAGTTTAGTTGATACTGAGCACTAGTAAACTTTAGTTCGTGCCAAGTAATTTCATAGTTGATGCTAAGAAACATAGTATGTGCCAAGCATTAGAAGGTTGATAATGTCAAGTTGCTACATTATTTAAAAGATTGTAGATTCGATGAATCTGAGCTGACAAGTTTGTTTTCATGGATTTTGTGAACCAGGTAGAAGATAAGGTTGATGAGCTAGTGGCACAAAATTTGAGGTAAACCATTTTTAGGTGAATTCAAAGTGGACTAAACAAAGATATGTAATCTGCAAGAGACCTTGTAATTTGTATCAGATCAAAGCCTTACTATTACTCTCTAAAAATTGTATTAGTTTAGGGTAAATCCTTTGGATTAAAGTTGACCTAACAATCATTTGTAAATCATTTAATAAGGTGAAATTCCAAGTGAATGGTCTAAAGTCCTCTAACAAGGCTCACTCCTAAAAAGGTGATTGAAATCCTTTAATAGGGATACATTTAGCAGTGTGTATTGTAACCTTTAACAGGGTTGGCCTTTTCATAGGGCATCACTTCAGAAGAGTGAAAAGAGTAGCATGTTACTGGTGGTTTTTTTTTTCCAAATTGGGTTTCTACGTAAATCATTATGTCAAGTGTGTTGATGAATTTTTTATGTTTCATGCTTTACATTTTTGCAAATTGATTTGATAGTACCGTAAAAGTTTTTAGTGATTATGGATGCATGCATGAGTATAAATATTTTATGGGTTCACTAAGCTTTGAAATTTTTTTATCTATACATTTGGGCCTTGGATAATTGATTCAACCCCCCCTCAGTTATTCTAAAGTATTCCAACAATTGGTATCAAAGCCATCTGCTTGAGAGAACTAGTTTGAAAGTACTAGAAGCACAAAGATAAAGATGTAAAAAAGAGAAGTAACCAAGCTCAATAGAGATAGCTTTCCTGCATGGAAAAGTTTGATGAAGCTACACTATGGAGGACTTGGAGATCATGCACAATCTACCATTTCTATGGAGTATGTTAATCCTATTGGTGCCTCAACTATTGAAGATATGAAGAAGAATAAAAAACACAACTAGGCAATGTTGGAGATTGCCTTTGCCCTAAGTTATGCCAAATTTGATGATATCAAAGGTCTTGATAGTGCCAAGAAAATATGGGATGCCCTAACCAGTATTTATGAAGGAGATGCATATGTTCTTAGAGCCAAACCTAAAAGTCTCAGAGGTAAGTTTGATGATATGAGAATGGAGGAAGGTGAGAATATTGCTCAATATGTTGAAAGGATAAAAGAAGTTGTCAATGCAATAAGAGGAGCTACTGGTAAGATAGATGATGATACTATACTAAGAAAAGTTTTGAGAACACTGCTACCTGTATATGCTATTAGAGTTTTTGCAATTCAAGAACTGAGATGTATTCTAGGGAATAAGCTATCACTTGAAGGTTTAGTAGGTAGACTCACTACTTTTGAGATATCTAACTTTGATAATTACAAGCCTAAAATGATTGAATATGATTTCAAAGCTAAGGTGTCATTAAAGGAACCTAATGAGAAGAAGAAGGAAAATAAGTCTATGTCCAGTGACAATGATACATATGAGGAGAATATTGAACAACTTGAAGCACTACTAGCAAGAAGATTCCACAAAGGTAAAGGTAAGTTCAAAGGTAAGTTACCCATCATTTGTTTCTATTGCAATGAGGTTGGTCATATTGCTGCTAGATGTCTAGAGAAGAAGAACTATAGAGGTGGTGACAAGTACAAGAGTAGAAGAGATGAAGACAAAAAAGATTACAAAGACAAAGGTACAAAGTCTTGCTATATTGTTGAAGAGGAAACAAAGGATGATTATGATGAACATGATGATGAAGTGGTATATGTTGCAATGAAGGGAAAATTTAATGAAGATGATGCAACTACACTTGTAACTTATGTGAACAAGAATGATAGATAGATCATTGACAGTGGATGTTCACATCACATGACTGGAGACAAAATTAAGTTCATTACCCTAAATTGTTATGATAGACATATTGTAAGATTTGGTAATGATGCACCATGTTTGATAAAAGGAAAAGGTTCTATCAAACTCATAGACAAGATTCTATGTGACAATGTTTACTATGTTGAATGACTTAACTATAATTTGAGTGTGTCACAACTGAATAATTTGGGATTTAAGGTTGAATTTGAAAACAAGATTGCTAAGATACATAACACAAGTGGGAAACTAATTGGAAAGGGAGATCAAACTAGAAGTAATCTATTCTATCTTGATATAGAGGATGCTACTTGTCTTTTTGTAAAATTTGATGATGTATGGCTATGGCATAAGAGGTTATGTCATGTTAATTTTGTTAATTTGGTTATTATCAGTAACATGAAGAAAGTTAGAGGTTCATAAGTTTTAAGATTAAAACTTATACCTCTAAAGAAATACTAGAGATTGTTCATACTAGCTTGTGTGGACCAATTGATGTGCAAAGATACAAGGAGATAAGTACATAATGCTATTTGTTGATGACTATTCTAGGATGATAATAGTTATGTTTTTGGAATAGAAATTTGATGCTTTCCAAATGTTTAAGTGGTACTTAGCAAGAGTTGAAAAGGAAATAGGTAAATGCCTAAAGTGTTTGAGATCAGATAGAGGAGGAGAATTCACATCAAATGAGATGTTCTATAATGACAGAGGAATCAAAAGATAGACATCTGCTCCTAGAACCCCTCCATAAAATGGAGTAGCTAAAAAGAGAAATAGATCTATAATGGACTGTGCTAGAACACTCATGATGGAAAAGAATGTTGCTCTGAAATACTGGAGATAAGCTATAAGTACAAGTGTCTATTCCTCGAACCATGTGCAAATCAAGAAAGGTACTCATTCAACACCTTTTGAACTATAGTATGGATACTCACCTAATGTAAAATACTTTAAGGTATTTGGAAGTAAGTGTTACATTCTTAAATATGTTAAGAATGGTAAACTTGATGCAAAAAGTGAAGAAGGTATATTCCTAGGATACTCCACAAGAAGTAAAGCTTATAAGTGTTTGAATACTAACACTAACAAAATTGTGGAAAGTGTAAATGTGAAATTTTATGAATATACAAAAGTATATGAGGCTAAACCCATGAAAGAACCAAAAGAATACAAATCATTTGTATACTTTTATCAAGGTATGCCTATTGAAGAAGATGTTGCAAATCAAGTTACAAATCAACAACAAGTTACAGTGACTATCAAGTCACACCCTATGAATTTTGAGTTGCATTTAGGAACTAAGCTACATTCAGATGCTGAGTTACAGAATAAAATGGATGCACATTCTGATTCTAAGATTAGCACACATGAAAGAGAAGCTAAGATACTTGATAGAGATATACATAATGTTTCTGAAGTTGAAAGAAAAAATGAAGAAACAAGAGCTGAACCAAGTATGTCAAAATACATCATCCTGCTGCTCAAATCATTGGAGATAAAGATGCTAGACCAATGACAAGAAACATATTGAGAAATGAAACGTGTTTGATGAGCATGAAGGAACCCAAAATAATAAAAGATACATTTGAAGTTGTTGAGTGTTACAAAGCCATGGAAGAAGAGATTAAAAAATAGAGAAGAATAAAACATGGAGTTTAGTTCCTAGACTAGAAGGCAAAAATGTGATTGGTACCAAGTGGGTATTTAGAAACAAGATAGATGAAAGTGGTGAAGTCATAAGGAAAAAAGAAAGATTAGTTTGCAAGGGATATGCACAAGAAGAAGGAATTGACTATGGAGAGACATTTGCCCCTATTGCTAGATTGGAAGTAGTAAGAACTCTACTTGCTTACTTTGCTTACAAAAGTTTCAAAGTTTATTAGATGGATGTTAAATCTGCATTTCTGAATGACATATTAAATGAAGAAGTTTACATAGAACAACCATAAGGTTTTGTTGATGTTAACAATAAGAACATGGTATGAAAACTACACAAAGCTCTTTATGGTTTGAAATAAGCACCAAGAGCATGGCATGAGAGACTTCATAATTATCTTATGAAGATTGGATTTGAAAGGATTGATGATAACATCAATCTGTATATGAAGACAAAGAAATGAAAAGGTATTTTTTTATCTGAAATATTTGTTGATGATATCATATTTGGAGGTCAAGATGCTTTATGTAAGGATTTTACAAATTAGATGAAGCAAGAATGTGAAATGTCTATGTTTAGAGAGATCAAATTTTTTGTGGGTTTGCAAGTATATCAGAGGAAATTTGGTATATACATCACTCAATCAAAGTATGTCAAAGAAATATTGATTTTTTTTGGATTAGAGGATTTCAAACTAGTAAGTACACCTATGGTGACAAGACACAAGTTGTCAAAGAATAATGATTCTGCTGAGGTGAATCAAACATTGTACATTTCTATGATTGGAAAATTATATTGCATTATCTATAGGGATAGTTGCAAGATTCTCTGCTAATCCCAGGGAGAATCATTTAATGGCTTTGAAGAGAACAATGAGATATCTAAAAGGAACAGAGGAGTTTGGTCTATACTACAAGAAGAATGATAAATTTTAATTGAGAGACTACACTGATGCTGATTGGGTTGGAAACATTGATGACAGAAAGAGCACCAGTGGAAGAGCATTTTTTAAAGCAAGAGACTAGTTACATGGACTAGTAAGAAAAAAAATTGTACTTCACAATCTACTGCTGAAACTGAATATGTTGTTGTTGCTGTAATTTGCACAAATATTGTATGGATCAAACAACTACTAAAAGGAATGAAGGAAGAAATCGTAGGACCAATGATATTTTATTGTGATAATACAAGTGCTATCAATATATTAAAGAATTCAGTGATGTACACAAAGACTAAGCACATTGCAATCAAGTATCATTACTTGAGAGAGTTAGTTCAAGATAAAGAGGTGAAAATGGAACATGTTAACACAAAGGAGAAATTTTTTGATATTTTCACAAAAGAATTATCTAAGGATGCTCATGAGTATCTAAGAGGTAAACTAGGGTGATAACCATATCAAAGGCTAAGTAACAAGAGGAGTGCCCTACATCAAACAAATTGATGTTCATATGTTACACATTGATGCAGAGGATCTTACTTTAGGAGCTGCCTAAAGTAATCATAGAGCTAAAACTTCAAATCAGTCACAAGCAAGGTGACAGAGGAAGAAATTGAAGAAATTGAAGAAATTGAAAAAGCCTATATCTGCATGTTTAAGATGACAAGTTTTTGGCATTGTTGTCAAAGAGGGAGATATTCTATTGATCAAGCTAGTATGAATAATCACAAAGGGAGAGATTTACTAATCAAGAAGGAGATAGATCAAGCCAATATAATTAATGAGAAAGAGAGAGATATAAGAGATATCAAGATATTGTTGTCAAGGAGATAGAGAAGAATATAAGAAAGAGGGAGAAATCCTAATCTACATAGTCATAGGGAGATATAGTAAGATGGAGTTATAAGAAATAATTTTGTAACCTAATTAGAAGATGGAAGTTGTTGATAGAGGGAGAGATATCAATACGAGTTTTCTTTTTGGCATTGTCTTAGTGTTTTAACCTAGTCAGTTTGGTTAAACAAAGGTTTTTACCATTTGGTTGATTTAGTTGATTAGTTTAATTTTCCATCAATGCCAAAGAGGGAGATTGTTGAGATTTGATTGAAAAGATCATTATTGAGAAAGAATGAAAGAGGGAGATTGTTGAAGAAGACTATGTGTTTCAATCATTATTTTGTTACTAATGTCAAACTTGCTATTTGCTAGTAAGACAATTACTTATAAGATTCAAGTACTATCACTTGATTGATGAAGAGGATTTGATCAAAAGATGTAACAATAGAACCTAGAGAAAAGATTGAGTTATGATTATGTAATGAAGTGCAAGGATCAATTAAGATAGTGATGAAATGATGTATTGATAATCTACTTAAGGTTACAAAGGCTGGTTACAATTAGAAAGTTTAGAAGAATAAGTTGCACAAAGTTTATCTGCCAAGCTTGATTGAGTGAATAATATGTGTTGAGAAAAGTTAGTACGAGCCGAACAAAAAATTATTTAGAGCCAAGTAAATGTTCATTCTAGTGTATGCTAAGCAAAAAAATTGATGTCAAGTAAAGTTTAGTTGATGCCGAGCACTAGAAAACTTTAGTTCGTGCTGAGTAATTTCATAGTGGATGCCAAGAAATGTAGTATGTGCCAAGCATCAGAAGGTTGATAATGCCAAGTTGCTGCATTATTTAAAAGATTGTAGATTCAATGAATTTGAATCAACAAGTTTGTTTTCTTGGATTTTGTGAACCAAGTGGAAGATAAGGTTGACGAGCTGGTGGCATAGAATTTGAGTTAAACCATTTTTAGGTGAATTCAAAGTGGATTCTAGGAGAAGTTTCTTGAAGAGATATGAAATATGGGGTAAATACATTGTATCCTACCTAATCCATCTGAACCCTAAATTGGATGATGAAGAATGAGTAGTAAAATATCTTAATTTCCTATTTATAGGAATGGTTGTCATGAAGCAAGGTTGTCATATGTTAGAACATAAGGAAGAAAAGGAGTCAAGGGTTTTGCTTCATCAAGTGACTCAAGAGAAGATTTTGCAATGGCATGTTAAGCAAGAAGGCTTAAGGAGATGAATGCTTGGAGGGTGAACAAGCTATCAAAGTTGCAAAGTATGAAGGCCAAGTAGAATTGAGGACTGATTAGAAATCTATAATCTACAAGAGAATTTCTAAGTTGTATTAGCTAAAAGCCTTATTGTTTCTTTCTAACAATTGTATTAGTTTAGGGTAAATCCCTTGGATCAAGTTTGACCTAACAATCATTTGTAAATCTTTTAACTAGGTGACATTCCAAGTGAATGGTCTAAAGTCCTCTAATAAGGCTCACTCCTAATAGTGTGATTGAAATCCTTTAATAGGGTCACATTTAATAGTGTGTATTGTAACCTTTAATAGGGTTGGCTTTTCACAGGGCATCACTTCAGATGATTGAAAAGAGTAACATGTTACTAGTGGTTTTTCCCAAATTGGGTATTTGTTGGAAATATAAAAGGAGTAACTGAGAGGGGAGGGGTGAATTAGTTACTAAAAAAATAAATCCCAGATCCCTTAGATGTCAATACAAACTAAAAACTAAAAACTAAATACTACTGATGCTTAGTAAACATACATAAACTGTTGTAACTCAATAAATGCTTAACATACAAATTTTGGATGTTATCTGTGATCACCATTATTTTAACTTAGTTGCAAACATATAAAAGAAAATAACATGAACACATTTGACACCGGGATTTAATGTGGAAACCCAATTTGGGAAAAACCACCAATTGCAACTAGCTACTACTTTCACTATTCTGAAGTGAGCCTTGTTAGGAGCCAACCTTGTTAAAGGTTACAAAAAACACTATTAGGTGTGACCCTATTAAATGATTTAATGACCCTGTTAGGAGTGGCCTTGTTAGAGGTCTTTAGATAATTCAATAGAACTGCCACCTTGTTAGAGGATTTTTAAATATATGTTAAGTAAACTCTCTTAGGAGATTTAGATCACTACTACAATGGTTAGAGAGTAACAATGAGATGACTTGATTTTAATGCAACCGAATTGCTGATTATAGATTTCTATTTTGGCTTGTACATGATCCTTCTTGATTGAATATAGCTTTTCTTCTCCAAAAGGATATTCTGCTTCACTTTCAAATTTTCTTTCTCTCTTCATCTTCAATACATTCATAAGATCTTCATACTTGCACTTCCATACTTTAAAACCACAACTTGACCTTATACTTATATCTTTCATATTATCATGTTGACTCAAATACAACTTAGAATAATTAATATTCATCACCTCAGTTGGCTAGAGCCAATAGATAAATCAATTAAGATTAATATGCTAGAATAAGAAAATCCTTTGTTAGCCAACCCAACTCAGTAGAAACTAACTCAGAAGTGATTTCCTGTGTTAACCAATAGAAGCTTGGTTAACACTACAAACTTGCAAAGATCCTTTGGCAACCAAGTGAGCTCAGTTAGTACTGGTCCCATCCAATTTTACTTCATTAACTGAGTGAGCTCAATTAACACTCATCTTCTACATACTTTTCTTTGATGCTTGAGTGAACTTAGTAGACACTACCTTCTAAACTAGGAAATCAATGGAACACTTGGTAGACATGGAAAACTATCTTCACTACCTAAGTGAGCATGGCATATACTAACTGATAATGAAGTGACATTTTTGTAACATCAAAGACAATACAAAATTAATCAATTGTATCCAACAATCTCTGTCTTTGGCATTGATGGAAACACAACATGCCATAACACAATGAAATTTTTGATTTATTCTTGAGAACTCCCTCTGCCAGTATGAACTCTTCCTTTCACTGGATTATTCCTCTTTCTGCAAAAACTTCTGCCAAGTTCATTCATATAACTCTCTGCCTCTTACAATAAACTTCTCCTTCTTTTAATCACAAAAATTTCTCAAAGATATGACAATGGACCTCTCCCTCTTTGACAACACATGCCAAAGACAACAATTCTGTTAATCCCAATGTATCTTAAGTACTAATTCATTTGCAATATGCCCTTATCAATTTTGTACCAACTGATTGATCTTCAACTTAGCTTTTGTTGATGCATCACTAAGCTTTATTTAGTGAAATTTAAGTAGGGGAATGGCTCCTAGCTTACCTCTTAGATACAAAAATTCATCCTTAGGTAATGGCTTGATGAATATGTCTGCAATCTATTCTTTTGTATTAACATATTCCAATCTTATTTTTTTTTATCCTGCACCAATTTTCTTAAGAAGTGATATTTTATAGTGATGTGCTTTGTTTTGGTATGCATCATTGGATTCTTTGATATGTTGATTGCATTGGTGTTATCACAACATATGACTGTTGGATCCTTGATCTCTATCTTCATTCCTTCCAACAATTGTTTAAACCAAACAATGTTAGAAAAATTAACTGCTACCATCACATATTCTGCCTCTGCTATTGATTGAGATGTACAATTATGTTTCTTGCTTCTCCAAGACACTAGTCCTTTACCAAAAAATAATGCTCCACTACTAGTGCTTTTTCTATCATCAATACTTCCTGCCCAATTAGCATCAATAAATACCTTCAAGTCCAAATTACCTCCAAGTTTATACTATAAGCCATAGTCTTTAGTAACTTTTAGATATCTCATGATTCTCTTGATTGCCATCATATGATTTTCTTTAGGATTTACTGAGAATATTGCCAATATTCCAACTGCTAGAGAAATATCAGGCTTTGTATGTAGTACATACTGTAATTTTCCAATCATTGATCTGTATGTGGCTTGATCTACTTCTTTGGAATCATCATTTTTGGAGAGCTTATGTCTAGTAGACATAGGGGTTCCAACTGGTCTTAAATCTTCCATTCCAAACTTTTTTAGTATCTCCTTGATATACTTAGATTGAGTGATATAGATACCATTTTTGTTCTACTGTATCTGCAACCCAACAAAGAATTTTATCTCACCAAACATGGACATCTCAAATTCTTTATTCATTTCTTCTAAAAATTCTTTGTACAAGTCATCATTTCCTCTAAATAGAGTATCATCAACAAATATTTCTATCAATAAAATCTTCTTGTTTGGTCCTTCTTTGATATATAAACTACTATTACCATTTGTTCTTTGAAAGCCAATATGTACCAATTAATTATGAAGTCTTTCATACCAAGCTTTGGGAGCTTGCTTGAGACTATATAATGCTTTGTGTAACTTACAAACCATGTCTCTTTTGCTAAGATCTACAAAACCTTCTGGTTGTTCAATGTAGACTTCCTCATCATGAATTCCATTCAAGAATGTAGGTTTAACATCCATTTGATACACTTGAAATCCTCAATGTGCTGCATATGCTCATGAAGTTATAACACCTTCTAGTCTTGCTATAGGAGAAAAAGTCTTAGCATAATCAATACCTTCTTCTTGAGAATAGCCTTTGCACACTGATCTTGCTTTGTTTCTTGAAACTTTTTTGTCTTCATTGAACTTATTTTTTAATACCCACTTTGTACCAATTACATTTTTATCTTTGGGTCTAGGAACAAGAGTCCAAGTTTTGCTCTTTTCTATCTGTTCTATCTCTTCATTCATTGCTTTAATCCAAATTTCATTTTTCAGAGCATCTTTAACATTTGTAGGTTCAAAATTAGCAAGTAAACATGTATCTTTTAATTTGCTTCTTGTCATTGTTCCATTTGATTTGTCTCTAATGATCTATTCAGGTGCATGATGCCTTCTAACATATCTTGTTAACATAGGCTCTTTAGGCTTTGAATGAGTTCCATCGTCTTCATTATGAACTTTAGTATCAAGCGTGGGTTCCATTTTCTATGACTCAAGTCCATCAGACTCGATTTGAACTAGCTTAGTAGCCTTTGACTATGACTCAGTTTGCATTGTCTGCAACTCGTTAACTATTGAAGATTTTGAGGACTTAGGAGATGAAGCCTCATTTCTTTTAGATAGGTTTGGCAAGGTATCAGGTTCATAGTAAACAAATCTACTATATTCCTCTGGCTCCTTTTTGCTTTCTTCTTTACTTTTTTTTGCAAACTCATCAATTCTAACATGTGCACTTTCTATTATTTTATGAGCCTTATTTCTTTTAGATAGGTTTGGCAAGGTATCAGGTTCATAGTAAACAAATCTTCTATATTCCTCTGGCTCCTTGTTGCTTTCTTCTTCACTTTTTTTTGCAAACTCATCAATTCTAACATGTGCACTTTCTATTATTTTATGAGTAGACAAATTCAAACATTTGTATGCTTTACTTCTCTAGGAGTATCCTAGAAATATGCCTTCATCACCTTTTACATCAAATTTACCCTTTCTAGACTCTTTTAAGATATAACATTTGCTGCCAAATACTTTCAAGTAACTTACATTAGGTTTGTAGCCATACCATAGTTGATAAGGAGTTTTGTTTGAATCTTTCTTCAATTGTACATTGTTCAAGGTATGAACTATAGTGCTGATAGCTTCCTTCCAATATTTGAGAGCAACATTCCTTTCAATCATCAAGGTTCTTACACAATCCATGATGGATTTGTTTCTTCTTTCACCTATATCATTCTATTGTGATGTACTAGGGGATGATACTTGTCTTTTAATTCCTCTTTCAATGCATAAATTATTGAATTCATTGGAGATGAATTCACCATCTCTGTCTGATCTTAAACATTTCAAACTCTTTCTAGGTTCTTTTTCTACTCTTGCTAGATCCACTTGAACTTTTGAAAGGCTTCTAATTTTTATTTTAGATATATTATAGTCATCATTCTAGAATAGTCATCAACAAAAAGATCAAAAACCTTTTCTCCACTGTAACTCTCTATTCCAATAGGTTCACATAAGTCTGTATGAACAATTTCTAAGACTTATTCTAACTAATATTTTTTTATTTTGAAAATAGTCTTTCCCATCTTACCAATGTGGCAATTCTTGCATAAACCCATATCAGGTTTCTTCAAACTAGGAATGTCTCTTACTATTTTATGTTTTCTTATCTTGACTAGATTATCAAATTTTACATGACATAGCTTTTTGTGCCATAACTAGTTTTCTTCTACTTGAGCAATAAAACATGAACAATCATTGCAATCAAGATAAAATAGATTACCTTTTGTTTGCTTGCCATATCCAACCAGATTTCCTTTTCCATCTAGTAGTTTGGCCTATCCATTCATGAATTCTACCTTGAATCCCATGTTATCCAACTATTCCACACTTTGTAGGTTATACTTTAGTCCTTCAACCCAAAAAACATTATCACATATAAGTTCTTTAGTCAATGAAATACATCCTTTTCTTTTTATGTTACAAGGTTCATTATTTCCAAATCTCACACTACCTCCATCATAATATTCCATGTGCTCAAATTTTGTTTTGTCTCCAGTCATATGATTTGAACAACTACTGTCAATAATCCATATATCATTTTTGCTAACATGAGAGATAAGTGCCATCTTATCTCCTTCATCATTAGATTCATCTTTTATAGCAATGTATACCATTTCATATTCACTGTTATCAGAATATTTAGCTATAAAACAAGATTTCTTACCTTTGTCCTTGTAGTTCTTGGAATCCTTCTTTCCTTTGTGCTTAATCTTTTCATCTTTGATTTCTTTATTTGGACACCTTGTAGCAATATGACCAACTTCTTCACAGGAAAAGCAGATCAGAGGAACTTTGCCTTTGTACTTTCCTCTACCTTTTGAATACTTCCTTGCAAGTAGGGCTTCAACAACTTCAAGATCACTATCTGAACTTTCTTCTAATTCTTCTTCTTCACTTCTTGATTGAATGGAATTTGATTTCTTACCCGTTTCTTTTAAAGAGAGTTTAGCTTTAAAAGAAGATTCAATAACCTTTGAACTAGGAACATAGTTATCAAAATTATCTAACTCAAAAGCTGTCAATCTTCGAACTACAGTATCCAATGATATTTTATTATTTGGATCACATCTCATTTCTTGAATAGTAGATACTCTAATTGAATAAATAGGAAGAAGAGTTTAGAGTACCTTGCTTACAACTATTTTCTCTTCAATGTCTCTTACATATGCTTTGATTGCACTTACACTTGCTTCGATCCTTTTCACATATTTTTCAATGTTCTCATCTTCTCTCATTTTCATCTGATCAAGAAGACCTCTAAGACTTTCAGCCTTAGCTCTTCTTACATTGTCATCTCCTCTATATATTTCTTTTAGTTTGATCCACATCTCATGAGATGTTTTGCAATCTTTGACTTCATCAAATTCAACATAACTAAGAGTAGATGCAATATCAATAATCATGATGTTATGATTCTTCTTTTCAACAATAGCTTCAATAAATAATGTTCGAGTGGGAACCTTGTATTCATTATCAAGATATTTTCATCCTAAATCAATGATGGTAGTGAAGTGTAACCTCATAAGTCCTTGCCATGCTACAAAATTGTCTATATTCAGGTTGGGAATCTCTCTTCTATAAGACATCCTAATCTTTAGCTTAGGTCCTTGAAAGCTTCTCTACAAGAACCAAAAGCTCTAATACCAGTTGTTGGAAAAATAGAAGGATTAACTAAGAGGGGAGGGGTGAATCAATTACTACTAAAATAAATCCTAGATCCCTTAGATGTAAGCACAAACTACAAATTGAAAACTGAATACTAATGATGCTTGGTAAACATACATAAATTGTTGTAACTTGGTAAATGCTTAACATACAAAATTTGTATGTTATCTGTAATTACCATTATTTTAACTTAGTTGCAAACACATAAAAGAAAATAGCATGAACATGTTTGACACTAGGATTTAATGTGGAAACCCAATTGGGAAAAACCATCAATTGCAACTAGTTACTGTTTTCACTCTTTTGAAGTGAGCCCTGTTAGGAGCTAAACTTGTTAAAGGTTACAAAACACACTATTATGTGTGATCCTGTTAAAGGATTTAATCACCCTGTTAGGAGTGACCTTCAATAGAACTATGACCTTCATAGAGGATTTGCAAATAGCTATTAAGCCAACTCTGTTAGGAGATTTAGATCATTGCTACAATGGTTAGAGAGTAACGATGAGATGACCTAACTTGAATGCAACTAAATTGCTGATTATAGATCTCTATTTTGACTTGTACTTGATCCTTCTTGATTGAATATAATTTTTCTACTCCACAAGGATATTATGCTTATCTTTCAAATTCACTTCCTCTCTTCATCTTCAATACATTCATAACATCTTCATACTTGCACTTCCATACTTTGAAACCATAACTTGACCTTATACTTATATCTTTCATTTTGTCAAGTCAACTCAAATACAACTTAGAATAATTAATACTCATCACCTCAATTGGATAGAACCAATAAATAAACCAATTAAGCTTTATATGCTAGAATAAAAAATCCTTTGTTAGCCAACCCAACTCGGTAGAAACTAACTCAGAAGCGATTTCCTATGTTAACCAATAGAAGCTCAATTAACACTGCAAACTTACAAAGATCCTTTGACAACTGAGTAAGCTCAGTTAGTAATGGTCCCATCCAACTTTCCTTTATTAATAGAGTCAACTTAATTAACACTCATCTTCTACATACTTTTCTTCAATACTTGAGTGAACTTGCTAGACACTGCCTTTTGAACTTGGCAATTATAGAAATGCTTAGTAGACACAGAAAACTGTCTTAACTACCTAAGTGAGCTTGGCATATACTGACTGATAATGATATGAAATTTGGGTAACATCAAAGATAATACAAAATTAATCAATTGTATCCAACACAAGTGTGTTGATGAATCTATTATGTTTCATGCTTTACATTTTTGCAAGCTGATTTGATAGTAACCTACAAGTTTTTAGTGATTATGGATGCATGCATGAGTATAAATATTTTATGGGTTCACTAAGCTATGAAAAGTTTTATTTATACATTTGGACCTTGGATAACTAATTCACCCCCCACCCCTCTTAGTTATTCTAAAGTATTCCAATAGGAAATTCCTTTTTTCCTCACCAGTCAACAAAAAATCCACATTCCTTTCCCCCTATATGATCTCCAATATAGGAGCATAAAATTCATTGAAATTCTTGACAAATTTTCTAGTATAAAATGTTGCAAGGCCATGAAAACTTCTTCCCTCACCTGTAGTTATAGAATTTGGTCAATTGAGTATGACCTCAAATTTTGAAGGATCCATCTTTAAGTCTCCCTTATAGATGTGCCAAGATTCACTAACAATATTCAAGCACAACTTAATAACATTTAGGTTGAGATGAAGAGATCCAACAACATTATTTTAGAGTCAACAAGTTCAAGCATTGATCACTACAATAATATGAGATCCAAATTGATCTCTATATAGGCAATGATGATACCTCATTTGGAGGTCATGTAGAGAGAATTGAAAACAACCCAGGATCTTATCATAGAAGATCATCCTTAGAGTTAAAAAATCCCAAGTATGTTAGCTCTTATTTCATTAACTCACCTTTCTCAAGATTTATCAACAATTTCTACTCCCGCAAGCTCTTCATCACCATTTCAAGGTGCTCAAGGTGTTCTTCCTTGGTCTTACTATACACTAGGACATCATCTAGGTACACTTCCACAAACTTCCCTATGAAATCATGTAGGACCTCACTTATCAATCTCATGAATGTGCTAGGGGCATTAGAAAATAAAAATGACATTACCAACCACACATAGAGTCCCTTATTGGTCTTGAAAGTCATGTTTAACTCATCCCCCTCTCTGATTCTAATTTGGTGATACTCACTTTTGATGTCAATTTTTGAAAAATATGATTCTCCTCCCAAAAAATTGATAAAATATTCTATTTGAGGGATAGGGAACATGTATCTAATGGTTGTCCTATTGATCAAACTAGAATCGGTGCATAACATTTATTTCCCATTCTTTTTAGGGGCTAATATATTGAGAAAAACAAAATGACTCAAACTTTTCCTTATTAGACCTTTTCAAGAATATCTTGCACCCATCTAGCACTTTCCTCATTTTCTTGTCCAAATCTTTATTAGGGAGCACTACACCTAGGTTGCTGTCTATTTGGTGGCTAATGGCTCTAACAAGGGGTAGAGATTTTGGTACATCTCTTGCTACAACATCCCTACACTTCTCCAACAAGTCCCTTACCTCTGTAAGACATATTTCTTTGATCTCCCTCTTCTTGTCTTCCTTAGGTTTCAATACTAAGGCATACCCCACCTTCCTCCTTGAATATATATAAAATCCTTCCTCGCTTACTAACATCACACTACTACCCACTTGTTTGAAACTACCGTCCTCTATCGAAAGCTAAAACTTATATTATCTCATCCTTATAGAATGTATAGGTATTTATTTCACCATCTAGGTGTGTATTTCTATAAAACTTCCAAGGCCTATTAAATACTAGGTGGAAAGAATCTATAGTGATCATGTCACACAATATCCTATCCTTATACCCCCTAATATTTAATTCAACCAAATCTTGTTCATTAATAATTAAATTTTGTTTCTTATTAATCCAAGATACTTTATATAGGAATTTATTAGGTATCCTTTCTAACTTTAATTTTTTTTTATCCTCCAAAGATACTATGATATGCATAGAACTAGGATCTATGTTAATCTTACATAGATATTTCCTTGAATCTTGTAATTCATTTTAAGCAATGCCCTCCTTTTTGATGACTTGGTTTTGATAGGTTTGTTAATCAAGGTCCTCTTCATCATCATATTATCACCTACTTCTAAATTTAATGGTACTATAGGGGATGTCAAACTTCTTGTATCATCATATACTAACATATTTGTTTTGTCACTTCCTTGAGAATTTGAGGCCTTTTGTGGACACCTATACATAGGATGCCCAATCTTCCCATACTTTTAGCACCTCATACCAAAGAAATTTTATCCACTCCTTGATCCATTTGATCTACCTCCATATGTCAACATTTTATAAGTCTCATCTCCCTCCATTATTTTTATAGCATCCACAAATATCCTATGCTTAGGGTATGTAGGAGTAGTTTGTTCCTCTTATTGTTTAGAGAGTTCCTCTTCTTCTTCATTTCCACTTCTTTGGTAGTATTATTCTCTAGAGTCTTCAAATGGTCCTTGAGTTTCTAAAACTATTCTCTCAACCATTTATTGTTTTCTTCCTTCTCTTGCACCTTTTTTGCAAGTTCCACATATTTAGCATATTGGATGCTTCTCCTTCAAATTCTTGAAGTGACATAAAATTATCCTTCTTGCATTCCCACAAACACAACACAACTATAGGGGTTAAAATGAGTCATTCAATACCCCTTTAGATCCAAAATTTCTCCCACCAATTGATCACATTAAAAAGAATACATTCCCTTCAAATCACTGGCCTTAACAATCATGGAAAACTCTCATCATGAGTTCCAAACAGTTAGCATGGATGGAATGGTCGTCATATACACTTTTTAGGGCTAAACCAACTAATATGAACAAGTTCTAGCCCTTGCAATTGTTCAAATTCAAAATAGGTTACAAGAGACCTAATTTCCATTTTTTGGGCCTTAACTCTAAATTGTTCCAAAATAACCTATAGAAAAAACACATTTTCTAATACCCTTTTGGGACTTCTACAAATCCCCAAAGATCAATCCTTAACTCCTTTAATGGACCACAAATTGCACATAGGGGTAATTTGAGGAATAAAAGCAATTAGGTCCAAATTAAAAAGAAACTATGATATTTTTGGGGAACATATGATGTGATATAGAAGAGAAAGGATGGGAGTGGTAGGAGGTGGAGTTTTAAATTTGAAGGAGAGCAAGAAAAACTCAGGAATTAGTGCAGGAGCCTCAAAGTAGGGCAGTACCCATTTTGATAACATTATTGGACAAGAATCTGATAGAAGAAGGATGGGGACCCATGGAGTTTCCAAAGAGACCCTGGGAAAGAGGACAAGCATGTAAATCAAATGATGTTGGATATTCCCTAGTCAGTGGTTGTTAATCCTGAGAAAGAGAATTGTGAGGTGGATCCCGTTAGACCATGAGATGAATGAGTGTATACTAAACACTAGGTGACACTTATTAATGTGAAACCAACCAAAAAATAATTTTTTCTAGATATTAATGTCATATCCAAGAAGGAGAAAGGGAAAATTGAAATTATGGTGCTAGACAAGCTAGTCCAATATTGCTTCGATAGCCACAACTCTAATGGGTAAGTTCATTAGACCCAGACCTCACATTGATATAGTTAGATAATTTTCAAGAAATAAATGGAATCTTAAGGTAAGTATATAAATCTTAGCCATGGAAAAAAAATTCATTTTCATTTCCTTTTCCTATCATGAAGATTTATTCAAAATCTTTTGTAGAGAACCTTGGATCATTGGTCAAGCCACCCCGGTTCTTCAAAACTAGTCTCCCAACTTGATCTGAAGGATTAAATTTTTGTTCAAGCCCTAGTTTGGTTGAGATTCCCTAAACTCCCTCTAAATTTTTGGTATGGGGATGTCTTCATAGGGTTGGCTAACTCTTTTGGTAAACTTCTATCTATAGACCCTATTATTGCTTCACACAAAAGAATACCTTATGCTACGATTTATATTGGAGTTGAACAATGTAGAGATATGCCTAAAATCATCAAAATTCACTCTAAACTAGGAAAAAACATTCAAGAGGAAGATTTTGAAAGTGTGAATTTTTCTTATTTCCATTGCAAGAAGATGGGATATGTTTCCAAATCCTGTCCGACTGTCATTGCCAAGGAAAAGGCAAGAAAGGCCCATAAAAAAGAATGGAAAAAGAAGGACAAATCAATAGTTTTTTTTTGGAAAACTAGGAACAAGAGATGGGCTCTAATGTACTAGAAGAGGTTCAAAAATACTAAAGGGGGAAAGATAAATATATTCCCAATGTGGTGAATGAGGTACCTATTAACATTGAGGACAAGTAGAATAGGGCTATTAATTTGGTAGGAGGATCCTCTAACTCACCATCAAAGGAACTTTAGAATGTGTTGAAAATCCCATATTTTATGAAATTTGTCTCACTTGAAGCAAGAAAAATTAGAACAAGTAAGACTCTATGGAAAGTGTTACCCCAAGGATGTACATACAAGATGCCCAACCATGCGCTACATTGGGAGGATCAGGTAACATCATCATAGGGGATAAAGATTGTGTGGATAAGAATATGGAATAAATATTTGATCAATGTGCTACAAAGGAAGGGCCTAGTGAAGAAGGGTGAAATATGGTTTCCAATTGGAAAAATAAAACTAAACGGATTCTTCCCCTATCTCATCAGAAGCCACTAGAATTGAAAGTAAGTTGGATGTTTGAGATAAACCAAAGACACCTAGAATGAAAAAGGCTTGTACTGTCAAAGAAGAAGAAGCATGTAAGAATATTGTAGATCATGGAACCAAATTGACCATTTGGGAAGTTTTCTCCAACAAGAAGACATGAATATCATATCATGGAACATTCATGGCCTAAATTGACCATATACGTAGGATGTAGTTAGGAACTTAATTAGGGACCATAATCCTAATTTGTTTTGATACAAGAAACTAATATGACTAAGGATAAAGTGGAAACCATGAACATTGGAAAATTTAATATAGTAGATTATATCTCTAAGGGGGCCCCTAGTGGGATTTCTATTCTTTGGAATTCCAAAAAATATAAAGGATACATTACTTATGCTGGTGCTCTAACATTATTTTGAGTAAATTCTCTAATGTCAAGGATGATGACAACTAGTTTATTTGAAAGTTTATGCTCCAAATTCTAAAAGAAGTAGATAAAAGTATTGAGACCGAATAAGGAATCTTCTTTGAGGGATGTAGGCTAAAGGGATCCTAATGGGGGATTTCAATACCTCCCTTAAGATCCAAGAGAAAAAAGGTTGTATGGAGACATGGGAAACTTACAATTGGAACAAATGTTGTTTTATCATTGATGTCAAATCTATTGATAAGACATATTGCTACCTAATCTGAATGTCTTATCTATTTGATTGATGGAGATAATTTGATAAATTTATCATAAGAATAGAACCTAGAGGAAAGGTCGAGTTATGAAAAGGAAGTCACAATGGACATTGATTAGATAGACTTTGATAAAACAAAGTGATTGTTTATGTCAAGAAAGCAAAGCCAAGCCGAGCAATAGAGTAAAAGGCCAAGGAATGCTGAGTAATATTAGTGTTAATTGAGCCACAATTCCTACCAAGAAAATTTAGCATTGATTGAGTGACAATATTCAATAAGCAAGATAGGTAATGCCAAGCCCAACATTTTTATAGTGATCGAGTAATATAGTGATGAATAAGTGTTAGAATTTAGAGATTTTTGAGTAACAGTATGATAATAAATTCAAGGAAATCTTGAGATCTAGTCAACTCAGTTGATTTCTTATGAGATTTAAACCATATTGAAGATAAGAATGACGAGTTGGATCATTAAATTCAAGGTGAGGATTAGGTAAAAACCTAATAGATAGATTCTAGAGAAGTTTCAAAAGGAACATCAAGAAGATGGATAAATATAATTAATCATGTTGAACCTGATCATAAAACGTAAGATCTATGGTGATGATTGAAAATGGTAAAGAAATAATTCCCTATTTAAAGAAGTACAAATCCAAAAAAAAATATAGAAGAGTGCGGGTAAAAGTGTATGTAAGAGACACATACAGAAGAAGGTTGATAAAAAAATGCATAAGTCAGAGCGAACATGGAGGTAAAAGAGACTTCTTACACACATGATAATATTGATAATTTAATCTAAGAAGAAGGCTTAAGTGTTATTGAGAAGAGAATGTTGATTGCTTGAAGGGTTTCTAGGAAAATAAAGAACATAGATGACAATGGAGAACTTATCAGTGAATTAACACATGAACTGAATAGAGCTCTAAACTTGCAAAGTGAGTTGTAATCATACATATCAAACCTAATATTTTCATTCTAATCATTGTAAATAGTTTGTATTGAAATTATTATAATAGAGGTTGACCTAACAATCATTTGGAAGACTTAACTATCTATGCAAATCCTTTAAGTAGGTGACATTCTAATGGAATGAAAAATTCCTCTGACAAGGAAACTTCTAATAGGGTGATTAAATCCTTTAATAAGGTCACATTTTACAGTGTGTTTTGTAACGTTTAATAGGTTTGGCTCCTAATAGAGATCACTTTGAAAGAGTGAAAATTAGTTACATGTTGTTGGTAGTTTTTCCCAAATTGGGTTTCCATGTAAAAATGCTAGCATCAAATGTGTATTGAATGCTTTATATGTTTTACATTTGATGATTTTTTAATTAAGAAAATAGAGTTATGCTTAAGTTAGTATTTTATAGTAGAGACCGAGCAACAATATGATAGACTAAATAGTGAGTGTTTATGTTTAAAAGTTCAAATGGTACATATAGACCTTGAGGAATTGATTCACCCCCCCTCTCATTTTTAATAAAAATTTGTAACTATTGGTATCTGAGATTAGTTCTTATAGAGAAAATTTTAAAGGTACTTAAAGCTAAAGATCATGATTGATAAGAGAGATGTACCTAAGCTGAACAACGAGAAATTTCTAGCATGGAAGACCTTGATGAGGTGATGCTATTATCAACTTTGTGGACAATGAATATGTAAAGGTGACCACTTCTCCTCTAACAACTGAAAATCTAAAGTAGAAGCAAGAACAAAACCAAAAAATATTGGAGATAGCCTCAACCTTAAGCTATAAAAATTTTGATGACTTAAGAGATCATGAAGGTGCAAAGAAAATGTGGGACAAATTGAAAACCATATATGGAGGTGATGACAATGTATTGAGAGCCAAATTAGAAAGCCTAAGAGGAAAATTTCATGACATAAGAATGATGGAAGGAAATAATATAGTACAATACTACACAAGAGTCAAAGGTTGTCAATGCTATTTATGGTGCAAATGGAAAAATTAAAGATGAAACAATGATAAGTAAGGTATTGAGGGGTCTACTCCCCATTTATGCCATTAGAGTTTTTTCAATCAAAGAATTGAGATGCACACTAGGTAACACTTTGACCTTAGAAGGTGTAATTGACATACTTACTCCTTTTGAGATGTCTAATTTTGATAACTACAAACCTGCTACAATTGAATCTACTTTTAAGTCACAATTAGTTCTTAGCAAAAAGAAATGCAAAAAAGTGAAGAGTGATAGTGATAGTTCTGATGATGAGATCGATGAACTTGGAGCCCTTATTGCAAAATATTTGGAAGAGGAAAAGGTAAATACAAAGGTAAAATTCCTATTATTTAATTTGTTGGTCATATTATTGCAAGGTGTCTTTATGGAGAGGATAAGGAAAAAAGGAAGGAAAGTAAATACAAAGGAAGAACCGATGAAAAAGACTAAAAAATAGAAATATCTCTTAGTTAGTTTACAAACTAAGCAAGTGAAATTTTATTCATAGATCAAGAATAAAGTAAGTTGCAAAAATCAACTTTCCTTGAAGATAGGGATAAGAAAACAAATCTCACTAGTTCTATTGCTCTAAAATGACCCCTTAAGTATAACTGAGACAAAAGCCTAAAGAAGGAAAAGAGGACAGAGAGAAAACCCAAAAGGAATAAACTTCCCCCCTCAAAATATGTATTCGAAAACCATCTTTCGAGACATAAGAAAATTGTGGATGACCATCAAACGATAACTATCATAGTGCTAAATAAAGAACCTCCTTTGTAACTAGGATGAAAATCAATATCAATTTGATGAGTTCCCCCAACAACACTACTTAAACAATGAGTAGATGGAAAGCAAGAAAAAAATATATCAATCAAAGATACATACGACAATAATATGCATAGAAGCCCTTGGATAATGAATAGATGACAAACAAAGGAAAAACATCTATCAATCAATGATGCCTATGACACATGAATATGTGCAAGTGATCCTAAAAAAACTACTTAACCATGCAAGAACAAATTTCTAGTTGAAAATATAGGTGCCAATTTTCTAAAAAATTGATCAACTATGGAACCAAGAAAGAATCAACACTAACAATAGAAAACCCTCCAAAATCTTAAAATGAAAGGCTTGATAGGTCCACTGGAATTGTGTATCACTAAGAAGAAGGTGAAGGCAAGACCCATGCAAAAAGAGCATGATCTTGGTCCATCTATAATGGAATAACATAATTCATTTCAACCTCTCACTACTTCATTTGGATCTGAATTGTGACAATAGGCCATCACAATTGCGATGACAAGGGCACTCATTGCAATTGTAATTGATAAAACTATAATAACTTGGAAGAAGGAAGGGAAAAGAGTTCATGTTAATGATGTCACAATTATGACACCCTTGTGATAACTTCACTATGTAAGTGAAATGAGCCATTAGGACTAGCCATTGTAATTGTGATGCCCTTACTGTGCAAGTGATAGCTAGCTGTCAGAACATGCTGTTGCACTTGCGACGACTAGTTAAATTATTTAAAAAATGTTGGTAGAGAATATTTTAATATATTTGCATATGTTATCATTGCAATTATTATTCATATGTTCTAATAGGTTTGTACCATGTTTTTCTAACACATATCTACTATAGAGCCTTTGTACCCAACATATGGAGCCTTTATATCTAACCATTTGTTGAGATAATGTGTGTTGCACATATTGCATAATATTGTTATATTGTATTATTTTATTTTATTATGTAATGTTGCACTTAGATGGAGGTGCAACATGTAAAGATTTCCATGGGATATACTTGATGAGTTGTATTGTAACATTATGATAATATTTCATGTAATTATTTAATACTGGGGAAAATAATTAAATTTCCAATATTAAATGTGGGGTCAATGGGTTAGGTAGTACATGGTTTTAGCACATGGTTTATGTAATACCACTTGGTGGTTTTGCGGGACTTGCTACTATATAAGCAACCATAAGGGTAGTTGTTGGTGTGAGAAAGGCAAAAAGAAAGAGTCGAGTGGGAAAAGGCTTGACAGGTTAGCCAAGGGAGCATTTGTGAAGTTGGAAGCATGGCATGGGATGTGTGGATTCATGCTTGTTCACATGGATTTCTTGGTAGTGGCTATGGCTTTGAAGGCTTCTATGGTTGTATTACAATGATATTTTTTATAGAATAATACATGGTGATGGATGCTTTTGGAGGCTGGGTTTTTCCCTTAATGAGGGTTTCTTAGGGTATACCTTGTATCACAATTTTTGTAGGTATGTCTATTCTCTTACATGAGGATTTCAATTACATATTTATTTTAGATTTATTATGGGTTATGTGGAAATAGTTATATTCTTTCTTGCAAGTTTTCTTACAAGTAGTATCAAAGCTAAGGTTTTATTACTGTAACCCTAGATTGAATCCATGGGAATGCATTCGAGGATAAAAGAAAGGGAAAGATATATGAGTTTTTTTTATTATAGATATGAGGGCTTAGGGTTTGTTGTTATGATGGGATGTTGAAATATTTTGGGCATGCAAATTTTGGTCAAATGGATTCTTTGGATGTTTCATTTAAATGAGGATTTTGGGCGAGGGGAGCTTGCAGAAATGACCTCTTGGGTAAAAACATACCTCATCATTAGATTTGGGTCAATGTTTCCATGAATTTTGATAGATAATATGCCCTAGTTTGGCCATGTTCAGAGGAAACGAAAGAGTTTTTAAGTTTCAGCCCATGATGGCCATCAAATTTAATCCCTTCAAAATTTTTGTCACAAAAAAAATGCAGCAAAATGGTAAAAAGATTGCCTTAGTAAAATGACCATAACATTCTCTTAGGATATCAGATTTCAAACTTGCTATAGGCATTGGAAAGCTAATTCAGAGCACTACAATTGGTGTAGGTTTTGATCTATGATTTTGACAATTTTATTTGATTTTAAGAGCCCAAAATTTAGATATTATTTATTTTGAGCACATATTAAGGCATAACTTGGGCATATAGAGTTAGATTTTGGACTTCAAGTAGTCAATGGAAAGCTCTTGGAGAGCTCTACATATTGGTTCAAATTATGTGTAAGTTTGGCATGATTTTTTTGGTGATATATTGATTTGAATAGTTTATGATATATATTGACTATGGTAGCATTGTGAGTTTATGATATTGTATGTTTGGAAATTTAAGATTTGATGTCATTATATACTTAGTTTATATTTTAGATTGGTCTCATGACGATATGGTTATTAGTGTTTGGATTTGGATATGTATGATGACTTGTTGGGTCTACAAGTTGTGTAGTGTTGTAAGAATTCTATAGTTACATGTTGCATTTATAGCTTGAATATGGGTGGTCTTTGTCCATTGACCTTTCATTATTGGTGCATATTCAGATTGGTGGCTTGTATTTGGGTTGTCTATGCCCTAAGTCACATGATTTATTGATTTTTTCTTCATGTAGAAGGGCTAAGATGTTGTTGCCAGGTATAGTCATGGTGGAGGATTGTATTTGACTATTTTATGCTGATAAGTTGGACACATTGAAAGTTGAATTCTCAGTTCATGGATGTGATCATGGTGCCATGAATTTTGGAATGACATTATTGAATATATAGGTATATCCTTAACACTCATTTTTAGATTTTAGATTTGGTTATGGTGGTATATCTTCTTGGTTGAGGATCATGGTTATTTGGTTACTTTTGAGGAGCTCATGATGTGCACTTTGAGTTCTTTGATGGTTTGATGCCTTGGTTGATTCTTATGGTTAGAAGATGATTTTTTCATTGTGTGTCATGGATAGCTTGGATACACGATTTAGTGGGAACTTGTAATAGTGATGGGGTGACAATGCAAGATTAGTTCATGGTTTAGTTTGTGTCTTCTTGGTTCAGAGATCTTGGTTTTACTCGGTAGTAATACTTTGGTTGTGTGAGTGATGAGACTTGAAGGATCTTCATGTAGGAGATTGATTTTATGATGCCATAGGTGACTTGGTACCACGGTTGAGTGAAAGTTGTTGGCACTGATATATTTATTGAGTGTTTGCAGATGTTGGAGGTTCATCATAGATCCTATTGGTGCAGATGCACCTTTGATATTTGCATGGTGCACTTGTTATCTTCATGGTGTATGAAGATGATTTTTCTTCATGGTGTGTGAAGATGGTTGCATCTTGAGGACTAATGGGGTTCTTAGTAAAGGTGTGGTTTATGCTTTCATTTGACATGATATCCTTGGTGTGAGGATGGTTTCATTTTTATGTCATGGTATACTTTTGATACACATTTAGAGTTTTGACATGTTATAGTATGTTCATATGGAGCATGTTATCTCTTTTGGTTGAGATGGTTAGATTATGTTGTCATGTTTATGTTCCTGAGGCCATGGTTGGAACTTTGACATTGATCTTGGTTTAGTTTCTTGGTATTGAGTACATTGATCATAATCTGGATACTCCTTGATATTGCTGTGTTGCATTTGGAGTTGGCATGGATTGGTTGGTTACAGGTGCTCATAGATACTTAGAGATGGTGGTGATGCTGATTTATCTTGGATTAGAGAAGTATTTATTGGGACAGTTGTTTGGTTTCAACAGGAAGTCCTAGTGGCATTCACCTAATATGGACTTCAGAGGAGATTGTTCTTAGATGATTCTTGGTTAGAGACTTGGATATCTTGATGAGAATTCTCATTCCCCACTCTTAGTCTACTCAGAACTTTTCTACTTGAGAGGTAGCCCATTATTTCTCTTAGGTGCATTATATTTATGCTTGTCTTTCATGGATATGGATCTTGAGCTATGGTATATGAGTTAGTTCTAGAGGGTTCATTAGAGAGATAGTTTAGCATTGGTTATCTTCATTTGCATATGTTGTTATGCTAGTTGAGTTTGGGAGATGGTTTTATATTGGACATATTCCTTAGATTAGGAATGGTTATTCCTTGGTTTAGGAATGATTTATGAGTTCAATCTTCTTGTGAGAGGCTTACATCCATGATTAGTTATATGGTATGGTTTGGGTGTTGTTGAGGCTTCTTGTTGAGGTTTTATGGAAGAGATCATAATTGCATAGCTTACATTTAGAATTGTGTGTAGAAGGACATGATATAGGTTATTATTTGCATGGTTTCTCTCTAACCTTGGTTATCTTCCTAGATGTTCAATTTTTCTTACATTGGATTTGAGATTGGTTAGAGACTGTGATCACTAGTTTGTGCTCATGTATGTCATGTGAGAGATGACATGGTTATTCCTTTATCTCTTTCCTCTGTTTTTTGTGGAGAGCTTGAGAGAGCATTGGAAACTTGTTATGAGAGTTGTTCTTATAGATTATTGGTTTATATATTGTGGATGTCCTTTGTAGTGCCTCTCCCATTTGACTTTTGTAAGTCATTCTGATGGATGCACCCTTGCTGATCTTTTGTTGTTATAGATCATGATTGTGACCCTGAGTGGTCTACACCGTTGAGGTGTTTAGATTTATGTTTCTATATCAGTTGCTTTGATTATGCTTTTGACTGATCTTTGAGATTATGATGTGATTTTTGGTTCACTGAGGTTTGTGCCAGTGGTTACCAGGATCGATGTGGTATCATGAGGTTGTTCTATGATTACCCTGAGATGTGTGCAGAGATTGCACTGTGTACTATTACCATGCTACACCGGACTGGGTTCCTGTAGCAGTGGTTAGTCATGTTTATGACTATGTTCATTTATGTGTTTTAAGTGCCTTATTAAATGCATTAATGATTAGAAATGGATTATTCATGTTGGATTATTTGGTTATTTGTTGCAGGCATTTACCTTGTTATATTTCTGATTAGAGAGACATTTGTTACTCATGTGATGTTTACATTTGAGAGGACCCGAGGGTCAAATGTTACTCTTTGATTCTAGTATCATAGATTTTAGACTACTATGTTGTTCAGTTAATCATATTGCATGATGGTGCCATTTTGAGATGACAGTGTGTTTTACGATGTTATCTGGTTATCTGGTATTTGGACATACCTCTGATTTTGTTATGTGATGGATTTAATGCTATGGTTATTTACTTCATTCCTGCATTGTTATGCTTTATGCGAATGTGAGTGATGTAAATAGATTATTTTAATATAATTAAATAAATGGTTAAATTAGGTGATTTAATGCATTTATTGCTTCGGCTATGTTATTATATGCAATTGCACTTGATCGTGTTGTTTAGTGTGCAGGATTTATATCCCTGGCAGTGGCACATGGAGTTAGTGATTCAGCCTTTCATATTTTACCAATGTCGTCCTTGTATGGTCGACGTATCTTTATTAAAATGTTTAATTTAAACCTTTCGGTGATTATTAAATCCGAACTCGTTTGCATTATGTGATTAGACCAGTAAGCGTGTCTGTGCATTTAGAGGTTCACATTGTCGCGAAAGTTGTTTAGGTGATTTTTGTGTTTTTGGGTTTTCGGGCTTGTTAATTGTTTTATTTTAATTTCTGGCAGCTTTGCCATAGATGAATTCCTATTTATAGGAATAGCTTGTTTTCGTTTGGGTCGATTCGAGGTTTAACTGGATTGGATGGTTAAATGCCCTAATCGATTATTCACTCGAAAAGTGAATAAGTATCATCCAAAAAGGAATTTAATTCTGGGTTCTCACTTTCAAATTGGAAAGTTGGAGAGTAAAACCCAAAATCCTCTTCATGAGGATTTACTGTTTTGTTCGTTGTGGGAGCTACAGGCGTGGGATCATCGCGAGGTTGGGCTCGTTGGATCCAGCTCGGAGAAACCTTGGATTGCCGCGATTTTTAGCTACTTCTGCTGGATATTTATTTTATGGTTCAGATTCCCGTTTTGCCCTTTTGGCTGTGAGGTAGGGCTTTCCCGTTTTATTGTTTCTGCTCCGTTTCAGCTTCTGTTTTTGGTAGCCATTTTCTTGGAGGCTGAGAACTAGTGTTCCCCTTCGTTTCTGTATGCTAGTTCTACCCGGTTGGGCGGGTATGAACATTTCCCTATTTTTTGGGATGAGGGTTTGGGATTTTGCACCGTTATGCTGGCCGTTTTTGCATTCGGTGTCCGATTCCATTTATTTTTGGATTTTTGGGGTTTTTGAACCCAAAGGCCAAATGGGTTTTAATTTTGAAGTTTTTCAATTTTAGGGGTTTTTACCTCGTTTTGCGTGCCATCCTATTTTCTCAGATTTTCTTGGCACAATGTGGGTCGTGGACCTTGATGATCCTTTTGGATATCAGTCAGACCACTTTAGCACTTTTATGTTGCATTGGGATGCATGTTGCATCCGTACTCCTGACGTTGTGTTCGGTTGAGTGATTTTATATTTGTTATGTTTTTGTTGGACCTTTGCTTTTGTTTCGTGAACGCTAGGATTTGTGCAGAATCCATACTCTCGGATTGAGGCCGATTGAGTGAGTTCATGATGTTTGGTCTTGTTACATCATTGGGATTCATGTAGAATCCATACTCTCGGATTTAGGCCGGTTGAGTAAGTTCATGATGTTTGGTCTTGTTACATCATTGGGATTCATGTAGAATCCATACTCTTGAATTGAGGCCGGTTGAATAATTTTATGATGTACGATTTTATTGGCTTTGGGATTCGTGTAGAATCCGTCCTTCCCGTGTTGCTTTCAGTTGGGTGTTTTCTTTGCATTGTGTTCTCATTCCTGTCCTTGTGTTATGATCTTCGTGATGGTGGTGCGCCACACACGAGTACGTACGCGTACATTTGTTGGGTGACTTGCGAGGCTCGATCTTCCGTGGATTTTCTGGAAGTTATGATCATTGGGGTTAGGATGGGAGTATGCATGCCCACGGGCACTTGTCGTAGGATGAGCATGGGTAGGGTAGGGTAGCATATGGAGGGGGCTTCTATCTCGCAGCCTGGTGACCTTAGTCCCATGGGGTTGGCAGAGGAAGTTTTAAATAAGTGATAATTAAAGAAAATGTGTGACTGGTAATAAAACTTAAGATAATAAAATGTGTGTGCGGGGCCCTCCGTTGAGGAGTTGAAATGCACGATCCGAGCTTGGGCTTGTCGATGCCAAGCGACTCTCCATGATGTCAGCCCCTACATAGTAGCCTATTGAGTGTCTGACCAGGACCTGTACTCCTTGCATTGTCTTAGGTTCTTGGTTGCAGCCATCATACTGTCTGGCGTGAGTGTTAGCCATGGATGTTGTTTTTTATGTGTGTTTGTGGTTGGATCATTATCTCCATCAGCACAACGGGTGTGGACCTATGGGTGCCACGTGGTTGGGAGGCGTAGCTACCTTCACCACTTCTAGGGATCGGTGTACAGAGACGATCTTTGTCCTAGTGTGACCGTTGCTGGATGTCTTCACTTGGTACTTCGGGTTCCAGAGTATGCTTTCTTGTGATTTATGCTTTCATTGGGATGCTTGTATATCATGTTTAGATGATGTTATTTTATTTGGCGCATTCCCTTATTATGATATTTAGCATATGATTAGATGCTATGAATTATTGTATTAGCATATCTGTTGCTTATTGCTGTTTAGCATGTGATAGGTGATGTTATCTACTGTAGGATTATCTTATGCTTTACTACTAGCATGTTAGATTTCTTTATGCTTATATTGTTGCATGTTTTTAGTAGTGACGTCCCTATTACGACAGTACCGACGATTTGATCGGTGGCTTGGGATGTTACGCGCGGGGGATGGCTAGGACCCACGATGGTCTTATGATGCTATTGACGGTTGGGAGGAACCGCGCATTTATTTGGTTGTTTAGTTCTGAAATGTATTTTTGTTCATTGCAATGTTTATTTCAGTATGTGCTTTGCTTTTATGTTTTAGATGGTTAGATGTTTCTCTTTCCTTGCTGTGAGTGCTCTCGAGTGTTCATTCCTCGATTTACGTGGATCCGATACTCCCCGGTGTGGAGGTTTCCTTGTTTGTTTAGCTTTTTGTTTGTGTTTTGTGTCGCGCTGATTTTTTTCCTCGTGCGAGATTGTATTTTCCTCGCGCGAGACTGTTTGTTCCTCACGCGAGACTATTTCTTCCTCGCGCAAGACTATTTCTTCCTCGTGCAAAAGAATACACTTCTCGCACGAGAATGTAAATCTTCGTGCGGCACATAGGAATCCTCGTGCGAAGCTCAGTAGTCCTCGTGCGAAGTGCGGACTTTCTCGCACGAAGTGGTGAAAGATCTCGCGCAAAACTCTAGACCAATTTTCTTTCTCGTGCGAGAAACAGGGTCTATCTAGGCTTGTCGGATGAAAGTTCGGAAGTTGGTTTTGGACACCCCTTTGGTTTTTACACCTTCTTGGTTCAAAACAGATTTCCTAGGGGTTCAAAATATATCATCTAAGTATAAGTTGACGTATATTTAATTCCTTATACTTAAGATATATTTTAATATATGCGACAAATCGTTTGAGATAGGTTTCAGACCTCTCAGAGATAAGTTATGGATTCTAGGAAATTTCAGGGCTTCAGAAATCCAGACTTAGCCAATTTTTCAGGGCTTCAAGATTTCAGGCTTAGCCAAATTTCAAGATTCTGCATGTTACCCCAGCTTGGTGTTTTGTTGATGAGTGGTTGTTTCTTGTGCCCTCATCATGTGCGTTGTTGTTGTTGGCTTTGGTTGTGTGTCAGTTGGGTAGTGGCGTTCGGAGATTCGTTGGTTGCCAGGATTGTGTTGAAGTCTTCCGTTACGATCATTGTGATCCCTGTATGATGTTGTCATGTGCATTCATACTTGTAAAAAAAAAAATTATCTTGGCTTGATTTGGATCCTTGTTTCCAAGGATCTCCGAGCGGGGCATTACATCCTTGAAACTACATGGATTCACTTCTTTGAGATGTTATGAGTGCATTGGTTATAGGTTTGACATTATCTTTTATAGTGGGAGCTTCTTAGTATAGATGTGGTAGGAATTAATCTTGAGGCTTGTGATTGTAGGTTATGGATTAGATATGTTGATGATGTGAGACTCACTTGGTATACCTTTGGAGGTATGGATAGTTGGATAGGTTTGGCACTTGCTGTGGGTATTCTTTCAGCTATGGGTATTTTGACAACTATAGATACATGTGATTACCTTTGGATTAGATTTTTGTGCTTGACATTTCAATTGGTATAGGATTTTATGATCTTCTAATGCAATAGGTTGGGTGGATTTATCTATGGATGGCTTCTATGTATGTTTGGTGGTAGTGCCACAATAGGAGGTGAGATTATTCATGTTTGAGATGTTGGATACTTTGATTTTTTTGTGAGTACTAGGATGGAGTACTTCGTGTACTTTGATCCATGATGGTGGATGTGCTAGGAGGGATTGTTCTCTTTTTCATTTATGTTGCTACAAATTGACTCTATGCAATGTATACAACAAGTGGGAAATTGTTGAGATAATGGGTGTTGCACACATTGCATAATATTCTTATATTGTATTATTTTATTTGATTATGTAATGTTGAACCTAGATGGATGTGCAACATGTAAATATTCTAATGGGACTTGATGAATTGTATTGTAACATTGTGATAGTATTTTAGTGTAATTATTTAATATTATGAAAATAACTAAATTTCCAATATTAAATGTGGGGTCAATGGGTTAGGTAGCACATGGTTTATGTAATACCACTTGGTGGTTTTGTGGGACTGACTACTATATAAGTAGCCACAAGGGTAGTTGTTGGTGTGAGAAAGACAAAAATGCAAAAGTTGAGTGGGAAAAGGCTTGACAATTTAGCCAAGGGTGTTAGAGTAATTATTTGTTTGCACTTATTAATTAAATCTCTTTGATTTAATTAATTAAGTTGCCTATTGCTCTAGTTTTCTTAAGCTATCTTGTAGGTGCATATAATTAATATTTTATTAATTATTGTGCAACCTAGCTTTTTTAGGCTTTAGGTTACCCTTTTCAGGTTTCAATCTTCTTTATAAGGATTGATCTCTTTGTATTTTTCATTATGAAGATCCATTGAATAATATTTTCTTTGTCTGAGTTTTTCAGATCAAACCCTTGCCTCTTCTTGTCTTTTTCTTCTTCGTGACAGGTTTTCTGCATGCAAGTTTTCTTGGGCTTCATGGATTTTTTGTGCACTTTTGCTCAAATCCTACATGGTATTAGAGCCAGATCTATTGTAGCTTGTTTGATGTTTCAAGAAAAAGGGAGAACAAGGGTTTGGCAGATTAGATCTGGTGTTTTTTCAGACTTTTTTTGAGAAAATAGGGGGTCACTAATTTTCAGAGCAGTTTGAGGCCAAACAGACCTCATAGATGGATTCAGAAGGCATCAAAACCCCCATTTTGATATAAAATTTGTCTGATTTGGACAATGTTGATTTAGGAGGCAAAATTTTTTTGCCCAGTAGGGCCGTACGACCTTTGCACACACTCTGAGGTAGAATTTAAAAAAAAAAATCACAAAAAAATAATAATTTTGCACGGTTTTTACCGCAACGGTTAGTAACCCTTAGAGGAGCCGCTAACGGTCACTGCTGACACCCACCGCTAGCGGTTACTGCTGGCAGTCTGCCAGCGGCTTTGCTGGCAGTGTCCATTGCGGCCCCACCATGCTTCACCCTTCCTCTGCCCAACCACCACCTGGCCGCCGCTTTGCCCACGGTGCAGGGGTGGTGTGAGTTTTTTGTTTTTTTATTTAAAAAAAAAAAAATTTTCATGCATTTTCAGAGGCCCTATTGGTTTTTCTTCCGTAACTTGAGCATACAGACGTATTTTTTCAATTCAAAAAATGTGTTGGAAAGCTAGTTTTGAGATAGAGATGATGGTATAGGTATTTTTGGGTTTTGATGTAGTTTGGTTTCCTATTTTGGTAGTCAAAGCTAGATGTTCTATTTTACACTCCAAGAGGCATATCTTGAGCATCCAATCTCCATTTTTGGACTTCTTTATATCACTGGAAAGCTCTTCCTGTGCTCTTTCTAGTGATGCTAATTATTGTTCCAGATTCTATTCTAGACACATCTTATTTATTCTTTTGCATTTTAGCATTCTGGTGGATATCTTATTTGTTTTAGGTTTGAAGATCAATTTTATTTCTTTAGTTACTTCATTTTGGGCTCTACCTTCTATTGTTTCAGCCTTATGTTTTTTTTTATCATTGTTGATATTCATTGTAAGCATCTTTATGCAATGCACTAAGATAAAGTGCCACTCTTGTGTTTCGTGATCCTTTTCATCATTGTGATTCGTTGTACTCACACTATTTTATAAAGTGCCATGGAGGGGATAGTTTTTTGCCGCTTATAGGCCCTCTTTCTCTTTTGCCTCATGTAGTGTCAATGACATGTGCCTTTATTGGTGTCTGTACCTCACTCTCGATGTGTCTAGTTCCTGTGTTATAGGAGATTTTTTGGCCCACCTTTTTAACTGCCTGTCACCTCACCTGCATTAAGGGGGAGTTATATTGTTGTTCTATGCTTCTTTGGTTGATGGTTCGTTGGTGTGAGCTATGTATTTAGTACCTGATCCTACATACTAGGTGATTGTAGTGGCTGACTACCTATGCATTTCAGTGAGATGGATCATCTACCATATAGACACACTCGGTTGTGCGTTCTATTTCCATGGAGGTTCTACAAATCAACATTTTGACAGAGTTTTGCGGTTCTTCATGCTTCAGTGATTCTCTTCTGATCTCTCTTTGTTCCTTCTTCTGGAACATTCTTTGCTATCTCTTTTTGGAGTAGGGTTTTTCCCATATTTTTTTCTCTATTTCTCCTCTTTATAGAGATTTTGTTGTGATTGGGTACCTAATTAGGCCTTGTTGCCAGGACCCAATTTTCTTGCTTTCATAGCTGTGCTAGGTTAGCTTACCTCCTAAGCTTCACTTAAGGGGGGGTGTTAGAGTAATTATTTGTTTGCACTTATTAATTAAATCTCTTTGATTTAATTAATTAAGTTTCCTATTACTCTAGTTTGCTTAAGCTATCTTGTAGGTGCATATAATTAATATTTTATTAATTATTGTGCAACTTAGCTTTTTTAGGCTTTAGGTTACCCTTTTCGAGTTTCGATCTCCTTTATAAGGATTGATCTCTTTGTATTTTTCATTATGAAGATCCGTTGAATAATATTTTCTTTGTCTAAGTTTTTTAGATCAAACCCTTGCCTCTTCTTGTCTTTTTCTTCTCCGTGACAGGTTTTCTACATGCAGGTTTTCTTGGGCTTCATGGATTTGTTGTGCACTTTTTCTCAAATTCTACAAAGAGAGCATTTGTGAAGGTTGGAAGCATGGCATGGGATGTGTGGATTCATGCTTGTTCATATAGATTGCTTGGTTGTGGCTATGGCTTTGAAGACTTCCATGGTTGTATTGCAATGGTATTTGTTCTAAATAATACATGGTGGTGAATGATTTTGGAGGTTGGGTTTTTCCCTCAATGAGGGTTTCCTAGGGTATATCTTGTGTCACAATTTTTGTGGCTATGTCATCTATTCTCTTGCATGTCAATTTCAGTTACATATTTATTTTAGATTTATTATGGGTTATGTGGAAATTGTTATATTCTTTCTTGCAAGTTTCCTTACACCATTCATTATAAGTTGGGGAATGTGCTTCATGCCTAGAATGCAAGGGATGCATCTGCATATGCAATCTTATCAACTTGGAAAATTGTATTTAATCAACTTAGAAAATTGTATTTAATCCTGCTAGCTAGGAACAATTGGTTGTTCATTTTATTGTACCTAATCTGATGATAGTTCTACAAGAATTTGTAATCAACACAGCTAATCAATAACTAGACCAATTTAACTAGGTTATGGCTTGGGAATCTACTATTCCCATTCACCATAAGGTTTCAATGTTGGAGGCAACATTTTTCCAAAGTGGCAACATGTTTTGTATCATTGGCTTCATTCAAGTCTTAATTTTAATGAAGTAACAAAGTGATTTTTAGGGTGAAAAGGACTAATTTTCCTCGAGATTCTTGCTAATGAGAGGATAAGAAGTCAACTAAACATAGCTCTTGAAGTAATGAATCAATCTTTAGAGGGTATGGATATGGGACAACTTGGGGCTAGAGAGAATGTAACCTATCTTAGGGTGATAGAGCAATGCCAATTTGAGGCACTTCAGTAGCAACAAGTAGCAAAAACATATGCTCAACAACAAGCCTTAGCTTCCATGTGCAATGAGATTCACCTGAATGATTCCATGGGGCACACTTCAGTTGAGTTTGAAGGAAGTAATTGAAACATATGCATAAGAAAATGACATCCAATTTTTCCCTAAAGTGGGATGCACAAATGATGGTCTTCAGGTTTATGGCTTTGGAATTGTTAGTATCTATCTAGACTATGTAAAACAACAAGTTGTTGCACAATCTAGAGATAGATGGGCAATTTCATCATTGGATTAGCTAGTTTAGATGCACTGTAATCAAACTGGAGGAAATCATTGATAAACCAAACATATAATGAAGAGGAAACTTGAAAACTTGAATGTTGAAATGCTGAAGTGAAAGCCGTTGAGGATTAAATACCTATGCCAGAGTTACAAAACAATGTGAAGTTGATTTTAGATATGGTAGAGGCATATATTTAGAAGTTTGATCAAAATTTAAGGCACAAGAGAGAGAGTTTGTGACAATATACCAAAAGGAGAAGGAGATTGCATGAAAAAAACAACAAGTAGACAACATAGAGGATATTATTGGAGCACTAGATACAATCCAAGAAAGTGTTGTAGTAGGTACAATGAAATTGGAATCATTTGGATGGAAAACACCATCTTATAGAGAAGATCAAATTTTCACCTTCCCTATGATCTAATGACTGGGGTATTACAGATGATAGAAAATGGGTTAAATGGCCTGAACAAGAATATGTCTCTTGTGGCAAGTATGACATTGATTTAAGGTTGAGAAAGCCTAGGAAAAAAATTCTAGGCCATACTTTATAGGATTCCTGAGATCAAATATATAATTACTCCTAAGGCCTATAAACATGTGAATACACACTTATTAGAACACTTTAGAGTAAAATCATATGATGAAGCTCGAGACTTTTGATGTCAACCCATTATTTTAGGATATCCAGAAAGAAGATCATTTGATAGATGTGGATCTATCTACTTGCTAGCCTATTACTATATTGGTATTTCGTGTAAATAGAAGCAAACTAACAAATCTATTTGTAAATGAAAATCTATAGCCTTCTCAAATCAGTCAAATACATTTTTGCCAGTGCCATACATATTCCAAAAGATGGTTGAAATAAAATAAAAAATGATAGTAAGTGTGAAGAAACATTGGAATGAAACCAACCATTGAATAAAATACCCTGTTCCAATTGTGCTCACAATGACTGCAAATGTCCCAATTGAATTTGTGATACTTGCCTAGTATAGATATGAAGAATAAGATTTTTATCATGAATGAATCCAATTAATAAGAAATCAATCCATTGCCTTGAAACTTGAGGATGAAAAAGGGATCAAACATCACACCATGAAGAACTCCTACATACTATGGTGCTACATCTTGATTATACAACAAAGAAAGAACAATCCAAACATTCAGAAAGTGATTTTTCTAAGTAGAGAAAATCATGATATCATTGTTCAAGTTTCTTAAAGCTATTGACATATACTAAATTCAAAGGAAGGAGTTCTGAATCAATGGTAGAATGATATACTTCAATAAGCTACAAAGAGCAACTATAATATGTTTTTAAATGAAGACATTGATATATCAATCAAGATAAGAGACCTATGTGCATGTTTAGAAAAAAACCAACTTGGTTGAATGAACTCAAACTAAGTGCCATCATTAGTCACGCTAGTGCAATAGTTGGGTTTTGAGCAATGTTTAGACCATAGAGTTCTATTCCTAGACCTAGAAAACTAATTGAATGCAGATCTTTACAACAAAAATATAAGTAACATTGTTTGTTATTGACACAAATTTTTTGTAAGTGTGCCTTGTGCTCAATTTCAAAAAATGTTATTAGTTCAAAATTAAAAAGAAATAAGCTAATTGAGGAGAAAAACTTCTCAAGGATCAAATTTAAGTTAGAACTTGTCAAACATGATTTGGTTATGGCTCACATAAAATTATAGAGATTTGTATGTCCATAATAGAAAAAATGATTAAATTTTACCATGTTCTAAGAGTTCATTGATAAGGTTGTTGTAGTAGGCCACTCCAAATTTGTTAATTCCACCTTTGATTGTGCCATATATTCCCACCAAAAACAAGAATTTTTTAAAGAAAGAAACTACTAATTGCTAGTCACTTTTGTTTAAGGGTTAAAAAAATTAGCTCACATGGTAATATCCATGACCAAGATATGGAAAATCTATATGCATCCAAGCCCATTTCCTTCATTAGTTTCACATCTTCCTACAAATCACACAGTCCAAGATAAAAATAGTAAATTCATTAGGAGGCTGAAAACATAAAAGGAGTAGATTCATGATCTTCCATGGATAGTCCATGAATGGTTCCTCAAAACTCCTACATTTTCTTTCACATAAAAATTCATTTGGGTAATCAACACATGTCCCTCAGAGCTCCCACTTTTTCTTACATATAAATATTAATTTGGGGGCCATTTGAATGGTACCTTCTTTCTAATAGAACCCATTTACTTGTTTACACCTACACTCATTTTAAAATTGTGAAAATAAATGATATATATCTAGAAATTGTTTGTATTTCCCATATCACATAAAATGATGAAATTATCTATGAAAAAGAATCCAAATAATACAACATTGATAAGTTGGTTCTTCTAGAGTCTCATTCTACATTTCCTAAAAGCAAGAGATTCACACAATTAGTTGTCATACAATCATAGGTTGATGTTGAGCTTCACTTGGTTTCAAAAATAGTTTAATATTCTCAACTAATCAGGGCCAACCATATGAAGGTGGAAGCTCATTTGCAACTCCCCCTGCCCACAACATCTAAATTCCCTGTTAACATCTAAAATCTTTAAGAAAGGATCAATCTTTAAAGTACCTAGAAGTTGGGCTACTCTCAAGATGTTTGTACCCATATAGACCCAGTCATTAAAATTTTAGTGTGGAGTCTTGAACCTATTTGAACCAAGGTTCAAAGTGGTTTGATTTGATTGGAACACATTCAATGTTTCTTTGTTTTGAAGTGGTTCATCTTACAGGTTCATTAGTTGTCAATATTGAAGTTTAGCTTCTAGTTTCTAGCCTGAGTTCAAGTTCAATGGTTCAAAATTTAGAATTCAGAGGCACCAAGTTAGCTTTAATGCCACAAGGTTATCAAGATTGAAATCTAAAGCTAAAGTTCTAGTTTTAATTCAAAGTTACCAAGGCATGAGAATTCAAGTCCAGCTGTGAAGTTCCAAATCATATTCTACTCAATACATGAAAATTTCAAGAGGCCCTTGACAAGGAATGCAGACGATGTGATCCCAAGGTTGTTGGTATTGGAACCTTGAATCTTATTGCAAAAGAAAAGATCTTCATGCCTCCATATTGAAATATGGGTGATGTGTACATTAAATAGTGTGATTTTGGAAAATATCAATATGAAAATGCCAAACATATGCATGAAAACCATATAAGAAATAATGTAGGGGTTAGATTCTCGAGTTGAACATTAGAGAATTCATACAACTAGAATGAGATAGAATTTCTTAATCTTTATAAATTCTTAGCATCAAATCCTAAGCATGATGTGTGTACATAGTATTATCTCTCTAAGTTTATTTACTAATTTTCACATTGTCCCCTACTTGATGAGTCATAGGCCACAACATATGAGGAGAACTACAAACAAGAATTTGATAGAGCTGTCAGTTAGTTGAAACAAGTTTGGATCTAGTTCAGAATGAAGAAACCATGCCATGTTCCTCCCTTATCCACACAATGTCTTATGATACTAGATTCTCATGTCTTGTACCATAATCACTACGGGTAATTTTAGTTTTAAAGTTGGCACAAAAGAGAGTTTCTAAATTGACATTAAAGGTTGGTGGTTACTCAAGATTGTCACAAGTCAATCTAGAATATCACAACACAACTTTGTGTTAGAAGATGAGTCTACAAGTGGATACAATGATAGTTGGTAGACATTGAAACTATTTTATAAAATGTTTATAACATCACCATAGCTGTCTTGTATGATTGATGCATTGTATAGAGGCATTATGAACTACAGATTGTGATGGCTATGGACACATGTGTCATCTTGATGGGTAAGTTGTGGACCTCCATTCAAGAGACTTGCCAGATCACAAAATATTATCAAGAGTAGTAGGAGCATGGTCAAGCTAACATGGAGATGTGCACCAACTATTTGAAAAAATGCTTTGAGATGGGATGCAATAATACATACTAAGGATCAAGCCTAATGAGAGGTCACCCTTCTAATAATTCAATTTATCAAACTTTCACAGTCAAGAATCTAATTTAGGGAGAAATTTGAATAAGAAGGTTTTGCATTGAAAGGGGAAAATCAAACACAATGAATGAATGCAATTTGATCAACACAATGTCATATTTTTCCAATGTTTGATAGCCGCATGCAAATGGACTCCTTTGAATATTTATCTAAAAGCACTATGCTATGTTTCCGAAAAATATTATGCATAGTGGTCTGATGGTGATGTAACAGAGTGACTAGTTATTCTTTCTACAAAGATCATTGATAGACCCGAGAACCTACGAAATGAAAAGAGTCGGATATGATGCCAATTGAAAAGGACCATGGGTACTTTGAGTAATAGGCATGAAGGATCAAGAACCCTGATTAAAAACATCCACAATGGCAATGCCCTTAATTGGATAAAGTGAATCGATAGTGCGATGTATCAAAGGTCACATAATGCCTAGTCATACCCACATCCAATCTAAGAAATCCCTCATTAAACCTTAGTGCAAATCGATGAAGCATGTGGAAGAGTCAAGATTTTTGAATCTTCAAGGACAAAGTATATTGGAAGGAACCGATCGTATAGCCTTAGCCTACTTTAGTTTAATCTTGTGATTGGATAAATACACTGCTTGATCTCTAAATTGACACAACAAACCCGGAATTAGAGGAAGTGTGTGAATCATGGGAAAATGTCATTTCATGTAAATATTGAATAGAAAGAATGATGCTTAATGTGTGCAACATAATGGGTATCTTTAGAAAAGTTATAGAGAAATAGAAGTTTGATTCGATGACAATACATTCCTCTCACAACCTTTTTGGTTGTCACTAGGCCCAAATGCAGAATATGTAAGGGAAAGAAAGTGGCTAGAAAATCTAGTGAATACAAAAGGCATTTTGTTTGGTAAATCAGGAAAAGAGAGGAAAATGAAAGGTGATATAAGGCTCAAAAATACAATTTTATTTATGATAAATTTGGTGACATATGTCCATAGAGTTACAAGCTAATATTTAATTAGGCATCAACATTGTATTTGCAAGGGGATGAACAGATTGAAGGTAAAAGAGAAATCGTAAAGATTTTCAAGATTCAGTTATGATAGCTAAATAGTGGTCAGTCGAGTCTATTTATTGTAGATCTTTTGGAAGGTGAAAGGTTCCCAATTTTTTTTAAGGGAGAAGGAGTAGAATTTGTGCTGTGAAAAGAGAGTAAAAAATAATAGAAAGAAACTAGGGGGATTGTATTTTTCTGTGGATTTTGTGCTGCAAGAAGATATATTATTTTTCTAAAGAATGATTAGTGTGTGTCAAGGGACATTTTTTTTTGTTTAGTTTCTTTTAGAGGAAGATAGTTTTAGTATATTAGAACTTTGGGTTTGTGTACTAGCCTTCTAGTTAATGTTAATCTTTGAGTCACATTGATTGTCTCTAAATGTAGTTTTGATGCACACAATTATTTCCATGATTATTATTAAGACTTTGGGCATTGTTATTTGTGTGTTTGGAGAGAATAATTTGTCTTTATTTTTGCATTTCTTCTTTAATGTAATGATCAAGTAAATGTTCTTTGTATCATTTTCTTATTATTTTCTTTTAGTTAATTGGTTTCTTCACATCTGCATTGTGTTTATGAGTGGATGATTGTTTGCTTTTTGTGCTTTTTGGTTAAAAGCACCTGTATTTGTATTTCTATGAATTCATTGTAAATCATATATGAGGAGCTATAACTGAATAAATTTAGAGGGAACATATGCTTTTCAATAGTGAAGTGACCATACTATTAGTGTTGATTTAGTTATCCTATCTAGGCATTTGGAGTTAATTTGTAGATATTTCTTTAGAGGACAATTTATTCACTAACACAGGAGAAGTCCATCTTCATTGCTCATGATAAATTCATCATAATTCTTTAGTGTTCTTGTACATCTAACATAGGTGCATCCAAGAATGTCCTCATCACCTTCTACATAAAATGAATCCAATATTACAAAGTACCCTCTAAGAAATAATAGTTCAAGAGAAATAAACACATGAAAAATGAGAGAGGAAAAAAGGAATCTACTTACCAACAGGCATTGCCATCGCAAGGGAATCAACCTCGTGATTATGGCATTTTGGGAAGAAATACCCAAATATAATTTGATATGGAATGTATTATGATATTCTCATTTCCATAGCATCTATGAAGAAGTCTTAGGTTCAACTAGGGGGTCAAATGAAAGATTTTGCTACACAACAAAGAGTTGCATAGGATAGAGTGTTCAAGTCATTCACATGATTCAAGGAAATCTAAAGGAAATGAAACAAAAAAGAAAAAGAAGGGAGGAAACCCATGGTAAAGAGGAGGGTCTTTATATCATCACTAACGAGGTGGAGGGCTCAGGGGATGCAACTTCCTCTTATCTTTCTAAGAAGCCTTCCTTCTTGAAGAAGCTCCAGGAGATGAGAAATAGTGCTCCTACGTTGGTGTGTGGTTATAGTATTAGAGCTTGGTGTTGGTGTGTGTTTGTGGGTTTTTGGTTCATGTTAGGTGCTAGTTTGTCTCTATTGGATTAACAGTTTAGTTTTTAGTTTTTGTACTATTTGGTGTTGGTGGTAATTTAGTTTTTTTCCTAGCTTTGGTGCTAGTTTCTATATTGTTTCACTTTTTTTGAACCCTTACTTTTTTCAACTAGACTTGGTGTTATTTTTTATTTTTTATTTCAGATCCTTTCTCACTTTAGTTAATTAAAAAAATTCAAGACTTTTTAGGACACACCAAAACCAACAAAAGATGTTCAATATATTCCCTATATGTTCTCTTCATATTGTCAAAACATTTTTCAAAAAAAATTACTTAATAATTTAGAATGAGGAGGAAGCTGATTCTTACAAGAATGGTATTTTTCTACACCACATAAAAGTAAAGATGCTAAAATTGTGTTTTCTATTAATTATCTTCATATTTTCAATGATATTTATAGTAAAAATTTACTTGAATAACATTCAATTCAAAGTGGGGAGGATTTTGGTTCTCAGCAGAGTGATATTTTGAATAATATGGATCTAATGTGGATTATTATGTGAATCACAGAGGCGGACATGCTGGATTATATTTTCCATAGTATAGATTTGAAGTTGAGCTTAGAATCACCACATGTTTTGCCTTTGTATGGTGAGGCCCACCATGACTACTCATTCCTAACCAATATTCTATGACTCAAAAAAAACAATTGATAGAATAGCACCAAGAATATATGTTTCTATTACAATATCACTAGATGTTACAAATTTATCAAAATGTGAACAACCCTTTTGTCTATGAGCATATAAGAAGACTTATCATATGCAAATATATAGCTCTTTCCAATGAGAATATAAGTAGATTCATCAAATGAAAATATCCCATTACATGAAAGAATACTTTTACATTCCAAGCTCTACTCATTCTCTCTATTTAAAGGATGGTAATTAAAAGTAAAGAATAACAACCAGTCAAGTCATTCACTCATTAGTCATATTACTCAATAAGGAGTCATACTCCATAAAGGATTGAAGAGATTGTGGTAGGTTATATAGACTATAGTCAATATTAGTCATTGCCAAATCAATATTCAGATGGAAGTTGTATCTACTGAAGCTTTTTTCTCCTTCAAGATTGAAAGTAGTGGCATGCAAAGTATAACATGGTAAATACTTTAATCCAATGCTTCTTTCTTTATGGATAAATAGGAGAACTCTTCAATATGAAGTAAATAGATTGGATAATCAAGATGCAAGGAAATAAGAATGGAAGGAAAGGTAACATGGTATCTTTTGCAATGATTTTCAAGGTGACACCTTCATTCTTTGCAGTGGAGTTGAGAAAAGCCAATGGAGATATAATGTAATATGAAAAATTATGCAATCAATAGCTTAAACCTACTCTCAAATATATTGTGTGGGTTTGGCAAGATGATGATCATACTTTTGGACTTGGGGTCATTCTTAAGGAAGAAGCTAAAATTATTAAATCAAATTTGAAGAAACTAGATTGGAAAATCAAGATGTTGGAATACATGGTTTGTACATTTTAAACTATAAAATAAATATCCAAAATCAATAATCCTTGTGAATAATCATTTTTCTTAGAATAAAAAGTTGTAATGAGAATGTGATAATAAAATTCACATTCCCAATTCTATTGATTAAAAATACAAGTCAACTCATCCACAATTTCAAAAAATTTATGACCATTATCTCTATAGATTAGAAAAGTATCAAATACAACATGCCCCACTTCATATTTTGATGCAATCATAGTAAAATTTTTTGCAATAGTTTTGTAAATCAAAATCCATTTGTCACCATCAAAAAGCAATGGAGCAAAAAAATTTAATGTTAGAAAAATTCCATAATTAAAAAAGTTGACACAAGTTTTTTATTAAAACAATTGACATAAGTTCTAGAACATTTATACACTTAACCATTTCTTTTTCAGGTCATCCTTAAATTGGTCTCCACATCTTCATATTGTAAAGAAAAAAGGCCATAGAGTGTCCAAGCTACATGGTTCTACTAATAATACCATCTCCCCAATAGAGGAATCATTTATCAAGTTGTAGGTGCCCACCCTACTTGTTAGATTTTGAAATGAGAATGGACGTGCAACTGCATTCTATATGCATGGACAATAGGTGTAGCTGAAAAAATGCACCATGTTTACATTTATTTAATAGGTCTATTAATTTTTTAAAATTATAGACCATCAGGAACATTAGAACTCTAGCTATTATGGACAAGCAAGCCAACACATAGAAAGTCTTGATTTTCTTGCATGCTGAGGGCATTACCCTTGCCTATAAGAGTCAAAGTCACAATGTTCATGATGGTCTATAACTCAAAATACCTAATTAAATACCTATAACAAAAATGCAATTTTGTTTCCTTTTTTCAGCTCCACCTGGTATTGTATGGATATGAATTGAGATTGCATATTGAACTATGGCCTTCTTTTGCATTGCCTAAAACCAATAAATTCACATAGTTAGTTGTCATGCAATCATAGGTTAATGTTGAGCTTCACTTTTTTTTTAGAATAGTTTAATATTCTCTACTAATCAAGTCCAACCACGTGAAGGTGGAAGCTCATTTGGCCCCACCCCCCTAACATCTAAATTCCCCGTTAACATCTAAAATATTTAAGCAAGGATCAATCTTTAAAGTACCTAAAAGTTGGGCTACTCTCAAGGGAAGTCCATATTCATGGCTCACAGAAAATTCATCACAATTATTTAGTGTTCTCATACATCTAAAATGTGTACATCCAGGAATGTCCTCATTGCCTCCTACATAAAATGAATCTAATATTACACAATGCCCCCTAAGAAATAATAGTTCAAGTGAAATAAACACATGAAAAATGAGAGAAAAAGAGGAATCTACTTCCTAAAAGGCATTTCCATCACATCTTTGGTCATGATATGTGTTGAGTGAGTTTTATTATTTTATTATTTGGATTATGGAATATGCATGTAGTTGGATCAATAAGAACCTTAAAAAAGACCACTCTATATAAATACACACACACACACACACACACACACACACACACACACACACACACACACACACACAATTGAAAAGGAAGATTGTTGTAGTATAGCAATGAGAGAGATTGATGAAACCTATCATGAAAAGAATCATTATTTTGTCACTAATGTAAAACCTACTACTTGTTGGTGAGAAAATTGCTAACTTTGGTCTAAATGCTATCATTTGATTGATTGATGAAGAGGATTTGAAAAGAAAGGATAACAAGAGCACCTAGAGAAAGGTTGAGTTATATGGTTTATAAAAGGAGCACTAAGACCAAGTAAGATTTTGATGATATAGTGTATTGTTTATCGACTTAGGCTACAATGAAATGATACTTGAGCAAAGATAAGAAGAAGAGTAATCCAAAATAAATATGTCTACCAGGCCTAATTGAGCAAATAGTAGAAGCCGAGAAATTTAATTCAAGCCAAGTAGAAAATAGTTGTGACCAAGAAAACTTAGTTTGTGCCAAGCATCAAAGATAATAGTAATGATCAAGAAAAGACTTAGTGAATAATGAGCAACCTAGTGTTGACCAAGCATCAAAAGAAGCTATTGCTGAGTAAATAACATGTTATTTTTGAGTGACAATAAAATAAGTTTGATCAAAGATTTGATGAATTTGAGCCAACAAAGTTTATTTCTTGAATTATGTGAAGCATGTTGAGATAAGTATGATGAGCTGGTGGCACAAAATTTAAGATAAATTATTTGAAGATGAATTTAGATAGGTTTTAAAGAGAAGTTTTTAGAGGGAACATAATGGAAAGAAGGGAGGATTTGATGAATCTAACCTAACCCTAAGATAGATGATTATGATAAAACAAAAAAAGATCAAAATTATCTATATAAGGAGATACAAGGCCAGAAGCAAAGTGTGAAGTGTGTGAGTGAAAAAGAAAAAGAGTTTGGAGGTGTTAATTCATATGGTGGCCAAAGAAATGATCCTACAATCAACATACTAAGCATGAATGCTTAAGGAGGTGAAGGATTGAAGGGTGAAAAATCAATGAAAGATGAAGGGGAATGAATACCAAGTAGAATGGAGAGCTATATGAGAGATATGTAATCTATAAGTGAGCTATTTTTTTATTAGATCAAGTCCTATTGTTACTTTCTAGCAATTGCATCAATCTACATAAATCCTTTGGATTAAGGTTGACCTAATAGTCATAAGTAAATCATTTAACTAGGTGGCACTCTAACGGAATGTTCTAAAGTCCTCTAACAAGGCTCAATTTTAATAGGGTGAATGAAATATTTTAATCAAGTTCACATTTAATAGTGTGTATTGTAACCTTTAACAGGGTTGTCTCCTCACAGAGCTCACTTCAGAAGAGTGAAAATTGGTAGCATGTTACTGGTGGTTTTTCCCAAATTAGGTTTCCATGTTAAATCCTTTTGTGAAATTGTGTGATTAAATTTGTGGTATTTCATGTTTACATTTCTACAAAGTTCATTTGACCTAGTACAATAATATACTAAGGTTTGAGATATTGGATGATCTAATAAATGCATGTGAATGTATTTGCTAAGTACCAAAATTTTTTATCTATACATTTGGACCTTGGATAACTGATTGAGCTGCCTCTCAGTTACTCTAAATTATTTCAAAAATTAGTATCAAAGTGCTTGGTGCTTATGAAGAAATTTTTTTGAAGGTACTTGAAGCTCTAAAGATCAAGATGTACAAAAAGGAGGTGCCCAAGTTAAACAAGGAAAATTTTCTTGCATGGAAAAGTTTGATGAAGTTACATCTAGGAGGAAATGGAGATAATGCACAGTCAATTATCACTACTGAGCATGTTGAAGTAGTTGGAGCCCCAACTACTGAACAACTGAAATAGAAAGAAATAACACAATCAAGCAATATTGGAGATTGCATCTTCCCTAAGCTATTCAAATTTTGAAGAAATCAAAGCTTGTATTACCACTAAAGGAATGTGGGATACCCTATGGAAGATCTATGGAGGAGACAAGAATGTGCTACGAGCCAAAGCAGAATATCTAAGAGAAAAAATTGATAAAATGAGAATGCATGAAGGTGATACTACAATCTAGTATTGTGCAAGAATCAAAGACGTTGAAAATTCAATTAGAGGAGCAATGGAATTATTGAAGATGAGAATGTGATCAGAAAAGTGTTAAGAAACCTACTTCCTATCTATGCTATACAAGAGCTAAGGTGTACTCATGGTAGTGATTTGACCCCTGAATGACTGGTTGGTAGACTCACTACTTTTGAACTTTCAAATTTTGATAACTTCAAATATGAGAATAATGACTTTGCTTTCAAAGCTAAACTTACACTCAAAGAACATATATAAAATTAAAAGGTTAAGCATGTTGCTAGTGATAGTGAAACAAATGATGAAGATCTAGAAGAATTGGAAGCCCTACTGACTAGGAGATTTAATAGAGGAAAAGGAAAATACAAAAGTAAGTTACCCATCATATGTTTTAATTGTAATAAAGTTGGTCATATTGCAACAAGATGTCATGAGAAGAAAAACAACACAAATAAATACAAATCCACAAGTAGAAAAATGAGAGTAACAAAGGCCATAAAGAAAAAAGAAAGAAAGCTTGTTACATTGCTGAAAAAGAATCTAATGATGAATCAGATGATCATGATGATGAAGTTGTCTATGTTGCTATGAAAGATGATTTAGATGAAGATGAGGCAACTATATTAGTATCTTTTGTAACCAAAAGTGATATATGGATCATTGAAAGTGGATGTTCTCATCACATGACTGGTGAAAAAAGTAAGTTCATTACCCTTGAGCATTATAATGGAAATAGTGTTAAATTTTGTAATGATACACCCTATCCAATGAAAAGTAAAGGATTAATAAAATTGACAAACAAGATCATATGTGACAATGCTTACTATGTAGAAGGACTTAACTATAATCTATTGAGTGTGTCACAAGTGAATAGTTTAGGATGCAAAGTTGAATTTGAACACAAGAAGGATAAGATCTATGATACTGATGGAGAAATCATTGGAAGTGGTGATCAAACAAGAGGTAGTCTATTTTATCTTGACATGACTGAGGCAACTTTTCTTGTTTCACAATCTGATGATGTGTGGATATGGCAGAAAAAATTATGTCATGTAAATTTTGACAACTTGGTTAGTATCAGTAAGATGAAAAGAGTAAGAGGTTTTCCAAAATTGAAGAAACTTGATAATGTGATTTGAAAACAATGTCAATTAGGCAAGATAAAAAATTCTAGTTTTAAGAGTAAGACTCATACTTCAAAAGAAATTTTAGAATTAGTTCATACTAATCTATGTCGACCAACTAATGTGCAAAGCTAAAAAGGTGACAAGTATTTTATTCTATTTGTTGATTATTACTCTAGAATGATGACATTGATGTTTTTGAGAGAAAAATATGACATTTTTCAAATGTTTAAGTGCTATCTAGAAAAAGTTGAAAAGGAAATTGGTAAAAGCTTGAAATGTATGAGATCTGACAGAGGTAAAGAGTTTACATCAAATGAATTCAATAATTTCTACAATGATAGAGGAATCAAAAGACAAACTTCTACACCTAGGAACCCTCCACAAAATGGGATAGCTAAAAGGAGGAACATATCTATGATGGATTGTGCTAGAACATTGATTATGGAGAAGAATGTTGCTTTGAAATACTAGAGAGAAGCTGTCACTACAACTGTCTATACCTTAATCTGAGTACAAGTCAAGAAAGGTACAAATTTCACACCTTTTGAATTACAGTATGGATACTCACAAAATGTTGAATATTTTAAAGTATTTGGAAGCGAGTGTTACATTCTTAAGGACAATAGAAATGGAAAACTTGATGCAAAAAGTGAAGAAAGTATATTCCTAGGATATTCCACAATTTGTAAAGCTTATAAGTGTTTAAATACTAATACTAACAAAGTTGTGGAAAATGCAAATGTAAAAATTGATGAATATACAAAAATACATGAAGATGAACAAAAGAAGGAACCTAAGAATTTAAAAACCCTTTATGTACTACTATAAGGGAATGTCTACTAAGGCTGATTATACTGTGAACCAAGTTGCTAATTAACAAGAATCAGTGGCTGTCGAGTCACATACAATGGATGTCAAGTTGCATTCAGGAGCTGAGTCACAATCAAAAGTTGAGGTACATTTTGATGCCTAGATTAGTTTATAGGAAAGGAATACCGAGTTACCTAATAGAGAAGTATAAAGTGAACCTATGATTGAACTTCATGAATGACCCATTGTTGAATAAAGAAGAATAGAGCCAAGATTATCAAAATATGTCATAAGACATCATCTTGGTGAACAAACCATTGGAGAAAAAGAGGATGGACCAATGAAAAGGAATAGATTAAGGAATGAAACATGTTTGTTAAGAATACATGAACCTAAATTGGTGAAGGATGCGTTAGAGAATGAAGACTAGATTCAATCCATAAAAGAAGAAATTGATCAGATTAAGAATAACAAAACCTAGACACTAGTACCAAGACTAGAGGACAAGAATGTTGTTGGAATAAAGTGGGTATGTAGAAGAAAATTAGATGAGAATGGTGAAGTAAAAGGGAAAATGGCAAGGTTCATCTGCAAAGGTTATGCACAAGAAGATAGAATTGACTTTTGAGAGACATTTTCCCTAGTTGCAAGATTGGAAGGAGTAAGAACTCTTCTTGCTTATTCTTCTTATAAAGGATTCAAAGTTTATCAAATGGATGTTAAGTCAACATTTCTGAATGGTATACTACAAGAGGAGTTTTACATTGAACAACCTAAAGGATTTGTTAATCCAAACAATAAAAATATGGTGGGTAGATTGGACAAAGCTTTATATGGTTTAAAGCAAGCTCCTAGAGCATGGTATGAAAGATTGCACAATTATCTTGTGAAGATTGGTTTTGAGAAGACTGTTGACAATAACAATCTCTACTTGAAGAAAGATGGAGGTAAAGGAATTATCTAGCTGAAATATTTTTTGATGATATCATATTTGGAGGACAAAATGCATTGTATAAGACATTTGTAAATGAAATGATGAAAAAATTTGATATGTCTATTTTTGGAGAAATAAAGTTCTTTGTTGGATTACAAGTATATCAGATGAAATATGGTATTTACATTACTCAGTCCAACTATGTAAAGGAATCTTGAAGGCTTTTAGTATGGAGAATTTAAAACCAATTAGTACTACCATGGTGATAGGACATAAACCATCCAAAAATGATGATTCTACTAAAGTAAATCAAACATTGTATAGGTCTATGATTGGAAAATTGCAATATGTAGTTCATAGAAGACTTCATATTGCACTAGCTATTGGGATTGTTTTAAATTTTTCTACAAATCCTAAGGAGAATCACTTAATGGCTATTAAAAGGATTATGAGATACTTAAAAGATACATGAGACTATGGTCTGTACTACAAGAATAATGACAAGTTTGAGTTGAGAGCCTATAGATATTTTGTTATTAGACCTATTATTAGATCAAGTCCTACTATTAATTTCTAGCAATTGTATGAGTCTAGATAAATCCTTTGGATTAAGGTTGACCTAACAGTCATGAGTAAATCCTCTAACTAGGTGACATTCTAATGGAATGTTCTAAAATCCTAACAAGGCTCACTTTTAATAGGGTGATTCAAATACTTTAATCAAGATTACATTTAACAATGTGTATTGTAACCTTTAATAGGGTTGGCTCCTTATAGGGCTCACTTCAAAAGAGTGAAAATTGGTAGCATGTTACTAGTGGTTTTTCCTAAATTAGCTTTCCACATTAAATCCTTGCGTCAAATTATGTGATTGAATTTGTGGTATTTCATGTTTACATTTATGCAAAGTTCATTTGCCCTAGGACAATAGTATACCAAGGTTTGAGATAAGTATTGAAAAGTTTTATCTGTACATTTGGACCTTGGATAACTAATTCACCCCCTCTCAGTTATTCTAAATTATTCGAACAATACATATGTGTGTATATACACACACACACACACACACACACACACACATATATACATATACATATATATAGATATATACATATATGTGTATATGTATATATGTATATATAGATACACATAGAGAGAGAGAGAGAGAGAGAGAGAGAGAGAGAGAGAGAGAGAGAGAGAGAGAGAGAGAGAGAGAGAGAGAGAGAGATGACAAGGGCATGGAAATAAAATGCAAAGATTACAAGGGCACGACAACAAAATGCAGTGATCACAAGGGAATGTCAATGAAATCCTAGATCTCCACTAATCTCCACCAAAATTTAGGTCTCTCCAACCTTGTTTAGAGCTCTCCACCCCATTTCATGTGCAACTCTCGACAATCAATCAAAATAAATGAGGAATGATTAATGTCATGTTTTTTTGTTTTGTTTTGTTTATAATCCATAATCCACTATCTACAAGATCTTTCTATATATATATATATATACATACATATATAGACACACATATACATGTGTGTATGTATGTATATATACACATATATACACATATATACACATATATATACATATACATACATACATACATACATACATACATACATACATACATACATACATACATACATACATACATACATCTGCATATGCAATTTTATCACCTTGGAAAACTATATTTGATCATGCTAGCTAGGAACAACTGATTGTTTGTTTTATTGTACCTAATCTGATGACAACTCTACAAGAATTTGTAATCAACCCAGCTAATCAGAAAATAGATCAGTTTAATTGGGTTATAACTTGTTTCTTTCTAAAAATATCTGCTATGATATGTTTTTCTAAAATTTCTTGTGAACTCTACCCATTTATCCTGATCTGCATTATTTGTGTGAAAGATCTTGAAATGCTAAAATGAAAGCTATCAAGGAAGTAATTGAAACATATGCAAAATAATATGACATCCAATTTTTTCCTAAAGTGGGATGCACACATGATGGTCTTTAGGTTGATGGCTTTGGAATTGTCAGTATCTATCTAGATTCGATAAAAAAAAAAGTGTTTACACAATCTAGAGATAGATGGGTGATTACATCATTGGAGTAGCTAGTTGAGATACACCATAATTGAATGAGAGAGAGAGAGAGTCTATGGAAATATAATAGAGGGAGAAGGAGCAACTTTAGAAAGAGTCTGCATGGTAGAAACAACATCTAGACAACATAGAGGATATTATGGGAGCATTGGATAGAATCTAGGAAAGTGTTGCAGTAGGTACTATGACATTGGAATCACTTGCAAGTGTATTTGAGAATTTATAGTCCAAATATTTGGAGGACTATAAGTTTGTGCAATTTTTCATGTATTGCATCTACATTTTCTTTGCCATTTATTATAAGAGTGTTTCAAGGTTGGGAACCACTTCAACATCCTTTGCATGGTTTATAGGTAATATAATTATGGCAGATACTTCTACAAGGGAATGAGCCTCATGATTATGATATTTACGAAGCAAAACTTGCTTCTTCAACTTCTTATACTCAACTCTTTACTAAAGTTATTCTTCTAGTAGTGAGAATAGCTACTACAAATTCCTAGGAGCCAAGGGACCTTGAAACTATGCTATGTTTTCTAGAGACATGGGAGAAGTTACTATCAACTTCAGTATCTCATTACATTCTAAATCATGTGGTGATGCCCAAATTAATAGCAACAATAGATACTTGGGATCCTCGTAGGGAGACTGTGCCAATACATGCATGGTTACATCCTTGGCTTCCATTGTTGGGCTAATGTATAGATCCTTTATATCCAATCATTCATTATAAATTGGGGAATGCACTTCATGCCTAGCATGCAAGAGATACATCTACATATGTAATTTTATCACCTTTGAAAACTATATCTGATCCTACTAGTTGGGAATATGTAAGCACAAGTTGAGTGAGTTTTATTATTTTATTACTTGGATTATGGAATACGTATGCAACAAGGGTAGAGCAAGGGCAAGGGCACAAATATCACAAGGGCATGGCACATCAATGAAATCACAAAGCTAAGGCATGATCATAGATTGACTGGAGATTATTATAATACAACCAATCTCATTTGATGCCATCGACAACAAAAAACATTTTATTAAGTTTATGATATCATATAGGGAGCAAGATATTCAAAGTTAGTGTGAAACACTAGAATGAATAAATAATGAGGAGAATGCATTATAAGAAAAATACCATGGCAAAAATGTACATAAAGGGCAACAAAATGCACAGCAAGGGCATGGCTAGGAAATCATAGATCTCCACACTCCACACTCTTTCAAAACTTCTCTATACCCTCATTTGGAGCTCTTCACAATCTTTCACACAAAGTCTCCATAATCGATCAAATGAGATTGATTAATATTGTGTTTCTTTTGTTTGTTTATAATCATGACAATGTCACAATTATAATTCCAATTTCAGTATTGTGACAACGTTGGGGACAATTGCAAAAAAAAAGAAAATCACCACAAATTATACCACCGTCATAATTTGCCATCACAATTTGACCCTAAATGTTGTAGTGCCTATTACCATTACTATTCCATGCAAGTCTCTACTCTTTAGTTTACCTATCAGGATTAGAAGATTGAGATTGTCTCATCATACACCTACCTTGGGGTTAAGTTCTCTAGCCCTAGGTTCAACATGAGGCCAACTTTCCTACCCACGGTTTCTAAGAAGATGGGCTCCCTTGCCCTATTGGATAGACAATGATTTTGGCATCACTTTAATGAGACTGAGTCCAAGTTATCACTTTTGGATTCTCTAGTTAGACTGATAGTTCTTAATAGTTTGGTGGTTTGGGGGCCTTTGCTTCTATACTTTGACTAGGTATCAGTCGAGTGGGTCTAGACCCTCCTCCTCTATTGGATCATCAGATATCATTGGTACAACCCACATAGTATTATCTTGGCTGAGTTTGGGGCCCATCTCTTCAGAATTAGTGCTATCTTTGACTTGATCTAGTTTCTCCACCACCTCACAGGCTTTGCTAACTCTGTAGAAAACTACAAAAGATACTCCTACCTCGTCTACTACTCCTCCATTGATATCACTAGCTCCAATTTGAAATCCAAAGCTCATGGTTGGTAGGCCCAAGCCACCACCTTACTTAGCTCAATAGGGATTAACATTGGTCATCTCCCTCCTTAACATTTCTCACTAGATGCTACCACTCATATGCTCCCCTCATGAGGTGAGTTGAATGGACATCTCAAAATCAATATTTATAGATAGGATACCACCACAACCTAGATTAACCTATCCAGGGGTTTGCATTGATAGGTGACCTTCTACTTGGAGTATTTTCTTGAGATTCATGAGGAGATTATTGTATGCCATTTCTACTTGATCTGACACTAGTGCCATGCCCTTCGTATCTCCTAGGGGTCCTTTAGAGTGGGTTCACATAGGATGTGTTGCCAAATCAATCACCACTTGGTTAAAGATGATCAAATTTGTCACCTTTGTACTCTATCTAAGATGAAGACTGAGATCCATTTCATATTTAGATGTCCCATCTACTATGATATTAGAGGCACATTTCACTACCTATTGAGAGACTGCAGATCTCTATCAACCTTCTTCAACTACCTTGACTAGAGGTGTTTAGCCCTCTACCTCTGTAAGACTTTACAGCCCCATGAGGATACTTTACAACTCACATTTCCTTAGAGTTAAGCCTCACATTGACTCATCACCACCTTATTCTCCTTCTTGTCAACCTCCAAGGGTAGGATATGACTACTAAATACACCCGCATCGTGACACACCAGATCTGTTTGATCACATCAAGATTCATCATAGCGACATTCTACTACCAGTGCTACTCAGATTTCAGCTCGAGATCCTAGTCTCCCTGGGTCTTATCCCTTAGCGATAGATTTTTTTGTATTGAGAAAGGATATCTAGCCCTTCTCTCATTTGTTCATTCTTGTTTCCTCTCTTTGTTTTGTTACTTGTTCTTTTTCGAACATTGTTTGGTGCTCCCTCTAAGTTTCTTTTATGCCCTATTGTATCTTCTAGTCGCTTGGACCCTTCATTGTTCTTTTATCAAACATTAATATCATTATCTTATCCATCCTATCTTATCTACTTCTGAGTTGATGCATAATCTTTAGCTTCCATCTAAAATAGCAATATAGCATCAAACAAGAAAAGATTGAAAATTTTCGTTCTTTAAAAGCCCTAAATTTCTTCAGTGCCCACAACAAACAAATTTATTCTTCTTTGCAGTAACCATGAGCTCTAATACCACGTAAAATGTTGTACTTTGTTAGCATGTAGAATTATAGCTAACTCTAAAACATTAGATCTAGTTAGAAAATAAAGAATAGACATGTAGTAAAAGAGGAAAAATTATAACAAGAATAAGAACAATAAACCTTTCTTATTGATTTACATGTGAATAGAATTATAATATATATACTTCCTCAAAGAAAAAAGGAGGAAAAATGAAATAAAAATGAAAAAGAAGAAATATTCCTTAGCTTACAAACTAAAGAAGTTAAAGTTTATCCATAGATCAAGGATAACAAAAAGTTGCAAAAATCAACTTTCCTTGAAAGTAGGAATAAGAAAACAAATCTTGCTAGTTTTATTGCATTAACAAGAGATACCACCCATTTGTAAGAATCGTCTATAATCCAAGTGATGAGTTTCCAATGTCTTTATGAGCTCTTTAATTATTTTGCATGCATCATTAGATGACATCAACACTTTGCAATAAGCAATTCCATCATGTGCCAAGGGAGAAGATATGGGCTCTGATGTATTGCATCTCACTGGACTGCATATGGTATTTTGAAAAACTAAATGACATTCTGATCGTGTCTTTGACATTTTATCAAACAACTAAGAGCTTTATTTGTAGTTCCCCTTTTGGAATCCATATCTAAAAATATTTTAACAAATAGTTCGCACATAATTCTTTTTCAAATAGTTGCAGTCTTATGGTCTACATTGCCACACTTGCACGCATACCAACTGAGGTGATTTTGAACTACAGTATCTAACAAAACATTCTCCACCAATATTCCTTGATTAGCCATGTTGAAGCAATGTTCTAGTGCTCTCATTACTTTCAAAACAAGTGCCACGTAGTGGCTAGTACTTGCCATTAATGAATAATTTTCAATGAATAATGAACATTAATTTTAATTTTTCTCTTTGAATACTTTCAATGATGACCATCTTTAGTTTAGTTCTAATATCCTTATGTGTATGTTACATTAGAATCCTTATGTATATGTTGCATTGTTTTAAACTTATAATTAACAACTATTTGACTAAGGTTTAATTAGGAGTAATAAGTCACATTTAATTTAATAATTTAATTTTTGGAATGATGATAATAAGTTTGTCTCAAATTTTTTAGTTTAAGTATAACAAATAATTAGAATATTGTAGAGATAGATTTTGATTTAATTTAAGGGTTTTGTAAATTAGAATTACATTTAATTTAAAATTTTGATTTTTGAAATGATGATAATAATGAATCTTTTAAGCTTAAGTACAAATAGTAAAAATATTTTGATTTATAATTTTAAAATCAAATACGAGATAATAAACTCTTTGTATGAAATAATTTAAGAATTGAATTTTAAAGAATTAACAATTAAATTTTTATAAACATACATTGAAACTGCATTTAGAGTATCAAAAAGAGAAAGTGAAAATATTTATCATTTTTCATGAGACATTTTACTATAATAGTAAAACAACAAAAAATTATTTTATCATTTAAAAAAAAAAAAGTGAAAATATTTATCATTTTTTATAAGATATTTTATTATAATAGTAAAACAACAACAAATTATATTTTATCATTTTTTTGACAACTTTAAAATAACATATTAGTACTAGTTGCTAGTAAATTAGAAAATTAATACTTTTATATTTTTATTATATTTAAATATCTATGTTAATAATAAGAAGTAAAAATGTTTACAAAATTTGTTCAATTCAATTTTCAAATTCACCTAAAGATAATTTAAAATAAATTTAACATTATATTGAGTAATGCATATAATTAATGTATGAGAGTTTATTTCAATAAAAAAATAAAAAGATGAATTTTATATATGTGTGTTTGTGTACACACACACACACACACACACACACACACACACACACACACACACATATATATATATATATGGTATGTATATGCATATGTTATTGGAATACAAACACTACTGAGGGAGGGAGGGAGGGGAGGGGGGGTGGCGGTTGAATCAGTGGTTTACAATACTTTTGAAAATTTAAAATAATTACAAGTTATACAAATTTAACACATGAGCAAGATAGTTAATAAATAACAAAGTGACACAATATTTTAACATGGAAAACTCCTTAGGGTAAAAGACCACTTTGAATCTGAAACTTTATTGGCCTCTTGGGAAAATCTTTTAGAGATACAACTCTGGGAAACACCAACACCTTGTTTTAGAAACACCAGTTTCAAGAAACACTAATCCCTTAACTTCCAAAACAAACAAATGAGATAAAAAATCAGAGAATCATCTCTATTACAACACAAATCATGAATCACTAGTTTCAACTTCTTGTTGAAAGCAAAATTCAAGATATACTTCTATTCTCCTCAAAACATCCAATATCCAAACATATTTTCTTTTCCCATTAAAAGATTTGGTCAAATACTAATACGAATGAATGAAGTAGCAATATATAACCCTTATTCTACCTCTGATAAACTTTTGCAATGAAAATCAAATCACAAATATGAAAATAGAAACATAAAGCATTACCCTCTTCTTCACTGTTAAAAATCTGCCTGCAAATTGTTCGGTCTACAAGAACATTCCACACCAATTTCAGTACTTCTATCAAAACCACCTATTGGATGTTTTAGAGAAATGTATCCTCTACTTATAAACTAAAAAAGTCAAAATTTTGGAGGTAGGTACATACCCCAAACTTCCATTAGACCAAAATTGCTCAAAACTGCTAAAATTGTCATAACAATTTGGCAACTATTTTTGATAAACAAACTTTTTCTCTTTCTATACATGTGTTATGCATAAACTAACAAAGACCCATTTTACCTAACTCAGAGGCCATTCTAAAAAGGTATGATAGTTGAGGTCTATTGGATTAAAAATCTTCTCAACTTTCTCATAGACCAAAACTATTTTTTTATAACCATTTTCTAAACCAATGTTAACATTAAGTGTTAATTGTTTAACACTTAAGTGTTTGTCTTGAATATGTTTTGAACAATATTTAAGGACATCAAATAAGATAATTACATCATGTCAACCATAACATATGCTCATTATTACTACATTATTGACATCAATGACAATAATCAAAGACCAAATACCAAGGGTTCAACATACTCCCCCTTTGGCATTGATGTCAATACTAACTTGCACCTGTATATCCATGTGTACTTGCATATCCTATATCTGTACCTGTATACCTATATATCCACGTATGCCTATACTTGTACATCCATCATGTAGCAATCTTCTTCATTTTTCTCCTCCTTGACATCAATGACAAAGGAGATATACCCCCTGAAACATATCACTCATTTATGAACTTATGCAAGAGAAGAGAGGGATAAAACCCCCAATCTTGTTCTTAACCCTTCAAATATGGCTTTTGAGAGAGGTTTTATAAATATGCTAGCAAGCTGATCTAAAGAAGAAACAAATTCTAATTAAACATTACCATTCAAGACATGTTCCCTTATGAAATGATAACGAACATCAATGTTCTTGGTGTGTGAGTGCATAACTGCATTATTAAAAATGCTAGTTGCTCTCTAATTATCACAATAGATAGGAACTAGTTTATTGTCATGCCCAAACTATGAGGTAAAAACACACAATTTTTTTTTTGCGAAATTAATAATTAGAATGCTCTAAGTTTGATAAATTTGTGTTCATAGTTGAGGTATAGGTTCTATACATAACATCTTAAGTTTAAAAATCTTGAGGAGGAATAAAACGTTAAATTGAACTCTTGTTATTAATTTGATATAGACATTTGTTTCATTATTTCATTTCTAACTTATAAAATAATTTGTAACAATAATTTAATCAATGTTTATAAAACATTCAAATTTAAGATACAATTATAAAAAAAAATTAAGTACACAAGACTAAATTTAAAAGTTATTTTAAATAACTAACTACTAACCTTTATCTTTAAACAACATAACAATTTTAGAATTTAATCTAAACAACTTCTTTTAACTCTATAATTTATTAAAAACAAAACATATTAGCATTATCTACTAATCGAATATTTTCTACATCTTATTAGTTTCTAACTCAAATAGAAACATTTATTAATCTAAAAATACTAAAAAAACAATATCAACTTTCCATTTAAAATAAAAATAAAATATGATCCCTTAATATAAACATATACATCCTAATACTAAAATGTATTAAATACAAAAATAATAATCTAAAATATACTTAACTAAACTAATTTACTTCTTAACTAGTACTATTTAATAATCTAATACTAACTCAAATTTAAAACTTTGTATAAATTAACACATACTAAGACTAATGTTTAACACATTTAAAACTAACTACATACACAAAACTATCTAACTTAGAAACTTTAATTAAGATATAAACTACCCTAAAAAAATATATATATTAATAAATTAAAATGATACTAACTACAAATTTAAAACAATTATAATTGCTAACATTTAAAAATATACAAATTAACTTACCTAACATAAAAATTTAAAAGAAAACTTTATGTATAATTATTAATAATTTAAAAATTAACTAATATTGAAATACATGCTAATTAATAACTAACTTAAACTAAAACTAAATTATAAAATATCAACTTAACAATTACTAAAATCCTAAACTAACAATTTATGCATATTAATACACAAACTTTATAACAAAACAAAAAAAACACTAATTTATTTCTATTTTAAAAAAAAGTATCAATAAAGTTCTGTCACAATAACTTAACTAAATTTTAAAACAACTAAATCTTTCTAACTTAAAAAAATTTACACAATAATACTAACAACTAACCTATTACTTTATTTCTAATCCTCCCCTCACGCTACCCAACTAAAGAAAGCGCAGCTCAAAACAAATATTAATGAAGGATGTACGCAGGGAGGTAAAAAGTGTAAACCAAAAAGTTAAAAAAAAACTTTAAGAAAAAAAATCTGCACTTTATTCATTCATACAAACTCATTTGAAGAGCTATTGTCACGTCACGTGGGTCTTCAGGACTGCAAAATTTATGTGGATGCAGTGGGTGATGTCATCAAAGCATTTTTTTTTTTGACTTTGTAAAACAAACAACCTTTTAATACATGACCCAAAACTGACGCCAAGTAGGAGGTTAAATGCAAAAAGTTTATTTGGTAGGAAAGATATTTAAGATAGTATAATATGTTTAAAAGTTTTTTTTTTTTTGAATTGTTGTATTTATTTATAATTTGAATAATTAAATTATATTATTCAACCAAGATATAAAAAAGGAATCTTTTAAAGATTCTTTGTTACTAAGAGGGGAATTAAATTTGTTCTCCATACAAAAATCAGAGAGTTTTTGCTCTCTTGAAATAATTTTTTTTTGTCTTTATTTTTCTAAGGATAAATTTTGAAGTTGATTTATTAATCAAGAGGGGATTGTTATTATTATTTTTAGTAAATCTAATAGGACTTCTTGCAACTAAATAAACCAAGAGATTTAATTATCCATTTAAACCACAATGCAAGAATTGTTTTAATTCCAATAATCATGAAAACTGAACCTTCATTCATAATATAATTATTTTTGCTTTCAACATATAACGAAACTTGAAATTTTGCCTAATTGAATCCATATCATTTTCATCCCATTTTTGATGTGCATCCATATTAACTGAAAATTACAATTAAATCTCATGAGAAACAACAAGACTCAATCACCATTTTATTGGCAAACCTGATTCAAATGCTCAGCCAGGAAAGAATCAGGAAGAAAACTCGGTGTCGTTGCCATTACAACAAAGTTTTGAAATACAAATTACATAGGATTCCAATCCCAAAATTATAACAATTTAATTAAATTTCCTTCATGACCCTTATCAAGGGATCCATATCATTTTTTGCAATACATTGCTAAGATCGTGGAGAGAACAGAATCTGATCAGGTGTCAACAAGCATGACCAAGAGACAAAATCAAACATGCATATTCATACTAGGTTTCCACGATAGGATTCACAATGAATCAAAACTAGGAAAAGGTGGATTTTTCCAACAGGAGATGTTAGACACAACACTCAAATAGATGCCCAATCGGGGTTATAAATCAAGAACTTCCGTTCTTCCATTTTAACATACCAAAACTCATACAAAGTTTGTGCTGACAGGTAGGGGGCCATAACACCCTACCTTCTCTCCCTCTTCTCATCCTGAGAAGAGACTCTACACTGGTTGGAGTCCAACTAAAAAGACCTTTCCCAAAATTGGTCATTTCTACCCTATCCAAGGGTGAGTAATACCAAAACACCCATACAAGAAAACTTCAAAATTCAAACATAAATATGAAAGGAAAAAATTCAAAAAAATATGATTGCAATTCTTCCCAACATACCCAACATACATACAAGCATCCAAATAACAACACCATAGCATAAGCATGAAACAAGCATAAAATCTGAACAAGGGAGATGAAAATTCCTACCTTTACAAAGAGGTAATGGAAAATGAACAATTTGAGTAGAGCTTTTCCCTTCATGTTGGATAATGTTGTCCTTGATGTCACACAAATGTCATATCAGTCATTAGTCTCAAGTTCACCGAGCTCAGACAGTCTGCAATGCAATTTACAGTACCAACCGAGCTCACTCGGTCATCAAAAGAAATATGGAAGACAGTGTTAATCGAGATAACTCGGTCAACGAAGGAAATGTGAAAAGCCAGTGTTAACCGAGATTCACTCGATCTCTAAAGGGTAGTTTCCACCGAGCTCACTCGGTCATCAAATAAATTATGGAAAAGTCACTGTTAACCAAGCTTCACTCGATCTCCAAAGGTTAGTTTCCACCGAGCTCACTCAGTCATCAAATGAATTATGGAAAAGTCAGTGTTAACCAAGCTTCATTCGGTCTCCAAAGGTTAGTTTCCATCGAGCTCACTCGGTCATCAAATAAACTATGGAAAAGTCAGCGTTAACCGAGCTTCACCCAGTTTCCAAAGGTTAGCTTCCACTGAGCTCACTCGGTTATCTCAGGAAACTCAGTAATTACCAAATTCTCTCGGTGATTGATGGTTTGTCACGAAGTTCGCTGTATCAACCGAGCTTAGTTGGTTAACACAGGAATTATTTTCCAAACAAAATTCACTGTGCAGGGTTGGCCAGTATAGGGATTTGCTAATTAATTACTTCTATTCGACTATTGTAATTGTTTATTTTAGTCAATGATTTGAGCCGACTAAGATAATCTGAAAGGTATATATGGTCATTCAAGTTATGAATTAAAGTGTGTTATAAAAAAGTTATGAATGCGAATTATAGTATGAAGAGGTGAATGTTGAGAAAAGTTTGATGGAGGATCAGATGTGTTAAAGGAGCTACAAAGTTGTATTTGATCAGTAAGGATCCAGTCAAGCATAACAGAGATCTGCAATCAGAAAAGATAAGTTGCACATTATATCAGGTCATTTCATTGTTGCTTTCTAACCATTGTAACAGTGTATTCAAAATCTCTTAACAGAGTTGGTTTAACAACCATTCAATAAATCCTCTAACAAGGTGACAGTTCAATTGAATTGTTCTAAAGACCTCTAGCAAGGCCACTCCTAATAGGGTGACTAAATCCTTTAATAGGGTCACACCTAACAGTGTGTTTTTGTAACCTTTAACAGGGTTGGCTCCTAACAGGGCTCACTTCAGAAGAGTGAAAAAGTTACATTGGTGGTTTTTCCCATATTGGGTTTCCATGTTAAGACTGGTGTCTCTTGTGTTCTTAATTGCTAAATTACTTTGTGCATGATATCATACCAGTTCTTAATATTTATCATTTGCTGCATTATCAAGTTTCAACATTTTATTAATCAGATCAAAGGTATATTTAGACATCTTAGGGACTGCGAAAAGTTTTTGTAGTAACTGATTCACCCCCTCCCCCTCTCAGTTACTCTATTCTCATTTCCAACACTTCCTTCCTTCACTCTTCCAAGACTCCTCTCTAAAAGTAGAGATTGGGTAACAACCAAAACTACTCCAAGAAGGGCCTCTAAATCAGACTCAAACTCAACCACCAAACAAGCAATAACTTCTCCCACCCACCTACAAATCTAGAAGTTTCTAACTGAACCCATACTAAGGTTAACCACTAAGTGGAGTTGAGGTGATGCAACTCATGGTAACCACTTGCAATTTTCGCACAAAGGCAAAAATAGATTTTTTGAGTGGCCTCAAAAGTCAATAAAAGGGGCTTAGGGGTTGGAAAAGACCCCCAACCCATACCCATACCCCTTGGGTATAAATATTTCATGTTTTAAAGCCTTAGGAATAGGTTTGGAACCAAACAAAAGCTAGAAAATAATTAGGACCATCTAACAACTCTAAAAACATGTAGATTAAGCACTAAGCCTAATTAAGGGTGACTAAACTCGATTAAGAACCAAATTAGCAAAAATACACTAACTTAATCTGACTTAGGTCCAAAGATTACATATCTAACCCTAATTAGCATACTGAAGAGCACAAACAATTCACGAGTGTCAAGTGACACTAAAAGAACATAGTTACAAACATTAACATTTACTGAACACAGAAAGATACATAAATACATCTCACAATTAATTTGATTACGAACAACAAGGTTTCCACAATTAGCACAAGGGGATTAGTTCTATTCCTCCAGCAGGTTTCTCAGCTAAAATATCTGCACACTCATTGCACACATCAGTAGTCCCATAAAATCACATGCACATATGTATATACGTATCATAAATTCACATAAATTGAAACATACATCAATCAAGGTTTCTTTCATCCTACTCATATTCTTAATCATTAAAATCTCTTAATCAAAGTGTTAATCTTACATTGACTTATCTTGTCAACATACATGTTCATAAAGCATTAAAAGACGAACTCAAATATTTGAAAGTAACATCACACAACATTAAATAATATAATATGTTTAAAGCATCTAATAGTGTCTCGACATCTCGAGTCGTGAGTATCAAAATAATAATGTAACAATTAAGGCTATGAAGGGTCAGGGCGAGGCCTCACATTTATATACTATTACTTTCACATCTAATAAATTTTGAACCATCCAAAGAACTTGGGGACAAAAAGAACATGCGGCTATATATTTAGTCTCTATAGTAGAAACTATAGTAGATTCTTGCTTCTTACTATGCCAACACACTAGATTGTTACCCAAGAAAAATGCTGCTCCTGAAGTACTTTTTCTTTCATCTAGACAACCTACCCAATTTGAGTCATTATAAGCAACAAATCTGAAATCACCATGTTTAGGATACCAAATCCCATAATCCAAAGTACCCTGAATATATCTAAAAATTGTTTTAACTACCATAACATGAGATTCTTAAGGTGAAGATTGAAATCTTAAAATCAAACATACAAACTGCATGATATTAGGCCTTGAAGATGTGAGATATAGTAAACTACCAATCATGGATCTATAATTAGTTTGACCAACATTAGGAGAATCATCATTTTTAGTAAGCTTACATCCAATTATCATTGGTGTTCCCATAGGCTTACAATCTTCCATATTAAATTTCTTTAACATTTCTTTTGCATACTTAGTTTGGGATAAGAATATACCATTTTCCAATTGAGAAGTTTGTAACCAAATAAAATAAGATAGTTCCCCAAGCATGGACATTTTAAATTCAGATTGCACAAGCTTTGAAAAACCTTGATTGAAAGCATCATCATTGGATCCAAATACTATATCATCAGCATAAACAAGAACAATGAGAACATCATCACATGCACCATGTATGTACAAATTGCTATCAACACCACCTTTTCTGAAGCCATTTTTGATAAGATATTGATCCAACCTAGAATATGAAGCCCTCGAAGCTTGTTTCAAACCATAAAGAGCCTTTTTTAGCTTGTAGAAATTATTAGGATAGTCTTTGTTTTCAAATCCTTTAAGTTGATCCATATAAAGCTCTTCATCAAGATAACCATTAAGAAATGTCATTTTAACATCTATTTGGTACATTCTAAAGCCCTTGAAACTTGAATATGTAAGAAATATTTTTATTGCTTCAATTCTAGCCACCAGTGCAAAAGTTTCATGAAATTCCACACCTTCAATTTGTGCATAACCCTTACAAACCAATCTAGTCTTGTTCCTTGATATCTTTCCATTTTCATCAAGTTTATTTCTAAAGACCTATTTAGCACCTATTGCATTTTTATCTTTAGGTCTAAGCTGCAATAATTCCCAACTTAGTTCCTCTTTCATAGCATTAACCCAAAACTCATCGATACTAGCTTCTTTATATGATTTAGGTTCAATTTGAGATAACAAACAGAGATTAGCACATTCACTAGATGTAGTTCTTGTTTAATTTGAATACCTACGTGATTATCCCCTATAATATGTTCTTGAGGATTTCTTCAATCTTGTTCCTGTGGCCTTTGTACCTATGGGTTATGGTGTTTCTATTTGATCTTTAATCTTTTCTTCACCTTTATCAACTTTATTACCTACTTCTTTACCTTCATCAACTTTATTATCTACTTCTTTCAAGTCTTTATTACTATCTTGTAGGAAAGTATTATCCATTCTTATTTCCTTTTTATCCTACACAACTTCATCCACTTTCACACATACACTTTCAATAAGTTTATTCAACCTTTTATTAAAATTTTTGTAAGCTTCACTTTGAGAAGAATATACTAAAAAGATTCTTTCATCACATCTTGAATCAAAGCTTCCTATTTTATCATCAGAATTCTTAATGAAGCATCTACTTCCAAAAATTTTAAAATGCTTAAAAGATGCAGGATGTCCATACCATAACTCATAAGGAATGTACTTAGTTTTTACCCTTAGTTGTGCCCTATTTAAAATATGCACTGCTATTTGAACTACTTCTTTCAATACCTATTTGGTACTTTAGATTCATCTAACATAGTCCTTGCCATTTCTTTCACTGTTTGGTTCTCTCTCAACAAGTCCATTTTGTTGAGGTGTCCTAAATGCTACATATTGTCTTTTGATGCCATGTTTTTCACAATAGTCAACAAATTCATTTAAAGTAAACTCACCATCTTTATTTGATCATAAGCATTTAATCTTCATGTCTAACTCATTTTCAACCATTTTCTTGAAAATCTTAAACTTGTTAAATGCCTTTGATTTATGCATTAAGAATGTTACCCATGTCATTCTTGTATAATCATCTATAAAGCATGAAATACTTTTCACCATTTGATGACATTGTCCTTGTAGGATCGCATAAATCAGTATGCAAAAATTTCAATGGTTTAGAAGCAAAATATTCTTTTGAAGGAAAATATACCTTCCTTTGTTTACCATATTGACACCATTCACAAATAACATTCTCTAGCTTACTTATACATGTCATACCTCTTACTTTATGATGTTTACTAACTTTAACCAAGTTGTCAAAATTCAAGTGCCCAAGCCTTTTGTGCCATAACCAACTTTCATTCACCTATCCCATAAGAAAAACATCTTCATGATTGTTAGTATTTGTGATATCTTTTAAATTGTATACATTGCCTTTAGATCTTTTACCTGATGCAAACAACTGTCCAGATTTTAATTTGATTTAGCAACCATGGTCATCAAAAACAACTTCATATCCATGATCAAAAATTTGAGTAACACTTAGAAGATTGTACTTTAATCTATCAACATGATACACATCATGAATGGACATTTTGTCACTAAGCATCAAAGAACCCAAATCTTTAATTTTCCTTGAAGAATCATCACCAAAACTATCATTGCCACCTTTGTAATTAATCAATTTGTCAAACTTTGTTTTATCTCCTATCATGTGTCTAGATCAACCACTATCAATTATCCAAAAGTCCTTTTCTTTAGAATGCAGAGCCATTTGAACAAACATAGACTTATTAATCTTAGGCCTCCATATATTAGTCACTTTAGTATCAAATTCTTTATCAAATTGTAGACTAGCATAAGATTTATCATTCTGAATTAACTTAGTTTTACAATTACTCATAACATGACCAAAGATATTGCATTTGTAACATCTTAGACCATTCATTTTAGGAAAGGAATAACCAAAATGAAACTTTGAATACCTCCTTGACATGTATCTGCAATTACTTTATTCTATAACCAAGAAAGAAGTGAACTTGTTTGAGTATCTTTTACCCATGAATGAAGTGCTTGATATAACCTAATTTTCTAAATCTGCATTTTTACCTGCATTTGAAGTCGTAGCATTTTGATTTGTATCCTTATTTTTGATTTAAATATCTCGAATAAAGATTTATCTTTCTTGTCACTAGAATATTGTCCAAGTTCAAAACCAATTCCTGTTAGATCATCAATTCTTCTTTGTTTCCTTAACATATCATCCAAAGTAGTGTTCTCATATTTTTCTAACTATCTTCTATATGATACTACTTCATTCATTAACCTTGTACATTCCTAATCTTTAGAACTTAACTCTTAGTAACAAAGACAATTCTCTTTTGTTTCTCAAATTGCAATTTTAATTCTATAACTTGTTGATTTAAGTCTTTAGTTTCTTTTTCAAAGTTCTCTTTTTATATCAAGAATTTATTTTCTTGAATACTTAAATTTCTTTTTAATTCCTTGATCTTTTTAAATGCATAAAGAAATTCACATTCTAAATCAGCCTTAACAAGTTCAACATCATCATCACTATTTGATTCTTGACAAGTAGTTTCTATAGCCATGAATGAAACTTTATTTTCATCACATTCAAAACTACTAGAGTCACTATTTGATACATCAACAATAAAACTCATCTTCTTCTTAAAGAACTTCTTTTTGCTATAGAATTTCTTTTTACTTGATTTCTCTTTCTCACCATCTACTTCGTCATGACTATTATAAGGACATTTAGACGCAACGTGTCCTATTTTACCACAATTAAAGCATTTGAAAGGAAGTTTACCTTTGTATTTACCTGCTCTTTTATTTAATTTCCTTGACAAATGCACTTCAAGAACATCAAGATCTTCTAATTTTGAAGAGACTTGTTTCACTTTCTTTTCCACCTTGAATACTGCTTCTTTTCTTGTGGATTCCTGTTTTCTAAACTTTCTCATTTCATAAGCTACAAGTGCTCCATGAATATCTTCCATTGTATACTTGTTAATATCTCTAGTTTCTTCTATAAAACATATCTTAGAATCAAATTTATCAAAAAGAGATCTCAACACTTTCTTTACAACATCAATATCATCAATTGTTTCACCAAGTCCTCTTATGCCATTTACAGTTTCATTTTTCTTGAGTAGATAGTCTTCTACCTTTTCATCATTACCCATCTTAAGATCTTCAAATATTGATTTAAAATGTTGTATCTTGGCTTCTTTAACTCTATCATTACCATGATATGTGTTTTTCAATTTTTCCCATACTTCTTTAGAAGAACTGCAATGCATTACCTTAACAAAAACATCTTTAGATAAATTGTTAAGTATAGAAAAGTTAGCTTTCATATCAGTTTCATACATCCTCTTTTAATCAGGATATGTAGGTAAAGTATTAGGAACTTTATAACCATTAAAAATTGAAACCCAAACATTAATATTAATAGATGACAAATATGTTTGCATCATTACTTCCCAAAAAACATAATCTGATCGATCAAATATAGGAACCTTTGAAGAACTATCTTGAGCCATAAAAGATAAGTATTCCACTCAACCAAAATCCACCCAAAGTTGTTAAAATTGATATAGGGAACCTTATTCTTTTTGGAAATATAAATGGAGTAACTAAGAGTTCAGGGTGAATCATTTACCACAAAAACAAATCCATAGATCCCTTAGATGTCTTAAAACTTAATTACTGCTATCACTCAGTAGCCACACAGAGAAATGCTATAACTCAGTAGATTATTTTGTTACTGATCTTTAAGCATTCACAATTTTTAACATGCATGCAAAATTAAATAACATGAACACAAGAGACACCAAATTTAACGTGGAAACCCAATATGGGAAAAACCACCAAGTAACTAGCTACCAATTTTCACTCTTTTGAAGTGAGCTCTGTTAGGAGCCAACCCTGTTAAAGGTTATAAAACACACTGTCAGGTGTGACTCTATTAGAGGATTTAATCACCCTACTAGGAGTGGCCTTGCTAGAGGACTTTAGAACAATTTAGTAGAACTATCCACCTTGTTAGAGGATTTACAAAATGGCTGTTAGACCAAGTCTATTAAGAGATTTAGGAATTTTTGCTACAATGGTGGGAAAGTAACAATAAGTGACCTGAATAAGATGCAACTAAACTTTTCTAATATAGATCTCTACTTTGTTTCAATAGATCTTCACTCATCGAATACAACTCTGCTACTCCTCAAGGATATCTGATCCTTCTTCAAAATTTTCTTACACTTCTTCTTCATACAATCAGTTCATTTTCATGCTCGTTCAATACAATTAGAATCCACAACTTGTCCTTTTATTTATACATTTCAAATTGTCAAGTCGACTCATTTACAAGTTACATTTACCAATAAACCATACATCAGTCGGTTACGAATATTACATTAAAAAAACCTTTATTTCTCCAAACAATGAAATCCTTCATTGGTTGACCCTTCTCTATAAAAATTGCTCCAAAAATGATTTCCAGTGTTAACCAAGTGAACTTGGTAAACACTGCAAACTCTGCAAAATCCTTTGGAGACTGAGTTAACTCGGTAAGAACTAACTTTGTTTTTTTTTATCTTGCTAGCTCGGTAGAAATTGATCTCTACCACAGAAGCCTTCAGTGTCTAAGTGAGCTTGGTAGAAACTGTCTTTACGGTATAACCTTCAGAAACGCTTGGTAGACTCTGTAATTTTCTTTGCTAACCTTCTGAGCTTGATAGACTCTATATTTTTCCTTGCTGACCAACTGAGCTCGATAGACTCTGACTGATAACTGATATGACATTTGTGTAACATCAAAGACAACACATAATTGAACAATTGTATCCAACAATCTCCCTCTTTGGCATTGATGACAACACAACATGTCATAGCATACTGAAATTTGAAAACAAGTTTTTATTTTAATAGAATACTTCTCCCTCTTACATTTCATTCCACAAACTCCTCAAATATAGTAATTTCCCTTTGTGAAGGAATTACATAGCTTCTATACAAACTTTTCTTGAACAAATTCAAATTTTAGAAAGATATGACATAATATTCTCCCTCTTTGACAACACATGCCAAAGACAACACAAACTAAATGAATAGCAATGTACTTTATGTACTGATTCATATGTAATATTTCCATGATTATTCTGCATCAATTGAAAAGATCTCCAACTTGATACTTGTTGATGCATCACTAAAACTTCATTTTAGTGAACTTTAGATAGGGGAATGACCCCTAACTTACCTCTTAGATACAAAAATGCATCCTTAGGTAAAGACTTTGTGAATATGGCAGCAATTTGTTCCTTTGTATGGACACATTCCAATCTGATCTCCTTATCCTGCACCAATTCTCTAACAAAGTGATACTTTATTGCAATGTGTTTGGTTTTTGAATGCATCACTAAATTTTTGGATATGTTAATTGTACTTGTATTGTCACAAAACATAACAACAAGTTCTTTGATTTCTTCCTTCATACCTTCCAATAACTATTTGAACCAAACAATATTAGAATAGTTTATTGCTGCTGCAACATACTTTGCTTTTGCTATGGATTGGGATGTACACTTTTTCTTTTTACTTGTCCAAGAAACCAACCTTTTTCCAAGAAAGAAAGCTCCTTCATTTGTACTCTTTCTATCATCAATGTTTCCTGCCCAATCTACATCAGAAAAACTTTCAAATCCAGATTACCTCCAAATTCGTACCATAATCTATAATCTTCAGTGGCTTTCAAATATCTCATGATTCTTTTGATTGCCATCATGTGATTTTCTCTTGGGTTTGCTGAAAATCTTGCTACAATACCAACTGCAAGGGCAATATCTGGTCTTGTATGCACTACATACTGCAACTTTCTAATCATAGATCTATACAATGTCTGATATAGCTCCTTTGATTCATCATCCTTGGTAAGTTTCAATCTAGTACACATAGGAGTCCCAACTGGTTTGCAGTCTTCCATACCAAAATTTTTCATTATCTCCTTCATGTATTTTGATTGAGTGATGTAGATGCCATTCTTACTCTACTAAATTTGAAGACCAACAAAGAATTTGATCTCACCAAACATTGACATTTCAAATTCCTTTTTCATTTTCTCTAAAAATTCTTTGCAAAGATCATCATTTCCTGTGAACAAAGTATCATCCGCAAATATTTCTGCTAAAACAATCTTATTATTTGCTCCTTCTTTGATATACAAGCTACTGTTATCATTAGTTCTTTGAAAACCAATTTGAATAAGATAGTTATGCAGCCTTTTATACTGTGCTCTAGGGGCTTGTTTCATACCATACAATGCTTTATGTAATTTATAGACCATGTCCTTCTTGTCTAGATCAACAAAACCTTTAGGCTGCTCAATGTAAACTTCTTCATCCGGTATACCATTGAGAAATGCTGGCTTGACATCCATCTGATAAAACTTAAATTTTTTGTATGTAGTGTATGCAAGTAGGGTCCTAACACCTTCCAATCTTGCAATAGAAGCAAAAGTCTCTCCGTAGTCTATTACTTCTTCTTCAGAGTATCCTTTGCATACCATTCTAGCTTTGTTTCTTGATACCTTACCATCTTCATTCAACTTATTTCTAAATACCCACTTTGTTCCAATCACATTTTTGTCTTTAGGCCTGGGTACAAGAGTCCATATTTTTTTTTCCTCTATTTGCTCTAATTTTTCATTCATAGCCTCAATCTAACTTTCATTTTCTAATGCATCTTTGACACTTCTAGGTTCAAAATCAACAAGTAAACAAGTACCTTTCAACTTACTTCTTGTCATAGTTCCTTCAAATTTATCTCCAATGATCTGATCTAGTGCATGATGTCTCCTGACATACTTAGCTAATATAGGTTCCTTTCCCTTTGAACGCTTTGCATTTTCATCCTCTTGCACTTCAACTTCAGGTTCTAGTTGTTCTATCTACTACTCAGGTCCTTCAGACTTGGTAGGCATTGGCTCAGTAGCATGTGACTCAAGTTCCTATAGCTTGGTTTGAACTTCTTGCAACTTGGTTACTAAGGACTTAGGAGTAGAAGATTCCTGATTGACAAGTATATTTGGCACTGTATCAGGTTCAATGTAAACAAATCTCCTATAGTATTTTGGTTCCCTTTTTCTTTCTTCTTCAGTTATTTCTGCAAACTCATCAACTTTCATATGTGCACTTTCTATGACTTTGTGAGTAGAAAAATTCAAACATCTATATGCTTTACTCTTGCAAGAATATCCTAAAAATATTCCTTCATCACCCTTCACATCAAATTTACCTTTTCTAGATTCTTTCAAAATGTCACATTTTCTTTCAAATACTTTTAGGTAACTTACATTGGGTTTGTAGCCATACCATAACTCATAGGGGGTTTAGAATGAATCCTTCTTCAGCTGTACTTGGTTCAAGGTATGAACTGTAGTGTTGATAGCTTCCTTTCGATATTTGATAGCAATGCTCTTTTCAATCATTAGGGTTCTTGCAGAATCCATGATAGATTTGTTCCTTCTTTTAGCTATTCCATTTTGCTAAGGAGTTTCGGGGGCTGATACTTGTCTTTTGATTCCCCTTTCAATGCAAAAGTTATTGAATTCATGGGAGATGAATTCACCACCTCTATTTGATCTCAAACATTTCAGTCTTTTGCCTATTTCCTTCTCAACTCTGGCCAAATACCATTTGAATTTCTCAAATGCTTCTAATTTCTCTCTCAAGTACATGATAGTCATCATTCTTGAATAATCAACAAAAAAAAGAATGAAGAACTTTTCAACAGTATAGCTTTCAATTTCAATAGGTCCACACAAATCATTATGCACAATTTTTAAAACTTCTTTAGACTGATAGTTCTTACTTTTAAATCTAGTCTTTCCCATCTTGCCAATTTGACAATTCTTGCATAGACCAACCTTAGGTTTCTTTATGTTAGAAATGCCTCTTACTTTCTTGAATTTACTAATTTTTACCAAGTTATCAAAGTTCACATGACACAAGTTTTTATGCCATAATCAATTTTCCTCAACTTGAGCAATAAAGCGTGAACATTCACCAAGTTTTAGATAAAACAAGTTAACTTTTTTTTGAGTGCTTGATCCAATCAGCTTTTCTTTGTCATCTAGAAGTCTTGATTTTCCATGCATGAATTCTATTTTGAATCCATTATTAAGTAGCTGTGCCACACTCAACAGATTATGTTTTAGTCCTTCTACCCAATATGTATTATCACATTGGTTAGTGAGATTCTTCCTCTTCCTTTTATGCAACAAGGTTCATTATTACTGAACATCACACTGCCACCTTCATAGTCTTCAAAATGTTCAAACTTAGTTTTATCACTAGTCATATGATGAGAACAACCACTATCTATGATCCATGTATCATTTTTTCTCACATGAGAAATAAGTGCCATTTCCTCATCATTATTAGACTCATCTTTTAGAGCAATGTAAACAATTTCATCTTCTTCTTCATCATCAGAATCATTAGAATTCTTAGCCATGAAACATGTTTTCTTACTTTTGTCTTTGAATGATTTGAAGTCTTTCTTACCATTGCACTTGTGACCTTTCTTCTCATCGTTGTTCTACTTATTTGGGCACCTAGCAACAATATGCCCAATTTCTTCACAAGAAAAATTAGATTAGAGGAACCTTACCTTTGTATTTCCCTTTGCCTCTTGAATATTTCCTTGCTAGTAGAGCTTCAACCACCTCAAGATCACTATCAGAATCTATTTAGATTCTTCTTCACTTTCTAATTGAGAATCCTTTATCTTCTTTCCTTTCTCCTTGAGTGAAAGCTTGGCTTCAAATGCTGATTCAATTTTCTTGGTAGCTGGAACATAGTTATCATAGTTATCTAGCTCAAATGCAGTCAATCTTCCAATTATGGCCTCTAAATTTATCTTATGATTTGCTTCACATCTTCTTTCTTGAATTGCAAAAACACTAGTTGCATAAATAGGAAGTAATGTTCTAAAAACTTTACTTATAACTGTTTCCTCCTTGATATCTCCTCCAAAAGCTTTGATTGCACTAACACTTTCTTTGACTCTTTCAACATATTTTGCAATGTTTTCATACTCTCCCATCCTCATTTGATCAAATTGACCTCTTAAACTTTTTTCTTTGGCTCTTCTCACATTATCATCACCTCCATAGGTATCCTTTAGCTTGTTCCACATTTCAAAGGCAGTTTTGTAGTCCTTGATATCATCAAATTCTTCATAGCTTAGGGCATATGCAATATCTATCATCATGGTGTTATGAGTCTTCTTCTCAGCAATGTCATTTGCAGATAATGTACTAGTAGAAGTTACATATGCTTCATCTAGATATTTCAATCCTGTATCTCCAATGGAAGCTAGATGGAGTCTCATGAGACATTTCCATGCTAAAAAGTTATCCCTGTTGAGCCTTGAATTTCCCTCTTGTGAGACATCTTGATCTTTAGCTTAGATCCTTGAAATCCTTCCTACAAGCACCAAAATCTCTGATACCAATTATTGGAAATATAAATGGAGTAACTGAGAGCGGGGGGGGGGGTGAATCAGTTACCACAAAAAAAAATTCATAGATCCCTTAGATGTCTTAAAACTTAATTACTGCTATCACTCGGTAGCCACACAAAGAAATGTTGTAACTTGGTAGATTAACTTGTTATTGATCTTTAAGAATTCACAATTATTAACATGCATGCAAAAGTAAATAACATGAACACAAGAGACACCACATTTAACATGGAAACCCAATATGGGAAAAACCACCAAGTAACTAGCTACCAATTTTCACTCTTCTAAAGTTAGCCCTGTTAGGAGCCAACCTTGTTAAAAGTTATAAAACACACTGTTAGGTGTGACCCTATTAGAGGATTTAATCACCTTGCTATGAGTGGCCTTGATAGAGGACTTTAGAACAATTTAGTAGAACAATCCACCTTGTTAGAGGATTTACAAATGGTTGCTAGACCAACTCTATTAAGAGATTTAAGAATTACTACTACAATGGTGAGAAAGTAACAATAAGTGACTTGAATAAGATGCAACTAAACTTTGCTGATACAAATCTCTGCTCTATTTCAATAGATTCTCACTGATCAAATACAACTCTGCTACTCCTCAAGGATATCTGGTCCTTCTTCAAAATTTTCTTACACTTCTTCTTCACACAATCAAATCATTTTCATGCTTGTTCAATACAATTAGAATCCATAACCTGTCCTTTTATTTATACATTTCAAATTGTCAAGTTGACTCATTTACTAGTTACATTTACCAATAAACCATACATCAATTGGTTACAAATATTACATTAAACAAATAAAATTTATTTCTCAAAATAATGAAATCCTTCATTGGCCAACCTTGCTCGGTAAACATTGCTCCAAAAATGATTTCTAATGTTAACCAAGTGAAGCTTGGTAAACACTACAAACTCTACAAAATCCTTTGGAGATTGAGTTAACTCGGTAAGAACTAACTTTCCTTTTCTGACCTTGCTAGCTCGGTAGAAACTGATCTCTACCCTAGAAGCCTTCAGTGCCCGAGTGAGCTTGGTAGAAATTGTCTTCACAGTGTAACCTCCAGAAATGCTCGGTAGACTTTGTAATTTTCTTTGCTAACCTTCTGAGCTTGGTAGACTCTATCTTTTGCCTTGCTGACCAACTGAGCTCGATAGACTTTGACTAATAACTGATATGCCATTTGTGTAACATCAAAGACAACACACAATTGATCAATTGTATCCAATAGTTCTAATTCTACTTGTTGGAATACAAACATCACTAAGAGGGAGGGTGAATCAGTGGTTTAAAATACTTTTAAAATTTTGAAACAATTATAGGTTATAAAAATTTAACACATGAGCAAGATAGTTAATAACTAACAAAGTGACACAATATTTTAATGTGGAAAATCCCTTAGGGTAAAAAACCACTTTGAATTTGAAACTTTATTGGCCTCTTGGACAAATATTTTAGAGCTACAACTCTGGGAAGCACTAACACCCTATTTTAGAAACACCAATTTCAAGGAACACCAATCCCTTACACTTAAAGTGCCAACTTCATGAATGTAAGAAGCACCAACTTCCAAAATGATAAAATGAGATCTAAAATTAGAGGGTCATCTCTATTACAACACAAATCACGGATCACTAGTTTCAACTTCTTTTTGAAAACACAATGAAGGATATACTTCTATTCTCCTCAAACCAGCCAATATCCAAATATATTTTCTTTTTCTATTAAAAGATCTGATCAAATATTGATATGATAGAATGAAGAATAAATTTATAACCATTCTCCTTCCTTTGATAAACTTCTACAATGAAAATAAAATCACAAATATGAAAATAGAAACATAAAGCATTACCCTCTCCTTTGCTGTTAAAAATCTGCTTGCAAATTATTCGGTCTACAAGCAATTCCACACCAATTTTGAAACTTCTATCAAGACCACCTATTGGATATTTTAGAGAAATGTATCCTCTACTTATAAACCAAAAAATTTTAAATTTTGGAGGCAGGAACATACCCCAAACTTCCATTAAAACAAAACTGCTCAAAACTACTAAAACTATCATAACAATTTGGTAACTGTTTGTGATAAACAAACTTTTTCTCTTTCCATACATTTGTTATGCAAAAACTATCGAAGACCAATTTTAGCTAACTCAGAGGCCTTTCCAAAATGGTATGATAGTTGGGGTCTACCTAATAAAAAAGCTTGTTCACTTTCTCATAGACCAAAACAATTTTTTTATAACCATTTTTTATACCAATGTGAACATTAAGTGATATTTGTTTAACACTTAGGTGCTTTTCTTGAATATTTTTGGAACAATATTTAAGGACATCAAGTAAGATAATTACATGATGTTAACCATACCATATGCTCATTATTACCACATTATTGACATCAATGACAACAATCAAAGACCAAATACGGAGGGTTCAATAATATGTATGTATGCATATACATATACATATACATATACACACACACACATATATAATAAGATAATTACTTGATGTTAACCATAACATATGTTCATTATTACTACAATATTGACATCAATGACAACAATCAAAGACCAAATACCAAGGGTTCAATAATATGTATGTATGCATACATACATACATACATACATACATACATACATACATACATACATACATATACATCTATGTGTGTGTGTGTGTAGTAGTTGCTACTAAATTAGATAAATATTACTTTTATAATTTTATTATATTTAAATATCTATGTTAATAATAAGAAGTAAACATGTTTACAAAATTTGTTCACTTCAATTTTCAAATTCACCTAAAGATAATTTAAAATAAATTTAACATTATATTGAGTAATAAATAAAATTAATGTATGAGAGTTTATTTCAATAAAAAATAAAAAGATGAATTATATATATGTATATCTATATATACATATATACATATACATACACACACACACACACACACACACATATACATATATATACACATATATGTACATATACATATGTGTGTGTGTGTGTGTGTGTGTGGCCTTTTACAAATAAAAGAAAGATGGTCTCGTAGGTTGATAACTATTTAGAACCATTACCCTCGTATGAATAATTTGTTCTCTCAACTTATAAAGTTGTTCACCTATTATTGCTAATTATTTTAGGTAATTGATTTTCTAGATTTAGATTTAATATTTGGTTCAAAATGAAAGCCCATAGAGCATATTGAGAAAAATCTAGGAGAATCCTTTATTTATTAAGGATAACATTTAGAAGATATAATATGTATTGATTATAACGTAGCAACTACAAAATATTATTGAATAAGTAAGTACTAAACTCTGCTTTTGCATTTACCTTTATACAATAAGTAAGTACTAAACTTTTCTTTTACATTTACCTTTATACGAAGTGACTATTGCTACACTATTCATTTTATTGATTGAACAAACAAAATAAATTTGGATCTATTCTTGAAATTGCTTTGCTCCAAATTACCGTATACATTTAGCACATATAGACATAAATAAAACATTAACAATATATAAAAGGAATTCATTTTGAAAATAATGTGTGGATGATACAAGAGTTTTGTATTTAGAGATCTGGAATTGAAATCTGGTGGAAGCAAAAAAATTAATGTGATCTCTTCAAAGATCAAATTCATACATAACTTTAATTGAGAATAATGTTGAACAAAGCGTTAAGCACGTCAAAATGTTGAGAAGATCTTAGAGATTAATTAATAAAAACTTATATTTAAACTATAAACTATATTATTTATACCAATACCAATATGGATTTGTGACATCTTTCTATTTTTTTAAAAACTATGAAGTTATGAATCACGAACAATTTCATATAGTATGAATGTCTCAAAATATAACTAAGAAATGACTACTAAAATTAAACATCACTTGTCAATGAAAATCATCAATGCACGTTAAAGATAATTTCATGTAAATTAAAACTATTCATAGATAACGAGAATATGGTAAAAGTTAGAAATTTCTATTAAAAAGAAAACAATTTTTTTTAAAAGTTTTTTTAAAATTGATATTTTAAATAGAATTATTAGTAAAAATTGAAAAGATGGAAGTTTTCAAAAATAGTGGTATTGTAAGACACACTCTTTTGAACTAATGAAATTAAAGATAAATGTGATTTTAAAATTATGAAAAATTATAGAATTATTAAAACTGATATTTTAAATAGAAGTATTAGTTTAAATAGAAGTATTAGTAAAAATTGAAAAGATGAAAGTTTCAAAAAACAATAGTATTGTAAGACACGTTCTTTTGAACTAATGAAATTAAACATAAATGTGATTTTAAAATTATAAAAAATTATAGAATTATAACATTAACTTTGCATAATTTTGTAAAGAATAATAACAAAGTAATTTGATTGGTAGACATTTATTAATGAATAGAGTTCAAGTCAATGCTATTTGTAAATAAATAAATAAAGCTATTTATATAGATAATAAAACTATGTAAAGTTAAAACTAATATTTTAGATAGAAGTATTAGTAAAAATTGAAAAAATGAAAATTTCTATTTTGAAAAAGTGGTATTATAAGATACATTCGTTTAAATCAATGAAATTAAAGATAAATATGATTTTAAAATTAGAAAAATTATAGAATTATAACATTAACTTTTGATACCCTTAGTTTATTTAAAAACCATAATAATAAAGTAATTTGATTGATGGACATTTATAAATTAATTGAATTTAAGTGAATACAGGTAGTACTAATAATGGAATTGGGCTTTATCGTTGCTTCCAGTTTGGTCATTGTGATTTGACTTCATTTTGAAAGCTTCCAAAGTCTTCACAACAAATCCATTATCTCTAGCTTCTATATCGTGCATCCATTATTTTTGTGAGGCCTCGCCCCGACCCTTCGTAGCCTTAGTTGTTACTTTATCTTTTTGTTACTCACGAGTCGAGATGTCAAGACATTATCAGATACTTGAACATATCGTATTATTTCATGTTGTGTGATGTTATTTTCAAATATTTAATGTTTGTCATTTAAGGTTTTAGATATATGTATGTTGATGAATTAAGTAAAATGTAGGATTAACACATTAATTTTGGAATCTTTATGATGAAGGATATAAGTAGGATGCAAGAAGTCCTGATTGATGTATGTTTCAATTTATGTGAATTTCTGATACATATATATGTACATGTGATTTTCAGGACTACTGATGTGTGCAATGAGTGTGCAGATATTTTTAGCCGAGGAAATCGACGGAGGAACAGAATTGATCCCTATGTGCCATTTGTGGAAACCTTGTTGTTCGTAACTAAATTAATTGTGAGATGTATGAATGTATCTTTTCGTGTTCAGTAAATGTGAATGTCTCGTAATTATGTTCTGTTAGTGTCGCTTGACACTCGTAAATTGGTTATGTTCTTCAGTATGCTGATTAGGGTTAGTTGTGTAACCTTTGGACCTAAGTCGGTTTAAGTTGTGTCAATTTTATGATTGGGTTCTTAATCGAGTTTAGTCACCCTTAATTCAGATTAGTGCTTAATCTGCTTTTAAGAGTTGTTAGTGTGTCCTAATTTTTCCTAGCTTTTGTTTGGCTCTAAACCTATTCCTAAGGCTTTAAATCATGAAATTATTATACCCAAAGGGTATGGGTATGGGTTGGGGGTCTTTTCCAACCCCTAAGCCCCTTTTATTGACTTTTGAGGCCACTCAAAAAGTCTCTTTTTGCTTTTGTGCGAAAATTGCAAGTGGCTACCATGAGTTATCTCACCCCACCTCCACTTAGTGATTAACCATAGTGTGGGTTGAGTCAGGAGTTTCCAGAATTGTAAGTGGGTGGGAGTAGTTATTAATCCTTTTGGGTGGTTGAGTTTGAGGCTTATTTAGAGGCCTTTCTTGGACTAGTTGAGGTTGTTACCCAATCTCTACATTTAGAGAGGAGTTTTGAAGATTGAAGCAAGGAAAGGGAAACTCTACTCAAACTTGTTCATTGCCATTACCTCTTGTGAAGGTAGGAAATTCTCATCTCCCTTGTTCAGTTTCCATGTTTGTTTCATACTTATGCTACCTTGTTGTTGTTTCAATGTTTGTATGTTTGTGGGCATGTTGGGAAGCTTTGAAAACCATGTTATTTTTGGATGATTTCCTTTCATGTTTATGTTTGCAAATTTTGAGATTTTTCTCTTGCATGGGTGTTTTGGTATTACTCACCCTTGGAGAGGGCAGAAGTGACCAATTTTGGGAAAGGTCTATTTAGTCAAACTCCAACCAGTGTAGAGTCTCTTCTCAGGATGAGAAGAGGGAGAAAGGGTAGGGTGTTATGGGCCCCTACCTGTCAGCACAAACCTTGTATGATTATGGTATGTTGAAATGGAAGAACGAAAATTTTTGGTATATAGCCCCGATTGGGCATCTGTTTGGTGTTGTGCTTGACTTCTCTTGGTTGGAAGAATCCACCTTTCCCTAGTTTTAATTCCTTGTGAATCCCTTTGTGAAAACCTTGTATGAATATGCATGTTTGAATTGTTTCTTGGACATGCTTGTTGTCACTTGATCAGATTCTGTTCCATCCATGGTTCTAGAAATGTGTTGCAGAAAATAATATGAATCCCTTGATGAGGGTCATGAAGAAAATTCAATTATATTGTTGAAATTTGGGATTGATATCCTATGTAAATTAATATTTCAAACTTTGTTAGATTGGTAATGAAGCCAGGTTTTCTTCCTAATTCTTTCTCGGCTGAGCCCTTGAATTAGGTTTGCCAATAAAATTGGTGTTTGAGTAAAATTATTTATCTTGTGATTTAATCGTAATTTCAAATTAGATGGATGCACATCAGGAATAAGAGGATTTGATGATTGTTTAATTGAGAAAATTTTCAAGTTCCTTATATGTTCCTTATATGTTCAAAATGATAATTATGTTAAGGAAAGAAAATAACGTATATGGTTGATATATTGCAATTCAAGTTGTATAGGAGATCATATTAAATATGGTGTTAATATGCTTCAAACTATTGTATCCATGTTTTAATTCTATTCAAAAATATAGACAAATATATATATATATATATATATATATATATATATATATATATATATATATATATATATATATATATATATATATATATATATATATATATATATATATATATATATATATATATATATACATGCATTGCTTGTAATTCTATACTTAGATAATTTTTCAAAAAAAAAAAAGTTTTAAGAGGGTAAAACTCTCTGCCTTTTGTATGAGAGATTCAAATTAATTCTTTTGGTAATAGAGAATCAAAAGATTCTCTAAAAAGATCCTTTTTGCTTATTGAAAAATTATATTAAAAATTAAAATCAATAATAAAATAATAGACCCTCAATGAATTAAAACCAATACTTTATAAAAATCTAAATATCCTAGCTACTAATATCATTTCCTACCATATAAACTTTATGTCATTAATGTATTCCCTCACCTTGGTGGACGTCAGTTTGGAAGGAGGTTTTAAAAATGTTTTAAATCTTTGCAAAGTCTTTGGTCATCACATGGATGATATCACTCTCTGTCCCCTCCATCAATGTTGACTAACCATGAAAAGATTAAAGTTTGTTTAAAACCTTTGCATGATGGTCACCCTCCATTTCATGTTTTGGCCTGTGCATGTATTAAGGCCTTAGTCTGCGCTTGATCCCACCCTTGGGTAGAGTGTTGTACTTGTTGCAACGCTTGGTATTGCGTAGGGGTTTGGGGGTTTGGGAGATCGATGTGACTGGTGGGAAGGGGGGGAGATGGAGTGATAGGTTAGTTTGTTATTAATTTTTATGTATGGTTAGTTTAATTGTTTAATATTAGTTAGATTTGTTTAGATTAAGATTTACTTTAGTTAGTATATATTGTATTTTGATTTTGTTATAGTAGTGCTAATGTGTAGTTTAGGGTAGTTAAATGTTGATTGGTTAAGTTTTTAATTTGATTAGTTAAAGTTTAGTTATTTTTTTTAATATTAGTGTTAATTTAGTTTTTGAATTATTTCTCTTAGTTTAAATTTTAAGATAGTTAGCTAGTTAAATTTTTTTGTTATATTAAAATTATCTGTTATTCTTATTATTATTGGTTATCATTTGTTTGTATCATATAAAATTTCGTTAATTTAAGATTAGTTTTTTTGATATGAAGGATTAAATGTTATAGTATTAATTTAGTTATGTTAATAATTATTAATATAGGCTTTGATTTAACTTGTTGAGTTAGAGTAAGTTTGTATGTTTTAAATTAAGCTCTTAAATTATTTAGTTAGTCTAATTGCTTAGGAAGGTCAAGAAATATGTTTTCGTCTAAATATAAGATATGTAGTATAATTAGTTGTACTTTAATTTTGTTATAGTTAGCTTTAATTTTAAGTAATTATTATGTCTTATAACTTAGCTTTATTTTAAATATATAATTAGTTAAGTTAAAGTTTTAGACTTAATGATAAGATTAATGAAATTTCTTCTTTAGAATTTGTATTAAAATCTTGAGTTAATATTAGTGTAGAATACTAATTAATTTTGGAATATTAATTAGTTGCAATTCAGACATATGTATAATTGAATTTAATAATTAATTTAAGATAAATTTTGTTTAGATTTAAGTTAAGTTTTAGATTTTAGAGATGTTAGTATTAAATAGTATATATAATTACCAATGTGATAAAACTCTTAAATTAGAAATTTGATTGTTAAAATAATTAACCGAGTTAATGATGAAAGATAAATTAATGATTAATCCATGCGGAAGATTATAAACTTAAAGATGAAATGTAGAGCACCTTATTTAAACTGTGATCACAACCTTATCGAACTTAGAGCATTTTAATTATGAATTAAAAAAAAAAAAATTTGTGTGTTTTTGTCCCCGGGGTTTGGGCACGACAATTTTCCATGTGTTTGTTCCTTTTCTTACATGCAAGCCCATTACCACAAAACTTGTGTATATTATGAGAAGCCATGAATCAAGCTATTGAACATCTCAAACATACGTCTGCCAACACTTTTCTCCTTTGCTTGAAACTCATGTAAGTGAATGCCCACCAATTTGTATGTATAAGGAAATGAGCGGATCATAATGCGGTGCTTTGTCAACATGTGACAAGCATTGCTAATACATCATCACATTTCAAATACTATGTGATGTTGTAGTCATGTGCTTCCTTCATTGTAATGTCTAATATGTCTTTTCAAGGTTTTCTTTAACCTCTCATAAATTTTGACTGAGTATTGAATTTCAAAAATTTAAAGTGTAGGATAGAGCTAGAGACTAGCCAGAGGCATCAAGACCATGAAGTCATTAAAAATGCAATAAATTTTAGACCTTTTTAAATCTTGGATATTGGTATGCTTGAACTCAATTTGACTCAAAAAGGTGATTTTTTTTGCAATTTGGAAGGTACAAGAATCATGAAAACAAGATGTCATTACTATTATTTCAATTCATTAATTATTGTTTTAGTTCTTAATCTCATTTTTAGAGGTGTTATTTTTATTTAGATAAATAACATAGGTCCACAACATTTTTGAATTGAGGGGCTAGTTTTGATAAGGGGCTTAATGACATAATAGGGCTACTATTTGAAAAATTAGTAATGAAAAGTGTATAAGAAACTACAATTGGAATTGTAAATTGTATAATACCAAAATCATTTCATTGAACAATACCAACATTTATATTTAAATGTCATGCCCATAATACGTGGCACAAAACACATGTAATTTTTTTTTTTAAAGAAATAAAAGATGACTAGATTCACTAGGGTACAAGAGTTGAATACACAAGTGCAAGAATAAATTCACTACATTTCCTCTTAAGATTGTAATCATGAGGATTGAATCAATCGTTAAATTTGAACTTTCATTATTAGAATGATATCGACATTAGTTACATTTTTACATAATTATACTTAATTTAAATTGCTTTAATTAGAATCTAATTTTAACAATTACCAACCAACTTCTCTATTAATGCTAACTTAAAAAAATTTACAAGGTCATAGTTAACACTAAACACACTGAAACTTTTATACATATCAATTAAATTTACTATTTGATTGAAAACTAATTTCCAAAATTCTTCACAATCTAAACACTTATAATGAATACTATTGTATAAACAAAAATCTAAACCAACTACATAATTAATACTAAAATTAACTCAAATTAGATATAAACTAATTAAATTGAATACAAACTAACTAAATTTAACATAATCTAACTATGTTAATATAAACTAACTAAACTTAATATAATCTAACTACACATTGATCTAAATCAAAATAATAATAATAAAAAGAACTTCAAATAAATAAACAACTCAACACTATATACTAACAACTTAAAACTTTTAAACATAAATAAATTACTAACTATCCTAACATACACCCATTAATCAATCCTTTAAAAAAAACTAACATAATTAGTCACTAACATTCTAACTTAAATCTAAAACTAACTTAAATTTAAGACTAACTAACTACAAACAAAAAAGAAAATCTAAAAAAAAACAAACTTAATTAAATAATCACTATACTAACCTAATCTACCCCACCCCTACACCACATCACATTCCCCTCTAGATACTCACGCGCTTTTCAAGCGCTTCCCCTAAACACTCTGCCCCAAAAGCATGCGTTGAACATGCGCTGACCAAAATGGTATGATGGCACCCAAGGACAAGGGGGGGGGGGTGGTAATACATTTAATGCAGTTTCAAACCAAAATGCAAGGAAAAACTCCAGCGCATTTTCCATGAAAATTTAACCACTGCACAAAGGATAGGATGAGGGTAGAGGGTGACATTACCCCAACATGATCAAATTGACTTTTCTTTAAAAATATTTTCAAGCCCATTCAAGAAGTTGGCACCAAGAAGGGAGGATTAAATGCATAAAATAAAGTGGGTAAGAAAATTTATTAGATTTATGTTTTTATATAGATTTATTCATTTATTTGTTTACTTAGATATTGAAGGGAAATTTATATATTTCTTTTAAGGATAATAAAGATTCTTCAAGATTCTTTGTCACAAGGGGGAAAATTTTAAATTGGTTCCCCATACAAAACCAGAGAGTTTTTACTCTCTTGGGACATTTTTTTTTGTCTTAATTTTTCTAAGTATAGATTTTGGAGTTGATTTTTTTTTTAACCAAGAGGGGTTGTATATATTTTTAAAGAAAATCTAATAGGACTTGTTAAAAATTGAATATACCAAAAATTTGAATGATCCATTTTAACAACAATGCAAGAATTATTTTGTTTTCAATAATCACGAAACTGAACCTACGTTCATAACATAGTTTTCGTTTCAACATATATGAAACTTGAATTTTGCCTAATTAAACATCATCATTTCATCTTATTTTTGATGTGCATCTATATGACCAAAAATTACAAAGAAAACTCATGAGAAGCAATGATACTTAATCACTAATTTATTGGCAACCTGATTCAAAGGCTCAGCCGAGAAAGAACTAGGAAGAAAACCCAGTGTCATTGCCATTACAACAAAGTTTTTAAATACAGTTTACATAGGATTCCAATCCCAAAATTTACAACAATACAATTAATTTTTCTTCATGACCCTTGTCAAGGGATCCATATCATTCTCCAGCAATACATTGCTAAGATCATGGAGGGAACAAAATCTGACCAGGTGACAAACAAACATAACAAGGAGACAAAATCAACATTCATATCCATACTAGGTTTTCACAACATGATTCCAACATTGATTCAAAACTAGGGAAAGGTAGATTTTTCCAACAAGAGATGTCAGACACAACACCAAAATAGATGCCCAATCGGGGCTATAATTCAAGAACTTCCGTTCTTCCATTTTTACATGCCAAAACTCATACAAGGTTTGTGCTGACAGGTAGGGGCCCATAACACCCTACCCTCTCTCCCTCTTCTCATCCTGAGAAGAGACTCTACACTGTTGGAGTCCAACTAAATACCTTTCCCAAAATTGGCCACTTATGCCCTATCCAAGGGTGAGTAATGCCAAAACACCCATACACAAAAACTTCAAAATTTAAACCAAAAACATGAAAGAAAAGCATTCAAGAAAACTTAGTTGCAATCCTTCCCAACCATACCCAACATACATACAAGCATACCAATAACAACACAATAGCATAAGCATGAAACAAGCATGAACAATCTAAACAAGGGAGATGAAGAACTCCTACCTTCACAAAGAAGTTATGGTAAATGATCAAATTGAGAAGAGCTTTTCCTTCCTTCCCTTCAATCTTCCAAGACTCCTCTCTAAAAGTAGAGATTGAGTAACAACCAAAACTACTCCAAAAAGGGCCTCTAAATAAGATCCAAACTCAACCACCAGAAAGGGCAATAACTTCCCCCACTCACCTAAAAATCTAGAAGTTTCTAACTCAACCAATCCTAAGGTTAACCACTAAGTGGAGTTAAGGTTATGCAACTCATGGTAACCACTTTCAATTTTCGCACAAAGGCAAAAATAGACTTTTTGAGTGACCTCAAAAGTCAACAAAAGGGGCTTAGGGGGTGAAACATGCCCCCAACCCATACCCATACCCCTTGGGTATAAAGATTTCATGTTTTAAGGCCTTAGGAATTGATTTGGGACCAAACAAATGCTAGGAAAATTTAGGACTATCTAACAACTCTAAAAATGTAGATTAAGCACTAATTTTGATTAGGGGTGACTAAATTCAATTAAGAAACAAATTAGCAAAAAGGTCACTAACTTAGTTCGACTTAGGTCCAAAGGTTACATAGTTAACCCTTAACTAGCATGTTGGAATGCATAAGAAAATTTACGAGTGTCAAGTGACACTATAAGAACACAGTTACGAAACATTAACATTTGTCGATCACAGAAAGATACATTCATACATCTCAAAAAATAATTAAGTTATGAACAACAAGGTTTCCAAAAATAGCACATAGGGATTAGTTCCATTCCTTTGTCGGGTCTCTCGGCTAAAATATCCTGCACACTCATTGCACACATCAGTAGTCCCATAAAATCACATGCACATATGTATACACGTATCAAGGAATCACATAAATTAAAACATACATCTATCAATCAATCAAGGTTTCTCTTGTCCTACTCATATTCTTAATCATTACTATTTCATAATCAAAGTGTTAATCTTGCATTTACTTACTTTGTCAACATACATATTCATAAAGCATTACATGATGAACTCAAACCTTTGAAAGTAAGCATCACACAACATGAAATAATATAATATGTTTAAAGCATCAGATAATGTCTCGACATCTTGAGTCATGAGTATCAAAATAATAATGTATCACTATGCTACAATGGGTCAGGGTGAGGCCTCACATTAAAGTAACTTTGTGTAAAATATGCTAAGAGATCTCAAATTCAAATAGATGATTATAATTTAGTTTTAGCAAGATGATTAGATGCATTCACTAGAATCAACTTGTATTTTAGATCTAAATTTTAAGTAATCAATTGTTAGGGATTTGGATTTAGTAATTTGGTTTATTATTTGTTGATCCTAAATTTTGTAGTCCTTAAAGGTAACTAATCTTATGGAAAGTTCAAATAGTTTGGGACTAGGATGCTACATTTGAATAACCTTTGGGATTGAGAAACCAACTCTTCATGAATATGGGAACTTGAAAAAGAAAGAAGACACTGAAATTAAACTAATCTAAGATGATGCACCAAACCATTACAAAAATTACTTAGATATCATGATTCAACCACAAGCAAGAGGCTACAATACAACACTAAATTGTAAGCCTCTTATCTTAGAGGTCTTTGTTTCGAGTCTACTCAAACTTAACTAATAATAATAATAAATCACAATAAATAGCGATAATTAACCATGTCTTTGGACTATTACCAACAAAGACAAAAAATATGGTTCAACCACAAATTAAAACATAAAGATCATTTCACAATTGAGCATGGTATCACAATCCCTTTATTGTTGAAATGAGATCAAAATAGTTAGATCTATGACAAAGTATTACTTTTGCATCATTTCATGGATGAATTCACAAAAGCTATAAAGATAATGCATACAATATTTTGAATTCCTATTCATCTATTTACTATCAACACAACTGTAGACTTGAGATATAACTTCATATACACAAGCTATTCTAAATTGAAAGAGTATGTAAATTTGATCCAATTCAAATAAAAATTCATAAACATTAGAGTCCAACAAAGATAATTACTATTCAAATGACATAGGCTTCTATTATATTAAATATTATTCCATAACCAAAAGGCTCCATGGAGAAAAAATATAAAGAACACATCCAATTGTGCCTTAGACCACAATCTCAAAATTATGCTAAAAACAAAAACAATGCAAAATTCAAAAAAAAATTCCAAATAAGAGCTATCAAATTTCCACAATCCATGTAAATGTATATTTTTTTCTTATGGGTTCAATTGTGTGAGTTTTTTGGTATCAACAGTTCAGATAATACTACATGATCCATCATTAGGATGTAAGAGAGTCAAGGAGAAGATAAAATAATGATGATGAATCATGTAGTATGACCTAAAATGTTGATGCCAAAAAAAATTACGTAATCAAACCCATAAGGAAAATGATACATTCCAAATAAGGTTTATTTCATCACTTGAAGGGATTCATATGCCAATAACCCTAATAACTTAGCAACAAGCCCTACAAGAGTAGTGAATACTAGAAATAGAAATGACATTCACAAGTAGGAAGAGGTTTTCCAGTGGGGATATGAGTGCTAATGGATCAATCAAATACATCAATCTTAGCAACCATCAAATTTGACACTGAACTCAAATCACATAAACAAAACCAAGAATAACAGTATGATTAGGGCATCATTCATGGACATCACTCCTAAGAAAAAAATGGAACCTAAGAAGAATGACATGAAATGTTAGAACAATTTTGAAATTTTCTCAAAACTTAATGAAGAAAGAGAGAAAATCATAATTCATACCCTAGGAACAAAGTAACAAAAATTACAATAGGGAGACAAGGAAAGAGGATGAAGGAATATTTTCCTAGTTTTCAAAAAGAAAGAGTCATTATACTACATAATTCAACAAGAAGCAACCCAAAAGAGGAGTGACATTTGTAGAAGGAAAATATGCCAATAAAAGCTCATACATGGCAAATAAAGAAAGCAAAAATAGGTATGTACTGACTAGTGTTGAACTCTATCCTAATAAACAAAACTCATAGGGTTTCAAAATTAGGGCATGGGACTCAAACCTCGACTGAAGATTATAAAAACTCAACACCAAAATCTGATTTGATATATCTATCAGTAGTAACACCCACATAAGGAATTCAATATTGGAAAAAGGGTAGGAAATAGAAAAAATAGAATTTCATGTTCATAGAGCCAAATGCTTAACAAGCACGTCAAATGAGCCAAATAGAAGCTCTTTCCAATATTATGAAAGTGATGCAACTTTGAAGAGAAAACTCACAACTAAAATAATACACAACAAACTTTTCACAAAGTGGTCCTACTATTTTAGTGTACATATGATACAAAATGTGTGAATTTTTAAAATAAGAAAGTTGTTAGAATCTGATAAGATTAATAACCCAGAAAACTAGTGCAAAGAGTAAATATCTAAACTATGAATGCAAATGATAAAAAATCAAAATAGCATCATAAAGTTAGTCTCCAAGAGAGTAATGCAAATGCTGGAAGCAAAATAGCATTAAGAGGATGCAAAAACAAGAGATATACAAATACAAGCCAGGCAACATGCTTATATAGGCTAGGAAGAGGGAGGAGGTGGTAACACCAACCAATGAGGAGCAACCATCTATCAGACTAAAGATAGCAAAGTATCTTCCCAAGATAGCTAATGGATGCTCACATGTAGGAAGGTGACACCTCACAACCATTCACCTAATAAGACATGCTTTATTAACCTAAGCGAGATTATTAAAAGTGTAGGAAAAACCTAGCAAAATAGGAAAAATAAAAAACTACACTAACAAAACTAAACTCACAACTTTCAAACTTGATTACAAAGAAATCACACTAATTATCACAAAAAAACTACTTTTCACATGCCCCTTAACCATTAATGCAAAGGAGAGCTAGGGTAAGATTCTTTCCCAAAAGCTCACTAATGCCTAGACCCCTTTAGGGTCGAAGGGGGGAGAACCTTCTGTTCCCAAAGGGTTGGAGGACAAGCTCCATCTTCTCATTAAAAACATGGATCCAGACCAGATCGCCCAGTGGGAAGGTCGATTAGAAAGTAGTGCGACAGTAAGCCTAGATGATTGGTGCATGGTAAAGAGGAAAAAGAAGAACCAGAAGAACCAGAACAAAGTCCTCCCTCCTTTATCTCCAGTGTCTACCAGAAGTAGGGTCAAAGATGATGTTGGGATAACCCCCAAGGGAGCAAGAAGAAAGAGCTCAAATCAACTTCTACAAGAAGAAACAAAAAGGAACCTGGTAGATGGGAGCCAGAGAACCATCAAGGATTTGTCAAGAAGTAAGAAATGAAAGTCATTTCATTGAATATAAGGGGCCTAAATGGGGCTCATTAATAGGATCTAGTCAAAAATATGATTAGAGACCATAGACCCAATTTTTTGATGATACAAGAAACTAAGATGAAAAGGGACCTGGTTAAGAGGATATCCTTTAATAAAGCTTTTAGCTACGAAGCCTTGGATTTGGAAGGTGCTTCTGGAGGAGTACTAATCCTGTATAACTCTAGGGCCTTCAAGTTATCTACTCTTTTAAGCACTCACAATGCTCTTCTATGTGAGGTTTCTCACATCCATAGCAATGCTTCCTGGCTTATCCTAAACCTGTATGCCCGCAACACCAAGAAGGAAAGAAATTGTTTCTGGATCAAGCTCCTCAACATTCTTTCTAATTATAATGTTAACAAAGGGATTATCATGGGGGACTTCAACTCACCTCTCTCTGATGCTGAAAAATGGGGGGGGTCTTGCCCCGGATTAGGACAGTAAGCATGACCTTGCATTGTTCATTCAGAATCTTGCCTTCTTGGATATGGACCTTCAAGGGGAAAGTTTCACTTGGTGTAATAGGAGAGTTGGGGGAGATAGCATTCAGGTTTTCCTTGATAGAGCCCTCATCTCTCCTGAATGGATTCTTTCCCATTCTTGTAGATTATCCCTCCTCCCAAGGGTGGGTTTTGATCACTCCCCAATTTCTCTCTTTGTTTCCCCCTTGTCTAGCAATAGGGCCTTCCCTTTTTTCTTTGAGAAAATGTGGCTTTCCCATCTAGCAATGGAAGGAAAAATCTCTTCTTGGGGGAACTTTGAGGTAGATGATACTGCTATGTACAAAGTTTCCCAGAAGCTAAAAAATGTGAAAAGGAACATTAAATCTTGGAACAAAACTAACTTTGATGACATTTTCCAGGAGAAAGATGAGAAAATTGATCAGCTCAATTCTATCCAGGAAGAAATCTAGCTCTCTGGATATAACACTCACAACAAGTAGGAGGAAAGGGCAATCCTCTCAGATTTGCATAACATCATATCTAAGGAAGAGCTTTATTGGAAACAAAGATCTAGAGTCAGCTAGTTGAAAGAAGGAGATTGTAACACTAGATTTTTTCACCTGACCACCCTTAAGCATCGAGATAATAATAGGATATCTAATATCAAAAATGGCTAGGTTCTAGTTTCTAAGGAATAAGAGATAGTAAAGGAAGCTATTTGCTACTGATCCTCTCTCCTCATAGCTGATCCCTCCCTCTCTACATATGATCAAGAGGATATCTTGGCAGCCATCCCCCCCTACTGCAAGATCATCACAATTCCTTGCTAAAAGCTATCCCCACCCTGGAGGAAATTCACCAGGTCCTCTTTTCCCTCCTGGGGGATAAAGCTCTGGGCCCAGATGGTTTCCCTACCTTCTTCTTTCAGACTTATTGGAATGTGGTTAAGAAGGATGTGGTAAAGGCAGTTCAAAAATTCTTTGGGGCTAGGAATCTACTCAAAGAACTTAATGGTACTTTTTTAGTCCTCATCCCCAAGATTGTGGGAGCTGACTCTTTGGAAAAATTTAGGCCCATTAGCCTCTGCAACTCATTCTACAAGATCATTTCCAAGGTTCTCACTTCCAGACTCCTCAACATTCTTCCCCTGATCATCTCACCCCAGAAAACTAGCTTTGTCCCAGGTAGGCAAATCCTTGATTCCATCGTATCAGTTCATGAAGTCATCCACTCTCTTGAGGCGAGCAATAAGGAAGGTTTTCTTCTCAAACTAGACTTGTTTAAAGCTTATGATAGGGTCGACTGGAAGTTCCTCTTTGCTGTCCTTCGAGCCTTTGGTCTCGATGCTCAGGTATGTGAGCTCATCTCTCAGCTCGTGTCTTCTCCCTCTTTGTCTATTCTAGATAATGGTCTCCCCACTCCTTTCTTCTCCCCCTCAAGGGGTTTAAGGTAGGGTGATCCCATATCTCCTATCCTTTTTGTCATCTTGGCAGAATGCTTGGGCAGAATCATCCAGATGAAGATTTGGGACAAGAGTTTGCAAGGTCTAAGGCCTTCTTTGGGACCCTCTACTTTCACCCACCAACAATTTGTGGATGACACTATCTTGGGGGGTGAAGCCTCTTTTTGGGAGGATAGGACTTTCAAAAGAATTATGAACTCCTACACCAAGGGCTTAGGATAGGCTATCAATTTGGAAAAGAGTTTAGTTTTCTTCCTCAATACCCCTTTGGAGAGGTAGAGGAAAATTGCTCGCATCCTGGGATGTGGCATCGAGTCCCTACCAGCGACTTATCTTGGGCTACCTCTTGGAACGAAACCTCCAGATTCCTTTTGGATTAGTATTATAGACAATTTCAATAGGAAACTTGCAGGTTGGAAAGGGGCCACCCTCAGTCAAGCTGGCAAATGCTCTCTGGTTAACTCTATTCTCCAAAACCTGCCTACCTATGCCCTCAGTCTTTTTAGGATTCTGATTAAGTTTGCAAAAAGAATGGAGAGGATTCAGAGGGATTTTTTCTAGACAGGGACTGATGACCACAAGAGATACCACCTAGTTGCTTGGGACCTAGTTTGCCAACCCAAAAGCCAGGGTAGTCTTAGCATTAGAAAAATTTCTCACCTCAATCAATCCCTTTTAGCTAAACATCCTTGGCGGATCTTCCAAAGCACAGGTGTTTGGAGGGATATTCTGGCTGAGAAATATCTGGGTAGACTATCTCTTAACTCCATATTTCAAGGGGTTGAGCTACCGACGGGATCCCATATTTGGAATGGGATCTTGAAGGCCCTCCCCCTTGCTAAATCTAGAGCTAAATGGCAAGTTGGAATGGGAGACAAAATCCTTTTTTGGTAGGATAGCTGGCTGTATCAGGAACCCCTCATTAATCACCCCATATTTGGTAGGTGGGCTAATTAGTGTATTGGTAGATACGGTTTGATGGTAAGGAACTACATAAATGGTAATGAATGGCACAATATGGCTGAACTTTTGTAGGACCTCAAGCCTTTAATGTCCTCTCTGAATGCCATCTTCATCAACTAGAATGGTGACTCTTTAGTTTGGGGAGATTCTTCAAGGGGCCTTTACTTTGTGGCCATCGACTATCTATCCCTTGTGAGTAAAGAGGAGAAACCTATCTGGGCCAAAGCCTGGATCTGTGGGCTTATGCCTAAGATAAATTTTTTCTTTTGTCTCCTCCTTTAAGATAAAATCCTCACCCAGAATAATTTAGCCAAGAGAGGCCAAATCTTACCTAATAGATGTTGCCTCTGTAAGCAAGATCTGGAAATGGTTAATCATCTATTCATTCGCTGCCCCTTCTCCTCCAGGGTGTGGAGCCATCTGACTACTAACTTGGACTTCAACTGGTGCCCTCCAGCTTGCATCTAGGAAATCTTTAGTCAGTGGAGAAGCCACCACCAAGGTTTGAATTCCTAGTTATTGAGCTCTTGGATCCTCCCACACTTCTACCGGGGAATCTAGAAGGAGCGCAACAATAGGATATTCAGAGACAAAGAAGCCCCTGAGGTTATAATAGCTGAGAAAACTGAAAACCTTATGATAGAGAACTATGCCATAACCAGAGAAGGAGACATAAAGGTTGGAGGGAACAATAAAGCCAGGAAAGAAGACATGATCAAAAGAAGATAGGAGGCTATTTAGTCTTTTCTGCCTGAGAACTGGCATAAAGCCAATTTCGATGGGGTGGCCAAGGGGAATCTAGGTCCAGCTAGATGTGGAGGTATCATAAGAAATAGTTCAGGAGGTGGCATTGCTGCTATCTCTTCCCCTATTGGCCACCAAACTAATCATCTAGTTGAAGCCAGTGCTGCTAGGTTCACTATTAAGTTGGCCTTGGCCTCAGGGATTAAGCAGCTATGGCCTGAAGGTGACTCCTTAAATATAATAAATTGCATTTTAGGATTCACAAAACCCTCCTGGACCATCGAAAGCATTATTGAGGACCTAAAATTGAACTTAAGGAAATTTAAAAACTACCACGTCAGCCACATTTATCATGAAGCAAATGCAATCACTGACTGGTTTGCCAATGAAGCAGTTGCTAGGAACTCGGTGATGATGTGGGGAAGAAACAATGACTTTCTGGCAGCGACAACTGAGCTAATCCAAAAGGAGCAAATCCATGGCACCAACATAATGTCCTTTTAATGATGATAGGATTTGCAAAATCATACTTCAAAAAGGAAATTATTTGAAGTTATGCTGAACCTCCTCCACTCCATAATCATGTGTACAAAAGACACAAGTTGAATAAAGCCAAAAATAAACCCATAAAGATGTGCAAAATTATTTTTGCTCTTAGCGCCTTTTGCTACTCTAAACTCAGTAATGCTGCTAGTGGTTTAGCGTTAGTTGAGCTAAAAATGGCAATGGTGGGTGAAAGGATTAGAAGAGAGCCATGGGGGAAAGCGGAGAGATGGAAAGAGAAGAGGAAGGTCTGGAAAAAGCTCCAAAAGGGAGGTATAACCAAATTCATAGAGAAGCTTCATGGATTTGATGCGAAGGTTACTAAAGCTATGGTTGATTCCTGGCAAAATGGCAGGGTCAAAATTGATGGTGTTTCCCATCAAATCACTGAGGGTCTTATTACGGAGGTGACTGGCTTTTCTCAAGATGACTTGAACTTCTACAGGGACAAGAAGATGTCTGCCAATGTTGTCAATGACTTTGTCAAGGATGATAAGGAGAAAATCAAATTGGTCAAGATTGACACCTACTATGACATTGATTCCATCAAAAAGTTTTGGAGGTATGTTCTTAGGATTATCATTGAATATGTCACTCTTGACCCCAGGTATGATAGAATCAGGACTTATCATTTTGTTCTGTTAAATCATTTTAGGCACAAAGTGAAAATTTCTTTTCCTTTTTACATTTTCACCTCCATGTCCAAGAATATAGAGGGGTTCAAGAAATGCCTTGTCAAAAATCCTGCCCTCCTTGAGGGTCTCCTGCTTCTGATTTATGAGTTCTTGAAAACCCAAACTAGAGGTAAAACCATTGGGAATTTGAGTAGTGCCTATAAGGACACTGCCAGTTCTGATTCTGGGGATGAGCTTGTAGTGAAATCAGAGAAAATTGACACCTCGAGCAAAGCTATCCCTATTACCCATGATCCTTGCATCCCTAGCAAGAAGAGCCCCAAATGTCTTCCCCCTATCCCCCCCTCTCCTCATCCTAAGGAGGTGAAAGAGGCCAATGATGATGATGTGGAGTCTAATACAGAGTTTGAGGAGGACTTAGAGATGGGGAAGGAAAGTGAGATGGAAGAACATAAGGGGAGAGAAAATGACAAGGAGGTGGTGACCCCTATGGACCCCAAGGTTAACCCCAAGAAAAGAAAAGTGAACCAGGCCCTACCCCAAGATCATCTGAGCAACCTTGTTGATGTGCCCCCCAGCCCCACCCTACCCAATTCACCTTAGGAGGAGATGATTGAAATCATGGTTGAAAAAGGGGGGGAGGTAATAAAAAAGAACAAGAGGAGGGCTTGGAGAAACTTCTATGGGGACAAGGTCAGTTTGGGCATTGTTAGAGAACCTTCTAAAATCTAGGTGCTGGAGGACCTTGACAAAAGTACCCACTATGACGAGCTCATTGACCCAGCTCTTTTGGTTATCTTTGACAATGTGTGAGAAATTGGCTTCAACTTCCTGAACAATGCAAATAATAGCCTAATTGAAAACTTTCGTTCCATCAACTGAATTTTTTAGGAAATTGAGGCTCTGAAGGATAGGAGCGACTAGCCCAACAACCAAGATTCTGAAAAGGACCAGGAAGCTAGAGGAAGCAAGGACCAGGTGGGTAGCTAGGAGAAAGATAGAGGCCAAGTCTCTAGAGACCATCAGGATGATAGACTCACCCAGCTTGAGCAGAAGGTCCAAAGGCTAGATTCTGTCCACCAGATAATCACAAATAGATAGTGGACACCCTTCACACATTGAATGAGAATATTGTCAATTTGGGGGACTATCTAACTACTACTGGCCTTGAAAGGGATGCAGAGCAGAACACAGAGCAAGGATTCAACTGGGATGAATTTCAGAAAGAGGCCAATGACCAGGTGAATCAGGGGAACCAGATGAACACTCCTACCAGGATTCAGGAGGGCACGACCAGTCAGAAGGACAATGATGCTATGAAAACCTTGTAGGCCATGGACACGAATGGCCACTAGCCTGTTTACCTGGCTTTTCTTTTCTGTCTCTGGCCTTTGTACTTTGGCTTCGGGCCTTCTTTTGTCTTCAACCTTTTGTGGTAGTTTTTTGTTTGTTTAGTCTATTTCATCTCACTTTTTTTGCTGTAAAACTTTGAGTTTTAGGATCCCTGTAAAACCTATTTTACCTAATCAAAAACTATTAAATTTTAAGTAGAAGACCCAACATATCACAATGAATTAGAAGCTAAAATTTTTAAAAGGCAATGAAAAGATGAATACAAACAAAAATGATCAATATTGCATATTATTTAGAAGGAGAAAAGTGATCAGAAATGCATTATACAATAGGACATGAGCTACAAACAATACTATCTTTGCAAAGAGAAAGAGAAATGATTCTTGCATTTAGTTATATGCAAGAACTAACTAAATAATGCCAAGGAAATGGGAATGCATAGGCCTCAAATCCAAATATGCATCTTCCCCAAAACATGGATTCACATATGTCACCAACACCAAATTCAAAAATGAATAAGGAAATCGACACCCACTAAAATCATAAAATCTTCATAAGGGACCTTAACTCCAAGAATCAAGCTTGTCAAAATAATATGGAAAACATAGCAGATGTAGTGTCCTCCTTAAAATCACCCTTATGTCACCAAACACCAAACCCACTAAATTATTACATTAAAAATGATATTTAAGTAAAATGATTTATAAATCATCATTTTATTTAATGTTTGCAATAATGGAAAATGCAAAAATAAAGGACCCCCCTCTTATGTTAATGCATATTTGACATTTTAAAAAATGTCTCTCTTCTATGATGTTTTGCTTTGACATTGTAATATATTGTCTTATATTAATGTCAACCAATTTATAATAAAACCCCACTACACAAAAAATATGCCACATTTTTCATTTTGAAAATATTCAATACACCCCCCTCAAATCTTATATCATTTTAATATATCCCCCTCTTTAAATATTAAAATGACATCCACCTATACTTAATATATTTTTCTTGTTAACATGCCATCACTTAGGCAAAAAGCCAATCCATGACTTTTATGAGGAAAAATATATTTCAAAGGCTAGGAAACTCAAACTTGGCATTTCTTTGGAAAATTTTACTTTGGAAGAGCTTGAATAGGCTTTTCTAGAGTTTGAAAGTGGAAACAACAAAATAGAATGCATAAGGTTGGTTTCTTTGATTTTTCTTCATTTTTGGTTTTTGCTTAGAAAATGAGTGGCCTTGAGGCAACAATTTTAAATTCTGATTTCCCCACACTTTGGATTCATTTATAGCCCCATTATATTTGCTTTAGGTGGCAAATAAGAGCTATGGCTATATGCATGATTATTTGTGGATTTGCATTTAATTTGCAACTCTATTTAATTTTCCTTTTCACTAGAAATATTAGTGGGTTGCATGCATTTAGATTCCATGCTGAATTCTTGAAGCATTTGATGTATTGCTGCACTACCATTTATTTTCTAATGGATTTTTTTATCTTCTTTAACAAACTTGCAGCCTTTGATGTATATGAGGATTTGATAGCTTGAAGGGATGCACCTATGGAATCCATGTTGTGCTCAAACTTTAAGTGCACAACACTATTTCATTTCAGTTTTTCTAGAAATGACGGGGCTGCACTTTTGAGTCCATACTTGCATGCATGCATGCTTGATGTAGCCTTTGAACTATGTATTCATGTTTGCATCATGGTTGCATGTTGCACTAATGTGTGCTAGTTTTTTATGTCCATCACGTATCATTTATTTACATCATTATCTTATTTGATGATCCATGAATACTTGCACTTGTAACATACTCCATTAATGTTTTCTTTCTTTGTTAGAATGATGTGTATGATATTTAAACCACACATGTCAAAATGTATTGACATTTATGATTTATTTGTTGCTCCTAGATAGCTTATGCTGATTTTTGTAACATGCTTCTAAAAATGTGTTGCAATTTATGTTTTCCATTCTTTTACTACCTCTTGTAGCTTATGTTTCTCTTGTAGCATACTCTAGTCGGGATTTGAATGTGTCTTATTGGTTGAATTTTCCTTCATAGTTACAACCACTTAATGACAAGTACACATTTTATGATTGTGAATCCTTTCTATACTTTCTATATATTTCCTTTCAATGCACTCATATGATCTTTGAATGCATGACATTTTAATGTGTATTCAAAATTTCCAAAAGGTGATTGCATCTTTATGTGCTTGCATGCTTTTGACTATACATAGAGCATGGTCATAACTTCTTGCTAATGTATTCTTTTGATGCCATATCTACACTTGTAATTTTATTACCATATTCTCGATTATTTATTCCTCTTGCACGTGGGATTCTAATTTCTACCTCTATCATTTACCTCATGATGTTTCCAGCTTACAATGCAGTTCCCATCAACATGAATTCTTCACATGTTTGCATCTACACATGGAATAAACAAGTTAGATAAAACATGATCTTCTCTCCATTGCATCATATTTTAGCCTCTTGAGCATGTCTTGAGCATATTTATCCTGATTATCCATTTGATGAGTATATGTATGCATTAGATTTATATTATTTACAAGAGATCACGTATTTATTAGATTTTTTTGGATCTAACCCCCCTCTTTCTCTTCTTCTAACACTTTTAAGTTATTAGATAATTTTGGTGCTGCAAGAAAGTTAGAGCTAAATTGATCAACCATTTGCATATTCAACTCAGGGAATACATGACACCTTGTATTTTTTCTTTTCACTATTTATGTATACATGCATTTATCTTTCAACATGCCCTATGTATTGGCTATGCTCATAGCCTATCTGAGCCTATGTGTTTCATTGATCGAGATCATATGCACTCTTTCTTGTATATATATGATATTCTTCTAAATACATAGAAGATAAAAACACTACACATATGGTATTGCACTTCATTATGTTTCAATTTGTACTTTTATTTTAGCTCCTTTATACATGAGGTGTACTTGATTTTTCCATTATTATGAAAATAAACTCAAACATAATCAAGATCATATAATAATGACAAACTAGGGTACTGTATAAATAAATTCACCTATTCCACCAATTTGAATGAACATGAAAAACTATAACACATTCCATTGTAAATATCTAAGTTTGTTTGCCTTTTGGTGCAACCCTTCAACGTCAATGATAAACAAATATAGAATGGTTGTATGAGGTATTTAAAGAACAAGTATGACTACTCTCATAGACAATTCAATATATGTGCAATGTAAAAATAGAATGTACATCAAACATTTTAAATGTAAATTGAATTTTAATAAAAAAGATATAGATACTAAATTAATACCAACTTGGGTAGAAATTAAGGACTTCCTAATAGAAGTTCAGAAAAGTTAGTTAATCAAAGGATTTGGAAATATGGTGAAATAATTACTAGGAATAAAAACAAGTTTCCTAGATTCAAATGTAGTTAAATTTTTAATGAATTTAAGAGTAGACACATAGGAAGTCAAACCTCTCAAATTTATCACAAATAGGTTGTTATACAATTTAACTTCTATAATTTTAAAAATACTTATTCACAATATAGCTTTATATGATGAAGAATCTAAGATCAAATTTAAGGATGACTCATACACCTTAACACTCCAAACTTCAAATTTAAACATAAAATTTCCAAGGGAAACAAGAATAAGACCCAACATAGAGGTGAATAACACTAGAAAGGAAGATAGATCAATGGAAGTAGAAAGAAAAAAAAAGAAAACAAAAATCACCAATGATAAAGTAAGCCTAGATATAGAAGAAGATAAAATCATAGAAACCTAATATATCCAAGAACCCAAAGGAAATTAGATCTTATTGAAATAAGATACTTTAGAGACAATTAACCATTAGGAACAATAATCCAAGAGAAAACACAACCTGGTTTAATCATTGTGGATGAGTCAACATCAAAGGGTCTTTGAATACAAAAGGAGAAACCTGCTAGCAAGTCATACTTATAAATTTATGATCTCAGAAAATTTAATAAGTAGGAAATAATGAAGCAAGAAAGTTTTCTAGTAGAAATGTACAAGAATGGATTAGTAAAATATATGATGAAATTGTAGACAAGTTAGCAGGTGAGATGAATGATAGAAGAGAACACTCATAATGATTCTCATCCTACCAAAGATAATATAAAATAGGTTCAAGTGACATTTATAGAAAAGGTTTGAAGAAACACAAATGTGTTAGGTAGTATGATGAAAAACATCTCCAATGTGCATGATGAGTTATGCGAACAACTCCAACAATATCATGAAGAAAATGATACAATTAGATCATTAAGAGAGAATGAGAAAAGAAAAGAAAAATAACAAAAATAATAGAGTATTCCATATATATGAACATAAATGGAATGCCTATATGAAAAAATTAAAACTTATATCATCCAAAATACAAGGAAGATAATCACAGACTATGGAGAGTAAAAAAACTAGGCTATAGAAGAACATCAAGGTGCTCACTATGTAAACAAGGGTAGGAATTAATGGATCAAATCTTACTTAATTTACCATACACCAAAGAATGTTGGAATACAATCAACCAAAAATTAAGCTGGGACTTGGCTCATTCTAATAATATAGTAGATTTCTTAAATAATGGCCCACAAGAACACACAATAGTGTATACAAAGAACTATGGGTAATAGCACCTTCAATTATTTTCTAGGAAACATGGAAGGAAAGAAAAAGTGGGATATTCTAGGAAAAAATTATGATAACTCATATGCTAATCAATAAAATATAACAAGCATTGTAGAATTCTTAAACAATACACTCATAAATGATAATCATATATAAGAAATATTTACTCAATAGGATGGAATGATCAGAGAATGTTGGGTCAAATTGATAGTCCCATCTCAATACGAGAAAGGAGGGAACAAAAATAAAGAAGACAGAGAAAATTAAAAATGGGAAACTTCCAAAATAGATGATTTAAGTTCAAATTTGATGGGGCTTCTAGGGTAATCCTAGGAATGCAAGAATTGGTTGTATAATACACACATGGGAAGGTAAAATTATAATTTTTTTAGCAAAACCAATACAAAAAACCATCAATAACATAGTAGAAATAACTAATTTGGTAGAAGGGCTAAAATTATGCAAAAATTTAGACATTAGAACATTGTCACTATAACATTTGAAATCATTTTGTGATGGAAAACCATTGTCCTGGTGATGCAGGAGCATCTAGTGGTGTAAGGGAAATCTTGTATCACCCAAAAATATGCTTAGTGTTAGTTTTTCTTTAAATCATTTTCATTTTTGGATACCCATTTGGGTCAAATAAAGGTTCCAACTCTCATAGCTCCACTATTGGTTTTCTGGGTTAGAGTTTTTGAGCACTTTGAGATACGTGCCAATGTAGAAAATAGGTTATTTTGTAAGAGTCATAATTATGATGAGTAATAGGGTGTAAGTTGTAGGGATAATTATAATTATAATTTAAAGCACTCCAGAAAAAGAATTAGGTCAAAAGGCTTTGCAATTTGAAAGTTATTGCAGTTTTAAGTTTCTTGGATACCTTCAATGTTAGATTTGAGGCACTAAATCATCTTGTACAAGCCCAAAAAATGGGGGAGAAGCTTTCCAAAAATGTAAATGGTTCATTAATTAGAGTTCTAGATCAAAAGTTATGCCTCCCAAAAGTTGGACTACCATTTCTAGATTCTTCTAATATTACACCAACTTCTAACGTGTTTTTGAGAACCTTTCATTTTGGTGGTGGGTGCCAAATGGCATATTATAAAATTTATTCCTAACCCCAAACCTAATTTTGGTTACTTAAGGACATTTCTAGCATTGTAAAGGCAATTTTTGGTGGAGTTTGGGAGAGGGTACTGTGAAAAGGGTTTTCTCCAGAATCTAATAACATTGTAAGCCCATAGTGCATGTCATGGAGTCTATTTTTGTTGTACTAAATGTAATAGCATATCATTTCTAATAATAATATTCCCCCTTTCCTATTGTGTTCATTTTTTGTCTTGGATTGTGCCCTCATCAATTGGTATCAGAGCAATTTTTTGTATGTGTGTAGACAAAGCACTGACTGTGAGGCAATTTGCACTAGGATTGTGTGGTTGTGGGTTTTGATTCAAGAAGATGCCTCCATGAAGGGAGCATGATAGAAGGGTTGGAGTTGTTAATCCTAAGGTTAGAGCCCTCTAGAGACAAGTCTAGGCATTACATGAGGAGATTTGTAGAGGGATGAATGTTACCTTAGGTGACGAAAGTGAGGAAGAAAATGAAGAAGAAGGAAATATTTGATAGGAAGGGAAAGGAGATGGAGAAGTCCTAAACTAAGTGGAGGAGAGGCTTTTTAGGGGCATTTCCAACCTTGGAAAAATACCTAAAATTTATGTTAGCATGTTTTTGGAAAATCTAAACCCGAATGAGTTGATCAACTAGATTAATGAGCTGGAGGAATATTTTGAGTATGAGGATATTGGGGACCCTAATAGGGTTAATTTTGTGAAGGAAAAAATGAAAGGCCATGCCAAAATCTAGTGGCAAGAGATTCAATTGGAAAGAAATACAAGAGGAAAGGAGAAAATCATAAGATGATATCGCATGGTGGACAAACTAAAGAAGAAGTTCATTCCTATTGATTATGAGCTTGATTTGTTCAAGAAGATGCAAGGGTTAAAGCAAGTGGGAAAATATATCCAGGAATACATAGAGGAATTTTACCAAGTCCTTATAAGGGCAGGGCATGTAGAATAAAATGAAGAGAAGGTTTCTTGTTACCTTAGTGGGTTACGACCTAGCATTCAGGAGGAGTTAAGTCTAGTTAAAATGACTAGCATTGAAGAGGCATACTAATTTTCCTTGTGAGTTGAGGATAAGCTAAACAAAAAGTTTAATGGAAGGAAAAGATGGTGTAGTAGTCAAGGAGGAAGGGGAGTAGTAGGTAATTTGGAAGTTGAAATGAGAACTAAAAGAAAAATGAAGATATGGGTACTAGCCAAAATTAGAGGAACGAGGGTTTCAATTGCTCCCATGATCTAAACTTTAGAGATCAGATAGGAAGAGGTAGAGAACATGGACCAGGTTTAGGAAGAGGAGGCTTCAATGGTACCTATTTTAAATTGTAATGAAGAAGGTCATCATGCCTTTGAATGCCCTTAGTGCCAAGGAATGATAGATAGGAGAGCTAATGGTTAAATAAGGGTTTCTCATGTGGATGATGATGCACAATCATCACATTCAAAGGATGCAAAAAGAGGAGAGGTTCTAGTTAATGAAAGGGTCTTATTGAGTGGTGAGACTAAACCTAGACAAAGGAGGAGTTTTTTTCATATCAGGTGCAAGTACAAGGGTAAATGTTATGATGTGATTTTTGATGGTGGAAGCACTGACAACTTGGTACCAGAGGAGATGGTCTCAAACCTAAAGCTCAAGAGGGAGAAACACCCCTAACCCTATCAGATTGCTTGGGTGCAAGATGATCATAAGTTCTTGGTTAGCGAGCAATGTTTAACAAAGTTCAAGATTGGGAGTTACCATGATGAGGCTCTTTATGACATCATTCTAATGGATGTCTACCATTTATTGTTAGGAAGGCCATGGCAGTTTGATAGGCATGCTATACATGATGGTAATGCAAATACATACTTTCTAATAAAGGATGGAGTTTTCCACAAATTAAAGCCCTTGATAAAGGAGGGTGAAAAGGTATGTAGTAGTGCTAGGGTGTGTCTTGTTGATGAAAGAATTTTTTTGGATGGCATGAAACATTAGCATATGTGTTATGCTTTAATTCCTAGAAAAGGTAGGGAAGGTAGTAGTGAAATTCCACTTGAAGTTTTAGGTCTATTAAGTGTGTATGGAGATGTCATCTATGATAATGTTCTAGAAGGGTTACCATTAGTAAGGAAAATTAGTTATCAAATAGATTTAGTCCCTGGAGCTAGTTTTCCTAACAAGGCTTCTCATAGGATGACTCCTAATGAGACTGAGGAGCTAAACAAACAAGTTTAGGAGCTATTGAGGAAATGTTTGATTCAAGAGTGCTTGAGTCCATGTGCAGTACCTATAGTGCTGGCATCAAAGAAGGACGGGGAGTGGAGAATGTGTATAGACTCTTGGGCCATAAATAGAATAACCATCAAGTATCAGTTTCCTTTTCCAAGAATGGATAATCTTATGGACTATTTGAGTGGAGCTCAATACTTCACAAAGATAGATCTCAAGAGTGGTTATCACCAGATATTGATATGAGAGGGAGATGAGTGGAAGACTACATTCAAGACCAAGGAGGGTCTATATGATTGGTTAGTCATACCCTTTGGATTGACCAATGTGCCAAGCACCTTCATGCGGCTTATGAATGATGTACTAAAGAAATTTTGGGGAAAATTTGTTATTGTCTATTTGGATGATATTTTAATTTTCAATAAGTCTTTGGATGAACATTTATTGCACATTCATAGTGTCCTTGAAAGGTTGAGGGAAGAGAAATTGTTGATTAATTTGAAGAAGTGTAACTTTGTTAAAAAGGAGTTAGTCTACTTGGAGTTTGTTGTATTAGTTGAGGGTCTCAAAATGGATCCAGAGAAGGTGAAGGTCATCTTGGAATGGCCTACTCCAAGGTCTAGCATTGAGGTAAGATCATTCCATGGTCTAGTTAGTTTTTACAAGAAGTTCATTAGGAATTTTAGTAGTATATGTGCACCCCTAACTGAAACAATGAGGGGGGATAGAAAAGAGTTCAAGTGGAGTATAGGAGCTATAAGGAGTTTAGAATTGCTGAAGAAGAAGGTAATAAAGTGACCTGTGTTGGCACTTCCTAAATTCAAAAAAGTATTCTAGGTGGATTGTGATGCTAGTGGCAATGCTATTAGGGTTGTGTTGAGCCAAGAAGGTAAACCTATTGCCTATTTTAGTGAAAAATTGAATGATGCAAAGAAGAAGTATTCTATTTATGATCAGGATTTCTATGCAATAGTTCAGGCCTTAAAGAAATAGAGGTATTATTTATTGCCAAAATATTTTTTTTCTATACTAATCACCAAGCATTGCAGTACCTAAATAGTTAAGGTAAATTGAATCACAAAAATTTAAAATTGGTAGAGTTCATACAAAGCTATACATTTGTATTAAAACATAGAAGTGGAAGGTCTAATAGGTTTGCAGATGCATTAAGTAGGAGACATTTATTGCTAATAGTAATGCAGGTTGAAATGGTTTGGTTTGATGAACTCAAGAATTTGTACCCTAAGGATCATGACTTTGCAGAGGATTGGAAGGCTTGTAAAGAACTTGTTACTCTAGACAGGACCAGGTGGCTAGATTACATGATTTAGGATGGTATGTTGTTCAAGGGAAGTCAATTGTGTATTCCAAGGAGTTCCATGAGGGAGAACTTGATCAAGGAGAAGCATAGTGGAGAGTTGACTATAGATGCTTAAAATCATCCCAAACACTATATTAATTCATTTAATATTTCCTTTGACATTATAGTTAATTATTAATTAATTAATTATATTTTTCATATTCTTCTATTTATTTAATTAAATTTATTTAATTAAATAGGTTCACTTTCCTAATGTATTTAAATTTAATTTAAATACTCCCCCACTAATGTATTAAATTTATTTAATGCATAGTGCTCCATAAATCCCCTTTTAAATAAATCTTATTTATTTAATTCCCTCCATTCCATTAAGATTCTCTAAACCTATGATTAAATTAAATCCTATTTAATTTAGTTTTAAACCTATCCTAAAACCTAGTCTACACCCATCACTTTCATCCTTTTAAGCCTACCCACTTCTTAATCCCACTTATTTATCCTAAACACCTTGCTAAACCCCTTTTAGTTCCTAAGTGTGTGCTCACACATGTGTGAGAAATATTCACACTTCTCACACCTCTCACACCTTCCACACTTCTTACACCTTTGTCCCCCACTCCTTTCTTCAAGTTTGCTCACATATGTGTGAGCAAACTTTGAATGTTGACCTTTGCATGACTTGTCTCCATGTCTCTCTTGTGGCACCTATGTGGATGCCACATAGATGCCACCTCCCCAAGGCCTCTCTCAAGACTATAAATAGAATGCTTGTCTTAAGCATTTTCCATCTCTCTCATTTGCATTGTTATCATGCTAGTTTGTTATTAGAGCTTTTAGTGATTTCTAGAGTTGTATTTGTTACTAACCTTTGGTAGTTGTTATAGTTTTATCTCATTTGCATTGTTACCTTATTTTTTTCTTGCATTTCTGTACTCATATTGTTTGAATGCTCTCAAGCATGGTTGATTCCATAGCCATTGTTTGAAGTATTCTCCACTCATTTAGCATGGTATAATTTTCACATTGCATTTCATATCAAGGGATTCACACAGTTGTGTTTTGGGAGAGCACACCACATTCCTCCAATCTAAAGAACACCAAAAGGGCCTCTCATGGGTGCCTTTGTTGAGCTTCTTTGAGGTTGCATGAGGACTTTACTTTTGGTTGCATTGAGTTGCAAAACTCAAGCATAGTATTAGTTGTGTTTTTTATTTTATTTTAACTATTTGATATACCAATAAAACTAATGTGTGCTTGTTTACTCTTGCTCTCAATAGGTTAGGTTTTCTTGCATATAGGGGTGATTACCCTGAACAAGGCTACTTAAGATGTTGTTGTGACAACTGTCCTATGAAAGGAATGAATAGTCATTGAAATTGACATCACTTTCAAGGTAGGTCTGTCATAATTGTGATGGCTAGTTGAATTATTAAAAAAAAAAATTCTTTTCTCCACTAGCATATGCAGATGTCAAAGCGCAGTGGCTATTGGATGGAGGGCTAAAAAGGAAGGCTAGCCCTATAAACCCCTAGTCCCAATTATGGAGGTCAGCTAGATAGTAGTGAGGCATTAATTACTTGAATGATGTAGGTCATTTCTACCCAAGTGATCTTCCATTTCCATTTAATCTTTTACTACATTTGGTAATGTGTGAACATTTGTTTACTGGAGGGGAGGTGTTCTGTTTCCTTCTCACAATGCGTTGAAGTATAGAAAAGGAAAGATAAAAGATGAATATGGTTACATTCATCTACCAGTTCGAATGGATTCCTACAACCACTTGTGTGCATACAAAAAAAATGAAGGATGGAATTTAATTGAATCAAATCCCAAAGCGACATGCATGAGATTCCTATTAGCAACTGAGCCTTCACTAGAAACTGTAGACTAAAAATTTTCTCATGAAATGATGTGTTATGTATTCCTTAAATGGGATTGAACCATAAACAAATATATGTCACCCTTACCATGAGTATTACAAGGTAAAAGGCATCCATCATTGAATTTTTCTCCCAGGTTGCACAATAGCCATAAAAAAATAAATTAGACTTTTTCATGGACCTCCATTTTGTTGGAAATATAAGAGGAGTAACTGAGAGGGGAGGGGTGAATCAATTACCAAAAAAGAAAATCTCAGATCCCTTATATGTCAATACAAATCAACACCAAACTCTACTGAAACTAAAAATACTATTGTTACTCGGTTAGCACTGAATCACTCAACAAACACTAAGAATTATTGTAACTCAAAATCACTTTAAAATTTTTTTCTTAAGATGTTTAATGTTATTAACCATAAATAACTTAGCTGCAAAAATAAAAAACATGAACATATATGACACTAAGATTTAATGTGGAAACCCAATTTGGGAAAAATCACCAATTGCAACTAGTTATTGTTTTTTACTCTTTTGAAGTGAGCCCTATTAGGAGCCAACCTTGTTAAAGATTAAAAAACACACTGTTAGTTGTGACCTTGTTAAAGTATTTAATCACCTTGTTAGGAGTGGCCTTTTTAGTGGTCTTCAGACACTTTAATCTAGAAATGCCACCTTGTTAGAGCATTTGACAAATAGTTTTTAAGCTAAGTATGTTAAGAGATTTGAAACACTACTACAATTATTAGAGAGTAACAATGATACAACCTCATTGTTGATGCAAATGTATTTCTAATTTCAGATCTCTAGTATGGCTTGAATACTCTTCCTTGGTTTATCTTTTCAATCCCATGCTTCTCATCTTCAATCCCACAACTTGACCTTATACTTACATCTTTTGCCTTGTCAAGTTAGCTTGAATACACTTACAAATATTCAATATCCATCCGTTAAGTTAGCTAGACTTAACAAATACATTCATCAAACTAAATATCTTGATTCAAGAAAATCCTTTGTTAGCGACTCAACTCGGTCAATACTAACTCAGAAAAGACTTTCTTTAGACTTTTCTTGTTAATCGCATGAACTTAGTTAATACTACATCCTGAACTGAATTCCTTTGGTAATTGAGTGAGCTCAATTAATACTAGTTCCATGCCAACTTCTCTTTGGTGCTTGAGTGAACTTGGTAGACACTATCTTCTTGCAAACTTCTTTTGGTGCCCAAGTGAAGCTCGACACATATCGTCTCTGAACTTGGTTTACTCTAGAGTGCTTGGTAGACACTAGAAATTTTCTTCATCTCCTAAGTAAACTCAACAAGCACTGATTGGTAAAGAATTGACATTTTCTATAACATCAAAGACAATATACAATTAAAATATTATTTTCAATGCATTTTACTTGGTTGCACACTATTTTTTTGGATGACCACTTAAAGGCATCATTGGACTAGGGAAATATGGTAGGGGTATGGCTCCATTTTGATTGGTATGGGATGAGAGATTTATTGAACAATTTCTATGAATTGGGTGCATGTCATCACCTGGGTAGATGATTTAGAAGATGATTAATAGATCAAAAAATATTAATTAAGGGGATGTCATAGGAACTCGATTTGAGATAATAGTTTAGGGGTTCAAATCACATCTTTCAAATAGGGAACTTAAACATCTTGAAGATACAATGCTACCATCAAATAGAGTTCATTAAATATTTTGAAAATAAATAAAGATCATAAGGAAGGTCCGAATGCATATCAACTTCATCATTGGTTTGTCCCAATACAATATGTTGTAGAGCATCAAATCATTGTCTTCTACTATTTTATTTAGTTAAAATACTAATTTTATTCATACCTAATGCTTGTAGAGGATATGAAATACACATATAGCTTGATAACATTAGTAGAGTGAAAAAACCAATGGATATGGATTAGATACAACTAAATTTCTAGTATAAATTCTAAACATATGGTCAACTCCTAGATATGTAATAAGAACATGATGCAAGTAGTACTCTAATTTGTGGGACAATATTGCTAAGAGTTATATGAAAAAATGATGTAGTAGTACAAGATATAAATAGTCCAGGAAAATATAAGAAAGTTCCAATACATATTTTTTGATGGTATTAGAAGACTAAAAAATCCAATGAACATGGATTAGTTACAAAAAATCTCTCTAGTATGAATTCTAAACATGTAGCCAACTATTGGACATGTCAAAAAAATACGGTGCAAGTTCTCTGAGTAGTGGGGAAATATGCCATTTTCACTATGCCAAAATGTTGTAGTAGTACAAGATATAAATATTCCTAGTCAAGATAAGAGAGTTCAACCATCTATTTTGAAATTAAAACTCAAATAGTCTAACAATATTGACCAAAGTGAACATCAACCTCTTATTACATTTTATTGAAATGAAAATTACATTTTATTGAAATGAAAATTACATTAATCTTAATCTATATAACCAAACACCGTTACATGCAAACGAAAAGTTACATTCAAACAATAGGGAATAATGTTGCAGATTGGGTACATTATCTGTAAGTTAAGGATGACAAATAATAGATTCCACTTATCAATTGGACAAGACAATTCATAGCTACAAAGGTAGACATGAAAGCTAAATAGGTTGAGGTTTCTCCATCTCAAGGACCCAAATAGACCATCAATCTTGAGAATAGTATAAAGGGTGAGAGGGACACTAGAAGTTAATTAGGTTTATATGAACTCGATCTTTTTGATTTGGAATCTATTTTGGGATTCCAAGTTCCTCACAACTAGTTAGTGAATTTAAATTTTGATCCATCAACCACACAAACTCTTGCTAATAAACACAAAATAGTTATTAAGAAGACACAAACTAAGGTCCTACCTCTCCAAACATCAATATATGAACAAAAAAAAAATGGAATATGTGATCATGAGGTGCTTGGGGTTGAGGAAGAGGTTCAAGTTACCATTCATTCCTCATGGGAAAAAGCCAAAAAATAAAATCAAGAGATAGTCAAGCTAGATGATACTGAAGATAAATCCCAAGAACAAAGTAAAGAGCTAGATGAAGGAGAAATATAAACCAAGAATGTTATTGAAAAGACTAAGGGTGATGATATAGCTCCAGTACAAGAGAAGCATCCTTAGGTATAAGTCAACTAATCATACTTAGTATCTCAATCACCAGAGAAAAAGAACCTTAAGAAGAAGAGTAAACCAACCTTTGGATTGTGGTATGAGGTACTGAAAGATTCACCTCTAGAGGGAGAAAAGATACAATATACAAAGATAATATATATTACTAATGAACAAGATCAAGCTACAACTGAGGTGCCACAACAAGATGTTCCTTCTACACCACTAGAAGGGAAGACTTTGAAGCTATAAATACAACAACAAAAGGTTCATTCCATTGTGAAGGATCCCATATTTCCTTACAAGCCTCATACTACATCCTCAAAGATCATTTGGTTGGCTAAAGAAGTGAAACCAAGAAAGAAAAATTATATAAAAGAGGAGTATGTGGATAAGTTGGTTTTAGCATAGTCTTTCCATAAGGGAGAATTAAGATGAGTTGCACAAAGGATGTCATATGTCACAAAAGATGACATCAGTAGATAGAATCATAGGTTATTGTTCCACTTCCTAGGGTGAATATATCAAACATTACTCTCAGTGATTATGTCATGGAGGAGGTTGATTCAGGAGAACTCATACGAGAATGTGGGAAGGCATCGGTTGCTTTGGGTTTGAAATAATTATTAAAATATATAGATTAGGAATAGACCCATATCCAAGACTTAAAGAAGAAAAATCAAGTTTTGAATGATTTCATTTCTAAGGTAGTAGGTCATATTGACCCAAATAATTTTGAGGCCACATTATAGGTTCCACTCAAAAAATGAGAAACCCTAAAAATTTATTTTAATTCTTTTATTAAGTCCTATATAGAGTTGAAATTTGGTTTTGAGACATACTTTGCAGAGAGTTTAAAGATTATCTTGTGGTATTTCAAGACGATCATCAATAATAGGACCCAGGTATGAGAAAACTTAGGTTTTTAGAGTGGTCTAATCCTAGGGAGAACTTACAGAGGATCTCTTCCTATGAGGCCACTTCTGGGGACCATCATTCCCAATTAACATGTTTAACTTGTTCAACCCATAGTTTCAATAACCCACAACCTACAAGTGCAACTTCCTAGCAATGGCCCATAGCTTGCAATCACTCTTGGGAGCACATCAGTACAGTGAAGGTACAAGGCTTGCAAGCTGAGTGACCAAGTGGGGTTTTGAATTTTAGTGGCCACCTCAAAAACAAAATGACTTTATCACAACATGGTGCCTGGATTAGCACACATAGACCAATCAAGGCATAATGTCATGATTGATATATATATATATATATATATATATATATATATATATATATATTCTATGTATTTTAATATACACATACATATATTGAGTGATCTGATGAGTGGAAGTGCATTAAACACTAAGCTACAGTGGTTGTTCATAGTCTAACCTATAAGTTCTATAAATTACTGGAAGAAAGCTTGAAGATTGAGTCATGCAAATTACTGTAGTTAGTTACTAGGAGTTTGAAATAGTATAGATCATTGTCTTTTTCTATTTTTTGAGACCAGGCTTATCCATGTTATGTTGATGGCTATGCAACTTATTGAGTAATCAGAGATAGCAAAACAAGGATGTGTAAGAAATATCATTTAGTAAATATCTTTGAATAATAGTAGCTAAATATTTCTTTTATGGATTGTAGGTTGCCTTTTTTGTATCCTATCATCATGTGAGGAGCAATTATGAGCCATACTTAGAAGATACTATTACTTCTAGCCTACTTTCTTGACAAACATTCTCATTGCATAGGAACCTAGAACTCTACTTTTGTTGCTTGAAAATCCCAATGCCTTTACATATATAATTTATTTGAAATTGTATTTTAATATCGTGTTGTTGCAAAGATGTTGACCATTTTGAATTGTCAAAACATAATAAAATCTCCTTAAGTGAGAAAATGTAATTTAAAAAAAAGTAGATTTTCTTGGCATAAATTTTATGAGCATTTAATTATTTCAGTGTTGTAGTTTTACACATTGTGACTTGGACATCTAATTTGACTTTGGTTTGAAAGCTTCCAAAGCCTTCAAAAAAAATACATTATCTATAGATCTTGGGCTTCTATATCACACATCCATTATTTTCCATGTGTTTGTTCCTTTTCTTACATGCAACCCCATTAATATGAAACTTTTGTATATTATGAGAAGCCATGAATCAAGCTATTGAACATCTTAAATATATGTCTGCTTGAAAGCCACGTAAGTGATTCCCCACCAATTTTTATGTATAAGGAAATGAGTAGATCATAATGTGGTGTTTTGTGGAACATGTGACAAGCAATGCTAATACATCATGTTTCAGATACTGTGTGTAGTTGTATTCATGGGCTTCCTTCATTATAGTGTCTCATCTAATTCATGACTGCTGATACTTCATTCTGATTTAAAGGTTAATGTTTACATTGCAAATACATGTTGTCAAGGTTTTCTTTTATCCTCTCATAACTTTTGACTCGAGCATTGGATTTCCAAAATTCAAAGTGCTAGACGGAGTTAGAGATGAGTTAGAGGCATCAAGACTATGAAATCATTTGAAATGCAATAAATTATAGACTCTTTTAAAGCTTGGATTTCAGTATGCTTGAACATTTGACTCAAAAAGGTGGAATTTTTGCAATTTGGAAGGTATGAGAATCATGAAAACAAGATGTCATTAATATTCTTTCAATTCATTAATTGTTGTTTTAGTTAATAATCTCATTTTTAGAGGTGATATTCTTATTTAGATAAATAACAGAGGTCCACAATATTTTTGAATTAAGGGTCTAGTTTTGATAAGGGGCTCAATGGCCCATTTGGTTGCTAGTATAGAAATTGAAAATTAAAATAGAAAAATGGAATGAGAATGGGAATAGAAAAGGGCAATTCCAATCCTGTTTGGTTCACTTGGAATTTGATTGGAATATGTTAATCCATTGTTTGGTTGTAAAAAAATGGAATAGGAATAATATTAAGTTTTATATTTTAAAAAATATTTCCCTTAATTTTTTTTGTTTTAATTTATTAATTTTTGGTTAATTTTTTCAATAATGGTAAAAAGGTTAATTTATTTTCATTTTTATTTTATTAATTGAAGTTAATGAGAAATATAATTTATTTCAATTTTTTTTAACAAATAGATATAATAATAAAAATGTTATAAAAAGATGTTAAAAGATGTTAAAACAAAATGTTAATAATAATAATAATAATTAAAAAAAGAATAGATTGGGAATAAGAATGACCTATTCCAATAACAACTATTTTTTGGAATGAACATATGCTCATTTTGAGGGGAAAATTGAAATATGAATGCCTATTCCCTTATTCTGATTTGGCATACCAAACAGAGAGTACATTTCCTATTCCAATTTTTTATTCCTATTCCAGCAACTAAACGGGCCCTAAGAGAATTGATACCAAGTGCCTAAACGAGGATGGTAATGGCACAATAGGGATAATATTTGAAAAACAAGTACTAAAAAGTGTATAAGAAATAAAAATTGGAATTGTAAACTGTATAATACCAAACCCAATTCATTAAACAATAATAACATTTATATTTAAAGAAATTTAGTGTAAAATATGCTAAGAGGTCTCAAATTTAAATAGATGATTATAATTTAGTTTTAGCAAGATTTAAATAGATGATTATGATTAGATGTGTTCACTAGAATTAACTTGTATTTTAGATCTAAATCTTAAGTAATCAATTTTTAGGGATTTGAATTTAGTGATTTGGTTTATTATTTGTTACTCCTAAATTTTATAGTCCTTATTGTAGACACCTAAATTTGATTACATTGCTTTGGTAATCCTATTTAGTTATCTCTAAAGGCATCATTAATTAAATTTCTATTTAATTAATCCTTTGCCATCCCCTAGCTGATTAATTTAATTAATCATCTATAGTCCTAATTGATAAATCAAATAACCTATTATTTATCAATTAAATCCTATTCTTCTATCTAATTCCAAAATCCCCATTTATTAAATAAACCTATTTGATAATTGAAACCCTCAAATCTAATAACCCTTAACTTATTCCTAAACCCTCTTTTTAGCCTAATCCACCCCATCCACCCATACTAACTAAGCTTAGTCACTAACTCACCCACCCTCATGAATGCCATCCACTTGAAAATCTCTAACATCCCTAATCTAATCCTAAACCCAAGCCTAATCCACCCCCTAATGTTGTCACATTCTCTAAACAAGCTTAAGACTTTCTTAAGCCAAAGAAAGTCAACAATCTCAACCCCCCTCAAAATATCCCAACCACCCAACAATGAATGCTCTTACAAAAGCCATAAAGACTCTTACAATCTCTTACAAATCCATAATGAAGGGTCTTTATGAAGATATTATCCTTTGAGCCTCCTTTGTTGACTCATCCTTCCCCTTTCCTCCATCCACTCACCTTGTGACATGTGTCACTCTTTGATTGGTGCTAAACAAGCTCAATCCATTTGCTCCCTTTTGAGTGCATCCTAGCCCTCCTTAAGCTTTCATCTTTCCTTCCATCTTAGCCCTCCATCCCTCAAGCCCTTTGCCTATTTAAGGAATCCTCTCCCAAGCCATTTCAACCACAATCCATCAAGTAAAATTATAATGCCATTTTGAAGCCAAATCCATACTTTTGCATGCATCCACACCAAAAATTCCAAAAATCTCCATTGAAGCTAGTTTGAAGTTTGAGCATACATCCCAAATCCTATCAAATAGACTCATCCCTAAATCAAGTGACTATCCTCATTGGGAGAGCCATTCCATGGCTCATATTCTCATTTGAGGGTTTCACTTTGTCTCTCATATATGTTATGTCTTTTATGCTAGTTAATGCTTTGTTTTCTTAATAGATTAGTATTACTTGCTAACATATTTCTCATATACATTTTGGCACGCCCAGTGGGACCCCACTATGGGTCATTTAATCATCCATTTTCATCTATATGTTGTTTTTTTCTAACCATCTAATGTTTTTTGTTGTTTGAGTGTGTTGTAGGGTGTTTTTCTTATTTTTGCAGGTTAAAGAACACACTTAGGAAGAAGAAATACCATCTAAAAATCCAAAAATAGAAAAAAAATTTAAAAATTTTGGAAAAAAGTTGCGTTTTTCAGCTTTTTTTCGTGCAGTGTCGTCTCCACAGTTTGGCATCTGCACATGCAAACTATTGTCTTCGCCAGCTACTTTGTCATCTACGCAACCAAATTGACGTCTATGTAGTTTGGCATCTCTGCCTAGTTTTCTGTTGTCAACGCTGCCACTAGAGTATCGTCTGCGCATCCTCAACTGTCGTCTCCGCAAATCCGCGTCTCCGCTAGCTACTCTGTCATCTCTGAAACCTGTTCTGTCATCTCCGTCACCGCCAACCCAAATCATCGTCTGCACAAATTGGCATCTCCACTTGTGACCTATTTTTTGTGTTGCAAATCTGACCTGTCATCTCCACTCTGTCGTCTCCGAATACTAGCATCTTTGCATTTCAGCATCTCCATAGTCTGACATCTCCGCTTGATAGACTGTCATCTCTGCCTGTTTATGTTGCATTTCTATTTTAAAATCTTTATTTATGCACTTTTAGTGGTTCCATAGGATTTAGACCATTTTAAGCATTTTTATGCATAGGAAAAACAACAAAAAAAGTTGATTTTATTTTTCCCATAGTTAAGCTTCAAATTTTGAGATTTTTGGGATTACTAATCAACTTGACTTTCTTTTGTAGCTATTGCAGGTTGGAGCATCCTACTAACCTAATCATATTTTTTGCAAGTTTTTTTTAGAATGAACTTGCATGTTTAAACACATCTTTCATTGAATGAATATTGCTCAAACACAATCTTGAATGCAATGGTTTAAAATCAATCTTTCTTGGAATGCATGCTTAAAATAAAAAATCCAATCTTGAATGCCAAGGATCAATTAACCATTGCAATATCTCACACTTCCAATTTGGGCTTAAAACACTCTAACACAATCTTGAATGCCTAATAATCAATAAACATTGCATGGTTTTGATGCATCTCAATGACACTCACTTTTCTTACGTTGACGAATTCTCGATTTCTATTATGTTGACAACGCTGTCAAGTTGGAATGAACATTGCATGCCATAATCACGAGTGTCTTCAATCATAGCTTACAAAATCTAAATATTCAATTGGAAAAAAACTCTGCTTTTTAGTCCAAGGTCATCCAAGTCTTCTCTCCCTTTGTCGTCTTTCGAGGCCATCTTGGGTGCATAAGATTAGGATCCAAAACCTTGTTTATCTTTTTAAGAGGCCTGATTGGGGATCTAGTCACCCCTTGGACGACCTCAACTCCAGCATTCTGGCAGAGTATAAGAATCGAGAGGTGAATCGAAAGACACCTCTCTTGGAATCAATATTTTGTCACTCGGGCTAAGCCTCAAGGAACTTTATACCCTTGAGAAGTGAAAGAGGAGAAGTGGGTTACTGCTCCTCTTGGCTGTGTGACATCTTTTTGGTTTCATCCATGGATATGGCCTCACGTACCTTGGGTATATCAAAGACTCCCTAGCTAAACCAAATTTCATCCTTGTAGAAAGCTTCCTAGGATGTTGGTGTGTTTGACGTGCTTGCTCCAAAATTTTGTCTGCTTGTTTGTTCATAGCTTTTGAATGAATGTTTTCCAACTTTGGTCAAAATCCCAAAAAAGCAAAAATCTCCCAGCTCAAGGCATACTTAGCGTAGTCACTGCCTCATCAGAAAATCATCCAAGCTCCCCCGCTACAACCGAATCTATCTAGTTCTCTGCCTTAGAACAATCTCAAATCCAAAGTCCATCCAAATCATCCCCCCCCAGCCATCTAGCAACCCAATCCAAAATCACACCCAAGCCTTTAAAGAGTTTTTGTCACTCTGCTAGAATTTGCTATCCAATCAATCTGACCAATCCACTAGCCTCACCAAGGTTATCCCTCTGACAGAGCATTGTCTAGGGTAACCCAGCTTTGTCACTTGTATCCCTCATCACCTTGCGCTAAAGGTTGGGATCCACAAGTGGTCAATCTCGTGTCATGCCCATAGGATCATTAGTCTATCCTCAAGTTGACATAATCTCCACCAATCCAGCGCATAGGAAAGAAAAACTCTCACCTTTTGACAACATGCCCTTGAAGTCTTCCATCCTTAGAAAAGCCTAAAATCCCATCCAATCCTCCTTAGGTTTTTCATGCAGCTTTGACTTTCCCTAGGAAATCTTTGCAAACCCAATCCAAAATCTGAGCTTAATCCAAATCCAACCATGAGCTTCTGTGTTCATCCATATGCAAGACCCCATCCCCATCAAACTCATCGTCAAAAAATGAAGTACCAATCCTATCATGATGTGTTTGGTCGTATCGTCCTTGCTCCTACCACCTCCTATTCCAATGATGATGAAAATTTGGTTGATTATGAAGGGTATCTTGAGAGCCTTAAAAACATTCCACCAACCATCCCCCAAAATCCAAGAGTTATTCCAAACTATCTAGTCATGCCATCTAATATCCCAGCTTCTCCTCCATCACCCAATCAATCGAGCTTCCAATCTTCCACCCCCATAACACTAGCTATTCTTGTCAATCCACCTCCACCTCTGACACACAAGTCTCTAAGGAATCTCCTAGAGGAAATACAAGAAAAATAACCTCCAGCAGTCGATAAGCCATGTCATCCAATCCAACCATGTGAAGTAGTCAGTGATGAAACTTCCCCATCCATAATATCATCTCCATCTCCCATAGCTATCATCCCCATACCATCCATCAAATTGCTTAAAATCCTTCCACTTCCTACAAGCATCAAGATCCCACCACCTGTCAAATCCCTCCAAATCCTATCCACATCACCTCCAAGCATTTCCCAAATCTCCCATAATGACCCTTATGAATCCATCTTCTACTCACCCATCTCCACTATTGAATCTCCCTTCTATCCATCCACTGCCTTTGAAGAGTCCATCCCTTCACCTCCTATCGCACCATCCATCCCAATCCAATCCTATCAAGATCCTACCCAAAAGCATGTTAACATCCCCCAAAGCATAAATAAAGATATCATCGTACCATGTCTTCCATCCATAGTGCAGTCACCATCCCCTCCATCTCCAAAAACTCAAGCCATACCTCCTCTACTAAAGGATATCTTTTCATCCCATCAGCTAAATCAAGATCCTATCCTACCATCTCCTCCACTCTATGCTTCCATCTTACCACCTATCCAAGCCATTCTACCATCTTTAATCTACCCTCTTGGTTCACTTACGTTCATCCATGGTGGCCTCCTCTCAGCAAAAGAATTAAGAACAGTATCTCCCCATTGTAGTACATTTAAGAAAACACTTCCACCACTTTCTACAAACAAAAAGTATCCTCAGCTAGTTCAAATGCTCAATCGATGGCATTATTAAGGTCAAGGTTTAGGACCACAAGAGCAAGGAATCATAAAGCCTATTATTACACAAAAGAATCAAGGATTTCATGGTCTTGGATATGTATCCAAAGCCTCACCATCTAAAGGTGTTGGTACACCACACCCCCAAAACAAGCCTATCTCCAAACCCACCATGTCATCCTCCCATCATTCCTTCAAGAAATCTTATGTCATCCCCCCTCCACCATCTTTGCAACCAAAAACAACCTACCATATCCCCCCTTCATCCGCTAAATCCATTTTGGGTCCCTATGTCCCAAAATCTACCATCCTCCATCCTCCTATCAGCCATCATTCAAATCCTATTCTATCCATTCCTATGCAAGATCAGCAAAGGCACGTATCAGGGCACATCATCCATCATCCCCCTACACGCTCTTCCATATCCTCTCCATCTCACAAAGCTTCTCCTAACCATCTTCCCAAAGCTTACCACAACAATGTAAATGCCAACTTCAAAATGCATAAAGCTAAAAATCCACATCCTAGGCAATCATATGTCTATTCTAAAATACATACTCCAAAAAGGAAAAATCCAATCAAAGAATGCAAAACAATGCAAAAGCCTATGAAAAGAAAATCCAAAACCATGTGGATCCCAAAGAAAAAAGTTGAAACCCAATGCATAATGGAATCCACCATTGCTAATCCCCCATCTAGTGCTTTGTGTCCCCCATCTCCTAACTCCATCTTGGGTGCCTATATTCCCAAGCACACTTCCACAAATCCTCCATCAAGCCCACATCTACCATCTATTCCCCATCTGCTCTTTTCACACCCATCCCAACATGTGCCAATGTTGATCCTACAAGCATCCCCATCTCATGCTCCTTTTCAGCCTTTTCATCCCTCCATATCCTACCATCAATCCCATCTAATCCAATCTATTGCATAAATCACACATCCAGTGTACCAACAGCTAGCAAAAAAACTGAACATTCCAATAGCTAGTGAAAAATCCTAAGGAAAAAGCCAAAAATAGCTGAAGAAAGCCAAAATCATTCCAGCTAAGTCCAAAGTCAAAAATTCAAAAAAGTAAAAGAAAAAAAAAGCGTCCACTGGTGAAAACTTGGCAATTCAAGCGCCTTGGACAAATACCATGATGAAAACTTGGCAAACAAGCATCATGTGTAATCCAACCATCCCCAACTTAGCCTATCACCCTCATGCTTTTGGTCATCTCTTGAAATCCAACTCCATCTTCCAATCTATCCACCTATCCTCCATCCTCCATCTTCCATCTATCACCATCCACTTATCTCCTGCAGCTTCAGCCAACCATCCTAGCTATCATCCCTCTCCCTAGCCCCTTCAGCTTTTTCCATCCTAGCTTCAATCCTATCACATCCATCATAAGGCCTCCTTCCACATGTCATCTTCTAACTAGGGGCATTGTATTCCTTGGAGATCTTGTCTTGTCCATCCTCCCTTGTCATTGGTATCTAGCTCTAGGCTATCCTCATGCAAACCCAATGTCATCTCTTTATATCCATCATAGTCCTCACTATCTACCATCCTATCCAGCCATCTCATCCTGCTCCTCTAGCTATCCTTGGCCACAAAATATCTCATCATCATTGGGATGCATCCTCCCCAAATCCATATCTTCCACTATCAACTCATCCTTAGCTTTCACATCTTGCACAACATCGAACCATCCTGCTATCCTATCGTCCTAAGCTTTTGCTTGCTCGTAACTATATTGGTCAGCTTCAGCTTATAAATATCTTGGTCTCTCAGCTTGTACATCCTCTTTAGCTTAGTACCATTGTATCTATCTAGCTTTTGTGTCAATTTTTCCTTGATCAACATCTTGCACACATCGCATAGCTTGGTTAGCTATTTCAATGCATCCTTTAGCTAGATCTCTTGTCACCAAAGTGTTATCCTTCTTAGTTCAGCTTGCCAGACACATCACTCATCCAGATCCACCAGCTTAGGTGCTCTCCGATAGATCCTTGCAAGATATAGCTTTCCTCATGTCTGATCTTGGTCTGTTAGTACCTCATCCTACCCATCTCGTTGGCAAACGGTTCTCTTTTGGATTTTCACTTTCTTTCGATTTGGGATCTTCCCTTTTGGGTCTTGAAATATCTTTTCCAAGCAATCTCCTTGTTCCCTCCTCAAGGTTTCCACGATCTTCCATATCATGGTATGTTGCGAATGGGGCAATTAGAGCGTAAGGTCTTGATCAAGTCTTTCATTTGTTTTTCTTTTTTGCTTTTGGGTTACCCAGTGTCAGTTTCGCACTGCTTCCTCTAGGATTCATGTGTGATGTTAGGGCAATCCTTGTGTGTTTGTTTTGAGTCATTTTGTCAGTCCTCTGGACAGTTGGTGAACAGGCCTTGATGTTCTTGGTAACCTTGGCAATTAACCAACAGTCCTATAGCAAATCTAGTGCTCAACTACATGGTGGTACTTCTCTTTGAAGTATCCCCCCGCTCAAAAAGCTTCAATGGAATCCCTTCCTCTCCATTATCCCCCATCCATATCCAACATCCATCTCTCCTACCCCAACTTGTGCAACCGTATCTCTTTGAATCAATAATCACTCTTAGCTTTAGGGATCCACAATCCTAGTCTTAGGGATCCACCAATCAAATCAATCCACCAAGCCTCATCTTTCAAGATCCACAATCCTAGTCCTAGAAATCTCTAAAAACCCATCTTCTGCCAATCTGACTCTTTGAAATCCTGTTGTGTTAGCCTTTTTAATCCCCTCATCCATCTCTCCATCTTGAATTCCTTTTATAGCGCTCTGCCCCTTCATCCTCCCCCCAATCCCAAAAGCCTTAAGCTTGTTTCCTCTTGTGACCCTGATTTCCCTTTATCATCCTCTCGTAGTGAGAGTTTGAGCTAATTCAGCCCCTTCTCTTTACCAACCTATGTCTTAGCTCATCTCAATTTCTTGTACTTTTCAAGAAGTCGTCGAGCCTCATTTCTCTCCCTACCACCTTCTTGAGGGGGCATCATCTAAGTCTAGTCTCTCCTCTTCTTATTCGAGATTGGGGCAACCTCGTTGCTAAAACATCTTCCTCATGTCATCTTCATTCGAACTTCTTTGAAATAGTGTTGTCTCAACACTATGTCAAAGAGGGGAAAAATGTAGACACCTAAATTTGATTACATTTCTTTGGTAATCCTATTTAGTTATCTCTAAAGGCATCATTAATTAAATTCCTATTTATTTAATCCTTTGCCATCCCCTAGCTGATTAATTTAATTAATCACATATAGTCCTAATTGATAAATCAAATAACCTATTATTTATCAATTAAATCCTATTCTTCTATCTAATTCCAAAATCCCCATTTATTAAATAAACCTATTTGATAAATGAAACCCTCAAATCTAATAACCCTTAACTTATTCCTAAACCCTCTTTTTAGCCTAATCCACCCCATCCACCCATACTAACTAAGCTTAGTCACTAACTCACCCACCCTCATGAATGCCATCCACTTGAAAATCTCTAACATCCCTAATCTAATCCTAAACCCAAGCCTAATCCACCCCCTAATGTTGTCACATTCCCTAAACAAGCTTAAGACTTTCTTAAGCCAAAGAAAGTCAACAATCTCAACTCCCCTTCAAATATCCCAACCACCCAACAATGAATGCTCTTACAAAAGCCATAAAGACTCTTACAAGCTCTTACAAAGCCATAATGAAGGGTCTTTATGAAGATATTATCCTTTGAGCCTCCTTTGTTGACTCATCCTTCCCCTTTCCTCCATCCACTCACCTTGTGACATGTGTCACTCTTTGATTGGTGCTAAACAAGCACAATCCATGTGCTCCCTTTTGAGTGCATCCTAGCCCTCCTTAAGCTTTCATCTTTCCTTCCATCTTAGCCCTCCATCCCTCAAGCCCTTTGCCTATTTAAGGAATCCTCTCCCAAGCCATTTCAACCACAATCCATCAAGTAAAGTTATAATGGCATTTTGAAGCCAAATCCATACTTTTGCATGCATCCACATCAAAAATCTCAAAAATCTCCATTGAAGCTAGTTTGAAGCTTGAGCATACATCCCAAATCTTATCAAATAGACTCATCCCTAAATCAAGTGACTATCCTCATTGGGAGAGCCATTCCATGGCTCATATTCTCATTTGAGGGTTTCACTTTGTCTCTCATATATGTTATGTCTTTTATGCTAGTTAATGCTTTGTTTTCTTAATAGATTAGTATTACTTGCTAACATATTTATCATATACACTTATAGGTAACACATCTTATGCAAAGTTCAAATAGTTTGGGATTAGGATGCTACATTTGAATAACCTCTTGGATTGAGAAGCCAACTCTTCATAAATATGGGCACTTGAACTTAATTAATAATAATAAATCAATTTTTTTTTAATAATTAACCATGTATTTGGCCTATTACACAAGCTATTCTAAATTGAAAGAGTATGTAAATTGATCAAATTCAAAGAAAAATTCATAAATATAAGAGTTTGACAAAGATAATTACTATTCAAATGACATATAGGCTTCTATTATATTAAATATTATTCCATAACCAAAAGGCTCCATGGAGAAAACAACTAAAGATAAGATAAATTTTATTAATGTCCAACAAGAGACCACAAGGATCTATGGGACTAAAAAGCATACAAGATAAAAGATTGCTAGCTGCAAGAGCACCAAACAGTGCAAAGGAAAGAAGTAAATAGGAAAGAAAAGAGAAACAAAAAGAAGCAAGGAGCACAAGCATGAGGAAAGGACTAAGGGTCCTTCCTTGTTAAAAGAATCCAAGCACCAAAGGGTATGAATGAGGGTGAGCAGGTGCCTTATACCATGATGTCAAAAATTATGCTAAAAAAAAAAAAATACAAAATTCAAAAAAAATTCCAAATAAGAGCTATCATATTTTCATAATCCATGTAAATATATCTTTTTTCTTCTGGGTTTGATTGTGTGAGTTTCTTTGGCATCAACATTTCAGATAATACTACATGATCCATCATCAAGATACAAGAGAGTCAAGGAGAAGAAAAAATGATGATGATGGATCATATAGTATGATCTGAAATGTTGATGCCAAAAAAACTTACACAATCAAAACAACAATGCACTAAAGAACGCATCCAATTGTGCCTTAGACCATGATCTCAAAAATTATGCTAAAAATAAAAACAATGTAAAATTCAAAAAACATTCCAAGTAAGAGCTATCAAGTTTCTGTAGTCCATGTAAATAAATCTTTTTTACTTATGGTTTTGATTGTGTGAGTTTTTTTGGCATCAACATTTTAGATAATGCTACATGATCATCATTTGTTCTTCTCCTTGACTCTTTTACATCTTGATGATGGATCATGTAGCATTATCTAAAATGTTGATGCCAAAAAACCTTACACAATCAAACTCATAAGCAAGATGATACATTCCAAATAACATTTCTTTCATCACTTGAAGGAATTCATATCCCAATAACCCTAAAAAATTAGGAACAAGCCCTACAGAAGTAGTGAATGCTAGAAATAGGAATGACATTAATAAGAAGACATAGGTTTTCTTGCAAGGATATGAGTACTAATGGATCAATCAAATACATCAATCTTAGTAAGAAACCATAAAAATTTGTGTTGAACTCAAATCACAAAAACACAATCAAGAATAATAGTTAGATTAGGACATTAGTCATGGACACCACTCCTCATAGGCAAAAAAAATAGAACCTAAGAAGAACGACATGGAATATTGGAATGATTTTGAAATTCTTTCAAAACTTAATGAAGAAAGAGGGAAAATCAGAATGTATACCCTAGGAGCAAAGTAACAAAAATGAGAATAGGGAGAGAAGGAAAGAGGATGAAGGAATATCTTCCTAGGTTTTCAAAAAGATAAAGCCTATGAATATTATACGACATAATTCAGAAGGAAACATGTAAGGACCTGCCCAGAGATCCTTGGAACAAGGATTTAATACAAGCCAAGATATATATATTTTTACAAGTATGAATGCACATGAAAACATCTTACAAGGATAACAAAGATCACAACAAAAAACTACATGAACAATCCCAACAGCCAATGAATCTCCAAATGCCACCGCCAAACAAAAATGATAAACCATAAAAGAACACAAAAAATTTTGAATCCAAAACATACCAAAGTTGAAATGAAATTCCAAGGTATTTGAGAACACCATAAAGGTATCCAAAACACCTCTAAATTTTTTTTGCAAAAATCAAAAAGTGCTTGTTGTCCACCTAGGCAGGTTTTCCAAAGACCTAGGTGATACTTTAAATCAACATGGTACAATACTTTCTAGTATTGTATGACCTTTCTAAAGAAGACGTACAATACAATTAGGATTTGGGAAACACTTCTCAAGAAGGTTTATGATACTTTACCAGTATCCTACAACCTTTCTCCAAGAGGCATGTGATACAATAGAGTGTCACATGATAGAGTTTACATGGGCATGTGATACTTTCTAATATTGTACAATTCTTCTCCTTTGGATGGGCGATACTTTAAAGTATCACCTAATGTTGATGCATGGTCTCCTGGAGAAAGGAAGAATTACTCTTAGGGCCAAAAAAGGGAGAGAGGAACATCTATCCATCTAACCATAGCAATAAAAAGGACATAAAACAACATCATAGTGTATAGAAGCAACATCACAATGTATATAAATAACATCGCAATAACTGAACAACCAAACTGAGTACATGGTTCCTCTCAACTATAATAGCATCATAAGACCATCATGAGCCCTAGCCATCCCCAATGTGTAACATCCCAAAGTACTAACCAAATCGTCGGTGCTATCTTATGAGGACGTCACTACTAAAATGTGCTACAACATAAGAATAAGGAAATCTAACATGCTAGAAGTAATGCATAAGATAATCCTACAAATCAAATTCATCATATAACATATGCTAAAAATCATATAAGGAAATTCATCAATACTAAAATCATCTAAACATGATATAGAAGCATTCTAATGAAAGCATAAATCACAAGATAACATACTCCAAAACTTGAAGTACCAAGTGAAAATATCCAGCAATAGTCGCACTGGGATAGAAGACTATCTCTGTACATTGGTCCCAAGTAGTGGTATAGGTAACTACATCTCCCAAGCATGTGGAACCTATAGGCCCGCTCCCACCATACTGATGGAGATAATGATACAACAAAAAACACACATAAAGTAAAACATCAGACAATATGATGACTGAGACCAAGAACATATACAATGCATAAACTATAAGTCTTGGTCAAACACTCAATGGCCTATTATGTAGGGGCTGACATCATTGAGAGTTGCTTGGCATCAACAAGACCAAGTTTAGATTTGTGTAGACTCAACTTCCCAATGGAAGGTTCTTACAATGAAGCATTTTATTATCTTAAGTTTTATTATCACTCACACATTTTATTTAGTTATCACTTAATTAAAACTTCCTCTGCCAACCCTATCACACCATAAACACCAAGCTATGAGATAGAAGGCCCCCTCCATATGCTACCCTACCCTACCCATGCTCATCCAATGATGAGTGCCCATAGGCATGCATATTCCCAACCCAACCCCAATGATCATAACTCCTGAAAGTACCACAAAAGATTGAGCCTCACAACTCACTTGATAAATGTATGCACATGTACTCATATGTAGCACACCACCATCATGAAGATCATAAAACAAGGAGTAGATGAGAACACAAGAAAAATATCACTCAACAAAAACAAGCTCGGGAGGATGGATTCTACATGAACCCCAATAACAAAAAAATCATACATCATGAACTCACTCAATTAGCTTCAATCTAGGAGTATGGATTCTACATGAATCCCAATGATGCAACAAGATCAAACATCATGAACTCACCCAACTGGCCTCAGTTGGGGAGTATGGATTCTACATGAAACCTAGTTTCCATGAAACAATTACAAGGGTCCAAGAGAAACCATAACACCAGGCATAAAATCACTCAACCAAACACAAAGCTAGGAGTACAGATGTAGCATGCATCCCAATGCTATAATAAAAGTGCAATAATGATTTGATTGACATCCAAATGGATGATCTAGGTCCATGACCAAACTCATGCTAGGAATACTTGAGAACATAGGGTGGCACGCAAAATGAGGTAAAACCCCAAAAAACTAGAAAACTTTAAAATTAAAACCTATCTAATCTTTGGGTATAAAAGCCACAAAAATCCAATAAAATTTGGGTTTAGACACCATATGCAAAACTGACCAGCATAATGGTTCAAAACCCCAAACCCCCATCCCAAAAATAGGGAAAATGTTCATACCTGACCAATCAAGTAGAACAAACAAACATAAATAGAAGGGAACACTAGTTCTCGGCCTCATAACAAATGGTGACCAAAAATAGAAGCTCGAATGGAGAAAAAATAATTAAATGAGAGATCCCTACCTCACAGCCAAAAGGGCAAAACAAGAATATGAACCATAAAATAAAAATCTTGCAAAACTAGCCAAAAATTGTAGCAATCCAAGGTCTCCCTAACCTAGATCCAACAAGATCAATCTCGCGATGATCCCACACCCATAGCTCCCACAATGATCAAAACAATAAATACTCATGAAGAGAATTTTGGGTTTTACTCTCAAACTTTCTAATTCAAAAGTGAGAAGTGAGGAATTAAATTCCTTTTTCAATACTTATTTACTTTTTGAGTGGAAAATCAATTAGGGAAAATAACAAACCAACCTAATTAAACCCCAAATCAATCCAAACAAAAATAGGCTATTCTTAGTAATAGGAATTCATCTATGGAAAAGCTGCTAGAAATTAAAATAAAATAAAATAAAGACCAAAAACCCCAAAATCATAAAAAATTCCTTAACAACTTTTGTGACAATCTAGACCTCTAAATGCATAGACACACTTACTGGTCTAATCACATAATGCAAATGAGTTAGGATTTAATAATCACCAAAAGGATTAATTTAAATATTTAAAATAAGGATACATTGACCATATAGGGACAACATTAGTAAAATATGAATGACTAAATCACTAACTCCATGTGCCACTGCCAGGGATATAAATCCTACACACTAAAACACACAATCAAGTGCAATTGCATATAATAACATAGCCAAAGCAATACATGCATATAATTGCCTAATTTAACCATTTATTCAATTATACCAAAATAATTCCTTTTACACCACTCATGTTCACATATAGCATAATGAAGCAATAATGAAGTAAATACACATAACATTAATTCCACCACATAATGTAAACAAAGGTATGTCCAAATACCAAATAAGTAGATGTTATCAGGAAGCATATTGTTATCTCAAAATGGAATCATCATGCAATTATGATCAGCTAAACAACATAGTAGTCTAATGTCTATGATACTAAAATCAAAGTATAACATCTGAACCTCAGGTCATCTCAAATGTAAAACTCAACATGAGTATCAAGTATCTCTTTAAATAAAATATAACAAGAAAAATATCTACAACACATAACCAAAGAATCCAACATGGATAATCCATTTCTAATTATTTAAGAATTTAATAATGATTGTTTAAACAACATGAAAAGATACTTAAAATACATAAATGAACATAGTCATATACATGACTAACCACTACTATAGGAACCTAGTCTAGTTTAGCATGGTGATAGTACATAGTGCAATCTCTATATACATCTTAGGGTAATCATGGAACAACATCATGATACCACTTTGATCCTAGTAACCATTGGCACAAACCTTAGTGAACCATAAATCACATCAAAATCTCATAAATCTACCATAAGTATAATCAAAGTAACTGATACAGTAACATATAACCATTCACCTCAAGGGTGTAGACCACTCATGGTCCTAATCAAAATGCCATCTCAAGGAGAGATCAACAAGGTCACATCCATTAGGATGAATTACAAAAATCAAAATGGAGAGGCACTACATCATCCCCCCAAAGACTAGGCTTACTCTTGGAAGCCTACAATCCAAGAATAGAACCAAACATACCAAGAACAAAATCAAAATTGAGCAAAAGGAATGACTCACTAACCTCTTCACAAGTCCAACCAAATCACTCGAACATTATCAAACCAACATGTCAACTACCAAATAGGTCAACCATAAGAGGATAGATGTCACATTGACACAAGGTCCTCCAAAAAGGAACCTCCCATGTGCTAGGAAAATCCATATAGCCATACAATCAATAATAAAAGGTAAGGAAAAAGCCATTCTACCTTGTCAACAGGTGTCCAACTAATCATGCAACTACCATGTGACCACAAAATTAGGTCAAAACACTATGAACTTCCAACAAGAGTTGGAATAATGGGGAATAACCATCCCAAAATTCCCGATAATACTATCATGTCACACATGAGCACCCTTGAATCCACATAAACTCAGCCTTAAAACATAGAGGATGATGGTTTACCAACAAAAACACACACTATAAAGGATACTTTCCATAGCTAACCACCAAACATAGAAGCACATAGCATCTAGGGTACAAAAATCTCAACTATCATTTGGAACTAGGGTTACTTAACCCAACCAGACAAGATATCACCTCTCCACAAGGTTGTAAACAACCTCATCAGTGGAAAAAATCATAAATTAACTTCATACCAACTCATAAGATGGTAAAATGTGTCCAATGATACCATGTCCCTCCAGCACCATGCTAGGAATACCACACCTAACCTATTGCTAAACTCAATCTCATGTCTCAAGTCAATTGTCAAAGAGGAACTTGACTAAGACATTCCTCTAGAAGATGCAAGGTTAGAGAGATCAAAACTATAGAGCATTCGGGCTTAGAGGGAGTCTCTCTCAACCTCTGCACTAATCAACCCAAGATGCATTAGGGAACTCAAAATTCCATCAACCATCAAAATACTCATCCAACACTATCTAAACTAGGGGCATAGCCATGCTAGCCTACTTTCTAAAGAGAGAAAAAGGATACTGAGATTTGCCAAATTCAATGTCCAAAAGGATGATCTATACTTACCAAATGACTGAGTCACTTTCAAATGACAAGGCAACATCAACCTCAAGCAAGGAAAGCTCACAGTCCACACTTCATCTCACAAAGGTGGGACAGTGTGAAAGGGAACACATGAACCCAAGCACAAATCCGAATAAGTACCTAGTAGATTATGAAGATTTGTTAACACCTCCCTAAGAATAACATGAAGGGTTAAACTTCTCCAACTACCATAAATGTGATATGTATTGATTGAATTGGCCTCTACTCAATTAAGGGTACTTGGAACATCAATCTGCACCTTCAGAAGTATGAAAGAGTTGCTTGTTGTTCCCCAGGGAAAATTTTGCATTAGGAAAATATTGGGTGAAGTTTCTCACTAAAGCAAGCAAGAAAATAAAATGAACTAGGTGAGAAATTACATGATCACTTGTTTCTTGTGTGAAATTTCAAAACAAAACAAAAATTGCCTTCACTCCAGAGGCCATAACTTTCATGTCCGGACTTTAATTGACTCTGTTCAAAAAGTGTCACAAACCTATCAATGATGCTTGCAACAAGATGGAGATTAGAGAATCCTAAGACCTAAGAGTTTGAACCACCACTCAAGATAAAACATCATAGGAAAACTCAAACCATCTCAGTTACCAAGACAAGCAACGAACAAAACATCCAGAACAACCAAAGAGCATACATGCCCACAATGACATAAGACCTCAAATGAAAGGTAATTCACACAATGAAACCATCATTAATTCTCTTCCATAATTTCATGAATTAATCATAGCACAATCATTAATACATGATGAAATTGAAAGGTTTTCAAAGTAAGGGTTCAAGAGTCACTTACCATAAAACAAGTACATATTTTTTCAAATTTCTTTCTAGAAAATCATTATGTTTAATCATCATTTATACCATCCAATTATGCTAACACCTTACCTCTACTACAAGCACACTAGTAGGTTCTCTATGATATTATCCCTTGTATGTACTACTAGAGGTTCAAGATGAACGTGATAGAGTCACAACACACAACTGGGAAGTGGTAAAACACATTCAAAATAGTCATCATGAACCAAAAAAAAAGTTCAAATGGGGAATTGTAAAATTCAACAGTAAATCACAAAAGATCTCATTTCAAAAATAATTCAAGTGTGACAAAAATCACGAGGAGAGCAATAAAGAAAATTTGATGACTAGTCCAAGAAAGGAAAATATTGAAAACCAATGCTACCCCAATAACATGAGGAAAGTACCTCTAGCCAAATAAAATATGACATCAATAAAATTATATTACATGTGATAACTAAGGACAGTCACACAAGATGGATGAATCACCACACAAAGCTAAGGAATGCATCATCCTAGCAATGTTAGAGAACACACTCACACACATCAAGCAATATACCATCAATAACCCCACACATATGCAAACTACAAAAATATTCTTAATTATTTTTCTAAGAAATGCAACATTTAGATATACATCAATTTAATATAATTTACATAAGCTTATGAAGTACTCAGATTGGGGACTTAAGTCATTAACCCAAAAGATTTAATGCAAAACCTACTTATTTGCAATGATTCACAATAGACACTCATTTTTCAATGAAGGGAACCATTTCATTACTATATTGACATAACATAGAATCACAACTAAGATTAATTTATTTATATACAAACAGGAGAAAATAGGGAAATAATGCACCTTAATTCATAAGGAGAAACAAAAAGAGGTACTCAAAGCCAACACATGGACAACAATTAGTGAATCCATCCAAAAAAGGTTAGACACATGCAACCAACCAAACAAGGCACATCGATTGTATCTGCAAAATCAAGAAGAATTGCTTCCTTATCCTCACACTTCTCTAGTCACATCTACTAGACAAGTAAGTCCATCACAAGTAGATACTAAAGCAACAAAACTCATGAGTCCTCCCAAAGACACTCGCACTCAGACAAACACAACATCAACCATATGGGAAACATATGTACACAGAGATCCCAATGTTTGAACATGGGCTCTAATACCAAATGTAATGCCCTGTCCAGAGATCCTTAGAACAAGGATTCAATACAAGCCAAGATATTCTTTACAAGTATGAATGCACATGACAACATCACACAAGGATCATAAAGATCATAATGAAAGACTACACCAATAATCCCAACAACCAACGATCTCCAAATGCCACCACCAAACAAAAATGATAAACCATAGAAGAATGCAAATGATTTTGAATCCAAAATATGCCAAATTTGAAATGAAATTCCAAGGTATTTGAGAACACCATAAAGGGTATCCAAAACACCTCTAAAAAACTTTTGATCAAATCAAAAAGTCTCTATTGTCTACCCAAGTAGGTTTTCCAAAGACCCATGCGATACTTTAAATTGACATGGTATGATACTTTCTAGTATCATAGGACCTTTCTAATGAAGATGTGTGATACAATCAAGGTTTGGGCAACACTTTTCAAGAAGGTGTGTGATACTTTACTAGTATCATAGGACCTTTCTCCAAGAAGCGTGTGATATAATAGAGTGTTACATGATAGAGTTTACATGGGCATGTGATTATTTCTAGTATCACATGATTCTTCTCCTTTGGATGTGTGATACTTTAAAGTATTGCCCAATTTTGATGCATGGTCACCCAAAGAAAGAAATAATTACTCTAAGGGATAAAATAAGAAATCAAATCTCCACACTGGGGAGTATTGGATCCATGTAGATTGAGAAACAAACACTCGATTGTATAAATGACAAGATGCCATGAATAAGAAAGAGGAACATCTATCCATCTAAACCATGGCATTAAAAAGGATGTACTAAAAGAAACATCACATTATACAGAAGCAACATCGTAATATATAGAAATAACATTGCAATAACTAAACCAAACTAAGTACGTGGTTCCTCCCAACTATAATAGCATTAGAAGACCATATGGGCCCTAGACATCCCCATATGTAACATCCCAAACTACCAACTAGATCATTGGTGCTATCTAATGAAGATGTCACTACTAAAATGTGCTACAACATAAGAATAAGGAAGTCTAACATGCTAGAAGTAAAACATAAGATAATCCTACAAATCAAACTCATCATCTAGCATATGCTAAGCATCATATAAGGAAATATACCAATACTAAAATCATCTAAACATGATATACAAGCATTCCAATGAAAGCATAAATTGCAAGATAACATACTCCAGAATCTGAAGTACCAAGTGAAAACATCTAGCAATGATTGCACTAGGATAGTAGATCATCTATGTACACCAGTCCCCAGTGGTGGTATAGGTAAATATGCCTCCCAACCATGTGGAACCCATAGGACCACTCCTACCATGCTGATGGAGATAATGATCCAACCACAAACACACATAAAGAAAAATTTCTATGGCTAACACTCATGCCAGACAGTATGATGACTAAAACCAAGAACATAGACAATGCATAAACTACAAGTCCTAGTCAAAGACTCAATGGCCTACTATGTAGGGGTTGACATTATGGAGAGTCACTTGGCATCAAAAAGCCCAACCTCAAATCTGTGTGAACTCAACTTCCTAATAGAAGGCTCTCACATTGAACTATTTTATTATCCTAAGTTTTATTATTACTCACACATTTTATTTAGTTATCACTTAATTAAAACTTCCTCTGCATCCCCTATGGCACCTTAAACACTGGGTTGTGAGATAGAAGCCCACTCCATATGCTACCCTACTCTATATATGCTCATCCAACAATGAGTTCCCATAGGCATGCATATTCCCAAACCAACCTCAATGACCATATCTCCCAAAAGTACCATAGAAGATCAGGTCTCACAAGTCACTTGAAAAATGTATGTGCACATACTCATGTGTGGCGCACCACCATCACAAAGATTACAACTCAAGGACCGGATGAGAACACAAGAAAAATATCACTCAATCAAAACAAGCTCAGGAGAATAGATTCTACATGAATCCCAAGAACAAAAAAACCATACATCATGAACTCACTTATGGATTCTACATGAATCCCAATGATGCAACAAGAACAAACATCATGAACTCACTCAACTAGCCTCAATCTGGTAGTTTGGATTCTATAGGAATCCCAATGTCCATGAAACAATAACAAGCATCCAAGAGAAACCATAGCACTAGGTATAAAATAACTCAATCATACACAAAGTCAAGAGTATAGATACATTACACATCCCAATGATAACATAAAAGTGCAATAATGTTATTACTAGCATGCAAACAAATGATCCAGGGCCATGACCAATCTCATGCCAAGAAAATTGGAGAAAATAGGGTGGCACACAAAACAAGGTAAAAACTCAAAAAATTGGAAAATTTCAAAATTAAAACCCATTTGGTCTTTGGGCATGAAAGTCATTAAAATCCAATAAAATATGGGTTCAAACACTATATGCAAAAATGACCAGCATAAAAGCATGAAACCCCAAACCCCCATCCCAAAAATAGGGAAAATGTTCATAGCTGACCAATTGGGAAAAACCAACAAATAGAAATGGAGGTGAATAGTAGTTCTTAGCCTCCTAAGAAATGACTACCAAAAGTAGAAGTTGCAATGGAGCAGAAACAATAAAATGAAAGATCCATACCTCATAGCCAAAAGGGAAAAATGGGAATCTAAACCATAAACTAAAAATCCCATAGAAGTAGCTAAAAATCATGGCAATCAAAGGTCTCCTTGAGCTAGATCCAATGAGATCAAACTTGCGATGATCTCATGCCTTTAGCTCCCACAACAGACAAAACAAAAAATCCTCATGAAGAGGATTTTGGATTTTACTCTCAAACTTTGTAATTGAAAAGTGAGAAGTAAGGAATTAAATTTCTTTTTTAATACTTATTCACTTTTTGAGTGAAAAATTGATTAGGGAAAATAACCAACCAACCTAGTTGAACCTCGAATTGACTCAAACAAAAACAAGATATTCCTAGTAATAGGAATTCATCTATGGAAAAGATGTTGAAAATTAAAATAAAATAAAATAAAGCCCAGAAACCCCAAAATCACAAATTTTTCTTAACTTTTGTGACAATGTGAAAATCTAAATGCACATACACACTTACTAGTCTAATCACATAATGCAAATGAGTTTGGATTTAATAATCACAAAAAGGATTAATTTAAACATTTAAAATAAGGATACATCGACCATACATGGATGACATTCGTAAAAATGAATGACTGAATCACTAACTCCATGTCCCACTCTCAGGGATATAAATTCTGCACACTAAAACACATGATCAAGTGCAATTGCATATAATAACATATGCAAAGTAATAAATGCATCAAATCACCTAACACCTAATTTAATAATTTATTCAATTATACTAAAATAATTCATTTACATCACTCATGTTCATATTTAGCATAATGAAGCAAGAATGAAGTAAATACACATAACATTAAATCCACCACATAATATAAACAAAGATATGTCCAAATACCAAACAGCCAGAAATCATCATGAAGCATATTATCATCTCAAAATGGCATCATCATGCAATTATTATCAAGTGAAAAACATTGTAGTCTAACATCTATGATACTGAAATCAAAATATAACATCTGACTCTCAGGTCATCTCAAATGTAAAACATAACATGAGTATCAAGTATCTCTCAGATCAAAATATAACAAGATAAATATTCACAACACATAACCAAAGAATCCAACATGGACAATCCATTTCTAATTATTTAAGCATTTAATAATGGTTGTTTAAACAACATGAAAAGGCACTTAAAACACATAAGAAAACATATTCACATACATGACTAACCACTACTATAGGAGCCTAGTCTAGTGTAGCACAGTAATAGTACATAGTGCAATCTCTAGATACATCTTAGAGTAATCATGGAACAACATCATGATACCACATTGCTCCTGGTAACCAATAGCACAAACCTTAGTAAACCATAAATCAGCCATAAGCATAACCAAAATAACTAATACAGTAACATAAATCCAATCACCTCAAGGGTGTAGACCACTCATGGTCCCAATCACAATGCCATATCAAGGAGAGATCAACAAGGTTGTATCCATAAGAATGACTTACAAAAATCAAATGGGAGAGGCACTAAAAAGCAATCCAAAAGAGGAGTGGGCATTGGTAGAAGGAAAATGCACCAAAAAAAGCTCATACATGGCAAATAATGAAAGCAAAATTAGGTATGTCATGAATAGTGGTGAAGCTCAATTATGATAAACAAAACAAATAGGGTTTCAAAATTAGGGCAAGCGACTCAAAGCTTGACTCAAGATAAAATACTCAACACTAAAATCCAATTCAATAACTCTATCAATAGTAACACTCACATAAGGAATTCAAAATTAGAAAAAAGGGAAGGAAATAAAAAAATAAAAAAATTTCGTATTAATGGAGTGAAACCCTTAACAAGAACATCAAATGAGACAAATATAATCTAATGCAGGGTGCTCCCCTTAGTACCATAAACTCATAACCAAAAACAAAGAAACAAGAACAAATGTGAGAAACAAAATATAGACTTCTTATTATCACCACAGATGCGGAATTACAAAATTCTCAATTACAATATGCTAACCCAAATGGGTGCCTTCATTACAAAAATTTGCAACATAGTGTTGTGAACTATCACCTAGAGCTGTCCTAGACAATGTTCAAGCCTTTCTTAAATAGATAGTTTTATGTTTCTTGGAAGGTTCTAGATGCTCAAACTTAATACCTAGGGCCGATAGACCTTAACAAAACATATAGAGTCAGCCAAATACATCTTTGACAATTTTCTTATAAATTTTGGGTAGCCCAACATCAAAAGGCCATAACTCACAAACTATTGCTTCGATTAGCTATTATAACCACATTTTGAAAATGCTAGCTCTTGATGTATAGGCTCAAAACTATGCTAGTGCTCTCCCATCGAGTTTTTGGACCTCATCCAGGCACTCTAAGGCCTCCAATGATGAGCCTAAAAAATTTTCTACAAATTTTTCTACTGAAAATCCGCAATAACTTCTTTGATACTAATGCTTAAGAAATGAGATTTTTATGGTAGGCTTACAGCTCTAAAATGAAACTTCCTGTAGAAAATGAGAACATTCTAAGCTCGTATGACAAACTTCTAAAAATAGCAAGTTCCCATAAATAGTAACCACCCTATCTACTAGTCTTTATTGAATTAGAAAATACTGTAAATAAAATATTTTTGGGTGATGTAAGATTGCCCTTGCACCCAGGATGCTCTTGCATCATAATCTCTTTCCATAAAAGGGTTACATTTAACACAAGTGGAAATAATTAAAGAATACATACCCCAATTGTAGAATCAACCAAAATCCATAAGGGAATTATTTAAGGCCAACAATATAAAAATAATCAATAATAATATGATTATTTTAAGCAATACACAAAAAAAAATGTAACGCCCCGCAAAGGAACCAAAAATAAATTAACCTAAAGTTTCACTAAGTTTGTCAAACATTTTTTTTGAAACATAATAAGCAACAAGAGATAATATAGTGGAAGCAACAACTCACACACATAGAACAACCCAAAATAGATTATATCTCTTAAGAGTTCCATGTCATTGAATCACATGTAAAAATTTATTAATATTAAGTCTAACACATAACCAAAATCCATATCATGGAGTAATCACAAGTACAATTCAAATTAAATAATACACAATTACATAAGATGCCACTTGGAATAACTAGAATGCATAATCATCCACTGTACAAGTCACAGGGTTTGAAAAGCTCAAAGATTACATATCATAAATAAATACATCATCTCATAAGATCTCTGACAATCAAGTACAATATAGTAGAATATAACCATCCAATAGAAATCCAAGATCAAAAAGAAAGGTACAACTACACAAGCACATTTGACAATGACATCCAACTGTTAGATCTCAATGGTATAAGTAAAAATAACTACCACTCAAGCTCATGGAACCTAAATGGCCCACTCCCACCATGCTAAGGAGATAGTCTTGAGTCACAAACAGATATCAATCCATAGGTCATAACCAACATCTAGGTCAAGGAAATCCTGATAGAATTCTATCTCAAAGGTACCAAGTCACAAGTATCATCTAATCCTAGAGGCAAAAAAGACATGTAGGCAATATACTATGTAAGTGGGCAAATGTGATTGCATATGCCAACTCTAAGGTTTCCTTGGCAACTTATGTAGACTCAACCCCCTAGTGTCTCTATGTAGTATCAATATTCTTTCGTACAAACATGGAATACTAATGAGGAAAGGTTGCAACCAAGTATCCTCTCTACTCCCATCCTAGCCTCTACTAGCACTCAAGGCATGGGCGAGGAAAAAACTAACTCTTATTTAATGAAATGTTATCAATTATTAAAACAATTTAAAATGGGTTACCTAGGCAACCTCTTTAGGGCTTTGACCTCCATTGCAAGCCACTTCCCAACGTACACATAGATCACCTACTCTAGGCTCATAAAAAGTATAATTCATGAAATCATTATTTTTAGCTTAGTCCTTTATAAGAAACTAGAAAGCACCTATAGATAAAATGTAGTATTCACGTCAGTCCTTTAAAAGCAACTGGAAAGCACCTAAAGGCCAATCACAATAACCACCTTAGTCCCATACAAGCAACTGGAAAGCATCACAACATAACTGATCAAAACTCAAAGGTTACACTAGGAAAATCATACCATTCACCTCAATTCTAAACAAGCAACTAGAAAGCACAAACAAGCAACTGATTAAAACCAGTCATAGGAATACGTGGATACATCACCATGGTCGAGTATAAAAAATCATATGCATAACATCATCATAGAAAAAAAACCCCCAAGCCTCTAGTAAACATCCTAATTGGTCAAAGTACTAAGTCAAAACCTGAACCCCAACATGAAATACAAAATACATTTCATCAAAATTTTAACAATTGTTTTCATTGTCCATTTTTATTTCAAAACACAAAGGTTTGATATACAAACAAGGTTGCATTAATACAAACAAGGTTTCAATTTTCATTTTCATAGTTTCATAAATACTAATATTTTCAAATAAACAAAATTATCACCCTCAATTAATACTACTATCTTAAATTAGATTGAAAAAACCATTTATCTATTTATTTAAATATATAAATATTTATTTTGAAATAAAAAAAATTAATAATACTTTATTAGGAAAAAACATGCATTTAAACATTATCATTATAAATTTAATAATAATAATTTATTTATTATAATATTTATTAAATTATTAATATTAATAACAATAATATTAATTATTAAAATATAAATTTAAACTTTTAAATAAAAATAATCTCCATGAGATTTAATATATCATAACACCTAAATAAGGGGAGGCCGCTTGTGACCTAACTGCCTTGGGCAACCATTGCTTTGGTAGCCTGTTGCTTTAGTAGTGTCTGTTGCTTTGGTAATGCTTGCTACTATGGAATTGTCTTGCCATTAGAGCCGAGAGGAGGGGGGTGGAGGTCACAACCCCTCCTCTCTCTTTTTGTCAGATTACTTTTTTTAAAAAATGTTTCCTACAAAATGTAGAATAATTGCCGCCATTCTGCACATAGGAAAACCATCCTTTGTAGTTGTTTCTTTTGGGAGGAGAGGTTCCCCCTGATGGCCAAACCTTGGTATCAGGGATTTGATCTAAATAATGAATCCTTTAATAAGATACCTTTATGGGTAAGATTTTTGAATCTTCCCCTTCACTTTTGGTTGGATTTAGTCTTGGAGTCTATTGGGGAGATCATTGGAGGTTTTCAAATTGTTGATTCAGAGTCTTCTAATGTGTATAAGATGACATGTGCTTACATTCTTGTGGAGATTGATGTTTCAAAGGATCATCCTAAATAGATTGGGGGTTTCAAACCATCACTATACAGTTTTAAAAATTTCCAAGGAAGGGGATGGGGTGGATAGCTCATCACAAAATGATCTTTCTTTAGCAGATGATTTTGTTGTTGCCTTTGATGATAAAAATGTTGTCTTGATGTGGGAGCATCCTGGGTGTAAGGGCTATCTCGCATCACCCAAAAAAATTTTATTTTCAATCTTTTCTATTTTAATAAGGACGATTAGACAGGCTAGTTACTATTTATGAGAACTTTCTATTTTTAGTAAGTTTTTCATACGAGCTCAAAATGTTCTCATTTTCTACAGGAAGGTTCATTTTAGAGATATAAGCCTACCATAAAAATCTCATTGCTCTAGCTTAAATATCAAAGAAATTATTGCAGATTTTTGGTGGAATAATTTGTAGAAAAATCATTAGGCTCACCATTGGAGACCTTAGAGTTTCTAAATAAGGTCCAAAAACTTGACAGAAGGGCACTAGCGCAATTCTAAGTTCTAGATCAGGAGCTGGTGTTTTTGAAAAGTGGTTATAATAGCTAATCAAAGCAATGGTTCATGAGTTATGGCCTTCAAAAGTTGGGCTACTAAAATTTCTAAAATAATTTGTCAAAGATGTATTTGGCTGACTCTATGTGTATTGTTGGGGTTTTCTGGCCATAGGTATTAAGTTTGAGCATCTAAAACCTTCCTGGGTGGCATAAAACTACCTATTTAAGAAAGGCGTGAACATTTTTTAGGACAACTCTAGGTGATAGTTTGCAGCACTATCTTGCAGATTACTACAATGAAGGCACCCATTTGGGTCAGCATATTGTAATTGAAAATTTTGTAATTCTGCATTTGTGGGGTTAGCATATTGTAATTGAGAATTTTTTAATTTCACATTTGTGACAATAATAAGAAGTCCATATTTTGTTTCTCACATTTTCTATTGTTTCTTTGTTTTTTTTATGAGTTTATGGTATTAAGGGGAGTGCCTTGCATTAAGTGGTATCAAAGCTAGAGTTCTTGAGTGTGTGGATAGATTGTCAATTGTGAGGCAATTTTCAGTAGGATCGTGGTTTGGGCTGAGCATGTAGACAAATCACCAATTGTAAGGTAGTTTGCACTAGGGTTTTGGCAAAAGCACAAAAATGCCTCCACAAAGAGAGCATCACAAAAGAGCTATAGGTGTTACACTTGAGGGTTTTTGAGCCCTCCAAAGGAAAATTCAAGCATTGGAAGAGAAAATGCAAAGAGGACTAAATCTTCCTATAAGAGATGAAAGCAAGGATGAGGATAAAGTAGAAGAAAATGCTAAAGTAGAGGCAGTTCTAAATCCAAAGGAAGAGAGGCTTTTTAGGGCCATCTCCAAGATTGGAAAAAGACTTAAGTTTGAGGTTCCCACATTTTTAAGAAATCTTAACATAGAAGAGTTGATCAATTGGATCAATGAACTAGAGGAGTACTTTGAGTATGAAGATATTGAGGATCTGGATAGGGTCAAGTTTGTGAAGGCAAAACTAAAGGGACATGCAAAGATCTGGTGGCAAGAGGTTCAGTTGGAGAAAAATAGAAAGGGAAAGAAAAAAATCACCAAATGGGATAAGATAATAGCTAAAATGAAGTGACAATTCATTTCTATGGATTATGAGCTTGATCTATTAAAGAAGAAGCAAGGAATGAAGCAAGCAGGAAAATCTATTCAAAAGTATACAGAAGAGTTCTATCGAGTTCTCATTAGAATTGGCTATGCAGAAGTTGATAAGGAGAAATTTTCTCTTTATCTTAATGGGTTAAGGCAAAGCATTTAGGAAAATCTAAGTCTAGTTTTTGAATGAGTAGTATTAATGAGGCATACTAGTTTGCCCTACGAGTTGAGGAGAAATTGAGCAAGAAGTTTGACAATAAGAATAGTGGAAGATGTCATGGTGGAAGATCTATTGGACGATCTTATGGAGGCCGTAATGATGATCAAAATAATAAGGATGAGGCTAGAAGTGGAAACCAGAACTAAAGGGGAAACAATTCCAATCATTTCCATGATTAGAATAATAGAGATTAGAGAGGAAGAGGTAGAGGACAAGGATCTAGAAGAGGAGGCTTCCATGGAAAATATTTTCACTGTGGAGAAGAAGGGCATAGAGCATTTGAATGTACCTAGTGCCAAGGAAGGAAAAATTGAAGAATAGAAGGTCATGCAAGAGTTGCACATGTTGATAAAGATGCCAAATCCACACATTCTAAAGATGTTGAAAGAGGAGAAGTCCTAGTTAATCGAAGAGTCCTGTTGAGTGGTGAGAATGAACCTGATCAAAGGAGTTTATTTCACACAAGGTGTAGATTTGAAGATAAATGTTGTGATGTGATCATTGATGGTGGAAATACTAGCAATTTGGTGTCAAAAATGATGGTCACCAAGTTGAAGCTAAAGAAACAAAAACACCCACATCCATATCATAATGCTTGGGTGCAAGAGGACCACAAGGCTCTGATCAATGTACAATGCTCAGTGAGGTTCAATATTGGGAGCTACTAGGATGAGGTACTATGTGATATCATACCTATGGATATATTTCATATTTTTTTGGGTAGGCCATGGCAATTTGATAGGCATGTTGTACATGATGGGCGAACAAATACCTACACTCTAACTAAGGATGGAGTGAAACATAAGTTGAAGCCATTGAAGGATAAAGAAGAAAAGGTATGTAGTGCTGCTAGAATATGTTTTGTTGATGGAAAAGAATTTCTTAAAGGTATGATACATGAGCATATGTATTTTTTTATAATTCCTAAAGATAGTAAAGAAGAAGTAGAGGAGGTACTTGTAGAAGTTTTAGATATGTTGGAAAAGTTTTTTGATATTGTATTAGATAATGTACTTGATGGATTACCCTTGATGAGGAAGATTAGTCACCAGATGGATTTGGTTCTCGAAGCTAGTTTTCCAAATAAGGTAGCGCAGAGAATGACACTAGTAGAAAGTGAAGAATTGAATAGGCAAGTTCATGAGTTGTTGTAGAAAGGGTTGATTTGAGAGAGTCTAAGTCCATGTGTTGTACTAGCAGTGTTAGCACCAAAGAAGAATGGAGAATGGAGGATGTGCATAGATTCTCGTGTTATCAACAAGAGCACCATCAAGTATAGATTTCATTTGTTGAGGATGGATGATATTATGGACTATTTGAGTGGAGCTTAGTATTTCACAAAGATAGATCGAAAGAGTGGCTACTATCAGATTCATATCAGAGAAGGTGATGAGTGGAAGACTGCTTTCAAGACAAGGGAAGGACTATATGAGTGGTTAGTCATGCCTCTTGGGCTAACCAATGCATCAAGCACTTTCATGAGGCTGATGAATGAGGTACTAAAGGAGTTTCTAGGTAAGTTTGTCATTGTTTATGTAGATGATATATTGATCTTTAGTAAGACATTGGAGGAGCATTTGATTCATATTCATAAGGTGTTTGAAAAGTTGAGGGAAGAAAAGTTGTTGATAAACTTGAAGTAGTGAAGTTTTAGCACTTCCTAATTTTAACAAGGTGTTTCAAGTAGATTGTGATGCTAGTGGTACTAAAATAGGAGCTATTTTGAGCCAAGAAGGTAGGAAAATTGTTTATTTTAGTGACAAGTTGAATGATTCAAAAAGAAAATATTCTATTTATGATCAAAAATTTTATGCTATAGTTCAAGCATTGAAGAAGTGGAGACACTATCTTCTTACCAAGGAGTTTATTTTGTATACTAATAATCAAGCTTTACAATATTTGAATAGTCAAGAAAAATTGAACCAAAGGCATTTAAAGTGGGTTAATTTTTTGTAGAGTTATACATTTTTTTTGAAACATAGAAGTGGGAAGTTTAACAAAGTTGTAGATGCTCTTAGTAGAAGACAACTTTTACTGATAGAAATGCGGATAGAGGTGGTTGGGTTCAAGGAACTTAGTACATTGTATCTAGATGACCCTAATTTTGGTGAAGCATGAAAGGCTTGTACAAAACCTATTACACTTGATAAGACAAAGTGGTTGGATTTTATAATCCAAGATAATATGTTGTTCAAAGGAAGCCAATTGTGCATTCCAAGAAGTTCGATGAGAGAGAACCTCATCAAGGAGAAGCATAATGGAGGATTGGCTAGACATTTTGGTAGATATAAAACTATAGCTTTGGTTGCTGAAAATTATTACTAGCCATAATTACAACAAGATGTGACAAAGATTGTACAAAGCTACCAAGTATGTTAGATGGCAAAAGAAGTGAAGCAAAATATAGGGTTCTATCAGCTATTACCTATACCAGAGAAGCTATGGGAGGATGTAAACATGGATTTCATTCTTGGATTACCAAGGACACAATGTGGGCATGATTCTAGTTTTGTGGTGGTTGAAAAGTTTTCAAAGATGGCACATTTTATTCCTTGTAAGAAGACTAGTGATGTTGTTCATGTAGAAAAGTTATTTTTTAGAGAAGTGGTGAGATTACATGGTCTGCCAAAGAGTATAGTTTTAGATTGAGATACCAAATTTGTTTGGTATTTCTAGTGTACATTGTGGAAGAAGTTGAAGATAGATTTGAAGTTTAGTTCATCACATCATCCATAGACTGATGGATAGATAGAAGCTGTGAATCACAGTTTGGGAAACTTGTTGAGATGCTTGGTTGGAGATAAACCAAAAGGATGGGATATGATTTTACCATAGGTAGAATTTGCATATAATAATTATGTCAATAGGAGTACTAGTAAATCACCATTCCAGATTGTATATGGGAGTAGTCCCAAAAATGTTTTTGAATTGAGGAAGTTGGATAAGGGAGAGATAAGTAGTGCTGAAGTAGAAGATTTTGTCGAACATTTCAAGAACATCCATGAGGAGGTGAGGAAGCACATCATAAAGATGAATAAACAATATAAGGCTAAGGTAGATTTGAAAAGGAGATATAAAGAATTTTAGATTGGAGATGAAGTCATGGTTCATTTGAGAAAGGAGTGTTTTCCAGTAGGTACATATAATAAGTTGAAGATGAAGAAGTTTGGACTGTGCAAGATAGTGAAGAGGCATGATTCTGAAAATGCGTATGAATTGGAGTTTCCTACTAAATTGAATATTTCACTAGTATTTAATATTGTAGATTTCATAGAGTATTATGAAGGAGGTGATGGAGATGAAGTTGCAGAAGCATAGTGGAGCATTCTAGCAGCTAGTTCGGCTACCAAGGAGATTGAGAAGATACTAGATAGTCATACGAGAAAAAGTACCAGAAATAGAACTTATGAGGAATATCTAGTCAAATGGAAAGGGAGACTAGTTGAGGATTCATCATGGCTAGCAAAGGAGGAGGTCAATCATCTTGGTTTTCCTCTAAACACCTAAGACATGACGAGGTCACTTCTCAAATAACCCCAGGTGTTTGATGTAGGAGCATCTTGGGTGTAAGGGCAATCTTGCACCACCCAAAAATATTTAATTTTTAGTCTTTTCTATTTTAATAAGGACTAGTAGACAGGGTGGTTACTATTTATGGGAACTTGCTATTTTTAGTAAGTTTTTCATACAAGCTCCTAATGTTCTCATTTTCTATAGAAAAGTTCATTTTACAAATATAAGCCTACTATAAAAATCTCATTGCTCTAGCTTAAGTATCAGAGAAGTTATTGCATATTTTCAGTGGAAAAATTTGTAGAAAAATGATTAGGCTCACCGTTGGAGACCTTAGATTGCCTAGATGAGCTCCAAAAACTCGAAGGAAGGGCACTAGCATAGTTTTTGGGTCTATAGATTAGGAGCTAGCATTTCTAAAAAGTGGTTATAATAGCCAATCAAAGCAACGCCTCATGAGTTATGGCCTTCAGAAGTTGGGCTACCAAAATTTCTAAAATAATTTGTTAAAGATGTATTTGGCCAACTCTATGTGTATAGTTAGGGTCTGTCGGCCCTAGGTATTAAGTTTGAGCATCTAGAACCTTCCTGAGTGGCATAAAACTACCTATTTAAGAAAAGCCCAAATATTGTCTAGGACAACTCTGGGTGATAGTTTACAACACTGTCTTGCAGATTATTGTAATGAAGGCACCCATTTGGGTTAGCATATTATAATTTAAAATTTTTTAATTCTGCATTTGCAAGGTTAGCATATTGTAATTGAGAATTTTGTAATTCTGCATTTACAGCGATAATAAAAATTTCATATTTTGTTTCTCGCATTTGTTGTTGTTTCTTTGTTTTTGTTATGAGTTTATGGTATTAAGGGGAGTCCCCTGAATTATGTCTCTAAGGAGGCTTTGGTTCATAATGTTAATGTTGTCCCTTCTTTTGCTACTGACTCTATCCAAAATATTATTGTTGGTCTTGATTCAGTTGTCTTTTCTCCTACTTCTGCAAGGGTTTTGGGGGTTAGTAGTGGTGTCACCCCTTCCCCCTTTTGGATACTCTTGTGATCTTCCCTAATTCTTCTAGTTTATCTTTGGATTGATAGATGGATGCTAAAAATGTGGAGGATAGATGGACATTACTTAAAGAAAAAAAGGAAAATCCTCCATACCTTCATTTGATATGTCTTTACATTCTCAAAAGATTGGACCAACATGTAAATCTTGATGGTCTTTTATTTTTTTTGAGCTAGTTTTTAGCCCTTGTGTTGGAAACTATGGTGTGTCCCTCTAGTTTATTGGGTGGTGTTCCATAGTTGTATTAAGATCCTTCACTGATATATCTTTCTTGTCTCTTTGTACAAGGTTGCAGGTCCTTTCAAAACCTATTTTTACTTAATCAAAACAATCACCGCTATTAAAATTGTTAAACCCAATTTTTTAATTGGTACTTTCAAAAACTATCTATATATATAATTATCATAGTAAATTTATTTACTATGTATATATATATATATATATATATATATATATATATATATATATATATATATATATATATATATATATATATATATATATATATATATATATATATATATATATATATATATATATATATATATATATATATATATATATATATATATATATATATATATAATCAATTTACACAATAGATCTGATAGCAAAAATATGAACTCCCAATTGAATTTTGTATGTCAAAATTTGATCTCTTTTCCAAATCCTATCCAAATCAAAATATGAATCTCTAAACTTATGAAACAAGGGTTTCCAATCTTAAATTCATTTATAGGTGTTTCCGAAATGAAGAATGATAATTCACAAAAAAGGGTTTCAACCCAATTAAATTTCAAAAATAATTCCATTCAAACATAGGGAAGAAAGATATTTCAAAGAAAGAAACTACCATGCAAAACCCATAAGATCCCGCTTGGATCTGATGCTAAACAAATGGATGCATGGAGCTCGCATGCAAATTCATTTTCTTTCGAAAATCCTATTCATGGAAATTGACTCCAAATCTATGTGTGGAGAAATGATCTAATTTCTTAATAACGAGCCTTTTCCAATTAGGGTTTCAATTTTGCAATCACGCAAAACCTTTTTCTTAATTACTTAATTATATTTTAATTTCATGTACAAACTTTTGGCAAATTAATTAAATAAACTTTATTAAATTATTATTTTCTGTCTCTTATTAAATCATGAGACGCTTTAATAAAATATTTATTAATTTAAATAATAATATTTAGAGTTTATTATAAAAATGACACTCCTAAATATATTATTATTAAATAAAATAATTATGATTACACCAAAATTAGAATTTTAATTAAATCTTTAAATTGAATTCTTTTCTTTAATTAATTTCTTAATTAATTAAATATTAATTTTCCTTTATAATATTTTCATTAAATTAAATGATTAAATTATCTCTTAATTCTATATATTATGACTAAAAATCACGACAAACCCACAATACTAAATATGAAAACCCATTATAAATTGCAAAATACTAAATCAAACTCAAGGGTCAAAATCATGAATTCATGTCACTTGAAGAATTCAAAAGGGTAAAACTTAGATACTTATCCTACTTTCTAGGACAATTGGCTTAAGGTTGGGATTTGGACTCAAGAATTATCTCCCCTCTTTTACCATTGAGATACTGCCACAAGGCACACTCATGCTGGAAACTCAGGGAAGTTGATGCCTACTACCTATATTCTACATAAAAGTTGAGCATGTACATATACATGTAAATCTAAACTAAATAGGCAATGGTGGGAAGTGGTGAATCAAGTAGATCCTAACTAGTAGGTGACTTCGACTCCCTCCCTCAACCACATTAGAAAAATCAAACATAAAGTAAAACATACAAATACACCATACACATGTAGGTATGAGGTATGTAACCATAGAAAACTGCATATAAATCATTCATCTAACTTTCATCATGAAATAACTGAAATTGCTATATGAAAATACATGTATCATCATCAAAAGGATAAACATAAGCACATGAAATAATTGAGTATCAAGTATTTCATCAAATATATCAACTAAATATGAAATAACATCTAATCAAATTTGGTAACCAAGTATCACTAAACATAAAACATAGCCATAAAGTTGGCCTAAAAGAATTTAGAAATACAACATAAAAATTCAAGGAGGGGTAGGCATTACAAGAATGTTGGTTCTATTCTCAACTAGATTGCACCCTCTTACTAAAATGGTTATTTTAACAATCTAGTGAAACATGGGATGATCCTTGGCATATGGGTATGCCATGATAAGGGTTAACCTTTGGTATAAAGGGCCAACTTCCTTTGAATTACCTAATAAACCTTGATTAAAATCGATAGGAAAAGGGATAGAGAACATAACTTGAACTTAAGATTAGGTGATTCACCAATATTATGAAAGTAATGCAACTTTGAAGGGAAAACTTAGAACTAGCATAATACACAACAACCTTTTCACAAATGTTGGAATTACAATAGGAAAGGTAAACTTCTAGAGTGTAGGGGGGAAGGGGCGAGAGGGGGGGGGGGGGTGATGAATCAATGCTTCAAACTTTGACCCATAAAATATTCACCACACATCCATCACACATGTAACACAAGATATGATTACCTAGAAACCCTCCAATGAGAAGGTAAAACTGGGGTGGGGATCGCTACTGTAGTAATAAAGTGGATCCAATGAAGGTTACAATGTTTGATCATAAACCATGATCTACCCTTTGAAAGGTTTGCCCTATTAAAGGCTTATAAAGACTGTTAGGTCTTACCCTATTAAAGGATTTCAACACCCTATTAAAAGTGTGCCTTGTTAATCGACTTCAACTCACAATTAAGTAAGCACCTTATTAGAGGATTTCAATACAGCCTATTAGGACTACTTTGGAAAGAGATTTAACTGATTCACCTGTTAAAATATCTTAGCACTGATCCTACGGTTAACACATTGTTGATTGATGATAAATCACCTCTAAACTGATGTATATTTGATCCGTCTTGATCAGATGTCTCTTTGTTGTTCATTATTTCCTTCTTCTATTCTCCTTAAACTAATTCTACAATGTGATTTCAGATCATAATACATTGGTCACCATGAATGTCCTAGTTTGCACATGCAAAACTCTCCTTGATCATTCATACATTCCCTTTCACACTCATAGAAAGTTTAGGGTTTATCCTCCTTAAGAAGACCTAGGTGACTTAGGGTTAGGTGTGAATCAATGGCTTTGATTCACCCATTTTTTCACTTAAACCTTCCTTTTATTTGATTGGATGCATGTAATGCATAGGGATTCCAACTTAAGATTTCTCATTATTACCAAAATATTGTAATTCAATCTATAAGTTGGTTCAAAAATGGTTTATATAGTAGTTTGTGCAAATACAAACAACTATGAAAAAACTATGTTACTTGACATCTGAAGTCCCTGATGCTCGGCATATATTGATTTCAATACTATGACTCAGCATTTGATTAACTTGACATGCATTGCTTGCTCAACTCCTGAATCACTCAACATATACTATCTGCTCGACACTTGAGTGACTCAATACATGAGTGACTTGACACTCATTGTTGACTTGGCATGCTCTAACTTATACATGTTGTGCTTGACATATACTACTTGTTCGACATGAACTAAGTAAATGACTTGAGTGTATGGACACTCGTCAAAACCAATCCGAGATCAAAATTCTCCCCCTTTGAGTTGAGTATCAAAAACACTTGGTCATGCATTAATGATTTTATTCTTATGAGCATAATATAACATAACTATTTGGCTTCTGTACAAAATTTCAACATATCAAAGTTTTGCAACAACTTATACCTCAAAAATCTTATAACTTCCCCTCAGTTGGTCTATATGTTTTGTTCTATTCTATAACAAAATTTCTCTTGATGAGTAGATTTGCATCAACTAATCCTCTTTCACTTGCTTGCTATTATTTGATTTCTCTCTCATGCTTTCTCCCCCATGATCTTACTCCCCTTATGTTCTTACTTCCCCTTTTTTTGACACTGATTTCAATGGATTATACGCTGATAGTGTGTTTGTCCAAAAATGATTTATGGACCTCAACAATAATCTTAAGAGCAATATCCCAATTGTCATAAGCTACCTCCAAAGACTTAATTCAAATGGCCAACTCCATAATAAGGTGGACTAGGCCATCTAATGCAGAAAGATTGGGGTCTTATTTCATAAGAGTTACTACATAGCCTAACTCCCCGTGCAAAATCTCCATGTGAGGAGTGAATGTAGTCTAGAAGCTTATTAGTTTAGCCCATATGTTGGCTTCATCTGTAGATAGTGTTGCTAACTAACTCAAGGTTTGCCATGGAGTCCTGAAGTGTTTCTCACTTTGAGTTGGAGTCATGCATAATTTAGCTTTGGATGATTGCATTTGACTCTCCAAGCTCATGATTTGATTCCTTATTTCTTGTGTGAAGAGTGTAGGATTACACAGTTTGGTGTACAAAGAGAAAATGTTCTCAAGTATCTTCTTCACACTGTCTATCTTAGTTACTGATGCAACTTGTGTAAGTGCTATATCAATAGATATCTTCTCATTCACTTTATGTTGAAACTTCTTTTTAGACCATTTTAATAACTTTGCATTAGTATCAAGGTTTGCATCACTTACCTTTTCCACTATGTTAGTCAATTGCTCAATAAGTGGCTTTGTTTCATCTAGAGTAGGCAGACTGAATGCATCCAAGAAGATTTCTTTAACATCAAGAAAAGCTTGCTTCTATCTGTGCTCCCTTCTAAGAAGTTCTTGATGTTTCTTTTGGGCGAGGGCTTCTTGAAGTATACCCATCTGCTCAATTGTTATTGTTGCATAATCATATTTTGGCAAAACAATTTCTTCATCTAGGCTCACATCTTCATATGTTATTACCTCTTCTACCTTTGATGAACTAGGAATTGATAGTAATAATTGCAAAGGTGTTGCATCTATGCTCAACCTTTGAAGAGTGTGACTGGAAGGAGTGCCAAATATTGGTAATATTAATAATGTTTAAATTGCTTCTATCTCCTTCAGCTTGGTTATCATATGTGGCTCTTTAGGCTTGTTCGTTTCTACCTCATTTCTTTGAATTGCACCTTGAACTTGTGTTGGAGGTGTAGATGATTCTATTTTACCTCTTTGACTTTATGGTTCATTAGAGACTTGTGTTTCCATTCTATCCTTTCTAATTATCTCAAACTTTTCTGGTGCAAGTTTTGGTAGATTTTTTGAAAGTTGTACACTAGTGACTGGAGGGATGATTGTAGGTGGTTCTTGTGTTTTCACCTCCTCCCTTGTAGTTTTAGTTACTAATTTCTAAAGTTCATCTACACTCACCAATATAGTTTTGTTACGCAATTTAGCCTATAGTGTAGAGTGATCAAGTATCTTTTTCAATTCTTCCTCTATTAAGGGATTGATGTTCTAAATAGTGAGATCAAAAACATCCTTTATAGAGACATTTTTAGTATTATCACTTATCATTTGTGGAGGGCTGATATTCGACATTTGTGTATCTTGTACACTATTTTTATTGCTGCTCTTTCTTAGCTCTTGCCTAATCATCTATATTCATTTTTTAACCTCCCTCAACTATGCCTTCATTATTATCATCATCTTCATCATCTGTAACCTCAATAGGCTCTTGTTCTAGTATTTTGACTATGGCTAGCCTATATGTAATTTTTCACATTTGAGTGGTCTTCTTTACAACATCTTCTATGTTGTTCTATAATATGTTAAATGCTCTATATTTAGGAATAAATCTAACAACATATTTCTTTATGGCTTTAGCTATCTATGCCTTACTGATTTTAGGCATAACTTGAGCTAAGGATGTCTCCCTAACTTTTCTTTCTAAGTTCAAATAATAATGCCATTTTTTCTCAACGCTTTCATATAAAATTTTTGGCATGGAGTTGGTAATCTCTAGAGGGGCTTTCTTAAAATTGGCCATAATGGCATATATTACCTCCTCCACTTGATTCTTTTCAACTTTTCCAAGATTCTCAAAATCAATGTGAGAAAAACTTGATGAATCTACATTATTTCTAACATTCTCACATAAGTTGTCTAGATTTGAAGATGGATTATGATTCACCACTTGAAATTGGTTGTTTTCATCAAATTCAATTCTTTCCTAATTAGTTTCAACCTGAGAAATATATTTTCTCCTTGGTCTTTTATGTGCTCCACCTTCTTGCTCTTTAGGCTTGGATTTCTCTTTAGCCTTTTGTGCAATGACATGTGTGCTAGCCCTTGTGATAGGTGTTTTAGGTTTTGACTGGCTTGATTTTGCAACCTTCTTAGGTCTTGTCACTTCTTGTGCATTAGCCTTTCTCTTCTTCTGATCAGGAATAGGTGCTTCATTTGCTTCTTATTCCTTGGCACCTTCTATAGTTTCTATTTCTTCATCTTTTTGATCCTCACCCTATCCTTGTGTCAATGCAAGTGGTGTTTGGATCTGAGTGTCTTCTTCCTCTTCATCTTCTTGCTCGACACCTTCACCAAAAAATTTTTTAGTTTATTTACCAATTTATCCTTCTTTTTTATGACAAATTCAATCTTCAAATCCATAGTAATATTTGAATTGGCAATCTCATAGTTACCAAAAGCTTTGGCATCTTTGTCTACTTCTTCTGAAAGTAATGTTGTTATTGCTACAGAGGCCTCATCAACATTAATTTCATAACCTAATACCCTTAGCCATCTTACTCTAAGAATTTTTTCTTGAACAAATGTCTAATCAACATCAACTAAGAAACAAACATCATCATAATATCTTTCCACTAATTATACTGGAATCCTTAATCTCTTCTTCATGTATTGTTTGAAATCCTCAAAATAACCAGTCATTACTAACTCAAAATTTTCACCCAATTGTTCAATGAACTCTCCTATTTGAACTTCAACAGACCTATTTGTCTTCCATACAATAGTACCAAATGTAGGGAATGTATTCTGAACATAAAAGAAGATACATGCCAAAATAGCTCCAAATTTACACTGAGCACTCTTTGTTTTCCTTATTGCTCCTAGGTTTTAAATTAATTATTTTAGCTACAACTCGATAAGATCATATGTATGATCCTTCTACACAATCTTGTAACCCATAACTACTGTAATGCAAGGTACACCATTCAATCTACTGGATTGATAAAATTTATGTACAATTACCCTTATTGCAAAATCTATTAGAGGATTTGTGATGGTGTCTATAGTCATTCCTCTCTTGTTCCACATAGCTCTCTTGTTCTTTTCAATGACTTCTTTGGACCCACTTCTCATAGTCTTTGGCCGAGCTAGGGTTGGATACCTTGTTACCCTATGGATTATTCTCTTTATGATTTTGATTGGGCCATTATCTAACCATATTGAATTATCATGAATTCTACTCAAAATAATCCCGATCCATTTAGTTTTGAAAATGTTAGGGAAATCTAGGGCATGAGTTAACCCTTTCTTTTCTACAATCTTGAATTCTTCCTTAACACACTATTCTCACATAGTTTTCCATATGCTTCTTTGATTTTCCTGTCACCAATACTACTAATCTTTCAATTACTACACTTTTTGACATCTCAAATCATTAAAACTTTCAGTGGTATCATAGATAGCATACCAGAAGGATCTTTTTTATATGCTATGTTTTGAATGGCCTTGAAAATAGGTTGTTTAACCTTGTTGCTAACCAACTAAACATCTAAACCCTCTTTTCCTTCTACACCTTTTGAACTAGATGCCATTTTACAAATCTAGGGTTTATGAAATTTGAAATAGCATAGCTCAATACACAATAAATACCTTGCAAAATTTGATAAGATGATGTCGAATAGTTGTTCAAATCTCTTGAAAATGCTTTAGATGATATTTCTAGATCACCTTTAGCTCTTCTTGCTTTCTCTCAATTTTGAATGATGTTAAATGAGTAGAAATCAATCAAATACCCCTTAAAATGTTGCAATTAATGATGCTAAGTGCTTACACAACTATAAGCTCGAAATCAACTAATTTTTGGCTCACTCAACATCCTCTTGTTTTTTTATTCATTCAAAAACCATTATGAGCTCAACAACAACTAGCTAGTCTATTAGATCGACATCCACTTGTATTTTACTTGATAACCATACTAAACTTTTCATGCTCAGCAATAACATTAAAATTTGACAAAAATTAAAGATTTTTCTTTCATTCCTAATAACACCTTGCATCTTTATTCATGCTTATGTAATCTTTTTAGAACTAAATCCTTTGGAACTGATGTATGGTATATATATAGTTTTAAATATTAGTCCCACATACCTCTTGATTGCTTAGTTTGATGAGGTGTGATCACCTGACCCATTCGGTGAAGTGATCCCTTCTCCATTTGATGTGTTACAATCCTCCTTTTTCTTCCATGTCTTGTTCATTTCATTTCTGACATTTTCAATATCTGCCTTGCCTTTTCCTTTATTGAACTCACAACTTGTTGCCATTGATATTGTTGGGTAATATCGGCTATTGTGACCAGTCTTCAAATAACTAAAACATGTGGTTTGACTCAACCACCTTTTTTATTCACTCCTGAAGTGTGTTCTAATATAGTTCTTAGAAATATGTCCATACTCTTTATAGTAGTGACTGTATATGAGCAATGTTAGTATGCTAATAGAAACCAAATTTAAATAAAGCTTCTACAAACTAAACAAAATTCATAAACTTCAAGACAGACTAAGATGAGCTCTCAATTGAGAATATGAGCCATTAATGGACTCTCTCAATAAGAAGCTCTCTTGTTGAGTAGCTTTATCTAAATGGATAGGATGTATGCTCAATATGCTTCCAAAGGCTTCAATGGATGATTGTGGATTTTTGGTGTGGATAGATGGCTTTAGTATGGATTTGGCTCTCAAAATAGCATTATAACTTTACTTCATGGATTGTGTTATTTTGCAAAGGGGAAGGATCCAATTTATAGGCAAGAGGCTTGAGGGATTGAGGGCTAAGATGCAAGGATGGGAAAAAGCTCATGGAGGGATTAGATTGCATGAGAGGAGAGCACATGGATTGTGCTTCCTTACAACCAATCAAGGAGTGACACATGTCACATGGTGAGAGGATGGAGAAAAGGGGAAGGATGAGTCAACAAAGGAGGCTCAAGGGATAAAATCTTCATAAAGACCCTCATAATGACTTGTAAGAGCAATAAAAGGGCTTGTAAGAGTCATTTATGACCTAGTGGACTTCATAAAGTTTTATGGTTGAGATTTTTAGAGGGTGATGAGAGAAAATTTGACTTGGACTTGATTAGGAAGGTTCTAAGATTGCTTAGGCTTGTGCAAATGATTAGAGGATGGATTAGGATGGTTTAGGATTAGCTTAGGGATAGGCAAGTGGATGGCATTTAATGAGGGTGGGTGAAGGAGGAGATATTTGTTAACTTTGGCTTGGGTTAGTAAGTTTTAACCCATGTTTAGGGAATGTGACAAGGTTAGGAGGGGATTAGGATTAGGTTTAAAGACATCTTCTAGAAGAGTCTAGATTTTGGATGAGGATAAAGACTTTCTAGAATAGTCTAGAATTTCCTAGGATGAGGATGAAGACTTTCTAGAAGAGTCTAGAACTTCTTAGGATGAGGATAAATTAGATTTTTAGGAAATAAATAAAGTTTTATTTATTTCAAGGGTTTGGGTTGAGGAGATATTTATTAAAACTTTTTTAATAAACATGAGGATTAATATTTAATCTTAATTAAATATTTTGAGTTGGGGTTAGGGGTAGGAAATGATGAGATTAGCCTTTAATCAAAATTAAAGAAGGATTAGAAGATTTTGGAAGACGTTATTGGTCATAAGGAAATTGGCCAAGTTTTGGGCAAAAAATAAAATTTTTATTTATTTTAGGATTTTTGGTCAATTTATTAATTAAATAATTAATAAATAAGGAAATAATGTTTAAATAAGATTTAAACATTTTTGGGAGGGATTCCTTAATTAAATATTTTTAATTAAGATAAAGGGATTTAATGGCATAAAAATTAATTAATTAATTAATTAAATAATTAATTAATTAATTAATTAATTAATTAATAAATGATGATGTCATCAGGGATTTTTTTCAAAAAATAAAAATACTTTATTTTTTAAAGGATTTTTTAGGTGTCTATATTTTGCACCTCTTTGATGTGATGCCGCAAGTGGCATGGCATCAAAGATAAGAAAATAAGATGCCCAAGGCTAGAGCAGAAGAGGAGAGAATGGACTGTGAGATGCCCCCTCAAGAAGGTAGTGAGGAGAAAAAGCGAGGCTCGATGGCTTCTTGAAAAGTACAAGAATCCGAGATGAGCAAGGAGACTCAGATTGGCAAAGAGAAGGGGTTGAATTAGCTCAAACTCTCACTATGGGAGAATGATAAAGGAGAATCAGATGCACAAGAGGAAGCAAGCTTAAGACCTTAGAGATTGCAGAGGATGAAGGAGCGGAGTGCTATAAAAAAGAATCTAGGATAGGGAGATGGATGATAGGATGATAAAGCTGATGCAACAGGATTTCAAAGAGTCATATTGGTGGAAGATGGGTTTCGGAGATCCCTAGGACTAGGATTGTGGATCTTGAAAGATGAGGCTTGGTGGATTGATTTGATTGGTAGATCCCTAAGACTAGGATTGTGGATCCCTAAAGCTAAGAGTGAGGAGTGATTCAAAGAGATACTGATGCATAAGCTGGGGTAGGAGTGACAGATGTAGGATATGGATGGGGGATAATGGAGATGAAGGGAATCCATTGAAGCTTTTTGAGCGAGGGGATACTTCAAAGAGAAGTACCACCATGTAGTTGAGCACTAGATTTGCTATAGGACTGTTGGTTAATTGCTAGGGTTACCAAGAATATCAAGGCCTTTTTACCAACCGTCCAGAGGACTGATGAACTGACTCAAAAAAAAACACACAAGGATTGCCCCAATATCACACATGAATCCCAGAGGAAGCAGCGTGGAAACGACACTAGGTAACCCACAACCAGAAAAAGAAAACAAGCAAAAGACCTGATCAAGACCTTACGCTCTAATTGCCCCATTCGCAGCATACCATGATATGAAAGATCATGGAAACCTTGAGGAGGGAACAAGGAGATTGCTTGGAAAAGATATTTCAAGACCCAAAAGGGAAGATCCCAAATCAAAAGAAAGCGAAAATCCAAAAGAGAACTGTTTGCCAATGAGATGGGTAGGACAAGGTACTAACGGACCAAGATTAGACATGAGGAAAGATATATCCTACAAGGACCTATTGGAGAGCATCGAATCTGGTGGATTTGGATGAGTGATGCGTCTAGCAAGCTGAATTAAGAAAGATAACACTTTGGTGATAGGAAATCTAGCTAAAGGATGCGTTGGAATAGCTAACCAAGATGTGCAATGGGTGCAAGATGCTGATCAAGGACGAACTGACATGAACACTGGATAGATACAATGGTACTAAGCTAAAGAGGATGTACAAGCTGACAGACCAAGATATTTACAAGTGAGCTAATCAAGATATGGTACAAGCTACCGGACCAAGATTGTTACAAGCAGGCAAAAGCTCAGGATGATAGGATAGCGGGATGGTTCGATGTTGTGCAAGATGCAAAAGCTAAGGGTGGGGTGATAGCAAAAGATATGGATTTGGCAGGGTGCATCCAATGATGATGAGAGATTTTGTGACCAAGGATAGCTAGAGGAGCAGGATGAGATGGCTAGATAGGATGGTAGATAGCTAGGATTATGATGGATATAAAGAGATCACATTAGGTTTGCATGAGGATAGCCTAGAGCTAGATACCAATGACAAGGGAGGATGGACAAGACAAGATCTTCAAGGAATATAGTGCCCCCAATCAGAAGATAACATGCAGAAGGAGGTCTTATGATGGATTTGATAGGATTGAAGCTAGGATGGAAAAAGCTAAAGGGGCTAGGGAGATGGATGATAGCTGGGATGGTTGGCTGAAGCTACAGGAGATAAGTGGATGGTGTGAGATGGAAGATGGAGGGTGGAGGATAGGTGGATAGATTGGAAGATGGAGTTGGATGTCAAGAGATGACCAAAAGCATGAGGGTGATAGGCTAAGCTGGGGATGGCGGGATTATGCATGACGCTTGTTTTCCAAGTTTTCATCATGGTACTTGTCCAAGGCGCTTGAATTGCCAAGTTTTCACCAGTGGATGCTTTATTTTTTTTTTCTTTTTTGACTTTTTGACTTTGGACTTAGCTGGAATGATTTTGGCTTTCTTCAGCTATTTTGGCTTTTTTGGGATTTTTCACTGGCTGTTGGAATGTTCAATTTTGTTGCTAGCTGTTGGTACACCGGAAGTGTGATTTATGCAATAGATCAGATTAGATGGGATTGATGGTAGGAGATGGAGGGATGAAAATGCTAGAAAGGAGCATGAGATGGGGATGCTTGCAAGAGCAACATTGGCACATGTTGGAACAGGTGTGAAAAGAGCATATGGGGGATAGATGGTAGATGCGGGCGTGATGGAGGATTTGTGGAAGCATGCTTGGGGATATAGGCACCCAAGATGGAGTTAGGAGATGGGGGACATGAGTCACTAGATGGGGGATTAGAAATGGTGGATGCCATTATGCATTGGGTTTCAACTTTTTTCTTGGGGATCCACATGGTTTTGGATTTTCTTTTCATAGGCTTTTGCATTGTTTTGCATTCTTTGATTGGATTTTTCCTTTTTGGAGTATGTCTTTTAGAATAGACATATGATTGCCTAGGATGTGGATTTTTAGCTTTATGCATTTTGAAGTTGGCATTCACATTGTTGTGGTAAGCTTTGGGAAGATGGTTAGGAGAAGCTTTGTGAGATGGAGAGGATATGAAAGTGCATGTAGGGGGATGATGATGGATGATGTGCCCGGATATGTGCCTTTGTTGATCTTGCATAGGAATGGATGGAATAGGATTTTTATGATGGCTGATAGGAGGATGGAAGATGGTAGATTTTGGGACATAGGGACCCAAAATGGATTTAGCGGATGAAGGGGGGATATGGTAGGTTGTTTTGGGTTGCAAAGATGGTGGAGGGGGGATGACATAAGATTTCTTGAAGGAGTGATGGGAGGCTGGCATGGTGGGCTTGGAGATAGGCTTGGTTTGGGGGTGTGGTGTACCAACACCTTTAGATGGTGAGCCTTTGGATACATATCCAAGACCATGAAATCCTAGATTTTTTTGTGCAATAATAGGCTCTCTGATTCCTTGCTCTTGTGGTCCTAAACCTTGACCTTGATAATGCCATCGATTGAGCATTTGAACAAGCTGAGGAAACTTTTTGCTTGCAGAAAATGGTAGAAGTGATTTATTAGGTGTATTGCAATGGGGAGATACTGTTCTTAATTCTTCTGCTGAGAGAGGGCCACCGTGGATGAATGTAAGTGAACCAAGAGGGTAGATTATAGATGGTGGAATAGCTTGGATAGGTGGTAAGATGGAAGCACGGAGCGGGGGAGATGGAAGGATAGGATCTTGATGTAGTTGGTGGGATGACAAGATATCTTGTAGTGGAGGAGATATGGCTCGAGGTTTTGGAGATGGAGGAGATGGTGACTGCACTATGGATGGAAGACATGGTACAATGATATCTTCATTTATGCTTTGGGGGATGTCAACATGCTTTTGGGCAGGATCTTGATAGGATTGGTTTGGAGTGGATGGTGCGATAGGAGGTGAAGGGATGGATTCTTCAAAGGCAGCGGATGGATAGATGGGAGATTTAGTAGTGGAGATGGGTGAGTAGAAGATGGATGCATAAGGGTCATTACGAGAGATTTGGGAAATGCTTGGAGGCAATGTGGATAGGATTTGGAGGGATTTGACAGGTTGTGGGATTTTGATGCTTGCGGGAAGTGGAAGGATTTTAAGCAATTTGATGGATGGTATGGGGATGATAGCTATGGGAGATGGAGGTGATATTATAGATGGGGAGGCTTCATCACTGACTACTTCACATGGTTGGATTAGATGACATGGCTTATCGACTATTGGAGGAAACTTTTCTTGTATTTCCTCTAGGAGATTCCTTGGAGACTCGTGTGTCAAAGGTGGAGGTGGATTGACAGGAATAGCTAGTGTAATGGGGGTGGAAGATTGGAAGCTTGGTTGATGGGGTGATGGAGGGGAAGCTGGAATATCAGATGGCATGACTAGATAGTTTGGAATAACTCTTGGATTTTGGGGGATGCTTGGGGGAATGTTTCTAAGGCTTTCAATATACCCGTTATAGTCAACAAGATTTTCATCATCATTGGAATAGGAGGTGGCAGGAGCAAGGACAATGCGACCAAACACATCATGATAGGATTGGTACTTCATGCTTTGATGATGAGTTTGATGGGGATGGGGTCTTGCGTATGGATGAACACGGAAGCTCATGGTTGGATTTGGGTTAAGCACAGATTTTGGATTGGCTGATGAAAGATTTCTTAGGGAGAGTCAAAGTTGCATGACAGACCTAAGGAGGATTGGCTAGAGATTTTTGGCTGTCTTGTGGGTGGAAGACTTCAAGGGTATGCTGTCAAAAAGTGAGAGTTTTGCTTTCCTATGTGCTAGATTTGGTGGTGGTTGTGTCAACTTGAGGATAGACTAATGATCCTATGGGCATGACACGAGATTGACCACTTGTGGATCCCAACCTTTAGCTCAAGGTGATGAGGGATGCAAGTGACAAAGCTAGATTACCCTAGACAATGCTCTGTCAGAGGGATAACCTTGGTGAGATTGGTTGATTGGTAGGATTGATTGGATAGCAAACTCTGGCAGAGTAACAACAACTCTTTAAAGGCTTGGGTGATTTTGGATTGGGTTGCTAGCTGGCTGGGGGGATGATTTGGATGGACTTTGGATTTGGGATTGTTCTAAGGCAAAGAACTAGATAGATTCAGTTGCAACGGGGGAGCTTGGATGATTTTCTGATAAGGCAGTGACTACGCTAAGTATGCCTTGAGCTGGGAGATTTTTGCTTTTCTAAGATTTTGACCAAAGTTGGCAAACATTCATTCAAAAGCTATGAACAAACAAGCAGACAAAATTTTGGAGCAAGCACGTCAAACACACCAACATCTTAGGAAGCTTTCTACAAGGATGAAATTTGGTTTAGCTAGGGAGTCCTCGATATACGCAAGGTACGTAAGGCCCAAATCCATAGATGAAACCAAAAAGATGTCACACAGTCGAGAGGAGCGGTAACCCACTTCTCCTCTTTCACTTCTCAAGGGTATAAAGTTCCTTGAGGCTTAGCCCGAGTGACAAAATCTTGATTCCAAGAGAGGTGTCTTTGGATTCACCTCCCAATTTTTATACTCCGCCGGAACGCTGGAGTTGAGGTCATCCCAAGGGGTGATGAAATCCCCAAGTAGGCCTCCTAAAAAGTGTAAAATAAGACCACATACATGATCTTGGGCTTTAAAAGACACGCGTTCATTACAATTGATGATTTAGATTTTGTAAGCTATGATTGAAGACACTTGTGATTATGGCATACAATGTTCATTCCAATTTGATAGCGTCATTAACATAATGGAATTCGAGAGATCGTCAACATAAGAAATGCGAGCGTCATTGAAAATGCGTCAAAACCATGCGATGTTCATTGATTGTTAGGCATTCAAGATTGAGTGTGAGTTTGTTTTAAGCCCAAAACAAAGATATGTGAAACTCGATTTTTCAAGTGCACGCTCGGAGGCCCTCCACGTCAAGATTTGTCCAATTTTTATGCCCAAATGAAGTGTGAGCGAGATTAATGCGCATTCAAGAAATTTTCTAACTTAGAAAAACCACTAAAGACCCAAGTGAGTGGAGTTTGATCTTTGTGGAGCACTTAACACCCTCTTAGGTAGACCCATTCCCATAGATGGCGTTGAGATTGCAACCAATGGTTAAATTGATGGGTGATTAAAGAGGGTGAGTCCAACTACAAACTTACTCAAAGCATCTTTATTAGTTTTTATAACTTAGAAGATTTCAAAAATGTGGATTCTTTTTATGCCCCAAAAGATGATTATTTGATCTATGGCATTCAAGATTGGATTTTTTGTTTTAATCATGCATTCATAAAAAAAACAAACTTGATTTTAATCCATGGCACTCAAGAGTGATTTTAGCAACATGCATTCAAAGACAAGTGATTAAACATTCAAGTTTTTTTCTTTGAGCATTCAAGATTGAGATTTTGTGTGTTGTTTTAAGAACTTTGAAGTGCTTTGTTTTAACCTTAGATCATTCAAGATTGTTTTGGACTCAAAAGTGAAAATGACTCTTTGGACTTTGGTTTTCATTCAAGATTTTGTGTTCTAGTTTGCATATTTTAAGCCCAAAAATGATATTCCTAGATTGTTTTGATGCATGAAAATCCTAAGAAACATTCAAGATTTTGCAATAAGACATTTGTTTGGAACAAATAACAAAGCTTTTAGGACAATTTTTGGCAACCATTTAGGACTCTTAGTTTTCATGAGATTTTTTAAAAGAACTTTAGTGTGCACTTAGTGTTGATTTTGAACCTTTTGAAATGGAAACTTGAAGTTCTTTTTAAATTCCCAAAAATGAAGTGTTCCTAACTTTGCATGAATGCATCTAAAACCTTGATGTTGCAAGGATGCAAATGATTAGATTGGTTTATTTTCACTTGTTAAAAGATTTTTTCTTTTTTGCAAATTTTTAATTTTTCAATGGATTTAAGTATGATTTGGGGGTTCATTTTAAGCACTAAAAAAGAAGTGTGTATGATTTTGCTTCCTTAAAAAAAAATGGCCAAGATCTCCCACAAGAAGAAGAAGAAGAAGTAGATGGAATAAGAAGAATATAGACAAGAAGAGGAAGAAGAATTTCAAGTTCTTTGTCCACCTATAAGCTTGAAAAATCTGCAAACACTATGAGATAGATTATGAGTTCCTTTGTCTTCTTCATGCTCATGTGGACCTACAAAACCAATTTATACAATCCTACCAATCACAAAAACAAGAAAAATTAGCCAAAATCAGAAAATGACATACAAAACTTGACTAAAAAAGCTAATGAAGATGACCCATGCGGGGTCCCACCGGGCGTGCCAAAATGTATATGAGCAATGTTAGTATGCTAATAGAAACCAAATTTAAATAAAGCTTCTACAAACTAAACAAAATTCATAAACTTCAAGATAGACTAAGATGAGCTCTCAATTGAGAATATGAGCCATTAATGGACTCTCTCAATAAGAAGCTCTCTTGTTGAGTAGCTTTATCTAAATGGATAGGATGTATGCTCAATATGCTTCCAAAGGCTTCAATGGATGATTGTGGATTTTTGGTGTGGATAGATGGCTTTAGTATGGATTTGGCTCTCAAAATAGCATTATAACTTTACTTCATGGATTGTGTTATTTTTCAAAGGGGAAGGATCCAATTTATAGGCAAGAGGCTTGAGGGATTGAGGGCTAAGATGCAAGGATGGGAAAAAGCTCATGGAGGGCTTAGATTGCATGAGAGGAGAGCACATGGATTGTGCTTCCTTACAACCAATCAAGGAGTGACACATGTCACATGGTGAGAGGATGGAGAAAATGGGAAGGATGAGTCAAAAAAGGAGGCTCAAGGGATAAAATCTTCATAAAGACCCTCATAATGACTTGTAAGAGCAATAAAAGGGCTTGTAAGAGTCATTTATGACCTAGTGGACTTCATAAAGTTTTATGGTTGAGATTTTTTGAGGGTGATGAGAGCAAATTCGACTTGGACTTGATTAGGAAGGTTTTAAGCTTCCTTAGGCTTGTGCAAATGATTAGAGGATGGATTGGGATGGTTTAGGATTAGCTTAGGGATAGGCAAGTGGATGGCATTTAATGAGGGTGGGTGAAGGAGGAGATATTTGTTAACTTTGGCTTGGGTTAGTAAGTTTTAACCCATGTTTAGGGAATGTGACAAGGTTAGGAGGGGATTAGGATTAGGTTTAAAGACATCTTCTAGAAGAGTCTAGATTGTGGATGAGGATAAAGACTTTCTAGAATAGTCTAGAATTTCCTAGGATGAGGATGAAGACTTTCTAGAAGAGTCTAGAACTTCTTAGGATGAGGATAAATTAGATTTTTAGGAAATATATAAAGTTTTATTTATTTCAAGGGTTTGGGTTGAGGAGATATTTATTAAAACTTTTTTAATAAACATGAGGATTAATATTTAATCTTAATTAAATATTTTGAGTTGGAGTTAGGGGTAGGAAATGATGAGATTAGCCTTTAATCGAAATTAAAGAATGATTAGAAGATTTTGGAAGAGGTTATTGGTCATAAGGAAATTGGCCAAGTTTTGGGCAAAAAATAAATTTTTTATTTATTTTAGGATTTTTGGTCAATTTATTAATTAAATAATTAATAAATAAGGAAATAATGTTTAAATAAGATTTAAACATTTTTGGGAGGGATTCCTTAATTAAATATTTTTAATTAAGATAAAGGGATTTAATGGCATAAAAATTAATTAATTAATTAATAAATAAATGATGATGTCATCAGGGATTTTTTTTCAAAAAATAAAAATACTTTATTTTTTAAAGGATTTTTTAGGTGTCTACAGTGACAACTATACCTTGTATTATAGTCCCAATTGTAAAAGTTGCCATTGTTCTTTAGCTTTTCTTATTTGTTTGATGACCATATTGGGTTGGATATGCACTCAAAAGATCTATGTCCATACTTCTATCAATTGTAATAATATCCTCCAAATCTTTGAGTGTGCATGGTCTTGGTTCTACATTCATGTGCCTGAAAACCTTGTTTTTTGCACTTATCATAGTGAACCATGCTCTTTTGCTTATCATGCTTATTTATAGTCTTGCTTCTGCACACATTGCCAGTGTGTCCTTTCTTACCATAATTATGACAACTAGGTTTGGAATTCTTACCTTTGTTGCTCCTTTCTTCAACACTTTTAGATGATTCTCCTTCCTCAATACTTGTGTATCCTAGTCCAAATGTATCATTGTTGGATATAGGGGATCTCATCAATTATTCAAAGTCCTTGATTACTTCACTAGGTTTATTGAAAATTTCAGAAAACTCCTTTTCTCTTTTTAGGTCATTGCTCAATTTTTCATTCTAAAATTTTAGTGTTGTTATTTCAATGTCCTTGGTATTCAATTCATGGTTGGCATTCATCAGTTGACCCAAAGTTTCTAAGTGCATGTTAGCAATCCTAGTTACCTCTGATGATCTTTCTTCCAATATTCTGGTCAAAACTCTTTTGTCATCTTCAATCATGGCTTTGTCCTCCATTGCTTTCTTTTTCTATTTGGTCACCTCACATAGTAATATGGCTTGTGATTCTTGCTCTAACTTGAGATTTTGGATTTCTTCTGTTTGGGCTCTGTTCTTTTCCATTGGATCCGCAATTGTTGCATCAAATTCATTGGAGTCTCCATTTTCAAATAGCTTAGTAGGGTTCATCTCTTTTTATTGTGTGTCATTCTCCTCAATGGTGATTTCCTTCCTTCTCTCTAGTGATTTCTTTAGATCATCTCTTGCTTCATTCAGTTGATGTAGAATGAATTATATTTCAATTCTCAGATTCTCAATGATCTTTCCAATTTGTAGACTTCTATTTCCAAGATCTTTCCTCAAAGCTACAAAGATTATCTTTCAAAGAACTAGGCTCTGATACCAATTGTTGGAATTACAATAGGAAAGGTAAACTTCTTGTGCGCTTCAAACTTTGACCCATAAAATCTACACCACACATCCATCTCACATATTCAATAAGTAAATCAAAATACCATGTAAAGCATGTACATCAAAAACATGTAAACAAGTGAGAATTCACATATGTAAAATAAGATATGATTACCTAGAAACCCTCTAATGAGAAGGTAAAATTGGGGTGGGGATGACACTCACAAGTCTTCACTACTATAGTAATAAGGTGTATCCAATAAAGGTTACAATGATTGATCATGAACCATGATCTACCTTGTGAAAGGTCTTCCCTATTAAAAGATTACAAAGACTGTTAGGTCTTACCCTATTAAAGGATTTCAACACCTTGTTAAAAGTGTGTCTTGTTAATTGACTTCAACTCACAATTAAGTAGGCACCTTACTAGAGGATTTCAATATAGCTTGTTAGGAGTAATTTGTTAAGAGATTTAACTGATTCACCTATTGAAATGTCTTAGCATTGATACTTCAATTAACACTTTGTTTCTTGATGATAGATCACCTCTAAATTGATGTATATTTGATCCTTCTTGATCATATGTCTCTCTATTTTTCACTATTTCCTTTCTCTATTCTCCTTTAACTGAATCTGCAATTCAATTTCAGATTATAATGCCTTGGTCACCATGAATGTCTTAGTTTGCACATGAAAAAATCTCTTTGATCTTTCATACATTCCCCTTCACACTCATAGAAAGTTTAGGGTCTATCATCCTTAAGAAGATCTAGGTGACTTAGGGTTAGGTGTGAATCAACATGGGTGATTCACCCATTTTTTCACTTAAACCTTCCTTTTACCTAACTAGATGCATGTAATGCATAGAGATTCCAACTTAAGATTCATCCTTATCACCAAAATATCATAATTCAATTTGTAAGTCAGTTCAAAAATGGTTTACATAGTAGTTTGTACCAATACAAAAACTATGACAAAATTGTGTTACTTAGCATCGAAGTCCCTAATGCTCAGCATATACTAATTTTAATACTATGACTTGAGATCTAAATGACTTAGCATGCACTACTTTCTTAGCTCCAGAATCACTCAACATATACTGTCTACTCAGCAGTTGAGTGACTTGGTACATGAGTGACTCGGCAATCATTATTGACTCAACATGCTCTAACTTATACATGTTGTGCTCAACATATACAACTTGTTTGGCATGAACTAAGTAAATGAATTAAGTGTATAGAAACTCACTTGTAAAGACCAATTTGAGATCAACAACAAAGTGGTCCTACTAGTTTAGGGTGCATATTGTAACACCCTACTTAGGAACCCAATAGAAATGAACCTTGCATGTAACAATGTTTACTGAACTATTTTTAAAAAAAAGTATAAACAACATCAAGATAGCATTAATGTGAAAGCAATATAAAAATACACATCAAATATACATAAGAAATTATAAATATAGTTCTAATTCCTCAAGAGTTCCTTCAGATTGAGTTACGTAAATAAGTTTATGTTAATTAGTTTAAGTCTCAAGTGCAATGTTCATGATCATAAAGAAATAATAGATACATCATCTCATAAGCAGATACATAAATGCAACTCATACAATGAAAATACATCCAAAAAATAATAACTACTACACATGTCACAAGGTATGTCAAAAAAAAAAAAGTACATCAACTGAAAGAACATAAATACATCAACTAAACAAAAGTCCAAGATAGAAATAAGAATGATAAAGGTACATCTACTGCAATGAACCATCCAACAATTAGCAATGTAAGGGGAACCAAATGGTAAGAAGACACTACCTCCTGACTGCATGGTTGCCTAGTCAAGCTTCCACTCCCACCATGTAGGGAAGATAATGAATGATCCACATACAACTAATAAATCATGAAACATTCCTAGGCAAGGAATTCCTAATAACCAAAACAACCTCAAAAGTAACACATACTATTCAAGAAGATATCATTATCCAAAAAGAAAGAACACTCAATCCAATACCAACATCACATAACAAAACATCATACATATACAAAGAATAGATAAAATCACCAAAATCACTACGTTAATGAAAGATATCCACAATCTATCAAAAGTACGTCATCCATGAATCACCAATCACCATCAATGAAAGTAAATACCCACATTAAATAAATCCAACAATAAGTGCACCACTAGAGGTACAAAAAAAATCTACAGAGGAGACTTAGGCTACATATACTAGGGAGTTTCATCATATGGTCAAACTACTTGAGTTACCTTGGACTAGTCTCTTAATAGACCTTAGACCCTCAAGCATTGAGTTACCTTGGACTGGTTACTCTAAACCCTGAACCCTCAACATGACACATGCAAAACTAGAAAACCTTCTCAAGAAGATGAGGTAAACTAGTCATATGGTCATCCCATTCCCATCCTTACTCTATACAAGCACTCAAGGCATGAGTAAGTAAATATCTCTAACTTATCTTTTTAGTGTATTTCCCAAAATATTAATCACTAGATTATCACTTATTACCTAACTTACAATAGGTTACCATGGCACCGACCTCTTTGGGCCCTAGACCCCTACTACAAGCCACTCCCAAAGACATGTACCTAGAAAACCTCTCCTAAGTACATAATACATTGTTGTGTCCCATACCACGACACCCATAATGATCAAACTCGGTTCCTTAATAAGCAACCTAAAAATGAGTTGATTCTCCCAACCTAAGTAAACATAAATGCACTACATAGAAAAAATCATAAATACAATAGTCAGTAGAAATAAAAAAAAATCATCATAATAATATCTAGAATGGAGAACTTCATAAAGAAATTATGCAAGTAAACCTCTGGTGTACATCCTAGTTGGTTAGCTAACAACATAGAGGAAAAAGAAACATCATGAAAAGACAACATACAATCACAAGTAGACTTAAGGAAAAATATAGATATCTCAATCATATGGTAGAAAGAAAAATTTGTCATTTGAAGTTTTAATTTGACCAATAGAACATCTTTTAAATCATCAAGTTAAATATGGTTTCAAGATTAATTATTGTCCCTTCAAATTAAATATTTAAATCTAAATCAAAGTCTCACTTATAAAATTAAATATTATAAGACAATAAATCACAATCATGTTAAAATCATTGGATTTAAATATCAAACTTCATTAAAAAATAATGATGTTTAATTATCAAAATCCTTGGTGTAGAGTATCCATTTTACAAGTTGTATAACAACGAATCTCAATATTTAACAAATCCCAAAAAATAAGGAAACAAATAGAATGTAATCTCTTTATTTAAATTTATAAATAAATATATTTTTATTTCTTTCTTTTATATATATATATAAACAATTTCAAATATGAAAAAAAAAACTAAAATATTTATTTATAAAATAAATCATTTAATATCCCTTGAAGGGGTGCATCCCATCTGGCACGTTGCCAAAAGTAACAACGATGCTCTTAAGGAAACTACATGCTGCCAAAGATAGTTGTGTACCACACTTAAGGTAGTCATACGTTGCCTAAGGTAGACATGCACTACTCTTAAGGTTGTTGCATGCTCCCCTTGAGTAGTCATGTAGAGCGGATATTACCCTTCCTTCAATATTATTTTTTATAATAGATTTTATTAAAAAATATTTTTAATATATATATTTTTAAATTACTTTTAGGTATAGGCCATAGGTCAAACTTTTCTTGCGACTCTTTTTTCTAAAGAATAAAAACAAGAAGAATGTTAAAAAAAATTGTAAATTCAATCCCAATTATATTTCCATCAAACCCAGCCTCAAAATCTACTTTCTCCCTAAAATTTTCTTTTCTAGAAACAATTGATACTCTAAGTTAGTTCACATAGATCCGAGCAAATAAATAGAATGACAAACAAGATTCAAGCACCCAGAAAACGTGAAGCAAATGGATATTTCAAATGAAATATTCAATCTTGAGTTTTCAAGTGCTACCTCACATAGATGCTAAAAACAATCTAGCAACCTATTGAAAACCCTTGTTGAAATGAAACCCTTCAAGCTACCAAAAATTTCTTCTTCTCCCAAATCTGAAATTTGCTCCCCAAAACTTGTGTGTGCAATAATGACTCAAAAACCCTCTAATATAGAATTCTACCTTTTAGGGTTTCTATTTCCACAAGCTCTAAAATTCTAATTGCTTTTTTTAATTATCCCTTTCATGCACACTTAATCCACTTTTAAATTAAAAATATGCATTTATTATTATGTATTTATTTTTCAACTTTATCATTTAAAGTAAATTCATAAAAAGACATTTATTTATTATTTAATTAATAAAGATAACTTAAGCGCATTATTTCAATGCCACTAAATTATGTTTAATCTTTATTAATTGAAAAATAATGCTACACAATTTTTAATATTTAATTTCTAAAATATTTAAATGTAGTTTTCTAAATTACAAATTTTTAATTTTTAAAAAAAATTTAACTAAAAATCCATATAATTCCAATAATTTCATAAATGTAAAATCATCTTATTTTTCCATTTTTAAAAATTAAATAACACTTGATAAATCAATATCTGCAATTGATCCAAGAATCATAAATAACTAGTCTATCAAGCAAATCACCAAGTCAAACCTCAAGAAACGCATAAGGAAAAACAACCAAAGCAAGAATCAAACCACATATGCACAAAAGAATCATGAGTTTTAAAAAGGGTAGATAGTTTGTTACAAGTCCCCCTTGTAGAACAAGTATTTAGGCTATGTCTAGGATTATACTTGATCAATATCTTCCCATTCTCACCATTTGAGTATCGTAATATGACATGCTCATCCTAGAAATTTAGGGAAGTCAATGCCCGGTACCTTCATCTTGCATAAAAGATGAGCATGTACATGTACAAAAATATATCTAAACTAAATAGGAAATGGAAGGGAGTGGTACATCAAGTAGATCCTAACTAGTAGGTGACTACAATTCCCTCCCTTAACCACATTGTACACGTTAGTCAGAAGACAAAATAGACACACACATACACACATCATACACATGCAAATATGGGGTAAGTATCATAATAATTTACAACCCAAAACATTGAAAGCTTAGATATAATAATGTATCTCTGTGAATACAAAAATGTTCATCATTAATGATATCTCATTTAACATCATTATGAAAGAAAACATAGTTAATAACTACAAATCATTTGAACATTATTCATGCACAAGCAATCATAAACATTAATAACACATGAAATTAAGTCAACTAAGAAATCATCGGTGATATATCTCTAATCCATGTCATGAAATAATATCATATAACAATCAACCAATATCTCTAAAACTAATCAAATGCATGAAATTTTCCTAAAAGAGTTTGGCAATCAAAACAAAAAAGCAACATATGGGTGGACAATACACATATGATGCAAAAGGTGCAGATGTTTAAAGTAAGCAACTAAGTTCACAACTTTCAAACTTTATTGTAAACAAATTAAACTAGTTATCACAAAAAACTACTTTTTGCATGCCCCTTAACCATTAAACTTTAAGTAAAGGACCCCATAGATCATAATGAATTAGAAGCTAAAACTTATAAAAAACAATTAAAAGATGAATAAAACCAAAAAGGATCACTGTTGCATATTATTTAGAAGGAGAAAAGTGCTAAAAAATGTATCATACAATATGACATGAGCTACAAACAATAACATGTTTGCAAGGAGGAAGACAAAGGACTCCTATAGTGAGATACAATGCAAGAACTAACTGAAAAATGCCAAGGAAATGGGAACTAACTTATCTATTAAATTGTTCACATCAAATATATATATATATATATATATATATATATATATAATTAATATCAAAACTTGAATATATATATTACTCTATTAGAGATCCTATAAACATCTACATGGTATTAGAACCAAACTAATAGAGCATTTATACTCAGTTATCACCAAAGCTTCAAATTAAAATAATGGTGAACCACATAAGACTAGAAGATGGTCTTGAAGGTACTTCAAAAAATCCAAAAGTTTCTCTTGTCAAAATACCTTTTTCTATCAACCTACTTGACCAAAAATGTCACATATTGTCCTTACCTACAAGATAGTTAGCCAAATTAATCGTTGAAATCCATAGCCTACTATTTCTCAATCGATTTGTGTTCCAACCCAAGGTCCAAAAGGTATACTTAGCATAGTCACTACCTCTAAAAACCCTATAGTTGTGATCAAATCCCTTGGAAGTATCTCATGTCAGGCCAGCCCAAATGTAAGTTTAAGAAGGCTAAGCTTCCTCAGATACCAACTTATAAGGAAATCAAAGCAGAGCATAAGAAGCACACCCCCAACTTGAGGATTACCAAATTAGATCAAATTGAGAAAGATGGAGTAGAGGTAGCATTGCAAACTGAATGGGACAACAAAATTTAGAACCTAACCCTTTGACATGGTGTTAATATGAGCCTTATCAACAAATCTACTATTACTCATTCTGATTAGGTCCTCCTTTTTTTCACACACACTTGCACACTTATAGGTTTGGTCTCTCATCTAGGAATCACACTATCCCACACCAACATTTAAAGTAAGACCATCTCCTCTCATCTTAGGTTGTTAAAGAAGAATCCTCCACCTGCATTGTTAAAATCTTAGCATTATTCCCTCACTCACTTAAAAACATTTTGCATCACATCTCTCATCATCTTGAGTATCCTTGAAACACAAAATTTGCTAGAAATAGGTTGTTATTAGTGTCCCACATCACCTTGAGCCAAAGGTTACGGTCACACATTTCACATCACCATCACATTTCCACATTCATATTTTAGAAAACCACAAGTCTCGTGCACTTAGCACCATATCATTTAGACTCCCCTAGTATCATACATATCTAGCATCATCCCTTGCTATACTACCATCTTTAGAAAAATCACCCTTCCATGCCATCCACCACATGTTTAAGTAGGAACACACAGAAAAAGAAGGACATGGATCCTAGTCATAGTAGTAACACATCCTGAGCTCAACCATACCCTGTAGTTTACACGATGTCATCAGATCCATCACCTCAAATTCTTGAAGAACCAGGATCCTCCATAGATATTGAGGCATTCATGAACCAACCTGGTCATGCTACCATTGTAAATGCCATCATAGATCGAAAAAAGAAAACCATCATGGCCAATTTCTTAAGGGACAATGTTGGTGCCTTTGAGTTTGGGTGTCCACTCTCGTCGACATAATAGATCCTACCCACCCTTTATTTGGATGGCAACCACCTCAAGTAGAACCAGTAGACCCAAATATACCCTCAACCCAAGTGCATGTTCCTATTCCACAAAACACCCATCCCACTCTCACTCAATCCCTAGTGCATACTACATCTGAACCAACCTCAAGTATACCATCTGTATCTACCTCCACCACTCATTTTTTTGCTCCATCAAATACTCCATTTGCATCTAGCATCACTACTTTTTTGCTTCCACCCCACATCACATCTAGTCCATTTACTACTCAAATATCACCACTAGGATCTAATACTTCATCTTCCATCCCACCTAACATCACTATCAATCCCTTTGTAGCCAACCAAAGCTTTTTAGTTGCATTTCCTTTGGGATCTTGGAATATTGCTATGATACAGGCATCTGTTACTAGTCTCCCCCATAGCACTGCAGTCATGTCCATACCTTAGGCGCTATCATCCACAGCTTCACATAGTTATTCACTCCCACACCTCACTAATTATTTCTCCATGCCAACTTTAGGTAATAACCAAAACATCCCACCATTGCAATTCCTTGCTATGAATGCTTTACCATAGATTAATTGCCTTGCTCCTGTTCAAAATCAATCATACTCTCAACCAGGAGCACAACCCACATATATTGGACATGGTATATATTCCCAAGGCATGGCTCATACATTTCCACCCTTTCAACCATAGTCTTCATGCCAATAGTATGCCTAGGTCTCCATGCAAAACTATCTCATAAGGTAGCAACCTCACAGCTACCTTCCACAACAAACAACTTCTTAGTAGATGCAGTAGTACACCCAACCCATATTCTAGCAACCCATAGCATCCACTGCTCCGGTAGTGTAGACTATTTTTCCATAGATGCCATATGGCCATTAGGGTTCTCCATATCCAAATTTTGATTTTGGCATGTATGCTCCACCGGGGGCACCTGGATTAGGGGGACTCACTCCCCCACCTATAAACTTTGAATGGGAAGAGATGAAGAATGCTCTCAAAGCCCTCAAAGATGGAATAGAAACCAAAACTTTCAAGTTTGAGAATGACTATCCATATCATTTTGATAGAACTATCATGATGACACTATTTCCTAAACATTTTGAGATCCCCAAGTTTGAAAAATTTAGGGGGAAAAATGATCCAGTCACACATGTTAAAGAATTCTATATGCATTTTCAAGAGGTAGCTTATAATGATGTGTTCTGCACGTGGCTCTTTCCTAAGAGCCTAGCTGGACCAACCTTAGAATGGTTTTGTCATATCCCTCAGGGAACTGTCAAAACTTTTTCAAAACTTTTTGAAGCCTTTGTTTCTCAGTATACCCATCTCATTGAAATTGAACTGTCTATAGTAAACCTCATCCACACTAAAAAAAAAGGAGGAGAAAGTCTTGTGGAATACTTGCAACACTGGCAGATCCTCACAATGATGATTTCTTGTACCATCCCTAAGCATCATCTTGTCAAGATGTTCATAAACAACGCAGGATGTTGCAAATTGCAATGTGTTGGAGGATGATGCTACGAAGCATGGTAAAAGGAAAAACTATGAGGAACACCTTGAAAAGATAGGGAGATGAGTGATGTGATATGGAGTGGCAATACGGGGGAGGGGTGCATGTCAATGATAGATAATGAAAAAGCTATAGTACACCTGGCACCTATTTGCTAGGTTTTCACCAGGGACCTATCCAAGGTGCTTGAATTTTCAAGTTTTCACCATTGGACACTTATTTTTCTTTGCCTATTTTTGATCTAAAATTTTTTCCCTTAGGCGTAGAATTTCTTGAGGTGAATAATGTTGGTAGGGTCATTTAGGACTTCACCTTCAAGGGTAGATAAATGATAGGCTCCCAAGCCAAACGATGTCGTGACTACATAGGGACCAAGCCATGTGGGCTCAAACTTGCCTTTCTTTTCTCTATCAGCCTGAACCTTCATATTTTCTTTAAGGATCATGTTGCCTTCCTGAAAACTATGCAGATGGATTTGAATAAGAAGGGTATGCGAAAGAAGATAAGAAAATGCCTGAAAATGATCTAGACAAATCAACTTGGAAAAGGCATAATAATAAAGCCATGAAGATTATCATGGATTATGTTTAAGATAACATATTCCCATCCATATCAAATCTCAAAAATGTCTATGAAATGTTCAATATGACTATTAAAAAAACATTTGAAATCAATAATGTCACCCATATCCTAGGAAAACTTTATTTGTGGAATAAATTCTAGACCTAAATTGCCAAAATTCTATCAACTTAAGAATGATTGTACACATGAAGAAGACTCAAGACTGATTTTGAGAGGGATTAATTTAAATCAAGAGGGAGAAATTCAAGCCCTTCAAAAAAATACAAATAATAAAGGAAAGAAGGGTCAATTCAAAAATAAAAGAGGAAAAGGAAATCAAACATACAAGAAAAGAGACTAGTCTAAAGTTCAATGCTTCAAATGTAACAAATTTGGCCACACTCACAAAGTTCATCTGAAAAGAAAGAAAATTCAAGTTTCTCTAGTAGAATTAAATGATGAAAATTTAACATTTTATTTATCTCTATCAAGTAAACTAAAAACCAACACATAACAAAGTATCTCATCATATAACAGGAATCAAAGACAAATTCAAAACTTTTGAAGGTTACTCCATTAAAGAAGTAACAATAGGGGATAAATCTACGTATACAAAAGAGGGAATTGAAAAATGTTCAATATAACTAAAAACAAGAGTCATTCTTTAGATAAATAATGCATTATTTGTATGTAGCATCAAAAAAAGTTTGGTTTCAATCTCTGGCGTTGCAGGTCAAGGGTATCATATCATATTTCAAGAAAATAAAGTTCTATCATGGCCCAAGAACTCCAATATTAAGAACATGATCACCATTGGTTTTAGAGATGGAAGATTATGTGAACTTTATATCCATTAAAACCTAACCTTGAACAATGAAGTTTCAAATTCAAATGAAAACTGGCACAAAAGACTTGGCTATCTTCATTTCCGTGCTCTACTATTTATAGAAAAGATTGTAACATGCTTACTTAGTTTAAAATATGATCATATTGAAACATGAAAGGGATATGCATTACAAAAAAATACCAAAGGATCATTTCCAAAAAGTGAACATAAATCCAAAACTATACTTGATCTTATTCACACTTACCTATGTGGTCCTATGTTAGTGGTGTAGGAGCACCTGGAAAACATATAGTAACACCTTAGATGCAAACAAAAGAAAAGGATCAATGCTATCCTTGAAATTTGATTGGAATGTATTGAAGCCTAGAATGGCTAAATGTAATGAACAATTTAATGTTAACTTGAAAAGTCATAAAGATCCTCATTAAGGATTTAGGCACAAAAATGACGTAAGGGTGGCTAATAGTGCCAAAAAGGGATCTAGATTAGTTAGAGGGACAAAATAGTTCCTAGGAGGTACTAGAATAATTCATAAGTGGTAGAAACCAATGAAGTATGAGTTAAAACAATGTAATAAGGAAATTTTGAATCCTAATGGCTATATACTAGATTTGGAGGGAAAATCAATATTTGAGTGTTTTAACCTTTGTTACGGATTCCAACCAATGGAATATGGTTGGGGAATTTTTATTTTTTCCTATATAGCCTATTAAAGGCATATAAACATCAATAAAGAACATTGGTATGGATTTACCAGAAAATGTACAAATTGGCAATTTGAATGCAATAAAACTTCATTTTTTTGAGCATTTTACATTGTTTCTCTTGATTAGATTGGGTTCTTATTTTTGTATTGATTTTTTAAGTCTATTGGAATGATATCTAACCCATCTCTAATGCATCAAGAAAACTAGGTTTTCATTTTAATAGAAGTGTTAATCTCAAGCAACTTTTGCAACAATTTGTGCAAGTTTTGGGCACTTTGGAAGCATTTGGTCATTTCATGGATGTAGAAATATGATTCCCATGGAATGAACCTATATTATTATGTAAATAAATATTCTAGCAATTATTGGGAAGGAGTTTGCAGGAGTTGAGTCTTCTAATGGGTCTTTGGTGGCTATAGGTACATGAAATGCATGCTTGGAGTGTAGCAGCCAGAGATCTATCCATTGGAGGGCAATGATTTATGGTAGATATCATATACATATACCTTGGAAATGGTTAATCAACATTCATTTGGTTTATATTAGCTTTGGAAGTCACACATTGAGAAAGCCCTATATTTGAGGGTTTGTAAGAGGCCAAATTGGGGGTTTCTTATTTTCACAGGTTGGGGAGTCAAATTGATTTAATTTTCCTTTGATTGCGATAATTTTGGAGGACTATTGAAATCTTGAAGCTTTGGAAGTATGGGCAGCATATACTTGGTTTAGGAGGGTCTAGGATTTGTAGAGTGGATAGTTGTTGTTTGTGGGTTTGGGGAACATAGCCTTTCCCTTGCACATTTTCACTTTGTGAGCTTGGTTGGGCCACATCACACTTGTCCATTGTATCAATTAGTATCAGAGCCTAGTATCATCCTAGGCTGAAACAAGAAAAGAGTTATTGGGTTCATTTTTGTATTTAATCCTTGTTGAAGCCTTTCAGCATCCCTTACTTTTTGAGCATTCCTAGTGGGTATTGGTACTTGAGAAGATGTCAAAAGGATAGGATGAGGGGATCCCTCAGAGGATCACTAATGCTGAACTTGAAAAAATTGTGAAGGAACAAATGACAGAGAATAGAAGGATAAGAACAACTCTTGAACAAGAGAGAAGGGAAAAGCTTGAGAATGACAAGGAAATGAAAGCCTTGATTGGTAGATTAACCATACTAGAAAAGAAAGAAAAAGCCTAATTGGAAGAGGAAGATGACTTTGAAGAGAAAGATGAAGAAGATGTCCCTTTGTGAGAAGATGTACAATTAGATCCTAAGGAGGAGAGGATGGCTAGGTTTGTTAAAGCCATAATGAGTGGAGATGCAAAAGGAAGATCAGACTTACCTTTGTATGTAGGTAAGATGGATGATGAAGAACTCATTGACTAGCTCAGAGCTATGGAAAACTACTTTGAGTTTGAGAACATAGAGGACAAAGAGAAAGTAAGGATTGCTAAGACACAATTGAAAGGGCATGCCTTACTTTGGTGGGATTGTATACAAGATTAGAGATGGAAGAATAATAGACCCAAGATTACTTCTTGGTATATTATGATGGACAAAATGAAGGAAAATTTTTTACCTAGTGACTACAAGGTATAGATATACAAGAAAATACAAAGTCTTGGGCAAAGAGACTTGGATGTACAAGGGTGCACTAAAGAATTACATATGTTGGATATTAGAGTGCATCATGATGAGGATGTAGAAGAGAAAATGGAAAGATACTTTGGGGGTGGGGGGGGGGGGGGGGGGCTTAGATTCAACATCGAAGATGAATTAAGTCTTACAACCCCTAGATCTATTGAAGAATGTTACAAGTTGTCCATAAGGGTTGAAGAGAGGTTGAGAAGAAGAGAAAAGAATAGTGGTGGTAGAGGAAATGTAAATAAAGGTAGAGGAGGAAAATCTACTCATGAGAAGTAAAAAGCTAATGAGAACAAGAGAAAGAATGCTGATTCAAAACAAAGAGGAAGTGATAGATTTGGTTATGGTAGAGGTAGAGGTGCATTCACTGGTAAGTGCTTTAATTGTGGAGTCATTGGGCATATGTCCTTTAGGTGTCTTGAGAAAGAGGCTAATCACAAGAATTAAGAGAAGAGAGCTCACTTGGCACAAGGAGGGGAAGAACAATGGGAAGGAAAAGGAAAGGCTATAGAAATTGGGCCATACAAGGAAGGAGAATCCTTAATGGTGAGAAGAATACAATAGAAAAAGAAGGCTCCAGTATCCACCATATTTAAGAAAAATTTTGTAATTCATGGCAAGGTTTGTAAAATGATCATTGATTCTGGATCATTTGACAATTTGGTTTCTTATGAGATGGTAAACAAACTAAAATTGCAAAAGTTTCCCATTGAGAGACCATATAAGGCATCATGGGTAAGTGATGAGCAAAATATTGTTGTTAGAGAGAAAACATTTGTTGATTTTTCAATAGGATCATATGTTGATATATTTCTTTGTGATGTGATTCCTATGACATGTTGTCATATTATTCTTGGAAGGCCATGGAAAGCCTCTAGGAATACTATACATCATGGATTGGAAAATGTGTACATTGTGCATAAGGATGGTCTAATTAACCATTTACCAAGTGAAAATGGTGATGGTGGAAGGATTGTATGTTTTTGGTGAGAAGTATATCACCTTAGACGATCAAACAACAAGTGGTGCTGATCTCAATCAAAAGGCTTTCTTGGTAATGATGAAGAGTCATGTTGCTGATTAAAAAAATGTTGATTTGCAAAAAATGGTGTGTGAAAAGAGGATATTAATTGGTTCCCTTTGGTGTCCATTGGTGAAAATCATATTAGTTAATGATGGAATGTCCATGAGGGGTAGAGAAACGGTCTTTTGGATCCTCAAATGAAAGAGAAAGAGAAAATTGAGAGGGCAAATAATAAATGTCCTAAATATGATGTTTTTATTTGTTTTGACATTTTAAATGTAGGAATTATATGTGGCATAAGTGGAGGATTGTTGAAGAAGAGTTTTAGACATCCATATAGGAGAACGAGTGGCTTGAAGACAACTCCTCTTCACACTTGCGGCAAGAGCCTTTTTTGAGGTGGGGTGTATGGTGCAGGAGCAACTAGGAAAACATCTAGGAACACCTTGGATGCAAACAAAAGAAAAGAATCTATGGTATCCATGAAAGTGGAATGGAATGTATTAAAGCCTATAATGGCTAAATTTAATGAACAATTTAATATTAACTTGAAAAATCCTAAAGATCCTAATAAAGGATTTGGGCACAAAAATGATGTAAGGGTGGCCAATAGTGCCAACAAGAGATCTAGATTCATTAGAGGGATAAAATAGGTCCTAGAGGGGTATTAGAATAATTCCTAAGTGGTAGAAACCAATAAAGTATGAGTTAAAACAAGTCAATAAGGTTTTAAATTCAAATATTTGAGTGTTTAACCATTGTTATGGATTCCAACCAATGGAATATGGTTGGGGAAGTTGCATTTTGTCCTATATAGCCTAGTAACGGCATATGAATAGTAATGAAGAGCATTGGTATAGATTTACCAAAAAAAGTATGGATTGGCCATTTGAATGGAATAAAACTTCATTTTTTTGAGCATTTTACATTGTTTCTCTTGATCAAATTGGGTTCTTATTATTGTATTAATGTTTTAAGTCTATTAGAATGATCTCTAACCTATCTTTGGTGCATCACAGCAATTAGGTTTTCATTTTACCAAAAGTGTTGATTTCAAGAAACTTTTACAAAAATTTGTGCAAGTTTTGGGCACTTTGGAAGCATTTTTCATTCCATGGATGTAAGAATTTGATTCCCTTACATGAATATAAGTTTCTAATGGGTTTTTTGCACTTGTAGGTGCATGAAATGCATGCTTAGAGTGTAGCAGCCAGAGATCTATCCATTGGAGGGAAATTTTTTATGGTAGATATCATCTACATATACCTTGGACATGATGAATCAACATTTAGTTGGTTGATATTGGATTGGGAGGTCACACATTGAGAAAGCCCTAGATTTGAGAGTTTGTAAGAGGCCAAATTGGGGGTTTCTTATTTTTAGAGGTTGGGGAGTCAAATTGATTTTATTTTCCTTTGATTGGGATCATTTTGGAGGACTATTGAAAGCTTGAATCTTTGGAAGTATGGGAAACATATACTTGCTTTGTAAAATCACCCTATTTTATGCCTTAAAAGGGTGCCAAGTTTAGGGAACTAGTTGTTGGTCCAAAGCAACCTATACTAGTTTGAAATATGTTGAAGAAGGAAAAAATAGGTATCTAAAAACCTTATTTTTTGAGGAGTCCTTTGGAAAAGTTGGGAGAAAATTTCAGACATTTCTCACTATAGACCTAGTTGGGGGCAATTAGGCCTACTAGACAATTTTGAAGGATTCAAGTGCTAGGATTGGGTTGGGTGTTTAAAACCAATTGGAACCTCTTGAATCCATCTTAGATAATTAAAATACATCCACCATAGCCATTGGGAGGGTGTAGGAGTTGTAGAGTGGATAGTTGTTGTTTGTGGGTTTGGGGAACATGGCCTTTCCCTTGCACATTTTCACTTTGTGAACTTGGTTGGGCCACATCACACTTATTCATTGCATTAGTCAATCCTTTCATTAAATGGGTTCATATATTATTTAATTTTTATAGAAGGTTTCTCTAGGAAAACCTAGAATTACTTCCTAAAACTTAAGGAATCAAATGAAGTGTTATCCAAATAAGGAGTTTAAGGTGCTATTGAAAATCAAACTGTGAAGAAAATCAAAACACTAAGATTTGACAATGGGGGTGAATACATTTTTGAAAAATTTAAAGAATCGTGCACTTTTTTTGGTATTAAGAGGGAGTTTTAGTACCTTATAATCCTAAATAGAATGGAGTGGCAAAAAGGAAAAAATAGATCTATTGTAGAATCTGCCAAAGCCATGATGCATAACCAAAATCTTCAGATCTCATTTTGGGCTAAAGCCTCTAATACTATAGCTTAGATTCAAAATAGATGTCCTCATTCAATCTTAGAGAACATAACCCATGAAGAAGTATTTACCAGAAATATGCCATATTTAAGTCACCTAAGAATTTTTGTATGCCCCATATATATTCATATTCTAGAAGAAAAGAGAACTAGACTAGAATCATTTGGGAAGAAAAGAATATTTATAGGGTATAGTGAATCCTACAAAGGTTATAGGGTTTATGCTCCTAGACAAAGAACTATTGAAACTAGTAGAGATTCAAAATTTGAAGATGACATTCCCTATTACCTTTCTAAGAACATTGATGAATCAAACATAGAATCAACTACTGATTTAGATGGGAATCCCATAGTTGAGAATTAGAGATAGAGTGGTTCAAAAGATCATGAACCTCCTTATTCTACTATAGAAAATGATGAAAACCCTAACAATAAGAAAGATGACACAAGAAAATCAAGTAGAACTTGATGAAGTATTCAAAGAAAGCAAGAGAATGAGAAGCCATTCATGCTATATTTCCCTAGTACCCAAACCCATTAAATCATAACCATCAGGTGTTGAAGAGGCATTATCATGTCAACCTTGGAAAGATGCAATGATTGATGACTATCAATCTATATTGAAAAATGATGTATAGGACATCATACCTAGAACTAAGGATAAATATGATGTCTCCTCCAAATGGTTATTCAAAATCAAACGTAATCTGGATGGTAGTATTGAAAAATACAAAGATGAATTCATAGCTCGGTGATTTTCTCAGAAAGAGGGAATTGATTATGAAGAGATATTTTCTTTAGTTTCTTGATAAACCCCTATCAAAGCCATCATATTCATTGCAACATCTAAAGGATGGAAGATACATCAAATGGATGTTAAGATTACTTTTTAAAATGGTGTTATCAAAGAAGAAGTGTATATAGAAAAATTAAAAGGATTTATCACCCATGACAAAAATTTCTATGTGTGCAAATTAAACAAGGCACTCTATGCCCTTAAACAAGCTCCTAGGTCACGGTACAAAATATCTCTCTAAATTAGAGTACTTCAAAAATGAGTTGATTCTAATATATATTTCAAAATATCTTATGGTCATATGATTATTCTTGTATTATATGTTGATGACTTACTAATAATAGGCAAAGAACATCTTATAGCAAAATGCAAATAGGATCTAGTGGCCAAATTTTACATGAAATATCTTGGACTGCTACACTACTTCTTTGGTCTAGAAGTATGGAAGAGGGAGAACTACATTTTTCATGAACCAAGAAAAATAAACTATTATCATCTTGACCAAATTTGGAATGATGGGTTGCAATCTTTTGACAACACCAATGGAAACAAATCTTCACAAGCTTGAAAATGATGGATTTAAATCAAAACCTATTGATCCTATTTACTACAAACAAATAATCGAATAACTAATGTACTTGTTGAATACTCATCTTGATATTTTCTATATAACTAATACCTTAAGTCAATTTATGTGCAAACCTAAGAAGATTCACCTCATGAAAACCAAGTACATTTTATGATACTTGTGTGGTATGATTGAACTTGGTCTTAAATATGATCAAGTTGAGATTCAACTTCATGGGTACACGTATTTGACTAGGCCAACTGCCCCATTAACTGTAAAAGAACTACAAGATTTTGTTTTGTTTTAGTTTGGTTCAACTATGATATCTTGGTTTAGCAGAAAAAAATCATCAATCATGATATTATGTTTGAGAAATGGTGAACATAGATGTTCTCAAACATAATACATCAGCAATAATGAAAAAATTATTGATATATTCACTAAACCTCTCTCTAAGCCTAAATTGGGACATTTCAGAGGTGGACTTAGGATGATTCAAATACAATTATAACTCTTGAGAATGAAGCTCAGTTATAATTGTTGTAATAAATTTCTAAATGCATTTAAATGTTATGATTAAAGAGTTACTATCTTATATATGTGTAATATATCATGAAAGGTGACAATATTTCATTGATATATATATATATATATATATATATATATATATATATATATATATATATATATATATATATATATATATATATATATATATATATATATATATATATATATATATATATATATATATATATTTGGAAGGTAACTGTTGTAAGGTGATGATCTTATCAATAGTTTGACCTATTGTCATGATAAATTTCATTAAATTGTTGTCCCACATTGCCAGAAGTTATGAAAACAAATGTATCATGATCAAATTTCATTAGGTTGTTATCCTGGAGCACTAGAGATCGTGATACTTTTCATAATAGAGATCATGAAATTGTGATTTCCTGTTATTTGATAGACTACATTAAGTTGATGTCCTAGAGTGCTAGAAATCAGATAATCTATTCCCCTAATAGGAATCAATGAGGTTGATGCCAACATATATATCAAGAGAATATGAGCCCATTTTTTATTTCACTCTTCCCTTTCTAAGAGGGAGTTTTAAATTGTAGCTTCATTTGAATTGAAACTCATATTAGTTTGAGCATATATATGTGTGTGTGTGTGTGTGTGTGTGTGTGTGTGTGTGTGTGTGTGTGTGTGTGTGTGTGTATCTATGTATCTCTCTCTCTCTCTCTCTCTCTCTCTCTCTCTCTCTCTCTCTCTCTCTCTCTCTCTCTCTCTCTCTCTCTCTCTATTCTCTCTATATATATAATATATGTTCATACTTGTATTTATATATCTATGTCAACTTCTCATATTCATATATATATATATATATATATATATATATATATAAATCAAATATGATAATAAACATTCATTATCAGGATTCCTCTTAATCAGACCCTTATATTAATCGGGCATCATAATTATTGAATGTGGAAAGATCATGCTCAACAATATGATAGTTATTGGCTTGATCATATGGTTAGGTCCACATAGGGACATGACCCTACATGAACATAAGCCATGCAGAGTCATGTCTCTACGTAGGCCAAACTATGACACTCTAGTTGGTCATTGAACTTTTGACAAAAAAACTATGATGAAAGTGTTGGTCGTATGTTTGACCAATTCTCATCAAAAAAATGATGAATTAGCATAAAAAAATGAAGCCAATTTTACTAGTGTGTATCTAATAATGTACCTATTGGATTACCACTAGTAAGGAAGATCAGTCCCAAATGAGCTTGATTCTAGGAGCTAGTTTTCTGAACAAGGCAACACACAAAATGATACCAACAAAAAGTGAAGAGTTGACCATACAATTGCATGAGTTGTTATAGAAGGGATTGATTAAAGAGAGTATGAGTCCATGTGTTGTACTTTTAGTATTGGCACTAAAGAAGAATGGAGAATGGAGGATATGTACATATTCTTGAACTATGAACAAGATTACAATCAAGTATATATTTATATTGCCATAGATGGATGATATTATAGACTGTTTGAGTGGAGTTTCATACTTTAAAAAGATAGATCATGAAGAGTGGGTACCATAAGAGGATTGTATGAGTAACCAGTCATGTTTTTTAGGATAACCAATGCATTGAGCACTTTCATGGGACTCATGAATGAGGTACTGATGGAGTTTCTGGGTAATTTTTGCATTGTTCACCTTGATGATATTTTGATATTTAGTAAGACATTGGTGGAGAATTTGATGCATATTTGTAAGGTGATTGGTAAGTTGAGAGAAAAAAATTTGTTGATAAATTTGAGAATTGTAGTTTTGAGAAGAAGGATTTAGTATACCTAGAACTTGTAGTTTCAACGAAAGGTCTAAAAATGGACCTTGAGAAAGTGAAGGCTATCCTTGAATGACTTACTTCAAGGTGTGCAATTGATGTAAGCTATTTTTGTGGACTAGCTAGTTTTTATAAAGAGTTTATTAGAGGGGTTTAACAATATTTGTGGACCCTTGACTAAAAAAAATGAGAGGGGATATGAAAGAATTTAAGTGGACAATAGGAGTAGAAAAGAGTTTTAATCAATTGAAACAAAAGGTTATTGATCAACCTATTTTATCACGTCCAAAATTTAATAAGATGTTTCAAGTAGACTATGGTGCTAGCAGTGTTGCTTTAGGAGTTATTTTGGGCCAAGAGGCTAGGCTTGTTTCTTATTTTAGTGATAAGTTGAATGATGTCAAAAGAAAATATTGTGTTTATGATAAGGACTTTTATGTTATAGTTTAGGCATTGAAAAAGTGGAGACACTATCTTCTTCCTAAAGAGTTTTTTTTGCATATTGATCATCTAGATTTTTAATATTTGAATAGTCAAGGAAAGTTGAACCAAAGTTATTTGAAATGGGAGAAGTTTTTGCAAATTTGTACATTTAACATGGTCAAATTTCCACAATTTATTTGTAAAATAAGACAAATTATTTTCTGGATTCGAGTGTGTGTATTTTTTACCATCAATATTTTGGATCATACTACGTGATCCATCATCAAGATGAAAAAGTGTAGGATAGTAAAGATATGATCCATATCTTTACTATCCTACACTTTTTCATCTTGATGACGGATCACGTAGTATGATCCAAAATATTGATGGTAAAAAAATACACACAATTAAATTTTGAGTTGTACATTTGTTTTGAAAATAGGAGTAGGAAGTCTAACAAAGTTGCAAATCTTCTTACTACAAGATAACTTTTGTTGATAGAGATGCAAATTGAGGTGGTTAGGTTCAAGGAACTCAATAATTTGTATCCAAAGGTTCCTAATTTTGGTGAAGCTTGGAAAGCTTGTACAACAGTTAGAACATCTTACACTTGACATGACAAAGTGGTTGGATTTCATAATCCAAGATGGTATGTTGTTCAAGGGAAGTTAATTGTGCATTCGTAGGAGTTCCATGAGAGATAATCTCATCAAGAAGAAGCATAGTGGAGGATTGGTTGGACACTTTGGTAGAGATAAAACCATTTATTTGGTTTCTTAGAATTATTATTAGTAAAAAATTTAGCAAGATGTCAAGAAGTGCAAAGTATGTTAGATGGCAAAAGGAGTGAAGTAGAATACAAGGTTATATTAGCCATTACCTATACCTAAGAAGCCATGGGAAGATGTCAGCATGGATTTTGTTTTTGGTTTACTAAGGACACAACAAGGACATGATTCAATAGTTTTAGTGGTTGACAAATTCTCAAAAATAACACATTTCATTCCCTGTAAGAAGACTAGTGATGTTGTTTACGTAGAAAAGTTATTTTTCAGAAAAGTGGTGAAACTACATGGTCTTCGAAAGAGCATAAATTTTGACTAGGATATTAAGTTTGTTGGATATTTCTAGCATACATTTTGGAAAAAAATGAAGATATATTTCTTGAGTGGGTACATATAATAAGCTAGAAATGAAGAAGTTTGGACCATGCAAAATACTGAAAATGCATGATTCTAGAAATGCCTATCAAGTAGAGTTACCTGTTGAATTGAATATTTCACTAGTATTTAACATTTAAGATCTGACAAATTATCATGAAGGAGGTGATGGATATGAAGTTGCAAAAACTTAGTGGAGTATTCCAACAACTACTTCAACTACAAAGGAGATTGAGGAGATACTGGATAGTCATGTTGGAAGGAGCACAAGGAACCAAACATATGAAGAGTATCTAGTCAAATGGAAAGGGAGACTAGTAGGAGATTCATCATGGCTAGTAAGAGAGGAGGTTGACCATCTTGGTTTTCATCTAACTACTTGAGATGTGAAGGGTTCACTTCTCAAATTATCCTAGGTGTTTGATGCGGGAACATCTTGGGTGTAAGAGCAATCTTGTATCACCCAAAAAAAATCCTTTAAGTTTCTTGAATAAGGGTTGTCTTAGTGCATAGTTGTTGTTTCTAGAGGCTTTCTATTTAGTAATTCATTCATATGAGCTCAAAATGTCCTCATTTTAGAGGTGGAGGGTCATCTTGGATATATCATCTTGATAGTTGATGCTCAGTGCCATGTCATGAGTATTAGTGAAGTTATTACATATTTTTGGTTTGTAATTTTGGTAGAAAAAACTTCAAGCTTAATTTTGAAGGCCTTAGAGGGCCCAAATGGGCTCTGAAATGGGGTCAACTAGCACTTGAGCCAATCAAGTATTATAAATCCAAAGTTGGGGATTTTAGGATGGGATTATAATAGCCAATTAGAGAAATGGTTCACAAGTTATGGTCTTCCAAAGTTGGGCCAACTAAAATTTCCATAATAAATATCATAATTATTTTGGGCTGACTCCATATGTATTTTTAGGGCTGGTTGACCTCAAATTGTAGGGTTTGATTCCTAGAAACTTCTCATATGACATTAAACTTTTCTATAGAAGCAAGGCCCATAGATTGTCTAGGAAAATTTTAGATGATAGTTCAGAACCCTCTCTTTCAAATTATTATAAGGAAGGTACCCATGTGGATTTGCATAATGCATTTCTAAATTGTGTAATTTTGCATTTGTAGCAATAATAAGAAGCCCATATTTTGTTCTTGAAATTTTTATTTATTTATTTGTTTTTGTTATATATTTGTGGTATTAAGGGGAGTACCCTTCGTCAAAATCACTTCGTTAACACTAAAATCCATCTTTACTTTGCTAGATGCCTGGTTATTACTTTAGTAGATTGGGCAATAATGGATTCCTTCTTTTACTTATTGTAACCAGTGTAGCTTGGTGAATACAAAAGCTTCATTACAACTTTAAATAATTGCAAAAAAATCAAACCAACAATACATTATCAGGGTCTAACTCATTCAAGTGCCCATTGAATACTAATACTTGTCAACTCTATCATCATCATACTTTCTTCAAATCATCTTCATCAACCAAATGATATGGAACTCTATCAAATTCAAATAATGTGTAGCCAATTAAGACTTGACATCAATGACAATATAACAACTAGTATGACTCTTTCACATTCAATAATAGAGTTCTCATTTACATTATCAGTTGGGGCTAGAAATAGTAACACTAATATGCACATAAGAAAAATAAAATGTAATGATTTCATAAATAGGATAAATACATCTAGTGTACATGAGGAAGAAATTATATTGAAACTCATATTGTATATATCAAATTTCTTTTAATAGGTATGTATGTCCACATAGAAATATGACATAACTACCAACACAACCAAAATTTTACTAAGTGTGGAATATGTCATCTCAAGGTCTCTACAAAATATGCATGCACTAGTACATTTGGGCCTAAATTGCCATGATAGGCTATCCTAATTGCAATGGTCACCTGTCACCCAAGTAACACCATCATGATTTGGCTCCCGTCAAACTTTTGTTGTCACAAATTGTGATGGATAAAGCTATCATGCCTTGGAACAAGACCATAGCAAGATTTCAACTATACACTATCACAATTTTGATAGAAAGTGACAACAATGTTGTGGGAGCAACATCTAGCCATTGGAACATGTCATCACAATAGCGACAGATATGTGACAATAATTTTGTGAGAGGGATGGCTATCCATCTAAAGAAGTCATCAAAATTGTGATGACATGTTGTATTAATAAAAAAAATAGCTTAAAGTTAGAAATGATGCTCTCATAGCTCACAATAGACTCATACAGTTAGTTGTCATGCAATCATAGATTCACACAGTTAGTTATCTTACAACCATAGGTTAATATTGAGCTTCACTTGGTTTAGAGAATAGTTTAATATTCTCTACTAATCAAGGCCAACCACATGAATGTGGAAGCTTATTTTCCCACCCCCTAAAAATCATTAAGAAATCATCAATCTTTAAAGTACAAAAAAGGTTCCAAACCTACAAAAGTGACATCATTTTCCCATGTTCTAGTGCATGTCATTTTTTTGTTGCATCCAAAATAAGATTCTACCACTCTGAATCAAGAATACATGTGCAACTACATTCTATATGGATGAACAATAGAAGGAGCTAAAAAAACCCAGCATGTTTACATTTATTTAATAGGTCTATGCAACCCTCTAACAAAAATGCAAACTTCTTCAATTTTTTAGCCCAACTAGATGTCGTATGCATATGAATTGAGATTGCATATTGAACTATGGCATCCTTTTGTATTGACTAAAACCAATAAATTCGTAGATTAGTTGTCATATAATCATAGGTTAATGTTGAGCTTCACTTGGTTTCAAGAATAGTTTAATATTCTCTACTAAGCAAGGCCAACCACATAAAGGTGGAAGCTCATTTGGCCCCACCCCCCTAATATCTAAATTTTCCATTAACATCCAAAATCTTTAAGAAATGATCAATCTTTCAAGTACAAAAAAGGTTCCAGACCTGCAAAAGTGACATTATTTTTCCATCTTCTAGTGCATGTCATTTTTTTGTCACATCCAAAATAAGAATTTGCTACTTTGAATTGAGAATGCACGTGCAACTCCATTATATATGCATGGAAAACATGTGTAGCTGAAAAAATGCAATAGAATTACATTTATTTAATAGGTCTACTAAGCTTTTAAAATTATAGGCCATCATGAACCTTAGAACTCTAGTTGTTATGACTAAGGGAATGTTCATGATGGCCTATAACTTATAATACCAAATTCAAGACCTCTAAGAAAAAATGCAAACTTGTTGCATTTTTCAGCTACATCTGATGTCATATGCATAGGAATTGAGATTGCATATTGAACTATGGCCTCCTTCTACATTGCCTTAAACCAAGAGATTCACATAGTTAGTTTCCATTAAATCATATAAGGTTAATGTTGAGCTTCACTTGGTTTTGAGAATAGTTTAATATTCTCTACTAAGTAGGGCCAAACAGGTGAAGGTGGAAGCTCATTTGGCCCCCCGTAACATCTAAATTTCCCCTTAACATCTAAATATTTAAGAATGAATTAATCTTTAAAGTACCTAGACTATCCACATCACCTCTTGCTACTCTCATGGGAAGTCTCCCATATATCTAACACGCGTACATCTAGGAATGTCCTCATCGCCTCCTACATAAATTTGATCCAATATTAAAAAATATCCCCTAAGAAATAATAGTTCAAGTGAAATAAACACATGAAAAATGAGAGAGAAAATGAGTAATATACTTACCAATAGGTGTTTTCATCACATCTACGACCATGCTATATGTTGAGTGAGTTTTATTTATTTTTTGTTATGCCAAGATATCTTTGTTTACATACATACATACATACATACATGCATGCATACATATATAGACACACACATATGTGCGTGTGTATGTACATATACATATACATATGTATATACATACATACATACAAACATACATATACAGATATCACAAGGACATGACAATGAGATGCAGATATCACAAGGGCATGACAACAAAATACAATGATCATAAGGGTGCATACATACATACATACATACATACATATACACATACATACATACATATATATATATATATATATATATATATATATATATATATAGAGAGAGAGAGAGAGAGAGAGATCTTTTTTAAGGTGCTAAGTGACTTACCTCAAGATCCTCCATAGAAATATTGCATACAAATAAAAATGGGAAGAGTTCACAAGAAATTTTAGGGTAAAATCATAAACTTGTGTCACCTTTTATAAAGAAACGGGATATTAGAATGCGATAGTTCAACATTAATGACAAAAAAATGGCATTTGTGTTTAGAATTTGAAGATGATGTAAAATGATGAAATGTGTAGAATTGGATGAATTTTATGTCTATAATTTTTATAATTTTTTTGACTAAGAATTTATTCATTTTCTCTTTATTTTGTAGTTCCCTTTTCAACTGTAAAAAATGTAGAGTGTAGTTCCCATCATACAAGTATATGCAAACGATCTCTTTTTGTTCTAATTTGAACATATCTTATAGATGACATGTATAGCTAGGGAACAAAAAAGGAAATAATTTTTTATTATGCATATTTTCTTTGTTATAAGTACTCAAGCTTGACCTTATTAGAATCCAACAGTTTTTTCGTCCCATCAAAACTTCCCTATCAAATCTACTAGTTTCAAAAAAAAATTTACATATTCATGAAGAGGACTCTCTCCTCTAGAGATATATAATTTTTTGAATTTTTTGATATGATTTACTATTCTTTTTCCTTTTTCAAGGGAGCATCTTCTGAAATGTTAAAATATCAACTTATAATATTTTGAAATTATAACATATTATAACTAATGAAAACACTCAAAATTTTATACAACGATGATATTGAATCTGAGATCTATAAAAGGGTATTTTTAGTTTTAAAAAAAAAAATTGAGTTTTGATAAACAAAATGAAATTTGACCAAAAAAATTTTTTTGTATCCTAAATGGTGACACAGATATGTGTTTTTACCCTTTACAAAAATATATCATAGTGGATGTTTTTAGAAAGAAATAAGCCATAACCTTGTTAAATGGGTCTAGTTGTTGATTATTTGGGTTAATTACAAATTCTTGTAGAACTGCCATCAGATTAGGTACAATAAAATGAATGAGATGTAAAAATCACAAGGGCATGACAAAAAAATGTAGCGATCACAAGGGCACGACAATGAAATCCTAGATCTCCATTGATACATACATACATACATACATACATACATATATACATACATACATACATATATACATACGTATACTGTTGAAAATAATTGACCAATTGTATATTGTCTTTAATGTTACACAAAATGTCATATCTGTACCAGTTAGTGTATGTCGAGCTCACTTGGACGATAAAGACAGTGTCATGCATCTGCCAAGCATTCTAGTATTTACCAAGTTTAGAAGACAATGTCTATTGAATTCACTTAGGCACTAAAGAAAAGTCTGCAAAAGTTCAGTACTAACCAAGCTCACTAAATTAATAAAGGATAGTTGAATGGAACTAGTGTTAACTGAGCTTACTTAGTTACCTAAGGAAGTTTACGAAGTTATAGTGTTAAAATGGCTTACTTGGTTAACATAAGAAAATTATTTTAGCGTTAGTGTCTACCAAGCTACTAGATGGAAAAGGAAATCTAGTCAAGTCTAGTAATCAAACAAAAGGTAACCTATTCTACCTAGATCTAAGTGAAAGTTCATGTTTCATTGCTCAAGTAGAAAAAGTTGGTTATGGCATAAAAGATTATGTCATGTGAACTTTGATAACCTGATCAAGATAAGAAAAAAAAAAAGAGTTAGAGGTATTCCTAGTTTGAGAAAACTCGATATGGGCCTATGCAAGAATTATGAACTTGGTAAGATGGGCAAGACAAGTTTCAAGAGCAAGAACTGTGATTCTGAAGAAGTCTTAGAGCTAGTTCATATAGACCTATGTAGACCTATTGGCATAGAGATATACACTAGAGATAAGTATTTAATTTTATTTGTTGATGCTTATTCTAGAATGATAACAATAATGTATCTAAAAGATAAATATGAAGCTTTTCAAAAGTTTAAGTGGTATTTGAATAGAGTTGAGAAGGAAATGGGAAAGAAGTTGAAATGTTTGAGATCAACCAGAGGAGGAGAATTTATTTCTAATGAATTCAATGAATTCTACATTGAGAAAGGAATCAAAAGGAAAGTGTCTACACCTGACAGACCTCAACAAAATGGTATAGCAAAAAGAAGGAAAAGATCAATCATGGATTGTGTAAAAACCCTAGTGATAGAAAATAATGTTGCAATCAAACACTGGAAGGAAGCAATCAGTACATCAATTCATACCTTAAACAAAGTACAACTAGGAAAGACTCAAATTAGACTCACTATGAATTATGGTATAGCTATAAACTTAATGTAAGTTACTTGAAAGTATTTGGTAGAAAATGCTATATTTTGAAGGAGACTAGGAAACGTAAATTTGATGTCAAAAGTGATGAAGGCATATTCCTAGGTTGCTCTAGAAAAAGCAAAGCATAAAAATGTTTGAATCTAACTACTCATAAGATCATAGAAAGTGCACATGTGAACATTGATGAGTTTTTAGATAAGAGTGAAGAAGAGAGCAGCAAAGAACCTAAAGACTACAAAAATTTTATTTACTTTGAACTTGATACAGTTCCTAATCCAATTGGAAGTTAGTAAACTTTACCTCTCGAGTCCCCAAAATATCCAAAAGTACATGAGTTACAACCAATGCAATCCGAGTCACAATATAAAGGACCTGAGTCATAGTCAAAAGCTACTGAGTTGTAGCCAATACAACTCGAGTCTAAGTCTGAAGGACTCAAGTCACATATAGTGGGACTCAAGCATGATGTAGAAGAGCATGGTAAGAGAAGTGGAATAAGTTCTAAATCTAAAGTACATGTAGTTGAAAAATATGTCAAAAGGCACCATGCACTTGAAAAAATCATTGGAGACAAATTAGAAGGTACAATGACAAAGAAAAAAGTAAAAGGTACATGTTTTCTTACTGGATGTGAACCTAGTATAGTTAAAGATGATTTGGATAATGATTTTTGGTTTGAAGCAATGAATAAAGAGATGGAACAAATATAAAGGAATAAGACTTGGAATTTTGTTCCTAGACCCAAGGATAATAATGTAAATGGCACAAAGTGGGTGTTCAGAAATAAGTTGAACAAAGATGGAGAAATTTCAAGAAACAAAAAAAGGTTAGTATACAAAGGTTATTCTCAAGAGGAAGGTGTTTATTATGGTGAAAATTGTTCTCTTGTTGCAAGATTAGAAGGTGTTAGGACCTTACTTTCTTATGTTTCATATAAAGGATTTAAAGTATATCAGATGGATGTGAAATCTACATTCTTGAATAGAATTTTAGAAGAAGAAGTCTATATAGGACAACTTGAAGGTTTTGTAGATCCTAGCAAAAAGGATATGGTTTGTAAACTACACAAAGTATTATATGGTCTCAAAAAAGCTCTCAAATCTTTGTATGAAAGACTTCATAATTATTTGATGAAGATTGGTTTTCAAAGGACAAATGATAATAACATCCTATATATCAAAGAGGGACCAGACAAGAAGATTGTGTGAGCATAAATCTTTGTGGATGATACATTGTTTACTAGAAATGAGATTTGTACAAATTTTTTTTTAGAGGAAATGAGTAAGGAATTTAAGATGTCAATGTTTGGAGAAATCAAATTCTATGCTTGTAGATTCAATAGAAGAAAGATGGTAGCTGCATTACTCAATCTAATTGTATCTTGGAGATACTAAAGAAGTTTGGAATGGAGGATTCAAGACCAGTTGGAACACCTATGTCTACTGGACATAAGCTTTCCAAAAATGACAATTCCAAGGAGGTAGATCAAACCACACATAGATCAATGATTGGAAAACTATAGTATTTAGTACATACTAGGCTTGATATTGCTCTTGCAATTGGTATGGTGGAAAGATTTTTAGCTAATCCTAAAGAAAATAATATGATGGCAATAAAGAGAATCATAAGGTATCTGAAGAGTACTGAAGATTATGGATTATGGTACAAGAAAAGAGAAAATTTTGATTTGAAAGCCTTCACTGATGTTGATTGAGCAGGAAGTGTTGATGACAAGAAGAGGATCGATGGTGGAGAATCCTTTCTTGGGAAGAGACTAGTGTCTTGGACAAGTAAGAAGAATAATTTCATATCGTAGTCTACAGCAGAGGTAGAGTATGTTGTAGCAACAATCAATTGTTCCAATATTGTTTGGTTCAAAAAACTACTGGCGAGTATGAAGGTAGAAATCAAGGATACATAGATTATCTTTTGTGATAGGACAAGTGCAATTAATATATCAAAGAATAATGTGATGCATACCAAGACCAAGCATATTGTAATAAAATATCATTTTTTGAGAGAATTGGTGCAAGACACAGAGGTGAGATTGGAATACATGAATACTAAAGATAAAATTGTAGACATATTCACAATTCCATTGCCTAAGGATGTATTTTTGTATCTAAGAGGTAAGCTAGGGGTTATTCCCCTATTTGAAGCTCATTAAATGAAGTTTAGTGATGCATCAACCAAAGCATATTGAATTTTAGTCAAGTTGATGCAATAATGAGAGGGCAGATTACATATGAATGTGCACATCAGGTATGTTGAAACTCATTGAATACTATCTTTGGCATAAGATGTCAAAGAGGGAGAAGTTTGCTATCATATCACAAAAAAATTGTAAAGGGAGAACTTTGCTATCATATCATAGAAAACTTGCAAAGAAAGATTTTTCTATATCAGAGAATTTTTTTTTGAATCTTTGAAGATGTCAAAGTGGAAGAGTTTGATGAAGAATTAACATGGAGAGTTTGTTGATAGGGGTAGAAACTAAAATTGGAGGAAGAGATTGATGTCAGAGGGAGTTCACACTGATAGAGGGAGTTCTCATGGATGAGAATAAGAATGAAACTAAGGATATTATTCTTACTTTTATTTTTCTCCAAAATTTCATTGTATTATGACATGTTGTGTTGCCATCAATGCCAAAGAGGGATATTGTTAAAAAAAATTGATCAATTGTATACTATCTTTGATGTTACAAAAAATGTCATATCTTTACCAGTTAGTGTGTGTCAAGCTCACTTGAGCAATGAAGATAGTTTCCTATGTCTGTTGAGCATTCCAGTGTTTACTAAGTTTAGAAGATAGTGTCTACCGAATTTACTCGGGCACTAAAGAGAAGTTTACAAAAGTTCAATGTTAATTGAGCTCACTCAGTTAACAAAGAAAAATTGGATGGAACTAGTGTTAACTGAGCTCACTCGATTATCGAAGGAAGTTTACAAAGCTTCAATGTTAGCTGAGTTCACTTGAACATAGGAAAATCATTTTAGTGTTAGTGTCTACTGAGTTGGGTCGGCTAACAAAGGATTTTTTTGTTTTGGAATATTGAGTTTGATAGATTTACATGTTAGTTCTAGCTGATTGAAGAGATGAAGAATATTTTTTATAAGTTGTATTCAAGCCAACTTGACAATGTTATGATATAAGTATAAGGTCAAGTTGAGGATTGAATGAAAGTACAAATGTGTGGAAGATAAGAAGATGATTAGAAGAAGAGAATTTGAAGGATAAGAATAATATCCTTAAGGAGCTGCAAAGATATATCTAATCAAGAAGGATCAAGTACTAAAGCTAGAATTGAAATTTGAAATCAGCAAAGATAAGTATGCATCAGCAATCAAGTCATATCATTGTTACTCTCTAACCACTGTAGCAATGAATTAAATCTCCTAATAAAGTTGACTTAACAACTATTTGTAAGTCCTCTAACAAGGTGGCATTTCTAGATTGAAGTGTCTAAAGACCTCTAACAAGGCCACTCCTAACAAGGTGATTAAACCCTCCAACAGGGTCACACCTAATAGTGTACTTTGTAACTTTTAACAGCGTTGGCTCCTAATAGGGCTCAGTTTAGAATAGTAAGAAATAGTAACTAGTTGCAATTGGTGGTTTTCTCAAATTGGGTTTCCACATTAAATATTGGTGTCACTTGTGTTCGTGCTAATTCTTTTATGTGTATGCAACTAAGTTAATTAAGGTTAATCACACTTAATATCTTAAGATTGATATGTTCAATATTTTCTAAGTAATGGTTATTATTATAGTGCTTTTTGAGTTACAAGATAGTGACAATAGTTCCAGTAGAGCCTATGTTTTGTACTAACATCTAAGAGATTTGAGATTTATTTTGTGGTAACTGATTCACCCTTCCCCTCTTAGTTACTCCTCTTATATTTCTAGCATTCATACATACATACATACATGTATATAGAGATATCTTTTTAAGGTACTTATTATATCTTAGCATAACAGAAAAATTGATCTAGCTATATACATATTCCAGAATCCAAATAATAAAATAATAAAACTCACTCAACTTGTGCTAAGTGACTTATCTCAAAATCTTGCACACAAATAATGTAGAGTTAATGAAAAATACGTATGTGTGTGTGTACACACACATATTCATATACATGTGTGTGTGTGTGTGCATGTGTGTGCGTGCGTGCGTGTGTGTGTGTGTGTGTGTGTGTCTAATGTATGTAGGGGAAAAATAATTGATGCAGAAGCATCCAGAGGTATAAGGGCAATCCTATGTCAACCAAAAAATGTACTTAGACTTAGTTTCTATTTCATGTGTTTTCATTTTTGGATACCCATTTGGGTCAAATAAAGGTTCCAACTCTCACAATTCCACTATCAGTATTCTAGGATAGAGTATTTGAACACCTTGGGATACATGTAAATACTGAAAAAATTAGGAGTATGTAATTGAGCCATCATTTTGGTGAGCAAGAAGGTGTAAATTATCCAGATGAATGTAATTGTAATTTAGAGCATTCCAGAAAAAGAATCAGGTCAAAAGGCTCCACAGTTTTTCAGTTTCTAGAGATATCCTAAGAATGCTTCAAAGTCAAGTTAGGGGCATTAAATGACCTCAAAAAGGGCCAAAAAATGGGGGATGAGAAAATATTGTTGATAGGGCTATAGAGCTCTTTGAGAGCTTTCCAAAAATGTAAACAGTTCGTCAATGGGAGCTACAGTTCAAAAGTTATGCCTCCCAGAAGTTCGATTACCATTTCTGAATTCTTCTAATTTTGTGCCCACTTCTAATGTGACTTCTAGAGCCTTCTATTTGGTCGGTGGATGCCTAATAGCACTTTCTAGAATGTATTCCTAATCCTTAACCCTTCGAGGTCTATTTAAGAACATTTTTGGCATTGTAAAAGGAAATTCGGAGTGGAGTTTGAGAGAAGGTATTGCGAGAAGAATTTATCCCTAGATTTATGATATTGTAAGCCCTTAGGGCATGTTTTGAATTCTATTTTCTCTGTACTAAATGTATTAGCATATTTACACAGTGAATAAAATTTTCCCTTTCTTGTTGTGTCCATTATGTGCTTGGGTTGTGTCCCCATCAATTGGTATCAGAGCAGGTTTTCCTTAGTGTGTAGACAAAGCACCGACTGTGAGGCAGTTTGCACCAAGACTGTGTGGTTGTGGGTTTGAGTTAAGAAGATGCCTCCATGAAGAGAGCATGGTGGAAGGGCTAGAGCTATTAATCCTAAGGAGGTTAGAGCCCTCCAAAGGCAGGTACAAGCATTGCAAGAGGAGCTTCGTAGAGGAACAAATGTTGCTGCAGGCAACGAAAATGAGGACGATAATGACAAAGAAGAAATTGGACCAAAAGGGGAATTTGATGGGGAAGTTCTGAATCAAGTAAAGGAAAGGCTTTTTAGGGCCATTACTAAGTTTGGGAAAAAACCTACAATTGATGTGGGTGTATTTTCAAGAAATTTGAAACTAGATGAGTTGATCGATTGGATCAATGAACTGGAAGAATACTTTGAGTATGAGGATATTAGGGACCTAGATAGGGTTAAGTTTGCAAAGGAAAAATTGAAAGAACATGCCAAAATTTGGTCGCAAGAAGTTCAATTAGAATGAAATAGAAGAGGAAAGGATAAGATCACAAGGTGGGATCATATGGTGGACAAATTGAAGAAGCAATTCATTCCTGTTGATTATGAGCTTGATTTGTTTAAGAAGATGCATGGGTTAGAGCAAGCGGGAAAATCAGTCCAAGAATATACAAAGGAGTTTTACTGACTTCTTATTAGAGTAGGGCATGCAGAAGAAAATAAGGAGAAGGTTGCTCATTATATCAGTGGGTTGTGACCTAGCATCCAGGAGCAATTAAGTCTGGTAAGAATGACCAGCATTGAAGAGGCATACCAATTTTCCCTACAAGTTGTAGAGAAGCTAAATAAGAGGTTTGAAGGGAGACAAAGAGGGATGGTCAAGGAGGAAGGGGTAGTGGTAGGTCATCTGGAGGCTGAAATGAAACCCAAAAGAAAAATGAAGATGTGGGTACTAGCAGGAACTAGAGGAGCGAGGGTTTCAACCGCTCTATGATCAAGACTTTGGAAATTAGAGAGGAAGAGGTAGAGGATGTGGAAAAGGAAGAGGAGGCTTTCATGGTACCTATTTCCATTACAATGAAGAAGGTCATCAAGCCTTTAAATGTTCTCAACGATAAGGAAGGACAAATAGGAGAGCTGAGGGTCAAGCTAGGGTTGCTCATGTGGATGAGGATGCATAATCATCACTTCAGAGGATGTAGAAAGAGGAGAGACTTTAGTAAATGAAAGGGTCCTACTAAGTGGTGAGATTGAACCAGGACAAAGGAGGAGTTTATTCTATACCAGGTGCAAGTGTGAGGATAAATGTTATGATATTTTTAGCAGCTATCTGGCATTGGGTATATTGGGATCTAGACATATTTTGTGATTCTCGTACAGGAAAACCTTCTTTAGATTTGCCTAAGATTTTTGGAATTCATTTATTCCTCTCAGGAGCAGCTTGTTTCAGATTCAGAGCATTTTATGTAACGGGTTTGTATGGCCCTGGAATATGGGTGTCTGATCCTTATGGACTAACTGGGAAAATACAACTTGTAAATCCGACATGGGGAGCTGAAGGTTTTGATCCTTTTGTTCTGGGAGGAATAGCTTCTCATCATATTGCAACAGGTATATTGGGTATATTAGCAGGTCTATTCCATCTCAGTGTTCGTCCTCCCCAACGTTTATACAAAGGATTACGTATGGGAAATATTGAAACTGTCCTCTCTAGTAGTATTGCTGCTGTGTTTTTTGCAGCTTTCATTGTGGCCGGAACAATGTGGTATGGTTCCGCAACCACTCCGATCAAATTATTTGGTCCTACTCGTTACCAGTGGGATTAGGGATACTTCCAACAAGAAATAGATCGACGGGTTCGTGCCGGTCTGGCTGAAAATCTAAGTCTATCGGAAGCTTGGTCAAAAATTCCTGAAAAACTTGCTTTTTATGATTACATTGGGAATAATCCAGCTAAAGGGGGGTTATTCAGGGCAGGTGCAATGGACAATGGAGATGGAATTGCTGTTGGTTGGTTAGGACACCCTATTTTCAAAGATAAAAAGGGACATGAGCTTTTTGTACGTCGTATGCCTACCTTTTTCAAAACATTTCCAGTCGTTCTAGTAGATGAAGAAGGAATTGTGAAAGCCGATGTCCCTTTTAGGAGAGCAGAATCCAAATATAGTGTTGAACAAGTAGGTGTAACTGTTGAATTCTATGGTGGTGAACTTGATGGAGTTAGTTTTGGTGATCCTGCTATAGTCAAAAAATATGCTAGACGTGCACAATTAGGTGAAATTTTTGAATTAGATCGTGCTACTTTGAAATCGGATGGTGTTTTTCAGAGTAGTCCAAGGGGTTGGTTTACTTTTGGGCATGCTACATTTGCCCTTCTTTTCTTTTTTGGGCATATTTGGCATGGTGCTAGAACTCTATTCAGAGATGTTTTTGCCGGTATTGATCCGGATTTGGATGCTCAAGTAGAATTTGGGGCATTCCAAAAATTGGGAGATCCAACTACTAAAAGATAAGTGGTATAATATGGTATTACTCCACTTGTTAATGCAATATTGAGAATTTGCATCTCAGGAAAATCTTCTGCTTTTGATTTCACCTTTTTCAAAATGTTGTAATTAGTACGAAAGCTATCTCTATTAATTATAAATTACGATCGAATTTATGGAAGCATTGGTTTATACATTCCTTTTGGTATCGACCTTAGGGATCATTTTTTTCGCTATTTTCTTCCGGGAACCCCCCAAAGTTCCCGATAAAGGGGGAAAATAATTGACTATTTTTCTAATCCTTTTTCTTACTTAAAGAAAAAAAAAAGATCTTCCCGATCGGGAAGGTCTTTTTTCTTTTTCAACTAGTCCTCGTGCTCTTCAAAAGGATCTCGAAGTTGTTCAGAAGGTTGTCCAAAGGCAGTGTATAGGGCATAACCGGTAAAGCTAACAAGTAAACAAGATATGGAGATAGCGACTAAGGTTGCAGTTTCCATTGGTAGGTAATCCTATGTATGTATATGTACATAATAGTATACAAAGTTAATTAAATCTCAACCAATACTTTTTTTTATGGCTACACAGACCATTGATGATACTTCCAGAACCAGACCATTACAAACTACTGTAGGAAATTATTTAAAACCACTTAATACAGAATCTGGCAAAGTTGCTCTCGGATGGGGAACTACTCCTTTTATGGGCATTGCAATGGCTCTATTCGCAATATTTTTATCTATTATCTTGGAGATTTATAATTCTTCCATTTTATTAGACGGAATTCCAGTTAGTTGGGTCTAGAAAAACTACAAAATATACCCGGATCCCAAGCAAAAAGAAAAAAGAACTAAAGAAAAGAAGAATGTTAAATAGCTTCTATTTTTAGGTTATGACGTTCTGGTAGTTTGATCGTGTAATTTCTTTTAATTTAAGGATTTTTGGAATTATGGGTGTGCGACTTGTTATAAATTGATCTCTATTCTAGTACAGAAAATGGGTCTGTTGTCTTTATAAAATAAAGACGGTTCTCCTACCTCATTAGATATTGCTCTAATAATGAATATCCGGAGCATCGGATGAAGCTGAACCAATGGGTTGATCGGCCCTTCCTACTATTGTTGGTTGGAGAATAGAGTGATTTCAAGCGGATATCAGCCAATCTATCTGTCTACTGAATACAATTCTTAACACAAACTAGAATTCTCGCCTCTGCCATGCCTATAAAATGGTGGGGCCTGCGGCTTAATAGTTTAAGGGTGCCTTCTATAGTTGGTGGGTGGGAGGAGGAGGTAAGGGCCCTACTATTCGCCATGGGTGTGCCGGCCCCATTAAATAGTAGGGGCCTTACCTTAAAATAGTAGGGTAGGAGTTCAACCCGCCCGAAAAGGAGCCCTATAGATAGTACTAATCCTCAGCAGCTGGACAATGGATTGGAGGGTCAAGTAGCTCTAGATTCAGGAAGTGTAGCTATAGCCAAGCAAGGAGGAAAAATAAAGTATATTGATGGTGAAAATATAATCATAACTTCATCTGTTGCTCGAAACAATATAGAAACAGAATTGATTCTACATCAACGTTCTAATAGTGATACTTGTATGCATCAAAAACCTCGAGTTCGCCAAGGGGAATATGTAAAGAGGGGACAAATTATAGCAAACAGTGCAGCTACAGTAGGGGGAGAACTTTCTTTGGGAAAAAACATTTTAGTGGCCTATATGCCATGGGAAGGATACAATTTTGAAGATGCAATACTTATTAGTGAACGTCTGGTATATGAAGACATTTTTACTTCTTTTCAGATCGTAAGATACAAAATTGGAGTTTATTTTACGGACCAGGGCCCTGAAGTAATAACTAGAGAAATACCTCATTTAAATGCTTACTTACTCCGTCATCTGGACGAAAATGGCATTGTAATGATAGGATCTTGGATAGAAACAGGTGATATATTAGTAGGTAAATTAATACTGGAAGCAGAAGAAGACTCACTAATAAATACTCCAGAAGGAAAATTATTACAAGCTTTATTTGATATTAAGGCACCTACTGGAAAAGAAAATTGTTTCAGAGTCCCTAAAGGTGTAAAAGGTCGAGTTATCGATGTGAGATGCTTTCAGGAGTTCGAGGAGGAGGAAGACGATTATCTCGGCGATATTATAGAAAAAGTAGTTATTCTTCTCTAATAGAATGTTATTTAAACAAATGATCGATACATTATTAAAAACAAAATGGCTTTCTACGAATGCCATTGATTATTTATTGGTGGAAGGGTTAAATAACAAAAAAAAAGCCTAGATCTTTCATTCATTTTGTTCAAATTTGATCGGTCCGAATTTTGTCTTTAAAACTTTTCCAAAAAATAAAATCGAATTGATATAGTTTAATAGTAGTACTCTCGATTAATTTGACTTGATTTTTTGAACAATGGCAATTGAATTACTCATTCAATTGCCATTAATTATAATGTCTAATATAACTATTAAATTAAATATTGAATATGTATGCCTTGAAGAGGACTCGAACCTCCACGCTGTTTAGCACGACATTTTGAGTGTCGCGTGTCTACCATTCCACCATCAAGGCATTCAAGAAGCTGATTTTATTTCATCGAATATTTGATTTTATTTCATCGAATACTTGACAATATCATTGTTTTGTCATATAATATTTCATCAAATATTTGATTTTATTTCATCGAATACTTGACAATGTCATTGTTTTGTCATATAATAGAGTGAGTTGAGTTCAATAGTGGAAGAGAAAGTGGATCGGTTTGACAACACAATATCATTGTTTTGTGATATAATAAAGTGAGTTTAGTTCAATAGTGGAAGAGAAAGTGGATCGGATAGAATATTCTGTTTAGCTTATTAAATGAAATGGTTGAACGGCACCTTTAGAAATATGTTTTATTTTCTATTAATAAGTCAATAGTCAATTTTGGATATCTTGATTAACATAACATAAGATTGAGAATCACCATGATTCTATTTTAATAGCCCTTAATTAAGGAGATTCGGCAGGTAGGATACATATATAAGATAAGTAATGATATACTTATAATACTTAGTAAAGTAATGATATACTTATAGAAGAAGATTCGGCAGGTAGGACACATATATGAGATAAGTAACCATATACTTATAGTGCTATCATATACAAAAAATGATCTATGGTAATATATTGATCTATGTAATACAATTAGGGAGTAGATTCGATGTTGTCGTTAATCTCTGTATATAGATTTGGAGTGTTATCTAATGATCTATCTAAGACAGTTTCTAAATATTTCCATGAAATAGAAATAGGTTAGTAATCTAATTCTATAGAAAAATTGTCATATTAAATAAAAAAATGATCCGAATGTTATGTTAATAACGTTAAAATCATAGTCTCATGAATGAATAAAAAAAAAGTTCTATTCCATTTTCTATTCTATTAATTATAAATAATTAATATAGCCTAACGACAGGAGGAAAAGAGACTATGCTTAATTACATCATACCGTGGGTTGAAAGATCCACTCTAGTTCTATTATTTGGAGTTTATTATGGTTTTTTAGCAACATTTCCAATTGGCCCGGCCCAGATGTATTTTATTCGATCTTTGTTAATTCAAAACAAAGTCATCGACAACAGAAAAATTGTTCCTGCAGGGAATTTGATTCTTAGTGGTTCTTTTGTGGCACAACTGGTGGTCTTCTCATCCATATACGTAGCGCCTATTTATGCGAGTATTTGGAAACCCCATTTGATGACAACCATGCTTTACCCCATTTTATTTTCAGGGAGATGGTCTCTAAGTTGAAGCTCAAGAGGGAGAAATACCCCCAGCCCTATTAGATTTCTTAGGTGAAGGATGATCATAAGGTCCTGGTAAGTGAACAATGTTTAGTGAAATTCAAAATTGGGAGTTACCATGATGAAGTTCTCTGTGATGTTATTCCAATGGATGTTTGCCATCTATTGTTGGGTAGACTATGGAATTTTGATAGGCATGTAGTACATGATGATCATGCAAACACATACTCTCTAACAAAGGATGGAGTTCACCACAAACTGAAGCCCATGAAAAAGGAAGGTGAAAAGGTATGTAGCAGTGTTAGGATTTGTCTTGTTGATGGAAGGAAGTTTTTAGATGCCATGAAACATCAGCGTATGTACTATGCTTTGATCCCTAGGAAAGATAAAGAAGGTAGTAGTGAAATACCACTTGAAGTTTCAGATTTACTAGGTGAGTTTGGAGATATTATCTCTGATACTGTTCCAGAAGGATTGCCACCAGTAAGGCAAATTAGTCATCAGATAGATTTAATCCCAAGAGCTAGTTTTCCTAACAAGGCTGCTCACAGGATGACTCCTACTGAAACTGAGGAGCTAAATAGACAGGTTTAGGAGTTATTGAGGAAAGGCTTGATTTGGGAGAGCTTGAGTCCATGTGCAGTACCTGCAGCACTAGCACCAAAGAAGGATGGAGAGTGGAGGATGTGTACAGACTCTCGAGCTATAAATAGGATAACCATCAAGTATTGCTTTCATTTGCCAAGAATGGATGATCTTATGGATTGCTTGAGTGGAGCTCAGTACTTCACAAAGATAGATCTCAAAAGTGGCTATCATTATATACATATTCAAGAAGGAGATGAGTGGAAAGCTACCTTCAAGACCAAGGAGGTTCTTTATGAGTGGTTAGTCATGCCCTTTGGATTGACGAACACCCCAAGCACCTTCATGCGGCTTATGAATGAGGTACTCAAGAAGTTCTTCGAAAAATTTGTTATTGTCTATTTGGATGATATTTTAATTTTCAGCAAGACTTTGGAAGAACATTTATTGCATATTCGTAGTGTCCTTGAAAGGTTAAGGGAAGAGAAACTGTTAATTAATCTGAAAAAGTGTATTTTTGCAAAAAGGGAATTAGTCTACTTAGGGTTTGTTATATCACCTAAAGGTCTCAAAATGGATCCAAAGAAGGTAAAATTCATCTTGGAATGGCCTACTCCAAGGTCTGCTACTGAGGTAAGATCATTTCATAGTCTGGTTAGTTTTTACAGGAAGTTCATTAAAAATTTCAGTGGCATATGTGCACCCCTGACTGACACAATAAGAGGGGATAGAAAAGAGTTCAGATGGATTGCATCAGCTGCGAGAAGTTTTGAAGTGCTAAAGAAGAAGGTGACAGAACAACCTATGTTGGCACTTCCAAATTTTAGAAAGGTGTTCCAAGTGGATTGTGATGCTAGTGGCAGTGCTATTGGGGCTGTATTAAGCAAAGAAGGTAAGCCGATTGCACATTTTAGTGAAAAATTGAATGATGCGAAAAAGAAGTATTATGTTTATGATCAAGAGTTATATGCAATAGTTCAAGCCTTAAAGAAATGGAGGCATTATTTGTTGCCAAAGAAATTTGTTTTGTATACTAATCATCAGGCATTACAGTACCTAAATAGCCAAGGTAAATTGAATCAGAGGCATATGAAGTGGGTAGAGTTCTTGCAGAGCTATACATTTGTGTTGAAGCATAGAAGTGGAAAATCTAACAGGGTTGTAGATGCACTAAATAGGAGACAGTTGTTGCTTACAGTAATGTAGGTTGAAGTAGTTGGGTTTGATGAACTCAAGAATATGTACCTTGAGGATCCTGATTTTGCTGAAGCATGGAAAGCTTATAAAGAGCCTGTTTTTGTAGACATAACTAAGTGGTTAGACTATTTGATTTAGGATGGTATGTTGTTCAAGGGCAGTCAATTATGCATTCCAAGGAGTTCCATGAGGGAAAATTTGATTAAGGAGAAACACAGTGGAGGGATGGCAGGACATTTTGGTCGAGATAAGACCATTGCCATTCTCAAATAACATTATTTTTGGCCTCAAATGTCACTGGATGTGAAGAATTTTGTACAAAGTTGTTAGATTTGTCAAGTTGCCAAGAGATTTAGTCACAATACTGGACTATATCAGCCATTGCCTGTTCCATCAAAGCCATGGGAAGACATAAGCATGGATTTTGTTCTTGGAGCGCCAAGGACACAAAGGGGTAGTGACTTAGTATTTGTGGTGGTTGATAGGTTCTCCAAAATGGCACATTTCATTCTATGCCACAAAACTCATGATGTTGTCCATATTGCAGACTTGTTTTTTAGAGAGGTGGTAAGACTACATGGTCTCCCAAGGAGTATAGTTTCTGACAGAGATGCCAAATTTGTGGGGTATTTCTGGAGAACATTGTGGAAAAAGTTGAGA